>OY821782.1:4362705-6866107 GCA_963682175.1 Triglochin maritima | reverse complement strand
CAAGCCTGTCATCTTTTGAACCCCCACCTTATGTATAGGGTGTGATCGATCCTTTTCATAAGGAAGTATGTGTAAGGGTAAATTTGTAGATGTGGGAACTCCAATAGGATTTTTCAGGGCATCATGATTTTTATCTTTTCGTATAGACCATACAACTACAAGTCATTTTAGAAGTATGTGTTCTCATTTTTAAGATATAATAATTTCGACTCTACTTTGCAGTTGAATCCATATAGTCCGGTTGGTTTTTAAGTGAGGATTGCAGTCCTTTATGAATCTTTTTATTCCTAAGAGTAGGGGTGAAGCGGAGCATATATGCAATAGATTAGTAACATTCATATTAGCATTCTCATAAAAATGTCAATACTAATTATAAGAATTCAAAATTTCTACGGATGAGAGAATATTGATAAAATGGATATGTACGAATTCACATAGACAATTGCTAAAAGGTCTGAAAATACATAGACAATGGGAACTACTAAACGTCGCCCCAAAACTACTTAAATCGCCCCTTGAAATTACCAAATTGCCCTTAACAATATATTTAATACCCATATCGTCCCGTGTCTTTAAACAAGGTTATTGACTCAGTTTTACTAACATTCCTAGTACCAACACCACGAAAATGTCTGGCGAAACACCTAGACCAGGCGATGTAACGGAGGCGGATTTTTTTTTCCGACACGAGCGTCTGGCTAAGACGCCTGTACCATCGTGGAGGCGTCTGGCTAAGACGCCTCCACCATCGTTGAGGCGTCTTAGCCAGACGCCTCCACGATGGTGCAGGCGTCTTAGCCAGACGCCTATACCATTGTCTAGGCGTCTGGTTAAGACGCCTCGACCATGGTGGAGGCGTCTTAGCCAGACGCCTCCACGATGGTACAGGCGTCTTAGCCAGACGTCCCATTTTTTTTTAATTTTTTTTTTCAAATTAAAATTATACGGTGTGTTATCTCAAATTATTTGACGTTTCTTTGCAAGTTTTCGGTGGTAACCGGTCGGATTACAATGAGTTTTTTTGCAAGTAATAAAGATTCAAAAAAATTCCAGATCCAACATTTTTTAAGTTCCAAATCCCCCGGTGGTAAAACATCATGACTTACAAATACCACCTCGACAGGTCGTTCAGGTGGCGGGGGTGGCAAGGGGGCAGCGCCCCCTGGAAATTTTTTGGATTTTGAAATTGTTGGATCTGGAAATTTTTGAATTTTCGGTGTACCGAAGAGGTATCGGTCATCCGAATATAGTAATTATTAACTTATTAATTAATTTAACAATTATCTAAATTTATAATCATTTATCTTTTTTAAAAAATAATAAAAAATTACGGGCGTCTGACGGAGCCGCCCCCACGTAGGAGGGGGCGTCTGGCTAAGACGCCTTCCCCATGGAGGAGGCGTCTTACACAGACGCCTGTCCCATGGGCAGAGCGTCTCGGTAAAACGCCTCCCCGATGGGTAAGGCGTCTAGGTAAAACGCCGCCCCCATGGGGAAGGCGTCTTAGCCAGACGCCCCCTCCTACGTGGGGGCGGCTCCGTCAGACGCCCGTAATTTTTTATTATTTTTTATTATTTTTTTATTAAAAAGATGTTAGATGTTTTACCAGATTCGAGTACACTGGGGCGTCCGTTAGTTCATTACTGACCTCCAAAACATTATTTTTTATGATTATAAGAGGAATATGAAGAGAGATGTGTGATAGGAGGGTAAAATGTCGCGTTATAGCAGTAGAAATGAGAGAAGGGCAAAATGGTAATTTCAAGGGGCAATTTAAGTAATTTTGGAGCGATGTTTAGCAATTCAGATAGACAATTTGCTAAAAGGTCTGAAAAGTGTGACAAACTTGTTGGTAAGTCAAAATAAAAAGGATAGAAAGTGTAGGAAGATAATATATACACCCAGAAATACGTCGAACATGTGAAAAGGTATGCAATTTATTCAGAAAATTAGTTCACATTGTACTGAATTAAGTCAATTAACCTTCAAAAAATACTCACAGAGCAGTTTTTTTTTCCTCACGTCACATGGTTAGTTGCCTGTGACTGCTCTTAAATGAGCTGGAAAAAAAATCTTGAACTTGCTAACTCAATGATTGAGTGTCACGTTATCCCAAATAGCTAGTTCATATGCTACTAATGTTTTTGTGTGGACAGGGTGCTGCTGCCAAAGAAAAGTGGGCATCTTTCTTGGAAAATCGCATCTGTTTTTATATCCTAAACAGAACATTAGAAAACTAAAGTGAGGTGCGACAGAGATTGGTTAGAAAGTGAGAAAACTACTGCTGCTTTGCTGTTTGATTCGAAGTTTCTGATGTTGGAATAAGGTGGTTTGGATCTTGATTGGATTTCTTTGCCATTTGTTTCCAGAGGAGAGAGAATGATTGGGCTGTAACATATGAGCCACTTGGTTTAGTTTATGTTGATCATCAGGTTGTATTTGCTTTATTTCTTTGGATTAGTTTGCCCATTGGAGGAAGGGAATGATTTATTCTACTTTGTTTCTTGTCTTATGATGACTGACGTATCATCATTTTGTAACATTTACTTTGGAAGTTTTATTGTAGTCATCAGTTTGTAGCATTACCAACACTGACATATGTGCGAATCTTGAAGTGACTAATCCCAATTAGTCACCTTAGAAGTTTATTATTAAATCTTGTGAAATTGCTGTCAAATGAACTCATGTCGACTCAATTTATTGCTACATGGTAGAGTGGCATTGCATAATAAATAAATCTGAAGCCATGTAGAGTTCTGGTCAATGAATCCAAGTATTTCTCCGTTGAGGAACCCATGCTATTTATTATACGTCTATGATTCAGATTTGAAGCCAATGAAATTAATTTATTGAGTAGAAAACAAACTCTCGAAGCCATACCCTGCCATGTGGATATTCCATCAATTCGATTAAGTGCATATATTTTTATTTAGTTCATCTTCTTTACATATTCCTAAAAAAAGTTATATTTATGAAGAAAGAGGGATCATGATCATTCATGGGGTCATGGTGTATTGGTGTTGGTATGTTTAGAATTTAGACAGTGCAACAGAACATGTTGCTTGGATGGAGTTGTCATGAAGTACAAAAAAAGATGGAATTTATTTATTGGTCAAAGTGCACTTCAATTCTCACTTGAAATAATTTTATGTGGTAGACTTATCAGATGTTTAATTTATTAATTAACCCGAAGGAAATTATTGGGAGTGACTTCAGATGTTACATGAGGAAGTTATGAACGTATCCTTAGATAAATAAGATTATAACGAATAATTTTAATTTGCAAAATTATATTTTTTAAGTAAAAAAAGATAAAGTTCCTTTTGAAGAACCTAAAGTAAATGAACTAAAATTACAATTTCTCAATATCAGTTTGAGTGGACAGATAATGCCGTCTGACGTCTCGTTAATTTACAAAGTCACGAAGTTGTAAAAATCAAGAATCTAACAAAGACTTATTTACTTTTCACCCCCCATACTAGATTTTGGGTAAATTTCAATTACACGCACAGGAGCGGTGTTAGGAATTTACATCAAAGGGTCCGAATTTGTAAGGATGGTGCCAAAAGAGTTGGAAATAGTTTAGTTTGCTTTGAGATTTAATTTTAAGTTTGATTGAGTTTTTTTACCTATAAGCGGGTAAATATAATTATTGAACTTGACTAATCATGTATTTTTTTACATATCTTATTATTAGTATTTGAAAATTTTCAAAAAGGTCTATATATAAAGGAATTATTGATCTTTTTCTTTTTGAATCTATCCTAACGTTCACTTAATTTTAAATCTCGAGCATCCTAAATATGAAAATAAGATTATTAAGTTTCGACCAATGATCTTAATTTCTCAACCGTCTCAACATAATTGATCTCTCAACTTAACTGGTCTTGACCGTTAAAATTTATATTAAAAAATGTAAAAGGGAAAAATTTCATTAAATTTATTAAAATAACAATCCCTTAAACTAAACCAAAGTCTTTTTCTACTTTCCCCTTTCACTCCACTCCATTCCACTTCCCAGACATCACCATTCTCTTTTCCTCTTTCTGTCCGTTTCCAATTGGAAAGATCCTGTCTTTCTCCACCATTCCTGTCCCTCGCCTTGCTTTCTCATCTGGGTAACCCATTTCCACCCAATTCCCCATTTGGATCTTCACTTCTGCTCCAATTCTTTGGAAAAAAACGCTTTTTCTTTCACTTCTCCATTTGGGTCTTTGGCTTTGATGCAAATTCTTATCTGGGTCGGTTAGTCTGTCGATATTAAGCTTTTGGGTCTTCAAAAGGTCTCGTATTTTCTCAACATGTACCGAAATTCCGCATTTCCGTCTTCGGTTTCGAGTTCGGTGTGAATTTTAGCTCTCTGCAAAAGTTCACAATTTGGGTCTTCGAAAGATCACATCTTTCATCAACATTCGCCTTTTCTTTTGCGGAATTCATAGTTTCGGTCTTCGAGTTTTTGGTGGATTTGCTTTTGTCTCTGCTGATATTCCATTTGATGGAAAAGGAGAGCTTTTTCAGCAGTTCGGAGCATCTCTTACCGGCTTTAGAGACCAATCGTGAGTCGTCGTATCTTATGCTTAATTGGGACCAATCCATGAACCACAACTCGCACTTCAGATCAGCCATGAGTTCCGGTGTTGGGGAATTCTTAGGTGAGATCTCATCCCACTCCCATCCTTATATTAATGAAGTCAACACCACAGCCAACCAGTCTTGCCAAACTGACCATTTGAGATCCCCACCGAAACTTAACCTCTCAATTATGGATCGCAACCACTTTGCCCAATCTAGCCATTTAGGAGAATTCAAAGATAGAGATGCGAATTTCTCTTGCCCCGGTGGCCGGAATTATAGTGGCATGCCACAATGTGGTGTGTCTTGTATTGATGTTGCGGATGTCCCTATCCAAAATAGATCACAATTTGAGATGGAGTTGGGGACTAAGTTCGCCACTGTGGACGGGCAATTCACAGGAGCGCGAGAAGAACCACCGAAATCTGATATCACGGTGGCATATGGGATCAGTACAAGGAAGAGAAAACCCTATCAAAAAGGGAGAACGAAAGATGAACCAAATTCCCCGGTTGCTGAAAATCTTACTAGTGTATGTGTTTTTTTTCCCCTTCAATTTGAATTTTATTTACATCTTCAATTCAAGATTAAAAATGTGTTCTTCGTTCTGACTCTTATGTCCTTTTAGGTGTTGGATGAAAAAAATGTGAATATTAAGAGATTAAAGTCTTTGGAAAATGTTGATACTGGAAGGGATAATATTAAAACCAAGGTGAAGCAGGCAAGTAGTAACAATAGCGTAGACGGTAGCTCAAAAACAAAGGAAAAAAATGCAGAGCCTTCTGAACCTCCGAAACTGGATTATATTCATGTAAGAGCAAGAAGGGGCCAAGCAACCGACAGCCACAGCCTAGCGGAGAGGGTAAGTGCTGCTTTCTGAATGTCTAGTTCTTGAAGTCATTTACCCCTTGCGGTGGAGGTAACATACACTGAAATCTTTCCTACACTAAAAGGGAATAAAAATGTCAAATTGTTAAAAAATCTAGCAACTGGATTGTTATTTCTCCATGTTAAATCTACTGTAAAATTGTATGCGTCTTCTGGGGTAAGTAAGCTTTGAGAATTGAGGGCACGGTGAAGATTTTAATTTCTGATTATTCGGTTTAGCTTTGCTCTTGGTAGAACAACCTTTAGGCTTTAGGTGATGTTTTTCACAATTAAACGCGTAAGATGGTGTTGCTTTCTAGTTTTGAAATGGTGAACCTATCATTCGCTATGTATATGCATTACACCCTCAAAATTCATGTATTTGGTTCGGTAAATCAAGATTGTGTGAGAATTTGTTATAAAAAGTTCCAGACTGTGAGCTATATTTCTTCGAGGTAAATCTCCTTACAAGTTGTGAACATTAAAGGTTAAGACTGTCATTTGAGAAAATTCCAAATTTTAAGTTTGTCTTTGTTGTATTTCAAACTCGAAGTCATGTATGATTCTCTTTGTCATCAGGTGAGAAGAGAAAAGATCAGTGAAAGGATGAAATTTTTACAATCTCTTGTTCCAGGCTGCGATAAGGTACTTAAGCATTCAAAATTATGATTATTTGTTTTATTCACCCTAGGTCATTCAAAATTTAACGATGCTTTCTAATTAAAGGTCACTGGAAAAGCTGTTGTGCTTGATGAGATCATAAACTATGTGCAGTCATTGCAGTGCCAGGTCGAGGTACTGATTTTAGAGATCACTTCAGTTCAGCTTATGAAATTTGCATATATTAGTTGCAGACGGTAAACGACAACAATGGTTTTTTTGACAGTTTCTTTCAATGAAACTGGCTGCTGTGAATCCTGGTACGGACTTCAGCATGGAAAACGTCTTCCGTAAGGATGTAAGTAGCCCACCATGGAACTTAAATGAGTTCAATCTAATTATATGCTTTCTAAATTTTCTAATCATTGCTCGTGTTCTCATGTCACCTTCAGATGAACCAATCTCATAGTTCTTTAGCGCGTCCGGTTTTCTCAATGGACACCTCAACTCCGATATTTTCTTCCGCTCCGCAACCCCCACCAAATGCCTCCTTGAGAAGCATGATGATAAACGGTCTACAGAATCATTTCCCTGTGAATTCCTCAGATTCAACTATGAGTAGATCGTTGAGCATACAAATGCCAGCAATTAATGGATCAGGGGATTCTGTTGCTCAGGTGAATTAAACCACTCTCGAAGGACTACTCCATGTAAATTGTTCACGAAAAGTGGGAAGTCTACAATATGCTTTGTGACTGACAATATCTTCTTTCAGGGCGGGAACTTTTGGAATAGTGAACACCAAAATGTTGGCCACATGGGGTTTCAGCAGATTCATGAGTCCATGTTTTGCCCGCAACAATTGCCTGGTAAGTTATAGTTGCTAAAAGAGTAAAATCCAAAATCATTATGTGTAATTTATTTGCGAATCTTTGTTCCTGAAAACTCTCATCGATGATGAAATACAGGCGAAGCATTGCCTAGTTCACACACTAAAATTGAACTTTGATTAACTCGGCCTTTTGTACCTGCAAATATGAACAAAGTGGTTGCGTTTAGAGATGTTTGTGAAAAAGCTCAGCAAATTGGGAAATTGGAGCTATCAGGTCTTCGAGTCGGGTTGGAGCTTCCCTTTTCTGAAATTTTTGTGAAGGCTGGCTATAAAATTTGGAGATGGCTATTGCAGCAACCAATCTGGTAGATTTCCTGCTCATGGTCAAATAGTGTTCAACATCAGAATAGAATCATTAACTTAAGAAACTGTGGACATGTTTCAGTAGCAACATGAAAAATGTTAAGATCACAAAGTTGGTGTTATGCTTAATTAGTGGTTTAACAATGAACAGCTGTAATCATGGTGTCCTCTTGGATGCTTTCTTTTGTTCCTTGAATCAGTCTTCACTTTGAGATTTTAATCAAGTTGTTTAGTTCTTACAGTGGAAATTAATCTTGTGTTTTGAAATCTTATGATTATGTATGCATTGTCAAGATTTTTATGATGATGTATTATTAGGTGTTACACTTGTAGAAACAGAGCATAGACAAATAAAAATTTGGCGGACAGTTTTTTTTATTTTTTAGAATGGTTAATCTGGCAAACAACCGTTTCAACTCAGAATCTCTCCATCTTTTATCCAGATGTGGCAGACGTGGGACAATAATAGGTAGCGTTCGTTCAATTAGAAAAAAGAAATAGACATGAGCCACATCTATCCCAACCAAGTCATAGTACAAAATAGGTTTGTTACGAAATTAAAACGTGGATAATCAACACCGGTCCAAAAACGCAAAAACAAGCCGGACAACGACAAGTGTCATCCTAGATTGCATCAGTGGTGTTCCCCTGTCCCGCGTTTAGTTGAGCAGCGCCTTTTTGCCTCAGCTGCCCATGAAAGGTGTGGTGGAGGCACGGCCCAACTGTGCCCGAAACTGATGCTAGGTACCGGGGCCGGTCCGACCGTTTTGGACCGGTATGGACAAAATTAACGGGTCAGGCAGTTAATGGAACAGCCAGGCCCATTTAATCCAACTAAGGAAATACTACAAAGATATGGAAAAGATAATCGTTCAATGGTTCCAGTGCGTAAGTCTTTACAAGTATTCTCTTAAAATATTGTTACATTTTTTGGGATCAGACACACAAAAAACTGCCTTACTTACTACCATTCCTTTCGTAAGATCGTCGACATCCGACATCTCAGTTTCATCACTCTTGTGGTATTCGTCCTTGGCGGAAAAAATATGCTCCTTTCTTTCCACACTCTTATAACTTAAAGTCCGTTCACGTCAGGAATATGGTCAATTTGCAAGCACCATTTCTATTAGTAAAGGTGCAGATTCGATCGTTAAGGACTAAAACTCTTGGTTAGGAAATCTTTCTTTCAACTAGAATAGAATATTCACCTCAACTGATCGGTTGCAGGAAATTTCCCTTCAGAGACAATAATGAGGGAGGACAAATATCTGGGCTTAAGGCAATGAGTGTTTACACTTTTTGAGGATATGGGTTAATCTGAACCAATAGCTTGACTTTCACCAATTGCTGGAGTTGCAAGTGCGGAGTTGAAGCTTCCTAATAAGGAGAGGTGGTAATCAGGCTATCCGGTAACGGAGGAATGGAGTTGAGTGTGGTCTTGAAGAGCCTTTCTTTTATAGGACAGGGTGACATATCAAAACGAGTTGCTAGAAGACTTTCAAAGAACACATCCACGTAACCTCAAGAAGGCTATGAAATTGCTGAAGTAGATGAAGTCGAAAGGAAAGCTTCTTCAAGCTAAATAGCATCGGCAGAAGATGTCCCCAACATATCTGTATCGGGATGGTATCGATACTCATTTGTATTTACACATTGTTTGGTGATATTCTCTCTACTTGGAGTAAAGCCTTGGAGCAAAACTCAAGTGGAGAAGAATACTTCTTGTAATGTGAGTCATGTAAATAACATATTTTTTAGTTTGTTTTAATGTTGTCTTCTCTTTTAATTCTTGCTTGCTTAGCTTAATATTGTTTTATCTTATTAGAAGTAACTAGAATGTTTCATTTTCTTAATGTAGTTGGTAGATTAATGAGTAGTGGGTAGTTCCATCCCCCTTTGGGGGGTGAAGATGATGTACATATATGTTTGTGATGTTTAGATGTTTGATGAATTTTGAAAGGAATGTGTTCTAAAAGTTTTACTTTTATATGTTAATTATTATGAATTGAATGTGCAAGCATTTTGTTCCTTGATTATGTTATTCGTCTTTTGGAAGTGTTAAGGAAGATGCACTTGGTCCTTAACCGTAGAGTTCTAAAAGATAATGGTTTACATAAAATCAAAAGTTATTCACAATCATGGTAATTAACATGAAACATTAATTACTGAGATAAGATTGTCGTGTTGGTCATCGATTGTTGTAGTTCTACAAATAATTGACGACACGAGTATATAAAAGAGGAAAAGATTACTTTTATATATTGAATAGACCTAACAAGTAAAACATTATGGAATTGTGTTTCGTGTCATTAATGTTTTTACTGTGTCTTGGAACCTAAGATATGAGACTTATATCTTTTCACTCAAGAAGTGCTTAATTTGATTATTGTCAAAAACTATCAATGAGTGTAGTGATAAATGCAATAGTTGGTTGAGCATGACTTGTGTTGGAAAAGATAGCTAGTCAAACGATTATCATTGCCCTCTTAATTGAGTGATGATATTAGTGGGTCCCTTGATAAAGCAAAATTATAATGTCCACAATGTAACTTGAGTTAAGTTACATATTTATAATTAGCTTAGAGAGATCAAGAAATGAATATAATACAAAGATGACTGATGGAAATTAAATTTATACCGCAAGTGCACGGTGTCAATGAAGACGTGGCAAATACGGGTCGAACACAAGGAGGGAGAGATATTGTTATTTTTGTGATTTTCGAATTAAGGAAGAAGGAGAGAAAAATAAGGTTTGGTTTGAGATTTTTGGTTTTTTAATTAATTTCTAAAGCAAGAACAACAAAAACAAATTAAAAATAAAGTAAAGATGGATGTGAGTCCAGTGGGTGGAGGTTTAGATATCAGGTTTAGATTAGAGAATTCTGAAACATATAATAAATCATATTAGTTATGAAACATTACATGATAAATGAGTCAACATAAACTCAAGTAATCAAAATATACTAACACGGAATTAAAATAATAACGTTATTCTTCTTCTCATCACCCTAAATTCGTCACCCCCACTCTTTGGAGAGAGTTAGAAACTCATGGTTGGAGGCAATGAGAAGGGGTCCTAGAGAAACTACAAAAGAAAACTAAAAACAAGAATTAAAAGAACAGAATTTTATTACTAAAATATGGAACAAAAACTAAGACCCTTTACAACAACGTTTCGGGGCTATTTATAGCCGATACAAGGGACCTAAGTATAAAATAGGATAGTACATGTGTCAAGACACGACTGGACAAAATCCAGAGCCACGGATCGCAAGGGGTGCGGCGGAATCGCCGCATTTTATATGTATGGTGCGGCGGAATTGCCGCACTTTTGACTCAGATTTAATCCGGATTTTTCCTGTGTGTTTATGGTATGATTGAGCTGTCATTTGCGCGTCTGGATTGATTATTTCCTTTCTTTTGAGCTCCGACTTTAATTCTTCATATATTTGGAGATCCAAATTGATTTTTCTTTAGAAATTCTCCAAAATAATAAAAGCTACTCGTAATTTGCAGTTGGGTCCTCGGCTTTTTTGCAATTAAGTCACTGACTACTTTTGTGCTTAAGTCCTTGACCTTTTTGTAATTAGGTCTTTTAATGCTTTTATGCTTGGATGAACTTCCATTTGAATCCCGATAATCTTGACTTGGTCTTTATGATAGAAATGAGTCTCTTGCACGCATTTATGCTCGGGATATGGGTAATTTGCATTCAGGTCCCTGTATTATGTAAATAAGACTAAACACATACCTTAGTAGCATTTATTGATATAAAATTAATCTAAATGAAAGACATATGATGCAATGAATCAATGACACATTTCTACTTCGTATATTTTCTTAATATCATGAGGCAAGGGACAGATACAAGTGCTACACTTACATCACTAAATGGATCGTGTTTTGGTTCGGGTGGAACAAAGACATCTATGCTAATTGGGTAACTATAATGTGTAGCTAGATACCGCTTATAGTTTGATATATTAAGTGTTTAATATATCTACCAATTTGGCTTAGATCCTCCTATAGGTCACATCACAAAACTGGAAAACAATATGTTGATTTTAAGTTCATATGATGTGTCGGGTTTCATATGAAAATATGACATATGTGGTGAATGAATAAAATCAATATGTCATGAGAATTGACATAATTAAAATCATAATAAATTCATATGAGGTATATATATTATGGGGTGTAATAATTTAATATTACATATGATAATATATTATATAAGATGTGAATTTGCTAAAAACCCCAAAAGATCAAATTTTGTTGGAAATAAATCCAAAATTTGACAAAAGCAAAATCGGTGTCAAACACAGTGAACCGTGCATGGTTCAGTCGACCGGGGTATCTTCAGATCGGTTAACCAAATAGGGAACGGGTAAACGCAATTAGTTGACCGAAATTGTCAGGAGTGCCTGGACAATCGGGTTCGGTTAACCGAGTGTGCACGGTCAACCGGGAAGTAGTATTTTCGGTAGACCGAAGGTGACACGGTCATCCGATGACTATGTCCCAGGAGCGATTCTGGTGGGTCAACGGTAGACCGAGTAAAGGACGTGGTTCGTCCGAATTCTTCCCGGGAATTTTTCTCATACGGATTCGGTCGACCGTCTAGCTCACGGTGCACCGAACACGTGTTATAACTGAATGGTTCAGTTGATCGAATAATACTCGGTCTACCGAACAAGAACGATTCTGCCTGAATTATTAAGAGATTAATTAGATCATGGGTGGATTAATTTCATATTTAATTAAAACGTTTTTTGTGGGTGATTATGTGGAAATTAGAGATTAATTTTAGGAAAGAATAAGCAAGAGATCATGACTAAAGAATAGCTCTTGATAAGGATGTTTTGGGAGACTATAAAAGGACCCCTACACCTACTTGTTTAACAACTAATGCAAAAATTCTTTCTCTCATTAATCTCTCCCTAATCACCACGAAAATCTCTTAGTAAATTTAAGTTTTAGAGATAAGAATCTCATGAGCTTAAAGATGGGTTATTAGCTAGATTCTAAACCTTGTTAGAGATTGATTGTCTAGCTCCTTTCTCTCTAATCTTGTTTAGAGTTTGGTGAACACTCGGAGGCAAATCCGTGGACGATTCAACGGGCAACACGAATCCGGATCTTCAAAAAGGTTTTAGAGAACCTTTAGGTATGATTCTACCTTTGTGATTTATTTTAATATATGTAGGATTGCATGTTATTAGAATAATCACAAAACTATGTACATAGAAATTGTTGAAAATATGAAAATCGATCTTGTATGTTGTATTAAAATTTTAAAATATATACATACATAGGAACATGAAATCCTACAATTTTGGATTGTGTAAACTTGCATGTTTGTATGTTTATTGGGGGTATTTTAATCATCTACATGTTGAGAGATTTTGATGAGTTTTGTCATAAGATTTAGACACTTCCCATGCTTAGTTTCCTCATGTTTATTGACTGAAATTTCCTGTTGAATATGTTACATGTTAGTTATGTGTTTGTATTTGTGTTTGCTTGCTTGATTGATTGAAGAAACTTTATTTTGATGAGTTTTGCCATAACATTTAGACACTTCTCATGCTTAGCTTTGTTCTTAACACGAGTTTTTGGTTTTTGATGAGTCTTGCCATAACATTTAGACACCTCTCATGCTGAGTCTAGTCTTATTTAATCAAGTAGTAATTGTCGATACGTTGTGTGAATTGATTGATAAGTTTTGCCACATCTTTGGACATTTCCTATGTATGAAGAAACACACATGACACACACATGCATGCTTACATACGTTATTCATCACTTATTTCACGTCATATGTGCACACACTCCACCCGTTAGGGGTTTCCATTCCTAAGTTCCAACTTGTTGTCTTAGTTAGTTTAGTTTCATTGTTGCATGCTTTCATTTCCTTGTTTATGCTTACTAGTTTAGTTTAGTCTAGTTTAGCGTAATCAATCTCTTCTCCCCTCTTTTCTCACTTACCATCAAACGAACCAGAGTTGACACATCTCCATGTTGATCGACCTGTATTTGTCACGTCTTCACCGATGTCATGCACTTGCGGTAATATAAACGATCAATCATATGTCTACCTCTAAGGGAGAGGAATTTTTAGTAGTGAGAATTGGTCCATCCCGAGCATTTGCAAAGCGATAGCCAATGCTTTTGAAATAATTTGATAAGTACTTTTCCAGAGTGAGATCAATCGAAAGTCTTTAACTGACTCAACAGCTTTCTTTTTCGGGATTTGTGCAATGAAGCATTGGTTGAAAGCTTTAAATTGAGATCTAGATATGTCCCCCCTCGAACAAACATTGAAAAAGATATTAGACGTTCCCTCGAACCTCTTGCCACATCTCATGAAAGAAGTTCATATTGAGCCTATCCGGTCTTGGGAATTTTTTTCTTAGGTAGTGCATAACCCACCTCTTTAATTTCTTTAGGCGTGAAGGCCTTAATAAGTAAAGTAGGGTCAGAGATCCTAAGAGTGAAAATCTTTTTTCCAGTCCAAAGATATTTTGAGGTTTTCCCCACATTGAACATGCCTTGAAAATGTCCCCCAATTTCATCAATGATTGCGGTTTTACTAAAATTAAGTCTTCCATTGATGAAAAAAGAAGTAATATTGTTGGCTATCTTATGGAAGAACGTGATATTTTTATCTCCTTGTTGGAGCCATTGTAAACATGATCGTTGTTTCGAGTAGATCTTAATCTCCTCTTAAAGAATTTCAGGAGACCTTTGTAGGGAGGTGAGTTCATTTCTTTCCTCATAATTTAGCCATCTTTGTTGATTTTCTCGTCCAGATTAAGGATTTAATGTTCAATATTTCTAACTCTATTTTCCAGCTCCTCTAGTGCAAAAACCTTACTAAAGGATTTGATATTGAGTTTGATTTGTTTTAGGGTTATGTAGAGTCTTCCATTATCATTGCAATGTATTGTTTTGTCAATTATTTTGTAGTAGTCTGGGTCTGCTGATTTTTTGATGTTATCCTCCATATCAAGAATAAAGGGTACATGGTCGGAGGTTGTTCTTGGCAATCCACAGTAGTGGGAGAGAGAGAATTGATCTTCCCAAGTTTGGTTAACCAGGTATTTGTCTATACGTGTGTGGGAGAGAGAGAATTGATCTTCCCAAGTTTGGTTAACCAGGTATTTGTCTATACGTGCGAATCACTACGCCTCCCTCGTTCGCGAAGTGCTTGGAGGAAGTAGATGAAGGGAATGTGTTCTAAAAGTTTTACTTTTAAATGTCAATTATTATGAATTGGATGAGAAATCATTTTGTTCCTTGTTTATGTTATTCGTCTTTTAGAAGTGTTAAGGAAGAGACTCTTGGTCCTTAACCGTAGAGCTCTAAAAGATATTGGTTTACATAAAACAAAAGATATTCACAATCATGGTAATTAACATGAGACATTAATTACCAAGTTAAGATTGTCGTGTTGGTCATAGATCATTGTAGCTCTACAAGTGAGTGACAACACGGGTACACAAAAGAGGAAAATATTACTTTTGTATACTGAATAGACCTAATAAGTAAAACATTATAGAACTGTGTTTTCTGTGTCATTAATGTTTTACTGTGTCTTTGGTCCTTTGATATGAGACTTATATCCGATCACTTAAGAATTGCTTAATTAGACTAGTGTCTTGAGCTATCGATGAAAGTAGTGTAAAGACATTGGTCGGTTAAGTATGACTTTTGTTGCAGAAGATAGTTAGTCAAAAGATTATCATTGCCCCTCTTAATTGAGTGATGATATTAGTGGGCCCCTTGATAAAGCAAAGTTATAATGTGCACAATGTGATTTGAGTTAAGTCGCATATTTGTAACTAGCTTAAAAAGATCAAGAAATGAATACTAATATAAAGATGACACAATACTACTTTGTGTGTATTCTTAATATCATGAGGCAAGGGACGGACACAAGTGGTGCACTCCATCACTAGATGTATCGGGTTTTGGTTCGAGTAGAATTAAGACATCTAACTAATTGGGAGCTATAATGTGTAGCTAGATACCGCTTATAGCTTGTGGTATTAAGCTCTTAATATCACTGTCAACTTAGTTTAGATCCTCCCATAGGTCACACCACAAAACTGGGAAACAAGAAATGAGGATTTCGAGTTTTTATAAGATGTGTCAGGTTTCATGTAGAAAATATGACACATGGGGTGAACAAGCAAAATCAAAATTATGTTATGATTAATAACATAATTAGAATCTAAATTAAATTCATATGTGATGTAAATATTATGGGGTGTAATGATTTATCGTTACATAGGATAATATGTTACATAAGTTGTGAATTTACTACTAATCCCGAAATATCAAATTTCGTAGGGGTAAAACCGAAATTTGACCAATCAGCAGAACAATGCTCAACGGTCGACCGAACAATAGTAAACGGTCAACCGGTTGGTGCACGGTCGACCAGACATGTATCGACCGATAACAGGGAATTTTCATCTGTTCGGAACGGTCGACCGAATCTATCGGTCGGTCGACCGAACATTGCGATGAAATATTTTATTGTTGCGAACGGTCGACCGAAACTCCAAACGGTCGACCGGTCCAGACAGTTTTCTGCAGAATTAATTTAAGAATTAATTAGATCATGCATGGAATTGGTCCATAACTGATTTAATTCGTGACTAAGATTATTTGTTAGCAAATAATGGATGGTTAGACGGAAGTTTGCATGAAATCATGGGCAAGAGGTTGTAGGATCGTGTGGGTTTATGAGTCCACAATTAATGCTAATCACCTAATTACCTACTTGTTTAAGCAATCAAAGAAATGCAGTGGAATTTAAACTAAAACAAGCAAGTGTAGGAATATGCAAACCACAAATCGACTCGGCGTTTTTATAGAGGTTCGGCACCCCACCCGGGTCCTAGTCCTCTCTTGCAAGCTCCGCTCACGACTTCACTAACCACTCCCCGTTCCGGGCCGGGAGAGAACGCCTTTACAACCGTCAAACTCGCGAACAACCCTCGCCGAGCTTGGAATCTTCTTCTCACAATCCGAGAAGGATGCTTCGGGCTTTCACCGGAGCCTTTACTCTTTTGACAACTGATGCATTGCATACATTGCATCATATGTCTTTCATTTAGATTACTTTTACATCAATAAATGATACTAAGGTATGTGTTTAGTCTTATTTACAGAATACAGGGACCTGAATGCAATTTACCCACATCCCGAGCATAAACGCATGCAAAAGACTCATTTCTATCATAAAGACCAAGTTCAAGATTATCGGGTTACGAATGGAAATGTATCCAAGCATAAAAGCATTCAAGTCCTAATTACAAAAAGAACAAGGACTTAAGCACAAAAGTAACCGGGAACTTAACTGCAAAAAGTCAAGGACCTAATTGCAAATCACGAGTAGCTTTTATTCTCTTGGAGAAAATATATAGAAAAATCAATGTATATCTCCAAATATGTGAAAGAATTAATCCGGAGATCAAAAGAATGGAAAGAATCAATCCAGACGCGCAAAGAAGGATCAAATCATACCATAAACATTCAACCAAAATCCGGACAAAATCAGGCCAGATTGTGCGGCGTTTCCGCCGCACCACACATACAATATGCGGCGTTTCCGCCGCCCAAGCATCAATCCGTGTGCTCCAATTTCGTCCAGTCGTGTCTGGACACGTGTACTTTCCAATATTATACCTAGATCCCTTGTAGGAACTATAAATAGACCCGCGAACGATGTTAGAAGGGTCCTTAGTCTTTGGTGGTAGTTTTTATTTTTAATTTTAGTTTTGTATTCTTCCTTTTCATTAATAAAATTCTGTCTTTTATTTCTTACTTTTAGTTTTCTTTTGTAATGTCTCAAGGACCCCTTCTTCCTCCCTCTATGAGTTTCTAACTCCTTCCAAAGGGTGGAGGTGACGGATTTAGGGTGAAGAGAAGATGAATGAATGTTATTATTTTAATTTCGTGTTAGTATATTTTGATTACTTGAGTTTATGTTAAATCATTTATCATGTAATGCTTTATAACTAATATGATTTATTATAAGTTTCTGAACTCTCTAATCTAAACCTTAAATCTAAACCTCCACCCGACGGAATTCACCTCTTTGTTCTTGTTTTAATTTTAATTGTTCTTGTTCTTGCTTTAGATAATTAAAACCTAAAAATCTCAAAACCCAATTATTTCTTCTCTCCTTCTTTCCCCCAATCGAAATCACACTAATAACAAAATCTCTCCCTCCTTGTGTTCGACCCGTATTTGTCACGTCTCCATTGACGACGTGCACTTGCGGTATAAATTTAATTCTCATCAACAACCAATGAGAACTTGAGTGGAGCAACACTCTCTAAATCTTGAGCACACTTGAGTAGGATTAAGAAATGATCACTAAGTGTGGAAGGTTTGTAGCTTTGAGTGTTTGGGATTCTCTCTAAAGTTTGAGACAAGTTTGTAGTGGGAGAGTTGTGTTAAAATGTGTTTTACAACTCTATTTATAAGCCTTAGAGAGAATAGAGCCGTTGGGGTTGATTGGGTGTGAGTTGATGTGTGATACACAAAACAGAAATCTGCAGGACCCAATTCTGCCTAAAAACGGTCGACCGAATTGGGTATTCCGTTCGACCGTTTGGTCAAATTTCAGCTTTGACTTAAGTTAACTTAAGTTAACGGTCGAACGGGCTCAGGAGATCGGTCGACCGAATTAGTCCAGGCACTTCTGGGAGACCAAATTGTGTTGGTTCGGTCGACCGTTAGGAAAGTTTCGGTCGACCAGATGTTTGGAAATTTGGGGTACTTGGGAATAATACGAATACGACCGTTGGGTATAATACGACAAAACAAACGGTCTGAAAAAATGTGTAAATGGTCGAACGGAAAGCTTTCAACGGTCGACCGTTTTGGTCCAGGCAGTTCAAGTTTTGTTTAGGTGTTTTCCGGTTCTAGTTTGGATGATCTATTGAAGTCCAAATTATGTGAAATTTTGTGTGTGACTTCTATAGGGAACCTAGTGTGTGGTTGAGTAGTTTTTAGCTCAAGTATGTTCAATTACACAAGGTTCCTAAATACTCAAAGAAATACAAAATACATGTCTTCAAATGAGCTTGATTACATGTCTTGACTTGATTTCCTTTCTTCCTTGAGTCTTGATCACCTGTAGAGGTTAGCACAAAGCAATATATATATGCAATGCAATATGTGTGCTACTCTACATGATTATAATTAAGATTAGATTGAATAAATCATCAAAACATAGATTAAGGCCAAAAAGCCAACAATCTCCCCCTTTTTGATGATGGCAACCTATATCTTAACTATATCTTAATACATGGAATTTGTATTTGTAAACTATGCATAATAATGCTCCCCCTATGGATGTGCATAGTTTTTGTTCAATTTGATTACAAAATTCCAAGTAACCCCCTTAATTATCTCTCCCCCTTTGACATCCATCAAAAACAAAAATAATATGATTTTAAGCATAGAATTTGGATGTCTTGTAATGAAGTTGCTCCCCCTAAATTTTGCACTTCATTACTCTAATAAAAGATATAACAATTAAGCTCCCCCTATCAATAAGGCTAAATTGAAACAATGAGTATGATGAAATTTTAAGTTCAATTAAGTTTCTACTTAAGCCTTATTCTAACATCCATTTAAAAAAATGACATTTAAAATCAATGGATGTGATAAATGATTTGCAATGAATAAGGTATATGATTTGCAATGAATTAAATTATATGATATGTCAATTAAGCATATGAAACTAGATTAGAGCTAATTTAATATGAATTGTATAGATATAAATTTTATACCAATGTTGAATTCGAATTTAGCTCCAATCTCATTTGGTGATGCAACCGGATTTGAATTTGACTCTTGAGCTCACCCGGTCACCACCAATCTCCTCCTCAAGCTCCTACAAGAGTAGATTTAGGTACCCAAACAACTTTGGGTCCTTGAATATTAGCTTTGGGAATCCAAACCATTTTGGTTTTAGGAGCCCACACATTTGAGGAAGTATGTTTTACGACTAAGTGCTTTCCATTTAAAGTTGTACAGGAAGCATGATTTTTCAATTTTGCATTAAATCCTAAACCATGTTTTTGCAAAGATTGTCTTTGACTTCCTAATAGCATGTTAAGCATCTTAGTTCCATTGGTGAACTTTTCTAGATCTTTTCTTAATTGCACATTGCAAGCATGGAGATCTAATTGTTCAACATCTATAGGTGTTGCTTTTGATTTATCAAAATTTGATGCATTCTTTTCAAATTTGGCAATCACCTCATTCTTCTCATTCATGCATGTTTCAATTTGGCTTTGGAGATCCTTGATTAAATTTCTAGCATTCTTGTTTTTATCACAAATGATCTCATATTGTTTAACTAAGTCATGAAATGCATTTTGAAGCTCATCATGTGTATAAGTTTCTTCATTAACACTAGAATGTGAGCTATCACTATAATATGACTTAGTTGAGCATGAATTACTAGAGCAAGAGTTAGATTCTACCTCACTTCCTTCATCTTGAATTGCCATGTAGCACATGTGTGCATATTCTTTTGTTGATGAAGGTGTGGTTGATTTGGATGACGATGAAGACGATGAATCGTCTCATGTAGCCTTGTGAGCTTCCAACCTCTTCTCTTTTCTCTTACTCTTCTCCTTTTCTCTCCTTCTCTCCCTCCTCTCATTTTTCTTCTCCTTCTCTTTTCTCTCATTTCCACTATCTTCCTTCTCCTTCTTTTCTCTCTTTTCACTTCTTCTACCTCTTCTTTCATTCTTTTCTTCTTTATCCTTCTTGAGGTATTTGAAGAAGTCTTTTGCTAGGACTTCAATGTCCACATCTTCCACCTTCCTTGGCTCATCAAAATTTGCATGCAATGTCAAGGTGGATGTTTTCTTGGTGGCTTCCTTCTCCTTCCGATGATTTATTTGAAGTTCATAGGCCATCAAGTTTCCAATGAGCTCCTCCACCTTTAATTTTGAGAGATCATGCGCCTCTTCAATTGCGATGACTTTATCTTCCCAATCGATGCTAAGTGACCGGAGGAACTTCCTTGCCATCTCTCCTTCATTGATTTTTCTTCCAAGAACCAAAAGAGAGTTAGTGATATCGGTGAAGCGAGTGTTCATTTCGCTTATGTTTTCACCGATTTGCATAGAAAAAATCTCATATTTATGCATGAGGAGACTAATGCGTGTTTCCTTAGTTTTACTATCCCCCTCATGGTGCATTTGAAGTCTATGCCATATCTCATGTGCACTTTCACATCCCCTAATCCTATTATATTCACCCTCATTAAGGCCACAATACAAGATGTTCATAATTTTCGAATTCATTTCAATTTCTTTCATTTTCGGTCTTGTAAGTGAATCTAATTCATCTTCTTTAGGGGGGGTGTATGGATTTTGGAGAAACATCCAATACTTAAGGTCATTTGATATTAAAAAGATTTTCATCCTATTTTTTCAATAATCATAGTTTGACCCATTAAGCAATGGAGGTCTAGTGGTGCATAATCCTTCTATGTGATTAGATGATGTAGAAGCCATGCTAAATAATACGATTAAGTATGACAATTTAGCTAACAAGGCTCTGATACCAAATGTAGGATCGTGTGGGTTTATGGGTCCACAATTAATGCTAATCACCTAATTACCTACTTGTTTAAGCAATCAAAGAAATGCAGCGGAATTTAAACTAAAACAAGCAAGTGTAGGAATATGCAAACCACAAATCGACTCGGCGTTTTTATAGAGGTTCGGCACCCCACCCGGGTCCTAGTCCTCTCTTGCAAGCTCCGCTCGGATCACCGAGCTCTGCTCACGACTTCACTAACCACTCCCCGTTCTGGGCCGGGAGAGAACGCCTTTACAACCGTCAAACTCGCGAACAACCCTCGCCGAGCTTGGAATCTTCTTCTCACAATCCGAGAAGGATGTTTCGGGCTTTCACCGGAGCCTTTACTCTTTTGACAACCAATGAGAACTTGAGTGGAGCAACACTCTCTAAATCTTGAGCACACTTGAGTAGGATTAAGAAATGATCACTAAGTGTGGAAGGTTTGTAGCTTTGAGTGTTTGGGATTCTCTCTAAAGTTTGAGACAAGTTTGTAGTGGGAGAGTTGTGTTAAAATGTGTTTTACAACTCTATTTATAAGCCTTAGAGAGAATAGAGCCGTTGGGGTTGATTGGGTGTGAGTTGATGTGTGATACACAAAACAGAAATCTGCAGGACCCAATTCTGCCTAAAAACGGTCGACCGAATTGGGTATTCCGTTCGACCGTTTGGTCAAATTTCAGCTTTGACTTAAGTTAACTTAAGTTAACGGTCGAACGGGCTCAGGAGATCGGTCGACCGAATTAGTCCAGGCACTTCTGGGAGACCAAATTGTGTTGGTTCGGTCGACCGTTAGGAAAGTTTCGGTCGACCAGATGTTTGGAAATTTGGGGTACTTGGGAATAATACGAATACGACCGTTGGGTATAATACGACAAAACAAACGGTCTGAAAAAATGTGTAAATGGTCGAACGGAAAGCTTTCAACGGTCGACCGTTTTGGTCCAGGCAGTTCAAGTTTTGTTTAGGTGTTTTCCGGTTCTAGTTTGGATGATCTATTGAAGTCCAAATTATGTGAAATTTTGTGTGTGACTTCTATAGGGAACCTAGTGTGTGGTTGAGTAGTTTTTAGCTCAAGTATGTTCAATTACACAAGGTTCCTAAATACTCAAAGAAATACAAAATACATGTCTTCAAATGAGCTTGATTACATGTCTTGACTTGATTTCCTTTCTTCCTTGAGTCTTGATCACCTGTAGAGGTTAGCACAAAGCAATATATATATGCAATGCAATATGTGTGCTACTCTACATGATTATAATTAAGATTAGATTGAATAAATCATCAAAACATAGATTAAGCCAAAAAGCCAACAGAGGTTGCACATGAATAGGTAATTCGGAGAGAACTTATAAATACAAGTTTATCTCATTACCTCATTAATTAATTCATTATCTTCTTGTGCAAACTTCTCTCTCCATAATTCTCCACGAAATTCCATTAATTCTTTAGTTTAGTTTTAGTTTTCAGAGATCTTCTTCTCAAGGGACTAAAGATGGGTTAGTAATTAGATTCTAAACCCTATTGGAGATTGAGAGGCTAGCTCTTCTCTCTCCAATCTTGTTTAGAGTTTGGTGAATTCTCGGAGGCATCCGGCACAGCGACAAGCATCCTCAACATCTCCGGATCTTTAAGAAGTTTTAGAGAACTTCTAGGTATGAATTTCGGAGTCCCATGTTTGTTTTAATAAAGTTTTAAAACTAGTTATTGAAACAAACTGATGCATGCATGAAACAAATCATAGAAAATTTGTAATTGATCCTTATTATGCATAAAAATTTCGAAAATATATATGTACAATTAAACTAGAAATCCTACAGTAGATTCATTGCGTGGGCGTATATGCCCTTCATTCCTAGATGAAGAGTCAACCAGCGGTCTTGCGTGTGAGTCCTCCTGGGTTGCACAATGTTTCGATCGAGTTGTGTTTCTTTTAGTGCAAGAAGCCACAAGAGAGCTCCTTAGAGGGAACAAATTTTGGAGGTTACCTAGGCCCAAGTAGTGGCCATCGACTCCTTCTTCGGAGATAGAAACGCCAAAGGGCTCCCTGTGGCTAGAGAAGTGCACTGATTTGGGAAAGGAGTAGTCCCCCCTGCGTTTTACCTGGATTCTCGCATGAGCGAGAACCCTCTTTGATAGTGTCATTTCATAAATAACGACTAGATCACCAAAACCCTTGGTTAAGTCAAATAAAACTTCAGGAGTCCACTAGTCCACAAGCATTTCTTTGATCACTAACCAATCACCTTCGTATCAGCTAGTCTTCTTGCTCCCTTGGTTCTTCGCCAGCACCCGAAGGCTACGGTGGTGAACTTAGAAGTGTTGATAGTGGTTCCCGCCAGCTACGCAGCCATTTGCTCATTTTCACATGTGACCAGGTACACCATTGCTACCATTGATCGAACATTCCAAGCGTTGAAGCATGGCCATTCACAAGATAGCTTCTTGACAAATTGTTGCTCGAAAACTCCTCTGTAACGACCTTCACCACGACGACACACTGCGACAAAGCTCGAAGGTTCTCAAACGCTGTTTCCAAAGGTTTGAGGATCAAGTTTGATTGCCTCATGTTGGTTGAGGTATGTGAGTGATTCCTGGTGGAAGCGTTGTGAAAAGTCTCCTTAATCCTCCTATTAATCTTGCTTTTCTGTTTTTTTAACCTCTTGCCAGCCAGGTGAACGTGCAATTTTTATTTTGATAAAAGGAAATGAGTCATTTGGTGGTGAGCCTGCCACCACCTTTGCATATATCAATGTAATCGTACACTCACCTTTACTTCTACCATAGGACTAGAGGAGCGAGGCTTAGTGGTGATAGCTTTGATGACAAAGGAGGGGAGTTTTGATATCTCTATTACAATATTGCTTCCCAAAAGCTCAATAGAGTGTTCTACTCTAGCAGGATTGAGGTGAGACTTTTGTTATCGTTTTTTAAATTTAGGCGAAACTTTTGTGAGAGAAGGAAATCACTGTCATTGTCGTAATTGTGAGTAGACTCCTAGAGACACTAGATGTAGTGATGAGCTTCTGACGGAGCTCTCTTCTTATTTCGGCTAACGCCTATACTTGTTGCGCTTTGTAAAAAGATGCAAGTACAGATTAACTCAAATCCTAGAAAAGATTAATGATCCTCTTTTACAATAAAGGTCCGATAATCCCGAAAAAGTCGAGTCGGGAAAATTGTAGGAATAGTAGATGTTGGAAGATTAAAAAAAAGTGTTTCCCAGAATTAAAAGACTTTTCTTCTATTATCTTTCCCCCCTCCTCCTCCTTTTTCAGACCTTCCTCCCCAAAAACACCACACCTCGATTTCCTCCGGTAAAAAAATCAACCAATAGTCTAGAAGCTAGCTGGTAAAGTTTTCGTATGGACTGGACAATCCAAGTGAATGGACTAGACGTGAATTTTTTTAAAGAGATAAAGCAGATATACCTAGACGACTTCGTAGTAGGGTAGCCCGAAGCAGGAGTGGAGGAGCTGAACAAGAGGTTTCGACTTGCTTAAAAACATTGGAGTTTGGATCTGTCAGTGCTATTTTGTCTAAGATATTTGCACTTTTTTCTTTGATGGAAAACCTCAATATTACCTTATTATATCCATAAAATATCGGGAAATGTTTTATGAACGTAGCGCGTCACGGACGCGCTCTACGTGGACATCCATGTCAGCCCTTACGTGGGCAAAGCATGAATGTTTTTTTATTTTTTCTTCCTGATGTCAACTCAAATCACATTAAATGCGTTTCAACTCAGCACGTTCTCTCTCTCCACCCAAATACAAATATGATGTCACTCTTTCTTTCTTCTTCATTCTTTCTCTCCAGAATAAATCACCATTTCGAGCAAGATATTAGGTCGAATAAGCGTCTGATGCCGACTCCCAAGATTCTTCACAACGTAAGCAGCGTGAATGAGACGGTGCGAAGACTTCCTGATGTTCTACATAAACAGGGAATCTGAGAGGTTATTTTTTTCCTAAACGTAATTCTTGTGGGGTAAAATATACAGTGGGAGGTTTGTTGAGTTTGTGCGGGGGAGGCAGGGGGCGGCAGCCGCTGCGGGGGACGTGAGTCCCCCCCGCAAAGCGAGCGGAAAAGGGTGCGCACTTTGCGGACGTTTTTTTGTTTTGACATCATATTATTGCATTCCATATATTGATTCGTTTATTCCGACAATAATGAAGCCATATATTATTCTGGACTGCAAATACACTTATTCCGATTCCGGACAGCAAATACACTTATTCCGGACAACAAATCCACTTATTCCGGACAAACTTTATGTTCCGTTTCTGGACACACTTTATTCTTAAACCGGACAACAAATACACTTATTCCGGACAGCAAATACACTTATTCCGGACAAACTTTATGTTCCGTTTCTGGACACACTTTCTTCTTATTCTGGACAACTACACTTATTCCGGACTGCAAATACACTTATTCCGGACAGCAAATACACTTATTCCGGACAACAAATCAACTTATTCCGGACAAACTTTATGTTCCGTTTCTGGACACACTTTATTCTTAAACCGGACAACAAATACACTTAGTCCGGACAACAAAAACACTTATTCCGGACAGCAAATACACTTATTCTGGACAAACTTTCTGTTCCGTTTCTGGACACACTTTCTTCTTATTCTGGACAACTACACTTATTCCAGACTGCAAATACACTTATTCCGGACAGCAAATACAATTATTCCGGACAACAAATCAACTTATTCCGGACAAAGTTTATGTTCCGTTTCTGGACACACTTTATTCTTAAACCGGACAACAAATACATTTAGTCCGGACAACAAATACACTTATTCCGGACAACAAATACACTTATTCCGGACAAACTTTATGTTCCGTTTCTGGACACACTTTCTTCTTATTCTGGACAACTACACTTATTCCGGACTGCAAATACACTTATTCCGGACAGCAAATACACTTATTCCGGACAACAAATCAACTTATTCCGGACAAACTTTATGTTCCGTTTCTGGACACACTTTATTCTTAAACCGGACAACAAATACACTTAGTCCGGACAACAAATACACTTATTCCGGACAACAAATACACTTATTCCGGACAAACTTTATGTTCCGTTTCTGGACACACTTTCTTCTTATTCTGGACAACTACACTTATTCCGGACTGCAAATACACTTATTCCGGACATCAAATACACTTATTCCGGACAACAAATCAACTTATTCCGGACAAACTTTATGTTCCGTTTCTGGACACACTTTATTCTTAAACCGGACAACAAATACACTTATTCCGGACAACAAATACACTTATTCCGGACATACACATAACGTAAACATGACAAACACATAATGTAAACTGCACACACACATAAAGTAAGCTAGACAAATTAAGTTGATCCAACGTAAAACTTAAAAACCAATATTTTATTATGATAAGTGTGGGCTCTGCACGAATAATAAGATTGCACGATGTCCTAGGGTCTGCACACTGTCTTATCTGTGTATTGGGAAACGAATCGTTCAACTTAAAGAACCAGCGTTTTTTAAAAAGACCAAAACGCGCGAAGAGAAATTTCGCTGACTGGACGCTGACTCAAAGAAACATATCTGAGCTGTACAGATCCACGTAAGGCGCGTCCGTGACGCGCGCGTCCGTCTATCACGGCTCTAAAATATCAAGCCTCTTCGATTTTAGGTTAAACTTAGAACTATTTCATATCTATAAGGGTTAATTACAGTTTGCCATCTGAATTATGTCTTGGTATCATTTTGCCCCTTAAAGTTTCGAAGTTAACAGTTACCTCCCCTGAGCTTTAATTTTGTAACATTTTGCCCCATTGAACTTCAAAAATTCATTATTTAACACACATTCGACGTTTTTTTCCTAATTTTTTTGTTGTATCCCTAATACACTCCTAAACCTATATTTACGTGAAAGTTTGGATCGAAACGGAAGTCGGATATGGTTGGAATTTGGGTCAGATTGACACTCAATCCATAAAATATCAAGCCTATTCGATTTTAGGTTAAACTTAGAACTATTTCATATCTATAAAAACCGACAAACACATCAGCAATCTTTTGGTTTGACAGTGTATTTACCATTTTGTTTCTTAACACAATACTTCCATCGTCTCTATTTAGCCTATATTATTATAGAGAGAGCAAGCATAAGAGGATTTTTCTTCTTTTATTCGTCGAAGTTTGTTATGACATCCATTATTGTTGTTCAATAATTTTTTACAAGAGGAACTTCATTTTAATCTCTTTGATATAAAACTGAGTCCTAAGTCCGATCTTGATTAGACCAGTCGAAATGAAGACTATATATATTATTGAATTTTTTGATGTGTTTTTTATGTCTTTGACACTAAACTTAGCAACATATCCACTAGAAGAAGAAAAAAACTCATAGTTGTATCATACTGCTCATGTCTTATGAATCATACTGAGGAGATCATTATGATTCATTATAACATGTAATTATGAGGAGAACAATATGATTCCTAAGACTATAATAACATCAAAGGTCAGGACGACATATTGCTCAGCTCTTACGAATCTTACTGAGGAGAGCAGTATGCTTCATAATAACATGTAAATACGAGGAGAGCAATATGATTCATAATAACATCAAAGATTCGGGTGGCAAATTGAAATTTAATAATGTAAAATTTGAATGTGCAACTAAAATTAATCAATAACTATGTAATTTTTGAAGGAAAAAAACTCTCTCTCAAAAACCACACATGATGACATAACATTAAAATAATAATAATTGAAACTCATGTAATTTTTATTCATCTTCAATCCTGTTTTAAGAGATCAACACATTCATCTAATTTCATAAATTATTAAATACAATTTGAACTTTAGAGATGAGTTGTGTGAATATTTTTTATGCCATAGTTGAGGTCTTTTTATTTTTGTCTATAATTTGAGTATCATGTAAGTATGTTTTTGAATCAAAACTTTTGACAAAGAAAAAAATGTTTCTATTGAAAGATAATAAGGTTTTGACAAAAAAAATCTACAAGTAAAAACGACGGATTACTCTTTTTATATTTTTTAAAAACACTCCTTCAAAATCAAATTTCTTCAATTTTTTATATATAAAACTAAAAACATGTTTCCGAAACACAAGTGTTACTAAAACTTGGCGCATACGCAAACAAGTGACAAATGAGAACTGAAATCTGCCCGTCAAAATCGGAGCGGATCCGTTGGGTTCTCTGATTTGATTTGAATTGAATGGAATGGAACGCTTCCCTCCGCCAAACTAGGGTTTCCGATTTCTAGGGTTTTCCTTTCTAGTATTAGTATTAAAACCCCACCTCGAGCCCTCCCTTCGCCCAATCCAATGGACACGCGGGAGAACGCCTTCGCCCTCCTCGACCACGCCGACTTCGTCTCCGACGACGACGCTGTCTTCGTCGTCAACAACGGAGCGGAGAAGGGGAACGAGAAAGGTATTATTGGTCGGAAAGTTTCCATCTTTATGCTTTGGGTGCATGTTTTGTGTTTTGGGGTCGTAGATATTTTGTTCTGTTTGTGTTGTGAACTTGTGGTTTGCGTGTTTCAGTTTTGGGTTTCGTAATGGTTTGATCTTTTCTTGTTTGTATGTGGGTTTTTTTTGTTTAAAGTTTTGTTTCTTTTTTGTTGGTTTGATTGGTTAGCCCATTAGCTGTGCAAATGTTGATAATTATGTGGTGGCTGTTGACTTAGTTGTGCTAATCTTTTTATATTTTGTTTTGACAGAGTTTATATCTTTCTTATTTTGTTTCGTTTTCATCTATCTGTGTTGGATTGATAGGGTT
This sequence comes from Triglochin maritima, assembly GCA_963682175.1. Taxonomy (NCBI): domain Eukaryota; kingdom Viridiplantae; phylum Streptophyta; class Magnoliopsida; order Alismatales; family Juncaginaceae; genus Triglochin; species Triglochin maritima. The sequence continues at coordinate 6,837,437 of OY821782.1, read as the reverse complement.
AGTTGTGCAAAATTATCTATTTCTTGATATTCTCGTGAGGGACTCTAAGGTTTTTCTTGGCAGGGTTTCATCTTTCGTGATTTTTTTATTGTTGATGGTTTGAAATTGTTGATGTTTTTGGTAGGATTAGTATATCTCTGTCATGTTTTTGTTTTGTGTAAACAATAGTCATGTCTCATCCCTTTTTTCTCTAAACCTGCAATTCATTTGATTTAATTTGTAAGCAGTAGTTATTTATTCTGTAATTTGTGTTGTTTTTTCTCTTGCCAATCAATTAAACTGCCTTTGAGGTTAAGTCTTGTAGCCTTAGTGTTAATTTTTGTTAAAGTTTCTTTATTTTCATGTTTTTATTTAAAAGAAATTGTCTGGTTGTGTCTGTGATGCCACCACTATTTGTGATCCTTTTGATGTTTCCGTGTAATGTCGTAATGAGTCTTGTAATTGTTAAAAGCTACACTATTCCATACCTGGCAACATTAATTAATATTGATGCTCTTTCTTATTTAAGTAGTTTTTTGTTGTTGAAATGATTAATCTGATGATCGGATCGATAACTTTTGTTCCTTATGTTTTTTCATCAGCAGTATGAACAATCTTTTATTTTCCTTATCCAATTATATATATTGAAATATTGAATTGTTTACGATAAAAATATATTAAATGTTTTATATTTTTTGTTTTTGTAGTGAAAGTTGAGAGAGGTGTACCACAAAGAGGTGGAGGAGAGAGAAGTGGACACAGAGGTAGAGGGAGAGGTATAAGAGGAAGAGAAGGCAGGGGTAGAGGAACCGGTGGCCGAGAAATCAATGATGGTAGAGTTGAGGTTGTGAGTCAAAATAAAGAGGGTTTTGTGGAGGTAAACAATGTGAATGTAGGCAGGGGCAGGGGTAGGGGAAGAAGTGGTCGAAGGGGTGGCCGAGGAATCAGTTTTGGTAAGGTTGAAGTAATAAGTCAAAATGGGGAGGGTTATGTGGAGGGAAATGGTGAGAATGACTGTTGGATGCAAGTCGTTAGAAAAGAAAGATTTTATCAGCGACCATTTGGTGGCTTACACAGGCAATATGCTAATGGCAATGGGTATAGGTCTGATTTCGCCGAGGGTCGGAACTATGTTCAAGGTACTTCTGTGGAGTTGATGAACGGGAACGTGTTGAACGGTAAGAAGAGTGGAAGTAGTGAAAACAAATCTGAGGACTCATACGTGGGCAGCAGGGGGTATGGAAATGGAAATGGAGGGTTCAGAGGTGGGATGAGCCATCCACATTGGAAAGGTAACAGCAGAGGCAATGCAGTTAAACTAAGGAGGGATGATGCGAGGGTTGCATCTCAGAAGGAAGATGTTAATGCTGAAAAAGACCAAACTGAAAACAGTATCGTCAATGGTAACGATGAGAATGGAGGGTAAGTCTTTCACTAAATATTAGGCATATTATTTCAATATCTTCTTATCCATTCCTGTGCAACTTTTAACAGTTCTCCGTTTCATCCATTTAATTTTATGTGACACAGGGTCCAGTCTGAGGCTGCCGAAGTGCCGAAGGAAACTGCGGAAGATGTCGTTGAACATGTGAAATCTAATTTTGAAAATGTTTCTGTTCAAATCTCTTTGAAAGAGGAAGTTCAGGTAAGAATTTCTATCATTGAAGAGGCCGTCAATTGTATTTATTTGTCTCTACTTGTGTTAACATTTATTATGTTGTTTTTGTTAATTATCTAGGAAATGACTCTTGAAGAGTATGAAAAGGTACTTATTGACAAGAGGAAGGCCTTTAAAGTTTCAAAAACCAACGAGAGGAAGGTGGATGTTAGCGAGTTTGCGGGCATGCAAGCTATTGAAAAGAAACTTGAGGATGATCTCCACATTAAGCCTGTGAGTTAAAATTCTTGAGAATCTTGACTATTATATTTCAGTTGATTTGGTTGTGTGTTTTAAACTTCTGCATTTTTATCATGTTATTGATATGCTTCTGTTTTCTTTTGTTGGCAGACTGAGGAGAGGCTAAAGACAAAGAGCACTGTACATAAGGAAGAAAAATCCCATAAGGTGTGAGATCTCTCATTCTCCCTCATTTTCTCATAAATGTCTGTTAAGCATTTGAAGTAGGTTCAATCCTAAATCTTTTGCTTGGATGTAGTAGCGTATGGCATTTCATGAAATAGATTCATGAAGTATTTGCGTTTGTTATTTTTCTTTAGTACTTTAGTGTATGTATCCATACTTATTTAACAATTTCATACCTTATCAATTTGCCAAGGATAGTCACAAAACGTAAGATGAATTTCAAAATTTATAAGAAAGTTTTAAATTCCCCACACAAGAGTAGGTAAATGTTCTTTGAATCGGAGCACATAAATCCATGTCTGTAATTTAAAAAAGAATATCTGAAATGCACAAAACACCAAATTATTTCCTGTGTGGAACTGTGGATTGACCAATTGGAACAGTTTAGAAATATTTGTATTACTATGAACAAAGAAAGGAACTTCTCAACTGCGCCTTTTGTTTGCACTATTTATAGACAAAATGGTTTTGTATGCGTTTATGTACCACTACATGTGATCTTAAATTTTCTAACAAATCGAGTCAGGATCGTGTATTTACACTAAAAAATTTATCTCATTGATTGCCTTTATGATTCTCTGAATGATTAATTCTAGGAAATTGTGTTTTTAGTACCACATCTGAAAAATGGTGAGTGAACCATGTTAGTTCACAAAAGAAGGTACTGGTGTTTTGGTTACTTAGATTGTATTTGATTAGTACATAATTTTGACGAATTTTAATAATCACCACCTGGTGCTTGTGGCTGCCTTTTTCTGAGATGGTTGTGTGGTTAAGTGGTTATATTTATTCTCTTCACAATATTCAAGAGTTTCAAGTTTTTTGTTGCATATGTTTTGATGCAAGGATCAGCTAATTTTCCTCCTGTTACCTGCAGACTGTGTCCATTGATGAGTTCCTTGCCATTGGCAACCGGTACAATGGCCGTGGACATGGTCGTGGTCGTGGACAAGAGGATCGTGGTGGATATAATCATAATCGAAGAGAATTTCAGAGAGGAGGAAATGACAATGGGAATAAAAATGTTAATATACTTCTTGAGGGTCCAAATGGCAACGGGTCCAATGGTCGTGGCCGTGGACGTGAACATGGGGACCGTGGTGGGTGTAATGGAACAGAATCTCAGAGAAGAGGAAATGACAACGGGACTAAAGATGTTAAGATCCTTCTTGGGGATCCCAGTCAGTTTCCAGTTTTGGGTTGAACTATTGAGCTGTAAGAAATTGTTCGGATCATATAACATTATTAAGTTATAATCAGTATAGTTACAGGTTGGACGTAGTTATAGACGCCAATTCAATCCATTTTGGTTTTCTTCACATTTTTTTTATTTTTGTTAGTTTTTAGTTTATTATCTGGAAGGGTATTTTTGGCTGAAGATTGACAAGAACTGAACTAGTGTAGTTTCTGAAGCAGGTGGTCTGTCGGTGGCTATGGTGGTACTTATAAATATATTGCGTCATAAACCAAATTTTTTTTTGGGGGGGGGGGGGGGGGGGGGGGGGAATCCATGTCTTGTCATCCTTCAAATGTGTTTGTACTTTGTATTCTTTCAACTTATGGATTCCACATCTATACAATTTGCAGGAGTTTGGTTTGTGTTTCTTTTGTTGTAGGTATTTGGGATTTTAATAGTGGAATATGTATCTGCAAGTTAAATGCTGCACCAAGGGTAATTTGTGTGGCATATGATACCAAGAAATCATTGATGTATTTTCTCTGTTATTGGTAGAATGATTCCACCTGGTGGAAATGGTTCTGGAGGTGTGAAATGATTTTTTTTTTAATTATATTTATTTGACTGACATTTTGTGATCATGCTCTAACAGAGGAAAACGTAAAAACAACTTTTTATGTTAGATGAATACCAGTTCTTCCAAATGTGGATTTGGAAGTAAAGGTGCATTAATTGTAGTTTAACTCGAATAATTAACAGTTAAGAGAACTTATTGCAGCAAAACATAAACCTCTATTTTCAAAAGATGATGCCCTATATTATTCTAGTCGCTTGTTGCCCCCCATGTGTATCAAAGGGCACTTTCTAGTATTGCAATTGCTTCTAGATTTAACTCGAGCACTAAACTACACAGAAGTCAATAAATATCTAATCTTTCTATAATCTTCTGACTGAGTTATTCATCTTCTTACTAAAATATGTATTCATGTCAAAGCTGCTTTGCTAATATGCTGGCTAACGACTCTTTTGTCCACAACATAATTTGATATAACGTGGGAGGGAATATCTTACAGTTGACTCTTCTGCAATACTATACAGGTGGAGTAAATTATATAGTATTACTGTATTAGTCTATTAGAAAAGATTATCTGATTTTTTTTTATCAGGAGCCATATCTCTGAGCTGACAAATATCATGCTCAAGTCTTATGAATCATACTGCTGTCATAAGAATTATATGTTATTGTGATGTTTTTTATAGGATGATACTTACTCTAAATTTACTTTTAGACATAATCTTGTTAGAAATGTTGTATTATATATAAATGTTGGGCAGGAGGAGCAGGGCAGGTCACCAATCCACCTTTGAAATTCTTTAGGCACGTTATCTGGTAGTAGTGTATTACACCTTTGAGAAAAAAAGGAATTCAATGTTTAGAAAGGAGATGCTATTTTTGAAATTAAAATTAGAGGTCCAAAACTGATGATTTAGAATAGCTAAAAACTACTGACAAATCTATTACTCTCAACTGTTTTCAATTTATTATGCGCAGAATAACTCCTCCTAGACTGCTGGATTTGCTTTTAAAGAAGTCATTTTCTTGACCATTTTTCTTTTCCATTCCGACTTCTAATTAATTACATAATTAATTATTAGCTGAAGAAATACTTTTCACAAATATATTGCTTAAATATTTTTTAACACCAGGAACTTCTGCAAACATATATAAAATAAATGAAACGTTGTTCTTTTGGCCTTGCTGTGATAAGTAAGGTCATAAGGAGACAAGGCATTGGGTATTTTATTATTCCCATAAGGTCGCGTGTTAAGAATTAAATATGATAGATTAAAGCATGACAAGCATGTTCAAGATCTCCAATCCTCTCTTTCCTCCGCATATGAATTAACTAATTTATCTTGATCACAAATAATGTAAATGATCGATGCCTACAAATGTAATCTCAAGGAAGACAGTGATTGTGTGATAAGTTATTTTATCTTCTCAGCATGTAATATATCATCAGATCTGTACAAGCAGGAGAAAAGGTTTCACCAAACATTTACGAATTCAATTAATTTATTTCAACAAGGTAAGATTTCCACCTGGAATAATATTGTTGTAAGACTTTATACTTGTTGGATTTTGTGAAAATAATTCTTTTTTCTAAGGTGAATTACTTAGATGTCAATGACAATCTATGAAATTGACTTTATACCATCTAAAAGAAACTATTTGACCTATTATCATAGGAAAACTTTGAAAATTAATTACCGTATTGCTATAAGTAGTGCATCATGTCATTCCGTAAGTCGCACCATGTTACGTTAGTCTTCCGTTGATTAATCTTAATCCCCCAGTTAACCATTCCCGCCAAACCAACCACCGTTCATGTCGTTTCTTTAGTCCCTTCTTCAGTACATCTCCTCATTCTCTCTCTCCCTTAGATACCTCCACCTCCACCTCCATCACTTTCGTATCCTCTTCAATCCCCCTTCTTTGTCTTAAACACATTCTCTTCATTAATTTTTGCCTAGCTTCGTCCAGAAATTTCATGATCGATTTGTCATGGATCCCCAATAAAATGATTGAAGGACTCACATATGTTATTAGTCATCTATTGTGATTTGACAGTCACACCATACATGCACCTACTACAACATTTATCAATACAGTGAAATGAATGTGTTCTAAAATTTTACTTTTATATGTTTTTTTATTATGAATTGAATGTATAAACATTTTATTCCTTGATTAACGTATTCATCTTTTACAAGTGTTAAGTAAGAGGTTCTTGGTTCTTAACTGTAGAGCTCTAAAACATAATGATTTACATAAATAAAAAATAATTCACAATCTTTGTGATTAACATGAGACATTGATTACCGAGTTAAGATTGTCATGTTGGTTAAAAGATATTGTAGTTCTATAAAGTAATTTAACAACATGAGTATATGAAATAGAAAATGTTTCTTTCATATATTGAATTGACTTAACAAATGAAACATTATAAAATTGTGTTTGTGTCATTAATGTTTCATTGTGTCTTTGAAATTAAGATATGAGATCTATATCTTTTCACATGAGAAGTGTATAATTTGATTATTATCAAAATCTGTCATTGAGTATAATGATAAAGATAATAGTTGGTTATACATGACTTGTGCCGGAAATGATGATATGTCAAAAGATTATCATTACCCATTTTGACATGAGTGATGATATTGCTAGGTGGATTGATAAAACAAAACTATAATGTGCACAATTTAACTTATATATAGTTACATATTTAAAATTAGAATATGAGATCAAGAAAAGAATATATAATGTAAAGATGTCACATTTCTATTTTGTATAATATTATATACCACTAAATTGATTGTGTTTTGTTCCAACTTGGTCAAAGATAGTTATGAGATGATGAGAGAAGAAATAAACAAGAGATCATATGCAAAGTGGTTTGCACGTGATGTGATTTAGCGAAGAGATTAACAATGGATCATGTGTAAGTGGTTTGCACATGATGTGGGTTAGAGAAAACTCTATAATTAGGTTCATCATCCCTTCCTTGTTTACATGAATGCAAAAAATATTCTCCTCCATTTTTTTCTCCATCATTTCATCCGAAATTCTCTTAGTTTTAATAGTGTGTTGGAAATTAATTTCTTTGGAGCATAGAAGAGATTATTAGCTCGATCCTAACCTCGTATTAGAGATTGATTGACTAGCTTCAATCTCTCTAATCTTGTTTAGAGTTTGGTGGAACACTTGAAGGTAATTCCAAGGCAATCCAACGTGCAACCTGACTTTCGAATGGTAAAAAGGATTTGGTAATCCCCCTAGGTATGATCCAATATATATATTTCAATATTAAATTGTATATTATATATATATTGAAATACAATTAGAAAGTTTTGTACATAAAATTGTTGAAAAATGTGAAAACGGTTCTCCTTGCATGTATAATTTTTAAAAAAATATACACAAGCATGGGAAGAAATCCAACATATAGCACATTCATCAGCCAGTCATAGACATCCTTATCTATGTGTAGGATTTCTCTCATGTTCTTTTGAAATTCCTCCTAGGCGAGAGACCTAGATCCACCGTGGACTTACCATGCCAACTCCTTTTTAATTTCTTCTACAAGTCCTATATTCAACCCCAGGGTACTGAGCTATCACTAATGATGACCAAACCCTAAACTTCACCTAGAACCTCCTTCAAACAAGTGAAAAACCACTCCCAGTTGTAAAAACTCTCCACATGAACTACCACATATCTTGTTGGGAACAAACCACTGTTTCCATCCATTCCCACTGTTGATAGGCAGGACCCCCTAAATTTGTGTTTATGGTGTGCACTATCAAGGCATTTGTAAGGCCTATAACAATGTAAAAAGGCATCTTTACAAGCTATGATGTCCTTCACTCTTAATGTTTCATCTACTAGTAACCACTTGTAACATTGAACAACAATCCAGGTTTTAGTGGCCATTTTGGTAGGCATTTGGTTAACACTACAACAACTGTAATGGATCTGCCACGTCTAAGACTCATCATCTTAATCCATTTCCTCTAGTCACAGGGCCACGAGGATCATCAGGTTTGGGGAAGGTGGGTGGTGAAGACACCCATTCCGGGTGACCAATCCCCCCCCCCCCCCCCCCCCCCCCAAAAAAATACTCAAACAATCCAGTGCTTCGGCGCCTCCTACAAAATCAGACCACCAAATTGTCCCAAACCAACCAAAAAGATAGACCAAACACAATCTTAAATAACAAACATCAATCACTCATGTTGAACAAAAACAATCACTCATGTTGGATGACGACGACATTTTGCCAGTCAAAGAGGTCACATTTTCCCCAAATTCTGACAAAACCCTAGACTGGACACAGAGAACTGGGGGGAGGAAGAAGAAATTGTGACCGGAGAAGAGAATAAGGTGGAAGGCATTTTCAAATCAGACCGGAAATCATGTGGGATTGGTGCCATCAGGGGAGAGACATCGACAAGACGAGATGGCAAATGAAACCCTAACTAATTTAAGGGTTAGGGCGATGAACGTGGTTGAGGAGAATAAGGTTTACTCGAAGGTGTTTGTTAGGCACAATATATTAAGGTTTAGTCGCTAATTAAATACATTTAGCTTAAGTAATTACATTACATGCAAAAGCCCTAACTAATATGGCGACAACCACTAAAGTTGTGTCACGTATATGCCGGAAACATGGTGCAACCTACAGAATGACATATATAGGTGTAGGGGTGCAAATCGGATATTTTGACTCGGATATATAGTATATCCGAATTTGAATTTGAATTTCGTAATCTATGACCAAATTCGAATTCGAATCCGAATCTTCAAAATTGTCGAATACTAATTGGTTTTCGGATATTATCCGAAATTGAATATATATGTATATTGTAATTAATTTTCGAATACTACTTTTCGTATACAAATTTTGAATCAAAATTTTCAGATATTAATTTTCGAATACTAATGTGTGTATGTTGTCATGTATCCCAATAACTCGTATTTGAAACACATTGTATCTGAATTCGTATCCGATTTCTAATTGATATTTTTTTAAACCAAATATGTATCCAGAATTAAATTGGTAAGATAGAACTTACCAAATACCAACTAAATAAAAAAATTCTAATTGAATACTTAGATAGTTGGTAACCATTTGCACCCCGACATTTGCCAACCAATGTGCCAAACCTTCCGACATCAAGTAGTGATCACCTCAGTAGGAATATGGCCAATCTGCAAGCACCCTTTTCTATTAGTAAACGACGCACTACTTATTGGGAACACAATAATTTCCAAAACTTTTCTATAGCATTAAACCAACTAGTTTTTTTCAGATTACGTAAATCCAATTTCGTAGGTTAGCACCAATCAAGCGATTCACTTTTTTTTCTTGTTCCATTGAGAGTAAACAATGATATTAAGGGTTCCTTTGGAAAAAAAGGATATTGAGGGTTTTATTCTGTAAATTATGCAAGGGGTGTATATTTTATTTTAAGGATATATTGTTGTTTTGTAATATTACACAAGGATATTGAAATAATAAATCAGGATAAGTGCGTATTTTCAAGTTTCAACGACATGAGTGCAAATATTCAAAATCAAAGATTAGGAAACGTACTACGATTTACCCTTGCTTGAAAATCTAGGATTCTAATATTTGCATGGTTATCATATGTTTATAATATAGATTTTAGGTGAGGTATTCTTTTCTGTTTGTTAGTTTTCGTAGACGTCAATGCCTTAAAGCATACTGGTTCTCTTTAAGATCTGGTGAATAAAGCCTTACGTAATGTCACTACTGCGGAAATCAATAAAGTTTTAGTCGATGTAGACGAAAATACAAACAAGAGTATTTTCTAGTAAATCTGATCTCAAACGGAACTGTTACACTTTAGAGTGCATGGAACACTTTTTTTCTGCTTTGGATGCGAATTCACGATTCATCTAATAATTAAATTTGACCAAACTAATTAAAAAAAACATATCAACCCTATGACCTATTAGAAAAGTATCCACGAATAACAATTAATTTACTTGCATTAATCTCGTTCAATAATAGTAATTTGTAAAATAAATAAATTTGATGGTGTTATTTTTTGAGTAAGAGAAAAGGAGAATATATTTGACAAAGAAGACGAATGTTAATTTATTTAATTAACCTTTTTAATGTTGTAACTTTTTACTACCCATGTATTTCAGAACAATGCCAATAGCTTAAAAATTCATCTAGTTTGTGTTGATTCTTATATTGATCGAACTAAAAGTAATTCAAGAGGTCATGAGTCATTATATGTTGGTCTCTTCTTTAACCTAATTGTGCAATTCTTTACTACCCAGAAGACTAATTAAAAATTAGAACCTTTTAGGATCCTACAAAGAGAAGATCAAGATAATGTTGTCCATTCTTGGTCGTGGGACAAGATGCAAGTAGGTAAAGCTTGTTTGAGATGGAAATCCTTGGAATATGCTCTTGTTCTACTGTTCAACTTGAACGCCATTTAATTACAATTTACAACCCCATACAGGATTTTATTATAATAATACACCTTTTCGAGGAAAAGAAGATAAGATTTTTAATTGTTTGGGTGATATAATAAGTGGTTGATCGGACAGAAGCAATCCCCAAGTGTGTGTTAATCTCTATCTTCATTTTTGGTTAGATAGAATCATTAAAAATGTTTTTTAAAGGAGTTTCTTAAACTTCAACGCATTTCGAATTCTTTGTTCATTTGAATTCTTTAGTTTTTAAACCAAAATACAATTATAACTTTAAACTCTTATAACTTCAAATTTTAAATAAAAAGATCAATTGTACGTAACCTTTCGGGCTCTCGTAGGGTAGTGAAGGCCAATTAAGTAAACACTAATGGAAAGTTCAGGTTATTCTTCATATATATGTTTTCCACGTTTTAGGGATTCATTTTAATTTATTTTGGAATTATAAGAGCATTTAATTATGATGAGGCATTAATAAGGGTAACTTTTCCACGTTTTAGCTAGCTCACTTCGACTTTATTTAAATTTATATTAATTTCCAAATTTAAGATGAGAGTTTAGTTTATATGTTTGGCAACCGGAATTAGAAGACAAGAAATACTTTACATTTTATTGTTGGTAAAATTCAAGCCCTCAATTTTCAGTAGCGTCTTAAAAAACACAGACCCAATGAACGGATTACAATTCTAATATGAGGGAGTATTTTCGGCTTTCCTTGAAACTTGAGGTGGTATTATTCCAAATTTTCCAAAAGTGAAAATGGTAGACTTGTTTAAATATTTAATGTTTTAATTTAATTCACTTAAACTAAGTACACTACTAATAAGTAATAACCACAAACGAATGCTTTCCTTGTTTTATTTTGAAGTAGAAAAAATATATATTATGAGGATACGTTGGAATCAACATTGTATTTAACTACACAATTAAAACTTCAACTTTCTCTTCCCACAACATTCCAAAAAAAAAACCCCATAAATTCCCAAATCCAATACAGTAGTTAACTTACATCATTACATATTTACATGTGATAGTGTGAGGTAGGAAAAACCTAGTACATGGACCACAACAATAAACTGTAAACAATAATCCGAAGAAAAGACCCCAAAAAAAAAATCCAATTAAATACTTAATTAATTCCCAAGTGTTGGAAGCATTATCCTTCCACTCTCGCGTTTCAGTCGCCGCGTCATCCCTGCAATGTTTATCCTCCGCGTCACAGCTAACGTGCGCCGAACTACCCTCCGTTGACTGACTTTAAACGGCCGGTGAAACGAAAACTCCGGTATCGAACGGAATTAGTATTATCAACCGCATTGTTGTTGAACATCATTAAACTCAAACAATCCATAACGAAATGCGTGACAATTCTTTGTAAGATCTATTAGTATGATTTCGAATCTTGACGCGTCAAAGAACAATTATTTCTTCCTACTTACAACTTACAACATACAACATACAACAAACAACAAACAAAAGGACACACTTAAATTTTACTATTCTAAAGATCTGCTTATACAGTTTCAAACCATAATACCTTTTGTAACAGCCAATCATGCACCCAATCTCACTTAATTCGGCCCATCTGTTGCACCACAATCCTACCCGGCTCGAACCCGACCGCCCGACACCCGACCATCGGCACGGCGACGCTAATGTGCTCCGCCACGTTAGCACTCCTCTTGTACCCTCCAAGCCACTTAGCACACAAATATCTACCCTTCCTCCACGGAGGCACGTGCATCCCACGTGCCCTCATGTTCCTCCGGCACTCCTCCGCCACCACCCTCACCACTGCCTTAATCTCCTCCGCCGTCCCGACGAACACTGTCGGCACAGCCCTTAACACCATCTCGTACTCCTCGGTCGGCCTCGCGATCTCAAACTCCGCCGCGAAGTCGACTTCCACAACGTACCGGTCCCCTGCGGGACCCACGATATCTACGTACTCGTGGGTCCCGGCGGTGGACCCGACCGCCTTCTCCCACCTCGACTTGCAGACCCCGGCATCGTACCCTTCCTCCCGGAGGGACCCCACCACGGCCCTCCGGAATATTCCCATGAAGTCCGACCGGAGACGTTTGTGCTTCTCGACGGCGGCCAGGACGGAAGCGCGGACGGGGTGGTGGGGCTTGGAGAAGATGTCGTTGAGCATGGAGACGGACCGGACGGAGGATGAGGAGGGTCGGCGGGGGAGTGGGTCGGAGTCGGAGTCCGAGGAGAGGACGGTGGGGTCGTCGGACGGGGCGGTGGAGGGAGGGTCGTCGAAGAAGAAGCCGTGGAGGAGGTTGGAGAAGGGGGTGGCAGGGTCATCGTCGCTGCCACTGCTTGAGTAGTCGACGGAGGAGAGATCGGTCCGGTCTCCGGCCGGGAGGAAGAGATCGGGGACGGGGAGTCTCCCCATTGTCGGCAGGAGTTATAGGTTGATGGAAAGTTGTGGTTTTTGTTTTGGTTTGTAACAAGTCTAAGTCCTTATATGTAAATCTTTGGTGGGAATAAACCTGTCATTATTCGGATTTTGGTTTAAATTAGAATCCGGGGATTATTCCTAAATCTGAATTTAGGGAAGGATTAGGAAGTGTTTCATGTTTGTGCACAGAAACTGAAATGAAAAATAACGGAAAATAATAATCAGAGAAAATTATTTTTTCTTTAAGATTTTAACCAAGATTTTGTTGTTTGTACAAGTTATTTGAAATTTACTAGAAAATAAAAAAAATGAATTCATTAATTAACATTTCCGATAAAATTGTGAGATTGTACCGTGAAAGTAATACTGTATTTATTGGGTTTTTTTATTTTATTTTACGTTATCTCATCCAACATTTTAAATCTTGATTATTCGAAGATAAAAAATCTCCTAAATATTATGGAGGTGGGATGCGAATATAATTTTCGTTCTATCTATGATGTGCACCTTCAAAATAATTTGAGGTGATTGTTCACAAATTTCACTTGTATGGGTTAGGTAGTCATTTTAAGTTATAAAATTACCATATTTCAAGTTAATGTAGTATTGTTAATTTTCATTATCTAGTCGTATCAAATTCAAAATCATATCAAACATCAAACCTACATAATTGCCGATGTTACATAGGAAATCATAGATGTTTCTAGATTGTAATACCCTAGAAATCTCTTGAACTTAATGAGCCCAACACTAGTTAGAGAGAGAGAACATTCAAGGTCGATATCTTGAACAAATGAATGTTTTGAATCATACAGTGACAAAAGAAGCATTGCAATTAGATTTAATTTAACTTGACGAAAGTATTATATTACCCATTGTAGCATTTTTTAGCCGTTTGAAAAAATAAAAGTTAAAGCAAGTCAAACGTAATGTTGAAAATTCAAAACAAGTTAGATGTAGTCTATATAAGACAACATAGGAGTTCTATAAGGATGCATTTGGTGTTAGAGAAAATAGTCTCACATTCCTAAACACAAAAAATGTAAACACTATATAATAAAGTTGGATTCACTACTCTTCACCTAAGTGCTTAGGTTTTGTTGAAGTGGTGGACCAACCAAATTTAACATGGTATCAGAGCATGTTGATTGACCTGTGGGGGTCCACTCCAACCTATATTGTTCACACGTAGACACGGAGAAAATTATCCCGGTTACGCGTGCGGGGGAGTGTTGAGAAAATAGTTCTCCACATTGCTAAACACAAAAAATGTAAACACTATATAATAAAGTTGGATCCACTACTCTTTACCTAAGTGCTTAGGTTTTGTTGAAGTGGTGGACCAACCAAATTTAACATTTGGATGTGTTATTTGCGAGTTTTGTATGTTGGACAATTATGTTACTTTAAAATGATAACCAGAATGTTATATTATAACAACGTACTATTGTGTATAAAATCATATTCGAAACATAATAATAAGATTTTGTATTGATTTGAATGATTAAACTTTACAAAAGTTTCATGTAATTTCAAAATTCCACCTCTCAACACCTCTCAAGATCGATTTTGGTATCCACAAATTTGGTATAGATGTGGAATTTCGAAATGACACGAACAATTCGTAAATTCCAGCATAGTAGTTGCAAATATGGTACTTTGAAACCCCACGTTCAAGCAAAATTGCAGATTGAAGTGATGCAACCTAAGAGCATTTTACATAACGTTTTACCCCTAATTAGATATTTTTTACCACATATATATGAGGAATTTCCTCTTTTGCCAAGATAACGTTTTAGAATTTGAGTATTATAAAACGGACAATGGTTTTAAGAGACTAATACGTAGTTGTAGCATCCAGTGAAAATTTAAATAATCACCACTCGAACAAGTTAAAGCTGTGGTTTTGGGTTGCAAAATAAACATATTCGATTTACCCGATGTTCTAAATTAATCTAAACCCCGTCCGCCATCTCTTTGCTATAATTATATATGTAAAGTTGTGAAATTATTATGGCAAGTGGGATATAGGACATAAGTACATAACATGGAATATACCAAGAAAAAAGTTGTAATTAACAATAACCAACAACCCTTCGCTTGGTTTGGCTTGGCTTTGTCCCTTCCTCATCGTCAAGAAGTTGGACCCATCATATTTAAATTGGTGATATCTCGAATAAGGATGGGACACTAGTGGATATGCCAAGTACATTGCCACCTACTATTGGAAGGATATGCTCAAGAACCATGTATTGATTCCCATGGTCTATTTGGATGGTCTGTGACTTTTGGATTTTGGAGGTGACTCAGCTCATGACCTATGTGGTTAATGTTGTTAAAAATACAATTAACATGCATAACAATGGAAAACATATGTCGATTAATAATTCAAGTACAATCCGTATAAAACCTATGAACATCACCATGAGGATTAAAAAACAAAACAGACACAAGTTATGATCAATTTACACCTCGACCGAGCCGTCTCTTTTTTAGACACCCTTAGAGAAATTATCGCTACATGTACCAGTGTGATGAGTGCAAATGCTTTCTACGAGGATTGAATGATGGAAATGTCTTTGTCGGCGCACTCCAAACGTCACAATCAACGATAGCTGATCGAGACCCGCATGACGATCACTTGAGAACGATGGAGAGTAGGAAGATGATTGTTGTATTCTACATCTCTTTATCCGTAGGGCAATCAAATATATGGTCTTAGTGACTCCACAAAATTTGTAACCGCTAAAAAAGAAATCTTCTTTACAAATCAATTTTTTGTTGAAAGCAATAAAAAATAAGCCCCTAAAAAATTGAATACGCACGAGAAAGAGAATATCACACCAATCGGACTACATGTGTGTGCATGTGTATATAAATCATGCTCAACTTCCTAAATTCCCTAACGTGGGACTAAAGTGAGGGAGAGAATCCAATGATCCATATTTACAACTCAACATTGGATTTGAATTTACTATTAATTGAGTTTAACTCCAATATTCAATAGTCCAATACTTGGTTATCTAAGAAACATGGGTTTGTTATATATTTCAACATAATTAATGAGATCTTTATTTATGGGAATAATGAATATCATATGTACGTGTCAATATAACTTTGTTTATATATATATATATATATAGCCAAGATCTAGCGAACTCATGACTCATCTTATTTGTTTAAGTTTCCTAAAATGTAGCAACTACATTTAATTACGGTTAGTTAACAGTTAATATTCACCGTTAAATCATTTTATTAGCATAACCGTCATATCTTTACTCTACCTTACAATTTAAGATGAATAATAGTATGATAGTGACTTAAAATAGTTACATTAAGTCTCAGACTGGAGAATTACAATGTATATATATATTTTGTGCAGCTTGACATTGCAATATTACTAAATTATTCCACGTTTTCAGGTATTAATAACCTTAGAATTCATCTAAACAATGGTGGGAATAAAGGTCTGGCAATCGTGTCGTGTCGTGTAATTTCGTGTGTATTAGACTTTTGGTGGACACGAACACGACACAGTTAGATTTTGTGTCTCGTTTTGGAGACACGAACACGACACGGTTTGTACACACACAAAATTCGTGTACATATTGTGTACCCCACGACACGATATACGATTATACACGAAGTTACACAAAAAATTTACACGACGTACACGAAAATACACGATTTCCCGATATTGGATGATTGTTAATTTGGTATTTAGATAACTTGGCATTTGGGTAATCCGTAATCGAGTAATCATTTTTCGTGTACTTTCGGGTACCCGATCAGTCAGACACGAACACAACATAAAAAATTCATATACCAACGACACAACACAAAACACAAAATCAGTAAAACCAAACAAATTTTTCATATCGTGTTATCACGTTTCGTGTCAAATTGTCAGGCCTAGGATAAACTCCACACCCCTAGTGATGTACAATTAGTATTTGTAGGTATTTGATATGCGATTGTTGATTTGTTGTGGATTAGTAAATTGTTTGGCCAAATAAGATATAGCAATAGTCAATAGACTCTTTGTTATTTTATTTCTTGAGTGTATGGATATGATAAAGATTACACGTAGATTTTGAAAGAATTCAAACATGTTAAGATGATATCTTTTTTAATTTATTTATCATCATTTTAGATTTTCTTGAAGAAGACGTATATAAATGGTCCTTACTCCTTACGTATATATAATCTTAGTATATATCTGTCTATAAACACTTCTTCGTTTGCTAGCTTTTGAAGACCAAATATATCCTAATGATAATTAGTTTAATTGGAAAAGCCAAAACATGGTTATCTAGTATTTGTCCAACACAGGCTCATCCACAAGACCAAATCCAGAAAAATATACAACAACTACGTCTCTTTCTGATGGTACGCGGAAAATAGAGGATGCGTCGCAAGAAAAAGACTTGGCGACTTGCACTTAATTATTAGATCTCCTGAATGCGTTGGCATTCTAAACTAACTACATGTGGCCATGTGGGTAGACAATGTATCTCGTAATTTTGCACCTTTTAATTCTAACATTTTCGGGAGATTTATTGTAACATACTTTAAATTTCTTAGAATATTATGAATAGTCCTTTAGTTTTCAAAGTTTAAAAAATGTAAGGATTAATTGCAATTCATCCTCATGAATTATGTGTCGACGACATTTGCCCTTTAACTTGTACTTTGAAACGTGTCAACTAACTTTTTTGCACTTTCGATTTGTTACATTTTGTTTCTTTTTAGGATTTTTTTGTTTGCATGACATTTCAAAATACCATATTTTCGTTTCTTCCATCACTATATCGTTATTTGTATTAACGTTTCTAAAAAACTATACAAATTTTATTATTGTCACTAAAAATTATACAAATTTCATAAATAGCGTTAAAAATATTATTTTAAAAGTAATATTTACAAATTCTACCATATATAATTTAATAACTTAGAAATTCAAATCTTTCATTTTTATGATATTCACAACAACACTTAAATTCTAAAAATCAAGAATGTTAATTTTCACAAGTACAAACGGTGAGAATTCTGATGTTTTGGTGTTTGTTTTTTGTTATGAAAATTATAATTCAAAATTTTTGGAATTTAAATATTTTGCTGTGAAAATCATACAAGTTTAATTCTTTTTTAAGTGTTTTGGAATTTAATTTTGATAGGAAAAAAATACCAAAACACCGTTTGTACTTGTGAAAATTAAGATTTTTGATTTTTTGAATTTAAGTGTTTTGTTGTGAATATCATAAAAATGACATATTTGAATTTCTAAGTTATTAAATTATATATGGTAGAATTTGTAAATATTACTATTAAAATAATATTTTTTAACACCATTGACGGAAAAAGTTAACGGAATGACATTAATGGAATTTGTGTAGTTTTCAGTGACATTAATACAAATATCGATAAAGTGATGGTAGAAACGGAAATATGATGTTTTGCAATGACATGCAAGCAAAAAATCATTCTTTTTAACTTTAAGAATCCCTTAGTTTTCATCGTATCATTATTGAACTGCTAAACATCGGCCCAAAATTACTTAAATCGTCCCTTGAAATTATCAAATTGCCCTTCATTCTATTTTTGCTTATATATCTCACAATTTCACTCTTTTTTCAAAACTTTCTCTTCATATACCTACTACAGAAGATTAGGAATGTCTCGGAGGCCAGGCAAGCAGCCAGCAGTTCCCCCGGTGTACCCGTATACGGTAACCTTACTTTATTTATTTGTTTTTAAAAAAAAATTAAAAAAAAGTGGCCGGCGTCCGAGGGAGACGCCCCCCGCATGGGTCGGGCGTCCTCGAAAGCCGCTCCCCCCCCACTAGCGGGAGACGTCTGGGGAAGACGTCTTCCCGATGGAGGAGACGTCTTCGGCAGACGTCTCCCCCAAATAGGAGGCGTCTCCGACAGACGCCTCAACCATAGGGGAGGCGTCTCTCGCAGACGCCTCCACAATTTTTTTTTTAAAATTATTAAATCTGATAATTACTCTAATAAATTGTGATAAATCTGAAAATTTAATTTAACAAATTCTTATTAAGTTTAACATTTGTGATATTTAGTTTTAACAATTTTTGATTTAGTTTAACAATTGTTTTAATTTAGTTTAATAAATTTTGATTTAGTTTAACAATTGTGATAATTTAGTTTAACAAATTTTGATTTAGTTTAACAATTGTGATAAATATGATAATTTAGTTTAACAAATTTAACAAATTTGTAATTAAAATTTCAATTAATAGTCATCGGGTCACAGTGGAGGGAAAGGCAAGTCGATACCATTACACGTCTTCCGTTCTTTAGAGGATGATTCAGCACCGCGTCATCCACGTAGACGGGGGATATCTGCTTCGGTCAGGAGGGAGTGAGAGGCATTACGTCGTCGTGAGGAGGATGATGATTCCTTCGATGATGAGCATGTGGACAGTCCCGACGACGGGAGCGACGATGATGACACGTATAAGTTAGAGCGCCCGGAGGTGGAGAGGCAGGGGAGTATAGCAGAGGACGTGGTCGAGCGAGTAGTTCTACTTCCGCCGGATGGATGGTGCGGAAGGGTAGGGGTGGGAGGTTTACGACCGCGGATTCGAGCTCGTGCACTGTAGATCGTGAGCAGTATGACGCCTGGTGGTCCTTTAGATGGTAGCGTCATTCCTAGTTTCTGGGGTCATATCGCTAGACGGATCAGGGACGGAGAGGATCGGAAGGTTCTGAAGTGCCATAATCGGCACAGAGCCTGTACAGCACTACAGGGTTGGCGGTCTACACTGAGTGCTGATATCAGAGAGGAGATTAGTGCCACGCATTTGGGGCACTTACCGTACATCATGTTCCCTTATCTCGACATGCCTTTGATTTCTGCGTTTGTGGAGCGGTGGCAGCCTGTCACCAACACTTTCCACATGCCTTTCGGAGAGATGACGATCATGCTTCACGATGTTTTCCAGATCCTGCGCATTCCTGTGGATGGTCGTCTGGTTAGTGCTCAGGGGTCGACGTCTGAGCTGAGGTGTTATGTGGCAGAGTTGCTTGGTGTCACACCTGATGGTCTGGCGAGAGATACAGCTTTATGGAGTGGTGGTGGTGTCGGCATCGACTCCTTTGAGGACCTATGTAGACGGGCACGACCTCTGATGCATTGCATACATTGCATCATATGTCTTTCATTTATATTACTTTTACATCAATAAATGCTACTAAGGTATGTGTTTAGTCTTATTTACAGAATACAGGGACCTGAATGCAATTTACCCACATCCCGAGCATAAACGCGTACAAAAGACTCGTTTCTATCATAAAGACCAAGTTCAAGTTTATCGGGCTTCAAATGGAAATGTATCAAAGCATAAAAGCATTCAAGACCTAATTACGAAAAGAACAAGGACTTAAGCACAAAAGTAGTCGGGGACTTAATTGCAAAAAGTGAAGGACCTAATTGCAAATCACGAGTAGCTTTTATTATTATGGATAAAATATAAAGAAAAATCAATGTGGATCTCCAAATATATGAAGAAATTAATTCGGATCTCCAAAGATATGCAAGAATCAATCCAGACGCGCAAATGACATTGAAATCATACCATAAACACACAGGAAAAATCCGGGTCGATTCTGAGCCAAAAAGGTGGCGATTCCGCCGCACCTCAAGAGCAAATTGCGGCGAATCCGCCGCACCAAATTAGATTCATGCTCTAAAATTTTACCGGTTGCGTGTTGACGCGTGTACTTTCTTATTTCATGCTTAGGTCCCTTGTATCGGCTATAAATAGCCCCGAGAACGATGTTGTGAGGAGTTCTTCCTTTTGTTCCATAATTTAGCAATAAAATTCTGTTTCTTTTATTTTATGTTTTTAATTTTCTTTTCTTAGTTTCTCTAGGACCCCTTCTCCCTCCCTCCATCTATGAGTTTCTAACTCTTTCCAAAGGGTGGGGGTGACGGATTTAGGGTGATGAGAAGAGAAGATGTTATTATTTTAATTTCGTATTAGTATGTTTTGATTACTTGAGTTTATGTTAAATCATTTATCATGTAATGCTTTATAACTAATATGATTTATTATAAGTTTCAGAATTCTCTAATCTAAACCCGATATCTAAACCTCCACCCAACGGAATTCACCATCTTTGTTCTTGTTTTAGTTTTATTTGTTCTTGTTTCTTGCTTTAGATAATAAAAACCAAAAATCTCAAAACCAACCATATTTCTCCCTTTCTCTTCCTCAGTCGAAAATCACAAAATAACAAATCTCTCCCTCCTTGTGTTCGACCCGTACTTGCCACGTCTTCATTGACGCCGTGCACTTGCGGTATAAATTTTAAATCTTCATCAAGTTTTTGGCGCCGTTGTCGGGGAGGCGACGCAGATTTTTGTTGTTTTTGTGTTTTCGATTTTATCCTGTTTATCTTGTGCGCAATCTAAGTATTTGGATTTGTGTTTCAGGGGACAACAGAGTGCGCGGAGAAATCCGGGCACATTTGGAGCTAAACGAGCGGCGAAATCGCCGCACCTGAAGAACAACTTGCGGCGAATTCGCCGCACCAGTAAGGCTTCTGGGCGTCATTTTTCTCTGGGGTCGTCTACATCGTGGATTGGTCGCATTGAGCTACTGGAAATTCCGAGAGCAGGCGGCGAACCTGTCTGAGCATTGCGGAGGTAACTTTTCTTGCCTTTCTCGTATAATCTGAATTTTCGAAAAGTTTCCTTTCGTAGAATTGCACGTGTTAGGGTCAAAAATTCCATAATTAGCAATAACTCAACTCTGACCTAAAAATTGGCAAAATTAGAAAGACCTTAGTGCATGCATCATATAATGTTTTGTTTGCATTATTCTTGCTAAATTATTGCAAATTATTTTTGTTGAAGAGTGCTGGAGACAAGGTACGTATCGTGGTTTTTAACGACTGCATTTAAGCATATAATTTAATTTGCATACAACCTTGCAATTGCCCCCATTAAAAAGACCATTGTTTGACTATCTTTGTTAGATCTAAGTTAAACTATCTTAAGGGCAACTCCATAGGAAAAGATACGGTAGGGATTTCATCACCCTTCCATGGCCCACAAATCACAATCCTCAAGTGTCACCCAAGCCTAAAATTAAAATCAATTAGACATTGACCCCTAAGGACTCGGACTCAATTAAGGAGGAGATTGGTTTGACTTGCTATGACCTGAAGCTAATTGAATTCAATTTGGTGTCTAGAAAGTGTTTTTGTGTTGACGAAAGTCTTCCAAGCGACGTGGTTGTCTAATTGGCACCGACTCTGTCGGAAGCGCCCCCACTAGCTATACACTAACTGGCCAACTTGGTTTGATTGGTGAGGGAGGTGAATCAAGCAAATCAATTCGACTCAACCAGTTAAGAGTCGTCTAGATCTAAGCGACACTAGGTCTAGGATTGTTTGAACCGTGCTTTCTTAGGAAACCTCTGACCGACCCTCTTATCTATCTTTAGAGTTAAGTTTCCCTTCTCCTCTGAGTCATCTTCTTCTCACCTACTTATACGTTCTAGTCTCCTCCCCTTTACATTAGCTATTAGCATTTTAGGGTCGAGTCGAGAACTTGTGCTTGCTTAGCCTCATAAGGGTAAGAGTACTTGACTCAAGAGTGTTTTGATGGATGGTTACATGAGCAACCATCCATATCATTGTTGGGACCAGGACAATGCTTCCTGGTATTCTAAAACCTTGCAACCTGGGGTGGCTCAGACTAACACCCCATATGGTTGGGACAATCTTAATTGTATGACTGAGCAATCCTTATATTGGTGTAACATGAGAGAGGCACCGACTGCTAGACCACAATCTAGTTATGTCGGATCATATGCTGGTCAACAAACTGAGACATTACAACAAACTTTTGCCTCCTTCATGCGTAGGACAGACAAGATGAGTGCACCGGTGGCTCCAGTAGCCGTACCGTGCGACTGTTGTGGGTTGAGTGGTCATGTTATCAGGGAATGCCCTTATGTTCCCCCAGAGCCTGAGTATGAGCATACTTTTTCCCAAGATGCTCAAAATGACTATTACGCATCCGCGTACAACCCGAGAGTGATGGATTCGTGGAGAAACAATTCCTATCCAAATTCTTATACTTCATTTTCACCTCAGTATCCTCCTCCCGAATACCCAGAATTCTACCAACTCCCCACGTCAAATCATTATTCTCAGCCCATCAACACCCAATCCCATAATTTCACAAGCTCAAACTTGGACCTCATAGTTGACCACGTACCTAATTCCTTGGAACAAACTTTCCTTACGTACATGGAATCCACTCAACGATCCGTACAAAATATAACATCGCATTTGAGTCAAATGATACAACAATTAGGTGAACGTAAGGAGAGTAACTTTTCGTGTCAACATGAGGATCCACCTTTTGATATCGAACCACCACCACATCCACAAATTCAAAGCACAATCTGTCAAAGCCAAACTCCTAGTCAGTCTGAAGGACTTGGGGTTTCAATTCACGATCACTTAGTGGAGGATTCGATACACATTGACCAATTTCATCATGAGTCGGCCCAGGATTGTGCCTTATCTTCGTGCCCCGTGGCCCTTGAGCCACATGATCTTCATGTTGTGCCTCTTAAGGACTCACTTCCGGTGGAGCAAGAGCTCCCTAGCACCCTCAATTTCAAACAACCTGATGAGAGTTTGCCTCTCACTATCGTTCCTGATCATCTTGGAAATGATGGAACATCAAACGACTACAGTGCTCATGAGGGTATTAGGAGTTCCTTGGAGGATACATTGGGTATGAGACCCATTTTATGTTTACCTGTTGAGTCGGACTTGCCTAACGAGGCTCCTGACCTCGCTCCGACGCACCAGCCAGTTGGTTGGAGAGTTTGGATTGACGATCATAACTTCAGCACCGTAACGGGAGAAACTCTTCTTCCGTTGCCCCCTATTTCCCAAACTCTCGAGAGGTTCAAGCTCTTTCAGTTTGATCCTTTGTATGAGACGCCTTTGCGTCCAATTCATGAACCTCTCATTTCTTCTTGTACTCTTTGTGAAGGGGGCCCACGCATGAATATTTTGGCCCCACGTGGTGTCATGTTCCCTTTTGAGGTCTTTTGACAAATGAAGATGGGAACTTATGTTTGTACATAGTTATATTTGTATAACAATAAGTTAAAAAAAATAATTGTTTTTATCCCTTCTTTAGCATCTCACAGGTTTTTGAGGGAATTCGGGTTTTTGTCCATCAACAGAGCCATGAACTTTCCTTTGTACTTCACGTTGGTGAGATCTTTCCTTTTTCATGCATAAATCCATGTAGTATCTTGCTCGCATACATTGAGGACAATGCATGATTTAGGTGTGGGGGGTGTTTATATATGTACATATCTATCTATTTGATTTTCTGCTCTGCTTTATTTTAAAAAAAAATAAAAAAAAATCAATATTCTATGACATAGCTTAAGTTTGAACTGCCAAAACCCGTGTACAAATTGCATTAAGTTTTTGTTCCTTATTATATAGTTCTGCTTGTAGAAATTATGACATAAATCTAAGTTCCAAAGAAATAACCCATGACCCTTGTAAGACATGTATGCACTTAAATTGGATGAATCAAATCTTTGAAGTGGTTGATAAAAAGCAGAGGTTGAGGAAAATATACCGGGAAGTGTGGACTTCTAATAGCAATTAAGCCTTGAGGAAAATAAAAGTAAAATAAAAATAAAGTGAGGAAAACACATTTTGCAAAATGATTACAAAAGCCCAAGCCTTCGAGTCACTGGCCCGTAGGGGTATCTTGAAACCCGGTAACTTGAGTCTGCCAGCTCGGGATTATCGACCAAACTCGCTACACGAATGCAAAAAGGGTATAAGTGTTAAAAAGAAAAGCAAATGTGTTGAATCATGGAAAAAATAAATAAATAAATAAATACTTTAAGATACTCAAGGCCCAAAGCTAAAAGAATGATTCATGCCATGGTTGATCCGAATGATACTTCACCACCAGAGGAGGCGTGCAAAATAATTCAAGTGATAAACATGTGTAGAAGGGTTAGTGGTGTGAATGTTGGAGGAACAAAGACCAAGTCATATTTTTAATGAGTTAGATTCATATAATGAGCATGCAAAAATTCTTAGTGAGATGTATAAGGTTGAGGTAGGGATATTGAGAACTATTAATGAAACGTTGATTTAGGATTTTGTGGGTATATATCTGCTGAAAACCCTCAGGAGACAACACTCCTCCTCCTTGGCAACAAGGAGGTTTAAAGGCTTGTTGCACATGCTAAGTGCAACCGTGATCCCTACGAAAGTGAGTTAGGATTTCCCTGTTTTTATTTTTCGTATCTTCTGTTTTGCTAGGGACTAGCAAAATCTAGGTGTGGGGGTATTTGATGCATTGCATACATTGCATCATATGTCTTTCATTTATATTACTTTTACATCAATAAATGCTACTAAGGTATGTGTTTAGTCTTATTTACAGAATACAGGGACCTGAATGCAATTTACCCACATCCCGAGCATAAACGCGTACAAAAGACTCGTTTCTATCATAAAGACCAAGTTCAAGTTTATCGGGCTTCAAATGGAAATGTATCCAAGCATAAAAGCATTCAAGACCTAATTACGAAAAGAACAAGGACTTAAGCACAAAAGTAGTCGGGGACTTAATTGCAAAAAGTGAAGGACCTAATTGCAAATCACGAGTAGCTTTTATTATTATGGATAAAATATAAAGAAAAATCAATGTGGATCTCCAAATATATGAAGAAATTAATTCGGATCTCCAAAGATATGCAAG
Organism: Triglochin maritima; assembly: GCA_963682175.1. Lineage (NCBI taxonomy): Eukaryota > Viridiplantae > Streptophyta > Magnoliopsida > Alismatales > Juncaginaceae > Triglochin > Triglochin maritima. The sequence continues at coordinate 6,811,957 of OY821782.1, read as the reverse complement.
AATCAATCCAGACGCGCAAATGACATTGAAATCATACCATAAACACACAGGAAAAATCCGGGTCGATTCTGAGCCAAAAAGGTGGCGATTCCGCCGCACCTCAAGAGCAAATTGCGGCGAATCCGCCGCACCAAATTAGATTCATGCTCTAAAAATTTTACCGGTTGCGTGTTGACACGTGTACTTTCTTATTTCATGCTTAGGTCCCTTGTATCGGCTATAAATAGCCCCGAGAACGATGTTGTGAGGAGTTCTTCCTTTTGTTCCATAATTTAGCAATAAAATTCTGTTTCTTTTATTTTATGTTTTTAATTTTCTTTTCTTAGTTTCTCTAGGACCCCTTCTCCCTCCCTCCATCTATGAGTTTCTAACTCTTTCCAAAGGGTGGGGGTGACGGATTTAGGGTGATGAGAAGAGAAGATGTTATTATTTTAATTTCGTATTAGTATGTTTTGATTACTTGAGTTTATGTTAAATCATTTATCATGTAATGCTTTATAACTAATATGATTTATTATAAGTTTCAGAATTCTCTAATCTAAACCCGATATCTAAACCTCCACCCAACGGAATTCACCATCTTTGTTCTTGTTTTAGTTTTATTTGTTCTTGTTTCTTGCTTTAGATAATAAAAACCAAAAATCTCAAAACCAACCATATTTCTCCCTTTCTCTTCCTCAGTCGAAAATCACAAAATAACAAATCTCTCCCTCCTTGTGTTCGACCCGTACTTGCCACGTCTTCATTGACGCCGTGCACTTGCGGTATAAATTTTAAATCTTCATCAACCTCCGCGGGCCGATGATACACAGTTGACGGCGTACCTATTCTTGATGCTCGGAGCCGTCTTGTTTGTCGACAAAAGTGGTTGTCGGATCAGACCACGCGATCTACTGGAGGCTAGGGACCCGGACACCATTTGTGAGTACTCATGGGGGTCAGCGACGTTGGAATACCTGTACCGTCAGCTTGGGATAGCTAGCCGTGCGGATTGTTCTGGGATTGCAGGTTGTCTTACGCTGCTGCAGGCGTGGATATACGAGTACTTTCCTGCATTCCGCCCGCATCGTGAGCGGAAGATTATCGACGAGGGTCATCCACGTTCGGGTATGTGGGCCGTCCGGAGCGAGGACAAGAGCGATGGACGATTGCGTTCCATCCGCGCACGGCTAGATCAGATGACTGCATCAGAGGTATCAAACTTTACACCATTTATTTAATTTTAAGATGTATTTTTATTAATGTGTTAAACTTTAGGTGGAGTGGTTACCCTATGGTCCTGACCCAGCAGCGGATGTCCCGAGGACTTTATTGATGGGTCTTATTCGTTATCGGGATATCATAGAGCCTTATATGCCCGATCGGGTCTTGCGTCAGTTAGGATATGTTCAGGTGATCCCGGTTGACATCCCGACACCAGAGCATGCGGTGCGGTCTGCGACAGCAGCGACGTACGACGTCAGGTTCCCCGCTTCTACAGCGGAATCGACATGGCGGACATTTCCGAGATCATGCCGACTGTTCCTTGGCGACTTCAGACGTAGTCGCGACCCCTCCGAGTGTGATGCAGGTTATCTTGATTGGTTCGGTAGTTACTCCCATCCTATCATCGTCCGTGGTGCCTCCCGGAGAGCAGATCGACCACCAGATAGGACGTGTGGCGATCTGGTAAATTTTTCATTTTATCTATATTTATTTGTACCGTATATTTTGTTAATGTACGCTAATGTTATTGTTATGTGCAGTGGATGGGTAAGATGATACGGGTTGTAGACCCAATCTTGCAGATGAGGGATGAGCTGCCAGACGATGCCAGAGCTGCATGCGGAGATTTGGATGAGATCATACACTCGTGGCATACTCAGTTAGGCATCTCCGACCATGATTCGGATGATGAGTAGGCTGATCTGTTGTACCGTACTCTTAGTATTTGCATTTATATTTGTTTATCTGTCGTACGCTTATTATTTGTGTTTGTGCTTGTGTTTGCTAACATATCGTACGCTTATTATTTGTATTTGTGTTTGCTTATTTGTTATACGCTTATTATTTTTATTTGTGTTTGCTAACGTATCGTACTATTATATATAATGCAAATAAAGCAAACATATCAAAACATATTACATAATAAAGCAACAATATATAGTGTACAAACATATCAAAACATATTACATAATTGTACAAACATATCAAAACATATTACATAATTGTTGCCAAGATGCTATCCTATTTTGGTACTCCAGCTCCCATCCAATAACACTCTCATCTCGTACTTGAAACCACAGAGTTGCTATAGGAGGTACGGGGAAACCCTCATTCAAATCCAAACGAATGTAATGAGCGTAACTCCCTAAATGAGCAATAATCAACTCTCTGCACGGTCTCGTCACGGTAGGTGGACTCTCCCAAGGTAGAACTGTAAGACATGGATACAACGAACCATCATTTCCGAGAGAGAAGAACATAACTGCACACTTGTAAAAATTTGCAATGGGAAACAAGTCCGTCCACGTCTCCATGTAGTGATTCTCGCCACAAGGTCCCCCGCCCCAATTCATCCGGTGACGAGCCTGCGCCACACCGTCGTAGTATACGTGCTCATAAAAAGATGGGTTCGCAGCTAGCTCATTTGAAATTGAACGACGGGTGAGTTGCCAATTGTCTTCACCACCGTGAAAAACATCGGCGACACATCGAAATCCACAGTTTCCATCAGCACGTACATCATTCCACTAGTGTAGGAATGGCATAATGATTCCTGGAATCCTATCCGCATATGGAAAGTCGTCTACGTCAGCCCGCCCAGTCACTACAATATAAACAAAAAATACAGTTACATATAATAACAAAAGATACATATTTACTGAAATAAATAACAAAATTATTATAACAATAAATATAGGGATGGTATACCTGATCCTCCCCCCACAGACGAAGAACCAGAAGACCGACCACGACTTTTGCTTCCACTACCGGAAGAACGACCATGACCTCTACTCCCACTACCTGAAGATCGACCACTACCTCGCTCTGCATACTCAAACGCACTAGGGTCCCGTCGTGTCGACTTTCCCCTTGGTCGACCTCGTAGCTTTGTTTTTTCTGCAGGCTCTCTCAAATTCGCATGTTCGGGGTGTAGCTGCTCGAATAAAACAAGAGAGGTAGATCGAATTACGGTGGGGTCACTTCCTGCAATCTCATCAACCAGGCTGCGAAAATGTTCGGCGTCTTGAGCTGCCTGAGACACAAACTCTGCGTTCCCGGCTCCTTCCCCAATGACAAGTGTCCTCCAGAACGAATGAATCTGCTCTAAGTAAATTCCGTTGTCTGATTCAAGACATCCGCGGATAGTACATGCGCAAGGTATCCCATGAGAAGTCAGAAAAGCGCACTCACAACGATATTCAACTTCATCATCTAACTCTTGCATTCTTTTCACCTCCTGACTCAGCAATTGCAAGCAGTGATGCGAAACTCGACCATTTATGTGACGATATAGAGCATGTCCGAAATTAGTCAAATTTCGCCGTCTCGAGTCTTCAAGAGCGTTTCGAATATTCGTCAGCTGCATTTCAATAGCCGCGTTGACGCGCTCGAAAAGAGTGTCCAGAGCTGCAGTCGATGTAGAAATCCACTCTTTTAGAGCCGAATGAGCACTTTCGACCCTACAATTCGTGGTGTTCCCGAAATGAAGGACTTTGTTCGTCCAATTCAGCATAAACTTTTCTTTATGCACCAACCACGTGGTGTCCAAATACTCCGTGATAGCCGGCCACGATCTATACAAATCTTTCAGAGCATACACAGCTCTATCATACTCGGCTTCTGAAGTAGAAAGCATGATTTTCCTCCATCTTCCACGCCTCAAAGTCTCTGCCATCTGCTTATTTTTGCCGAATACGTGGTATGCGTAGTTCAATACGTCTTTGTTGATGTGCCATGTGCAGAGTAAATGAGCAGAGTCAGGAAATACCTCTCTCACTGGTCGCATAAGGCCTAACTCCCGGTCTGTTATTATTGCAGTCGGGCTGACAATCCCCAATAACAGATCTCGCAACTTCTCCATCACCCACAGATAACTGGAGTAAGTTTCGTCCATCAAAATCGCATATCCAATAAAGAAATTCATGTTTGTTGGTGTGACCCAATCATTTCGAACAAAGGCATCTTATACTTGTTCGTCTTGTAAGTCGAATCCTTGCAGATAACGAAAGGATATGTCCGCAACAACTGGACTGACGTCGGATGTGCCAAAAAAGCGTGAGTGGCGACATCAGTTTCTGGATCCGCCATAATCCAATGTAAGTACTCACACTACACTGCTTGATAGAGAAACTGCTGGATGGGATTCCGGTCTTCAGATTTTGTCCTCCTCGTGTAATCTCTGAAATTATAAATATGCCTTTGATTTGGATTGTCCTCCGGGAATTTTTCTTTTACTGCCTTCAAGATGTTCCGTGGTTTTGCTTGCGCCTCAGTCATATCACGAACAATCTTCTTCGCCCCAGAACTTAGACCACTAATTTGACGATGACCCTCTGGATAAACTGTCAGTCTGTGGTTGTGATGTCCATGAGCATTATTAAAAACCACAACCCATCCAACACGATCTCGTCGCTCCACCACTTTTATTAAGAAACGGCAACCGCAACCCTTTCTTTTGGTGTTTCTTCGAAGTGCAGTATCCATATCCCGAGACTCCATTTGATTTCGCCGGTCTCATCTCAAATAACAATCCATCCGACTATCTGATCTTGTTTTGTACGACGACACGACCAAAAAAAACCCAGCTCCGATTGCTACTTGTTTGGCCCATTTACATGCTTCATCGATTGTTTCAAAGATTTGTGTAGTTTGAAATAACTCACTGTAATCCACTCCATCACCACCGAAATCTTCCAACGGAACCTACAAAAAAAATCAAAATTAAAAAAATCAAAAAAATTCCGGGCGTCTGTATTAAACGCCTACCCCATGGGAGGGGCGTCTGAGTTAAACGCCCTTCCCAAGGGTGAGGCGTCTGCGTAGGACGCCTGACCCTATGGAAGGGCGTCTACTACAGACGCCTTACCCAAGGGGAGGATGTCTACATAAGACGCCTCTCCCATTGCGTAGGCGTCTGCGTTAGACGCCTCGGCCAAGGGAAGGACGTCCTACGCAGACGCCCTCACCTTGGGGGAGGCGTCTAATGCAGACGCCCGGCCAAAAATTTACCCCATGCCAGACTTACCTCACCGGATGCATCACCCTCGCCAGACATTTTTGTGGTGTTTTTACTGATAAATTATGAATATACAAGACCGTAGGCCCAATTTATAGACACGGGACGATATGGGTATTAAATATATTGTTAAGGGCAATTTGGTAATTTCAAGGGGCGATTTAAGTAGTTTTGGGGCGACGTTCAGTAGTTCCCTTATTATATTTTGAATTTTGTGTGTTTTTTTGCCAAACATATTCGTAATTCTAATTTTATGATATTGTTAAGATGAAATCAGATGCTAGATTTGGTTCAAAATTAGGTTAATTCAACCAAATTCTTCAATCTCAATATCGATTCAAAGTACTTTTCATTGTGAGTTACGTCTTCCAAACCCATCTTTGATTTATTCACTTACAGCTTGCTCCTAAACTCAATGTAGAAGAATTGTCATATTATTTTCTGTTTTAGAGGATTTGTAACATGAAAGTTGTGATGACCTAAATCCTTGATTAGGAAAAGCCTTAGAATCAGGGGGTAATTAGCATGGGAAGTTGAAGAGAATGATGAGGTTTAGGGTTTAGGTAGGGGCCGGTTACTGTAGTGCATGGGTTGTTGTGTTTATAAGAAGCAAACTCACCTCTCTCTCTCTCTCTTTTGTTGCCATTTTCGTTTTTCCACCCAACACTCACCCAATCTTCTTGCATCCCGGCGACCAGAGGAGGAGGGGGGACGCCGGTGACATGGTGGAGTAGACACGCGCGAGGAAGGAGCGTCGGGAGCGGAGGAAAGAGGGAGAAGAAGCTAGAATCGATGTCGGATGAGGAGGAGCTCACCGGACGCGTTCTCGCCTCGGAAAAGGTATGCCAAGTCTTCATAGTAACTCCTCAAGAGGTGTGGGAGTGTAGGGGCGGCGTTGGTGTCGTTTCCCCAGCGAAAACCCACTGAACCAAGGTTGAAGACGACCTGTTCGGTCGACCGTTGTGAGGTTCGGTCAACCGTTGTGAGGTTCGGTCGACCGAACATTGTCTAAATGATGCCTGTTCAGTGGCGATTATGTATAGTTTTGGTCGACCGTGTGAGGTTCGGTCGACCGATATCGGTGAATATTATCTTTCTGCCCGAAAACGGTCGAACGATGTCTGTGTGACGGTCGACCGTTTATACCAAATTTTAGCGGGAATTTTAAGGGTTACATTAGCCTGGTCGATCGGTGTTTGTTTCGGTCGACCGAACCCCTTTAGATAGGTTAGGCAGACCTTCGGCCGACCGAGTGTGTCTCGGTCGACCGAACTGCGCAAAGTCGGTCAAGAGCGTTGACCATCTAAACGGTCGACCGCTCTGGATCCGGTCGACCAACCGCGTGCAGTTTTCCTGTAGTGAAGTGCATGTTGATCCGGTCGACCGGAAGAGTGTCGGTCGACCGAATACAGTGGGCAGGATTCATGCAGACTTTCTTATCGGTTGAACGGACCCTGGTTCGACCGACAGGATATATATGTATATAAAACGTATAGCGTAGACCTTCCAAACGGTCGACCGCTAGATTGACCTTGTTCGACCGGTGGGTCGAATTTTCATTGGTTAGGACTGGGCGGTGACTTGCTAAACGGTCGACCGTCTGAGAGACCTTGTCCGACCGATTGATAGTGATTTGCCTCAGTACCGAGTACTGAGCGGGAGACCGGTCGACCAGTGTTTTTGTTGCGGTCGGCCGATTAACCGCAGGTTGGTGGATTTATCCACACGCGAGCCGTCGATCATAGGTCGACTACCGGCTCTGAGCCCACGGTCGATCACCGGACCTCGGAGCTACAGATTTCACATTCGACGAGGGTGTATTCAGTTGGACCCCCTATTCTTGTGTAGGTGGGGGATGCCTTCCATGCTTGTGTAGATGGGAGACGCCTTCTATCCTTGTGTACGAAGGAGATGTCATTTCCTTGTGTAGGAGAGTGATGCCCCTTGAGCCTGTGCGGCAGAGGGATGTCTTTCATGCCTGTGCGGCTGGAAGATGGACTGTGGTGGCGGTTGGGCATTCATTGGGCCCGAGGCAGATTTGCATTGCATGAGCATTATTTGGCATTTTCGTCTGTATTTCTGTATATGATAGGAGATGTTGGCATACGAGGTTACTTTCGGGAACTCAGTCGGATTTTGTGTTTCATTTTCAGGGAGCAGGCAGTCGTAGGTTGGTGGTGACCGAGGGGAGTACCTCCGGGATCGGGTCCTGTCATCTGATCGTTTTTATAGATGTAGTGATTACAGTAGTTATGTATTAGTCATGTAATCACTCTTTTGACACTCTGTATTATGACTTCCACGTGGAGATATTTTATATATATTCAGTTGACTTTTCTAGTAACGTGTCCTTGTTGACCGTTGACGGTCATATGTTTTATGTTTAATTTAAAAATTTCTTCCGCTATTTCGGGACGTTACAAAAGTCATACTCATACATGCCTTAATCCAAAATCATGTATACTTAGCTAGATAAATTTAAAATCAAATTGTTGTATACTTGACTATATAAAATTCAAAATCCACGGGGAACAAAATCCAAATAGGTATACATTTTATATACAAAACCCAAAATTCAGGAGGGTCTCCCCCAGGTCCTTAAGGCCACCATTAACCCTCCCGAAAACCTTCAGTCACGTCTCATTTTTTCTCTACCACGTTAGTTTCTCTATCTGACATGTCAGCTCAGCCTAAAACCCCCAACTACTCACTGTTCACTTCTTAACTCTCCCCAAAACCGTCTGAATTCCAACACTTTCTTTTTCTCCACATTATTTCATTTTATCATTTTTTTACTGAATTGCTAAACATCGCCCCAAAATTACTTAAATCGCCCCTTGAAATTACCATTTTGCCCTTCTCTCATTTCTACTGCTATAACGCAAAATTTTACCCTCATATCACACATCTCTCTTCATCTTCCTCTTATAATCATAAAAAATAATGTTTTGGAGGTCAGTAATGAGCCAACGGACACCCCAGTGTACTCGAATCTGGTAAAATATCTAACATCTTTTTAATAAAAAATAATAAAAAATTACGGGCGTCCAAAGGAGCTGCCCCACGTAGGAGGGGGCTTCTGGGTAAGACGCCTCCCCTATAGGGGAGGCGTTTTACCCAGACGTCCCGCCCATTGGGGAGACGTTTTACCCAGACGCCCCCTCCTACGTGGGGCGGCTTCGTCGGACGCCATTATTTTTTATTTTATTTTTATTTTTGTAAAAAGATAATTGATTATAAATTTAGATAATTGTTAAATTAATTAATTAATAAGTTAATAATTACTATATTCGGATGACTGATACCCCTTCGGTACACCGAAAATTCAAAAAAATTCAGATTAAAAAATTTCAAAATCCAAAAAAAATCCAGGGGACGCTGCCACCCCCACCACCTTTCACCGGCGAGGTGGAATGCCGCTCGCTCACCGGGGAGCGAGATCCCCGAACGACCTATCGATGTGGTATTTGTAAGTCAGGATGTTTTACCGCAGGGGGATTTTGGATCTTAAAAAAGGTTGGATCCGGAAATTTTTTGAATTTCCATCACTTGCAAAAAACTCATTGTAATTCGACTGATAACCACCGAAACTTGCAAAGAGACGTCAAATAATTTGAGATAACACACCGTATAATTTTAATTTGACAAAAAATTAAAAAAATGGGACGTCTGGCTAAGATGCCTCCACCATGGTTGAGGCGTCTTAGCCAGACGCCTAGACCATGGTATAGGTATCTGGCTAAGACACTTGTACCATCGTGGAGGCGTCTGGCTAAGATGCATCAACCATGGTGGAGGCATCTTAGCCAGACGCACGAGTCGGAAAAAAAATCCACCTCCATTACTTCGCCTGATCTAGGTGCTTCGCCAGACATTTTCGTGGTGTTGGTACTAGGAATGTCAGTAAAACTGAGTCAAAATCCTTGTTTAAATACACGAGACAATATGAGTATTAAATATATTGTTAAGGGCAATTTGGTAATTTCATGGGGGCAATTTAAGTATTTTTGGGGCGACGTTTAGTAGTCCCTTTTTTTTATTCTCTCACAATAATGATCAAATTAAATATTGTTTTATCATTGTAATTACATAATATAATTAAATAACAAGTATTACGATTAAAACCACAAAATATTTTCAATGTATTTTCAGTATTTTAAATGTATTTTCAATTTCAATATTTTTAATGTAATTAACATAAATTAAGTAATCATAATTATTTAAAATAGCAACAAAATCATGATTAACAGAAATTAATATTAACATAAAATATTACTAACATTAATTAATATTATCAGAAGTTAAAACAATAAAATTAACATTACAATTAACAAAATAAAAAATTAAATTAAAAAATAATGGTGCCATTCCTTGCGGGATCCAACCAGGAATTCACGCCTGGCGGTTCCCCCCAAGAACTGACCTCCCATTAAGGGAGGTCATCTTGGGTGTGCCGTGGCATGCCCAAGAAACGGGTGGCATAAGTGGCACAACCACTGCCTTCAATTCTTTCATTGAGTCTTTATGGACGCAGTCGGGTAATTGTCTTAGTAATTAACAAGTTTTTGTATGTAAGGTGTTCTAGCTAGCACACTTTAGTTTTTACAATTTTTTGCCAATATAATTCTATACATAATAAGAAAGTTTAAAATTACAAAACACACACAAACTTAGAGGTGTTTGAGACAATGAGCAAGATATGCGTGTAGCAACTGGCACGTAAATTTTCTTAAATGAGTATAATTTTTAAACTACTACAACATAATAACATTTTCTACGGTAGATATTTTTTTCTTGAGGGAAGTTAACCAACTTGTGCAGATGTCAAGGAATTATGGCAATATTTCGTACTATATATGAAGCCATAAATGATATGGAGTTATGAACAATGAAAAGAGGTTACTTTGAAAGAAAAATAAGGTACCCGTACCATTCACACTTTGCGATATTTATTTAAAGGATGTGCCGATGTGGAGATAAATATCCTTGTTTGTGATCACTATGTAATTGTGATATTTTCGGTGGAAGATTGTGGGCTCTTTGGTTAGTATTTTCGGTGGTTTTGGGATCTTGAATCACTTCGACCTTTCTCACGGTGGAAAGGGCAGTGGCCTTCACTTTAAAAATTAGATGAGAAGCTTATCTGTTTCTCATGCACTCATCCTATAGATAGGCAAGTAGTCAACTCAAATAATTGTGTGACTGTGCCCACTCTACGTATGCCTTTCTCAAATAGTTACAAATTCTCGGAGACCGATATTCAGTAATTTCATTTTACATATAACAAGGAATTACCGTATGTTGTCGGAAAATTACTTAAATCGTTTCAACAAATATCATTTTACTATTTATAATTTATTTAATATTCATTTCGCCCGCCTCTTTAAATAAGATTTTTGCGTAAATTTTTCCAATACCAACACCACAAAAATGTCGGGCGAAACGCCTAAATCTGGTTTGGTAAACTGGTTTTTTTTCCCGTTCCGGACATCTGTCTAAGCCATCTGCCTCAAGGTGGGGGCGTCCTAGCCAGACGCCCCCGCCTTGGGGCAGGTGGTTAACTGACCATGTGACCCTCAACAGGAATGTGCAGAATCTGGAAGACGTGCAACATGATCGTCATCTTCCCGAAAGGCAAGTGGAAAGAGGTCGTGTCAGGCTGCCACCGCTTCACAAAGGTCGAAATCAACGGCATGTCAAGACAGGAGAACATGTTGTAAGACAAGTTACCCAATCCGCTATCAGTAATGGTCACCGTCATATAATCACTCATAACTGAACATCAAGCCTACAATGTAATACCCCCGCCCTTCACCATACTGTTGTCTCGCCTCCTCCTGAGGCTACAACCCATACCAACCCATCGTCACTCTCCACCTTATCCGAATCCTCCTCCTCGTCGAACGAATTCTCACATGTTTGACGACGACGTAAACTCTCTCTCCCTCCTAACCGAAGCAGATATACCCCGTCTACGTAGATGACGATGTGCTGAATCCTCCTCGTAGGCATGTACAACGCGTAGAGGTATGGATTTTCCTCTTCCTCCACGATAATCCGATGACTATTAATTAAATTTTACAAATAAAATGTTGTTAAGTGGATTTAAGCATGTAAATTAACAAATTTATTAATTATTTTTAACTAATTGTCAATTAATAATAATAATAATTTCTATAAAAAAGGCATCTCCCGGATACGCCCACCTCTTAGGGGGAGGGGGCTCCCGCGGGCGCCCGCCCCTTGGGTGGGGCTGCTCGAGCAGACGACCGACCGCAATTTTTTTTTAAAACTTAAAATAAATGGGACATTTTACGAGATTCAAGTATGTTGCGACATCCGCTGACTCCTTTTTGGCCTCTGAGGCATTCTTTTCGTTGATTAAGAGAGGAATGTGAAGAGAGAGTGGTGAAATGAGAGTAAAATGAGGAGTTATTTAAATAGAAATGAGAGAATAACAAAATGGTAATTTGCACCGGCGATTTAAGTAGTTTTCCGGGATGAATATCAATTCAGTATAATAAAAGAGTGATTATAGTTGTATGTTAATTATCGGAACATTAATGAATCGTTCTGACCATTCGACAGATGGTACAATGGAGTATTGAAATAAAACTGGTTTGTTTCTTCTTGTCCATGATTTTCTGAATTGCTAAACATCGCCCCAAAATTACTTAAATCACCTCTTGAAATTACCATTTTGTCATTCTCTCATTTCTACTGCTATAACGCGACATTTTACCCTCCTATCACACATCTCTCTTCATCTTTCTCTTATAATCATAAAAAAAATGTTTTGGAGGTCACTAATGAGCCAACGGACGCCCCAGTGTACTCGAATCTGGTAAAATATCTAACATCTTTTTCATAAAAAAATTATAAAAAATAATAAAAAATTACGGGCGTCCGAAGGAGCCGCCCCACGTAGGAGGGGGGCGTCTGGGTAAGACGCCTCCCCCATCGGGGAGGCGTTTTACCCAGACGCCCCGCCCATGGGGGAGGCGTTTTACCCAGACACCCCGCCCATGGGAATGGCGTCTGGGTAAGACGCCTCCCCCATGGGGGAGGCGTCTTACCCAGACGCCCCCCACCTACGTGGGGCGGCTCCTTTAGACGCCCGTAATTTTTTATTATTTTTTTAAAAAGATAATTGATTATGAATTTAGATAATTGTTAAATTAATTGATTAATAAGTTAATAATTACTATATTCGGATGACCGATACCCCTTCGGTACACCGGTGAGCGAGACCCCCGAACGACCTGTCGAGGTGGTATTTGTAAGTCATGATGTTTTACCGTCGGGATTTTGGATCTTAAAAAATGTTGGATCTGGAATTTTTTTGAATCTTCATCAATTGCAAACGTCAAATAATTTGAGAAAACACACCGTATAATTTTAATTTAACAAAAAAATTAAAAAAAAAACGGGACGTCTGGGTAAGACGTTTGTACCATCGTGGAGGCGTCTGGCTAAGACGCCTCTACCATGGTTGAGGCGTCTTAACCAGACGCCTAGACAATGGTAGAGGCGTCTGGCTAAGACGCTTGTACCATCGTGGAGGCGTCTGGCTAAAACGCCTCCACGATGGTACAGGCGTCTTAGCCAGACGCCCGAGTCGGAAAAAATATCCGTCTCCGTTACTTCGCCTGATCTAGGTGCTTCGCCAGACATTTTCATGGTGTTGGTACTAGGAATGTTAGTAAAACTGAGTCAATAACCTTGTTTAAAGACACGGGACGATATGGGTATTAAATATATTGTTAAGGGCAATTTGGTAATTTCAAGGGGCGATTTAAGTAATTTTGGGGCGACGTTTAGTAGTTCGCTGATTTTCTATTGGATTACACAAATGGGTTTTTACAATATTTATTACTAAAAATGGTCGTTAGTTGATTGCAATTGCAACCATTTTCTCTACAAAAGCACTAATTATTTCCATATTACAAAAGTTAGTCGAGTTATGCATGTCAAAATATATTTGAATTAATCTCATTACAAAGTCTGTCATTAGGATAGTACTATGTTAAACGGATTAGTTTTAATATAAGCACGACGTACAAATGAATAATTATGTATTTCTTTCGTTGAATTGGTTGTTTAATTCTTGAATTTTTTTTTGTATTTATGACAAAGTAAAATAATTCAGCAATAAGATGATAAAGATTTAGTAATTCTTGACTCATTTGGCATGGTCGGTAATTTAGTATAAATTAGTCATCCATAATATGAATCGCAATTTCATACTTTGCACAAAATAAGTGTACTTTCTTTAGTAGGTCATCGCAATCTTTATCTAAAAAATTCGATCGAGTCTTTATTTAAAAATTAAGAGAACACTTATTCCCCATGATATTAATTTCGCTCTTAGAAATACAAATACTAAAGCTAAGAAAGAAATATTAAGAAGATAACACTTTTTAAAGAAAAAATGTTGTATATTACTAGTTCATAAAAAAAAATTCAAAATTAAGAAAGATAAGAGACTCTCACCACCCATGATATTCTGCTTTATATTTTAAAAAATATTTTATACTACTACCATAAATAATTCCAAAGTTTCAAGAAGGACAACTACCCCATGATATTTTGTTATACTCTTTGTAAAATATTGTATATTACTATATCTTTATAAAAAAAATCAAAGGAGGGTTAGATACTTAGATTGCATCAAAGTCATGGTCATCAACTTGATTCATCAGGGTAAACTCGGTGTCATCATCTAATGACGCTTGCACTTCCTTCTACTTAAACCCCTGAATTGTTATTTTAGTGTTTGATATCTATCCTCATAGAAGGCTCCACTAATATTGGAGTCTTGGTGGTGGTGGTGGTGGTTAGAAGGAAGTTTAAAAAAAATTACATAATTTTTTTAATATATACGAATTGATATGGTTGGATCATTTTGGAATTGACATGGTCAAATCTTCTTACAGAGGTAGCACGGGTTATGTCATTTTATGCGGTTATCGGATGATAATAGTATAAGTTGGGATTAATCTCGTTAAACTTTTATTAGAGAAGATGATTAGAGGCCCACAAAGGGGTAGTGGAGATTGAAATAGAGGTTGGATTGGGCCTACGAGCTCAAATGATTTTACAGACGTGATAGGATCCAAAACAAAAGTGCTCCGTCAGTTTATAAGCTTATTGGTCTCATTTTTTTTAATTATATTATAAAGAGTGGTAAATTATAATTTATCGTCGTGAGCTATGCCTCAATATTTCTTTGTACCCTGAACACTAATACATGTCAGTCAATCTCTTTGAACGTTTGATTTATAACACATGGCCCTTCTATTTTGGTTCTGTTTTTCTCATATTCACCTTTTTTTTTAATTTTTTCCTATTGTTTGCCAAGAGTACTATTGTTAATTTGTGCTGAAATTTGAATCAACTTGGAGGTAAGTTTTGATATGAATTTCGTCCAGGTCTGGTACCAATATAATACAAATCTAAACCAAATCTAACATGAGTTTGGATTCAAACTTCATCATAAAATTAAGCAAATGTGTTATGTCCCTAAACCGGATTAGGGTTGGATTAGGGTTAAGTGAGGTTTGACTTGGAGGAGAGAGGGAGGTATGGTGTGTAGTGAAGTGAAGTGATGGAGGTAAGGTGGGGTGTAAGGGAGGTATGGTGGGGTGTGCTTGGGGTGTAGGGTTTGGGTTTTATAAACCAAGCAAACACCATCTTTTCTTTCTTTTCCTTCTCTTCATTCATTCTCACCAAACACCCACCTTCTTCCTCAGTGGCTCGAGCTCCGGCGGAGGAGGTTGCATTGGCGTGAGGCTTGCGGAGGTTGACGCGCGAGGAGGATCACCGGAGGCAACGGAGGCGCGAGCGAGGCTCCGGCGGGTTCGTTGCATTTTCGGGGTATGCCGCTCATTAGTGTGATTTTGTTGCTCACCCTCATGGGAGGGTGTTGTTGGTCGGTCGGGGGAGGTCGAGGACCTCTCCGGCGACGCGTTTCTTCGTAAAACCTCGGCTGGCGCGAGGTTGAAGACGACCAACGGTCGACCGGATCCTTCGGGCGGTCGACCGTTTGAGCACTGTTTGCCCGACTTTAACCTTCACCGGTCGAACGATGCCTTGAGGCGGTCGACCGGTAGTGTATATTGCTGGTGAGTTGGGGCGTTATGCCTGTTTTCGGTCGACCGGTTCCTTGGGTCGTTCGACCGGAACTTAAGTGTACTGAGTAGAATTGCATGTTTTGTTCGACCGATTTCATATTGCGTTCGACCGGTTGTATGTTGTTTGACCGTTGGAGGTTTGCGTTCGACCGACTATATGACTTAGAATAATAGGTTGACCCTGTCTGTTTTCGGTCGACCGAGACCCCTGAGTCGGTCGACCGATAGATCAGATTTTGATGTTGACCAGACTCCGGATTTTGACCTCGTTCGGTCGACCGGTTTTAGACTTTTGTTCGACCGTTTGGGAATTAGTGTTGCGCAGTGAGTTCCACCGATTCAGACTTTCGGTCGACCGAATTCCTCGTGAAAACGGTCGACCGGTTAGACTATTTCGGTCGACCGAATCTGCTCAGAACTGAATTCCTGGGTTCCATTGTGAATGCCAACTCTGTCCACGGAAACCCGTGTCCTCGCCTTGCGCGTGAGCCGGGAGGTGACGGTGGGTGCGCTTGCGTGCCTGCTCAGGGACCGCCGGGTGGAAGGGTGTGGGTGTTCGGGATGCGTCTCCTCCAGGTATGGAGTGGGACTTATGAGATACGATTGATTAGACTCATTGTAGCGTAGCAGGCCTGAGGGATCGCGGATCCCAATGTATGATGATGTTGTGCGGGCACGCAATTGGCGTTGGGTGAGGTGACTACCGGCCTTCGGGCTACAGAGGTCGCTGCCCTGCTTTTATAGCGGCGCAGTTGGTGTTCGCGGCTCGTGGAGCCCGTGACCTGGCAGACTTCGGTCTGGACCGTCCGATGCTGTGCCGGACGTTGTGTTGGACCACCGATGCTGTGCCGGTGATGCCGCCGAGGTTGTGCCGGCGATGATGATTGTTGGGCCGAGGCTGTGCCGGCTATGTTGTTTTCCTCGGCTGGGCACCTACCGAGATGATGTTGTTATACCTTCCGGGCGACGGCCCCGTTGGTCCCTGTGGCCACGACCACTGAGATTTACAGATCTGTTTCTATCGGCGCGTAGACGTGACAGAGGCTCCCTGCCGAACCCTTGTGTAGTGTAGCCGCGTGTGGGGGGTGCGATGTCGCGGGCTGCTAGACTTCATGTGCCTGCAGTAGGTCTCTTCGGGAGACCCGATGATTGATTGTCGGACTGATGTCCTGTTTTACCCTTCGGGGGAACTGTTTTTCATTTCTGTTGATGCCATGACATGCTACTAGTATGATAGGTTCATTATGTGATGCATGCATGTAGGTGAGTTGGCATACGGGGTTTCCTTCTGGAAACTCAGGCATTGTTGTTGCATCTTTTTCAGGACCGCAGTAGGTCCAGGTGGGTGGTGACCGAGGACGGAGCGCTTTGGAGTCGGATCCTCTTCGGCAGTTGCTAGACCGTACGACTACATGTATTCTATTTCATTGTATCAGTATTGTAGTTGTACTTCTTTTGGAA
Organism: Triglochin maritima; assembly: GCA_963682175.1. Classification (NCBI taxonomy): domain Eukaryota; kingdom Viridiplantae; phylum Streptophyta; class Magnoliopsida; order Alismatales; family Juncaginaceae; genus Triglochin; species Triglochin maritima. The sequence continues at coordinate 6,795,142 of OY821782.1, read as the reverse complement.
ACTCCTTGTATTTTGGGTGCACCCGGATTTATATATTTATATACTAGTGACGTTCCCGCTTGAGTTGTTTGGTTATTTTGAAATTTTTAAATCTTCCGCTGTTTCGGGACGTTACAAAATGAGCATTCTTGGCTAACAACCAAAAAATGAAAGAAAAAAAAGTAGTGAATATCTTGAAAATTAATGAATTGTTAAGGGATAAAGAGTTATAAAATGAATGTTTAGGAGGCAAACTACCATCGCGACATAATCAAGGGCATACTATTATTTACCTTTACCAATACAATCAAAATTTTACTTTGAGCACCAATGTGTTACAATACATAGTAAGGGCGATGATGAAGTGATTTGCAAAACTTTATCAAGTGCTTTATGTGTATTTAGTTGGTGCAATAGGTTTTTAATTGTGCCCTGGATTTGAGTAATCTTAATTCGGGTAAGATACAACTTATTATTCCTTAGATTTGGACTTGAGTCACATGATAAGATCCACAACTACTTACGTGTGAAATTGGTCATTGTTGTTGTAATTGGGTTCTTGTTGAGGTAAATTGGGTCGGACCATGTGTAAGGCTGAGCAAATGACTCAATCCGAGTTAGGAACCTCAACTATAACTCGGCTAATCTGATTACTCAATTAGCATTAGGGTTCGGGAGGCTCGTGTATAAATACCATCCTAAACCTAATAAAATCACAACTTTCGCCAATTACCCTTAATTTCTTTTGCTATTCTTCCTAAGTGAAACCCTAATATATATCCTTCTTCCACCCCATATATGAGGTTTGAGACCGCTTGTCTTAGCCTCTAGATCTTTGATCTAGCGAGGGGACCTCTTGTCTTCACCGGATCACAACGTCTTGCACAATGATCCATCGAGAGTTTATTGTTAAGAAGTCTATTAGCTACTTTTTCTTAAAATATCAACACAAAAGGTGGTATGACTTATCAATAATATAAATGGAATCAAAATCTTTACATCAAATCAAATGAAAAAGGAAAACGAAGAATGATGTAACTAAACTAAGTGCCATCAAAACTACATATGAAAAGATGTTAATTTTATATTAAGATAAAATGGATATCAAGTTCAAGTTCAACACCTTAATGTCTACGAGACCACTAATTTTCCCATTAATCATACAAGAAACCAGTTCTAGAAAACAAAGTAGTTCCTCCTTTGCTTTCTTCTGTGAACAATATAATGCCTAAATACAACAAATAATTAAACAAACAAACAAGCAAACCAAAACCAAAACCAAACCTTATTGTCCCAACTGAAACACCAAAAAAAGAAGAAGAAGAGAAGACCAACAAACACTTAGAGATTGCAGCAGTACTTGGAGCGGTTGGCGTCGTCGGCGTTGTTGTCGGTGAGGCTGACCCTGTTAACAGACAACTCGGCTTTGTACGAGTCGGAATTCAAAATCTTTCTGCTTATGTTGTTGTAAATCTCCCTAACGACCATCTCGAAAGCCGTCTTTACGTTCGTGTTGTCCAACGCTGACGTTTCGATGAAGAACAACCCTTCCTCCTCCGCGAGGCTTTTGCCTTCTTCGACTGATATGTCCCTAATGAACTCCAGATCGCACTTGTTACCGACAAGCATTTTCGCGACTGTCGTGTCTGAATGTGCTGCAGTAGGAATACTTGAAGGATTAAGAGCTGAAAATTACAGCTTAATTTGACAGTTGTTGGTATTGTAAGATCATGTTTGTCAGTTAAGGTGGTTATTATAAAATCAACACAACATTAGCTTTGGTAATCTGAATGGATTTCATGATGGTAAGATATCAAATGCAAATGTTTTTACTGGTGGGAAAAAAAAACTTACAAAGCGGAAGTTGATAATCATATTCGTTAATCATGAAGTCAGTTAAAACTACGTACTAATCTGTTATGGCTATTGAAACTCAAGGAGCTGATTAGGTAAAGCTAAGAGAAAATAAACTAAAACATCACATAGGGGTTTACGGATTTGGTTGGAGTTTTTAGAATTTTGTCTTCTATATTTGTAACCTAATAAAAGATATGAAAGATTTACATCTCTCGAGATGGGCTTCCGGTTGAGCTCTAAACCAAACTTATTTCCAGTGAAGAATTATTAAATCCTCTATATAATTTTGCTATGCTTCTCAGGGGGGAGACAATTTAATTAATCAGACTATACCAAAACCAATGAAACTAAACTTTTATGTCTTAGAACGGGTGCTATTTCATATATATATCTAAGAGTGGTTTTTTTTTTCTTTTGGAAAAACAATGAAGTCAACATTTTGGAAATTAAATGATAGATGGTATATATAAAAGAGGTGTGAAAAGCTAATGTAGTGGCCTGCAACTTATTAGGCCCAAACCATAAAGAATCACATTATAATCATCTATGGTCAAACAAGTTTGCATCTGTCCATTTTACCAACAAAAAGACATGCATTTTTAAACTAATTTTAAGGAATAAGAAAACGAGCAAATCAGATAGTGTGGTGACCATGTATTGATGAAATTCAGATATGGAAGGTGGTTTTCTGACAAAAAGTTGACATGCAAGTTTCTCTTAAAAGTACAAAATCTCATTTATTTATTTATTTATTTATTTATTTATTTTGGTTTACTGACAATGGTGTGAATCGCGTGAAAAGTAGGATACTCCAAATTCAGGGTCAAAGGGTTTTATAAAACGTTCTTGGTAGAAAAAATGTTCGTAAAAGATCTGACTAAATCAAAAAAATTCCATAAATCTAAGAAATAGTGAGAAATCTTGATCTCTTTCTATTCGAAAATCTAAGATTTGAATTGATGTCATTTCATTGATTCCTCCTAAAAATTTCATTTTTGGAATTTCAACAATACACTTGCACCAAATCATCTTCAGCAATTTTGACTTTTGAAAAAATCTGGGGTATACATACAAAATCCAAACAATAAGAAGACATAAAAGTCTGAACAGCAATTAGATAAAGAAAAACATTCTCAATCGAACACCTTAATTACGAAAGAAAGTAAACCTAATTTTTTCCTCAGTTGAATGCTATTTCATTTTTCTCCAACTATAAAGAAAAACATGTCTGTCTTGAAAAAGGACCCTCCAAACAAAAACTAAACCAAATTGAAACAAAATAATAACGATCCTCAAATCCAAATCAAACGCATTTTCCCAAACACGAAAAACTCAACTCTTTACTTGGACCCAACAAAAATTAGAACCCAAAACTAACAAAAAAGAACAAAACCATCGCACTTTGAAAACCAGAAAAACCACAACTTAATCCAAATCCACACAAAACAACGACGATCCTTAAATCCAATCCGAACCCATTTCCCCGAACACAAAAAAGATAAAATATTCACACAAAAACCAAAATCACACAACCACAAGTTCAAACCAAAACCAAACAAAACAACAAACATCCCCGAATTCAACCCCAACCCATTTCCCCGAACAGAAAAAGAACAAATCTGCACATAAAAAAACCAACAAAAAGGACAACCATATAACCCGTGACTCAAAACCAAATCCAAACAAACCCCAACAATCCCAAAATCCAACCACAACCCATTTCCCCAAACACCAAAAAGACAAAATCTTTACAAAAAAAAAACCAACGAAAAAGTCCCAAACAAAGAACCACTCACTATTGAGCTCCTGCAGCCACCTTGCAACGCTATCAAACGTGGTCCTCCTCGTAATATCATACACAATCAGGGCCCCAACAGCGCCCCTGTAGTAAGCCGAAGTGACGGCCCGAAACCGCTCCTGACCAGCAGTGTCCCATATCTGGGCCTTGACCTCCTTCCCGTCGATGTCCATGCTCTGGGTCTGGAACTCGACGCCGATGGTGGCCTTTGTGTTGATGTTGAACTCGTTGCGGGCGTAGCGGGAGAGGAGGTTCGACTTGCCCACGGCCGAGTCCCCGATTATGACCACCTTGAACAGGTACTCCTCTCCTTCCTCGTCCAACATTGGGTTTGATTTCGGATTTGGATTTGGAGAGGTGAGGGTGGGATTGCACTAAAAAGTTTGGATTGGAATCGGAAACCAACAACACCTTCTTCCCACTACTTTGGTTTGGTTTGTATTTTTTGTTGGTGGGAAATGGGTATATTGCAATGTTGTCCATATCATTTTATTGTTTTATGAATTTTGCATCTGTAATACCTATTTAGATATTTGTACTTAAATACCAAATTTGATTTTTATAGATGTATTCTTCATTTTTAAGAGGAGGGGGAATTTCATTCGTGATCCTTAATTGTCGACGAAATTTGACACGCGTTGCTTGTTTGATATTCAACAATGATAAATCCAATTAAATTGTAGATCATGTTTATTGACAAAAGAAAAGTACCCATGTCAAAAAAAATTAAAAAAACTAAGTCATGAGATTTCATACGAATCCACCAACCCTTCATCTTATGTAAAAGACTTCTAAATCTTATGATTAATGTGCATACCTAGCATGTGTAAAAAACAATACCTGTTGTTTGATGTTTAAAAATCAAAACATTAATGACCATCAAATTTGTGTCATGACACATTTCTAAAGGTATTGAAACCTTCCTCTTTTACAAATTCAAATTTGGTGGCACACCCTGAGCACTAATCCACATGCATGTCCCTCTCACACAACAGGGAATTATTGGGACAAAGAGTTTATTCCCTGTAAACATATAATAGGTTTCTGTAGCTCCCGCTAATTTTGTTTCCTGGAAAATGATGGAAAATAAGATAGTGTGTTATAATTGGGGCTGGCTATCCGGGAGATTTATGATCCTAGACAAGATCAATCATTTCGGTTTATAACATGAAAGATATGTTTTGTTTCTTAATACTCGAATTTAGAAACATATGAACTTGATGGAATTTCATTAGTGCATTATTACAAACCAAACACGCTCGTTGTTTATTAAACCAATGTCAGCAATAGTTAATTAGAATCACTCCAGCACGTAGATGGAAGTCATGCATGCAACAAGATTTGAATCTACACGTTTTTTATACTATACTATTCGTGACATATATCTTTGCCAATTTAGGTTATATATATATATATATATATATATATATATATATATATATATATATATATATATATATATATATATATATATATATATATATTGCAGCACCTTTCAATATTGTTGACTGGACGAATTTCAAGGTCTTGTATGAATTGAGCAAGAACAATGACGAATTGAAGATCATAAATTCATAACTTCTTCGAAAGGTGTATAAGAATACATCTGTCATAGTTATGATTGTAACCGGATAATATCTTAAAGAATACAATTAATTAAATGTGTTTTGTCAAATAGAGTTGCTTATAATCATATGTTATCGATGATAATCGTGATTTTGTTTGTAGTGGTGGCCTACTGTCGTGTGCCTCAGATTTGGTTTGAGAACTCTTGCTTCTTACTTCTTATCGTTCCAATAATATCATGTCTCCGAAGGAAGTTTTACTTGAAGAAATGAACAAGTGTTAAATAAGTCTTAATTAGAAATCAACTCCAACTCACCAAAAGGCTTACAAGTGTTCAGCCCAATTAGTAAATGAGTTTTACAAGGATGTCTTTTTAAATTGAACTGCTAAACGTCTTTCGCGAATTACTTAAATCGTCTGCGTCAATTACCATTTGTCAATATCTCATTTCTACTTATATCTCTCTTCATTTCACTCTTCCACCACAACACTCTCATCATTTTCCTCTCAATCCTAAAAAATAATGTCTCGAATGTCAGAAAATGAGTCAACGGACGTACCGTTACATTGAAATACGGTAACATTTCTTCCTCTTCTATTTTAAGAGAAAAAAAACCCAGGGCGTCCGCCATGGTGGGTGTCCAATCAATGAACAGTACCTATTTGAGATCTCAGGTATTTTGGATAATTGCATGTGATTATCTATCATTAAATTAAGAGAACTACTATTTGTCGCCGGAAAACTACTTAAATCGCCCCAAAAATGACCTTTTTGCCCTTAACAAATCAATTAATACCGATTTCGTCCCGTGTCTTTAAATAAGGTGTTTGACTCAGTTTTACTCACATTCCTAGTACCAACACCACGAAAATGTCTGGCGAAGCACCTGAATCCGGCGAGGTAACGGGGGCGGAATTTTTTTCACGACTCGGGCGTCTGGCTAAACCGCCTCCACCTGTGTGGAGGCGTGTTAGGCAGACGCCTCCACCTTGGTGGAGGCGGTTTAGCCAGACGCATTTTTTTGTGTTTTTTTAATTTTCTGTTAAATTCAAATTTTTCAGGTTTCGTTGCAAGATTTCGGTGGTGATGGATTAGATTACAGTGAACTTTTTGACAGTAAAGAAATATTTACAACAATCGAGGAAGGTTGTAAATGGGCGAAACAAGTTGCAATAGGAGCTGATTTTTTTTTGGTTATATCATCGTACAAACTAAAAGCAGATAACCGGATGGATTGTTACCTCAGATGTGATCGCAGACGTGAGATGAGTTCTCGTGATACGAGTATTGCACTGCGAAAGAATATGAAAAGAAAAGGTTGCGGTTGTCGGTTTTTGGTAAAAGTGGTGGAGCGACGAGATCGTGATGGATGAGTTATTGTTTCTAGTAGCATGTATGGGCAGCACAACCACCCATTGGCAGTTTATTCAGAGAGTCACCGACAGGTCAGCGGACTTAGTGCTGGGGCAAAGCAAATTGTTCGGGATATGACAGAGGCACAAGCAAGACCCCGTAACATTTTGTTGGCGGTAAAGAAGAAATTTCCGGACGATAATCCGAATCAAAGGCACATTTAAAACTTCAGAGAGTACATGAGGAGGACGAAATCTGAAGACAAGAATCCCGCGGAGCAGTTTCTCAGAGAGGCAGTGCAGCATAAGTATTTGCATTGGATTGTGGCAGATGAAGAAACTAATGTCTTGACTCACACATTTTTGGCACATCCGACTTCAGTTCAGTTGTTGCGTACATACCCATTCGTGATCTGTATGGATTCGACGTATAAGACGAACAAGGACAAGATGCCTTTGTTTGAGATGGTTGGGGTTACTCCAACAAATATGAATTTCCTTGTCGGATATGCGATTTTGCAGGATGAGACCGAGTCTAGTTACCAGTGGGTGTTGGAGAGGTTGCGAGATCTGTTATTGGATATTGTTAGACCGACAGCAATAATTACGGACCGGGAGATGGGTCTGATGCGACCAGTGGCAGAGGTTTTTCCTGAGTCGGCTCATTTACTATGCATCTGGCATATCAACAAAGACGTGTACAACTACGCATACCACATATTCGGCAAGGAGAAGCAGCTTGCAGAGAGTTTTAGACGTGGAAGATGGAGGAGAGTCATGCTTTCTGATTCACAGACAGATTATGATAGAGTAGTCCGTAATCTGAAGGATTCTTACAGTTCCTGGCCAGTGCTGACGAAGTATGTGGAAGACACGTGGTTGGTGCCAAGGGGGAGGCGGTTCCGGCGACCGCCCTCTCGTTGGGTCGGACGTCTCCCGCGACCGCCCGACTCAAAAATGTTTTTTTAATTAATTGAAATAAACAAGGTAATTTACCAGATGTGAGTAGTCAGGGGTCTCCGCTTGTTCTTTTCCTGGCCTCCGAGACATTTTATGTGGGGAATAGAAGAGTGATATGAAGAGAAAGTTATGTTAAAAGAGTGAAATGAGGAGTTATATTAGTAGAAAGGGTAGAGGGGCAAAATGGAAATCTTACGGGCGATTTAAGTAGTTTTACGGCGACGAATAGCAGTTCAGTAAATTAACTAAGAAGTTCACACTGTATACCAGGTAGACATTGGTGGTATAAAAAGGAACATATATATCGTAAGTACCAACTAAATGTTCCTTTAGAAATTACGTATCTCATAGAAATAATGGTGAATACTTTGATTTTCTTATCTAGCTCAAGGTGAAAGATAAGTAGAATTTCATTTCTACCAATGCTAACTTCTTCAAGGATGTTAATCATATTTAGCTAGACCGAAACCCTCGGGCTCAAGAAAATACACGACTGTTATCTGATCTGAGCTAAATTTCTGAAGTTTTGCGACAAATATGTGATTTAAATCTTAGGGGGCTACTATTCGTCATCGCAAAACTACTTAAATCGTCCCAAAAATGACATTTTTGTCCTTAACAAATCAATTAATATTCATTTCGTCTCGTGTCTTTAAACAAGGTGTTTGACTCAGTTTTACTCACATTCCTAGTACCAACACCACGAAAATGTCTGGTGAAGCACCTGAATCCGGTGAGGTAAGGAGGGCGGAATTTTTTTTATGACTCGGGCATCTGGCTAAGACGCCTCCGCCAAGGTAGAGGCGTCTGGCTAAGCCGCCTCCACATTATAGTGAAGTTTCCCAAAAATGAAATTTTTTTGGCTTACAGATTCTACCATAACCCTAGATGTAGGTGTCAATCCCTCATAAATAATTTGGCACAATTGTCATCTTTGAATTCCATGATGATGGCATTGGGTCAACAGACTTTTAAATCTTTCTAAATAGGAATAGAACGGCTCGCTCTCAGATTTAACGAATGCAACAATTTCATTCTTAATCCTAATAGTCTTATGGTTGGGGAAATATTTCTTTAAGAATACTTGAACAAACTCAGCCAACTCCGAATAGATCTTTCGGATTGACTATATAGCCATTTTTAGCGTCGTCCTTCAGTGCTAGAGGTGAATGGAATGTGTTCTAAAAGTTTTACTTTTAAATGTCAATTATTATGAATTGAATGAGAAATCATTTTGTTCCTTGTTTATGTTATTCGTCTTTTAGAAGTGTTAAGGAAGATGCTCTTGGTCCTTAACCGTAGAGGTCTAAAAGATATTGGTTTACATAAAACAAAAGATATTCGCAATCATGGTAATTAACATGGGACATTAATTACCGAGTTAAGATTGTCGTGTTGGTCATAGATCATTGTAGCTCTACAAGTGAGTGACAACACGGGTAGGCAAAAGAGGAATATATTACTTTTGTATACCGAATTGACCTAATAAGTAAAATATTATAAAAATGTGTTTCTGTGTCATTAATATTTTACTGTGTCCTCGGTCTTTTGATATGAGACTTATATCTGATCACTTAAGGAGTGCTTAATTAGACTAGTGTCTTAAGCTATCAATGAGTGTAGTGCAAAGGCATTAGTTGGTTAAGTATGACTTTTGTTGGAGAAAATAGTTAGTCAAAAGATTATCATTGCCCCTCTTAATTAAGTGATGATATTAGTGGGCCCCTTGATAAAGCCAAGTTATAATGTGCACAATGTGATTTGAGTTAAGTCACATATTTATAACTAGCTTAAAGAGATCAAGAAATGAATACTAATACAAAGATGCCACAATACTTTTTGTGTGTATTCTTAATATCATGAGGCAATGGACGGACACAAGTGGTGCACTCCATCACTAAATGGATCGGGTTTTGGTTCGAGTGGAATTAAGACATCTAACTGTAGGATCGTGTGGGTTATGGGTCCACTAATCACTATTAAGCTAATCCCTAACTAATCAAACAATAAATGCAGCGGAAACAAATTTAAAAACAAGTAGGGAAATTAACAGAAAATGCAAACCACAAAGAGACTCGGCGTTTTTATAGAGGTTCGGCACCCCACCCGGGTCCTAGTCCTCTCTTGTAGACTCCGCTCGACTCCGCGAGCTCCGCCTACGTCTTCACTAACCACTCCCCGTTCCGGGCCGGGAGAGAACGCCTTTACACCACAAGCAACGCGAACAACCCTCGCTTGCTTGAATTCTTCCTCTCACAATCCGAGAGGGACACTTCGGGCTTTCACCGAAGTCCTTGCTTCTTTTGACAACTCTTGTAACTGAGTGGGATTCACTCTCTAATTGAGCACACTTTGAGTAGGATGAGTATATGATCAAATGTGTGAAGTTTAGGCTTAAAGAGTGTAGAATTGGGAGCTTTGAGGATTGAGGTTTCTCTCTAATGTATTGGGACAATTGGAGTTGGAGAGTTGTGTTAACAACAAATCTTGATCCTCTATTTATAAGCTCCTAAGGTTTTCTAGCCGTTGGGGATAGATTTGATTGGGTTTTGTGCAAGATACACAAAGAAGAAAATCGGGCTGCAAATCTGTCCAGAACCGGTCGACCGAAACTACTAAACCGGTCGACCGTTCACTTGATTTCAAGGAGAACGGTCGAACAAAAGAATATTCGGTCGGACAAACGAGCTAGAACTTAACTCTACTTAAGTGAATCGGTCGAACCAAAGTATGGAGCGGTCGACCGAAAAGGGGATTCGGTTGAGACAAAGGTCAATCGGTCGAACGAGAAATGTGTCGACCGATAGCAGGGAATTTGGTTTCTGAAAATGTGTTCAACCGGTCGACCGAAACAAGGTCTTCGTTCGACCGGTTACCGAATGTATTTTGGGGTTAAGTTTTGTTTTATACGAATACGACCGTTATAGGAATACGACAAGAAAAATGGTCATATTAAAATCCGGGATCGGTCGACCGAAAAGGTAGAACCGGTCGACCGGTAGAGTTCGGTAAAATCACTGTGGAGAGTCTGTTATAAACCGGTCGAACTGAGAACTTGTTCGGTCGACCGGTTCACACAGGAAATCTGGGTTTAAGTTTATAAGTGATTTCCGACTAAGGTTTGGGTGATCTAATGAAGTCCAAATAATGTGAAATTTCGTGTGTGACTTCTATAGGGAACCTATTGTGTATGTGATTGGTTTTTAACTCTTGTATGCTCAATTTACACATGTTCCTAAGACTCAAAATAAAATCAAGATTACAAGTCTTCATTTAGCTTTATTACAAATCTTGACTTGATTTCCTTCCTTCCATGAGTCTTGATCACCTGTAGAGGTTAGCACAATACTATATATATGCAATGCAATATGTGTGATACTCTACATCATCATAATTAAGATTAGGTTAATTAAATCATCAAAACCTAGATTAAGGCCAAAAAGCCAACAATCTCCCCCTTTTTGATGATGGCAACCTATATCTTAATTCTATCTAAATACATGGAATTTGTATATGTAAACTATGCATATTAATGCTCCCCCTATGGATGTGCATAGTTTTTGTTCAATTTTATGCCAAATTCCAAGTTACCCCCTTAATTATCTCTCCCCCTTTGACATCCATCAAAAATAATAATTATTTAAGACTTTAAGCATAGAATTTGGATGTCTTGTAATGAAGTTGCTCCCCCTAAATTTTGCACTTCATTACTCTAATAAAAGATATAACATTTAAGCTCCCCCTATCAATAAGGCTAAATTGAAACATGAGTATGATGAAATTTAAGTTCAATTAAGTTTCTTCTTAAGCCTTATTCTAACATCCATTTAGAATTGACATTTAAAATCAATGGATGTGATAAATGATTTGCAATGAATAGGGATAATGATTTTCAATGAATTGAACTATATGATATGTCAATTAAGCATGTGAAGCTAGATTAGAGCTAATTTAACATGAATTGTATAGATAGGAATTTATACCAATGTTGAATTCGAATTTAGCTCCAATCTCATTTTGTGATGCAACCGGATTTGAATTCGACTTTTGAGCTCACCCGGTCACCACCAATCTCCTCCTCAAGCTCCTACAAGAGTAGATTTAGGTACCCAAACAACTTTGGGTCCTTGAGTGTTAGCTTTGGGAATCCACATCATTTTGGTTTTGGGAGCCCACACACTTGAGGAAGTAGACTTAACAAATAAATGCTTGCCATTTAATGTAGTATGAGATACATGGTTTTTTAATTGAACATTGTATCCTAAACCATGTTTAGCTAAGGATTGTCTTTGACTACCTAAAAGCATATCAAGCATTTTTGTTCCTTTAGTGAACATTTCTAGATCTTTTCTTAATTGCATATTTGAAACTTTAAGATCTACATGTTCATCAACAATGGGTGTTTTGCTTAGACTAGCAAGTGATGATTCATTTGATTCAAGTCTAGCAACCACCTCATTCTTTTCATTCATGATTAATTCAATTTGGCATTTGAGATCATTTATAGTTTTTCTAGCATTTTTGTTCTTTTCACAAATGATCTCATATTGTTTAACTAAATCATGAAATGCATTTTGAAGCTCATCATGTGTATAATTTTCATTATTTGCACTAGAGTTTGAGCTATCACTATAATAAGACTTAGTTGAGCATGAATTACTAGAACAAGAGTTAGAATCTACCTCACTTTGATCTTCAATAGCCATGAAGCATGAGTGAGCCACTTCTCTTCTACTTTGCAAGGAAGAAGACGATGATGATGGTGATGAAGAATCATCCCATGTAGCCTTGTGTGCTTCCTCCTTCCTTTCTCTTCTCTTGCTCTTCTCCTTTTCTTTTCTCCTCTCCCTTCTCTCCTTTTTCTTCTCCCCTTCTCTTCTCTCATTTTCACTCTCCTCCCTCTCTTTTTCTTTTTCTTTTTCTCACTTCTTCTACCTCTTCTTTCATTCTTTTCTCCTTTATCCCTCTTGAGGTATTTGAAGAAGTCTTGGGCAAGGACCTCAATGTCCTCTTCTTCCACCCTCCTTGGCTCATCAAACTTTGCATGTAATGCCACCACGGAGTTTTTCTTTGAAGCTTCCTTCTCTCTTCGATGACTCAATTGGAGCTCATAGGCCATGAGATTTCCAATGAGTTCCTCCATCTTTAATTTTGAAAGATCGTGCGATTCTTCGATTGCCACGACCTTGTCTTCCCAATCGTTGCTCAATGACCGGAGGAATTTTCGAGTCATCTCTCCTTCATTTATCCTTCTTCCAAGAATCAAAAGAGAGTTAGTGATATCGGTGAAGCGAGTGTTCATGTCGCTTATGTTCTCACCGATTTGCATAGAAAATATTTCATATTTATGCATGAGGAGACTTATCCTAGTTTCTTTGGTTTTGCTATCACCCTCATGATGCATTTGTAACCTATGCCATATTTCATTTGCACTTTCACATCCCCTAATTCTATTGTATTCTCCCTCATTAAGGCCACAATAAAGAATATTCATAATTTTTGAATTCATTTCAATTTCTTTCATTTGAGCCCTAGATAGAGAATCTAAATCATCTTCATTTGGGGGTATGTATGGATTTTGAATAAACTTCCAATACTTAAGGTCATTTGATATTAAAAAGATTTTCATTCTATTTTTCCAATAATCATAATTTGACCCATTAAGCAAAGAAGGCCTTGTGGTGCATAAACCCTCTAAGTGATTAGATGTTGAAGCCATGCTAAAATTACGGTAAAGTAATGAAATTTAGCTTAACAAGGCTCTGATACCAAATGTAGGATCGTGTGGGTTATGGGTCCACTAATCACTATTAAGCTAATCCCTAACTAATCAAACAATAAATGCAGCGGAAACAAATTTAAAAACAAGTAGGGAAATTAACAGAAAATGCAAACCACAAAGAGACTCGGCGTTTTTATAGAGGTTCGGCACCCCACCTGGGTCCTAGTCCTCTCTTGTAGACTCCGCTCGACTCCGCGAGCTCCGCCTACGTCTTCACTAACCACTCCCCGTTCCGGGCCGGGAGAGAACGCCTTTACACCACAAGCAACGCGAACAACCCTCGCTTGCTTGAATTCTTCCTCTCACAATCCGAGAGGGACACTTCGGGCTTTCACCGAAGTCCTTGCTTCTTTTGACAACTCTTGTAACTGAGTGGGATTCACTCTCTAATTGAGCACACTTTGAGTAGGATGAGTATATGATCAAATGTGTGAAGTTTAGGCTTAAAGAGTGTAGAATTGGGAGCTTTGAGGATTGAGGTTTCTCTCTAATGTATTGGGACAATTGGAGTTGGAGAGTTGTGTTAACAACAAGTCTTGATCCTCTATTTATAAGCTCCTAAGGTTTTCTAGCCGTTGGGGATAGATTTGATTGGGTTTTGTGCAAGATACACAAAGCAGAAAATCGGGCTGCAAATCTGTCCAGAACCGGTCGACCGAAACTACTAAACCGGTCGACCGTTCACTTGAGTTCAAGGAGAACGGTCGAACAAAAGAATATTCGGTCGGACAAACGAGCTAGAACTTAACTCTACTTAAGTGAATCGGTCGAACCAAAGTATGGAGCGGTCGACCGAAAAGGGGATTCGGTTGAGACAAAGGTCAATCGGTCGAACGAGAAATGTGTCGACCGATAGCAGGGAATTTGGTTTCTGAAAATGTGTTCAACCGGTCGACCGAAACAAGGTCTTCGTTCGACCGGTTACCGAATGTATTTTGGGGTTAAGTTTTGTTTTATACGAATACGACCGTTATAGGAATACGACAAGAAAAACGGTCATATTAAAATCCGGGATCGGTCGACCGAAAAGGTAGAACCGGTCGACCGGTAGAGTTCGGTAAAATCACTGTGGAGAGTCTGTTATAAACCGGTCGAACTGAGAACTGGTTCGGTCGACCGGTTCACACAGGAAATCTGGGTTTAAGTTTATAAGTGATTTCCGACTAAGGTTTGGGTGATCTAATGAAGTCCAAATAATGTGAAATTTCGTGTGTGACTTCTATAGGGAACCTATTGTGTATGTGATTGGTTTTTAACTCTTGTATGCTCAATTTACATATGTTCCTAAGACTCAAAATAAAATCAAGATTACAAGTCTTCATTTAGCTTTATTACAAATCTTGACTTGATTTCCTTCCTTCCATGAGTCTTGATCACCTGTAGAGGTTAGCACAATACTATATATATGCAATGCAATATGTGTGATACTCTACATCATCATAATTAAGATTAGGTTAATTAAATCATCAAAACCTAAATTAAGGCCAAAAAGCCAACACTAACTAATTGGGAGCTATAATGTGTAGCTAGATACCGCTTATAGCTTGTGATATTAAGCTCTTAATATCACTGGCAACTTAGTCTAGATCCTCCCATAGGTCACACCGCAAAAATCGGGAAACAAGAAGGTTGATTTTTGGTTCATATGATGTGTCGGGTTTCTTATAGAAAATATGACACATGTGGTGAACAAGTAAAATCAATTATGTTGTGATATATAACATAATTAGAATCATGATAAATTCATATGAGATGCATATATTATGGGGTGCAATAAATTATTGTTGCATAAGATAATATATTGCATAAGTTGTGAATTTGATAGACCCCCTAAAGTTCAAATTTTGTTGGAAATAAATCCAAAATTTGAAAAGACAAAATTGAGTAAAAGTTCGGTAATCCGTTTATGGTTCGGTCGACCGAAGGTTCTGTGGATCGGTCCACCGAACATGGAACGGATGGTCAGAGTTAATTGACCAAACTTGACCAAAGTGCCTGGAACTCTGGTACGGTGTTCCGAACCAGAAACGGTCGACCGAACAATGTCCAGTTCCGATATTTTCGGTTAACCGAATGGCACTCAGTTTTTGACGTGGGTTCGTCCGATCGGTTAAGGAGAATTTTTCTCCTTAAGAATCGGTCGTCCGTCTAATGCGCGGTAAACCAAACGTGACATATTCGGTTAACCGAGTGTGACTCGGTAAACCGAACCCCGATCGATTTTCTGTCTTTGATAATTAAGAGATTAAATTGATCGATGGTTGGATTGGCTCCAAACTTGGTCAAACGTTTTGTGGATGCATGTAATGCATTATGGAATTAGTTTGTGAGAGAAAATGTCATGAGAACATGGCTTAAGTATAGCCATGATTGAGAGTAAGATTGGAGCCTATAAATAGGTAATTATTCTCCTTAATTATGTTAGATGTTTTTGCTAATTCTTTTCTCTCCTAATTCACCACAAAAGCCACGAAAATTCTCTTAAGTTTCTAAGTCTTTGGAAGGAGAAATCTCAGAGACTAAGGAAGGGGTTTGTAGCTAGATTCTAAGCTAGTTTGGAGATTGATTGACTTGCTCATTTCTCTCCAACCTTGTTTAGGGTTTGGTGAACACTCGGAGGAATCTGGCGCAATGGGAAGCGACGATCGTCTTCTTCAGCATCTCCGGATCATCAAGAAGTTTTTGAGAACTTCTAGGTATGAATTTCGGAGTCCCTTTTGTTTGTTTGAAACTAGTTATTGAAACAAACTGATGCATGCATGAAATAAATCATAGAAAATTGTAATTGATCCTTATTGTGTATAAAATTTTCGAAAATATATATGTGCAATTAAACTAGAAATCCTACAAGAGGCACGAATTTAAGACGCATTGCCTCCTCAGAGATATGCTGGTATTGCATAAGGGAGCAGATTTCCTCAAATTCTCTAAGGAAGAGATATGGGTCTTCCCTAGAGGTGAACTTGGGCAACATACTCATGTATTGTGCCTTCAGTTCGAAGTCGCGACCCGGTATGGTGGGCAAAACGATGCACGATGGTTGAGCAACCATCGTTGGGTAGCACCGATCCCTCAGAGTCATAGGTGGTGCAACAGGTGCGTCCACTACACTCTCACCCATTGGATCCGGGTGAGGTGGTGCAACAGGTGGATGGGGCTAAGCTCCAGACTGGAATCTAGATGAACTCGTGAGAATCGATTGCTCAAGTCCCGAACCCAAATCTGAGTGCACCGGTTTGAATCAATTGTTGAATTCAAATTCGAATTTTAAATTCCAAATTCAAATTCAAGAATCAATTTTTTTTCTTTCAAAAATGGAAACAAACAATAGAAGGGGGAAGATGAGAAAGGAATCCTAATCTAGAGAATTGAGATGAGAATAGAAAGAAGACTCAGATGAGAAGGGAAACTTAACTCTAAAAGATAGATAAGAGGGTTGGTCAGAATGTGCCCGGATTTCGCCGCGCACTCTGTTGTCTCCTGAAACGCAAACCCAAATAGTTAGATCGCGCACAAGATAAACAGAATAGAATCGAAATCACAAAAAATAAACAAAATCTTCGTCGCCTCCCCGGCAACGACGCCAAAAACTTGATGAGAATTTTATTTATACCGCAAGTGCACGACGTCAATGAAGACGTGGCAAGTACGGGTTGAACACAAGGAGGGAGAGATATTGTTATTTTTGTTATTTTCGATTTAGGAAAGAAAGAGAAATAAGTTTGATTTGAGATTTTTGGTTTTTAATTATCTAAAGCAAGAACAACAAAAACTAAAAAGAAAATAAAGCAAATATGGATGAGAGTCCAGCGGGTGGAGGTTTAGATGTCGGGTTTTGTTTAGAGAAATCTGAAACTTATAATAAATCACATTAGTTATAAAGCATTACATGATAAATGATTCAACATAAACTCAAGTAATCAAAATATACTAACACAAAATTAAAATAATAACATCATTCTTCTTCTCATCACCCTAAATCCGTCACCCCCACCCTTTGGAGAGAGTTAGAAACTCATGGATGGAGGGAAGGAGAAGGGGTCCTAGAGAAATTACAAAAGAAAACTAAAAAACACAAAATAAAAGAACAAAATTTTATTGCTAAAGAGAAGAACGTCTTTACAACATAATTTCGAGGCTATTTATATAGCTGATACAAGGGACCCAAGTATGGAATAGGAAAGTACATGCGTCAACATGCAACTGGTAAAAATTTGAGCGCACGGATCGCAAGGGGTGCGGCGTTTTCGCCGCATATTACATGTAAGGTGCGGCCATTTCGCCGCAATTTGTGCTCTGATTGGATCCATATTTTTCCCGTGTGTTTATGGTATGATTTAAATGTCTTTTACCGAATTAATTTCTTCATATATTTGGAGATCCAAATTGATTTTTCTTTAGAACTTCTCCATAATAATATTTTGGTACTTTAATTTGCAGTCGGATCCTTGGCTTTTGCAATTAGGTCCTGGCTACTTTTGTGCTTAAGTCATTGGTCTTTTTGTAATTAGGTCTTTGAATGCTTTTATGCTTGGATGGACTTCCATTTGAATCCCGATAATTTTGATCTTGGTCTTTATGACAGAAATGAGTCTCTTGCACGCGTTTATGCTCGGGATATGGGTAATTTGCATTCAGGTCCATGTATTCTGTAAATAAGACTAAACACGTACCTTAGTAGCATTTATTGATATAAAATTAATCTAAATGAAAGACATATGATGCAATGTATGCAATGCATCATGGAGCGACGGGATCGTGATGGATGAGTCATTGTTTCAAGTAGCATCTATGGGCAGCACAACCACCCACTTGCAGTTTATTCAGAGGGTCACCGACAAGTCAGCGGAGTTAGTGCTGGGGCAAAGCAAATTTTTCGTGATATGACAGAGGCACAAGCAAGACCACGTAACATTTTGTTGGCAGTAAAGGAGAAATTCTCGGACGATAATCCTAATCAATGACACATTTATAACTTCAGAGAGTACATGAGGAGGATGAAATCTGAAGACAGGAATCCCGCGCAGCAGTTTCTCAGGGAGGCAGTGCAGCTTAAGTATTTGCATTGGATTGTGGCAGATGAAGAAACTAATGTCCTCCCTCACGCATTTTTGGCACATCCGACTTCAGTTCAGTTGTTGCGTACATACTCATTCGTAATCTGCATGGATTCGACGTATAAGACGAATAAGTACAAGATGTTTTTGTTTGTACTTAAATACCAAGGGGGAGGCGGTTCCGGTGGCCGCCCGATCGTTGGGTCGAGCGTCTCCCGCGGACGCCCGACCCAAATTTTTTTATTTTTTTAAAATAATTAAAATAAACAAGGTAATTTACCAGATGTGAGTAGTCTGGGGTGTCCGCTGGTTCTTTTCCTGACCTCCGAGACATTATATCTGGTGAATAGAAGAGTGATATGAAGAGAAAGTTGTGTTAAAAGAGTGAAATGAAGAGTTATATAAGTAGAAATGGTAGAGGGGCAAAATGGTAATCTGTTGGGGTGATTTAAGTAGTTTTACGGCGACGAATAGCAGTTCAGAAATCTTATGGTTGTATTATTTTTTTCCTTACAAAATGGACGGGAAAGTAAAAGAAGTCCTGAAATTGTAGGGTTTTGTGTATTAATTTCCACATAAAATCTCATATGTCGTTTGTGTTTTTAACGTAATTTTCTTTTTTGACGTGTATGATTGTCAACAGACTCAACACGTACAAATTAGGTATATTTTCCAACTTAAAAGCCTGAATATTATTATAAAAAAAGTGAACGTAAACACATGACTTCAAATAAGTAGGTTTAATTTTTGGGTAAGGGAGATGGAGCGCCTGAAAGAAGGCCTATAACTCTCATTACGCAAAAGTGGTTATACGTGAAATCAATCTACTTCGTTAACTTTGAAGATTAGAACCTGCATCGTTTCATTGAGGAAGATATATACCAAAAATGAAGTGACGTGTGAGTGTGTGGAGACGACAGTGGAGTAGTGTGAGAAAGGTAAGAAAATGGCTGTATTGTTGTTTTCCATGACTCGTCATTTTTATTATTCCCTAAGCAAGCATCAGCGCATGGATAGGCTCCCAAAGAACACACATCCCAACACTTCCATGGAAGGCTTTTGACCACCTTTTACTCGAAATTAATTTGTCCTCCTTTCACTTGCCCAAGTTCTTTTTCTATTTTAATCTGCAGGCGTGGTCGTGGTATAATGCGATGTCTTTTGCACCAATACTATAACCGAGTATTTTATTTATCTTATCACCATTTTGAATTATAAACTATCGCTTCTTGGATTTTGCTAAATCATATGTTTTCTTCTCCTAAAAAATCATAACGAAAAAAATCAAGTGAATTTATTTAAGCGTAGTAACTTTGCAAATTTAGACATGGTTCAGAAGTTTTTTAAACGGGTAATTTTGTAAAACTTTTATGCACTTTTAAGAAAAGCAAAACAAACAAATCAAAATCCACCTAAAAAGTCTAATATAAAAAGGTTTTTTTTCGAAATTACATTTTTTTTAAATCCAAAGTAGACATCTCCTCAAAATAATTTTCAAACTAGACACGCTACCACCACGTGACGACAGGTAACGGTGGCGGCCGACGGATCTGGTTTTCTAGTGTATATAGAACTGATACGTCGAGTTCTTCATAATAAAAAATCGGCATTACTGTCTCCGAGTTCAAATACTTAGAAAAATGAAGGAAAAAAGAGAAACTCTAACCTTAAAAACACAGAAAGTCGAGTGGGGGAGAAGGGGGTTGGGGACGTCGAGCTGGTGATATAGCTCGACGGAACTCGACGTTACAGACGTCGAGTTCACTTTTTTTTAGATGAACTCGGTAATCGTAATGTCAAGTTCTGCCTTTAAAACACGACAACCAGGATACTGAGTTCATCATGAATCTTCAAATTGGGAACTGCCTCCACATTCGGAGATGCAGTTAAAACATCGAAATAGAACTCGGTATTTACAACGCCGAGTTTTGTTAAATAGAACTCAGTATTTTAAACGCTGAGTTCTGTTAAATAGAACTCAATGTTTTAAACGACAAGTTCTTTTTAAACGTTGAGTTCTATCTACCCTACTTCCACTTCAAAATTTGCCAAGTGTTTAAACTCGACAATACGGCCTCGTGTTCATGTATGAAGAACTCGGTGTTCCTAATATCAAGTTTGTGCGTCAAGGAATTTTTTTCCTACAGAACTAAATGTCAGAGACACCTAGTTCTATGTACACTACAAAAAAGACGAAGGCCACCACATGTCGCAACGTAGTGATACCAGCTCTACTCTAAAAAATATTTTTAAACCAGATTTGTTTTGGATTTTTTTTTAAATAATTTTATTTCGAAAAAAAATCTATAAAAAACCACATTATCAAGTTCATTATAAAAATAAAAAAGTCTAACATCATGTTGACCGACAACGTCTCCCGTGAACGCCCTAATGATGGCATATATTCTTTTAATGAAAAAGTTCAAATCTTAGAAAGAAAGTCATCCAAAATTTTACCAAACGTGGAAGTCCATTATTTTCCTTTCTTCACCCATTTAAGTAACCCACACTGTTCCTTTTCCTCTAATAATTCACCACCATCCAATACCTAAACAGAAAGAAGAGAGGAAGAAAGAGGAAGAGAGTGATGGGAAATTGGGAAGACTTCCATAGCCCAAGAAACCTCCTCCTTGCTATGGTAATTAATCATGCTTAATATATATCTTATTTAGTTTAGTTTGGTTGTCTCCATCTAATGATGCCCAAGCTCCAAACCATCTCTTAGATATATAGTAAACATCTTGTTAATTAGCTTTTAGCTCATATCACACACTATGATGACATTTTTTTGTTGGATTTCATTAGTTAATTACTATCATCTAAATGAAACCAAATTGACAAAGGCAAGAAACTCTTTAGTTTTTTCCCTTGCAATCGTGTAGGAGCATTAGCCGAATCAAATTTTATGGAACTTTTATTAAACCCACTGGCATAGTTATTACCACTAAATTTTGTTATTTGTTGTTTGAGTTCCAAAACTTTTATTCTTGTAATATATCCTAAGGTAGGAGAAGTAGGGGAGCTATCAGAGATATTCCAATGGAGAGGTGAAGTGCCCAAAAGCTTACCTGGTTGGAAGGAGGAGGAGAAGGTGCACCTCGGAGAAGAACTCTCCGACGTGCTCCTCTACCTCATCCGTCTATCCGATATGTGCGGCATAGATCTTGGTCGCGCTGCCATTCGCAAGTTGGAACTCAATGCCATCAAGTATCCAATAAGCCAGTGCACCACATCAACTACTATTGTCAATTCTAGTGTCAACTTGAGTCATGGAGGTGAAGAAGAAGAAGGAGCTGAATGAGTTACCAAGAATTTATCATGATTCTTGTAGTTTGTGATCTAAGATTGGTGTTTTGTTGTAAGACTCTTGCTCTAAGTGTTTTATTGTGGTGATGGTTGTGGTTAGAAGTTGGTGTTTGCATGGGTTCAATCTTACCTAGGTTAGGTGAGGTGAGGCATAGGCAGCTATTTCAAGCTTCTTATGTTTATATGTTAGTTTGTCAACTAGGGAGTCATCAATGTAGATGCGCGCACAAAGTAACTGAACTATGAAGCTTTCATTTTGCTTAATTATCTCTTTGGTTTAAAAAAAATCAAGTAATGCGTAAAATTAAAGTCATTACGGTCCTCTTTCCAATTGGTGCATGACATTATGAAGAATAATCAAGAATATACGTTTTGGAAAAGCAACAAAATAACTTTGTATTGATCTTGAAGGGGACTTTTTGATTATCTGCAAATGCTTAACGGATGCTTAACAGTGACTTTGACACCCCAACTTTCACCTACTTCTTTGCAAGTTATATATAGGGAACTACTAAACGTCGTCCCAAAACTACTTAAATCGCCCCTTGAAATTACCAAATTGCCCTTAACAATATATTTAATACCCAGATCGTCCCGTGTCTTTAAACAAGGTTTTTGACTCAGTTTTACTAACATTCCTAGTACCAACACCACGAAAATGTCTGGCGAAACACCTAGATCAGGCGAAGTAACGGAGACAGATTTTTTTTTTCCGACTCGGGCGTCTGGCTAAGACGCCTGCACCATCGTGGAGGCGTCTGGCTAAGACGCCTCCACCATGGTTGAGGCGTCTTATCCAGACGCCTCCACGATGGTCCAGGCGTCTTAGCCAGACGCCTATACCATGGTCTAAGCGTCTCGCTAAGACGCCTCCACCATGGTGGAGGCGTCTTAGCCAGACGCCTCCACGATGGTACAGACGTCTTAGCCAGACGTCCCGTTTTTTTTAATTTTTTTGTCAAATTAAAATTATACGGTGTGTTATCTCAAATTATTTGACGTTTCTTTGCAAGTTTTCGGTGGTAACCGGTCGGATTACAATGAGTTTTTTTGCAAGTGATGAAGATTCAAAAAAATTCCAGATCCAACATTTTTTAAGTTCCAAAATCCCCCGGTGGTAAAACATCATGACTTACAAATACCACCTCGCCGGTGAGGTGGCGGGGGTGGCAAGGGGGCAGCGCCCCCTGAAATTTTTTTGGATTTTGAAATTGTTGGATCTGGAAATTTTTGAAGTTTCGGTGTACCGAAGGGGTATCGGTCATCCGAATATAGTAATTATTAACTTATTAATTAATTAATTTAACAATTATCTAAATTTATAATCAATTATTATTTTAAAAAAAAATAATAAAAAATAATAAAAAATTACGGGCGTCCGACGGAGCCGCCCCCACGTAGGAGGGGGCGTCTGGCTAAGACGCCTCCCCAATGGGGGAGGCGTCTTACACAGACGCCTGTCCCAAGGGCAGAGCGTCTGGGTAAAACGCCTACCCGATGGGTAAGGCGTCTGGGTAAAACGCCTCCCCCATGGGGGAGGCGTCTTAGCCAGACGCCCCCTCCTACGTGGGGGCGGCTCCGTCGGACGCCCGTAATTTTTTTATTATTTTTTATTATTTTTTTATTAAAAAGATGTTAGATATTTTACCAGATTCGAGTACACTGGGCGTTCGTTGGTTCAATACTGACCTCCAAAACATTATTTTTTATGATTATAAGAGGAATATGAAGAGAGATGTGTGATAGGAGGGTAAAATGTCGCGTTATAGCAGTAGAAATGAGAGAAGGGCAAAATGGTAATTTCAAGGGGCGATTTAAGTAATTTTGGGGCGATGTTTAGCAATTCAGTATATATATCTTGACTTGACTCAACTTAACCTTAATAAATCATTTCATAACCCAACCTGATTTCACTAACATTCATAGGCTCTTGTTGGGCCATTATCAAGCCCCTCACTTTTCCCCCATGTAAGTCCTTAACATAAGAGCACAAATAACAGTGCCCGGGCTACCCCGGGCACCTTGCACTCTCTCTTTCTGCCACGTCAGCTTCTCTCTCTGCCACGTCAGCTCACCCAACCCACCCAAAAAAAACCCTTACTCATGCCCAAGCTACCCCCACCCACCCTACACTCTCTTTCATCCACATCATTTCTTAATTAAACAATTATAATTTTCACACAACATTTAACAAATTACATTTTATATAATTCTAATTCTAATAACATTACAATTCTATTTTAACTCGAAATATTGTTAATAATTACTGCTAAATTACGAAATTATTATTAAATATTACGGAGCCACATTACATTTAAGATAAACTAAAATAGGAAATATTACACTCAAAGTTAAGAAACAACAGTACATATTACATAAACTAAACTTTCAAATACTACATTAGCAACTACGTTAACCGATTTTTAAACCGCTCCTCGTCCGTAGCGTTGCCATATATGCTCGATTAAATCGCCTTTCAGATCCAAATGTTGGTTCTTGTCACGCACTCGATCTTGATTGACAAAAAACTCGTGAATATCCGATATACGATCGGTCAAATACGACGTTTCTTCAGCTGAAGTTCCAGGACGATCTTCCATAAATTCGCGAATATCTCCAAAATTAGCATAACAGTCGCGTTCGTCCTCTACTATCATGTTATGCATGATGATACAAGTTGTCATTATTTTGGACAGAACGTCCTTGCTCCAGGCAAGAGCCGGGTTTCTGATGATCGCGAACCTCGCTTGCAACACTCCGAAAGCGCGTTCGACATCTTTACGCGTTGCCTCCTGCACTTCAGCAAACAATCTGTGCTTCGGGGTGTGAGGGTGAAGGATGGATTGGATGAAGGCCGCCAACTGTGGATAAATACCATCAGTAAGATAGTATCTCATATCATATTGAACACCATTTACCTCATAATTTACAGGTGGTGCTCGACATTCTAGTATGTCGTCGAAAACCGGAGATTGTTGCAGGACGTTCAAGTCATTGCATGAACCCGGTATTCCGAAGAAGGAGTGCCAGATCCATAAGTCGTACGATGCCACCGCCTCAAGGATCAAAGTTGCTTTCCCAGCACGCCTTTGATGTTGTCCCTTCCAAGCAGCTGGGCAGTTTTTCCACTCCCAGTGCATACAATCGATACTCCCTATCATACCTGGAAACTCACGTTGCTCACCAACGTAAAGTAGGCGTGTCAAGTCATTTGCAGTTGGCCGACGTAAATACTCAGGGCCGAAGATGCGAATAACACCTTCACAGAATTTGAGGAGAGCATTTCTGGATATTGTCGCACTCATTCGTAGGTACTCATCGATCCCATCAGCGGCAACGCCATATGCTAGCATTCGCATTGCTGTCGTACTTTTTTGTATACCGGAGATGCTCATCCTACCAGTTGCGTTCGGTGTTCGTTGGAAGAAGACATCAGATGCTTCGATGGCATTGTGGATGCGTAGAAAGACATGTTTTCTCATCCGAATTCTTGTCCTGAAAATAGTATCAGAATACACAGGGTTGTCAGAGAAATAATCGTTTATAAGGCGTCTGTAACCTAGTTCACGATCTCTATCTGGGTTCGTCGTTCTCCTTCGACGCCGCTTAGGACGTGTAGTCCTTTCGTAAACAACCTGTCCGGCAAATTCAATAGCTCGGTCCATTATATTTAATGTCTCATTCCAGTTATCATCGTCGGATTGACCGGAGTTTAAACTATTATCCGACATTGATGAAAGAAGAAGTTAACAAGTTAAGAAGTTAAGGAAATGTGAGGAGTCAGGAGATAGATAGATGTATTTATAGTTGGGAGGGTTTGGATGTATCTGTTGCACTGTTCACGCGTGATTGCACAATTTACTCTTTGGAAGCGTGATTAAAGTGCACGCGTGATTGAAAACAGTGCACGCGTGTTTGCTCAGTGGAAACGTGATTAAAGTGCACGCGTGATTGAAAACAGTGCACACGTGTTTGCTCAGTGAAGCGTGATTAAAGTGCACGCGTGATATTAGACCATATTATTAAACCACATCGACAGGCCGTTCGGGGGTCTCGCGTGATATTAGACCATATTGTTGGTTCTGGAATTTTTTGAATCTTTATCACTTGTAAAAACTTATTACCCCACATTAATAACAAATACACAATCCATTAATAGCAAAACATTCATTAAATAATTAAAATCTTAAAAAAACAACGAATGGGGGGGGACACGTGCCCCCCACCCGAGGGCGCCCCGGGCGTCCCGGGCGGGCACCCGAGGGGCGCCCGCCCCGTTAACGGGGATGCGCCCGGGCGGGACACCCCCGTTAAGGGTGCCCTAATGCAACCTATTATGGGCCCAATTAAATCAAATTTGTCTTTGACTAGTATTGAATGATATAGTCAAATCATGATTGCTTAGCCAAATATACAAACAAAACAACAAAACATGCTTCGTCCACTTTGAGTACCATTTATGGGTGCTAGAAAATTGTAAAAACTCTATGACAATTTCTTTTCAAACTTACGATTGGAGATCGATTCTCCGAAAACAAAAAAAAGAATGGAGGAGGAGGATTCTTAAAACATAAAGGATGGGGTATTGGGACCCATTTTTAGTTTAATGTTTTTTGGTAGGTGGTGGAAATACGTAGTAGGACACATGTCACTTTGTTATCGGTTCATTTTAATTTTTTTGAAGATAGAGAAATGTTGGGGTTGAAAATTTTGGGATAAAATAATAAACTTTAGATATAAAAAAAGTTCTAGGGTTGTTTGGCGGAAAACTGAATAGGAAAGGAAGAGATATATATACAATTAGGGTGTACTTGACATTTATATAAAGAGAATGGGAATTGGGAAGTGATGCTACAAGCTGTCTTTAGGTGTTAGCGTTGGAGCTAGGCGTCGTGAAAATTTCTTTTTACACCCCAATGTTAAAGGTAATACCAAAATAACATTGCGGTGGCATTAGGCGAGGATTTAGGCTTGGAAGAAGCAAGTCTGGATTTCCTCACGACTGCATACATTGAATATCTTCTCAACTCACTCCACCACATTCCAACTCACTGACCTAATTTGTATTCGTACTAGACCTTGGAGTCGGGTCAGGCCGCCCTCGCCCGGCGAGCCTTTCTATTTTTTTTATTTTATAAATACTCTCAAAAATCTTATAAAATATCTCCAAAAATCTACTAAAATACCTAAAATATATAAATAAATAAATAAATAAATAAAACCCGGGCCAACCATGGGCTCGAAGTCGGGCCGGACCCGGTACACGGGTCTAGTTTGTACTCATCATTTGTGTGCTTAATTTACTCATTAACATATTACCACAAGCCCCTTCCTCATTAGCGAGACATGTTGCTTCATGAATGCATCATATTTTATCTTTGTTCTTGAAGAAGTCACTAGTCATGTTCTCTTGAATGGTTACCAAATAAGATAGGTTAGTTAGTATGTTTTTGTTATATTAGACCATAGATCAAATTCCAACATCCGAGTTATACTTTTGATATATAATTACATATATGAAATGCTTTTAAATGAAGAGAGTAAAATTCAAATCTCTTCAAGGAGATATCGAAACCAATCCAAACTCCGAGAATGAGTGAGAAGAGTATGATTAGAGGTGATCGATTCAACTCCAATGCCTTAAGAAATCTTAAATAAAACTCGGAGAATTCATTCTCGAACTATTAATTTAATTTTCGGGTGTTTTTCGACATTTTATGCACCCAAGGGTGCACCTAAATTTATAGTTTTGACAAGACGTGCAAATATATTGCATGTATATGAAAATGAGCAATGACCATTATCAACTTACATAGTCCAAACCACTTACAAATAAACTAAAGATGTTGTACTCCCACAACCGACCAACATAATTAAGACACTAACATACAATAGATGAACAACTGGATATGTTTGACCAACTGATCAAACCTGTAAAGATATCCCATGCATGTTCTCACGAAGATCCCATGGTTTTCAATTCTATTTCACATTATATTTGTTAGTGGTGTCACATGCTGCATCCCTGGATTGTACTGGAGCTCAAAAAAAGTAGAGAGATTGAGACAACAATTATTTTTTGTCTTTTGCAATTTGTAGTTTAAGTTTAGCATTCTTAATTAACACACTTCGGCCCAATTATGGAAACCAAAAAATTACTTGGATCCATTTTTACTTTTCGGATGGGCGGACTTCATAATCAAATCCTTGACAATAGCTAAGGTCTGATAAATTTACCTAATCGAATAAAGATAAATGTCTATTTCTTATATTAGATGTTAACTGAAAATGATTAAAATTTGATCCTACCACTCTAAAGAGCTGCTCCACGTGTCAGGAAACCACTTTAGCCTTTTGTTTCATGAAAACATTTAAATGTATACACGTGAAATCCTTTCTTGTTGAAACCTTTGGCTGCATCTTCTCTGAGACAAAGAGAAACTGGCGGTACATGTCTACCCACCTGTTTTAGACCACTCACAAACATCAATCCGATTGGGATTGCAAAAAGATACGATCACTCTCCTACAGTGAACTCTTCCCAACCACAAAAAAACAATAAATAGCTCAAACCAAAACCCTAAAACTCCGAACACCAACCCGTGAACCCTAATGCTTCCAATTCCCACTCACGGGTCTCATTTTCCCAAGCCTATATAACCATCCCACCACACCCTTATGAACCACACAAACTAAGTAACAAACATTTCCTAATTGAAAGTGGCAAATCAATGGAGATGAAGTCTAGGAGTCTTGCATTGGTTGTGGTAGCAATGTTTGTGGTCTCTATGTCCTTGGTTAATGCGGAGACATTGTGCAACATGAGTCAAGATGCTCTATCTGAATGTAGACCAGCCATTGCCACATCGAACCCGATTAGCCCAACACAAGCCTGTTGCCAAGCTTTGGTTAAGGCTGACTTTGCTTGTTTGTGTTCTTATAAGAATTCAAACTACCTCCCCATGTTCGGAATCGATCCCTCCAGAGCCATGCAGTTGCCGTCTCTGTGTAACATTGCCCCGCTACCGAAATGCTGAAGGTCATCTAATCACATTTGGTTTATTTGTACATCAATATTATTCTACAAAAAGTCAAAAATATCTCTTATTTTTTCTATATGTACTGCAATCATCTCCTTACGTTATTGTTGTTACAACTTATCTTTAGCTTTAAGAAATACGTGTTATTTGTTCTTTAACAAGAAGGTAGATTAACAAAAAGCCATGTGAAGTATAATTTATGGAATATAAAGGATAATGTAAGGTATATATATGTCTATAAATGTAAACATTTTGATGGTGTTTATGATTATTTTTTTCTTCAAGGGCAAGTTACATTTTCTTAATAATTGCTGACATTACTTTCTATTTCTCCTGATGCAGATAGAAAGGTATATAAATGGAATATGAAGGTGGTGACTGAAGAATAATAACGCATGTTGTGTTGCTTCTATCCTTTAATTACATCAATTATCCACTGTTGCTTGACTTGTGTTGTTCATTTTCCGTCTAACTGTGTTTGGTTGTCAGTCTATGTGATGTCTGTGTCTTGCAGTATGTTAATGATAAATGCTTGATGATATTAAAGCATATTATATACTGTTGTGTCTTTATTAAGTACATCATTTATATAATTGCAAATCGGCTCGAAAATCACAGCTAAATTAAAATTTGACTAAGGTTTGACACGGGTTGACTTCAGACTTGCTTAAAATTGAGTTGGTATAGCACAACAAAATTATCTATTTAGGATACTCAAGCGTTATTGATTAGTTATTAACGCCTGGTGAGTCTTTGTTAAATTTACATGCGTATATGCATTTGCTTGGCCAAACATTGTACTTGGAACTCTGAAACCTGAAAGTATGTATCTAATACTTGAGTTTAAAAAGATCAATGACATACTCAATTTGAAGTCAGATTTTACCTACAGAAATTAGTTTCTCTTTAGAATATATTCCCAAATGCATTCTAGTATCAAACATCCTTAAAAATATGAAACCCTAGACAAGTGTAAAATTACAAACCACTAACATTCCATAATTTCCGTTGGATCCTCCTCAATCCCACAAAGCAAGACCTTTTGCAATCACCCATAATTTAGCAAACAAACCAATGGTCTAACACAAACCCTAACCTCCTATTTAACCACCTCTTACCAACCAACACAATAACACAATCAAATTAACACATAACACAATCAAATTAACCACCTTAATTAAACAGTAGTACATCATTGCATTAATGCACTCTAACATGGAGTCCTACAAGGCAATGTTGATGGCCCTATTGCTAGTCTCATTGGTGTTCTCCCCTTCAGAGGCTTGGCCATGCAACATGTCCGAGGCAGGCAAGTCCGCATGCAAAACTGCGGTCCGGACCTCCAAGCCTACACCTCCTTCAAGGTCTTGCTGCGCTGCTTTGGCCAAGGCCGACCTCGCCTGTCTCTGCTCCTACAGGAACTCCAGGATTCTCCCGATCCTCGGTATTGACGGCAACCGAGCAGCTATGATCCCGCGCATGTGTGGGATCCCTCCCAAGTGTTAAGACTGAAAATTATGGCTTATATAATAACAGTGGCTAGCCAGCTAGCTACTACTTTGGTTTATGCATGCTATATATTGTTGTTGTGTTTTGTGTTGTTGACCATTGTTTATTATGAATAACCAAGCGCTGGTAACTAATTGTCGCTTCTTAATTTTATTTTCTCCGCGATCAACATTCATGCGTTTCAACATCGAACATTAACGATAGGGGTTGCGATAACCAAGGTGTCTCAGTCACTAGATCTCTAATCTTAGAATATGTTATATTATTATTATTATACCAATAGCGAATTAAAATATATATATAATATTTTCAGAAAACAATAGCTAATCGCGTTGTACGTTTTCAATCAAATTCAATCTACTCCAGCACAGGCCTAATTTATCCGATCCAACAATTCAATACAAAGGTGATTCGTGCACCAGCAAGAACAAGCCCACCTAAACCAAACAAAAGCCTACACAAAGCCCACAACCACCAATGGCTCTCGAGGATTTTCTTTTTGGAGGAATCTAGAGGATTATGGTGAAGAGTGAAGAACTGAAGACAAAGAAAAGGCAAAGCATTTTAATCTCTATATTTGAAAAATAAATTACTTTTCTGGTTTAAGGGTTCCAAAACAATGGTAGAAAAATAGAAAATTTTCATAGATATCATAGAAATACACTTCAATATCATCAATACCCTCCAAATAAAGAGACTATCACCTATACCCTTAAAATTATATCATATTTCACCAATACTCAATCTCAATTAAGTCTGCTTTCACATATGTCCTTTTCTAAAATCTCTCAACATATATTTAGATTAAGTTAACTCTTAATGCTTGAAACTACATTTTTACCCTTGTTCGTTCCTATCAATTTGACACACACACACACATACATACATACATACATACATACATACATACATACATACATATATATATATAACTTTTATTGTAAGGGTGAAAAAAGTGCAAAAATAACAATAGATCTATATTCGAATCTTTCATAAACACTTAAACAAGAAAACTCAAACATTTTTTTCTCTCTCTTAATTTTTAGCTCAATATTATACTTATATTTGAAATTCGAAGGAAGAAACAAGGGCAAATTTGGAATTCAAGTCCTAAAAGTTAAGTTGACACAAGTTTATGTTGTAAACTTGATAGAAGGGTATAGGTGAAAGTATATTTGAAATGTATACATGAAAGTTTATCTAATTGGAGAGTATTGGTGAACTTAAAACTTATTTGAAGGGTATGTATGAAATTCCCCTTAGAAAAATTGTTATTTTGTTAACAATAAGTATCACAAATTAGATTAATAAAAATATATCTATGAACTGAATCAAACACCAAATTCACCCTTAAATGTGGATAAATTGCAAAAATATTTAAGTTATACCAATTGATTTGCAAATCGATCCTAAAATACAAATAGTCCCCTAAATGGACAAAATTACAAATTCACCCCCTCAAATTGGATAAATTGCCAAAAGAAAACCTTTAAACTTGGAAAAATGTCAACCAACCTTAAAATATGAAAACAAATTTAAACATAAAATTGATCATTTTAATAGTAAGAGTGGATGTAAGTGGTCAAAATTAAAATACATACAACCTTAGTCATAGGCGAGGATGCACACCAAACTTGATCTTGAGTTCTCTCTCTCTTACCGACGACGGTGTCTTCATTTAACCAAACTAAATGAATGAACAAAATTGAACTAAATCACTAAATAGACCCCTCCTAGTTATGAATCTAAACTAACTGTTGGACGATATTCTAATATAAGAATCATCATCGTAAAATAATACACAAATCTTCTCCTAATTAAGAGACTAAACTAACTATTAACGATATTCTAATATAAAATCACCGTCAATATACAAAGTACAAACATAAAACACCTCCTTATAATGAGGTCAAACTAACTAAAATCCGATTATCTTAATCACAAAGACAAAGTCGACAATAAACCAAAGAACCACAAATGTTCTCCTAGTTATGAGACTAAACTAATTGTTGGACGATCGATATCATAATATAAATTTCATCTTTACTAACAAATGAAATCAAATACATATACAATACCTCCTAGGTTACGAGGCTAAAGTAATATAACCCTTGACAATCTTTAGTAGTGAAATAAACTAAAATTGTTAAAGACAATCACATACATGCATATAATTCTCCTAGTTATGAGACTAAACTCACTATGAGACGATATTCAAATGTAAGAATCATTGTCTATATAACAAACTATATACACAAATTTCCTCCTAGGTTATGAGGTTAAACTAATGGTCGTTAATCGATATTATAACAAAATAATTATTGTTGATATAACAATATATATACACATATAAATCATCTCCATGTTATGAAGCTAAACTAGTTCATATTAAGTGGTTTTCATCATAATAATGAAGATTGTCAAATCAACCTACCCAAACCAAATCACATACACAAATACCCTCCTGGGTCACGAGGATATATAAACTTACTAGGGTGTGATGAAATTCTCATAATAAGATAATCAAACTTAACGATATATACGAGGTACATAAACAAAATATCTTCCATGCAAGACGCTAAACTGTTATACACGACGGTCCCTTTCAAATAAATAAGAGAATGAATTGTCAAATCACATATAGAATATATAAGCAAAATGATCATCGATCTTGATTATGAGATTAAAACTAACCATGGTTTGATAGTATCTCCTTATCAAAGATAAATTTGTTGAACAATGAATTATATGCTTGAATCATCTTAGATAAGAAAAATTCCCATACCAAGATCTCTTTAAATATGAAAATGAGCAAATCGTGAAGATCTAAAAACTCGAAACCAAATTGTCATAGCAACATGATTCCTTAAAGTATAAGAAGAAATAAATTGTCAAGCTCCGACTCCAAAAGTGACTCTATACAAATATACCAGCTTAACAAGTCACACGTATTTCAAGCTATTTGATATGATAATAGTTCTTGATGTATCATGTAATGTTCTTTTGTGCACCACATCAATGTGTCAAAGTTCATGTATTCCTATGTCCAAAGAAATAGAATATTATATTTATATTTTCTTGTTGTTATTTGCATTTTATTATTTATTCATGTAACCGTGACAATGGTAAGATATTCTTATATACGAAGTTATAAGGTGTAAAGTTTCATCGTAAATTTTGTAGAAGTCTTCGCGACACCTCAAAACCCAACGTTAAACAGATAGACATCTTCGAATTTCAATTTTTTTAAGTCTTTATACCAATCCCCTTGGATTTTTTGAATTTGAATGGCAAGATTGTTAAATGAAGTATTGCCCAATAAGTTGAGTACAATGCATATCTAGCTAATTACCCATTTATGAGTAAAATACTCAATTAAACTTCAGATCAAATCCCAAAACAAACTAACCAACCGAAGTCTTCGAAGGCATTCTTACAAATTTCGACTCTCCAACCTGACTTTCTAGCACTCCTGGTCTCAATTCCTACCTGCCCGATTAGCTAACGTTAACTTTGTTAAGCAGCTTCATAAACTCTTATTGTTTTGCACACATGTAGAGTACCGCACATTGTAATTCCATTGCAACCTAGCTCAGGGTTAGTTTTGCCGTACAAACTAAAATCATGAGATCACAAATCAAATGGTGTAAGGATAATTCTCACATTGAACTGAACTGGTGTGCATCTTAAATTTGGAGTATTGCGCGTAAACTCACAACCATTATGGACTAGTCAAAGTTGTTAATTTGCAGACCGGAAAATAGAAAATTTTAAGCAATTAACAACCTCGGTCAATTCAAATTGGTTATTCTCTCCTTATATATTTATTTTTTACAAAAGTAACAGTCAAAGGTGAACCTCTTGTTTATCTTTCTAATTTCATACCAACTGCAACAAAACAAAGTTACAAACGTATGGCTCATTTGTGCAACAATAGACCCCCTACAATCATATAAATACCCATGCATGCATAGCCGCAACAAGCATTTAAAAAACCCAACACAACTTCAAAAAATTCTGAACACGACACAAACAAGACATTTAGAAATCCGTAACTGTGGTGGTGGTCGCGATGATTGTGATTGCATCTTTTATGCCCATGTCTGAGGCTTGGGTTTGTGGGTTGAAAAGTAATGAGGTATCAGCTTGCATGCCTTCAATTAGGACATCAAATCCAACCCC
Source organism: Triglochin maritima (assembly GCA_963682175.1). Classification (NCBI taxonomy): domain Eukaryota; kingdom Viridiplantae; phylum Streptophyta; class Magnoliopsida; order Alismatales; family Juncaginaceae; genus Triglochin; species Triglochin maritima. The sequence goes on along the minus strand of OY821782.1, from coordinate 6,760,753 downwards.
TGCAAGCCATGCATGTTGTGAAGTGGTGAGACATGCAGACCTCAAATGTCTTTGCTCCTACAGGAACAGCTTCATGCTCCCAGTGCTGGGAATTGATGCCAAACATGCTGAGAAGATCCAAGCCATGTGTGGAGTCCCACCCAAGTGCTGAACGAATCAGTTGAGAATATTTTGGATGTGGGTTAACTAGATCAATTTGTTGTGTGAATTATTGTTGCCTTTTGTTAATGTTGGTTTGGAAGGAAGGAGTTGTAAGGAAGTCGTCCTTTGTTGTAGGGTGTGTCTTTCCATGTTGAATTTTGTGGGATTGTCTCATGTAAGACAAATAATTATTTTAATAATCAAAATGATGTCAATTTAACAGCTGGTCAATTTGGTATCTAGCTCTGTGTTGATTGAAATGGAGGGATATGCAATTAATAGGTGATCTATCACGAGTGTAATCTCAGATACCAGATAGGAGATAAAACATTATTACTATTACCAGTACGCGTAATACGGTTTGCATTAAATATGATCAATTTAGCATATAATTTCTCAATTTATGGCTTTTTAATTCCACGTAGACACTTTTTCGAGATGAATACATTTGGTCCACATCTACGATCTCTTTCGTCTCTCTCTTACCCATATAGCAATACAGTAATTATTTTGCATTGAACTATAGGATCAAACTAACGAAATTTAACCTCCTCGCACTTCTCATGAACTACTAATCGTATGATAAATCTGACCATCGATCTCAAATTTATAAAACACGTTAGCACCACTTAAATTTCATAATATATTTGAAAACTTGTAGCATACCCTATGAACTAGTTTTGTCTAATTCTCATAACATTGTTGCTTCAAGTTAAAAATTAATGAATCCTTTGAGATTCTGGGTTCAGTTCCTCAATACCAATAATTACCAAAAACAACAAACTCACAACAAAACCACAAAATCTTTCCACTTTACGGGAAGATATACACCAGCAACCGAAAAGTGGTCAAATCGGACAAAAAACCAACACCAAATTAACAAGAAACGGTGAAACAATCTCATGCATGCACGTACAAAAAGGAGCCCATTAACACCCAAGCCAGAAGCAAGTAAAACAAAATTGACCAGATCAAAGTAGCTTCCAATATTCCACTTCCAAAGCACAAAGCTGCTCAATCTTAATATGTTATATAGTAGTCTGATATCCAGTGATCACAACAGTTGTTACCATTTGTTGGTCAACATGTACATATATACGATCTGTATAACAACAGTTAGACATGGCAAAAAGAAGCAACTGTGGTATCATATATGCATGCATGTGGTGGAGACAAGACAGGGACAGGGAATCTGATCCAAGAAAGGCAAGGCTCAGGTGATGCATACATTGGTCATGTGTAGTAAAGCCTAGCTTTGTCAGGTGTTGCACCAAAATGGACATTCTCTACTGTTGTGGATCCAACTGCAACTGTGGCCCTCCTTTCTTACTTTGCATGGTTTGATAGTTTTGGTTAATGAAATCCAAGTGAAGTAAGCATATATGGGAGTATGTTTTTTTTCCTTCCGATAAGTCATATATCGGAGTATGTTAAGTTGGGGAATTTACACTTCACAAAAGGTTCTTTAATAATGAGAAGTTGTCTTGGGTGAAATTGAGTATGCGAATTAAGGGCTTGAAATTCGACTTCAGAATAACAATATTAGAGTGTTTTCGTAAACGAAGAATCCGATATACGAAACCAAATGTACATGTCGTACAAAATTTACGTGGAAATCATTCCTCAACGTGAAAAATAGAAGAAAAAAACAACGGTGGGAGACGTCGGATGTATCTCTAGAAAGTACATGAGAGAGTGATAAACTTAAGGTAACTCACTACCCAAACAATGACTCAAGGTTAATGAAGAATCCAACAAGAGCAAAGGAGACGAAGTCACAAAACCTTAATCTTAGCATCTCCGTCACGTATTTGATCCTTGTTATCTCAAGGGGTGTAATTAAGCTAATCCACCATATAAATGGGTATGCAATTGCATACCCAATTTTTTGGAAAATAAAGACTTAATATTAGTAGTCAATACAAGTATATTCTAGCATAATACAAGTAGTATAGCCTAACGTAGAATTTTATAGTCATACAAGATGTTCTTTTGATGACTCATAATTTTCCTGATATTCACCTCCATATTGGGACATGTAGGCTATATAGAGTTCTAAACTGGAGCTGACCCATTACCCAACATCATCTCACTATGGCGCATGTGCATGTTCAAATCGGTGTCTTAACGGAATGAACTCTCTTCCTCTGCCGTTAAACTTGTATAATTATAAATTTATTTTTGTGCAAAACCAAAAACGGTATCAGAATTTCAAGTTAAGGATGTCGGAATTTGTAAGTAAATTCAAAAATAGTAACATAAATTTGAAAATGCTACCACTTTCCTTTTCTAGTACTTGATTCTGATTGGGTGTGCACCTACGTAAAGGTATTTAATTGGGTATTTTACTTATAATAAATATTTTTAGATTTTTTAATTAGTTGGACTAATTAGATATATAAAACTTAATATATATATATATATAATTATATATATGTCTAATTATTGATATTGGAAATACTCAAGCGGGTTGGAACCCATGGGTCTTTAATATGGAACAAAATCTCAAAATTAACTGGGATAGAGTTTTAAAAAATCAACAATCTCTCACGGTAAAAATCCAAATGGTTTTGAGAATTGGGACGATATCTCAAAATCCAGGGAGGGTCATCTTATTACTATCCTTACTTTCATTTTGTATTGTTCCTTGAAAAATAATATGTAGCATTTTATAGAATTTGTGGTCTTTGTAATCTTGCATACCCAATTTCTAATTATTGGATAAGCCAATGGTTGTACTACGGTATAAACTCATGATTAAATCTAAGATTTTACATGATAACCCTAATACACCGAAAAGAAAATCTTCTCATGAATCAATCAATAGGTAGGATAGGCACGTACTTGACTGCAGAAGTTATCCAGAAGAAAGTCAATGAATTGTGATCCAATCTAGACTCTACGTGAGTTTATCGACTATAAATTTATGCAACAGGAAGACTTTGACATTCTTAATTGAAAGAAGTTATTATTAAAATCAGATTTTTCTAATTAAGAGACTCTTGGATGATCAATTGCATATTGATATAAAAACACTCATTGAGTTACTTGAAACTCAAATGTTTTCCTTGTAACCTTCGAATCCAAAATATAATTGAACCCAAGATGTTAACGTTCAAAACACAAATTATCGTCTTTGTAGCTTTTACACAATCAATGCTTGCTTCCCCTATGCCTCCTACTACCATCTATAAAAATAAAAATAAAAAAAGTACTTTCTCTCTAACTCAACTCCTCTATTTAAACTCCTCTCTGGACGACGTACTGGACCCTCACAGCCCCACTTGGAACTCCAACTCCTAAACATTAATTCTATCTGACGTCAACAAAAACCAAATGGTAAGTCTTTACTTATCCGAACTGTTATTATTCCACCAAACTCAAACTCCTTGTTCTCATTGTGTTTGTTCCAGAACAAGACAATGGAAGGACAGATCCCATCTTTTGGCAATTGGGACTTCTACGACGACTTGTCTGTGACGCAATACTTCGACTCGGCACGACAGGCTGGTCTCCTCCGCAGCCGTTTCTCGGCCGAAGATACCGACCTCTTCAAACTCCCACCACCAACTTTGCCTCCCCACTACCCAAACACCCCAAAGGTGCCACCTTTTCAACTTTTTCCAACTTTTTCATCTGTTTTGGCAATTGGGTAGACGTTAAAGTTTTGTTTTGGTGTAAAAAAGGTGTCAATTTTACTACAACTAAGCTCTTGTTGTTCCATTTGTTTGATTGAAAATGTGTCTTTTTCTAATCACGTTTTTTTATCCAAAAGATGTGTCAGTATTTAAATTTCTATTTGTTAATTATATATGGTTTGATTTTGAAGTTGGGTCTTAATCAAATCTCTACTTGAGTCTAAATTTTGTTAATTTTGTGGTTTTTTAGTGTAGAAGAGCTGGAAATATTCGTCAGACCAAGAGCCAGAAGACACCTAAAGCTGTGGATGAGGATTTGTACAAGATTCCGCCAGAGTTTCTTTATCAGAAAGACAAGAAGGCGAGACCAAAAAACTAGAGTTAAGTTTTGATTTAATTAATTAACTTTTTGGTTGATGTTGATGTTATATTTTGTTGTTGTTGCAGAGAGTTATCGTTTTGGACTTCTTGAAGAGGTGCTTTGGGCTGAACTGCATTGCATGAGGAGATAATTATATTGGTTATTCATTAAGAGAGTTGCGTTAGAATTTTGTGTAGTTGTGGGTTTAATTTGTTTTGTCCGTATGTTTTGTTAGATTGCGTTGACGTGCTGAATTATTATATATATAATATATATGAATGTGGTGATATGTATGGATCAGAAATGTGTAATTTGAGAAAATATGGATATCTCCTCTTGCTACTGTTTGTTCTTTTGATGTTTATATTGATGGGAGGCCAGGAGGCTAGCTTGAGTTTTTCACTTGAAGATGCAAAATGTATTTCATGAAGAGATATCAAACTACATATTTGCTTTTTGACGGTTAAGGATTTTTTACTTCAGAAACTAAGTTAAATTCAAAGTTCGTCAATGTAATAGAAGAACGTGACTTCTCACTAATAATTCTTTTTCAGAGAAGCATTAATCATTTGTGGATGATTCTTTTTTAAGAATGGATTTAGTTTCACTACTTACAATTAGTTGGTAACTGTTCCAAATCTATAGAGATTTTGATTTTTGCCTAGAAAGAAAGCATAAGTTTTTTTAAAAAAAATTGCCGAGGAAAGAAGCTCAAGTTATTTCCTCAACATGAAGACGATCAAGTGCCGCTTGCTTTTTTTTCTTACAAAGAGCAAAAAAGATCAAAGTTAGATGTAGATGCTACATTTTTATGAGAAAGACTCATGCTTCTATACCCTATCTGTTTCTTCGTAATTAACTTGATATTAATTTTGTGTAGGGGTCTGAAATAAACCAGCAGCTTAGCTTTAAGCTCATTATAATAGTCAAGCAAAGTTTACCCGGCAATAGCTTGCTAAAAGCATGTTATGCTATGCTAAATAATCCTTACAGTCAACATGTGAAAGAAAAGTTGTTCGTTATTGAGAACATTGAGAGCACCCTCAAAGGGTGTTCTATTTCGGGCACCCGAAATGCCTTTCCTTACCGGGAGGGTGCTCCAGGTGCATTTCCGGGTGGCAGGCTGCCCGGAAATGCGTCCCAGGCACCCGGGCGGGGGGTCACGTGGCCCCCCAATTGGTCCTCAGTTTTTTTGTGTTTTTTTTTCAAAAATGTTTTAAAATAATTTAAAATTGTTTTTTCAAAAAAAATTATGAAAATAAGTTTTTTATTTGTTTATATTTTCTAGAATTTTTTGACAATTTTTCGTGTTTTACCTAGAATTGATCTCGAAATGACGTGTATGGGAGATAATGTAGAACGTTTGAGGTGTTTTTGGGTGTGGTTAAGAAAAAACTAGGAGGGGTTAGTTTGAGTTACGTGACGGAGAGAGAATCCAAGACGCCCGGGAACTGTCCGGCACTGTTAACGATGCTCTAAGTGCATATACAGTGAAACTGAGAAATCAATAATAAGAGACAAATTGTAATTTACTCTTATAACAACTTGAACCACAACAAGCGCAAATAAAAGTTTGTTTAGCTTACTGAGCCAAGGGTAAGCTTGATTTCAGCTATCATAGTTGCATACTTGCATGTTGTAATTATCGAGATATGATATCTATAACAACAATATCAAAATTTGATTTCTCACTTCTAGTGTAAGGCTACTGCTTTCCACAAATTTACTCTGGTTGTTTCTTCAATTTGACAATTAATTAGCTAGGGTGCACTTTGAGAAAAACATCACATCTAAAATGCGACGAATACCTTTAAATAGTTGAGCAATGTATAAGATGTGCTCTATTTCGATTTTTGGGATCAACAATTTGATACCAAGAGAAGTTAGCTCATTTGGTAGTTTTCATGTCTTCGGACAGATATTACATGCCAACATCCCGAGTACTAGGTTGAGATTTAATTTAAAAAATATAAAAAGACTTTTAAGTAAAATAATTATAATTTAATGCATGTTTTTCTATCCTTCTCTCCTGTACTTATTATGCTGATTTGCTGCTAGGGTTCTTCTCCTTCTCCATGCAAGTCCATACAAACAAAAAGGAACGTGGTTGGGGTGCTACTGAAATTCCTAGTTGTGGAACAAATGCAACTGCAACAATCTGCCATCTCCTTGCACTTGCTTATGTCCAAACAGTAGCTGCCTTAGGGGCGGGGTAGAATATAATTGTGGAAGTAGAAGATGGATTCTATTTCTAGGCAGTTGTGATGGAAAAAACACTCTCAGAAATAGTATGACGTGAGTTTTGGATTGAACAGTGCTCCAAGAAGTAGTATTACGTGTAGAGGGGGAAAAATTAAGCATTATGTTTAAAAAATTATTCACATATTAAGTTGAAACAGAAACCCCAGACCTCCGACCATCGCCGCCGGATCCCCACCTGTGTTGTCCTCTCCAGGCAGCCGCCTCCCTCTCCTAGCCTCCGACGATCATCCCCGCCATCTCCCTCACCTGCCGTCCTCCGCCACCATTTCCACACCTCCGTCGCTCTCTATCCACCTCCAGCGGCCACCGTCGATGGACTTTTACCGTCGGAAAATTATATTCCTGACAGAATTGGGTACTATTTCCCACGGATTTGGCCGTCAGGAAAAGCTAATTTTGTAGTAGTGTATTGTGGGATCCTAATCCTAATTGAGTTTTGATGATGTTTAGGTGGTGATTAGGAGGAGATGAGATGGACGTCTGAGATCGAATGAGTTGGATGGAGGGTTGAGATTGAAGGTTGGGAAGATATTTATTGGTTGAGCTCTCTCCCTCTCACGTCACACTCTCTCTCTCGTTTCTCACTCTCTCTCTACCTCAGTTGTGCGCCGGCATGGAAGTGCGGAGCTCCGGCGAGGCAGAGGTGGTGGTCGGGCGTTGGTTTAGCTCGTGGAGGTGAGAGTGTGTTCTTAAGCCTTCTCGCTTCTTTGGTTCCCTCTCCCTTGACCTAACTCGTTGTTGTGGTCGTGGTTGGCTCGTGGAGGTTGACGAGAGTGGAGTCGTGAGTGTGGATCGTCGAGGAGGTGTTGACCGTGGTTCGAACGTGAGGTTCGTTGACGGATCGTGATTTTGGGAGAAGTGCTCGTGGAAGCGTCGTCGAGGTTCTTCGAAGGTTTCTTCAAACCTTCACGGTATGTCAAACTTGTCGTTGTAGCTCATTTTTGTAGTATGAGTATTTGAAAGTCGACGGTAGACCTTCCGGCTCGTCGCAAGTAAAACATGGAGCAGATTTCACTGTCTGATCGGTCGACCAGTTGGTGCAAACGGTCGACCGTTCTTATTGAGATTCGGGTTCTGCCTCACATCGGTCGAACGATGCCCTTGGGGCGGTCAACCGGTTGTGCGTGGGAGGCAAGCCTGGTAGTTTTTGGTCGAACGGGGCCCCTTTGTCGTTCAACCGTGTGCACTGTCGTAGGTCGGTTGGGGCGTTGACCATCAAAACGGTCGACCGCCTGTGTGATCTTGTCCGACCGATGACTTAAGTTGGATTGGTGGTCGGTTCCACCGAAGGTGGTTCGGTCGACCGGACTTGATGTGGAGCGTGGGAGAATTTCCTGGTTGAATTCGGTCGACCGAGAGTGCTCGGGGGTTCGACCGTATTCGTTGGTGAGAGTTGGGGGATTTCCCTGGTGGAATTCGGTCGACCGAGAGTGCTCGGGGGTTTGACCGGGTTCGTTGTTGTGCATGAGGGATTATTCCCTGGTGACTTTCGGTCGAACGGGGCCCCTTTGTCGTTCGACCGATTGGTCGTTTTGTTCGTTGAACCTGGGAGGCGACTTCTAAACAGTCGACCAAGCCCTGACTTTGGTTCGACCGAACGAGTGTTGTTTGTGGGGATTGGTCGACCGATGGAGTGCCGGTCGAGGCAATTGCCCTGTAATTGTATGATTCAGTCGACCGGGACTTTTGGTTCGGTCAACCGTTTGTGTCCAGTTTTGCATGATGGAGGTGCGTTTGTTGTGGTTGCCCGTGTGGGGCGAGTTGTGGTGCCGATGTTCTTCCGGCAAGTGTGCTAGTGAGCACGAGCGTTGCGGCGGTTGGGTGAAAGAACCCTGGAGCCCTGTAACTGTGTGAGAGTTGCGGTTGGGTGAAAAGGCCCTGGAGCCCAGCTTAGAAAATGTGTGTGTTGCGGTGGTTGGGTAAAAGAGCTCTGGAGCCCCGTAACTGTGTGAGAGTTGTGGTTGGGTGAAAGAGCCCTGGAGCCCAGCTAATCTGTGCGGGGTTGGGTGAAAAAGCCCTGGAGCTCCGTAGTGCGTTCAGGTTGGGTGGAAGAGCCCTGGAGCCTGAGCATGGACCGCGTGACATGGGTTGGGTGAAAAAGCCCTGGAGCCCTTGGACGTTTGGGTTGGGTGAAAGAGCTCTGGAGCCCTTGGTCGTGTCGTGGTAGTTGCGGTTGGGTGGAAAAGCCCTGGAGCCCAGCTGGACGACGAGTGTGGGTTGCGGTGGTTGGGTAAAAAAGCTCTGGAGCCCCGTAACGGTTGTGTGTGTTGTGGTTGGGTGAAAGAGCCCTGGAGCCCAGCCTGGATGTGATGTTTTTCTTGTTGTTAGAATTGCATGCTAGGTGTCTTTCAGTTTCATGCATTGTAGAGTTTGGCATACGGGATTTCCTTCTGGAAACTCAAGCATTGTTGCATGTTTGTTTTTCAGGCCGTGATCGGGGTTAGGTGGGGTGGTGACCGAGGAGAGGAGCGTCGTTACCAGATCCAGCTTTCTCTCATTTGAGGTCGGGTGATTACTGTATTCGTTGTTTAGTCTTTGATGTAATCACACTTTTGAAATACTCTGATGTACATATATATTATATATGTTGGTGCACATGTTCTCTTTATTTGAGTAATATCCTCTGTTGATCGTGTGTTATTAAAATTTTAAATTTTTTCGCAATTTTAGGATGTTACATGTATAATATGACTATTACAATATGACTGTAACAACATTTATATTCATGCTTCTCTTGTTCTCCGTAGATTTTTCTATTATTTTGAACCTTGAACAATATGAAAGTAGGTCCTTCTTACAAGGACACTGAGTTATATTGTTACTTATCATAGTGGGGTGGAATTTGTACCTGCAAGAATGATTAAGGAAATCAAAATGCATTTCAGAATTTAGCTTGTCAATGGATATATAACAAATGGACCCTTAACACAGTTTGGACATATCATACGTACGAATCCAGAAAAGGTGGATTCTTGGCAGCTTTTGTGTCCATGTTGATCTTATTATTTTGGCATAAACAAAGACCATACAGATTTTTGCTCTCCCATGGACCCTTCATGTTCATGACAAAGACACTACATTCATTTGAAATTTGTCTTTCTCTAACGAGGACGTGTTGAGAATGTGGGACATATTTGGCGAGCGTTTCAGAGTTGTTTCAGAGTTGTAGGAATAATAGCCAATTCAAGAAACTATTAATTAAAATATTTTTTTCCAAAATTTTATCAGTTAGTAGATCTGTTAATGTAACACTGTGATGGCACCCCTGGGGTTTTGGCCTCCAGCTGTGGTTGCAAAACGGCTGTGTAGTAAGAAATTCCTCTGGTTATATAAAAAAGCATTCAAATTAAAAAAAATTAGTTCTTCTGGCAAGTGGATTGTCTCTTCTAATCCTATTATAAGAATGAATTAACAATTTCTTGTGACATTGTTACATACATGACACTTATTCCTGACTCCCATAGAACTTCGAATCACATAAAACTATAACATAAAACAATGAAAATGAGTTTCTATTTGAACTATATATGTATCAGTTCATTGCACCAATTGAAAAATGGTAGAAGACTTCAACTGAATCATACGGACTTCTCAAAGTCTACCTTTATACTACAAATTCATTATACAGCTTTTGCAAACTCAGCAAGACAATCTTCTATACAAGCTAATTATCACAAAACAACACAGTTTTATGTTCTTATTGAATAAATTGAAATACAACTTCAGATTAATTCGGCATCCGAAAGTTCCTTAAAAAAACTCTACTTTATACATGTATGTATATAAGAACTTGTAAACTTGTAACTTTTCAGCAACAAAGTGAGATTGTGAGAAATACCCATCACTGGATCCACTGTTGGTCTCCATGTCAAGACCACATGAAACACAAAATCTAGAGCTGCCTGGTGAATCTTAATGGAGTTAAATGAGAGTTGGTGGACAGTCCACATTGACCACATCCTGCATCCTTTTCACTACAGTGTTATGTACATATAGGTGTTGTCAGAGTGATGTGAACACAAAGGTGAGCAACAGAAGTGAGATGTGTTAAAGGAGGGGACAAAAGTGGTTCATGCTTCAGTTAATGCATTGATTAAAGATCAGAAGCAGAAGCAATCAAAGTGATGGATGGTGGTAGGCAGACAATGTAGACATTATGGTGCTTAGGAATGGAAAATGATTTATGAACGCAGCGCGTCACGAACACGTTCTACGTGGACATCTATGTCAGCCCTTACGTGGCTAAAACATGAATGTTTTTTTGTTTTTTCTTCCTGATGTCCACTCAAATCACATTAAATGCGTTTCAACTCAGCACGTTCTTTCTCTCCACCCAAATACAAATATGATAACACTCTTTCTTTCTTCTTCATTCTTTCTCTCCAGAATAAATCATCATTTCGAGCAAGATATTAGGTCGAAGAAGCGTCTGATGCCGACTCCCAGGATTCTTCACAACGTAAGCAGCGTGAATGAGACGGTGCGAAGACTTCCCGATGTTCTACATAAACAGGAAATCTAAGATGTTATTTTTTTCCTAAACGTAATTCTTGTGGGATAAAATATACAGTGGGAGGTTTGTTGAGTTTGTGCGGGGGTGGCAGGGGGCGGCAGCCCCTGCGGGGGACGTGAGTCTGCCCCCCCCCCCCCCCCCCCCCCCCCCCCCGCAAAGCGAGCGGACAGAGGGAGCGCGCTTTGCGGACGTTTTTTTGTTTTGACATCATATTATTGCATTCCATATATTGATTCGTTTATTCTGACAATAATGAAGCCATATATTATTCCGGACTGCAATTACACTTATTCCGGACTGCAAATACACTTATTCCGATTCCGGACAGCAAATACACTTATTCCGGACAGCAAATACACTTATTCCGGACAAACTTTATGTTCCGTTTCTGGACACACTTTATTCTTAAACCGGACAACAAATACACTTATTCCGGACAACAAATACACTTATTCCGTACAACAAATACACTTATTCCGGACAAACTTTCTGTTCCGTTTCTGGACACACTTTCTTCTTATTCTGGACAACTACATTTATTCCGGACTGCAAATACACTTATTCCGGACAGCAAATACACTTATTCCGGACAGCAAATCCACTTATTCCGGACAAACTTTATGTTCCGTTTCTGGACACACTTTCTTCTTATTCTGGACAACTACAGTTATTCCGGACTGCAAATACACTTATTCCGGACAGCAAATACACTTATTCCGGACAACAAATCAACTTATTCCGGACAAACTTTATGTTCCGTTTCTGGACACACTTTATTCTTAAACCGGACAACAAATACACTTATTCCGGACAACAAATACACTTATTCCGTACAACAATATACACTTATTCCGGACATACACATAACGTAAACAGGACAAACACATAATGTAAACTGCACACACACATAAAGTAAGCTAGACAAATTAAGTTGATCCAACGTAAAACTTAAAAACAAATATTTTATTATGATAAGTGTGGGCTCTGAACGAATAATGAGACTGCACGATGTCCTAGGGTCTGCACACTGTCTTATCTGTGTATTGGGAAATGAATCGTTCAACTTAAAGAACCGGCGTTTTTTAAAAAGACAAAAACGCACGAAGAGAAATTTCGCTGACTGGACGCTGACTCAAAGAAAAATATCTGAGCTGTACAGATCCACGTAAGGTGCGTCCGTGACGCCTGCGTCCGTCTATCAGGGTTCCTTAGGAATATCCAACTTCTTGGACTTTTTTTCCTTTCAACTTATCTTATTTGGAGTGGAAATTTTGTTAAGTTTATGAATTTTATAATGCTTGAATAGTTTATAATGTTTTCCGATAGATAGTTCTGTAAAAAAGATTAATTTTAATTATTAAGTTGTTACAGATCTATGTTCTATCAACCATGAATTGTTACACAGATAAAAAATAAATATGTATCTCTATTATTCCCAAGTACCAACTCGGATATTCAATTAGTGTATTAGTTTATAAATTTTTGAGTTGTAATTTAATTTTCTAAAAGTAATTGGAATGTTCAGTCTTAGTGACGCAATCCAATCAGTAAGTGCAAAGAACTTCTTAGACTCATAGGTTGTTGGCTTGTTGCTATTTCTTTACATTATCCACGTGGGAGTAAAAGCATGAAAAGTGAAAGTTATTTTGTTACTCCAATGAGAAAAAGGTATAATAAAGAATGGACTAAAGGCTAGAAGAGGTATGGTTTGCATTGGTGATTTTTTTTTTCCCTTTTACTTTTTTTTATCAATCAAACTAACCTATGGTATGCCTATTACATTATTTTTCATTTTAAAGTACTCCTTATAACATTTTTCAGTTACTAAATTCCGAACAAATGATACTTACATAGACATACCATATATATTATACGTATATTTCATTTGTTTGGAATTTAATAATGGGGAAATGTTCAATCTATTCTGAAAATATCCTTAAGCTGAAAAAGTCTCATTCACCCCCAAGTTACCCTTCAAACTTAAAAATTTATCAATTCCAGTGTCAGTTTTATCACGTTAGATTCAAATATAAATCGACTAGGACAAGAGTTTTATTTACAAGGGTTCAAGGTCAATTTGCGAGTAAATTGACAATGGATAATAAGAGGGCTAATTGTCAACTCTCAAAGGCCTTGTGGCAAATGCTCTCTTTTTAAAAAAACATAGGTGCAAAGTGCTATAGATCCAAATGTGAGAAGGCAATCTACAATCAACCTCATTATCTATCCATATTTCATTTACTTTCTCTCTTGAATTATGTTCACTTTTTTATCAATAAAAATAGAGAAATTGATTTCTTCAAAAAAAAATCTTTTCTTTTTTCTTATACCAGAAAACTCCCATAGCCTCACTATTTCTCTAGTAAATCAGCACAGTACTACATGCCTCCTCAGGCCCCACCCTTCTTCTACTCTGCAATCTATATATATATCTCCATCTCTCCCCCACTTACTGTTTCCCCTAGTCACATGATTCTAGTTAGAGACTCTAGAGTGGACCTTTACCAACCACCTAAATAAACACCCCTCCCTTACTTTTTACTTCATTCTCCTCCCACTAACAACCTAAATAAACACCACTTCACTCACCAGTCACCACAAACCATTTGCTTATCTTCTCCCCACAATGACAGTAAGTTGTTGCCTCCTCCAACCTTCACAAGTATTTCGACTCAACACTAACATTTTTGTTCTTTCTTTTTTTTTGTTGTTGTTGTGATTGTGATATCCAGAGTAAGCAAATCCCATCATTTGGGAACTGGGAGTTCTGCCATGAAGTCCCCATAACGCATTACTTTGAAACTGACCTCTTCAAAGTGCCACCATCTCCACTCCACCACCACTACCACAAGGTCTTTCCCTCCACCACTTCTTATGCTTCTTGTTTTTGGTGTTGTTTGGACTAATGGGTGGTTATTACATTTGTTATTTAGCCAAGAAAGGCATCAGAGAAGAGGCTTCAAAAGCTTGAGCAAAGAAAACAAGCTAAATCATATGATGCCAGGAGCATAACTCCCAAGGCAGTGGATGAGGACCTCTACAAAATCCCTCCAGAGTTTCTCCACAAAAAACCCAAGAAGGTAAAACCACCAAAAACTCCAACAGTGATCTTGTTCAAATTGTGAGGTGGTTAGTGTGCTCATGTCTGGTTTCTGTCCTTTTGTTGTTGCAGAGAATTGGATTGTGTAATGTCTTGAAGAGATGCCTGGGGCTGAGCTGCATTGCATGAGCAACAGAGAAAATGTTTGTCTTCAAGTGTCTGTCAACACTTGTTTAGTGGATTTCCCTGCTTTTCATCTTTGTCTGCTTGTAATTATTCAAATATGAGTCACAGGGATCAATGCAGAAGTGTCTCTTGTGCTAGTAAGTGTAATGTCTTCAGTTTTTCAAGTGACGAAGACGACAAGAGACGTTGACATAATAGTAGATCCCACATGCATGAGGAGACAAGAGACTGAATTGTGAGGTGTTGTTTTGTGGTAAATTGCATGATTAGGAGTTAAAAATATGGTCTCCCTCTGCTTGCTTTTTTACTTCTATATATTTGTATCTTAAAATTAACTTTGGGTTGAATGGTAACAAAAGCATTGTGTTTTGTGATCATGAGGATCAACAAGTACAGACATGCCAAAATGTCATAAATTGAACGCTTTATTCATAACTAAAGCAATAAAAAAATTATCTTTATTTTCTTTTGGTATTTTAAATCTGGGGACCATTCATTAAAAAAGGATACCAGATTATCAGACGGTAATGTCATGGATTAATGTAGAGATTTCTGCAGATAAACAATCAATGTAAGACATACCTTTTCTCCTCAAAAAACAAAAGATAGACGCACCCTTTGTTTTTACTTTTATGTTGGAAAAATACATAAGCTCTTGATATTTCGCTGTTATGCTAAATAACACTTTATTTTGTGTGCTTCCATTGTTCTCCACATTTCCATTTTCATTGTTTTGAAATTTTGTTTTTTAGATCGGGAGACTCTTTCGACCTAGCTTGCATCAATTTGTGGCACAACGAGACAGCAAAGTAATTTTGGTATCCAATCCCGTAAACTCTAGGCATAAAACAAACCCTAAGAAATTTTGGTATTCAACCCCATTAACTCTGACCACAGAAGCACCACAACAAACAAACCATGTCATGTGAGCTCCTTTGGAAGTAATGCCACTCCCCACCCAACACTTCACACTCATTGTGCATCACAACTGGTAGTTGGGTGAGATTTGAGATAAGTTTGATCTTCACTGTCGTAACAACTCATGATCGATGAAAAATGGATCCAAAAGCCACCTTATAATAAAAATTAAACATATTACTTGTCGAAGAGAAGAAAACACTTCACAATGTGGTAGAGATGTGGGGACGACAGTTCTACTCCTCCCCCAACCAGTTCTTTCATATAATCCTTATCTATTTGGAGAAAGGGCTTTCGACTTTGTCACAGTTCACAACTGAAATTAACTGAAGAAAAAATGCACTCCTATAATGTCATAGAAAGTATAAATACGAGCTCATCTGAGATCATAAAGCAAGAAAATCCCACTTAGAATCCA
This sequence comes from Triglochin maritima, assembly GCA_963682175.1. NCBI lineage: Eukaryota > Viridiplantae > Streptophyta > Magnoliopsida > Alismatales > Juncaginaceae > Triglochin > Triglochin maritima. The sequence goes on along the minus strand of OY821782.1, from coordinate 6,745,276 downwards.
ACCCACGGAAGGCCATGGGAGTTTTCAAGTCATACGCTTGAAAAGCTTGACAAGAATACGAGGGTAAAAACTTGGGAAGAATCTTTTCAAATGGACCTTTCAAAGTTGCAAAAAATTTAGTAAAAACCTAAGATTCCATTGGCGCTTTTATCAAAAACATAACATGGATTGAGACTTCCCATGTTATGCACTTAACATTAAGTGGGCAAGTCTGTTAACGGACATCACAATCGAGTTTTACTACTTTCAAGTCACATGTGCCCAAAAAGCTCAAGGCACAATAGTGCAAACTGCACATACCATTTGAAACATCTCTATCATTTCGATAAGAAGAGGTCTGAGTTTGCTGCGGAAAGAAAAGAAAAAAAAAGAAAAATAGAAGAAAGTTGCTGTTTTGTGAAGGAGACAAGGGGTGCTTCTCTTTTTATCTTTACCTCACTTTTTCCATAACCGAGCGTGGTGAAGTGGTGTTGTGATGATGGTAACACCAGCAGTAACTAATGTCAAGTATGGTGAAAATTAGAAAATTACTTAAAGTGGTCCCTTTGTGGACCTGAGCTAGCTTTCACCAAAAAAAGCATATAATAAGTGGTAATTAATAAAAGTGCAAAGAAAAAGCTCAAAAGAAATGACTGAAGTATCTATCTAACCAGAAATACTAGAATACATTATCACGTGCAACCCATGCAGCCCTCGGAAAATCGTAATGAATGATATGGAAGATGTGTTTTTACTCAATTTTGCACTCTTGGTCAAAATGAAAACTCAACTTACAACTTAACTGAAGATATGTTGATAATAACTCGAGCACACCGAAAACCTTTCCGTTGTAACCAGTAGAAGATTCATTGGTCAAAATTGCTCGAGGTATTTAGCTTCCAAAGGTGTTCATGAAAGAAGAGAACTGAAACACCTTCATTGCGAATCTTGCCTAGCATATAAGGAAATATATGCTTGAAGAACATCATCCACTGGGAAATGTGCATTAAAGAATTTCTTTACCTGCCAGTGAGAGCAGACTCATATCATAAGAGCAAAAGTATTTTACAAGAAATAAAGGTGAAAACAGCGAGTACACAAGATAAGATATATAATCATGAAATGTTTCAGATAAACGATCTATGGCTTGTAACATGACACTAGATCTGAAGTTCAATGATTACCTCACTGTAGGAATTTGAAAGCAAAAGCCCCCTTAGTTTTTGTTCCTCGTGATTAAATAGGACTATGTGGCTTGATGTTGACCAGTTGGAGGCCATCTGTGATACAAAATTGACTGGATCCATTTTGAAACAGTCGGATTCCATCAAAGCTCTATTTCCATCTCTGACCAACATGAGAAAGAGAATGATTAGGAATAGAGTTAAACAGATATTTTACAGTAATAATAGAAAATCAATATGTCATGGGAGTAAATAATGAAATCTTACTCAGGAGAACAATCCAAAAATCGCATTGGCAGCTTACGATGCAAGGTGGAATAGTATGGAGTAGCATGGCAAGGTGTTAAGAAGAGGATGCTCTTCACATTCCCTGTGTGTGCTTCATTTGCTAAAAAAAATCATTACATCTTCTCTTCCTCTCTGGCTGACAATTTTAGAGGTAAAGTCAATAAAACAAGTAAATGACAAGTACTCCAATAACGGATGAATAGACAAAGCAAATACTGACGAATTGTTTTTGATACATGATGAGCCATATGCTTATGTAATACAAATTCAGGTACATGCATCAAGAGATTAAAAAACTTTTCAACCATCACATGATGTGGAAAAACCACAAACAATATAAAAAAACATGAACATGCATTATGCAAGTGTAACTTTTTTGCAAAGCTTTTAATTTTTTATTTTTTTGCAAAGCTATGCAAGTGCAACTTACCTGATGAATTAAACCCGTGTATAGTGCCACAGGTAGATTTGTTATAACAAGAAATAGGACAGTCACTGCTCTTACCGAGCGCCGTTTACTACGGTTATAAAGAGAGTGCTTGTCCATGTTGCCAGATGACATCTTTGCCAGTGAATAGCCTGAAAACATCAGGGCTATCGGAAGCAGTGTAAGACAAACCTGCAATCAGCGTAATAAGACATGGATTAGGGAACACGACAGTTATACTCTCTAGTTAAAAACAATTTATATGTAAGACATGGAAACCTGAATTCTTTGTGGCCAAGGATGCTGTATACTCCCAAGACCCACACAATCAGACCAGAAAACTTCCATTCCTTTGACTTATAAATTCCATGTAACAATAAAGGTAGGAATGTGAAAACCATGGCAGGAAATCCCTGTGTGAAGTACCAGTGCCACACATGGGTTCCATAGAAGTCTCCACCAGATGAAAGAAAATTGAATTTGAGGAAATTAAGAGGCACAATGACCCATGAGCCATACATCCATCGATCCAATAGACACGATAATGAAACAACAAAGGCCCTGCATGATCATGAAGTAAAAGACAACGGATTATTGAAATGGAAAAGATTACAAGATGATACTTCATGGAATATTGTAGAATGGAATGTCGCATGGTAACACGACTATATCGTCGGATAATTTGACACATTTAACATGACATGAAGATCTAAAGTAATGATTAATGACAACTACTGAAAGAGTTAGAACTTACAACTCACCCGATAGGCATGATCTCAAGGAGCAGGAAATTCATCCAATTCTTAGATGATATTAGCGTAAGAACTCCAACGTACAACCAAGTAATAGCACTTGTTGGCCGAAGGGCACAAGCCAATGCAGCAACCAATAAGCCCAACTTTCTTGAAGCAGTTTGACATTGTTTAGTTAGAGTACTAAATGCAAACCAATAATACAGGCCAACAGTGGTCAAAACTGTTTCCAGACAGTTCGAGTATGTTCTTGGAATGCAGAAGAACATGAACCAGTTCGTTAACTGGCAAAACAACTTCATACGTTTAGAAGTTAAAGAAAAATTGTTTTGTGGTAAGAATCACAAGTAAAAGTTCAGATAACAAAACTCATCACTAAGGATACTGCCCATCGAGCAACATGTTCATTAAATACACGTTGAGAAAGCTTATACAAATATAGATCCCCAATCGAGGACAACACTGCTTGCAAAATTCTTGGAGCCCTGATCTGTAATACACATGCAAATCAAATGAACTAACAAATTACTAATTACAAATGACAAGTGATGAAGAACAACATGAGTGTCTAAATTCATAAAAAATGAATTTTATCTTTCCATAACTCAACAACTGAATTTCTATGGGATCAACGATTGACCGTACAAAAAACTAAAAGGACCAAGGTAATGCCAGAAATTTTGTCTGGAGGGTCAAAACTTGTATAACCACAATTCCTGGGTTCAAAATCCATTAATTTAAATATATAAACTACCTATAAATTCTCTGATACCATTAAGCAACATAGTAGAATCCAAGAGAGTCGCTTGATCCCTAAACCCTACTTGACACCTGCCTGGGAGCATGTACACTACATCACTTCAATCCACTCACTAGCAATTTATCATGTAGAACTTTAAAATCAGGCGTCACGGACAAACAATTAGTGTGAATGCAGCGTATCAATAAAACACACAAATCACAAAAACCAATCTGCATTCCCATGAAAATAAAGATATAACCCAGAGGGGTCAAAACACATACAACTAAAATCCCCAGAAGGTCAAAACCAACGAATCCAAATTTAAAACTATCTACCATTTTTCACCATAGTCCATACAAACTAGGCCATTTTCCATAATCCAGGGAAGTCGCTCGAGCCCCGACATCATACTTGACAGTAGCCCTAGTAAGGATAATCTTCAGCATATCACCTTAATCCATTTACTAGCAATTAATAATGTAAACTTTTCAAACATACATCTTTTGGGGTTATGGAGAACCAAGAATCCAATAGTCAGGGCGACCCAGAAAATGCGACACATCAATAAATCACATAAAAACCACTCAATTCAGCATTCTCCACTAATCACGTCCAAAACAGAAAAAGATCAAAACTTTATCACACCACCAACTTCCCCATCCCTACCATGAACCAGGGCGTGTCGAGCCCGAGCAGACCCAACACCTTATACAGCGAAGCGAACAGCAGAGGATGCAAGTAGCTCCTGATCCCGGCCTTCCACTCCCAGGTGAGATGCCCATACATGCAAAACAACTAAAATAAGCTGAATCCCGACTTCAAAACCTAAAAAAGATGGGAACTGGGAGATTTTTAGGACCCGAAGGCGACGCGGTGGGCGACCTCGAGGGCTTGCCAGTGCTCGTCGGGGTCGAAGTAGGTGCTGAGGAGGAGGGCGTTGGCGACACGGAAGAGGAGGAGGAGGAGGGACCAGAGGGTCTGGGTGGGGAGGGGTTGGGGAGGGTTAGGGTTTGGTTTGGGGGGGATTTGGGAGGTCGGGTTAGGGTTTGGTTTGGATCGGTTTCGGAGCATCGCGGGAGAGGAGAGAGCGAAAGAGAGAGGTCCGATGATTATGTATTCCTTAATGATGGTGTTTAGAAATTGGATTAGGAGGAAGAAATACTTCGAAATTTTATTTAGATTTTAGATTTTATTTATTTATTGTCATAACCATCTAAGAGATTCATAAGCTTTTAGTGAAATTATCTTGATAACATTGTTAAAAATATATATGTTTATCGTATTAACAACCTCATCATTTTAGCATCTCAATCGAATTAAGAATTATTATTTCATCCTCAACACCAACCACTTTCCACATCAAATTGATCCGAACTACTCTGACTATTCACACCAAACCCAATCTCACACGAAATCACCGTGATACCCCCCAAGACCACATGAGAAAACAAAACCCAAGCATGGGAGCATACGAAACGCACATCCCCTGGCCTTGAGGAGGCGTCGGGGATCCTGACAGAGAGGTAGAGGGACGGTGGAGAGGGGGTTCTTGCGGGGGGCACATACAAGGAGCTTAGAGTGGGAGCAGGAGGGAGAGGTGGGATTAAGGTTTGTCGGTTTGGGGAGGAGGCGGTTTAGGGGTTATTGTTTTCGACTTAATGTTAATGAGTTATGCGGGTTATATGAGACGGGTTGAGAGATAATCGCAATCCGCATTAGACGGGGGGGGGGGGGGGGGGGGGGGGGGGTTAAACCCGCCCTATTTATACCCTACATGATGTTCCTTTTTTTTGTTGAATGTCGGTAGCTCGTGGTATTGCAAGGCCACATAGCTATGCTTTAAGATGATTTGTTGGATCGTTGTATTTGATTTTGACCATAAGGTAATTTAGAGTGGCGATCAAATCCATGTGGTAGGAGATATGACTCCTCACATGTAAAGTGCAAATAGATACGAAGTATCTGCATTTTTTTTAAAGATATGAATATCATTTTCCACATCCAAGTGGATACAAATATTAGTTTTCAAATGTTAGCCGATACAAATATATATTTTTTGAATTTTGACATATACAGATATGCATATTTTGGTCACTTAGGGATTTTTGCTGGATTAAAATAATGGTTTGCCTGTGTTAAAAATCGTGATCTTTTCATTAATCCTTTTAACTTCTACTTACGATTTCACTACCAATTTCTAAGCTAATATAGTTAAAATATAATTTTATCAAAATTAATAGGTTTTTTTTTTGTGAATTACCATGATATACACTCATTATATATTGTATATGTACACCACAAACCAACACTCATTTTATATTGCACATATACACCACACGTTCTTTTTTATCCATATCCATTTATAAAATATTTATGCTGCATTTGTATCTGTTTGTAAGGATATGAATAAATACACCCTTCCGCATTAGTCTTAGATGTTCAGTTAGACATTTTTTCATTTTCATATATGAGGCAATCTGTACCATATCCACAAATCAAATAAAGATATGAATATGATAAGACTCATATTTGATCGCTATCCAATCTGTTTGCTTCCTGCTCCCAGGACCATACCTCCTAGCTCCATACCTGGTGGTTTATTCATGTTCCATCTTCGTTGGCATGTCTATCGAACTAGAATTGATACTCGGTAGATCTGTAAATTTGAAACTAAAAACTGAGGATTGTGTCTAACGCTATCAAGCCAGCATCTCGTAACAGAGGAAGTTGATTTTTTTTCAAAAGATCTTTTTTACCCCCACCTGTACTTTATTTTTCAAAGGAACTAAAGTCATTATGGTTTATTATTAAGATGATTAAGAGGTTACAAGATGAAGATCCATCAAGATACAAGTAACGAAGACAACATAGTACAAACAAAAAAAATTACATCAGGTCATATAACTTAAAAAGTCCACCCATAGTATTTCTCAAGGATATGGAGTGTGGATATAGTGAGTTGGATATTATAATAGGTTTTTTTTTAGTAATGGGTATTATAATAGGTTGTAGGGAGAGTGGGAGACTATGGTTCAAGATGTACAGATGTGATTCAAAAACTATTCTAGCATCCTCTGCTCCATTTTACTAAGAAGATGTGCCCATCACAACAACAAAAATCAGGAAGTTAACAAAACAAAACAAGAAACATTAGGAAAGATGTATACATATCTAATCGTTTAATTTAACCTCATTGATCCAAGCATTACAGATTTGGAGCAAAATTAACACCACAAACAACTATCTAATCTTTCACATCTGAGATCTATCTTTTAGAAGGTGCTTTAACAACAGAATACTTGTTACAGAACTCAGATCTACAATGCGCTCCTCAAGCCATTAGTTATAGAATTGGAGCAAAACTAACACCACAAACAACTATCTAATCTTTCACATCAGAGATCTATCTTTTAGAAGGTGCTCTAACAACAGCATACTTGTTACAGAACTCAGATCTATAATGCGCTCCTCAAGCCATTAGTTGTGATAATAGTGCACCTCTTTTGGTATTAGTTGTGTTGTGTTCTTTAATGCGGTCTTCAAACCTTTCATTCCTGTGATGGTGGGAAAAATCTTTTGGCATCAAAAGGCTCAAACTCAGACCCACGCCTAGGTGGACCACAGTCACCTCCTATGTTCATCGGACCAAATGCTGCAATTAAAACAAATAACACACAAATTAAAAGACCTAAATGCTAGAGGTAACACAAATTTATGAGCTAATGATTTCTAGAAATGTAGTTTCATCTTCTAAATAACCTCTTCGTAAGAAACTAACTATGCGAGATATTCTACATTGCCTATGACCCTTGAATTCTTACATAGAACCCCAAATTATGTAAATGTCATCTTCATACAACCGTAGTTCCTCAGTGAATAAATGCTCCATAATATTAAATATCAGATGCCTTATTTTGAAACAATTTCAAAAAATTATATAGGCATACAGTTGCAAATTGTAATGATGTATTACAAATGATGTTCCGATAAAAACCAATTTATGCTCGTCAATATTTTTTGAAAGACTGTATTTGAAACTTTGGAAGGAATAAATACAGAAAATACCATGATTTTTATAATAAGATAACCTACCTTTGTCTCTCATTCTTCGCTCCCTGTCATACTCAAACTTGTCGCGTATCAAGCTGACTTTTTGCCATGTGTCACCTTGGTTCCTTCCTCTAAAACCTTCATCGCTTCCTCTAAAGCCTTGGCTCATTCCTCTAAAACCTTGATCGCCCCCTCTAAAACCTTGATACCCTCCTCTAAGGCTTTGGTCCATTCCTCCAAAGCCTTGGTCCTGTTGTGCGAAAAGAGAGTATAATATTAAGTCGTGTTGTAAACTCAAGAATGCAGTGGAACCACAGACCAAATTCAAAAATGTCAAAAATAGATAGTTGGCTTGTGTTACGTATAGGCTTGACACATAGTGATAAGCCAAGGATCTTATGCAGCTAGGGCTGAAGTTAGTTCAGCATTGAATAGACTATTAGTTCAAACATGACTGCTGACTCGACAACAAGAACATAATGATCTCATTATCAGCAACATAGTTAAAGTTTGCATACAAAAGTCCATATCAATGACACTTCACTAGACTGCTCCCGTTGAAGATTGTTAGAAATTCCTCTCAGTATCCTCCGTGAGATAATTCAAAAACAGGAAGAACAACCACAATGAAACATGTAAGGATGAACTGACCCTTGCTTGATCAGCATAAGATTGTCTTCTCCTGCAATAATAATGAATTTGTGTTAAAACGTAAATAATATAATAGTAGCAGAACGTGAAAGAAATTAAGAAATACAAAGTAATTCACCTGTATGGTGAGAAATCTAAATCATCATCTTCTGCAGATTCATAGTTAGCATGATCCTGTGCAATTTTCTTGGAATATCCTTCATCCCAATATAACCTTTCCCAATTCTCTCGAAGTTCCTGGTAAAGCTCCAAATATTTTTTGCACCATGGATCGTGCTCCTATCAGATAAAGCATGATTAAGTCTATGGTCCCATCATCAAGAGAGGAAGGACCCTAATGTTCCAGTCCCAGATAAATTTATTTAGAACACAAAAGGAGAAGCTCAATTTGACAGAAATAAATATCAAATAAATACATTTAATCATCTTTAAAGCCTTGTTATTCTTTCAGAAATAATGTTACATTGATTTGATGATAATTAAACAAGCACGGAGAAGCAGGTAATGATTGCATGAAACTCATTAAAAACAAAAGCAACAATAATTGAACAATTTGTCAAAAAACTCCAAAGCAACAAAAACATAATCTACAAAATAATGATTTTCTGCGAAATCATCAACTTAGCAAACCCAATAAAGAGGTTTTCTGTAAAACGAAAAACACCAAATCTCACACAAAATAAACATTTCCTCCAGAATGTCCTAACTTCTAGTTCCCTAAAAAGTGTATCGGAGAAGAAAGCGTGAGAGATGTTTGACGAAATATCAAAATAAAAGGCGGTGGGCAGTTGTTGAAATGTAAGCACGAGAGGTGTTTGACAAAATATCGAAGTAGAAAGCGGTGTGCGGGTGTTGAATGTTGGTTCTTAGACGAAGCACAAGAGGTGTTTGATGAAACACCAAAGTAGAAGTCGGTGGCATGGAACACTATGATTAATATACACATGATACGTGCAAGTAGATAAGCAGCATGGTGTGTGTAACTATATCCTTTCAACTCATACTTTTATGCTAAAATAGGATTAACATTATGATTAACATATGGAGCCTTAAATTCTCCAATAAATTCAGCAAAAGACTAACCCGACACATACAAACATTTTTTTTCTTTTTTATTAAGAAAGCTACCACTACTATACTATCTTTATCGGTTTATCACTAACAGAACGGTTACATATGAGTCTTCTGGCAGTACGTACCTGCCGAAATAATTAACTAAAGCTATAACCCCTTTGTGGTGAGCAATGATGTAAAGACCACAAATGCCAGCCAATATTAAGCATAACCTGCTACCATAACGATAATAACCAAGATACTAGTGTTTAGATACTGGCATTACCGTTCTCAAATAGCAAAACCCAGGATCCCAACTCCTAATGGCCAAAAGGCTCAAAACCCTACTTCCACTCTAATCCAAGTACCAAATGGTTCCAACTCCCCAAACCCATAAAAAAAACTTAAAAGCCCCAAATCCTCCATCAAGGAGCCCCTAAATTCACCATTGAGACTAACTTAATATTAGGTCTATCAATTTCTGTCATGACTTGAAATTAGGACACAATTTAAACAAGACTTGATACAAAATTGTTGAGTGGTGGAAATGCTTTATTGCGATGATTTTGAAGATATAAGCATAAAACATGGTACACAATTCGACACGAAAATGACAATATTGTACACGGTATATTTATTGAATCAATTGTTTTATACTTGATAATTGTTATTGAATATATTATTTGGAAATGAAATATCAATATAACATGTTACTTAACTATTTTCAACCTATATATGGTGAATCTTCTTAACACGATTGACACGAAATCCTGACACAACACATTACTCTTTGAATTACACGAACACTACACCATTAACATGTCTACTTGAAATGCAACTATCCAACTTCAAAAACCCTCCATCTACTCTTACTCAAGTGCCTAACATTCCAAACCCCTAAAAATCAAAACTTTTCCCAAAAAACTTCCACAACAACTTCAAACCCCCTAAAAACCAACCTTTTCCCCGAAACCTTCCAAAATCCTAAAACCCCAACTTTTTCCTCCGTACCGTTTCCTTGAGCACGAGCCTAGTCCTCCGCATGAACTGCTCCCGCATCTGCTTCCTCTTCCGATTGGGGAGATTATCCCGGGGAATGACGAACCTCTCCCGTGGAGGCACGTTGGGCCCCACCTCGTGCATCTCGCCGTCCACCGCCCACCACTCCGACTTAACTTCCCTCATCCCCGTCAGCACCAGAGGGACCTTCCCCCGGGACGAGTTCGAACGGCCGGATGAGAAACCACGCCGGAGGTGGTGGATGACGACGGCTCGCGTCGGCTGCCGGAGCATTTTGGGCGAAGAAGAGGTGGAGTTGGAAGTTTGGAATGTGATGAGTCCGAGAAAGAGGATCCGGTTTTGGGTGATATTAGTAGGGTTTTATTCGACCCGGCTTAGAGTCCGACTAGGTAACATGATTTTCTTTTCTTCTTTTTTTATATAATTGGTAGGATTAATTTTAGGAAGATTTTTCAAAAAAAATTAAAAATTTCCAAAATAAACCTCATTGGAAAGTATTTTCCATATTAGACCACCTGTCATCACGTCGCAACACGTGGTGGCGGCGGGTTTTGTTTTTTAGTATATACAAAACTCGGCGTTTCAAACGACGAGATCTTTAAAAAAGATTGGAGGACTCGGCGTTTGAAATGCCGAGTTCTGTAAAAACATTTGGAGAACTGACGTTTGAAACGCCGAGTTCTGCATTTTTTTTGGAGAACTCAGCATTTCAAACGTCAAGTTCTACAAAAATGTTTTGAAGAACTCATTGTTTTAAACACCGAGTTCTGTAAAAAAAAATTAGAATAACTCGGAGTGTCAGATGCCGAGTCCTTCGTAACACAACTCGATGTTTAAGACACAGAGTTTTACATAGTTCGAACACTTGGAAAAAAAGTCGCACCCCGTAGGAGGGTGCGGAGCTTGTTCGGAGAACTCGACAATGAAGAGTCAAGTTCTGTAAAAAAAAAACTTACCTACCCACCCCAGAGTAAGAATTCATTCCACCCTACGAAACCCTCACGACAACATCCAACAAACTCATCCCCATCCTCATCCCCCCCCCCCCCCCCCCCCCCCCCCCCCCATTTTGGTTTACTAAAGGTAAGGTGAGTCATTCTTAGATCACCTTCATTTTTTCCAATACGTGTTCGCATAGTCCAAGCATGTGTGCTACTACGTAACCTTATTCGAAAACATATGCCAAATGTGAAGAATGAGAACACACCATTTTTTACAAAACTCGACACCTTTATTGTCGAGTTCGATTAGGCATCCGAAAAGGCTCCGCACCCTCATAAGGGGTGCGAAATATTTTCTAAGTGTTCGAACTATGTAGAACTCTTTATCTTAAACATCGAGTTGTGTTACGAAGAACTCGGCATCCGACACTCCGAGTTCTTGAAAACAAATTTTTACAGAACTCGACGTTTGAAACGCCGAGTTCTCAACAATTTTTTACAGAATTTACCGTCACGACGTGGTGGCAGCGGGTATATATGGAAAATACTTTCCAAATATGTTTATTTTGGAGAGGAAAAATTAAAATAATTTTATTTTGAAAAAATCTTCCTTAATTTTATCACGTGACCGCATTCCACCGACATGGTTTGCTATGAGAATGGAATCCGACTCAGGTTCTCATCCCATCCTACTAGTCTCTCAACCAGTAAGGACTAAAGATACACTTTTTGTGAGTAACATGAACGTGAGAATTACGAAATCCAAACTAAACCATAAATTGATTTTGATATATATATATATAATCAAACTAAATGCTCTGTTGGGTTTCGGTTCATGTTTCAACGGGAGAGAAAAAAAGAGTGAGAAGGAAAATATGTATATTAACTCTTAAACATTATTATGATTGTTTTTACAAATTTTACTTATTAGTAAATAACAAAATATGAATATTATATATTAGATTGTTTGGGATATATTTTACAAAAACAATCAATTAAATATTTATTTAGCTAACATTTTCAGTAGGGCTATCAACTTTTGTTTGATCTCGAAACTTGATAAAAGCTTGACTTTGATTTATCTTGAAAATAAATGAGTTAAGTTAAAAATTAAAAATCTTTCAACTCAGATTGTTAAACAAGCTAGTTTGAACTCGAAATAGTTCGAGCTCAACTCGAAATAGTTTATTGTTGAATTTATATTTTTTACTATTTAATAATAATATACAATTTTCGAAATTTTAACTCGACTCAACTTGTTTACGTCCCTAATTTTCACGAAAAAGTATAATAATAGCATTGTTCAAAATTTTAATAGAAAAATCACAAACAAATTTCCGATGTCATGACATAAATAGTCCAAAAATGTTAATGCATAACAAATAAAGTTTTCTACAATGGCATAACAAACTTAACTACTATTTTGTGATAAGGGTGTGAACAAGGTATTGAAAATAATAAGACATCCGAAATGACTTATGAAAAGCCAACAACGTGATAGACGGACGCGCGCGTCACGGACGCGCCTTACGTGGATCTGTACAGCTCAGATATTTTTCTTTGAGTCAGCGTCCAGTCAGCGAAATTTCTCTTCGCGCGTTTTGGTCTTTTTAAAAAACGTCGGTTCTTTAAGTTGAACGATTCATTTCCCAATACACAGATAAAACAGTGTGCAAACCCTAGGACATCATGCAGTCTCATTATTCGTGCAGAGCCCACACTTATCATAATAAAATATTTGTTTTTAAGTTTTACGTTGGATCAACTTAATTTGTCTAGCTTACTTTATGTGTGTGTGCAGTTTACATTATGTGTTTGTCCTGTTTACGTTATGTGTATGTCCGGAATAAGTGTATATTGTTGTACGGAATAAGTGTATTTGCTGTCCGGAATAAGTGTATTTGTTGTCCGGTTTAAGAATAAAGTGTGTCCAGAAACGGAACATAAAGTTTGTCCGGAATAAGTTGATTTGTTGTCCGGAATAAGTGTATTTCCTGTCCGGAATAAGTGTATTTGCAGTCTGGAATAAGTGTAGTTGTCCAGAATAAGAAGAAAGTGTGTCCAGAAACGGAACAGAAAGTTTGTCCGGAATAAGTGTATTTGCTGTCCGGAATAAGTGTATTTGTTGTCCGGAATAAGTGTATTTGCAGTCCGGAATAAGTGTAGTTGTCCAGAATAAGAAGAAAGTGTGTCCAGAAACGGAACAGAAAGTTTGTCCGGAATAAGTGTATTTGCTGTCCGGAATAAGTGTATTTGTTGTCCGGAATAAGTGTATTTGCAGTCCGGAATAAGTGTAGTTGTCCAGAATAAGAAGAAAGTGTGTCCACAAACGGAACAGAAAGTTTGTCCGGAATAAGTGTATTTGTTGTACGGAATAAGTGTATTTGTTGTCCGGACTAAGTGTATTTGTTGTCCGGTTTAAGAATAAAGTGTGTCCAGAAACGAAACATAAAGTTTGTCCGGAATAAGTTGATTTGTTGTCCGGAATAAGTGTATTTGCTGTCCGGAATAAGTGTATTTGCAGTCCGGAATAAGTGTAGTTGTCCATAATAATAAGAAAGTGTGTCCAGAAACGGAACAGAAAGTTTGTCCGGAATAAGTGTATTTGTTGTCCGGTTTAAGAATAAAGTGTGTCCAGAAACGGAACATAAAGTTTGTCCGGAATAAGTGGATTTGCTGTCCGGAATCGGAATAAGTGTATTTGTTGTCCGGAATAAGTGTATTTGCAGTCCGGAATAATATATGGCTTCATTATTGTCGGAATAAACAAATCAATATATGGAATGCAATAATATGATGTCGAAACAAAAAAACGTCTGCAAAGCGTGCTCCCTCTGTCTGCTCGCTTTGCGGGGGGGACTCACGTCCCCCGCAGGGGCTGCCGCCCCCTGCCACCCCCGCACAAACTCAACAAACCTCCCACTGTATATTTTACCCCACAAGAATTACGTTTAGGAAAAAAATAGCATCTCAGATTCCCTGTTTATGTAGAACATCGGGAAGTCTTCGCACCGTCCCATTCACGTTGCTTACGTTGTGAAGAATCCTGGGAGTCGGCATCAGACGCTTCTTCGACCCAATATCTTGCTCGATATGGTGATTTATTCTGGAGAGAAAGAATGAAGAAGAAAGAAAGAGTGTCATCATATTTGTATTTGGGTGGAGAGAGAGAACGTGCTGAGTTGAAACGCATTTAATGTGATTTGAGTGGACATCAGGAAGAAAAAACAAAAAAACATTCATGTTTTGGCCACGTAAGGGCTGACATGGATGTCCACGTAGAGCGCGTCCGTGACGCGCTGCGTTCATAAAACATTTTCCTTATTTTTAGCCTACTCAGAAGAAAAAAATTCCCCTGAAAACAAACAAATTAATTGCAAATAACCAACTAATGACTCCGTATTCATATCCGCAAATCAAACGTGAATATATTTTTTTGAAATAGAATAAAATATGGATATCAATATGAAAATATTGAAACTACATAAGATTGGGGAGAAGATATTTAGAAACTACAGAAGACATCTATCTACTTTTATTCTACCTAATAAGTGGGCACACTAAAAATCAGACAACCTGTGTTCTGTCTTTATTCACCCCGTGAACACCAAAGCCATGCATGCTACTGAGGAAATAAATTGCCTTTGTATCACGAGTAGAGGAACCAATGTAGAATTTGGCGAAAATTCCAATTAGAAAACAAAAGGACAGGTAAAATGGTTTAGCTTATGTTTCACCAAACGTATATAAACAAATAAACATGAGTGCAATTTAAGGGGCCGTTTGGATTAGCTTCTAGGAGTTTATTCTTCCTTTTAGAATCAATTATTGCAGAAAACCTCAGGAATCTGATTTTTCATGTGAAACTGATTCTTCATATGATGTGTTTGGTTAATTTGATTATCTCATTTCTTAAATGACTTACATACCCTTCAGATTATAAAATAAAATTAATGAGCGGAATAATTCAATTAAGTAGATAACCCTGTTATTTGTTATTTGCAATAGAATGTGAATATTAAAATTTGGGTGTTGTACTTTGAAGCTTATCATAGATTTTTGGTACTCGTGGTGTTTAACAAATTAAGAGTAATATTATTGTTTTTAAGTAAATTTAGTAATGTAATTGAAACACACGAAATAACATTTAAAAAATAATTTCCAATTAATTTTTATTTTACGGTAGTGATAAATTTGTAATTTTTTTTTGTTTTGTAAATAATACAACCAATGAGGACAATATAGTAATCTGACATTAAGAATTGACGAAGAAAACGAAGAAGCGGGAAAAAATGAATTACAAGAGATTAGACTCGATTTTTAAAGAATCAACATAATTATGTTGAAAGTTTTTGGATGAGAAAATTTGATTCTTTTCTGACATTCTTTAGAATCAACTCCAACCTATGTGTGTTTTTCTTTTAAACTTCTTTATAAATTGATTTGAAAGTGGTTGGATTTCACCAAAAATTTGCCCCAAAGGGCAACTATTGCTAAAAATGAAAGATGGTATTTTTGGCAAAAAAAAGAGACAGATAGGGACATATATGATGACGCGCTTAATGAGCCAAATTTGATTAAACTAATTTAACATCCGTTATTTTTTATTTAATCTACTCATTATCTCACCCCATTTTAAATCACAACCTCGCAAACATTCCAAGATTTAAATTAAAAAAATACAAATCAGAATTGTAAATTTTGTTTAACGATGAAAGTATCCATGAACGTAAAACATAACAATATTTAAAATCCGCTTCATGCAAAAAAAAAAATATGCAGGAAAAAATATGTAATGTATTATTACAAGCATGATATGATTAAGACGATATAAGTGTGGTTACACTAAAATAACACATATAATATTGGTCCATTAGATGGAACGAAAGATTCGTGGGAATGAGAGATGAAGTTCTACCACCGTAGTAATCTATGGTCGGTTGAACGTAGTTACACACTAATAAATAAAATTAATCCTACCACTTATAGACAAATTGGCGCACTATATTGACCCTTGTATAAAAATTAATCCTTTCTTAATAACCATGCATGTGATCATACAAGCAATATTATTCCTCCAAATAACAAAGAAATATTTTCCGTAAATTCTGGGTCTAAAAAAACATTTTTATTCTCAAAAATTGTGCACTTTCCTTATTCAAGTGCCATATTAATGCACAAGCATTGAACTTTTCAATAAATAACATAAACAAAAAATTAAATTAATTCCAAGATTGCTTTCATGTTCTTTTTATGGTGTCCATAATTTGCTGAACCTTAGGTCATAAGATCGAATTCTAGCAAGACACTTTATTTAATGCTAATGCGTTCCGGTGAAAATAGTATTGGACCACCCCCAGTTTGGAGCCGCAACCCGCCTGTTCCCACTTGCCAAGGAATTCTGGGTCATCAAAAAAATAAAAAAAATTTGCTGCCATTCCCATAACCTGCTCTGCTCTGCTCTGCTCCCATCACACAATCCAATACACATGTTATTGTTATGTTATTAGTATATATTAATCAATAGAATCACCCATCACCCCCTTAATTGCCAACAACACAAACCAAACACAAAAGGACAGGATTGTAAGCAGAGGTGTTGGGCAAGAATACTCAACACAGATCAGCCACAAAGACGCCAGCTTTGGTGGAGAAACAAGCGGGTGTGTGTGTGTTTGAACAGGCAAAGATCCAGTCTTTTTTTGGAAAAGACAACTTTGGGAGGGAGAACAAGAGAAGGGTTGTTACAGACATGTCTTCTGCTGTTGTTGGTGGGATTTCAGGTGCAAACAACAACTTGGGCTGCTCTGAGATGGAGGAGGTGGTGGAGAAGAGCAAGTGTGGGGAGAGCAGTGGGAATGGGGAGGAGGAGGAGATAAGTAGGAAGCTTAGTCAGGCTTCCATTTGCTCCTCAACTGAAAACAATGAGGAGGGAGAGAGTGATGAGGAGGATAAGGAGTTGGTGCTTGGGCCTCAGGTTACTCTCAAAGAACAGCTTGAGTTGGATAAGGTAATGGAAAGCAAAGACATGTTATTATTATTATTATTTCATGGTGGATTTTGATGAAGCAATGGCATGATGTGTTTTTTTTTAATTGGGGTGTTTAATCTTTTGCTTTGGAGTTGTGGGAAATGATTGGGTTGGATAAGGTGAAGGAAATAACAGAAATGGTGTGGTTGTATGTTTCTTGTTTGCTTTTGCATCTTGATTGGATTTATTTATTTTTTGTAGGATTTAGATTTGCTTATTTAGTGGCCTTTCTTGTTTTCATGTGTTATATGTTCTTTTAGTAGATTAGTCAGTTTTTGTCTGGGTACTTCTTTCTTGAGGAAATGATCATTTTCCAACAAATGTCATTTCCCAAGAGAACATCTTATTCCCTTTTCTGTGTTTGGAGAAAAATATTCATTCAGTCTTAAATTTTTCCTATTTCATGTATAAAAAATTGTCCTTAAAATCAGCATAAATAAACAGAAAATTTGTTCCATCCCGTTCTTTTTTTTTAACTTGCACGGCCACTTCTTCACTTGCATGGTTAGTTGAATCTAATTTGAACTATCACTATTATTCAAACACAGATCCTTCTTTATGATATTATAAATAGGGCTCTGTGATCCTTGCTGGTTTGTTTATCAAAAGATAACTCTTTGAATGAGTAATTTTCTCTGGTTAGGATGATGAGAGCTTAAGAAAATGGAAAGAGGATCTTCTTGGCAGTGTAGATCTGTCCGCTGTTGGAGGTAATTACTCACTTAAACCTCTTCCATCTTGGTTTAAACTCACCCAAGTTCCTTTTTCCTGTTGTTGTACTTCTAGTTTAATATTTCAATTTTATTAGTGGTTAATGCAATGTCTTAGTTTTAAGCTGCAATTTTCAAGGTTTCAAAATGCAATGCATCACTGACACAAGGCAAAAAATCTTATAAACAAAAAACATTATGAACATGTAAAGAACAAAGTGCAGTAACGGATAGTACCTGCTGCCATAAGAATTTGATGTTTTCATCTATAGAATTGGTACAGAAAATGCTGAACCAGAAGTCCAGATCCAAAGCCTCACCATCCTGTCACCTGACTGCCCCGACCTAGTTTTGCCGTTACCATTCACTGCGAAAAGCAAGGGAAGCGTCTTCACACTCAAAGACGGAAGCCAATATCAGCTCAAGTTTACCTTCACAGTCTCAAACAACATTGTTTCTGGACTTAAGTACATAAACACAGTTTGGAAAACTGGAGTAAAAGGTAAAAATGCTAAATGCAGTTAACAATTATCATCTTTTAATCTGGTTCTACGGATTGAGAAAATAAGGTACCATGTCATGCAGTTGACAGCAGCAAGATCATGCTGGGAACCTTCAGTCCTCAGTCCGATCCTTACACGTACAAGTTGGAAGAGGAGACCACTCCTTCAGGTTACTTTTCCAGAGGTTCCTATTCAGCAAGAACAAAGGTAAAAAAAGACACTGTAATTAGAACGTTGAACCTAAAATCTATTTATGCACATTGAAAGAGACCAGCTTCAGGAATTACCTTTGCTGCTTGCTGTTTCAGTTTGTCGATGACGATGGAAAATGCTACCTTGACATCAGTTATCATTTTGAGATACGGAAGGAATGGCCTTCTTAACTTGGTCCGAGCATTAGTGGTCTCCAACAAAGTTGAAAGATTTCTCTTCAGTGGAGTAGATATCGTGGACACGAACCAACACCAAGACTCGTCTTTTCTAATTCACTTTTTTTTAACTTCTTTGTTGTTGTTTAGTCGGCTTATCTTATGGATTCACATACGTAGTATTGCCGTTTACGGGATTCTGCTAGAAAGGATCATATTTACAGCTACCATCTTGTGAGATTTCTAGAGCTAAAGCCTTCGGATTGTGTTGGTTTCTGTTTCTCATGATTACTAAAAATTTACAAGAAACAATTTGGCATAACAAATTAAGATCAGCAAATGTGCAACACCAACAGCACCTTTGGAATAATCTTTACAAGCACGCTTCAATCTAAAATCTGAAAGCTAAAGCTACATCTATAGCACAATAAAAGGCAAAGAACAAGATACAGAAGTTGCATGAAATTTAACGCAAGTTAAGAAAGAAGAGATACTATACAACATGTCTGACTGAACGTAAGAACTATCTGCTTAAATTTTCTTCAAGAGAATAGTCAGACGCATAATCATCAGCGGTTGTGTTTGAAGTGGTTTCGGACAAATTGCTATCATCCCTGTATAGATTTAGAGTTCTGTTGTCGGTTTGTTGTTTCAAGTGCCAGAACATAATACTTGCCGTCAGCGTCAGCATCATCTTTTGATTTACCTGATGAGATGGAAATCAATAAGGGACCAAAACAAGTTTGTATAACAGAGCATCTACACTAACTGCACATAGAGTTTTAGGATTGAATTGCTACCTCAAGTATGTCTTCTTGAAGCAAAAAAATGGAGCACCCAAGCTTCCTTGCAACAGAAATAATGTATGTTGCATTCATCTTTTTCTCTTCGTCTGCGTTGCATCAGAAACAATGAAACAAGGAAACATATTCACAGTTTTTCGCAACACATCCTTAAGATTTTGATCAGTAGACAAGTTAGGAAGCACAGAAATTTTGCAAACCTTTTCAGATTATCTCAACAAAAAATATATATGAGTTGTGATCTGTAATACTGCATATATCCTTAAATTTTAATAAGCACATAAGCTTCAAGGAAAAGAAGGTGATGCTAAATTGCTCGCTTATTCAGATTAAGTCTGATTGTTATATAATTCCATATTTACTATCTAAATTTTTTAAAACTTTCCAATACAATGTCTACTGGCTTATCCGCACTTTTGGTACCAAAAAATAAAATTTATACTTGAATGATGACTAGCCTAGCAAAACAAACAATAAAGCTCATCACAAGGGTAGATATTCAGAATTCTACCGATAAAAAAAAAGATATTCAGAATTCCAAATTTATCAGTTTGAAAAAAAATGATGAAAAAAGCAACGTAACAATTTCCAGGTTCCAGCTAAACAAACTATGAAGGTTTAACGAAGTATACCATTGAGTCCTCTAGTCACAAGACTCGAGTCCATGACTCTCGGCTCTACTGCACTGAGCAGTTCCAGGAAAAAAACTCCGCTTGAGAGACGCTTATCCTGAAATTTACCCCAAAAAAATCCTGAAAAGACCACGTTATGACCAAAAGGTTCTTTACTAAAAAGTAGGCCAACCAACATGCACGAGAAATTCATATGGTTATCATAAGACCACCTTAGTCGTGCAACTTTGAGCCATTTTACTTCCTAATTTGCCTTCATAGAGGAAGAAAAGTTTCATGGAAATCCAAGCCGATTGCTCTGGTTCTTACATTACTACTGAGTATAGCAGTAGTCACTCGACAAAACCCACATTAGATTACTGACGTATTCTTTTGACTTGTAAGATACTAAGATCTGAGTTCCTCCACTGAGCAATGAGCACTAATTAAAATCAAAATGGAAACCACACGTTGATCTAATATTATAAATTGGTAGCCCAAAGGACAATGGCTAACCCTCGCATCTACCCATCTCTGAATGTGCACATGTTGGACCATGAAACACCACATTGAGGGGCGAACATCGAATGATCAATAATCAAGGACATTCTTGTGGCATATACGCCTGAATGTCTTTGCTTGATTTTGAGAAGGAAACCCACATTTCAGTAGTCATAATGAAAGCAGATAAAAAAAACTCTGGATATCCTCTAAACAACCTAGTACAAACAACACACAACATGAGATGATTAAGAAGAAACTACAAATTTGGCATAATGGACCCACAGGATAAACATAGATTGCAAGAGAAAAACACAGAATGTGAGGGTGTAAAGACCCAAAATACACCACGACACTACTAAATTTATACTTGATACTAACCGAAGATAAATGGTGTGCAGCTTAACACAATAACACTGAGAAATTATAATAAATATCAAAAAGAGATTACCTTGAAACTTTCCATGTGTGAATTTCTACCGGAATCTTTAACTTTGGAGTTGGCCCAATTTAAAATATCCACATCTGTAATCTCCTTTCCATGGGAATAAAACCGCAAGTTCTTTAAAAGTTGGAGGATGTTGTAACGCATCAACTGCCATAAGAAAGCTGGAAAAAGCAATGTCACTGGATGTGCAGATGCAAAAACCGAATCTCACAAAATATGAGAAATGTTTTGATAAATAGACAATATATCCCTAACAACAACGAGATAGTGATTGCCAAGGAGATAAAAGAGGCATGATAATCGATTATTAGTTAACAGCATACCCAATATCAGCTTCTTGTTTCCTTGTACAATATCATTCCCAGCAATATTAACCAGAGAAAACTTCAACTCCTTCCCAATCTCTACCACCTGATTACAGTTTTCTACTTTCTTAAATGGCATTTTCATAGGAGGCTTGTTTGCTACTTTCCAGCATACTATCCCAGGAGAAACCTTATCAAGGGCTTCCAAGAGAATCCAACTACAATAACAATAAATCAATCAATCTATGCAACTTAGCAAATAAAAAAACACATAAAACGCAAATAACATATATACCAGATTAACACGTAACAACTCACCCATTTCTTAGATCTTCAAAAACACTGGTAATGTATGTCGAAATTCCAAGCCCATTTATCCATAATCTAAATGCTCTCTCTTCTCTAGAAACATGGGCATCATCTAAATTTTCTCCAATTGATATTGGCTTTGTTTGTGCAGAGAGACCATTCCTACAAAATTGCAAAGCACAAAAAATGAAATATTAAATGATATGTGCACCATTATCTTCAGCCTCCATGCTGCATACCTATAAAAGAAGTCGTGAGACCAACAAATAACAACTAGTGAAAATGCATTCTATGCACGCTAAATAAACAACAAAGAATAATGTCTGAATTGTTGAATGCCATGAAAACAAGCAATGCCAAATCAAGTTCACCACAATTTAAGTTGATATGAGAACAAAATAATCTTCTTACTACAAATGCCACCAACGATTTTGATGTCTAGAGAACATAGACCCATTTATAACCTTCAAAAAGCTTAACCACAGGCAGAATAATCAGAATGAAATAGATCAATATTCAAACATAGATTTCCTTCTCTACCTATGGACTGCAATCTCTAAAGTCCAATGAATATTGGAAATTTCCAGGTTTGATAAAAAGATACTTCTCTTACCTGACTTGGAATCTCTTTAGCTTAGAAAAAACAAGATTATTCTAAGGCCACAATTATTTGACCTTGAATGACAAAAAAGACAGTCAACAACAAGATATATTAGGTACATATTATAAAATTTTAAAACGTACTTAAAAAACTGATGTCTACATCATTACCTTTGCTGGAAGACATGTGCCACAAAAGCAAGGTTGAGATTGGGTGAACCTTCAACAATGTCCTTCGCCATCAAATATCTTTTGCAACCCATTCTATCAGCATGTTGGAGGACTAACTCTGCTCTTTCCATGGGTTCTTTTGCTTTGGTAGCAGCTAGGTTGTTACTGTGCTCCGGCGCAAGAATATTTAGGAGATGTGCATAAGCTTGTGCATCCTGCAAGAGTCCAAGGGAAGTTTCAAGTAAAAGAAGAACAATGAGCAAAGAACATCTTTTACCACAACAAATTTGTTGACTGTAATTTAAATTCAGAATCTTGAGGTTCACTTTCAGAGGAACATGAAGCAGACAAAATATACTACAGCTCAAACATGATCCTTTTGAACTTCCAGATTTATCTGTTAAAAAATATTTGCTACAAAAATCTAAAGAAAGGTCCTATAATACAAAGTACATAAAGATACGTGAAGAAATAATGCATCTGTTTGTCTGCCAAGTTAGATATTTTGATGGTCAAACGTGAGATATCAGAAACTATAAAATGATCAACACACAGACACAGAAGCCAAATAGACCCAACATGGACATAAGAAAAATGCTCAAAACTGTGAAAGGACTTCACTGTCAAATCAAAGGAAATTAATAATGCAAAGCAAACTGTCAAAAAAACCTTCCATTAACTAATTTTAAAAAAAATCATGAACATATTTAAAATGAACTTCAAGTGACTAGAATCCCCATATGATGAATTGTAGCCTCAAACAACATTTTTTATTTTGGCTCATCAGCAAGAACAAGAAGTCGTAACTATTTGACGAAACGTGATAATGGTATTTAAAGAATGGAACTACCATCATATTGAGGTAACCAAGAATAAGTACTGGCACTTTTTTGAACAAGTTAACTGTTTGCTCACCTTGACATCCGATGAGAAGTTCGTTACCAGCCTTCTAAAGCAAGATTTCTTCAACTGGAAGTTCATCCATCTCAGTAGCATCTTCTCCGGAGGCAAGTTCAGCAATTCCTCTACGTCCTGTCAAGGGGTGACAAAACTATCATTATCCTAAGAAGATGGAATCACAAATCACAAAAGTTCACACTAAATTAAATGGTCAAGATAGCCACTAGCAACATCTTACAACTTAACAAATTCTTCACACCTTGTTATCCTCAACTAACTCAGCCAACTGGGGAGTTTTCTTCAAGTTAACGTCTGCCAGAAGTTGTATCTGGTGCAAAATATAAAACATGTTATGAAAAGATTGAAAACATTCATCTTTAAACCCCCTGTTAAATATCTGAATTCCAACTAAAGATACTCATATAGCCATTTGATGTAAGAGAAAATGAACTTGAGTACCTTGATAATTTGCGAGATTAACCCAAGAACAAGGTGAGGCTGTATTAAGAGCAAGATAACGTTAGACCTCCAATAAGCCTACTGGTTTAACAAATACATCAAGGACATATAAAGAAAGAAGAGCAAATTATTAACGTGCTAAATAGACTATCCCATTTGTGCCACCTAAATTTGGTTAAGAAATTAAATAACACAGCATGTGTACAAAATGGAATTTGGCTAAAGGCAAATTGGAAAGTGAGTTAAATATTGACATCTGCAATGGAAATTTGTCGGCTGCATAGGCAACTAAACCAGTTTGCATGATGCATAAAAA
The DNA here is from genome assembly GCA_963682175.1 of Triglochin maritima. Lineage (NCBI taxonomy): Eukaryota > Viridiplantae > Streptophyta > Magnoliopsida > Alismatales > Juncaginaceae > Triglochin > Triglochin maritima. The sequence continues at coordinate 6,721,154 of OY821782.1, read as the reverse complement.
CTGTTTTGTTTAATTTACCACAAATTTTGGGAGGAATTTAAGGGTACATTTGGATGACAAAAAATTAGTCAAATTTCTCACAAAAACTGTTTTTCTCTCTTTTGCATCCAAACACTTCCCATAAGGGTGAGAGTTTTCCAAAAAACTCAAAAGCTCAAAAGATAATATTTTCCAGTTTTTTCGAAGGAATGCATTTTTGCCCTTGTCAAGATGAATATTTACGATACATTTCTACTTGGAAGAAGATTTGAAAATGGTAAAACTGACATTTCCTATGAAAAGTTAAAAAAATGGATGGGAGACAAGTTTTTGGCTCTTATCTTTGATCTTGGGGACAAGAAACCAGTTTTTCATTTTATGTCAAATCATGTCTTTTAAGTTAAAAACTGCTTAGTTTCTGTGACATCCAAACGCAAAATCTCCTAGTCTGATTAAGTAATTAATGCAACAAACCTTTCCATATAGCACCATCAATTTGTTCCGTTTGCAACATAGTTAAGGGTCCAAATAATCAATGCAACTATTTCAAAAAAAATCATGACAACTCATAAGCAATTTTTATGCAGCATCCCTAGGTATTTACCTAGTTTTCTATACAGACTTAAAACAACATTATTGTTTGTTCTGACTTCAAATAGATGAGCCTATATCAAAATTATTAAACATATTTCATGTCCTATACTGAAGCGGAAAAATCAGACATTTGTTCACCATAGTGAAGTGTCAAATATAAAAAGGAACAGAATCATTGTCAACAAGAACGTAAGACACTACTTACTCGTCCTTCAGTTAGGTCTTGAGCCCCAATGTTGACTAGCATACAACCAATGGCTTTTGCTGAGTTTAGGCAGAGAGTATGGTTCTCATGTCTTTCCCATGGATTCAATATTCGCTTTGTGTTTATAGCTCGCTCATCAATGGTACCAGGGACAGCAACATTAATGAGTTTACTACAGAGCAGAGTGATGGAACCCCTTAATATTTCACACTTCAAAAAAAAGAATTTTAAAAACTAGAGCAAGATGTACCAGAGTAGCACGCCATCCTTCGACACCTCAAAAATATCATCTGTCATTGGATCTATTGGTAGGTGTTCATTGAGAAATTCATCGTTGCTAAGGTAATTGTTGATGTGCCCAACGTAAGATGTCTTTTCTGACTCACTGATGGTGTGAAGCAATGTGATTGTGGCATCTGTAAGAAATGCTGGGGACGAGGTCTTTTTGGTCCCAATGTCGCCTTGCATCTCCACATGAACCTGAATTAGAAGCACCCTACATCACAATCTGTTCTCACTTCAAAACAATATTGCATAAGTGTAGTTGCAACCCATGCAATCTTACTCCAAGAAAACAGTTATCACATAGAGGAGAAAAGTTTGTGATTGGAATAGGAACAACCTTAAAGCCAAAGGCCGAACAACAATTTTACCTCAAAACAGAACAAAATGGCAAGTTGTAAATAGAAAAGTAGAAATTTGTCTCAACCAACAGTTCTTATTTTATAAACACTTGTTAGTGCATACTGCATAATATCAACTTAACGACCCAAAGTAGAAATGTATTCAAAATGAAATCACATTCTTGGTTCAGGAAATCATTGATCATGAGAAGATGCAAACTTTTTGACCAGGTACAGATGTAACCAATCCCACTTCAATATGAAGATTGAAACTCGAAGAGAGACGGAAATCTACAGAAAACCCACAAGACAAAGACATAGAAGCCTATTTTAAAATTGCAGATTTAACTGCACATCCTACCAACATCGAATTGGACACAGGAAAAAGTCACCAACAAAATTATAAACTGAGAGATCCACACCAGACCAAGTCCAAACCAACATTGGACGCATAAAGAGTTAAAAACACTGCTTTCATAAACAAATGTATAAACTAAAGTTCAAAACCACATTGAAAAATCACTCCATAAAAAACATAGAAAAGAAAATATCAACAATTTTCACAAACTTACTCCAAACCCACATTGCATCTAACTCCAAATTAACATTTGTATGCATTAAAACAACAGTTCTATATTCAAAAAGGCATGTGTTGCACGGTAATCTTGAGATCTTCACGGACCTATATAAAGAATTATCTAATTTGTTAAATAAGCACAACACTTAAACTTGAATTCACATTTCAAATAAGACTACTATGTCTGAATTCATGTCAAGAAATCAAAACGTATATAGCAACTGCAAATCCAAATTTTAACATTTGTAGATTCAAACAATATCCAACTTAAATAATGATAATACTTTCCGATCAAAATAATGATAATATTATTATTATTATTATTATTTTCCAATCGACATAATAATAATATTTTCATACTTCATCAACTATGTATTGTACCTAATTCTAAGAGATGACGATCTTATGACTTGTTTATCTTAATTTGTTTTATATATGTATAAGGAAATAGTTGTTTTTCTAAATTATTTTCTAGAAATAATAATTGCCATATACTTAACATATTTTGTTTGTATTTTCAGATATTGAAATATAATTTACTCGACACCCAAGTTTGTATCTGAAATTGAATTTCGTATGGGTTTCAATACCTATTTGAAATCCAAATTTTAATAACTAAGTATTTACCTACCATTTAGCAATCAAACTAAAAATTTCGGATCGAATATTCGACATCCTTAGTCATAGACTGATAGTGGCATGTTTCGTGCACATTTATTCAAATTTATGCAAGCACAAACGCAACCAAGGTAGAAGAAGCCCAACTATTTAATGTTGGGTCTAATCATTCCTCATGTGGAACTATTGGTTTATAAAACTGAAGTATGTAAAATATAAATTTGGAAGAAAAAAATATAAATATTGCTTATCAAGCTCAATGTAACTATATATAAGAAAGAATATGAATAACACATGGCAATGCGAGTTATCATAACTCGAGCATGTCCTTAGTTCTTAGGAGAGTGGAGGTTGCTTGGAGCCCTGACGGCCCAACCGGGAGGAAAACGACGTAGAACACGGTTGCGGACTTGTGGTGATACAACAACACATACCCAGTTGTGATCTAAACAGTCCATATATATAAAGACAGGGCTGAGAGGTGGAGAGAGAGAGAGAGTGAGCTTCCCATGTTGGTCGTTACTAGGAGGCCGAGTGGAACGTCGTGAGAGGAGTGAGGAAATGAAGTTTGCCATCATTGCTTTGTAACATAATTTTATACGTATGTAGTTGGTATGTACATTATATTTTAGCAATAAAATTGGAGGGCAACCTCGCTTTTCTCGTGAAAAAAAAACAAATCTGATTTCCAATCAAATCCTCAAAGTTGGGTTCCCCTACTAGTTCTACTCCCACCATCAAACTCACCATCACACGGCGAGAGGATTAAAACTCCTCCAATGCGGGGTGTAAGCAGTCCAGGACGGGGTTTTGCCCCCACTACTATCCGCCCCGCCTAAATTAAGCGGGTAAGCCTAGCGGCGTGGGGCGGGGCCAAAAAAAGCTATCTGTGCCGCGTAAGGGTGGACTAAACGGGACGGGGTGGGGCGGGTTATTCTTTTATTAAAGTTAAATACAAAAAATCAATCTATTTTCCTAACATTTTTATTTTTATCAAATTTAGATACAAAAAATTATGAAAAAAATAATCGAGGTATGTTTTTAAAGATAGATACAAAATATAAAAGCTAAATACAGGCAAACACGGGTATGGGTTATGCGGGTTGCGAGTTAGTTTTTTTTTCGAGTTCAAACCCACCCCATTTAGAGCCCTACCTCATGCCAATTTGAACAACACAATTTACACTAACACCAACAAAAGATTTAAAGAACACACTTAAAATATCACCCATGGAAACAAGAACATCACTTTAAAAACACAATTTCTACGAATCAAAAACCAAAACCACAAATCACATTCTCACTTAAAACGCAAACACAAAAACAAACTTGACCAACACAACCAAACCCAAACCCCTCTATAACGAAACATTCGCTTTAAAAAAAACACAACCAAAACCAAAAGCCAACCAAAACCCAAACCAGAACACACATCACATTCTCTACAAACAAGAATGTCACTTCGAAAACACGATTTCCACAAACCAACCAAAAGTAAAACCAAGGCCGGGAACAGCCATAAACCGAAATGTGGGTGAGAATAGAGAGAGAGAGAGAGAGAGTTGGATAGTTTGTTACTTGGAAGTGGGTAGAGCGGAGTTGGAGGAGAGCGCCGGAGACGACTGGTTCAGTGTCAGCCCCAGCCATGCCTTCTTTTCTGTGTTGGAGAGAGAGAGAGAGAGAGAGAGAGAGAGTGTGTGTTTTTAAGAGGATGATGATTCAAATTTGGGATGGGGACTGCTTTTGGCCTTTTGTCTTTGTTTGAGGCAGTGATGATAATCACAGGACTCAGATTCAAGATTGACTTTACTTTTCATTTTTTTCTTTTTGAGTAGTAACCTTTTTTTTTGAAATTGATTTTTGAGTAACAACTTTGTTTTGTTCTTCTTCGGTTCCAGTTCCGGTGGCGGTCCGGTTTACAACTATCATTATTCATGGTAAATCATGTTTAACGATTCATTTATGTTGCAAAATAAAATATCTTGTATATACGGAATAAGTTGGTGAAGGCATGATAAATTTATAGATTTGGAGTAAATGTTAGTTTTGGTGAAAAACTGACGTGAAAGAGATAAGTGTTGTTTGTACTCATTTGACATTTTTCAAAGGGAACATATGCTCTTATGAATTACAAATGATATTTTTCTGAATCAATTGTAGTTTGTTTCTTATTCTTGCACTCGTCATTTTGCATATCTATTCTCCAAAATGTTGCAGTTTGTTTCTTATTCTCTCACTTGTTAGCACTCTGCACACCTAACCTAAAAAAGTTTGTTACTCGTGGACATGTTCTATCATTTGACCTTTAAAATGCAAGAAACACTCTTTTATATTTCATTTTTTGGTATTTTACCTCCTTATGTTAGTTGTGACGAAAAAGTGACTAAATCCTCTTCACCCAAAAGGTCAAAGTTAATACAAAAAAGTTTCAAACAAACATTCAAAACTAAATTAGAGGAGAGAGAAGAGAGAGAGAGAGGAGAGAGAGAAGTGGGAATGGATAGAGAAAAGGGATAGCAGTGAGAGAAAGAGAAGATTGTTTTGGTGTTTTGGTAATCAATGGTTAAGGGTATTTGTATTTTAGGAGGGTTTTTTATAATTTATCTAACAGAAAAATGACAAAGCAGAATCAGCAGACCCACCGAAGGCGTAGATGCATGTAAGTAAATAAATGAAAAAATGTGTAAAATGCCGTAATTTTTTTAAATAATAATCATTTTAAAAAAAATTCGAAAACTAATCCCAAAAAAAAAATTTGAAAACTACGCAGATCGCAGGTCGAACCCGCGATCCGCGAATCCACGGATCGCGGGTGCGACCCGCGATCCGTCACCACGGATCGCGGATCGCACTCGCGATCCGTGAGCACGGATCGCGGGTCGCACCCGCGATCCGTGGGCGCGAGTTCTTATAAATACACGTCTCGTCCATTTTTTTTTCAATCCAATTATTTTTTCAATTCCTCGTACATTTCCACTTCTACTCTCCACACAGTTTTCAAATTGTGCCCGGTAATATTAATTTTTCTGATCCGTTTGTCTTTCCTGGTGTTATTTGAAGTAATTATTTTTTTCATTCTTATATTTATAGTTATTAATAATTGGTAATAATATCAAATATTGAAATTCTACTCTCTTCACAGTCTTCAAATTGTGCCTGCTGATATCAATTTTTCTGATCCGTGTGTATTTCCTGGTATTATTTGAGGTAATTATTTTTTTCATTCTCATATTTATAGTTATTAATAATTGGTAATAATATCAAATATTGAAATTCTACTCTCTTCACAGTCTTCAAATTGTGCCTGGTGATATCAATTTTTCTGATCCGTCTGTCTTTCCTGGTGTTATTTGAGGTAATTATTTTTTTCATTCTTATATTTATAGTTATTAATAATTGTTAATAATATCAAATATTGAAATTCTACTCTTTTCACAGTCTTCAAATTGTGCCTAGTGATAACATTTTTTCTGATCTGTGTGTCTTTCCTGGGGGTATTTGAGGTAATTATTTTTTTCATTCTTATATGTATAGTTATTAATAATTGGTAATAATATCAAATATTGAAATTCTACTCTTTTCACAGTCTTCAAATTGTGCCTGGTGATATCAATTTTTGTTATCCGTGTGTTTTTTCCTTGTGAAATTTGAGGTAATTTTTTTTTTCATTCTTAATTTCTATTTATGTCAAATTATTAATAATTGGTAATAATATCAAATCTTGAAATAATTTGTAATATAAAACTGATTAAAGAATTTTTCATTGTAGTTAACAAAATGATTGCGGTAAGTGTGTACTTTGGCGGTGAAATAGTTCAAAATGCAAGTTACGGTGTAGAGTACACGATAGGTCCAAGACTTACACTTTCAACAAGCGAAAATGTAACCTTAGAAGAACTTAAGAGTTGCATATATCAAGGTTTGAATGTCGAAGAATCTCAGTACTCGATGAATATTCAATATCGTTGTAACATTGCACCAACCGGTTACTTTTTTTTTAATGTGATGTCTGTATATGATGAGAATTCTTGGAGAATAGCCTATGAAACAGCTTATTCCAAAATGGGAATGATGGAGTTATATGTACAGTTGAATCCTGTGGAAATTGAGTGGAGGGTTGAGATGTTTACAGGTAACCAACCGGGTAGTAGTAGTGGTGCAGGTTTCATATCTCAACAATCATGTGATGCAAACACCATAGCAGAAACCAGTCGACCTGCGAATAGAACTTCTGATTTCGTGCCTATACCAACAGATGATGAAGAAGAAAATGATGACGAAGATTACAATATAGATACAGAGATTGAATCATCAGGTGAGGACGACGAGGACGCTGATGAGATTGAGGAAGATGAAGATATTGGTCCGAACGTGAGTCAGTTAAGCCAATACAACCCATTTAGAGGGAGGGGTTTGGTTCACCCTGCTAAAAGCTTTCATGATTGTTCTAGTTGGGTTCCTGCAGATACATCATTTATAGAAAGCAGCGTAATAGTTGAAGGTCCGTTAGCTGAGAATCAAGCATTCTCATCAAAAGACGCTCTGAAGAACGCAATATCGAAATGGCACATTGACAATAATCGGGAGATCAAGGTGCAAGACAGCAGCAAAACCAAATATAGGGTGAGATGTAAAGATGAAAATTGTAGCTGGATGTTGTACGCTACACGGACCGGTTCGGGTGATGCATGGTCTATAAGAAAATGTCCGTATAAGCATATATGCAGGTCCACAGCTGCCCGATTTGATCATGCTCAGCTGACTGCAAAGATGATGGCTGATATCATCCGTGAAGATGTCGAAAATAATGTCTCGCTCCCGATTAAACAGGTGTTTGGTCTGGTAAGAAAAATATTTCCAGGTGTTAATCCAAAGTACAATAAATTATGGCGTGCCCGCGAGATTGCTATTGCATACATGTTTGGAAGTTGGTCGGGTTCATATGCTTTGTTGCCTCAATTGTTAAATGCTATTAAACAATCAAATCCTGGAAGTAAAGTTGTAGTTCATTCTGACCCTTTACCATGCGCTGGTGTCCGTCAGTTTAAATGTGCAGCATGGGCTTTTGGTCCTTGTATTCAGGCATTCAAATATCTGCGTCCTGTTATCAGCATAGACGCCTCATTTCTTAAAGGTAGATACGAAGGAAGGTTACTTGTTGTTGTTGGGTATGACGCTGAGAATCAACTACTGCCTCTTGCATTTGGGCTCGTTGAGAAGGAAAATATATCCAATTGGGGATGGTTTATGAGATGGTTGCGACGAGAGGTGATTGGAGATAGGAAGATATGTGTCATATCTGATTGACATGCTGCAATTAAACACATTTTTAGGAATCCCGGTTACGGTTGGCACGAGGAAGGAAATGAAGCAGTTCACCGTTTATGCGCACAACATCTTGTCGAAAACTTGCTCAAAAATTGTAAGAATCAATATGCAGTTGACGCCTTCAAGGCAGCATGCAGACACAGTAATCCGTGGGATTTCAAAGCCAGTTTGGAACAAGTTGAGTATTGGAGTAAAGATGCATTACAATACATAAAAGGGATAGGGAAAAAAGATGAAACAAATGAGAATGAACCGGAGGTTCCTAGTAAGTGGTCGTTGTGTCACGACGGAGGCCAAAGATGGGGAATAATGACAAGCAATGCTGCAGAGTGTCTGAACAATGTTTTCAAAGAAGCTCGTGGTTTACCCATTTGTGCAATTGTAGATGCGACATACTATAAACTGTTGGAGTGGTTCAACAACAGAAGACAACATGCACGTGTGTTGGCACAAAGAGGACACATCTTTTCCGAGAGGGTTACACAAATATTGGAAAAATCTGCAGGTGAATGAGACTCAACAGGTCGAAAAGGTGACTGATTTTGAACATGCAAATAAGGTGACTGAGTCTCGTAAACTATAGAAGGTACAGGATTTAATTCACAAGTGTACCCTTGGTCAGTGAATGGACTGAATATACCATCCAACAAAGTCCCGAAGTCTGTTTGCGGCAACTGAGGGGTATCATAATTACTACCAGGTGTCTGATAAGTTGGATAATCTTCGGGAATCTGGGAAAGCCCGAACTGCGTTGGCTGCGATGGTCCTGCGCCAATGTCACCATATGTTTCAGAATATCCAAACTGGGTTGGCTGCGATGGTCCTGCTCCAATGTCACCATATGTTTCAGAAGATCCAAACTGCGTTGGCTGCGATGGTCCTGCTCCAATGTCATCGTATGTATATGAACCTCTAAACTGCGATGAATCTGGGACAAAATCATCGTAAGATGCATTGGATAGCCTAAAACTATATGTTGTTTGGTCTGCAACTCTAGGTACAGGACAGTCATCACGAATATCATTATTACCATCATCATCTTCAGGAATCGAGTCCACATCTGTAGGTAATCCAGCATCACACAGTACTCTTTCAAATTCGTGCACCTGATCGCAGTCGACAGCATCGAGTTGGTGACTCTTCAGCAACATTTTACAGAGTCCCTTAGTTCCACGTTTGTACAGCTGCTTGATAACAAATTTAGCCCGTTGAATACCACGTAAGCCCTGCAATTGTAGTTTGAAAATTAGATAGTAAAACACAACAAGGAACGTCGAATACGTCGAATTGTAGTTCAAAAAACATACCATACGTCGAATACGTGGTCCACCAGGAACGTAACCTAAGTCCTCGATAGAATCACGTGGGGGTGGCAATGGCCTTTCCAGACCGAACTCTATTTGGCCTCGTATGTAGACTGTGTACATACCATTATGCTGAAACCACTGACGATACCGTCGATTTTCTCTCGGATCATATGGCCGACCTTCATGAAGAATATGCGGTCTGTCCCACATTCGTATGTAAATTTCATGCTTCGCTGACCAATCATCTCTCTGTCGGGCCGCATGTACAATCTTATCAAGTCTTTTGAGTTCTGTCCACGGATGAGGTTCTGGCGGTGGCGTCGTCTGATAAAATCCAAATTGTCTCATAGTTCTTTCTGGATAATGCCATGAAATCATCCAGAAATGAATCAAAGGCACTCTCGCAAACCAATATGCAGCATCAGTAGTAAATACCCAGCCAGGAAGCAACATCATATTTTCATAATACGGCTGCCAGTTTACATGCTCATCCAACATACATTCAAATTCATTTCTGTAATGTGTAAGACAATTATGTGCGGCACTAACCTCATAAGTCTGTGGGTATTGCCACTTAATAGCAAATGGAGGTCGCGATTCTAGGTCGTCTCCACCTAAACACTCAGCATGACCCACGTGTCTCGGCCGGGCTACGGGAAACCGAGTCCAAGACCAGTGTTGAAGAAGTAACAATGCACCACCAATGTTCCTTTTTCCAGTTTGACATGAAATAGACAAGTTGCGATATAAACATGAAAGCACGGCCGCACCCCAATTGTATACTATCGGCTTGTCCAACACCTGCAAAAACCTCAAATACATAACTGGAACACCTGTCCCAGAGCTATCTGGGAAAACCATGGATCCAAACAAATCTAAAATGAAAGCCCGTGTATATTGTGCCACTTCTTCATCTGTGGGAAATTCTGGCAGATTCCCGTAATTTACCCGCAACCATTGCAAACTGATGCTAAATCCGGACTCTTTGAACATTTGTGGCTCATCTCCTCCTACCATTCTTTTACCTTTTTTCATAATCTCGGCGTTTATATCAATCCCGAAGGAATTTCTAATTAACTCACGACTATCTCGATCACTGTGCCCGATTATTGGAATACCACTGATAGGTAGACCCCACAAACAGCTAACATCCTGCAATGTTAATCCAACCTCCCCAACCGGTAAGTGGAAAGTGTGAGTCTCAGGACGCCAACGCTCTACAAGTGCAGTAATCAATCTATTGTCTGTCCTTGTATGTTTTATTTGGGCAAGTTGATATAATCCCAAATTTTTGAGTGCTTGACTAAAACAATCGTGGAAAGGAATTACTGGACGATGTGCACGACATTCCAAAACAGCCTCCGGCTATAATATATTCAAATATATTGTGAAAAATAAATCAATTAAAAAAATGTAATTTAAATATTTAGAAAATTAACATAATATACTTTTTTGGTACTTACATTTGTGCAAATATCATTGACTCTGAACATGCAATTTGGTATTCCGAGAAGTGGGGAAATAGATTCTCTATCCACTGCATCATTATACTCACGTTCGTTTTGTACAGAACGACTTCTACTTAAATGACTCATTTTGTCAAAACAACTGTTCATGAAAATAAAAACAGAATTAATTATAATAATTAAAAAATAATTTACTCGTACATTTCATGACAAATTGCATGTTATAGAAATAATGAAAGCTATAACAATTTAACACATAAATACAATTAATATTACAATTTTAATTTAACAGAAAATAATAAATAACTATTCCAAATACTTATATTATATAATAAATTTCGTAAACGTACGTTATACAAATTTTAAATGTATATACATTTAATTTAATTATAAACAGATACAAAATTACAACTAATATTTAAATTTAAATATAATAGAAAATAACAAAACAATTCCAAATAATTTAATTTTAACAAAGAAATTAAATCTTAATTTAAAATATTCTTAATTAAAAAATTTGTGTAAAATTTACCTGAGTCCAAGATAAGCTGGGAATTAAGTGTTGTGCGAGCTCCGAATAGAAGAAAAACTAGAAGAGAAGTGTCGTCCGAACCCGAGAAGATAATAAAAACTAGTTGAGATTAACTAATTTTAACTCAAAATTTATTCTCAAAACTCAAAAATTAACTGAAAAGTTAATCTGAAAATTCAAAAATTAATTGAATACCTCTGAAAACTCAAAAACTTAATAACTGAAATCAAAAAAAAATTTAAAAAAAAAAACAGACGGAACGCGCTTTTATAGCGCGATCCGTCCCACGGATCGCGGATCCGATCCGCGATCGGTGCCCACGGATCGCGGCTCCAAACCGCGATCCATGAAACACGGATTGCGGTTTGGACCCGCGATCCGTGGTGGCGCGGATCGCAGGTTCGAACCGCGATCTGCGTAGTTTTGAATATATATATTTTTTGATTAGTTTTCGAATTTTTTTTAAAATGATTATTATTTAAAAAAATCCGGGTAAAATGGGCATATCCTAAAACGCAAGTGCACGCATTAATTACCATCTTTTAGATGTGCACCAAGCAAAATCCTCCAAGGGAACAAACTACATGATTTTAAAGGTTAGGGTGCAACTAAACTTCTTTTTTTCTATTATCAAAAGATAACTTAAGATGAATTTAAATTACGGATTGCTATTTTATATACTAAATTCACATAATTCACAAGGAAGTTAGAAAATAAAACTCAAATTCCTTTATTATCTGTTTGAAAAACTTTGCCATTTCTCCATCAAAAACATCACTTTTAAATGGGTTTTTTGTTTCTCTGAAAGAGCTAGTTTTAAAGTAACACATTATGTGATACGAAAAAGCACATTAGTTAAGGTTCAAAATGTTAATCTTAACATATTGTTTTCAAAAGGATACATCTAACCCTAACTTAATAACAAATTTAGATTTGCATCGAGGTTTATAATGTTTGCATCAATTGTATATAACATTAGATCCTGAATTTAAACGAGATTTTCACGCAATTTTGAAACTAGATATAATATATAGTAAGTATTAGGTACTTACAATCAACGCACAAAAAAACAAAAAATATGGGTAAATATGTTGAAAACTAGTACCTTTTTGTAAAGTGGAAACTAATACATTGATGATGGAGATAGATGTAAACTAGTGCCGGGTACGTGGTCATATCTTAATACTAGACTAATATGAAAATTTAGACTAGTATGAAATATTAATTGTAAAGAGAAGTTAGAAAGAGTGCACTTGGTTTTGGCAATTGAAGAATGAAGAACCGAATCAGAGATTTCATTTTTCAACTTCAAAACTAATCACCGAATCAGAGACTTAATCAGGAAAACTTGAGGATATGGAAACTTGAATATTAGAACGTGAAAGAAGAAGATAATGAGAGAGGTTTGAAAAATGAAGGTGGTTATATAGGATTTGGGATCAATGATTACAAACAAAAAAAACCCGTTGGAGCTAGGCGAAATGTGGTGGTCTTGCCGGGCGGTTGCCTACCGCCTACGTTAACACTGGTGAACATAGAAAGAAAGAATCGTGTATATCTTTAAAAAAGTCGTGAAATAATCAACCTATATGATACACAAGCATGTGTACTCAAATCCATATCCGAAATCACAACCACAATCCACATCCAAATCCGGATCCATGTCCGAATAGACTTTATAGTTCGAATTCAGATACTAACCGGATCCACAACTATGAACCCCAAATAAACGATTCCGGATCGAATTAAGACAACCTAGACAATAACTCATAACTTGTATTATGAGAGTCAAGCAACCCCTTATAGAGAGAACATTCTAGTTTTAGAGCACCACGGATGTGTGACTAAAGAATCAAGAAGAATAAAAAAAAATTAGAAACATAATAGATGGATTGCACTTGCACAAGACTATGAAATTATGGACGATACTTAGAGCTGATTTTACTAATTCCAAACCGAAACTTCAAGTTTGGGTCAAAAGATTCAAACCCGGTCGTAATTTGGTTTGGGTTTGGAATGAGGCATGTCGGAACCGAATTACCGAACTCGCCGATTAATGTTTTGTATTAAGCCATAGCAACACAAGCCTGTATTTGATTATGAGGTCTACTGGTGTCTCTTCGTAACCCTTAATAGGAAAACTCAGGCATGTATCTTGGAGTACTTGCCGTGGTCCAGGACTATTTAATTTAATGCAAAAACCAAGTTATGGAAGAAGAAGAAAAACATTAAACTTCCTTTTCAAGAAAACCGCTTATAAAAAAAATTAATCTGCTGATTGAAGCCACAATTAATAAATTTATAAATAAAGTACGAGAGTTCACCAACTTTGTCTAGATCATGGGTTCCAGTCTTATCTTATTTTTAACTTCATCGCACGTTTCCAATTAAGGATCATTACCCCTTAAAACATCCTACTAAAGTGTAATTTGAACAGAGCAAGCAGAAAATTTGTACCACCACCAAGTACAAGGTTCAACCAACACGAAATTCTCTTGTACACGGAAGCAACACCAACATTATAATGCCATCTCGAATGATTCTGCTTACAGTCTAATACTATCATAAGACTTGCTTGCCCGTTCCAAGTCCGATTAAGAAATTAACCAGCAATGCAGAAGTAACAAGTTCTAGTCCTCATAACAACTTGGCGAATTCCATGACCCTCAAACTATACAGGGCTCACTGTGTCATTTGACTCCGATTACAGACTTAAGAAACTGAAGTTTGTTGCGAACCTCCATAAGATCCGCCAATGGCTCAGGTGAAACCGGTGGTTCTACTCCAGTGAAGAGGTAAAGGGCCTTTAGTTCTTCCATCATGGAAAGCGCTTTCGCTGCTTCATATCCGACTATTTTCCTCAAGGCATCAATCTGTTCCCATATCTCGTCCTCGCTCGGCATGGCCTGCGGAAATTGCATGGTGCATATGGATTTCAGAAGAAATGTGGCAGAGGTAATCGATGTCATTCACAAAAACGTTTGTGTATGAACAAACAGAGCACAATTGAGATATACAACATGAAACTGGGGTGCCCCTGTTTCGAATTTGCATTTAGTTCCTGCAGATTTTCCAAGAAGACCAGAGAGTGCAAATGCAATCTTAGGGAGAGGCAGATACTAACATGCCTATAGTTATACATATCAACCTTTTCCCTAACAATACCTGGGAATTGGGCAAGCTCGCAGAGGTGGTACCATAGTAGCCAAGTACTTTTGTTGATTTACAAGGAAATTTTAATTCATGATATCACAACAAAGACATTCAAGAACCTAGTTAATAGTTGGGTGATAGTCGAGTTGCTAATTTGGTTCATGATCAATCAATCATCTGCAATTTGGCAAATGAAATACTTCTAAAGCCCTCAACCAGGCATTATTACGAGTCCCAACCGATTGATTTATGGTGGGTTACCAGATGGGACGCGAGGTTGAGCTATGTACACTAAAAAAATAGGATTGGTTATAGGAGATTATTGCTTCGTAATCTTAAAATTCTGGCATGCATGTAAAACTAATACAAAGACCAGTTAAACCAATCAAGTCTGAAATAAGAAAAAAGGTATATCATTGTCGGGGATCTAAATATAGAGATCTTCCACAACAAAGTCCAGAAAACTTTCTGATCATCGACATCAACACAAAATGCATAACCAAAAAAAGGGACATGCTTGAGTTTTTCAAAGGGTTCCTATAACGTAGAGAAACATGCACTAGAATGCCAAAGAAATTTAGTTTTCTAAAATAGAGCAAACCAATCGGAAACCAAATTAGCTCAAGGATCTGAGATCTAAAGAAACAGCAACAACTACACAAACATAAATTCAAACTGATATAACTAAAACATTTAATTTCACCAAGATGCAAAAAAGCACAATTACAGAATCAATGAAATTCGACCAACTCACCTGATCATCAACCACCTCAACTTGACCAACTGCCACACCTGGTGCAGGTTCCGATTCCTGTTCCGGACCTTCCACCGGCACACTGACACCGACACTCTCTTCTCCATCAGGCGTTTCCACCACCACATCCGTTTCCCCTTCCGCGACTACAACCTCACGCTCGACCTCCACAACGGTAGTAGAAACAACAGGAAAGCCTCCTCCTTCCTGCAATGCAGGACTCCCAACCTCCTCAGAAGACCACTGCAATCCATCGCCTAGCTGTTCCATCACAATCTCACGCTCGACAACATCGACCGACACAACCGGGTACCCTCCAACCACCTCCTCAACAGGTTGAGTTTCCACTTCCATTACCACTCTAACCTCCTCTTCTCCATCAAAACCCTTCCTTTCCTCGTCCAACCCTTCTTCCTCCTCAAAATCCTTCCTTTCACCCTCCAATGTCTTCTCCTCCCCCAAACCCTCATCTTTCTCACCTTCCTCTCCATAAAAATCCTCTTTTTCTTCCTCCAAACCCTTCTCCTCCCCGAAACCCTCACTTTCCCCCTTCCCCGACCCCAAAGCCCCCCTCCTGGGCACCAAAACCCTCCAAACACCCGTCGTACACTTATACCCAACAAACAGCGCCCCGAAGGGGAACGACACGGCCGAAAGAATCACCAACGGAGGAATCAGCACCGGCGCCGTCGTCAGGGCGACGGTGGCGATTGCGACCTTCTTCGCCACCCCCCACCCGAACCCGATCAGACCCCACACCGCCTCTGTCACCGTGAACCCGCCTCCGGGGTCGGACACGGCGAGTTCGGAGGGAGCGTCGTCGTCGTCCATCGGCGATGGGTTCGAGGCGGGTTAGGGTTTTGGGTTTCGAAGAGAAACGAACACGTTGGGAGAGAGGAGAGTCTGGAAGAGTGGGAAGTTGTTACGTGGCGGGAAGGGGAGAGGATCCGATAGTGGGTTAATTCTCTACTTGAAAGCACTGGATCTTTTTGTAGAATCGTTATGAATTCTAAATAATCTAATCACTTAATTAATTCTCTACTTTATTGGGCAAAATATACAATTGAAACAAACAAATAAATTGTAGGATTTCGTATCCCTATGTATGTATATATTTTAAAAAAAATTATACATACACACAAGATCAATATTCATATTTTCAGTGATTTCGTGTACATTATTTTGTGTTTATTCAAATATCATGCAAATCTACATATATTAAAATAAACAAAAAAATAGATGATCATACCAAAATGTTCTCTAAAACCTTTATGAAGATTCAGAGTTGTGTTGCTCGTCGAATGACCCACTGATCCGTCTCCAAGTGTTCACTAAACTCTAAACAAGATTAGAGAAAAGGGAGCTAGTCAATTCAATTTCTAATTAAACTTAGAATCTAGCTAATAACCCATATAAAGCTCCTCAGAATTTAATCTCCAAAAACTTAAATAATTAAGAAAATTTTCGGATGGATTAACGTAGTGGTTAGGGAGAGAGAATTTTGCATTCAATTAAATAATTAGGGAAAGAATACCTATTTATAGGCTCTCCCAACACCCACATCATGGGTTATCCACTAACTCGTGATCGCTTGTTTTTCTCTTCCTTAAACCAATCACAAATTGACACATAATCATCATTAAAAATGTTTGACCACAATCGGAATAAAATTCAACCCATGATCAACATTAATCCCTTAATTAATTCCAGCAAAATTGTGTTCACCGGTCGACCGAAACTTGCCTACCGGTCGACCGATAGGCAGTTAATGGTAGTTTCGGTTGGACCATGAAACTGGGCGGTCGACCCATCACACATTACCAAAATCACTGTGATTTTTCGGTTGAACAAACATGCCCAAACGGTCGAATGATTCGACACAATAACAGTTACTGTGAAATTTCGATCAGACGATGCTACAAGTCGGTCAACCGTTCACAACCAAGAAAGTTCCTGGGAACGTTCGGTCGACCCACGCATCCATCTGGTTGACCGTTTACGAACTCAAAAGTTACCGTAAATATTCGGTCGACCGGTTCCCGAAAACGTTCGACCGTTTTGCCTGATTTTTTACCTTTATCAAATTTTTGATTAACATCCAACAAAATTTGATCTTTGAGGTTTTTAGAAAATTCATATATCATGTTATATATTATCATATGTTATGTCAAACTATTACACCCCATAATACATACATCTCATATGAATTTATTTATGATTCTAATTATGTCGTTTCTCACGACATATTGATTTTGTCGATTCACCACATGTATCATATTTCCCACGAAACTCGATACATCATATGAACTCAAAATCAAGCTTCTTGTATTTTCAGTTTTGTGGTGTGACCTATAAGAGGATCTAAGCTAAATTGACAATGATATTAAACACTTAATACCATAAACTATAAGCGGTATCTAGCTACACATTATAGTTACTCAATTAGCGTAGATGTCTTGTTCACTCAAACCAACACACGATCCATTTAATGATGTAAAGACACCACTTGTGTCTATCCATTGACTCGTGATATTAATAATATATACAAAGTAGAAATGTATCATTTTTGTATCATATATTCATTTCTTGATCTCTTAAGTTAATTATAAATATGTAACTTAACTCAAGTCACATTGTGCACATTATAATTTTGCTTTATCAATGAGGTCACTAGTATCATCACTCAAATTAAGAAGGACAATGATAATCTTTTGACTAACTATCTTTTCAAGCACAAGTCGAGCTCAACCAACTATTGCATTTATCACTATGTTCATTGATAGTTTTTGACAATAATCAAATTGAACACTACTTATGTGAAAAGACATAAGTCTCATATCTTAGGATTCAAAACACAGTGAAAACATTAATGACACATAACAAAATTCCATAATGTTTCACTTGCTAGGTCTATTCAATATATAAAAGTAACCATTATCTTATTTTATATACTTGTGTCGTCAAAAATTTGTAGAGCTTCAATAATCGATGACCAACACGACAATCTTATCTCGGTAATTAATGTTCCATGTTAATTATCATGATTGTGAATAACTTTTGATTTATGTAAATTATTATCTTTTAGAGCTTTACGGTTAAAGACCAAAAGCATCTTCCTTCACGCTTCCAAAAGACGAGTACAATAATTAAGGAACAAAATGTTTGCACACTCAATTTATAACAATTGACATATAAAAGTAAAACTTTTAGAACACATTCCTTTCATAAATCAAGTAAAGAAGAACAAGCAAACCACAATGGATTTTTATAGAGGTTCGGATCCACCACCAGATGTTACTTCATCTCCTGCAAGCTCCACTCGATTCCACGAGCTCTTACGACTTTACTATCCACTCCCTGTTCCGGGCCAAGAGATAACACATTTACACTTCAAGCTTGCGAACACTATCGCCAAATTTAGATCCTCCTCTCACAATCTGAGAGGGATGTTTTGGAACTTCACCGAAACCTTTACAACTTTTGACAATAAAATAGACTAAGTATTCAACACTCTCTAACTTGAGCACATTTTGAGTATGATTGGAATTATATCAAAGTGGTGGAAGTTTATGTTTGAGTGTAGGATTCGAGATTTCTTGATTGAGAGAAGTCTTTCTAGTATGTGGAGCAATTGCAAGTGTGAGAGCTCCGTAAATAAGGTTGGAGAACCTCTATCTATAAGCTCCTAAAGTTTTCTTGCTGTTGTGGAAGATTTGGTTGAAGTTTGTATAAGATAACAAAATAGAAATCAAGATTCAGTAAATCTGTCCAATACCGGTTGACTGATACAAGATGAACGGTTAAATGTTTCTTTAAGAATATAGAAACGTTTGAACAAATAAGTCGACGGCGAACAAAAACGGCTATCACTTAAGTGAACGGTCGAACTGAATCTATGTGTTGGTCGACCGTTTGGTGAGTTTTGGCCAAGTCTAAGGTAATCGATCAAACACAATGATTGATTGTGTTCGACCGAAAATAACAAACACTTTTGGGCTCAAGAATTGTGTTCATCCAGTCAATCGTTTATAGGTCAACGTTCGAGCGGTGGCCAAAATTATCCTAGGGGTTGGGTAAATTTATACGATTATGATCGTTGTATAATATGGCATGGTTAACAGTTATCCGAAAATTACGGAAACGATCGACCGGAAGGTCAAAGGTGGTCGACTGATGGAACTAGGAAAATTCACTTAGATAGTTTGTTATAATCGGTCGAACTGAGAACTGGTTTGGTCGATCGATTGACACATGAAATCTATGTTTGGTTTTAAATGATTTTCCGACTAATATTTGGGTGATCTATTGATGTCCAATTGATGTAAAATTGTGTGTGTGACTTCTATAAGGAACATTGTGTGTACGTGAGTAAGTTTTAATTCTTGTATGCTCAAGTTTACACAAGTTCCTAAGATTTAAAATAAAGTAAAATTACATGTCTTCAGTAAACTTGATTACATGTCTTGACTTCATTCCATTATTACCTTGAGTTTTGATCACATGTAGATGTTAGCACAATATAATATATGTTCTACGCATTAAGTGTGTTACACTATATTTGATTGTGATTCGAATTAGGTTAATTAAATCATCAAAAAATAGATTAAAACAAAAAATTCAACGCTTTTCGCTATTAAAAAGAATAAGAGAAAATAGAAATCATATTTACTTAACCAAATCCAAACAAATTCCTGAAGGCTCAAACTGTAGCAGAGCAGCTATAAATACTCCCAACCCAACCAAGAGACCAACCACGACTCCAAACCCAAACCTCCCGATTCTTAGCCATGAGACTTGTACGGAAGGATCTGGACCGCAACGGCCCCGGCAGCGTCAAGGTACGGACACACACCTCCCCTTCCAATCCGATCGACGTGTTTGAAAGTTTCGATCCTCGCAGATTGTGCCGGAGGAGGAGGACGACATGTGGCACGCCTACAACCTCGTCTCCGTCGGCGACCGCGTCATGGCCGTCACCGTCAGGTATTCCCATCTTTATTTTCAGTAAGATACTGGATTAGCTAAGTTGATAATTTTCAATTAAACCATACATACTAGTACTTCATCGGCTAAATGACACGGTTAGGGTTAGCTCAGTCGGTAGATTTACAGTCTTGGATCAGCGCACACTAAATGCAATACCACGATGACCTAGATTTTGGGATTTTATATCTTTTTAAAAAAAAATCCCAATCCTTTGGATTGTCGTTTCAAATTCACCCCCCTAACTTGAATTCTTGAGATGATTAGCACAACCATGTTTTGACAAATAATTTTTTTCACACTAGCATGAGTAACCTCCTAGGGTTAGTTTAGTCGGTAGATTTTCGGTATTGGATAAGCACTAGGGACGATACGATGACTCAGGGGGTCGAGTGATCATCTTG
This sequence comes from Triglochin maritima, assembly GCA_963682175.1. NCBI lineage: Eukaryota > Viridiplantae > Streptophyta > Magnoliopsida > Alismatales > Juncaginaceae > Triglochin > Triglochin maritima. The sequence continues at coordinate 6,700,631 of OY821782.1, read as the reverse complement.
GATTTTTGGGCTTCACCTAGTTTCCAAGGATTATTTTGGCATTCCAAACCATATGCATTTCCTATTTCTGTAAATTCCAACCCCCTTGGATTGTCGTTTCTAACCTGAATTCCCGGAACCAAGCACAATTATCAACCGTGTGTTTCCTTAGGATGATCATACTTAGAGAGCAAAAACCATACATACTGTTGGTGCAGTCGACCTGCTGATGATGGATGGGAGTTGTTTATACTTTTATGAAACATTGCTATATTACTATCGCATGTTCAAGTCAACTTGAAATCTACAAACATTTGTCTTTAACTAACATTTTCAGAACATCAAGTATGTGTCTTTCATAATGTGCGTGGTCGTTTTCTTAAGTTCATATTTTGGTATCAAAGTTCTCATTGGAAGTCATATTTCATGGTCTTCATTTCTTTGTTGATGTATTGTAGCCATTTCTCTAGTTTATGGGCCGTAAAGTACTAATGGTATGCAATTTATTTATTTTTTCATGTTGATTCTCTTGTTTATTTGTCTGTTTCTCATTTCCCAGGAAGATTGTTCGAGAAACAGCATCAGGTGGAAGGGATTCTGAACGAGTCAAAACAAAGCTTGAAATTGTTGTCGAGGTAAATGTAGCCCCCTTTTGTTCTTATGTAAGAACTTCCCTTTGTTTTAATGGGTTTCGGTCAATATTTAAACCATTAACCATATGAAGCATTTTTTTTGTTTTTTATAACCTTCAGTGATTTGTATCTAAAGATAATCACGTGGTTCCTTCACTTAGATCTTAACTTCATTTAATGACGTTATTTCATACTAATAAAAAAAGACGTTATTTCATGGTCCCTAGCTTTAGTGGTCTTCTACATCGTTTTTTTTTGCCTCTTGGCTATAGTTTCAAGGTTCACATCATCGCTCTAATTCTTTCCTTTGTGCTTTTGATCGCTTCTGAAGATTGATGATTTATTCTCTGTCTTAGGAGGTAAACTATGACAAAGAAGGTTCTGCATTGCGTCTACGTGGAAAAAACATTTTGCCCAATGAATATGTGCAGGTTTGTTGTGCACTAATTCTTCTGGATTGTGTTCGACAGAAATTTGTTTTAGTGGACCACTTGCCGAAGAAGATAATACATCTTGTTATTTATTAAATCCAGATGGGTCAATACCACACTTTGGAACTTGAGCCTCATCGCCCTTTTGTGGTTCGAAAGGTATAAAAGTTGTTTATTCTATTGCTCATTTAACATGGCATTAAAACCTCGTACTTTCTATTGATTTAGTTTTCATTATTGTTATGATAATTTTCTTGTTATTTTCCTTTGCACGTTACATGCTTCTAATTTCTAATATCTTGTCTTTGAGTTATTATACATTTTGTATGGCACATTTTCTTGTAGTTCATTCTTTTATAATTTTCTTATATTAAATTTCACTCCATAATAATTGATAGTGGCACTCCTTTCCGTTAAGTAGAAGTGTGTAGGTCTAAGTTTAGACATGCTACCTATATCTCAAGTCCAACATCAACAACAACAAAGTCTTTGATCTTATCCCAAACTAGTTGGGGTGGTTAGAAATGAAAATCATTGAAGATCACGCTTTAGGCACAGAAATCACCTTCTACCGTGCATTCCTGTCTAGAATAAATCCTTGGGAATGTTTCAAGTTCTTAAGTCTCTCTTAACTGCTTCTTCCGAAGTTAATTTGGTCTTGCTCTGGCCTCTGCCGCTTTTCGTGCCTTTCCCGCAACTCAAGACTCCCCTTCTCATCGGTGCCTCCGTCGGTACATGTCCAAACCATCTTAGTCAGTGTTGTCCAAGCTGCTCCTTGATAGGGCTACTTCAACTCTCTCCCAATTGTCTTCTTTTCTGATTGTAACCATTCACGCATGTTCAACTTTTCTCTGGTACCTATTTCTCAAGTCCAAATTACATAAAAAACCTGTCAATATTACACCTTCAGCAAGGATTGGTATTTGAGGAGTTACAAATAATTTACTTCGGTTTTGATTTTGTATTTAAAGTTATGTTTGGTTTCATGAGGCATGTTAGTGTTGCATGTAAATTATCATAGTTATGGAGCTTGTTCACTCAAATCATATCCCAAATGATGCTTATAGAATAAGTGATGAATTCCTTGGTTTACCTTTTGAGTTTTGTGAACTTCTTTAAAAGTGTGGGTTATCAGGTTTAGCTGCTGATTAGATAGATCTGCAGATGTTCACTTCCTGTCAGCTTTCATCTTTTTTTTCTGTTTACCAACAATTCCTAAGATTTTTATGAAATCAAGATTCCCTTTATTTGTTCCTTTTGATTGCCATCTTAAAGTAATGTTTCTACATGGGTTTTTGTTGGCCAGTGGTATCTTTTGTGTTTGTGAGGGTTTCAGGTCTGTACCCTTGTTATATTATAAGTTATGCTTGGTTACCTGGAGCGGCCTCACCATAATTCTTCAATATTATGTTCACCATGTTAATCATTTTGGATATTTGACTATGTGAAAACTTTAGACTATTAGGTACATATCATATAATTTGAGTAAATATTGCAATGTGGATTTGCCATATGTATTGAAAATGGCAATGTAGTCCCTTAACTCTTCGGACTAGGTGAAATTGTTATAATTTAGAAGCATGAAATTGTTTATGATTTAGCATATGCCTAATAACCCAAAGGATGATAGAGAAACTGTAGAAAATAGTATTGTTGTATGTATCATCTCTAGGCTGAGAGCAATCAAAGTAGTTAAAGAAATCAAATGAAAACCACAGATCATTATTTTTTAATATTTTAATTTCTGATGTTTTCTGTGCTCCTTAAAATGCTTTCTTTTTTAAATAATTTTCTTTGGTTTTCTTTAACTGTGGTTAGGATCCTAACATTTTCTTGAATCTTCTGCTAATGATATAGGATGTTTGGGACTCTTTGGCTTTAGATTTGCTCCATCAAGCATGTGGCAAGTTTTTATCCTTAATGCTTCTCATGCCTTTTCAGTTCTTACTTTGTTTTGTGCTATTAGATTGTGTTAATATCAAATCAAAAGCTCTTATTTCATTGGACATAGTTCCACCAATCTTATACATTTTTTAATATATTCTTTCTACATGGGAATTTATGGTAGGTGAAATTCCTTTTTACCATGGGATATTTATTTCTTTGCATTTTTCACATGTAAGTTGGTTGTGTTAACATTGGTGTGTTGTGGAATTTCTTTTGCCTCCTATTATTCTTGTTGGCCCACTAGTTGAAGATGAAAATTTTGAAATCATCCAAAATTTTCAGCAGCTATCAGGATGAATACAAACATTAGTTCTTTATTCTATTTATTGGTGTTATCTGCAATGCTGTTTTAATTCATAGAAACACGATGGTTAATTTTCTGTGCACGTATTTTTTCCCTCTTTAAACATTATTTTTATTTTGTTTAAGGTTGTCCATATTAATTTAACTTTTTCATCACTTCAGGTGTTTTATTTACGTATTTGTAGTTATTGATTATTGACAACTGGTATTTCAGATCCCGCTGTAAGTGCTGATCTTGCTGTCATCCTTATGCAAGAAGGCCTTGCTCATATCTTTCTAATTGGCAGAAGGTATGGTTATTCAGGGAAGTTTTCATGTCAGATGAATTGATTTATTGCTATGTTAATCATTACATTCTTCACTTTCTATAACCCTACTAGACTACGTCACTCTGTGTGCTGCAATTGTAGTCCCACACTCACATATAAACCTTTACTGTTCTACAGTTTCATGTCACGAGGACATGAAATAATTTTTCTCTAATCTTCCATGTTATGTGATTCTTATTTTGTTTGGAGAATGACAGGATTAACCATCCACGCATGATCCTGCCAATTATATTTATCGCATACCTTCTTAGTGACTACTAACTTTTTAAGTATGTCTACTTTTGGAAAGAATCACAACTCTAGGGAGTGATGACTGATGAGTACCCACCCGTAGGCTAATTTCAGATGATTTAACTTTTGGTATGCATAATTAATTAAAAAACTAGCCATAGACAGTAAAAATAATCACTGCAGAGTCCCTCCAGGGTTCGTGGTTGAAATCATGAGTAGGTGTTTAGATAAAAAATGACTAGGTGTCTCTTATAAAAACATGACCAGGTGTTTGAGTGAGTTAGGCTTACTGTGGTAATTGTTTATATATCATAGTTTATATGTAGCAATACAAGAAGACATAGAATGACTGAATGAGTGTCTTTCTACTTCTAGTCATTGTTTGATATACTTCTCAAGATTGATCAAATGATCATATTTCATTGTCATCTGTGAACAGTATAACAACCACTCGGTCGCGTATTGAAACTTCAATTCCTCGTAAACATGGTCCTGCTATTGCTGGTTATGAAAAGGTATCTGCTCCACGAAGGTTTGTGTGTAATATAATATTCCAATTGCTAGATATGATTTGCTAAATTTACAAATTTGATTGGATGCAGGCACTTAAAAAATTCTTTGAGAATGTTTTACAGGTTAGTTGATCTAGACTTTGTAGGCCTTTTAGTTATACTCTCACATTTTTACTAAAGTCTTCTTATTTGTTAACAATCTTCCATGTATTTTCTTGTGGCTCACAGAATCTTTTTATTGTTTCCAGTCTTTCCTCAAACATGTTGATTTCAAGGTTGTTCGATGTGCAGTAATTGCGAGCCCAGGCTTTACAAAGGTTTGTACAGCTGTATAATAGTTAGAACTTAGAAGTAATTTTAAGACACCCTAGTAGAAGTAGGCTGTGGATTTTCCTAATTTCTTACTGTCAGTGTTTCGACTTGTTTGTGCTAGCAGGCTCTTGTTTGAAATGTAAATAAGTCAGTGACTGACAGACAGTTACTCTGGGCCATGTTTCCATAGAAGCGTAAGATAGTATGATTTTCCTCCAAAAAATAAAGCTTCTTATAAGTCGATTTTTAGAACCATATGGGATATTTAGGTGATCACAGGTAAGAAGTTATTGAAACAAACATTTCGTTAAAATAATAGGGTAGAAAAGATAAATTCTCCTTTTCTTGACAAACCTTGGAATTTCAAGTGACATTTGTCGCCTCATCTGGCTTCCCTTTCTGATTGAAATTCAAATTTATACCTGGAATATCTTTTGCCTAAAAGTCATGATTATTAGTAACACAATCATTTTCCTTTATATGTTACAGGATCAGTTCCGTGATTACCTGCTTTTAGAGGCTGAACGAAGGCAAATTAGACCTATCATTGAGAATAAATCTCGTATAGTTCTCTCACATTCAACATCTGGTTACAAGTATGACATCTCTCTTTTCAAACTTGTTAAATACAGTAGGTTATCCCACTTTTTCTGATTGTTTTGTCCGGATGGAATTTTAAAGTTTATTGCAATCTCCAGTGGCAAGCTTAATGGGCAGAACACTCAGTGTTGGATCTTTAAGAGCTGGATTTAATTTTTTTTTCCTAAATCTGATTTCAGGCATAGCCTAAAAGAGGTACTAGGGGACTCTACCATTATGAACATGATTAAAGATACAAAGGCTGCTCAGGAGGTGTGAGGAAGATTGCCTTCGCTCAGTTTTGAGTTTTTCAGAGCTTCACACATGCTAACTTTCTTTGACTTGCTTTAATGTTTTCAGGTCAAAGCACTGGAGGAGTTTTTCAACATGCTTTCAAATGTCAGCTTCTAACCTAAAATGCTATTACGATTTGCCCGTTTCAAGTTTACATGGAAATTACTGCTTATAATCTCATGGAAAGTAATTACGCAATGAATGGTTGCTTTGTACACATCTCCAGCCAAATGTTGTTCACTGTTTTACTCCCGAGGAGCAGTGACACATCAATACTGTTTTTTTCCTTTTGCATTGGCATCTCTTAAGGATATGAGTATAAATTATTGGTGACCTAAATATGATATGGGTATGAAGACGATCGTAGGTGTTCTTTCTATTTTTGTAAAGAGTCTTAGATAACATTCTTTGTGCAATTGCATATAATCAAAATTTCATGGACAGTCACACTACATATAAGCTTTATTGTCTTTTGTATTTGGTCACGTGTGCTATATCCCAGAAAGAATTTTTTTCTAGAACACGAAAACTTCTTTGGTATGCCAAGCTCACTGTTGTGGTTTCAGACCCATCTCAGCGTTTGTAGACTCATAGTTGTCTAGTTTCTTGACATTGACATTGACATTGAATTCATTTTTTATTTTTTTTGGTATCAAGGATCCCGATCGAGCTTGTTATGGGCCCAAGCATGTTGAGGTTGCCCAAGAGAGGATGGCCATTAAAACTCTTCTGATCACCGATGGTCTTCTCAGGTAACTACTAAATCTAGTCTATATTATGAGAAATTACTTAAATTTTTATTTCTTGAAATTCCTAAATGTTTGATCTATAGTTGGTTCCGGACTTGACATTTTGCATATGTCCGCCAACCCATTTTCTAAATGCTGAATTCAACTGTCATAGTTGTGAACAACTAGAGTAACTAATAATCAGGTTTCCTTTTATTATAAGACTTTCTTTTGTGCCTTTGAGCTCTGTAATTAAAAGGTTAGAGTTCTATTCCTTCTGGGATTGGAATCCAACTAAAGGTGATGGGTTTTAAAACCAAGAAATTGTAAAACAACATGCAAATTAGTTTTTGTGCCACTAACACACGCACAAGGTTCATAAAATACCCAAATCTCAGCTGCTTTATGTAATTCTGTGTTTGTGTCTTGCTGTGATGGCTTCCAGAATATGAATCTCTCATATGATTTTTCTTTGGCTGCTAATAATTATTCAAATGTAAACAAAAAAAGAGTTAGATATATATGCTCCCTCCCTCCCTCCAAATCAGCATCATACATAGTCAGAGGAGTAATTGGTACTTGTATAGGGATGCAATGTCATGAAATCTATCAAAATTAATTACGGTTGTTTCTTCAAGGTTGCACTTATAGAATTCATGATGTTAATATTGGTATTGTCAAGCAGAAGTGCAAATCTGTTGTTGGTTCAAAATGTATCGTTTTTGTACCTAAATTCAGGGGTTCTGATGCCGCAACGAGAAAGAAATACGTAAATATGATCGATGCGGTTAAGGACTTTGGTGGCACAGCATTGATTTTTTCCTCCATGCATGTGTCTGGCGAACGTAAGCTCCATCTTTTCATCTCCAATTTTTATTTTTCACAGTCCGTAAGTAGAGATGCATATGAGGGGCTTACAAAATGTTACGATAAGTTTTTTTTTGTGATTTGTTACAGAATTGGCGCAGCTGACAGGGATAGCAGCAGTCCTCCACTTTCCTCTTCCGGAACTGGAAGACTTAGAGATGTGATGGAACCACTTCTGGTTGCGCTTGACTGCTACTTGGATTTTGAAAGTTATTTCCTTTAGAAATTGATAAGCATGTATATACTAATGATCATGACGATATACGTGTATATAATGATGATTAGAACAATAAACATGCCATTGTTTTGTCGATTATGTAGTCTGAAGGTCATATGGTTCCATTCTGCACTTCTACTACACTAGTGTTTATTCACCACTCTTTCTAATTTTCGCGGAGAGTGGAAGTTAGTTGAATTTAGGTGGCGGTGGCTGTTTAGGATGATTTAATGGTTATCAACTGTTACGTTTTCTAGGATTAATCGCTCTTAAACCAGTAATACTTGCTCAATGCTCCCTACTATGAACATTCTAATTGTTATAAAACTTAACCCCGTCGACAGTGTTCAAAAATCATCTCAGTGTTAGCGTTTCGAGTGGGTTGTTTTTATGAAACCTATAATCGAAGCAAGGCTAAACCAAAAACTAGATCGTGCAAATCAATAAGCAAAGTTTCTGCTACTCATAACAGTTACATTTACACCCATGACATACAAAACAAACCACATGCACGTAACTTCTACTTCACAAACATATCGATAAAGCACTTGCATTTGCATGGCTAAAACTCTAGGTGAAAATCCGAGGCATGGAGTTGGCCGGCGGCACGTCGACATCCCTAACCACAAACTTCCACCCCTTCCCTGCGCCATTAGCGAGCGGATGGATGCCATCCTCCGGCCCGCTCATATACTCCCTCTTCCCTCTCTCCTCGCCGAAGTCCCACCTAAACCTCCTCTCCACATCCTTCCCCAAGTCCTCACTTAGCTGCCCGTCATCGGTCAGCGCCATCATGAGCTGCGGCTCCCCAATGGGAAGCGCGTCCCCGCGATCCACCTGCCAGAAATGGATTGTCTTTCCGTAGGTGGAAGCGAGTTTCTGCATGTCTGGGCGCTGAGCGATGGCGGGCACCCCAGGAAGGAAAAGGACGCCCGACTTGACTTCGTACTCGTGCGAGTGCCAAAAGTGCTTCTCGGAGTCGGGAAGGGTGAGGAAGAGGCGGTCGGAGATTATGTACTCGACGCCTATGAGGCGGGCGGTGGAGTCGGGGGAGTCGTAGATGAGGCATTGCTTCATCTCTTCGTTTTGGTGGCTGCAGAAGTGGTGGGCTTCCACTTGGCGGGTCATGTCGTAGGCGTAGTAATGGAAGCTGAGAATCATAACCAAATATATATATGGTTAGTTTGACGTGAAGTCGCATGTTCGAATCTCATCGGTAACCCCCGACTCCTACTTGGGGTGCGGGGGTTTGTAGCTTACCCGGTGGTCTGGTGAGTTTCCGGGGATATTAAATTAAAAAAAGAAGTGGTGAACTTCATCGAAATGTGTATATTTGTGATGTAGTTTAGATTTTGGTTAATAACTTCGGCCTCATTCGCATGTTTAAAATATTAGTTGAGTCTGATTTAGTGTGGCCCAGTGGTGGCACGTTACAACAAAACTGAAGTCTAACCGGAAGTATAGAGTAAAAATTCCAAAGAAATCATGATATAATCCTATTATATAATGGAATCGTGACAAGTAATATCTGTATAATTGGCAAATTTGCAATTCTTATGGCCATCACCACCCAAGAACGGAGGGAGGTGGGGTCTGGCGGCGGGGGCTTAAGCTGGCCTCTACAATCCTTTCAAAAATTAATTGAAGAAATATAGCGAATTTGTAATATTATTTAAAATAATCCTATTATATAAGGTTTTGAAAAATGTCATGGCAAAGCTCCCATCAGTTAATAAAATGCAAATCCAACCCGCAATTAATAATCTGACTCCACTTGACACTAGAAAAAAGACCAGTAAGGCACATATGCAAATTGCAATTATACCAAAACTAAAATCATATATCACATCTTTAATTTAGCATTCACATTTTACAAATTGCCTTTCTACTATCTTGAACCAATACCAATATATTGACAATTAACACAAATAAAAAACAAAAACAACAAATCAAGAATCATAAAAACTCAATAATATATAGATCATACGCGCAGAGGTGTTGGTGGATCTTTTTGATGGGAGCGAAGGACTGGATGGCACTGGTGGCCGTCTCCACCATGGACGTCCCAGTCCTCGTCGGCTCCCCAGGAACAGGTTGGTGATTATGATCAGATGCCATCTCTAATCTAACCTTACCACTAATTAACTGGTCTTTCTTGTTTGTTGTTAATTTGTGTTTCTATATTTTCCTGGGGTGGGTTATATATAACTTATAAGTGAATTGTGTGTAGATATTATAGAAGAAGGGTTGGTGAGTTGGTGGATGCATGCATGCATGCATGGGAAACACGTGGAGTTGTGCATGGAAGTGTGGACGTAATGGCCAGGTGGTGGAACGAAGGTAGGAGTTTTAGTTAAACCGAACATATATATATTTATAAGGTAGCGGCAGATAAATGGAAAAAGTCGAGCGGGCATCATTTACAAATAATGATTGTCTTTAGAGAACTTATATTTTTAGGTTTGAATAAGTTTCGAGTTTTGTGAACCTCAAAATTCATATTTTGTTATTTAAACATATTTCAATTTCATATTTTGTTATTTAAACATTGTAAGAACGTGGGACGTGAGGGAGTGGGGTGGGTATGGTTGAGGTGTAGGTGGAGTGGGTGGAGGTATGGAGGGGAGTTGGGGGTAGGTATAGGTTTTGGTTATTTAAACCCAACCCAACCCTCTTTTCTCCCTTTCCTTCCCCATTTTCATTTTCCACCAAGTCTCACCACTTTCCTCTTGTGTTCCGGCGACCAGAGGAGGAGGAGGAGACCCGGCGACGTGGCGGAGGCGCGCGCGAGGGAGAAGAAGCAAGTTTCGACGCCGGAGGAGGAGGAGCTCACGGGACGCGTTTTCTTCACGGTGAAAGGTATGCCAAGTCTTCATAGTAACTCCCCAAGAGGTGTGGGAGTGTAGGGGGCGGCGTTGGTGCCGTTTTCCCCGGTGTAACCCGCTGAACCGAGGTTGAAGACGACTGGTTCGGTCGACCGTTGGGTGTCTCGGTCGACCGAACAGCGTCTAAATGATGCCTGTTCAGTGCGATATTGTTGTGTTTCGGTCGACCGTGTGAGGTTCGGTCGACCGATATTTTATAAAAATAACTTGCTGCCCGAAAACGGTCGAACGACGTCTGTGTGACGGTCGACCGTTTATGCCAAATTTTAGCGGGAATATTTTATAAGGGTTATATTAGTCCGGTCGACCGGTAGTTGTTCGGTCGACCGATCCCATTAGATAGGGTAGACAGACCTTCGGCCGACCGAGTGTGTGTCTCGGTCGACCGAACTGCGCAAGGTCGGTCAAGAGCGTTGACCATCTAAACGGTCGACCGCTCTGGATCCGGTCGACCGACCGCGTGCAGATTTCCTGTAGTGAAGTGCCTGTTGATCCGGTCGACCGGAAGAGTTTCGGTCGACCGAATGCAGTGGGCAGGATTCATGCAGTTTTCCTTATCGGTTGAACGGACCCTGGTTCGACCGACAGGATATATATGTATATAAAACGTATAGCGTAGACCTTCCAAACGGTCGACCGCTAGATTTGACCTTGTTCGACTGGTGGGTCTAATTATCTTTCCTTGGTGGATTTATCCACATACGCGAGACGTCGAGCAGAGGCGACTACCGGCTGCCGAGCCCACGGTCGATCACCGGACCTCGGAGCTACGGATTTCACCTACGACGAGAGCGTATCTTCTGTTGGACCCCTCGTGGATGCCGGTGCGGCAGAGGGATGCCTGCCATGCCTGTGTGGGTGGTAGATGCCTTCTTCCCTGGTGAGGGAAGGGGATGCACTTTCCCTGTGGGGGAAAGCCGAGACCTCCTCGTGTGGGCCTGGATTGGCAGGGGGGATGCCTCCCTTGTGCCCCTGTGTGCGGCTGGGAGATGAGTGCGGCGACCCCCCTCGTGTGGGCCTGGATTGGCAGGGTGGGGGATGTTTCCCATGCCCCTGTGCGGCTGGGAGATGGTCCGCAGCGGTTGGGGCATGTATGGGGCCCGAGGCGGATTGCATTGCATGTGCATTCTTGGCATTTTCATCTGTTTTTCTGTATATATAGGAGATGTTGGCATACGGGGTTCCTTTCGGGAACTCAGGCAGATTTTATGTTGCATTTTCAGGTAGCAGGCAGTCTTAGGTTGGTGGTGACCGAGGGGAGTGCCTCCGGGATCGGGTCCTGTCATCTCAGCTTTTTTGTAGAGGTAGTGATTACAGTAGTTATGTATTAGACATGTAATCGCTCTTTTGACACTCTGTATTATGACTTCCACGTGGAGATATTTATATATATATTCTGTTGACTTTTCCAGTAGCGTGCCCTTGTTGACCGTTGACGGTCGTATGTTTGTGTTTTAAATTTGAAAAATTTCTTCCGCTGTTTCGGGACGTTACAACTTGGTATCAGAGCCTTGATCCCGGCGTATTTTCCCAAAGAAACCACCATCGAGTTAGGATTAGAGTCTAGAGGTCCATTGCATGCATTCATGATCATTCTGATATGAGTCCTTTTGTTCTGTAGAGTGATGCCTCCGAGACGGGTGGTGCCTGCGGCTGAGACTCGCAGTTCGAGTGAGTCTGCGAGAGAGGAGGCCCGGGAGGCAGAGCGCAGAGTCCTGTTTGACACCGTGGAGCGGTTGAGCGGGATGTTAGAGCGCCAGGCGGCGCAGAGTGCGCAGGCGGGGGCCGGTGCGATGCACGACCGGTTCATGAGGCAGCACCCTCCGACTTTTGCTGGGCAGATGGATGCAGAGGCAGCTGAGGAGTGGATCCTCACTATGCAGACGATCTTCAGGGCTATCGACTGTACTCCAGAGAAGAAGGTGGACCTGGCCACCTATGTGCTGAGAGGAGCTGCAGCGAACTGGTGGAGGTCGACTTCAGCAGTTGTGTTCACCGGTCGAGAGGATGTGTCATGGGAGGAGTTCGTTGAGGAGTTCAACGAGCAGTACTTCCCGGAGCATGTGCGAGACGGGAAGCGGGTGGAGTTCCTGGCCCTGGAGCAGGGGAGCATGACACTGGAGGAGTACATTGGGAAGTTTAACGCCCTTGAGCGTTACTGTCCGGAGATTTTCGTCACTCAGGCGCAGAGGTCGATGAAGTTTGTCGGGGGACTCCGGAAGCATCTGAGGACCCGAGTGTTGTCGAGCATGCCACGCACCTTGGCGGACGCAGTGAGGAGCGCCACTATCATGGAGAGGGACTACCGGGAGAATTATCAGGATGATAGGAGGTCGGTTGGGAGATCCTCAGGGAGGCCAGGAGGGCAGAGTTCGGGGAAGTCGGGCAAGAGGCCCCGGATCGAGGCAGCAGGGGCGCCGCAGCCAGAGGCGTGCAGGAGCTGTGGCAGAGTGCACACTGGGCGCTGCTTGGGGTCGATTACTTGTCATGGTTGTGGTCAGCAGGGCCACATCGTCAGGAACTGCCCTAGCAAGGGCGCTGGACCGAGCAGACCTCCGGGACTTCCGAGTGTCAGTGGCGGCGGAGCTAGGAGACCTGCAGCACCGCAGCAGGGTCAGCGCACTGGACGAGTCTTCACTGTCCAGGCAGAGGAGGCGAGGGACGCCAGCACCGTCGTGGAAGGTACACTTCTTGTGGCAGGTTTAGAGGCTAGAGTGCTTTTTGATTGTGGCGCGACACACTCGTTCATCTCGGAGCGATTTGCGGGAGTGTTGGGCTGTACCCCTGCGATGTTGACTGCCACTTTGGAGGTCAGCACACCCCTGGGTCTGGTGGGCACTGTGGGGAGCTTCATCCCCGGCACCACGATTGTTTCGGGAGACCAAGATTTTCCGGCAGATCTGGTCTTGCTACCGATGGAGGACTTCGACGTTATTCTTGGGATGGACTGGCTGTCCCGGCATGACGTGCGTGTCCTTTGCCGTGAGAGGAAGGTTTTGATTCCGAGGTTGGGGTTGCCTGATATCGTGATTAGAGGAGTCAGGAACAGAGGAGGCCGCATTGTGGTGTCAGCTTTGAGGGCTCAGAAGTTGATGCAGCAGGGTTGCAGAGCGTTTCTGGCGACGCTGGTTGTTCCAGAGGCCGAGTCTCCGAGGCTGGACGAGATAGATGTGGTACGGGAGTTTACAGAGGTGTTTCCAGATGATATTCCAGGATTGCCACCTCCGCGAGAGATGGAGTTTTGCATTGAGCTGGCAGCAGACACCTCACCACAGTCGAAGGCCCCGTACAGGATGGCGCCCGCAGAGTTGGCAGAGTTGAAGAAGCAGCTACAGGAGCTGATGGAGGCTGGTTTCATCAGACCGAGTGTCTCACCTTGGGGCGCGCCAGTGCTGTTTGTGAAGAAGAAGGACGGGTCTTTGCGGATGTGCATTGACTATAGGATGCTGAACAAGGTCACCATCAAGAATAGGTATCCCCTACCTAGGATTGAGGACCTGTTCGATCAGTTGCAGTCAGCGAAGGTCTTCTCTAAGATCGACCTACGCTCAGGATACCATCAGCTGAGGATCCGAGAGGAGGATGTCCAGAAGACAGCATTCAGGACCAGATATGGGCACTATGAGTTTTTGGTGATGCCTTTTGGGTTGACGAACGCTCCGGCGGCTTTCATGGATCTGATGAACCGGACGTTCAGGCAGTACTTGGATAGTTGTGTCGTGGTCTTTGTGGATGATATCCTGATTTACTCACCCGATGTGGAGCAGCACAGAGAGCACCTGCGGATTGTACTTAGCATTTTGAGAGACCAGAGGTTGTATGCTAAGTTTTCGAAGTGCGAATTCTGGTTGGACAGAGTCGCATTTCTGGGTCACATCGTTTCTGCAGAGGGGATTTCGGTGGATCCGGCGAAGGTAGAGGCAGTGACTGAGTGGAGAGCCCCTACGAACGTGACAGAGATCAGGAGCTTTGTTGGATTGGCGGGTTACTACCGTCGCTTCATCAAAGACTTCTCGAGGTTAGCTGCACCTCTGACTGCCCTGACGCAGAAGGGAGTCACTTTTGTTTGGTCCCAGAAGTGCGAGGACAGCTTTCAGGAGCTGAAGAGGCGACTGACGACAGCTCCAATTTTGACTTTGCCGAGCGGCACAGGAGGTTTTGTGGTCTACAGTGATGCGTCTGGCATTGGTTTGGGTTGCGTGTTGATGCAGCACGGGAGGGTGATTGCATACGCTTCGAGGCAGCTGAAGACTCATGAGAGGAATTACCCGACGCATGACTTGGAGTTGGCAGCCGTTGTGCACGCACTGAAGACATGGAGACACTACCTGTATGGTGAGCAGTTTGAGGTGTTCACCGATCACCAGAGTCTGAAGTATCTCTTCTCCCAGAAGGAGTTGAATATGAGACAGCGTCGTTGGTTGGAGTTCATTAAGGACTACGATTTCACCATCTCCTACCACCCGGGGAAGGCGAATTCAGTTGCAGACGCCTTGAGTAGGAGAGTGGAGCTATCAGTTGCTGGCATGTGCCTTCAGGAGTGGAGACTGCTTGAGTCATTGGCAGAGTGGAGGCCGTTTACTGGGGACTCTGAGGGAGCAGTGGTAGCTGGATTGCGGGTAGAGCCACAGACTGTTTCACAGGTAGTACAGGCGCAGCATGAGGATGATGAGTTGGCCAGTTTGCTGGAGTTGACTGCCAGAGAGGGGTCAGATTTCAGTGTTGGGGTCGATGGAGGTCTGAGATTCAGAGGGCGGATCTGGGTGCCGAGGGTTGATGGGATGAGAGATGACATCATGGAGGAGGCACACAGAGCGAAGTACACCATCCATCCCGGGAGCACGAAGATGTATAAGGACCTGCAGCGGAACTTCTGGTGGAGAGGCATGAAGAAGGACATTGCAGAGTTCGTGAGTCGGTGTTTGGTCTGTCAGCAGGTGAAGATCGAGCACCAGAGGCCAGCTGGGCCTATGCAGAGCATCGAGCTTCCAGAGTGGAAGTGGGAGCACGTGACGATGGACTTCGTTACGGGGCTACCGAAGACGAGGCGGTTCCATGACGCGATTTGGGTGATAGTCGATAGACTGACCAAGTCGGCGCACTTTCTGGCCATTAGGACCACCTTGCCTTTGGAGAGTCTGGCGAAGCTATATGTAGAGGAGATCGTCAGATTGCACGGAGTACCGGTGAGCATCATCTCTGACAGAGATCCGAGGTTCACATCCAGATTTTGGGGGAGTCTGCAGCAGGCACTGGGGACACGTCTGAGATTCAGTACAGCTTTTCACCCTCAGACAGACGGTCAGTCAGAGAGGACTATCCAGACTTTGGAGGATATGTTGAGGGCTTGCACGCTGGACTGGGCTGGACACTGGGATGAGCATCTACCTCTTATCGAGTTCGCCTACAACAACAGCTACCATGCTAGTATTGGGATGGCACCGTATGAGGCATTGTACGGGAGGCCGTGCAGATCGCCGGTATGCTGGAGTGACGTAGGCGAGAGACAGTTAGTGGGCCCAGAGCTTGTGCAGATGTATGCAGAGAAGGTTGACCTGATCAGGAGGAGGTTGGCTACAGCACAGAGCAGACAGAAGAGTTATGCTGACCGACGCAGACGGACTTTGAGCTTCGAGGTTGGAGATCACGTCTTCCTGAAGATTTCACCAGCTCGGGGAGTGATGAGGTTCGGGAAGAAGGGGAAGCTCAGTCCGAGGTATGTCGGACCTTTTGAGATCTTGGACCGTGTCGGGGAGGTCGCCTACAGAGTTGCTTTGCCACCACAGTTCTCTGGCCTTCACAACGTCTTCCATGTTTCTATGTTGAGGAAGTACGTTGCAGACCCGACACATGTCATAGAGATTGCAGTACCTGAGATCCGGCAGGACTTGTCACTTGAGGAGAGGCCAGTTGAGATCATCGATCGGATGGACCATCAGCTCAGGAGGAGGACCATTCCGATGGTTAAGGTCAGATGGCAGCATCACAGCGAGCGCGAGGCCACCTGGGAGATCGAGGAGGAAGTTCGGAGGCAGTATCCAGAGCTTTTCGGTGAGTTACCCTTCTGATTTCGGGGCGAAATCCTTTTAAGGAGGGTGGATTGTAAGAACGTGGGACGTGAGGGAGTGGGGTGGGTATGGTTGAGGTGTAGGTGGAGTGGGTGGAGGTATGGAGGGGAGTTGGGGGTAGGTATAGGTTTTGGTTATTTAAACCCAACCCAACCCTCTTTTCTCCCTTTCCTTCCCCATTTTCATTTTCCACCAAGTCTCACCACTTTCCTCTTGTGTTCCGGCGACCAGAGGAGGAGGAGGAGACCCGGCGACGTGGCGGAGGCGCGCGCGAGGGAGAAGAAGCAAGTTTCGACGCCGGAGGAGGAGGAGCTCACGGGACGCGTTTTCTTCACGGTGAAAGGTATGCCAAGTCTTCATAGTAACTCCCCAAGAGGTGTGGGAGTGTAGGGGGCGGCGTTGGTGCCGTTTTCCCCGGTGTAACCCGCTGAACCGAGGTTGAAGACGACTGGTTCGGTCGACCGTTGGGTGTCTCGGTCGACCGAACAGCGTCTAAATGATGCCTGTTCAGTGCGATATTGTTGTGTTTCGGTCGACCGTGTGAGGTTCGGTCGACCGATATTTTATAAAAATAACTTGCTGCCCGAAAACGGTCGAACGACGTCTGTGTGACGGTCGACCGTTTATGCCAAATTTTAGCGGGAATATTTTATAAGGGTTATATTAGTCCGGTCGACCGGTAGTTGTTCGGTCGACCGATCCCATTAGATAGGGTAGACAGACCTTCGGCCGACCGAGTGTGTGTCTCGGTCGACCGAACTGCGCAAGGTCGGTCAAGAGCGTTGACCATCTAAACGGTCGACCGCTCTGGATCCGGTCGACCGACCGCGTGCAGATTTCCTGTAGTGAAGTGCCTGTTGATCCGGTCGACCGGAAGAGTTTCGGTCGACCGAATGCAGTGGGCAGGATTCATGCAGTTTTCCTTATCGGTTGAACGGACCCTGGTTCGACCGACAGGATATATATGTATATAAAACGTATAGCGTAGACCTTCCAAACGGTCGACCGCTAGATTTGACCTTGTTCGACTGGTGGGTCTAATTATCTTTCCTTGGTGGATTTATCCACATACGCGAGACGTCGAGCAGAGGCGACTACCGGCTGCCGAGCCCACGGTCGATCACCGGACCTCGGAGCTACGGATTTCACCTACGACGAGAGCGTATCTTCTGTTGGACCCCTCGTGGATGCCGGTGCGGCAGAGGGATGCCTGCCATGCCTGTGTGGGTGGTAGATGCCTTCTTCCCTGGTGAGGGAAGGGGATGCACTTTCCCTGTGGGGGAAAGCCGAGACCTCCTCGTGTGGGCCTGGATTGGCAGGGGGGATGCCTCCCTTGTGCCCCTGTGTGCGGCTGGGAGATGAGTGCGGCGACCCCCCTCGTGTGGGCCTGGATTGGCAGGGTGGGGGATGTTTCCCATGCCCCTGTGCGGCTGGGAGATGGTCCGCAGCGGTTGGGGCATGTATGAGGCCCGAGGCGGATTGCATTGCATGTGCATTCTTGGCATTTTCATCTGTTTTTCTGTATATATAGGAGATGTTGGCATACGGGGTTCCTTTCGGGAACTCAGGCAGATTTTATGTTGCATTTTCAGGTAGCAGGCAGTCTTAGGTTGGTGGTGACCGAGGGGAGTGCCTCCGGGATCGGGTCCTGTCATCTCAGCTTTTTTGTAGAGGTAGTGATTACAGTAGTTATGTATTAGACATGTAATCGCTCTTTTGACACTCTGTATTATGACTTCCACGTGGAGATATTTATATATATATTCTGTTGACTTTTCCAGTAGCGTGCCCTTGTTGACCGTTGACGGTCGTATGTTTGTGTTTTAAATTTGAAAAATTTCTTCCGCTGTTTCGGGACGTTACAAACATATTTCAATTTCATATTTTGTTATTTAAACATATTTCAATTTCTAGGTGTTAAGACTTGACTTTTGAGTTGTCATTTTAGTTTACAATTTGCATTTTGTAAAAATCAACGAGGACCAGTGTGTTTGCTCAATATTCAATTCATTCCATAATTATCGTGAATATGACGATAATAAAGATAAAAGCGTATAAGATTGAAATGAATGTGTGTTATAAAAATATTCTTTTATATGTTTTTTATTATAAATTGAATGTATAAGCATTTTGTTCATTGATTAATGTATTCGTTTTTTGAAAGAGTTAATGAAGAGACTATTGGTCCTTAATCGTAGAACTCGAAAAGATAATGATTTACGTAAACCAAAAGTAATTCACAATCATTGTGATTAACATGTGACATTAATTATTGTCATGTTGGTTAAAAGATATTGTAGCTTTACAAATATTTTAACAACATGAGTATATAAAATATAAAATATTTTCTTTCATATATTGAATGACCTAATAAATAAAACATTATGAAATTGTGTTTGTATCATTAATATTTTCATTGTCTTTGAACCCTAAGATATGAGACATATTTTCACACGAGAATTGTATAATTTGATTATTATCAAAACCTGTCATTACGTATAGTGATAAATGTAATAGTTGGTTATACATGACTTGTGTCGGAAAAGATGATATGTCAAAAGATTATCATTGCCCCTTTTAACTTGAGTGATGATATTAATGACCCCCTTGATAAAACGAAATTATAATGTACACAATGTAACTTATGTATAATTTCATAATTATAATTAGCTTAAAAGATCAAGAAAGAATATATAATACAAAGATGACACATTAAATGAATCGTGTTATGTTATAGTTGTAGGATCGTGTGGGTCGGGTTAATCTAATCACTTTTACGCTAATCCTTAACTAATCAAACAATAAACGCAGCGGAAACAATTTAAAGACCAGTAGGGAAAAGGAACAAACAAACCACAAATCGACTCAGCATTTTTATAGAGGTTCGGCACCCCAAGCATGTCCTAGTCCTCTCTTGCAAGCTCCGCTCGGATCACCGAGCTCCGCCTACGACTTCACTAACCGCTCTCCGTTCCGGGCCGGGAGACAAAGCCTTACAACCGTCAAACTCGCGAACAACCCTCGATGAGCTTGTAATCCTCTTCTCACAATCCAAGAAGGATCACTTCGGGCTTTCACCGAAGTCTATACTTGTGTCTTGGGCTTTCACCAAGACCCTTACTCTCTTGACAACAAATGTAACTTGAGTGGAACTCACTCTCTAATTGAGCACTCTTGAGTTGGATGAAGATATGATCACTAAGTGTGGATTTAGGCTTATGGAGTGAGATTGTGAGCTTTGAGGATTGAGAGCTTCTCTCTAATGAATTGGACAATTGGAAGTTGGAGAGTTGGTCTTGATCCTCTATATATAAGCTCCTAAGGTATTCTAGCCGTTGGGGATAGATTTGGTTGGGTTTTGTGTAAGATACACAAAGCAGAAAATCGGGCTGTAAATCTGTCCAGAACCGGTTGACCGAAACTAATAAACCGGTCGACCGTTAACTTGATTTCAAAGAGAACGGTCGAACTAAATATATAATCGGTCGGACAAACGGGCTAGAACTTAACTCTACTTAAGTAAATCAGTCGAACCAAAGTATGAGACGGTCGACCGATAAGGGGATTTGGTTGAGACAAAGGTGCAACGGTCGAACGAAGAATGTGTCGACCGATAGCAGGGACATAATTTGTGTTCAACCGGTCGACCGAAACAAGGTCGTCGTTCGACCGATTACCGAATGTATTTTGGGGTTAAGTTTGTTTTATACGAATACGACCGTTATATGAATACGACAAAGGTAACGACTATAATAAAATCCGGGAGCGATCGACCGAAAAGGTAGAACCAGTCGACCGGTAGAGTTCGGTAAAATCACTGTGGAGAGTCTGTTATAAACCGGTCGAACTGAGAACAGGTTCGGTCGACTGGTTCACACAGGAATTCTGGGTTTAGGTTTTAAGTGATTTCCGACTAAGGTTTGGGTGATCTAATGAAGTCCAAATAAGGTGAAATTTTGTGTGTGACTTCTCTAAGGAACCTAGTGTGTATGTGATATATTTTTAGCTCTTATATGCTCAATTTACACATGTTCCTAAGACTCAAAATAAAATCAAGATTACAAGTCTTCATATAGCTTTATTACAAATCTTGACTTGATTTCCTTCCTTCTATGAGTCTGGATCACCTGTAGAGGTTAGTGTAGGATCGTGTGGGTCTATGGGTCCACAAACTAATCACGATTAAAACCTAATTACCTACTTGGTTGATTGATCAATGAAATGCAGCGGAAATTAAAAACAAATCAAACACAAGTAGGAAAGCAATGCAAACCACACAAGAAGACACCGGATTTACAGAGGTTCGGCCGCGCCTACGTCCTCTCTTGCAAGCCCCTCTCGAATCTCCGTTCGAGCCCCTCTTGCGTCTTCACTATGCCTCCCCGTTCCGGGCCGGGAGCAACGCCTTTTACAAGTCTTCAAGCTCGCGAACAACCCTCGCCGAGCTTGGCACCACCTCTCACAACCCGAGAGGATCACTTCGGGCTTTCACCGAAATCTCTACTTCTTGTCTTGGGCTTTCACCAAGACCCTTGCTCTCTTTGTCTTGGGCTTTCACCAAGACCCTTGCTCTCTTGACAACACAAGTAACCTTGAGTGGGATTCACTCTCTAATTGAGCACAACAATTGCTAGATGATTGTATGATGAAGGATGTGGAAATTAGGCTTTGGAATCACTAATTGGGAGCTTTGAGGTTGTGGAAAATCTCACTATAAGTTTGACACTTTGGAGTTGTGAAATCTTGTGGAAAACTAAGTGTGAACCTATATTTATAAGGTCTAAGAGATTCCTAGCCGTTGGGGAAAGATTTGATTGATTTGTGTAAGAGATACAATAAACAGAATTCAAATTCAGCAAAAACTGTCTCCAACCGGTCGACCTAAAGTTGAACCGGTCGAACAAAACCTTACAAAAACTAATGGATCGGTTGAACAAATGGATGGTTCGGTCGAACAAAATGGTCATGTAAAAACTCTAAATTTACTGAAACCGGTCGAACAAAAGGTCCAATCGGTCGAACGTTTTCGGACAGGATTTAAGGTTTAGTTTTAGTGATTTTCCGACTATGTTTTGGATGACCTATCGAAGTCCGATTGATCTGAAATTTTGTGTGTGACTTCTCTAAGGAACCTAGTGTGTGAATGCATGGATATTAGCTTAAGTTATGCTCAATTCACATTTGTTCCTAAGACTCAAAGAAAAGTAAAATACATGTCTTCAATCCAGCTTAATTACATGTCTTGACTTGATTTTTCTTCTTTCTTGAGTCTTGATCACTTGTAGATGTTAGCACAATACAACATATATACCATTATACTACATGTGCTAATCTACATGTCCTAATTAAGATTAGGTTGAATTACATCATCAAAATATGGATTAAGGCCAAAAAGCCAACAGTTAGCACATGCAATATATATGCAATGCAATATGTGTGCTACTCTACATTACTTATGATTAAGATTAGGTTGATTAAATCATCAAAACAAGGATTAAGACCAAAAAGCCAACAATAGTGAACAAAACATCTTTGTTATTTATGTAACTATAATGTGTAGCTAGATACCGTTTATAGTTTATGATATAAAATGTTTTATCTCATTGCCAACATAACTTCAATATTCCTATAGGTCACACCACAAAACTGAGAAACAAAAAATATAATTTTGTATTTTATATGATATATTAAATTTCATATGATATGAAATGAAATACATATGCTACAATGATAAAATTAATATGTCGTGATAATGACATGATTAGAATAAATAAATTCGTAAGATATATATATATATATATATATATTATGGGGTATGATGATTTGACATTATATATGATAAATATATTACATAATATAATGTGATCCGCAACATTATAACATATGAATTTTCTAAAACTCTAAAACTCAAATTTTGTTGGATATCAATCCAAAAATTGTGAAGACAAAATATGTCAAAACGGTTGACCGGTCCATGAATCAGTCGATCGAATTTTTCAGTAACGTTTAGAGTTCGACACGGTTGACCGAATAGAGATCGGATGGACACGTTGTTCGACTGAATTTTTCAGAAACCTATCTTGGTAAGAAAACAGTCAACCGACATAGAACATAGTTGACTAAAATTATCAGCAGCGTTCTTGGTAAGGGAACGGTCGACCGGCATGAAACGTAGTTTGACCAAAATTATCAAGGACTTTTCCTGATAGCGAATCGGTCAACTGTTTGGCTTATGGTCCGACCGAAAATATCAGGGACTTTTCAAGGTAACTGATTGGTCGACTGAATGAGTCTTTTGGTCGATCGTTTGCCAACGATTTTTCCTATATTAATAAGAGATTTTTGCCGATCAATGGATGGATTTAGTACATCTTGGTCAAATGTAGTTTATGGGATGATGATGTGATAGAATATGATTGATTTAGAGGAGAGATTAACAAGGGATCATGTGTAAGGGGTTTGCACATGATGTGGTTTGGAGAATGCTGTAGGATTTCATGTTTAATTATACATATATATTTTCGAAATTTTTATGTACAATAAGGATCAATTACAATTTTCTTTGATTTATTTCATTGCATGCATCAGTTTGTTTTGACATCTAGTTTCAAAACTCTATTAAAACAAACATGGGCTCCGAAATTCATACCTAGAAGTTCTCAAAAACTTCTTGAAGATTCGGAGACGTTGGGGATGCTTCTCGCCGCGCCGGATGCCTCCGAGTATTCACCAAACTCTAAACAAGATCGGAGAGAGGGAAGCTAGTCTCTCGATCTCCGTTAGGGTTTAGAATCTAATTACTAACCCCTCTTTAATTCCCTTGAGAAGATGATCTCTTAAGAACTAAAACTAAACTTAAGAATTAAGGGATTTTCGTGGAGAATTATGGAGAGAGAATTTTGCTCAAGAAAATAATGAATGAATTAAATTAGGTAATGAGATAAAGTTGTATTTATAAGTTCTCTCCAAATTACCTGTTCATGTGCAACCCCTTGCCCATGATCTCATGCAAAATTCCATCTAACCATCCATTATTTATTAATTAATAATCTTAGCCACGAATTAAATCAATTATGGACCAATTCCATGCATGATTTAATTAATTCTTAAATTAATTCTGCATAAAACCGTCTAACCGGTCGACCGTTCGCAAGGTCCGGTCGACCGTTTAGACCGAGGTTTGGTCGACCGATCGATATATTCGGTCGACCGTTCGCAACAAAAAAAATTCATCGCAATGTTCGGTCGACCGACCGAGAATACTCGGTCGACCGAAAACGAACAGAGGAAATTCTCGTTACGATCGACACACATCCGGTCGACCGAGCAACCATTGCGGTCGACCGTGCAACATTCGGTTGACCGTTTATGGTTTAGCGCTCGACCGTTTTTGCACAGTGCATGCAAACTTGTCAAATTTTGGTTTAACCCCTACAAAATTTGACATTTCGGGATTAGTAGTAAATTCACAACTTATGTAACATATTATCCTATATAATGATTAATCATTACACCCCATAATATTTACATCACATATGAATTTAATTTAGATTCTAATTATGTTATAAATCACAACATAATTTTGATTTTGCTTGTTCACCCCATGTGTCATATTTTCTACATGAAACCCGACACATCTTATGAACTCAAAATCCCCATTTCTTGTTTCCCAGTTTTGCGGTGTGACCTATGGGAGGATCTAAACTAAGTTGGCAGTGATATTAAGAGCTTAATATCACAAGCTATAAGCGGTATCTAGCTACACATTATAGCTCCCAATTAGTTAGATGTCTTAATTCCACTCGAACCAAAACCCGATCCAATTAGTGATGGAGTGCACCACTTGTGTCCGTCCCTTGCCTCATGATATTAAGAATACAAACAAAGTAGTATTGTGTCATCTTTGTATTAGTATTCATTTCTTGATCTCTTTAAGCTAGTTATAAATATGTGACTTTACTCAAATCACATTGTGCACATTATAACTTTGCTTTATCAAGGGGCCCACTAATATCATCACTCAATTAAGAGGGGCAATGATAGTCTTTTGACTAACTATCTTCTCCAACAAAAGTTGTACTTAACCAACCAATGCTTTTACACTATACTGATTGATAGTTCAAGACACTGATCTAATTAAGTATTCCTTAAGTGATTAGATATAAGTCTCATATCAAAGGACCAAAGACACAGTAAAATATTAATGACACAGAAACACATTTCTATAATATTTTACTTATTAGGTCTATTCAGTATACAAAAGTAATATTTTCCTCTTTTGCATACCCGTGTTGTCACTCACTTGTAGAGCTACAATGATCTATGACCAACACGACAATCTTAACTCGGTAATTAATGTTCCATGTTAATTACCATGATTGCGAATATCTTTTGTTTTATGTAAACCAATATCTTTTAAAGCTCTACGGTTATGCACCAAGAGCCTCTTGCTTAACACTTCTAAAAGACAAATAACATAAACAAGGAACAAAATGATTTCTCATTCAATTCATAATAATTGACATTTAAAAGTAAAACTTTTAGAACACATTCCCTTCAAATGCACTATAAATAGTTCTCTCCCCCTTTCTTCGTTGATTTGATACAAAATTTCTCTCTCCATATTTTCTGTCTTTCCATCGAAATTCTCTTAGTTAATTAAGGTTCTGGAGATTAAGTTCTTTGGATCATTGAATGAGCTATTAACTAGATTCTAACATTGTACTAGATCTGATTGGCTAGCTTCGATCATTCTAATCTTGTTTAGAGTTTGGTGAACACTTGGAGGAAATTCCGAGGCGATCCGACGTGCAACTTGACTTCCGATGGGTTAAAATGGGTTTGACAATCCTTTAGGTATGATTAAATCTATATATTTTGACATTATATAGTATTCTATATATGTATTGAAATACAATTAGGAAGTCTTGTACATAAAATTGTTGAAAAATATGAAAATGATTTTGTTTGCATATATATATATATATATATATATATATATATATATATTTAAAAATATAAACATAAGCATGCGACGAAATCCAACAAAGATAATATCTGGTTTGTATTCGTATTCATTTTCTTAATTTCAAAATTCTCCATAATTTTATAAGCTTAAAACATAATATCTGATACGTATATGTATCAGATTGTTGTCCATATCCGTATAACCCTAAATACAGTTCCTTATTATGAAAAAACTATATTCGTGATACTAATATAGTATAAATACAATAAAGACGATTTTCACTCCGTATTTGTAACATTTTAAACCCTAACTGTTATGAGAAACCAACAAACCATTCGCAACAACTGAGAATTGGTTTTAATTGTTTTGATTATTATTTTCTATAGGAAAATAATTTATGGACTCCTCTTAACACATCCTTTATGACGGTCCTGACATGGAGATACATGATTCCTTCAAATTGCATGCACGTGGAGTATTTTATCAACTATTTAATTTGTTTCCAAAATTGATGACATGATAATCTAGGCGATTGATCGTGTTCGCTTATCGTAAGTGCACGTCGTCAGTGAAGACGCGACAAGTACGAGTCGTGTCCACGGGGAGTCGTGTGTCGTTGTTCCCGCCATACTCGAATGGGAGAGAAAAGGAAGAATGAGGGTACTTAATCTAGGCAACAAACACGACATGAAATAATAACGACTAATAAAAAAAGAATCCCGTAAGAGGTAGAGAATGAATGCAAAACTGTTGATGTGTGTGCATATAAATAAGTGCTCATGACACGCATAACATGAAAATCTTATAATACCACAATCCTAAACGTGTCTCTACATGGATTAAGATTTATCACTATCATTAAAACATACAAAATACTACTTAAGATGATGACAAAGACAACCATATAATTACATGTTTAATGACATAAAAAACATGAAATCCATAATGACCAAAACTCAACTATGTCTCCACATGAATTAAGATGTAACATTATCATTAAAATATACAAAACATTAATGAAGATGAGGCCAACAAGATCACATGCTCCTACATGCATCCTTATCTCTTTACCACTCAAACCATATTCTCATATCATCATTCCCCATAAAGTGAGCCCACTAGCCAAAACACATGTTAAGCATCAATTAAGATCATTAGCATATCAAAGACAAGAGCGATGAATCCAACAAAATGACTATGAAATTCATGTGAGGCTCCAATATTAGGATTAAACACACACTAATACAACACATCAACACTTCACATTACCTTCCACCCCCCAATGGGGATGGACTATTCTCAACTCATCTCCATAACCAAGAAAACAACAAAAGCAAAACAACTCATAAGCAAGTAAAGAAACCTAAAGCTAACCAAGACAAGTGAACAAAAATTGCATCAAATAAACATAACAACACAAAGACATGAAACTTGATTAATAAAATGAAAATTACAAAGTTTGCTCATTTTCTCCTCCACTACACTACTAATCAAGAAACTGGAGCCTACTCTAATAAACAAGAAATAAAACCTACTCTACTAAACAAAAAATAAAGCTTACCTAAGAATGTGAGGAAGGAAGGAGAAGAATGGAAGAATTACAAGTGTATTTATAGAAGATTAGAATGTCTGAATTTATCTGGGCACAATCGGACAACTGAATTAAATCAGATCTAGATGTTCCAGATTACTCTAACCGACAACCGACCAACCGGATCTGAGCACAATTCAACCAACCGGATCCACCATGGATCCGCCAATGGCGGATCATTTAGGTCGGATTAGCCTCAAATTTCTCCAACGGCTCAAGTGTACCATTTTAGCACGTGGGTGCACCCAGAGTCATTGTTTCGAACCTGTTTGGTTTTAATTGTTGAATTACTCATCAAGTTCATGATATTATAATCTTTTGTACCCAACATTTTTTTCTTTACACTTAGGTCCATCCGGGTTTTCAATTGTGTCCCTCCTGATTTTCAGTTCAGTATTTAAGCATTACAAACATGTCCAAAAGGCTTCTAAATCAGTCATTTCTTCTTGCATTTAGGTCATTTTCTCTTCATTTATCTTCTTTATTGCCTAAACCCTGAAACATATCTAACAAACACTCAAGTAACACAAATATGGGGTAAAATAAAGGATATATAGCATAAATGTAATGTATGATATGCTACTGATTGACATCATTTCATGCTTATATTTGTATCTTACATCCATTATCTTTCACCTAAACAATTCTACGTGACGAGTTTATGTTTGAATTTCAGAAATAAATAGGTTTGAAGAGAAGAGGCTTAAAAAGACCTAAAAACATGAAAAAAGACTGAGTTGAGAGACTCAAGGACTAAGATGCAAGATCGAAGGACCTGAACGTAAGATCGAAGGACCAATGAGCAAACAAGAATACTTCACACCATCATGGGGAGTATTTTGGCAATTCTATTCGGGTCGGAGCTCCAACAAGCAAAGTAGATGCATCAAAAACAAAGAAAGCCTTCCAGAAAAGCCCACAAGAAAATCCAGAGCGATCTGAACACTGTAGACCGGATCCGCTAAGATTTATGTGGAGCGTGTATTAGTGTGTATTTAGTCTATTTCTGGTATTTGTTTAGTCTCATACCGGGGGATTGTCCCGGATTACCTTTTTCTATGACTATAGATAGAACTCTTCACCTTCTATTGTATTGACTCATTGCTTGGTGACATTCTCTCTACTTGGAGTAAGCCTTGGAGAAAAATCTCAAGGTGGAGAAGAATGCTACCTTCAATGTGAGTCATCTAATAAAATAAATTTTCCATTGTTTTGTTCTTATGTTGTTTTTTTATGCATGCTTAGCTTAGTTTTATTTCTTTGATTCTAGGCTAAAGTAGTTAGAATGTTTCTTTTCTTTTTTAGTTTAATTGTTAGAGTAATGTGTAGTGAGTAGATCCATCCCCCTTTGAAGGTGGAGATGATGTTCATACATGCATTAAAGAATGAATATGAATGCTTTATATTTTGATTGTGTTGATAAATGTGAATGTATGCTTGCTTGTTAGAGTAGAATACTATACTTGATGAGTTTTGCCACACATCTTAGACACCTCCCATACTTGTTTAGGTTCTGAAATAACCAGCTTGTGTATATGAATGTTAATCAACTAGGTTAGTGAATGGATTGATAGATTTTTCCATAACCTTTAGACACTTCCTATGCATGAAAACACTACCTACATTTGTGCCTATAAAATGCATTCTTCACCATCTTTTTACATGTGTGCACACACTCCACCCCTAGGGGTCTTTCTCTTCTTGATTCCAACTTAGTTTTACATTCTTTTAGTTTTGATTCGAAGTAATCGTTAGTTGATTTACTTTGCATTTTTCTTCTTAGTAGTTTAGTGTAGTGTAGATTAGCATAGACAAACTGATTGATCGTTTTATATTTCTACCGCAAGTGCACGACCGCGTTGAAGCGGTGGCAAATACGGATCGTCCACTGGGAGGTGTGTCGACACTTGGTTTGTTCGAAGGCGAGAGGTAAAAGAAAGAGAGAGAGAGGTTGGTTACACTAAACTACACTAAAACGCAAATGGAAATGGAAGAAAAGCAAGAAAACTAAACCCCAAAGGGGGTAGAGAAATAATGTGAACATAAAGAAGTGTGTGTGTTCATTAAGCTCCTCACAACATGTAGTGCATGAAATCATAAAACTACATCCAACTTTGCCTCCACATGAATTAAGATAAGACTACATCATTAAAACATACAAGACAATAATTGGAATGAAGCTACATGAACTCAAGTATAAAGACTATACCCTACTATGCCTCTACATGAATTAAGATTTCACTACATCATTAAAACATACAAGACATTAGCTAAGGTAAAGGCAACAAGAGCACATACACTACAAATTGTGTTTCCAACATTAACTTCATCCATATCCTAACCTTATCATTCCCCATAAAATAGGTCCACTAATCAAAGCATAAGCTAAGCTTCATTCAAGAGCATTAGCCTATCAAAGATAAGAGTGGAGACCCATTAGATGGTTATGGAAATCATGTAAAGCTCAAGGGATAAAAATAACACACACTTAATACACTACATGATTATATCACATATTTCTCCACCCCCCAAATGGGGATGGAACTACTCACTACTCATTACACTACTGATTAGACTAAGCAAAGAAAGCATAATACTGAAATGAAAGTTAACTAAGAAGGCAAGAAGCATTAAAGAAACATAAAAGGAAAGGAAAGACTAAACAAACATGCACAAATTAAAAGACAAGATTTAAAGAAACTAGAAGAATTATTTTATTAACAAAATGACTCACATTGAAGGTAGCATTCTTCTCCACCTTGAGTTTTTGCTTCAAGGCTCACTCCTTAGTAGAGAGAATGCCACCAAGCAATGGGTGATTACAATGGAAGGTGAAGAGTTCTATTTATAGGCATGGAAAAAGCTAATTCGGGACAATCCCCCGATGTGGGACTAAACCAATACCAAAAATACACTAAGCATACACTAATACACGTGCTACAGAAAACTAAACGCATTCTGGGCCATCTGGACCGCCAATTGGCGGTTCCAGACCGCCAATTGGCGGTCTATATGGTTTAGATCCGTTTGGTTTTCTTTGTGGGCTTTGCTTGAAGTGTTTGTTGGTCTTGGATGCATCTGGTTGGTTTGTTGGAGGTCCGACCCGAATCCAATTGCTAAAATACTCCCCATGATTGTGTGAAGTATTCTGTTTTGCTCTTAGGTCCTTCTGTCTTGCATTCAGGTCCTTCTCCCTTGCATCTTGGTCCCCAGATCTCACAATTCAGTCCTTTTTCCCAACTTTTGGGTCCTTTTATGCTTCATCTCTTCAAACCTATTTATTCCTGAAAACTAAACATAAAACTCGTCACGTAGCATTGCTTAGGTGTAAGATAATGGATATAAGGTACAAATATAAGCATGAAATGATGTCAATCAAATACCCCCACACCTAAGTTTTTGCTAGTCTCGAGCAAAACAAAGAAAGAGAAAAGCAAACGAGAAACAAGAAATCCTAACTCACTTTCGTAGGAATCACGGTTGCACTTAGCACGTGCAACAAGCCGTTAAACCTCTTTGTTGCCAAGGAGGAGGAGTGTTGTCTCCTGAGGGTTTTCAGCGGATATACCCACAAAATCCGAACAAGATGCATTATTCAATCTAGACATCGACTCGTTGGAAATATTTTGTCGATCAATGGACGCAGTAATCCTACGGGCCGACTCTATATAGGTAATCAGTCCACACCTAGCCTAATAAACCATTCGTGCAAGTTAAATAAGGAATTAAGTGAAAGACATGGACAACCTCAAGATCCTCAAGTGATACAAAGTGTAAGGTCCATTAAGGTTCTTATTTGCATTAACATTTTTTTTTCTTTTTGTTTCTTTTCACACATTTTTTTTTCTTTTTTTTCTTTTTATTAGTTGGAGCTTCATTCTCCCAGGGTCAGGTTTCGTGCATCATTGCCCATGAGGACTTACACTATCACGTACACCTTTCCCCAAATCTCCACATAGGGCAATCCCTACCACCCGTGTAACGGGAGTTCGGTCGGCGCATCCCAAGTCAGATGACACGAAAGCACCAGGCACAAAGTCCCTTCAGACCTACTTTCCCGAGTGATAGGAGCCGTGCGAGAAGAGAGAACATCTACTCACTTATTTCTTATCTACACATGAACCAAAACCCCTACACTAATGTCTCACAACAAGATTAAGAGGGTCCTTGACTACAACAAACTTCCTAAATTAACAAACACGAATTATTGACTCACTAGGTTCAGGGTGGACTTCTTTGAATGTTTGAGCACTGAAACCCTATGATTACTCACCCCCAAAGGAAAACTGGGGTGCATCCTAACGACTCGATAAATCCTAAAGCCACGTACTAGATATCCTAATGCATCAAGTTCAAGACAATTTTGGGAGCTTTCTTTTTACTTTGCCTCTCAACGGTTTTGCACATGCTAAACACACGCAAAACCCACAAAACATTTTCTTTCGAAAACACATGAAGATTTTGAAAGAAATGTGAAAATTTTGAAGCACTAGGCAAGCAAAAGAAGACAAGTCACCCAAGGATCATGGCAAGCAGATATATCGATATTAAATGCATCACACTAACATGACCCTAAACATGCAAACAAAAGAAAGCAAAATCAAAAGAAAAGACTCGACTATGTACACACGTAAAACACCCCCCACACCTACTTCATGCATTGTCCTCAATGAATGCAAGCAAGATACTACATGGATGCATGCATGAAACAGAAGAGATCTCACCAACGTGAAGTACACAAGGAAGTTCATGGCTATGTTGATGGACACAACCCAACTTCCCTCAAAACCTGTGAGATGCTAAAGAAGGAATACAAATACGTGAAAGAAATGGAGCCCAAATACACAAGGGTTGGGGCTCACAACAATCGATGCTCACTGAAGGAGTCTTTTATTGTACTCTTTTTTTTTTTTATATAACTATGTACAAACATAAGTTCCCATCTTCATTTGTCAAAAGACATCAAATGGGAACCTCAAGAGTGGGTCAATGCACTTGGAAAGGGAACATGACACCACGCGGGGCCAGAATACGCATGTGTGGGCCCCCTTCACAAAGAGCACCAGATGAAACGAGAGGTTCATGAATTGGACGCAAAGGCGTCGCATTCAAAGGATCAAACTGAAAGAGCTTGAACCTCTCGAGAGTTTGGGAAATAAGGGGCAACGGAAGAAAAATATCTCCCGTTGCGGAACTGAAGTTATGATCATCAATCCAAACTCTCCAACCAACAGGCTGGTGGGTCGGAACGAGGTCAAGCACCTCGTTATGCATGTCCAACTCACCAGGAGAACAAGAAGTGGGTCTCATACCCAAAGTATCCTCCAAGGAACTCCTAATACCCTCATGAGCAATGTGGTTGTTTGATGTTCCATCATTTCCAAGATGATCAGGAACAATAGTGAGAGGCAAACTCTCATCAGGTTGTTTGAAGTTGAGGGTACTAGGGAGCTCTTGCTCCACCAGAGGTGGGTCCTTAAGAGGATCAAAATGAAGATCATGTGGCTCAAGGGCCACGGGACAAAAAGATAAGGCACAATCCTGTGCCGACTCATAATGAAGCTGGTCGAAGTTATTCTCAATTTGAATCGAATCCTCCACTAAGTGATCGTGAATTGAAACCCCCAGTCCCTCAGACTGACTAGGAGTTTGACTTTGAAAGGTTGTGCTTTGAATTTGTGGATGTGGTGGTGGTTCGATATCAAAAGAAGAATCCTCATGCTGACATGAAATGTCACTCTCCTCACTTAATTGTTGCGTCAGTTGACTCACTTGAAGTGTCAGATTATGTATGCGGTCAACGAGGAGGTCCAAGTCAGATCTTGGGAAATTTTGGGGTTGGGTGTTGATGGGCTGAGAATGAGTCCAATGATTTGAAGTGGGCTGTTGGTAGAATTCTGGGTATTCGGGAGGAGGATATTGGGGTGGAAATGATGTATAAGAATTTGAATACGAATTGTCTCCCCACGAATCCATCCCTCTCGGGTTGTACGCGGATGCGTAATGGTCATAATGAGCATTTTGGGAAAATGTATGCTCATACTCAGGCTCTGGGGGAACATAAGGACATTCCCCGAAATCATGACCACTCAACCCACAATAGTGACACGGTACGGCTACTGGAGCCACCGGTGCACTCATGTCGTCTACCGCATGCATGAAAGAGGCCAAAGGTTCTTGTAATGTCTCATATGATCCGACGTAACTAGATGGTGGTCTAGCAGTCGGTGCCTCTCTCATGTTACCCCAATACGAAGATTGCTCAGTGACACAATTGCGATCATCCCAACCATACGGGGTATTCGTCTGAGCCACCCCAGGTTGCATGGGTCCGGAATACCAGGGAGAATCATCCTGGTCCCAACAATGATATGAATGGTCGCCCATGTAACCATCCATCTCAACAAACAACTCTCGAGTCGACCACTCTCACCACCACGAGACTAAGCTCGCAAAAAGTGCTCGACTCGACCCTAAAACGCTAACAGAGAGTGTAAAGGGGAGGAGACTATAACGTAGAAGAAGGTGAGAAGAAGATGACTCAGAGGAGAAGGGAAGAATCCCTAGAGCTAGCGAGGGTACAGGGTGAAGGTGGAAGCCTAACTAGCAAGCAAGGCTCAAACAATGTAAGACAATGGGTCCTTAGGCTAGACGACGCCTAACTTCGAGGTCACTAGCCTCGACACGCCTCACCTCCCTACAACGAGGACCACAATGCCCAGCAAGTGATACCAGATCCGGAGATCCAGTACCTCCTACTATCGACAAGGTAGGCAACGCCGATCAGGTCATGGCGGTCTCAACTAGATTACTCTCCTAGTGCGTCCGAATTCCTAGGGCCAATGTCTACTTGCTTTTAGTTAAGGCTTTACTTGAGTGTGCTTTTTGGGGCTAAGGGAGGGGTGATGAAATCCCCCACCTTATCTTTGAAGACTATAGGTGATGCCCCTTAAAGATGTTTTGAAATCTTAGGCTAGCAAGCAACTCACCAAACAAGCACTCACCTCACTCTTGTTTCGATGCAAACCTTACTCACTAATGAATGTCCTAATGCGTGAATGAGTGATAAGGAATGCGTACCTCGCTCCAGCAATCAACGACAAAATGTAAAGCAAAGAAAAGAAAGATGCATGCAAGGTCTACATATGATGCATGACCTAGATGGCAAGAAGTCTAATCTTTTGCTTTGAGTTTTATTGTCCAAGTTGATTAATGGGGATTGAAATTAATGATCTGGGAGCAAACAAGAAGTCACAGCATGCAAAATTAGACTCCCAGATAACACAAGTTACAACACTAACTACCACAAAAAAATGGAAGCAGGAAGCCCTCACCAGGCCGCCAATTGGCGGTCTCCAACCGCTGATTGGCGGTCTGTTTTTGGACTTGCTTCCTCAAACTTTCCCAGTAGCCTCCCCTTGATCTGATGATTCCCTGAAACTAAGAAAACTGGACACAAAAAATCAAAAACCCCTCGAATCGTCCAAACCAAGGTCTGGACAGAGCACCTCCCCGGCAACGGCGCCAAAAACTTGATTGATCGTTTTATATTTCTACCGCAAGTGCACGGCCGCGTTGAAGCGGTGGCAAATACGGGTCGTCCACTGGGAGGTGTGTCGACACTTGGTTTGTTCGAAGGCGAGAGGTAAAAGAAAGAGAGAGAGGTTGGTTACACTAAACTACACTAAAACGCAAATGGAAATGGAAGAAAAGCAAGAAAACTAAACCCCAAAGGGGGTAGAGAAATAATGTGAACATAAAGAAGTGTGTGTGTGTTCATTAAGCTCCTCACAACATGTAGTGCATGAAATCATAAAACTACATCCAACTTTGCCTCCACATGAATTAAGATAATACTACATCATTAAAACATACAAGACAATAATTGGAATGAAGCTACATGAACTCAAGTATAAAGACTATACCCTACTATGCCTCTACATGAATTAAGATTTCACTACATCATTAAAACATACAAGACATTAGCTAAGGTAAAGGCAACAAGAGCACATACACTACAAATTGTGTTTCCAACATTAACTTCATCCATATCCTAACCTTATCATTCCCCATAAAATAGGTCCACTAATCAAAGCATAAGCTAAGCTTCATTCAAGAGCATTAGCCTATCAAAGATAAGAGTGGAGACCCATTAGATGGTTATGGAAATCATGTAAAGCTCAAGGGATAAAAATAACACACACTTAATACACTACATGATTATATCACATATTTCTCCACCCCCCAAATGGGGATGGAACTACTCACTACTCATTACACTACTGATTAGACTAAGCAAAGAAAGCATAATACTGAAATGAAAGTTAACTAAGAAGGCAAGAAGCATTAAAGAAACATAAAAGGAAAGGAAAGACTAAACAAACATGCACAAATTAAAAGACAAGATTTAAAGAAACTAGAAGAATTATTTTATTAACAAAATGACTCACATTGAAGGTAGCATTCTTCTCCACCTTGAGTTTTTGCTTCAAGGCTCACTCCTTAGTAGAGAGAATGACACCAAGCAATGGGTGATTACAATGGAAGGTGAAGAGTTCTATTTATAGGCATGGAAAAAGCTAATCCGGGACAATCCCCCGATGTGGGACTAAACCAATACCAAAAATACACTAAGCATACACTAATACACGTGCTACAGAAAACTAAACGCATTCTGGGCCATCTGGACCGCCAATTGGCGGTTCCAGACCGCCAATTGGCGGTCTATATGGTTTAGATCCGTTTGGTTTTCTTTGTGGGCTTTGCTTGAAGTGTTTGTTGGTCTTGGATGCATCTGGTTGGTTTGTTGGAGGTCCGACCCGAATCCAATTGCTAAAATACTCCCCATGATTGTGTGAAGTATTCTGTTTTGCTCTTAGGTCCTTCTGTCTTGCATTCAGGTCCTTCTCCCTTGCATCTTGGTCCCCAGATCTCACAATTCAGTCCTTTTTCCCAGCTTTTGGGTCCTTTTATGCTTCATCTCTTCAAACCTATTTATTCCTGAAAACTAAACATAAAACTCGTCACGTAGCATTGCTTAGGTGTAAGATAATGGATATAAGGTACAAATATAAGCATGAAATGATGTCAATCACAAACTCTTCTCCCTTTATGTTGCCACTTGATTTCGTGCAAACGAGAGACTGCTCACCTCCCTGTGGACGACCCGTATTGCCACATCTTTACCGACGTCGTGCACTTGCGGTATATGTAAAACATTGAACAACTACTAATCACTAGGTGTCACTAGTGTAGAATAAGGAAATAAGCATCGTCCAATACACGTCGGTCTTACATACATCCAACGTCTATAGGTATACATGTCGCGTTTACTGGTAACCGACGTCTATACTCACATCTAGACGTTGGTTGTTTTAATAATCGACGTCTATACCTCGTTTTAAAATGTTAAAAAATAAAAAAGAAC
The DNA here is from genome assembly GCA_963682175.1 of Triglochin maritima. Taxonomy (NCBI): domain Eukaryota; kingdom Viridiplantae; phylum Streptophyta; class Magnoliopsida; order Alismatales; family Juncaginaceae; genus Triglochin; species Triglochin maritima. The sequence continues at coordinate 6,664,331 of OY821782.1, read as the reverse complement.
CAAGATTTTAAACTCACAAACTTTCAAATTTGAAACTCATTTAACTAACATAACTCATGTAATTATAACTACAATCCAAAATTTAATCAGAATAGGCGTCACTTGTTCCAATTGGGTGATGCCTATTCTCCATAAAGGGGTATACGCGTCAGTTTCCAAAGTATCTGACACCTATATTATAGATGTCGTGGGGTCTTTATGACTGAGGTCTATATCCCCATAAAGGAGTGTAGGCGTCGGGTGAGTCTCGTAATAAAAAACACAACCTAACCTAAACCCAGACCCGACCCCATTCGCCTCCAAACCCCAAAACCCCTATGACCCCTTGTCGACCCCCGCCACCCCTTCCGAACCCCAAACCCTTGCCACCCGGACAAATCTCCGACCAAACCCTAGCCAATACAACCTCTGCGACCTTGGTCGATCTCCTCCGCCACTGCAACCCCCACGTCCTCGGCTGACCTCCACCACTGCAGCCACTAGACTTGATCCCGACAAAAAGGTCGGCACATTTTGATGTTGCATTGGTTTTCATATTTTTCTTGGTATGCATTTTCCTTATTTTACTCGGTTAGGGTTTGGGTGAAGAACCAATTTTTTTACCAAAGCCCTATTGTTGGTCAATGTATCCGTAGATCCTAATGAGACATTGTCTATTCAGGTTGTCTTTCGTTGTTTGTGCCCGTGCGACATTTTGGTAATATTACGATTTTTGGACATCTCAATTTTGTTTGCGTATTTTCAATGTCAATTTGTCTTTTCAAAAATCATCGAAGGACAATTATTTAAAATTTTGTAAGAGTTTAGATGATGCCCTATGCAACTTGTTATATTTCGTTTTAATAATACTTCTGCATGAACATCTTTGTCTGTAGTTAATTATTTACATATTGTTCATGTTTACAAAATATTATACAATATTTGCTAAATTACATATTACTTAAATATTTGTCTGTAGATATGTTGGTAGTATGATAGTAACTCATCGATCCTTAAGCACTTGGCCTTTAATAAACTATAACAAAAAATAAGATAATATTTGCTAAGTCATTCATCATATAGGACTTTCCATGCATGTAATCATCATTTTTTTCTTTTACGATTTCTGTCGTGATTGTTGGCGTAAGTTACGTAATCTTTTTCACTCATTATTCATTAGAAAGCACACATTAATTAGTATGATTGCGTTGAAACAATAGAGTGAATGATTGTTTGATGTGTTCTTTGTTAGATTAAAATATGAAAACCACCTATGGGGCAGTCACCTATAGGATTTCATCACCATTTCATTGGCCCAAAAACCACATAATAAAAGTCAATTTAGATGTTGACCCCTAGGATTTTTGGACGCAATAATGAGAGAAATCATTTAAGACCGTTATGGACGGATTATCTAGTCTCCATGAGAGTTTAGGAACCTCCAGGTTTATTGTAAAAATTGTCAAAGGTTATATGTTAGTATTGTTGAATGATACATAACTGAGGAGGTTATCGAGTTTTGCACTGGATACCTAGCGAACACCAAAAGTATTGGACTTCCTAACAATCGTCAAAATGAACGTTCTGATGGTAAAGGGATGCGTGAGATGAAAATGTTAAATCCAAATGATAATAACAACATATTTCTATGTGTTGTGCAATTCTAATGAAGTTCAACATTATCTAAATGAACACATGAATCTTTTAAAAGAAAGAAATCTTTTATGGAGTGATCAACAAGTAATTAATAGACACAATAAGAATTTCATCTCTTGGTTCAAAAACGTTGCTTACAAGCGTACTGTTTCGGAAATAATACAGTGTTTGGCCCACGGTCCACATTCTACTGTTACAAGTTACAATGACTATGATATCAATTGATATTCATTCTACATTGTTTGTGAAGATGTCAAAAGTACTATTCAGAACAGTGAGGCCACTTTAATAGCAGAGTCTTTGCATGTGTCTAGTTCTAAAGACAAAAATCATGTATACGTCGACATGTCCTATTACGGGGTAATTGAAGACATATGGGAGTTGGACTTTGTTAAATTCAAAGTGTCTGTATTTAGATGAAAGTGAGTTGACAATAAAAGTGGAGTTCGAGTGGATGAGTTGGGGTTCACTTTAATTGATTTTTCGAAAGAAGGATTTAAAGGAGAACCTTTTATTCTGGCCTCCCAAGCAAAACAAGTCTTCTATGTGGCTGATCCATGTGATAAGAAATGATCAGTAATCCTAGAAGAGGAAAAAAATTGTCTCAGATGGTAGTCTCATCGAGTATGAAGAGACACCACCTTTCTCTAAGCAAGCACCCGAGTTGAAGTCACTAGATGACGAAATACATTTTGTGACTTTAATCGTAAGAGATGACCACGGTGAAGGTATATGGATTGAAAATCCGTTAAAAAAATAAATCCTAAAGGTGAAGTGTAATTTTCATTAATAACCATTTAAATATTTAATGTCTTGAATTTACTTTTTAATGTCTTGATTTTACTTTTTATAGTACCATGACTCTGAAAAATAAACTCACCCCTTTAGAGTCTGAGGTCTCGAAGACTTACAGTTCACGGGGTCCTACTCTCATGAATGAATTCGTGGGCAAAAAGAATAGAGACGTTAAAATTCCGATCCAATTTGATAGCCGTCTTGAGCCGACATGCATGATGTCTAATCACTGGTATAATTATGTGGGGAGCCTAGTGAGGTCAAAAGTTGACATATGTTTGTCAAGTTGAACCAAAGTTGATGAGAAGCTTAAAGACATCATTTGTGATGACGTGTGGGTAATGACCCTATTATAATGTTCTTTAGTTTTATTCAAACTTTTAATTTATAGAAATTGAAAATGTTAACATTTTATAGGCAAGTTTTGAGTTCCAATCCACTGCCACTTTGAAAAAAGTGAATAAATACATTGCGGTCCGTTGGAGGGACTTCAAGAAAAAGTCAACAAACAAGTGGATATTCTAAGAGTATCAAAACAAAAATCTGTGCGATTATTATAACTTCATCACTCCGAGTACATGGTCTAATTCAAAAAATCAAGAGAAACCCCAGAGTGTCAGGTAACTGAGTTTAAATTTAGAATATGAACATATTAAGTTATTGCTTTAAATGATAATTTAATAAAATTGGTTGTAGGCCCTCCGAACAAAAAACCAGGAAAGTCGATCAAATAACAAGTATTTTCATCGTATATCTCGATCGGGATACCGAAAATTAGAAGAACAAATGATGACCGAAAAAGTCATTCGGAAGAAACAAGAAGCAATTGACTCCGATATGAGTCAGAAGCAAGAAAGCAACTTGTCTCGTTCCCCCGTACGTTATGCGATTCTTGGAAGAGAGAGAAGATAAATTCCAAAGGGGAGTACATGACCGATGAGTCGCAAGAGGTCGGCTCAAAGATAGTAAGTTGTACCACTTGTATGTCATTAAATCACATTCTAAAAATTTGTATTTTCCAATTATTTGTAACAATTTTTTACAACTTTAGAACTCACTGAAGTTGAGAAGATCCCAAGATGATTTTGTTTCAGATGGTCGGATTGACATTCTATAAGAAGCCTTGGTAAATGACGAGCATCCCGGTCGTGTTCGAGGGGTAAGGAGTAGGGTTGGACTGCGACAATATTATGGAAAGGCTAATCGCCCAAGTCCGTTGACAGTTCATACAAAATGTGAGCAGAAAATTTCAGAATTGCAAAATCAATTGCAATATATTAGGGAGAGATTGGATCGTCATTTGCCTACTTCTCCAACCAACATCGTAGGACCTCTTCTTCCCTAGTGACCACTCCTCCGATGCAGCCAGCAGTCAGCCCCGTCCGACCATCTGATTTCATGGCTCATTCGCGAGATTTGGCCATCGTAGGTCGGCCCTCGCTTGGTAACTTTGAGGATGGAAGTAGATGTCAAGAGCCTGAGAGAAGATTGGTGGGACACAAAACATTTTATAACATCTCTAAACATCACTTCAAAGATGTGGAAGAGGGAGTCGTGAAGGTTGTCGTGGGGAATTGTTTAAATAATGATGTTCTGGTGTCCATTCCAGAAGAAGATGTTGTTACCCTGGGCGAAGCATGTGGTGGGTTCCTGAGGTGACCTCGTCATTTAGTAGAGCTTCATGACACACATGAGATATCTTTTAATTTTGAAAACAAATAAATTAACATTTTGTTAATAATTGTATTTCTACCATTTTTATATATATCGGTAAGGTTATTGGAAGTTCATCCACTAAAGGATCAAACAACCAACCTCCAATCAACATTAATTTGCTATCAAATATGTGCAAAATATTGTATCAATTAATGCTAGGTAGGGAATCACAAGCCTTAACTACCTGACATTTGGAGGAGGTACGTAAAAGTTTACCATCAGATTTATATGTCGTCAAAATGGATTTTATGCAATTCTTGGTGATGGATCAATTGTGCATGTCAATTATCGACGTGCAAATGAAGTAATAATTTTCTTGTGTATAAGATGAAATGTATTGAATAATTTTATTGTACTTATAACAGAATGTAGTTTTTACTTTTGTAGACACCTTTAAGACGTTAGAGGGTCGGTCTTCCCCGATGATAAAATATTTAGATTTTTTCGCCCATCTACTTTCATACACGGGAATGAGTGATAATTCGGGTGAGGTTGCGAATATTATGAAAGAACATGGCAAAAAATATTATATAACCTGTAAGACCCGCTCTCCTGCTACATTATTTAGTCATATTCATTCTCATACTCTTTTTATGTGTGTTGTGATTTTGTACTTGGTCTCGGAAAGTTTCATTTTTGGGCGAGATAGTGCGACTCGGGAGCGGTTGCGACACATCGGGCAGTTTTGCAATCGATTAACTTAATCGGGTCAACCATATGCAATTCGAGTGCGCAATTTGGCTTGGGCTTGGTTTGGCCGAGTAGGGATGACATGTGGGGTAAGGTGACATGGCTGCTGAAAGGAATGTGTTCTAAAAGTTTTACTTTTATATGTCAATTGTTATGAATTAGATGTGCAAACATTTTGTTCCTTGATTATGATATTCGTCTTTTGGAAGTATTAAAGAAAAAACGCTTGATCCTTAACTGTAGAGCTCTAAAAGATAATGGTTTACATAAATAAAAAATTATTCACAATCATGGTAATTAACATGGAACATTAATCACCGAGATAAGATTGTCGTGTTGGTCATCGATTGTTGTAGCTCTACAAATAATTGACGACACGAGTATATAAAAGAGGAAAATATTACTTTTATATATTGAATAGACCTAACAAGTAAAACATTAAGTAATTGTGTTTCATGTCATTAATGTTTTACTGTGTCTTGGATCCTAAGATATGAGATTTATATCTTTTCACTAAAGAAGTGTTTAATTTAATTATTGTCAAAAGCTATCAATGAGTATAGTGATAAAAACAATAGTTGGTTCAACATGACTTGTGCGGGAAAAGATAGCTAGTCAAACGATTATTGTTGCCCCTCTTAATTGAGTGATGATATTAGTGAGCCCCTTGATAAAACAAAATTATAATGTGGACAATGTAACTTGAAAGTTACATAGTTATAATTAGCTTAGAGAGATCAAGAAATGAATATAATACAAAGGTGACACATTTCTACTTTGTATGTATTCTTAATATCATGTGGCAAGGGACGGACACAAGTGGTGCACTTACATCACTAAATGGATCGTGTTTAGTTCGAGTGGAACAAAGACATCTATGCTAATTGGATAACTATAATGTGTAGTTAGATACTGCTTATAGTTTGAGATATTAAGTATTTAATATCGCTGCCAATTTGGCTTAGATCCTCATATAGGTCACACCACAAAATTGGGAAATAAGAAGCTTGATTTTAAGTTCATATGATGTGTCGGGTTTCATGTGAAAAATGAACACATGTGGTGAATGAATAAAATCAATATGTCATGAGAATTGACATAATTAGAATCATAATAAATTCATATGAGGTGTATATATTATGGGGTGTAACAATTTAATATTACATGAGATAATATATTACATAAGATATGAATTTGCTAAAAACCCCAAAAGATCAAATTTTGTTGGAAATAAATCCAAAATTTGACAAATGCAAAATCGGGGTCAGACACGATGAACCGTTTAGGGTTCAGTCGACCGAGGTGTTTTCAGAACGGTCAACCGAACGGGGAACGAGTAAACACAATTGGTTGACCAAAATTGGCTGGAGTGTCCGTGAAAAACCTCGGCCGGCGCGAGGTAGAAGACGACCAACGGTCGACCAGGCCCTTCGGGCGGTCGACCGAAGTAGAGTATCATTGCCTGTCTGTTGTGTTTCGGTCGACATGGTCCCTTGTTCGGTCGACCGGAACTTAAGTGTATCGGTAGTATGCATGTGTTAGCGGTCGACTGTTTTGACGTAGAAATAATAGGATGACCCTGTTAGTTTTCGGTCGACCGAGACCCCTGAGTCGGTCGACCAATAGATTCGATTTTGATGCTGACCAGACTCCGGATTTGACCTCGTTCGGTCGACCGGTTTTAAACCTTCGGTAGACCGTTAGGATTTTTGTGTTGCGCAAATAGTTCGACCGTTGCAGACGCTTCGGTCGACCGATTCCCTTGTGGAAGCGGTCGACCGAGCTGTCACTTTCGGTCGACCGATTTCCCTTGTGGAAGCAGTCGACTGGTTGTCACTTCCGGACGATCGATTCCCTTGAGGAAAACGGTCGACCGAGTGGTCTTTTGCGGTTGACCGTTTTGCACAGGACAGAATTCCTGGTTCCCTTTTGATGTCAACTCTGTCAACGGAAACCCGTGTCCTCACCCAGTGCGTGAGCCAGGAGGTGACGGTGGGCGCGTGACGCGTGCCTACCCAGGGACTGCCGTGTGGAAGAGTGTGGGTGTCCGGGACGCGTCACCTCCATGTATGGATCATGACTAATATGTTGGATTGATTGGACTCATTGTATGAGTAGCAGACCTGAGGGATCGCGGATCCCAATGCGTGTTGACGCCTGGCTCGTAGAGCACGATGACCCTGCAGACTACGGTCTGGACCCGTCCGATGTTGTGCCGGACGTATGTTGTACCACCGATGTTGTGTCGGCGATGCCGCCGAGGTTGTTGCCGGAGATGATGGTGCCGATGAGATTCCGACATGTGGTTGTACCGTCCGATGTTGTGCCGGACGTATGTTGTACCACCGATGTTGTGCCGGCGATGCCGCTGACGTTGTGCCAGCGATGATCCCCGATTGAGCACCTATCCTGGGATGTTGACCGACCGGGCTACGGCTCCGTCGAAGGTGGTGTTGACCACGTGGTTCCTTGCACGGAAGTGCAGACGCTCCTCACCAATCCCTTAGGCTCGTGTAGTCGCGTGTAGGGGGACGCGTCGCGTACTGTCCGTAAGACCGTATGTGCCTACAATAGGTTTCCGAGGGAGACTCGTTGTTGTTGCTGGACTGATGTCCTTGTGGACCCTGTTGAGGGTTGTTGTTGTTGGACTTAGGTCCCGTTTACCCTGTTGAGGGACTTGATGCATTGCAAATGTGACATGACATGATACTAGTATGATAGGTTTATTTACCGTACTATTGCATGCATATAGGTGAGCTTGGCATACGGGGTTTCCCAATGGGAAACTCAGGCATCGTTGTTTGATTCATGTTTCAGGACCGCAGTAGGTTCTGTCGGGTGGTGACAGCGGGCGCACACATTTTGGGGTCAGGATCCTTATTGGACTCTTCGAGGTCGTCGTGATTGCATTACCTGTCTTTTCATTGTACTGTTGTAATCACGTCTTTTGACAAACTCTGTTGTATTATTGGTGCACCGACTGTTGATTTATTTGAGTGGCATTCCCGTTGATGAGTTTATTTGATATTCTCTTGATAATTTAAATTTTTAAATTTCCGCTGTTTTCGGGATGTTACACAGGTCTGTTACGTTTGATAAAATTGGCAACGATAAAGAGTCTACAAAAGCCTATAATCTAGATAACTTTATAACTGAGGTAGTCTTAATTGCTTAAGAAAATGAATTAAAGACCAACGAAAAACCACCACTTAAGTGTAAATGCGACATATATATATGATTTGTTTACTTGCTTACATGTCTTGATGGGAAAGTATGCATGTCATTTTTAAAATGTCTACCTATCAGAACATGTCCAATTAAAAGGAACGAGCACGATTACAATCTATACTTATTCAACAGTTTATCAATCCACTATTTTAATAACCACTGCTTAATTACAATTAAGTTCAAGTCCACTTTCCATAAATTTTCTGACCAGCCCAATTGCACCTTAATAAGCAACTGCAACTTTGGTCAACGCTTGTTATGAAAATTGAAAAGAATAATGCAAAAAATTCAACCGTAGCTTCATGTTTTCCTAAAAAGATTTTCATATATAGTAGAGTTTCTGAAAGGGAAAAAAAGAGACATTCTTTTTCTGAATTTGGGAGACCCACTAGGATCCAAATTGGACTAACAAGCACAGAGAAATACCTAACACAGACAGCCCCTTGTGGTGAAAATGTCAAACCCCAATTCCGGATATATCCAAAAGATTGAAAACAAGAAGGAAAGTTAAAAAAAAAAAGAGAAGAAGTAAAGAAGAAGAAAGAGTGTTGTCCTTCTGCTCTAAACAACTGGTCAACCAACCACTGCCCCCACACTACCTATCGTTTTGCCTATGGCGCTATGGCTATGCTAGCATGTTTGCCATTCTTGGCCATTTGATTCTAGAATTGGTGTGTAGTCCAAAAGTTTTGTGAAATTACTCATGCTTTGCAAGGTTCGGTTGCGTCGATCGAAATGTATTTCGAGGCTTAACCACGTTGTGGTGCAATCTAAGAATGTTTTAGTTTGAAATTTTGATTACTTTATAAGTGAATGCTACAAAGAACGTAAAGAATCATACCTTTAATTAGAATAGAAAGATCAAAATCTCTTCATATATTTTGTCAACTAATATCTCAAAGCAATATCTTAGTTAAGTCGAACAAGTTTGGGTAGTTTACTGACACACAAATATCTTTTTATATCAAGTGTGGCAAATTCAACTACTTGTGGTGATTGATTTTACAAGTTTTTCTTTGGAATTTGTAACTACAGTTGTCTTTCTTAATTTCAAAAGAACTACATCAATTAAGTTGTAATTATTGATGAAATATTGAAATATGGAAACAAACGTTAGAGTCAAATTCCTTCATCTTTCCATTCAACCAAACTAGCATACACAACTAGTTTGACCATACTAGTAAATATTACATTTTAAAACTTTTACTTGAGGTTGTCATCATTACAATTCCTAACCAACTGCAATCACATAAGCATGGGCAGTGCTAAGCACCCTAGTTTACAAGGATCATTGATCTCCTTGGATTTTCAATCTTTTGAAATTCTGACCTTCATAGATTATATCTTTACAAACTTCATTTCTTTTTCTCTCCTCCCAACCTGAATTCCGAGTACCCGGAAATCCACGGTCCCAGATCCGAGGGACGAAAAAAAACCAAGGAGGACCGAAACGCAAAAAAACCGAATTATTCCCTCCACCTACTACTCTCCCCTCCTTCCTCAAGTCTTCACGGCGCCATTGCCAAGTCAAACCCACCTTCCCCAAACCCTAACCGTCCTTCCCCCTACAAATCCCTTCCCCAAACCCAAACCCTAGCCCTCCCCATGGCCGCCCCCGACGCTATCGAGGCGCGAGCCCTAGCCGCGCTCGGCGCCGGCTTCGACCTCACCTCCGACTTCCGCCTCCGCTTCACCAAGCCAGCCGGGAGGCTGGTAGAGCTCAATGAGGCCGGAGACGCCGCCCGTGACGTCGTCATCCCCGGCGGGACGGTCATCCACGGCGTCCCGAGGGACGTCGGGTGCGATAAGGGGGAACGGCTCCGGTTCCGCTCCGACGTGCTCGAGTTCAATCAGGTAACCGGAGATTTATGGAAATTTGTTGGAATTCCGGTTTCTTAGTGGTTGTAGTTGGCTATTAGGATTGATACTTGAGTGGGGAAGGATGTGGTGTTATGAGTTTTGACCTACTTCGTTAGTGCTTGATTCACCAGTTGACGCGTACCTCGTGTGTAACAACTAGTTATTCTAAAAATAGGGATAAGTGAAGATCGTGGGAGTTATGTGGCTCAGATAAAACTAATCAAGTGTGGTTTCAAGCCTTATTAGTAGATTTTAGGGTGTTCAATCGTACTTGATTTTCCAAATGGTAGATACCTCGTGTGCAGGGGCCCTGGATTTTTGAATTTGGCCTGGTTTGTAATGACTCCTTTGGATTCCGATCCCTAATTTGTTAATATTGTTGGTTTTTAACGCCCTCGGATTTTGGCCCTTTTAGATTTCGTACTAAGAATTAGACATGTACATGAAATTTTGACCATGTTGGATTGGCCAGTGTGATTGGAAATCATACTAGTAGATTTGGGAGCTCATGCAACATTTTTGAATTGGAGTCCGGTGATTTGGAACTTACTTGTTGATGGATTCAATTAATTCCGATTGGAACCCGAAGGAAACTTAACTCATGTTGTGTTTAGGTAGCAACTTAACGAGAGAAAGATGAGGCTTCTTCGAAAGGAGAGGAAAGAATGGAAATTAAGAGAAAGTTGCAGAGGAATTTTGTGTGTTTTGTTTGGATTGAAACTAGAAACTTAAAGAAAATTAGAAGAAATGAAGAGTGAGTCTCTTATACAATTTTTGCCTGAACTTTTTTATCCAGAATAATCTGTTCAGATGATGTTTTGGAGCTGAAGTTCCGTGACCTTAAAATTTATGCTTGGATGAATTCCACAGTTCCGCTACTTCCTCTCAGAAGTCAGAACCCCAAGGGAAAACTGAATTTATTGATTCTGATCTGTTTGTTTAGCAACAAAGGAAGAAAGTGTGGATGGAAATCTCATCTCTTTTTGTTTGAGTAGAAAGTAAGTACTGAAGGATAGAAAACGAAAATTAGAAGAAATGGAGAGAAACTTTCTTGTACATAATTTGTCTTCAACTTTCTGATCCTGAGCTATTAATTCGGGTGGCGTTCTCGTACTAAAGTTTTGTGACTTCGAAATTTACACTTGAATGGCTTCCACTACCTCCTCTCCGAACCAAAGGAGAAATCAACTAGATGACTTTTTACATTCAAACTGAACTTACTTTTAAGCTAATTATCAGCATTCTCATGACTAGATGATCCACCTCATACATGGCAATCAACTAGATGACTTCGTACCTTCAAACTGAAGTTACTTTTAAGCTAATCATCAGCATTCTCATGACTAGATGATCCACCTCATACATGGAAATCCTTGCATTCTTGATTCATGGTGGATTGTCATGTCATTAATTAGTGATTATTATGGTGGCATTCTATGTGCTACTATTTAATCACTATGTTGAATCACTTTTGTCAAGCACCATTTAGTTTTTTTAGCGGTAAACCATTTAGGTTATTAATGCACAAACATTTCCAAAATGGTGCTATGTCACAATACTCCGTGTTGAGGTTGAAATTCGATAATTTAATTTATGTTTTCCAATTTGTTGAAGACAATTTCTTAGTTGCATACTTGCTTATGTACAACCATCAAATAGAAACTTCGTAATAACAGAACTTTAATTAACTTTGATCCTACATTCACTTATCAGCTCTTGCAGTTTGGTTCCACTCTATTAGAATGCTTACACTATAATGTGTTTCTTCATTAACATCAATATATACCTACGGTATATATTTTTAGTCAATACATCATTTACAAACGACACATTTTGTCATATCTATCGTTGAGTATCCATTTTGGATTGCCACAGACAAAATATAATGCACTAACTTTTCAATTTTCTTTTAAAAAAAACTCATTTAGTGATTCGCTAGATAACTCATTTTTTAGTGACATCATGAGTTAGTTGTATCATGTACTTTATGGTTTTTAAAGGGCATCCATTTTCTGTGATTTGTATACATGTATACAAAATGCTGATTAAATTGGCACTTCTGGTAGTAACCATCTTTTGCGTGAAGATTTTTTTATCGGGCAATATGTCCGTAGACATTTGAATCTCATGTCTATCGTTTAGGCCAATGAAGTCATACATTGGTATGGTGATTTATGTGAATTGTATGAATACAATTGGTTTATTTGTGTATCTTGGAAGGCCGGTCACATGACTGCAATCTATTTTTGTTCTAACATTTTCTAATTTTTGGATTGGGGTTCTTTTGTTTGTTATTTTGGCTATGTTAATAATTTCTTTTAGTAATCCTAGTCTTTTAGTAATAGCCAAAATCAACGATATCAACAGTTGGCCTATACTTATGTTTTGACTTTGCGTCACTCCAATGTCATGCCTAGGTCTTTGTTCGTATCAATCATTTCTATTATGATTTTGTTGTCTTTAATAGTTTGTCATGATTGTTTGTTTGTTCACATGGCAGATGTCAGAACTACTCAATCAGAAGTCTTCAATCCAAGGAAAAATACCGTCCGGCTATTTTAATGCTCTATTTGACTTAAGTGGGTCATGGTTGATTGATGCTATGGATACTAAGCATCTTGCATTTGATGGTTATTTCATCTCCCTATACAACTTGCACTTGACAGCTTCTCCATTAATTCTACGAAACAAAATAAAAAGAGCCGTTCCATCTAAGTGGGACCCCGTATCACTGTCCAGGTAATTTTCTATATGTAGTATCAGTATGTACTCATTTTCGTTCGTCAAAACATTGTTGTCATCTGCAGCAATGTGTTTGCATTTTGCAACTTGCTGCTGTTCTTTTTATGTCATCATATTTGACATGTCTATCAAAACATGAAACTCTGCGCTTCTAAAATGCCATCCAAGGTGAAGGCTTTTGAAGATATTTTTTCAACGATTTTATTGTAAATCATTTTTATCAAGATCTTTTTCTTTGCTTAATGAAAGCACACGAAGTACAAAATGTTGGCATCTTGATCATAAAGGATGTCACTTGACAGGTTCATCAAGACATATGGAACACACATAATCGTTGGAATGTCTATTGGGGCTCAGGATGTTGTCTGTGTTCGACAAAAACATTCCTCGCCTATTTCGACAGCTGACCTTAAGGTGCATCTTGAGGACCTTGGTGATTTTTTGTTCTCAGATGGAAAAAGCCTCTCTCCACTACACAGAAAAACTAGGGAAGGCAAAAACAAGGTAGATGTGCTTATTTGGTTCACATTGTTTTTTCTGTTTCTCCGTACACAGTACAGTTAAGGCCTAAGAATGCAGTCCCTTTATGCAGGTTCCTGATGTTTTTGGTCGAATATTGCAATCAAACAACCTGCAGTTGGCTACCCATTCAGAAACATCAAGCAAAGATGTAAGATAAAACTGTCTTTTTTCCCCTGAACTATTTTGGAGTTGACATTGATCTTCTGATGCAAACAGGGTCTTACAGTTATTTGCTCGAAAAGGGGTGGTGACATATACTCATGCAGCCATTCTGACTGGTTACAGAGAGTTCCTACGAACCCTGATGCCATATTCTTTAAGTTTGTCCCTATTACATCTCTTCTTACTGGGATTCCAGGAAGTGGCTATCTTAGCCATGCAATCAACCTGTATCTTCGCTGTAAGAAACTTGATTTTGTTATTGTTTAACTCCAATTTATTGCTCATTTTATTGGTTTCCTTTCATTCATCACTTACACTATTTTTACAAAACAGTAGCTATATATTTTAGTGGGAATCCCTTGGTGTGTATAGTGGTATAGCTAGGGGTGTCAATGGAGCGAATACATAGCGGATGTTATTACATATGCATCCATATCAGAGAACCCTAACCAACATTAGTATCTGAATATGTATTTGATCGGATGACAATGGTCCCCATCAGAGTCCGAATTCGGATGTATCCGGATCCGGATCCGGTCTTGAATATCCAAATTTAGCCAAATGTCTGGAAATTTTTAAATTCGGATTCAGTACAACTTGTATGTCAAAGTGTTCTTGAGCCTTTCTTGATCTTTATAGTCCCCTCTTGGGAGGCAAATATGATGTTTTTCCGGTATGGGACCAAACAACATGTGAAGCAAATAAATAGAATTGAGAAGTTGCAGAGTAATTGCAAAAAAATTAAGAAAAATTAACACCACGCCCACGTTACTGGGTTTTGAACACAAGTTTCCTGAGATTACAGAGGCAATCACACCAATGCACCACAAGTTGGAGATGTTATTTATCCAAATAACCACATATTTAAGTGACTAAGTTGATTGCAATGATAAAAAAGTGACTAAGTTAATTACAATGTTACATATTAATGTGGATATATAAAATAGTTGATGTATGTCTAATTGTCTATAAATAAACAATTATATATAACTATATGTATAAGATTTATATATGTTGCGGATACGGATAGTGATTTTGAATACATATATTCAATCCCGGAGCGGATGTTATTTGGATCCGATGTACTAATATCCGTATTTGCATTCGCAAGTTCATGGATGTTTGCAATCGAATATGAATACGGTTACACGAATGTCTGATTCTTGGATAAATTGAATATGAACACAGACGGATTCTGGGATTTCGAACATCCACTGACACCCCTAGGTATAGTCACACCTGAGGCTAAGGTTATTTGAGCCTACACATCCAATTGTGATTATACGATATAAGTTATTGAGGCTATACAAGAACCTTGGCCTTTAGTATAATGGTTTTTCCATGACAAGTTGCATTTCTAATTCGTTCATTGAATCTATTGTCCATCTTCTAAGATTCCTCATGTTAGGTAGGCAGGACTATATAATCATACTCATTAAAGTGGTCAAGAAAGTCCTAGAGATATGCTTGTCTAGTATCATTTGAAGCCCAAACTTTCCTTGTTGCCCAAATTGCAACAAAATTAACCCTGCTTGATATTTTGGTTTCTAACTACCCATTTGTATCATCAGATAAACCTCCTCCTGATGATCTGCAATTCTTTTTGGAGTTCCAAGTTCCCCGGCAATGGGCACCTATGTTCAATGAGCTGGCTCTTGGACCACAGAGAAGAAAAGCATCTTTCCCAAAGTTGAAGTTCAGGTGTTTGGGTCCAAGTCTTCTCATCAACACTGCTCAGGTTCCTCAATGCGCTTTTTTATAGTGAAAACTGTTTAGTAGAATTGGTTTAGATCTGAATGTCCGGGTCTACTCAATTGGCCACAACATTGTATCTGCGCATACCTTTTCCCAGAGAAAAAGATATTTTTCTTCTCCTGGATTAAACATTGTATCTGTGCATCTACAAACATCTCATTTTCTTTATTCCAAAACTTACATAGTTGAAAGTATGATGTTTAAGCCTTATGCATGAATCATGTTGTGGTTGATCCTTACCTTTTTTCACATACCTTGAACTATGAGCTTCTCTGTTTGGCTGAAAAACTTGGACAATGTTGATGAAACTGATTTGCGTAATTAATTTTAGAATATGTTGATGGCAATATTTTTACAACTCTAAAGAATTGGACAATATTTCTCAAAGCTTGCATTTTTCTTGTAATATGTAGGTAGTGACTGGTAAGAAGCCCGTGATTGGCCTGCGGTTGTACCTGGAAGGCAAAAAATGCAACCTGTTAGCAATTCATGTCCAGCACCTCTCCAGCTTTCCTAGCATGCTTGAACTTTCAAGAAGTGAAACTTCCACATCGGGAACATGTCCTTGTCAATGGCTAGAATCTGATGATTCAGACCCTAGATTCTTAGAACCTATCCAGTGGAAAGGATATGCTCGTGTTTGCACCTCACTCGTCAAGTACGATCCCGAGTGGCTAAAGAGAGTACAAGGAGGTGTATTCATTGTCACAGGTGCGCAGCTTGTCACCAGTGGAAAGTGGACCAAGAAATCTCTTCATCTTCGTCTTCTCTTCACTCACTTGCCCAACTGCAGCATCCACCGAACCATATGGGCAAATGCTCCAATCACGCCACACAAATCAAGTTTCCTATCGAACTTAAGCACAACATTCACCCGTGAGCTGCCTCAAAAACAAGAACCTGTTCAGATGAACTCCGGCGTGTATCCTGATGGTCCACCTGTGCCTGTTCAGTCAAGAAAATTACTGAAATATGTCGATATGGCTGAAGTGGTTCGTGGGCCGCACGATGTGCCTGGACACTGGCTGGTCATTGCAGCCAAACTTGTGAAGGAAGGTGGAAAGATCTCGTTGCTGGTAAAGTTTGCTCTACTGAATTATTCAGTTGCAGTGGAAAATACATTTGTTTAGTTTTAGTGTCTGTATAGTTGTTTGCAGGTTGAGTTGTTAATACCAAGTCTCAACCATAGGGAAAGAGTTTCTGTTAGTTTAAGGAGGTGCGTAATTATCGGCCCTTCCATCAATTGGATTATTGATTTGTTAGATAGAAATAAATGTATAGCGGGTTCTATAGCAGGCATTTCAGCAAAAGTATATTGAAAAAGCGAAGTAGAGAGAAATTCACTTGGTGTTTATTGCTTTTGGATGTCGTCTTTTTAATTTTCACCTTTCTTAGTGTGATTGGTAATAAGTCATTTTATCATTTTTTTGTGTGGTTTAGATCATTTTATCCTACTGTTTTCTCATAAAATTTGAAATGTAAAAGATTCCATGCAACTTCCAGGACGTTACATGATGCATGAGATGTTTAAGTTGAAACCCCGGTACAAGTACAATGAATCTATGTGAAGTGTGCGATGGCGTGCGTGTGAATCAATTCAAGCAAAACATAAGACAAATAAATAAGGAGAAAATGGATAAGAAGTTATTATTCATCAGTTTTAGAAGAGAGAAATGGGGCTATGTTTCTTTTTACCTACTTCGGATGAGTTATTTTTTATGAAATTTTATGGATTACATTAATCATATGCATAAGTAACTTGTGGAAAAAAAATTCAAACAAAATGTATATCTATAAACCTTTATATAATCATTTTAAAATTAAGTAAATGGTAAAATTAATTTATATTAATCTAAAATTTTAGTATGTTTGATATTATTAAATAATGATAAATGTGTTTAGTTTGATTAGAAAATATGATTTTAAAACTACTAAAAATAAAGCACAATAATCAAGATAGTTATAATTGACACATAACCACATTATTTCTTCTTAAAATACACGGCACCATTTTACATAGATTTGAGGTGTGAATGTTACATGTTCTTTTGATCTTTAGCTATTGGTAGCACCTGATGAAGCTCCCTAGTAAATAATATTTATATGTAGTAATGCCCACTATTTACACAATTTTTAGAAGAGGTTACACTGTAGAAGAATTTTTGACACATTCTTTTGATTGACTAGATGCAATTTTCTGGAAATATCATTGAGTAGAATTCGTTCGCAATATCACAGACTTGTAGAGCTTCCTGTGAATCTGTGATTACTGATTTTTGGATCTTTTTAATTTTTTCATAGTTCTGGGGTCTTTTTGCAAATTGTCTTCAAAACCCACAACATATGAATATGATATGAACCATACCTATAATGGTTGATTAATAAATAAAAAAGTGATTGTTGTCTTGAGTCTTGACACATTGAGATACATCTAAGCGCTCTACAATTTAGCAAATATTTTTCGTTCAAACATATTTCGGAGACATTTCTTAATTATCTTGTATTATAATATAACTACTATGAATCTGTAAACGCAAACTATAACAGAAGACAATATATTCAACCTAAATGGAACAAGTAAGGCCAATGGATAAAGATATAATATGCCACAACAAGACAATGCCACGGTTGAAATAACGTAATCCCATGGAGAAAATCTCGCATTTTCAAACTTAGATATTTGTGAATTCACTATGATAGTTATCAATCTACATTGCCTCGAAATTGAAATAAAATTTAGATATGATGTGAGATTTTCCTTTCTTAATAGTGTTATCTGAACAACTAGAAAAAATCTTTTTTCTACTGCCCTTACTAGAAAAAATTACTATTAAGAGTACTCTTACATGAAAAGAAAAAAGAATTGGACTCATCCTTATATACATTTCTCTGCCCGCCCTTCTGTTCCTAGTGTCGATTGTTTTCTCATGACTCGATTCAAAAGGAGTAATTTCATTCTCTTCAAACATTTATTCAAACCTGACAAGCGTCCTCATGAAAATAATGCTACATCACCTCCAATGAAATATGACCTTGTGGACGACTTCGCCAAACATTTTCTGTGCAAAATAGTTTTCAGCAACTGACTTTGTTAAAAGTTAAAATGGAGAGTGCTTCATCTGTAATTTTTCCTGTAAAAACTGCCTTACCTTCTAAGTTTCTAACTACTACTTAAAACTTTGCTTTCAAAAATTACTACTGAACTTTATTAATGCCCACAAGTTTTAACTTTTAACAGAAACGAGCACCAATACAAAAGCAAACCTACACACACAAAATAATAATAATTAAGAATACGTTGATATATAGGACTTAAGCTTCCAACCTTTAATTGAAGATACTGTCAATTTGAATTATTCTTATATTTGAATACCACCTTTCTTTATTTATCCTTACAAACTCTTTGTTCTCAATCTCAACTCTCTAATATTTTGGCAGAACAAACCTTTTATTTCTTGCCTTAATAAGACCTTTCAACTCTTTATCTTATTAAACAAGAAACATGCATGTGGGACATTCTAAAAAACAAAACAAAAGAACATTTTTCAAAAATAATTTTGAATAATTGCTTAACAAAACAAGGTGGTGCCAGTTGCATTATCTCTTTGGTGAACGGTCATTTTTGTTCCTCTCAAGGAATTTGAATGGTATTTGACAAGTGACATTTCGGTTATGTGTGTACTAATGACGCTGGAGATTAATGAGTTAGTTGGTTGCTTCAGTTATGCTTCTTCTTTTTCTTGTGAAAAAAGTGGCTAATCTATATATAATTGCCCTATTATTAGTTGCAAGATTACGTTGTTTTACCAATGGTGAGGTATTTGAAGGAAACACATTGTGTAGCTAATTTGGACTATTTTAATCCGACTATTTGTTTCATAAGGTTATTGTTTTTTACTATTATTTTGGTATCTCACATCATTTATCTATATGCCTCAAATAAAGCAATATGATATGTATATATCCCAAAGGAATATACTAACTTAAAACATTCAGTTACATGGGAAGTATTTCTCATATGTTTCAACCTAGGAACTCAACAAATTAATGTTATGCTAAACAGGAAATATACCCCTACAGGTATAAAATTGAACAATTGTAATAAGATCGATCTACATCTCCAATAGACCAACAGTATTACTATTTGACGAAATTAATATGTTGTGAAACTTTGTACAGCTAAACTAGGTGTTTTGATTGCTTCCCATCGCCCATTAACTGTAGCTAAAATGAAATCAGCTATAATATATAACAAATATGTTGTGTAACAAACTAAGTACGTATTTCAAAAAACTGAGTAAAAAAGGGAAAATCATAAGGTAATTAAACTCTTGATCCAACACCTTGATAGAAGGAAGTAAAACCTTTTCAAAACAGAAAAAAATCAAAGTATGTTGATAATTTAAGATAAATATTGGGAATTATTGTGGCCTCATATATAGCACCCATATATAAAAGATGATGCTGTTATCGGCGAGCCATGCGCTCATGCTTTGTCTGATTAATATATAGCTTTCCCAAACCATGTGAGGGAATAGTATTTTCTTGTTAGAATGTCATGTACATGTACACGTGCACATGACATGGACAAGCTAAGTACAGACATGCATGTATTAACTCACCCTAATCACACTCGTATTAAATGGGTTGGTTCACATGTCCATTCTCTAGTCATGTTATTGTATAATCATTGTGGCATTATCTGTCCATGCATGTGGATTAGCTCGGTTTGATCCTCTTCTTTGTTATTACCCACTCAAACAAATATTAATAAATCACGAGGCTATAAGACTTTGGTTTAGTTTATATACACAACTTGTCTTTGATTTGTTATTTGTGATATTTGGTATTTGTTGACCTATCGATTCTGTTGATTAGATGCTAAGAGCCTCAGACATAGGTCACATAGCTCTTGGAAACCTAGATGCCAACTACATCATTATTATATTGATCAATGAAACAAGAGATTTAAATGGTCAAATTGAGATTTTTGAACTATGTGGTGCACAAAATTAGCTAGGATTTTTTGCTTCTCCAGGTACATATATAGCTCTAATTTTTTAAAAGAAATGTTTATTTTTTAGTTAATTAGATCCCAAACATATAACTCACCTACTGAAAATCGATCTGGATCTTGGTGATCACTTGGAATTTAGATATATTGTTCTAATGCTCCTTTTAATTTCTCGTCTTTACGTAGAACGACATTCATGAGTATATATGTAGGTCAACGGTCCTCCTTTTACAAAATAAAATATTGGGTACACTTACAATGTGGATGGATATATATTAGCTTTTTCAACATGTACTCGTGCATATATAATTTCAATTTCCATTTCCAGTTCACCATAGACGTGGAGGTGGCAATGTCAACACGCTTAAGCACGCCATTGGGTTCATTGTATCTTCACTATCACAACAAAACTTAAGTGATTAGATTGAGATATTTCGGATTAAGAGCTAGTTGCATGGTGTCTATATTCCATATATAGTTTGAATTTGGTGTTTGTTCACTAAAAGGTGCTATATTTATTAGAGGGTGGTTTTTTTTTAAAATAAGCGCAACATCATTTTTACCTATATTTGAGGTGGTTGCTTTTTTTACTAGAAAAACTACGAAGTAATATAATAGACTATTAGTCAAATCACTATCAATGAGTCGAGTGGATTGTATTTGTTAAAAAATGACTCGCTATATATAAATTCAATCTGTTGTATATGTTGAAATAATGCATATTGTGTGAGGTTTTGTTACCCAGTTGTAGTTAAGATGATTGACTTTCAAAAACATGATTTCTAGATTCTTTCATAAATGTCTCTATTACTCTTTTGGAGAGGAATTTTTTTAGAGAGAATGATCTCTTACTTGAGTCCGAGAATGCAAGAAAACTACTATCGACATATATATGATATATATCATGTTTCTACTAATTAATTTGTAACTCACATAAGTAATCGTAATATCATGACTTTCCACTCATCATATTGTTGAACATCACAACATCTAGTGATATAATACTATAACAAATCATCTTCATGCCAGTATAATTCTCTCCACTAATATCTCATCAACTCAAATGTCGTCGGCAGATCGATAAAATATATCTAAATAACAAGCTTATTCCATATTGTGCAAGCTTTCCAAAGGCCAAAACCATGACCATCCCAAACAAAGAATGTATCTTTATTGGTGGGATGAAAGTGTGGAATAAATAAAGGACAAAGGAGGATAAAAGAAAAGGAAGGGGGTGGAATAGGTGTAATCTCCACGTCTATCAAAGACACCAAGCGGACCACTCAATCCCATGTGCACACATGTGGTGGTTTTTCTTCTCCCACCTTGTCCTGGCTCCACCACCCACCTCTCTCATCCCACTATTTCACCTTGATTCCCAAGTCTCTATCTCTATATTAATTATATATATATATATATATATATATTTCATGCTTCTAGCTACACCTGTTTAATTATGATTACTTGTATGTGATAAGAATACAACATCACTCTTTGTTCTTAATTATCCCATGACCACTAGTGTTTCAATAAAGAAAATGAAAGAAAAGCTCTGTCAACTCCCCTAGTATACTCAATGTCAACATCGTATTTCTTAGGGATTACTAATTAATGTTTTCTCAATCCACAAGAAGTAATTAGCCTCCAAGCAATTCAATTTTTAGGTATTACTCATGTTTAATTTCTCAATTCAGAAGAAGTAATTAACCTCCTAGAGCATGTCATTATATTGTTGTTATTGGTTGACCTTAACTTTTTCTTTTAGTGTATTATGTCATAGTATATGAGTCAATGCAATTACAGTACTAGAAGAGAAACTTGAGCTTGGTATAAATGTTTGTCCGAAGGTTATATATATATATATATATATATATATATATATATATATATATATATATATATATATATATATATATATATATATATATATATATAAGATGTGACTAGTTTGCAAGAAAATCACCCTTTAATATAAAAAATGAAATGTTTTCATACATGAGATAAGTTTGTCTTGAAACTATTGGAAGTCAAAAAACACTTCAAATTAATAAAGAAGATACATATAAATCTCGTTGTCCAATTAATATCTATTGACTTATAATTCATATACTTCCTTTAAATCAATCACATCTAAAATTCGGCTCTCTTTGTTCAATCAAGTACTGATCAAACCCTCCTCTACGCTAGGCCTAAGGAAGTAGTGAGGGTGACAAAATTTAGAGTGATTTATATAGTAAACCTACAACGACCACAAATTAAGTCAAGACTCGATCATATACTACCTACTCATCTATGCTCTCGGTTACTGGCTATATCTTTTGATCACATGATGATGTCCCACAAAATTTCCATAGTTTCCTTAGAGAGAGAGTTAATCCTATATTTTTCTTGAAAGTACGACTATTCTAATTAAATTTCAAGATGGACTATTTGTAGTCGAGATAGTATCATGATCTATTTACCAATTGAGCAACTTAGTAGTCCTTTGTTCTTATTGATGATAAGTAGTAAGATCAATATTCATTATTAAGATAACTTATTATCCGCATTCCACCGATGGTAAGTTTTACAAGATCGAAAATTGAACTTATATCCCATATCAACCGAGTTGGTACTTTGGAATTAATACACATTACTATTTTTAATCCATTCTTTTTCACATGACCCATGACGTCTCTACCATTCAAAGGACTTCTTTAGAGATGAAAGAGAGAGATAAAATATGTATCTTTTTAACTAAGCGTGTGAAAGAGATTGGCAAGAGAAGCAGCAACAGTTTCTATTTGGTGCATGTCTGTGTTTTTTTTTTCTTTCTTCTTCCAGAGAGAGAGAGAAATAAAGAGAAAGACAGTGTTCACGTCCTTTTTATATTGGTGTGTCAGAGAAGTGCAAACTTCTGTCTCTCAAACCAAACAACACCACCGGACCCTCTTGTGTCAGAACCAAATCTTCCAATCTCAGACACCTCACTCACTATAATCCTTCCCTCCATATATGCAACCCCAAAACCCTAACCCTAACCCTAATCACCAATATTCCACTATGCAGGCCTTCCACTTCCTCCGCCTCCTTGCCCATGCAAACCACCCGTCCCCCGCCCGCCGCACCCGCTTCATCCACCGAGCCGCATACGCCTCTATGGCGTGTGCCGCACGCCCCAAAAAGACGTGGAGCCGTGTTTTGCTCCGGCGTCTAAGACGACGCGTCAGGGTCAAGCCACAATCACAATCAATTAATCAAAACAAGGCTGAGTCCAATAGGAGGAATCAGACTAACGAGCTTCGACGACTCGTGCCGGGAGGGAAAAGGATG
The DNA here is from genome assembly GCA_963682175.1 of Triglochin maritima. Taxonomy (NCBI): domain Eukaryota; kingdom Viridiplantae; phylum Streptophyta; class Magnoliopsida; order Alismatales; family Juncaginaceae; genus Triglochin; species Triglochin maritima. The sequence continues at coordinate 6,640,900 of OY821782.1, read as the reverse complement.
GAGTTGTGTAGCCTTTTGGAGGAGGCTGGTGATTACATCCAGTGTTTGAGCAATCAAGTGAAGCTCATGCAAACCATAGCTGATTCCTTGTCTGAAGCTAATTAAAAGCGTGTGATGGTAAGAATAATTAGTGCTGAAATTGGAGGTGATTGGTTTCTTTTGCTAGCTATACAAGAATTAAAGGGTCATATAATATCTTGTAAATCTGTTCAAGTGCATATATATATATATATATATATATATGAATTAATATATGTGTGATAGAGATTCACATGTATATATGTTTGTATATGTGTATAGGGTGGCAATAGATATCTATATATTGAATATTGTTGTTTTAATTATAAGATCATAAGGCTTTGATGCCAAAGAAATTGTTGTAACCATAGAAGGAGTACATGATATATGTTTAGTGGCGTTCAAGGATTCTAAATTTTGTCCTTGAATATTGACGAAGTTGTTTAGAAGAAGTTGAGAAGCTATTAATTTGAAGATGATACGTTCTGTATTTAAATTAAATTTGGGAAGAGTACAAAAGCTAGCTAACACTCCAAGCTTCTATAGCTGTAATGGGTTGTCTTCTTTTTGGTAAGCTTGTGGTAGGAATAGGATTGCTAAGGAATCCAGGAACATCAGACTTTCTGAATTCTCCAACTCTCAAGATATATAAATGAGTTGTTAATTATGCATTAATGAAGGCTAGGAAACTTAATTTTGAAGGTTAATATATGTGTTGGTTGTAATTCTTTTAGTGAATATGATTTCAGCAATCTTCTATAGCTAGTTTCCATTTAGTTTGTTGCACGTTTTTTCCCCAAAATAGGATGAGAATAAATAAAAAAATAAGTGAAAGGTAATGTCCATGTTAATAAATTTTATTACATACAATATGCATGCATCATTTAGATCCTAATTTTTTTTAAAATAGCATAATGAATTGTTCCACTTGTTTGGAGTAGATCGGGTATAAAAGGTGGGGGCGGGAATTAACCGGGTTTTTTTTTTGTTTCGTTTAGGTTTTTGGGGGTTTTCAAAGCCAAGCCAAGCTAGTTTCAATTTAAAAAAAAACACAAAGCATAACAAAATGAATTAATACAGATTAAAATCGAATTAATTTTGAATTAGCATGTGATGCCATAATTTATTGATCAAGTAGAAAATTTAGAAGTAAAGGATAACAAAGATTGAGTAGACTTATGATGTTAAATGCATAAGTTGTAAAATTTGTCACTTAATCTAAATATATATCATAGTTTAGAAAATAAATCTGTTTGGTTTAAAAAATATGGTCAACAATAACACCAAAGCTTTTAATCTGCCTATGCAATTGTACATGGTCCGTCCCATGTTAGAGTATAAGAGACGAAGGGTTACGATAAACGTGATAAGCCAGAATAAAACTTCCCAACTAATGAAACTCAACGGGATTTTGCTAAAATGTAACTCTCTTAGCAACATGCTCCCTTAATGGACACTGGATGTTGTGAGTTATAGTAGACAAGGGTTTTTATACGTCATGCGACGGATGAAAATAGAATTAATCCAAACTAAAATGTAATTTGGTTTCAATTTTTGGCCTATACGTGAAATTTTATTCAGATTGAACTTTATTTCAGGTAGTTTAGTCTAAATCATCTCGTATTTTGAAAATAATTTATGACAGCTATAAAATATTTTTTCACGTGAACTTCGTAATTTAAATTTTTATTTTCTATTTCTTTTTTAAGCAAAAAAGTATTTTGATTAATTATTGTGTTGCGATCGTGCATTTTTAAGTTCATATGAAATTTTAATTAAAAGAAGGTACCAAACTTTAAAAGACTACTCCATGCATAATGCATGTTGTTTTCAAACATATGCGTGCGATTGCTTTGTTATCATTAGGTGACCGTTAATGTGACAAACATAATGAAAATAGGTTAGTGTCACATGCTGAAGACATCGAAGTAGTTGAAAAATAGGTCTTCTACCTACTATATCAAATAAATAAATAAAAATTGATCATCACAAAATTCAAAAATACTACCCATATAATAGGTTAAGTAATAATAATTAAATGGTGAACATGCTTTGGCTTTGTTTGAGATTACCCTGAAAATCATTTATCATTGTATTAGACTTTATCTGTGTTTACCTTTGTTTTTGAATAATCAATTCTATTAGTTGAATTGTACCCTTAATTAGTTAGCTATATAAGTCACGTCTAAGAAAACATTATTGTAGAATTACAAGTTACAACCTTACTAATATAATTTTTTCCCGGATTCTAGTGCCTTCCTGATCAGGAACGTGACTTGCATTGATGATGTCTTCTTCTTAGGATATGCATGTTAATGACCTCATCAATTAGTTCCTATATAAGAAGAGAGCCTTACTAATACATTTAATATACACCTGATTCTGAGAACCAAATTATCCTTTTACTAAGCTTATTTATATTATTTAAGTTAAACAAAGTTGGAGAGAATAATAACAACTTTGAATTGAACCCATGAACATTCTTATTGATTATCTTCTTTAATTATATTTCGTAGAATAAGTATTAATTGTAGAAACTCTTGCTACCGCGGTGAAGCCAAAGTACTGAATTTTTTTAATGTAGTTCAGCAACTTAGAGACTAATGAATATTTAATATCAAAGTGGTTATTTAAAATTAGGTGCTTAACGAAAAGTTCTCTTTCTTTCTTCCAGAGATTTATCTACTTCATTCTAACTAAACCAACATATAGTCAGCTTCGCTGGAGAGAGATCCTTGTTTTGGTTATTCCAAAGTTGAGGATCTGCAATCAATCCAATACAAATAGTCCCACTAAATCTTTATATTCTTTCTTGAGTTGCCTCAATAAGAATTCAGTAATTAAATAATTTCGTATCAAATTTTAAATTAATTTATATTTGGTTTTTTGATTAGTTATGCTACTTAACATCAAAGCATGTACGTACATAGAAATGTTGAGGAAAACATTATTATTTGCAAACATGTTCCACACTAGAACACCACCTTTTTCCTTGAGTTTTCAAGATATTTTGATCAATCCATGACTTCTCCTTAGAAATCGTAACCAAATTACCAAAGAGAAGTGTAAGCAAAAGATTCAAAGCTAAAACTCTCATCATAATTACTTGTATGCACAATGCCACACAATCATCCCAACATCTTTCTTCTTTTCTTCCTTGCCCTACTAATTGTTACAAGAACTGAGTAGAACATGATCACAAACCAACTTAAAATTTAGGAAGATATATCACTACCCATCCGATGTTCAAGTGTTCGATCACATAAGAGGCATTGGAAATGGACACAAGAATGGCAAAGGCAAAGCCAATCGGCGGCACAATGCCGCCTGGACGACCGCCTTTTTGAGAGGCCTGAGGACCTCAATCACGACCCGCCAATGCATACGCGACCATCGACCGATCCTTCTTAAAGGAACAATCACTAACCTTTGCCTACGCCTTCTTCCCAAATGCACCGTCGGGCTTCTCTTCCTCCTCATTCGACATAATCCCCATCTTCGGGTTTGCGACAAGACTAAACTCTTCATCTCACCTTTCAAACCCTAGACAAGCTATACAATGGGAAATCTCTTAACCATGATTGGTAGCTCCAAGGATAGTGAAGTGATCTTATAATACACTCGTTGTGGTGATCATGATAGCACGTTTATGAATAGTGGTTATTATTTATATATGGATGCTTTAATTTGAAGGCCACATGCATGGAATTATCACAATTGTTATTAGATTACACATCTAATTAGCAATGTTTATTATATAAAAAATACTTCATTTTGTAACACAATACTATCAAGTGTGGTAATAATGTTTTCAAAAGTATGATGAGTAGTGAACCTATAGTTTTTTCAACATTCATAAATTCCAAATTAAGTTTGCGAAATTCAAGCTATAATTAAGCTCACTTCCAAACAACTCTTACTAATTGCTATGATACCAGGCTAAAGTTCCTCAAGTTATGAATACAAAAAAACGTGGAAAAGGGGACTTTATAAACTCAAATGTCAAATACACATGGCAAAATGGCCAAAATTAATTTTTGTTATCATAAAGTAAAGAGCTGCAAGGAATAAATGCTTAAATCTTTTGTAGGACTAATTAGCAAATATTGAAACCTACAAGTTGGAGGAATTTGTGCTTTTATGATGGTTTGATATGATTAGGTGCACTTGATTGCAACCAATAAAAAGCTTAGAGAATGCTACTGATATCTTCTGGTCTACTCTATTCTTTCCACATAGATTGAGAAAGTTGCTTAAGTAAAATAGTCATTAATTAATAAAGTGTATAAACTAAAATACATCCTCATCAAGCTCTCAAAGCCTGAGCTATGAGTAGATTCAACTTTTACTAGTAGCTTTGACTTCTTTATTCATTTGGTGAGATTTAATTATCATCACTGTTACGACGAGATTGACGGTTGTAGAACTTTTTGGTTGGGTTTGTTGGCCGTCTTCTAGTTATCTTAGAGTTCTTATTGGATAGTTAATGGTTAGTAATGATTGAGATCGTCCCAGTTTTCGATATAACCAAAAATATTTTCAAGTAACTTGAAATCAACTGAGTTCAATCATGCGATTGCAAAGAATCATATGCTAAGAATATAGTTGTAGCGTAGTTTCAAGTTGAAATGATTTTAGTATTCGGTTTATAAATATGATTCACATATTAAACAACTCCAATTGTCAAATTTATGATCAATAGTAAAACTTGACAAGATTATGATATTTCAAAAGAATGCAGGGAATACAAGATACTTGTGCATAACATATGATGTTGATCAATCATTAGATTTAATTGGAAAAATAATAGCAAAACCCAAAACTAAATTCGAAAATTACAGTTCTAGTCTTCCAAAAAAAGGAAAACCATCAAACTCATCTTTTGAAAACTCAATTTTTGCCTTCAGAGTGAACAAAGGAACAATTCAACACATCATAAAAATGTTGTAGCAACTAGCAGCATGTTGGTCAGAAAAGAACTTCATAATATAATTTCAGAACTCATTCCATTGTTTATTATCTTAGACTCAATCATACAAATATCAATTTCATAATCCTTACTGACTAGATCCACGAAACAGTGGTCACGAGACAAAAGGCAGACCATAAACGGAATTGACCCTGCAAATGTTGCAGTTTTAGCAAAATATAATATAGACAGCAAGCCAGATCCCTAATTTGGTCGCTCAAATAATGCAATCACCAAAGTTCAGAACAAGATTTATTACTGAGACGTTTAGTGTATTTGTGGCTACTCATGCTTGAGATTTTACAGCCTTCCAGAGTTTGACCCATTGTCCCATGGCATCGGCGGCTTCCAGGAAGACGGCATCAACGGGACCAAGCTTCTCCCTTACAATTTTAGCCAATTCAACGACGCAATCCTCTGCTGAAATGGTTGTCCTTGCAAACTTCACAGACTGAAAAAAAGGAACAACTGCCTCCATAAGTTTCGCCCCCTTCCATTCACCACTGGAATCCTCCCCTGATTTGCCCCCTTCGAAGTCGCCTTCTCTTTGTACATATGGCAAGCCAGTTTTCACCCCAAAGCCCAAGTGGTCGCAGACCACCTTGACACACATTCCGCTCCAAATATCCTCCAGTGTTTCCCACCTCTTTTTACCTTCCCCTGTGAAACGAAATCCAGGAGCAAGAACTGGCCCCATTACCTCTCTGTTGAATGCTATATTAATCCCACTTATGGGCAATGTTGCCTTATTCGGGACAGTCAATACAGCATCCACATATCTGCAGTTAAATGGCTTGGGCTTAGAGAGCAGCGTTGTAGTATCATAGTCAGCCAGATTGAGCCATAAGCCGCAAGATAGCATGCATTGTACCCCTTCTCTTAAACTGAACGGATAGCCACGAACAAAATCAGCACCCTTACGATACGGATCATAGAGGGTGTTGAAGAAGAATGGAGTGGCAGGTGTCATTAGATTCGTGATATGCTGCGCAAAAGCATCTATCTTGTTTCCTTTGTCATCCCTTGCAGGTAAACAGTCATCGTCAATTGAGATGACGAATTTCTTGTTTGATACAAGATACCCAAAGTAACGGCATGAATGATCGGAGAAGTTGATAGAAGTAGCACCAACAAGTTTTTCTATGTCAGACTTGGTATACAACTGGTAATCAAAGCCTAGGGGAATTTGAAGATCCTTGTCAAGGGCAGGATCTTTGATGATTATTAAATGGAATCTGGAAATAATCGATCTCCATTCTTCTAAAAAGGAAGTAAGGTCAGCACAAAGTGCAGCAATAACAATATCTACATCACTGTCCTCAATTTTCACAAACATTTTCTTCAAACTAGAGAGCAACTTCAGATGTAGAGTCCCTCAAGAGATGCCAGTCACCTCTCACTTCTCTAAAACTTCTCAGAGCATCCTGCAGTTACAATTTAATGTAAATTCTGGTTCTGCAACATAATTATATATTCAAAAATGTTAACTTACTGGTGGGGAGTACAGGCAATATGACTTGTTTAATGTTAAGGGAGCGAATCAAGGCAAGAATATCTTCACTGCCTGTTGCAATAAATAGCTCAAGAATCTTTTCTGTTAGCTTCCCTGCACGTAAAGTCTTCTGTCCATTAAGTAGATAGCACGGGATTGTCAGAAGAACTTGCTCACTTAAATCGCAATTTAGCAAACCAGACAAATTTAAACCACTGGACGAACGATAAAATAAAGGATTAAGAATTGGATTTCATTGTGCAATAAGAAGTCAAAAATAACTCTGACAGCTAGTAAAAAAAATTGTAACAAGATTCCATAACATATGTACAAAGATAAGAAAAGACACACTGCTAACGCCTAACCATTAGAAATACTCTATTTCACAGATATTCAGTGATTGCAAATGAAGATGAATAAATGTCAGAAAAGGAGCATATTTTATGTAAAGTTCTAAGACCTTCGAATTTCAGGCAGCTGAAAGCACAAATTTTAAACAATTTGCAAGCATTAGAATTCACACCCAAAAAAAATCATGGCCAAGCATCAAGGTCAACAAAAGATGATGGAAGATAAACACCAGATATACAGATTACAGACATATCTTCATGTACTAGACTAAGATATATAAAACATCTTCAGATAGTCTCTCAACTATACACCCTATTTTCATGACTATGACAATGAAATGTTATCAACCAGCCTTTTTTACTCATATAAACTTCATAGTGTTAGAAGATAATTAGGCACGAAGATCAAGAATCATTAAACATCATCCATCACGAAACAAATAAAGCCCTTTCAAACCAAGAAGATCCATCAACAAGTAGGGATGGAATAGAGAAAGGCTGCACTCAATTGTATTGTATGTGAACATTCAAAGTTCTGGGGTTTAAAAATTGTAATCCACAACTAAAATTCAAAGAACATGGTATAATTGGCTTTAAGGGAAGTTACAGAAAATTGGTAGAAGTGATGAACAAAAGCTAAGACTTCATTCCAGAAAAGAAACATCAGTTTTCCATTTCAAATTCCTAATGCCATACTTCACAGTCAGTTCAATACTTCAATGCCTACAAGCTACACAAATTGTCTATCCAAACACCTAATTACAAAAGAGGATAAAACTTTTACATAAAATTGAAGGGTATTCCATTCAAATAATGGAAAAGAAAACATAGTTCTGAACTTTCACTTTTTGTACTACTGCTAGCCCAACACTTCAATTTCAACAAATCAGATGAGTTGGGAATACTTCCATCATTTCCATGAGTACAACCTTTTCAAGTCTTGGATTTTCCAAATGCCAACTCCAATAGTTCAATAAGATACCATATGAGCAGACTGCAGAGCCCCTAAAACTTGAGATAAAATTGTTCATGTGACACACAATGTAACAACACAAGTCATATAGGATATATTCATAGACACTGTTGCTCAGTTGAAGACGAATCATCAATCACCAATTCACCAAAATGGCTAGTTAAAAAAATAAATTAGCCAACTGAGTTTAGCTAGTTATTTAGAAATCCAACCCCCACCAACTTCAAGTTTTCCAATGAAAGCTAGACCTTCCGTACTCTTAGCTCCAACCAGCACACCCCAAACCATCGGTTTCTGACCGAAGACTATGTTTTCCTGATTCCTAACTCCAAGTCAAGTACATCCGAATCCTCAAAACAGTTTGAAGCCCAAAACCCGTCTTCCCAATCCAAAATCCAAGTCAATTAAAACCATATCACAAAACATTTGAAGTCAAAACGAATCATGCCAGTTCAAAATGAAGGTGTTATTTGATCGAAAATTTTAATTTTCAACCCATTTCCGACCTAAAGGTGTGTCTTCTCTACCCTAAACACAAAATCAATCCAAAGAAAGACATTTAGGAAGGAAAGAAAGGCCGAAAAGGAAGGATCAGAGGCATACAAGGAATTCCTGCTCATATAAATTAGTGAATAATCGGAACTAAAAAGGAAGACACCAAATTTTGTAACCAGATAAGTTTGAATTAGTTGATTCTCGAATACGAAGATATCAAATGCGACACATAAAACCCATGCTTCCATTAACTAAAGTACAGTATTCAAAACGACTTCTCTATAACGAGTCATTTAGATGAACCTCTTAAGGATTTAGAGGGTCGAGTACACTACAAGGTGTGATTCGATAAAAAAAATCAAATTGAACCCATTTCCGACCTAAAGGTGACACCTTTTCTACCCTAAACACCAAATCGAACACAAAAAACACAATTCGAAAGGATGAAAGGGCAGGAAAGGGAATGGAATGATTTAGACAAACCTCCTTAGGATTTAGAGGGTCGAGTACACTGTAAGGTGTGATTTGATCGAAAATTTTCATTTTGAACCCATTTCCCACCTGAAGGCGTCACCTTTCTACCCTAAACACCAATAAAATAAAATAGAAACACGACTTGAAAGAATAAAAGGAAAGCGTACGAGGAAGAGATCGACGAGGATGGGGTCGGGAACGGCGGAGAGGTCGGAGATGTGCGCGATGTGTTGGACGGCGGATTCAGTCGTCAGAGCGAGCAGGGAAGGCGGTCTCATTCATCACACCCACGATCGCTCCGAATCGAGCTCGCGATTTTTTAGGGTTCCGAAAGCGGAGGAAGAAGAAGAAGAAGAGGAGAATAATGGAAGGGGTGGTTCTAGTCGGATCTTGGATCCGGTTTCGGTTCTCGGATTTCGGATCTTTTGCCCTTTTTTACCTTTTTGTATACATATACATATATGTATCCATGCATACATGTATGTATGTATGTATATAACTATATATATACAACTTCTTCAACCTACCTCATATCCGATGGTAGTTTGCGACATGCGTGTTTGGAAAATAGGTAATCAATTAATAGAGTAATGAGGTTTTTTTTATAATACGATGGTTTCATTCATTAAATAAAAAATTTAAGGTTGTTATAACATAATACAAAGCCTCTACCGGAGAAAGATAAACGCAAGCATCTACCACCATTACAACCCACGTCCATAACGTTGTTGAAACCCCCAACTTTAGGAGCTGACTAGGTGTCGTCGGTCGGGACTGAAACCAAGGCTTGGGGACTGTACTAACTTCTCGAAGTATCAGATACACTCCTCCTAAGCTCGCTGGCGTTCCTCCATCATTTCCTGCCTTCTCTCGGACCTAATAAGGGGGTAAAGTTGGTAACTCTACAACAACAAAATTAGGTAAGCTAACTTCGGTCAAGCGCAAGCTAACTTTTGTTGTTTGGGAGCCCAACCGGCGACATCTAGACGTCTGGCTCGACACAAATGCTGATTTGGGTGCTCTCAAATGATACCTACGAAGGTGAAAGGAAATGCGAACAAAAGAAGTAGATAAATTATTCATAAAGACATCAAATATCTTTACAGTAGTTTGCGACACTTTCAAGTTTTAACGCTCGAACCCTAACATGTAGGAAGAATCTCAGCAGCCCAGTTCGAGAAGTGTGGACTTACGCGAAACTCTACTCATATGAATGTGATTCATTTCTAGTCTGCTGTGATGGTTGATAGAACTTTTGACATAATTCAACTTGAAAAGATACATAAATCATGTAGGAATAATAAAGTTGGATTGCAATTCCACTTCGACATTGGTAATTTTTCAAAATTCTACAATTATCCCCACTCCCAATTTGCAAGGCCTCACTGGTACATGTTGCATGATGGCACAAAATTAAAGACATGATTTAGCCTTTGTTAGAGACAAATAAGTTTATAATGTAGCATATTTTCAGAACACTCCTGAGGGCTTTATCCACTTAGTCTTGAAAGGTCAGTAAGGATCAAAAGCCAAATTTCTTTGTGATCTTCCCTGCATCTTTGCCATGGGGGTTGGGGATAAGTTGCCGCCTACTCTGCTTCCACCTCTAATTGCTCCTCTACAAGCTTTCCATCGATAATTTTTAGAATGTTGCTCTTCTCCACCAAAGATTGCAACTCGTCCTTCGCCAAGCTTTTGACATCTGAATCTGGCGATTCTAGGTAAGCAGAGACCACCTTGAGGCTGCAAAAACCAAGTAAACATGTGTTCAATTTTTTGATGAACCAACCAATAAACAAAATGGCCGTAGATGAACTCTCAAACTCAAACCTGTGGCTCTCAGCCCACATCTCGCACTTTCCTTCAAGTGCTGAATTCCAGAGGATAGTGGCAAAGGCTGGACAGTTCAGAATCAGTTTTCTGATGGTCCTGTTAGCATGGAAGTTCACAAATACGTGCTCTTCAGATTCACCCTTTGAAACGGCTGCAAGAGTGGCTATAGCTTCATGAAGTTTTACCAGTTTCTCACTTAGGGATTCATTGAGAATTCCATCTGTTGCACCAATGGCCACCTACGATGCAAATAATAAGTAAAAATTCAAACATCAAATGGGATATGTTCTACCTTTTTAGGTAGGAAGAGATGAATCTGCCTGAAGAAAATGATAAAAAAGATTATCTGATTTATCTGGTTTTGGCTCAATTTGCATTTGTGACATGCAAAGATGACTATGTACGGAAGTCACCAAATTAAGATTGTCCTCACTTGATAGTTAAAAGGATTTCTTAACAAATGAACGTTTGAAAACATCTATCTATTTTAAGGAATTTGTGGTTGAAAATCTGAAAACTATGACAGACAGCAACGAATATCAGACTTCACAGACAAACATGATCCAGTAAAACATTTCTAAACATTCTTCAATGGTCCAAATTTAATTTTAACTTCCTTTGGAAAACAATGTTAATTTTACTTCGAAAAAATAATATTAATAATCAAAACCATCTAGTGAGTACCAAACATATGAAAATAATTAGTTTGCAGCAGTGCCACAGAAGAATTTGCATTGTAAATTTTAAAATGTAAGTACAAACACATACATGTTCCAAGGGAAGGAGAAATAAATCAATTGAATGCATACCTCATACACGACATCCTTGCCAAAGTGAGAGAAAAGTAGCTCCCGTGTGTTTTCAATACATGTATCTACTATACTCTGCAGTGTCAACAAACCAACTGAAATCAGTTTCTTTTCATATTGATTGCTTACAGTAATAACTTCATCCTAGCACTCAAAGAAACTGGACATGTTTTATGAACTAATTATTTATCAAAAACAAAAGAATCGCTACATTGACCTACTGATCCAATTATAAGCAACTGTTGCTATGTTTTCTAAAACTGAGCAAGATCACAAACCTCAGCAAGCCCACTGTTTATTAAAAGTTCATTTCTTCTCAAAGCAGGATCCTTCCTCCCACCATCAACTAACTCAACTGCTTCATTCTGTCAAAAAAACACCTTTTCTGGTTCACATAGGGGTCAAGTTGTTAATTTTGGAAGAATAAAGTCATGTACTTACCCGATTGTGTAAGGAAGGAATGGATGAGTCGAGAGAAGCTATTTCATCTGGGCTAAGATAGCTTTGGCATTGAGGATGAAGCAATTGTAATACCAAGCGCCTTCCAAACTACTCGGCAAAACAAGAAAAATGGTATTGGTTGTAATGGTACACAGAATTGCATTTTCAATCATCTAGCTTTTGGTAGATAATGTCACTCAGAGAGTCAGAGATAATTAACTACCTTGTCCAAAAGGAGACCTTTTAGCGATTCTTGCAGCGCACGGATAACAAACTAAAATGTAAAAGAAAAAAACAGATGTAGTCAAGTAACACACTTTAGTTCAACATTATAATGGAAGCAAAGCTTTGAGTAAAATGTTACAAACAATCCTAGAAAAACACTAAACTAACCTTTGTTAGCAGCTTTGTATCATCAACATGTGAAAGGATGCTGATTAGTACCTGAGTATAGAGTAGGAAACTTTAACTATTTTGTATACATTAAAGTCTCATTAACTATTTCCAGCATCCAGCATAACCATTTAATGAAGTTATCCCCAGAATAGTAAACAAAGTACATCCACAAAATAAGACATTTCAACTAGTGTGAAACTAGTTGGCAAAGACTAACACTTTCTTTACTAAACAGAAGCAATTGTTATAGGTAACTACATTTAGAACCATGATTTCAAATTTAGCATATAATCAGCAGTGACATAAGAAAAGGTTTAGACTAGATCGCAGATTTTATTTTATTTTAACTCGCCTTTTCATCACAAAGAAAAATAGGAGAATATATCCATCCTAGTTACCTACAGTCGCTGCCTGATGCTAACTCATTTGGGGAACTCTAGCCCTGGGATAACCAAAGACCAGGCATCAAATCCCAGGGGAGATGAGTAATGGATTTAAATTGGAGGGCATGTCCTCCCCTGTCCAGGCACACACGTATGTGCACGCATACACACACACCTACAGTTCTATCTACCTTAAAATGATAGAATCTATGGTAAATGGATTGACCTGAATTCTGGATATGACAACAAGAAGCTATTTTCCTCTAGGAATATTTGACTCTAGGAATGAAGTAATCAACTAGGTTACAAAAACAGAATACTTTTGGACAAAGTGTGGGAACAAAATATTTGAGATAAGAGAAAGAACCATAGAAGCTAAATAGATCAAGACATCATGTTTCCTTCAAAGAAAAAAATAAACAAATATTGATTATCTTCATAAATTATGAATCTCCGATTATCTTACTTTCAGAATACAAAGAGGTACAACCATACAAGACTGTCAAAGATACTGGGCAAAGGAGAAGCAAAAGGAAAGTCAATCACCCACCAAGCAACTATATTGATCACGAGCAATCTTATCAATTAGTCCTTTCATAGCTTTAATAATCTTCTTCCTTTCCTGAATCAATCGTGTTTAAGTTAGTGAAGGAGATTCGCCCATTTAATGGCCTAGAAAGAAGCTGAAAACCCAGCATAAAATGAAGTTGAGATCAACCACTGTAACAAACAATTCTATAAATGAAAGCAGTGAAATCAATCTGTAATGAATAAATGGCTAGATGACCTAGATAAGAATAAACAAACAACTTGAGTGAAGACAATGGGATGATGTTTTAAAACACAGTAAATAATTTTTTTGTTTAGGGTAAATTTATGTGCCCAAAATAGCCATATCATATTTACTTGACGTGGAACATAATGGTATCATGTAATCACATGAATTGCAATAGCAGATATATCTACACAAATAATCATTAAAACGAATGAATCATGTAATGGCTTCTTTTCTACCTTGGATGTCCCATGTTTGACGCAGAGGGTCCCAACTTTGGATCCATTTTTCGTATGTGTCATTCGTATAAGAAGCAAACCTGATAGTTGTTTTATTACCTCCTCTGCAGAGGACTATGAAACATCAAGAATTAGAATGGATTTAGAAATGCAAATGAAAATGTTGAAGAGAAGTATTTTAAAGAAGTAATGGCAAAGGAAGATCTATCAATACCTCAGGAGCAATGCTTAAATACTCCACCAAAACGGTATGAACTATGGAATGATCTACAATTCCCTTCTCCAGAATTGGCTGAATAGCTAATGTCATGTGCTGCAACACGGATGATTTCTGTAGCTTTAACTTGGAAATAACGTCGACTAACCTGGGTACAGAGGTAAGATTTCGTTTGTAAGGAAAAAGAAAAGGTTCTTCGGAAAAAATATGAAAATCATATAATTTAAAATGAAGAATGAGGAAAGGTCTCCTGAATTCTCAATTATGTATGTGGAATAGAAAATTAGAAATCTATTAAGTAACGAATAATGACTAGGTCTTAGATATCTTGTCAGTACAACTGCAACACCAACTAGAACTCCTGGACACAAATAAAAATGAACTGGAACCATCAATCGTCCCCACCTGCTCTCATTGCTCAGTGTTAGATCCTTAAATTTTTGGAACTCTGGGGCATACAACTCCAGTAGTAGCTGCCGTTTCTGAGCCCCATTTCCCAACTGAAATGCATGCTCAACAGCTGTGCAAGAGGAAAACAATGTTTAGGTGATGATGGATATAATTTCACTAAATTTTGAAAATAAAACAATAGGATGGGTTATCAAGGACTATTAGCGTAAAGAATAAACTCAAAAAAAAAAAACTAAATGAGACATCTAGCTCAAATCTCAAAGAAAACAGTAAGACAGCTAGATGTATGGCCTTCAAGGATTTTCTGCAGATATCAAGAACTAAAGATACCCTCTTTTCTCCAGATTAAAGGACAGCAAGTTACATATGATACTCAAGTCTAAAAAAAATCGACACTTGATATTTTTCCTCATTCAAGAGGATCTCCCACAGAATCATTCCAAATTTAAGAATTTTATGTCTTTGCTCCACGAAAACCTTTTTCCAATGGAAAGATTACTTAACTTAGGCAAAAACCTAATTACCTATAGCAGCCAGGCCTTTCAAGTTTCAATCTTTTAAACCTTCATCACTATAACCTATAGCAGCCAATGCTATATAATTTAATTAAAAGTTCACTGGGCTAGCAAGCAGCCCTTCATCATTATGCAGTACTTAAGGATTCTTCAGATGTTTAACCCTATGAAGCATTGCAAAGATTTTTATCAATACATCAGAACATCATATTATGATGTTTATTCACAAGTGACACAATTTGTGGATCTAATATAATCCATGAAGAAAAAACCATTTATAAGCAACTCGCTAACCCATCAGAAAAATCACCTGAACCATGCAAAATCAAGAAAAGCCACGAGTTTATAAAAATCAAGAAAAGCAATGAGTTTATAAAAATCAAGTTAACTATGAAAAGTTACAGTATTGCAGACCATGTTGATGCAACTTGGGCCAGTGTACATATATGGTATTCATGATTCCTGCATGCTGATATATTCACACTAATGAAGTAACAAGCCAAGAGGTATGCAACTTCATGTATTACAAATTGTTAAAAATTGCGCATTTTACCAACAACGAATGCGTTAATCCAAACCGGTTGGACAGGCTATGAATACAACTCATAAGAGTCATGGTTCTAGTACAAGAATCGCCTCCTGTGAGTTACAACTTACAAAAATTGGGCATTCTACTGATAAAAGAAATGGCAAATTGCATGCCCACAATTCCATAAAAAAACAATTGTAATTTATCAATTTGGGAACCTACCAACAGATCCAACCATATGCCTGAGAAGAGTGGCAACATGGCCATGCAGAGAAGAAATGAACCATTCGAGCTGGGTTTTGTTGGCTACAAGATGGCAAGAGGGGGAAGATGTCAAATTCAAAGGAAAAGAAAGATTCAGAATACAATCTAGCCTTCATAAAATTATCCTTTTACAATATAATAAATATAATTGCAAATAATTCAGACACCATACCACAACTCAACAGTTTTTTGACAAGATGAACAGCGTAGACATTGGAACAGAGTGCCACGAGATGTGGTTTGAGTTCCTTATATATGGCATCTCTTTCATCTTCTGAACAGAGCCTCAAGCATGCCTGTTGAACATGTAAATATCGGTAATGGTTTTGACACAAGTCCGAGCCTTGTCCACAGATGTCCATGTTTGATACAGATACGGAGGCCGGTTTCAAGTGTTTGTGCTTCCTAGTTCATAACTATAGAACAGTGGGAACGAAAGAGAAAAGAGTGTTCTGTGTACCTGAAGGACACGTGAAGAAACATGAGAAGTTACAATCTCATGCATCTTACCACGCATTTTGTTCAATGCTTCAGTTACTAACCTGAACAATATCATATATATTTAGATTAACGAAAAAATTAAGACAGATGAAGTTTTCAAACTAACACACTCACGTTGATTTTTCCTTCTTGGGCAAAGATGGCTGTTTTCCGGGCCTGAACTTCTCCCATATTGCTACAAGCTCCTACAATATACTTACCATCTCAGAAAAAAAGTAAATAATTATCCTCAAGTCAAGTAAATACTAAAAACAACAGAATAATACTCAGAGTGACTAGTTTAAAATGTAGCGCAGTTTGCTTGTTTTAGTTGACACACAAAGTCAATTACTTGTGTCTTCCAGTAACCATGAATGTGACTGTAGCACTTGATGAGTGCATAAATATCTTTTCAGGGATGAAGGGTGGAAGAGAAGAAAAAAATATAATGACCAAAAGAGCAGATAAATCACACGTGAAATCAACGATAGAGAAGAATTAAGAGATTTTCAGATAATTTAAATAAGCAAAAAGGATGTGTATGGTATATGAACGGATACAACTTACCTTTTCAAGACTGTAATGTGGCTTTCTTCTTTTCTTCCGGGCCTCTGTCTTTTCCTGGGATATCACCAACAAACAGAATGCAAGAACAGTTCAATTAAAAACTTGAAATGGTTGACCAAGCAAGTTATGAATTAATTATCAAAATAACAGAAGAAAAAAAGCTTCTGTGCTAGCAGTGGGCGCTCAGTAAGTCCAGCTCACCAGGGGTTGTGTGCTACAATGAAACCACGTCAACCAAGAGGTCAGGTAACCCCTCCTTGATTTTAAAAAGTGTAAAGGCAGAGTATGGGTGATTAACAATCTAAAACACATATGTGCTTGCGTTATTCAACTTATACTTCAAATTAACATGATTAGAAATATATATATATATATATATATATATATGTCATGCAGAAAGAAGTAAAGCTAACTTATTTGAAACAAAAGACCCCATCAAACATCATCTAAAAGTTTTAAGTGTCAAACTAAAAGGGAAACTAGAGAAGTGATCGTGACATTCCATCTATTCAGCTCTGGTTTTAGGATGGTTGAAGCCCACAAAGAGTCATGCCGAAATCATCCCAAAGTCCCATTCTAAACTAAACTTGTTAAAATCCAGTCCGACTCCAAACGTGACTCAATTTGATTTTCGGTTTCTTGGTTTAGCAATGGTTTGACATTCAGATGAGCTTTGCAGACATTCAAAGCTTTACACCAACTTTTTCCCCAAAACTAAAACTAGACCAAAGTGCATAAATTCTATCCCAAAATTATAATAAAATTCAGTTCCAAACAAAAAAGAAACCTTAGCGGCGACGCGAAGCTCCATCTTGCTCATCGGCTTCTGCTTCTCCTTGTCCGAATGCGTTGACTTTTTTTTTATAAGAGTCACTCCCTCCTTCGATTTGTCCGGTACGCTTTTGGACCGCTTCGAGTCGGGTTTCTTCGCGCCTTTTGGGGCGGAGGAGTGGGAGTGCTTCCTCTTCTTGGTGTCGGCGACGGCGGCCATGGCGGCGAGAATAGGGATTAGGGTTTTGGGGACTAAAAAACCCTAAACGTGAGTAGAAGAAGAAAGTTTGTTGGTTTTTAAGAAGGATTGCAGATTTGACCTCACAAATTTAAAATTGAAACAACGTGTCGATCGGAAACAACTTTTAAGCTGTTGAGAACTTGAGAACGAGTGACTCATCGGCGACTTAACGTAAAATTGAAATAAATTTTAAACTAAAAATTATTTAATTGTCATAACCGTAAATTTATATATATATATATATAATCTAAAATTATAAATTTAGGATTTAAAAAAATTCAAATTCTACTCGGATCGCGGTCCGTTACTTTTAAATAATTTTTTGCACAGACAACGGGTGTGAATCGCAATCCATGACATTGTTTTTATTAAAAAAATGCACGGATCGCGGGTGTAAACCAGGATCTGTGATTTTTTTATTTTTTTATTTGAATTTTTCATGAGTTTTTTTGAATTTTTTTTAAATTTTTTATTTACAGAATCGACCTCTAAATTACGTGTATAACTCAACGTGTTGAATAGTTAAGTTATTTTATATAATAAAAAAATAAACTTTCTTATCCACAATAATAAATTATTTACAACTAAATATTAAACAAACACTAAAACTAATTAAAACAAAAAAATTGATTACGTTGTCAAAAATTCGTAGGATGTACACTTATTATAAATATTTTTGGATGTCGATACAACAAAAAATTTAAAAATAAACAATTATAAAAAAATTGAAAAATATATATATATTAAAAAATAGATAAAAAAGATTTAAAAATAAATAAAACACGGTGTTTTATGTTTTGATTTTTTTAAATCATTTTAAATCTGTTTTTTAATAAATATTTTTTACAAAATATATTTTCCAATTTTTTTAAAAAAATATTTAATTTTTTGCTGCATCGACCTCCAAAATGATTATAACGAGCGTACACCCTACGGATTTTTGACAACGTCGCCAATTTTTTGTTTTAATTAGTTTTAGTGTTTGTTTAATATTTAGTTGTAAATAATTTATTATTCTAGATAAGAGAAATTATTTTTTATTGTATAAAATAAGCTAACTTTTCAATACGCTCGGTTATCCACGTAATTTGGATGTCGATTCTGAAAAGAAATAAAAAAATAACAATTAAAAAATATGTTTTGAAAAAAAAAAATCAAAAAAAAGAAAAACAGAAATAAAAAAGTCACGGGACCCATGCAAAAAGTAATAAAAAAGTGACGAGTTGCGGTTCTCCCCCGCGATCCTTGCAAAAAAAATAAAAATATGTTTTAATCCTAAATTTATAATTTTTGAATTTTTATATATAAAAATTACGGTCAACGGAATATACTTAGGTCGTGTAAAACATTATCCATATATATATATATACATATATATATATATACACACATGTCACGTATATTTACAGAAATTAAAGAACGAGCATTGAACTCGTTTAAACTTAAATAAGTCTTCTAAACATCCACAGTCCAAATAAAATTCAATGGTGAATATCATATCTTCTAATTTTTCAACTAAACTCTTAGTCTCAAAACAAACTCACGCACCCATTACCTCCTCTCTTAAACCAAACCCTCATTCCTTACCCTCGCCACATTCCCCATCTCGCTGGAGTTTTCATCGCCGTCCCCTGTTGCATCGTCACCAATGCCAACCAGTATGATCTTCAAACTCTTTTTGGGGGGTTACGGTTTCCAGGTTGGGGTGGGTGGGTGGGTTAGGGCTTCCTACAACTTGCGGAAGCAGCCATTGGAGGGGAGTAAGAGATGGGGAGGAGTGGATTGGAAACCCTAACCCTCACCCCCAACGTGGAAAGAACACAAGTACATTGTACTCGTATGTAGTTGACATGTTCTTATCTTATTCTAATCATTTATTCTTCAGTTTATCTTTCATCCGATTAGTGAGGGTATTTGTGTGGCTCTTTGGCAACTTAAATATATATTTTTCTGGTTTTGATAGATTCAAGTATCGATGTGTTTACATTTCTTTGTTGTTAGAAAGTAACTTGTGATGATGGATTTTTCCTCTAATTGAATATTAGGTCCTGAAATACTTTGGGGGTTTAAGGAATGCTCTTTGTTCCATAATGTGTTCTTAACTCTTCCCAAAGGCTTACATTCCGGTTGAAGATTAGATCCTGAATTCCTCTATACATATATTATAAATACAACTATGTTATGTATAGAAGTGTTATGAATTACATACTGAACAATTATGAGATAATGTTTCCAACATGTACCAGACATTGCTTTACTGTTATTGTGTAAATTAACTTTGGTTTGAAGTTGACTAATTAGTTGAGTTGGGTATCCAACTATAGGTATTGTTCAGAAAAATATAAATCAACTTGATGACCCTTTGAATCATACCTTCACTAACCATCTTTGGACATTGCATCTTATCCACGCATCAATCTTACGTATTATTGAGTTTGGTGGAGTCAGCTCCTTGTTGAGGATGGATAAGTTATAATTAAAAATATTCATTAGAGTTTGGTTTTTCTTATAGCATGTGATGTCTGGTTGTGGCATTTTGGCGTTGGTTATAACATCTTTTTTTCTAACATTTTTTTCAGTAGAGCAACCTCCAATCAATTAGGAATCGTCTGATTATTAAGGGAAATGTTCAATCTTGAGATGTCAAGAGACTCAAGATAGCTAAATGTTAGGTGAGTCTGCACTGAATTTTAGTTATTCAAAATCTCATATAAGTATATAACATAGGCAAATTCATGTTAACAAACATTTTTCTTCCGTGCATACTGAGTGGTAGGAATATAGGTAAATATCAAATCCTATGACAGCTACTAACAAATATATTACTCAAAATATTGGTCCTAGTGTTTGCGACATTTGAATTGATCAACTAGTACAACTTAACCATTAATCATATTTGATGTAATAATAAGTGTGGTGTTGTTATGTTGTTCAGGTGTGATAGAAGTCAAGTTGGAAGGAGACGACAACGATCAAATCGTAGTGGTGGGGGATGGGATGGACATGATCCCATTGACAACGTTGTTGAGGAAGAAATTCAGCTGGACTGATTTCATCAGTGTTGGTGTTGCAGAGGAGGAGGAGGCGACAACAGCAGAGATCAAGGGATTCCAAGTGAATGTACACTAATTTGATTTGTAAAAAATAACGTCTCAAATTGGGAGTTTGGCGATTAGTTTCCAAAATTTGTGTTGTACACTAAATTAAATAATTGAAGTTTGTTGTGTGTGTATATATATGTGTATGTTTATACTTGACTATTTGAGGAGATTTGACGTGAGGATTCCCATATTGAATTTTTACGAAGTTAACGACAAGTTATTCGTTTCTCAGGTTCAAATCTATTTTTTACGATATGTGTATATATATTATCCAATAAGATCCATAATTTTTGGTTTTCACCGTAATAATTACATTATATTACCATTGTTCGTCGTAATTTTAAATTCAATACGAACAGTGATACTTGTTACACAAGTTGTAGTCATTCCCCATTTTCGGAGGTATTTTGTTAAAAAACTTAGGTGGGGTTGGGACCCACGTGTCCCCGTCCATTGTTTTTTTTTCTTTCCTATTTTCTATTATTTTGATTTTATCCATATTAGATTGCACAAAAAAAGAAATGGGGGCGAAGGAAAGAAAGTTGAAAAGGAGAGATGACATAGGAGGATTTCTGGTTTGGGTGTCAATAGATATTCGAATATTCGAGCATCCATTTGTATCCGTATTCGAATTTGGACATTCGATCCGAAAGATCGTATTCGTATCCAATCCGTAAAGTCATGGATCAAATATGATTATTGATACATCTGATCCGTATAATATCCGATCCGGGATCGAATATCCGTAGTATTCGTATCTGTATTATATATATAATTATTCTTTAAATTAATGATATATATATAAGTTAGGTATTTTCTCTGTAAATTACCCAACTAGATAAACTATTCTAAATTACTAACACTGAAGTGTCTGTGATGTCTGAAATCCGAGAATATGTCCACGTCTGTATTCGTTTTATCCGAGAATCCGTCATCCGTAAAACCGTATTTGTATCCGAAACTTGAGGGGTGAATATGGATATTGTTGTATCTGATCCAAATAATATCCATTTCGGAACTACATATCTGTATTTCAATATCTGTATCCATATTTGAAACCAAATAAAGTTATAAATGTAACTATGTATAAAATTTGTTTAAGTGAAAATGAAAATTGTTAAAAGGTTGAGAATTATGTTTACAGATGTCAATATGAATATAGATATACCTATATCTGATCCCCTGAATTTCTGGAAAAACATGGATTAACGTATTCTGAACCCGATAAAGAACGGGAACTACTAAACGTCGCCCCAAAACTACTTAAATCGCCCCTTGAAATTACCAAATTGCCCTTAACAATATATTTAATACCCATATCGTCCCGTGTCTATAAATAAGGCATATGGTCTTGTATATTCATAATTTATCAGTAAAAACACCACGAAAATGTCTGACGAGGGTGATGCATCGGGTGAGGTAAGCCTGGCGCGGGGCAAATTTTGGGCCGAGCGTCTGCATTAGACGCCTCCC
Source organism: Triglochin maritima (assembly GCA_963682175.1). Taxonomy (NCBI): domain Eukaryota; kingdom Viridiplantae; phylum Streptophyta; class Magnoliopsida; order Alismatales; family Juncaginaceae; genus Triglochin; species Triglochin maritima. The sequence continues at coordinate 6,618,684 of OY821782.1, read as the reverse complement.
CCATGGTGAGCGCGTCTGCGTAGGACGCCCTCCCCATGGACTAGGCGTCTAACGCAGACGCCTCCCCCATGGGATAGGCGTCTTATGTAGACGTCCTCCCCATGGGTAAGGCGTCTGTAGTAGACGCCCTTCCCTTCGGTCAGGCGTCCTACGCAGACGCCTTACCGTTGGGGAAGGCGTTTAACACAGACGCCCCATCCATGGGGCAGGCGTGTAACACAGACGCCTATTTTTTTTTTTTTTTGATTTTGATTTTGTTTTTTTAATTTCGACATTATTTTTGAAATTTTTTAATTTCGAATTTATTTTTTTATTTTTTTTAATTTTGATTTTATTTTTGTAGGTTCCAGATTTCGGTGGTGATGGAGTGGATTACAGTGAGTTATTTCAAACTACACAAATCTTTGCAACAATCGATGAAGCATGTAAATGGGCCAAACAAGTAGCTATCGGAGCTGGGTTTTTTTTGGTCGTGTCATCGTACAAAACAAGATCAGATAGTCGGATGGATTGTTATTTGAGATGCGACCGGCGAAATCAAATGGAGTCTCGGGATATGGATACTGCACTTCGAAGAAACACCAAAAGAAAGGGTTGCGGTTGCCGTTTCTTAATAAAAGTGGTGGAGCGACGAGATCGTGATGGATGGGTTTTGGTTTTTAATAGTGCTCACGGACATCACAACCACAGACTGGCAGTTTATCCAGAGGGTCATCGTCAAATTAGTGGTCTAAGTTCTGGGGCGAAGAAGATTGTTCGTGATATGACAGAGGCGCAAGCAAAACCACGGAACATCTTGAAGGCAGTAAAAGAAAAATTCCCGGAGGACAATCCAAATCAAAGGCATATTTATAATTTCAGAGATTACATGAGGAGGACAAAATCTGAAGATCGGAATCCCGTCCAGCAGTTTCTCTACCAAGCAGTGCAGTGTGAGTACTTACATTGGATTATGGCGGATCCAGAAACTGATGTCGTCACTCACGCTTTTTTGGCACATCCGACGTCAGTCCAGTTGTTGCGGACATATCCTTTCGTTATCTGCATGGATTCGACTTACAAGACGAACAAGTATAAGATGCCTTTGTTCGAAATGATTGGGGTCACACCAGCAAACATGAATTTCCTTATTGGATATGCGATTTTGATGGATGAATCTTACTCCAGTTATTTGTGGGTGATGGAGAAGTTGAGAGATCTGTTATTGGGGACTGTCAGCCCGACTGCAATAATAACAGACCGGGAGTTAGGCCTTATGCGACCAGTGAGAGAGGTTTTTCCAGACTCTGCTCATTTACTCTGCACATGGCACATCAACAAAGACGTATTGAATTACGCGTACCACGTATTCGGCAAGAATAAGGAGATGGCAGAGACTTTGAGGCGTGGAAGATGGAGGAAGATCATGCTTTCTACTTCAGAAGCCGAGTATGATAGAGCTGTGTATGCTCTGAAAGATTTGTATAGATCGTGGCCGGCTATCACGGAGTATCTGGACACCACGTGGTTAGTGCATAAAGAAAAGTTTGTGCTGAATTGGACGAACAAAGTCCTTCATTTTGGGAACACCACGAATTGTAGGGTCGAAAGTGCTCATTCGGCTCTAAAAGAGTGGATTTCTACATCGACTGCAGCTCTGGACACTCTTTTCGAGCGCGTCAACGCGGCTACTGAAATGCAGCTGACGAATATTCGAAACTTTCTTGAAGACTCGAGACGGCGAAATTTGACTAATTTCGGACATTCTCTATATCGTCACATAAATGGTAGAGTTTCGCATCACTGTTTGCAGTTGCTGAGTCAGGAGGTGAAGAGAATGCAACAGTTAGATGATGAAGTTGAATATCGTTGCGAGTGCGCTTTTCTGACTTCTCATGGGATACCTTGCGCATGTACCATCCGTGGATGTCTTGAATCAGAAAACGGAATTTACTTAGAGCAGATTCATTCGTTCTGGAGGACACTTGTCATTGGGGAAGGAGCCGGGAACGCAGAGTTTGTGTCTCAGGCAGCTCAAGACGCCGAACATTTTCGCAGTCTGGTTGATGAGATTGCAGGAAGTGACCCTACCGTAATTCGATCTGCCTCTCGGGTTTTATTCGAGCAGCTACACCCCGAACATTCGAATTTGAAAGAGCCTGCAGTAAAAACAAAGCTACGAGGTCGACCAAGGGGAAAGTCGACACGACGGGACCCTAGTGCGTTTGAGTATGCAGAGCGAGGTAGTGGTCGATCTTCAGGTAGTGGGAGTAGAGGTCGTGGTCGTTCTTCCGGTAGTGGAAGCAAAGGTCGTGGTCGATCTTCTGGTTCTTCGTCAGTGAGAGGAGGATCAGGTATACCATCCTTACATTTATTATTATTATTATTTTGTTATTTATTTCAGTAAATATGTATCTTTTGTTATTATATCTAACTGTATTTTTTGTTCATATTGTAGTGACTGGGCGGGCTGACGTAGACGACTTCCCATATGGAGATAGAATTCCAGGAATCATTATGCCATTCCTACACCAGTGGAATGATGTACGTGCTGATGGAAACTGTGGATTTCGATGTGTCGCCGATGTTTTCCACGGTGGTGAAGACAATTGGCAACTCGCCCGTCGTTCGATTTCAAATGAGATAGCTGCGAACCCATCTTTTTATGAGCACGTATACTACGACGGTGTGGCGGAGGCTCGTCACCGGATTAATTGGGGCGGGGGACCTTGTGGCGAGAATCACTATATGGAGACGTGGACGGACTTGTTTCCTATTGCAAATTTTTACAAGTGTGCAGTTATGTTCTTCTCTCTCGGAAATGATGGTTCGTTGTACCCATGTCTTACAGTTCTACCTTGGGAGAGTCCGCCTACCGTGACGAGACCGTGCAGAGAGTTGATTATTGCTCATTTAGGGAGTTACGCTCATTACATTCGTTTGGAATTGAATGAGGGATTCCCCGTACCTCCTATAGCGACTCTGTGGTATCAAATACGAGATGAGAGTGTTATTGGATGGGAGCTGGAGTACCAACATAGGATAGCATATTGGCAACAATTATGTAATATGTTTTGATATGTTTGTATAATTATGTAATATGTTTTGATATGTTTGTACATTATATAGTGTTGCTTTATTATGTAATATGTTTTGATATGTTTGCTTTATTTGCATTATATATAATAGTACGAAAGGTTATCAAACACAAATACAAATAATAAGGGTACAACAGATAAGCAAAACACAAATACAAACAATAAGCGTACGACATGTTCGCAAACACAAACACAAATAATAAATAATAAGCGTACAACAGATAAACAAATATAAATGCAAATACTAAGCGTACCACAGATAAGCAAACACAAATACTAAGCGTACAACAGATAAACAAATATAAATACAAATACTAAGAGTACGGTACAACAGATCAGCCTACTCATCATCCGAATCATGGTCGGAGATGCCTAACTGAGTATGCCATGACTGTATGATCTGATCCACATCTCCGCATGCAGCTCTGGCATCGTCTGGCAGCTCATCCCTCATCTGCAAGATTGGGTCTACAGCCCGTATCATCTTACCCATCCACTGCACATAACATTAACATTAGCGTACATTAACAAATTATACGGTACAAATAAATTTAGATAAAATGAAAAAATTACCAGATCGCCACACGTCCTATCTGGTGGTCGATCTGCTCTCCGGGAGGCACCACGGACGATGATAGGATGTGAGTAAGTACCGAACCAATCAAGATAACGTGCATCACACTCGGAGGGGTCGCGACTACGTCTGAAGTCGCCAAGGAACAATCGGCATGATCTCGGAAATGTCCGGCAAGTCGATTCCGCTGTAGAAGCGGGGAACCTGACGTCGTACGTCGCTGCTGTCGCAGACCGCACCGCATGCTCTGGTGTCGGGATGTCAACCGGGATCACCTGAACATATCCTAACTGACGCAAGACCCGATCGGGCATATAAGGCTCTATGATATCCCGATAACGAATAAGACCCATCAATAAAGTCCTCGGGACATCCGCTGCTGGGTCAGGACCATAGGGTAACCACTCCACCTAAAGTTTAACACATTAATAATAATACATCTTAAAATTAAATAAATGGTGTAAAGTTTGATACCTCTGATGCAGTCATCTGATCTAGCCGTGCGCGGATGGAACGCAATCGTCCATCGCTCTTGTCCTCGCTCCGGACAACCCACATACCCGAACGTGGATGACCCTCGTCGATAATCTTCCGCTCACGATGCGGGCGGAATGCAGGAAAGTACTCGTATATCCACGCCTGCAGCAGCGTAAGACAACCTGCAATCCCAGAACAATCCGCACGGCTAGCTATCCCAAGCTGCCGGTACAGGTATGCCAACGTCGCTGACCCCCACGAGTACTCACGAACGGTCTCCGGGTCCCTAGCCTCCAGTAGATCGCGTGGTCTGATCCGACAACCACTCTTGTCGACAAACAAGACGGCTCCGAGCATCAAGAATAGGTACGCCGTCAACTGTGTATCATCGGCCCGCGGAGGTCGTGCCCGTCTGCATAGGTCCTCAAGGGAGTCGATGCCGACACCACCACCACTCCATAAAGCTGTATCTCTCGCCAGACCATCAGGTGTGACACCAAGCAACTCTGCCACATAACACCTCAGCTCAGACGTCGACCCCTGAGCACTAACCAGACGACCATCCACAGGAAGTCGCAGGATCTGGAAAACATCGTGAAGCATGATCGTCATCTCTCCGAAAGGCATGTGGAAAGTGTTGGTGTCAGGCTGCCACCGCTCCACAAACGCCGAAATCAAAGGCATGTCGAGATAAGGGAACATGCTGTACGGTAAGTGCCCCAAATGCGTGGCACTAATCTCCTCTCTGATATCAGCTCTCAGTGTAGACCGCCAACCCTGTAGTGCTGTACAGGCTCTGTGCCGATTCTGGCACTTCAGAACCTTCCGATCCTCTCCGTCCCAGATCCGTCTAGCAATGTGACCCCAGAAACTAGGAATGACGCTCCCATCTAAAGGACCACCAGGCGTCATACTGCTCACGATCCAAGAATCGTCCTGGACCCTCTTCTTCTTCTGAGCGCGGGGATCAACAGTGCACGAGCTCGAATCCCCGGCCGTAAACCTCCCACCCCTACCCTTCCGCACCATCCATCCGGCGGAAGTAGAAGTACCCGCTCGACCACGTCCTCCGCTATAATCCCCCTGCCTCTCCACCTCCGGCCGCACATCATACGGGCCATCATCGTCGCTCTCGTCGTCGAAACTATCCACATGCTCATCATCGAAGGAATCATCCTCCTCCTCACGACGACGTAATGCCTCCCTCTCCCTCCTGACCGAAGCAGATATCCCCCGTCTACGTGGATGACGCGGTGCTGAATCATCCTCTAAAGAACGGAAGGCGTGTAATGGTATCGACTTGCCTCTCCCTCCACTGTGACCCGATGACTATTTATTGAAATTTTAAATACAAATTTGTTAAATTTGTTAAACTAAATTATCATATTTATCAAAATTGTTAAACTAAATCAAAATTTGTTAAACTTAATTATCAAAATTGTTAAACTAAATCAAAATTTGTTAAACTAAATTAAAACAATTGTTAAACTAAATCAAAATTTGTTAAAACTAAATATCACAAATGTTAAACTTAAAAAGAATTTGTTAAATTTGTTAAACTAAATTATCATATTTATCAAAATTGTTAAACTAAATCAAAATTTGTTAAACTTAATTATCAAAATTGTTAAACTAAATCAAAATTTGTTAAACTAAATTAAAACAATTGTTAAACTAAATCAAAATTTGTTAAAACTAAATATCACAAATGTTAAACTTAAAAAGAATTTGTTAAATTAATTTTTTTGATTTATCACTATTTATTAAAGTAATTATGATATTTATTAATTAAAAAAACAAAAAAGGCGGAGGCGTCTGCGAGAGACGCCTCCCGCAAGGTGGAGGCGTCTGTCGGAGACGCCTCCTCCTACGGGGAGACGTCTGCGGAAGACGTCTCCCCCATCGGGGAGACGTCTTCCGCAGACGTCTCCCGCTTCGGGTCGGCGTCCGAGGGAGACGCCCCCCGCATGGGTCGGGCGTCCTCGGAAGCCGCTCCCCCCATAGGGGGAGCGGCTTCCTCGGACGCCCGCCCCATGCGGGGGGCGTCTCCCTCGGACGCCGACGACTTTTTTTTTTTTTTTTTTTTAAAAAAAAACAAATAAATAACGTAATGTTACCTCATACGGGTACACCGGGGGAACTGCTGGCTGCTTCCCTGGCCTCCGAGACATTCGTAATCTTGTGTAGTAGGTATAGGAAGAGAAAGTTTTGAAAAAAGAGTGAAATTGTGAGATATATAAGCAAAAATAGGAGGAAGGGCAATTTGGTAATTTCAAGGGGCGATTTAAGTAATTTTGGGGCGATGTTTAGCAGTTCAGATAAAGAACTTCGCAAAAGTTGCTTTGGTTTCATCGAAATACTGACTCACCAACAAACGAAAACCACATGATAAAATAGGTGAAAATTATACCCACCCCCTCGAAGTATACCGAAATCACAGACATACCGCCGGAGCTCCAGCAGTGAGGCCGCACTCTAGTCTCTTCTCCCATTCCCAAATCTAGAGAGAGAGAGAGAGAGGAATGGCGTCGACTTCCGTTCCGGCAGCTTCGGCGGCGGTGAGGACGTCTTCGTCGCCGTTCCCATTGTGCCCTAACCGCCCGGGACGCCTCTCCTTCCCGCTCTCCACGGTGTCGGCCATAAAGGTGAGGGTTAGGGTTTGGGGACGAGTAAGTTAAGGTTTTTGTGGTGTTCTTGCGGTGCGATTGGGCGAATTTCGGTGTTGGGGATGTCTTGGTTTGAGGGGTTTTGGGGTGAATTTTGAGGTTTGGATGTGTTTTGAGATGGGAAAGTTGCGATCTTTGAGGGATTTCGGTGTGGTTGTTTTCTGAGTTGCGGATGTTTTGGGGTTTCAGTTCGGAAAGAGTTTGAGAATTGAAAAGTTGTGATCTTTGTCGGGTTGTTTCGATGTGGTTGTTTTCTGTTTTGTTGGGTTTTAGGGTTTTGGTATGGTTTTGGAAAAGCTTTCTCAGTTCCCGTTTCGGAACGGTTGGTGTGTAATATGAGTTCAGGACGGGTTTGGGAATTGAAAAGTTGTGATCTTTGTGAGGTTTCTGGGTTGTGGAATGTGGATGTTTTGGGTTTTTGGAGTGATTTTGGAAAATTCGAGTTTTCTCCACTTACGTCCCATTTCAGGATAGTTGGTAGGTGTTGAGCTCCGGAAGAGTTTGAGCATGAAAAGGTTGTGATCTCTGTTGGGTTATGGTAGTGTTGTTGTCGTCAAATTTTGGTATGTGGATGTTTTGGGGTTTTAGACTTTTAGTTTGAATATGAAAGTTTCGCGTTCTCTGCTTGCATCCTGTTTCAAAACATTTGGCATACGGTTATGTTTCCGGAGGTAAATTTGGGATGAAAAGGTTGTGATCTTTGTGGGGGTTCTTTCGATATGGTTGTTAGATTTTGATGTTGGAGGTGTTTTTGCTGATTCTAACTTGTGGAGGTTTTGGGTTACCAATTTATTGTACTTTGAAGTTTTAGTTTTTTTCGAGCCCTTCTTCTCAAAAGTGAAAATTTTGTCAACTTACATCTTGTTCTGGAACAAACTGTTTGTGATATGAGTTGCGGACGAGTTTGGGAATGGAAAGCTGCCATCTTTTGGGGTTTTCTTTAATATGGTTGTTGGATTTTGATGTACGATATTCTTTCGATGACGCTGTTTTCTAATTTGTGGAGGTCTGGGGTTATCATTTTGTAATGCTTGATATTTTAAATTTCTTCAAGATTGTGTCCTCCTTAAAGGTTTTGTTTTTCCACATATTCATCCCTGTTGGAACAAGTTGCTGTGCAGTTTGAGTTCCTGTGAGTCTGAGAACAAAAAAGTTATGATCTTAATGTGTTTCTTTTGATGTGGTTGTCAGATTTCGATCTGGGGTGGATGCCTTGGGAGTGGTAGTTTTCTAATTTCTAGGGGGATCTGGGTTTATCAATTTATAATTCTTTGAATGTTATTTTTTTCTTTCAAAATGGTACTTTTGTCATTTTGGGTGGGCTTATAATCTTTGGGGTCAGTTTGGTCACGGAAGTTACAAATTCTGATACCTTTTGTTGTTGTGATTTTTGTGAAATTCTAAGTATCACTATGAAATCATCAGGTTTGTAGGGTGGATGGTAGACATCATTCCATTGTCACAAAGGCTAAGCTGAATGAGGTAAAAAATGGACTTTTTTTTTGCTTCAGCATTTTTTTGCCCTGAATTTCACAATTCTGTGGATGTTGTATTTGTGAAAATCCTTGTGATTCTCAGATCGTTGGAAATGATGCTGCGCCGGCTGTCTCTAAGAAGGATGATCAGAAGGAAAAAGAGACAGATTTGGCTGCACCAGACATGTCACCAGAAGCCATTACTGAGTTCATGACTCAAGTTGCAAGTCTCGTCAAGTGTGTAGATTGATTCCACTTATCTAGTTCTAGTTTGGTGAAATTAGTATCTATTAAGTTGAATACCTGATTATGGTTTTGCAGACTTGTTGATTCCAAAGATGTTGTGGAACTGCAGCTGAAGCAACCTGGGTGTGAGTTAATTATCCGCAAAAAGGAGGCATTGCCTCAGCCTCCACCTCAAGCACCTGTTATGATGATGCCGTCACATGCACCTGCAGTTGCACCACTTGCCTATTCCACCCCTCCACCTGCTTCCGTTCCTGTAGCACAAGCGCCTTCTTCTGCTCCACCAACTTCATCTCCTCCTGCTGCTAAGCCTCAACCAGCTAAATCATCACATCCACCACTTAAAAGTCCTATGGCAGGAACCTTCTATAGAAGTCCTGCTCCTGGGCAACCTCCGTTTGTGAAGGTGGACAAAGCTTTTGAATGCTCACATATATTATGTTTGGATCTTGTTCTCTTTCTTACTATGTTCTCTTTCTTTTAGGTTGGCGACAAGGTCAAGAAGGGTCAGGTTCTTTGTATCATTGAAGCCATGAAATTGATGAACGACATTGAAGTAAGACATCTTATCAGCATTAATAAATAATTTCCTTTCTATTTGCTGTGTGTGCATTTTATTATGTTTTAATGTCTGCAGAAACCCAAAGGTTATGAAGTTTGATGATAATATCTTCTATGATTTAAATTTTCGTGAAGAAATCACAATTCACTACTTTATTCTATTATTAGCTAGTGTTAACTCATATCCTCATTTGTCCCTCATACCACTAATAAATTTGAAGTGGACTGTTAGATTATGGAAACGTGAATAATTTGAATAAAAAACTTGCAAGTTGTGCTTGATACTTGCCCTATTGGATCTTTTAGAAAGAAAAACCTATCTTTTAGATGAAACCATGTCAAGTTGTTTAGTGGATGTCTTTTGCCAACACTTGCAGGAATTTAGTGTCTTATTATCTTAGTTGTCGAGAAAACGCTGATTTCATCTTCCAAAATGCCACCTTTTTTTAAACCTAGTTTCTCTTTGTGTTTCCAATTTAGGATAGGACATCTAATTATACATCTTAGTTCAACCCGGCGCCTGTCTTTTTACCTTCTCCAATTTCCTGAGATATGCTATCCATAGGGGTGAATTACTTAGTAATTTTCTTCCGAAAGGGATTATAGCGATGCTAGTAACTGGTACTTAATGCTATTTTAAATTTAGGCTGACCATCCTGGCACTGTGGTTGAGATCTTGGCTGAAGATGCCAAACCTGTGGGTATTGAACAGGTATTCATTATTGACTGCTGTTTGTATCTTTTCTGTTCATTGTTTGAACATTTCAAAACATCCTCCTATTTTTGCAGCCTTTGTTCGTGATTGAGCCTTGATGAAGATTCATCTCACGCCTTGGTGCCACGATGAAAGAGAGTTGGTTTTGTAGGTGAAAATTTCTGTATGGATACGGGCATAACGAGTACTACACGTTGAAGCAACATCAATTGTTTTAGTTTAGATCCTAGTACATGTTCCTTTTAACAGAGATTGTCAGTTGTTTTCAATAACACCATCGACCTTCCTTTCTTCTGTCTACTCTAATTTGCTTCGGTGTTAGGTAACTAGTTTCCGAGTGAATAACATTGTGATATTTGGTTTTTTAATGATTCTTTCTGGGGGTTTGGAAATTAGGCATCTATGATAGGATAGACTGATATTCACTTCTGCGATGAGATGGTTTTTCCGGATGAATTTAAGAGGTCAAGGTTTTTCATGATATCTTCTTCATCTTTAAGTATCTCTGGTTCAGTGATTGGTATCTTTTGGGGACATTTGGAAAAGTTGTACTTATTTTCCAACATCAAAATCCAAGTACTTTTCTTGAACTTTGCAAGAAGCTTGCTGAAGGAGCTTCACTTGGAAGCTGATTCGTATGTAGGATTGAACCTTTCAGTTTCAGAGGTGGTTAGATAGGACTTGTGATGTGGATATTCAACAATTTAATTGTTAAGAAGAAGGGGGAAAAGTCAAGGCAACAAACCTCAAAGTTTATACTTTACGGGAACAAAATGTCTGATTTTGAATGTTATGAAGTTAGAATTTCAAACATTATTTGATTCGATGACTTTGGTCAGAAGTAAAAGAACTTTCAAACCATAATTGGGTGCGTAAGGTGTTGGGACGTAGCGGGGTGGTCAGGGGCAAGTGCGTTGATTGACGCAGGTTTGAAATCTCACTGTGTATGTTAAGCATTCCGATGAGAACGGTAGTCGGGTTGGCGTCGAGAGGGCGATATCTGGTGCGTAAGAAAATTAAAGTATCCGAATTGCCTTTTGTCAAACTTAAGAGAGATACTGCCAGTTCGGTGAATGAAGTTTCGCCACGTGGATTGCGAATTGTTGTCTTACAATTAAACTTCAGTCGGTGACGCTCTAAAATTAGACTTTTCTCTCCTCTATAAGGAGTTATTAGTTATTGTCTATGTTGTCTTAATTCGATCCGAAGTCGTTTATTTGGGGTTCCTAGTGCGGATCTGGTTACTATCCGAATTCGGTTCGGATTCGATGAATATGAATCTATATTCGAAATATAAAATCCGTTCGGATGTAAATCTGGATTTGGATGTGACGTTGTGGTTGTGAACTCGATATGAATTTGTGTACGTACTTTATCTTGTATTATTTAGGTTGATTATTTCACGACTTTTTTAAAGATAAAGGTCCGACAATTTTTGACCCGACACGATATTGTGACACAATTTTTACATGACATGATACGAAATTTTGTGTGTGGTTGAAATGCTTTATTATGAGAATTTATGAATATATAAACACAAAATAATTAATACACGATTTGACACGAACACGACATGATTACACGGTATTTTAATTTTTTTACACGAAACTGACACGAATAACATCTCTTTGTTAGGCAATCAATTATTTTTTACCTAATTATGGTCAATTAATATGTTAATTATATAGAAAAATATTAATATAACATGTCACTTAACTATTTTCAACCATCGTGGAGGCGTCTGGCTAAGACGCCTGCACCATCGTGGAGGCGTCTGGCTAAGACGCCTCCACCATGGTTGAGGCGTCTTATCCAGACGCCTCCACGATGGTCCAGGCGTCTTAGCCAGACGCCTCCACGATGGTCTAAGCGTCTCGCTAAGACGCCTCAACCATGGTGGAGGCGTCTTAGCCAGACGCCTCCACGATGGTACAGACGTCTTAGCCAGACGTCCCGTTTTTTTTAATTTTTTTGTCAAATTAAAATTATACGGTGTGTTATCTCAAATTATTTGACGTTTCTTTGCAAGTTTTCGGTGGTAACCGGTCGGATTACAATGAGTTTTTTTGCAAGTGATGAAGATTCAAAAAAATTCCAGATCCAACATTTTTTAAGTTCCAAAATCCCCCGGTGGTAAAACATCCTGACTTACAAATACCACCTCGACAGGTCGTTCGGGGGTCTCGCTCCCCGGTGAGCGAGCGGCATTCCACATCGCCGGTGAGGTGGCGGGGGTGGCAAGGGGGCAGCGCCCCCTGAAATTTTTTTGGATTTTGAAATTGTTGGATCTGAAAATTTTTGAAGTTTCGGTGTACCGAAGGGGTATCGGTCATCCGAATATAGTAATTATTAACTTATTAATTAATTAATTTAACAATTATCTAAATTTATAATCAATTATTTTTTAACAAAAATAATAAAAAATAATAAAAAATTACGGGCGTCCGACGGAGCCGCCCCCACGTAGGAGGGGGCGTCTGGCTAAGACGCCTCCCCCATGGGGGAGGCGTCTTACACAGACGCCTGTCCCAAGGGCATAGCGTCTGGGTAAAACGCCTACCTGATGGGTAAGGCGTCTGGGTAAAACGCCTCCCCCATGGGGGAGACGTCTTAGCCAGACGCCCCCTCCTACGTGGGGGCGGCTCCGTCGGACGCCCGTAATTTTTTTATTATTTTTTATTATTTTTTTATTAAAAAGATGTTAGATATTTTACCAGATTCGAGTACACTGGGGCGTTCGTTGGTTCAATACTGACCTCCAAAACATTATTTTTTATGATTATAAGAGGAATATGAAGAGAGATGTGTGATAGGAGGGTAAAATGTCGCGTTATAGAAGTAGAAATGAGAGAAGGGCAAAATGGTAATTTCAAGGGGCGATTTAAGTAATTTTGGGACGATGTTTAGCAATTCAGAAACATTTTGGCATAACTATATTATGATATACGGAGATAATATGACCCTTTTATTAACTGAGATACGTGTAGTTACTTATGGTTCAACAAGTATACACTACACCAGTTGGTTTACATCAGTTCTCTATATCCACCATAGGTGCAAAGTATTTATTCTAATAAAACCAACCCTTGTAAAATGACACCCAATCTCATGGAGACTAGTTAATACTGGATAAAAGCAAAAGCTTAACATGTTAAAAGACAGACTTTAAGGGCCTATAAGAGTTTCTTAGATCTGAAGGTGAAATAGATGGGCTTCATTCTGGGAAAGTATTTATTTGAGAAAGTATTATGTGTTTAGTTTTTACTGTATACATATTTATTTGTATAAGCTTGTGTTATTTTGTTCTCCAACTGCAGCTCCGAAAGGACTAGTATGCGAGGCGGTGACAGAAGAGTCAACCGACCCTCCTCATCCATAACAACCGCCGCTGAATCAACAACTGTTGTTGAATCAACAATGCCAACAAATTCGCAAATTCAAATCGCAGTACCTAAGCCGATGATGAACTTGTTGGGACAAGTATCCAATGCCACAAGTTTAATTTGATGTATTTGTAATTATGTGGTGGAAGAAGTATTTTGTTATAATTATGTGGTGGAACAGGTGTGCAACAAGTATTATGTTAGAAGTATTTCGATTTCGAATTTATAACTGCGGTTTGAATGTTGATGCTTCTGTGATTATAACTTCAAGTGAAATTTGACGTTGTGGTGTTTTAATGTTTGCTGCTCTGTGCTATTTTGGCTTCTCTTGTATAATCACATTTAATGTTGTGTCTTACCAATTTTCGGTAACCACTTTTCAGATATTCATACTAATGCATTGAAAAACGTCAATTTACTTTAAAAATTTAAGGATGAGAGAACAGAAATATAAGAATGCCTTAACATTCCTCCTGAACATTAGATTAAAGACTCTATACATTACTAATGATTCAAAAGTTGATTGATAATACTAGTGTTTTTGGTTCTCTTTTATCAGGCACAAGATTAGTCATCAACTTGGCTGGGAGCTATTCCAACTTTCAATTCTTTAGGCTTGAAGTGATTATTTGGCACATTTATGTTTGCAGGCACAAATCCTTGCTTAAGTTGATGTTATAAAGTTTTTTAACATCTGTGTATTTGAATTTATTACATAACAACATATATTGCGAACAAGGAATAACATAACAACATATATTGCAAACGACATACGAACATAATCTGAAAGTTCAATAACAAACATGGTATGTTACTTAACCATTGTCGCTAACTTGAACATGCAAACAAACTTAAGCATTGACACTATCGTAGACATCACCACCAACGTAAATGTCAAAACAAATCTACAACAACTTCAAAAACACTGCGATAAACACCACAGACACAACTATCAGCAATATCCCGACATTCTCCACAATTGGCTTCAGGTCATCGGCAACATTTTTAAGCTCTTTCATCATCTCATAAATTTCATCTGAATGAACCAAACAATACTCCAACTTCTATTCATGGTGGGCAAAATTCTCCACCACCACTTTACGAAGCTCGTCCATATTGGTGGGAATGTCAGTAACAGAGTAATCATGCTCACCCTCATACCATTGGAACAAATCACAATGCTCAGCAACCTACAAAATCAACAAATTGGTAGGTTCAATATTAGGTGTCGTGATTGACTAAAAATACAAAGATGGTTATCAGAAGCTAAAAGCTTGGGCCTATAGTTCGCTGGACTTGTACAAGGTTGGAGCATGACAAGCTAATACTTTCTTGATTTTTTAATTGCAATTATCTACAACTTGTTTTTCTGTATTCTACTCTACTTCATTATTGCTTCACCAATTTTTCAGTTTGGAGTTTTTAAGAATTGAATATAGGCAATTGATTAATATGCGCAATGACTTGTTTATAATGCGAATCAGAACTTAGTATAGACAAAATTGGAGACCAAAAAGGGTATCCTCTTAACACATGTCTCCAAGGTTATCTAACTTAACTACTGTCATGCACAAATGTGAAAGGCTTGCAACTTGTAGTTATATTGTTACTTCTTAGATTTTTTCACATACTTCATGGACATGGGATACCTTTAAATACCATTCTAGAATATAAGACTGAAAAACGTGGACAAAAAAAGTACTTTTCTCTTTTTCTGCAAACAAGAACAACCAAATGCATCTACTGCAAGAATATGATTCACCATTTTTGTGTGTGCTTAATTAGAATTTGTGCTAGATTCTCTTCTCAAAACCCAAAAACCTCATTGTTTATCTATTTCCAGGGAACATCATACCACAATCAACGCAGAATATGAAGCGTAAATTAAACACATTTTTTTCAACGACATCAATACAAAGACAGTTAACAAGTATCCACTTTTTTTAAAAACCCCATTCCTATGTCATGTTTAGTTACTTGTATTTGAACATGTTTAATTACATTATAATGTTTGGTCTAGATTATTAGTGATGTTTGCTCTAACAAAAAAGGTTAACAAAACAAGAAAAAAAGAAAGGGAAAAACATACTCGATAATAGCGGGGGCAAACCCAAAATCGTCGACCGAATGGGTTGATCGACGTGTGGATCCTCTCCGGTAACTCACATTCACTCGCCTCCGCGCGGCTTAGGAAATTAGGGATTGGGAGAAGGAGAAGAGGAATTGGAGGTGGCGATGATTTGAGGGTGGGAGGGGTTAATTCGACTAGGGTTTGAGAGTTTTTGGTTTATGATTGGGTCCAATTGAAATGGTCGAGTCTAAATTACAAATCTGGGTCTGTGGGTGCGAGCCGATTTATTTTGTTGGTGGTTTGATTCAGACGGTAACGGTCGTCGTAACGGACGCGACTAACATTGTCCAAGTTTGGGTTAACAGTGTTGGACGGAGATACACCCAAGTAATTAAGTTGATTCGTGGGTATTCTGAGGCAATATAAACTTACACGTATATAAAGGCCCAATAAACGCCCAGGCATAAACCCCATTATTGTTTCCCATCACTATTCTTGTTTGGGACATTTATTTTAGCCTCTTATATTATTATAATGTATGTAACGGAGGAACACTATAAAAGGCATGGGGGTGGGGCCCCACTTGATGGATCACTTTTGGGAGTAGAGCAAATGTTTACGAAAAGAAATGGGAACTACTATTCGTCGTCGGAAAACTACTTAAATCGCCCCAAAAATGACATTTTTGCCCTTAACGAATCAATTAATACCGATTTCGTCCCGTGCCTTTAAACAATGTGTTTGACTCAGTTTTACTCACATTCCTAGTACCAACACCACGAAAATGTTTGGCGAAGCACCTGAATCCGGCGAGGTAACGGGGTGGAATTTGTTTCCCGACTCGGGCGTCTGGCTAAACCGCCTCCACCAAGGTGGAGAGGCGTCTGCCTAACACGCCTCCACATAGGTGGAGGCGGTTTAGACAGACGCCTCCACCTTTGTGCACGCGTCTCCTATGGACGCCTCCACAAAGGTGGAGGCGGTTTAGCCAGACGCCTGTTTTTTTTAATTTTCTGTTAAATTCAAATTTTTCAGGTTCCGTTGCAAGATTTCAGTGGTGATGGAGTAGATTACAGTGAGCTTTTTGACAGTAAAGAAATATTTACAACAATCGAGGAAGGTTGTAAATAGGCGAAACAAGTTGCAATAAGAGCCGGATTTTTTTTGGTTATATCATTGATGAGAATTAAATTTATACCGCAAGTGCACGGTGTCAATGAAGACGTGGCAAATACGGGTCGAACACAAGGAGGGAGAGATTTCGTTATTTTTTTGTTATTTCGATTGAGGGGAAGAAGTAGAGAAAAATCACTTAGGGTTTTTGGAGTTTTTGGTTTAATTAACTAAAGTACGAAACAAAAGCAATTAAAATTAAAACAAGAACAAAGAGAGAAATCCGTGGGGTGGAGGTTTAGATTTAGGTTTAGAGTAGAGAATTACTGAAACTTATTATAAATCATGTTAGTTATGAAGCATTACAAGATAAATGACTTAACATAAACTCAAGTAATCAAAATACACTAATCATGAACTTAAAATAATAACATGCATTCATCATTCTCTAACCCTAATTCCATCACCTCCACCCTTTGGAGAGAGTTAGCAACTCATGGAGGGAGGAAGAAGAAGGGATCCTAGAGACATTAAAAGAAAAGAGAGACAAAACAAAATAAAACAGAAATTTATTACTAATGATCCAAGACCAAAGGTTCAAAGATGTGTTACATTCGTCCTACAGGGCTATTTATAGCCGATACAGGGGATACCAATACATAAAAGGAGAGTACACGTGTCAACACAACACTGGACGAAGTTTGAACGCAAGAAGAGAAGGTGGGGCGGCGAAATCGCCGCCTGGTACATGTATTGTGCGGCTAATTCGCCGCACAATATAGTCAGATCGCGTCCGGATTTTTGTGGTGCGTTTATGGTATGATTTGATCTTTATTTGCACGTCTGGATGATTCTTTCCATTGTCTTGAACTCCGGATTAATTCCTTCCATTGTTGGGGATTTATTTTTGACTTTTCTTTTGACTTTTCCAACAAAATAACTTTATCCTTTTCTTTTGCAATCAGGTCCTTGGCATTTTGCAATTAAGCCCTTGACCTTTTTGTAATTAGCTCCTTGAATGCTTTTATGCTTGGATGCATTTCCAATTGAAACCCGATAAACTTGAATTCGGTCTTTATGATAGAAATGAATCTTTTGCACACGTTTATGCTCGGAATGTGGGTAATTTGCATCCAAGTCCCTGTATTCTGTAAATACGACTAAACACATACCTTAGTAGCATTTATTGATATAAAAGTAATCTAAATGAAAGACATATGATGCAATGTATGTAATGCATCAAATACCCCCACACCTAGATTTTGCTAGTCCCTAGCAAAGCAGAATATAAGAAAATGAAAACAGGGAAATCCTAACTCACTTTCGTAGGAATCACGGTTGCACTTAGCATGTGCAACAAGCCTTTAAACCTCCAAGTTGCCTTAGAGGACGAGTTTTGTCTCGTGAGGGTTTTCAGTTGACACACCCACAAAGTCTTAATTCAACATTCCATTAATAGCTCTTAATATTTCTGCCTTAACCTTATACATCTCACTTAAAGTTCTCGCATGCTCATTATACAGTTCTAACTTATAAAAAGTTTGACTTGGTCTTTATTCCTCCAACATTCACACCACTAACCCCTCTACACATGTTATCACATAAATTATTTTGCACGCCTCCTCTGGTGGTGAAGTATCATTTGGATCAACCATGGCATGGATCATTCCTTTAGATTTGAGCCTTGAGTATCTTAAAGTATTTATTTATTTTTTTCCTTTTTCCGTGATTCAACACATTTGCTTTTCTTTTTAACACTTATACCCTTTTTGCATTCATGTAGCGAGTTTGGTCGATAATCCCGAGCTGGCAGACTCAAGTTACCGGGTTTCAAGATACCCCTACGGACCAGTGACTCGAAGGCTTGGGCTTTTGTAATCATTTTGCAAAATGTGTTTTCCTCACTTTATTTTTATTTTATTTTACTTTTATTTTCCTCAAGGCTTAATTGCTATTAGAAGTCCACACTTCCCGGTATATTTTCCTCAACCTCTGCTTTTTATCAACCACTTCAAAGATTTGATTCATCCAATTTAAGTGCATACATGTCTTACAAGGGCCATGGGTTATTTCTTCGGAACTTAGATTTATGTCATAATTTCTACAAGCAGAACTATATAATAAGGAACAAAAACTTAATGCAATTTGTACACGGGTTTTGGCAGTTCAATCTTAAGCTATGTCATAGAATATTGATTTTTTTTTTAAATAAAGCAGAACAGAAAATCAAATAGATAGATATGTACATATATAAACACCCCCCACACCTAAATCATGCATTGTCCTCAATGTATGCATAGATAAAATAAATGCACTTATTACCTGCGTCGACTTGCGGTAGAGGGGTTGAGTTTGCTCAAAGTCAACCATAATCAGAACTGGATTGAATGACACCATGTTGGTGCATGTATCCAGTTGAATTGTTCCCCATGTTGACTTGAGGAAAAGATTCCACTCTTCTCACTTGAATTGGTTCGCTTATTTGCTCGAGTGATGGTGGTTGAGTAAATGAATCACTCCCTTTTTTCTTACTTCCTTTTTGCTTATGTGATGATTTATTTGATTCAGAATTCTGATAAATACGTGCTCTCATCACAACATCACTTGGGTTGCATATTATTTCTGGCTCATTATCAATATGGAAGATATTAAATTCTGCTTTTAAGTTCCCGAAAGATAATTGCATGAGCCCATTTCGACAGTTTATTAATGCTTCCGAAGTGGCTAAAAAGGGTCTACCTAAAATTACAGGGATTTGTCGATTAGGATTTACAACAGGTTCAGTATCAAGTACGACAAAATCCACTGGATAAATGAAGTCACCAACCTTAATCAAAACGTCCTCTACTATACCTCTCGGTTTCTTAACAGAACAATCAGCGAATTGGAGTGTTGTCCTAGAGGGTTTCAGTGGACCAAGGTTGAGTTGCTCGTAGACAGAAAATGGGAGCAAGTTAACGCTTGCACCAAGGTCTAGAAGGGCTTTATTGATAAATGTATCTCCTATTGAACATGAAATTGTGGGACACCCCGGGTCCTTATATTTTATAGGAGATGTGTTGGAAAGAATTGAGCATATGTTTGCAGTTAAGAATGCCTTCTTTGGTATATTTGTTTTTCTCTTTTTAGTGCACAAATCTTTCAAGAATTTAGCATAAGCAGGTATTTGTTGAATCATATCTAAGAGTGGAATATTCACCTTAACTTGCTTAAATACTTCCAGGATTTTCTCTATTTGTGCACTAGAGTTCTTTTTGAGTCTATTGGGAAATGGGGCTTTAGGCACATAGACTCGCTCAGGTTCAGGTTGAGCCACAGGTTCAGGTTGGGTGGGTGGATTGGGCTTTTCAATTTGGACGTCGGGTTCAATGGTCAAGTCATATGTGGGTGCTTGATGGCTAGATTGATTAGTCATTCTAGGGTTTACCACATTATTGTCAATTTGTCTTCCGGACCGTAATGATACTACAACATTGATTTGTTGGAACGGTCCTTCCTCATTAACCATTTGAACCGGTCTAGGGTTGTTAGTTCCTGAAGGTGGTTGATAAGATTGATATTGATTATTAGTTCTTGGGTTCACCTCAGGTTGACTTGGTAATTGGCCCTTTTCTCTTTCACCTATTATCTGTGCTAATTGGCTGACCTGTGTCTCTAGCCTTTGGAATGATTGGTTGGTTGTTTGTATAAAAGTTGTCATTAAAGTTTCTAATTTTGTCAACCTAACCTCATGATTTCCATTGTTATTACCCCCAGATGATGTATTATTTTGGTTATATGGGGTTTGTTGTTGTCTAGGAGGTTGTCCTTGTTGGGTCCACGAAAAATTGGGATGATTACGCCAACCTGGGTTATAGGTTGATGCGTAAGGATCATTTCTAGAATTGTTAAATGTGGCATTAACATGTTCCAGGTCCACACAGTCCTCCATTAAATGACCAGTCTGACCACATCTAGAGCAGGGGATAGACAAGGGTTGATTCATTCGGGATTGATTTTGTAGCTCTAGACTTTCCATTCTACGCATTAGGGTAGCTAGTTTTGCCTCAGCCGCTATGTTGGAGTCTACAGCTAAGACACCTGGTCGGGGTTGACTCGCTATTCTAGATCCAATACTCGGGTTGATGGGTGTTCTAGCATTGTCCCATTGCATACTATTTTCAGCTAAATCCTCAAGAAAAGTCCAGGCATCATTTTCATTTTTGGACATGAAGTTCCCTTGGCTCACAGATTCTAGCATAACTCTAGATGTGGGTGTCAATTCCTCATAAATAATTTGGCATAATTGCCACTTCGGTATTCCGTGATGAGGGCATTGGGTCAAGACACTCTTAAATCTCTCAAGATAGGAATAGAACGGCTCGCTCTCAGACTGAACGAATGCAACAATTTCATTCCTAATCTTCATAGTCTTATGGTTGGGGAAATATTTTTTTAAGAAAACTTGAACAAATTCGGCCCAACTTCTAATAGATCTTTCGTCTAGACTATATAGCCATTTCTTAGCGTCGTCTTTCAGTGCTAGAGGCACGAATTTCAGACGCACTGCCTCTTCAGGGATATGCTGGTATTGCATAAGAGAGCAGATTTCCTCAAATTCTCTAAGGAAGAGATATGGATCTTCCCTAGAGGTGAACTTAGGCAGCATACTCATGTATTGTGCCTTAAGTTCGAAGTCACGACCCGGTATGGTGGGCATGACGATGCACGATGGCTGAGCAGCCATCGTTGGGTAGCACCGATCCCTCAGAGTTATAGGTTGTGCAACAGGCGGGTCCACTACGTTCTCACCCATTAGATCCGGGTGAGGTGGTGCAACAGATGGGTTGAGGTTAAGCTCTAGACTGGAATCCAGATGAACTCGTGAGAGTCAATTACTCAAGTCCCGAATCCAAATCTGAGTGCACCGGGTTGAATCAATTTTTGAACTTGAGTTTGAAATTTAAATTTCAAATTCAATTTCAAGAATCAATTACTTCTTTTTTTTTTTGAATTTTAAATATTTTTTTTTATTTTTTTTTAAAGGAAACAAACAATAGAAAGGTAAGGATGAGAAGGGAAAGAAGACTCAGACGAGAAGGGAAACTTAACTCTAAAGGATAAAAAAAAAACTTAGGGTTGGTCAGAAATTTCCTGAACAAACACGATTCAAACAATCCTAGACCTAGTGTCACTTAAATCTAGACGACTCCTAACTGGTTGAGTCGAATTGATTCGCTTGATTCACCTCCCTCACTAATCAAATCAAATTGGCCAGGTAGTGTATAGCTAGTGGGGGCGCTTCCGACAGAGTCGGTGCCAATTAGACAACCACTTCGCTTGGAAGACTTTCGTCAACACAAAAACACTTCCTAGACACCAAATTGAATTCGATCGGCATCAGGTCATAGCAAGTCAAACCAATTCTTCTCCTTAATTGAGTCCGAGTCCTTAGGGGCCAATGTCTAATTGATTTTAAATTTTAAGGCTTGGGTGACACTTTAGGATTGTGATTTGTGGGCCACGGAAGGGTGATGAAATCCCCACCGTATCTTTTCCTACGGAGTTGCCCTTAAGATAGTTTAACTTAGATCTAACAAAGATAGTCAAACAATGGTCTTTTTAATGGGGGCAATTGCAAGGTTGTATGCAAATTAAATTATATGCTTAAATGCAATCGTTAAAAACCGCGATACGTACCTTGCCTCCAGCACTCTTCAACAGAAATTGATTTGCAAGAATTTAGCAAGAATAATGCAAACAAAACATTATATGATGCATGCACTAAGGTCTTTCTAATTTTGCGAATTTTAGGTCAGAGTTGAAATATTGCCAATTATGGAATTTAAGCTTAACACGTGCAATTCTAATAAAATGAAATTTTCTGAAACTAGAAATTACGAGGAAAAAGGCAACGAAGGTTACCTACGCAATGCTCAGTCGGGTTCGCCGCCCGCTCTCGAAATTTCAGTAGCTTTACGCGTCCACCCAGAGATGAGTCGCGTCCCAGAAAAAGTTGAAGCCCAGAAGCTCCAAGTGTGCGGCGGATTCGCCGCAAGTTGTTCTTCTGGTGCGGCGATTTCGCCGCTCGTTTAGCTCAAATGGTGCTCGGATTTCGCCGTGCACTCTGTTGTCTCCTGAAACACAAATCCAAATACTTAGATCGCGCACAAGATAAACAGGATAAAATCGAAATACAAAAACAACAAAATCTGCGTCGCCTCCCCGGCAACGGCGCCAAAAACTTGATGAGAATTAAATTTATACCGCAAGTGCACGGTGTCAATGAAGACGTGGCAAATACGGGTCGAACACAAGGAGGGAGAGATTTCGTTATTTTTTTGTTATTTCGATTGAGGGGAAGAAGTAGAGAAAAATCACTTAGGGTTTTTGGAGTTTTTGGTTTAATTAACTAAAGTACGAAACAAAAGCAATTAAAATTAAAACAAGAACAAAGAGAGAAATCCGTGGGGTGGATGTTTAGATTTAGGTTTAGAGTAGAGAATTACTGAAACTTATTATAAATCATGTTAGTTATGAAGCATTACAAGATAAATGACTTAACATAAACTCAAGTAATCAAAATACACTAATCATGAACTTAAAATAATAACATGCATTCATCATTCTCTAACCCTAATTCCATCACCTCCACCCTTTGGAGAGAGTTAGCAACTCATGGAGGGAGGAAGAAGAAGGGATCCTAGAGACATTAAAAGAAAAGAGAGACAAAACAAAATAAAACAGAAATTTATTACTAATGATCCAAGACCAAAGGTTCAAAGATGTGTTACATTCGTCCTACATGGCTATTTATAGCCGATACAGGGGATATCAATACATAAAAGGAGAGTACACGTGTCAACACAACACTGGACGAAGTTTGAACGCAAGAAGAGAAGGTGGGGCGGCGAAATCGCCGCCTGGTACATGTATTGTGCGGCTAATTCGCCGCACAATATAGTCAGATCGCGTCCGGATTTTTGTGGTGCGTTTATGGTATGATTTGATCTTTATTTGCACGTCTGGATGATTCTTTCCATTGTCTTGAACTCCGGATTAATTCCTTCCATTGTTGGGGATTTATTTTTGACTTTTCTTTTGACTTTTCCAACAAAATAACTTTATCCTTTTCTTTTGCAATCAGGTCCTTGGCATTTTGCAATTAAGCCCTTGACCTTTTTGTAATTAGCTCCTTGAATGCTTTTATGCTTGGATGCATTTCCAATTGAAACCCGATAAACTTGAATTCGGTCTTTATGATAGAAATGAATCTTTTGCACACGTTTATGCTCGGAATGTGGGTAATTTGCATCCAAGTCCATGTATTCTGTAAATACGACTAAACACATACCTTAGTAGCATTTATTGATATAAAAGTAATCTAAATGAAAGACATATGATGCAATGTATGCAATGCATCAATCATCATACAAACCAAAAGCAGATAACCGGATGGATTGTTAGCTCAGACGTGATCGCAGACGTGAGATGAGTTCTCGTGATACGAGTATTGCACTGCGAAAGAATACGAAAAGAAAAGGTTGCGGTTGTCGGTTTTTGGTAAAAGTGGTGGAGCGACGAGATCATGATGGATGAGTTATTGTTTCTAGTAGCATCTATGGGCAGCACAACCACCCATTGGCAGTTTATTCAGAGGGTCACCAACAGGTTATCAGACTTAGTGCTGGGGCAAAGCAAATTGTTCGGGATATGACAGAGGCACAAGCAAGACCTCGTAACATTTTGTTGGCGGTAAAGAAGAAATTTCTGGACGATAATTTGAATCAAAGACACATTTACAACTTCAGAGAGTACATGAGGAGGACGAAATCTGAAGACAGGAATCCCGCGCAGCAGTTTCTCAGGGAGGCAGTGCAGCATAAGTATTTGCATTGGATTGTGGCAGATGAAGAAACTAATGTCCTCACTCACACATTTTTGGCACATCCGACTTCAGTTCAGTTGTTGCGTACATACCCATTCGTAATATGTATGGATTCGACGTATAAGACGAACAAGTACAAGATGCCTTTGTTTGAGATGGTTGGGGTTACTCCAACAAATATGAATTTCCTCGTCGGATATGCGATTTTGCAGGATGAGGCCGAGTCTAGTTACCGGTGGGTGTTGGAGAGGTTGCGAGATCTGTTATTGGATATTGTTAGCCCGACATCAATAATTACGGACCGGGAGATGGGTCTGATGCAACCAGTGGCAGAGGTTTTTCTTGAGTCAGCTCATTTACTATGCACATGACATATCAACAAAGACGTGTACAACTACGCATACCACGTATTCGGCAAGGAGAAGCAGCTTGCAAAGAGTTTTAGGCGTGGAAGGTGGAGGAGAGTCATGCTTTCTGATTCCCAGACGGATTATGATAGAGCAGTTCGTAATCTGAAGGATTCTTACAGTTCCTGGCCAGTGCTGACGAAGTATGTGGAAGACACGTGGTTGGTGCATAAGGAAAAATTCATGTTGAATTGGACGAATCAAGTTTTTCATTTCGGCAACACTACGAACTGCAGGGTGGAAAATGCACATTCGGCTCTGAAAGAGTGGATCACTACATCGACTGCCGCTCTCGACACTTTTTTCGACCGCGTGAACTCGTCTATTGAAATGCAGCTGACGAATATTCGGAACTTTCTTGAAGATTCGAGACGTCGAAATTTGGCACAGTACATAAGTCCTCTGTTTCAGCATATAAATGGCCGAGTTTCGCATCACTGCTTGTCGTTAACGACTCAGGAGTTTAAGAGAATGGAGGATTTAAGTGATGAAGTTGAATATCGTTGTGGGTGTGCTTTCCTGACAACACATGGGATTCCTTGTGCATGTACCATGTACGAGTGTTTGGCGTCAGGTGATGGAATTTATTTAGAGCTGATTCATCCATTCTGGAAAACACTTGTTATCGGAGAAGGAGTCCAGATGTCAGAGTTTGTTGATCAGTCAGCACAAGACACCGAGCATTTTCGGAAGCTAGTGGATGAGATCTCGGAGAGCGACCCTGCAGTAATTCGTAGTGCCTCTCGTATTTTATATGAACACTTACACCCCGATCAGTCGAACTATGGAGAACCGGAAGAAAATACTAAGGTATGAGGTCGACCTAGGGGAAAGTCGACACGTCGGGACCCAAGTGCCTTCGAGTATGCTGAGCGGGGTCGTGGTCGGTCTGGCAGTAGTGGGAGCAGGGGTCGTCGTCGGTCTGGCAGTAGTGGGAGCAGGGGTCGTCGGTCTAATTCGTCTCGATCGTCCGTGAATACGGGCACATGATCTTCTGGTATGTCGATATCTTTGTTGTTATGTTATTTAATATATATCAGTAATCTAAATGGGGTTGAATATATTATCTCCTAATTTTGTTGTTTTAATGAATTGTTATTTACCTATCTTATAGTGTCCGGACGGGTTGACGTGGACAACTTCTCATATAATGATAGACTGCCATGAATCATTTTACCATTTCTGGAAAGGTGGAATGACGTACTTGCTAATGACAACTGTGGATTTCGATGTGTTGCCGATGTCTTTCATGGTGGTCAGGAGTAGGGGTGCACATGGGTCGGGTTGGGTCGGGTTTGGGTCTCAACCCGACCCAACCCTAAATTTTCGGGTTGGGAAAAAACCCAACCTGAACCCGAACCGGTTTAGGTTCAACCCAACCCGACCCGAAATTTTCGAGTTGGGTCGGGCTGGATCGGGTTGAACCCAAATTCGGAAAATTTCTCCCAAACTTGGTCGGGTTCGGTCGACCGGTGCTTAAACGGTAGACCGGTGGCTTGAACACCCGAAATTTTCGGGTTGGAAACGGTCGACCGAGTGATGTTCGGTCGACCGAGTGATGTTCGGTCGACCGGTTTATTTGAGAAAAAAATAAAAAATAAAAAAATCGGGTTCGGGTTGTGTTGGGTCAACCCGACCCCCTCAACCCGAACCCGACCCGAAAATTCGGGTTTTTTATTTTCCCAACCCGACCCGACCCGAACCCCTCCCCAACCCGACCCAACCCGACCCGACCAGTCGGGTTCGGGTTGGGTTTCGGGTTGAACCCAACCCATGTGCACCCCTAGTCAGGAGAACTGGTCGTACGCCCGTCGTGCGATTTCTAATGAGATAGGTGACATCTTATTTATGAGAGTGTCTATTTCGGTAATGTGAGAGAGACTCGACAACGAATTGATTGAGGCGGGGGAGTTTGTGGCGAGGATCATTATATGGAGGTTTGGTCTGACTTGTTTCCTATTGCTAATTTTTACAAGTGTGCGGTCATGTATTTCGCAGTGGGAACGGATGGTTCATTGTTCCCGTGTCTTACTGTTCTACCTTGGGAGTGTCTGTCTGCCATGACGAGGCATATCAGAGAGTTGGTCATTGCTCATTTAGGGAGTTACAGACATTTTATTCGTTTGGAATTACTTGATGATTTCCCAGTACCTCCTATAGCGACCTTATGGTATCAAATGCGAGATGAGAGTGTTGTTGGATGAGAGGATCAATACCAAAGTAGGATGGAGTATTGGAACCGGTTACGTGGTACATTTTGATTGTAATTTGTAATGTTTTTTGTAATGTATAATATATCGTGTATTTCTACTTATATCGTGTTGTTCTTTTACCGTATTTTAAATTTAAATATTATTTGATATCTAAAGGAATAAGTTGAAAATATTTTCTTGAAAAATAAATATTAAAAAATACGATAGTCAAAGAAATATGTAGAAGATATGTTCGTCAGAAATAAATAATAAGAGTACACAAATAAACATAAGCAAATACCAACAAATGTAGTAACAGTGCAACAAAACGAAAGTAAAAGCAAGACAACTACAACTCAGCATCTGAATCATGGTTCGAAATGCCCAACTGGCTGTACATGCAAGTCTCGTCGCCTCAGTCGGCATGATATCTCTCTCTCGCAAGAACGGTTGCGTACACCGTATCGCCCTAGTCATCCACTGTATGTAAAATAAAAATTAGCGTACAATAACAAAATATACTTTACAATTAAAATAAAATTAGATAAACTTACCGCATCGGCATATGTCCTATCCAGTGGTCTCTCCGGTCTCGGAATGATACCGCGTACGAGTAGTGGATGTGAGCACCTACCGAACCACTGCAAATAATCTGGAGCACAAGTGGAGGGGTCGCGGCTACGACTCAGATCGGCCAGGTGTAGTCGTCCTACTCTCGGAAATGTCCTCCAAACCGATTCCGTAGACGAAACGCTGTGCCTGACGTCGTACATCCTCGCAGTCGCAGACCGTACTGCATGCTCAGGCGTCGGGATGTCAACCGGGATCACCTGAATGTAACCTAACTGACGTAACACGCGATCAGGTATATAAGGCTCTGTGATATCCCTATAACGAATAATGCCAGCAAAGTAGTCCTCGGCACAGCTACAGCAGGCTCGAGACCATACGGTAACCACTCCACCTAAACGTTTATACGTTAATAATAATAAAGTTAAATTTAAATAAACGTGAATGATATATACATTATATACATGTGATGCAGTCATCTGATCTAGCCGTCTACGAATAGAAAGAAGTCGACTCTCGCTCTTATCCTCCGCCCGGACAACCCACATACGCGAACGAGGATGACCACGCTCAACAATCTTCCGCTCACGATGTGGGCGGAAAGCAGGAAAATACTCATATATCCAAGACTGGAGCAGTGTAAGACAACCCGTAATCTGACCACAATCAGGACGACTAGATATGCCCAGCTGGCGATACAGATATGCCAACGTCGCCGACCCCCATGAGTACTGACCAATGGTATCTGGGTCCCTCGCCTCCAATAAGTCGCGTGGTCTCAGTCTGGAACCGCTCTTGTCGACAAACAATAAGCAGCCTAGCAGTAAGAAGAGATAAGCAGTCATCTGCGTATCCTCAGTCCGTGGTGGTCGCCCCCGTCTGCAACACTCGTCCACAACGTCGATACTAACACCACCGCCACTCCAAAATGAGCTATCCCGCCCAAGACCCTCCAGGCTGACACCCAGCAACTCAGATATATATAACTTCAGCTCAGATGTCAGCGCCTGCGCACTGACCATGGGACCCTCAACAGGAATGTGCAGAATCTGAAAGACGTCATGCAACATGATCGTCATCTCTCCGAACGACAAGTGAAAAGTGTTGGTGTCAGGCTGCCACCGCTCCACGAATGCCGAAATCAACGGCATGTCGATGCAGGAAAACATGTTGTACGACAAGTGATCCAATCCATTGTCAACCACGGTCGCCGTCATATCCTCAATCATCACTGAATGTCATGCCTGCAATGTCGTACAGGCTCTGTGCCGATTATGGCACATCAAAACCTTCCGCTCCTCGCCATCCCAGATGCGTCTGGCGACGTGGCCTCCGAAACTCGGAATGACGCTGTCATCTACAGGACCACCGGGAATAATATCTGTGACGATCCAAGACTCGTCATCACCCCTCTTCTTCTTCTGAGCTCGGGCGTCTGCAGTGCACGAACTCGAATCACCGGTCACAAACCGACCACCTTGATCCTTCCTAATGACCCACTCACCTGAAGGACCACCGTGTCGCCCCCGTCCTCGACCGGACTGATGTACCGCCTCCTCCTGTGGCCCCAAGTCGTATCGGTCCCCATCGTCACTGTCGTCGTGACTCCTCACCTCATCTGAATCATCCTCGTCGTCGAAAGCCTCTCAAGGTGTCTGACGACGACGTAACAGATCTCTCTCTCCTAACTGAAGCAGAAATACCACGCGTACGTGGATGACGAGGAACTGACTCGTCTGCTAAACTACGTACCGCGCGTAAGGGAATTGATTTCCCTTTTCCTCCACGGTAACCCGATGACTATTAATTCAATTTTAAAAATACAAATTTATTAATGGATTTACTAAAATAATTAAACTAATTATTAACTTAATAATCGATTTATTTAGAAATTATCACAATTAATCAATAATCATTTACTAAAATCGTACACAACTAATTACTAACATAATAATCAATTTATTTAGCGATTTATTTATTAATTATCACAATTTATAATCAGTAAACGATTTACTAAACTAATTTAACTCATTATTAACATAATATTCAATTTATTTAAATTTTATCACAATTTATAATCAATTTTAACAAAAATTTAAAAAAAAAACGGGCGTCTGCGGGAGACGCCTACCCTACGTGGTAGGCGTCTGCCGGAAACGCCTACCCTACGTGGGAGACGTCTCCCGCAGACGTCTGTTCCTTGGGTCGGGCGTCCGCGGGAGCCGCCCGACCCAACGATCGGGCGATCGGAAACGTGAGAAAACACTGTGTCGACTCCTCGGCTTGCCAACCCGTCAGTTCCGCGGCCAAACCGTGTCGATTTCACGGCCCAACCGCGTCGATTCCGCTGCTTGCCAACCCGTGTCGATTCCGCGGCCTGACCGTGTCCACTTCGAGGCCCAACCGCGTTGACTCCGCGGCCCAGCGTCGATTCCGCTGCCCGACCGTGTCCACTCCGCGGCCAAACCGCGTCGACTCCGCGGCGAAACCGCGGCCCAACAGCGTCGATTCCGCTGCCCGACCATGTCCACTCCGCGGCCGAACCGCGTCGACTCCGCGGCGAAACCGCGGCCCAACATCGTCGATTCCGCGGCCCAACCGCGTAGACACCGCGTTCCAACCGGGTCGATGCCGCGTCGAAATCGTCTTAAGTGCGTGTCCCAACCGTGCCGACTCCGCGTCCAAATTGCATGGTTTCCGCGTTGGAACTGGGTGGATTCCACGTCAAAACCGTGATAATTTCGTGTGCAATATTGCGTGGGGCAACGTCAAAATCGCGTGAATCTTGCGTCAGTTTCCCGTGAAATCCCCTAACCATCTCAATTTTGCGTCAATAAACCTTCGAAAGAACCCACCCTTCGTGTCGAAAAGACAATTATTTATCGTGAAAATCTCGATAAAACCTTCGATTCCTCTCTTAAAATACGCGAGAAAATGTCTCCTATAAGGCGTGAAAACACGGTTGTTCTCGTCTAGCGCCGTCAAGAGTTGTTTCTGTAGGATTTCATGTTTAATTATACATATATATTTTTCGAATTTTCATGTATAATAAGGATCAATTTTCAATTTTCTAGAATTTATTGCATGCATCGGTTTGTTTTAACAAACTAGTTTCAAAAACTCTATTAAAACAAACATGAAGAAGCTCCGAAATTCATACCTAGAAGTTCTCTAAAACTTCTCGAAGATTCGGAGACGGTTGGGATGCTCCTCGCTGCGCCGGATGCCTCCGAGTATTCACCAAACTCTAAACAAGATCAGAGAGAGGGAAGCTAGTCTCTCAATCTCCGATTGGGTTTAGAATCTAATTACTAACCCCTCTTTAGTTCCCTTTAGAAGATGACCTCTGAAGAACTAAAACTAAACTTAAGAATTAAGGAATTTTCCTGGAGAATTATGGAGAGAGATTTTGCATAAGAAAAATAATGAATTAATTAAGGAAGTAATGAGATAACCTTGTATTTATAGGTTCTCTCCAAATTGCCTATTCATGTGCAACCTCTTGCCCATGATTCCATGCAAAATTCCATCTAACCATCCATTATTTATTAATAAATAATCTTAGCCACGAATTAAATCAATTATGGACCAATTCCATGCATGATCTAATTAATTCTTAAATTAATTCTGCATAAAACCGTCTGACCGGTCGACCGTCTGCGAGGTCCGGTCGACCGTTTAGACACTCGGTCGATCGTTCGCAACATTAAAATATTTCATCACAATGTTCGGTCGACCGACCGATAAATTCGGTCGACCGAAAACGAACAGACGAAATCCCTGTTACGATGTACACACATCTGGTCGACCGTGCAATATTGCGGTCGACCGTCCCACATCCGGTCGACCGTTTACTGTTTAGAGGTCGACCGTTTTTGCACTGTGCTGCAGACTTGTCAAATTTCGGTTTAACCCCTACAAAATTTGACATTTCGGGATTAGTAATAAATTCACAACTTATGTAGCATATTATCCTATGTAATGATCAATCATTACACCCCATAATATTTACATCACATATGAATTTAATTTAGATTCTAATTATGTTATAAATCACAACATAATTTTGATTTTGCTTGTTCACCCCATGTGTCATATTTTCTACATGAAACCCGACACATCCTATGAACTCAAAATCCCCATTTCTTGTTTCCCAGTTTTGTGGTGTGACCTATGAGAGGATCTAAACTAAGTTGACAGTGATATTAAGAGCTTAATATCACAAGCTATAAGCGGTATCTAGCTACACATTATAGCTCCCAATTAGTTAGATGTCTTAGTTCCACTCGAACCAAAACCCGATCCACTTAGTGA
The DNA here is from genome assembly GCA_963682175.1 of Triglochin maritima. Lineage (NCBI taxonomy): Eukaryota > Viridiplantae > Streptophyta > Magnoliopsida > Alismatales > Juncaginaceae > Triglochin > Triglochin maritima. Next base: position 6,586,976 of record OY821782.1, on the reverse strand, counting down.
TGGAGTGCACCACTTGTGTCCGTCCCTTGCCTCATGATATTAAGAATACACACAAAGTAGTATTGTGTCATCTTTGTATTAGTATTCATTTCTTGATCTCTTTAAGCTAGTTATAAATATGTGACTTAACTCAAATCACATTGTGCACATTATAACTTTGCTTTATCAAGGGGCCCACTAATATCATCACTCAATTAAGAGGGGCAATGATAGTCTTTTGACTAACTATCTTCTCCAACAAAAGTTGTACTTAACCAACTAATGCATTTACACTACACTCATCGATAGCTCAAGACACTAGTCTAATTAAGAACTCCTTAAGCGATCGGATATAAGTCTCATATCAAAGGACCAAAGACACAGTAAAATATTAATGACACAGAAACACATTTCTATAATATTTTACTTATTAGGTCTATTCAGTATACAAAAGTAATATTTTCCTATTTTGCATACCCGTGTCGTCACTCACTTGTAGAGCTACAATGATCTATGACCAACACGACAATCTTAACTCGGTAATTAATGTCCCATGCTAATTACCATGATTGTGAATATTTTTTGTTTTATGCAAACCAATATCTTTCAGAGCTCTACGGTTAAGGACCAAGAGCTTCTTCCTTAACACTTCTAAAAGACGAATAACATAAACAAGGAACATAATGATTTCTCATTCAATTCATAATAATTGACATTTAAAAGTAAAACTTTTAGAACACATTCTCTTCAGTTTCTTGATCACAAATCCTTTTGGTTGTTACTAGAGACTTTGCACTATTTTTAGGTTATCTAAAATTTATTTGTGATGAAAGCTATAATTTTTTAAGTTCATTAAAAAATTGCATAAACCCTAAAATTGTTTCAGTGATGTGCTGCCATGTTAATACCGTATTAGTGTATTACTATCCTACAAGTTTTGTAGCATGTGCGAATCAATTTTTTTTTGTGTTCAATTAATATTAGCTTGTAAGTTATATAACACATAATAGCCTATGGAGATATAAAAAGATTAGATATTTACCTGCAATTGTGTCAGCCGTTGTTTATGTAACGTTCCCGAAACAGCAAAATTTTTAATAACCTATAAGAGTTTCTTAGATCTCAAGTTAGATGGGCTTCGTTCTTGGAAGTTGGTGGCTGATCCAAGACTAAGCCCATAGAGGAAGTAAGGACTAACTGAATTCTACGAGATAGAAAACCCAATCCCAGAAAAATAAAAATAAAGCATGCCACCACAAAATTTTAAAGAACACTCTAAAATCTACAGTATTCTTGTATTTTCTAATAAATAAAGTCTTCTACCCAATGGCACCTGCCTGAGTTTGAAGGTGTACCAGATAACGGGAAGTCTAGGAAATTATGTAGAAACCCATTTTGTCTTCTAGATACAAAATCATTAAAAACAAACCTAGCACTTTTATAATCAAATTCAAAAAACTACTACCCAAACAAATATTTAGGGACACTTAAGTCTAGGAAAATATACAAAAACCTATTTTTCCATCTAGAAACAAAATCACGAATAAATAGGCAACACTTTTATATCAAATAAAAAATTACTTGCCAAACAAATATTAGGAATCACAAGGACACAATTTAGGTGTTAGTTTCTTGTGTAAATTACAATTTGTCCCTTTAATTATGGGTGAGTAACACTTTGATTACTTGAAATTTAAAATGTCGTGCTCATACTCTTTTAACTTTGAATGAATAACACTTTGAGACCTCTTCATTATCAAATTGTTAGTTTTTGAAGATATCCATCGTTATAGTTTGATTTTTTGTGTGTTGTTTGCTAAACGTATTTCTAATATATATATATTGATGGTAAATGTTCGAATTAGATTAGAAGTTAGGTGAAAATATGACAAGGATTATGGAAAGTTTAGATATTTTTTTTGTTTTGTTTGAAGGAGGGTCGTAGCCACTTGGTACAAAGTGATATTAGGGATTACACACTCGATTGTAAGGAGATTAGTGAATTTGTATGGATAATAATTGAGATTGGATGTCTCTATTGACGATCTCGGTTGTTGCAGCATTTCTTCCATAAAAGATAGAGGGAGGTTAGTAGCTGCAGGAGAGGTGTTGATTTGGGTTTCCTTTTCGGAAAAATATATGTAGAGTAACATTCAATGGCCACGGAAGATGGAGGCCAAAGAAAACGGCTCTTACATGATGACAAGTGGTTATGAGATGTTCATTTGAGAAAACTTCGATTATCACAAGTGGTTATGTTCATGAGATGTTACGACAAGTGTTTATGAGATATTCATAATAACATATGGAAGGGAACTCAACTCTCCGATTTGTTTGGTTGGCTTCCATTGCCTCAGAGACAACGACGTTGTCAATCATATTCTTTAAAGGACCCAGGGATCCCAACGCAGAATTTCACCCTAGCTAGTTCCCACGTGCATGTGACACGACGATGGACACATATGGGAGGGGAGCGGTGAGTTTTTATTTTTATTTTAATGTTTTGTAGTGTTTGAAAAAAAAAATCGAAGTTAGCAGGAGAATGCCCGTTTGGTTATGGAGTGTAAGATTAAACTTATGGGTGGACGAATTAACCAGTTATGAAGATACATTTTGACTAGTTTGAGAAAGCAAACATGTCAGTAACCAATCTCAGACATCTATTTACCCAATACAACCCTTTCCTCTTCTTCCCCCCCACACACACACACACATTTCTGCTGCCGTTTGATCTCCACCTTCTGCCACTTTTTCGAGCTCCGACGACTTGGAATACTTGTTTCACCACTTCTTCGAGCTCCTTCTACAATTTACCCGGAATGTTTTCCACCCCACCCGACATGTCTTTTTGGTTGTTCAACCCAACTGGCCTTTTTTTCATCGTCCTCAACCTCTGGAACCTAAGAGTCACATTACCTTTGGTTTGAACTTCTTAGTGTTTTTGTATTTTTTGTTTTTCAATTTTTTTTCTTTGTATCAGTTATTGTAAAATGAACTAATGAAGTTATAACTAGGGTCACTTTTGAAGTTTTTTTTTCCGCAACCATTTTTGTTTTAATTTTTTTGGGAGCAAATGTTGTGTTTTTTTTAAAAGTTGTGTGGAGGTATTTTAAATGTGTTATCCTTAAGTGTTTTAATGTTAATAACGCACAAGATGAAATTTATAACTTTACCCGATGACTATTTCATTTTTGTGCATTGTCTTTAGAAGTTATTACTTATATTCGTTCTGGTATTACTTTTACTTATATTTGTTGGCTGAGATTGAAAGTTAACATTTTTAGATGTTGCGTAAGAGTAGGTTTTGCACATCTAAAAATAAATTTGGGGGATTTATAGAGATTAGTCGGCGTATATTTATTAATAATCAGTGGTATTTTAATTGTTAATTTTTATTTTTCCAGCTATATCTAGAAGAAGTTTTTTGGGTGTATACTAGATAAGTTTTTTTGTTATCCATTTTAACAGTTTAGATTTTGCTAATGAATTAGAAAGTTGGGAATATGCTTAAGTGTTGATTTTAGGAACAAGTAGGGGTTTGGTGTGGTATTAAGTAAGAAATTGGTGTTGGTGTTTTGTAGTTGTGATAAATATGTTTTGGGGGTAGACTTGATAATAGATTGGTTAGATTATTAAGTGATTTTTTGCTAATGGAAATAGATAGTAGGGGAAACTTAGAAACCACGTGGAGTATCTTCTATGATAATATGAGTTGCATGTACGCCACAAGGTAAACCACGATGATCGAAGATAAACCCATGAAATAGGTAGGGTAATTATATGTACACAGTAAGGTAAAATTATTTGTTATTATATATTTTGATGGCGAGTAATTTAAGATGAACAACAAGGTAAATACAAGTAGTTAGTATGATATTTTCATCGTGATTTACATCATTTGAAAAAATCATCTTAGTGTCGTTCCAAGAGGCAGATGCTGAAGGTAGGGTAAGGAATCATTTTCTTCATAAATTTCTCTCGTTGTCTATATAAGAAGGATGCTAGAACAAAAACATAACATACTTTTCCAAACACGATAATTCATCCAAAGTCAACCAAAACTCATCCAAAGACTCCACCTTCACCCTTCCAGCACCTGAAACCCAAAAACAAGGTAATATTAAAATTTTACGATAAAGTCCACATGAAAACCAAGCAAAAATCAGTCTTTTAACCAACAAATTAAATCAATGTGTTACTAAGGTTGTGGATAAATGCGAAGAAATAATAAAGAGTAAGTCAGACAATAAGTTTTATCGTGGGGTAAATAAATTCATAGATTGTGTATGTTCGAGGGGCTTAACAGAAATGAATAATAGTGGCATTCCTTATTGAGCGTATCAACGCTTTCTTGTCGTTGTTTCTTCGTAATTACGTTGGAGCATGATGGATCACGAGGAAAATCCGAATTAACATTTAGTCTAGTATTTTATTTGAATCCAATTTTTGTGAAGAAAGGAATACCTTATAAGAAAAACAAATTTGTAGTGGTTAGAAGACCACGTACAGAGGTACTGTAGGATTTCTAGTTTAATTGCACATATATATTTTCGAAAATTTTATGCACAATAAGGATCAATTACAATTTTCTATGATTTGTTTCATGATGCATCAGTTTGTTTCAATAACTAGTTTCAAAACTTTATTAAAACAAACACAAGGGACTCCGAAATTCATACCTAGAAGTTCTCTAAAACCTCTTGATGATCCGGAGATGCTGAAGAAGACGATCGTCGCTTCCCGTTACGCCGGATGCTTCCGAGTGTTCACCAAACTCTAAACAAGGTTGGAGAGAAAGGAACTAGCCAATCAATCTCCAAACTAGCTTAGAATCTAGCTACAAACTCCTTCCTTAGTCTCTGAGATTTCTCCTTCCAAAGACTTAGAAACTTAAGAGAATTTTTGTGGCTTTTGTGGTGAATTAGGAGAGAAAAGAATTACCAAAAACATCTAACATAATTAAGGAAAATAAGGACCTATTTATAGGCTCCAATCTTACTCTCAATCATGGCTATTCTTAAGCCATGTTCTCTTGACATTTTCTCTCACAAATTAATTTCATAATGCATTACATGCATCCACAAAACGTTTGACCAAGTTTGGAGCTAATCCAACCATCAATCAAATTAATCTCTTAATTATCAAAGGCAGAAAATCGATCGGGGTTCGGTTTACCGAGTCACACTCGGTTAACCGAATATGTCACGTTTGGTTTACCGTGCATTAGACGGACGACCGATTCTTAAGGAGAAAAATTCTCCTTAACCGATCGGACGAACCCACGTCTAAAACCGAATGTCATTCGGTTAGCCGAAAATATCGGAACTGGACATTGTTCGGTCGACCGTTCCTGGTTCGGTATACCGAACCAGAACTCCAGGCACTTTGGTCAAGTTCGGTCAATCAATTTTGACCATCCGTCTCACGTTCGGTTGACCGATCCACAGAACCTTCGGTCGACCGAACCATAAACGAATTACCGAACTTTTACCCGATTTTGCCTTTTCAAATTTTGGATTTATTTCCAACAAAATTTGAACTTTAGGGGGTTTTAGCAAATTCACAACTTATGCAATATATTATCATATGCAACAATAAATTATTGCACCACATAATATATGCATCTCATATGAATTTATCATGATTCTAATTATGTTATATATCACAACATAATTGATTTTACTTGTTCACCACATGTGTCATATTTTCTATAAGAAACCTGACACATCATATGAACCAAAAATCAAGCTTCTTGTTTCCCGGTTTTTGCGGTGTGACCTATAGGAGGATTTAGACTAAGTTGGTTGTGATATTAAAAGCTTAATATCACAAGCTATAAGCGGTATCTAGCTACACATTATAGCTCCCAATTAGTTAGATGTCTTAATTCCAATCGAACCAAAACCCGATCCATTTAGTGATGGAGTGCACCACTTGTGTCCGTCTCTTGCCTCATGATATTAAGAATACACACAAAGTAGTATTGTGTCATTTTTGTATTAGTATTCATTTCTTGATCTCTTTAAGCTAGTTATAAATATGTGACTTAACTCAAATCACATTGTGCACATTATAACTTTGTTTTATCAAGGGGCCCACTAATATCATCACTCAATTAAAAGGGGGCAATGATAATCTTTTGACTAACTATATTCTTCAACAAAAGTCGTACTTAACCAATTAATGCCTTTGCACTACACTCATTGATAGCTTAAAACACTAGTCTAATTAAGCACTCATTAAGTGATCGGATATAAGTCTCATATCAAAGGACCGAGGACACAATAAAATATTGATGACACATAAACACATTTCTATAATATTTTACTTACTAGGTCTATTCAGTATACAAAAGTAATATTTTCCTCTTTTGTCTACCCGTGTTGTCACTCACTTGTAGAGCTACAATGATCTATGACCAACACGACAATCTTAACTCGGTAATTAATGTTCCATGTTAATTACCATGATTGCGAATATCTTTTGTTTTATGTAAACCAATATCTTTTAGAGCTCTACGGTTAAGGACCAAAAACCTCTTCCTTAACACTTCTAAAAGACGAATAACATAAACAAGGAACAAAATGATTTCTCATTCAATTCATAATAATTGACATTTAAAAGTAAAACTTTTAAAACACATTCCCTTCAATCTCCCACTTGTTATCAAAGTTTTCTTTCACATACATTCTCAATGTATAAAACATTAATAACTAGGGTAACCTTCTCAAATCACCTATCAAGCCAATCCACATGGATCCTCGGATCCATGGACTCGAAATTTATTTCGCCTCTTAGCTTGGTATGAAGGTTTGTTGAATGGATCAGTTGTGTCACTGTTGTGTCCACCCATTTATTTATTTTGTCTTTCGTTGGTGGTTGTGTTAGCCGTAGTGATATTACTCCTAACTACATTAGCTCATACCTCCACATTTGATAATGATGACGCATCATCATTCCAACCTCATATTGTCAAGAATCCCTATGAGAATTGCATCAAAATAGCCCTCGGTTGTTTTCTCATTTGTCTTCCATAAACAAGAACCTTATCCTTAGTCCGGTTAAAGTACTTCAGAATATTCTTGACGCAATCCTACAAGTAGGACTTGCGTTGGATTGGTGACTACCTGTCACGCTTAGAGCATACGAGATATCGAGTCTTGTGCAAGTCATTGTGTACATGGTCCTTCATTTTGCTGAAGCATAAGGGATACCTTCATGTACTCCAAGTCTTTACGTCATTGGGCATGAGACTTCTTGAGTTGCACACTTATACTCGCACTTATTGGCACATTGTCCATATCGGAATTGTTCACCCTGAACATTTCCAAGACCTTGTCAATGTATGCACATTGACTGGGGCCAATGAGTCTACGGGATGTATCTTAACGTATCTTGATTCTCAAGATGTCTTGAGCCTCATCCATTTCTTTTCATTGAAAATGCCAATTTTAGTGAAATTTCTCGTTTGCTAATGGGGTGTTGATTTAATATTTCAGATAGGGTTGATGGGTTATGGAAGTTTCATTTCAAAATTTAAAAAATGAAGGTAGTTTACGATTGCTTATGACTATTAGATTGATTGCCCAACAAATTTGTGATTGGTTCTGTGTACGAGAAGACATTAGTCATTGTTTTTTTAGAGTTTTTGACAGAGAGAGGAGAAGATTGTATGTCATTGGTTATTTCTGCTGCAGAAAAAGTATAATGGATGTTATTGGTTAGTTGGGCTGCAGAAATGCAGAATGGATTTGACTTTGTTTTTAGTTGTTTCAAGTTATCCCATATTGAAACTAAATTTACCCCAACGTTCCATAAAAATGAAACAAGTTATAATTTCATCCAAAGTTTTTATTGGTTCTTAGTAGGAGATTGATTGTCCAACAAATTTGTGAGTGATTCTCAGTTGGACAAAGACATTATTAATTGGTAATAGAGTGTTTTTGAAAGAGAGAGAATGAGAAATGTATGTCATAGGATAGTTTTGCTGTAGAATTAATGTTATTGGTTGTTTGTGCTGCAGAAATGCAAAATGGAGTTGATTGGTCATTAAATGTTTGCTGCAGTTTTTGTACTAGGTTTTATTTTTTATCGTGGGTAGTTGTTTTTGGTAGTAGGTTTGTTGAGTAACCCATGTGATGCAAAAGTGGCATGTCAGGTCACCCATGCATGAGATGTGTGTGGGTATTAGAGTAGAAGACAACTTTTTCTTTGAAAAGAAATTTACAATGGAAAGTTTCATTATGTATTTTGCTGGGAGAGCTCTCTATCTACAATAGGCACTACAAAGTACAAACCCACAACTACAAATACTAATATTCTTATTGATAACCTCTTATTTCTTTTTTTAAAATGCAAAAGTTTGTATTTTGTGCTTGAATGATTGGACGCAACAAAGATAATGCATGACATGCAAATCAACGAGAGCAACGACAAAGACAGATGAATTATCTATAATTGTAATTTGCAGTTGTAATACTTAATACGTTATAATTTGTATTTAATTTGAAAAGTTATCGTATTTAATAAAATTTCACTATAGATTTGAATTGGTAGACGGGATAGTCGGTGAGGCAGTGATGTCGATGAACCGATTATTTTGTTGAAATCCTTATTTAATAGTATTTTTAATTGAATATTTATAAATTACTTATATTTGAAAATTTTCGATACGAGAAATCTAACAAACTCGGCCAATGGACCCAACCCGCAACGAGTTGTTGGCCTACCCAGGCCCGACCCCTGAGAACTAGCCCGATCGGCCCGACCTGGTACCGAGGTCTAATCTCAATCAGTGGGTCGGAGAAAGATCTAGGTAGCTCCGCTACATCTCCTTATGTTTAGTTTAATGTTTTTTTAAATTATTTGGAACAAACCGACTCCTATCTTAATCTCCTGGGAGTAATACCTGACCATAAGATTGGAAGATTAAAACAATTTAACATGACATCATTAAAAGAGCATTCTCTATCTTTAAATTTAAACACACGTACGGTTGTTCCTCTCTAACCATATGGACCAATAAGAGAAGGTTAACGTCCGAATTTGAGGGTTGATGACACTAGAATTTCAGAAAACATTATTTGCTTCGATCACTTTGAGTTTGGGTCAAAACAAAGGAAGTAAAGAACTTTCAAACCAAAATTGGGTGTGTAAGACATGTGAGTGTCTGTGCCTCTGTCAAACTTAAAATAGACACTGTCAGTTGGTCTAATGAAGTTACGCCACGTGGACGCGAACGTGGTTTGTCGGCAGCAGTCGGCTGTGGTAAAAGAAAACACAGTTGATGAACGCGCGTCTTCTTGTTGGGCATCTTTTGCATATTACACCTTACGAATTGATGGATCTTCCTTTTTTATATATATATTTTAGTTTCTTGTATAAAACAGACACGTTATGGATAGACACGTTAAGTAATCGAGTTGGACTTGGGTACAGAGAAATTTGGGTATAGAGCTTTGAACATGAATACACGATAATGGACACGATAAAATAACAAATACTTGAGTACACGAAAACATGATAATACACGAATACACTATAAAATACACAATAGACTAATACAATATTTTTTTAAAATAAGCGATAAGTCTATTATTTGAAACTGTCATGTTAAGTTTTAAAGTCCTTATGCTAGAACTTGTTATTTGAACATCTATATTTGATTTAACTTGATTTGCTATGTTTAGTTCTATTTTGGTGTTTGACTTTATTCTTTGAAGTTTAAGATATGCAAGGTATTTAATTTAGGTGCATTTTTTTACAATATGAGTGGAAATGGATTTAGTCTTTATATAACAGATTTTCTTGTACATTCATGTATATGTTGTTAACATGAGTTTTGTGTAAAACCCTGTAAAAATCGTGTTTCGTGTGATAACTAAGGACAAGCTTCACCAAAAAAAAAAAAAGATTGAATAACAGGGAGAAAAGATTTTCGGTTTCCAACACTAGTGCATAATAGTGAATAGTCGTCTCCCATAGACGTTGGTCGTCCATATAGCCGACATCTATAGGTAAAGACGTCGGCCATTAATACAACCGACGTCTAGGAGGTCCTCTAGACTTCGGTTGTTTGAATATTCATTGCAACCAACGTTTATTCTCCAAGCTTATAGACGTCGGGGTATAGACGTAGGTCATCACTTACAACCGGCGTCTATGCCCCCATGCATATAGACGTCGACCGTAAGTGATGATCGACGTCTATAGGGCTTATATGAAACAGATAATTACGTTTTTTTCATTTACTCGATCTTGAACTCAAACTGATGCCTGAATTTCTGACAAAACCCTAAAGACAAACACGACCTCCTCCGTGACCGATCTCCGACGAACAGTTACGAATAGTAAATTAATTTACTATAAATAGTATAAATTAAAAACTACATCACGGATGTCGTTTTCTATAAATATTATTTTGGGATTTGAATTAATTATACTATAAATAGTAAATTAATTTTTTATAAATAGTTTAATTTACTTATTTTGGGATTTGTATTAATTTACGTATTTTGGGATTTGAATTAATCTACTTATTCTTAATTCTTTAAATTTGAATTACTATAAATAGTATTTTGGGATTTTAAAAAATCATACTTAGTATAATTATAATATAAATACACTTTTCGAATTACAATTTATAGTATAATTAATTCAAATCCTAGTAGGGTTTGTAATTTAAATTCTACATGTGAAATTGCAATTCAACATCCCGATGGTTTGGTGATGATAATAATAATCCAACCCAACAATGATCTTCCCTATACTAATGCTCACGATACATCAATATATGTATGTATAGATTGTCATGGATGACTGACTTTTTTAGATTGCAACAAATGTCATGCTGCATTGTTGATCCTTGCCATCAATTCACATGTATAAATTAAATTAAAAAACTAAGTAGGATTTTCAAGGTGTATAGTTTGCCAAATTTGTTTTTTGTGATTATTTTAAAAAAATCCTTAATTAAACATGTTTTAGATTTTATGTTTGTAAAGAAAGAAGAAACATTCCACAAAACAAGATCAGAATCAGAAAATTAAAAAACAAGTATCACATGCACAAGTTATTTTATAATTTTAATCTCTCTTGGCCCTTGGGAATACTTTCTAGACTACGAAGACACCCTAGAAAATTCGGATTATTGGTTTGGTCAAAAATTACGTTCAGTAATTTTAGATAATGAATTTGGGGTTTTGCTTGGATACACTTGGAAACAAGCATATTTGGATTTTTACCTCTACGTATCCAAACATGATTTTGACTGAAACTCTGTTTTAAGATTGAGTTGGAAGAATTGATGATGATGATGATTATGTATGCGCCTCCGACCATCATCTTAATTTGCTGGCATGAAGGTTACTCGACAAGGTCGCCATGAATAGCGGATCGAGCGGAGGGTGTTGGACGAAGTCATGCATGGGAGAGAGAGAGAGAGAGAGAGAGAGGTTGATGAACTGAAAGAGAATGTGCAAGGAAATGGTGGTTGGTGGGAACAAAAAAAGGAGATTAGTTGCACTCGTAATAGATCTCTAACTCGTTATAGAAGGGTTGAGTGCACAAAGGCCAATTCATAGTTCTCTGAACTGAAGCAAAATTGAAATAAACGAGAGCGAAGATCCAATTATATAAGGATGCATGCATGTTCTCAAGTGTACCGAAACAAATTAAGAACCCTAAGATTTTTTATTATTTTTGATCTTGACACGTGAAAAGACATCAATACCCTAACTTTTTAATAGCAACTATTTCAAATTCTCTTCCTAACATAAATGCCAAAACTCTTCTCCGTGTACCCAAAACAGAATAGTTATCCAGTTATAATTTCATAAAAAGATAATTATTATTAATTAACATATTTACATGGATGTATATAATCCCAATGGACATTATATTATATGAATCCTCATGGTTTAATCTCAAGTATGTAGCATTCTACAACTCTCAAGAGTTAACGTGAATTACTATTGCAACTCTTAAATGTCAACTTTTGCAAATTAATATTTATGTAACTTTTTATTTATATGTATAACTTATTGAGAGTTGGAGGCCTATATGTAGAGGTCATGTGTGGAGCTTGATATACACGCAACACAACATACAACATACAATTAGTTCCTAATTTTTAAGTATTTTGAAATATTGTATTTTGGAAATAGAAATGAGTAATCATTATTTATTTATTTATTTATTAGTAGACTAATTTTTTCTGAAATTATTTCACAAGTTTTTTTTCCTATTTCAATAAATAACAAATTAAAAATATTATTTTACATTTTATGAAAAATTATGAATTTTTAAAAATAGTTAAAGTATTTATTTTGCTTATTTTTTTAAGAAAAATAAACTTCTTCTCAGGTGATGTTTTCTTAAAGTTTTTGTATTCATGCTGTTGAGAGGCATTTATTTCATCTGAATTTTGTCCGAAATGTTCATCTCAATCATGTTCTGTTAGCATGAGTGTAATCCATAGTTTGGAAACACTTGATTTATTAGATGACACGTACTTAAGTACAAAAAACAGTTATTTTTTGAAACATGGACGAGTGAAAAATATAAAGGTATAGCTTCTCACATGCAAAGTAGAACCAACCAACAAAATAAGTTTGAAACCATATTAGCAAATCCAAATTTAGTTCGTAAAACCTATCAATTCAATCTTATCTCCAAAACCAAAAATAAATAAATCAAAGAGTAACAAATCACAGTTTGAAACCATACCACAACAAATCCAAAACCACCTGAGTCACATTTTTTTCGATGTAAAAGTAACAAATTCGAAGTAAAAAGAAACAAATCACAGTTTGAAACCATACCACAACAGATCCAAAGCATGAAGAGGTTGGTTGGATTTCCAGTTACGAAAAGGACTGGACAGGGCAGTTTGTAAAACTTGTGTCCTTATTCGCAATATTAAGAAAACCTCAAGGGTGATTCCGAAACTAAACACTCACCATTTCACTTCCAAAAAAAACAAAACACGGACGCGAACAGAATTTTGAAATGTGACAGCAGAAAGAATCCAGATCGGACAGGAAACGTGATCTCGCCGGAGATGTCCCTTCCGCCCGTTGCCGGCGTCTTCGTCCTCTTGCTCGGCCTCGCCGCCGGAGGCGACCCTTACGTCCGCCTCGACTGGAAGGTGTCCTACCTCTCCGCCTCCCCTCTCGGCGTCAAACAGCAGGTGCGAATTTGCATGTAAATTCGCTTAGGGTGTGATTGGCTCTCACGAAGTGGACGGAAAGTTAAAGTTTACAGCTTTAGTTCCCAGACCATTCTAATCCTCTAATGATTTGGTATGAATATATGTATTTCATGGTAAAATAAAGGAAAAAAATCATTTTATATTCAGACATACTAAGAAGGATTTTTTTCCTCTTCAAAATAGAATATTTTAAACCTTCCTCGGATATATTTCTCAAAATATACTCGTTGCCCCTACTTTGCCGCATGGGTGGCGACTATCTTGGATTTTAGTGTTCACAGTACTCGACGTCTCCTAATAATAAAAATTAATATTCATACATAACAAGGAAACACATTTTTTTATGTAAAATACAGACATTCAGAAATTAGGAAATTAGTTAAGTTCTGCCCAGGTATGGTTTTCCAGAAAATCAATTACTCTCTTAGGTTTGTGCAAAGTTAAAAGTTGTGAGCAAGCAAGTTTTGTGATAGGGTTCAGAGTTCAGCTTATGATGTGTGCAAGCAAGTTCAGCTCATGTCCTTATTGGTGACGCTGTTATTTCTCACCAAAATTTCTTGCCTAGTTAAGTAGGATTGCAATTGGGGTATTACAATATAATCCACTTGCCATCCGAACCATGGTTTAATAAACCAGAAAGCTGTAGGACTATAATTAGAGTATTGCATTGATTTGTGAGACACGTATCTGGATCATGAGTTATGCGTCCGATATGAGAGTATTCTGTAAAGCAAGATACAACGCCATAAGGACACCATAGTTGCCTTCTAGTTTGTTTAACTTAAACACCCAATGAGTTTGTTTTCAACTTTGTTTGCAATGCAACAAGCACTGCACGAGAATGTTGTTGGTCTCAATTAGAAAATTGCAAATGATGCTTATAAATTATTTTACAAAGTTATGTTGTAAACATTACCAGAAACCTCTTCAAATGGCAGTTGGCGAAGTTATAGCATGGTACAATGTTTGGACCTCTAATGGGTCTGTTCTTGAAGTTTTTGTGTCATTACATTTGTACAAACTAAAGTAGACCGTAGCAAAAAAAGATTGGAAAGTGCACGGTTGTTAAGACGTTTCATGTATCATTTTTGAACTCACTCATGTCTTTTCATTGTTATTGAGTGGAGTACCTTTCTTATACTCGATTGTAATATGATGGTGATTTTTTTACTGCTTGTCTTAACCTACGGTGTCTGGGTGTGTAATAAATGCAGGTGATTGGTATAAATGGACAATTTCCAGGACCCCGAGTTGATATTAAAACAAATTGGAATGTTGTGGTCAATATCCAAAATGATCTAGACGAACCATTTCTCATCACATGGTATATTTCCTCTGACACATAGTGCGTATCTTTCCATACAGTGAAGCAAACTCAAATGATGACAATGCAGATGGTAACTCCACAGGGATGGCTTACAACACCGGAAGAACTCTTGGCAGGATGGAGTTTTGGGCACAAATTGTCCCATTCCGTCTGGCTGGAACTGGACTTACGAGTTCCAAGTGAAAGATCAAATAGGAAGCTTCCCATACTTCCCTTCTATCAACTTCCAGAAAGCTGCAGGTGGCTATGGTGGTATTATAGTGCACAATAGGGATGTTATCCCAGTGCCATTTGCCACACCAGATGGAGATATTACGATTCTTATAGGCGATTGGTATATCAAGAGTTACAAGGTAAAAACTTGCAAAATGTTTGTGTTTAATCGACTAAGTTTTTGTGAATTATACTAATTTATGCTTCTCCTAATGGGTGATAGGATTTAAGGCAAGATCTTGAAGATGGAAAGGAACTAGGTGGGCCTGACGGAGTCCTACTGAATGGTTTAGGACCCTTCCAATACAATGACTCAATTGTTCCAGAAGGCATAGTTTATGGGACAATAAATGTTGAACCTGGTAAGAGACCAAATTTGCCCAATGTCCTCTTTAATTTTTTTTCTAACTATTCTGAAACAGATTACCGTATTAATAGTGTGGAAACTCCGCTCTCCTTCCATGCCAATATTTACTGCTTTGACATGCGTTTAAACAGGAAAAACGTACCGGATTCGAGTGCACAATGTTGGCCTATCAACTAGTTTAAATTTCCGAATCCAAAACCACACCTTGTTGCTTGTAGAGACTGAGGGTTCTTATACTGTTCAACAAAATTACACAAATATGGATATACATGTGGGTCAGTCGTACTCATTTTTGGTCACAATGGATCAAGACGCCAGAAACGACTACTATGTTGTAGCAAGTGCTAGATTTTTGGGTGCAAGTGAAAGGGACAGAGCCACTGGAGTTGCCATATTGCACTACTCCAATTCCCAAAGTCCACCTACCGGCCCGCTTCCTGAAGGTCCAGATGAAGGCGATGCATTCTATTCTATGACACAAGCAAAATCCATCAGGTAGAAGATTTTGTTTTAGTCTTTTATTTGTAATTAGTCCAGTATCATCTCCATAGTTCATTTTGGCCTAATTGTTCAGTGGAATGTCTTCTCCTATAGAACTTTTGTGGTCTTGCCTGTTCTTGATTCACGAAAATATGATGTCATCTAAAGAAATTTCATGATGTCACCTGTTCAAAATTCATTATTTCTTCAAATTTCACCTTACCTAATTCCCGATATACTATGATTTAATTTCCCAAGTTCTAAATCCATATATATATATATATATTAGCCTTGATAGTTTGTAGGATATGATGGTAGTAAATATCTATGATTTTACCTGTTCTAACTTCATGTTTGTTGGTTCCTAAATATCACTGATTATCAGATGGAATGTCTCTGCTGGTGCTGCTCGACCAAATCCACAAGGCTCCTTTAGATATGGAGATATTACAGTTACCAATGTTTACGTCCTCCTTAACAGGCCTCCTGAGCTTATAAATGGGATGAGGCGAACAACTCTTAATGGTATTTCATATCTTGCCCCAACAACACCTCTAAAGCTAGCTCAGCAATTCAATGTACCAGGAGTTTTTAAAATTGACTTTCCAAGTCGGATGATGAACAGGACTCCAAAGCTTGACACATCTATAATAAATGGTACCTACAGGGGTTTTACGGAGATTATATTCCAGAATAATGGTACTTCAGTCGAAACCTATCACATGGATGGCTATGCGTTCTTTGTCGTCGGGTAGGATGATCCATCCGTCATCAATTCATCACATCCTAATATGGATAAATCATAAAAGGTGCACTGCAAAGTGCAAACTGATGTATTTTTTACTCTGTGATTTTTCAAAGGATGGACTTCGGAACTTGGACAGAGAATAGCAGAAGCATTTATAATAAATGGGATGGAGTAGCTCGATGCACGACACAGGTACATATATATTAATTCAATGTGAAAATGTTATCGCATTTAACTAGAGGTTGATTATCCAATCTGGCAGTTATCTGTGACATGAATTGATCTAATTATTGGTTTTTAAACCTTAGCTTCAAGTTCGAACACGTAAAGTACTAAGTGTCCAAACTACTATTTCATAGGTATTTCCAGGAGCCTGGACAGCTATATTAGTATCCCTCGACAATCCTGGGATGTGGAACCTGCGTTCTGAGAACCTGGACTCGTGGTATCGAGGACAGGAAGTCTATATTAACGTGATCAACCCAGAAGTGAAAGATGATGACGAAGACTCGCTGCCTGACAATACAATCTTTTGCGGTGAACTGTCTAACTTACAGAAGTAAGACTCACAAAACATTTGATACCTTTTCAACCAGAATTTGTTTTGGTTACGGCGTTCTGCAGTTTTCCAATTAAACCATCATCTTTTTAAATGGATCTTTCTGCAGACAGCAATCCCACAAATTTAGCTTCTCCAAAGCAACGGCTACTGCAAGAACGAATCGGATCATTATGGTGTTGCTTTTTTTTTCTTGGGTTGGTTTTTCAACGTATTGAAGCTGACTTACTGAAAACATGCTGCAGACAGAAGGTTTATACAACGATTATAAATTGTCACTATTAATTATTAAGTACTTCCTCCTCAATAATCCCATGTTTTATTCCATTCCAGGCTTGGTCTCTTTCAAGTTACATTTCAGCTGGGTGATTTGTAAAATTAGTATTTTTATTTTTAATGATGGTGAAGCCTTCCTAAGTAACATTAAGTTGTCAGTGTTAGTAGAAACTTTTTTTGTTTTTCGGTTTTGGTTTCTTAATTTGATTTGTGATTTTGTACTTCCGTAGGCAGAAATGTTTTTCTTTGGAAGTTTCTTTTAGCACACGTCGCAGTTCAACTTCAGATTTTGGTTATTTGAGTCTACCAGTTGAGTCGTCCTAGTGAGTAATCTCAGATTCTCAATTAGTAAATATTGTATAAAATGTACTCCAATTGAAGTTGATAATCGGACACCATTCATTAACATCTATGTTTGTCTTTGTCAATTGTGTCCACTTCATTTTAGCCATTTTCTGGTAAAATTAACCATATGCAGACGCGCATCAAAACTGACCATGTCGGTCAATTAAATACCAATACGTTACGATCAAATGTAGAAATCTCCATACCAGAATTGTGATTAATCCGTTTGAACATGCGTAGTTACATATGGAATTATGGGTATAGAAGCTTAAATGTGTCAATTCATCATTACAATCATGTTAAGTTGAAATTTAATTGGAGTTGTAAGATAGAAAAGGACGACGGCAATTGAAGTTATTTTAGATATTCATCTTGTCAAAAAAGAAGATATATTAGTTATTATGAGTTTCTGACTCTAATTTTTCTAGTGTCAAAGTTCTTGGGGCAGAGTAAATTGAACTACAAAATCTGCTGTTATGCTATTTTACCATAACAGGCTGTCGTGGATTGGATAAATTGACACGTATAATGAGAGAGAAAAATGAATTGGTGGTGGTTTTCACTAGATCATGGGTACGTGTGCAAAATTTCAGGTAAATAACATGAATGAGGAGCGATCCACTTATCTGAGAATGTAATGGCATCAATCTATTCTTGTTGATAATTCTAAACTGTAAAATGATCTTTAAATTTAGGATTAATTACAGTTTATCACCCTGAACTATGTCTTGATATTATTTTGTCCTCCTGAAGTTTCAAAGTTAACAGTTATCTCCCCTGAACTTTAATTTTGTAACACTTTGCCCCATTGAACTTCAAAAACTCATTATTTAACACACATTCGACGTTTTTTTCCTAATTTTTTTGTTGTATCCCTAATACACTCCTAAACCTATATTTACGTGAAAGTTTGGATCGAAACAGAGGTCGGATATGGTTGGAATTTGGGTCGGATTGACACTCAATCTGACCCAAATTCCAACCATATACGACCTCCGTTTCGATCCAAACTTTCATGTAAATATAAGTTTAGGAGTGTATTAGGGATACAACAAAAAAAATAGGAAAAAAAAGTCGAATGTGTGTTAAATAATGAGTTTTTGAAGTTCAAATGTGGCAAAATGTTACAAAATTAAAGTTCGGGGGATGTAACTTTGAAACTGTAATTAACCCTTAAAACTCTTCAAGGGGTCAAAATGTTCAAGAAGGGCAAAATGTTACAAAATTAATGTTAACTTTGAAACTTCAAGGTGACAAAGTGATACCAAAGCATAGTTCAGAATGACAAACTGTAATTAACCCTTAAATTTAATGATCTCTTACCGGTGTACTAACGTTTGTGTTGTAAAATAAGATATACAATTTACATTTCCCATTTAAAATATAAATTTTAAGTTATTGAATAATGTCAAAAAAATTGTGTTAACACATTTTAACAGTAGTGAATCCCTCTCATGATAAATATGGTAGTTGATTTTAAGTATTTTATTGTTTTTAGTATGACATGAAAGATGTTCATATAAAAAATTCTAAAACTTCAAAAATTCTAAAAAATCGCAAACTTTTCTATATCAGATGCTCACAGATCTCGTATTCTCAATAAAAAAGGTACTTTATTTGGACAATATGCCTTGCTGTTTCAGTCACAACTTCAAAGAGTTCAAAAGTACAAAGTTTTCAAGCACAAAAATAACTCTTCAATGCAATCATGTAAATGGCAATCGCTCGGAAATCAGCATCAAGGTTCCATTGACAAAACGGAGGCAAAGTTGCAATGGTACCACATTATTGAGGAAACAAAAGCTGACAATTTTATTGCTCATAAGATAATGATCTTCCGACCAAGTTCCCAGTGTTACGCCGAATAACTCACAACATGGGACTCTCCAGCAGCCATAATACAGTAGAATATGGAATAGGAACCAACAAGGAACTAAGCAACCTATACCAACCAAGGAGATCTGGCAAGCACAAAGATGTTTTTGGACCCAAAAATTTATATGAAGTTTCGGATGTCCAACGATTTCACATCGACCTTCTCCTCATCCTGGAACTCCATGCTGCCACAACACAATAAGGTAGATGGATTCAGAGCTCAGGAACACTTAAACATCAGAAAACATCTTTCGTAACCAGGATGTTCCTTAAACATACCTCAAGTGATGCAAAGAATTACAATAACTAGTTAATTGAAACATTCATCATTTATGACCAGAGGCATAGTCCCACCAGTTCCAAAAAAGTATGAATTTGTACCAAATTGGAACTACTAACTAATCCCAACATGGAAGCAGTAAAAAAATTCATATAAGTAAAAAAAAAAATCTGAAATATCCCTGATCATGAGACATAATTGTTACGATAAATAAAAATTAAGGTCCCAACGATAGTAATTAATATTGACATAATGGAAGTAGTGAAGTTAAATTGGATATTCCATATTCGTCAAAGTTTTCTGGAAGTAGTCGAAACTAACCGTTTCAATTGAGTCTCCATTGCATCCTCAGCCTCCTTCTTTAGCTCCTGAAGCTGCTCTTTTGCAATTTTTAGTTCAAGCTCCTCCTCGTACTTGGGAAGATTTTCTGCTTTTATGCCAAGCCTAGTTGCCAATGTAGAAATATGAAATAAGCACAACAAGCTTAACTGCCTAACTACTATATTTTAGCACATATGTCTATGATGCATTGTTAACGATAAATGCTTGTAATAAAACGTCTGTACAGCAGCACCTACTTTTGGTTGATCTTGACAAACTCATTCATGAGGAGAGTCATTCCTTTCTTGTCAGACCTTAGAAGGGGCTTCTTCAGTTCCTTCTCAACTTTCTCTAAAGCATCCATCATCATAGCCTCAGCGCCCATTTCATCATTGAGACCTCTTCTGAAACAGATGTATGGTAGGTAGAAGCCAAATCATTAAAAAGGTGCTTCAGCAAGCAATTCTGGTACAAATTATTATATTCATACGAAAGCATTAAGATTTATCAGGGAACAGAATATAATCACACACATTCACAAACCTGATATTCTGTTTTATTCAATGACCCAGATTACAAAAACACGCAAAACACAACTGCAAATCCTAAGAGGCAGATGTACCTCCATATACTACAAAACTTTGTATGAACATAGTAGATGCATAGATGCACATAGGTCCAGGTTTAGTGTCATATAAAAAAGAGTGAAGAAAACTTAAGAAATAGAATCTTTATCTTCTTTTCCGAAATCTATGGCTTCATAGTTAACTAGAGGAAAATAAACAAGCCTTGGTTCATTTTGAAATCTGAAGAGATTACTGTATTGAAAATACATGAGAATAGTGGAACAAGTACCTGCCAAAATTCACATGGTTTCATGGTTGTACCTCTTCACATTCATATTTGTTAATTAAAGAAAAATACAAATGCCTTATGCATTTTGAAATCTAAAGAGATCATCAGAGTGAAATATATCACGAATAGTGAAACAAGAGTATATTTCACATTAGCAATGAAAGATGAACTTGAAGGCAATATGCACAAACTAAAAGGTCAAATGCTTGAGCTTGACATCATCAAAGTTCAAGATAATACTAAAAAACTTGTATCTGTAATCAACTTTTCACTTCAAGTTCAAGAAGATGAAGTTTTTTGGTACCATACCAGGGTGATGATGTATCCTGAATCCTGATATTTTACGCATAAGAAATACCTATATTTTATACTAGAGATGCATCGATCATCATGAAGTGCCTATCATACAAAATACATGAATGAATATGTTGAGAAGAAAATCAGCGCAACCTTTATAATTCACTGAACACTATACAAGGGTACCAAATGCAAAACATGAGATAGATAACCAATAAAAAAAGCAATGAGATAGATGTTCATAGAAAACAACTTCAAGTCAAGCAGCTTGCATTAGTAAAAAG
Source organism: Triglochin maritima (assembly GCA_963682175.1). Taxonomy (NCBI): domain Eukaryota; kingdom Viridiplantae; phylum Streptophyta; class Magnoliopsida; order Alismatales; family Juncaginaceae; genus Triglochin; species Triglochin maritima. Next base: position 6,565,560 of record OY821782.1, on the reverse strand, counting down.
GATCGTAGCTTGACTTCCAGAGAACACATGAATTGCTAATCATTTGAACTAAATGCTAGGAATCATCTTCAAAGCAGCATGAGCCAATAATTTTCTTAGGAAATACTGAAACAGTGAAAATGAATAACATATGTTTCATACTTTACTCTTATCTCCTTCAATGTCAACAGATATGTTCGAGCATCAGGAATGCCTTCTGTTTGTTGATCAATGGTGTATTGTATGCGCTGAGATTCAGAAAATAGATTAGCTCTGCATGAACAAAGTAAAACATCATTAGATTTTGAAACTATACACAGACTTAATGAATCGGCTAAATAGTGAAGTTAACAAACTTTTCTTTACCAAAGAGAATAAAGATTAAAGACTGAAAAATAGTGTGTCTTGACCTTCAAACAAAGTAAAGAAAGGAATTCGACAAATAAAAGCTGAACAACCGCAACTTTTTTCAGAAAGCAGTCATTACCTCCAAACATCATTCAACTTCAGCACAGGACGTAGTAGCACTAAATTACAATCTTAAATTTTACAGTTACAGACTAACAAGCAGCCTTACTGGTTAAAACATCTATTCTAGCACATTGAAAGAAAATTCAAAACCTTTAAGCTATAAAGAGTTTCTCATTTTCCCTAATAAATAAGTGCTCATATAACAAAAAGAAAGTTAAATGGGTCAGCAGGCAGTTTGGTGAATATTATAGAACAGCAGTATATCAATTTTCACTGGGCAAAAACTAAACTTACAAATTATGCAAGCAACCACATAAAAATGTAGAGGTAAAACTGGTGCATCTAATGGTTGGAATCTTACTTTTCTCTAATTGTTTTCATAACCTTTGCATACTGAGCCACAGCAGCAGGATCTTCAGGAGCAATCGTGATCTTTTCCTTCTTAAGGATCCCAAGGGCAACATCGAATTTGTTCTTGACCTCAAAGAAGATATTTTTTAGTATTTCTACAAAAGTAACAAAACAATTAAACATTATTCCAGTAAATACAATAACAGAAACAATTATAGGCATCAAACTAAAAATAAGATTGACTGGTGATCAACATGTCATCATCACATGGGAGAACAAATAGAGTTTATCTTTATTGTTGTTATTGTTTCGGCATGAGAATAGCTATCAACAATGTTGCAAGAAGAACCAAAATAATGAGTCATTGACAAATCAGTGCAACTAATGAAGAGAGATAAAAGGACTAATATGTTTACCAAAAAAAAGACCAAATCACTATAATGGGCAAAAGACCATCATTTACAGTCGTATTGTTCTTGTAATTGAGACATAACTTGAAATGCTTGGTGAGAAAACTGATCATGGAATCCAACAAATGGCTACAAAATGGTTTCACAAAATAGATACAGTACGTATCTTATATGTCTTGAATGTTATGTTGTAAAGAAAATTTTTTTGGCTGACCAAAGTCACCAAACATATTTAATACAATGATATGGTTGTAATCTCCTCACCATCTCCCTTAGATGAAGGTGTGGCAGCATCCTTTGCAAAAGAACGCACTGGCACAGCGCGATCATGCTGCAGAAGAGCTTGACATGCATATAACTGAAAATACAAATGTTGTGTTACACAAGCATTAAGCTATTAATATACAATCAAATCATCAAGGCCCTCGAAAACAATGCCAATCATTAGCAAAATAAGCTGCAAATGGTAGATATTTGAAAGTTTTCCTGCGAAAGGGTATTCCAAACAGAAATTCATAAATCAAATATAAGATAAAGGTGATACTAAATAAAAGAATAACAAAATTACATCTCGACAACTGTAATTTCGAACACATTGTTACACTAAAATTTTCAGTGTTTTATGGACACAATACAGAAATTCAAACATAAAAATCCTGAATACAATGCCCAGATTTATCACCTATACTGTTACAAATGTAATGCTACATGCAATATAAATGCCAGCTTCCAAAGAAAATAACTCCAGCAAGGACCATGTAACTAACCAAGACAACAAAATTATGATTCATAAACAAGAATAATCAAAACATATAGCATAATGACATTATCCACGGTAGTGAACTACCAAAGTGTGATTTGTGAGTACTAAGAGAAGATAAGAAACCCTATAAACCATCCTGGTTATCCATTTAGACAACGTGATACAACTTCTATGACCCCAAGAAAACCTAAATACAACACATAACAACCTACCATGCTCTCAATCAGTCAGTCAATCTACTATCCTTGGTGACCTGTTTACTTTCCAGCCTTGCTAGCTTTTCCCAAGCCACCCATTGTCTCATTCCAAGAATAAAATTTGCAGAACGGGTTCTAACATCATTGAAATGAAATTTCACTTCCAAAGCTAATCTGGAAGGAAGAGGGTATCTACGCAAGGAAAAAAACATCCCATCTCCATACCCCCCCTTAATCAATACAAAATTATGTTAAAACCCAATGACATTAAAAACAAAAACAACTGATTTTATACATCGTACCAACTTGCTCCACATAAGGGTGTCAGCGTCATGTGATATGTCGTGTAAATGCACGACGGTAGCAAGTACCCAGTGGACACAAACATGACATAAAATAATTTTGTGCCGGTGTAGGCTATATGAACACACCACAGTTGTATTTGTATTTGCACAACATGATACAAAGAGTTCACAACGCCTTCACAACATGAAATGTCACACAACTACTTGCAAAGTACATGATCATAATGAGAACTTGCTACCTAGACTGTTGATAGCTCATGTGACTCAGGTCAGGTTACTCTTCAGTCTTCAAGTACAACTCATGCATTTCTTGTGTACCCACGTAGCCACACACACATTGCCCACATCATGCCTCTTGTGCATTACGTGAACACGAGATGACCTTAACCCATGCACAACTTTCCACCGTCATACTACCATATCATGTCAATTTTGGACAGCTCAAATCTCAATTACTCGTTAATAAAAAATGGATGATTAGAGATAGTGTTAGGAATTCAAGTCCGGACGTCAGGGGAGTCGACATTTGCAAAGACAACCCAGAAGGGTCAAAACTTAAAGGGGACGATCCAAGGGGTCGTCAGTACTTATCCATTTATCCCAATGATTCCTTTAGAAACTATGCGAAATCCCAAAAATCAGGTGTGGCGCCCAATACTTAACCCCCTCACTCGCCACCACCCCAACGGAATATCATTATCTCATGAACATTGGATAACAAAATTAATCCTATTCCTACATTATTCATCCCATTTAACCAACACAAGACCTTCTAAACCAAAAAAAAACCCCACCACACGACCGCTCAAATCATATCCCAAACACCAATTCAACCAACACCGAACGAGTTTCGCGATTCTCAACACCACATTTCCTCGTACGATCTCGAAACAACGGAAACGCCGAATCTAAGGCTGCAAGAATCGAAATTTTTGCTTGAAAAGAGGAGAAGGAGCGGAGCGATACCTGTTTGGATCGATTGAGGAGGCGAGAAGCCACCATCACCATTGGGATTGGGATTTGGGGTTGGATCGGTTAGGGTTTGGGGTCAATTTTGGGCGAAAATTTGTTCTTTTTTGGTTCTCCCGAAAAGTTGGTGGTTTTGTTGAGGGTGTGCGTGAATATTTCGGTTTGGTCCCGGGGCTTTTGTGGTTTTGTTGGAGATGTCGGGATTTGTGAGAATTTTAGAAGACCGATAAAAGGAAGGGCAGAGTTGATTTGTCTTCTCTTGTTTGCGTATAATTCTTATAAGATCTTGAGAGAATAAAAATGATACATTTCTAGTTACAATATGACTTAATAAAGCAAAGAGTTATACATTGGAACCCCCACTAATTTGTTGCATGAATGCAATGTGCACTGTCGTAGAAAGAAACCAAAAAAAAAACTATGAGTAAAATAATTCCCACGGATTTGACATTGAACATGAGTTCATAGAATAAGGTCATTCACGTGCCTGAATCGTGATTCTTTTGTTCATTTCTAGCCTGAGATTAAAAGTAGGGGTGCCAATTTAGGTCATGACACGAACGTGACACGAAAAATGTAGGTTTAGGTTTGACATGATTAACACGGTAACTAAATGAGTTGGGTTTAGGTTTAGCACATGTGACCCGTATCCAACACGTTTATAGACATCTATATAATACATATATATATATATATATATATATATATATATAATATACACTTACAAAATTAGTAAAAATCTTTTACTTTCCAACATTTTATATCGAAATATTTTAATTAGCAATAATCATCAACTTTTTATGTCAAAATATTTTTTATGACAATTTTTATAATCCTCTTCTAATCGAATTGCAATGTTGTTGGGTTTTATCATAAATAACAATTTATATGGGCAAAAATAAACTCTTACACTATCCATTTAATAAATGAATTAAATGGGTCACATCAGGTTGACACAATTTTATATTAAAGGTTTTGTTGTTGTATTTAATGTTTTAGAAAGACCAAATCCACCGCAACCAGCGGCTCCAAGGGGTTTCTCTTTTTGATATTTCAAATCCAAAATCAGAAATGGCAATGAACCGTATCATGGAAACTGGAACCTACTGTTGAGATCCACCAACTCATATCATATATTAAAAAATGATCTTGAACGATCAGATCTAGAATTGCAAAATCATCCATCATCATCATCAGACGATCAAACTTGAAATCACAACACTCCAAATTACTATTGAATCTGCAGAGAAATGTTTATGTTTATTGTCACCGTATGAATCCAAACTCTATAAGAGAAAAAAACAAGAAATAACAATACCGACCAACTTCGACAAATTAAAGTATCGCAGATGGAGAAACCATATTCTTATCTGTCTTGCGACAAGGACGGGCGTCTACAAGATCTGACATTTGAACGACCATGTCTTCCGAGATGGGGCTAAGGGGAAGGGTTGCCAGTCCAGAAAATCTTCAGCTCCGTCAAAGACCCTCATCCGTTCGATTAAAAAAGAAACGAAGATGCACCAATAACTTAACTTGGTTTCGGTGGTACTGTTTTCAAGCTTCTCATCCATTCAATGTAACTCTGATCGTCGAAGTGCAGAAAACTTCTTTTTAATCTCAACCTCTGTTCTGGAGTTAGTGATTGCAGTTGAGGGAATCTTGCTTCCTGATGAAACACAAGAAAGAAAAAGATCAAACAACACTTGCCAGGTTATAGATGTTTTCATGCTTCCTTACTACTAATCAGTCATAACATCATCTTTCTACTCCGAGAGGACAATAAATATACTCAAGAAACGTGTTCAGCTGTAATAGAATCATTGAACTTGCTTTCAACAGATTGTACTTCACAAATTGCTTAGCCCACACCAGGTCCTGTTTTCTTTGGTAAATCCACGGCCTTAATTACTAATAACATTTTGTTGTGAAACTATACCTGTTCGTAAGGAGGATCCCTATGCGCTGGAATGAGCCGGGAAACGAAGTAACGAGCTTGAGAGCTCCCTTCCTGCATAGAGCAATATTGAAACGTGATAGCTGTACAACAGACCGGAATATAAACAAAATGTGGCGCACATAGGTTCAACTTCGTTGAGATATTGGGTCACCTTGTTGTAACTAATCATTGCAGTGTCCCCAAAATGTATATTTTCAAACAATATCAGTCACAACATGGGTCCTTCATTTTCTAAGATCGCAATTGCTTAATACAGGTTTATTCTACATTTTTCTTTTGACACAAACTACCAGAGGTGGTATTCCGAAATTTGCAGATTAATTATTCCTCGTGTGTCTCCCCTAGATAAATATTCTTTCTACTTTTCTTGAGTTAATGAGAAATAGATATTCATGACATTAACCCATGTTGATCTGCTTTTTTTGTACCGCAAAATGTGAAAAAGATCGAAGTGCACAAAGGCATGCCATAAACAAGAACAAAAGGTTGATACCAGAACTCCGTGCAATACAAAAGAAACTCTCAGCTTACAAGCATAGCCTCTCGACGGTAATTGTGAAATTCTTGTCTATCCTTGGCCAGATATGAATGGCATTCTCAATTGTAGAAAGAAAAGACGTGAATAGATCTTAAAATTTGTATTTGAGACTATAGCATAATCTAAATAGTACGCCTTAAAAGACTCCCTTTCACCAGAAAATAAAATAATAATAATATAACAAAAAAAGAACAAATGCACTGGAACTCACTTTAAATGAGAGTATTCTAGGAGCAGGGAAACGTTGCTCTGTTAGTTCCTCTGCTAGTGTTTTGCATGCTGCTAAAGCTGCAGCACATCTTCCTTCTTGGGAGGCAAGTTCAGCACCCTACAGAGAACAAATTCATTGTGAATGACCAATGCTAACAAATGATATTGGTATTTCATCTGAATAATAAACTAAATTTATAAGATGACATAGCCAATGCAAGCATTTCACTTGCATTGTTGATTGTTCAAACACAAATTCAGTACACCAATAAATTAGACAAAAAGAAATGGCATAGATAACCTTACACGGAGGGGGTGCCAAGAATTATGATGAAGCTAATGACATCCACAATAGATTAAAAACGTATAAACAGATTATTCCACGTAAATCAATATCAGTCCTACATACCAAATGTAAAAGATGGAACACCTAAGATCCTATACTCACTCTTTACAATATAAAATATTGCAGTTTTCTCATCAGCTTGAAGACATCAAATTAAGCACTTACCTTGTTAAAATTAATTCCTCTGTTAACATTTTGGGATAAGAAGATTACAGAAATTTTCACACAATCCACATTTGTATTTTGTACTGTTAAGTAGGGGAAACAATAACTCAATTGGTAAAAGGAGAATTTTCATAACAAAAAAGGGACAAAATCAGTAAGAAAACACTTACCAACCAAATGAAGATATCAGTCCCGTGATCAAGGACAACAGCTGCATTGGACTGCATAGCAAGATCGTAAGCCGGCAATTCTTCAAAGGTGCCTCCTTCACGATGCATCAAACATCTAGGAGCAATCATACGAAGAGACAGATCATATGACGCATTTAAGAATATATTCCTCAAAACTGATCTTTCATCTTCGTGACCAATGATGCTTCCTAGAAGTGGTCCTCTTTTGAGATGGAATAAATTCTCAGGTAGAGAAGAGAGCTCCTTGGGGAATTGATATAGTTTTGTCTTCGAGGACTGGGATCCAAATTTATGAGCAATATCCTTAATTCTTTCATCTACTGTCAATCTCATATCAATTGCATCGGAGGCGTTTTGGGCACGTAGGAGTGTCCTTTTGGCAACAACTACAGCAGCCACACCTTCTTGAATACTCTGAAGATAGGTAGATAAACTATCCACGGCAGGGAGTTTCACGGTGATCACTCTGGCTATATCAGCTTGAAAGGCAGTTGAGTAACGAACTACAAACTGAAAGAAGACATTATCACTCTTGAGGTCCCCGCTTGTTTCCATGGAGAGAGAGAAACTCTGTGTTTCCTCAACACTTAACATCTGGATACAAGTAAAACTGTCATCCTTGAAAGCTTCACGAGCATCGGCAGGTGCCTCCTCACCTGGGCCAATCACTTGAGTTACAAGAATATCATCTGAACAGCGAATCTCAAGAGTCCCATGAGACCCTGCCGCCCTTGTGGAGGCCCTCTGCAAATTCACACCAAAAGCCTCCCCAAAATCATCTTGAAGTACGAGAACGCCACCAGAGCACTTGGCAAGCGGCTGAAGGATAGGAACCCTTACGGGGCACGTCCCAGCACATAAAATGTCCACCACTGTCTCATGACGATGTGCCTTTTCACCGACATGTTGCATCCACTTTATAGCTGTTTTTTCCATATAAGGATAATTAGGATGACTAAACGAGTGAGGAACGGATCCAGGCCCATAAGTATTTGGACCCCCAGCGCAAACCAAAATCCTACAATTCCCACCAGGCCTTTTCACAACGCCATGTGACATCTCTGCAGAAGGACCTTGAATTATAGCTAATGCAACCTCAACTGCTGTTCCAAGGCACCGGTCCCTCGATGCTTCTGGTACATTCAACTTATATGGCCTTAGAGACGAAAAGATTGTGTGCATAACAGGTAGTGAAGCGTGTACAGGGGACAAATATATTCCAGTCCCATAAATAAGGGCTTTCAAAGATTCTTTGGTAGGCGATTTACCACCTGGAAGCACATCAGCTGATGCAACTGAGCCTTCAGAGAAATCATAAACTGACACAGTCCGACCATAAGTTATTATGCCAACCCTTGTTGTAGGAGGAAGGGAATCGACAAAAGCATGCAAAGAACCCTGTAGATGCTGCAAATGAGCTTCGTCTAAGCATTCGTCTATAACGAGAAATATCGAGGCAGATATTCTCGAATCAAATGTGGGAGTGTATCCAGGTTGTCTATTCCCAGTATGAACATAGTCAACCGTGGACGAAGCAAGCTCTGGCCAGTGACGAAGCTCTTCCTTGCTTGGTGCAATATAATCCCCATCACTGCTGCTAAGTTTTTTGCATATTACACATTGCCATTGCCCTGAGCCCAATAAAACCTTGGAATATAGGTTCACGTAAGCTCCACAGTTCCGGCAACGATGGGGTTCACGTTGCACAACCAAAGGACCTGGTGTAACTTCTCTTCCAGGAGAAACCAATGCGCCAAACCCCAAACTTGACGTATTCATCAACTTCTTGTTTTTCAAAACCTGAAAATGTAACACCAAACAAAGGAAAATTCTTGAATGACCTAATAAGTAAAAAAATAAACCAATGAGGATTACCAATGCAAGTGCAAGAAGTAATTCAAGGAACTATATGCTACGAAAGAATGCAACACATCTGTTAAATTTGGTTGGTCCACCACCTCAACAAAACCTAAGCACTTAGGTTTTGTTGAGATGGTGGACCAACCAAATTTAACATGGTATCAGAGCGGGTCGATTGACCTGTGGGGGCTCACTCCAACCTATATTATCCACGCGTAGACACGGAAAAAATTATCCCGGTCACACGTGCGGGGGAGTGTTGAGAAAATAGTCTCATATTGTTAAACACAAAAAATGTAAACATTATATAATAAAGTTGGATCCACTACCCTTCACCTAAGTGCTTAGGTTTTGTTGAGATGGTGGACCAACCAAATTTAACAACATCTAATTACAAAAGGTTAACACCAAATGCCAATGGAATAATTCTACCTTGTGGGCAGAGAAGAGCACATACGGCGACTCGGCCTCGTCAAAGCTGGAGGGGATTTGCCTTGGAAACTCCACCGACCCATTTGAATACAGCGGAGAAGAAGACATCGGCAAAAACGAGCTGGGGGAAAAAGGAACTGGTTGAGGCGTTGCAGGCGACGTTTTGAAAGGAATGGCAGCTGCTCTCATTGGTGAAGAGAACACCGGAGGGCCGGGAGGCGTGCTAAATTGGTGCATTGAACCCCCAGCCTTGGGTCCATCGGAAATCGGGGACTTAGACGAAGACAATGGCACCTGTTCATGTGAAAATCGGGTTGTTGGAGGGGTAGAGAAGCCAGGGGGAGTCGGAATTGGCCTCTTCTCAGGCCGAGGGGTCGGCATGGCCGGAGGAGTGACAGCGACATTATAACCCGGAGGAGGCGGCGGTGATAGATGATCAGCCATTTATTATTGAAATGCCACAAGAAAAACAAATCTCAACTTCAAAATCTCCTCCACCAACAAATCCCCAACTTCAAAATCCAATCTTTTATCTCATTCAAAACCCAACAACACAACTACTACCAATCTTTATACCCAAATTCCAACAGAATTTTCCCAAATGCATAATCCAAACACTACAGTCTAATTAGAGAAAACCCAACAAATTTCGAAGCCAAAACAAAACCCCCGTTTCGACTCTTTCCAAAGCTTACACATGCATTACTCCAAATTGCGCAAAAGGGTTCGCTACAACCGACTCCAGGAAGATCCTGAAACAAAAAAGGCACATTACCAAAATGCCACAAGAAACACTAATAATCCAAACAAGAAAACCAAAACCCAACTTCAAATTCTCCTCCACCAACAAAAACCCAACTCCAAAATCCAATCTTTCATCCCATTCCCATTCCAAAACCTCCAAAGTCCAACAGAATTAATGCAAACACCACAGTCCAATTGAAACACAAAAAGAAGCCCTGATTTCGACTCTTACACAAGCATTTCCCCAAATTTCGCAAAAGGGTTGACTCCAACCGACTCCAGGAGGACTCTAAAACCAAAAAAGCCACATTAGCACCAGATCTGGGGGGAAAGCCGACGGATTGGGCCGTAAAAACCGGGGTTTTGATGGTGGGAACTGTCAAGATCGGATCTTTATGGGGAATAAGGGGATTTGGAGTGGGAAATGCGCACCTGGAGATCGAATTGAGGGGAGAAGGGGCGGATCGGGGTGGAGGAAGGCGGCTTCGTCTGGTTTGGGGAAGAAATGGGGAAGACGAGATTTTGTTTAAGAGGTGAAGTCACCACCTGGTTGAGGTTGAGTTTGAGTTTACTGCTGTTACTGGATTTTCATTTTTTAGAATTTTATTTAATTTATTTATGAGAGTCAAATAGGAGTATAATTGGGTCGAGTTTTGGTGAGATCCGGATCGGATTTGACTTCGTGTGGATTATGAAATTGATTTTGGTTCTAACTCGACCGATCTTGAATCTTAACGACTTGAGGGTTGGGTTAAATCGATTCAATTCCAGTTACGAAAATCATACATTTAAGCAACTTAAGCTAATCTTAAATTATATTTAGCTTGATATGTCCCAACAAAGCTTTAGCTGCTTCTTACAATATAATAGAAGACAGAAATGTGCAACAAATTCCAATATTGATTTTTACTACAAATGTAGTTAAAATTGTCTTTGTGTTATAAGTAATTTGGGGTAAAAAACAAACAACACGTCTAAGATACGACGACTCCTTGCCACAAGCTTTGATTATGGTGGTTAGTGTAGATTTTAGAAGAGAAGGTCAACCAGTTGGCTCTCATAGTAATATTTGTGAGAATGAGATTGAGAGATGTGAGGTTTTCAATTAGGATTATATTCCAATGGAATTTTTTGGAAATTGATTTCCATATCAATCAATTTTGCATAAAAAATATTAGGAAAGTAAATTTCCATGAAAAATTTATAAAGTCACGTCACCTTATCGTGTCATGTTCAGAATTCACATGCCTAGGTAACATGTAATTTTTTTCGTTTGTAACGGAAAACTGCATGAGATTTCACAAACTAATGGTATGGCTAAAATAATATCTCCGTGAAATTATGCTAAAGAATCTAGTTTTAATTTGCATGATCACTACAGATGATACTTGAGTAAATCGCATAATCAAATTTCAAAAAGTTTATTATGGACCAATTGTGCAACTCTAAGCCCATCTTGGATATTATACCCAATCCAAAGCTTAATGGGCTTAGATAGGCCGAGGTGAGAAGAAATCAGACCACTTTTTTTTCGTTGTTGTTGTTGTTGTTGTTGCTGCATAATTAGGAAATCTACATTTGTAGCTTTCAATCCGAGAAATTGACGCTCAGAAATTGAATTTCTATCATTTTCTTATAGAGAAACCTCACGTGTTAATGAATTATGCGAATCCGCAAAGGTATTGCACAACCTACGAAGTGTAAGAATTATGTGTTTTAGTTGAAATACACCAGTGAAAAAAATTTATAACTATTCAAAACCATTGCCTGCCTATATCTCCTACTCATTAACCCATTGTATTATCGATATATTTTAAACATCTATTTAAAAAAACACAAGTAGGCATGTATTGGCGGATTGAATAGCATGACTTCTTAAATCCATCAATCATTCGCCTTCTTGGTTGGTTTTCTCGTAGAATACAACTCAAGTTCCTAAAACATTGAAATATGCGTATATGACTTCATGAATGTCCACATAGAAGTTGGTTGCGGTGGAGAGTTGCTTTAGATCGATCCCCACTTTGATATCATATGAAATTTAGTTAATTAGTCCAATTCTAATATGAAATTTTCTGAGCACGCTTGGACTTACTGGCTTCCATTACTTATTATACAAATAAAGGCATAGACATAAAGATGGTCTCTAGAATAGATGGACGGCAAAATGTATTTCACAATTAGTGGTCCAAACCAAGACTTGCAATTAACAACTCAAAACATTTTGAGACCCAAATTCATGTTCCCAAACTTTAGCTCATAATTCAAGAACAGTTGGGACGTCCAACTCATGACCAGTACTCCAGCTAGAGACCACAATATTACTGAACTTTGAACCTTCAGGTTGCAACGTGATACACATGGAAGGATGTCACCCACAAGACTTGTGATGCGATCACAAGTGAGTTAAGAAAAAAAAAACTTTGTTGATGTGTGACATTTTCCTTAAAATCACGCTTGCCCAATCAAACTCTTGCATGGTAGCTTCAAGAAATAACTCAAAGTGTTCTTCCATTTTTATGCAATATTCTAATCTGTAGGAACAACTTGGAGCACATGAATGATGAATGTTCTCTTGTCCCGAATGTCACATGTTCGTTTTGTTTTTCTAAAAATTGCAATTAGTCCGGCATTTGTTTGGAAACCGTAAAAATGTAGATTTTTTTCTTGTTTGTGAAAATAAAAATCGATCTAAATGCAAAATTGATTGAAGTCGTTTCTCTTCATATCTTGTGTTCCCTTCTAAATATGAAATTTATTGCAAATAATTTGAGTGAGACTAATGAAACTCATCTGTTGTTAATTTGAAGATTAATAGTCCGGCATTAGTTGTAGATTAATAGTCAAGATGAAGATAATTAATAGCCGATGGCAGTGGCGGATTTAGGAGGGGGCAATGGTAGGCAAGTGTCACCCTCCCCTCCCAATTCTCATTTGTATACTAGATATGTGAACACACAATTTTTTTATATAATATTAATTAGGAAAATGTTTGATGTAATTTTATATGGAAAATATTTAGTGGACGTCTAAGTATAAATAAAATGTAATTTTATATCATTCTTCTCCCCCCACACCCTACATTATCTTCCCTCATTTAGAGGTCAATTCTGGGTAAAATAAATAATTTAATTTAAATAATAATATTTTTTCTTCTTCAGAAAATAGATTTAAAAAGACTTTAAAATAGATATATTAACATTATTTAATAAATTAAAAACTCAATCGTTGTAATTCACCCTATAAAAGTCCTATAAGGTGACCTGACTGACATTTTGTTCTGGATCCACCGTTGGTCGATGACCGCCCTAGCTATGGGAAAATAACTTGGGCACCAAATATTTTGTGGTGAGGTCAAAATTTCGGCATAGTCAATGACTCAATATTAAACACGTCTCATTAATGTTCATTGATGTTACAAAAATTTAAATATATTCCAAATAATTTGATTCCAAATATAATGGGAGTTAGACCAGGTCACTTGCATGAATTTCATTAAGAAGAATTACTCGATTACCCTACAACAATCTAAATGTACAAAACATGGATCTAAATAACTTCATCTTTGACTTGGAATTGGTGGACGTGGTCCCAACAGCTTCAAGTATAGTTGGACAAACGGTAGAGATGTCCCAACTTTTGTTAAGTTATAAAGATTCCTTGCTTCCTAGGATCGGGAAGATCTCTACTTCCCCGGTCACATGTGGAGGAATACATGACACTTTTTTTTACCACGTACATTCCAATTATCATAAAGACACAACCAACTAATTAAGTTATAAAGATTCTTTGCTTCGTAGGATTGGGAAGACACTAAACATTGTGTTGAGCTTCCAGGGGAGGTTGTCTTCTTGCTACCACCGACATCTCACCAACGAGGTAGAACATCGCTCGCTTACCGAGGAGCGAGACTCCCGACCGATCTGTCGGAGTAGTCATAAGACGTATGAGCCAACACGATAATGAATTATGTGTATACTGTAGATTGTCAGTCCAACACGATAAGGTATCACGCGCGTACTGTAGATTGTCAGTCCAACAAGATAAAAAAATCACACACGTACTGTAGATAAGTGTGTTAAATAAATAAAGTATATGTAATTTGAAATACGAGATTTATTGTTATTTTATTTTTTTCCAAATAGATTATTAATATTTTTGGTAAATATAAATGATTTTGGAATATGATAAAAGTTGAGAAAAAAATAATGATGTGAATAAAAGAGAGTGGAATGACTTAGGTCATGGTTAATGAGTGAATAATGAATGAGAAATATGAGGTTGAGTCATGATGATGTGACAGAAAGAGAATAAAGAGAAAGTAGATGAACAACCATGAACTGTTAAATAATGACATAGAATAAAGAGAAGGTTAATGACATGATCTTATATAATTAAGGATCGGAATAAGAGTAGGAAAAACAATTTAGTCACTAGTTTAGGAAAAACAATAAGAGTAGGATTGTAGGGAAAACATTGGTTTAGCCGACCTGGCTAGAGAAAATGACATATACCCACGTCAACATCTTCATTGGTTAAATATGGGACAATCAGAAAATGAGTAGATTAGGAACATTGACTGTGACGGGAGAAAATTGTTGTGAATGATGCAAAGAAAGTAATTTATACCAAAATTTCATGAATTTTTTTCAGCTTATTCAAACTCAATGATTCAAATATATTTGAGATGGCAATAATACGTCAATTTGTCGTCATTAACTAAGAATTGTGATTACCTTTGGTAATTAATAACTCTTTTGGTTTACTTTTTGTACCAATTTGCCACACTGTTGTAAGAACACGAGAGATACATAACCAAAGAACTAAACGGGAACATGTAATATTTGTTGGGAAATTAAGATTCTATCGTATGTAATTTAGTGGGAATTTTAATATGGAATTTTTTTCAAAATAATAAGGTAAAAAGAAAAAAATGGAAAAATATGCACGTGAGAAACTTAATTGGCAAAGTATACACTTTAAAAACGGCACCTGTGTTACCGTTTTCATTAAGTAAAAACAACACTGTAGATGCCGTTTTTACCCTTAATGAAAACGGTATCACTGATATCGTTTTCACTTGGGTAGATTTTTTCTTGGTTTCGAGATGTCGTTTTCATCTAAGACATGTTGGTTCTCCAAATTTGAGCGAGACCCCCGACCGACTCGTTGCGAACCAACATGTCTTAGATGAAAACGACATCTCGAAACCAAAAATAAAATTACCCAAGTGAAAATGACATCAGTGATACCATTTTCATTAAGGGTTAAAACGACATCTACAATGCCGTTTTTACTTAATGAAAACAGTAACACATGTGCCGTTTTCAAAGTGCATACTTTGTCAATTAAGTTTTTCACATGCATATTTTTCCAATTTTTTCTTTTTACTTATTATTTTTGAAAAAAATCCTTTTAATATTATTAAAAAGATGTTATCTTGTTCTAAATAAATATTTTTATATTAAAAATGTAACACGTAGGGTTCCAAACTAATTATATATGTTTCCCCCAAAGGAAGAAACTAATTCCTTTGTTTATATTGCTGATGCTTTAGTTGATAACTTTTAAATCCTTTAAACTAACTGTTAAAGCAACACAACTTTTAAAGCAACAATAGAAAATAACATTTGTTTAAGAAGAACGACCAATATGAAAGCAAACACGATAATGACCATTAGGGGTTTAATGAGTAACTACGTGGATAAATAATTGATTTTATATTATTGGTCCAGGATGGCTAAGAAACTTGTTCTGATTAATTACAACATCTAATAATTAAATATTACAGTTTTTGTTTTTCCTTAAAGCTTGCAAGTTAATTGAAACGAAAGTATATATGCGTATATCTTATAATTTCCTTGTCGATCGTGCTTGAATCTGATCTACTGATCTATCTATCTATCTATTATGGCGATTATATTATCTATCTATGTAAAAGAAACTAATGTTGATCGGTCGTTATTTGTTTCCTAAATCTGATTATCGTAATCTACTTGAAATTTAAAGTTAGATCAATTTTAGTTATGAAACAACGATCTCTCCAAGGACCAAAACCGCCAAAAGTAATCTATATGAACTGTTAACAACCAAAGTGTATTAAATGTTTTGTTCTTTGTTTGTAGGCTTTCAAATGAAAGAGGTTGAACTTACCATTAGCCTTTGTGTAATTACATATAATTTTCTGAAGGATTAAGACTAAAGTTACTTCGTGATATGTTTGTTATTCTTGATGTGTTATTTGTTATTAGGAATCATATTTTTATGTTTAGAAGTCATCTTTTTTGTTTGTCAAGAAACTCATGTTGTTTGGATTTGATTTATCATTCATAAGCGTAAATATCTATGAATTCTTATGAATTATTTTACAAGGTAATCCATGAACGAGTTGTGTATGGATTTTTGGAAGGCGGGTTCAACCCACCAAATCCAAAACAGGTTGGGTCCAAGTTGACTAGGGGTGTTAGTGGATATTCGAATATCCGAACATCTGTCTGTATCCGTATTCGAATTTGGACATTCGATCCGCAAAAAAATATCCGTAAGACCGTATTCGTATCCGATCCGTAAAGTCTTGGAGCGGATATGGTTATTGGTACATCCGGTCCGTATAATATCCGATCCAGGATCAGATATCCATAGTACAACATCCGTATTCATATCCGTATTCGAATCCGTATTATATATAGTTATTCTTTAAATTAATGAAATATTTATATGTTAAATATTTTTTCTATAAATTAACCAAGTATATAACCTATCCTAAATTCCTAACCCTAAACCTACCTAAAGTCCCCCAAACACAACTCCAGCGGATATGAATACGGATACGGATACGGATAATATCCGTATTCGATTTATATCCGGATACGGATAATATCCGTATTCGATCCGTATCCGACGAATTCTAAAATGGATATTCAATTTAATATCCGTCCGTGTACGGATCCGGATACGGATGTATCATTTGTTCCGCGGATACGGATACAGATATTGGTAGATCCGGTCTGTATTCGCTCCGTTGACACCCCTAAGGTTGACCCCAAGCCGCCTTGGATCCAACCTGTTTGCACCCCCTAGTTTTTTTCGCATAAATAATATAGTGACAAATTTATTTCGAAATCTATTTCAATTTGGTCCAAACTCCTTTTAGTTCAAATGTCTATCTTCTTGTTTCAACCCACATAATTAGGGGGATTATGGTTTTTTGCTAAATGTCACTCTGTTTGATTTCCACCGTGAAATAATATTTTTCCATTTGATTAAATTGTAATTTGGTCATTAGCAACAATTAGGTTTTTCCGTTTAATCTTAATCCCCATTTCCTTCATAAATAACCCGCGGATCAACCTTCTTATTCTTCTTCTTCTTATTCTTATTCTTCTTCTTCTTCCCCATCACTTCTCCATCTCCATTTTCATCCTTCCCCTCGACCATGTTTCCCTTTCCTTCCCTTCGACCCCCTCCCCCGGATGGCTAACCCCGACGACAGCTCAAACTCGACCACCACTGATCTCCGGCCACTACTTTGCGAATGTGGCCTTCCAGGTGTTGTACGCTTTTCTGGGAATCCCTGGAGCAAGGGTAGGAGATTCTTCGGGTGTGTGAAGTACTTGGTAAGCACCCATTGTTGTGTCGACTCTCAAGTGTTTGCTAAAATGATTCATAGGTCTTTTATTTTTTTGTGTTGTATATGTCGGCAAAGGTTGTAGGTTCTTCGATTGGATTGATGACCCGCGTTCTAAGTTACTACAGACTGCGCCAAACTATGATCCCGACCCTGATCCGTTTGAAGAATTTTTGATGGAAAAGATGGAGTCTTTGGAACGTATGTTGGAGGACATGATATTATGTCAGAGAAGGGCGGCTTTGGAACTTGACGAGATCAGGGAGCTTGTAGGTCAAGTTGTTGGACATGTAGAAGAGTTGGTTAGGAAGATGGTGTGTCTGGTTTAATTTTAATTGTTTTTTGTGTTTATTGGTAGTTACTATTTCGAGTAGGACGTGGTTGTGGTTGGTGATTTGGTTGACTGGTTGTTGGTCTTGTTTGTTATAGATGCATGTGTAGTAGTGCTTAGACTTGGTGTTGTTGATGTCTTGGTTGAGTTGTATTAATGTTGGTTGGATGCTTGTTGAGTTGTACTAACACCTGATGTTGTTGCTATTTAATGAGTTTGTGGTTATGTTGATTAACACATTGACGCTTTGACATTGTGTTTGTTGAGTTGTACCTTCGAAGTATTTGCATGATACCTAGAACTTATACTTTCTTAACCCAAACCAAAGAACCTACCAACCATGATATAAACACTTCATACATTCAAAAAAATACCAAATTGAACATGTCAAGCATGATATAAACATTTGATACATTCAAAAACACCACATTCATAGCTGCCCAAAAATTACATGAGAAGTAACTGGAAGGTTGCAAATAACTAAATATCAGTACTTGTATTACAAAACACAAGTTTTAGGAATCCTAAGGTTGACAATACATGACTACATGCAATGCTTCCTGCCTACCACACCAACGTCAATTAAATCTTTATAAGTACGATGTCTCTCTGAGTGTTGAGAAGAACCATGTTCAACTTGAATATCTCCCCAAATTGGTTCTTCTTGTGGTTGTTGTGCATGTGTTTCATCTGCTAGCGCTTGGTGTGCTGATTCATGTACTGCTGCTGCTTGTTGGGTAGGTGGTGCTTGTTGTGTTGTTGGTGCTGCACTAGACTCAGGGGGTGGATCACTTCCTGAACCCGACATAGGTGCTTTACCATTGCCCCTAGTCAATTAAAATAGGATACTTTAGTCTTAATACAAGTATATATTAAATCGATAGAAATTGCATCTTGATTTACCTTTTAACCTTCTTCCTAGGCTTTGATTTTGAAGTTGGTGCAACCTGTGTGGGTGCAGCACTGCAAGGAAAGTGAGTTTAAGTTACAGTCTAAGAGAAGTTAAAACAATTCAATGTAACTGTTAAAATGAATAGTGATATACCTTACTGAAGATTGGGTGTTGTTTATCACCACTTCCTTACAAGTTCTGACCTAGTGACCAAATTGTTTGCAAGTCTTGCATCTATGAGTTCTACTTACCACATTTGGCTCATCAAATGGTTTCAATCTCTTCTGCCTTGGTCTTCCTGCTGGTCTAACAACATCAGGTGCTACACATGTAAGCCCCTCCACATCACATATCCACTCAGACTTGTCTGGTAGTGGATCAATGTTGTATGCATACACTTTCCGATATGTCTCTGTATAATAGTAAGGGTTAACATATGACTCCTAACTGACTCCTCTGAGTGTAGCAATGAATGCACAAACATGATTACAGGGCAAACCTACCAATTGCCACTTCCTGCAGCTACAAACGCCATGTCCAACTCCACTATGCAAATTCTAGTTGGACTATGCACCTCAGCTTTGTAGTCTGTACTTCTATACACCACGTAACCTCCAAGCCCCCTACTCCTCTTTGTCAGCCATTTTCTTGCAAATGATACTAATATATCTTCCCAAACCCTAGACTTCTTCTCCCTTTCATAAAACAAATTCATAAGCTTTTGTCTTACTGAATCAACAAACATGAGAGTGGGTTTGTGCCTGGGATCAGATATCCAATAGTTAAAACACTCAGAAATATTATTGGTCACACTATCACACCTAGTTGCAACCCCAAATTGTGACCTGGACCATTTCTTCTCATTACAGTCCATATTTTTAAGTCATTCATAAGCTTCTTTGTGAGCCAACTGCACTTCACCCATGAGTCTTGTAAAGTCATTCTCATTGTATGCCCTAGCAGCTCCCCACACCATATCCATCATATCATCACCTCCAAATTGTCTCCTAAAGTTCTTATAAAGATGCCTCATGCATGTTCTGTGCTCTACACTTGGTAACCCCTCTTCCACAACCCTCTCCAATCCTTTGCATCTGTCACTAATCAACACCAGACCAGCTAGATCCCCAATTGCAACCTTCAAACACTGCAAAAACCACTTCCAGTTGTCCCCCTCCTCAATATTGACCACAACATATGCAAGTGGTAGAATTCCATTATTGTCATCAACACTAACAACTGATAAACAAGCTCATCTGAACATGGACTTGAAGTGACATCCATCCAAGCCTATAACAAGTCTACAACCTTGTAAGAAGCCCTCTTTGCAGGCTTGCAAGCAGATGAAGCACCTAAGGAACTTGTTGTCTTTGTCAACATCCATTCTTATAACAGAACCTGAGTTTCTTCTATCTAACTCAGACAATAGACTAGGCATTAACTCAAATTGAGCTTCATGGCTACCATAAATCTTCCAACTCCTCTTCGCTATCATCATGACTACTTTCGTTTGTCCTATGTTCCCTACCCTCGTCATCAGAGCCTAAAGAATAATGAAGATCCTCATCTGTAACATCTCCCTCACTTTGATCATCCCTAATTTTTAAGGGAGAGACTTTTTTGGGTTTACTTTTTTTCCCCTTGAACTACTTCTTGTTGTGGGACTACCAATTGGACTGCTGCAACTTCTTTCGCTCAAGTTGTAGGAGGAGGTGGCACTTTGGTTACAGGTGACCTATGTTTTGTGGCTAACACCTTCTTTCGTGGTTGTTGCTTAGGGATGGGAGTGACATTGGGAGAGGTAGTTGATGGAGGGGGTCCAGAACTGAACATTTTGGAAGGACATTGGTAATGTTTACTAAAAAAGACATCAAAATCCCTAAAACTCGTATAATTGGTCCTCACATTGCAACATGCATACCAAGACATGCAAACCAAAATGCAAGCCGATTATCACTAACAAAAATCCAAGGGAAAAAGGCATGCAAACCAAAATGAATGCAACCATCGTCTTCGTGGAATGAAGGTGGAATGGAGCAACTTACTCTCTGAGCATAGCACACTATATTCGGGTACGCATTGCGTCTTCAGACCACCACGCCGTCGATTTCTCCTTCTTGAATGGCTGGGAGGAGGACGGAGGTGGAATGGACGACCAATTTGAGGATTTCCAGTTTCGTTGGGTGGAGTTACATTTGGGGATTTAGGGTTTCGTGGGGTTAGATTGGGGAAGAAGAAGAATAGGGTTCACAAGCTATTTAAGAAGTAAAAGGGGATTAGGGTTAAATGGAAAAACCTAATTGTTGCTAATGACCTAATTACAATTTAATCAAATGCAAAACTTTACTTCATGGTGGAAATCAAATGGAGTGACATTTAGCAAATCATAATGGCAAGTGGATGATTCATGTGAATTTCAGTGGCCCACAAACAAATAGTAGTATTTGGATGACAGATCGGGAAATACGATATTTTAGAGTGACATCCAAGCAAAAAACCCAATAAGACAGTGAGAAATTTATTTCGAAATCTATTTCAATTTGGTCCAAACTCCTTTTAGTTCAAATGTCTCTCTTCTTGTTTCAACCCACATGATTAAATTTCATGAAATGATTTTATTCAGATAATTTTTGATGATTGGAGAAGGCGGAGGTAAAAAATGTGGGTACATTAATCCCTACCCATCCCAGTCAAATACAACTATACATATCCAACATCATTAATTTCACATCATCCACATCGATCCTCAACTACGCATACTTTCAATTCTTCAGTCATCAACTCAACCTAAACTCAAAAAATATTTGCAAGTATACAACATCATCGTGTTTTTAATTGAGTTCCATCCCTCGTTATCAATACAATTTCGAGTCTTAGACTCATTCAGGAAAAAAACATTACTTACTGTTGCAACATGTATTATTTCTTTCTTATATCCGCATAGACTAGTATAACTTATAGCCACAGTTACAGGAAAAAAACACAAAAAGCATAAACCATAATTTTACTTTAATCAATTCGGTCTCCAATTTTAAATCAATAAAAATGTCTTACCGACAAGTCAAAAAACAATTAAAAAACAAATATTTTTGTATCATACACTCACGTACTTGTTAACCATTTGCACCCACGGTGTATTATTTCTTTCTTGAGATTAACTTATTGAACTGTATCGTCGGAAAACTACTTAAATCGTCCGTGCGAATTATCATTTTGTCATTTTGTCCTTTCTACTTACATAACTCTTCATTTCACTATCCTAACACCACTCTCTTTTCATATTACACTCGTATTCACCCAAAAGCATGTCTCGAAGGCCCGAAAAAGAGCCAGCGGACGCCCCGACCTACTCGAATCTGGTAAAATGCATTTTTTAGTTTTTGTATTTTTTTAATTTTTTTCCCAAAGAGGGGGCCGACTCCCGTGGGGCCCGCCTGTTGGGTTGAGCGTCTCCCGCGAACGTCCGACCCAAAAAAATAAACATAGTCACGTTAACAAAAATAAACATAGAAATAATTTTTCTTTTACCAATTTTAAATAAGTAAAACACGTCTTACCAAAAGGTAAAAACAATTAATAAAGGAAATTTTTCAAAATAATAAGTTAAAAAGAAAAAAATAGAAAAATATGTACGTGAGAAACTTAATTGGCAAAATATGCACATTGAAAACGGCAGGTGTCGTTTTCATTAAGTAAAAACGGTACTGTAGATGTTGTTTTTACCTTTAATGAAAACGGTATCACTGATGCCGTTTTCACTTGGGCAAAATTTTTCTTGGTTTCGAGATGTTATTTTCGTCTAAGACATGTTGGTTCGCAACGGGTCGGTCGGGAGTCTCGATGAAAACGACCCGTTACGAACCAACATGTCTTAGATGAAAACGACATCTCGAAACCAAGAAAAGTTTTGCCCAAGTGAAAACGGCACAACATGTGTCGTTTTTAAGGTACATACTTTGCCAATTAAGTTTCCCACGTGCATATTTTTTCAATTTTTTTTAACTTATTATTTTGAAAATTTATCCATTAATAAAAGTACATATTTTGGAATCAGATTCTTGTTAACCATTTGCACGCATGTGGTGCATTATTTTTCTCTTATATCCACATAAGCCGGCATTAACTTAAAGCCACGTTACGAAAGAAAAAAAGAAGCCAATTAATTAGGTAAGAGAGCTAAACAAATTAAGAAGTCCTAATCAGATGTAGTTAATGTTATTATAAATCCGTGTCTGTCGCGGGTACGCTTAACCTGTCTTTCCGTTTGGATTTGGTCGTTGGATTCCGTTTCCTCTTTCTCCTCCCTCATTTTCGACACCAATCTGGTTCTGGAAGATTATGGATTAGGGGAGATTCCGCTTCAGGTCGGTCTCCTTTTTCGCCATTTTTGTGTGTTTCAGGGAAATGGGGAGGATTAGGAAGTGAAATGCCTTTTGGAGATGAAGAGGATTTTTTTTGTGGGTTTTTATTGTTTTAGACGAGGAAATATTTGGATTTTGAATTGACCACCTTTTGGATTGTGTCTTGAAAGTTTGGTTTTGGTTTTTTTTGTGTGGTTTGTTTGGGTTTTTTATGTTTTAGATGAGAAAAGTTTTGGATTTTGCATTGACCACATTTTGGATTGTGTCTAGAAAGTTTAGTTTTGGGTGTTTTTTGGGAAATGAGATGCCTTTTGTGGTTTCTTTTGCTATTTTGGTTGGTTTAGATGAAGAAAGTTAGGCTTTTGGAAATCACCACCTTTTGGTTTTCTGTAGTTTGTGAGTTTTTTTATGTTGCCAGTTTTTGGATTAGGAAATGAGGCTTTTTTTTGGGTTGGAGAGGATATTGGGTGTTTTTTTTCCTGCGAATTCTGTTTTTCTTTTTTTTGTGTGTTTTTTTGGTGTTTTAGATGAAGAAAATTTTGGATTTTGATTTGACCACCTTTGAGGTTATCCGTGATTTGGTTTTTGTTTTTGGTATTCAAAGGGAAATGTGGAGGATTGGGAAATGAGATGAGTTTTGTGGTTGAAGAGAAGATTGGGTGTTTTTTCCTGCGATTTTCTGGGTTTTTTTTGTTGATTTAGATGAGAAGTTTCATTTTGAAATTGATTACCTTTTGGGTTATCTTAATTTTTTGTTACCAGTTTTTGGGTGTTTGAAGAAAATGGAGAGGATTAAGAAATGAGATGCTTTTATGGGTCGAGGAGAATAATGGGTGTTTTGATCTATGAATTTGAGGCTGTTTTAGATGAAGGAAGATTTGATTTTTGAATTAACCACGTTTTGGGTTATCTATAATTTCTTTCTTGGTTTTTTTGTTACCATTTTTTGGGCGTTTGACGAAAATGGAGAGGATGAGGAAATGAGATGTCTTTTGTGGTCAAAGATATTGGTTTCTTTTTGTGCTACAAATTTTTGTGATTGTTTTGTGTTTATATTGCTATATATATGTGAAAAGGTTGGAAGAAGTTTTTTGAGGGAAAAGGTTTTGGATTTTGGAATTGGTCACCTTCTGTGTATCCACCTTTTTGAGGGTTTGTAATTTTTTCCCCCTCTCCTGTTGTCACCTTTGGGGGTTTTGAGAGAAAATGAACTCCTTTTTGTGGTCAGAAGTTTTGGTCTTGAAACCAGGCCAGCTTTTGGGTGTCCACCAATGTTGGGAATGATTAGGAATTGAGTTAAATTTTGTGGTCCGTGAGAAAGATTGGGTGTTTCCTTTAACTTCTTGTAGTTTTTTTTGTTAAAATAGGTGAAAAGGTTTTGGTTTTTGCAATTGATAAACGCATAAACCATTTGGGTATCTAGTAATTGGTGTTTTCTTTTGCAAATTTTGTAGTTTTTTGTTTTTGGGTGAAAAAAGTTTGGATATTGGACCACCTTTTGAGCATCCAGCAGTGATGGTGAGCATGGAGAAATTTATTTGATGTTAGTCTTAAAGTTCCTCCCCCAAACTGTAGTAGCTCTAGAGAAAATTGGGAGTTTCCTTGCAATTTTCATAGTGTTTCATTTTTTTGTTTTTGGCGTTTTATATTTTGAATGATTTTTTTTTGTTGATAACCTGGGGAACTCACCGGATCACCGCCCTTAGGACGCCGGTCAGGCTGCAAAACCCCGGGGGCAAGTGTGACCCGTCCCCTTTATTACCCTCGACCCGATGAGGGTCCCACTCGCCAAGGTAGGGGCCTGAGGCACCGATGAGATTCAAATTGACGATCTCACGAAGCGGTGAGGTCCTTAACCAGCTGTGCCTCTGGTGGGGACACATTTTGAATGATTTGATATTGATATTTGCCACCTTTCAGATATCCACCAATTATGGTGTGAACGGAGGAAACAAATTTTCTTTTTACGGTCCAAGAGAAGATTTGTGTTTTCTCTTATCAAATTCTGTGGTTTTTTTAATCTTATTTTTGCGGTTTTAGGTAATAAAATTAAATTTAAAATTTACTACCCTTTGGGTTCCAAGAGAAACCTTTATGTTATGGCTTCTTTAAATTTTCATGCTCTTTCTGTAGATTCAGATTATGTTTTGATTTTGACACTTACTGCCCTCAATAATGGCGAGGAGTCTGGCAATGAGCTAATTTCATGGTCTAAGACTAAGATTGTCTCTTTTCTCTTACACTTTCTGTGACCTTTTTTTGTTCTGTTTTCTTTTTTAGTTTCAGATGAACATATATGATTTTGACACTTTACCACCTTCTGGATTTTCACCAACAGTGGTGACAATGGAGGTGTTGAATTGTTTCTTGGTCCATATTATGTGTTAGTATCAGAATTTCCGTTGCTTGTGTCTTTTGTATTTTCAGATTTTCTTTCTTTTGGATCTTTACACTTACCTTCATTCAAATTTTCCTTCTTCGATTTAGAGTTAAAAACATTTAATAATTTGTGATCCTATCCACTATTTGTTATTCAGCAATGTTGGAGTGAGTGTATGGATCAATCGCTTTTTATGCTTAAACAATAGAACAAATTTGGCTGGTTTTCCTGGAGTTCTGGAAATTTTCGATGTTCTACGTTTTACTGGATAAAAGGCTTCCGTCTTTACGGTTTTAGCAATATTGATGATCGAGGAAATGCGATTATTCTTGTCCAAGTGAAAGATTGGGTGTCATTCTCTTATTATTTCTGCATCTTTCTATGCTTTTTAGTGATTTCAGATTTGGGATTTTTCAAATTTTGGAGCTTCCTCTTTTTTGGTATTCAAAACTGTTGGGAAAAACGGAGGAATTTGGTTAATTTCATCAGGTCGTGTTACAATTTCAACTTTTTGTGTTTTCCACAGACAAAAAAAGTCTCAATTTTGACACATCACTTATAGGTGTTCACCAGCTCTGGTGAGAAATGAGGATGAAGTGAGGTAAACTAATGTTCCAAGAGAAACACTGGTTGTAATTTTCTTTCAATTTCATAACTGTATTTCGTGTTTCCTTTAGTCGCAGATAAAAGATAGTCTTCTTCTCTGATGTTGGTGGGAATGGGGAAAACGGGACGTCTTTTTGTGCCCCTAGAGAAAGAGGTACAGTTTCGACACTTTCCTGTTTTCGGTCGTTTCAGATAAGAATGTTTCTGTTTTGTCAGACACCACATTCGAATATCCATGAATGTGGAATGAATTTAATCTGAAACTGAAAAGAAAATTTATGTGGTTAAGGGAACAGCCGAAAATGAATAAACACATTAAATTGGTCCCTTTACATTATCGGATTAATCATCAGTTGTGGTCTAAAATATCCTGTGGTCCACAAGAAATGTTAGGTGGAGTTTTATTAAAACTTATTCCTCTAGTTTCTAATTGGTTGCCGGCATCCAACTCTCCAGTTATTGTGGACAGAATTGAATTGCAGGCTACACCACATTCCATGGCCAAAATATCACAAGACTGTCCCCAACTGTCATTATATCCTGTAAAATCGTGTTTGATCCGAAGGTGGTATATTTCATTCAGGTTGCAAGCTTCCAGGAGAGAGGAGAAATGTTTGTGGTAAATGGTGGTTATAGGGCGGATTCGTTAACCAGAAGCCGCAGGTTCAGCTGGACGGCTTTCCTGGAATGCTTGCACATAATCATCATGGCGCTTCAGATGGGCTCCTGCTTCTCATTTAATCAGAGATTGGGGAGGCCTTACTCGCCTTTGGTTGCTTCAAAGAAGAGGTTCAGGGGTGATGAGCAACTGCAAAGTATTCCTGGAAAGATGTTTGTCAATGGAGCCAGTAAGATGGCTTCGTTATTCACTCAGAAGGGAAAGAAGGGGACAAATCAGGATGCCATGATTGTTTGGGAGGTCTGTCTTTCATCAAATCAACTCCATTTTTGTCATATTTTTTCTTGCCCTTCTAAAATTAGTTTATGTGGGAAGATGTTAAGAAACTAATCATCGAAAGCATCTAAAAAAAGTAAATATCTTTTTTTCTTTAATATAGTTCTGTAGTTTGTGATTTCTCGTCTTGCTTGTTTCATCGATGCCAAAGAATTTGTTACATTTTAGAACTTGAACTTCAACAACATTATGTGTCGTAACTCGTGCATCAGCCCTTATATCCCGGTGCAGCCTCAAACTAAAGCTGTATGAAATTGGGTGAATCAATATAGGATATGCTCAACTTCGAGTTTCGGAATTATTTGTCAATATAAGAATATTTTCTATCTTCAATAAACTTGTGAAATTAATTATCATATAAAGGAAGGAAGAGCCTTTTTTATTGGTATTTCCTCAACAAAACTTTTTTGTTCTTTGCAGTGGAATCTGTGAGATTTGATCAATTACTGGCTTACTAATGTGATTATCCTTTTGTTACAGAATTTTGCATCAAGGAGTGATACAGTCTTTTGCGGCGTTTTTGATGGTCATGGACCATGTGGCCACATGGTTGCCGCCAAAGTTAGGGATTCTCTCCCTCTGAAACTGAATGCGCGCTGGAATACCAATTCTAGCACCAACCTTTCAAAGGAGAATGGTACTAGTACAGCAGGAAGCATGAATCCAGAAGGAGCCACATCAATGCCACCCGAAATTTTTACTAACTTGAAGAACGCATTTAGGAAAGCTTTTAGAGTTATGGATAAAGAGTTGAAGGCGCACCTGAAGATGGATTGTGTCCGGAGCGGGACAACGGCAGTTACTTTAGTTAAGCAGGTAACATTAGTTTTTAATCAAATGGAGATTCCTTGATATGGGTTTTCTCTCTCTTGAGATTGTCAAATTAAATGTGCATGAAGATGGATTTTTCTTTTTCTTTCGGTCTAACTTTTTAAATATACCGACCCATGAGTGCTTATTTTCTGCGACTTCTTATAAATAGTGATGTCTTTTATTAGGGGAAGGACCTTGTAATTGGAAATGTCGGGGACTCAAGGGCTATACTTGCCACAAGAGATGACAATGATTGCTTGAAGGCGGTTCAATTAACTATTGACCTAAAGCCAAATCTTCCAAGTATGGATGTCTACCTCATTTGTTAGTTGTTGCAATGTGTTTTTCTTCCATCCTTATTTCTGTTTTTTCATCGGTATAAATACTATTTATCCTCCCCTCCCCCCACCGACCACCCAAAAAAAAACTCTCCAATAATCTACTATCTTAAGTATTTTTTCCCAGAGGAAGCAGCGAGGATAAGACGATGCAAAGGACGTGTTTTTGCTCTTCAGAATGAACCCAAGGTGGCTCGTATTTGGCTCCCGAACCATGATGCCCCTGGCTTAGCTATGGCAAGGGCTTTTGGTGATTTTTGTCTGAAGGATTTTGGATTGATATATGTACCTGATGTAACTTACCGACGCCTCACTGAGAGAGATGAGTTCCTGGTTCTAGCTACAGATGGGGTAAGGCATTGTTGAACCCAAGTTGCGTACTTGAAGAATTCTATTTACATTTGAACAATTCTATTTTTTGATCAAAAGATCTCAAAAATGTTTTGTAGGAAAAATTGCATTTCCATCTAGAAACAACACACCTTTTAGTAATTATATTTGAAGTTACATTTTTTTCCTAATTTGTTTGTAGTCTATATCTTTGAACTTTATTTAAGATTTGGTGTGACTGAATTCAAATCATCCTAGTTGTCATTGTCGGCTACAATGTAAAATCATGTTGGTATGAAGAACATGATTTTTTATTGACTCGTTCTAAAACATTTGGAGTCATAAAATGATCGAAAAACAATAAATTAAAATGGTTGCTTGGCAATGCACATAATGATCTGCTTACAATTTCTTTTGCACCATACCATTTAGTCGCTCTATGCATGCAATTTAATGATAATGTTGACTTGCTTACCACTTTTCCCTTATGTTTTGACTGTAGATTTGGGATGTTCTCTCAAATAAGGAAGTTGTGGAGATTGTTGCCTCATCTCCAAGTCGGTCCACTGCAGCTTGTTTCGTTGTCGAATCCGCCACCCGAGCATGGAAGTACAGATGCCCGAGAGTCAAAGTTGATGACTGCGCTGTGGTTTGCCTATTCTTGGATGCAGATTCTTCCAACTGCGTTTATTCTCATGCAATGAACGGAGGAACAACTAAAACAGCGGGTTCCGTTGGAACTAACAGAGATTGCAAAGACCCACCATTATGATCACGCTGGAGACATTTATAACTGCCTGAAACTCATGCGACACTTCGGAATATCAAAAAAATTATAAATTTTAGTTCGTTCAGTCAGAAGACTGAGCATTTGCAACAGGAAACTACTTCCAGTCCTTCCAATATTTGTAGCAGGAGTTAAGCATTGAATGATTGAATAGTGTGAATTTTCATCAAGTGCGGTAAGATTGTGTGCACAATTTCATTATATTTTGTTTCGGGATCAAGTAGAGAATCATGTTTGTCAGTGTCAATTGTAAACCTCTTCAGTCTCCATGTATGTCTTTATGTATATTGACATATGTTGTGTTTATAGGTTTTTGTGGTGTATCTATTTTTGATCAATTGTAAGCTTCTGTTTGTCTTATGAATTAAATTGTTTTTGTAATTTTTTTAACAAGTGAGATGTTTGAATACTTTTGAGTTGTATTGGTATGGTAATGTTGCAGCCATTTTTTTAAATGTTTGTGTCTGTTTATCTTCAAGAAAGAGAAACACCTTGAAACCAAAATGATATACATGTTTGAGTTGCACTCTTTGTTGATAAAAACTCATGCAGGGCAAAAAAAAAAAAACTGACATGCAAATTACAGGTATGTAACGTATCTTATTGGGTTTGTCTCTTGAATTCGACGACAAGGGAGCACTACTTGGAGTGTCAACAAGACAACAGGGGAGGGGGTTAACTAGGAGAGATCTTAGACCCAGTAATTGTTGGCCTGGGAAGGCGGTCGACACAAGAAAGACCTATTTTACACATCAATAATCTGAGTACCAATATGGAGCTACAATTCTACGCTTAGAATACCAACCATATACAAAATTGCGGTTGGCGATGCGAGGAGTATTTTTGGCAACATTTTGTTTAGTTAGATGGGGAAGTTTTGAATCCTAGCCTAGGGTTTCATATGGTTATAAAACGAGAGAATATCAAAAAAAATCGAAGCAATCTTCGTGTACACGAGAGGTTGGCAACCTAGGTGAAACTTGTAGGTCTACAAGTTTGTGCTTTTAAAAGAATAAAAGTGTTGGAAATAGAATCTCACGTTGCTAAACATAAAATGTCTAATACTCTATAATAGAGTTAAATTTACTACCTTCCACCTAAGTGTTTGAGTTGTGTACCATGAGAAAAGAATAAGAGGAGAATATTTTCCTCTAAATCTCTCTTTTGATGGATTTTCTCAAGATGATAAGAATTCTTTAATCCATCTATGTTGTGAGTATTTGGGCGAAATCCAGGTGTCATAATTGATTTTCCCATAAGACAGAAGCGATCCATTTTAGGCTAGGCGTAAGTTAAGTCCTTAACACAAAAAGTAAGAACATGTTATAGTTTGAAATTATAATCGCATGTCTTAACTCATCTAGTAGCACAATTTCCTACTTCACTTGATTATGTCCTCTCTTGGGGAATTCCAATGTCATTCTTGCTGAGCAAAGCAAGAAAGTAATGGCTAAGCAAAGCAAATTGAGAGGTTGCAATTTCAAATGGGAATTCCCTCCAACCAACGGCTGTAGAAAGCCAATGCTTCTCTTGGTTTGTACTCAGGTACTGTGTGCCCAGCACCCTGAAAAGATCAAGACACAAACACGAAACACATAATTAAAGTGTCAGCCAAAATGTTTGATTGTTATTGCATGACATGAATTTTGGGAAGAACCACTAAAGGTGTTTTGTCCGCATACAACCTATAGAGTCTACTGACCCACAACACCATCATGAGATAGTCATTTGTAATTAAGATGTATGGTTTAAATTCTTCTGTTTATATGTTTGTATCCTTGTAAGGGTTAATTCCTACATCTTAATTACTGTCTTGCCTATATAAAGGTTCGGTTGTATTCCATTCAAATAGGCTTTATATGATTCTAGAGGTTAGTACTTACCCAAGCATAAGTATGTATTATTGTTTAAGGGTGCAACTGAAAACCAATTGGTATCTAGTGGAAGTACCTAAGATCTTATCAGTCAGAAGAATAACCCAAATTATCCAATGTATGACTAATCTGAACGCTCTCTCACTCAATGTGCTTCCATTTTTATTGTGTGAATTCGGATATATAGGTGGATGAGTTAGGTTGGTTGATGGGCCACTAGGCTCCGATACCATATTTAAAGATTACATGTCTAGCTCATAAACAATTGGTCTTCATTGGAATAACTCAACATTTTATAGCTCACGAAAATGTCCTTTTTTCCATTATGCGGTCAATATCGACTATGAAACTTAAGTTCTACACTAGATGGTAAACAATTCTAACAACGTTGGCAACAACCCCAATACACAGAATGTGAGAACCTAATCCTTTTGATTAAGGTTAATCAGGTTTAAGAACTTTAACCCTATTTAAGAGAGAGTATATAAACCTAACCCAACCATTTTCATCTCACTTTTTCCTCTCATTTCCTTTCCTCTCATTTTCTTCTCTCTCCCTCAACACTTTTTCTCTCTCCCTTGTAGTTCGCGGGTGCACCGGCAAGTCGGATTCGCCGGAGACCAAGGAAGGTGTGGAGATCCGCGTTCGGGTGAGGAGTTCGCCGGAGATACGTTCTTTCTCGTGGAGGAATCGTCGTTGCTCTTCGGAAGCTTCTTCAAGCTTTCAAGGTATGTCAAACCTTGCTTTTACGCTCACTATGGTTGTGTGAGTGTTTGAGTGTTCGATGGTAGGCCGAATGACTCGTCGGAATAGAGTGGCAGAATTTCTGCTCTGTTTCGGTCGACCAGTGCTCAATTCGGTCGACCGGTTGTAGTGTAATTCGGGCGTTCTCGCTCGAATCGGTCAACGATACCCTATGGGTGGTCGACCGATTGTACGTTGAGCGAGAAGATGAAGACCCTGAGTGTTTTCGGTCGACCGGGTCCCCTTTGTCGGTCGACCGAATGCACTGTAGTATGTCGGTTGGAGGCGTTGACCTTCTAAACGATCGACCGCCGCTTTGACCAAGTTCGACCAGACGTACTGTTTTAAGTCGGTTGGGGGTGTAGACTTCTAAACGGTCGACCACCCTGAGATCCTGTTCGACCGATGACTTAAGACGACTTAAGTGTGGTTCGACCGATTCATATTTCGGTCGACCGGTAATGACTTAAAGAATGTTGAAATCCCTGATGTTTTTCGGTCGATCGGAAGCCCATTGCCGTTCGAACGTTGGGGATGTGTTATTTAATATTATTTTGTGGCGTAGACCTTCTAAACGGTCGACCGTCCAGAGATCTTTGTTTGACCGTTTTGATGATTTCTTGGTTCGACCGTTGGATTGTGGTTCGAACCAATTACCGGTTTTAGCGACCAACCGGTCGACCGTTGGAGCCCAGTATTTGCATTGGTTGTTTACGAGCGCGTTGGTGCGTGGATTTCATTTATTGTTTATGTTCCCATGATATGACATGTGCATTGAGACCTAGGTAGTAGACCTGTGGGACCATATTCCCCTTTGCATGATCTATATGATATGACTCTACGGAGCAAGATGACTGTCGGCCTGTGTGGCGACAGAGATGACTGTTAGCCATTGTGCAGCAGAGTTCTGTGCCTTAGCCTGTGTGGCGACGGAAATGACCGACCGATGTTGTTCCGGCGAGTATGATCGTCCAGCTGTGACACGGCTGACGAGTATGACCGACTAGAGTGACAACTCTGACGGATTGTGGTCTTCGACCACTGATCAGATCTGATGATGACTCGGAATTGCGTGCGACCCTCACCGAACCCATATAATTAGTGTATCTACGAGTGGGGGTGTGTCGCGTATTTTTCG
The DNA here is from genome assembly GCA_963682175.1 of Triglochin maritima. Taxonomy (NCBI): domain Eukaryota; kingdom Viridiplantae; phylum Streptophyta; class Magnoliopsida; order Alismatales; family Juncaginaceae; genus Triglochin; species Triglochin maritima. The sequence continues at coordinate 6,532,493 of OY821782.1, read as the reverse complement.
TATGACCGCATGTGCCTGTGGTGGGTATCTACAGATGTCCAAAACTAGACTTATGACTTATGAACCCCGGTTGGGGAAATGACTATTATGACTTGTGACCTGATGACCCAGTTGGGGAGTGAGTTATAATTTATGTTTTGCATAATTCTAGTATGATAGGTCACGTATTGCATGTGCATGTAGGTGGGTTTGGCATACGGGGTTTCCTTCGAGAAACTCACGACATTGTTGTTTTATTTCAGGTTCCCCTTCGGGAGCTGTTTGGGTGGTGACTGAGGACGAGTGCATCTTGGAGTCGGATCCTCGTGTCGGTTTTGAGGTTACTATGACTACTTGTATATCTGTATATTATATTTTGATGTAGTCATTCTTTTGACGACTCCTGTATACGGTGCAACACCATATATTATATTTATATTTTCGAGTAACGTCCCCTGTGTTGATGTTTATCCTTTGATTATCTTTTTATTAAAAGTTTAAATTTCCGCTGTTTCGGGGATGTTACACAGAACATCTAGTTAAGAACTCAAGCTTGAACTTTCTGAAGTATGAAACTGTGTGTTCTTAACTAGATGAACATCAAACTGATCATCGCTAGTTCGATGTTCATAACTGAAGTATAAATTATCATAAACTGATCATACCTTGATGGTGAGAAAGGTGAGATTGTGAAGATAGCCTTGTGTAAACCTGTAAGAAACAAAAATCATGAAGTGCAGAGCAATAGAAATACAATTGTATCATTGTATAAGTCATAAATTTCTCAAATTTTATAGAGATAATGTTGTATTAGCATACCCTGCAACTTGTTTGTTAAACTTCCATGGCCTCCATGAATCGACAATCTTGTATCCTAGAGATCGAGTCCATGCTTGGCTCCCAGTAAAAGGAACACACATATCATGGTCACCACTGCATCGACCAAGTCAAACACTCAAATAAACATCAGAAACATATGTTTTATTTTATACCTTTTCTTGGTCCTGCATTTTTTGATTCAGAAGCGGTTTATTTTCCTTAAAAGTTATTCTAAGTGGATGTGGATGTGGATTCAGATAGTTTTTTAGTTTTTCATTTCTTAAAATAACCAGATACATTTTTTAAGATCAGAACCATTGTGGTTTATCTTATGTGCACTGGTTGTTGTTTCTCAACCTTCTAAGTTGCTCGCGATTTAAAACAAACATGAGATAAAGTTTATCGAACTAGTGAAAGATCTGTAGTTGTAAGATTATCTAGCAAAGAAATTTCTTTAAAATCAAAATCATCAACAGTTGGGAAGTTTCATAAATCGACCCACATCATTCCTTAATCGACCAAAATAATTACAATCAGGAAAAGAAGTTTCATATATTGTTTCATCTGGTCAGATTGTTTAGTGTCATTAATTAATTTACCAATATATTATGATTGCAATTTGATTTTAATAGGATACGACGGATACCTGAATATTAAGGCGCGGTACCCTTTCATAGTAAGGTTCTTGTGATAACCAATCATGCTTCCAGCATCATGATTAAAAATTATGTTATCAGTGCACAAATCCCATTTCATGCTATTCACCTAAGCAAGATCATTGAAGAAAAACATGTCAACCATAAGGTTGATTAATATTGGAAAAGCAGCAAAAGAAAATTTGAGTGAGGTTATACTGGTTGAGCATGGATTGCATTCCTGATCAAATCACTGTTAAGCCAAGCAGTTGCAACTTGATCATCCTACGATCATAAAAAAGTTGTCAATAGAGAAATTAATCCTGTTGAGAAAAAAAAATCTGGATCTGCCCCTGAGTCTAACAATGGGTAAATTATTTTGGTGATTTATGAGAGGTCGTTCCACTTATAACCAATTAGTTTTGAGTTGCATACTCACACTTTATAAATCCGAATTCTAAACAACCAAAAGGATTAGAATTGTTTAGATGTGAAAGCAAAAAAAAGATGCATGCAAGGTGTAATAATACGTGCTTGAGCACCCATAGAGCATGGAATGGTCTTCAACCAATTTTTTTGGCCTAGCCATAGTGACAATGATTGTAGATGTCACAATCTATATCAGTTGAACACCTAACGTCCTTGTTAGTGGTGTCACTAAGGGTACATACAATTTATAGATTTGATAGAAACAAATTCACACTTGATGTTCTACTGAGGCACTTGTAGCTAAATTTAAGCTATTTTATCTAACCATTTCTGGGAAAGTTTTTGCGTTCAGAAAATCATGAAATGAGGAAGCAAAGCTGGTTGAATAAAATTGAACTTCTGGTGTTGAAAAACTTGCTTAGTAGTTGTTAAGGAAGGCTTTTGAAAAGATAACTACATAATTTTAGTGGTGCTCTAGAGTTCAATAAGCTTAGATAAATCGAGTTCCGTTCTGCGTGACTTCTGAATTTAATCGATGTGTGCATGACTAACGACAATCGATGCTTCGAAAAAATTCATTACCATGCAAGGAACCTCTTCACTCCCTAGCTCCGGCCACGTCGGAACGCGCCCCTCTCTTACAGGAGCTCTGAGAGGCCAAGCACGTCCATAAATCCTTTTCCTCACAGGAAGAGGTCTGGGTGTCTCGCCTAACCCCCTGAAGCTGTGAGGAAGTCTGCTATTAACATTCCAGAGTTGCGGGCTATGGTAGCAAGGCTCGAGTATGTCGTACACATTCAAATCTTGGAGTAGCTACAATGAGTCGAGAAGGACAACTTCAAGTTAAGTTTTTTAAAAAAGCATTATAAGAAATTGTCGAAACGGGTATTAATTAAATAGGTTTTAACTTACGTTGTCTATGTTGTCTAATTTTGCCTGGCAGTTGCTATTTGTGGCGTTCCAAAAGTTGCCTTCGCAAGCAGCACTTGTCTCCTGCAATCATCATATATATGGAGTTGATCGATCAAGTTGTGTTATGAAACGATCTAAAACGATAATAATCTTATCGTCAATGGAACCAGCAATTGGTGTTGTTATATCACCCACCTTAAAGATGCTGTCGGATATGAGTCCCATTCCATGAGCAAATGGAACAAGCGCATTACCGTCAAATTCGGTGTCTGTAACTCCATTCCCAACTATATAACCCTGAAGGACATACAATTATAAACATAACCATTTTTTTTAAAATTGATTCAATATAGAAAGGACTTATTCTATTCGGAGCGAAAAAATGGTAATACCTTAAAGTTTAAGACTGGTTTTACACCAGCTTCAATACCTGCAGAAGATCTCAAAATTTACTTTCACTCGATGTGATTGTGAATAATCAGAATAATATGTAATTATGTGACAGCTTACCTTTGACAACCTCATAAGAAAGTGTAGGAACATAAACTCCAGCATATGACTCTCCTGCTATGAAAAATGGATTCCCAAGGAATTCTGGGTATTGCTCAAACCACTGAAAATCAACAAACAATATGGTAATTAAGTTGTTGCAACCAAAAAAAATCAAGACAAGTTTAAGATAATTGCCTTCAGAAGAAAAATATGTGAATCAGAAGCTGTCTTAACATCTCCAGTATAGTAATCAGACTTGGTAGTTGAGTATGACAATCCAACACCAGCTGGGGAATCCAAATATATCACACTAGAAACCTGAAAAAGTCAAAATTGCCAACAAGAAAATATCCACAAACAATTAAACAAACATGTTCTATTGCACGAACTTGATTTTAATACATCACCTTTGACCAACTGTAAGGGTTCAAGTGCAATTTTGGTAGGTCTGAACGATCCTTTCCAGCTTCAAAATTGAATGGTCCTGCATTAATACATTTTTAGTGACATCATAAACATGTTTTGATTAGTAGATTATCTTTGTAGAGCAATTTTTAAGCTGAAGAAGCCTTATTGTGAATTAAGGGATGGGAAATGGTACCATGCTCGTAAACAAATCCGTCGAAGCTTGAGCAACCGGGGCCTCCGTTGAGCCAAAGCACGACCGGGTCCTTCTCGGGGTTCCCTTCAGACTCCACGAAGTAATAGAAGAGGTTTCTCCCATGATCCTCATCAACAGTTATGTACCTTCCAAATCATCATTAACTAGGAATTCAGAAGCAAGCAGAGGGTAATCTAAACCCAATAACTACCTTTTTTTTAAAAAAAAATTAAATTAAAAGCATATCCATGGAACCAATGAAATTTGAACATGATGTTGTTACTTGTTGGTGAAGAGAAACACCAACTTTTTGATATTAATAGAAACTAAAAAGGAAACAAGGGATCATGAACATGCACCTGTTTGATTTATCCAAAGTTAACAAATCAGGAAAAGAAATCTGCCAACTAGCATGTAAAGACCCTAACCATGTTTATGGGTTAACGGTGATTAGGTGGGCTTAATGGTGGAGGTTTGCACGGGGAGTTGAGGAGGAAATAAGAGGTGTGATGTTGCTGTGTGTGGGGGAGGCGTGGGTGAACAGTAGGCTGGGTGTAGGATGGAGGCTGAAGTGATGGGTGAGGGTTGGCTTGGTGGGTTTAAGAGGAAACCAACTCCTTCTCTTCTCCTTCTTCCTCTCTCCACCCATCTCTCTTCCTCTCCTGTTGCGCACGAGCTCCGGTGGTGAACGTGGATGCGTTGAGTGAGACCGGTGGAGAGCTCAGTGAAAGGTGGTGATCGTCGGAGACAAGCAAGGCGGTGAGCTGCGGTGTTCTTTGTCGATCTTCAAGTGAATGTATGTCAAGTTCTTGCATTAGAGGCATATAGTGATCACCTACGTTGGGGTGAGGTTTTGGTAGGTCGCGGGAGGTCGGAGGCCTCGTCGGCGACAAGTTGGGGCGTCGAAATCTCGGCTGGCGCGAGGTTGAAGACGTCTGTCGGTCGACCGAGTCCCTTGGACGGTCGACCGAACGTAGTGTTATTTGTCTGTCTGTTGTGTTCGGTCGACCGGGTCTTTGTGTCGGTCGACCGGAACTTGAGTGTACCGGCAGGATGCTAGTGTTTTCGGTCGACCGTTGATGACGTAGAAAATATTAAGTTGACCCTGTAAGTTTTCGGTCGACCAAAACCCATGAGTCGGTCGACCGATAGATTGGATTTTGATGTTGACCAGACTCTGGATTTTGACCTCGTTCGGTCGATCGGTTTTAGACCTTCGGTAGACCGTTACGATTTTTGTGTTGCGCAAATAGTTCGACCGTTGCAGACGCTTCGGTCGACCGATTCCCTTGAGGAAACTGTCGACCGAGTGTCTCTTTTGGTCGACCGTTTTTGCACAGGACAGAATTCCTGGTTCCGCTTAGGATGCCAACTATGTCCACGGACACCCGTGTCCTCGCATTGTGCGTAAGCCGGGAGGTGACGGTGGGCGCGTTACGTGTGCCTGCCCAGGGACCGCCGTGTGAAAGAGTGAGTGTCCGGAACGCGTCACCTCCATGTATGGATCGTGACAAATCTGGTGGATCGTTTGACTCGCGTTAGAGTAGCAGCCTGAGGGATCATGAATCTCATTGCTTCAGCAACACGCAACTGTTGACGGGTGCAGCGACTACCGACCGATGGCTACGGAGGCACAGTGACTACCGGCCAGGATTGGCGACGGAGGTCCAGAGAGGTACCGACCTATTGACGGCGACGGAGGTCGCGACCCTGCTCGTTTGGAGCCGGAGTTGGTGTTGCACGTGGAGCTCGTTGACCATGCGGACTTCGGTTCAGATCTGTCGATTGTTTGACCCTGTGTGTGGCGGATATGTTCGACCGACCTTGTTAGGCAGTGATTGCACGTGCCCGTGCGGCCCGTGTGGCGGCGGGAGGGCCCCTGTGCGGCATGTGTGGCGGCAGGGAGGATCGCGCGTAGCCTGTGTGGTTGCGGCGATGGACTGCCGATGATGTGTTCTGGCAGGTAGCTCGACTGAGCACCTATCGAGTTATATCCCGTGCGGTCTGTGTGGCGTCGGTTGATGGACCGACCTGAGCGACGACTCCGTTGGTGTGGTGGTGGACCACGATGTGTTTCAGATCTGATTCTACCTGCGCGGAAGTGTGAATGCCTCCTCACCGATCCCTTGACTTGTGTAGTCGCGTGTGGGGATGTGTTGCGTACTGTCCGTTAGACCGTATGTGCCTACGGTAGGTCTCTACGGGGACCCGATGTTGGAACGTGCAGCCTGTGTGGCGGCGGTGTTGTTTGACCGTGTGACATGTGTGGTACCGGTGGTTGTTGGACCGTGTAGCCTGTGTGGCGACGGCGATGTTGCGGACCGCGAGGCCTGTGTGGTGATTGTAGACCGCGGGGCCTGTGTGGCAGCGGGAACGATTGTAGGACGGATGTCCGGTTTTACTCTTGTGGATGTTTACTGCTTTGTATTTCATGTCATGATATACTAGTATGTTATGACATATAGGTGAGCTTGTCATACGGGGTTTCCTTATGGAAACTCAGGCATTGTTGTTGCATCTTTTTCAGGACCGCGATAGGTTCCGGCGGGTGGTGACCGAGGGAGATTGCACTCTGGGACTGGATCCTGTCGTCTACCTATTTAGGTTGTTGTGATTGCATGTTTTATGTATTTTGTATTCCGATGTAATCACTCTTTTGACAAACTCTTATGTAATATGGTGCACCTTATGTATTTGGGTATTTCTTTCAGTAATGTCCCCACTATTGATGGTTTTATCCACGTGTTTCCCTTGATTTTAAAAGTTTAAATTTTCCACTGTTCGGGGATGTTACATATCATCTAGCAACTTTAAAAAAATTACAAAATCAAAATCCATAAGGCTGATAAAGATGCATTTTGAAACAAGCAAAGACATGCCCATCAACACCACAAAACTAAACTAAAATTGGTCCACAGTGAACTAAGCATGAATTGGAGAAGATATAAATTACATTTGGCCCATGAGTTATGACTCGATTTTAATTTGATTTCCTAAACATTAAAACGTCACAATTACACATCTTAAATTTTGAATATGTAAGACATTGTCTTCTTCTCTACCAATAAATTGTTAATCTTCAATACATTCACTTTTTTTGTTTTGTTTATGAGAATGCATCTAACCGTAATGATAAAGTTAGATTCAAATTCACAAGTGATTTAATTTAAATAAAATCGTATTGGCATCAAATTTAAATCACATATGACAAATAAGAATTGGATATGTCGTAAATTTGAACGTAATTCACTAGGCACTTTTTAAAACATAAAAAAACTAAATATATTAAAAACTGACAATTTATCATGAAAATGGGGCAAAGTGTTGCGGATGCAAAATCTAAGGGATAAAATTATGATGTTCCAAAGTGTAGGGGGTCAAACTGAATGAGTCATAGTTTAAAAGGTAAACTGTATCATTTACCCTTAAGATAAAGAGAAATACTACACCCCGAATAATGAATTGATATCTTATAAAATTTGGAAAAGTACTATACCCCAAATAATGAACTGGTATCTTATAGATTTTGGAAAACAAGAAGGTACACTTTTATGCATCTACAATCTATATACTAAACACTAAAAGAAAACGAGAATAAGAAAAGTCCATCCATACTAGACAAACAATACACCAACCAAAAACACAACAATCAGACACCAATCTTAATTAGACATCCAGAAACAATACATAAAACCAGAAAGAACTCCCATAAAAAATACACTTAAAATATCCAAAAGAACATGAAAAGCAAATCAGCCACAGAGCTCAACATCTCTGGACTTTGGTCAAAACAGATCCAAAACAAGCATTGACCCAAAACACCCAACAAACCCACAAACCCCATCAAACCACCAAAACATCCAATTAACTCAGAAATATCTCATCTTTCTATTAGAACAGTTACCCGCCATAGTGTTTGGAGGGAAAGGCACGGTCGAAACCGGGAATTGCAGAGATGAGAGCCTTCTCCGGTGCCGCTGAGACCACCGCAATGGTGAGGAGGAGAGCTAGAAGGAGAGGAGGAGGAGGAGGAGGAGAAGCCATTGATGGGAAGGAGGAGATATAGAGAGAGTTCTGTTTGAGGAACTCTTTTGGAGAATGAGATTATGTTTGTTATAAAGGAGTTGGTAGTTTGTTGTTGAAGTGAATTTTTAGTGTTCATACCCTTACATAATCATCATTTGCATGTCCACTTCCTTTTTGTTATTTTTTCTCTTGCAATTTGTGGTGTTGTAGGTGATTTCTGAGTCCATAATAACCGAACAACGTGTAAGCTGACCAAGGATATGATAGTAAGACCTTAGACACATACTTATTTATTGGTTTGCGCTGATTTTTTGACATAAGGAAATTTATTTGTGTGTTTTAAGTTTTATTCTCGTTGTAAATAGATTACTCGATTGGTTGAGGAGTAAAGTCCACACCATGATACCAATACTTGAGTTGTGCGGTTGGGTACTAATTAGACCTGGAATTTGACACGAAACACGACACGAAAAGTTTGTGTCTGGGTTTACTAATTTTGTGTCGTGTAGTCGGTACACGAAATTTTTTCTGTGTCGTGTTCGTATCTGACTGATCGGGTACCTGAAAGTACAAGAAAACCGATTACCCGATTACGGATTACCCAAGTATCAAATTACCCAAATACCAAGTTATCCAATTACCCAATTAACAATCATCCAATTTCAGGGAAATCATGTATTTTCGTGTACATGGTGTACAATTTTCATGTAACTTCGTATATAATCGTATATCGAGTCGTGTCATCGGTACAAGATATGCACACGAAAAAAAATCGCATACAACTGTGTTGTGTTACACGATTTTGCAACCGTGTCATGTTCGTGTCTCCAAAATGAGACAAAATCTAACCGTGTCGTGTTCGTGTCCACAAAAAACGCCTAATATACACGGAATTACACGACACAAAAGTACATGAAACGACACGATTGTTAGGCATAGTATTAATTGTTGGTTATTAGACCTTAATCTATGTTAATTTTGATGATTAATCAAACTAATCTTAATCAATCAACTTAGTCAATCAAAGTGGACAAAAATGATTACATGCATTGCATATATACTTGTATGTGTGCAAATTATTTTAATAGATTGATCAAGATTATTAAGAAAAGAAGCATTTGGACAAAAACTCAAGATTGTAACAAAACTTTGGACCAAAACATGTAATTTTTCATTTATTGAGTCAATAAAATCAAATGTAAACTTGAGCACTGAAAATTTGGTCAACATCCAATTCGGACAACCGAAACCCCAACGGATGACCAAACTTATAATATCAATAGTCGTTAGCTTCTTACTAGATTGCTCCACTTAAATGACCGAATTCCCTTGGCCGATTTTGGATTTTATTTCAACGATCATATTTCTCTTTTATTTAAGAGACCATTTGCATAGTCCATTTCGGACGACCGATCTCCTATCGGTCAACCGTTTATATCTTGGTCTTTGGTGCGTAATGACTCTTTCCACGTGTCAATATAGCCGTTGGACTCACAATAGATATTTGATTTTCAACTGTTGGCGCTAAAAGACAAACTCTTGATCCGATCGACCAAATTGGTCCTGGACGACCAAATTTTTTGTGACAGAGTCGATTAAATCCTTACTATTATTTTTGATCAACCAACCAAACCAAATTTGGTCAACCAAAATTAAACCAGAGGAAATTTGACAAAAGTTACTGGAAGTTGATGATCGAATGTCAAATTTCCTGGAAGTTGGTGATCGATTATCCAACCTTTGTTTGGTCCGCCGAAAGTTTTATTTTGACCAAGTCAACTTTTATTTGCAGACAACCATTCTTCAAACGGTCGACCAAATCTGTGCAGATTTCTGGCCGAGCTTAAGTTACATCATCTCTTTCTTTAGTCCAAATCTCACTAACTCTTTCAAACGACTAGTAGAGTTTGAAACCTTATAAATAGGAGTTCATACATGAGTTTTACACACTAAGACACCTCTCTATACTCTTATCCTTTGTGCCTAAACATCAAACACTTTTAAGCTCTCATTTCCTACACTTAAAGCCAAACTTCATCACTTGTGTATCAGTTCTTATCATATCCAAGTGTGCTCAAGTCCAGAGTATTAGTTAGTGATTTTAATTTCATATCCAAGAATCACCAAAGTTGTAAAACTTCGAGGAAGCTTCCTTTTGGGTTGTGAGATGTGAAATCAAGCAATGCGAGGTTATTCGCAAGACTCGTGGTGTAAAGCGGAGATCTCAGCTCGGAGTAGAGATCAAATAGTGGAAATCTAAGTGTGACTCAGAAGAATGAGTGGGGCTTGAAAGATAAGACTAGATCATAGTGGTTGACTTCTATACAATATTTGTGTCGATTTTGTGATTTACTTGTTTTATCTCTACTTAGTTTTAATTCCGTATTTAGTAGAGCTTTTAGATTATCATTAGAGGATCATCATTCTAAACTAACCATTACTAATCTTGTAGTTCTTGGCCTATGGGAATTATGCCACCGCATAATACATAGGTACACATATCAACATATATGATTACCATTCTCACAAACATGAAATTCAAATATGTGTTCCCAAATCTATTCATTGGGATCAAATTTCACCCCAAATCTGTGTATGTCATATAATTAATAATCATAACTAAGAAAGATAACAAAATGGATATGTAGCGAGTGGACAAATATGAAAAATTTCAGGTCTACGAATGTAATATCTTATTATCTACAGCTATAGCAAACTGATTTTTTGGACAACTGATCACCACTTAAGATATTTACATTAGAACGATTTTTCGCCAATAAAAAGTAACATCACCTTTGACAAGGTTTTAGGCACCAACTCTAATTAGTAATTACACAACACAATTGTGTCAAAAATATCGTGGCTCACGTAAGCAGCGTTTAGCACATGCCATATTTATTTTGTTTTGCTTGTTCGATGTGACTTAAGAGAAGTTCTTGCAAGTATACCCTCCATTTCAATATTTTGACTAATACCCTCCAAATTTGGGTGTTACATAATAATAAAATGTTAATTTTTTATATATACCATTATGTCAAACTACACTCCAATCATGTTAGAGTCATATTAACTTGTAATATGTTCGATTAAATGTAAGGTCAAATTCGATTCTATGTATCCACAATTGATTTCATGTTAGGTTTAAGTCTTGACCGAAGTAGTTACAATGTCTATACTCTATAGTTAGAACTTTAATTTGATAAACCTTGCTGATGTATCAACCATCTAATCATGATAAGTTATGATAATTAAGATTGTTAGCTTGGGTATTAAGAAATACCATGAAGGAAAATGACTTTTAAGCAATTATGCACCAGACTTTAATTAAACTCAAAACCCATGTGAAAATATTAAATAATGTGGGATGTTGATAGAAATCCTCCCTTATAAAAGTAGTATAATAATATCCTACTTCCAAAGGAAACAAGTAAACAACCAACCACACGATGAGGTGAGAGTGGAGTCAATGGGATTCCTTACCAATCACTACTCTAAGGAGCGAGTGGTGCAGAAATTATGTAAAGTGGAACCCACTTTCCAGGAAATGTGTTTGCCAAGTATGGGAAGTATGATTAATTGTGGGAATGATTGGGGTTGCACACAAGTGATATTATGGTTATTATTGTTTGGATAAGAAAAAAATGTTATTTTCCCCTCCCAAAACGAGTCTACTGCTGAGATTTCATTGATCCATCATTCAGAGAAAACACAAACCCAACACACATGTTTATGTATCAAAAAACATAAACAAACACATGTAGTATGTAGAATCACATTTTGATTAAGAAACTAAAAAAATTGAAACCCAAAGGTAAACATGCCCAACATGCAAATTTGTATTTCCGCGATTTAAATATGTGCCGATACAAACTTAACTATGGATATTTTTCAATAATGACTATTTGTTTCGAAGCGGATGATATGCGAGCGGGCACAACTAGGGGTATAAACGGGTAGGGTATGTTCTTACTCCTACCCAGCTAAATTAACGGTACGAGTACATACTTGGCTCAAAAACCATACTCGACCTGTACTCGCTAAGTTAGTGGGTACCAGGCGGATATAACATAGAAAAAAATATAATATATATTAACGAGTATATGGGTATGAGTAATGCGTATACCCGTACCTGACCCATTTATTAACCGGCTAAACAAGTACAATTATGAACTTTTAAACGAATATGATTTTTTGTACTCGTACCGGACCGAAATGGGTGACCGGATATACGGGTATTATCGCCCTGTTTACACATTTTCTCAAAATCAAATATGAAAATGATACGACAATTGGACCCTTAGTTCGTTTTGAAACTGCATCCGAAATATATAGTGTCCCGTTTTTGGTCGCTCTAATTTTTTTTAAAACTAACCTGTCACTTGTCCCTTCCTTCGGTAACTGTCTCACTCTACTCCGCCAACAAACCTCTGATTTTGTCACTCTCGCTCCAAAACCTGACGCCCACGGAGATTGTTATTGAACCCAACCAAACCCACTGTCACTCCAATCTCACCGCCAAGGTACCTATTTTGGTTCTTCCGTAGATTGAGTAATTTGGGTGTGATTTTAGATTACAATAGTTGTGGGTTTTGGTTCTTCGATGAAATGTCTGGCGATTCCATCGGATTTTGCAGTATTGAGATTGATTTAGATGTTTGACGATTCCATCGGATTTTGCCCATTTGTGTTGGATTTTGGTGTGGAGTTGGAGTTTGGGAGATTTGAAGTTATGGAAATGTGAATTGTGTGTTGGAAAGTTGTTAGGATGATGATTTCGAATAGAAATTGTGTTTTACAATGAGTTAGTGTTTCTTTCATATTGTTTGGATTGGTTTTGGTGATTAAATATGTTTGTTGAGGTTTAGTATATGAAAACCGTGAAATTTAACTTGGGAACTTTTGTTGTATAAATTTAGATATTTGGCAATTCCGTCAATTTTTGTTCATTTATTGTTGATTTGGTGTGGAGTTGAGTTTGGGAAATTGTAGTGGTGGAAGTTGTGAAATATTTTGTTGGAAAGCTCTTAGTATTATCGTTTGGAATAACAACTGTGGATTTCACGATATATTAGTGGGTTTTTTTTCATGTCTATTGGGTTGGTTTTGGTTATTAGATCCACCTGTTGGGGTTTGGGCGGTGAAATTATTATTCTTTTTCCCCACTACACAAGGGTAGTATTGGAAATTAGATACAAAAATACTCTAACTTGGTTGCAGTGCCCAAAAAACTAGAAAGAACAAAATGAGATGAAGGGAGTAATTTTCCTTCGTCTTGGATTTCCCAAGTAGATATGATTTCTTTCAGGGTTTCGTGTTATTTCCAGTGTAGATTCAACTTCGTCTGGCATTCGTAATTTATCTTCTATACTTAACATTGTCTTCTGATGGGATTGTCCAACCCAGTGTTCTGAAATGCGACTGCATATGCGGATGCGGGCGCGATGCGGGGGAGAAGCGCATCACATCTCCCCGATGCGGCCTGCCCGATGCTTTAATAAAAGATTAAACCCGCCAAACCCGCCAACCCACCCCGCATAGTCTAGTCCATCCTTACGCGGGAATGGTAGCAATTTTTTTTACCCCGTCCCACCTACCCGCTTAACTTTAGCGGACGGATAGCGGTGGGGCGAAAACCCACCCCGCCTCGCTTACAACCCTAAAAAAACCCCTACTGAATCCAATAACCGTGGGCCGGAGCGGAAGCAAAATCCGAATCCGAAGCGTCTCGTCTTTGGAAGAAAAGCGTTGATTGAACAAAAAGAACAAACAAACCCCACCGTCGTCGGACGGACGGGCCGCGATGGATGATGATGTTGCCGAGCAAGCCTCCAAAACCCGTCGGATCGCCGAAGACGCCACCGAATTCAATCCTTCCTCCAACCAATCCCCGGCGGAGGAAGCGAAGATGAAAACGAAAGAAATCCTGGAAGAGATCCAGAACACAAAGAGTATTTTGCTGTCGACGTACAAGGACGAGGTCAAGGCGATATTCGCACGTCTCATTACCGACTTCGGACTCGACCCGGACGCCTAGTATCCCTACACTCTGGAGGTGAAACAAGACGTGGAGATGGGTCGGTTCCTAGACGATGTATACCCCTACGAAGAGGACCTCAAGTCGAGCGGCGCCACCGCAGCGACCCTGACGATGGATCAATGGCGTGCTCAACTTCTGCGCTTCTGCCCTTCCGTTCTCCGTGTGGTCAAGTTGTTGCCCGTAGTAATTTCTTATCACTTCAACATAGATTTGGTGACCACAAGAACCAACTTCGAAGAAGATGTCGCCAAAAAACAGATCTTAGAGCTCGCGGATTATGCGCTAAGCGAAGGCGGTTTTATTGTAAGCCCTGCCTGACTCGACTCCAATCGATTTGATTACTTTTGTTTATAATCTACTCTAATTCACGTCTTTCGCTTTCAATGATGCAGGTCCCCATCGTATTTTGCGTACTCCATATTGCGGTGATAAACAACTGCTTCTCTCTTCTTACATCCTTAGTTTCGTACCATGCCTTCCTGGTTGGTTTTTCATCTTTCTCTCTTTCATCCTTATGTTGTTCTTCATTTTCAATTTTTAGCTATATTTAAATTAAATTGTGCATCAAAAGATGTTAAAATGTGATGATGTCTCGTTTTCCGATTTCATGGTCTTTCCATAATTATTCCCATATAAATAAGGTATTTACTATTTAGTATTTACTCATATTGTACTTTATTTCAGCTTGTTGATATGGTTTTTATATTGTTCTTATCTTGTTGATTATTTTATCATAAAATTACCGTCTGATTTCTATAAGATTTCAATAAGATACAACATATTGTATGATTTGTTAGATACTAATTCATTTGTATAAGATACTAACGTTCAACTCGTGCGTTGCTCGCTTCTTAAATATTGATCATTACCTATGAGATAACTGATGCTTCAAGATTACACAGTTTTAGTGGAGTAAAAAAATACTTATTGATTATTTTCATTGATTGGTATTGGAAACCCACATGTGCGATTTTTATTCTGTTCATTTGAATTTATTTGTTCGAGTAAGTTGTTTCATTTGAATTTCGCTAGGTCTATTAAGATTTGCCTTATAAAGTTGGTCTAAAATTTTGATACAGGAATTTTTTGAAGATATGTAATATTCAATGGTAGGCACATTTTTTGGTAGATTTTTCTTGTCAGATTTCAGGCTCTATTTTATGCTGTAAGATTGTATCTGTTATCGATACTGATTCCTCAAAATACGTGGACATAGTAGTGACAATCACACAGGTAGGTCGAACCTCAACTTAAGCATTTTTTCCCTTTTTATTTTTGTTTTGCACTTGCGTTGGTTGGAAAAGAATATATTTGTGTGCGTTTGAAGCTCTAAGTTAATGCTTCCTTGCTTTCGTTAGATTTAGTGGAAAGCTAGTTTGTTTTTATTATTTGTTCGTTGCTTTCTTTTGTTGGGTGGATTTTCATGGAGGCAATCATAGACTTATTTGTGGTTTGCTTATACCTTTATTACTTGAGACAAATTACAAATTGGTGTTTCTTTTGTTATTTGCTGGGTGGAAATAGATGTACCACTTTTAGTTCTCCCCAACATGTCAACCATGCAACCGTAATGCTCGGGAGTAGGAATGATTCCATACTTCTAATGTTTTCAAGAATCAGAAACGTTAAAAAAATCAAATATTTATCCTAAACTTAGAAATTATACACGACAATATACAAATATGTACTAATACTTAGAAACGATGAAAATGACAATATATATACATAAAGTAAAAACATGACAAGATACATATATCAATCAAGTGGTCCAAAAAACATTCACAAAGAAATTTATTTATTTGTAAAATTGTTATTCTCCATATAAATTACATATGAAAAATGGTATGAACAGTTTACATTGAAATCATAAGTCCACAAGTTGAGCATGACGATACACAAATATGCAATATGATGTAATGAATTTGTATGATGTAAATCCAAGTAAATGTTAAACAACAGTAAGGACGGGATGAGTTTGTTCAATTTTTTTTTCGTAATTATAAATAGATCAGATAATGTCATCGATGGACTTGATAGAAATAGGTATGCTTCACCTTCTCGAACATGATTATTAGTCAGGAAATGACTTATTGTAGGCCATCGTTGCTGTTGTCGTAGTTAATTTCCTTTACGTATGAAAATAGGAAGACAAAATCATTATGTAGTTGTGGTATGCCTATTTCAGTTTTAGTTTAAAATTATGAACTTTAAAAGAAATAGAACAACCGAATAATTTTCATTTCAATAAGGATATTTCTTTTGCAAAGCTAATTTTTAAGTTTCATTCTAGGTGGTAATTAAATTCAGTAGTACGTGCTGATTTGAACCATGTGCATTATTTTTGACCTCAGTTAACACTTCCGTATAGACGACATTCTTTCTGTGGCCTGGACGACTATTGGCACTGTGTTGTAGTAATATTTTTAACCTTGCTCGTGATGTTGCCCTTGAGACTGCTACATACAACTGCCCATGTGAGAAGACTGGAGTTTGCAAATTTATACCAAATTTTCTTAATGTTTGTCCTTGACTTTTATTTATTGTCATTGCAAAAGCTAAGCTCAGAGGAAACTGACGGCAGTTCAATAAGAAAGGAGTAAAAGACCGTGGTGCCACCATGTCTATTCTGAAAATGAGAACTCTTTTACCAATATCACTCCCAATGAGGATTTCAGCATCTATTACACGTTCTTCTAAGGATTTAATTAGTAGTCGAGTGCCATTACATAAGCCAATAGATTGGTCGAGGTTCCTTAGAAGCATCACTGGTGCACCAACTTTCAGGACCAATTCATGGGGTGGGATCCCATTAGTTTTTATTGAATGTAAAATCCGGTGGATAAAGAGATTTGTCAAAGCTGGTTGCTTCATTGATAGACACATTATCTGAACTTAAATATATGCGTTCCCGACCACCAACTCTTCGTAAGAGACGGGCATTCAACTCGTCTACTTCATCTCTTGGAGCAAGTATGCTCCTTTCATGGAAATATGATGTGGGCCTTTCAGATGTACATAGGTCTCCATATATCTCATCTATGAGTTTTTATGTTCCACCTAATGGATCGATGAGCAGATCTGTTGGAATTTGAATCCAGCATTCTTCTGAGTCATCATCAAAATCAGAAATGCTCGTTTGGATACTCCCATCACCAACGTTAGTAAGCCAGTCTGCAAACTGCAAGGCATCTACGTTATTCTGAACATCATGCTCATGTTGAATCCTCATATTCTTGGTTAAGTATAATATTTTGCAATCATTCCATATGTTTGATCGATGAAGGCTTGCATCTACCACGTCATCTCTTTGCCCCTTTGAAATAACCGGTAGTATTTGACGAAAATCCCCTCCTAAGGCCATTGTTATTCCTCCAAACACACGAGAATTTGCAGCAGGTCTGATACTTCGCAAGATGTCTCTCAAAGAAAGATCTAGGGCATCAAATGCATGTTTATGAATCATTGTAACCTCATCCCAGATTATGAGACATGTTCTTTGTAGTAGCTTTGCCAAATTAGATTGTTTGGGAATAGAGCAAGTGGAAAATTCATCTAATTCCAAAGGAATTTCGAAACGTGAGTGAGCAGTCCGACCACCTGGTAGCAGCAAAGAGGCAATTCCTGAGGAAGCCACTGTTGAAACTATTTTCCCTTGACCACGTACATATGAATTAATTGTTCTCCATAGATACGTCTTACCAGTGCCTCCACCACCATAAACAGAGAATACATTTCTAGTTTCATTGTTGCAAGATGCGACAATTGCATCAAAGATTCTGCGTTGGTCGAAATTTAATTTGGATTGTAGGTGTTCTGATTCTTGTTGCAACAAATCAAAATCATATAGAAGTTCCTCTCTTATAAGCTTATTACTGCAACTATCTAAGTCATCCACTTTAGGAGAAGGCATTTGAGTGTAATCAGCCAAACTTTTTCCATTTTTACTCAAAATTTCATTTATCAATATCAATGCTTTTCTTTTTAATTCTGACTCACTTATTGGTACATCTAGATATTTGAATCATCGGGTTGCAATGGATCTAAACATAGCACATGTGTACCCAATATTTTCCCACAACTCTTTTGGACTTGCAGCTGCTCCGACCAACAATATGGAGACAAATAAATGCCTGAGTTGCCAAGTTGAAGCCCATTGTGTTGCATCAGCAAATGCATGATCCATTCATTATCGTTGTTTAGAAGACCAAGTGCTGCACATGCTTCTTTGTACGTGTCATATGTAACCCCTTGGATGGTTCATACATCTTTATAGCTCTGTGACCCTTCTGCAACATGAAGTAGCATCCTTAAATAATATAACTCCCCTGAAGCCAAGTTTGCATATGGAAGCCTACCTATTAAGATTCCTCGTTTTCTAGGTTTCCAAGTATTTGTTGATTCATCCCAAACCCATTTCTGTGGAAATTGTACACATATCTCTTGCTGCAATATGAACTTGATTGGTAGTAAACCACTCAGTTAGCATTGTTCTTGTGTTATGAACTCGATTTGCAACTGCTTGTAGTGAATCTGAATTAGTGAATATGACATTTTGTTGATCTGGTAGGTGGTATGCTAATTTTTGAACAACTGGATGTCTGTTATGAAGTCTGTAATAAAAAATTCTCCAAGGAGACTCTGCTGCAGATATGTATCGACAATCTAGATATGTTCGGATCTCATCATCGACAATTTCGTCTGACTTACTTAGCTTAAGTGTGGCTCGATCAAATCCTTTGTGGACGTATTTGAAGAGGTACTTAACAGCTTGGCTGTGGTTGCATAACTCTACATTAATGTTTGCATCATATTTTATGGAAAGGTCAATGTTGTATGGTTCCACCCATTTGTTATCAATCGTGCCACTACGGAGGGTTATTGTTCTCCCATTGTCCGTCCCTCCTTCGGTAGATGGCAAAGCCATTTTTATTAAATGTGGTCACTGCATTGAAACGTTTGGGGTAACTCTTCGAACATTTTCCTACAATCATGCATGGTGACTTTCTATTGAAAGGTCCACATGGACCATGAAGCATGCATCTACTGACAGTTTCATATGCAAGGGGTTGAGTAATGGGATCATGTATTTCTGCACAAATGAACCTGTCAATGTGTTCAGTTGACTTTATTTTGTCTTCCGCACTTAATGTCACAAGAAGATGGACATGAGGTAGACCACGTTTTTGAAATTCTACTACGGACAAATCTGTGAACATTAAAGATTACATAAATAGATGTTGAAATATGTTTTTTTATAGTTCTAATAAATGATCTATGGTGTTACCTGACACAATATTCCTTTAACAATGTTGGCTTGTAGCTTGCGAAGCTTAATATGGAACACGCAAGCCACTATGTCTGTAGAGTTTATTGTTCTAGATTCCGACATCTGGATGGAATTCTGGTCGAGACATTCTGGACACCGGATGAAATCTAAATAGTATTCTAGGTGACATTCTGGACACCAGACGAAATCTAAATAGTATTCTGGGCGACATTCTGGACACCAGACGAAATCTAGACAGGATTTTTGTGTGACATTCTAGACCCCAGACAAACTCTGGACTAGATTCTGGACAAAGTCCGGACCAATGTTTCTGGACTCTGGATTCTGGACTGGAAGGAGAATCTTGACAAGAATCTCTGGACTGTTATCATACACTTTCTGGGTGAATTTCTGGATCGTACATTCTGGACAACAAGTGGAATTTGGACTAATTTCTGGACAAAGGCATTTTGGACATTTGGACCAGAATTTTAGACACGTGGAGTCTGGATGCTGGACTGTGAAGCTGGAACAAATTCTGGATGAGTCTGGACATCTGGACCAGACTTTATGAATTCTGGATTGGATTCTGGACAAATCCTTCTGGACGAACGCTGGGCGAAGTTGTACCAGATAGTCTCAATTGTGGACTGAAATGATTTGGCGAGGTGATGCTAGACAAAACTTCCTAGACTCTGGACCGTGGTTTCCAGACCATTATTTATGGACGAACAATGGGCGATGCTGGACTAGACATTCTAGACTCTAGACTCCTGGATTCTGGACTGGCATTTTTGGACCACATTTTTCTGGACGTATGATGGGCGTTGTTGGACTCGATTTTCTGGACTCTGGACTGGGGTTTTCGGACTCGTACGAACTCTATCTTTGAATAATTGGAAACAAATAAATTTGAAAATACCCTAACAAACAACAAAATGACAACATGAAATTTCCCAACAATGTTGAACAACCAATCCACGCATAGACGAAGACATTTATCATACAAAACTTGTGGTATTGTACAACCAATCCATATTTATTGAAAACGTTTCATTCAAGTTTGGTAAGGTCCGCTTCTTTTGGAGTTCTATTTGGTGTTTCTTGAACACCACACCCTCTAAAAGTTATTTTGCAACACGAAGCGTAAGTTTTTCTCAGTTACTTTAATTGTAAATGAATACTCTTTTCCAAGCGATCTATTCACAATTTCTTCAAGTTCGTCAGATAAATTTGGCTGCAAAGAAAAGACCACACTATGAGTATGATATTCATTTCTTTCTCTAAATGATTTTTTACCAGTACTAATATATAATAATTAAGCATACATAAACACACACGTACTATTAAATAAGAGCGAAATTGTAAATGTTGTAGTTTACCTTTTGCATAATTTGTAGAAGTTCAACTTTTGTAGTGTTTATTACTTTGCTTGCGTCTTCACCAAAAAGTGTTAGATTCATGTCTCCCATTTCATCAGTTACTTGTATCTTAGCCTGCATTATAAACAACAAATTTGATGTTAGTTATTATTGTCCAAGTACAATATGGTTAAATAATCTGGGTATCAATAAGTAATAAAAGTTGTTCTGAGGGAGAATTGATTGATTCGAAGGTTATTACATGGCAACAAGATCATTTGCTTGGTTGTTGCAATTTGTACACTTCCCTTGGTTGTCTAGCCTTAGGGATGAATAACATTTCTCACAGCACTCATACCACAAACATTGGTTTATGTCTATTGCAGTGATATTCCTAACAATGTTTAGTAACGTGGACTGTAAAATGTTGTTTTCTATTCATATTTTTTGGTTCTATAGATTCTAGAGAAAGTTAGAATAATATCGGAAACCTACCTGTCCACATAGTTCGTTACACCCTGGGGTCAAGTCAATTATTTTGACTTGTTCAAAGTGCAAGTTGTTGCATTGATTGATTATGGATGATGGGTCGCTGATTGGAATGAATTTCAACATAATTTGTTGCTATCCTGAAAGTAAAATGAGTTGTATTCTTAGAAAGTTTAACTTGTGTCCCACCTAAATTGATGAAGCAAGATAAGTTGTGTGCATGTGTTACTCTTAAGTAAACAATTTGCATTGGAAATTATAAGTTAACAGACAGTAGTATGTATCAATGTTATTGTGTGGTTATGTGAAAGCTTTTATTCTATTTTGTAAGACCGTGAATGCAACTTAGTTCTAATCGATTTTACGTTAATTACCTATTTATTTAGGTAATCAAGGAATGCACAACGGAATTAAAAACTAAACAAGCAAGTAATGAGGAAATAATACAAACCACAAGAAGGTGCCAGATTTTATAGAGGTTCGGCCTCCCGCCTACTTCCTCGCTTGCAAGCTCCGCTCGAACTCTC
The DNA here is from genome assembly GCA_963682175.1 of Triglochin maritima. NCBI lineage: Eukaryota > Viridiplantae > Streptophyta > Magnoliopsida > Alismatales > Juncaginaceae > Triglochin > Triglochin maritima. Next base: position 6,510,920 of record OY821782.1, on the reverse strand, counting down.
TCGAGCTCCACTCGCGTCTTCACTATCAACCTCATTCCTGGCCGAGATTAAGTTTTTACACCACAAGCACCGCGAACACCTTCACTTGCTTGATTTCTTCCTCTCACAATCCGAGAGGGACACTTTGGGTTTTCACCGAAGTCCTTGCTTCTTTACAACAGGAGGTTGAGTGGATCACTCACTCTCTAACTTGAGCACACTTAGCTTAGGATATGGAATTGATCTAAGATGTGAAAGTGTAAGCTTGGAGAGTAGGATTTGGGGAATGAGAGACTTGGAGCTTTCTCTTAGATGTATATAACAATAGAAAGTGTAACAGATATGTAATTGTGTCATGGGAACACCTATTTATAGCCGTTAGGGTTAAGTTGGGTAAGGTTTGAGTGAGATACGCAAAATAGAAACCTACAGGACCCAATCAGAGAAGGTTCAATCAACCGAATTGGGTAGAACGGTCGACCGGTTGGCCATTTTGAACAATGTTCGGTCAACCAATAAGAGAATAGTCGAACGAAACATGTTGTAAGTTAGGTACACTTAAGTTAATGGTCGAACACCGAGTAGGGTTCGGTCGACCGTAAACTTCCAGACTCTACGGGGTTGACAAAAATGATGGTATTCGGTCGACCGAAACAAGGTCCACGATTGACCAGAAACTTCCAGGCAGTTTGGGTTTGTCGAGACATTTATGTTCGAACGACCGCAGCAGGTCCACGGTCGACCAATAGACAATTGTATTTGGGGTATGAGTGAATAATTAGAATACGACAGTTTGTATAATACAACAAGTCTAACAGTCAGAAAAATAAGTTTACACAGTCGACCAATCAGGTGGTAGAAAACACTATTTGTTTAAAGGAACAAACGGTTGACCGAAGTTCTGAAACCGGTCGACCGAATTGGTTCTGGCAGTTCAAAATTTGTTTAAGTGTTTTCCAGTTCTAGTTTGGGTGATCTATTGAAATTCAATATGTGTGAAATTTTGTTTGTGACTTCTATAAGAAACCTAGTGTGTATGTGAGTGGTTTTTAGCTCAAGTATGCTCAATTACACATAGTTCCTATGACTCAAAATAAATCAAGATTACATGTCTTCAAATGAGTTTTATTACATGTCTTGACTTGATTTCCTTTCTTCCTTGAGTCTTGATCACTTGTAGAGGTTAACACAATGCAATATATATGTTATGCAATATGTGTGCTGCTCTACATTGATTACAATTAAGATTAGGTTGATTAAATCATCAAAAATATAGATTAAGACAAAAAAACCAACATATTTAACTTGAGTAATAATGATCACTTAACAACATTCTTAAATTTGAAAGACAAAAAGAATACCACCACTACTATATTAGTGTTTAGTTGCACTTACCAGTAAATTGGTTTCAGCTTTATGTTCAAGAATTAAATTAGATAATGACTTGAAGTTTTTTTGTTACCTTTCTATAATGGATTTAAGGTTAAGGTTTTTTGAGTGTTACCAGTTTGTGATGTGAAGTTCTCATTGTGTATTGTTAATAACTGGCACACTACGGTAGCAAGTAGAAAGTAGACATGTGATTTATTTTATCATAACTTTTATTACATGTTAGTTAGAAATCTTTTGCAATTTCAGTGCAAGTTTCCAGTAGTAGTAGTTATTTTCAAAGGATGTATGATCAAATGCAAGGTTAAGATTAGATAATGAGTTTAATTTTGTTTGTTACATATCTATAATAGATTTAATGTTTATGAGTGTTAGCAGATTGTTATAAGGGCTTCCCACCATATATTGTTAATATCTCGCACACTAAAGAAGCAAGTAGAAAAAGGCATGTGAATTTTTTATCATAACTTTTATTACATGTCAGTAAGATTTTTTTTTTTTGCAATTTAAGTGCAAGCCCCAAGTAGGAGTAGTTGTCTTCAAAGGATGTATAATGAGATGCAAATTCTAATTCTGAAGTCCCATAAGAAGAAAGTAAAGCTTGTTGGAAAGAAGCTAAGTGGTTGTAGGAGTACAAATCATCATATTTAAGGTGAACTCATTAAGAATTTATCATTAAATGTAATTAGGGAATTATTTTTGAGTATTTTCCAAGATCTTAAACATGTTATTTGTGATAGATTTCAAGTTCACAAGTTTGCTGGTTTTATTCCTTGGTTTCTAATAAAGAAGACCATGCAGTTAGCACATTATTGCTTGTAAATATCACATACCATGTAAGAAAATCATATTTTTCAATCAGTTCTTCTGGATCAATATGTATTTTCTGTATATCCTGTTGTTGCAACCGAATACATTCCTACAATTAGTTGGCAATATGTTATTGTAACTCGAATAGGTGGAGTTGTTGTAGTTATATATTTGATTTGGGACATGTACATACCTTTGAAAGAAGAAACTTTAAGATGAGTAGCAAATAAAACCTTTTGGCTTAGAAAAGCCTCTTTCAGTGCGTCGGTGCAGTTTACAGCAAAGTCACACCATAAAGTGAGTTTGTTGTGGTTGCGCTACATATAGTTGTGTTATTGTAGTTACATAATAAAATTTAAAAAAAAATTGTTTGAGTTTACTTTGTATTGACAAGGGTCAGAGTACTTTTGGACAAAGCCATCATTAATCGTTTTAAGTGACGTTAATTCTCCAACATGAAGAATTAATTCAATGATATCTGCACAAAAATCATTGATCATCATTTATTAATGTATTTCAAATTTCATTGTTGTTTGAAGGATGGATATTTTACCTATAAGTTGGATGGAATTCGTGTCAAAGGTGTGGAGCACACTGAACTTGCAAATGTAATGTTTTAATTGGGGAGTGTTGCTGGTGTAGGATCGAAAGGGTCTCTAATTCTAATCACTTTTAAACTAATTACCTACTCGTTTGATAGATCAAAGATATGAGCAGCGGAATTTAAACAAAACAAGTAAGTAGGGAAGGAATATGCAAACCACAATGGACACAGGGGTTTTACAGAGGTTCGGCCACCGCCTACGTCCTCTCTTGCAAGCTCCGCTCGACACTTCAAGCTCCGCTCGTGTCTTCACTATCCACTCCCCGTTCCGGGCCGGGAGAGAAGGCATTTTACAAAACAAGCTCAACGAACACCCTCGTGAGCTTGACTTTCTTCTCTCACAATCCGAGAGGAACACTTCGGGCTTTCACCGAAGTCATTGCTTCTTATACAGACGAGATCTTGAGTGGAACACACTCTCTAACTTGAGCACACTTAGCGTATGATGTGGAATTGATGCTAAGTGTGTGGAAGTGTAAGCTTGGTGTGTAGGATTGGGGAAATTTGAGCTTGGGAGTTTCTCTCTAATGTATTGGACAAGTAGTAGTGGGAGAGTTGTTTTAAAATGTTTTACAACTCTATTTATAAGCATTAGAAAGAATATATCCGTTGGGGTTGATTGGGTGAGTGTTGGTGTAAGAAACACAAAACAGAAACTCGCAGGACCCAATTCTGAGTTAATTCGGTCGACCGAATCAGTTTGAACGGTAGGAAACACAAAATAGAAACTCGCAGGACCCAATTCTGAGTTAATTCGGTCGACCGGATCGGTTTGAACGGTCGACCGTTTGGCAGTTTTGAACTCAATTCGGTCGACCGGTTAGGTAACGGTCGACCGCCCAACGCTAAGACTCAGGTACACTTAAGTGATCGGTCGAACTCAGAATAAGATTCGGTCGACCGATTTCCACCAGGCACTTTGGGGTTGACAAACAATGTTCTATTCGGTCGACCAAACCAATGTCTAACGGTCGACCGAATTCCAGCAGGAGATTCGGGTTTGTCAAGAGACAGATATTTGATCGACCGAACAAGGTCCTCGGTCGACCGATACATGAAATGTATTTAGGGTATTTTTGGTTTAATACGAATACGACCGTTGGGTATATACGACAAAACTAACGGTCGGAAAACACTTGGTTCTCGATCGACCGAAAAGGTCTGAACGGTCGACCGAACTTAGGCAGTTAAAAACTAACAGATTAATTGATCATCCGGTCGACCAGACGGTCTGTTTCGGTCGACCGAATGTGGGCAGACAGTTTGGGTTCAGGTTTAGTGTTTTTCCGGTCTAAATTTGGGTGATTTATTGAAGTCCAAAAATGTGAAAATTCGTGTGTGACTTCTATAAGGAACGTAGTGTGTGTTTGAGTAGTTTTTAGCTAAAGTATGCTCAAATTACACAAAGTTCCTAAAGACTCAAAGAAATACAAAATACATATCTTCAAACGAGTCTTGATCACCTGTAGAGGTTAGCACAAAGCAATATATATGCAATGTAACATGTGTGTTACTCTACACGATCACAATTAAGATTAGATTGATTAAATCATCAAAACATAGATTAAGACCAAAAAACCAACAGCTAGTGTCATTGATTGGAGTTGTGGTGGATGTAGAAGTAAGAGTCGTGATAATTTAAAGGTGTAAGTTTATATTTATTTTTAGGTAAAGAAATACCCACCCCTTTAAACATATAAACATAACCCTTTTTTTAAGGATATCCTCCGATTTGCTGAAATTACTGTCATTTACAAATGATTGCATCTCATCGCCTGATGAAGATATGGTTAAATGACACAATAAAAGTAGAATAATTTGACATATTGGTGGAATTTGCATATGTACATTTTCATCGATAACCACAAATGTGTATTTTTTGGTTTTGCTGCCCAAAGATATAGCCGGACCATAACTTAGTGATTCGAACCATAAAGGACCGACATTATTGGTTTGGACATGCATCTCTCAACATAGTTATTGTAAGTCCATCTGTAAAATAGAAGACGATTATAATTGACATTATTAGCTATATAGATTAGTTAGGAGTAGCCATGTATGTTAACATTATTGATGAGATTAAAATGGAAGACAAAGTTAACATGTTACATGTAACGTGGATTGTAATTACCTATTTTGCCGACATTGGACGTGTTCACTGTGTCAACTATTGGAGAATGTTGGTTTGTGGTTATTTGAGTAGATTATGGCCATGATCTTCAGAACCGAACCGGACATCGAACCGGCAACGTCAAAGTTTTAGTTATTAAGACAAATTCTTCAAACGTCTAAATATCAACTTTCAGATGGTGTTTTCTTAAAAAAACCCACAAACAAAACAAACCTAAACACCATCAATCCACATATTATCCACCCAACAAAAAGACACAAACACCTCTTCCCCCCATCACTTCTTCTCTCTCCCCATCCAGCTCCCATCGGCCATCTCTTTTCCCCTCCAACACTTCCTCTCCTCTCCCCTTACTCCAACGACCGATCCACCGCCTTCTCCACTCTCTCTCTCTCTCTCTCTCTCTCTCTCTCTCCCATCTCCAATTTTTCAGCCTTGTCGGAGTTTTGTCCGGTGACGACGGGAGTCTTGGTCGGAGGTGGATGGAGGCTCGACAGCAGTGAGAGGAGTGAGAGGGGAGGGTCGGCGTAGGGGAGAGGTGAGTTTGAGAAGAGTCGGGGTGAGGGGGAGGTTTCGGGGAGACTGAAGATGGGTTTTCAACATTTGGATTTGGTTTTTCTTTTCGGGTCCGGATGCCTGATTACCCAATTTTCTCGAACCGCCGCTCCGATCGCACGGTTGAACCGCTCCGGTTCATCGCGGTTCAATTCAAATCTGGTTTTTGGCCACTCCCCGGTCCGGACTGGCCACCGGTTCACGGTCGAACCGGTCGAACCGGTTTGGTTTTCAGAACAGTGATTTTGGCACATTGATTGATGATTTTATTTCAAGTTTTGCAGCTAAGCAGAATTTTTTTTCTGAAATTACTTTACCACGTTTCTTACTAATGGTTTCTTGATTTGTTGTCTTGTCCCGAGGACGTGCTTTTGGCTAAGAAATTAGAGGCATATTCTGCAACATGTATCATTGCAAATTTATTTTTTTCCGAAATGCAACAATATAAACAATTTGTGGGTTTTCTACCAACCAATAACATAATCACTTAGTGGTGACACTTAGTGTTGTGATCATTCAGAAGTTGGAACTTATAAATCCTACAAATCAAAATATCATTTTTTACTCAATAGAAAATATCCTAAACATGGTATTGAATAATTGAAAGAATAAAAAATTGTCCAAATTAAATAAAATGTGTCATTGTCCCTTTCATTTTGACAGCCTATGTGTTTCTTAACTTCCAATTAGTCAGGTCAAAAGCAAGACAAAATGCACATAGAAGTATGACAAACCTAAAAAATCCAAAACATTGAAATAGATAAATACCATGAAACTTGTAACTTGGAAGTCATTAAATACCATGAAATGTTAACATATCTATGTACCCCTATCTGAAGAATATATTTTATAATAAGTAATAGAAGCAAAGGATAAAAGCCTACCAATATTGAAAGTTCGAAGCATATCAAATGAAAGCAAAAAAAAAAAACTAAAACAAACTTCTCGAGCAAGCAAAAAATAATATCGTAGGTCATTGGAACAAAGTGAGTAAATGTAAGAGGTTAAAATGATAGAGCAAAATTAATGAAATATTTATTGGAACCATTGCTTGAAAGGACAGAAAGTTCTATTACATATTTAAAAAATAAATAAATAATCATCCCAGACTTATTTTGGCTAAAATTAATAAAGGAAACATGAATACATGATAAAAAGTCCAATGGCTAAAAATCTACCTAGAACTGTTTCTAGTTAGACTTGTGACAATGTTTAAAAAAGACATATAAAAGCATTAATACATTTAAACACTTAGAATATTAATTATTTCACATATACATGTCATTGAAAATTTGGGAGAGACAAACTTTACCACGTTTGTTACTAATGGTTTCTTGATTTGTTGTGTTGTCCCGAGGACATGCTTTTGGAGGCAATTGGTTGTTCCCGTTGTTTGTGCAATATGCAACATGGCAAAGTTATTTATTTCCTGGTATAGAACAATACAAATAATTGATGGGTTTTTCTAAAATTAGAAGCGAAGAACATTTGGATTATGTAGAAAGTTAAGTCTCAAACAAAGACTGGCTGAACCCAACAAATGTAGCAATCATTTAAAGGGTAGTTAATTACCTGTTTCGCTGTCCAGTTTTTTTGTTACGTGGCGTAAAGAAGTAACTGCCGAGGAGAAGAAGAAGATTTGAAGTGGCAGGTTGTTAATCCTACAGTCCCACAAGGTATCGTTGGTTGACTTGGACCTATATGGCAATAAAGCATACATCTACTAAAGCCAAGATAAATCATACATCTACTTGATTCTTAACATTCTCTAAATTCCTCTAAATTCATGTCGACAGGCAAGTTGAAAGGCATATTACAAATGTATGAAATTTGAAAAGGCAAGTTTCAAACTGAAAATAAACATGAATATCACCTCACAGCCACTGCAATGTATTTAGCTCATGCAGTGCAAAACTTGTTTAACAAACTTTTGAACTCTACCTTATGAGGAAATGGACTCAGAAGAGTAGGCACAAACTTGATAATTTGTAAAGTGAAAAAATACACACATGAGAGGGTAAAGAGAGCTAAAAATGACGAAGTAGGAAAACGAATTTGAAAGTTGTTAATAGGTGCGTCACACATTATCATAACTTATGACAACGAAAAGTATGGATTGCAGTTACTAACTGTTATTGGCAGAGTACAATAACCTCTGCCGGGTCAAAGCAAAGACGTCTTATGTTACATCCTAACCCTTTGCTAATTGAGTTTATTGTGTTTTAGGTGGAGGATTAGAAGAGGTTGAGATGGACGGCTGGGATTGGTTGGGAGAAGAGTATAAAAGGTTTGGATTCACTTCTCTCTCTCTCACTTTTCTCTTTCTCTCACGCGCGTCTCTCTCGATCCTTTCTCATCCAGCTGAGGAAGACGTGGAGGCGAGGCCGGCGAAGCTCGGAGGAGATCTGGAGTTTGCCGGAGTCGAGGTGATTGCGTTTGGGTTTTCACCGGAGGAGAAGAGTTTTGCGAGGAAGCGCTCGCCGAGGTTCTTCGAAGGCTTCTTCAAGCCTTAAAAGTATGTCAAGCTTTAGTTTAATCCTCATTTTAGCCTTAGAGAGGATCAGAGTGGCTGGCGGTAGGCCGAAAGGCTCGTCGAGAACCTTGCAACAACTTTTCTGCTCGGGAACGGTCGACCGGGCGTAGTGTAATTCGGGCAAAAACCCTTGCACCGGTCGGACGATACTCTAGGAGTGGTCGACCGGTGGTACATTTTAGCAAGGGGAAAAGACTCTGGGTGTTTTCGGTCGAACGGGTCCCCTTTGCCGGTCGACCGAAAGCACTATTGTAAGTCGGTTAGGGGCGTTGACCATCTAAACGGTCGACCGCTCGTTGACTTCGTCCGACCGATGACTTAAGTGACTTAATGGCCGGTCGACCCGAAGAGTTGTTTCGGTCGACCGTGTAGTGCGGGTTGTTGGTGCATTTTACTAGTGGGAATCGGTCGACCGTGTAGTGCGGGTTGTTGGTGCATTTTACTAGTGGGAATCGGTCGACCGTGATCTTTGGGTCGTTCGACCGTTGATTCTTTTTGAGCAAGAGAGGATTCACGGATGGATTTCGGTCGAACGGGACCCCTTTGTCGTTCGACCGGTTGGACGTTATTTCGGTTTTATTGCGGAATAGTGGTGGTGTTCGGTCGACCGTTTGTGGTCTTCTGTTCGACCGTTTGACACAGTTTTGCATATGGATGCTTGTGTCGTGTGTGGTTGGATCTGCCTCGAGGGCAACGGGTCCCTGGTCCCCTGGGGGCGACGGTACGGACATGCCGGCCTACGGAGCTTGTGTCGTGTGTGGTTGTGGCTCTACGGAGCGGTACCTTGTGTGCACGTGTGATTGTGGGGTTGGGGTAAGAGGACCATTGAGACCCGTGACCGATGATTTTCCGGCAGTGTCTTGTGTGTACGTGTGATTGTGGGGTTGGGGTGAGAGGACCCTTGAGACCCGTGGTCGATGATTTTTCGGAGGTGCCTTGTGTGCACATGTGTTGTTGTTGTCGATGTTTTCCGACAGTGCCTTGTGTGCACGGGAGTTAGATATGCTTTTACTGCATTCTTCATTTCATGTTTCATATACGCATGTTATGTCCATATTTAGGGGTTTGGCATACGGGATTTCCTTAGGGGAAACTCAGGCATTGTTTATTTACATGTCAGGTCGTGCACGTCAGTAGGAGGTGGTGACTGCGGGCAGGAGCACCCAGACCAGATCATGTCATTTATCGTTCGAGGTGGATGGTTTTCCTTTGTACATGTGTTGTATATCTTTTGTGTTGGGTTTTGATCATCCTTGACTCTTGTATTGTACAGTTTACTACTTTATATTATATATACTTGTGGTTTGGTGACGACCCCGGTGTTAATTCTTTTATCTGTTTAAAGTTTTAAATTTTCCGTTGTTTCGGGATGTTACATCTTAAAACTAAATACATGGTACAAACTACACCTCAAAGTCAATTCGATCACAACTAATCCATTGAATCATCACAGATTTTTCAAAGCCCCATATAACAACTGAAAACATCAATCTATCTCAAGTTTCCACCTACAAAACTTCTATTATTGGTCAATGATCATCTTCAAAGCTTCTAAACCCTCTCAGTTCCCTTCTCTAAAAACAAAAATACACCTACGAAGTTATATTGGAAATCTAACTTGTTAGAGGAAAAGAAGAGGTAGAATAACCAGTACTGCACTCTAACTTTCTTTTGTGGAATGAGATTTTTATGATTAGGTCTGACTGAGTCACGTATTCACATATTATTTTCCGGGCCCGCTCCTAAACCCTCACCTATGCTGCAGGTACAAAACAAAGAAACAAAGTATTTGGTGTTCAAGAACCAAAGAAATACTCTTTGCAATGTACCCAAACTAAAAAATATTCAAAAGAAATACTCTTGGTGGGAATAAAAGTCCACAACAGCAAATTAAAACCCACAAATCATACACGATCCAATCAATTAGGATTGAAGAGGAATTAAAATGATTTATTAGCAATGCACCCAAAGAAATACTCTTGCTAGGAATCAAAACCCACAACATCCTACACGGTGCAATCACGTCGGTTTAATGTGAAGTCACTTCTTTGCATTTCAGTTTATGTTTTTTACTTTCTTATATTAGTGATTAGTGACCATATGCTTTATTTAACCTCTATGATACTAAAAGATCTAATGACAAATAAATAATTAAAAAATCTAGGAGCAGAACATAAAGATGAAAACAAAATCAAAATTGGCCCAATAGTAAGAAACAAATTTTAATAAGAAAGTATACCATCTTAAACAGACATGGAGTTTCTACGTTCTAGTAGACTTATTGGTTCTCCACGTCTTGTTAAAATTGTAACAACTTTTTCAAACAAAATAACTTTACAAATTTGAAACGTAAGTTTAAAACCAAATCCTGCACCAATAGTCATATTTCAAACTAAAACAAACACCAGCCACTCAAGTCCACTTATAGAGCTTACTTCAAACAAATTCTTAATATTAAACCACCCTAGTATGTCCATAAACTTTTGAAGTAGTGTAGTATCCTACAAATTGTTTTTCACCAATTATAATATGATGGTTTGTTTGAGTAACTGAACATGTTTGTTCTTATTGGATCGAAACATGATCAACTCTATCACACATACTCAAACATGGGACGAATTTCCATGGATCGGAAAAGATATATGTAAACCAAGGTAAAACAAATCAGAAATCTCAGATATTAAAACCAAAAATGCTTGCATTGTCTATTAACCAAAGACATGTGATACATACCTACACAACATCACTTGGTCAATTCAACAGACTCAAAGTATGAGCAACAATCTAGTTATATATTGCCAAATAACTTACTGCACGTAGTTGTTGTTCCCCTTATTCCTTGACAATGTGGTGCAACAGATTTATCCTTTTAAACCTGAACAGAAAGACCAATTCAAAAATATTAAATACAAAAGGCATGATTATCATGACAACTGGGTAAACACTTAGTATGCAAGTATGAAGACTTTAAAAGTATATTTGAAACAAATTTCCCACTTTCATTTATTTTCATTTTCGTTCATTTATTTGGTCAAGTAGGTGTGCAAGGAAAATCATGAATTTAGGTGAAACACAAACACTAACAATTAGACAAAGGAAAATCAACAAAACGATATATTTGCAAAGTTGCAAAATCGACGAAATCCCAAACCAAATCCATGAACCCCCAATCTCCCTTGGAAAAATTAGAACAAATTTCCCACTTTCATTTATTTTCATTTTCGTTCATTTACTTCGTCAAGCAGTTGGTGTGCAAGAAATTTCGCCAAGCAGTTAGTGTGCAAGAAAAATCATGAATTTAGGTGAAACACAAATAGTAACAATTAAACAAAGGTAAATCGACAAAACTATATATTTACGAAGATGCGAAATCGACAAAATCCCAAACCAAATCCACGAACCCCCAATCTCCTGTGGAAAAATTACTTACCAAGTGGCGAGAGGCCCACTCGAGCAAGATGTCGAAGAAGTTAACCAGGATGGGAACGGTTTCGGTGAGAGGAGGTTTCTTCCGGGATCGGAACGGTTTCTTCCAGATATTGATTCGTGGATTGAGATGGTGGATTGGTTCCAAAAATTCTTTACTAACCTAATGGCGAGAGGCCCGGTCGAGCAAGATGCCGGAGAAGTGAACCAGGATGGGAACAGTTTCGGCGAGAGGAGGTTTCTTCCAGGATCGGAATGGCTTCTTCCAGATATTGGTTCCGAAGTTCCAGGATCGGAATGGCTTCTTAGGGCACCCGGTCCCCTCCTGTTCGTTAATTTTTTTAAAATTTATTTATTGGATGTTTTGTTATTAATGGATTGAGTATTTGTTATAAATGTGGGGTAATAATTTTTTGTAAATGATTATAATTAAGAAATTTCTAGAACCAACAATTTCAAGTTAAATAGAAAAAATATTAATACAACAATATCATAAGAACAATATATTAATAATATTAAAATACGAAATACAACCAACCACATGAAACATAAAGGAAAATACAAACCATACAGACTACTACAACCCGAAATACAAACTAAGGGAAATACAAACCATACAAAATACGGACTACAACAAACTACACGTACCCATTCTCTTCTGCCCAGGCGAGAAGTTTATCAATTACTTTTTGATCCTTCTCCGTCGGGTTGTCCTTCCTCATCAGAGAGTGAAGCATGTCCAACTTATTTTTTATTAAATGCCTCTGGAAATTCCTTTCCGCTAACTCCTCTTGCTTGGAGAAATCATCTTCTCTGACTTGGGCGGTGTATCGAATCTGTTCTGCAAGTTCTCTAACATTGGTGTCTCTTTCGGGGCGTAATGCACTCTTAGCCTTTTTCTTAGCCTTCTTCACACCTTCTGGGCGTGTAGACGACTCCGGCATCAGCTCTTCTACATCCGAGGGTGATTGCGTCCTCGAGCCGTCCGTGCTCTTTCTTTTCCCAAGGCTTCCTGACTGGGGACTATTTTCATCGTGCAACTCCGGGGACTCCCAATCAACACGCACGACATTAGCTCCGGAGATCACACTCTCCCATTTTGGGTACCTACGCAACATAACCCAAGCATCAAAATAAAGAAATTTAGGCCCATGAGTTCGCTCGTAGATCACGTGCGCTTGTCGGACAACATCGTCGTCATTCTGGCCGCTCCTTTTCCGTCGGAATGCCTGATCGAAGCACCCGACCCACTTGTTCACAGCAGGTATAATTCTCCTCCACCGTCCTTTTAAGGACTCTGCGTTCCTTTCGGGTAGGTCAGTGCCTTCCACGGAGATGTCGTACACACGTTTCACTCTAGCCCACAATGAAGTAGACTTCTGGTTTGTCCCTGTCACCGCATCGCAACTGACTTCCATATATGCAGAGACAAGTCTCTCGTCCTCAGCTGTGGTCCACAACTTCGAATTGGCTTTGGCAGTTTGGACTTGCTTGCGGTGACGACGCTGTGGAGGTGGGGATGGTGGTGTGGGGGTGTGTCGTGGTGGGGACTCATCATCGTTGTTACCCTCATCTTCAGTGTTCGCCATACTCTGGCTACTTTTTTGAGACATGGGTCGGCCAAACATCTGGAACTGCGGTTGATTATAAGGGAATGGTGGTGCATATTGAGAGTATTGTGGGAATGGTAAGTTTTGATCTGGATATGGGTAGTGGGAGAATTGTGGGAATGGTGAGTTTTGGTCAGGTGGTGGGAATGGTGGTGCGTACTGGGAGAAGTCTGGTTGTTGGAATGGTTGTTGGTAAAATGGACGTGAGGGATATGGTTGTGGATAGCGTGGATGCGGATTTGATTGTGGACGAGGGGGGAATGAGGGGGGAACGATGGTACTCCGGAGAAGACATTGTGGAAGAGATATAGGATGTAAGTTGAGTTTTGTGTTTTGTGGAAGAGATATGGGGTGTAAGTTGAGTTTTGTGTGGGGTATATATAGAGAAAAAATTAGACACTATGGAATCACGCGGATTACTTTTCTTACACGCGTATACTGTACATTCACGCGGACTACTTTTCTTTCACGCGTGTACTGTACATTCACGCGGACTACTTTTCTTTCACGCGTATACTGTTGAACGTTTTAAATTTAAAACCGCAAGTGCACGGCCGCGATGAAGCAGTGGCAAGTACGGGTCATCCTCAGGGAGGTGAGTAGCCTCTTGCTTGTACGAAATCAAGTGGCAAAATAGGGAAGAGAAAGATTGATTATGCTAACCTACGCTACACTACGCTAAGAAGTATGAAATGTGAAAGAAGCAAACAAACGATGAAATAAGAACTAAGCTAAGAACAAAACAAGAATGTTGGAATTTCAGGAATGGAAAACCCCTAAGGGGTGGAGTGAGTGCACACCTGCAAAGAGGTGGGTGTAGAATACATTCTTTAAGCACATGAAGGTGGTGTTTATCAAGCATAGGAAGTGTCTAAATGTTATGGCAAAACCTATCAATCTATTCACCAACTTAGTTGATTAACATTTACATATGCAAGGTGTTTATTTCAGAACCTAAACAAGCATGAGAGGTGTCTAATCATTTTGGCAAAACTCATCAAGTTATAAATTCTATCCTAAACAAGTAAGCATACATTCATGTTTAATCAACACATTGAAATTAAAGCATTCATCCCATTCTCTAATGCATGTATGTACATCTACTCCACCCCCCAAAGGGGATGGAACTACTCACTAAACATTACACTAATTATTAAACTAAGTAAAGAAAGCATATTAAAACTAAGCTAGAAATAAAAGACGATTAAACTAAAACATGCACAAACAATAAAAGAAGCATAAAACAAACAATGAAAGAAACACAAAACTTTATTGATAAAATGACTCACATTAAAAGTAGCATCCTCCTACTTTAGTGTGTGCTTCAAGGCCTCACTTCTAGTAGGAAGAATAGCCACTTAAAATATGGAGTGATTACAATAGGAGGTGAAGAGTTCTATTTATAGCCATGGAAAAAGCTAATCCGGGACAATCCCCCGATGTGGGACTAAACAGATACCACAAATAGCCTAAACATCCTCTAATAAATGTGCTGGAGAAATTTGAGCGCATTTGGGCCAAAAGTGACCGCCAATTAGCAGTCTTGGACCACTAATTAGCGGTCTACAGTGTCCAGATCGCTCTGGAATTTCTTGTGGGCTTTTCTGGAAGGCTTTGTTGGTATTTGATGCATCTATTTTGCATGTTGGAGCTCCGACCCGAATAAAATTGCCAAAATACTCCCCATGATGGTGAGGAGTACTTTGTTTTGCTCTTAGGTCCTTCGGTCTTGCATTTAGGTCCTTCTTCCTTGCATCTTGGTCCACAGATCTCACAATTCAGTCATTTTTCCCAGCTTTTGGGTCCTTTTATGCTTCATCTCTTCAAACCTATTTATTCCTGAAAACTAAACATAAAACTCGTAACATAGCATTATTTAGGTGAAAGATAATGGATATACGATACAAATATGAGCATGAAATGATGTCGATCAAATACCCCCACACCTAACTTTTGCTAGTCCCGAGCAAAACAAAGAAAGAGAAAAGCATGCGAAAAAAACAAGAAATCCTAACTCACTTTCGTAGGAATCACGGTTGCACTTAGCACGTGCAACAAGCCGTTAAACCTCCTTGTCGCCAAGGAGGAGGAGTGTTGTCTCCTGAGGGTTTTCAGCGGATATACCCACAAAATCCGAACAAGATGCATTAATCAATCTAGCTACACGACTCGTTGGACTCATTTTGTCGATCATGGGATGCGGTAATACTACGGGTCGACTCTATAAATGTAATCGGTCCACACACCTAGCCTAATGAGTTATTCATGAAAGTTAGTTAAGGACTTAAGTGAAAGACATGGGCAACCTTAACTTTTAAAGTGATACAAGGTGTAGAGTCCATTTTGGTTCTTATTTGCTTCTTTTTTTTCTTTTTTTTTCTTTTTTTTCATCATCATTTTTTTTTCTTTTTCTTTGGAGCATTTTATTGGTTGGTGTTTGATTCTCCCAGGGTCAGGTTTCGTGCATCATTGCCTATGAGGACTTACACTATCACGTACACCTTCCCCCAAATCTCCACATATGGCGATCCCTACCACCCGTGTAACGGGAGTTCGGTCGGCGCATCCCAAGTCAGATGACTCGAAAGCACCAGGCACAAAGTCCCGTCAGACCTACTTTCCCGAGTGATAGGAGCCGTGCGAGAAGAGAGAACACCACTTATTTATCTATATGGGAACCAAAACCCCTACACTTAAGTTTCACAAAAAGAGATTAAGGGCCCTCGACTACGACAAACTTCCTTATACTCACAAACACGAATTATTTGACTCACTAGGGTCAGGGTGGACTTCTTTAAATGTTTGAGTACTGAAACCCTATGATTACACGCCCCCTGAGGGAAAACCAGGGTGCATCCTAATGACTCGACAAGACCTAAAGCCAATAAACTAAAAATCCTAATGCATCAAGTTCAAGACAATTTTGGGAGCTTTCTTTTTTACTTTGCCTCTCAACGGTTTTGCACATGCTAAACACACGCAAAACCCACAAAAACATTTTCTTTCGGAAACACATGAAGATTTTGAAAGAAATGTGAAAACTTTAAAGCACTCGGCAAGCAAAAGAAGACAAGTCACCCAAGGATCATGGCAAGCAGATATATCAATGTTAAATGCGGCACACTAACATGACCCTAGCAGTACAAACAAAAGAAAATAAAACTAACGGAAAAAGACTCGACTATGTACACACGTAAAACACCCCCCACACCTACTTCATGCATTGTCCTCAATGAATGTGAACAAGATACTACATGGATACATGCATGAAAAAGGAAAGATCTCACCAACATGAAGTACAAAGGGACGTTCAGGGTCATGTTGATGGACACAAACCCAAATTCCCTCAAAACCTGTGAGAAGCTGAAGAAGGGAGATAAATACGTGAAGAGATTGGGCCCAAGTACACAAGGGTTGGGGCCCACAACAATCGATGCTCACTGAAGGAGTCTTTTATTACACACTTCTTCTTTTTTTGTTGTTTTTTTCTTTTTCTTTTTTTTAAAGATATATACATCAACCAAGATATTCTCATAATCATTTGGTCAAGGAACATCAAATGAGAACATCAAGTCAGGAGGACCAGAGACTTGCCGAGATGGGCAAACTCCACTGGTACTCTGAGGTGTCATGAGGGGTGAAAGGTCAAAGCTGAAAGGCTCGAACCCCTCATGATATTGGTCGGGTGTGGGCAACAAAGAATGAAGTTGTGTTGCCTCACTAGGGTTTAATTGCTCATCGAAGAAAACCCTCCAACCAATAGGCGGGTGCATCGGAATGGGTTCCTCAAGCTCATTCGATGGATGCAGAAGACCTGCATCACTAAGAATGGGGCTTCTCCCCAAGTCATCCAACAAGGACCTCCCACCATCGTTTAGATCATCAAGCATAAGCTCGGTCATAGGTGGGTCCTTGTTGGAGTCAATATGAAGCTCAAATGGCTCAATGGCCATGAGACATGAGGTAGAGACACCTTCTGGTATAGGCATATGATGAGGTGTCTCACTCTCACTAGTACTCTCAACTGAATCATGCAACGAACACTCCCTTTGGACATTCACGTTCGAGGCCAGCTCACTCTGTTGCATTGCGAAGACAGGCAATGAGTTTTCGCTGGGCCCTCGAACATTCTCAACGGGTTGCATTGGGGTTAGGGGTGTTCGTTGATTTTGTGGTGCTTTCTCCAATTGGCGGATGAGATTGAGATTTAAAGGTTCATCCATGGGTTCCTGTTGCCTACCAGAGTTGAACACATGAAACTCGACACTCATGTTACCGAATGAGAGCTTCATGAGACCATTTCTACAATTAATCAAGGCATTGGAGGTTGCCAGAAATGGTCTACCCAAAATCAAAGGTATTTGAGAGTGGGTGTTCGCAACAGGATTGGTATCGAGGACAACAAAATCGACTGGAAATATAAAATCTCCAACTTTGATAAGCACGTCCTCGATAATCCCCATGGGAATACGAATGGATCTATCCGCCAGTTGGAGGGTGATCTTAGTTGGTTTCAATTCTCCCAAGTTCAACTGTTGATAAACAGAGAATGGGAGGAGGTTGACCGCTGATCCTAAATCAAGCAAAACATTGCTCAATCTAGTGTCCCCAATCGTACACTGAATAGTAGGACACCCCGGGTCCTTGTATTTTGTGTAGGTAGGATTGGACAAAAGTGAGCTGATATTTGCAGCCAAGAATGCTTTCTTAGGAACATTGGTCTTCCTCTTGGTTGTGCAGAGATCCTTCAACACTTTGGCATATTGAGGTATTTGTTGGATGACATCCAACAAGGGGATGTTAACCTTTACTTGCTTAAACACCTCTAATATCTTGTCCATGTTGTCACTCTGCTTTTTGGTTAACCTACTTGGATAGGGAGCTTTTGGCAGGTAGGTTTTCTGCGGTGCCTGAGAAGAAAGAAGCGTTGGTGTATTACCCTCACCCTCAGCCTCTTCTTCACCACCATTCCCACTGAGGGGCTGCATAGATGGTGGTTGTTGTGGCAAGGAAATGTGATTGTCAACCTGTTTTCCATTCCTTAAGGTCACAATGGAATTGACATGGTGAACAGGTTCCTCCACATGGTTCACTTGCCTCCCCCGAGGTACCACATTCTCATTTTGCATTTGTTGTTGTTGGTACATGCGGGGGTTATCCTCAGGCTGGCTAGGAAAAGACCATCTCTCTCTCTCATGTACAGACTGAGCCAATTGGCCCATCTGAAGCTCTAGAGATTTCATGGTCTGCTGATTTGAAGTGAGAACTTGACTTGTGGTAGACATAAAAATTTTCATTGAGTTTTCAAGTCCACGAGTCAAGGTCTCAAGCGAATTGAATCGGGTTTCCATATTATTGGAATTTGGGAAACCCGATTGATTGGTCGTTTGTGCTTGGGGTGGCTGATAGGAATGTGCATGCATGGGAGGTTGGTGTGATTGGGAAGGTGGTCTAGAGGAGTTTGAAGGACCACCCGGGGCATTATTTTGGTTCCATGAAAAATTGGGGTGGTTCCTCCATCCAGGGTTATAAGATGATGAGTATGGGTCATTCCTAGCTCTGTCATAGATGGCGTTGACACGCTCCATCTCAGGAGGAATGGACTCACACTCGCTCTCTACATGACCTATCCTACCACATGAATGACAAGGAACTGGACCAGATGTGGACATGTGAGGTGCACTTTGTCGGTTTTGGAGCTCAATCGAATCCATACGGCGCATTAAGGCCGCCATGCGTGCCTCGGTGGCCGTAGTGGTATCGATAGCAAATGCGGCACCCGATCTAGTCGAGTTTGCACTCGCGATCCTCGCTCCTATACTAGATGATGCAGGTGGTTCCCTCACACTCTCCCACTGCATGGTTTTCTCAGCGAGGTCTTCTAGGAAGGCACATGCCTCCCTTTCATCCTTTCCCAAAAACTCTCCTTGACACATGGACTCAAGGAGCGTTCTGGACGGGATGTGAAGACCCTCATACACAATCTGACAACGACGCCACAACTCAATGCCATGGGGAGGGCACGAGGATAGTAGCTCTTTGAACCTCTCAAGATATGCATGAAATGGTTTGGTCTCATGTTGATAGAACGAATTGATTTCGTTCCTCAATTTTTGAGTCCGATGATTAGGAAAGTACTTCTTGAGGAATGCAGATTGAAACTCATCCCAAGTCCTAAAGGAATTCGCCTGGTTGCTGTACAACCACTTCTTGGCGTCATCCTTTAGTGCAAAAGGAACGAGCCTAAGATGGATGGAGTCTGTGGTAAGTTGTTGCAGCTTGAACATAGCACAAACCTCCTCAAATTCCCTGAGAAAGATATAGGGGTCACCTTTCCCAGTGAAATGAGGGAGCATGGAAATGAATTGAGGCTTAACCTCAAAATGGTTCCCATTAGCCTCTGGTAATACGATGCATGAGGGTAGAGCTGTACGGCTCGGGTAGCATCGATCACAAAGAGGTATGGGAACGACAACTGGAAGCACTGGTGGAGCAGGTTGGTCCAGCAACTGCTCCTCCTCACGGAAATTAGCAGCCATTGGACCCGAACTACGTGTGACACGAGAGGAGGAAGGTGTCGAGAAATCGATGACCGAAGCCGGATTGACAACGCTCCTCGTCAAATGACCACTCTCGTCTCGTGTCCACGAAAGCATGCACAAAGGTGCACAAAAAAAACCACAACTCTTTTTTTTCAAAGAATGTACGTAGGGGAGAAGACGAGGGAACACAGGAGAGAAAGAATGACTCAGGAGAGAAGGGAAGAAGTCCTTAAGCTACGGCGGATGGGTACAGGTAGAAGCACACAAGCAAACAAGGCTCAAACAATCCTAAGGTCGCTATAGGTCCTTACAGCTAGACGACGCCTAACTGCGAGGTCACACGGCCTCAACACGCCTCACCTCCCTACGACGAGGACCACAAAGCCCAGCAAGTGAGCCAAGATCCGGGGATCTCGTCTCTCCTACTATCGACAAAGTGGGCAACGCCGATCAGGTCATGACGGTCGGGATCGAATCACTCTCCTAATGCGTCCAAGATCCTTAGGGCCAATGTCTACTTGATTTTAAAATTAGGCTCTTGATTAGTGTGGTTTTTGGGGCGAAGGAAAGGGTGATGAAATCCCCCACCTTATCTTTTACGGGACAACCCCTCCTTAGTAGCGTTTTGGAGTCCTAATCTAGCAATCAACTCTCCAAACAAACGCTCAACTCACACTTGTTGCAATGCACTTCCTACTGACTAATGCATGTCATACGAAATGCATGAATGAGAGTAGAAGGTGCGTACCTCACGCCAACTCTCAGCAACAGAAAATAAAGCTAAGATAAAAGACGATCTAAATGCCTAAGTCACATACATGATGCATGACCTAAACAATAAGAATGCCTAATCTTTTGCTTTGAGTTTTAGGGTCCAAGTTGCTTAAAGGAGGTTGATTATGGATCTGGGAACAAACTATAAGTCAAAACATGCCAAATTAAATCCCAGATCACTACATCAATTATGAAAACCAACCAAAGAAATACGAGACAAAACCGAGCTTACCAGACCGCCAATTGGCGGTCTCAGGCCGCTGATTGGCGGTCTTAAATGCTCTGATTCACTCAAAACTTCTCCAGGCGTTCCTCCTGATGACTCTAAGTCTCCTGAAACAAGGAAAAACTACACAACACAAATTAAATCCACTCGAATCGTCCAAACAAGAGTCTGGACTGGCACCTCCCCGGCAACGGCGCCAAAAACTTGTTGAACGTTTTAAATTTAAAACCGCAAGTGCACGGCCGCGATGAAGCGGTGGCAAGTACGGGTCGTCCTCAGGGAGGTGAGTAGCCTCTTGCTTGTACGAAATCAAGTGGCAAAATAGGGAAGAGAAAGATTGATTATGCTAACCTACGCTACACTACGCTAAGAAGTATGAAATGTGAAAGAAGCAAACAAACGATGAAATAAGAACTAAGCTAAGAACAAAACAAGAATGTTGGAATTTCAGGAATGGAAAACCCCTAAGGGGTGGAGTGAGTGCACACCTGCAAAGAGGTGGGTGTAGAATACATTCTTTAAGCACATGAAGGTGGTGTTTATCAAGCATAGGAAGTGTCTAAATGTTATGGCAAAACCTATCAATCTATTCACCAACTTAGTTGATTAACATTTACATATGCAAGGTGTTTATTTCAGAACCTAAACAAGCATGAGAGGTGTCTAATCATTTTGGCAAAACTCATCAAGTTATAAATTCTATCCTAAACAAGTAAGCATACATTCATGTTTAATCAACACATTGAAATTAAAGCATTCATCCCATTCTCTAATGCATGTATGTACATCTACTCCACCCCCCAAAGGGGATGGAACTACTCACTAAACATTACACTAATTATTAAACTAAGTAAAGAAAGCATATTAAAACTAAGCTAGAAATAAAAGACGATTAAACTAAAACATGCACAAACAATAAAAGAAGCATAAAACAAACAATGAAAGAAACACAAAACTTTATTGATAAAATGACTCACATTAAAAGTAGCATCCTCCTACTTTAGTGTGTGCTTCAAGGCCTCACTTCTAGTAGGAAGAATAACCACTTAAAATATGGAGTGATTACAATAGGAGGTGAAGAGTTCTATTTATAGCCATGGAAAAAGCTAATCCGGGACAATCCCCCGATGTGGGACTAAACAGATACCACAAATAGCCTAAACATCCTCTAATAAATGTGCTGGAGAAATTTGAGCGCATTTGGGCCAAAAGTGACCGCCAATTAGCAGTCTTGGACCACTAATTAGCGGTCTACAGTGTCCAGATCGCTCTGGAATTTCTTGTGGGCTTTTCTGGAAGGCTTTGTTGGTATTTGATGCATCTATTTTGCATGTTGGAGCTCCGACCCGAATAAAATTGCCAAAATACTCCCCATGATGGTGAGGAGTACTTTGTTTTGCTCTTAGGTCCTTCGGTCTTGCATTTAGGTCCTTCTTCCTTGCATCTTGGTCCACAGATCTCACAATTCAGTCATTTTTCCCAGCTTTTGGGTCCTTTTATGCTTCATCTCTTCAAACCTATTTATTCCTGAAAACTAAACATAAAACTCGTAACATAGCATTATTTAGGTGAAAGATAATGGATATAAGATACAAATATGAGCATGAAATGATGTCGATCATATACTGTGCAATCACGCGGATTACTTTTCACGCACGCGTATACTGTGCATTCACGCGCGTTTCGAAATTCAAATATTCAAATTTCAAATATTCAAATTTCAAATATTCAAAATTTTGTGGTTTAATAGTGATTAATAATGTTAATTAATTAATAGTAATAATAAGTATATCGTGAATTAGAATTATAATGTAATTAGAATTAGATTTATATAAAATGTATTTTGTTAAATGTTGTGTGAGAATTAAATTTGTTTAATTAAGAAATGATGTGGATGAAAGAGAGTGTAGGGTGGGTGGGGGTAGCCTGGGCATGGATAATGGGGTTTTTTGGGTGGGTTGGGTGAGCTGACGTGGCAGAGAGAGAGTGCAGGGCGCCCGGGGGTAGCCCGGACGCTGTTATTTCTGCTCTTAGAGCATCCCTTAACGGGATAAAACTCAGGTCATCCCAGGGTCACGATCGGGTCGTGAGTAAAAAAATATTTTTTTTGGTTAAAATCTTCGGTCGTAGACGACCCGGTCGTCAAATATTTTATTATTTTTTGATTTTTTTTTGTTTTTGTTTTGATTTTTTTGATTTTTTGTTTGAGTTTTTTTTAATAAAAAAATTCCGAAAATACACTTTATAATTGTTTTGATTTTTTAGATTTTTTTAGATTTTTTAAATTTTTATCAAAATGGACCCCGAAATGATGTGGATGAGAGATGTAGGTTGTTGTGGGTTGTGTTGAGTTGTGGTTAAGAGATGACTAGTTTAGGAAAGAGAAGAAGGTGGGTTGAGGAAAGAGAAAGATGATGTAGAAGAGAGAGAAAGCTGATTTTGAAGAGAGAGAGCTGATGACCGGGTCGTTCAGGTCATGGTTAGTGATGGTCTTATGGTTGCGGTGAGAGATGTTTCGTAAGAGTAGGGCTTTTAAAGGTTATAACATAACACGTGTAACAGTTAAATTGGGCAGAAGGACCAAAAAAAGTTTCAACTACGGGACATTGTATATAGGAGATTGTATTATGCTTAGGACTCCAACCAGCTTTGCATCTCTTACAAACAAAAACTCACAAACTTGTCACCCGCAAACCTTACTCTCCCTCACTAAACCATTTGTAAGCCTCTGTCACCAAACCTAAGTCTCTCCCTCCCGGTCTAACTTCGGGTCTAAAAAATGCTGACGTCATCAACGGTCCGACTGTAATTCAACCATATTGAACCAAAACCAAAGCTTTATCGGTTCAATGACCGGTTCGGTTTTGAAAACTTTGGTCGAAAATGGTCTCATGCTGAGTTGGAGAAGTTGTATGTAGTCGTTGTCATTGGGACCCACATGATCTATTTGTAAATCATAGGTTAAAGATTAATGCCAATGTTTTTAGCTTTAATTGAGTGGTAATTAGGAGCTTAACAAGACGTAATTAGTTAAAGATGGATATTTCCGTCTCCTTCTCATCGAGTGAGATTTTCCCCATATAAATAGTAAGAAAACCCAAATTATATCTTCTCAGGTTATGGAAAACCCAAATTTCTCAAATTGGAGCATCATGAAGCTGAAACCTAGAGGTGTAAACGAGCCAAGCACACTTTTTTGAACTCGGCTCGCTTCGCTCGGGCTTATCTCGTTTAATAACAAGTCAGACGCCCTGCTCGGGGCTTGGCTCGTTTAATAAACGAGCCGAGCTCGAGCTTAGCTCGTTTGCTTGTTTAAAATATGCTCAACAAACTTCAACTCGTTTAAGGCTTCGTTAACTTGTTGTAAAACATATTATTTACATTTTATAAACATCATTAGCATGTAAGTAAGAGATTTTATAAATTATATAGTATACTTTTAGGTAATTGGGATATATAAAAAATATGTTTATTTGTGACATATATGTAATATGTGTATAAACTTAAACAAGTCAAACGAGCTCTTATCGAGCTAACCAAGTCGAGGTAGGGCTTCACTCATTTATTAAACGAGCGTAGCTAGGGCTTCACTCGTTTATTGAATGAGCGTATTTTGGTGTTTGAGCTTGACTTGTTTAATAAACAATCCGAGCTCGAGTAGAGATTTTATCGAGCCTAGCTCGAGCAAAATTTGACAACCCTACTTTAACCCATTGTTACTTTGGCCGTTCGAACAGTCAGGCTACTCATCCGATCCCAATCCGTCCTGGCAAATTAGAGCATAAATAACGGGGTCGTCAATGACCTCTGACAACCGAGTCGTCGCCCCCTCACTAGGATCAAGACAACCGGGTCGTCCCTGACATGGTCGACGACCGGGTCATGGCAGAGACGCACCATGCGGTGCGTTCCTGTTGGGTTTTTTTGTTTTAATTGCTTTTGTAGTGTATATAATTGGGTTTAAATGATTTAGGGGTATTATTTTGTGTAAGAGAGATGTGGGTTGAGAGGTGAATAGTGTATGAAATAGAAAATTTTAGGTTGGGGAGAGAGAAAACTGACGTTGATGAGAAAGAAAGTTGATTTGAAAGAGAGAAGAGAGAAAACCGATGACCGGGTTAATAATCCATGTCAGGCTTACGGGTTAATAATGCCGGTTTGGATAGAATCTCGTCGGAATCTTGGGAAAGCAGGTGGGGCAGAATCCGGTTAATTAAAAAGAAGGGGGAAAATAACCTTAGTCCGTCCCCCAACCAAACTCCCTCTCCTCCCCAAGTCACAACTCCCAGTCGGCCACCGAATGTAGTGTTTTGCGTAAATCCTTGGCTGGCGCAAGATGGAAGACGACCAACAGTCGACCGGGTCCCTTCGGGCGGCCGACCGAATGTAGTGTATTTTGCCGATTTTAACCATCACCGGTCGAACGATGCCTTGTGGAGGTCGACCGGTCGTGCATTTTGCTGGTGGATCAGATTGCCTGTTTGTTTTCGGTCGACCGGTTCCTTGTGGTCGGTCGACCGGTTCCTTGTGGTCGGTCGACCGGAACTTAAGTGTACTGGATTATTATGCATGATTGTTCGACCGTTGTTATGATTGTGTTCCACCGTTATATGACTTAGAACTGCTAGGATGCCCTGGTAGTTTTCGGTCGACCGAGACCCCTGAGTCGGTCGACCGATAGTTTTGAATTGAAGTTGACCAGACTCCGGATTTTGACCTCGTATCGGTCGACCGGTTTTAGTTCTCTGTTCGACCGTTGGGACTTAAGTTTTGCGTAAAAAGTTCGACCATTGCAGACTTTCGGTCGACTGATTCCCTTGAGGAAGCGGTCGACCGGGTTGCCTCTTTCGGTCGACCATTTTTGCACAGAACTGAATTCCCGGTCCTTTTAGGATGCCAACTCTGTCCACGGAAACCCATGTCCTCACCTTGTGCGTGAGTCGGGTGGTGACTGATGAGAATTTTAATTTATACCGCAAGTGCACGGCGTCTATGAAGACGTGGCAAGTACGGGTCGAACACAAGGAGGGAGAGATTTCGTAGTTGATGTTATTTTCGATTAAGAGGAAGAAGGAGAGAAGAATCAATTGGGTTTTTTAGGTTTTTGGATTATAATTATCTAAAGCAAGAACAAGAACAAATAAACTAAAACAAGAACAAAGAGAGAAATCCGTTTGATGGAGGTTTAGATTTAAGTTTAGATCAGAGAATTACTGAAACTTATTGTAAATCATGTTAGTTATGAAGCATTACAAGATAAATGACTTAACATAAACTCAAGTAATCAAAATATACTAATCATGAACTTAAAATAATAACATGCAATTCATCTTCTCTAACCCTAATTCCATCACCTCCACCCTTTGGAAAGAGTTAGAAACTCATGGAGGGAGGAAGAAGAAGGGATCCTAGAGAAACTAAGAAAAGAAAATTAAAAACATAAAATAAAAGAAACAGAATTTTATTTCTAATGATCCAAGACCAAAGGTTCAAAGATGTGTTACATTCGTCCTACAGGGCTATTTATAGCCGATACAGGGGATACCAATACATAAAAGGATAGTACACGCGTCAACCCAACACTGGACAAAATTGGAGCACACAGATCCTCACTGGTGCGGCGAAATCGCCGCATATTGAAGGTGTTGTGCGGCGAAAACGCCGCACAATCAGGTCTGCTCGGGTCCGGATTTTGGTCATGTGTTTATGGTATGATTTGATCTTTATTTACGCGTCTGGATGATTCTTTCCATTGTCTTGAACTCCGGATTAATTCCTTCCATTGTTGGAGATTTATATTTGACTTTTCTTTTGACTTTTCCAACAAAATAACTTGATCCTTTTCTTTTGCAATCAGGTCCTTGGTATTTTGCAATTAAGCCCTTGACCTTTTTGTAATTAGCTCCTTGAATGCTTTTATGCTTGGATGCATTTCCATTTGAAACCCGATAAGCTTGAATTCGGTCTTTATGATAGAAATGAATCTTTTGCAAACGTTTATGCCCGGAATGTGGGTAATTTGCAATCAGGTCCCTGTATTCTGTAAATACGACTAAACACATACCTTAGTAGCATTTATTGATATAAAAGTAATCTAAATGAAAGACATATGATGCAATGTATGCAATGCATTAAATACCCCCACACCTAGATTTTGCTAGTCCCTAGCAAAACAAAATATAAGAAAATGAAAACAGGGAAATCCTAACTCACTTTCGTAGGAATCACGGTTGCACTTAGCATGTGCAACAAGCCTTTAAACCTCCAAGTTACCTTAGAGGACGAGTTTTGTCTCGTGAGGGTTTTCAGCGGATATACCCACAAAATCCTATCAACATTTCATTAATAGTTCTTAATATCGCTACCTCAACCTTATACATCTTACTAAAAATTCTTGCATGCTCATTATATAAATCTAACTCATTAAAAATATGACTTGGTCTTTATTCCTCCAACATTCACACCACTAACCCTTCTAAACATGTTATTACTTAAATTATTTTGCACGCCTCCTCTGGTGGTGAAGTATCATTTGGATCAACCATGGCATGGATCATTCCTTTACCTTTGGGCCTTGAGTATCTTAAAGTATTTATTTATTTATTTTTTCTTTTTCCGTGA
This sequence comes from Triglochin maritima, assembly GCA_963682175.1. NCBI lineage: Eukaryota > Viridiplantae > Streptophyta > Magnoliopsida > Alismatales > Juncaginaceae > Triglochin > Triglochin maritima. The sequence goes on along the minus strand of OY821782.1, from coordinate 6,483,720 downwards.
TTCAACACATTTGCTTTTCTTTTTAACACTTATACCCTTTTTGCATTCGTGTAGCGAGTTTGGTCGATAATCCCGAGCTGGCAGACTCAAGTTACCGGGTTTCAAGATACCCCTACGGACCAGTGACTCGAAGGCTTGGGCTTTTGTAATCATTTTGCAAAATGTGTTTTCCTCACTTTATTTTTATTTTATTTTACTTTTATTTTCCTCAATGCTTAATTGCTATTAGAAGTCCACACTTCCCGGTATATTTTCCTCAACCTCTGCTTTTTATCAACCACTTCAAAGATTTGATTCATCCAATTTAAGTGCATACATGTCTTACAAGGGCCATGAGTTATTTCTTTGGAACTTAGATTTATGTCATAATTTCTACAAGCAGAACTATATAATAAGGAACAAAAACTTGATGCAATTTGTACACGGGTTTTGGCAGTTTAATCTTAAGCTATGTCATAGAATATTGATTTTTTTTTTTTAAAATAAAGCAGAACAGAAAATCAAATAGATAGATATGTACATATATAAACACCCCCCACACCTAAATCATGCATTGTCCTCAATGTATGCATAGATAAAATAAATGCACTGATTACCTGCGTCGGCTTGCGGTAGAGGGGTTGAGTTTGCTCAAAGTCAACCATAATCAGAACTGGATTGAATGACACCATGTTGGTGCATGTATCCAGTTGAATTGTTCCCCATGTTGACTTGAGGAAAAGATTCCACTCTTCTCACTTGAATTGGTTCGCTTATTTGCTCGAGTGATGGTGGTTGAGTAAATGAATTACTCCCTTTTTTCTTACTTCCTTTTTGCTTATGTGATGATTTATTTGATTCAGAATTCTGATAAATACGTGCTCTCATCACAACATCACTTGGGTTGCATATTATTTCTGGCTCATTATCAATATGGAAGATATTAAATTCTGCTTTTAAGTTCCCGAAAGATAATTGCATGAGCCCATTTCGACAGTTTATTAATGCTTCCGAAGTGGCTAAAAAGGGTCTACCTAGAATTACAGGGATTTGTCGATTAGGATTTACAACAGGTTCAGTATCAAGTACGACAAAATCCACTGGATAAATGAAGTCACCAACCTTAATCAAAACGTCCTCTACTACACCTCTCGGTTTCTTAACAGAACAATCAGCGAATTGGAGGGTTGTCCTAGAGGGTTTCAGCGGACCAAGGTTGAGTTGCTCGTAGACAGAAAATGGGAGCAAGTTGACGCTTGCACCAAGGTCTAGAAGGGCTTTATTGATAAACGTATCTCCTATTGAACATGAAATTGTGGGACACCCCGGGTCCTTATATTTTATAGGAGATGTGTTGGAAAGAATTGAGCATATGTTTGCAGTTAAGAATGCCTTCTTTGGTACATTCGTTTTTCTCTTCTTAGTGCACAAATCTTTTAAGAATTTAGCATAAGCAGGTATTTGTTGAATCATGTCTAAGAGTGGAATGTTTACCTTAACTTGCTTAAATACTTCCAAGATTTTCTCTATTTGTGCACTAGAGTTCTTTTTGAGTCTATTGGGAAATGGGGCTTTAGGCACATAGACTCGCTCAGGTTCAGGTTGAGCTACAGGTTCAGGTTGGGTAGGTGGATTGGGCTTTTCAATTTGGACGTCGGGTTCAATGGTCAAGTCATATGTGGGTGCTTGATGGCTAGATTGATTAGTCATTCTAGGGTTTACCACATTATTGTCAATTTGTCTTCCGGACCGTAATGATACTACAGCATTGATTTGTTGGAACGGTCCTTCCTCATTAACCATTTGAACCGGTCTAGGGTTGTTATTTCCTGAAGGTGGTTGATAAGATTGATATTGATTATTAGTTATTGGGTTCACCTCAGGTTGACTTGGAAATTGGTCTTTTTCTCTTTCACCTATTATCTGTGCTAATTGGCTGACCTGTGTCTCTAGCCTTTGGAATGATTGGTTGGTTGTTTGTATAAAAGTTGTCATTAAATTTTCTAATTTTGTCAACCTAACCTCATGATTTCCATTGTTATTACCCCCAGATGATGTATTATTTTGGTTATATGGGGTTGGTTGTTGTCTAGGAGGTTGTCCTTGTTGGGTCCACGAAAAATTGGGATGATTACGCCAACCTGGGTTATAGGTTGATGCATAAGGATCATTTCTAGAATTGTTAAATGTGGCATTAACATGTTCCAGGTCCACACAGTCCTCCATTAAATGACCAGTCTGACCACATCTAGAGCAGGGGATAGACAAGGGTTGATTCATTCGGGGTTGATTTTGTAGCTCTAGACTTTCCATTCTACGCATTAGGGTAGCTAGTTTTGCCTCAGCCGCTATGTTGGAGTCTACAGCTAAGACACCTGGTCGGGGTTGACTCGCTATTCTAGATCCAATACTCGGGTTGATGGGTGTTCTAGCATTGTCCCATTGCATACTATTTTCAGCTAAATCCTCAAGAAAAGTCCAGGCATCATTTTCATTTTTGGACATGAAATTCCCTTGGCTCACAGATTCTAGCATAACTCTAGATGTGGGTGTCAATCCCTCATAAATAATTTGGCATAATTGCCACTTCGGTATTCCGTGATGAGGGCATTGGGTCAAGACACTCTTAAATCTCTCAAGATAGGAATAGAACGGCTCGCTCTCAGACTGAACGAATGCAACAATTTCATTCCTAATCTTCATAGTCTTATGGTTGGGGAAATATTTTTTTAAGAAAACTTGAACAAATTCGGCCCAACTTCTAATAGATCTTTCGGCTAGACTATATAGCCATTTCTTAGCGTCGTCTTTCAGTGCTAGAGGCACGAATTTCAGACGCACTGCCTCTTCAGGGATATGCTGGTATTGCATAAGAGAGCAGATTTCCTCAAATTCTCTAAGGAAGAGATATGGATCTTCCCTAGAGGTGAACTTAGGCAGCATACTCATGTATTGTGCCTTAAGTTCGAAGTCGCGACCCGGTATGGTGGGCATAACGATGCACGATGGCTGAGCAGCCATCGTCGGGTAGCATCGATCCCTCAGAGTTATAGGTTGCACAACAGGTGGGTCCACGACGTTCTCACCCATTGGATCCGGGTGAGGTGGTGCAGCAGATGGATTGGGGTTAAGCTCTAGACTGGAATCCAGATGAACTCGTGAGAGTCGATTGCTTAAATCCCGCACCCAAATCTGAGTGCACCGGTTTGAATTAATTTTTTGAATTTGAATTCGAAATTTAAATTTCAAATTCAATTCCAAGAATCAATTACTCTCTTTTTTTTTTGAATTTTTGAATTTTAATTTTTTTTTTAAAGGGAAACAAACAATAGAAAGGTAAGGATGAGAAGGGAAATAAGACTCAGACGAGAAGGGAAACTTAACTCTAAAGGATAAAAATTAGGGTTGGTCAGAAATTTCCTGAACAAGCACGGTCAAAACAATCCTAGACCTAGTGTCACTTAGATCTAGACGACTCCTAACTGGTTGAGTCGAATTGATTTGCTTGATTCACCTCCCTCACCAATCAAACCAAGTTGGCCAGTTAGTGTATAGCTAGTGGGGGCGCTTCCGACAGAGTCGGTGCCAATTAGACAACCACGTCGCTTGGAAGACTTTCGTCGACACAAAAACACTTTCTAGACACCAAATTGAATTCAATTAGCTTCAGGTCATAGCAAGTCAAACCAATCTCCTCCTTAATTGAGTCCGAGTCCTTAGGGGCCAATGTCTAATTGATTTTAAATTTTAGGCTTAGGCGACACTTCAGGATTGTGGTTTGTGGGCTACGGGAGGGTGATGAAATCCCCACCGTATCTTTTCCTACGGAGTTGCCCTTAAGATAGTTTAACTTAAATCTAGCAAAGATAGTCAAACAATGGTCTTTTTAATGGGGGCAATTGCAAAGTTGTATGCAACTAAATTATATGCTCTAATGCAATCGATAAAAACCTCGATACGTACCTTACCTCCAGCAATCTTCAACAAGTATTAATTTGCAAGAATTTAGCAAGAATAATGCAAGCAAAACATTATATGATGCATGCACTAAGGTCTTTCTAATTTTGCCAATTTTAGGTCAGAGTTGAATTATTGCCAATTATGGAATTGTAACCCTAACACGTGCAATTCTACGAAAGGAAACTTTTCAACTATTCAGATTTTACGAGAAAGGCAAGAAAAGTTACCTCCGCAATGCTCAGTCGGGTTCGCCGCCCGCTCTCGGCGATTCCAGTAGCGTAATGCGACCACCCAGAGATGCCGACGATGCCCCAGAAATTTGAAGACCAGAACCCACACTGGTGCGGCGATTCCGCCGCAAGTCACCTTGTAGATGCGGCGATTCCGCCGCCCAAGTGTCTCAGAACGCTCCCGGATTTCGCCGCGCGCTCTGTTGTCTCCTGAAACACAAATTCAAATACTTAGATCGCGCACAAGGTAGACAGGAAAAATCGAAAACACAAAAACTAACGAAATCTTCGTCGCCTCCCCGGCAACGGCGCCAAAAACTTGATGAGAATTTTAATTTATACCGCAAGTGCACGACGTCTATGAAGACGTGGCAAGTACGGGTCGAACACAAGGAGGGAGAGATTTCGTAGTTGATGTTATTTTCGATTAAGAGGAAGAAGGAGAGAAGAATCAATTGGGTTTTTTAGGTTTTTGGATTATAATTATCTAAAGCAAGAACAAGAACAAATAAACTAAAACAAGAACAAAGAGAGAAATCCGTTTGATGGAGGTTTAGATTTAGGTTTAGATCAGAGAATTACTGAAACTTATTGTAAATCATGTTAGTTATGAAGCATTACAAGATAAATGACTTAACATAAACTCAAGTAATCAAAATATACTAATCATGAACTTAAAATAATAACATGCAATTCATCTTCTCTAACCCTAATTCCATCACCTCCACCCTTTGGAAAGAGTTAGAAACTCATGGAGGGAGGAAGAAGAAGGGATCCTAGAGAAACTAAGAAAAGAAAATTAAAAACATAAAATAAAAGAAACAGAATTTTATTTCTAATGATCCAAGACCAAAGGTTCAAAGATGTGTTACATTCGTCCTACAGGGCTATTTATAGCCGATACAGGGGATACCAATACATAAAAGGATAGTACACGCGTCAACCCAACACTGGACAAAATTGGAGCACACAGATCCTCACTGGTGCGGCGAAATCGCCGCATATTGAAGGTGTTGTGCGGCGAAAACGCCGCACAATCAGGTCTGCGCGGGTCCGGATTTTGGTCATGTGTTTATGGTATGATTTGATCTTTATTTACGCGTCTGGATGATTCTTTCCATTGTCTTGAACTCCGGATTAATTCCTTCCATTGTTGGAGATTTATATTTGACTTTTCTTTTGACTTTTCCAACAAAATAACTTGATCCTTTTCTTTTGCAATCAGGTCCTTGGTATTTTGCAATTAAGCCCTTGACCTTTTTGTAATTAGCTCCTTGAATGCTTTTATGCTTGGATGTATTTCCATTTGAAACCCGATAAGCTTGAATTCGGTCTTTATGATAGAAATGAATCTTTTGCAAACGTTTATGCCCGGAATGTGGGTAATTTGCAATCAGGTCCCTGTATTCTGTAAATACGACTAAACACATACCTTAGTAGCATTTATTGATATAAAAGTAATCTAAATGAAAGACATATGATGCAATGTATGCAATGCATCAGTGACGGTGGGCGCGTTACGCGTGCCTGCCCAGGGACCACCGTGTGGAAGAGTGTGGGTATTCGGGACACGTCACCTCCATGCATGGATCGTGACTAATGTGATGGATTGATTGGACTCATTGTAGAGTAGCAGGCCTGAGGGATCGTGAATCTCAATGTATGATGATGTGCGGACACGCAATTGTCGTTGGGTGAGGTGACTACCGGCCTAGATGGCTACGAAGGTCGCTGCCCTGCTTTTATAGCGGCGCAGTTGGTGTTTGCGGCTCGTGGAGCCTGATGACCTGACAGACTTTGGTCTGGACTCGTCTGATGCTGTGCCGGACGTACTGATGGACCACCGATGTTGTTCCGGTGATGCTGCCGATGTTGTTCCAGCGATGATGATTGATGGGTCGATGTTGTTCCGGCTATGTTCCTCAGATGGGCACCTACTGAGATGATGATTGATGGACCGACCAAGCGACGGCTCCGTTGGTGTGGTTTCGACCACGAAGTTACAGATTTGTTTCTTATGGCGCGGACCTTGCGGATGCTCCTTGCCGAACCCCATGATTAGCGTAGCCGCGTGTGGGGAGTATCACGTCTTGTTCCGTTAGACCGTATGTGCCTACAGTAGGTCTCCTTGGGAGACCCGATGATGATTGTTGGACTGATGTTCTGTGTTACCCTTCGGGGGAACTGTTTTCCTTATTGTTGATGACATGACATGCTACTAGTATGATAGGTTCATTTGTACTACTGCATGCATATAGGTGAGCTTGGCATACGAGGTTTTCTTATGGAAACTCAGGCATTGTTGTTGCATCTTTTTCAGGACCGCAGTAGGTCCAGTTGGGTGGTGATCAGCGGGCGCGTGCATTTTGGGATCGGATCCTCTCTATTCGGACCACTGAGGTCAATGTGATTACGTTTATCTCCTTTTGTTGTTCTGTTGTAATCATGTATCGTTTTGACAAACTCTGATGTAATATAGTGCACCGCTTATATGTTTTATGAGAAGTAACAATCATCTTTGATTATTGATCTCTAATGTCTTGATTATAAATTTTTAAAAATTTACGCTGTTTCGAGATGTTACAGTTCTAAATATGATTATTTTACAATTGCATTCTTAAACTTCTGGAAAGAAGATATTGCTGTCGAGTGATGACACATCAAACATATTTTAACTTTTAAGTAGATTCAAAGGACCTAAATTAAAAATGGAATGGTTGATTTCTTTTGCTCTACATGTTTTAGTGATACACAAAATTTAGTGGATGACTAAATTCAATTTTAGTCAGCCATGAATGATCCTACCACTACTAATACTTAATAGCCTTTATTTATTCAACCTGTTAATTTTGATGGCTAGAATTGGTAAAAGAAACCGAAGTATCTAACAAAGATGGTCTCAATCGTATGTTCTTTGACACTTGGAGTTCTTTTTTCAACTACTAAATTTGTATGGTTTGCCAAAACTGGTATTAGCTTAAAGTAACTGATTCACATCATATCATGCATATATTTGTATCTTATATCCATTATATTTCACCTAAACAATGCTACGTGACGAGTTTTATGTTGGAATTTCAGAAATAAATAGGTTTGAAGAGAAGAGGCATAAAAGGACCTAAAAGCATGAAAAATGACTGAGTTGAGAGACTCAAAGACTAAGATGCAAGATCGAAGGACCTGAATGTAAGATCGAATGACCAATGAGCACATAAGAATACTTCACACCATCATGTTTCTTCATGTTTATTGACTGAAATTTCCTGTTGAATATGCTACATGTTAGTTAAGTGTTTGTATTTGTGGTCGCTTGCTTGGTTGATTGAAGAAATTTTGTTTTGATGGGTTTGCTATAAGATTTAGACATCTCTCATGCTTAGTTTTGTTCTCCACACGAGTTTATGGTTTTTGATGAGTCTTGTCATATCTTTAGACACTTCTCATGTTAAGTATAATCTTATGATAATCAAGTAATAACTGTCGATACGTTATGTGAATGAATTGATATGTTTTGTCACATCTATTGACACTTCCTATGCATTAAAACACACACACGACACACACACATACATGCTTACATGTGTCATTCATCACTTATTTCACTTCATATGTGCACACACTCCACCCTTTATGGGTTCTTCCTGTTTTCCAATCCTTAGTTGCTTTCTTTTGCATTTCTTACTTACTAGTCTAGTGTAGTTTATCTTAACATAGTCACATCTCTTCTCCCTTTTTCACCACTTGTTTTCTGACAAACTAGAGGATGCTCACCTCCTTGCGGACGACCCGTCTTTGTCACGTCTTCACCGACGTTATGCACTTGTGGTTATAATTAAAACGTTCAACGGTAACAATTCACACACTATCCTCATTGCAGTGGACCAACAAAACCATGCACGTGAAAATATATTACAAGTGGACAGATGCAAACTTTAGGTTAACCAATGTCTATAATTTACACAAGTCCATTGTCCATAAAAAATTTACTTTGCAACATACGTAAGTGCTGGTTTGATGTGTAAGTCCAGAGTCAGTGTTAGGCTAAAAATGTACATCAATCCATTTCATGAGAACCATGCATAAAGATCATAGAAAGGTAACTTGCACATGTGTCTTTATGTGTATTTAGAAGTCAAATTTAGTTTTCAACTATTTATGTATGTAAATTGACGTGTCATTCTTCTTTATGTTTTTGTATATTGAACTTTCCTAGATGTTTTTGTAAAAAATCATTTGTTATTTAGGATTTAAGTTATATTGGCTTTGTTTCACTCTTCGTAAGTATCTACCTTAAGCGATTCTTGGAATTTGCTTATCATTTGGAGTCAGTTAAATCCCCCATCTTGTAAGTCAATTATATGTTATTATTATTATATAAACTTTTTGAACCGCATTCTATTCTTGGTATTTAAAATTCAAATATTGTGACTGAATCATAATTTTATTTGCAGTGTCATTTATGTCGGAGGACTTTTAGGTATTCAAATTAAACAATTGTTTTTTATGTTATTATTATCTTTTAGTTTTTTGTTTTACTCTTCTATGTCATTTCTCTGTTGGGTTGGTTTCCTTGGCTTTAATTTTGCACTTAGTTTTAACATGACCTGCTTTGGCACTCTCATAAACAACTGGTTGTTTGTAGTGCTGATTCCCATTTTGAATGCAAACAAATGAGGGCGGCAATGGCTTGGATAACTGTCACTTCTGTAACTAGATTATTTTTATGTTCTTATCCATTCATTTTCGTTCGTAAGATTTGTGTTTCGTTCCCAAGTTGTTTGAAGGGTCCTCATTTACAATACTTTCATATCTATTTTGGAATTTCATTTCTTAACAACTATCACAATTTTATTTCAGGTGACGTCTCATCTGGAGGAGTTCAGGTTTATTCAAAACACATTAAGATTCTAAAATCGTGCCTGTTAGTTTACCTAAAATCATAGTAACCACTCATCCATAACCTCATCCCAGAAGTGGATAGCACAGAAGATGACCCATGGGAATTAGTACATGGACACTTACTCATTCTTTCTAAACATTGTTACAGAAACTGCGTGGTTTAATTGACTCTTTTTTTGATAGTTTAGTATATTGTTGACTTCTTGAGTATACAATGATTAGTGAGATTAGTCTATTCTCCTTCTTGACTATTTGGTTTCTGGCCTTCCGGGTAACCTTTGGTATCTGCAGTGAAAGTCTTTGATATTTTTGATATTGCCTTTCGAAACACAACTGAAAATTTATGGCTAATTTGGTGTTGGTATTTGTTCCAATCTTTAGAGTTCGCACTTCATAGATTATTAATTTTTAGTAATTAAATTGGAACCAGAACTGTTGCACAAATATTTAATCAAGAGTAGTGGTTAGTAACTTAGTGTAGAATGGTTTGTGGTAGATTTGTTGTAGAATGGATCCAAATGTAAAAGTTCCAAAAAAAATCTAGGTTTTGAAATGAGTAGATATGCATTAGACCTGTAGACGGGTCGGGTATGCCCTAACTCATACCCGCCCAAATTAACGGGTACGGGTACATACCCGTACCCAATTATGGTCTACCCGTACCCGCCCCATACCCGTTTAGTTAGCGGGTACGGGGTGGGTAAACGGGTAACATATTTAAGATAGGAAAATAATTAATGGATGCTTGCGTCCGGGACGCGCACTGACGTGGTCAGTCCAGTCAGCAGCAACAGTATAGTTATCAAAAGTCAAAAGTTTTTTCCTTTCTGAAATTAATTGAATAACAGATTTATTTTGTGTCACATGCAACTTATACTCTCCTAATGCAACATTACGTTTCTCAATGCAACATTTCGTTTCCTCATGCAACATTTATCTTCCCAATGCAACTTTTGATTCCCCATGCAACACATTATTCTGTCCAGAATAAGTTCTGTTTGTTGTCCATAATAAGTTCAAAGTCTGTCCAGAATAGGTTATGTGTCTGTCCAGAATAAGTTCAAAGTCTGTCCAAAATAAGTTGTGTGTCTGTCCAGAATAGGTTGTGTGTCTGTCCATAATAAGTTCAAAGTTTGTCCAGAATAAGTTCAAAGTTTGTCCATAATAAGTTCTGTGTTTGTCCATAATAAGTTCAAAGTCTGTCCAGAATAAGTTCAAAATCTGTCCAGAATAAGTTCAAAGTCTGTCCAGAATAAGTTCAAAGTTTGTCCAGAATAAGTTCAAAGTTTGTCCAGAATAGGTTGTGTCTGTCCAGAATAGATTGTGTGTTTGTCCATAATAAGTTCAAAGTTTCTCCAGAATAAGTTCAAAGTTTGTCCAGAATAGGTTGTGTGTCTGTACAGAATAGATTGTGTGTTTATCCATAATAAGTTCAAAGTTTGTCCATAATAAGTTCAAAGTTTGTCTATAATAAGTTCTGTGTGTTGTCTATAAAAGTTCAAAGTCTGTCCAGAATAGGTTGTGTGTTTGTTCATAATAAGTTCAAAGTCTATCTAGAATAAGTTCTGTGTTTGTCCAGAATAAGTTCAAAGTTTGTCCAGAATAAGTTCTGTGTGTGTCCATAATAAGTTCAAAGTCTGTCCAGAATAAGTTCAAAGTATGTCCATAATAAATTCTGTGTTTGTCCAGAATAAGTTCAAAGTTTGTCCAGAATAAGTTCTGTGTGTGCCCATAATAAGTTCAAAGTTTGTCCAGAATAAGTTGTGTCTGTCCAGAATAAGTTTTGTGTCTGTCCAGATTAAATTGTGTGTCTGTTCAGAATAAGTTGCATTGGGAAAATATTGCATGAGGAAACAAAATGTTGCATTGGGAACCGAAATGTTGCATCGGAAAAGTAAAAATTGCATGGGACACAAAATAAATATGTTACTTAGTTAAGTTCAAAAAGTAAAAGACATTTGAATTTTGCTGACTGGACTGCTGACCATGTCAGCGCGCGTCACGAACGTCTGCGTCCGTGTATAAGGATCCTTTAAGATATCTTGTACAAGTCCAAACAATTAAAAATCATTCAAACACAAAACAAATGTCTTGACAAACACAAATAATGTCTAACAAACACTAACAAATATTTAACAATGACAAGTAAATGTCCAGGAAACTCATACAAAGTTTAACAAATGTCTAACAAACATGAGTAGAAGTTTGAATTCTTCTATTACAAGTTTTAAAATAGCAGACTAACTTCTACTCAACATCATCATCATTAATTGAAATTGAATCCGATTTTGAGATTTTGAGATTTTGTTTCTCCCGACAGATTTAGTCATTTAGGGATTTAGGAGAAATAATATACTAATATATATACATATAATATATATATATATATATATATTGTTAACGGGTATACGGGTACGGGTAAGGAACATACCCGTACCCGACCCGTTTATCTGGCGGGTAAACGGGTACGGATTTTGGTACTCGTACCCATACGGGTCGGGTGGGCGGGTATTACTTGATCCGTTTACATGCCTAATATGCATGCACACTTTTGTTTTTTCTTTAATCAATGGCTCAAGAAATGAAAATCCAATTAAATAAGAATTTGAAACTTACAAAAAGCAGGGAGATTTTTATGTTGTTGAAATACTAAACAATTCATTTCTTCTTTCTTATGTTTTCAAGGTGAACATCGAATATTGAAAGTTCAAAGTTGAAATGTTTCCCTGGCATATTATTGCGGATTAGGATGAAACTTCATGCTAAGAGTATGGTACAATGTTATGTCGGTTACTTTTTTTTTGAATGAGCTAACAAATTCTCGGTATAAGTGAAATGATTATTGTAATTTTGGTAGTTCAATTTGTACAAGTGACTTATTTGTTGTTTGCAATAGTTAAAGTTTCAGTCTTTCAATTTCTAGAAGTTTAAATATTTAGAAATCGTAAAAATCCATGTATCATGAAAAAAATTGAAAATATAAGAGTAACAAACATATCTTGAAAGTTCGACCCCTAAGATGGATAGAAATTAGTATATGTTTAAGACTAAATTTAATTCCAAAAAAATCTAAGTTTTCAAACTCCTGGTCTTAGTAGAGTGGTTTGGTGGATGTTAAGAAGGTTTTTACAATTTTGGCGAAATTTCTTAGGAGGGAGATGACTTTGTTAGAGGGATGGTTAAGGGTAGGGTTGAGCATCCGGATTGAACCAGATCGGCTCCGGACATCGTACCGAAGATCGTACCGGTTGGGTCCAGTCTGGATCGAAGATCGTACCAGTTGGATTTGGTCCGGTTCAAAACTGGGTTTTTACCTTAAAAAAAATCAGACCGGTCTGAACCAGACCGGAACCGAATTGGCTCCGGATCCCGAACCGAAGACCGGACCGGTTGGGTCTGATCCCGACCGAAACCCAGACCGGACCAGTTGTTGCTCAGTGATTGACATCATTTCATGCATACATTTGTGTCTTATATCCATTATCGTTCACCTAAACAATGATACGTAACGAGTTTTATGTTTAAGTTTCAGGAATAAATAGGTTTGAGGAGATGAAGCATGAAATGACCTAAAAGCAGGAAAAAAGGACTAAGTTGCAAGACTTTGGGACTAAGATGCAAGAGGGAAGGACTCGGATGAAAGCCTAGAGGACCAATGAGCAAACAGGAAACTCCACACCATCATGAGGAGTATTTTGGCAATTAAATCGGGTCCAACCATCAACAACCAAACTGGGTTGATCAAACACCAAGAAATCAATCCAGAACCGAGCCACCAAAATCCAGACTCGATCCAACACTTATAGACTTGGCCGAGTGTTGTATTAGTATGTATCTAGTCCATTTATTGTATGCGTTTAGTCTCATACCGGGGGATTGTCCCGGATTACCATTTTCTATGGCTATAAATAGAACTATTCATCCTCCATTGTATTCTACCTATTGCTTGGTGGCATTTTCTCTATTTTGAGTAAGTCTTGGAGCAAAAACTTAATGTGGAGAAGAATGCTACTTGTAATGTGAGTTATTTAATAAAATAATTCTTCATAGTTTGTTTTAATGCTTACTCCAGGTAGAGAGAATGTCATCAAACAATGAGTGATTACAAAAGGAGGAGGAGGAGTTCTATTTATGGCCATAGAAAAAGGTAATCCGGGAAAATCCCCCGGTATGGGACTAAACAAATACCAGAAATGGACTACATACACACTGATACGCGACCCTACGAAATCTTAGCGGATCCGGATCAAAACAGACCGTCAATCAGCGGTCTTGGATCGCCAATTGGCGGTCTATATTGTTTGGATCCGACCGTTGTTTTGTGTGGGCTTTTCTGGATGTCTTTGTTGGTTTTTGATGCATCTACTTCACTTGTTGGAGCTCCGACCCGAATAGAATTGACAAAATACTCCCCATGATGGTGTGAAGTATTCTTGTTTGCTCCTTGGTCCTTCGATCTTACATTCAGGTCATCCGATCTTGCATCTTAGTCCTTGAGTCTTTCGACTCCGTCCTTTTTCATGTTTTTAGGTCCTTTCATGCTTCATCTCCTCAAACCTATTTATTCCTGAAACTTAAACATAAAACTTGTTACGTAGCATTGTTTAGGTGAATGATAATGGATATAAGACACAAATGTATGCATGAAATGATGTCAATCATTTATATTTGTGGTTGCTTTATTGATTGATTGATTGAAGAAACTTTGTTTTGATGAGTTTTGCCATAACATTTAGACACCTCTCACGCTTAGTTTTGTTCATCACATGAGTTTATGGTTTTGATGAGTCTTGCCATATCTTTAGACACTTCTCATACTAAGCCTAATCTTATGTTAATCAAGTAATAACTGCTGATACGTTGTATGAATGGATTGATAGGTTTTGCCACAATCTTAGTTTTACTAGTCTTGTGTTTTCATCTTTTCTCCTTTGTTTGTTTCTAGTTTAGTGTAACTTAGGTTAGCATAATCACATCTCTTCTCCCTTTTTCACCACTTGATTTCTGAAAAACTAGATGTTACTCACCTCCCTGCGGACGATCCGTACTTGTCACCACTTCATCGCGGTCGTGCACTTGTGGTATTAATAAAACGTTTAAACAAGTTTTTGGCGCCGTTGTCGGGGAGGTGTCAGTCCAGACTCTGGTTTGGACGATTCTGGTGGATTTAATTCTTTGTGTTGTAGTTTTATTTCTTTCAGGAGACTCACATTGGGAAGGGCAAGCAGCTGGTGAAGTTTTGAGTCATTCTGAGACTCCACGACCGCCAATCAGCAGTCTGGTGAGCTCTGTTTACCTTGTCATTTCTTTGTTTTGTTTCCATAATTGATTTTGGAATCTAGGACGCAATTATGCATGTGATGACTATTAGATTGCTCCCAGATTAATAATCAAACTCCCTTTAAGCAACTTGGACCTTAAAACCTAAAGCAAAAGATTAGGCATTCCTTCTTGTTTAGGTCATGCATTATGTATTCGACTTAGGCACGTAGATTGTCTTTTATTTTAGATTTATTTTCAGTTGCTGAGTGTTGGCGTAAGGTACGCACTTCCTACTCTCATTCATGCATTTCGTATGAATATGCATTAGTTAGTAGGAATTGCATTGCAACAAGTGTGAGTTGAGTGTTTGTTTGGAGAGTTGATTGCTAGATTAAGACTCCAAAACGCTACTAATGAGGGATTGTCCTATATATGATAAGGTGGGGGATTTCATCACCCTTTCATTCGCCTCACAAACCACACTAATCAAGAGCCTAATTTTTAAAATCAAGTAGACATTGGCCCTAAGGATCTCGGACACATTAGGAGAGTGATCCGGTCATGACCTGATCGGCGTTACCCACTTTGTCGATAGCAGGAGAGACGAGATCTCCGGATCTTGGCTCACTTGCTGGGCTTTGTGGTCCTCGTCGTAGGGAGGTGATACGTGTTGAAGCCATGTGACCTCGCAGTTAGGCGTCGTCTAGCTGTAAGGACCTATAGTGACCTTAGGATTGTTTGAGCCTTGTTTTCTTGTGTGCTTCTACATTTACCCACCCGCCGTAGCTTAAGGACCTCTTCCCTTCTCTCCTGAGTCTCTCCCTCTCATATGTGCCCTCCCGTCTTCTCCTCTACGCACATTCTACTTTAGTTGTTTAAACTTTAAAACAAAGTTTCCTTTCTTTTCGTCTGACTCGTGTGGGTGCGCAAGATTTGTGCATGCCAGTGTGGTCACGAGACGCTGATGGTCGTTTGACAAGATCCGACATCGATCTTTCCTCGATTGTTGACCTTTCGAACACATCCTCGTCCCGTATCCTACACAGTCCTGGGACCATGACTAGTCGTCGACCACACGAGGGCGACTCAAGTTTTGAGCCTCCACCTCCCTCTGATCTAGAATGTGGGGGTCCACAACCTCATCAATTGGTCCCCCAAGCTCCCATTCCCCTCCGCGATCGATGCTATCTGAGTCGCATTGCTCTGCCTTCTTGCATCGTATTGCGAGAGGCGAATGGGAACCATTTTGAGGTTAAGCCTCAGTTTATTTTCATGCTCCCTCACTTCACTAGGAAGAGTGACCCCTATATCTTTCTCAGGGAATTTGAGGAGGTCTGTGCTATGTTCAAGCCGCAACAACTTAGCACAGACTCCATTGATCTTAGGTTTGTCCTTTTTGCACTGAAGGATGATGCCAAGAAGTGGTTGTACAGCAACCAGGCCAACGCCTTTAGGACTTGGGATAAGTTTCAATCTACATTCCTCAAGAAGTACTTTCCAAATCATCAGACTCAGAAACTGAGGAATGAAATCAATTCGTTTTATCAACATGAGACTGAATCATTCCATGCATACTTAGAGAGGTTCAAGGAGCTACTATCCTCATGCCCTCACCATGGCATCGAGTTGTGGCACATGTGTCAAATTGTTTAAGAGGGTCTTCACATCCCGTCCCAAACGTTCCCTGAGTCCATGTGTCAAGGATAGTTCTTAGAAAAGAATGAAAGAGAGACATGAGTTTTCCTAGAAGACAACACTGAGAGAAACCATGCAATTGGAGAGTGTGAGGGAACCCCCAGTATCATCTAGCATAGGAGCGAGGATCGCAAATGCAAACTCGACTAGATTGGGTGCCGCATTTGCTGTTGATACCACTACGACCACCAAGGCGCGCATGGTGGCCTTAATGCGTCGTGGATTCAATTCAGCTCCAAAACCAACAAGGTGCACCTCACGCGTCTACATTTGGTCCAGTTTCCTGTCATTCATGTGGTATGATAGGTCATGTATGAAACGAGTGTGCGTCCATTCCTCCTGAGATGGAACATATCAATGTCATATATGATAGAGTCAGGAATGACCCATACTCATCATCTTGTAATCCCGGATGGAGGAACCACCTAATTATTCATGGAACCAAAATAATGCCCCGGGTGGTCCTTTAAACTCCTCTCGACCACCTAACCAACCACACCAATCTCTCATGCATGCACTATCTTATCAGTCACCCCAAGCTCAAATCACCAATCAATCTGGTTTCCAAAATTCCAACAATATGGAAACCCGATTTAATTCGCTTGAGACATTGACTCGTGGACTTGAAAACTCAATTAAAAAATTTATGTCATCCATAAGTCAAGTCCTCACTTCAAATCAGCAGACCATCAAATCTCTTGAACTTCAGATGGGTCAATTGGCTCAGTCTGTACATGAGAGAGAGAGGGACTCTGCCTAGTCAGCCTGAGGCTAACCCCTGCATGTATCGACAACCACATTTGCAAAATGAGAGTTCGGTACCTCGGGGGCGTCAAGTGAACCATGTGGAGGAACTTGTTCACCATATTAATGTCATTGTAACTTTAAGGAATGGAAAGCAGGTTGAAAATCACATTTCCTTGCCACCACCACCATCTATGCAGCCCCTCAGTAGGAATGATGGTGAGGAAGAGGCTGAGGGTGAGGGTAATACACCAACGCCTCCTTCTCAGGCACCGCAGAAAACCTACCTGCCAAAAGCTACCTATCCTTGTAGGTTAACCAAAAGCAGAGTGACACAATGGATAAGATATTAGAGGTGTTTAAGAAAGTGAAGGTTAACATCCCCTTGTTGGATGTCATCCAACAAATACCTCAATATGCCAAATTGTTGAAAGATCTCTGCACAACTAAGAGGAAGATCAATGTTCCTAAGAAAGCATTCTTAGTTGCAAGTGTAAGCTCACTTTTGTCCAATCCCACATACCCAAAGTACAAGGACCCCGAGTGTCCTACTATTCAGTGTATGATAAGGGACACTAGCATGAGTAACATATTACTTGATTTAGGATTAACGGTCAACCTCCTCCCATTTTTTGTTTATAAACAGTTGCACTTGGGAGAATTGAAACCAACTAAGATCACCCTCCAATTGGCGGATAGATCCATTTGTGTCCCAAAGGGGATTATTGAGAACGTGCACATCAAAGTTGGAGATTTTATATTTCTAGTAGATTTTGTCGTCCTCGATACCAACCCTGTTGCGAACACCCACTGTCAAATACCTTTGATTTTGGGTAGACCATTTCTGGCAACCTTCAACACCTTAATTAATTGTAGAAATGGTCTCATGAAACTCTTATTCGGTAACATGAGTGCCGAATTTCATTTGTTCAACTTTGGTAGGCAACATGAGCCATTGGACCAACCTTTAAATCTTAATCTCATCCGCCAATTAGAGAAATCACCACAACATCATGTCCCATGGCCATTGACCCATTTGAGCTTCATCTTGATTCCAACAGGGATCCACCTGCGACCGAGCTTATGCTTGATAATATACAAGAGGATGGGTGGTCCTTGTTGGATGACCTGAGGAGAGGCTGAAGGCAATGTGTTCTAAAAGTTTTACTTTTAAATGTCAATTATTATGAATTGAATGAGAAATCATTTTGTTCCTTGTTTATGTTATTCATCTTTTAGAAGTGTTAAGGAAGAGGCTCTTGGTCCTTAACCGTAGAGCTCTAAAAGATATTGGTTTACATAAAACAAAAGATATTCGCAATCATGGTAATTAACATGGAACATTAATTACCGGGTTAAGATTGTCGTGTTCGGTCATAGATCATTGTAGCTCTACAAGTGAGTGACAACACGGGTGTGCAAAAGAGGAAAATATTAGTTTTGTATACTGAAGGAATACTTATATCTGATATGAGACTTATATTTGATCACTTAAGGAATACTTAATTAGATAAGTGTCTTGAACTATCGATAAGTGTAGTGTAAAGGCATTGGTTGGTTAAGTACAACTTTTGTTGGAGAAGATAGTTAGTCAAAAGACTATCATTGCCCCTCTTAATTGAGTGACGATATTAGTGGGCCCCTTGATAAAGCAAAGTTATAATGTGCACAATGTGATTTGAGTTAAGTCACATATTTATAACTAGCTTAAAGAGATCAAGAAATGAATACTAATACAAAGATGACACAATACTACTTTGTGTGTATTCTTAATATCATGAGGCAAGGGACGGACACAAGTGATGCACTCCATCACTAAATGGATCGGGTTTTGGTTCGAGTAGAATTAAGGCATCTCACTAATTGGGAGCTATAATGTGTAGCTAGATACCGTTTATAGCTTGTGATATTAAGCTCTTAATATCACTGCCAACTTAGTTTAGATCATCTCATAGGTCACACCGCAAAACTGGGAAACAAGAAATGGGGATTTTGAGTTCATAAGATGTGTCGGGTTTCATGTAGAAAATATGACACATGTGGTGAACAAGCAAAATCAAAATTATGTTGTGATTAATAACATAATTGGAATCTAAATAAAATTCATATGTGATGTAAATATTATGGGGTGTAATGATTGATCATTGCATAGGATAATATGTTACATAACTTGTGAATTTACTACTAATCCCGAAATGTCAAATTTTGTAGGGGTTAAACCGAAATTTGACAAGTCTGCAGAACAGTGCTCAAACGGTCGACCGGTTACCAGTACACGGTCGACCGATCGGGCACGGTCGACCGGCCATGTCTCGACCGATAACAGGGAATTTTCATCTGTTCGAACGGTTGACCGAATGTAATCAGTCAGTCGACCGAACATTGTGATGGAATAATTCCTGTTACGAACGGTCGACCGAGTTATTGCACGGTCGACCGAAACCAGGTTCGAGCGGTTGACCGAACCTCCAAACGGTCGACCGGTCCAGACGGTTTTGTGCATAATTAATTTAAGAATTAATTAGATCATGCATGGAATTGGCCCATAATTGATTTAATTCGTGGCTAAGATTATTTATTAATAAATAATGGATGGTTAGATGGAAGTTTGCATGAAATCATGGGCAAGAGGTTGCACATGAATAGGTAATTTGGAGAGAACTTATAAATACAAGTTTATCTCATTACCTCATTAATTCATTCATTGCTTTCTCATGCAAAAATTCTCTCTCCATAATTCTCCACGAAAATTCCTTAATTCTTAAGTTTAGTTTTAGTTCTTAAGAGATCATCTTCTCAAGGGAATTAAAGAGGGGTTAGTAATTGGATTCTAAACCTTATCGGAGATTGAGAGACTAGCTTCCCTCTCTCCGATCTTGTTTAGAGTTTGGTGAATACTCGGAGGCATCCGGTGCAGCGAGGAGCATCCCCAACGTCTCCGAATCTTCAAGAAGTTTCAGAGAACTTCTAGGTATGAATTTCGGAACCCATATTTGTTTTAATAAAGTTTTGAAACTAGTTATTGAAACAAATTGATGCATGCATGAAATAAATCATAGAAAATTGTAAATTGATCCTTATTGTGCATAAAATTTTTGAAAATAAATATGTACAATTAAACATGAAATCCCACAGAGGCCACATTCTTAGTGAAGCAGGTGTGTTGCATCCCTCGAATGAGCATGAGGAACTCATTCCGATGCACCCACCTATCGGTTGGAGGGTTTTGTTCGATGACCAACTAAACCCTAGTGAGGCAACACAACTCCACTCATTTATGTTGCCTACGTCCAACCAATATCATGAGGGGTTTGAGTCTTTTAGTTTTAACCTTTCACCCCTCATGATACCTCAGAGTACCAATAAAGTGGGCCCATCATGGCAAATCTCTGGTCCGCATGACTCGATGTTCTCATTTGATGTTCCTTAACCAAATGATTATGAGAATATCTTTGTTGATGTATATATCTTGTTCACAAAAAAATAAAAAATAAAAGACTTCACAAGTGAGCATTGATTGTTGTGGCCCCAACCCTTAAGTATTTGGACCCATTTTTTTGACGTATTTGTCTCTTTTCTTAAGTATCTCACAAGTTTTTTTGAAATTCGAGTTTATGTCCATCAACATGACCATGAAATTTTCATTGTGCTTCACGTTGGTGAGATCTTTTCTTTTTCATGCATGAATTCATGTAGTATCGTACTCACATTTATTGAGGACAATGGATGAAGTGTGGGAGGGTGCTTTACGTTTGTATATATGTCGAGTTTCTAGATTGAAGAAAAGTTAAATAAGAACCTTAATGGACTTTACACAATGGACTTTACACAATGTACCTTAAGTCTTTAATTAACTTTCATGAATGGTTCATTAGGCTAGGTGTGTGGACTGATTACATATATATAGTCGGCCCATAGGATTACCGTGTCCAATGATCGATGAAAATGAGTCCATTGAGTCGAGTTTCTAGATTGAATAATGCATCTATGTTCGGATTTTGTGGGTGTATCCGCTGAAAATCCTCAGGAGACAACACTCCTCCTTGGCGACAAGGAGGTTTAATGGTTTGTTGCACGCGCTAAGTGCAACCGTGATTCCTACGAAAGTGAGTTAGGATTTCTTGTTTTTCGTTTGCTTTTCTCTATCTTTGTTTTGCTCGGGACTAGCAAAAGTTAGGTGTGGGGTATTTGATTGACATCATTTTATGCATACATTTGTGTCTTATATTCATTATCTTTCACCTAAACAATGCTATGTAACGTGTTTTATGTTTAAGTTTCAGGGATAAATAGGTTTGAAGAGATGAAGCATGAAAGGACCTAAAAGCAGGAAAAAAGGACTAAGTTGCAAGACTTTGGGACTAAGATGCAAGAGGGAAGGACCCGGAT
Organism: Triglochin maritima; assembly: GCA_963682175.1. Taxonomy (NCBI): domain Eukaryota; kingdom Viridiplantae; phylum Streptophyta; class Magnoliopsida; order Alismatales; family Juncaginaceae; genus Triglochin; species Triglochin maritima. Next base: position 6,462,562 of record OY821782.1, on the reverse strand, counting down.
GAAAGCCTAAAGGACCAATGAGCAAATCAGGAAACTCCACACCATCATGAGGAGTATTTTGGCAATTAAATCGGGGCCCAAACCATCAACAACCAAACTGGGTTGATCAAACACCAAGAAATCAATCCAGAACCGAGCCACCAAAATCCAGACTCGATCCAACACTTATAGACCACCAATTAGCGGTCCATTTGGATCCAAACCCGATAAGACTTGGCCGGGTGTTGTATTAGTATGTATCTAGTCCATTTATGGTATGTGTTTAGTCTCATACCGGGGGATTGTCCCGGATTACCATTTTCTATGGCTATAAATAGAACTCTTCATCCTCCATTGTATTCTACCTATTGCTTGGTGGCATTCTCTCTATTTTGAGTAAGCATTGGAGCAAAAACTTAAGGTGGAGAAGAATGCTACTTGTAATGTGAGTTATTTAATAAAATAATTCTTCATAGTTTGTTTTAATGTTGTCTTAGTTTTAATGCTTGATGTTTAGCTTGTTTGTTCTCTTTATCGTAGTATAATTAGAATGTCTCCTTTTTTAGTTTATAGTTTAATGAGTAGTGAATAGTTTCATCCCCCTTAAGGGGGTGGAGATGATGTACATATATGCTGTGATATTTGGATGTTTGATAAATTTTGGATTGTGTAAACTTGCATGTTTGTATGTTTATTTAGGTTATTTTAGATGTTGGAGATTTTGATGAGTTTTGTCATAAGATTTAGACACTTCCCATGCTTAGTTTTTTCATGTTTATTGACTGGAATTTCCTGTTGAATATGCTACATGTTAGTTAAGTGTTTGTATTTGTGGTTGCTTGCTTGGTTGATTGAAGAAACTTTGTTTTGATGAGTTTTGCCATAAGATTTAGACATCTCTCATGCTTAGCTTTGTTCTTCACATGAGTTTATGGTTTTTGATGAGTTTTGTCATATCTTTAGACACTTCTCATGCTGAGCATAATCTTATGATAATCAACTAATAACTGTCGATACGTGGTGTGAATGGATTGATAGGTTTTACCACATCTTTTGACACTTCCTAAGCATGAAAACACACACACAACATACACATACGTGCTTACATGTGTCATTCATCATTTATTTCACTTCATATGTGCACACACTCCACCCCTTGGGGGTTTTTCTTACTGAATTCCATCTTCCTTTTTGTTAGTTGTTTATCTTAGTTTTAGTAGTCTTGTGTTTTCATCTTTTCTCTTTTGTTTGTTTCTAGTTTAGTGTAACTTAAGTTAGCATAATCACATCTCTTCTCCCCTTTTTCACCACTTGATTTCTGACAAACTAGATGTTACTCACCTCCCTGCGGACGATACGTACTTGTCACCGCTTCATCGCGGTCGTGCACTTGCGGTATTAATAAAACGTTTAAACAAGTTTTTGGCACCGTTGCCGGGGAGGTGTCAGTCCAGACTCTGGTTTGGACGATTCAGGTGGATTTAATTCTGTGTTGTAGTTTTATTTCTTTCAGAAGACTCACACTGGGAAGGGCAAGCAGCTAGTGAAGTTTTGAGGCATTCTGAGACTCCACGACCGTCAATCAACGGCTTGAGACCGCCAACTGGATTTTGTAAAGAATTGATAATGTTTATTTCAAAAGATAAATAGATTACAATTGTCTTCTTATTTTGTTACACTTGTTCCCGTGCACAAAGAATTAAGCTAAACGCCAATCACCTAGTTGGTTCACTTTCCCAACTCCAAGAATGATTAGATATTTAGACGCATCACTTTAATAATATAATAGTTGTTGTTTTTTAATACGCCGAATTCGATTAGAAAGTCAGGTCCAAAAAAACTAGGGCCGTAAATGGGTAGAATTTTACCCGTAACCCGCCCCGCCCCGCGTAACGCGGGTTGCAGACAAATATTGTTACCCGCCAACCCGCCACCCGCACAACCCGCATAATAAGCGGGGCTGGTTGCGGTTTTCTCCCAACCCGCCCCGCATAACCCGCAACCCGCATAAGCCTTATATTTTTTTTGATTTTTTTGTATTTAGTTTTGATTTTATTTGTATTTAGCTTTAATTTTTTTTGTATATAGCTTTAAAAACATACATTGATTGATTTTTTTCCTTGAATTTTGTACTTAGCTTTGATTAAAATAGATAACGTTAAAGAAAATAAATTGATTTTTGTATTTAGCTTTAATAAAAGATTAAACCTGCCAAACCCGCCAACCCACCCCGCATAGTCTAGTCCATCCTTACGCGGGGCTGGTAGCAAATTGTTTTTTTATCCCACCCCGCCCCACCTACCCGCCTAACTTTGGCGGGGCGGATAGCGGTGGGGCGAAAACCTGCCCCGCCCCGCTTACAGCCCTAAAAAAACCCTACTGAATCCAATAACCGTGGGCCGGAGCGAAGCAAAATCCGAATCTGAACTGTCTCGTCTTTGGAAGAAAAGCGTTGATCGAACAAAAAGAACAAACAAACCCCACCCGTCGTCGGACGAACGGACCGCAATGGATCCAACCAATCCCCAGCGGAGGAAGCGAAGATGAAAATGAAAGAAATCCTGGAAGAGATCCAGAACACAAAGAGTATTTTGCTGTCGACGTACAAGGACGAGGTCAAGGCAATATTTGCACGTCTCATTACCGAGTTCCGACTCGACCCGGACGCCAAGTATCCCTACACTCTGGAGGTGAAACAAGATGTGGAGATGGGTCGGTTCATAGACGATGTATACCCCTACGAAGTGGACCTCAAGTCGAGTGGCGCCACCACAGTGACCCTGACGATGGATCAATGGCGTGCTCAACTTCTGCGTTTCTGCCCTTCCGTTCTCCGTGTGGTCAAGTTGTTGCCCGTAGTAATTGGTTATCACTTCAACATAGATTTGGTGAACACAAGAACCAACTTACAATAATACGGATATATATCCGTCGATGTATCCTGTTTTTCTAGTAGTGTAATTCTGATTGTGTTAATTACTTCTCCATGTGGATTGATTTCTACTTGCATTTCAATTTTATTTTATTTATTTTGTCTTGGTGTTTTCGCTACTCAGGAAAGTGATTGTCTAGTGCTAAATGTGTTGACTTGTGGTGAATGATGACTCTAGTTAAGAAACAAATATTTGTTTGGTGGTGTATAATTTTTTTGTACCCATTTCAAACTAGTTAACACCTTAATTTAGGAGGATCAAATAGTTCAGAAACAGATTCATATTCATTTACATCGGCACGAGAGTCCAACTACATTTCAAATTACATGTTTGGATGGCTAGAATTCACATTGTATATTTGTAGCAGATAAACCTCCTGCTTTCTCTCGTGGTAGAGATTAAGGAGAAGAGAGAGAAAGGGTATAGAGAATAGAGAGATGAAAGAGAAAAAAGAAGAAATAAATATTTGTTAAGTTACAATAATATTAATTGTTTAACATCGTTAATGGAATAGTAACATCAAGGAGTGACATATTTGCAATAACCTGAAACTTCATGGATGTTAATCATATTTTTAAATGACAACAAAGAAAATAATTATAATGTGAATGCATTTTAGAAAATAAGGTATTTTGAGTGATACTTTAACAAAAAAATCAAAATAATAATAAAGAAAAACAAAACAAAACAAAACAAAATCTTAAAATTAAGCCTTATAAGTTATAAGTCCACGTGGAACATGGGTGACTGGGTTTGTAGAACGTAGATAAAAAAATTCAAATAAGAGAGTACACTTCCGGCCAGAAAAATCATTTAAAAAGAAATTGGTACGTAGAAAACAGTTACCCAAAAGACCCGAGCATGAAAGGTTCAAACTTCAAACCACGACCAAAAAACCTAAAAAAGAGGTGATTAAATACGGTGTTTATATCAAAACGTAATGCAAATAATAAAAATAATAATCACTTTATTTGATTGTATGAAAATCTTACATTTAGGTCAAGATCTGAATTCTACTACGTCAGAGACCACACAAAAAAAATTGATTTTTTTAGTTTATATTTTAGAAATTGGTTACATATTGTAGAGGGTCAAAACCTACAAATTTGAAATTAACCCAGTCAATTGCTTAACGCGCAATTCACTGGTGTCAGTTGTAACTACTTTTAACGTAAACTATATATAAAAAGGGGTGAAGTGAATTCAACTCACAACTTTCACTTCCCTAAATTCTCAAAACATCTTCGCATTCTCTAAATTCTCTATTGATCTCATGAGCTCCTAATAGTTTTTACTTTTATTACGTCAAAAAATGTCAATCTATTATCGCTTCCTAAGCGAGTCGTCGTTCCGATCGCTCACCATTTCCGTTCGCTCAATCACCGTTAAGAATCTTAAACAAAAAATTATCGAAAAGAGTAATCCTTCCACATACGGAGCACGATTCAATCTCGTCGTCACCGGTGTCGCTGGAGAAGGTTGTTGAATGTGTCGTGTTAGGGTTTCCAAATTGTCTTTGTAAATCATTGAACGTCATTAATTAGTTTAAATTTTCGATTTAGTTTACCTTTCTAATTAGCATGTTACTTGTTCAAATGGATTGCTTTTGTTGTTTCAATAATCTGAAGCCGGTAATATTTGAAGACCTGAATTTGAATGGTTTCCTTTTATTATGTTAATTAGATGGCATTGGATAGATGCGGTATGGTTTTAGTGATACGAATGTTTGTGTGGTTTGGTAATTAGACTAATAGGTCTTACTATTTTAGACTCCGGTAATACTTACAAGATAATATTCTATCAATTAGGACTTACATTTTTGCTTATGGAGTATATATGGATCGACAATGTTGCTTTAACCACTATTAAATGTTACCAAAAGGAAGTTTTGATCTCTAAATACGTTAGATTGTACAACCCATGCCACCGTAACAACACACGTGGGGTGTAAGCGGGGCGTGATTTTGCCTCACCGCTACCCTTCCCACTTAGGACTCGACTAGGCAAGGCAGGCGGGTTATGTGAGTTTGGCGGTTTATTATTTAACTATTTAGATTTTTTTTCTAAGAAAAACAAAAAAGTATCAAAACTTGAGAAATAGTAATCACTCACCACATTTTTCCTAATAGTCTATTAGGAATGATCTTGTGTCCAATTAATTACACTGATCCAGCATAAACATATTTTGCAGAATGAAAATTTCTTGGTACGTTGATGAAAATGTTGTTTGTCAAGAACAAAGACAAACTCTACAAGAGAAGTGAAGAAGAATGTCAAAGAAGAGATTAAGAAGTTATCCAAGTAGAATATTTGATTATTTAGGAATGACAATCCAATTAGCATATTTGATTATTTGGGTCGGGTAAACGGTTTTGTGGGTAATTAGTAGACGAGTAATGGTGTTGTGCGGGGCGGGTTGTGAGAAAACCGCAACCTGCCCCGCTTATTAGGCGGGTTATGTGGTTGATGGGTAAGATTTCTTTGTTCGCTACTCGCATTATGTGGGCGGGTTTGTAGGTCAACCCTAACAACATGTGGTTCGTGCTTTGATGGGATGCGACTACAAAATCCATTTTAAAAATTAAGATTAATCCTAGCAATTAACCTATGAAAAATATGTTAGTTCCATTAAGAGATTATTCCAAAAATTGTCGTTTAAGAATTAAATTAAAGTTTTACAAGTAATCTCACTATCATATTCTTTTTAATTTTAAATATTACGAGTTGTGAATCTAATTTTGTTTCCTACAAAAATGATATTAGATGCTATCACGTTATATATGTGTGTGTTAATTTTGAATTCTAAAATAAAACTGTTATTTTTAATGAAATTATAACTACGTAATTATTCCGTTTTGGCTATATGGATGAGAGTTTTTGGCATTTATGTTATGAAGAGAATTTGAAGTAGCTGCTTTTACAAATTTTTAACTACTTATGTCTTTTCGTTTCTCACGATCGACAATAAAAATTTCTAAACCTAAAATTATTAAACACGATTTCTGAATTCTGACCAAACCAATAATCTGAATTTTCTAGAGTCTCTGATAAGATAATTATTACTTTTTGAGTAAGAGATTAACTCTTGAAGATGAATGAGATAACAAGATGACAAAGACTAAACAAATTTGGCTAAAACTTTTTCTTCCTTCTATTGTAAAAGCAAATACATATTTATAGATAAAACTCAAGCCCGTCCCAATAACAGGAGCAGGGTGAGCTCCTGCTCTGGGTCTCATTCTGGGCTTCATTTTAAAAGGGCCTCAAAAAAAATTATGTACATGGACTTATTGGGTTGCAAAGAAAATAGTGTTAACACATAAATAACACATAAACATTGATAAATTTATCTCAAATATTGCTAAAATGACAAAAAAAATTCTATTAATATTACATTAAGTTAGTGAATTTTTTATTATTTAAACTAGGATGACAAATGTTTTTCAAATTTAGAAGTCTCGTTGTTGATTTTCGCATAAGGCCTCAAAATTTTCCGAGACGGACCTGATAAAACTCCAAGTAACTAGCATTAACGTACACAATAACCTAAATCACATCAAAACGTGGAGATAAGAGCCACGATTAGGATAATGGTGGGTGTGAATATTATGTACGTGGTTATGCTGCCATGCGTGTAGGCATCAGTCTCCATAGTCTAGTCAGTATTGCCGAAGAGAGATCAAAATAATTAACGTGTTCATGTGTGACATATAGCTGTCTTTGTATTTCTGATTCTGATCTCGTTATGTGGAATAATTTTTTTCTTGCTTTAATTACAAACTTACAATCTAAACACATGTTTAATTAATCTGTTCTCAATTGTTAGTTGCAATAAGTATCATTAGTTAACTAATATAACTAACTAACTTATGTTGTGTAAATGTTTCAGTTTACGACGACTCTGCTATCATTCCATGCAACACACCAGTTATACTTCGAAGAGTTCCTTTGCACTCAAGCCTGCCGATCAGTCTGCGACCCGACAAGTATGAATCCTTAACATTATCACTCTTAAGTTACTTATACTTTTGGACATGCCGCTGGAAAATACGGTTACTACGTCGCCCTGATTACGTCGGGTTTCAGAATCAGACGTGGTAGTAATTTTGATGTGATTTCTATCTGTAGTCAAAAATCCGCATCGGAAGAAGCAGAACGTGATTGGCAGCTAAAGAGAGTCGAACAAGATGATGATGCATGGGATGATTTTGGGGAAGTATATGTTATTCGTGACGAGTTTGTTTGCAACTCGACCAATGCCTCTGCTGATGAAAACAAGCTTGAGCAAGGCCAGGGAAATGTCTTGGATAATACTTTGAAAGCAGATAGCTCACTTATGTAATTTCTCTTCTATATATAGCACTATATATATTCTACTAAATTTGGATTTGGATTTAGGATCAGAGAATTAATATATATTAACTCATTTCATGTCTTAATTTCAGATGCAGCCAATCTATGACAATCACCTCATATAGCCAAAGGGGATCAACAATTGGTATGTGCCTAAAATATATAGCAGTACTCTTGCTTTCTTACTTAACTTTTATTTTTCCACAATTAGACAGTCTTTCTTATGATTTCTTCTTCTTCTTCTTCTTCTTCTTCTTCTTCTTATTGATGTAAATAACCGAAGGTTATCATGGATGGAATCGAAGCACACCTCCAGAAGGTTATGTTTGCCATAGGTGCAACATTCCTGGTGGGTATATTATTTTGTTTTCTTCTTATTTGTTATATCATATGAACTACGATTAACAACTAATTAATAACATGAACTTATCAGGTCACCTTATTCAAGATTGTCCTACAAACGGCGACTCGATATATGACATGAAAAGCAAAAGACCTTTGAACTACACTTCGAATCCGATGTCTGTTTGCAATTCTGATCGTTCATGCACCACCTCAAACAGCAGCGGGTACCACAATAAATCTTAATCAGTTTAGAAATCTTTACTGCATGTGTTACAAAATGATGCTTAAAATATATTAATGTCTGATTTGGTGTAGAACATCACTTAAAGGCTCGATGATATCCACAAGCGATAATGTTGCTAAACAACATCCAGAGTTGTTATGCCCAATCTGCAAGGAACCAATGAACGATGCTGTCGTTGCTGTTGAATGTTGTTTCCAAAGCTTTTGCGACCAATGTAAGTTATATTTGCCACACCATTCAATTGTAAATCTTAATCTTATATATATATATATTAATGATTTTATGTTGCAAAAGAATTCTAATTTGTTATGTCAATATTAATTGTAGGCATCAAGGGTTATCTAACTTCAAGTTCAAAGTGCTTCTGTGGATGCACAAAATTAGTTGCTGATCACATAATCCCAAACCCCACATTGAGGAAGTTGTTGTCTAGCATGTTGGAGTCTGACTCAAATAAATCTCAAATCTCTTTTGAGGATCAAGGTACGTATGAAAGTTATCTATTTGAATATATTGTATTATATCTAAATTTTTGTCTCTGCTCTGCAGATCCTATCAACAAAATTGTTTCACCATATGAATGCAGAAGCCAAATTGTTTCCAACTCGTCTCCCAAGTCAAAGCTGGTATGCCTTTTTCTTTTTCACTCATATTCTTCGCTCTTATGCTTTACAAGTCATATATACATATATATACACGTGTATATATATATATAATTATCTAGTGAGTTCGGGATTTAATCTATCTACTTTAAGTTTTTACAATATCCACCATTTATTTTAAGCCCCTATATTTTCAAATTTACATTTCTATTTTTGGTTTGATTTTTTGCTTGTTATTCATTCAAGACGAACTGCATTTTTTAATGAAAGAAAAACAAGATAGTAGTTTGCATGGTTGTTGTGTTGAGAAAAGTAGTTAATAATTGTCTCGTGCTAAATATGTTGATTGTGTGCTGAACGTTGACTCTGGTAAAAAATATATATTGGTTTGGTGGCGACTTCTTAATTTTCAAACCAACTCCTTATTTCAAGAGATCAAATAATTCTTTGATCGATTCACATTCGTTCGCATCCACATTGGGGTCCAACTATATTGCATTTCCAAAATGCGCGTGTATAAATTTAGGATTGATGCCAACAGTACGAGTCACGATCACTAACTAGTTGCGAAGTGATAACAATATAATAGCTATAAAAAATGTTTTTGATCATCTTGATTATAACAACTAATCATACTGATTATAACAACAGTAATAGTTGCCAACAGTCCTATAAATTTGATTATAACAACTAATAATACTGATTATAAGAAAACAGTAATAGATTTTCAGATTAATGATCCTCATATATATATTTCCATATTCCGACGGTCATAAAAAGATGAATGCATCATTAAATCGGTAACTACTAATTATCCTATGTGACTATGTCTAGTCTCCATTCCTATGTCCTCCATATCGCTTCGGACTTGTGAGAATGTGACATTACAATTATTTCATTATGTACTGTATTATGAATATGAATTACCATTTGTTTCTCTTTACTTTTGTTAGAAAAATAAAGACCGTTTGTTTTCTTTGTTAAAATTCCATACTTATTTCTATCTTTCATTTAGGTCCGAACAACGTCAACCCGAGACTTTGATGATGATGATATTAAGCGTCAATTCAAGAGAAGAAGATTCTAATGTACTGTTTTCTAAATGTCTTACTAAAGAGATATGTACACATCCAAACCCCAAGTCCATTATGATTGTATTATAAATAGTAGATTGGGTTTTTTCTACCCTCTTAACTGAGTTGAACAATTGTTTGAGAGGGTTTTTCCCATCTAATAAAAATATATGAGTTTATTTTGACTATCTTTTCCTCGTAGCATTAATTCTACCAATTTTGTTTTTGATATTGTTCATTTTGATGTATGGGGTAAATTTAATATTGTTAGTCATATTGGTGCACATTATTTCTTAACTGTTGTTAATGACGACACTAGATACACTTTGGTGTATCTTATGAGGCCAAAACTTGAAGTCTTTATGCATTTTAAAAACTACTACAACATGGTTTTAACTCAGTTTGGCAAAAGATATCAGAGCTGATAATGGAACAAAATTCTTGTCTACATAATTCCAAAAACTTGTTTCACTTTGGCATCGTACATCATTTGTAATTCTTTGGTGTTGATTCGTTTCTTTGTTGATTACTGGTAATGAATTTTAAATTGTACAACGACTACTAGGTTTAGCGGTTGTAAATACGGATTATCCACGTGGATCGGTTATGTTTTCTAAAGTATTTGCTAAATGATATGACCAAAAGTAAGCGTATGATATGACCAATCTACATTGACAAAAATGATTAACTCACCAAACTAACATTTGAAAATTTAATCACCAAGATACAAAACTCAAACTTCCTATTAACGAGCTGAAGATAGAGTGATAAATCAACTAACGTGTTTACTCGATGCACAAAAAATGTGTTCAAGCTCTCAAGATCATAACTTCAACCTTCATGCTAGGTTATAACAATCTCTTGCTAATCAAATGAATACAATGAATATGACAACACAAATATTGTTTTCATTAAACACGTCTAATGAAAACATCTGGGATGTCGTTCTAAATGGAATAAAAACGGTATCAACTATGCCATTAATGTGTCACATATTTGCCAATTAAGTTTTCCAAACTTATATTTTTCATTTTCTTTATGATTATTTTGAACCTTTTTTTCATTTATCATTCTAGAAATAGTCACATATACCTGCAAAGTATATTTTTTAAATTTCAAAAAATAATATATCAACGACAACATCCTACTAAATGAATTTGAATTTGTCTCTACGAGCTAGTGATAAACCTCAATAATCAATCACGAAAAACATTCAGAGGAACCAAGAGATAAGATATGAAAATAGATAAATCAGATTAACATATTTTGAGTCATCTCACTGGACAAAAAAATTGAATTGTTGGTGTTGAGATTCGGAATATAACAAGGGAATTACTAAACATCAATCGTTTTTTATTTAAATCGTTTGTCTCAATTATCATCTTGTCATTCCCAATCTATTTAATACTTATTTCGTCATGTCTTTTAAACTAAAGTTTCTATCTTAGTGTTTCTCACTCTACCAGTACAAAAATCACGAAAATGCATGACGAAGTGTCTGAATCTGGTGAAATAAGTCAAATCAAAATAAATAAATTCAGATGGACGTCTAGCTAAGACGCCATCTCCTTGGGGGTGGCTCTCGCGGATGTCATTTTCTTTTTTCTGTTAACTTAAAATAAATGAGATTTTTTTCCTGATTTGAGTGTATCGGGGCGTTCATTGACTTCTTCTCTGACCTCCGACATATTGTTTTTGATGAGTTTTAAGAAGATGAAGTGAGAGTGATGGTTGTACAGTGAAATGAAAAGATATACGAGTTGAAACCAGAAAAGAACAGAAGGGTAATTCAGACATACGAATAAAGTGAAAGTTTGAGCGGGGGAATGTTGGGATATGAGGTGGGATTATGCCGACGATAACATCGCCGCGACATCTGCTCCACCTTTGCTTCCACAAAACCCTAATTCGACCACGGCCCGATTCGGCCACGACCCAATTAGCCTTCCTACTCTCTTCCTCTTCCTACTCCCGTTTTGGGTCTCTCAGATCTGTCTTCTCCTCTTCTTCTTCTTCGAGTTCGAGGGCGATGGCGGATGGAGCCGCGCTTGATGCTGGGATGGACGCCGTGCAGCGCCGCCTCATGTTCGAGGACGAGTGAGTCTGTGTAAAGAATGGGTTTGGAGTGGTTTTGGGGGTAAAGGTTGGATTTTTGGGTTGCTTGTCGGGGGGTTTTGGTTAACTTTTTTGACGAGTGTGTCGGAGTTTTGGGTGGAAAGATTGGATTTTGAGGTTTTGGGTTTGGTAAGGAGGTGGGTTCGGATCTAAAGGTTGGATCTTTGGGGCATTTTGATGGAATGGAGGGGTTTTGGGTTTGGTGGGAAGTGGATTTGGAGTTAGTTTTTGCAGTAAAGATTGGATTTTTTTGTTTGTTTTTGAATTCATGTGTTTATTGTGTAGGGATTTGGTGGTGGAGAGATTGGGTTTTGGATGAAGTGGAGAGATTTTGAGGTATTGGGTGTGCTGTGGGGATGTGGATTTGGAGTTCATTTTTGCGGTAAAGATTGGACTTTGTTTTTTGTAAACAATGTTGGTTATGTGGTTGGTGAGTGGAGATTTGGTAGTGGAGAGGCTCTGCAGTTTCGTGGTTTTGGAAATAGTGGGGGAGACGGGAGTAGATTTGGAGCTGAAATTTGTTGTAAAATTGGAAAAAAATCCTGCTATTATCTATTTTTTGTGTAGGGATTTGGTGTTGCTGTTGTGTTTCCTGTAATGTCCGAGTATTTGCGAAGTTGTGGGATGAAAGTTGGAGTTGGTGCTTTGTTGTAAAGATTGTTTTTTTTAGCTTCTGGAAGTGTAGGATTTTGAGAGGAAACTGTGGGGGTTTGGATGCCGTGTGGTTGGTCGAGTGAGTGTCCTGAAGATGGGGGTTTTATCATTTCTTTGTTTGGGTTTGTGGAATGAAGTTGTCGATCCAATAAATATTAGATTGGGCTCAACGGATTTGACATCGAGGTTGTTTTTGTTCCAATAGTTGGAGTTTGTTGAAGGAAAAAGTGAGTATTTGTATCCAATGAGTTGCTTTTGGACTTGCTTTTGTTCTAATCTTTTGATCTGTAGATTTTCTACTTGGATGTTGTTGAAGGAATTGGTGGATTCTGGATATAGAGCAAAATGATTTGTCAGTTGCTTTTGATCTTAAGAATCTTAAGATTGTATAATTCTTTAGGTGATTATGTTCATGGAGATATTGCGGTTGAACACAATGGAATGGTTATGAATTTGTTTTGCTGTTCTGTTTTTTCCTACTGTGTAGTCTTTTCCTTGTTATTGGATTTGTTGAAAGCACACTTACATGGATTTAGTGAGTTGTTTCCGCACCTCTTTTATCATAATTGTTGAAAGTGGGGCTTCTTCCTAGTTTTTGCTCCGTTAGGTGGATTTTGTTTTTTTATTTGAGAAACTTTTGATTTTCTGTAGAAGATTGTTTCTCTTTTATTCCATTCTTGTGTTATAGGCTTGAATTCGACTGGTAACCATGGATTTTTGGTATTTTGGGACTTTGATTGAGCAGTTAGGGAATAATATGAATTCAGCATTTTTTTGTTTCATTTTTTGGTTGTAAACTTGAAGGGTTTGGACTCTTTTGCTCTTCTCGTTCAGGTGGTGAGATCAGAATCTTATATTGTCATCAATATTGCCCTGAAAACTTAAAATAGTCTGCCTATTTTTTTTTAAAAGTTTATAATTTGCCGATCGGGACTTCCATGTCTTATTCCCAAGCAGGTTGCATATCTCATGTTCAATTTTGTATTTGCTTTGGCCGGATGTTGTAGTGCTCCACTACAATGATTTCACTAATATATTGAAACAGTCCATGTTGCATGGGTCTGATTGGCTTTGCTGTGTCGCATACTCACATGTGCATCACTATACAGTGTCATTTTTTAATCATGTTTTTTATTCGTTGTGCAAGTTGCTTTGGGCATCCCTTATAAAAAAATGCTTTGATGGCTTGTATAGGTGTATCTTGGTTGATGAACAAGACAATGTTGTTGGGCATGACTCCAAATACAATTGTAAGTAGAATTCAAAGTTTTACAGTAATCTAATTTTCCATAACTATGAAATTCTAGTATTACCGTGCCTGGGTACTATTCCGGTGGATATGCATGCAATTTATCTAAATATTGTAATAATAGCGGGGATGGAAATTAAAGTTGATGGAATCAAAGAATTACCAATACAACCTATCAAATCATATCTAATTGTTCTAGGTTTATAAATGTTCTTGCAATTATGCTTGAGTGCTTGACATTTCTAGATTGACGATTCTCTTCTCAGGTATGTTTATCCAGTAAAACCTTAGTACAATTAACTAAATTTTAAATTTCTAACTAGGAAGGAATAGAGTAGTGCTATTGGTGTTTTCTCCTGCACAACCAATTTTTTGTCCTGCTTCAACGTTTCTGGTTACTGATTTTACCCTCTTGGTTATTCTTATTTTTTAAGCAACCTCCATCTTGTTATGTAGGTCATTTGATGGAAAATATAGAGGCTGGAAAATCGCTCCACCGGGCTTTTAGTGTCTTCCTGTTTAATTCGAAATATGAGATGTTGCTTCAGGTGTGTGCCTCTCATTATAATTAACCATATTTTCAGCAAGTGAAGGGAAATAGTTAAGTAACTCAATCATATAATGCATGCTTATCTACAATACTGCATTCTACTGCAAATGCGTCCTTCAGTAATGCCCTTCTGTGCACCTTTTATTATGTCTTTTTCATATTTCAAATTTTACTTCATGCTATTTATCAGGATATCAGATTTGTTGCTTGTGCCTAAACATATTTTTGGATAGCTACATTGTAACCCGCCACGTTCTTTGAACATCTTTTGACCAAGCATGTGGGTTTGTTAGAAGGTTTTTAAGGTTAATCAAAGGAACCAGTGTTTTGGGCTACATTGTTTGTCATAAATGATTAGATGACCTGATTTGTATGGGGCCTTTTTGTTATTTCCTGAATAAAATCCAGCATTTTGTCATTTAGCCCTCTCACTTCCTTAGTCCTTACCAATCATTTGATTTTTTAATTGAATAACCAAGCCTGCTTGACATGATCATTAACTGCACCACATATTATGTACCCAAGAACAACTTCTAACTACATGAATGTACTTGAGAGCATGTAGAAATTTTCTCAGCACTTGTGTACCTAAGTATACGTTATTCTATCTTGTTTTCTTCAGACACCCCCTATTGTAGATGGACACTAAAGGCTATGTCTATACACAAATTTCTCATGTCATGCCATTTTTTTTATTTGTATGTCATGCCAATTTAACACAAAACAATCCCCTGTGATCCCATTAGTGAGTCTTTCTCCTGAAGAGAAACATCTATTGGGTTTGGAAGAATAAGTTATAGACTAGTGTGTTAAGTACAGTACTTTAAGTGGACTCATATTAAGCTTGAATTTTATTTTTAGTAAGCTGTAGCTTGTGAGAAAACAACTGCGTCATATTTGCAACTAGGACGTGGTGGTAGCAGAACCTACATTAGTGCTTTATTTTGAAGAAGACAAATTCCAAATGCCAATACTTACAAATTCAATATTTTTTAATTTCCTGTGAAAATGCCAAAAGGAATGTATAAAACCACTCTTTTTAAGTGTCAAGAACTTGTAGACTGTCATGCAATCTTAATTTTTAATTTCAGCAAAGGTCTGAAACCAAAGTGACGTTCCCAAAAGTATGGACCAACACCTGTTGCAGTCATCCACTCTATCGTGAATCAGAACTCATAAAGGAGGATCATCTTGGTAAATTCTTTGATCTTCATACATTTTAATATAAATTTAACAACTATACCTATTAACTTCTGCCCTTAAGAAATCAAATGTTACATCAACTTGCTCTTGCATCTCTAGCCGTCTCCTCCTTCAGGAGTAAATCATCTTTTTTTCTCCTCCTTAAGGAGTAAATCATCTTTTTTCCCTTGTTAGGTGTTCGAAATGCAGCACAGAGGAAGCTGTTGGATGAGCTGGGTATCACTGCGGAGCAGCTACCTGTCAATGAATTCACTCCTCTCGGGCGAATCCTGTACAAGGCCCCATCTGACGGAAAGTGGGGAGAACATGAATGTTAGTTAATGATAACACTTTATTTAGCCAAAACACTTGTGCATTGAGGTTTGACCATCTAATTAACTTCCTTTGGCTTTTGCAGTGGACTACCTTCTCTTCATGGTTCGGGACGTCGATGTGCATCCCAACCCCGACGAGGTTGCCGACATCAAATACGTAAACAGCGATCAACTGAAGGAACTCCTGAGGAAAGCTGATGCTGGAGAGGATGGTATCAAGCTGTCCCCCTGGTTCAGACTGATCGTCGACAACTTCCTGTTCAAGTGGTGGGATCATGTTGAGCAAGGCACCCTTGAAGAAGTTATTGACATGAAAACCATCCACAAGCTGACTTGAAGCTGCCAAGTTCTGATGTTGTAATGTGTATTAATGAGGCTTTCAGTCTTCCCCAGAGGAACTTCATAATAAACCTGGGGTTTCATGAAATTTTGTCGTTATGGTTGAGAAAATGTTGTTGGTGATTTTAGTGTCATCGATTCATTTTAGTCGTAATGTGATTTACTTGAGACCGATGCGATTTATCGTTACGCTCGGAAACGAGTTTGGGTAGTGCGGAGTGCACGCTTGTTGAGCTAACGGTTTATCGACCACGAATATGAAGCAAGGGTCGAGGGGGCGCAACCCCTCGCGGGGTTCAAGGGGCGGAGCCCCTGCGGAAAATCCATATTAATTCTTTATTGGATTTTATGTATTTCCGATTTAAGTGGATAATACCAACCGAAAAGCGGTTGTGTAACCGCCCAACCGTCATTTTGACTTTTCGATTTATCTCATTATTAGAGGGATTCGGTACTTGGAAGAACATAGACATTTTCTCTACCTTTCTGATCGAAGTTCATATTGCCTGAACGAGATTGTTCCTTCTCAGGATTATCCCCGCAAGGTATTCGTGCAACCTGGGCAGTGTAATATGGTCGAATAATCTTGTTCGGAAAGTGATCCGTACACGATCTGAGAAGAGTCCAGGATTATCACAACCTGAATTTTTCCAACAAATGTGTTGGTTAATGGTCCATTTATGTTTAATAATAATATCTTATCACGGCTGCAGATGCAAATAATTACTTATCCAGTGCTGATATATATGTATATGCAAATTAACTTGTTTTATACTTTATATGTACATAGTTTAGAATGTTAAACAAATGAATGAATAAACAAGCAAAGGTAAGAGCATATTAATATCCATATCACGTACAATTACAAACCTTACCGATACAAGTATTGAAGTAGAGATTTTATACTCATTAACACCTCCAAGTAAGAGAGCAATCCTCGACTAAAGAAGTCAAAACCTATTCTCCTTCATCTGATTAGCACCACAAATCCTGTGCCTTTTTTTATTCTTCTTGAGGTTAACCTCCATAAAATCTTTGCTTGAATACATACCTTGTGCAGTTGTGCCATAACCAAGTTACTAAAGTAGCCTGAATATGTCTGGAAAATCATTCACTTATGATTAATGTACTATTTCTCTCCTCTTTATCTTATTCATATCTTAATGAATGCCAAGCTAAACCTCATAGGAACCTATACCACCATCTATTTATTTGTTGGAAGTATCTTTAGGAGAAAGGGGGAAGTTAAGAATTCATGCTGAACATACCAAAAATTTCAAGATTATATTCCCCAAAACTTTTCCCAAGCCAATGGAGACTGCAATTTGTTCCTGAATTTGTAATCATGATAGTCATTCCCATCGCAAACATGCATCTTAGAAGATAAAAAATTGCTGCGAAGTAAGCTCATGTTGTTATGCTACTTCATATATGGGTATGGAGCCTACTTCAATCAGAACTCATATGAAAAATATGAATTTTAACAACTATCCCATCTTTTAAGTTCTGGACTTTATAAATAAAAATTGTTACAACTTCTCTAACTGTCTCTTCTTTGTTAGTAAATCGTCATTCTTTTTCATGTAATTTTAGTTTGCCTCCATCAATTATGACTGTTATGTTTTGACCTTCTCAACATTAAAACATCACACTTACACACCTTACACTTTGAATTGTGAAACATTTTAACCTATCTTCGCAACAAATCATTATTTACCAACCTATCCATTGTTTTTTCTTAATTTCTTTATGTTGTTCCTTCAGACATATTTCTAATATATCTTTATGATAAAGTTTGAATCAATTAGAAGATCATCCCGTTAATCTTTTCATTGACTTTGATTAATATTTAATGAAAAATTTGAAGAATCACTGTCGAATAAACTTAGAATTCGTAAATTTCATTTCATCTATTGCAAAAAATCACATAAATAAATTATTAAATATTTTTCAACAATTTACTTTCTCACTTCTCACTCTCCAAACCTAACATCCAAACACACCCTCGCTATTCCAAGTCACGGAAAGACGAACAAACTCGTCTTCAAGCGGCTCTCTTAATAAAAAAAATCCATCTTAATCCACTCTTAATTAATTAATTAATATTTAATAATAACATGTATGTATTTTGTAAGCAAACACCTCATCAAATTTGTCCCTTCCTATCCTCCAGAAGCCACTTTAAACTCGACTCTTCCCCAATAAAATTCAAAAAAAGACAATTTCGAACCAAATCCCCCAAAACCCCGTCTCGTCGCCATGATCGCCGTCGACGACGCCCTCGACCGCGTTCTCGAGGTCGCCAAGAGCCTCCCGTCAGTTCTCGTCCCGCTCCTCGACGCCGTTAGTCTCGTCATCGCTGAGGACGTAGCCGCGCCCGACCCCCTCCCGCCCTACCGCGCCTCCGTCAAGGTCGGGAAACAACAAAGTTGCCATTTTTAGGGGTCTTTTGGTCGAAAGATTGGATTTTGAGAGGTCTGTGAGGTTTCCGGGGCTCATGTGGTTGAAAGATTGGATTTTTCGGGGGGCTTTCGTGGTGTTTTTAGAATCAAAGGTTTTTTTTTGGGGTGAAAGATCGGATTTTAAAGGTGTTTTTGATCGGTTTTTATTTTTAATTTTTTTTTGCTTACTGGATTGGTGGGAGGAAACATTTTGTGGGATTTCATTGGTTTTTGAGTTTTAAAGTGTTTATTTATTTATTTATTGGACTTTGTGTTGGGTTGATGTAAAATTGTGTTCCCTCGACATGAGTTTAATGGTTGAAAGGCTAGATTTTTTGGGTACCTTTTGTTTATTTTTGAAGTTTATCTGTTTTTTTTTCAACCTACTGCTTGTGGTTGATGAATTAAGCATAGTTGAGAATGTGTTTAGAATGTATGGTGGGTTTTTTTTTTCTTCTCAAAAAGGTAGAATGTGTGGTGGTTGATGCTGTTGAAAGATTAATGTTTGGGGTTTTAGACCTTTTTGTTTGTTTGGTTGAATTACTCTATGGACTTTTAGACTTTTCTATATTGTCATGGTAAAGCAGTTAGTCGAAAGCTAGCGTCGAGATACCAAATTTAGAAAAGCCTGCCAATTGAGAACTGTACATGACTGCCTAAGGAAATCCAAAGTGATGATCTTTCAAAAGAGGAGAAATCACGTTTGTTTGAGTACAGATGTGTTCAGATTTAATGAAATAAGACTGTAATAACCAATTCGTTGTTGTCATCTTTTCCATCTCCAATAGCACTGTATCTTGATGGAATTTAGTTTGTGAAAGCCCGAAAGGAAATGGAAAATCCCAAATGAGTATTTACTCATAGTTGCGAAAGAAAGATTAGAGAAAAGCAGTTAATAAAATTGGCGTGGTCATAGTAAACTGTAGTTAAAGTTCTGAAATTTTGTCGATAGAGATAGATGGGAAAAACCAAACAGAAACACAGCAGCCAAGATAGTAAGGATTTTATTTTTTGTAACATGTTGTTTATACTGTGACAATTTGCTTGTATTTCCATTAGTTGTGGTTGAAATTAAGGGCGAAAACTTCAGCTCATTTACTTCAGTCCATTGACTTCGTTCCTATGCACAGCATAATGAACTGTTATAGACAATTACACGAGTTACTTATGCTATATTCATCCTTGTTTTCTAAGTTTTTGTTGTTTTCTTGGCGATTGTCTTTCATAACTTCTAAAGTGTGATTGAGTTATTCCTTTGTCTTGTTCATGTGCAGGATGGTTATGCTGTTGTTGCTTCTGATGGACCAGGAGAATATCCAGTGATTTTAGAGTCAAGGGCTGGAAATGATGGAGTGGGTGTGGTATTACATCCTGGGACTGTTGCGTACGTCACAACTGGAGGTGTGGGCTGTTGCTGTTGATTACTATGCCATCTTTTATTCTTTTGTATTGCATTAAATTTTTGGTCAAGTGTCTATAAATTATTTTAAGTTTTAGCTCCTTTTCCCCCTTCTACTTTAAAAACCAAGATGTGTAATTGACTAAGATGTGGATCCCTATTATTGTTGTTTGTTGATGGAGAGGTCAGAGGCGAATCTGTTCATGGTCCGAAAAAGTTGACTGTCGGATCACGTCTTTGATGCACCGGAATCCAAAATCCACAAGTAGGAAGGGTTTAAAAAAGTTGTACGTACATGTATCTCGATTCTTATACATTTAGGAAACAAAGTAACTCATGAAACAGTCCTCTCTTGAAGGCTAGGCCTTATTCTTGCATTATGCCCTATACTATCACACTATCATAGAGTATCACCTGAACTAGCCTTTTTACGGAGTCCAATTCTTTTCAATTGTTTATCAGTCTTGGATTTTTATTTATTTTTACATTATGTCAACAAAGAATGTCTTCCACTTGCAGGTCCAATACCTGATGGCGCTGATGCTGTTGTGCAAGTTGAGGATGTTGAACAAGTGGACTGTGGTTCTGATGGTATAAAAAGGGTCAGGGTATTAGTAGGAGTCAACCCAGGGCTTGATATTAGACCGGTGGTATAGTGCCATACTTGTTTTCTTATATGTGTTTTCTCTGACTCTGAAGATTTGTGCTTTATAATCCAGTTAAACAGAACTAAGCAAATCTAGATTACCTTCGTAGTTTATACAAGGCATGGAAACACTTTCTACAGTTGGGTTCTGTGATTGATAAATACGATTGAGCCAGCTAGTCTGTCAGGCTTTGAATATTTCGAATGCTTGTTAAAACTGTTATGTACAGGTCCATGCTAAATTTCTTATCAACTGACCAGGGCTGTGATATCCGAAAAGGTGATATTGTGTTAAATTCTGGTGACCGGATTGGAAGTCCTGAGATTGGACTGCTGGCTACTGTGGGGGTGACAATGGTGAAGGTAATCACAGTTAATGTATGTTAGTGTCTGGTTTCAATGAAAAATCATCTTGTCTTTAATAGAAAACAATTTTCTCATTATTGATGTACAGGTCTATCAGAAACCAACAATTGCAGTGCTTTCAACTGGGGATGAATTGGTTGATCCAACAACTCAAGCTCTAGGACGTGGTCAGGTATCCTTCTAGACGTCTCTTGGTTGTTTAAGGTTATTTCATCCCTCCTCTCAGCAAATTTCAGTTTCTTATTATTTCTTGCACAGATTAGAGATTCCAATCGCTCCATGTTACTAGCAGCTGCTCTACAAGCACATTGTAAGGTAGTTGACTTGGGTATTGTTTCTGACAATGAAAAACACCTGAATGAAGTTTTTGACAATGCCCTGTCATCTGGGGTTGATATAATTTTATCATCTGGTGGTGTCTCCATGGGAGACAGGGACTTTGTTAAGCCTATTATGGAAAAAAGAGGGACCATGCATTTCAGCAAGGTTTGTTGCTTAACGTCCATGCATATGAACTCTTTTCCGATTCTTTTTTCTATTCCAAAGAGGAATCAAATGTATGATTTTATTTTTTCAAATAAAATATAAAAGCATGTGTATTTTGAGTTTTGTTTAAGTCCTGAATTCTATATTTCTTGAGCTGTTTGTATTTTCAGTTATTCAGGCAAAAAAAACATTAGGAACTCTTTGCAATCACTATGATATTAAATTATTAATTGCTGAATAATTTCTCGCTGTAGTTAACTATCTGTATCAATGGCGTTACTTGTGGACTGCTTGATTGTAGAATAGATGTTTGTATTTACAACTTTTTCATGATCTGCTTTACTAATATTCAATAAAATTGCACATGATTTTAGCATATTTTGGAGCTCCCCTTTCTTACATAATGTGTAATATATATGTTTGTGCTTTCAAAAATATATATGCTTGTGATGTGTTCTTGTAATCTATTAAGGATATTTTTTGTTCAGCACTTATTTTACCATTTCCCTTCTAAAAATTTGCCATATAATACTGTAGCTTAATTATGCTTTTCCATTTTAGATTGATGCAATGTTCTTATTGACCAGGTGCTCATGAAACCAGGAAAGCCTTTGACTTTTGCTGAAATCCCTGCCCAACAGACAGAGCTGAAATCTGTTAAAACTGTTTTGGCCTTCGGTTTGCCTGGGAATCCAGTGAGCTGTGTTGTTTGCTTCCACCTTTTTGTTCTCCCAGCCATTCGCCAACTTTCTGGTTGGCCAAATACACGCCCACAGAGGTTGGCTAACAACTTGCTAGCTCTCAAACTACTATTGGTATCCGTAGAAATATTCTGGCATTTTATTATGGGATCCATGCATTTTGCAGGAATGAGAAGAAAAGTAAAAAGTGTAAAAAAACCCCTTCCGTTAGTGATCCGTTTATGCTCCGAAACATAAATTATTCAGAGTCACTTCCCAACAGTTCTACATGCCTGCAATAAGAGTGGGAAGATGGGAGTGAAGATTTTTGTAGCCTCTGATTTAATAATTTTCCTTGCTCTCGTGAGCAATCCAAAATACCAAGATGACCATGAAGGCTAATTTTAACAATGCTTTACTGTATGATGGGTGAACTTTGAATTTCAATTTTTTTTTAATATGTTTCTCTTTGTTGCTACAAGCTTTCCCGTTTTGTAACTTCTGGATTGATTTTCTATTGTTGGTTAATTTGCACTGTTTTGAAATTTATATCACTGATGATATGTTGAGTTTTCATATCATCATCATTCATCAAAATGGTAGTTGTATCCTCTCTGAAGATCACGTCTAGAAAATCTGTTCTCACTGATGACACTTAAAATTGGATTTCTTATTCTCTTTAGTTTCAGAAAAGAGAATTACTTGTGTAAAATGTTGTCATTGGGACTTTCTGAATTTTACAGTTTACTCATTGAGTCATTGTATTGCAGAATTCATGCTCGAATAGTTCAGCCAATTAAAACCGATGCCTTTAGACCAGAATATCACCGGGCCATAGTTGAATGGACTGACGATGATGGATATGGTCACCCTGGGTGAGTTCGACAATCACCTAAAGATAAAATAGTCTCTAACTCCTGCTCTTTCACAAATTTGTTGTTTCCATATACTATTCATCCTTTTGTTTTGCAGCTTTGTTGCCAAGAGCACAGGGCACCAAATGAGCAGCAGACTTATGAGTATGAAAGCAAATGTATTATTAGAGCTACCTGCCACTGGGAGAATAATACATCCAGGTTCTTTGATGCCAGCGATTCTGATTTCAGATGTACAAAGCTTTTCAGGCAGGAAGGCTGAAAGTAGCCCTTCTTTGCCTTCTCCTTCTGATTCTATTGCTCAAGGGAGTATAGAATCTAAACAAGCTAAAACTGACTCTGATGTTGGAAAAATTAAAGTAGCCATTCTTACTGTTAGTGATACCGTTGCCACGGGTAAAGGACCTGATCGGAGGTAATTATTGTTGTCTTTCCTTCAATTTTCATAAAATGAATGTCTAGATGGATGGCTGGTAAACTAAATCATTGGTGACTCATCAATTTTGTTACGTTATGCCTATATGGATGTCTACAGGTTAGCTCTTCTTACACCATACTGCCTTGTTGTTCATGTCCACAAACACGGGAAGAGGCTCTTCAAATTTTACTTTTGCAATTAGTGAACAAAGCTATAACTATCATGACATAATCCAGTGATCCTTTTCTGTTGAAATAACTTTGATATGCTTTCTGTCCTTACGAATGTTGAAGGTATACCGACCATTATAAGGAATTTCAATGAGGTCACTCCTCAGAAGTTGTTATCATCTAATATACATCTCCATGAACAAAATATGCATCTTGATACGCCTCTTTGAATGGTTGTTTTGAAGTGGTCACATGATTGATGCTAAATTTTAATTGCTGACTTGCTATTCCTCTGTGCTAAAGCAAGCCACGGAGTACTGGTGTTTCAGTAAATTTATGACGAACTGCAACTCTCTTAACTCTTCTCCTTCCTCCGGTTACCACCACAAATCCTGTGCCCTTTTTGTTCTTCTTGGGGTTGACCTCTTAGGTGGTATTCAACAATCTGTACTTTTTAAAACCTTTGCTTGCATGTATCGTTCATTTGCTGAGTGGCACAATCTTGTTCTAGCAGCTATTCTTCTTTTGATTACCACCACAAATATTTAACTTTTTTGTTCTTCTACTCGAAAGGTTAAACTCCTAGGCAATATTCAAAAATTCGCACCTCTTGAAACCATCCAGTAGCTGAATCATGCAACCTTGTGCTATAACCAAAGTTACTAAAAGAGTGTCTACATCTGGAAAATTGTATCCTTATGAATTATGATTAATGTATGGTTTGCATGATGGCAGCGGTCCAAGAGCAATTTCTGTTGTGAACTCTGCTTCAGAAAAACTAGGAGGAGCAGTTGTCGTTTCAACGACTGTGGTTCCAGATGACGTCGAAAGGATACGAAGTGTTTTAAGGAAATGGAGTGATATCGAGAAGGTCGATCTTATACTAACTCTAGGTGAATATCTAGTCTCCAGCCAAATAAGTATGGTTCTAATGGCTGTGAATCTGTGATAATGAATTTGCTTCACACAACCATCTTTTTTTATATTATCCTTGTTCCAGGAGGCACTGGGTTCACGCCAAGAGACGTCACACCTGAAGCTACTAAAAGTTTACTGGAAAAAGAAACTCCTGGTATATTATTTGTGATGCTTCAAGAGAGCTTAAAGGTATTATTTGCCCCTTTTATACTGCATGTCTTGATGATGAATACCATGCTAAACCTCATAGGAACCGCCATCTTTTTATTGGTTGGAAATATCTTTTAGAGAATGAGGGAAGTTGAAGTTCATACTAAAAATGTCCCCAAAACAAACTTCAAGATCATATTCTCCAAGTCTTTGCCAATATACTGGAAATTGCAATCCGTTTCTGAATTTGTAATCATGATAACAATTCCCATCTTAGGAGATGGTAAAATCTTGATGAAAAGTAAGCTTTTGTACGTTATGTGGACGTCGTGTTGTTATGTTAGATTATATATGGACATTGTGCGTAATCACATTCTAAAGCTTATTCATTGAACCATGCGTAGGTCACTCCTTTTGCTATGCTATCGCGAGCAGCTGCTGGGATCAGGGGATCCACGCTGGTAAATAACTCTAATTTCTGAGTATCCTGGTGTTTCAAAAACTGCCTCTTCCATTGCATCTGCCTTCAATGACAACTAAAATTCTCCGTTACTCGAATGATGTTATTTAGATCATCAACATGCCTGGGAACCCTAATGCTGTTGCTGAATGCATGGATGCATTGGTTCCAACTCTAAAACATGTGTTCAAGCAGATCAAGGGCGATAAGAGAGAGAAGCATCCTCGACACGTTCCTCATGCTGAAGCAGAACCAACCGATACATGGGAAAAAAGCTTCAAACAAGCATCTTCAGAACGAGGATGCTCTTGTTCACACTGATAAAAATAATGTTGGCTTGTGTTAGAAATCATATGGTCATGACCGAATGATTTTCGCATGTTATTTTGAAGAGCTTAGGTAGTTTCTTGAGGGGTGTTTGTAGGATGGAGTTTGTGCAGTTGTGCTGTATTGTGGTTACCTAATAATATGTGCAGGATTCAAGCTATGAAACAATTTTCCTATTCCATCAGGTACCTGATGGTTGCATGATGTGTTTCATTATGGACATGTAAAATTTGAGATTACAGGCTTAAGCGACTTTGTTATTCCTTATACGTGCAATACAATAATTAATTTTCCACTTTGGTTTACCGAGTGCGCTTGAATGCTCTTTGTTATTGTTTAAGTATTTTTTCAGTATAAAATCTCGAAGTCGCAGAACACTAACATGTGCAATCTCGAACTTTGGGGAGTGACAACATGCATAGGTTAGTTATTTGGAAGTTGCAACTGAAATTGTAGGAAATGATTTGGAATCTAAAAGCTTCAAAAAGGGGTAGAATGGCAAATAATTTAGAAATTAAAGTGTTTATAAATATGATTTGAATTCTAAATTCTCAAATCTTCACCTTGGTTGAAACTCATACAACTTCAAAATTACTATTAATCTCCACAAACAAATCCAGCACCAGAATAAAAACACAACTTAATGGAAGGATGCGCAGTCATGTCAACCACAACCAAAAAGACATCCAATCCAATCACTAGATCCTGTCCCTTCCCGAAATCTTATCCCAAATAATTTCAGCCAATGACTCAAATCTCAATACCGCAACGAAGAAACACTCCCTTGCGGAGGAGGAGAAGGAAGAGAATGAGATCGAAATCCTCGAGGCCACGGCACAGGCTTGGCATGACCACTCGGACAATCCACGCCCAACAACCAAATTCGGCACGCTTAAGTCGGGCGGGACGCATAAGAATCGACAATCGAGATTCAAAATTGAAGTGTTAAGACGGTTAGAGAATTTTATATATATATTTAAATTGATTATAATTTGTGATAATTGCTAAATAAATTGATTATTAAGTTAATAATTAGTTAAATTAGTTTAGTAATTAGTTAAATTGATTAATTATTATAATTAGTTTCATGATCAATTTGTAAATCCATTAACGGAATTTTATTTCTAAAATTGAATTAATACTCATTGGGTTACTGTGGAGGAAAAAATGAAATCAATTCACTTACGCGTTGTACATAGTTTAGCAGATGAGTCAGGTCCCCGTCATCCATGTAGACGGGGTATTTCTGCTTCAGTTAGGAGAGAGAGATATTTTACGTCGTCGTCAGACACCTGAGGGTTCTTTCGACGTCGAGGATGATTCAGACACGCTTACTCGATTGTTGTAAATACTTGTTTACTATAAAAAGCTCACTGTAATCTACTAAATCACCACCAAAATCTTGTAACGGAATCTAAAATAATTTAAAATAACACAAAATAAATAAACTAAAAATAAAAAAATTAATTTGGGGCGTCTGGCTTAGCCGCCACTTCCAAGGTAGGGGCGTCTGGCTAAGTCGCCCCCGCCAAGGAGGAGGCGTCCCAGCCAGACGCCCCATCCTTGGGGGAGGCGGCTTAGACAGACGTGACAGACGAAAAAAATTCTGTCACACTTAACTCACCAGATTCAGGCGCTTCATCAGACATTTTCGTGGTGTTGGTACTGGGAATGTGAGGAAAACTGAGGTAAAAATCTTGTTTTAAGACACAAGACGAAATGTGTATTAAATGAATTGTGAAGGGCAAAATAGTAATTATTGGGGTAATTTAAGTAATTTTCCGGCGACGAATAGTAGTTTCTTTTGTATTATTGGGGAACAAATAATGTGAACGTGAGAATTGCTGTTATTATATTTTTCAATTTAAGGAAAATTACAGGTTTGGATGATAAAATCTTTTTGCGTAACGAGAAAGTAATTTGCACATTTTAGTGTGAAATGAGAATTTCACTTCTAATTTTAATTATATCTTCGGTAGTGGAGGAAATATGCAAGATAGTGATTGGATGGAAATGGTTATAAATGTTCAAGATAAGGAAAAAATATTTAATGGACGGAAATATTGTAGATGCACTAGCAAAATAACGCATATTTTTACACTAATTTTTTAAATTCTAAATTAGTCGAACTGCATCGAGCTTATCTAAGTTCAAGCATATATTGTGAGCAAAAAATGTAGACTTAAGTTTGTCTTATTAAATAACGACAAACTTATGTTTTGATTAAGATTTTGTCTCGTGACACGGATCTACTCACTCACTCTTGCTTATGGTAATGGGATATAAAGAGCATAGAAGCTTTGCAGAAAAATGAAAAAGCATGGTCTCTGACTCTCTAGAAACATGATGTTAAAACGCTTCTAAATATTTTTTACTTACCAAGTTGCCTTTATTAGCTTAACCAATTTAAAGTTGGGGTCACAATTCAATTTATTTTATTTTATTTGAAGTGAGCTTTAGAGAACGCTTCGCGAAATTGATCTTAAGGTAGATCACGAGTACAAGTAAAAAAATGTATAAACAGAATCTCAATTTAAATATATATATATATATATATATATATATATACAGAAATTCTCTAATGAGCCCAGGGCTCAACTTTTCTAAATTAAGCCCCCACAATATCCACCATTCATTTCAAATTGTAAGGTAGATTAAGAAAAAAACGGTTATGTTAATGAATGATGAGATTAACTGTAAATAATATCCAATGGTGAGATTGTATGGGGCTTAAACGAAATTTGATGAGCCCTGGGCTCACTAGAGCTTGACCCTATATATATATATATATATATATATATATATATAGGGTCAAACTCTAGTGAGCTTAGGACTCATCAAATTTAGTTTAATTCCCCTACAATCTCACCATTAGATCTTATTTACAGTTAAACTTTTCAATAAATGATAATCAAAGGATAAACATCAACACAGGTGACACTACTCGAAAATATAAATATAATATATATGGTGCTGCACCGTATACAGGAGTTGTCAAAAGAATGACTACATCAAAATACAATATACAGATATACAAGTAGTCATAATAACCTCAAAACCGACACGAGGACCCGACTCCAAGATGCACTCGTCCTCAGTCACCACCCAAGCAGCTCCCGCAGAGGGAACCTGAAAGCAAACAACAATGTCGTGAGTCTCCCGAAGGAAACCCCGTATGCCAAACCCACCTACATGCAATGCAATCATGACCTATCATACTAGTATTATGCCAAACATAAATCATAACTGGTCATTCCCCAAACGGGTCATAAGGTCATAATAGTCATTTCCCCAACCGAGTTTCATTAGTCATAAGTCTAGTTTTGGACATCCGTAGATATCCACCGCAGGCACATGCGGTCATACGGAAAATACGCGACACACCCTCACTCGCAGCTACACTAGTCATATGGGTTCGGTGAGGGTCGCACGCACTTCCGAGTCATCATCAGATCTGATCAGTGGTCGAAGACCACAATCCGCCAGAGCCGTCGCCCTGGTCGGTCATACTCGCCAGCCGTGCCACAGCTGGACGATCATACTCGCCGGAACAGCATCGGTCGAGCACATCCGCCGGAACAGCATCGGTCGGTCATCTCCGTCGCCACACAGGCTAAGGCACAGAACTCTGCTGCACAAGGGCTAGCAGTCATCTCCGTCGCCACAGAGGCTAAGGTCATCTCCTTCGCCACAAAGGCTAAGGTCATCTCCTTCGCCACAGAGGCTAAGGTCATCTCCTTCGCCACAGAGGCTAAGGTCATCTATGTCGCCACACAGGCCGACAGTCATAACAGTCATCACATATAGATCATGCAAAGGGGAATATGGCCCCACAGGTCTACTACCTAGGTCTCAATGCACATGTCATATCATGGGAACATAAGCAATAAATGCAATCCACGCACCAACGCGCTTATAAACAACCAATGCAAATACTGGGCTCCAACGGTCGACCGGAAAAGGTCATACGGTCGACCGGTTGGTCGTTAAAACCGGTACTTGGTTCGAACCACAATCCAACGGTCGAACCAAGGAAATCATCGAAACGGTCGAACAGAGGTCTCTGGGCGGTCGACCGTTTAGAAGGTCTACGCCACAAATAAATATTAAATAACACATCCCAACGGTCGAACGACAATGAGCTTCCGGTCGACCGAAAAATCACAGGGACTTCAACATTCTACAAGGTCATTACCGGTCGACCGAAATATGAATCGGTCGAGCCACACTTAAGTTGTCTTAAGTCATCGGTCGAACGGGATCTCAGGGCGGTCGACCGTTTAGAAGTCTACACCCCCAACCGACTTAAAACAGTACGTCCGGTCGAACTTGGTCAAAGTGGCGGTCGACCGTTTAGAAGGTCAACGCCCCCAACCGACATACAACAGTGCATTCGGTCGACCGACAAAGGGGACCCGGTCGACCGAAAACACTCAGGGTCTTCATCTTCTCGCTCACACGAACAATCGGTCGACCACCCATGGGGTATTGTTCGACCGATTCGAGCGAGAACGCCCGAATTACACTACAACCGGTCGACCGAATTGAGCACCGGTCGACCGAAACAGAGCAGAACTTCTGCCACACTATTCCGACGAGCCATTTGGCCTACCGTCGAACACTCAAACACCCACACAACCTTGGTGAGCGTAAAAGCAAGGCTTGGCATACCTTGGAAGCTTGAAGAAGCTTCCGAAGAGCAACGACGATCCTCCCACGCAAAAGGGCGTATCTCCGGCGAACTCCACACCTTCCTTGAA
Source organism: Triglochin maritima (assembly GCA_963682175.1). Classification (NCBI taxonomy): domain Eukaryota; kingdom Viridiplantae; phylum Streptophyta; class Magnoliopsida; order Alismatales; family Juncaginaceae; genus Triglochin; species Triglochin maritima. The sequence goes on along the minus strand of OY821782.1, from coordinate 6,432,513 downwards.
CTCCGGCGACCAGACTTGCCGGCGCACCCGCAACTCCTCCTTCTTCCACCGACGAACTACAAGGGAGGGAGAGAAAGTGTTGAGGGAGAGAGTGAGATGAAAAAGAGAGAGAAAGAAAGAATGAGAAAAAGGTTTGGTTTGGTTTATATACTCTCACTAATAAAGGTTTAAGGTTCTTAAACTTAATTAACCTTAATCAAGGGATTAGGTTCTCACAGTATGACTATTTTGTTTAGGAAAATGATTTCTGGACGTGAGCGTCAATGACGCTCGTAAAAAGGACAACCCTCATACTTAAAAAAGAACCTCATACGTAAAAAAAACACTCCAGAAGTAATGAAATACACTGCAAAATGATAACAAATATCGTGTTTAAAAATGACAACCTCCCTATATAAAAATGACAAACTCTACCTATAAAAAGATAGTGCGTCCTAGACTCCCCACGTCCGTGTACCATGACTCTTTTGTTTATTGTGTTTTTACGTTGTTTGAAGTTTGTTTGAGTGGGTTGTGTCGACACGTAGTTCTATATCCACCAAACCTAGCTTGCCGGAGATAATCTTAGTCAAGATGGTGCTTCAAAATGGTGGGCTCGTAGAGGATGCCAACATGTTGTTCGACGAAATGCCACAAGTGCTTGGATACAACTTAATGGACTTATGGATTTCAATTTCATCACTTCCTGGTTCCTTTTCAGATATTCTTCGGATTCTCAAAACTTCTTACTTTTTTTTGTTTAATTTGGTGGGAGTTGGTTTGCTCTTGTGCAATTGTTCTCAGGATTTTGGGTCTTGTTTGTAGGTTTCATCGCTAGACACTGCATAGAGGAAAAAGCACGTGAAACACTTGTGTTATGCTGGTCCAATTACTAGAACATGTCATAAAACAAAATCATAATTAGTTGTTGCGAACCGGAAGAGACTCTCTTAGCAAATGATTTGTAATTACAAGTTTTATGTTTTAGTAGCGGACTACAATTAGTAGCAAAGTTGGCAATTTAATAGCAAAAAAATGTAGTAAATAAACTACAACTAATAGCAAATTTAGTAGTATATTTCTATGTTTTTGTATCACGTTAATCAATATTAGTATCAAATCTCTAGTTATCAGTGCTAAATGTCTATTTTTTAGTATTACGTTAATCATTATTAGTATCAAATCTGTGAGATCCTAATCCTAATTGGGTTTTAATTGTTGATTAGGTGGTGTTTAGGAGTAGATTGGATGGACGACTGAGATGGAGTGGAGTTTGATGGATGGTGGAGATGAGAGGTGTGATGCTTAAAAGGTGGATTTTCTCTCTCACACACACTCTACTGTCTCCCTCTCTCTCGTCACACTCTCTCTCCCTTAGTGTCGTGCTCCGACATGTGGAGGTGATCTCTGGCGAGGTTGAAGTGGTCGGCGTCGGTTGGTTGGTGGAGGTGAGTTGGGTTGTGTGTGTAACCATCTCATTTGCACTCCTTCTTTCTCTCTCTCTCATTTCCGTCTACTTATCAGTGGTTGGGTGTGGCGAGGTGTTCGTCGGAGCGAGGGTGTGGCTGTAGATTGTCAAGGTGCGGTGATCGTTGACCGAGCGAGGTTCGTCAGTGGATTGCGATTTTTGGGAGAAGTGCTCGTGGAAGCGTCATCGAGGTTCTTTGAAGGTTTTTCAAACCTTCACGGTATGTCAAACTTGTTGTCGTAACTCACTTTTGTGGTGCGAGGATTTGGAAGTCGACGGTAGGCCGAAAGACTCGTCGCAAGCAAACGTGCATCAGATTTTATTGTTGGATTTGTCGACCGGTTGGTGCAAACGGTCGACCGTTCCTAGTGAGAATTCAGGCTTTTGCCTTACACCGGTTGAACGATGCCTTGGGCGGTCGACCAGTTGTGCATTTGAGGCAAGCCTGGTTGGTTTCGGTCGAACGGGGCCCTTTTGCCATTTGACCGTGTGCACCGTTGTAGGTCGTTGGGCGTTGACCATCCAAACGGTTGACCACCTGTTTGACTCGTCCGACCGATGACTTAAGTTAAATGGTGGTTTGGTTCGACCGATGGTGGTTCAGTCGATCGGTGTTGTTTGAGTGATGATGGATTTTACTGGTGGAAATCGGTCGACCGAGAGTGCTCGGGGATTCGACCGAATGTGTGTTGTTGGTAGGAATTGTTCGACCGATGGAGTGTCGGTCGAGGCAATTGCCCTGTTTTAGTGAGATTCGGTCGACCGAGACTCTTGGTTCGGTCGACCGTTTGTCTCCTGTTTTGCACATTGGAGGTGCGGTTGTTGTGGTCGTCCGTGTGAGGCGAGTTATGATGTCGATGTTCTTCTGGCAAGTGTGCTAGTGAGCACGGGTGTTGCGGTGGATGGATGAAAGAGCCCTAGAGCCCCGTGACTGTTGTGAGAGCTGCAGTTGGGTGAAAAAGCGCTGGAGCCTAGCTAGTCTGTGCGGGGTTGAGTGAAAAAGCTCTGGAGCTCCGTAGTGTGTTCAGGTTGGGTGAAAGAGCCCTGGAGGATGAGCATGAACCTCGTGATAAAGGTTGGGTGAAAAAGCTCTGGATCCCTTAGACGTTCGGGTTGGGTGAAAAAGCCCTAAAGCCCTGGTCGTGTCGTGGTAGCTGCGGTTGGGTGAAAAAGCCCTGGAGCCCAACTTGACGACGTTGAGTGTTGCGGTGGTTGGGTGAAAAAGCCCTGGAGCCTCGTAACTTTGATGTGTGTTGTGGTTGGGTGAAAAAGCCTGAAGCTCAGCCTTGTTGTTTGTGTTTTTCTTTGTTGGTAGAATTGCATGCTAGAGTGATTCAGTTTCATGCATTGTAGTGTTTGGCATACGGGGTTTCCTTCTGGAAACTCAGACATTGTTGCATGTTTTCTTTTCAGACCGTGATCGACGTTATGGGGTGGTGACCGAGGAGAGGATCGCCGCTTCCAGATCCAGTTTTCTCTTATTTTTAGGTCGGAGTGATCACTTGTATTTGTTGTATAGTCCTCTTGATGTAATCACACTTTTGAAATACTCATATATATATATTATATGTTGGTGCACTTGTTTCCTTGTATTTGAGTAATATCATTTGTTTCATTGTTTATTATAATTTTTTTTAAATTCTTCCACTGTTGAGGATGTTACAAAATCTCTAATTATCAGTAGTGAATACAAAGTAATGTTTTCATAGTCAAGCGCAACTTTATCTTCCACTTACGTTATCGTCTGACTAAGTCTAGCTCCCCCATCAGAGACCTATTGCCCAGAATCCACGACAAAATCATGACCAACGTACCACGTCGCCTACAAGATCAAAGAACAACAACGTGGCAATAACTTGAGCCTTGTTGATGTGAAAAGTCATCACTCTGTATATACATAACTCCGATAAGCTTTCTTGTCCAAACTTCCAATGAACGTTTGGCAATATAAACCACAACGGTACATTAGAGGGAGCCATTGAGGAGCTTTTATCATGTGAGGCATTGTCTAGCTCGTGTGTCGTGGTTGAAAAGCAAGCACTGGTTTGGTTGGCAATGGGCTAGTTGGGGAGCAAGAGCTAAGGCACCCTTAACCGGGGGTGCTTGCCTGGGTCGGGCGACCCTCGGGTGCCCTCCCGGAACGCCCACCCTGACGCTTGCCAGGGCGTTGGGCGTTCTGGCGAGTGTAATATTTCTTATTTTAGTTTATCTTAAATGTAATGTGGCTCCGTAATATTTAATAATAATTTTGTGATTTAGCAGTAATTATTAACAATATTTCGAGTTAAAATAGAATTGTAATGTAATTAGAATTATATAAAATGTTGTGTGAGAATTAAAATTGTTTAATTAAGAAATGATGTGGAGGAAAGAGAGTGTAAGGTGGGTGGGGGTAGTCTGGGCATGGTTAAAAGTTTTTTTTGGGTGTGTTGGGTGAGTTGACGTGAAAAAGAGAGAGTGCAGGGCACCCGAGGGTAGCCCGGACGTTGTTATTTGTGCTCTAATGTTGGATTGAACTCATTGGTGTGCAAAAGTAGCATGACAGATAAGTGTGGTTAATTAGAGTACGTAATTGATAGAAATTGCTTGAATTTGAAGGAAAAATCATCTTTGGATTAGATGTTACAGTGAAGAGTCACCAAAACATGTCATTGAAGTCGTATTAAATTGTTGCAAATCACAAGAGATTCTCTTAGCAAATAAACGGTAGTAACTATTTTTTATGTTTTAGTAGCCGACAATAATTAGTAGCAAATGAATGATTTAGTAGCAAATAAGCTAAGGTTTTTTAAATTGATAATTTATTGGTTCTCAGCTTGAGAACCAATGTTCTCCCTGTAATATATATATATATATATATATATATATATATATATATATATATATATATATAGACACACATGTTGGTATCATTTATGTTAATTACATTATTGTCATTGCGTTAATGTCATTCATCGGTGCCATCAGAGGGGATCCAAGCAAAAACCATATTCAAACCACCAAGGAATTAATATTTACAAGAAAAAAGTCATATAACTATAATATTATTATTTAAAAGGTCTACATGCAAAATTCCCCTCTTCAAACTACAAAACCAAAAGAATCTAATTTTCTCACAACAAACAAAAGAGTGAAGAAAAGTTTTAGCTTTTGAATGGTAGTTATTAGTTACCTTATGGCCGTTACACCTCACCAAATCCCCGCCAAAACACTTGTCACCACCCCATTGGACCCCAAAACCCTTTTGTTACACAAATGCCGGACCGTTAATGACTTCCGGCAAGTCCACGGCCGTGTCGTTAAAACTGGCCTCATTCGTGACCTCTCCATGGTCGAAAACCTCCTTGAGTGTACCGCCCTTATTGTCCCGAATTCCCTCCGTTATGCCCTCGGGGTGTTCGAGGAAATGCCCTTTCGGAACGCTGCCTCTTACAACATTATGATTCGTGGGCTCATCTCGAATCGGTTGTTTGATCGTGCCCTCAAATTGTTTTGTAGGATGCTTGACGAGGATGTTAGGCCCGATAAGTACACTTTCTCGTGCGTTTTGAAGGCTTGTTCACGTTTTAGAGCCCTTTCTGAAGGTGAGCAAATCCATGCTCTTGTTGCAAAGTCTAATTGCGTGTCTCAAGGTTTTGTGGAGAACACATTGATACACATGTATGCGAGTTGTGGGTTTTCGATTGTTGCTCGGAAGGTGTTTGATGGGTTGCCCGACAAGGATTGTGTGGCTTGGAACGCAATGTTTGCAGGGTACTCGAGGTCGGGGGATTGGGGGGAGGTCGTGAGTTTGTTCAGAGAAATGGTGGATCTCGGTATTAGATTTGATGAGGTGGCTTTGATTAGTGTTCTGACAGCGTGTGGACGAATTGGGGACCTTGAATTGGGAGAATGGATTGATAGGCGCATGGAAGAAAATGGGTTTGAGAAGAATTTGAATTTGGTAACTGCCCTTGTCGATATGTATGCAAAGTGTGGTGAAATTGATCGTGCACGGGAGTTGTTTGATCAAATGCCTTATAGGGATGTTGTCGCTTGGAGTGCAATGATTTCAGGGTATAGTCAAGCGAGCCGAAGCAAGGAGGCGCTTGACGTTTTTCATATGATGCAGTTAGCTGATGTTGAACCTAATGAAGTAACAATGGTTAGTGTGCTTGCTTCGTGTGCGGTGCTTGGGGCCTATGAGACCGGTAGATGGGTGCATTCCTTTGTAAAAAAGAAGAAATTGCCGCTAACTGTTAATCTAGGGACTGCCTTGGTGGATTTCTATGCAAAGTGTGGAGCAATTGATAGTGCTGTCGGAGTATTCAATATAATGCCAAGGAAGAATGCATGGTCATGGACCGTGCTAATTCAGGGCCTTGCTAGTAATGGAAAGGGGAAAGAGGCCCTTGCGCTTTTTGACTCGATGTTGAAAGCAAATGTGCAACCGAATGATGTTACCTTTATTGCTGTTCTCTCAGCATGTAGTCACACAGGTTTGGTGGAGGAGGGAAGGTCCTTTTTTGATTCCATGAGTAGAAATTATGGAATTGTGCCGAGAATAGATCATTATGGTTGCATGGTTGATGTTTTTGCTCGTGCCGGGTTGCTGGACAAGGCATACCATTTCATAAGAACAATGCCCATTAAGCCCAATGCGGTCATTTGGAGGACATTATTAGCTTCCTGCAAAGTCCACAAAAATGTCGAACTTGGTGAAGTGGCACTCAGACAAGTAATCAAACTTGAGCCTAGACACAGTGGAGACTACATACTTTTGTCCAACATCTATGCATCAGTTGGTAGAGTGGACGATGCGGTTAAAGTCCGTGCAAATATGAAAGAGAAAGGAATAAAGAAAACACCGGGCTGCACGTTGATCGAGCTTGAAGGAACAATCCATGAATTTTTCGCGGAAGATTATGATCACCCCCATTGCAAAGAGATATATGAAAAACTCGAACAAGTTATATCACAAATTAAATTGGTTGGTTATGTTCCAAAAACCGAGGAGGCGAGATTTGACGCAGAAGAAGATGAGAAGGAAACATCGGTGTCGCACCACAGCGAGAAGCTAGCAATTGCGTTTGGGCTAATTAAGTCTGCTCCAGGATCAGTCATAAGGATCTCTAAGAATCTGAGAGTGTGTACGGACTGCCACTATGCAACCAAGCTAATATCGAAGGTTTTTCAGAGGGAAATCATAGTAAGAGACAGAAACAGGTTTCATCACTTCAGAGATGGGGTTTGTTCTTGCAGTGACTACTGGTAATTTTCTTTGTGAGAAGTTGTTTTGTTTGTAGATCTTCATGTTCAGATATGTTGTAACCAGATGCTTTTGCTTAACTCAAAATGATGGGATGCATTTATGGAGATTACTATGAAAACTGATGTTGGTGGATTATATAAAACTGGAGTTTTTATTAGAAATAGATGAAACCCTCCCACTTTTTTTGTCAAAGTTGTAACTGATATGATTAGACCAGCTGGGGGACTTATGTGACCAGTACATTAGTTCCTGGAGCAGACTTACGTGAGAAACAACCCTTTATTGAAAGTTTACAACCAAGTAATTATTACAAAATTAGAGAATAGATCAGGGAGAAGTCATGATATGACTTATAATCAAGCAAATTGCGTTGTTTCTTTGCTGAACACGAAGAGCAAAATGAAGTATTGGATTAAATAGTAGGAGCTGAATTGGAACTTTAACTTAACATGGTGAAAAAAGAATTATCCAGAAAATGAATTAAAAAACACAGTAACCCTTCATTTTCACAACTAAAAAGTTCATGTCATACTTTGCCCAGAAGCTACCTAAAATCTTCCTTAAACAGTTAAAAGGCATAAATAGGGTATTAAGTACAATTTAAGATTCGTTTTTAACCAAGAAAAGAGTAAGCAGTTGATGAACAATGATCTGACTGTTGAACCACTTAATTGCGCATTTTTGACGTCAATGAATCTTAGCTTAACTGTTTTTCTTGGTTGGTGAAGCTTTCCACTGTTTCCACAAAAGCCAACCCTGGATGTTGTTCTTTTGGTGGTATCACCAACCAACCAATGCTTTTAAGATCTTCCCAACCATGCATAAGACATCAAGAGAATAATGTTCACATATTGGTTTATCCACTTCTATCCTCTTCTGAATTCTAATGGTCCATATATGCACCAATCTTAACCAAATCTTATCTTACCAATTTACCACTTCATGTCCATAACTCCCACCAAACTCTCTGGTTGTTTAGTCATATGGTCCCACTTGTTTTAAATGCTAAGGAATGGCGTTCAGTGAACAGGGATTATTTGTTCTTTTAAAATTGGATGTTCCTTAATTTGCATTGTTTTTTTATTAACTTGACTTTGTCTAGTTTTTATAGAGGAAAAGCTTGAAGTAATTCTTGTGTGTGTGTGTGATTGCTTCAGCTTGAAGTGAGTGAGTCACATTCATTCCAGGAATAGAATCGGTCAACATCATAGATTCCTTTAGTAACATTTTGAAACGTGCGTCCACTTCTCTCTCACAATGTCTTGGGTTTGGAAATCCATCACTTAAGGTCACTTATTTTTCAAGTGTGGAATGTCTAAACTGCCCTCTCTTTCCCTTGTGTTTTTGAAGTTGAAAGGATTACAAATGTTTTTTGTGTGTTGGTGACCAATAAAGACTTAGTTAGAAGAGAAACTTTTTTTTACCAATCATGGGGTTGTTATTTGTTGATGAGAGGATTAGGATCGGCTTTGTACGGGTATAATTGATACCGAGCAAGTACTTTTATTCATCATGCTGCGTGTACCCTAAGTTTAATTGGTAATTGTTTTTAAAATAGGAATGAGTGGAAAAAAGTACAATTTATTATGGTTTGAAACCATACCAGTAAATCCAAAAGCGAGGAATTATAATCTTTAGGTGCTAATATGGTAGAGATGTAGGTCTATAACGAAGTTGTTGAGATGCAAAAAAATACATAAATCCATGTTTCAGTGGTTGACCCAATTTTAATTTGCATAAGATATTCAAAACGAAATAATTGAAGCATTTCAACTCCTAACAATGGAAAATTGAGTTTTACCCAACTTTAAGACAAAAGGTACAAGAAGTCAACCAAAAATCGTAATATAGTGACTCACCATCCACGAGACCACAAGTTAGAGGTCCACTTGTCCAAATATCAAATAATGAATGCTTCAAACTTCTAAGGACCCTGGAATCTGATTTCTGTAAAGTTGATAAAAGTTTCCAGGGATCTCGATAACCATTTTCAGTTGGAGCAAACAAGGTTGTGGATGTTGATGTTAACGGGCTTGGGTGGATGACAAGGACCCAACAATAATGCAGATTTATTGGGGCATATGCTTTACTGGTTTCTTGATTCTATTGTTGTCTGAGAAAAAATAAAATCCAAGTAGAAGACAAAAACAAGACAGGTCAAGATCTTCTTTTCATGCTGTATCACTCTAGCCTGCTTGTCCTTATACAGATGTGGAATTTCATCTCAAATTAACTTTGTCTAGGAAAGAGATTGTGTAGCAAGTCAATGTTTGTTGGGCTGAATTTGGAAATTTGTTTTTAATCCTTGTTGTTGCTCCATGGGATTATTTAGTTTGTTTTTTTAGATTAACAACATTCCAGTACCTCTATCAACTTCAATTGATTTTGAGTTGGCTGGGTACACTTTAATAAACTGTCTACCAAAGAACGTGCCACCATCTAACGGATAAGCTCATATTGAACATAGACATGTCCGATTTATAAAACACCACATGTGTAGGGAATATCAAAAGTAGTTCTAAATTGGAAAATGTGGACTATTCTTGAGACTAATTACATCATAGATGTTTCTATTTAACATTAGTTAGTTTCTATTTTCTAGCATTGGAAAATCAGTTATATTTTACCAACCTTACAAGACTGGCTAAAACACAAGTTTGATGAAAACAGATTAACTTACCTGACTTTTTCTATGAGAATTTTGTGCAGGCATGTTTACAGAATTAAAATAACAAAAAAGATAATGACATTCAGAACAGGACCCCAAGGAAATAGAGAACTGAAAGGGACATAAATTTTTGTGAGACGTTGGAGACTAGTGGGGTCTATGGTTTGGTTTGAAGTTTGAACATGCCCTTAAATTTATTTTCTGAAGTTTTTTAATAGACGTATGTAGTGCTTACATGTTTGAACCTTTATCTTTGACTGCACTACATGTGGCGCATAGAAAACTTTGGAAAACATGATTTCTTTCCGACTTTCTACATCTTTACAGAGAATGACGTTATAAGGATTCAAAACCTATTAAAAGCTTTTAAGGTTTTTGTTTGGTGATTATTTGCATGTGTGGGCTAACAATTCATATTTTGCATCCTTGGTATACTTTTACTTTCTAAATAAAACCAATAGAGGGGGATATTTTCTTGTACTTATTTATGTTCCAAATATATGTTTTAGCTAGTAAGGACAAGGGAGAGAAGGTTTTCTTAGGGGAGTTTTTTTTTAAAGGTTTTGAAAGGGACTCCGGTTGAGAAAAGGCCTACCCAGGCCTGAAACCAGGTAGGTACGAGGTGGATAGGGCTACCAGGTTTGTACTTGTAAAAAATAGTTTCAAAAATATAATTGATTTTAGTAGCTAAGTAATTTTTTTTCCTTTACGGAGTTCATAGTCGTTAACCATATTCAAAGGAGTTCCAACCTTGGATCAAGAACTCATTCCATAAGTTTTTTTGTCTTCTTTCAGGTTAATGGCTCCCAACAAGAAAAACCACTCCCAAAATGGCGATGAAACCTCGACTTCGGTTCTTCCACGGGGAGCACCTCTTATGTTAGAGTTTCAACACAAAGTAAAACGTGAATATCCATTGACTTTGGACTTTGATCGTCTCTTAGAGCTGATTCCTACCACCCCCATTTTTCTATTCCGATTTGATTTTTCATGATTATTTTTTGTTGTAGTATGAAAAGAAAAAAGTCTAGTGGGAGCAGAAAAAACAAAAAAATGAGAGAATGACAAAATGGTAATTGGCACGGGCGATTTAAGTAATTCGCGGGCGACAATTCAGTTCAGTATATGTAATTTAATTCCGTAATAAATGAAATTTTGCATCGAGAGAACTCATATGGAAATGCAATTTTTCTTCTGTTTGATGAAATATTCCTTAAACTTGACAATGAAAATTGAGATGTTTATGTAGTATTTCATGTCCCTATGTATGTGTATATTTTAATTTTTTTAATACAAACATACCTGATCGATTTCATATTTTCATTGATTTTATGTACATGTCTATGTTTATACTAATATCATGCATTCCTACACATATTAAAATAAATAAAAGAGAGAGGATCATACCCAAAGGTTTTCTAAAACCTTTTAGAAGATCCGGTGTTCCGTTGAGTGTCGAATCACCCGTCGATTCGCCTACAAGTATTTACCAAACTCTAAACAAGATTAGATAGAAATGAGCTAGTCAATCAATCTCTAATTAAGCTTAAAATCTAGATAATAAACTCTCTAAAAGCTCCTAAGATTTTAATCTCCAAAACTTAAAACTATTAAGAGGATTTTTGTGGTGATTAAGGGAGATATTAGGGAGAGAAAATTTTGCATTAATTCTTATGAAACAAGTATGATGAGATGACCTATTTATAGTCTCACAAATCACTCACGTCAATAACTATTCTCTAGTCATAATCTCTTGTTTTCTCTCTCCTAAAATTAATCCAAATTTGTCACATAAACATCCTAAAACACGTTTGATCAAATCTGAAATTAATCAACCCATGATCTAATTATTCTCTTAATAATTCAGGCAGAAATTGTGTTGTTCGATCAACCGAGATTTCCATTCGGTCGACCGAACCATTCAGTTTTACGCAAGTTCGGATGACCGTGAACTAGATGGTAGACCGAATATTCATAAGAAAAATTTCCTGGGAAATTTCGGTCGAACCACGTCTTGCTCCGGTCGACTGTTGACTAACCAAAATTTCTCCTGGTAAATCTTTTCGGACGACCGTGTCACTTTCGGTTTACCGTCATATCCTTAAGACAACTCTTGGATATTTTCCTTCGGTTGACCGTTCATGTCCGGTTGATCGATTCCAATTGTCCAGGCACTCCAGACAATTTCGGTCATCCAATCGTGTTTATCCAATCTTCGTCCGGTTGACCGTTTCCAACAAACTCGGTCAATCGAACCCAAAAAGGATGACCGTTTTGACCCTGATTTTGCCTTTGTCAAATTTTGGATTTATATCCAATAAAATTTGATCTTTTTAGGATTTTAGCAAATTCATATCTTATGTAATATATTATCATATGTAATATTAAATCATTACACCCCATAATAAATACACATCATATGAATTTATTCATGATTCTAATTATGTCAATTGTCGTGACATATTGATTTTATTGTTTCACCACATGTGTCCATTTTCACATGAAACCCGACACATCATATGAACTCAAAATCAAACTTCTTGTTTCCCAATTTTGTGGTGTGACATATAGGATGATCTAAGCTAAATTGACACCGATATTAAACACTTAATATCTCAAACTATAAGTGGTATCTAGCTACATATTATTGTACGATTTCGTGTCCCATGTATGTATATATTTAAAAAAAAATTGATACAACATACAAGATCGATTTCATACTTTCAACAATTTTATGTACATTTCTTTGTGTTTATTCTAATATCATGCAATCCTACATATATTAAAATAAATCACAAAGAGAGAATCATACCCAAATGTTCTCTAAAACCTTTCGAAGATCCGGAGTCGCGTTGCCCGTTGAATCGCCCACTGATTCGCCTCTAAGTGTTCACCAAACTCTAAACAAGATTAAAGAAAAATGAGCTAGTCAATCAATCTCTAATTAAGCTTAGAATCTAGTTAATAATCCATCTTTAAGCTCCTGAGATTTTCTATCTCCAAAACTTAAAATTACTAAGAGATTTTCGTGGTGATTAAGGGAGAGATTAATGAGAGAAAGAATTTTTGCATTAACATAAACAAGTAGGATGATGGGTCATTTTATAGGCTCCCAAAACATCCTCATCAAGAACTATTCTTTAGTCATGATCTCTTGCTTATTCTCTCCTAAAATTAATTTCTAATTGCCACATAAGCACCCTAAAAAATGTTTTATTAAATCTGGAATTAATTTAACCAATGATCTAATTAATCTCTTAATAATTCAGGCAGAATTGTTCTGTTCGGTCGACCGAGAAATTTTCTCAGTTCACCGAACCATTCGGTTATGACACATGCACCGTGAGATAGACGGTCGACCGAATCCGCATGAGAAAAATTTCTGGAAAAATTCGGACGAACCACGTCTTCTATTCGGTCTACCGAAAATACTTTTTCTCGGTTGACCGTTCACACTCTGTTAACCGAACCCGATTGTCCAAGCACTCTAGACAATTTCGGTCAATCAATTGTGCTTACCCGTTCCCCATTCGGTTGACTGAGCCGAAGATTCTCCGGTCGACTGAACCCTGAACGGTTCACCGTGTTTGACCCCGATTTTGTCTTTGTCAAATTTTGGATTTATTTCCAACAAAATTTGATCTTTTTGGGGTTTTTAGCAAATTCATATCTTATGTAATATATTATCTTATGTAATATTAAATTATTACACCCCATAATATACACATCTCATATGAATTTATTATGATTCTAGTTATGTCAATTCTCATGACATATTGATTTTATTCGTTCACCACATGTGTCCCTTTTTCACATGAAACCGGATACATCATATGAACTCAAAATCAAGCTTCTTGTTTCCCAGTTCTGTGGTGTGACCTATAGGAGGATCTAAGCTAAATTGGCAGCGATATTAAACAATTAATATCTCAAACTACAAGCGGTATCTAGCTACACATTAAAGTTGCCCAATTAGCATAGATGTTTTTGTTCCACCCGAACCAAAACACGATCCATTTAGTGATGTAAGTGCACCACTTGTGTCCATACCTTGCCTCATGATATTAAGAATATATATAAAGTAGAAATGCGTCACATTTGTATTATATTCATTTTGTTGATCTCTTTAAGCTAATTATAACTATGTAACTTAACTCAAGTTACATTGTGCACATTATAATTTTTCTTTATCAAGGGGTCCACTAATATCATCACTCAATTAAGAGGGACAACGATAATCTTTTGACTAGCTATTTTTTCCAGCACAAGTCATGTTCAACCAACTATTGCCTTTATCACTATACTCATTGATAACTTTTGACAATAATCAAATTATATTAAGCACTTCTTGAGTGAAAAGACGTAAGTCTCATATCTTAGGATCCAAGACACAGTAAAACATTGATGACACGAAACACAATTCCACAATGTTTTACTTGTTAGGTCTATTCAATATATAAAAGTAATTTTTTCCTCTTTTATATACTCGTGTCATCAATTATTTGTAGAGCTACAATAATCGATGACCAACACGACAATCTTATCTCGGTGATTAATGTTCTATGTTAATTACCATGATTGTGAATAACTTTTGATTTATGTAAATCATTATCTTTTAGAGTTCTACGGTTAAGGACCAAACACATCTTCTTAACACTTCCAAAAAACGAATACCATAATCAAGGAACAAAATGTTTGCACATCCAATTCATAAGAATTGAATTGTAAAAGTAAAACTTTTAGAACACAATCCTTTTAGTTTATACTTTATACAAGCCGTCTTCTTAATGAATATATTATTAATGAAGATTTAAACGAAATTGTTCCCATTTTAAATACCCCTTGAAACCACAGCCATTCTACGTAATCAAGAAGCTAATCATAGATTAAGCTACAAGCACTGAAACCTGTTCCCGGTATTTGATTTGATTTTAGCATTATTGCATTTCAACATATAAAAAACCTTTTAGATTACATCTCCTAACAAAGAATCCTTATTTGTCTTGAGGATATTTTTTATATATGCTTTGGAAGTGTTAATTCAATGGTTATCCGAATTCACGTAAATAGGAACCTGTACACATGGTATTGTCCAATCCAAACGTTCCATGACTTCTATTTTTTATGAGTTTTTAATTATCATAGTGTACATGATATTTAGGTTGTTTCCTAATCTTAAACTGAAAGTTGTGTGATGATCAAAGGCTAAGCATGATTTTTGGATGTTCATTATAATGAATTTCGCCAATCACACATCTACTTGAATATTATTAAATTGTAGCATCAAATTCTTTTTGTTGATATATGATATTTCATAATCATATTTAATAATCTAAATGTTACTCTGCTTCAATTTGCGACGTCTTAAGAACAAAATTCAATACAAATACAGGAAAATAAACTAATCTTTATTTAGGTTCAAATTCTATGTCATGAATACTAGCCTTATAAGGAAATTTGTGGCTGGGTATTTTATTGATACGTAGCCTTTTGAGATGAAAAATACATTGAAATTCTAGTAAATAAAAGTTATGCAAACTTCTAAACTAATTATGGAAACTATCGAACTACCGAATAACTGCAAACAAACTATTTTCTCGAAGAACACACTAATCCTTGGTAGATGTTAATTGTTACCGTCCAAAAGTTCCACAACAAAACTTTGAAAAGTGGGGAAAAACATTTCGAGTTCCAAAAGAACTGCTTATTTTATTACATCATGGATTCATGGTTCATGGATTCATGGGATCCCTTTTCCAGAGACCACGATTTTTGTCTTCCAAATAAAATATGATTAAATTACGTTATACGTCCTAAACTATTGGATTTTTAGAAAAACATTAAGCTTACAAAGTTTTTTACATAGATGTGATTTTTCGAGTGAACTAATAACTTAGTACATAAAGTATTATTTCATTTTTCGACACAAAAGCATTTAACTTTTTTCAAAGAATGACTTCTAAAACAAGGAAAATAGCTTTCAACGTCTTAAATATGATAACATTTTATATTTTTTTGCTAAATTTATATATGTTTACAAAGGAAAATACACCAACCCATCAATGTCTTAGAAGTAAATTTTCTTATATTTGCACGGATTATTATTTTTTATTCCGAATGAATACTTAAGAAATGTAGTATATTTTTGATATATAAAATGCTCACAAACATGTCATAATTACATAAAAAATTAGGGTTTGTTTAACAGGGAGTTTCCATCACAAAGTTCTCTACTTGTGTGTGTGCAAAACCCCATCAACTTCAAAAATTTCATCCAAACAACATTTCAACGGTAGCATCAGAGGCTCTTTTTACTCACCACAACTAGATGTACAAAAATTTCCGTAAAGAGAAGAATGAGGATTGTTGGGACGAAGGGTGTGAGTGGTTATTATAGGCACCAACAAGGGAAAAACGGGAATGCAGAGTCCCCCGAAGCAGCCAACAGTCAACGGAACCACCAAACGTTTGTAGCTCTTTTGACCTTTGATGGGCGGAGCGGCAAGAGCGGTTAATCAGAAAAGCTGGTACAATTGTGTGGAACCTAACACACCTTAGTCTTTACTAGCTCGGTACCACATTTGTTATTTCATTCGTACATCAAATAAAAATTGATGTCAACACTACATTGATATGACGCCTTTTTTGATTGATAGTAGTAGTTAAAGTAATAACTTAACTTCAAACTCTCAACTTTGTTATGGAAAAAAAACAAAAGTGCAATTTCACCTAACAAGATATTCTCTCCCCGTCTCAAAATTTAAAAATCATTTTAACATCTTATAATTCCCTATAAAACAACAAATTCAATTTGCACACAACAAATGTATCACAACTCCGACGAGTTAAGTATTAATTGAGGGTGCAGATGCAAATTCAATCATCACTCCCGTAACAACTTGTAGTCACTGGAATATAGTTACAACTCACTTAATTAAAATCAATCATACCAGTTATAAAAAATGTAAAATATATTTGCTAACTACAAATTAGGGTAAATTAAGCAATTAACAACTTCAAAGTTCAATTCCTAACTAACTCCTTGAGTCCTCAACTTTTTCTTGTCAAAAATAACCAAACAGCAATTTCACCTGAAAGGATATTCTCTCAATCTCTCTCTCAAACCTCTTAAAGTTTTAAATTTTAATTAACATCTTATAATTCCCCCAGAAACCAACAAATCAGTTTGCAAACTACACACAAACAAACTATAAATATAAATCAATAAATCCAACGCAACCCAACAAAACACAAACAGAACACACAAGACAACTGCCACCCCTCTGTCTCTCTCCTCCCCATACTTCTTCTTCTTCCCCTCCCAACCCACGCCCCCAAACCCCTCCCAGATCTCGCCTGTCGATTCCTCCTCTTCTGGTCGCCCCCAATTCCATTCACAACCCTTCTTTTATCGTCAAAATCCCACCTCTCCTCGAAAAATCGCGCTTTGAGGGCTTCTCTGGGTTCGGAAAAGGGGTTCGCGAAATGGGTTTCGGAAATTTTTGTTGGGATGTCGTGAGGAGAGAGAACGGGCCCGTGGAAGCCTAGTTTTGGGGTGGTGGAGAGGAAGGGGGAGATCGAAAGGTGGGATCTTTGTGGGTTTTGAGTTTGAGGAACTGGGTTTGAGGCGTTCCCCCTTTGGGTCTTTCTGAGAAGAGGGATTTTTTCTTCTTCTTTTTTTGGGTTTTTTTGGGGGTTGGAGGGTTTGTGGAATGATGATGTTGGATGGGGCGTATTCTAATTCGAAGAAGACGGATGATATCTGCGAGGATGTTTGTGGTCAGGTATTAATTAATGTCATGTTCTTTTTGCTGATTCTTTTTTGTTGAAACCCTGATTCATCTGTGTTTATGTTTTTTGATGTTTGTGGAATTTGGGTATTTTCATTGTACAGGTTATTTTCTGATTGGAATTCCTAATTATTTTTGTTTTGTAATTGGTTTACTTTTTTTGGTTTGAAAGGAATTGGAAAATGATGTATTGGAATTGGAAAATGATGTGTTGGATTGAATGACTCCAATCTGTTATATTTTTTGTTACTAGGAAAGCCATGCATTAAGGTTTGATGTTTACTTATGATTTTGAATTTTGAAGTGGGAGTATTAGTTTTCTTCTCAGTTTTAGTTGCCAATTGCTTTTGGATTGGTATTGATTTCTCTTTTTTGTCAGAAAAAAATGTGCACGTATTTTTGCATTCACAAGTTCAGAAGTTCTGTGGTGGGTACAATTTGACGTGCAGTTAGATCTGTAGGTTTGGTTGTGATTTGGGATTTGGATATTGATATTGATATTTTCCTTTGTTCTACTTCTACACATTAATTGTGTGGTAATTGTTTCTGAAATGTTGGTTCATTTCTTAGGTGTTAAGCACGTATTCTTAATGAAAATGCGAGAAGATATACTGGTTAAAGTTGTGCTTGCAAATTTGATTGTGGATTGACTTGTTTCTTTTGTTGCTAATTCAAATTATGAAGCAACTAGCATTTTTTCTGATAGTTTATACAAAACTTGATTTCCTAAGTTCATTCTAATTTTTGCTGTTACTTCAACTCAATTGTGCAGCAGAGCACAAAAACAGCTTTGAGCATGTCGAGGCTCAGGTGTGTTCTCAGGGGCTTCGATTTCAAGACCATTTTCCTTCTGCTCGTGCTTGTGCCCATATGTGTTCTCGGTATTTATGTCCATGGTCAGAAGATCACGTACTTCCTCCGCCCGTTGTGGGAACACCCCCCCAAGCCCTTTAATGAAATCCCTCACTATTACCATGAGAACATCTCTATGGAGCATCTCTGCAGTCTTCATGGTTGGGGAATCCGTGACACACCAAGGAGGGTCTTTGATGCTGTTTTGTTTAGTAACGAGTTGGACGTACTTGAAATTCGGTGGAATGAGCTGCACCCTTATGTGTCAGAGTTTGTTATTCTTGAGTCTAATTCTACTTTCACAGGGCGGCAAAAACCTCTCTTCTTCGCACAAAACCGGCAGAATTTCAAATTCTTCGAATCGAGGATGACATATGGAATGGTAGGAGGACGTTTCGTGAAGGGCGAGAACCCATTTGTTGAGGAATCGTACCAAAGAGTGGCACTCGATCAGCTCATCAGGATTGCTGGGATCACAGATGACGATTTGCTCATAATGTCGGACGTGGATGAGATTCCGAGTGGGCACACTATCAACCTCCTAAGATGGTGTGATGAAATTCCAGAGATTCTCCATCTCCGTCTTCACAACTACCTCTATTCCTTTGAGTTCCTCTTGGACGATAAGAGCTGGAGAGCATCTGTCCACAGGTATCAAGTCGGCAAGACGAGGTATGCCCATTACCGACAGACCAACGACATATTATCCGACTCGGGGTGGCATTGCAGCTTCTGCTTCCGGCACATCGAGGAATTCATTTTCAAAATGAAAGCATACAGTCACGTCGATCGGATTCGGTTCTCTTACTTCCTGAAACACTCGAGAATCCAAGATGTGATATGCAAAGGCAAGGACCTCTTCGACATGCTCCCCGAGGAACATACATTTAAAGACATCATCCGGAAATTGGGTCCGATTCCTCGCTCTTATTCCGCAGTCAACCTTCCTGGTCATCTGATCCAAAATGCTGAGAAGTATAAGTTCCTTTTGCCATTGAACTGCATAAGGGAAAGTGAGATTGGATGAGGCTTCTGTGGAGGATGGCTTTGGAAAGATCAGTCGACTGACTTGGGTGGTGATGGCTCTTACAATGATGGAAACGTGTATATCCGATGCCGACCGTTCACCTGGGAAACCAAGATACTGATACATTTCGAGTTACATATTTAATGGGTTTTTTTGTTTTTAATGTGAAAGCTCATTCAGTTGCCAAGAAGGGTGCATTCTGGTTGGAATGTCTCTGATTGCAGCATTGGTTTGTTTGTTTTCTTCTCTTATTGGTATTATAATTATAACGATGTCATGATAGAAATTTTCTGGTGAAAATTGGGAAAGAGAGATGGTTTGTTTCCAGGGCTTTTGTGTGCTGGAATTTTCTTTTCTTCTTGTTATACATGACCTAATTGTTTCTGTGCTTTTTTACTAATTCAGATGTGTATTTCTGAAACAGTTGTGCTGTAAATTTTTGTGAGAAGTGAAAGTTTTGTTATGTTGGTGGTTTGCGATTGATTCGCATGTTTTTTGTGCAATTAAGTTGTATTTTAATGTGATATATAAACGTTAGATGGCACTTCGAATTTGGGTTGTCATTTGTGAATGATCTGTTCATGTTTGAAATTTGGTAAATTACCGAAAGAAAACAAAAACAAAACCCTCACAGGTTTATAGAAAAGTTTTTTTGTTTGTTGAAGTTTTAAGTTTTTTGAAATTATTTGTAAGTTTTAAGTTAAAAAGTAGATTGATAAATAAGAGTTTTAGAAGCCTAATGTGGGTCATCTTGATGTGATCATTTGACTCCAGTTCACATTGTACTTTCGCTCACCAAATTATGCCATGGATTATGCAACACAGTTTGAAAAGGAATCAATTTCCTTATCCGTTGAACCAACTTATCATTTATTAAAATAATTTATAATAATGGATATGCCACTAATAATCTGGTTCCTTTCCTTTGAAGGCTGAGTCAGATGCCAACAAGGATGTCTCACCCAAGGTGTCAAGAATTCGTGGACACCCAATTTCCTTGGAAGATTTGTTAGTGGATGTTAATTTTGTGCACCTATTCTAATTCAATCGACCAATTTTGTTCAAGTTCGGTCGACCGTTTCTTGGTGATGACATAACTTACTGAGGACTATTTTGAGCATTTCTACCCCACCACTTGTGTGTCCTAAGCTCACGTTCATTTACCATTTTAAGGTTTGGAGTGTGGAAATAAACACACAAAGTTGTAGGGGAGAGCAGAAATCAGTCCGGGTTCGGTCCAGATCGGATCCGACCGGTCCAGGTTCTAGTTCGGACCCCGGGGTGGGTCCAGGTTTCGATCCGGTTCCGGACCAATGGTCAACCCTACAAAGTTGTGTGAGACTTCGTTCTTTGAGTCGCCACCAAGTATGGTATCATTCCTCTTACCACCTCCATAAAGCCACCGAGAATGAATTCATATCTAATGGATTACAAGAAAATTATTGATGGCATATCCATTATTATTATCTACATCGTGGATTCCATACCACAAGGAGTCATCAAGTTGAGGAAGTTATTGGAGTCACCAAAATATGAACTTTGAGTGGTTAAAGAAGGCAAATGGAGGTGAGAGATTTTCCCCATACTTAGCATCCGTGATTTTTATGTTGCTTGAAGATTGGAGAATCACGATGGATGAGATTGGGTTCCTACGGAAAATCTACAATCGCATGAGAAGACGAGAGTTCCCCTTGGATCTGGAGTTTGAAGAAAAGAGGAAGACGAGAGAAATATCGTCATAGGAAACCCTAGATTTCTTGAATTCATTGTTGTGTTTGTTTATTAGGTATAGCTTTGGTTATATACAAAGTGTTTAGTGGATCGAACATTCTCGATTTTGCCCGACTATTACAACGGTTGACCCGTTTATCACAACGGTAACATTCCTTAGCCTCAGTTTGTTTTATCCCAAGTCTTAATGCTCACGTGGGCTGCACCAAGGTTGATGGGCTCGAGTGTGATTGGACCCAATCCAACATCAGCCGACACATGTCCTTGTTTAGCCTCTTGGTTAACATTCATCATGGGTTGGAATTGTTTTAATCCCAGGTTGGTGTTTTCTGTTGACAAGCTCATACTCCCCTTCAAACTCGGTTGGGGAACAAGGCTGAGTTTGTTTAGTATCCGAGTGAACAAGTCCTTGGAGAGTGCTTTCGTAAAGATGTCAGCCAACTGGTCTTTGGATGGAATGTATCAGGTGATCAAGGAGCCCAATGCCATTTTTTCCCGAACAAAATGATAGTCAAGTTCAACATGCTTGGTCCTACGATGAAAAACATGATTAATAGACATATGAAGGGCACTGATGTTATCACAAAACAAAGTTAGTGGTTGTTTAATATGCACGCCCAGGTCCTTGAGCACAAACGTGAGCCACGTTATTTCAGCTGTGGTATGTGCCATTGCCCTATATTCAGTCTCGGCACTGGATCGTATCACTGTTGCTTGTTTCTTGGACTTCCAAGATATGCAATTTGCTCCGAGGAAGGTGCAAAACCCACTAGTGGATCTTCGTGTAAGTTCACAGCCTCCCAATCTGAATCATAGAAGGCATATAAATCTAATGTAGTTTGTGCATGAATGATCATGGAGAGATGCAAACTACTATGAATGTATCTGAGCGTGCGTTTGACTTGCTGAAAATGGAATTTAGTGGGAGAGTGCATGTGTTGGCATAAGTAATTAACAATGTAACTAAGATCAGGTCTGGTGAGTGTGAGGTATTGTAAGGAACCAACAATATGTCTAAATAAAGATGCATTAGGGAATGGAGAAGAGTCAATGGATGTGGAATTCTTGCGGGCCATAGGAGTAGAGATGTATTTGGCAGTATCCATGTGCATTCGCTTGAGGATACTAGCTGCATACGATTGTTGACTGAGATATAGTCCTTGGTCTGTTCTGAATACTTCGATTCCCAAGAAATAATGAAGTGAACCCAAATCTTTCATATTAAATTCTGCAGCAAGATCACTCGTTAAATTATCTAAATCATGAATATGAGTGCCGGTTAAAATTATATCATCGACATAAACTAGTAAAATATAGATCCCGACGAATAATGAAGAGTGAAGAGAGAGCAATCAGCTTGACTACAGGAGAATCCTTTAGACAGTAAATAAGAACTAAATCTATCGAACCATGCTCGAGGTGACTGTTTGAGCCCATATAAAGTTTTCTTTAGTTTGCAAACGTGAGAGGGGTGTTGAGGGTTTACAAAACTTGGGATTTGGGACATGTAAATGTCTTCAGATATAGTGCCATGGAGAAATGCATTTTTGACGTCTAACTGTCGAATTTGCCATCCCTTCATAGTGGCAATGCTGATGACTAATTTGATGGTTGCTGGTATGACTACTGGGGAAAAGTTTCTAAGAAGTCAATACTTGCAATTTGTTTGTAGCCTTTTGCAACTAACCTAGCTGTTAGTCTGGAAAGAGTCATTTGGTTGAAGTTTAGCCCTGAAAATCCATTTGCAACCAATGACATGACTGCCCTTCTTTCTTGGAACAAGATCCCATGTATGATTCTGAAATAAGGCATCCACTTCTTCTTGCATGGCTTGGTGCCAGCCAGGATGGTTGATGGCCTCAATAACACTTGATGGAGGGTCTGGAGGTGTTAGTATTGTAGAACACAAAGCATATTTAGGATTGGGTTTAGAAATACTATGTCTCCCTCTGGTGACCATTGTGTGAGTATTGGGAACCTTAGGGAGGGCATCAGAATCATCATGGTCGATTGTGGGTTCCACAATCGTGACTGCAGGGACATTTGAAGAAGGACCTTCCCTTTGAATCTCGTCACCATGCTCAGACGAGGCAGGGGAGTTGTCTTCATGTCTTTGTTTTATTTCCCATTGAGTCTCATCATGGCAGTCAGAAGATTTAGGAGAATTTTCTTCCTCAGATTGTCCTGTAGGCACCACTAAACTGTTTTGTGAAATAACATTTATGGTTGTAGGTGGGTGAACAATAGACTGCCCTATAGGAAAAGGGTCATGAGTTATGTTCTCACCATTGTTGTTGACGATGGAGGAATTGTCCATTTGCCAATCAGAGAAACTGGCAATGGATGACTCACCTTGAGAAGGTGAACATAAAGAGGCTGGGTCTTTATAAGGAAAAAAGTTCATCAAATATTACATGATGAGACATATATATTTTATTTGTGCTGGGGTTGAAGCAAGTATAACCATTGTGTCTAATATTGTAGCCTAGAAAGACACACGGGGCATATTTTTCTTCAAATTTATTTGGCATGTAATCTCTTAAGCATGGAAAACACCTGCACCCAAATACTCTTAAACAGGAGTAATCAGGTTCTTTAGCAAACAAAGCAATGTAAGGTATTTTTCCAACTTTATCAGGAAGTCTATTTAGTAAGAAAACAGATGTCGAGAAAGCATCAAACCAGAATCTTTTTGGAACCCCACTGTTAAACATGAGTGTCAAACCCATATCAGTGATTAGTCTGTGCCTTCTCTCTACCACCCCATTTTGTTCAGGAGTGTGAGGGCACGATACTTGCATTAAGATGCCTTCAGTTTTTAAATGGTTTTGAAAGATATTGGACATAAACTCTCCTCCACCATCACATTGGAAAACCTTTATATTTGAGTCAAATTGCCTAGAGACATACTTTTCAAATTCTAAATAGCAATTGAAGAAATCAGACTTCGATTTTAAAGGAAAAATCCATGTAAATCTGGTGAAGTCGTCTACAAAACAGACATAAAATCTAAAGTTGTTCCTGCTTAGTACAAAGGAGGGGCCCCAGAGGTCACAATGTACTTTTTCGAATGGTTTGTGAGTTTGTGTATAAGAATTTTGAAAAGACAATCTTACTGACTTGCCAATTTGGCAACTAGAGCAAATGGAATTGATGTAGTGAGAGTTGGAGATCACATAAATGCTTCTCTGATTCTCAAGTTGTTTCAATACCATAGAGTTAGGGTGACCTAGTCTACAATGTCAAACATAAGAGTCTACTTTATGTTGTCTATTTGAGAAAAACACTGCAGGATTCTTACTTGGAAGAGTATAACACTCTTCTTTCAGAACTCCTGAGGTAATAACTACTCCTGAGTGTCTATTTTTGACATAGAATTTGGTGTCAGAAAACTCAACATTATAAGGATAGTTTTTAGTGAATTTACATACATAGAGTAATCTTTTCTTCATGTTAGGTGCAAGCAGAACATTATTAAGTGTGAAATTTCCAAATTTGTGTGTGATTTTAGTTGTACTAGTGTGAGTGATAGGGTTTTAGGTTCTTGAGCATACCAGTATTACCTGTTACATGGTCGGTTGCACCAGTGTCTGGGTACCACTCCTCGTTTCCACTGTCAACTGAGAGGGCAGCAAAGGCTTGAGGCATACTTGTAGGCTGGTATGCATGGTTGTATCTGTGCTAGAACTTGAGTGTTGTGTGGCCACCTTTGTTGCATATCGGACAGAAGACAGTTGGGCGTCAAGGAGCAGTGCCATCAGATTTTGGAGGTGGTTTCCCATCTTGGCCAGCAGGTACTTCAGGCGGCGGTTGAGGGGGTTTTGAGCCTTGAGTTGAGGGTTGAAAACCTCTCCCCTTGGAATTAAAAACCCCCTCCTTCCTTCCTTCCTTTCCCAGAGTTCTTGCCTTTGGTGTCTTGCTTTTGACCATAAAATGTCATATGAGTATGAGCTTCCGAGTTCTAGATCTGAGTCCTCATCTCATAACTTTGGAGTTGAGGGATCAGATCCACATAGGCAGGTAGAGGAGGTTTTAGACAGGCAGTAGTGAACGCCTGATACTCCTGACCTAACCTTGTTAAGAGCCAAAATACCTTCGACTGATTCTTCACTGGTCTTCCAATAGCGGCAAGTTCATCACAGAGAGTTTTGAACTGCCGTAGGTAACCGGAGAGATCAGCGAAGTTCTTCTTCTTTAGCATTTGTATTTGTTGAAGAAGGTGAAACTCCCTCTCTTCGGAGTTTTGAGCAAATGTGCGCCTCAACTCGTCCCATACCTCCTTAGAGGTTTCGAGGCGTACTGTAACAGGAAGTACATCCTCACTAAGGGTGTTGACTATCCATGCCTTTAAGAGGCGATCAGATCGCTTCCAAAGGTCATACTCCGGGTTTGGGACATTCTTGTAGCTGCCTTCTTCGCCTTCGATGAGAGCGACTTCAGGAGCAAGGAAGGTGTCATCGACGAACCCTAGGAGCCCTTGAGACTCCATCAATCCAGTGATTTGCATCTCCCATAGCAAAAAATTGCTACCATTGAGTTTCACGGAGACAAAATTTCCAACGTTGAGGTTGGAAGGAAAGGGATAAAGACTTTCCCTCTCTGCGATCATGTTTTTGGAGGATTTGAGAGCCATGAAGACGATCAACCAGATATCTAGCACGACTGGTGCTCTGATACCATGCGGAAAATCTACGATCACTTGGGAGGACGAGAGGTCCCCTTGGATCTAGAGTTTGAAGAAAAGAGGAAGACGAGAGAAATAGCGGCATAGGAAACCCTAGATTTCTTGAGTTCACTGTTGTGTTTGTTTATTAGGTATAGCTTTGGTTATATACAAAGTGTTTAGTGGATCGAACATTCTCGATTTTGCCCGACTATTACAACGGTTGACCCGTTTATCACAACGGTAACATTCCTTAGCCTCAGTTTGTTTTATCCCAAGTCTTAATGCTCACGTGGGCTGCACCAAGGTTGATGGGCTCGAGTGTGATTGGACCCAATCCAACATCAGCCGACACATGTCCTTGTTTAGCCTCTTGGTCAACATTCATCATGGGATGGACTTGTTTTAATCCCAGTTTGGTGTTTTCTGTTGACAAGCCAATAGTTCCAACCGATGCTCCATGGAGGATTCTTCTTCTTCATGCTCTCATTTTATTGGATTACTAGCCCATACTCTCGACTATGTATCCTATTGTGTGAAGATTAGATTAGTCATCTTGTTAAGCTTAGAGTTTGTTGATTGGGAGTTTATTGTACTCAAAGGTGTAACCATCCAGTGTCCCGGTCCACTTTCAAACTATTACCTCATGTTTTGGTATGTCACCTATATCGCCGTTTACATCATAGTAAAGCTATACCGCCTCCCCTCACCCCCGTCCGTGTTTTTCCCAATTTGGATTTCCAAGTATATCTTGGTGTTTTGGTTGATTGCTTATGGCTTGTTTCAGATATTAGCTTGATTTGGTATATGCATGCTAGGTGTTTATGAATTTGCCTAGTCTAAATTCCTTTGGGGTTTCCGCAGTCACCGGCATCAGTTCCGCTTTATGACTCGGGTACATTACCGTTTCAATTTACCTAACACTAATGAATCATTAAGAATCTCTTATATTATTTTCATATCAAATAATATACCCAAATCAAACTTGTTTGAAAATTTTGTTACCACGTCCAACTTTTAAACAAAAATAGGTAAGTAATTGTTTTAGAGTGTTGGACACAACTTGCAATGAATTTTTTTTATATTCTCCCAGATCACTCACTTTTCAAGACGAGAGATGTTTGTCTTCCAAACTTTCCATAAACTACACAACATGTGTATCCTAACATGTTAGAAAATTAAAAGGAATAATATGGTTTAGGTTACTTGGAGAAGAAAGAAATATGATTGTATTTCTTTATTAGTTTGATATGGAAAATATTGTTCCACCAATTAAGGAATTGATTATGGTATGTTTTATTTTATAAATAAGATGTCAAGAGAAGAAGAAATTGTACGATAAAAGTGAGTTAGATAAAATAATCATCTTCATCTTTCTTGTGTGACTCTAGTCTTGTGTGCTTGGAAGAAATAAAGCTTTACTGTATCAATCTCGTCAGGAAAAATCCTCCCATCAGAGCAGATTGAGATGTAGGTTCAATCTCTACTCTTTTAATAACTCGCTAAAGGCACCCACCACGGTGGGAAAAAAAAATCGGGTGCCCAATTTCCTCCCCTTTACGAGGGGGCGATCTGGGGCGGGGCACAGGTCGCCCTGGGTGCGCTCCGGATGGGTGGGGTTGGGACCACGTGTCCCCAACCGATTGACTCCCTCTTATTTTTTGTTTTTTTAAAATAATTTAAAATATGTTTTTAGAATCTTTTGTTTAAAGTTTTTTTTAAAATATGTTTTTATTTTATTTTATTTTTTGAATTTTTTTGTTTTATTCATGTTAGAGTGTGTGGAGTTAAAAAGAAATGATGTGCATGAAAGAAAGTATTGAAAAATAGAAGATGGTAGTGGATAATTATTGGAATGTGATGGATTAATTAGCACGACGATGACACGACGGTGACGGAAAAAGAAAATATAATTTTGGGGAAAAATAGGACATCGTGGTGAATGCCCAAGAAGAATGCAATCACGTAACTAATCTTAATAATTAAATCAAGTTTACCGCTTACTGAAAGTCGTGACAGTCTTAATAATCATATCAAACCAACTTTACGACTCACTGAAATAAAAAAACCACCCATAAACTTGAGTGCATCCTCTAATTAGCAAGCACCTCACCAAATTAACCAAAGACTAAAATCCACCATACTTCTTGTGTTGTCTGTGTAATCAACTGTGAAGTACTAAACTAAACTGAAAACTTGGCGGGGAAGGAAGAGAGAACAAAACACGAAGGGTTGTTATACACGGACGCGGGCGTCCGTGACGCACCCTACGTGGCACCCAAAAGTTGGCGAGTCAGCGTCTACTGGGATTGCCATGTCACCCTTTCCAAACGTGCCATTTTTTTATTTTTTTGACGGTTTTCGAAGAACGACGGTTGCTTTCCAGATAAGACAACGGCAGACACCCTGCGGAGGACGGTTCGGATACCGAGGAAGATAAAAAAATATCCAGACCGAAAGGGAGAGTCTCTCTTACCCTTCTTTCTCGTTGTATTACCTGTGAACGGAGGTAGCGTACCTGTGAACCTTTCTTTCTTCCCGATTAAACGATAATGGATTCTTCGACTCCTGCCGTCGATAGCGAACATGTCCCAGAACCGGTGGGTCTCTAATTTTTTTCCCATGGGTCGTTATTTTTTTAATGAACTTTTGTTTCTTCAATGTTTTGTTTTAGGGAACCACCTACTACTTCCGGGAATCCCGGTGCTCCTGGATGGCCATCCGAAAGCAGTTTGACAGGATGAAGGGGGTTGAGAAGGAGGTTTTCCGGAGCACCCCTTTCGGTCACTTCATGGACCTTCCTAACATTACTACGGACATCGAAATAGTCGGTTGGTTCGTCGAACACTACGATGCGGAGGAGGTGGGGCTGAGAATAGGATCACGGGTAGTTTCCCATACACAGGAAGACGTTGCCGTAATTTTGGGGTTATGTATGCATGGGAAGACCGTGGTGATGGAACCATTGGGTGTACAGAGGAGAGAAGGGGTGAACCTTGACAACACAACACTTTTAGGTCATCTGTTGGCAAGCAGTACCATGGGCGACACGGAGGAGTACGTTCGTCTCCTGATTTCTTTCATCTTCAACCATTTTTTGTTCTATGATGGAACACTTCGACCGAAGCAATGGTTCATGCACCATTTGAGGAACATCAGACGTATAAACAGATACGCATGGGCAAGTGCAGTTCACGAAGCCCTGATTGGGGGCCTGGAGAAAGCCAGCTTAGAACTGCAGGAGAGAAGAAAGGCAGGGAACCTCATTATGAGGCAGGGGAACGTCGACGGTTGTGTGGCAATACTACAAGTAAGTGTTTTTTGGTTTTTTTTGTCTGTTCGGATTAAGTGGTGTGTCTGTTCGGTTTAAGTTGCGTGTCTGTTTGGTTTATGTTGTGTGTCTGTTCGGAATAAGTTGTGTGTCTGTTCGGAATAAGTTGTGTGTCTGTTTGGTTTATGTTGTGTGTCTGTTTGGTTTATGTTGTGTGTCTGTTGGGTTTATGTTGTGTGTCTGTTCGGAATAAGTTGTGTGTCTATTCGGATTAAGTTGTGGGTCTGTTCGGAATAAGTTGTGTGTCTGGTCGGATTAAGTTGTGTGTCTGTTCGAAATAAGTTGTGTGTCTGGTCGGATTAAGTTGTGTGTCTGTTCGGTTTAAGTTGCGTGTCTGTTCGGAATATGTTGTTTGTCTGTTCGGAATATGTTGTGTGTCTGTTCGGATTAAGTTGTGTTTCTGTTCGTAATATGTTGTGGGTCTGTTCGGAATAAGTTGTCTGTCTGTTCGGATTAAGTTGTCTGTCTATTCGGAATATGTTGAGTGTCTGTTCGGAATATGTTGTGTGTCTGTTCGGAATAAGTATCTGTCTGTTCGGATTAAGTTGTGTGTATGTTCGGATTAAGTTGACTGTCTGTTTGGATTAAGTTGTGTCTATTTAGAATATGAACGTATGTTTGTTGAGTCGTTCTAAACAGTTGATTTTTTTCCATTTGAATGTGTGGTTTTGTGAGAAATTCAAATTGGGGGAGCCCAGAACTGGAGTTTTTCCACGAATGAGAAGTTGGACGGAAATGTTTGGGAAACGATTAATCCTGAGGAAATGGGAGGAACGTGGAATTACCTTACCTCAGATTTACAACGGCAAGTTCGACCTGATGGGGGCTCCATCAATGAGTGAAAGGGAGCTGGAACTTATTAGTTCTGTTCGAACTCCTGTTCGAAAGGGCTCAGCTTCAACAAGCAGTTTGCCAAGGCTCCAACTGACAGACTGAAACATTCCATGTGACCCGTTGCTCCAAGAGTTGGAGCTGAGTGAGGTGAAGACGAAATGGCTGAGGGCCGAAGCTGCCCTTAAGAAGGCGACAGAAGAGGTTAACGACCTGAAGGAAGAACTGAGGATGACCCAGGAAGAGTGTGAGAGGCTGAGGGAAGAAATTATATATCTTCGAAGGACAGGGACAAGTGAAAATACTGGTGGGGAGAAAGACGAAGATCTAAATAAAGAGGAGGAGGATGAAGAAGAAGAGAGGATGAGGGAGGAGGAGGAGGAAGAAGAAGAGAGGAAGAGGGAGGAGGAGAAGGAAGAAGAGAGAAAGAGAGAGGAGGAGAAGGAGGAAGAGAGAAAGAGGGAGGAGGAGAGGAAGAAGGAAGAAGAGGAGAAGGAAGAAGAGAGAAAGAAAGAGGAGGAGAAGGAGGAAGAGAGAAAGAGGGAGGAGCAGAAGAAGAAGGAAGAAGAGAGAAAGAGAGTGGAGAAGGTGGAAGAGAAGAAGAGGAAGGAGGAGAAGAAGAGGGAGGAGGAGAGGAAGAAGAAACAATAGAGAAAGAGAGCGGAGAAGGAGGAAGAGAAGAAGAGGGAGGAGGAGAAGAAGAGGGAGGAGAGGAAGAAGGAACAAGAGAGAAAGAGATTGGAGAAGGATGAAGAGAAGAAGAGGGAGGAGGAGAAGAAGAAGAGGGAAGAAGAGAGGAAGAAGGAAGAAGAGAGGAAGAGAGTGGAGAAGGAGGAAGAGAAGAAGAGGGAGGAGGGGAGGAAGAAGGAAGAGAAGAATAAAGAAGAGGAAAAGGAACAAGAGCGCAAGCCCCAGAAACCAAACTGGGGCGTGAAAAGACAACGTTCGACGGCCATCGTGGAGCAGCAGAGGAAGGAAGATGAACAGCGGGGCAAGAAGAAGAAGGTGTAAGAAGAGCAAAAGAGGAAAGAGAGAGCGACTCAAAGGAGCCTAAAGAAAAAAAGGGAAAAAGGAGAATTATAGGTTGGCTGTCCACTTGGGAGGGGACATGCCTGATGTTGACATGGCTGCAATGGGAATGTTGTCAGCTGATGAGGTCAACATGATATTGAACTTGACCGCAACCAACAAGGACAATAGAGAGATCATCTGGAGAGGCGATATGTGCAGTTTAACACGCACCGACCTGAAGGAACTTATAACGCCTGGGATGGATATTACCGACCAAACTATCGACGTTATGCTTTCGGTTCTCGAAGAAAGACTTCCAACATATCAACATTCGAGTCAGGGCGAATTTTGGGTGGCCAAGGCAGAGCAATTGATGATTTTATCCTCCCTAAAATAGAAGGTGCGTCTCCAACAGAGTCCGTAATCGCACAACCATGCTGGTCTGCAGGTCATTGGACTCTGGTGGTTGTCCACGGCCCGTCGAAGGAGATTTTGGCGTTCAACAGTATCTCTAGGGAGCTAGAGCAAGGTGAAGATCCAGAGCAGACCATAGGCGTACATGAATGCGCAGCAACGGATGTGGCTGAATACTGGAGGGATCTACTAAAGGTCGACTGGCCCTTGAGAATCCTCAGGAAAAATAGCCAACGACAACCACCGGGGCGCAACGATTGCGGTGCCTATGTTTTATACTGGATAAGGTGCCTAATGCTAAAACTTGACCCGACGAAGGAGAAGGACACCAATAACATTCACTGTATCAGGGGTGAATTGGCGATCATGTTACTTAGGGACCGCCGATCGTGTGTGCAGATCTGAACAGACACAACTTTTAGTGTTTATTTGTTTACATGTACAAATTACAAACTCTTTATTTTGGTTATTTTTATAGTCTTGTGTTTTTTATATGTACAAATTACAAACTCTTCCCAGACAACTTATTCCGAACAGAAACACATCTTATTCCGAACAGACACACAACTTAATCCAAACAGACCCACAACATATTCCGAACAGAAACACAACTTATTCCGAACAGACCCACAACATATTCCGAACAGACAAACAACATATTCCGAACAGACAAACAACTTAATCCGAACAGACACACAACTTAATCCGAACAGACAGACAACTTAATCCGAACATACACACAACTTATTCCGAACAGACCCACAACATATTCCGAACAGACACACAACATAATCCGAACATGCAGACAACTTAATCCGAACAGACACACAACTTAATCCGAACAGACCCACAACATATTCCGAACAGAAACACAACATATTTCGAACAGATAGACAACTTAATCCGAACATACACACAACTTATTCCGAACAGACACACAACATATTCTGAACATACACATAACTTATTCCGAACAGACAGACAACTTAATCCGAACATACACACAACTTAAACCGAACAGACACACAACTTATTCTGAACAGAAACACAACTTATTTCGAACAGACACACAACTTAATCCGAACAGACCCACAACATATTCCGAACAGAAACACAACTTATTCCGAACAGACCCACAACATATTCCGAATAGACAAACAACATATTCCGAAGAGGCAAACAACTTAATCCGAACATACACACAACTTATTCTGAACAGACACACAACTTAAACCGAACATACACACAACTTATTCCGAACAGACAGACAACTTAATCCGAACAGACAAACAACATATTCCGAACAGACAGACAACTTAATCCGAACAGACACACAACTTAATCCGAATAGACAGACAACTTAATCCGAACATACACACAACTTATTCCAAACATACCCACAACATATTCCAAACAGACATACAACATATTCCGAACAGACAGACAACTTAATCCGAACATACACACAACTTATTCCGAACATACCCACAACATATTCCGAACAGACATACAACTTAATCAGAACATACACACAACTTAATCCGAACATACACACAACTTAATCCGAACAGAAACACAACTTATTCCGAACAGACCCATAACATATTCCGAACAGACACAACATAATCCGAACAGACAGACAACTTAATCCGAACAGACACACAACTTAATCCGAACAGACCCACAACATATTCCGAACAGAAACACAACTTAATACGAAAAGACACACAACTTATTCCGAATAGTCAAACATCTTAAACTGAACAGATACACACCATAAACCGAACATACACACAACTTATTCCGAACAGACACACAACTTAAACCGAACATACACACAACTTATTCCGAACAGACAGACAACTTAATCCGAACAGACCCACAACATATTCCGAACAGATAAACAACATATTCCGGACAGACAGACAACTTAATCCGAACAGACACACAACTTAATCCGAATAGACAGACAACTTAATCCGAACATGCACACAACTTATTCCAAACAGACCCACAACATATTCCGATCAGACACACAACATAATCCGAACATACAGACAACTTAATCCGAAAAGACACACAACTTAATCCGAACAGACCCACAACATATTCCGAACAGAAACACAACTTAATCCGAAAAGACACACAACTTATTCCGAACAGTCAACCATCTTAAACCGAACAGATGCACACCATAAACCGAGCAAACACACAACTTAAACAGTTTAATACGAACTGAACGTGTATAACAACCATTTACAGATCCAAACAGATCAACAATTAGAAGTTTCTTGGTTTTACAAGAACTGAAAATAACAAAAAATATTAAATTAAGGATGAAGTTCCTCGTAATACAAATTCATGTCCCAATCAGAGAAATAAGGATCCCCGGGTTTTGGTGCGACTTCGTGAAACGACGATGTAACCTTCATCTTGAACTTTCTCTTCTCTTGTTGGGCGTGCTTTTTTTGGCTTTTTTAATTATCTTCTCAGCTAAAGACAATCGACGTCTAGTTGGCGGTCTTCCTATACGTTTGACATTATCTGGATTAATAACCGATGTACCCGCAGACTCAAGTTCATCAAGTCGAACCAAGAACTGGGTAGTGTGCATACGTGACTTAAGCATTTCAATATACTTCACGGCCTCAATATACCTTTCGTGGGAAATGAAGGTTTCCTGTCCGATCTAAATGCACAACCCATGATGTCGTCGTGACGACGAAGCGCATCCTTCTCCATTACGTCATTGTCTGGGTACATCTTATCTCGATAGCTCATTCGAATATCCTGAAGGGAATGTATTCTAAAAGTTTTACTTTTAAATGCCAATTATTATGAATTGAATGAGAGATCATTTTGTTCCTTGTTTATGTTATTCGTCTTTTAGAAGTGTTAAGGAAGAGACTCTTGGTCCTTAACCGTAGAGCTCTAAAAGATATTGGTTTACATGAAACAAAAGATATTCGCAATCATGGTAATTAACATGGGACATTAATTACCGAGTTAAGATTGTCGTGTTGGTCATAGATCATTGTAGCTCTACAAGTGAGTGACGACACGGGTATGTAAAAGAGGAAAATATTACTTTTGTATACTGAATAGACCTAATAAGTAAAATATTATAGAAATGTGTTTCTGTGTCATTAATATTTTGCTGTGTCTATGGTCCTTTGATATGAGACTTATATCTGATCACTTAAGGAATGCTTAATTAGATTAGTGTCTTGAGCTATTGATAAGTGTAGTGTAAAAGCATTGGTTGGTGAAGTACAACTTTTGTTGGAGAAGATAGTTAGTCAAAAGATTATCATTGCCCTCTTAATTGAGTGATGATATTAGTAGACCCCTTGATAAAGCAAAGTTATAATGTGCACAATGTGATTTGAGTTAAGTCACATATTTATAACTAGCTTAAAGAGATCAAGAAATGAATACTAATACAAAGATGACACAATACTACTTTATGTGTATTCTTAATATTATGAGGCAAAGGACGGACACAAGTGGTGCACTCCATCACTAACTTAATCGGGTTTTGGTTCGAGTGGAATTAAGACATCTAACTAATTGGGAGTTGTAATGTGTAGCTAGATACCATTTATAGCTTGTGATATTAAATTCTTAATGTCATTGTCAACTTAGTTTAGATCCTCCCATAGGTCACACCACAAAACTGGGAAACAAGAAATGGGGATTTTGAGTTCATAAGATGTGTCAGATTTCATGTAGAAAATATGACACATGGGGTGAACAAGTAAAATCAAAATTATCTTGTGATTAATAACATAATTAGAATCTAAATTAAATTCATATGTGATGTAAATATTATGGGGTGTAATGATTGATCATTGCATAGGATAATATGTTACATAAGTTGTGAATTTACTACTAATCCCGAAATGTCAAATTTTGTAGGGGTTAAACCGAAATTTGACAAGTCTGCAGAACAGTGCTCAAACGATCGACCGGTTAGCAGTAAACGGTCGACAGATCGGGCATGGTCGACCGGACATGTCTCGACCGATAACAGGGAATTTTCATCTGTTCGAACGGTCGACCGAATGTAATCGGTCGGTCGACCGAACATTGCGATGGAATAATTCCTGTTACGAACGGTCGATCGAATTATTGAACGGTCGACCGAAACCTGGTTCGAGCGGTCGACCGAACCTCCAAACGGTCGACCGGTCCAGACAGTTAATGCAGAATTAATTTAAGACTTAATTAGATTATGCATGGAATTGGTCCATAATTGATTTAATTCATGGCTGAGATTATTTGTTAGCAAATAATGGATGGTTAGATGGAAATTTGCATGAGATCATGGGCAAGGGGTTGCACATGAATAGGTAATTTGGAGAGAGCTTATAAATACAAGCTTATCTCATTACCCAATTAATCTAATTCATTATTTCTTGTACAAAAATTCTCTCTCCATAATTCTCCACGAAAATCCCTTAATTCTTAAGTTTAGTTTTAGTTCTTAAGAGATCATCTTCTCAAGGGAATTAAAGAGGGGTTAGTAATTAGATTTTAAACCCTATCGGAGATTGAGAGACTAGCTTCCCTCTCTCCGATCTTGTTTAGAGTTGTGTGAATACTCGGAGGCATCCGGCGCAGCGAGAAGCATCCCCAACGTCTCCGAATCTTCAAGAAGTTTTAGAGAACTTCTAGGTATGAATTTCGGAGCCCATATTTGTTTTAATAAAGTTTTGAAACTAGATATTGAAACAAATTGATGCATGCATGAAATAAATCATAGAAAATTGTAAATTGATCCTTATTGTGCATAAAAAATTCGAAAATATATATGTACAATTAAACTAGAAATCCTACATATCCTTCCGCCATCGATTAACGATGTAAGAGTCTGGGAGCAATGCATTAGGATTTAAGCGTCCAAGTACAACAAAAATGTGGCAGCATAGAAAACCAACATGCTGAAACATTCTACAATCACATGTGAAGTTCAAGGATATGTTTTGTACTAGGAAACGTTTCGACAGTAGCTGCTCACCAGCCAAAACATGTTCAGATACCTTGTACTGAAATGTGTCATTCGTATTGAACTCCTCCGTTATATCACAGTATATCATCTTCCCAATTTCTAACTACACTTTCTTGAAGACCCATACCGTATACAACTCGCTCATCTGTCTCTCGAATGGATAAATTGAAACCAACTGAGGTCTCTTATGAAGACAATCAAAATCTGATTGAGCTTCCTTCTCGTACTTATGGCGGAGCGCAAGTTCGTATTGTTGAACAAACTGCTTAAGGGTGGTCTTCGAAGTAAGATACTTGTCGAAAAAGGCGTTCATACTCTCGCTTCTCTGAGTAGATGTCATTCCCGCGAAAAAAATATCACCAACAAATGCAGGTATCCACGACTCTCGGATTGCATAAATCGATTTGAGTCAGCTATGGTTCTGCAGGTCAAAATCAAGAAGGAAACCCTGCCAATTACGATCAAATTCTGCTGGGGTTTTGGAATCATATACAATCAATTTCAGATCAAATAACATGTGCTTCCGATACTGCGTCGGCAACTTCATGGGAGCTTTGTTCATTATGTGACATATACAGAATCTGTCTTGAATCTGGGAAGACATTCCTTACAGCAGCAGTAATGACACCACATTGATCTGTTATTATGGCTGTGGGGGTTATATCTGCATAAGGGGGCAATTTAAAAGGAGTGAGACATATATTGAAAGGTACAAAATCCTACTTTGAAAACTTTAATAGAACAATCACACACCTAAAACCAAAAAGACCCACAACTTATTCCGAACGGATTCACACCTTAAAGCGGACAGTCACACAACTTAATCCAAACAGACACACAACTTAATCCGAACAGACACAGAACGTATTCCGAACAGACAGACGTCTTATTCCGAACAGACCGACAACTTAAACCGAACAGACACACAACATATTCCGAACAGACAGACAGCTTATTCCGAACAGACAGACAACTTAATCCGAACAGACATACAACTTAAACCGAACGGACATACAAATTAAACCAAACAGTCACACAACGTATTCCAAATAGATCCACAACTTAATTGGAACAGACACACAACTTAATCCGAACAAACACACAACATATTCCTAACAGACAAACATCTTATTCCGAACAGACCGACAACTTAATCCGAACATACATACAACTTAAACCGAACAGACACACAACATATTCCGAACAGACAGACAGCTTATTCCGAACAGACAGACAACTTTATCCGAACAGACATACAACTTAAACCGAACGGACATACAACTTAAACCGAACAGTTCCACCACTTAAACCAAACAGTTCCACCACTTAAACCGAACACATACACAGCTTAAACTGAACAGTCACAAACCTTTAACTGGACATAGCCACACCTTACCGTTCATGCACGACAACCATGTTTGGAACAACCATATGTAATTTTCAGTGGTCTCAGAAGACAACAAATCGCAACCGAGCAAAACTGACTCGAAATGGTGATTAACTCCTACAAATGGGGCAAAAGGCATGTCGTATTTGTTTGTAATGTAGGTGGTGTCGAAACATATTGCGTCTCTAAAGTATGAATATGCAGCTCTAGAACGACAGTCAGCCCAAAACACGTTCCGTAGTCTTCCTTCGTCATCCATATCCATTACATAGAAAAACATGGAATCAATCTTCTGCATCCTAATGAAATAGTTCTGAAGAGCTTGTGCATCACCAGGTCCCATCTTTAAATTTCTGACTTCGTTTACAACATTCCTGCACACAGGAACCACTAAGACCAGACGTAAAATGTTCAACTTCAATTATGTTAGGCAGAAAGAACACAAACCTTAAATCCCTTTCGTTGAAAGTCAATTTGTCATGACCTCCAGCCTCGACCACAAAAGATTGCATGGTCTTAGCAGCCAATATCCCAGTAGTATCATTGCACGATATGCATGCTTTGGCGGCCTCAGGGACGGTTCGTTTTTGTCTGATAAAACGCATTGGCTCCTGTTCAAGCATGACATGGTTATGTTTAAGATCCACAAAGTTAATGTGGTAACCCCTTGCTGGGTTTCCGGAGACCCTTATCCGAGCAGTGCATTGGACTCTACTGGATAACCTAGGCTTCAATTTTCCTTGCCCTTGGTTTGTTGGTGTTGTGCCCTCCTTGGAGCAAGTCAGCGTGGCGCGTATAACAACACCACGATCGTAATGAGATTTCCTTGTCTTAACACCAAAACCACAAGAATCGGCATAAGCCACGTAAAATGTTTGACTTCTTCGAAAGAAGGAAACAACATCTCCTTCTTAGGAACGTTTGCCGGCTGCTCCACTTGGGGGGCACATGAACGATTTCCATTGGAGTACAGAGGAATGACCACAGAAGATAAGGGAAGAAAAAAGAAGACGCATCTTGAGATGAATAACAAGTGTTCTGCTGTGTAGGAGGTCAAAATGATGAAGGAATGGAGTAATTTGAGACGCATTAATGAGAGATGGAGGAAGTGATGGAGAGATGTGGACAGTTGTACGTATAACCAAAGAATTGAGGAATAAAAAAAAATCTGTGCTGACATGGAGAGTGTCAACTTAATTAGCCGCGTCACCGAAAGAGTGTCCTAAAGAACGGTCATC
The DNA here is from genome assembly GCA_963682175.1 of Triglochin maritima. Taxonomy (NCBI): domain Eukaryota; kingdom Viridiplantae; phylum Streptophyta; class Magnoliopsida; order Alismatales; family Juncaginaceae; genus Triglochin; species Triglochin maritima. Next base: position 6,393,861 of record OY821782.1, on the reverse strand, counting down.
TGTTATTTTCCAAACACGAACACGACACACGTACGTTCTGTCCATTAATGCACCAAACCACAAAGTTTCCTCCCTTTCCGCTGCGTACTCTCTCTCTCTCTTTCTCAAACCCCTCAACGGCCCTTTTCCCGCTCACCTCCCAACCAGAGAAAGACACAATCTTTTTGGGGTTTTTCGACGTTTCTGGGTTTTGGGTCCGGAGAAGGAGTGAGATGAGAGTGACCCATTTCTTCTTTTGGGTTGCTCTTGCAACTGGAGTCTAGGGTTGCCCTGGGAGATGGCCAGGTAGTGGAAATGTCTTTTTTTTAATTGGTTTTTGGGTCTTTTTTTGGTATGGTTAGTGTTTTGTAATAGTTGGATGAAGTTTCTTTTGAGCGTGGAAATGTTTGATGATTAGGGTTTTGAAGGGGTGTTAGTCTTTGTCATTATGACTTGTTAAGGGAAAAAAAGGTTTTTTCTTTGGTCTTCTCTTTCAGACAGTGGAAATGCTTGTGTATACTAAATGATGATTAAGGTTTTGAGGGGGTGTAACCGGTGTTATGTGTTTTGGGGTATTAGTACTATCAGCCCATTTGATGGAGTTCACGCTTTATTGTTCTTATCTTTGTCACGAGGACTTCTTATCAAGGGAAAGGTTGCTCTTTTCTTTGTGACAGTGAAAGAGGTTGTGTGCTCTAATGATGATTAAGGGCTTTCAAGGGTTGTTTTGTGCATTTGGAGATTAGTTCTAGAAGCCCATTTGTTGGAGTTCACACTTTGTTTGTGTTAACTTAGTCACTAGGAGTTGTAAAGGAAAATGCTTGTCCTTTCTCTGAGAAAATGGAAATGTTTTTCTCTAGTGATGATTAGGGTTTTGAAGATGTGTTATGTATGTTTGGGAAACCTATTTTGTTGGAGTTGATACTTTTTTTTTGTTAATCGTTGTCATTAGGACTTCTTAGTGAAAAGGTTGGTCTTTTCTTTGGGACAGTGGAAAGGTTGGTCTTTTCCTCTAATGATGATTAGGGTTTTTGAGGGATATTGTGTGTGTTTTGGTATTCGATGATAGAAGCCCTTCTGTTGGACTTGATACTTGTATTTTGTAAGTCTATCATAAGGACTTCTTGCGAAATATAAGTATGTCTTTTTATGCTTGTGTGCTTAAATCATGATAAGGGGTTTGAGGGTGTTTTGTGGTGTTTTTGGACTTAATACCATGAAGCCCTTTCAGAAAGGCATTCTACTGCAATTGTGTTGTAGAAGTATTCAGTGTTTTGACATGCATTGTGTAAATTTATCTAGACATTAGAGTGAGCTCTGGTCCTTTTGCTGGATCCTTTTCTCCTGCTCCACTTTTTATTTATTCATCGGTGATGAACATTTTGTTTATTTGTTTAATTTTTCGGCCACTATTCTACGCTTTTAGTTGGTTCTTGTTTTGGAATGGCAATTGCACTTCTGGAATGTGCCAAGTAAATGATGAGGCAAATGCAGTAGAAAAATATTGGAGTACACTATGTTTAACACTGCAATGGTTCGAAATGGTTCTACCATTTGATTGTGATTTACATACTCACGATTATGATGGGAACCACATTAACTCATTCTAGAAGTTTGCCCTGAAAATCTCTTGCATTTTTCATACCATCTAAGCTATCCATTGGAAGCAAATTCTCTTTGCTTGGTTGCATTTCTACAGTGCCTTATATAACTAATTCAGTATACCTTTTGATTTTTCATTTCTGCAGGACCTGGCTTGTTGACGGCAGGGGTATTGCAAGGAAAGTTAAGAATGCTACGTCTTCATCTAATTGCCAAGCGAAGGAATGGGGAGCGGGCGTCAACCGTGAGTGCCCGAATTGCCAACACACCATTGATAACAGTGATGTGAGTTCAAACCCTTTTTCTTCTGCCCAATTTTAGTAGTTCTGTTATTGTGAAGATTTTACAATAGACGCTAAAATTTCATTCTCATGCATGTATTAGATATTCACATTCTCATCTGTCATTGCTGGGGTTTTCTCCTTTATAGAGCTTTTGCATATTTCACAAACTAGCTATAAATATTTCTTATTGTTATTGAATATGTAGCATTTCTTCTCAAACACCCACCGACCTCCGCTCACCCTATTAGATACCTTAGTTTATGGATTGAGAGAGCTATGTAGTTAGTTGTTAGAGGGATCCCCCGCTTGTTTCCTCTTGATTCCAGACATGACAGGGGGGAGTCAATAAGTGTTCCCTTTAGGACCATATTTTCAAAACCTCTTTGAAGGAGTGTTTAAAGGGGATAAAACTGTGCTGATCAGAGTTTTGAAAATATTCCCAACTGCAAGAGTGATTGTTTTGTTGTCATGTAGGCAAAATAAGAACACTTTAAATTCTTTTCTCAGTCAAAAGATTTAGGGGACCGGTTCTTATAATTCCGGAAAAAAAGATTTTAATATAAATGATGCTTTAAGCTTAAAAAATGCACAGGAAAATAGCAATAAATAGACTGAACTTAATAATGATCATTATTCCTGGAATAATGACCTTTAGATCCTGGGAATTTTCTTATTTTTATCTAGCAAAATGATTGGTCTTCCATTTTTTTCATCTTATAATTTCCATGATTGGTATTGTACCCTGCAGAACATTGCCTTCATAACTACCCTCTAGGCCTTAATTCAACAAAAAATACACACTCTATAGCCATGTCCTTATTTTCAGCCGATGATGTTAATGCAAAAAAACTAAAACTAAGTTTCAGGTTTCTTAAACTTTTAACATATTGTCATGCCAGACACAATCTAGCTTCAGACTTTGTTCTTTTTGTTGCATGGTTTTGACCTCTAGTTACACTTGATCTTAGCCAGAAGGCCGAGAAAGGTTTTTGACCTCTAGTTCAATAATATGCTACATAGTTATATGTAACTCAGTCAGTTTAAACTTTCTTTTATCTGTTAGATCTCCTGCCCCTGTTGTTCTTTTTAAGCAGCTTAGAGTGTGAAATGAAATCTAGTTTTTCTAAACTTGTTGCTTTGTTATTGTTGCCCTTCTTAATAGAAAATTTTGAAACAACCAGAGATATAAACATCAGACTAAAGATCCACCTTGTTTTGATCATCTTTTGTCACTGACAATCATTATTAGTAAAAGACTTACAAGTTTCAAGTGGCGTTCTTATTGAAGTTGCTTCTTTAAAGGTGATCAATACAATTTGAATTCTGTCTATAAGATTTTGTAGATGATCGGCAATTATTGAATTGTAATATTCCTTGTGTAGGTATCCATAGAATGGCCAGGTCTTCCTGCAGGTGTAAAGTTTGATCCATCAGACCTGGAACTCATAGACCATCTAGCAGGAAAGGTTGGCCTGGAAAATTCAAAAACCCATCCACTTATCGACGAATTTATCCCGACTCTGGAGGAAAATGAAGGGATATGCTATACACATCCTGAAAATCTTCCTGGTAACAACTCGTGTCGTCACATCTTGTATTGTTTCACCTTCAGGAACTGTGCATAAACCTGCTTGTCTTGTCCTTATTTTTCAGGGGTTAGAAAGAATGGGAACAGTACTCATTTTTTCCATCGTACTTCTAACGCGTACTCGACTGGTTGCCGCAAGCGCCGCAAGATATTTGGGAATCGAAGTGCATCTGAAGAGCATGTCAGGTGGCATAAGACGGGCAAAACTAAGCCTGTAATGAATAATGGGATCCAGAAAGGGTGCAAGAAAATTATGGTTCTTTATAAAAGCTCAAAAAAATTGAAACCAGACAAGACCAACTGGGTGATGCATCAATATCATCTCGGCACCGAAGAAGACGAGAAGAATGGTGAATATGTGGTTTCAAAGATTTTCTACCAACAGCAGTCATCCCAAATGGAGAAAAATGACATGGCGGCAGAAATGATGCAAGTCATAACAAGCTCTAGAGCGAACTCCGAGGGACCAGTTCTTGTTGTAGGCAACGGGGTTGATCCAAAGACACCAAAGACGGTTACACCTCATCCACCAAAACTAAGACTGTGGACGACTTATGAGTATGATGAGGACGTCGTGAGACTTGATTCTCCCCAGGTACGATATTTCAAAAATGTGTACTTTATCTAGAAAAATGTTGTCATTCGAGTCAGTAGTTCAAAAGAAGTTCGTTTATGAAAATCAATTAAGACTTTCCATTTTAAACATCTAGTTGACCCTTGATCTGAAAACCTAGCGAACTGTTTCATTAATTTGATAATGAATAGTGTGCTCTTACGGTTTGAATGATTTATATCTCTAACACGATATTATAAATTGAACAGAACACAAACTTAGCAGCAATATTGACAGATCATTCTACTCATGTCTCCGAGGATGCCATCGGCCCTATTCGGTTAGCTGGGGAATCCCAAGTGGAGTGCATCAATTCCACTCAGTTGCTTTCGCAATCTAAAGCTGCTGAAGACTGCAAGGCTACAGATCTGGATGCCTCTTTGTTATGCCACGAAGTGCTTGAGTCGTTCCAAACTGTTGAAGTTCCAGGGAGTGACATGTTCCAATGTTTCATGGGCTTCGATCCAAATGCAGATACTTGGATTCCAGATCTCGATACCATTGGCACTTGCACGCCACCTGATTTCAACCTTTCTGTAAATTCTCTCAGCACTTCATTAAGCTCATAAAAAAAGATTATAATATATTGTTTCACTAAGGGTAAAATAGTTCTCTAATTATAATGTGTTGACCATGCAGGACTTGCAGTTTGGCTCACAAGAAAGTACCATGAGTTGGATAGATCGGCTTTAGGTTGCATGCAGCAGTGCTCTTTCTGTTACCATGAGATTACTTTAAAAATCTTTTGATGTTTCGAGAACACAACTGTACCAATTGAGGTACTTGTTTTATGGATCCATTACAAAATATTGGCATAACACTGGCTTTGAAAGATCTTGCTAATTATTCTGGACTTTTCAGGTAATACAACACTCTAAGTTCGTTGGACCTCAAATTTTGTTGCTTGCCTGGTGATGCATTTTCCATCGGCCAAGCTGGACAGTTGTGTATCTGAATTTTTGTAAATATCAGTTTCCTGTTAACTGCTAAACTGTGATGCTCCTTCTGAGCTGTAAAAGAAACTCTTGGAAGAATGTCTGTCTTCATGATATCACTAGTCATAAAAAAAACTACATTTTCATGCTAACATGTAATGAAAAGCAAAGTTCCGATTACTGCAAACTCCTCTTCTTGCATCGCAACTTTGGCGGTAAGCTATTACACATGAAATCAATCATACATTCATACTTCAGTGGTAAGCTACCATGCTTCCTTGATTCTGACCATTTTTACAAGGTCAATGGTTTACCAATCGGCCCTGAAAATCTGCAGAACCTTTTAGACTTCCCGGCAACTTTGTCGTGGGGACCGAATCCAGTCTCTGTCTTGGTATGTATCTATGCCTTTGACAGGAGGGTTTCTTCTAAATTTTGTGGTCTTGGAATGATTTTCCACCAGCATCCTTGTCAAGTAGGTAAGTGTGCTTCTTCACATGCAAGGGACATTGATCTGAAGCACAGGAGCAAGTAGACTAGTGGATCTATACTGGTGTGGTCCTGTTCCAGACATGAACTAAACATGCCTTTTCTTGGTTGGAAAATGATTGTGTTCCACTCGATTCAGATCAAACTTCCAGCTACCCACTGGATTTGTTTTCTTAACTATGTAAATTGATTGCTAAAAGTTGGAATGGGCAATTATGGAAGTACCAGTTCATCTCATTAAAATAATGGTGATTAACAAAATAATTAAATGGATTGAGGATGTTAATAAATAAATAATGTCAGGGAAGAGTTTGGACCAGTTATTTTGGTCAAGTAGGCCAAATTATTATTGAACTGCATTGCCTTTAACCAACTAGAGTTGCATCCAGAATGCTGGTAAAGTGGTATGTTTGGAATATTTTGTGAATATTCAAGAAACAAAAACTAATGATTTTTATTTAAAAGTGCTGAGGAAATGGCCAAATACATCAAAAGAAACCACTCTCCCTTCCTCCAACCTAGTAACAGCAAATCTTGGAAGATAAACCTATTTTTGCAAATAGGATAGAATATCTACCATCATGGTTGCGGCTTTCAAATTCCAATTGAAATTTTGATGAATTGAAACGTGTAGAAGTTGATTACGTAACTTTTGGCACAAGTCACGCAATGAGTGTCATGCCAAGCAAATATTTATCCAGCATGGATATTGATTAATAGACTTTATTGCCGATTTTAAAAAAATAAAATAAAAATTAATGCAAAATTTAATTTTTTAGGAAAAAAATCGAAAATTAATCCACACCGGACCTGTAGTCCCGTGGCGTGGGGGTTTTATTTTTATTTTTAAAAATTTCACCCCACCCGACTGCCATTCCTGTGGGGTGAGTTTTTTATTTTTTTATTTTTTTATTTTTATTTTGGTTTTTGTTTTTTTTAAATTTAGTTTTAAACTGTTTAAAAAAAAATCTGATTATCTTTATTTTTAAAAAATATATTTTTATTTTTTCCACGACCATGATGCGGAGAAGAGAACATGTTGAAAAATTGAGTTATTTTATCAAATAAAAAAATTGATTCTCTTTCTCCATCGTAATAAATTATTTTATCTAATAAATAGAATTGACTTTTTTATTAGATAAAATAACCAAACTTTTTAGCACGCTCTTTCCGCCACTTATATTTGGGGTCGATCCTAGGAAAATTAAAAAATATTAAAACAATTAGAAAACATATTTTACAAAACATATATTTAGAAAAATATTAAATTTAAAAATCGTAAAATATGTTTTCTAATAGATTTTATTTTTTTTATTTTTTTAATTTTTTTATTTTTTTCCAGAATCGACACCCAAATGAAAAGAAAACATTTTATCTAGTAAAAAATTACGACGGAGGAAGAGAATGTTTGATAAGCCCACCCACCTAGTATTAGGTAGTTGGTTAGGTAAAGGTTGACCAAGTCAATGATGCTTAGCTGGTCTTTTTGGATGATCCGCAACATTGGGACTGAGACACGACCCAGACTCAAGTCGAGTGAGGTAGAGCATCCTTCATAGGCGAGTTGTCAAATGTCTAGTCGAGTGTGCGAGCGAGATAGACGAAGGACGGAGAGGCTTTGAGAATCAACTTTTTTATTCGATAAGGAACTACTATTTGTCACCCCAAAACTACTTAAATTGTTTGTCTAATTACCATTTTGTCATTCACAATTCATTTAATACTTATTTCGTCATGTCTTTTAAACTAAGAATTCTGCCTATGTTTTACTCACTTTATCAGTACCATACCACGAAAATGTCTAGCGAATCGTCAAGATCCGATGAAGGCCAGTAAAAAAATTCATGTGGGGCGTCTGTGTAAGCTGCCGCCCCCATGGTGGGGGCGTTTGGCTAGGATGCCGCCCCCTAAGGGGCGTCCTAGCCATACGCATTTTTTTTAATGTTGTGTTATTTTAAATTATTTCAGGTTCTGTTGTGTTATTTACTTAATGTTGTGTTTTTTAAGGAGAAATTCTCGGAGGATAATCTCAATCAGAGACACATTTATAACTTCAGAGAGTACAGTACATGAGGAGGACAAAATCTGAAGACATGAATCCCGCTCAGCAGTTTCTGCACCAGGCAGTGCAGTATCAGTACTTACATTGGATCATGACGGATGAAGAAACTAATGTCATGACTCACGCATTTATAAACGAATAGGGATAAGATATGTTTGTCAGTAATAAATAATAAGAGTACAACATATAAGCAAATATCAATACATGTAGTAATAGTTCAACATATAATAAAATAAAATAAATAATGTACAAGCCCACTACAACTCATTATCTGAATCATGGTCATAAATGCCTAACTGATTTTTTTGTTCACTCATGTAGGAGGTCATCCAAATCTACACATGCAGATCTCGTGGCCTCGTTCGGCATCAGGTCACTGTGAGTTATGAACGACTGCACAACCCGTATCACCCTACTCATCCACTGTATATAACATAAAAATTAGTGTACATTAACAATAAAAATAAAAAATACATTACAAACTAAAAATAATTTAAAAAAACTTACCACATCGTCATAGGTCCTATCAAGTGATCTCTCAGGTCTCGAGGTGGTACCGCACACGAGAACTGGATGTGAGCACCTACCAAACAAATCAAAATAATTTGCATGACAAACGAAGGGGTCGCGACTACGTGTGAGATCACCAAGGTGAAGTCGGTCTCCTCTCAAAAATGACTTCCAAACCGATTCCACGCTCGAAGCGCTATACCTGACGTCATACGTCCTCGCAAACCGCACTGCATGCTATGACATTGGGATGTCAACCAAAATAACATGAACATAACCTAACTGACGCAAGACGCGATCAAGCAAATAAGGCTCCATGATATTCCGATAACGAATAATGTCCATCAATAAAGTCCTCGGCACAGCCACAACAGACTCAGGACCATAAGGTAACCACTCCACCTAAACATTTACACGTTAATAATAATAATAAAATTTAAATGAACGTGAATGATATAGAGTTTTATACCTATGATGCAATCACCTGATCTAGCCGTCTAAAAATGGAATGGAGTCACCCCTCGCTCTTATCCTTGGTCCTGGTAACCCACATACGCAAACGAGGATGACCCTCCTCAATGATTTTCCGCTCCTGATGCAGGCGGAAAAGAGGAAAGTTTTAGGATTTATGACCCTCTAATCGCTAGATAAATGCAGAATAAAAATAATAATTGAAGGATTGAGGGAAGAGATAATGCAAACCACAAAATCGACGACATCGGAGTTTAAAGAGGTTCGGCACCCACACAGGGTCCTAGTCCTCCTTGCAAGTATCGCTTGATCCGCCGAGCCTCGCTTACGGTTTCACTAACCGATCTCCTTTCCGGGCAGAGATCAACACCGTTTACAACCACCGAGCCTCGTGAACAACCTCGTCTCGCTCGTGTCTCCTCTCACAACCCGAGAGAGAGTTTCCTAGAAGCCTTAGAACTCTTTGGTGATTCTTGAATAGGGAGATGGAATCACAATCTAACTAACACTCTATACTTGAGCACACTTGGATATGGATATGGATATGCAAGTGGTGAAATTTTGGCTTGAGTGTTGCGAATTGAGAGCTTGAAGATGAAGATGATTTAACTTTGAGTATTAGATTGATAGAGAGTTTTCAAGAGTCTCAAAACCACCAAATGGAGTCCTATTTATAAGCCTTCAAGCTCTACTAGCCGTTTGGGAGTTGGTGGGGAAATGAACCAATAGGAATGCAAGATGTGACTTAAGTTCAGACAGATTCAATGCATATTCGGTCGACCGTTAGCAGAACGGTAGTCCGAAGAATTGATCTGAATTAGGCTTTTGGTTGACTGATTGTATATCGGATCACCGTTCACCAACCTCCAATAGCTTTTATCAATTTAGCCCTAATTAAGTTTGGTTAACCTAATTTCATTTGGTTCAACATTCCAAGGTAGATAGTAGGATTTGTTGGGCTCTGATCTAATCAAGTTCGGTAGACCGAAGTTAGCGCGCGTTTTGCGCTAACAGTTATAGCTCAAATAGTTGTTGGGTACAACGGTCAAGTGCCACGTGTCAATAGTCGTTGTGCACCTAAAGCCAAGAAGGACTCGGTTGACCGATAGGTATTCGGTCGTACGAAGTGGGACAAGTCAATTGGGCTCTAGGGACTCAATTCGAATACGACCGTGGGAGAAAAGTCCAAAACCGATCCAGGGTTATTCGGTTGACCGAAGGTTGTTCGGTTTTCCGTCAGAGCAACTTCAGATGACACCTAGGTTTTACTAGTGGAAAATATTCGGGCGACCGATAGGTGTTCGGTAGACTGCACTAGAAAGGTTTCGGTTGATCGGTCGGTGTTCGGATTACCGAATCTGGACGAGACAGAATCTTAGTGCTCAAGTTTACATTAAATCTTATGGACTCAATAAATACAAAATTACATGTCTTGGTCCAAAGCTTTGATTACAAGTCTTAAGTCTTGATGTCTTTGTCACAATGCTCCTTTTGTTGATTATCTTGATCAACCTATTAACATGATTGCAAATATACAAATATGTATGCAATGCATGTAATCATGTTTGCTCACTTTGATTGATTAGGTTGATTGATTAATATTAGTTTAATTAATCATTAAGATTCATATAGATTAAGGCCAAAAAGCCAACATAAAGTACTCATATATCCAAGTCTGCAGCAGCGTAAGACAACTCGTAATACCAGAAAATTAAGCACGACTCGTTATCCCCAACTTGCGATACAAGTATGCCAACGTCGCTGACCCCCATAAGTACTCACCAATGGTATCTGGGTCTCTAGCCTCTAAAAAGGGTTATCCCTCGTAAGATCATCGACGCTCACCCCGAGCAACTCTGATACATAACTCTTCAGCTCAGGCGTCGATGCTTGAGCACTGACCATACAACCCTCAACAGGAATGTGCAGAATATGGAAGACGTCAAGCAACATGATCGTCATCTCTCCAAAAGACAAGTGGAAATAGATGGTGTCAGGCTGTCACCGCTCCACAAACGCATCAATGGCATGTGCAGGCAGGGGAACATGTTGTAAGGCAAGTGACCCAATCCGCTATCAGTAATGGCCCCCGTGATATCATCGCTCAAAATTGAGCGTCACCCTTGCAATGTAGTGCAGGCTCTGTGCCGATTATGACACTTTAGAACCTTCCGATCATCGCCCTCCCAAATGCGTCTGACGATGTGGCATCCAAAACTCGAAATGACGTTACCATCTAAAAGACCATCGGGCATCACACAGTCACATCCAAGGATCATTCTCAACCCTCTTCCTCTTCTGAGCTCAGGCATATGCAGTGCGCGAACCTGAATCACGTTTCACAAACCTACCACATCTACCCTTCCGAATGACCCAATCAGCAGAAGAACTATCATGTCGCCCCCGTCCTGTACCATACTGCTGTCTCGCCTCCTCCTGCCGTTTTAACTCATACTGACCCTATCGTCACTCTTCACCTCATCTGAATCCTCCTCGTTGTCGAAAGAATCCTCACGTGTCTTACGACGACGTAAATTATCCCTCTCCCTCCTAACCGAAGCTGATATACCACGTCTACGTAGATGACGAGGTGTTGAATCCTCTTTGTAAGCAGGTACAACGCGTAAAGGTATGAATTTTCCTCTTTCTCCACGGTAACCCGATGACTATTAATTAAATTTTAGAAATAAAATGTTGTTAAATTGATTTAAGCATCTAAATTAACAAATTTATTAATTATTTTTAACTAATTATCAATTAATACTAATTATTACTTATAAAAAATAAAATAAAATTTGGAGGGAGGGGGGCTCCCGCGGACATTTTAAAAAAAAAATTAATTTAAATGAGAAATTTGATCATATTCGAGTACAATAGGGCGTCCGTTGACTCCTTTTCTGGCCTCCGAGACATTCTTCTTAATGATTATGAGAGGAAGATAAAAAATAGAGTGGTGGTAGAAAAGTGAAATGAAGATATATATAAGTAGAAATAAGAGAATGTCAAAATGATAATTCGCACGGACGATTTAAGTAGTTTTAGGACGACGAATAACAATTTTGATAAAATAAATCAATTTTTCAACATGTTCTCTTCTCCACGTCATCTGGATGTAAAAATTAAAAAAATAAAGACAATTAGAAAATATTTTAAAAAAAGTTTAGAAATAATTTTAGAAAAACCAAAACAAAAAAACTCACTACAGCCACCCCACCGGACTGCCGGGGATTAATCTTCGATTTTTTTATTTTTTCCTAAAAATTTAAATTTTGCATTAATTTTTATTATTTAAAAAATTCGGCTTGATTGATAAACAAATAATCCATTGTTGTAATTATTGTATTGCTCATGAAATCAATAGACAGAAAATCAACATTTGCGAGAAGTTGTTAAGTAAAATTGAGAACCATTGTATGTAATGAAATCGAGAGGTAAGAACTAGTTTCTTGTTCAACTTTTAATCATGAGCTTTAGTCGTGTAACAGGATTTTTCAATCATGTCAACTGTAGTCAACTTACTACAGCAACTCAGAAGAGAAAAGCATAACTAAGTCTTCAAACCATAATAATGTCCTGTTGACTTAACAGCCAACCAACCACAAGTAAAACAGACAAAGACCTAATTTTCTTTGGCTAAGACATGAAAATCAAAGTGGACATGACATTTATCTCATCTACATATAGAAACAGAAATAACTGTAGACATCAACAACTTAGCACTAACGACCCGGGACGCAGTGGAGTGGTTAGGGGTGAGTACGTAAAGACGCAGGTTTAAAACCTCACTCCGCATGTAAAACGTTCTCGATGCAAACGGTGTAGATCATCTCCATTTTAAAACTACAACCCGTCTACCCAACTAGGATGGGTACAAAAAAAATTCTGGATCATAAAAAAAACCCACTTGGCACTAGCAGTCATAGGAACCACTACAAGTTGTATGTCTCCTCCTAACAAGAACATCTACTAATTCTACGCATTCAAAAGCTTTCACATCACTCCTCAACTTTTAATTTGGAAAATTGCTTTCACCTCTGTACAAGTGTCGGGTCGGTCCGGATCGGGTAAAAAAACCCTCTAAATTAGAGAGGGTACAACTGTATTGTGTTCCATAAAATGTGTCATATGTCGCACGAAGCAAGTCGTGAGTTACATGAACCTGAGCTTATATTACATAAATGAGCCATGTGTTTCATGAAACATGTGGTATGATATGTGAAATGGGAAGATTTAGTTCTTTTCATTAAGTGAATCTTTTGCATTTGTATTATGTATATTTTAAAGTATAATGTCATAGAAAAGGACACTAGTGTCCCCATAATATTGAAGTTTCCAAATGCACGCAACCCAAAATACTTCGAATGTGGAAATTTAGATAAATATGAAATATCTTGACAAATTTGCGTGTACAAAACATCAATACATGTTTTGTAACGCCCCGAAAACAGCGGAAAATTTAAACAATAATAAAGACCGTCAACGGTCAACACAGGGCACGTCACGGGAAAACAAACCAACATATATATAAAATATATAAGATACAGACCCATGTGGAAGTCAAACTATATAAATGAGTCAACTGTGATTACAACAAAAGTGAATATACATGTAATCACTACCTCAAACAAAAGAAGATATAAAAGAGAACAGGATCTAATCCCGGGGGCACTCTCCTCGGTCACCACCTGACTCTAATGTTACTCGCTACCTGAAATGAAAACAAACAAACATGCCTGAGTTCCCTGAAGGAACCCCGTATACCAAGCCTCCTAAAAATATAAAAAGGAATTTAAAGACAATGCAATACAATGCACATGATCATCCACCTCGGGCCCACAATAATGCCCTCACCGCCTCCGCGGCACTGAACCACTCCTGCCACTAGGGTCAAGTCAGTCCACCGCTGCCTCACAAGGGTCAGTCGATACCACTGCTCCCCAAAAAGTGCAGGAAGGAACCCCCGGCACACGCCGCCACCCAAGGAGCGAGTCAGCCCGCCGAATACACAACTCGGGTCAGACGACAGCCGCTGCTCCCCCAAGAGCCGCCGAGCGCGCACCCTGCCGGAACATCCTCGGCCTACCGCTAAACCCTCGCAAACTGCCCAAGGTTTACGATACACATCCCTCGCACACCGTTCGGTAAGAGAGGAAACAGTAGTACAATAATACGCCTTCGTCGAAGGTGAAATCCGTAGCTCTCAAAGCCGGTAATCAACCGTCGCCTCGGAGCCGGTAGTCGACCTATACTCAACGGATCGCGTGTGGATAAATCCACCATCCTGCGGCAGATCGGTCGACCGCTAAAAGCACACCGGTCGACCGGTCCCCCACACAGTACACGGTACTATACAAACAAGTCTATCGGTCGAACCACGCCAACCGAATTACCGACCAATCGGTCGAACAAAAGTCATCTAGCGGTCGACGCTCCCTTCAACACCTCTTCTCTTCTTCTTCCCTTCTTCTTCTTCTTCACTTCTTCTTCTTCTTCCCTCCAAACTCTTCTCTCACTCAATGGTTGTTCAATTGAAGGAAACGTTTTTAGGTAAAATCCTATCTAACTATATATATACCTACTTTAATTAACCACCTTCAAATCCTCCAACCACAATAAGCCACCTCATATTCCCAAATCTTATCTCCTCACATCTAAGTGTGCTTAATTAGGTTAATTAGGTTTAGGTTTAGTTAATTAAGGTATTTTAGATTAGGTTATTACATGTTTACTGTTAGTCATGCCTGAGTTTCACCTAAGGAGTGATCAAATTTGCAGGAAATATAAGATCCTAGAACAAAAGTTCGTAGCATGTATAACTGAAGTTTCCAAAACCAAAGTATTGAGTTTTGACACACTTAAAAGTTAAAACTACTCTTGTGTTACCCAACCTAAGTCTAAACTGTACGTACTATCTTTAGATTGGTGTGATACTTTGGTCTTTGGAGCATGAAATTAATTAAACACTGTTACATATTTGGTTGGTTGGTCTGATGCAGATCTTATCCATGCATATGCATGTCTGGAACAGCTGCAATGTGGTTGGAAGTTTCTATGGCTTTATTGGTGCCCAAATAGATATGTTCATTGCAGCCTATATATTTGTAGCTTAAGCTAAGCCACAGTGTTGTCTGTCAATCCCATGGGTGCCTGTCGGCTTCTACATGTTTGATGTGTTTTCTTTCCAAAGTGTTTAATATTTTTTCATGGGATTCGATCAACTAAGATACAAAAAAGAATAGAGATCTCTCAACTGAACTGATATGAGTCAATAACATGTTTGACTTCCCGTATCTTCGTAATTATTGTTAATGATTTAGAAAATGGATTCTAAAGGTTGGATTTGATACCTTTTGGAAATCCTTTAACGGATATGCTTATATCCTCAAGTAGCTAACCATAGAAATGATATAATTAGTTAATGTTAAAGATAGAATTAGTTTATTCTTGTTAACTGATACGTTATGGTGAGTAATGGTGTGGGTATGTTACTCCACTTCTTAATACTTTGAAACATCTTACCCTTTATACGATAAGTAATATATTATCAATAATTAAGATAACTGGTAACTATATGATACGAATTCATATGAAGTTTACACGATCAACTTTTTCTTCATTTCTCTTTCCCCCTCACAATTTCTATCTGAACGTTTTATCCATTTTTCTCCTTAAATTGCTACTTACGTCGAAACAAAGCTACGAAGTACCAACATTTAAGCACAAGCAAGATGGATGACAAAATTCCACAAATATAAATCCTAGCTAGTAGTAATTACAAAAAAGACAAAATGGATAAACATGATCAGGTGGGTTTGGATCCCACCCTGAGACACAAACATTGTCTCTTCCCCTTCATTAATGAAGACTAATTAACGAAATGCATGGCTAAAGATGGTTGCATCCAACCACCAACATCAGTGGTACGTACCATTCTTGCCAACTGAACTTGACTGTAGCACCTATGGGACTTAATTATATGATCCAAATTAAAGACGTGCTTCTTGCCAACTGAACTTGATTGCAACATATTTTGGATGAAAAAATATTTGGGGTGGTGTAATTAATATATGTCACGTTGAAGGTGTTGTGGAGCAGTGAACTTTATGGGTAATAGATCAGACTAGGCTCTACGTTTGCGGGCGTGAAAATGATTGAGTTGTTGCATATGGTTTGGTGTTAATGCCCGAATTGATTGAAAGTGTCATTTGAACTACAATTTGGAAACTAATGGTATGCTTGGATGGCGAGAAAGGAAGAAAAGCAGAGAAATAGTGAGAAAAGTAAAGAATCTTGAGTTTCTTTTCTCTCGTTTTCTCTTTCTTGTATGGAAAAAAAAGAAGCAATATGGAGAGAAAATAAAGTCAAATAAGCATTGCTAAAATATTTACTAAATTACCCACTTTATAAATTGCTATATATCCAAGCAAGAGAAATCTCACTTGTTTTATTCTTTATCCATTTCTGAAGTTAAGATGTTATTCAAGCATACCATAAGAGCTACGTAGACTCAATGTAGAGTCACCGAAAAAATCCTACAAATTAAGTTTGGCTCGACAATGACGAGAAGATCATCAAGCATGACGAGCTCTTAAACATATATATAAATCCAATAAATTAAAATTGGCTCATTCTATGTGGCTCTATCAAGAATATATTATCGTCGCTTAATTAATAATTGCACGTACGTACATTTGATAATCCACACGAATGAGGAACTAAATGTGATAATTTAAATTATACTAGCAGATCCCACCACTACTGTGATGTCTATACGACAATCAACCACCGGGGAAGGGACGACGGTGACGGTGACGGTGGTGGTGGTCCACCGGACAATATAATTTTGGCATGAGATCCTCACGTGGGTTTCTGTGGATTTGTTTTTTGACGTGCAATATTAATTAATTAATGCTCCTCATAAGTCATAACGTACTACTACATCAAATCTTTGGCCATTCAATTCGTTTTCAGTTTTCACCCTCTAATTATTAGGTGTTAATTTATTTTCTTCTTTTCAAAGAAGAAACCCCACTCTGCAGAGACTCTTGTATTAGGACCTTTTCTTCTTCTTGTCTTACTATATTACTTAGTTATCTTTAAAATCTACTTACATGTGGTTGTTTCGCATGATGTGGAGGAAATTTCAGAAATTACGTTCTATATATGTACATATATGACTTTAGGTACATACATTTTTAAGTCATGAAACCTTAATTTCATGATTTTTTAGCTAAGTTTCCCCGCAAAAACCAGTACCTGTTTATGTTGTTTTAGAACTTCATTTTCACGACGCTTCGTTAAATTTTTTCAACAAACATAAGTGGAAAGACAAATGTGATAAGTTTATAAAATAAAATACCCACGAGATCAACAAGGATAACAACAACTAACCATGCATATATATATTGTGGAGATGGTAAATGGCAGACAAGAAAGTTAAAACCCAAAAACATGCAACAATAAGTTAATGAAGGTACCATATGTGGACATGGCACAAGACAAGATCCCATAGCTAATGGAGGCATTGGTTGTTAAGGTAATAAGATCAAGTTGTCTACGTTTGGTGAATCTTTGGTTTGCAGTGGTGGTGGTTAGTGGAGAAGGTTGTAAGAAGAAAGGAGACTGTGTGTGTGTGTGATTTCCACTTTGGCCTCCTTGGTGGGTGGCAAAACTTCAATGTTGATTGCCCAAATTGCCCTGTGGATGTTTTGGTTTTGGTTAATTCCTTCATCAACCAAAGGGTTTTGTAATTAATTATCATGTTAAGTAGGTTATAGGAGCACATGGCGTTCTATATATATGGGATGCATAGTAATCATGAAAGGTGTCAGGAGTTCAAAAATAATTAGAGATTTTATATATATTTGGATTGATACATTTGTATCAAAGTAATAAAATCTGATCTATTTATCATGTTATTACTCCCATTAGTGGATAAATAATACTCTTGGGTTAAATTAATTGGATAAAATCGCATCTACCTATCTTATTATTGATATTCAAAAATATATTTAAAGGCGTTGAAATCTAAATAATTCAGGATGATCGAAATCCTAAAATGTCTTTAAAATAAGCAAAATACCCTAATTATCGGGGTGTCCAACTCCCTACTCATTGTGTGACACCACTACAGGTCATTGTTGACTTATTACGACATTTTCCGTAACATCCTCAGTACAGCGGAAAATTTTAAAATTTTCTAAATAACAATCAACAGATGATATTACTCAAACACATGGAAGAATGTGCACCAACATATATAATATATATATCAGAGTATTTCAAAAGTGTGATTACATCAAAAGGCTAAACAATAAATACAAGTAATCACTCCGACCTCAAAATGAGAGAAAGCAAGATCATGTAGCAGCACTCCTCTCCTCGGTCACTGCCCCCTAACGCCGATCACGGCCTGAAAAGCAAACATGCAACATTGTCTGAGTTTCCAGATGGAAACCCCGTATGTCAAACTCTACAATGCATGAACTGAAACACCCTAGCATACAATTCTACAAACAAGAAAAACACAACAACCATGCTGGGCTCCAGGGCTTTTTCACCAAACCACCGCAACACACTCGTCGTCAAGCTGAGCTCTAGGGCTTTTTCACCCAACCGCAGCTACCACGACACGACCAAGGGCTCCAAGGCTTTTTCACCCAACCGCAGCTACCACGACACGACCAAGGGCTCCAGGGCTTTTTCACCCAACCCAAACGTCCAATGGCTCCAGGGTTTTTTCACCCAACCCTTGCGCGATCCATGCTCAGGCTCCAGGGCTCTTTCACCCATCCTGAACGCACTACAGAGCTCCAAGGCTTTTTCACCCAACCCCGCACAGACTAGCTGGGCTCCAGGGCTCTTTCACCCAACCGCAGCTCTCACACAGTTACAGGGCTCTAGGGCTTGTTCACCTAACCACCGCAACACTCATGCTCACTAGCACACTTGCCGGAAGAACATCGGCACCACAACTCGCCCCACACGGACGACCACAACAACTGCACCTCCAACGTGCAAAACTGGATGAAAGAGCTAACGGTCGACCGAACCAAAAGTCCCGGTCAACCGAATCTCACAAACACAGGGCAATTGCCTCGACCGACAATCCATCGGTCGACCAATTCCCGCCAACCACACTCATTCGGTCGAACCAAAGTCAGGGATCGGTCTACCGTTTAGAAGTCGCCTCCCAAGTTCAACGAACAAAATGACCAATCGGTCGAACGGCAAAGAGGACTCGTTCGACTGAAAGCCACCAGGGAAAAATCCCCCACTCTTACCAACAAATCCAGTCGGACCCCCGAGCACTCTCGGTCGACCGAATTCCACCAGGGAATTCCCCCAACTCTCAACAACGAATCCGGTCGAACCCCCGAGCACTCTCGGTCGACCGAATTCCACCAGGGAATTCCCAAACGCTCAACAACAAATCTGGTCGACTGAACCACCTTCGGTTGAACCAACCACCAATCCACTTAAGTCACTGGTCGGACAAGGTCATACAGGCGGTCGATCGTTTAGATGGTCAACGCCCCAACCGACCTACAACAGTGCACACGGTCGAACGGCAATGGGGCCTCGTTCGACCAAAAACCACCAGGATTGCCTCAAATGCACAACCAGTCGACCGCCCCAAGGGCATCGTTCGACCGGTGTGAGGTAGAACCCGAAATCTCATTAAGAACGGTTGACCGTTTGCACCAACCAGTCGACCGATCATGCAGTAAAATCTGCTGCACGTTTGCTTGCGACAAGCCGGAAGGCCTACCGTCGACTTCCAAATACCCACACTATAAAAGTGAGCTACAACAACAAGTTTGACATACCGTGAAGGTCTGAAGAAACCTTCGAAGAACCTTGACGGCGCCTCCACGAGCACTTCTTCCCAAAATCACGATCCACCGCCGAACGACTCGCCCGGTCAACGATCACAACTCCTCGACGTTCCACAGACACGACTCCACCTCCGTTAACCTCCACCAACCAACCACGACCACAGAAAACGAGTTAGGTCGAGGGAGGGAGAGAACCAAAACGAGCGGGAAGGGTTAAGAAACCAACAACTCACCTCCACGAGCAACCTATACCCGACGCACGCCTCCGCCACGCCCGAGCTCAGCACCTCCACGAGCAACCTATACCCGACGCACGCCTCCGCCACACCCGAGCTCGGCACCTCCACGTCGGAGTACAACTGAGGGAGAGAAAGAGAGCAAGAGAGAAGTGAGGGAGACGTGAGAGAGAGAGAGAATGAGAGTTTCACCTATAAATATCTTCTCCAATCAAATCCCAACCATCCATCCACTCGATCTGAGCCGTCCAATCTCATCTCCTCCTAATCTCCACCTAAATCATCAATAAAACTCAATTAGGATTAGGATCTCACATTTTCTCTGTTAGAATCACAATGAAGACTATTTCTTTTCATTTTGTTAATTCCCTTGACATAGATCATTGTGCATAACAACTTTGTTATAAAGTAGGTAGGTAATGAAATCTTAACATACTACTTCTGAATATCATCACTAAAAATACTCTATTATCAATTGCAACATTTTCTACCCAAAAAAGCACCGGGTCAATGGACTTCTCTAAACAATAAAGCATATGGTAATTTTACTCCTGCATTAATATTTTGCTTAATTTATTATTATCAAATTTGCCTAAACGATTACAAAATTACATTGTTAACAATTAATCTTGATATACGTACCAACTTGACGTCTTTTCGTGCATTAAAGTGCAATTTTTTCCATCATGAACTACAATTTGCCTTCACTCCGGTGCTCATAGTTGTGGAACGATAAACTTTTTACTTGATAGGCAAATTGAACAAGATAATGTGCTCCAACTCTATTAAATGGAGTGTTTATTACTATCTTCCAATAAATTTAGTTGATTTGTAGATAGTCATCATGTTCGCAATCAAAGACAATTACAAAGACATTTATATATTTTTCGTGTAAATACTCTAAAGAAAAATGCACAAAGATAGAATATCAAAATGCAATAATGAAAAATGGACCCTCACAAATGTGTGGTGGTTGTAAAGCCACTAATTTGTTTTACATGTGAAACACATATCTACTATATAATATCTTTGCTTTGAGTTTGTTTAACAAAGATTAGTTTCAAAAGAAGATCATCCTCACTCTTTAATGATTTGGTTCTAATTTTCTTCTCTCTTTAGCACATCAAAGACATGATAACTTTCAATTATTGTTTCCTATTAATCATGAGTGGATGCTCTTTTCTTGAACTTGAGGTGAATATTAGAATCCTTGGGAAACAATGATGTCTATTAAAGTAAAAGTTGGATAGCAATGTCAAAGGGATAAACCCACTCATATTTCCTAGAACTTTAGGTAACCCTACTCTAGAAGCAAATAAGATGATGGTATATGATCATCGTCATCATTAGCTTTTCTTCTTCCTTTTGCCTTCTATTTGTTTTATTATTATTGGGAAGCATATCCAATGGATGAGCATATTAAGGTGAAGAATCATTTCCTTTTTGAAGGAAGAAGGTGAAGAATAATTACTTCATAAAAACTTTTTTCGGAAATCTACAAAAATCTTTATATTTGTCTTGTTTTTGTCTACTTTAAAGTAATTAAGATACGCAATTCATAGACTACTAATTAGATATTTGAAAGTTGACGAATGCAGAGCTTGAACATACATAATAATAAATTAAAAAAATATTTATATTTGTTAACATACATAGTATAATTCACTCCAACATATAACATACATGCATTAACATAAATAGTATAATTCACTCCAACATATGCGGTGATGAGTCTTATTCACTTTTTTCAAGATGTGTCCATAGGACACTATCATCATTATTTCTGACAAAAGGTTTTTTCCTCTTTGATAATTAGGATTAAATTAAATCCTTCTCAAAGGGGGTCCTTTACTGATATAACCGATCGTCATTATTTCTGACAAAAGGTTTTTTCCTCTTTGATAATTAGGATTAAATTAAATCCTCTTTGACAAAAGTCCTTCATAAGATATTCTCCTTACCTCAAACATGAAAAAAAAGGGGGTCCTTTACTGATATAACCGATCAGATGTTTTGCATATGCATTGTCTACTGTTCTTGCATTTCATCATCAGGCTTGGAAAGCAAAAAAAAATTATGTTATGGTTTTTGTTTTTTTATAAAGAATTTTCTATCCTTCTCAAAGTAATTGAAGGATGTTATCCGCAGTTGGACTCTTCTACTACTTTTGGCTATTATTCCAAGGTTAATGATTTACTTTTATTGTGATCTTAATTAAGTGTGGGATGTTTATGTGTTTAGTGGCATGCAAAAGATCTGGAATGCAAAAAAGGCCAAAATATTACGATCTTAATTAGGATTTGGATATTTTAATATGCCAACAAACATAGAGTCTTCTTTGTGAAAGTGCTGTGTACTTAGGCTAGTGGCTTACATGATGAAATCTTTTGAGTTTTGATGCAATCTTATAGAATTCGAAGAAGAAAAATCAGGTAATTATTGATACAACACAAATGAACCATGAAAAAATCAGGTAATTTTTTCATGGTTCATTTGTGTTGTATCATTTGAAGCTCAAGTTGAAATACATTTTTTCTCAAAACAGAACAGAATTAGCGTACGAGGACTTGGATTCCATCCATTTAAAAGAGTCAAGTTCTTTCAATACACTTTCAATTTTTGATATAATTGAAAATTCAATCTGTATATTCAATATATGATGCGAGTTATTCGTATACATCGATTGTAAAATTTGATAATCATTTCTTATATGATCAAGAAACCATCGAATATAGTGTATTCTTTAATATTTGTGTCATGATCCTATTCAAAACATACCTACAATTTTATAATTTGCATCATACTCCTAATTCCAACTTCCAAACACAAAAAACAATTTAAAAAGTCCACAAACCCAAACCAACCTAAGAAGTTGAAGTTGACTGGTCAGAGTGCCTCAACAGTCACACTCATGTCTTACAAAACTCCCCCATGTATGAATTCCATTCCACCAACCTAATATCACTTTACAGTTTACACCACCACCTTTTATGCCATCTTCTCCAAACTCCCTCCCAACATGAAGTTCATGAAGCTCGGATCGAGACCAGACACTTTCTTCACCTCCAACAATTCCACAAGGTTCATTTTCCTATATTATTTCATCTGGACTTTCCCAACAACAACAAAAAAAAACTATCTGAAGTAATGTTTGTGTTGTGTTCTTGTTAGAACTCTTGCTTCCGAGATTCCAACAGACATAACCATCCAAGTCCAAGACACCAAATTCGAACTCCACAAGGTGAGATTCATCTAACTAACACTTACCCATTTTAGATTTTCGGTTTCTGAATCCATTTACGTAGTCAAATCTCATCTTGGGTTTGTTTTGGTGTTTGATTTTCAGTTTCCGCTACTTTCCAAGTGTTTCCACTTGAAGAGGTTACTTTTGGAGTCTCCGGCTCCGGCAGTCGACCTCACCGGCTTCCCCGGCGGCGGCGCGGCCTTCGAGCTGTGCGTGAAGTTCTGCTACAACGTCGTCATAACCATCTCCGCCGCCAACGTCGCCTCCGCCCGCTGCGCCGCCGCTTACCTCGACATGTCCGACGAGCTCGAGCGCGGCAACCTCGCCGGAAAACTCGATTCCTTCTTGAATTCCTGCGTTCTTCGGCGATGGAAGGATTCCATTGTGGCTTTGCAGTCGACCCGGAATCTCCGACGGTGGTCGGAGGAGATCGGTATCACCGGGAGGTGCGTCGAGGCTGTTTCTAGGAAAATTTTGGCTGAGCCGGCGCCGGATCTCCGGCTGCCGGACGGCTGGTGGTGGGCGGAGGACCTGGCGGAGTTGGGGGTGGATCATTTTTGGAGAATTATGGTTTTGGTCAAGTCGGCCGGAGATGTCTCCGGCGAGGTCATCGCGGCGGCGGTGGCGGTTTACGTGACCAGGTGGTTCCCCGATTCGACCCCCGAAGACTCGAATTGTCCGTCGGAGAAAAGGCGGGTGGTTGTGGAAAAACTCATTAGCCTCCTACCGTCGGAGAAGGGAAAATTCGAGTCGATTCCTTGTCGAATTCTCCTCCGCCTCCTCCGTGCCGCCAATGCTGCTGACGTGTCAGCCGAGACGAAGGCGGACTTGACACGGAGAGTTGGAATTCAGCTCGATCGGGCTCGACTCGATGACATACTGATACCTTCGAGGGAGAAGGAAGGTTTGTTTGATGTGGACTTGGTTTTGAGCATGTTGGATGAGTTTAGGCTACAACAAAGCCAAAGTCCTCCGATGAGCCCTGCATGGAGGAAGGCGGTCGAGGGAGAGAGGAGGAGGAGATCACGGTCCGCTGAGGACCTCGAATTCGACTGCGGTCGGAGGTCCTTGGGGGCCTCTCATGGGTGTAAGTTAAGGGTGGCTAAGCTAGTGGATGAGTATCTACAAGAGATCGCTGGAGATGTGAATTTGCCGATGGACAAGTTCATCGCCGTCGCCGTAGCTGTGCCGGAGTTTGCAAGGATTAACCACGACCAGCTTTATCGAGCTATCGATATCTATCTCAAGGTAATCCACAATATCGAATTCAATTTATGTAACCAACCGATGGATAGTAATACTTCTATTTTAGTAACTATATGAAAATGCTTGATCAAAATATTTCGCATATCAAAATATTTCGCACACCCCTAATGCATGCAATACAATGCAGACACATCCGGATATGATGAAGAGCGAAAGAAAAAAGATGTGTCGGATTTTAGACTGCAAGAAACTATCAATGGATGCTTGCAAACATGCAGCCCAAAACGAGAGACTTCCATTAAGAGTAATAGTGCAAGTGCTCTTCTTTGAGCAAGCTCGATTCACCGGACAAGGAAGTCAAGTCAGTGAGATCCCAGGGAACTTAAAGGCCCTCCTCGGCTCGGTCTCGGCAGCCGATACCGACAATTGGAGCGTGTCGAACGACAATTACAAAAAACCGACTCTCTCGACACTCCGAATGAAGCTTGCGGAGGACGACGGCGACTACGATTACGAGGAGAAAGGTGGATTGATGAGGAGGAGCTCGTCTACGAGGTTCAGGGCTTTGTGCGCAATTCCTAACAAACCCAAGGGTGTTTTGAGCAAATTGTGGCCCATGAACAGAAGCATTAGGGAGAGACATTGATATTTTAGTGGTTTTGACGACTCTGTTCAGTTGTTGTGTTACATTAACTAATGTGTTATGTCCTTTCATTCGGACTGATTTTATCTTGTTTGTTGTAAAATTTGAGGTTTTAGATTGAATGGGCTATCATGACAAAAAAGTTTTATGGGTGTACATATTTATCACATTTCATGCTAAAGAATAATAGAAACCATATATAAATTTTAAAAAATGCCAAATAGTTAAACAAATAGTTTTTTATCATTTCTGCCATTCTAATTTTGTTGTATTATTTTCAATTTTTCTTTTTAAAATAAAATATGTAAGTTTCAAATCAAACCAAAGTTTTTGAAACCAAACCGTTAAATGCTCACTTTGGTTCAAAATGGAACATGTTCCAATTGATGATGACGTCAACGTGACATTATCATTTTGTGAACTGAGAGTTAAAGCAAACTAACGGATGACCGTTCAATTGGTGGTCTAATCGACTGAATCGAATTTTACATGTGATTTAACAAATATTTAAGTTATTAAAGCCCTTATATAATATGTAACTAAAATTTACAATAAAGTTTACAAATATATTGAAACATATTAGTTAATATATAATGATCATCTATCATCAACAAAAAGAAAAAAACTTGAAGTTTAGGGTTACATAATGTTAATTAATTTTATTTCATTGTCATAATCTACATTTTCACCGACCAAAAATACTAATTATATTTGAAAATTTTAACAATTGAAACAGAATAATGTTTTTGGGCTAAATCCAAACAAAATCATTATTTTTTGGGATAAACTGTTAATTTTTATAGTTCATGTTGCAAATTGCATTTTAACCTTTTTTGATCAAACCAAAAAGGTTCAACTAGTGACCAAACCGACTAGTTTTTTTAATTTTTTCCGGTCAAACCTGGTTCGATCTGGTTTGATGAGGATTTTGGTTTTCTTCAGTGAATCGACCAGTCTCCTTTCGATTTTCGGTTGAACTTCGGTCTGACTGCATTTTTGATTTTGAAAATAGAGAATCAAACTACTCGATCTCAACATCATCCACCACACTTTTTTTCCGACAACCGAGTACTTCATTATATGGATATACACCTATTTTGCATCCCCAATTTGTAGGGGTCTGCATCTGGTCCAAGACCATATTTTTTAAATAAAAAAAAACAAAAAACGGACCGGACCGGAACCAGATTTTTCAAAAGTTCCGAACCGAAACCCGAACCTGTGGGATCCGGTCCGGACGTTGCACACCCTTACCAATTTGTATTTTTACCCACCCTAGAAAGAATCTGGTAGCTGGTGGATGTCAATCCATGATTCACATAATAGTTATATTAAGGGTTATTTGCTTGGGTACCACCAAGAAACAACTAAATTGGTTTTATGCCACCTAGTTTTGACTATTTGGTCTAATATCATAGAAAAATCAAACTATTTACCTTTATGTCATTCCGTCGGTAAATCGTTAACTTTTCTGTTAAAGTCCGTTAAGTATATTAATATTTAATAGAAATTTTGCAGATTCACCCTAAATAAACCAAAAATTCATAAAATTCATTATATTAGAAATGCACAGTATACAAGTGAATGCATAGTACGCACGTGATTACACGGTGTCCGCGTGAACCCCTTTAACCCTTCGTGTAGTTCGCATTTCATGTAGTTTGTTGGTTACAGGTAGTTGGTATTTCGTGTAGTTTGTATTTCGTACCGCAATGTATTGTCCATATGATATTGTAATATTAATATATATTCTAATTTAAGCATTAAATATGAATTTACCTTTGATTTACTTAATTTAAATATTTTAAATATTGTTCAAATAAATTACAACAAAATATTACCCCACATTAATCAAAAATACTCAATACATTATCAATTATATCTAATAACAAATCTTTAATCTTCCACTAAAATAAAAATAAATTTTAAAAATAAATGGTACGAAAGGGCGGTGGGGATCCAACCGTTAACCATGCTCCAAAGTATATTCAGTGATCACGTGGGTTCCAAGATGGAGCATTTAATTGGCTCCAACTCTTGATTTGATGGTTTAAAATTTAAATGGCCTCTGCAAATCTCAGTGTTTTATTGCCACTTTTATTGTTTGTTCATAGGCTCATAGCTGCCAGAAGAGATTTTCTCTGAATGTGGATTATAAGAGTCCAGACAGTAAATTAATTAAAGAAATTTCCCAAAAAAAGGAAGATATGAAAATCCAATACCATCCCAATCAGCTACTGAGTTTTCACTTTCCAATTACACACAGGAGAGTTTTTTTCACTTTTTAAGTCATTTTGCTTGCAACCAATTGCTATAGACATTTGAAGGAATCATTGCATATCAGGTCACATAACTGACAACACACTGTATAACACTAAAACCAGAACCAAGAAGAGATGGAGTCCATCTCCATTTGTTTGCCATTATCTTCTCAGTATAGCTAGTACAAAGTTATAAACCACATTTAGTTTAACTAACAGATCCCATATGAAAGATGGGCAAGGAAGGATTTGCAAAAGAGATTCAGGGCTACCAACCCACATGCCAAGATCAAATCTTGGTGTAAAAAAAAATATGTTTCTGCTATTGCTGAAACAGAAAAGATTTGTTTTGCTTTTGTCTTTTGGTTGTTTCCAGAAGAAAAGGTTATCTTCCATAGGATTTTACATACCAACGGTTCGGCAGTCTGTTTTAAAGAGATTCAGGACTTGTGATATCCACTTCCAGAACCTGATTAGTAGCAATGCTTGCAGCAGAAGAACATACCCCAAGCGTTGTTGTCGTCTTTCGCCTTTGGAGTTTCGCCCATGCTGTCCCGAATGGCCATCAAGGAGCTTGTGCCGGGAGATTCCGGTGGCAAAACCGTGTTCTCTGAGCTGAACATTCTAAGAGGAACTGCGGGCGCTGAGACCGAAATCGAAGAGAGGTAGTTCAGGAGCATCTGCACAATTTGGGTGAAGTTCGGCCTTGCATTCGGATCCTCTTGCCAACACGACGTCAAAATATGAGAAAGTTCCTCAGGGAGATCGTCGGCACTGGGCCTCACATTCTTGATTAAGAAAAAGAACAAATATATCAACAGGGAGCATTACAGAACTCAAAATCACAAGTTATGAGTTACAAATGATCGTTTTACCTTAAAAGCAGCTGCGTACGCGGCTTGGAGATTGGACATGCCCTCGAACGGTAAGCGGTTGTGCAACAGTTCCCAGAAGACTATAGCAAAGCTGTACGCATCAACCTTGTGATTGTAGTGCTTCTTCTCGCCATGCCTTAAGGTAACGGTGCTGTACAACTACAAACAGAATTTCAAGAATGAAATATATGGAATGAGTAATGAATTGGGATTTTCCAGGACATGTGATCAACATGATGTACATCATACGCATTGAGAGGATTACCTCAGGAGCCATCCAGCGGTATGTGCCGGTCTCAGCAGTCATCATTTCCGTCAATGTTTCTTCTCTTGCTAAGCCAAAATCAACAAGTTTAACTGTTTTCTGGTCATCCGTCAATAGCAAGTTCTCTGGGGATCGACAAAAATAATAATGTTGTTTACCACAAAAGAATTCATGAAAGAAAGGCTGGGGATGAAAATTATAACTACATCAAACTGTACATATTAACATGCCCCTTTTTTGTATTGCTGCCTGAACCCTTAGATAAGAAAAAAGACTGGAACATAAGTAAATGCCTCCATTACGTCAACACCATTGTCATCTAAAAACTTTAGAGAGGTTCCTAGGTTAGGCAGTCTTACAATTGCGCTAACAAAGAGGTTGATTCTGATTGACCCTTACAATTGCACTAAAACTTCTATCGTAGCATTTTAAGGCACGTGATAACTTAAATATAACCAAGAACAAAATCAGTGGAATTTTAAAACTATATTCGTAACTTATAGAATGTATTGATCTGAGGATAATTTAAAGCTAAAATCAAATGCCAATTTGTATGTCACTAAACAATAAATTTCACGTATAAGATGAAGATATTTAGTAATGGAAACTTGAAAGCCAGTAAGCCACTAACAAATGCAACTGTCTTGTCTAAAAAACTGAAAAGGTAGTCCAGTTAAATATGCATAAAAGCACATCCTTCACAGGATTAAATATGATAATGAATGTTCATCCATTCTTAAATCATCGATGTATAAGTGTAACCATGGTTACGGAATTCTGGTTTTACTTTTATTTTTATTTTTATTTTTATTTTTTATGGAAGATTGCAGCAACACATCAGCTTGAGAAAGAAAATGAGAGCTCAAATAGTCAAACATAAATGCTATACCTGAAAAGGAAATTTGAAAAATCATAAGACCCAAATGAGAAGGAAAGATACTTACCTAGAAGAAAGCTCATAATACGTTTTGAAGCTGCATTATAAATTTTGTTCACATACATGCAATAAAATGTCACTATCTCAACTCCTAATCCATTCAGTTCAGAGATAGGAAGATGTAACGACTTTCTTTCAAAATTTGGGTCGACCCAGATGTTTATACCATCAAATATGTGGAAAACTTTTTGCAGAATATTTAGCAACATCATTATAGTCACTGCCTCTGGTAACTCCAATTTCAACTAAATTACGTTCATATTTTTCATGAAAAATCCACTTCACCTGTTTCTGAGTTATTTCGGGGAAAATTTAACCTGCTGTCACAAAATAAATTGTCTTAACATCTTTTGATTATACCTCTACGCCATGAAATTAGGGCAGAAGATAGAACTTGATTGGAGCTTGATTCACATGACACTGCTGCATCACTTGTCTCAGGAAGTTGCTTTTGGTACCATGACATCAAGGTAACAGATATACAAAATCAATGTATAAAATGTAAAAAAATGCCCTTTAACTAGAAGTGGTATTTCAGTGCAAGAATTTGCACGGAATCACATTATTTTACCCAGAATTAACGGTATCTCTATGCGGAATATTCTTTTCTTCTTTTACATTGCCAGCTTAAATTAGAATACCTCTATAATGACCCAATAAACTGGTAAATGAATATCCTTAGTAAGTCAATTCAAACACATTTATCACAATAAAAGACAACAAAATTGCAAAATATTTGGAGACCACCCCAGCTTTCAATGCAATGCCTGATGCAGACCAACCTATTAATAGGATATACAAAGACACATCTTTTCAACGTAAATTATGTAGATTCTATACCAGGTTTCAGATCTCGGTGGATAATCCCATGGGAGTGCAAGCATTCCATTGCACGAGCTATATCCAACGCAAATCCGATGACCACACGTCTGTCCAGGCACCTCGGTCTCAAATTGAGAAGATACTTACGTAACGATCCCCCCGACAAGAGCTCAGTAACCACCACCATAACGGGCTCCTTGCACGCACCAATAAACTGCTTTTCAAAAACAGCAACAATCAGAAATTCTTCCCCATGAACACAACATATAGATTATACCAATTCAAGCTTAAAAGCATAACAATATTGGGCACCGAAAGAATTAGGAAACAACCGTGGATCTAAATTACAATAAGATAATCTACGTCACCAATTTCAACAGAATTCATGGCCAAAACCCACAGACCCAGAAAGAAGACAATTACCTGCACCAAGTTCTTATGTTTGACTCTGGAAAGCATTGCTACTTCTCTAGCAAACCTCCCATTCCTCTTCTTAACCTCCTCTGGGGTTTCCCCTTTGTGCACAATCTTGATTGCAACATTCTGATTCTTATACCTAAAAATTCCCCAAGTACAACGCAAAAACTTAAGAGATTCCAAATAATTAGGAATTGGGTATGATCTAAACCAACAAAAAAAACAAGTTTAGAAGAAAAACAACAAACAACAAAGTGATGGACAACAACATACTTGCCCTCATAAACTTTGGCATGGGCTCCTTCCCCAATCCTGGGACCGACAAAAAGCTGTTTGGGATCAATAAAAAACTTGGGATCTAACCTGAACTCGTCCACCAAGAAAAACCCACTTCCTGATTCCATCTCTACACCCAAAACACCACCACCATCAATTGCTTTCCAAACCAAAAACAACACTCAACATCAAAAACCCATATTTCCCATCACTATCACCACAAGCAACTCCTACCCTCCACTCCTTTCCACCCAAAACCACAAAAGATTCAAACTTTAGACCCAACAAGCCAACAAGAGCGTGGTCAGAATCACACCCCAAAGCCCAAAAACAAGGTGATGGGCACTCACAAATCTATGCTAGCAATCATCTAGAACAGCCCAGAACATCACTTTCCACTCCCAGCACCAAAATCCAACAACAAAACCTTTTGGGTCCCAAAAAACCTGGTTCTCTTCCACCCAATTGTTGGTGCCCTTTTTGGGGTCTATTTGGGGTGGGAAAGGAGGAAAGGGGAAGGGGAAAGGAGTGGGAGGTGAAAGATTTAATCTTGAAGTGGTTTGATTGATGGATGTGGGGAGGAAAAGGAGAGTTGATAAAGTGGAAGGAAGTAAAAGAACCAAAGCTTAACTGGTGTAATACTATTTAAGAACCAAAGTTGGAGTTTGGAGTTTGGAGTTTGTGAGCCCACTTTGCAACTTATTCTGTATTATATTTCTTATGTTATCTCACTTAAGAAAATAATGTTTTTGAAAGTATTTAGTTTTGTTTATTTTTTAGACTTTTTGAAAGTATTTTATGAATGCAGTGCTTATTAACAGTGTTGTGGAATGTCTCGCTTTCAGTAGTTTTTTTCTATTTGAACAAGCAACGCATTTCTATAAGAGTTGTTTTCTTAAAATTAGTTGATGCTTATTCCGTACATGACGTCTTGAATAGGTGAATCATTTCAAAAAAAGCTCAATTCGTGAGTAGACTTAAAAATTATTGATATTATTGGTAACGAAGCACACGAAGAATATTTTTGATACCTTATTTCCTAAAAGAGAATTTCTATAGAAAAGGAGTAAACACTCTACCATGCTATGTGATATTTAATTTATGGTGATCAAGTTGGAAAGGTTAGTACCAAACCTATGCCCATACCTTGTGCTTTTCTTCAAGTTCCAAATTATGTCATATACAATTTTGAACAATATATGAGTCAAACTTAAAATTAATTGGGTCAAATGACTATGTAACTGAAGAATGGAACAAGTAACAAGATTTTTGTGATCAATTTCACAAAAAACAATATGTTTTGGTGGGCCAATTATTTTATCATATTGTATATCACAAAAGGCATTCAGGGAAACGAATTTGAATTGTAATCTAAGAAATTTTGAAATTTAATGGCCAAATTCTAGGATTGAGCAGACATAATGGGATATTATGACCTGAGATTTAATTAGAAAAGATAGCTTTTATTGTGATTATATTGAAGATCAATTAATTTGAGTCGTCCATGATTTAATTTTAAATAATGTACTGTATTCGTGGACCATGCAATAGAATGACCATTCATGTAATTCCTACTGATTCAGTGTGAAACACACAAAAATGCTCTCCCTATCAAAGAGTAGAAATTGTAAGATGCAGTTGTAGAGAGAGAGAGAGAGAGAGAGAGATTCAAAGGCACGTGAAAACTGACCACCAAACATGGGAACAGCCCCCACCAACAAATAAAACTAATATACCAAACAAGATATATAACAGAAAGTCAAAGAATGGAGGGAGGTCTGGTCTGGTCTGGTCTTCCTCATTTTTATTAATCACTCATCAAATATCCACCATAGACCATACCAATGGCAAGTGAGGAAGATGGTAGGAACCACCCCCACTTTCTTTCATCTTGTCTTGGTGAAAGTAAATGCCATTACACTTTCTAATTGGTGCTGCATACAACAAATTGCACCAAATCTATAGAAATTATTTGAACACAAAGCCAAAATAATTATTTGTATCCGCATCATTACTAATGGGAGAAAGAAAAGTGACAAAAAAGAGAAAATCCCTATAGTTGGTGTTGTTTTTTAATCAAATGTGTTTTAACTGAAATTGTATTGAATGAAATTTCAATTTGTAATCATGATTATCGATTAGTTAGTTCGTGTAATCAAAAATTCATTGTACTGATAAACAATTCGATATTCCTTAGAAAAATTAGAAATGTAAGGACAAATTGGAGCAACACTAATAGCTACTAAACATTTTTAAGACATTTCTACAACAAGAAGACCCAATGAGGAAAATGATGAAGAAAGGATGGGAAAACAAAAGGAAATTGTAAGGGTGGTAGGAAGCAGAAATGCAGGTGGAATGGAATGTGGTGGTGGAAACATGGATTTGTTTGGAAGTATTGGAAGATATATAGGTGGGTTTGTCTGGGAGTGATTGCCTGATTGGGGTGCACATGAGATGTATGTGAGGAAAAGAAAAGTGTCAATTGAGAGTTTGTTTGGGTCGGTGGAGTGATTCCCTAATCCACCCCACAACCTTCAATTATTAGAGCTTCTTTTCTTCTTTTTGTAATTATACATTACTTATCAAGGAGTTTGAAAGTTTGAATAGATTAAGGGAACTACTATTCGTCGCCGGAAAATTAATTGAAATAAACATTATCGTTGGGTCGCCGGAAAATTAAGGGAAATAAACATTAATTGAACACTACATTTCCTGGGGGAGGCGGTTCCCGCGACCGCCCGATCGTTGGGTCGGGCGGCTCCCGCGGTCGCCCGACTCAAAAATTTTTTTTTTAAATTAATTGAAATAAACAAGGTGATTTACCAGATGTGAGTAGTCCGGGGTGTCCGCTGGCTCTTTCCCTGACCTCCGAGACATCCTATTTGGTGAATAAAAGTGTGATATGAAGAGAAAGTTGTGTTAAAAGAGTGAAATGAGGAGTTATATTAGTAGAAAGTGTAGAGGGGCAAAATGGTAATCTTACGGGCGATTTAAGTAGTTTTACGGCGACGAATAGCAGTTCAGTAGATTAAGGACTTTAGAGCACCAGCAACGATGCCTTGGATAAATGCTGATGATAATGCCTTTCCATGGTATCGGCAATGGTTGGCTCTCAGACGTGTGATTTGAGATTGGACTTTAAATTATTATTATTTTGAAATAAAAGTTTGATATGTGTCTGACTTGAAATGTAGTGTTTAGCTTCGAGGTTTTTTTTTTGAATTACCACTCGAAAACATCGGATTTCTTAAAATATCGTAACGTTGTAACTATTTTCTTGGATGTTACTCAAAAACACGGTTAGCAATCAAAATACTATTATTTTTTATTATTGCAGTTTTATAATTTCGTCCAATTTTTCTGTTAATGATGTCACTATTTCATTTAACGGTTTTAAAAAATAATTTTTAAATGTAAAATTTACAAATTCATCATTGAATAACTTAACATATCTCTTTTTCCCTTTCCACTATCTCTACTCTTTCTTTCTCTAATCTCTCATCTCTTTCTCTTAAGATACATCTCTCTAGCGAGGAGAGATTAACGAGATATGAACATAACGTCATATTATTTAAGAGAGTTTGTAATGTATATTAAAATAAGGAGGAGAATTATACGTTTCGTACTATTTTTTCGTTCACCAAGTTTTTGTCCCACGGAGTTTTACTTGGCAAATATTTTTAACAAGGAACGTCGAAAAACGTATAACAAAACGTGATCATCCAATTAGGAGTGTTATGAAATTATACACGTAATGAATGATTCATCTTCCAACCATTATAACTTATTATAACTTCTCTTTGAGTATTATAATATCTCTTGTATTTACATCCTTATTTACATCTCAATTAGTATAAAAATGTAAATGTTTGTAACTTACACACACATTTATGCTTATATATGAGGTTGTGTCATGTAATGGAAGAAGAGAATGAAATACAGGTATTCACCTTATACACATTTTCTCTTATCTTGTTATACTTGGGTAATTTCAAGAATCTCCGATATATTTACAACACGTTATCAGCACGATTTGACTCTAGTATAATCAACTTAAGCACGAGTTCTTTTGGATCTTAAAGGTTGCTCTAGCACGACAAGTATCAGGATAATTCTCAGTTCATGCATCGACTTGGTGGCCAGTAAAATAGAGATGTTAAAACGTCATTTTTTGGAAACTAATACGATTTGAAATATCATGCTGGGTAGATACAAATATCACCTGACAAAAATACCTTGAACGTTTGATGCACCTAAACTTATACGAACTTGATTTATCAAAAGATAATTTCTTTAGATGGTGCAACACTTTCGGATTCCACCATAAATGGTCATTTCAAGTCTATTTGAAGTTTTTATTATATTGTCATGGAAGATATATTTTTTCAAACTTGTGTTTTCCCCTCTTACATGTTAGATCCTATTACCCATTGGATTTGATTTAATCTTCACTACTATTTCATGTGATGCTTAACGGTTTGGGGACACTTTCATAATCTAAATAGTTTTTGCATGACAATGTTAAGATCATAAGAGATTATACATATATTATTTTGTTATTTGATATCCTCTTATACATTTTAATAAGGAGTCGTTATCTATTTGACTTAATTACTCAATTGATGCATATGATTTACTAGACATAATGAGCTTTCAATGTCTGTCGTTTCTTTTATGCATACTTATAAATGTAAATTCATGTCTATTGATCCTAATTTATTGTAATAACAAAGATTCAAATGATTCACACTTTTAATTTATTGTGAAGTTTCAATTGACCTTAATTTATTTGTATTATTGACTAAAAGGGTAATTATCGAAATATGTATGTATCGATCATTTTACTTACATCTTGATTTTATATTGGTTTGTCATGATATAACTGATTTCGTATTTACTCACATGATGCATAGAATATATCATGTCAATTCTGTATATAAAAAAAAGAAGATACATTACATACAATCGGCATCGCTATTTGTTGCTTTTAGAATTGCTGATATACATATATGTATATTATATGGTTCAAACACATTATAATGTCTTCGTATTTGAGATCTTTTAGTATGCAATTATGCATTCAAAAAGTAGTACATGTGTATGTGTTAAAAGTGTTCATAAGTTGCATATGCAATATAAAAATGAAGATGTTTTTGTTCCTTCACGTGCATGTATCAATCATGTTTTAATGCTTGCACAATATGACTTTAAATTATATACTCGATAAGAGATAATAATTACTTATCCTGGATTTTGGATGTTGAATCCAACATATTGCCCTTGAAAATACCAATGGCAAGAGATATAAGTATCAAATCAAGATAAGATGAAATGTGTGTTTTTTCCTTCGTAATCATTTTCAAAAAAATGATTTCAAAAATATCATGATCTAGTTTCATGTCCAAGTGTGGCTGAGTTGAATATCACATTATAGTTGAAAAATGACGGAATTTGTCCAATTGATTTGCTCCATTCCCTGAAGTGAATGTATGAGCACGTGAAAAGTCTTACAAAAGTCTAGTATAATTATTTTGCAACCATGATTGCGGATATGAATGTGGATGAGATAAACGACAAAGAAATTGATGTCCTTATGATATATAAGACTATCAAAATGGGTTGTCAAAATAAGTCTCCACGAAACAAATATATTCTAGTTATGTGTTTTATTTGATATTTTATATAAGTAATATACATTCTATTTAGTAGATATACATGACCATATGTTGGAATATCAATATGACAAATTGACAATATATACCATGATACAAATATATATTTTAATATTCTTGAGGTTCTTTCGATTATCATATTTTCATAATTATTATCTTTAAGCTTTTGATTTAATTGTTATTTCTGTTGAAACTACATATTTTATATTGGTTGGTGCTCTCTTTAGTCCAATATTTTTCCATACTTGTGATTTTTATTCACTCACGATAAGATTCTTCTAGATATTAATAATACACATGCACATGTTGCTAGCATATCGATATTCAACATTTTTATGTTTGTTATGACTATTTATGCAAGCAAACATTAATGTATTTGGCTTGAAATGAAGAGTATGGATATTCTCCGGTCTCATATTTGATTTAAGATCAGAAAAAATGATTTATGCATCATGTATAGTGTTATCATGCACATTATATTAAGAGATAAGTATTTCTCTAATTTGATAATGAGAAAAGTCAAAGTCACTATTGTAGATGGTTGTACGAATTTATTAGAAACCTCCAGAAGAATTATATATATTATTACACGTGGAATTATTTTGACTTTAAATGGTGAATTTTATTTATTAGGTCTCAAGAAACTTATTGAGTTTCAAATTGCCAAAATGACTTGTATTGAGACTAAAGTTGAAGTAAAGAAGAATTTTTATATTACTACAATCATGTCAGGCAGGAAAAATACTATTTAGAAAAGTACCTAACTATACATATCGGCCCAGAAGTGCCTAAATGAAGTTATAATTTGTATTCATCATGGGCATCAGCAGTGATCTTGTATTTTTTATAACATAATTGAGTTTTACTAGTTGAACAAAAATAAGGTCAAGTTTGTCGACCGATTAACACAATAAAATGAGAGTTCATCTGTTTATAAAATATCTCTCAATATTAAGAATTATGAGATCTTAAAATTTATACATGATATACATGTTGATATTATTCATAAAATATATTTTTTTATGTTAGATATACATCATTTTATGAATGTTCCCCTATATTACTTGTACGACATTGAATGAAATGTTTGTCATCTGCAATTTCTTTTACAATAACACCTCCAAAATTTAATGACCTTAAATTTACTTGGACATTTTAGCATGATTCATATTCCTGATAATATTTAAAAAAATTGAAGCCCCTGAAGGGCGATGTATTTTATTATCCACTCCAACAACTCTATATATAGACTATTTTTGGCATTAGGGGGAGAAAAAAAGAAGCTTAAAGAATGTCAGGATATGTAATTATCATCCCCAAAATGATGACTATCACTGAAGGATAAAGCCCGGATGAGTTGTATCTGTAATATTTTTCCCTTTTTCATGTTTTTGTCCCACAAGATTTTACTTGACAATGTTTTAACAAGACAACTACTGCAATTATGTCAGTGTATGTCATGAACTCTTTTTCTTTTCATTATTTTTTCACTGGGTTTTGTAGCAATGTTTTAATGAGACATGAACATAACGTCATGTTATTTAAGGGAGTTTGTAAATGTATATTAAAGTAATGGGATAATTATACGCTTTGCCCTATTTTTCGTTCACCAAGTTTTAGTCCGACAAGATTTTAGTTGGGAAATGTTTTTAATGAGACAGACCGAAAAACATATAACAAAATGTGATCATCCAATGTGAGTGTTATGAAATTATTTATGTGATGGATGATTCAACTTTCAACCATTATAACTTATTGCAACATCTCTTGTAATTACATCATTATTTACATCTCAATTAGTATAGAATGTAAATGTTTGTAACTTACACACAACTCTGCGTGTATATATGAGATTGTGTCATGTAATGGAATAAGAAGAAGAGAATGAAATACAAGTATTTTTCCTACACATATTTTCTCTTGTGTTGTTATGCTTGTGTAATTCCAATAATCTCTGATATATTTTCGGCAATAATAGCATTTTGGGAAAGTGTATTTTTGAGTGAGACAAAAAAAAACCTTTAACTTTTGGACTTTTTGTTCATCCATAAACCCGTTTGTATGAATTTAAAACACTTTTAATTACGTTATCATGTTTTAAAGAATAATACTATATTAGTCATTTTTCTAAGCTTTTATATATTATTATCTCATCTAGTTGGCTCATCGCCGAGTATACGACAATGTCACAAAATTATGCATAAAAATTAGTTTTACTGTAATACAATCCCAATAACAGAAACTCTACAATCGGGATTTTAATCTTTTGAAACTATGATCTCAAACTTTCCTCCGTTTCCGAACTGAACCGGTCATCCAACCGATAAAGTTTTGATTTTGGTTCAATGTGGTCGAACCATGATCTAACCATGGTCCAACCGTTGATGACGTCAGCATTTTTAGTCCCGAAGTTGGACCAGATCCAATAAATATTAACGGTCATGCATGTTTGAACCGATTTCTGTAAATATTAACTAAATGTTCGAACCATCCATCGGTTTAGCTGGACGACCGCTGGACCATCGGTTCCGGTCCAACCGGGTCGAACCGTCCGGTCCGGTTTTTAAAACCTTTGATATAAATTGATCATTAAAATTCATGCTCCAAGGAGATGTGACATTATACCAACTTACCAAGAAGCTCGTAAATGCAATTGAACAGGGTGCAGTGCTCAATATTTATGACAAACAGATGCATACTTAATTACTTATAATGATATAAATACTGTATCTTATATTCACATTACAATAAATATGCATATAAGGCGAGGATCTCCACTTTTCTATTACAAAATCTTACACGTTGTTACAAATAACTTATCATAAAAACACCAAGCAAAACATCAAATTATTCGAAAGAGAATTGGAAATTCACTTCTCTTGGATGTAACGAAAGGGGTTGTAAATTTTGGTTCAGCTCAATAGTTCGACTCGAACTTGAAAAATATTTGACTCTAATTTAACTTGAAAATGAAAGATCTCGATGAAAAACAAAAAAATCTTCAAATTTAGTTCAATAAACAAACCGCTCGAACTCAAAAAAAATTGATGTTCAGCTCGATAACTCGTTCGAATTTTTTATTACTTCATTTATATATATTTTTTGTATTTGATAATAACATAAGATAATACTTATGACTCAAAATTTCACTCGACTTGGCTCGTTTACGCCTATGAAACCATTGAATATAGTTGAAACAAAGTGAGTTGTTAGTAAACAGTGCAAGCCTGCAAGGTGGAGGTGCAACTGAAGTTCAACTCGCTGAATTTTAAGTACGAAAATAAAAGAATAAAGTAGAATATTATTATTGTACTCATGCATCAATAAAGCATGCATGACTTTATTATCGAACAAGAAAGACTGTAAATAGCAGTGCAATGGTACTTCCATGGTTCCATGCCAATTTAATAAGAGATCGGTGCCTACAAAATCGTCATTGGTAGAAACAAAACCCATATAGATCATGTGGACATGCAGGAAGAGAACAAAGACATCATGTGGGGAAGCCATACTTCACATGCATCAGGCTGTCCACAAAACCATGGACTTAACAGAAACGTCAGTCCATGTTATATGCCAATAAACTCAAGTTGAAGTGATTTAAGTATGATCCACATTCTTAATCAGCACGAGACTGTCCAGCTCGGGAGGAGAGGATGATGCCGACGATAAGCCCATAGAGAGCAAGTGCTTCAGCGAAAATGAGAATGAGGATCATACCAACAAAAAGTTTTGGTTGCTGTGCATTGGCCCTGTAAGTTAATCAATGATGTTAGCACTTAACATTACATAAACCATCCATATAATACTTTAACCAGGACAACCTGCGTAATTAACATTAATACTTGCTCGTTTAAAAAGGAAATCAATTACCTTCTCCACTACTAATTCATAATTGTTATCATATTCATAACAATTACTTCCCAGTTAACTACTTCCATGTAAATCATGACATTTAGGCGAATTTCAGGTGGTCACCAAAAGACGGGTGACAAATAAGTAATTAAACAACCACTGCTAACCCGGAAAAAAATGGAATGATGATCATAATCAAAAGTTACCGCGGTTCTGAACATGCAACACAAGAAGGATGAAAATGATATTGAATAAGAGACAACTCATTCTTGTACAGGTTAAAGCAAAGGTGCAAATAAAAAATTGAAGGAAATAGAAGTGCCAACGTTTTCTGTTGCATTCATAGTTTGCTCCCAATGCATTTCGAATTAAAGAACCAGCTATATGCTCCTTCGGCTGATTAAAAATAATTTGCAACAACGTCATTTAATATTTCTAAATTTAATCAAGGCATGAAATATTAGATGCTCAGGCAATACTACCACGCATGTTCATTTTCTGTTCTTATTAAATAATCAATTTTATTTTGACTTCTTGGATACAACTTACAAAAAAATAGGAGCAAAAACATAATTGTGGGGAATGTCTAGAGCAAGCGCGCTCGACTTATTCATTTTCGAGCTCAATTACGTGTTCATGCACAACTCATCGTGAGGGACGAGCCACAAGCCAAATGAAACGAAGAGGAATATGAGAGAACCATCGAGTGTGAGCAGATGCTGAAATACCTATTCAAGTAGACATAAGGCAACTCTTGCCAAAGAAAGCCAGCTAGATGAAGCACCATGAACTAGGGAGGATAACATGGATGTTGGAGGCATGGCTATTTGACCAGTGTTGAGTGTGTTCCAGTATAAGCAAATTCGCACCGTAACAGGAGAAGGTAAAGGGAAATTATGATAGGATGAAGAGGAAGTTAAAATATGATAAGAAGAATATAGAAATGATAAGAAGATGAAAATGACATGTTAAATGCAGATGACTAAGACAATGGGTTGCAAGAAAGTAGTGGAAATAAAGATAATAAACAAGGTCGAAGATCATCGGAATCCCATATGAATCAGCAATTGAAGGAGGCAATAGATACGTCTAGCTTGGCCGATTGTTTTGCACCCAAAACGAGTCTCACCCAGCCATACAATATCTCACAAAGTGATGCAAGTTCCTAGAACTAGAATTCGTACAATTCATCCACTTCTTCCAAATCAACGACCCCAACCAAACCACCAATCAAAATCAAACACAACAACATCAACACAGATCTACAGAAACTTAACCTCACCTGACCCCAGCATCCCCGACAATCCCGATCGCCATCCCAGCAGAAAGCCCAGCAAGCCCACAAGACAACCCGGAAGACAAATGTGCATACCCATCAAACAAGTAATACGACTTCGCCTTGGGGTTAATCCCTGTACTAATAATAACCGCGATAATCAAACCGTAGATCCCGAGCACTCCCGCCATGACCACCGGCACAATCGACTTCATCACCAGCTCCGGCCTCATCACCCCCATTGAGGCCACTCCTACCCCACTCTTCGCTGTCCCATACGCCGCTCCCATGCCTTATAGACGATAACAAAATATCAGCAAAAAGATTAAAACTTTTCAACTACTATTACCAATTGAATTAGCACTTGGTTCGTTGAACACATCATCATTGCATACTCTTTTGATATGTATGAACCAACCCAATACTTGACTTTAATTTTATCGGCGAAGAAGTGGGATTTTGAGAGATTTAGATCGAAAGATGAGATTTTTTAGGTGCTTAAACTAAACAATTATAATCAACTAATTGAATTAGCATTTAATTCGTTAAACACATCATCATTGAATACTCTTCAATCTGTATGAACCAACCTAATACTTGATTTTGAGTTTATCGGCGAAAAGGTGAGATTTTGCGAGATTTAGATCGAAAGGTGGGATTTTGAAGGGGCTTACAGGAGAAAACGAGGGCGAAGGCGGCGCCGAGGAAGCCGAAGAAAGGGGCGGTCTCGTCGCCGGAGAAAGTCGACATCTTGGTGGGGAATCGAACGGAACCCTAACCCTAGATTTCGGTTTTTGGGGATTCCACTGGCTGTGTTGGGGAGGAAGGGATGGTCGTGTGAGGATGAAGGAGGGGTTGGGATTTGGAAAGGGAACTTGTTTTGTGGGGGGAATTACGGGGATTGCCATTGTAGGGAGAGAAGATGGGAGGGGTAGTTTGGGAATTTGGGTTGGAAGACGTGTTTGG
Organism: Triglochin maritima; assembly: GCA_963682175.1. Taxonomy (NCBI): domain Eukaryota; kingdom Viridiplantae; phylum Streptophyta; class Magnoliopsida; order Alismatales; family Juncaginaceae; genus Triglochin; species Triglochin maritima. The sequence continues at coordinate 6,351,536 of OY821782.1, read as the reverse complement.
TTTTGTTAGAGGGAAAGGGGATTGATGGGGATTGGAAGTTAATCTTCACCTAAATCACCTCCCATGTGATTTGATTTTATTTTGCTTCTTTTGTATGTTTTTTACTCTTTTTTAATTTTTCATGGTAGAGATTGTGAACGGTGGTCGGTTAAGAGTTTAGACTGTTTGGTAATGGTTTTCAAATTTAGGATTTTGAAAAGTATTTAATATTAATTTTTTAGAAAACCCAATTCAAAAGTCTGATTTTTTAAGAAGCTATTTTTCGATTTATTGATTTGAATGGTTAGATTTTGTTCTTTCAAGTTTACTAAGATACATTCGTGATGCAAAAAATGGTGGTCTATCATTTTTAGGGTTGTGCAACTTTCAATCTGGTTCGGTTTTTTGGACCGGACCCTCAAAAGTCTGATTTTTAAGAAGCGATTTTTCGATTTATTGATTTGAGTGGTTAGATTTTGTTCTTTCAAGTTTACTAAGATACATTCGTGACATAAAAAATGGTGGTGTATCATTTTTAGGGTTGTGCAACTTTCAGTCTAGTTCGGTTTTTTGGACCGGACCGATCGGTCCGGGCCGACCGGTCCGGGTTTCGGTCCGGACCCCGGGACAAATTCGGTTTTCGGTCCAGTCCGGTCCGAACCCAGTCCAAAATCTATTTTTCCCCTTAAAATCCGGTCTGATCCGGGTTTTTGGACCAGACTGAACCTGACCGGTCCAGGTTCGGTCCAGTTCGGTCCAAGTCCGGACCGATGCTCACCCCTAATCATTTTGGTCAAGTCGAGAGCAAATTCCTCACATTTCATCTTTTATTTTTTAATAAAAAATGAATTCGAGAAAAATATAAATATCTTTGATAAATAAAAGAATTTTTTTGTACAACCATGGTTTATAAGAAAAACAAACAAATCCATCACCGTCGTACCTAAAATGACTAGGACGTAGTGACATATTTATTTCATACAAATGTTAGTTAGTTTTTCGGATGAAAGAAAAATGTATTCAAATTGAGAGTTCAAAATATCATCATTTTCTAAGATCTCTCTATCAAATTTTGTTGTTTGGAAATTGATTGAATTAAATCGAAGAGATTAAACCACGAATCATAGAGATGCATGTATTAGAAGGTGGATTCAAGTTGAGCAGGATTGGGTCAGAGGTAAAAATGACTCATAGTGTAACATCTCAATAATAGTCTTATACTGTCTAATATAAGAATGTTGGTAGACATGATCTACTACCATATAACATAATCAACTTAAGTTTCGTGGCAACATGTGATTATTGTGAAACAGTAGACTCATGGATGACGGGTCAAACTCAAGCTCGATGTGGATTCGGAGACTCAACGTTATATTATCGTATCAGAACCTTAGTTTAGACAATTGGAATTGTGGAAACTAAGTGTTACGCCTAGAAAATGGAGCCACCTGTAGAATCGTGCAACATTTGGTCAATTGATTGATGAGTTAAACCATGACGATGACATCAAGTGTTCAAGTGAGGTAGATTATAATGCCCCAAAGTTTAGTATCACGTCACTTGAAAAGAAATTAGTAGTGTGGGTTATATAGACATGAGTACTATCATAACACCTAACTAATTGAAATTTTGTCTTCATCTCGCTCCGTTGTCGTCTCGACATCTTCTCCAATTTGAAATTGATTCTAGATTCACCCTACTGGTGTAGAACTCAGTTTCCACAATTTCGGTTGGTAAAGGCTCTGATACCACTTTGTAACGTCCATCTCTAAATTCGTATCTCAAACATGCTTCAGTCAGACAATAGCATACTCCAGAAAGCTTGTTATGACATTGAGGACAGATGCTAGCTTGTTTGTCCCGAGATGGCTCATACACCTTTTGCTTCTTGACTGTATACTCCTAGAAATCTTTATTGATCTCTTTAAGCCACCTCTTTATTTGGGTTAGAATTTCATCGATTTAAGCAAGAACAATGTCGACATTTTGTCTCTGCTCTAAAGGCTCAGGAAATGTTGAATAAAAGATGTCAAGGATATCTAACAAGTATTGATGTAGAATTGCAACACCCCAATAATAATCTCACATCGCCTAACAATAAGAATGTAGGGATGAGTTATATAGACATTAGTTACTACCACAATATTTGACCAACTTAAGTTTTGTGACAACAAATGGGTATTGTGTGACAGTAAACTCATAGGTGACTCATAGGTGACGGACTGAACTCGGACTTGATGCGAGTTCGGAGACGAGATGTTACACGTAAGTTCTTGTGATGTATCAATCAACTTCGGTGAGCAAAATAAGGTCATCGTGCTCCAAATGTGACCAAATCAAGAAAAATACATCTTTCTATTTACAGACAGTACATACGGCTGATTTGGACTGATAAACATACTTCAATAATCTGGCGATTACTGATCACTAGTAAATAAACTCATTATTAGATAAAAACAAGTAAAATAACTTTTTGATTTGTTATCAGTCTTAACCTTGCACGACACAATTCAAACATGTATTGGGTTTATGAGGTAATTAGAACCCGTAAAGTTGCAATCGAAATTCTTAATGTGAAGCTGAAAATAAGAAGCTCATTCGTTTTTTCCGTAAACCAGATACCAAGTTCTTGAATTTATGATTTATTGTAACATAATTTATTACATTTGATTTATTAGACTCAAACGTATTGTGTTTGTTGTTGCAATCCTTAAATATTCAAATTATCTATTTCTTCAAATGGCTACAAAAAACAAAATTAAAAGATGCCTTGCAAACGGTGTCTATCAAAACTTCAAAAGTCAAAACAAATCTAGTTTCTCTTAACGTTTTGTTAATACATTAATGAATATCAATTTATTTAGTTGCAACTGCCTCAGCAAAGCACGATTATGTTGATTGTGGCTGATCATCCCTTTCAAACTTCCAAAGAGGTTGTCATGCTGTTGCTTCAACACCATAAATGAAGTAATACGCACCTAAAAAAAGAAATTTCTCTGTCAATACATCTCCAGCTTCCTGCAAGCGAATGAATAAATTCGACGTGCTTCTGCCTTTATGATGCAATAGATCGTGCCTGGAAATCGCATTAGTTCTACTCTTGTTGGCTTTGAAAAGGATTTTAGAGTGAGCCATTACCGAATATCTGCGGGTTTTCTTACTAGAGCTAGCCAGCATTGTTTCCATTTCTAACAATGTATATACATAGTAGAACATCTTTTTGTGGGTCTAAAGCTTATGACTGTAGACGAGATGGTTAGACTCCCTTTCTCTTGGATTTCGTCATTTCCTTGGTCATCATCCTTGGAGCAATAGCCATGGCCATGAGTTCTTGGAAAAGAAGCTTGCACGCGTATGGTATGTGAACCTGTAATTAAACAAGGTCATTATAAAATTACATCACAAGGTTCGGTCTAACGATTCCAAAGCAAAAATGATTTTTTTCTAGGCCAAGTAAAACAATTAGCAGTGCAAAGTATGTGAGATAAAGTTTAAATATGCATTAAAAGATGAGTAGAAGAAAATATAGTATAGAATAACAATAAACAGGTTAGAATATGTATAAAAAAATTGGCAGAAAAAGGATATCATGGGTAACATATATGAAAACGTCAACTACAAAATCTTAATCTGAGCTAAAATTAGAAATGGAGGATGACTTCCACTATCTAATAAAAGGCACAAATGTCATGAGAACAATGAAAGAAGGGAATACCTGAACAATGTCCGTCTTGTTTTTGCAGCCCCTGCACTCAAATGAATTCTTTTTAAGATTGGCAATCGCAATTAACCCACATTGCTCACACACATGAACCCTGTAGGCATCACTTTGGTCAAATAGCCTTTCCTTGAGGAAGAATGCAGCTCCATGGGCAATCATACAATCCCGCTCCATCTCCCCAAAACGAAGGCCTCCATCACGAGAACGTCCCTCAGCAGGCTGCCGAGTGAGAATCTGAACGGGACCACGTCCTCTCGAATGAATTTTGTCATCCACCATATGCTTCAATCTCTGATAATATGTTGGACCAAGAAAGATCATAGCATTCAGTTTTCGACCTGTGTGGCCGTTGTACATAGTCTCAAAGCCACGCATTTGATATCCACACTTATGAAGGGCCTTGCTGATGTTGTCCACCTGCAAAACAATTGAACAAACATGATATCTTTAAATCCATATAAAATGTACATTTTTTTGGAATATCCACACTTAACCAAAAGAGTTTTTGTTTTTGAGTATCCAGACTCGAAATCAAACTGTTGTTGGATTTCAAAGAAGTTCAAATTCAATTATCCTATGATGTTTTCACAAAAAGTGCATATTGAAATGACTACTACATGTCAAACAATTGTAGATCATAGATAGCAAGTGTGCTCACCGTCACATCCGTAAAAGGTGTAGCATCTCCTTCCTTTCCCATATGTGCTGCAACTTTGCCCATGATACATTCAATAAGCTGACCTATAGTCATCCGAGAAGGAATAGCATGTGGATTCACGATAATGTCTGGTGTGATGCCTTCAACTGTCCATGGCATGTCCTCCTGAGTATAAGTCATACCAATTGTTCCTTTCTGTCCATGCCTACTACTGAATTTGTCCCCGATTTGGGGTATACGAACGGATCTCATCCTTACTTTCACAAATCTCAAGCCATCAGCATTGGTGGTTAGTAGAACCTGTATATAATTGGAGGAACTCAGATGAACATGACTAAGAAAAATATTAACACCACTCCAAACACTCACAAATTTTACATTTGACAGTAATTAATATTTTAAGGAGAAACATTACCTGATCTACCATCCCACTTTCACTGTGACGTAAGCTAGTACTGTGATCACGTCTGGTGAATCGTGAAGCTTGTCCCTGAGATTCATCTTGAGCAATTGGAGTTGTCTTTCCAATTATGACATCCTCACCAGATACTCGGGTTCCCTGGAGGGAAATTGTACATTATTAAAATGTATCTCAAGAGATGGATAGCAGTTAAGATCTTAGAGACTCACAGGAGGTGCGAGACCATCGTCATCCAGTTTGTCATACGAACCATGTCGCATACCCTAGAAGGCAAAGTATGTTAGATGCGTACATGATGAAAAGAAATGTCATAGAAAGTATGGTAAATCCCTTGATTTGAACTCACCATAGTATTTTCTCTATTCGGACGACCAAAATCTTCTTTTACAAGAGTTCCCATCTTCTTCTCCTCGTCTCTATAGAAGAGGTAACCATTAAGAGCAAGAGTAGATAAGAATCAATGATGATTATTGATGTTTTATGAAAACTAGGGACCACTATTATATCACAGAATCATGATGAAAACAAAAGTCTCGGTTACCTGTACGAACGGAAGAATAGGGAACGGAAAAAACCCCGATCAATCGAGGATTGATTCATGATAACAGAATCTTCTTGATTGTATCCAGAATAGCAGGCAATTGCAACAATGGCATTCTTTATTCACATACAGAAGAAAAAAAGGTCATCACTGGCAACATCATCATTAAATTGAAGGGTAAAAAAATATAGAGCTAAAGTCTAACTCATACAATGCCAGCAGGTAGCTGTCTGAAGTGCAAATGTTCCATAGCACGGGTAGTGACTAGAGGCTTTTGTGGATAGTAAAGTACATATGCCAGTGTGTCCTGAAAAGGAACATAAAAGTCACCAGAAAGTTAATAGAGAAATATTAAGATAAGATAATACAGATAAAACATATTCCGAGGCATGTACCATTCGCAATTGATAGTTGGTGACATATATACCCATAGCTTGTTTTCCCATTGCTGACTGATAGGTGTTACGTGGTGACTGTAACAAATGTTGACCAAAAATGTCAAGCATAAAGAATGATTTCCATGACAAAGGATAGCTAGTGACTTGCTATACCTGGTTATGATCTGGGAAAGGGATGATGGAGGCACAGACACCCAATATTAATGACGGATGGATCTCACAGTGCGTGTATGTTTCAGCATATGCTTCTTCTGGATTCTGTCTTGCATTGATCAGATCCTGAAGTACAAAGAAATTAGGTACGTGAAAAAAAAACATGAAATCAAAGGAAAAAAGATCTAAGACATTCAACTTGGTATTACCAATTTGTTGAAGGTAGTATGTCTATTAGTGAACTTTAGAAAATCTAAAGAACACATCATATTCATAATGTATATTTACTATTTGTTTAAGTAGAACATAAAACCCTATACAACAAGCTTTCCCTCGTCATAAATGCATTCCCAGGTCATATTTTAGAAATATCAAAAAAATTAGATATTTCATGTCCACAATATATACAACAATAACAAAGCCTTTTTATCCCAAACTAGTTGGGGTAGGCTAGAAATGAAACTCTAAGGAGTCACGGTTCAGGCACGTGAATCGCCTTCTTCCACGTGTTTCTATCCAATGCAAATTCTCGAGGAACATTCCAATCTTTTAAATCTCTTTTGACCGCTTCCTCCCAAGTCAATCGTGGTCTGTCTCTTCCTCTTTTTATGTCTTCGATCTGATTCAATACCCCTCTTCTTATAGGTGCCTCCATAGGTCTTCTTTGTACATGTTCATATCATCTCAGATTGTGTTGGATAACTTTCTCTTCCATTGGAGCAACTCCAACTCTCTCACGAATGTATTCATTTCTAATCCAATCCATTCACGTATGGTCACACATCCACCTCAACATCCTCATTTCAGATACACTCATCTTTTGTATATGTTGTCTTTTAGTGGCCCAACATGTCCACAATATATACAATAACTTAAAATCCACCTGATTATTGGCCCTAAGCCCGGTTTAATATTGGTCGATTAGATTAGTCAGATTGAGCTAGATGGGTACACAGCTAAAACATATTTGTCTAATCGTTTACAAGCATATATTCAAAAAAATAATCATGTTAGTTTTTTTTGTATTCCACTTTTCACAAAATCTCCACCGAAATCCAACCTCCTTTAGTCCAAGGTCCAATATTAGAGACTAAACTGAAAGTGACAAAGATGTTGGTCTCTCAGAGGGGATTTTTGATGCTCGTGGATCTTTCAGAGGTTTGTTTCTTTACATTGAATAAAATCTAAGTCTAAGGTACCAAGATGATCCCAAAGTAGGATCGATAATAACAAAGTCTTTTGCCCCAAAGAATTGAGGCAAGATAATAATAAAAATACCTTAAATAACTTACATTGATGGTCATGGAAATCATCGTCGTTTCCTCTTCTTCGGTATCAATATATTCTATAAATCCTTTTGTGACAAGGTCCTGCCAACCTTCTTCTTGAGTTTCCTGTTGAAAAAAGATTTGCAGGTACAAAAACTAATGATTAAAAAAATGAACGAAGGGGGAAAACCATTCCTCGAAGGTTGCACAATGCATACCCTTTGTTGCAATGCTCGAATATCTCTCTTCTTTATTAGCAACCTTTGTTTCTCCACAATAAATAACGGACGACTACAGCGACCATAGTCTGTGTACAGTCTCAGCTCTTTCAGACGAATATCTCGTATAACTCCAACCTCAGTGTTAACATCAACCTGTGTAGTATTTGCTGATCAGTATTGATTTTTCACAACAACAAAATCATACCCCATTAATAACAGTGGCTCTCAAAGAAACATAATGTTGTTAAAAGACCAAAATGAGTGCACAAAAAGTGTGTTCATGTAGATCTCAGATCATGACAAGTTATTATGCATCACTTATGCTTCCAAAATTTTATCTTTTTTAAGATATAGTCACACCATGGATATTTTCCAAAAAAACAAGATCGCAGATATTGTTAGGTCAAGTTCAGTTATAATTCTTGCTAAAAGTTTACAATGCAGTTGGAAAACAGCCAATCAGTAATTCAGAAGGGGGGGAAACAAAACCATGACAAGGAACATAAGACCCCACCTGCCTCCTCAACTGTCTTAAGGTTTTCACCAAAAGATCAGGATTTCGGTGGATGCCAACCCAACAACCGTTAACAAAAATTTTAGTTGCATGAGGAATCACAGCAGGAGATATTTCCTGAAGAACAAAAAAGATTGTCTGAGGAAAATTCATATTATAAATAACCTTAACATACATCCAATTCAAAAAATAAAAAAACCTCAAAATTCTCAGTGCTCCACTCTTCCAAGAATTCTAATATAGGATTAGCAGCAGAACCCACTGTAATGTACACCATCAATGCTAAGTTTTTTACAAGACCGCAGGCCTAGAGGAACAAGAGGCAGAGCTTAAAATAAAAGACAGCCTTTTAACATGCAATCATGCATGTCATAGAAAGAAGATAAAATTGTCAAGCCTACTTGTCCTTCAGGGGTTTCAGCAGGGCACATCATGCCCCAATGTGAATTATGCAGTTGACGGGGTTTTGCTAATTTCCCTGCTCAACAAAACATTTGTAAGAAAACTTATAATCTGTATTAACAAAACGACAATTATGTCCACGTTTTTACCTTCACGTCCTATAGGAGAATTTAACCTTCGCAAGTGAGAAAGAGTTGATGCAAATGTCAAGCGATTCAACACCTACCAAAGGAAAAATACACCAACGAAGAGAGAGAGAGAGAGAGATATAAGCACATATTGGCTACAGAGTAGATTTTTCAAATGCAAAAAATCAAGGAACGGAGTCGTCACATGGGGATAACAGTTAGAAATATTTATATCAGTAGAAATGCAGCATAGGTCACATATCTGGAATTAATTACCTGTGAAACTCCTGCTCTGGTACCAGCCTGGTTTGCTTGGCCCCAGTTCCCAGTGGCAAGAGAGTATTTAAGACCACTCGTGATGGTCTTTGCTTTAATTGCAAATTGCAGGTTAACTTCCTTACCATTGTCAACACACTGCAATAGGAAATAGGTTAAGGTGTGAATATACATAGTAGAGAAGTTTACAAATGATAATACCACATAAATGACATAGGACAAACCTTCTGAACATATGACTTAACGTCCCTGGTCAATTTCCTAAACAACTGCATTAGCAGAGGCAGAAGTTAAATTGTTAACAATGGAGACTTGCGCATATAGACCTGTTGACTGACAATAGAATCTAACAGTCAGATAACAAACCATTCTAAACAATCCTCCTAGAAGAGGACCAGCAAGGTCCAATCTTTTGTTTCCATAATGATCTCTATCATCTTCCGGTCGGCGACCGAGGGCACATACTAAAAGCCTATGGATGATGTACCTGGTTGTGAACGGAAAGAATTACATGAAAACAGCCATCAAGGAAAATAACAGCAATAAAGAAAGGAACAGCTAATGTGTAAAGAAAACGTACCCAAAATAGTATGCTTTTTTGGTTTCACAATACTCTCCAACACCGACATGAGGTAACATTTCTTTCTGAAGGATTTCCCTTGCATATCTAGACAAGAAAAAAAATTGATGAATCTTGTAGTAATTGATTGAGGGTATTGTTCCAAAATGTGCAACTAGTTGTAAAAGTATACTTTATTCTTTTCTCCTTCGTGACTCCAACAGTAGCCCCTCTCTTGCCAATGTAATCCAAAGCCACCTAAGAAGAATGTGAATGTTATTACATTATAAGAAACAAACAAATTGACAGTTTGATGCCAGATGTATTCACCCCAAACAAGGCCAATAAGATGCATGTAACCACTTAATTTGCTATAAAGTAACCACTGTTTACTCCTAACTCCTAAGGAAGACTTCATGTAAGAAATTAGCATATTCAGTACCTATATTTTTATATCAGTGTGGCTACTCTATTATGTACAGCTAATAACCAAACTAAATGCATATAAGCTTTCTAATAGAAGGCATTCAGTACATATTCCACAATGTGTGCTGTTAGCAAAACTGGCACATAAAAGGTGAATTAATTTAAAACAAGTCAATGGTTTCTTTTCCACCAAGTACACAAAACTACAAAAGGCTGATATATTAATAGCCTGCTTGGATAGCAAAAGCAGGAGAGAAAAGGATTGAAAAAAGAAACACTAGGATAGGAAATGTCCGCAGAGAAGAGGTCACCGCTTATAACTTTCTCTCCCAAAATTTTATTGTGATTCTAGAATTTCGAGGTACAAAGAAGGTAAAAGAACAATATTCGCTTGGGATATTGTACAAAATCCTTTTTTCTCATATAATTCCTACCATCCTTTAAATGTAAGAACCCAATGTTCCCATGTCTAGTATACAGCCGATGAATAGACCGTTTTCTCTGATTTTATTTTCTCTAGCATCTTCGTTTAGTTGTTCAGGTCTCTATCCTAATGGTGGTCATATAAAAAATGTAAAAGAAAATATAAGAGGTTGAATCTACAACTGCTGAGAACAAAAGAAAAAAGCACGATAGACACTAACAGTCGGCAGCTCAATCAAAAGTTTGGTTTTTGTAAGAAGGTTTAATTGCAATATGTATAAAACAAAATTGTGCCTCTTATACTTCCACCGAAGTATTAGCATGTATGCAAGAAAATGTAACTTTTTTATTAAAAAATCACAATTTGGCTATACATGAGCATCCACTGCAAACACTATTTCTTTATATGCACAACTCACCTATAAAATATAAAAAGGACGAGAAGATATCTAGAAATAAATAAGGTAGAAGACAAAAACAAAAAGATACCTGCTGATTTTGGATTACAAAAGCTTCTTCCAAAGACGGTCGTAGTAGCTCCATCATTTGTGTGTCGGAGAAGTCATAGCAAATGTGTTCTAATATATCCTTATCGGCAACAAATCCCAAGGCTCGGAACACGATGATAATAGGGATATCAGCCCTAATATATGGAAGGGTAGCTCGTATGTATTGTCCTGAAGAACCCTGCGAAAAGACCCGAGTGTTAAAGCAAGATTTTGCAAGTAAACGACACCACTGTGGTATCCTCCAATCAAGGCATTATTATGTTGCAGTCAGAAAGGATTACAAATTGACAGTAAACACACACGAGGGCACTATAGTAATGAATATGTTGACAAATATCTTCAATAAAATAGATAAAACATGATGTGACTCACTCCTTTAGCACTGGTCCGTGAAAGCATCCGTACAAACATACTGCTTGCTGGCCTGTTTTGAGATTCTGCCATTGAACGAACTTCAGCCACATAGGCAAACTTGTTTGGCTGCCTCTTCTTAAATACATAAACATGATTGGTGCTCATTTTCTCTTGAGCAATAAGGACTTTCTCACTCCCATTAATAACAAAGTAACCACCCTGATCATAAGGGCACTCCCCAAGCTCAGTGAGGTCCTTCTCAGAATTCTGATAGAGCGTGCAATAACTAGACCGCAACATTATAGGGACCTATAACACACAAAAGTATATATAAGTTAAAACACAACTGAAGTCGTGACAGATTCCTAACCATCAGTAGGATGCTTTACCTTGCCAATAAAAACTTTGGCGAAATCATGGCTCTCTGCAACTTCTTCACAATCATGTCCTTTCTTTATAACTCTTTTAGAAACATCAACATACAAAGGAGCGGAGTAAGTCAGATTCCTTAATCTAGCAGCCTTTGGAAATAAGGTTGCAGTTTCCCCATCAGATTCAGTCATCATAGGTCGACTCACATAGATTTGTCCAAAACCAATTTTGTAGATTGTCTGGAGAGAAAAAACAAATTAAATCAGAAACTATATTCATCACTTCAGAAGTCCTAGTAAAAAAGAAGTGGTTATCCACGTAACACATATCCCAACTTCAAAATGAAGCAATTAATATGAAGATATATGTTAAGAATTATATAATTTAAAAAGGGATGTGACCATGGAAGTGATTTACTTCATCAATTAGGCAAATGAATCACTATTCATGTGACTTGTGAAAACCAGTTCCCTCAAAACCACCAAACTATTTGAACAAGATATCCACCAAACTAGAAGAAAAAGGAAAGCATTATAATACCTGTTTAAAACTTGCCAAGTAACCAGTTTAGGTATATTTTGAATATAAACAGCAAAACAAATGTCTGGCCAACTTTAAGTCCAATCATGGAGTAAATTAGCCGATCTTAAGATTCTTAGACTTATTTCAGCAGTGTAAACCTTAATTTCTGAAAGAAATAACCACATGAGGAATTGTTGTAGCAGTTTAAAGGAACCTAACCATTCCGTCCACCTAAACATATTGTATCGTCAGTATGCCCTTACAAATATCAACTTAAGCTCTTCGAGAAAAACATTTTATGTAGCAATGACTAGCTTTGTTACACAATGGCAATAAAACAGGCTAATGATCAGATCTAAAAGCTCAAATCCCTAAAGTTCACCAATCTAAACCTTAATATCAGATAGGAAAAAAGGGCCGGTAATTGCTTAGGAAAAGCAACACTCTGCCACCTAAATCCAGCTCAACAGATATAAGCAGAACTCCAGCTCCTTTTACCAATTTAACTTCTCAGCTGCCATTAATGTTAAACTGATCCTTCAAGAATAATGAACTTAAATGACCATTTTTTAGCATTAATCCTTATCTTCATTTCCAAGTCCAGGGGCTAAAGCTCCTTAGTCTTTCCCTGGGTGGGACCCATCGGTAATGCTAAGGACCGTCAAAATCAATAAAAAGTTAACATTCTATCTTCACGGATTAAATTTTCATTCTGCAAGGTTCACTCAGTAGGGGGAAACCCCCAAATACCTCCAATCCACAAAAACGTTTCGATTTCGGCACTGAAAATCCAAACCCGACTAGCAAGCTGTGGTTATCTCATCCCATCCAAAGTTCCATTCTTTCTTCACAAATTCCACCCGGAAAAAAAACCAAATTTCTCCAATCCACAATAAATTTTCAATTTCAGAACCAAAACCCCAACTAGTAGGCTGAGTTCATCTCATCCCATCCACAGTTTCATTCTTTCTTCATAAATTTCACCCCAAATTTCTCTAATTCACAATAAATTTCCAATTTTGGCACCGAAATTCCAACCAGCAAACTACGTTCATCTCATCCCATCCAAAGTTCGATTCTTTCTCCACGAAAAAGGAATTTCATTTTTGAAAATTTCCGGACCTCGACGAATTCGGACTGGCGAGTGGGGTTATGCTGGGACTCGGGGCGGATCTCGATCTCGTTACTCTCGTCGACGATCTCCTGCATGGTGTTCTGGATGAACTCGTCGAAGGAGTCGAGCTGCTGCCGCACCAAGCCCTTGTCCTCGAAGTAGGCGCTGATCACGGCCCACGCGTCCTCCTGTGTGATCTCCTCCTCCTCGTCTTCCTCCACCATCATCCCCGCCGCGTTCTCGTACTCCTCCATCGTCGGAGTTTTCCGGTCCCAAACCCTAGCGGATGGGGATGGGGGAATGGGGTTTGGGGAAGGGAATGAGGGCTTTTATACCTCTTCGTTGGAGAGATGACCGACTCTCGAGTGAGTGGAATGGGAATTTTGCATTTAGGTCCTTATGTGTGGTTTTGTTGCGACCAGGTTGTTCATCAACCCGTATGTTTAGGTGCTTATGTGGTTTGGATCTCACAAAAATTAAGAAAATTTGGAACTTAAAAGATATGATTTGACATCAAGTGAAAAACTGATTTTTTTTGTCTAAAGACTAAAGATAAAAGCCAAAAAATTATCTCACACTCAATTTTTTGCCTTTTCAGGGAAAAAATTAATTTTACCTTCCTCAAATCTTATTTGAAGTAGAAAGTATTGTAAATTCATCACTAAGAATAACATCACTTCAGGAAAACAGGAAATGCTCTTTTTTTTAGCTTTTGAGAAAATTGTCACTATTGTAGAAAGTATTTTTAACATAGGAGAGAAAAAAGTCTATTTTGTGAAAAATTTGATCAATTTTTTGGTCATCCAAACCCACTCAGGACATGGTGTGATTGGTTTGTTAGAAAATATATTGAAAGTAAGAAAACGAACTTCCAAAATGATTTTCTAACGATTGATTTGTTGGAACTCAGCTATCGTTTGGAAGAATTTGTCTGTAGAATCTGGTGGAATTGATTTTAAAAAATCAAGTGCTCTCGTAATCTCTCTAATCGAAAACAAACCCGCTTCCAGTCCCTGCAGATGGATTCTGATGCAAGAAGTCCATCTTGACCTCATCAAATTGCTTTATTTACCAAAATGTCGTTGGTCACTTATCCTTCCCCACTCAACCTCACTCACCTACTCGCAAGCTCACCCCTTAACTCAACTATCCTGTCCAGCATATCTTTCTAAAGTTGTCAATGGAAGTTGTCATCTTTAAATGAGGGTAGATATTGATATTTTTTTCCTCTCACATCCCATTTGAGTTGGAATATTTTTCAAAATGTCGTATCTTGCTTTGTTGTATCAGAGAAGTAAATTGGTCTCTCTTATGTTAGGTAGTGTCTTGTTTGCTTCAAAATTAGGGAATTTTATGATTAACGTGATGGTATGTCTGGTTGATGTTTTACTCCATGTTGTTGAACAAGTTAACTTTGTTCTTCTTGCCGGATGGAAGAAAATTTTCGGGGTTCTTTGTGCTGAGGAGGTTCTTGAGGTTGATGAAGAGTTGAAGAGGAAATGGTTACGTAATTTCAACTAAAATTAATTCTCAAACTAAAAGCAAATTTACCAAACAAAAAACTCTCAAAATCAATTCCCAACTAAAAGCAAATTTAATGGGGACACTGTGCAAAATCAGATTCCAAATGGAATCAAATTCGTGGAATTGTTGGTCAAACGTGACCTTAAAATAGTTCATAATAACTAAGTTGCGTGAGTTTCAAATCCTTATAAATTTACAATATGAATGACTTCCCACAACCTCATAATCCTTATAAATTATAAAATCCTTATAATTTATTTGGAAATCACGAAACAATTCTGAGTTTTACACTCACCACAACCTCAATGGAAGGTTAACGTTTTGCGATAACGGAGCCATGAGTTAGATAATTGGGAATTTTACATCCAGGTCCTTGTGTGGTTTTATCACAAAAGGATTATTTGTTGACCGTCTTTCGTGGAAGTTCAGAGGCGCTGAGATGATTGATGAGTCGTAGATAGGGTTGGCAACGGGTATCCAGAACCGATGGAACCGAACCAGAACTGGTAGTACCAGACCAGAATCGAACCGGGATAAAATGGATATGGGTCGGATCTGGATATTTAATTTCAGAACCGACCCGGATCCGGTTCGGATCCGGTTCTCACCGTTGGACCCGGATCCATAACCGGATCCGATTTATTATTATATTAAAAAAAACTTAACCTAAGAACTAACCCTACACTCACTGCACAACACAAACCCGCTGCCTCCAGCTTCTCCCTCTCCCACCCGCTGCTGCTGCCTCCCGCTCTCTCCCCCCTCCCACTCGCAGGCGCTGCTGCCGCCTCCCTCTCCCTCTACCTCACCCACTCGTTGTTGACGCCCATGTTGGCTTTTTGGCCTTAATCTATGTTTTGATGATTTAATCAACCTAATCATAATTATGATCATGTAGAGTAGCACACATGTTGCATTGCACATATATTGCTTTGTGCTAACCTCTACAGGTGATCAAGAGTCAAGGAAAAAAGGAAAATCAAGTCAAAACATGTAATCAAGCTCTTTTAAAGACATGTATTTTGTATTTTCTTTGAGTCTTAGGAACTTGTGTAAATTGAGCAGACTTGAGATAAAAACTATTTAAACACACATTAGGTTCCTTATAGAAGTCACACACGAAATTTCACATAATTTGGACTTCAATAGATCACTCAAACTTAGACCGGAAAACACTAAACATGAACCCTAACAGTCTGTCCACATTCGGTCGACCGTAACAGACCGTTCGGTCGACCGAGTGAACAATTACCCTGTTTGTGTTTTCACTGCCCGGTTTCGGTCGACCGTATATGCCCTTTTGGTCGATCGTATGAGCTTATTTTTCCGACCGTTTATTTTGTCGTATTATACCCAACGGTCGTATTCATATTAACCCAAAAAACCCCAAATATATTTCATGTATCGGTCGACCGAGGACCTTGTTCGGTCGACCGAATATATATCTCTTGACAAACCTGAACCTCCTGGACAAAATCGGTCGACCGCAAGACCTTAGCTCGGTCGACTGAATTGATCATTGTTTGTCAACCCTAAAGTGTCTGGTGCAAATCGGTCGACCGAACACTTTTCGGAGTTCGACCGATCACTTAAGTGTACCTAAATTGTAGCGTTGGGTGGTCGACCGTTACCTAACCGGTCGACCGAACTGAGTTCAAAACTCCCAAACGGTCGACCGTTCTGACCGATCCGGTCGACCGAATTAACTCAGAATTGGGTTCTGCGAGTTTCTGTTTTGTGTATCCTACACCAACACTCATCCAATCAACCCCACCGGATCAATTCTCTCTTATGCCTATATAAAGAGTTGTAAAACACATTTTAACACAACTCTCCCACTACTACTTGTCCAATACATTAGAGAGAAACTCCCAAAGTCAAATTTCCTCAATCCAACACTCCAAGCCTACACTTCCACACCTTAGCATCAATTCAACATCATAAGCTAAGTGTGTTCAAGTTAGAGAGTGTATTTCACTCAAGTTTTCGTTTGTGAAGAAGCAAGGACTTCGGTGAAAGCCCAAAGTGTTCCTCTCGGATTGTGGGAGAAGAAAGCCAAGCAAACGAGGGTGTTCGCGGTGCTTGTTTTTTAAAAGGCGTTCTCTCCCGGCCCGGAACGGGGAGTGGATAGTGAAGTTGTGAGCGGAGCTCGAAGTGTCGAACGGAACTTGCAAGAGAGGACGTAGGCGGTGGCCGAACCTCTGTAAAACCCCCGTGTCCATCGTGGTTTGCATTATCTTCCTTTTTACTTGCTTGTTTGTTAGTCTAATTACGCTGCATATCTTTGATAGATCAAACAAGTAGATAATTAGGATTAATTGTGATTAGTATCGTGACTCATAATCCACACGATCCAACAGCCTACACTCTCGCTCCCTCTCCCAAGTCTGACTCTCCCTTGCCCCAAACCATGAAAAACTCTCACTCCCTCTCCCGCCGCCTCCACTCCCTCTCCCAGTCGCAACCCACGAAAAACCCTAACCCACTCCCTTGCTGCCGTCTCCACCACTCCCTCTCCCTCTCCCAAGTCCCAACTCTCCCTTTCCACTCTGGTGGATTGTGATCTGGGAGACGAAGACTTTCCTCTCCCGGTCTCCCTCTTCCGTATCCGCCTCCCTCTCCCGGTCTCCCTCCTTCGTCGTTGGGGAAGAATCAAGTTGTCGCTTCCTGGGGTAATTTTCTTTCCTTTTTTCTTTGATTTTCATTAATTATTTGGATTTGTTTTTAGTTGTTGAGTTCGTTGGGATTCTGGAATTCTGTTATTTGTAGAATGTCAATTGGATTATTAGTGTGAATCTTGAAAAATAAAGATTTTCTTGTAAGAATGACTTATGTAACTTTTACCACTTCCAATCTGAACCCATGAAGCACATTTTATTCTTGAGTTTTGAGAATTGAAATGTGGTCAAAAATCAAATTGTGGTTCATCAACAGACCCAAGAGAATATATAACACAGTTGGATCTACTAACGTTCATGTAAGTGCATTGGAGAGGTGTGGGTAAACCAAGTTTTGCAAGAAGTGAAGGTGATGATTATGAGGGTAGTCCTCGTGATTTCATTATGGACAGATTGGAAAAAAAAGTTTATTACATTGAAGGTCGTTTTTCAGGAAATGTGGTGAAGTGCTATTATCTTGTACTTTTTGGTGAATTTGTGCAGGTAGAAGAGGTTTCCAGGCAAATGGAGATTCTTGGATTGTACTTGGAACAAAGAGGACTAACATTGCCAAAAGGCTATATGCGGGGTAGAGTGGTGCTTCCTAATCCAAACTGCAGGTGTGTTTGGAATGTTTTCTGTTATGACTTTTTTTGTCATTATAAACAATGATATCGTCATCTTGCATGATAGAGTCACAAGCTCCATTAGCAGCACGTATTGATGATTTGATGTAATTCGAGCATGGTGAAGAAGAATGACCTTTGTAACAATTTGTCTTTCAGTTAACTTTTTTATCTGTCCAAATCTAGTTAGTCTCTTGTTATTTGTTTTAATTCATTTCTTATTTGTTTTTGACATTGAAGCTGCGTTTTCAGAGATAAGCGTGCTTCAATATGCAACAATATCATGGATGCCGATATCCCATAGAAGAGAGTATAGAAACTAAGGTTTAATTTGATTAATGTTATCTTGTATAAATTATAGTTTGTATTTGGTTGTATTTTGTTGTAGTTGCTGCAAACATGCCTAAACACCAGTTATGTTGAATTTCTGATTTCATTTTCTGTTTTGGAGGTTGAATTTAAGAGTTTGGTTGTTAAATTCTTAATTTGCAACTTTGTTTTGGTGCTCAAATCGGTCTGCTGAGTTATGACATCTTGTTTGCAAATCTAAAATAAGACTAACTCTAATCATATATTTTTAGTTCAAATAACATGTATGATTGCAAGTTTAATATATTAATTGCAATTAGGTTTTAACAAGTTCAGTAAAGTTGTTGGGGAAATTTAGGTAAATTGAATACATGTAAATTTAGGTAAATTGATTATAATACATGTAAATTTAGGAAAATAGAAGAAAAACATATTTTGCATACCGGATCCGGTTCTTGGTACCCGTGAACCAACCGGATCCGGTTCTGGGTACCCAAGTTGGGAACCGATCCGGATCCGGTTCGGTTATGGGTCCAAATTTATAAAACGGATCCGGTTCCGGTTCTCCCAATACCCGAACCGGAACCGATCCGTTGTCATCCCTAGTCGTAGATATATGAACCGCAAGTTTGACAATTAGGAATTTGCATCTAGCCCCTTGTGTGGTTGTGACCCGCGATTTCATCAACTGTTGTTTGCGGAAGTTCAGGGTATTGAGAAAAATGGTGGAGATTAGACCTGTGACTTGGGTCGACGCGGCCTATTAGCACAACAATTATAATAGTCGTTGGCAATTATTATTTATAATTATTAAACTACACATCTCCCATCCTATATAAACTCTCAACCCCTCTCCTTTTCTTGACACTAAATTCCTTCAACTCTTCACGCATCTTCTAAATATCTCTAAGCATTCTCTCTATTTGCTCTGATTTTGTTGGAAATCGGTCGAGTTTGAGCTAAATCTACAAACATACCACTGACCACTCGATTTCGCAACTCCTCCACTCTTCATTTCTCAAGCTTTTCTAATCTTTTTAGTAGTTAATTTTAATTCATCAATCATCATCATGACTTTCTCGTCTATGAAAATTCACTTTTTGTTTGCATATTTACTAATTTCCATGACTTATCACCTGAATCTCAAGATAATAATCATCCCATCCTCTTTGTCCACTTAGACTAAGGTTAAAAGTACTAGAAAAAGAATTAGCAAAGTATGGGATGATTTGGAAGAAGGAAACTCGTGAGGGTAAGCTAATTGATATTTGTAATTGATGTGATAAAAAACTTATGGCTAAGTCAAGTGGAGGAACCGATCATTTAACTAGATATTTAATTTCATGTAAATGTAAAACATTTAATTTCATGTAAACGTAAACACATGCATCATCGGTAATGGATTCACGTCAATCGGTTTTAGACACAACTAGTGGAACTTTAAATTTCAGAAAATATTTATCTTTAATTTTTGTTTATCTTTTATTATGAATCGTAGATTTAAAATTAGTTGTTTACATGTTTTCTTGAAGAAAAATTAAAAAAATGAATTATGAAAATTTCCAAAAACATGTAGATAATTGTAAATCTTTGTTAAGCAGATATTTTGAAGAATATGAGAGACTACATAATGTAAATCAAATATGTTCAAATATTACTAGTTCATCATCACAGCCACCTACAACTGCAATGAATCCAGATAATGACGACTCCCAATGGAATTGATTAAGTTAAAAAAATTAATGCAAGATGCAACACAAAATGAATTAACTGGATATTTAAACACTAAAATGTACTTAAGTACTGCTGAGTTAAAAGTTTTTGATGTTTTAGATTAGTGGAGAAAGAACTTAGGTAGGTTTCTACTAGTCTCATTGATGGCACGAGACTTATTAATTTATTATATACTTCGGCGTCAATTGTGACGTCAGAGTCTTTATTTAGTGCATGTAAACGTGTGTTGACTGACAAGAGACAAAACTTCTCTGACAAGTCAATCTAGATGAGGGTATTCCTGAAGGATTGGACGAACATTGCGGAAAGAGTGCAAAACATGAATCATAACAAAAACAACGATGAAGATTGAAGACAAATTAGCTAAGTCATTCTGTTTAGGAGTAATACCCTTAGGATTTTTCATTACTATTTAGGTTTAGCTAGTCTTCGGATTTTTTTCATATGTAACCAATTATGTATTTATATTGTTTCTCGATTTGAGTCAACAATTATTAATAAATAAATTGGTTATTTTAAGGAAAAAGAAATTGTGTTTGTGTTTGTTAATTCAATTGTGATTGTATACTTCAAATTCAAAAAAAAAAAACTACCAAAAAATTGAAACCCAGCCCAAAAAAATCCAACCTGACGCCCTCAGATCCAGCCTGACCCTGTCGGGACAGCCCAGGCTTGGCCCGTGCCGCGGGCTATGCCCGGCCCAGGGGTCTAGCATGACACTTCACGGGTTGTAGGTATAGTGGACATCCGAACTGTGAGTTGGACAGTTGGTAATTTGCAACTACATCCTCTAAGTTTTTGTGATTGGGAACTTCCTTGAATTTAACCGATAGAAGGTTTGGGAACCGGACCGGACCAAGTTCAGTTCGATCCGGTTCCAACCAGATCAGACTGAGGTTTGCTACTCCTAGTCACAGGTTATTACAGATGTAGAGATCGAATCCATGTCTAAACCCTCACTCAACTAGTCTCTGTACTAGGTGGGATACACATTGTGTTTTAGGTCGTGCACTATTAAGCGGCAACCTTCAATGTAAATTGTTCATACAAATAGATTAATTAGAAGGGACTATAACTTCTACACCCCTACTATAAGTTCTGAACTTTAAGAGTTTTTTGGTTGATAGCTTATAAGTATCAAAACTATAGGTAGTGAACTTAGAACTTGCATTTTTTTGCTAACTCTGCAGCTTGATGGTTGGAACTTTATGGATTCAAAGGTACCTTAAAATGATGTTCATATCATTTTCAAGCCTGTGTTTGTAGGTAGATGTCTGCTTTTAGCTTTTTACATTGCATCGTCAGTGTTAAAATTTATAATGCATTCATGTTTACGTTGACAGGAAGTTGTGTTCACATTTTCTATAGTGGATACAGATTACAATAGCTTTGAACTCATAACTGATTACTGATTCATGCACTTGTAAACATAATTTATGTAAAAGCATATTTGAAGCACAAACAGAAACAATAACATTCTCCCAGATTTTTTGATTCCTTTCAATTCAGACAGAAATCGAGATTTAAGAAACTGCATTTCAAAAATCCTCCTTAAGGTCAGTCACTACATTTTTGACATAATAACCCACATGTTAAGACAAGCTGGATCAGAGCAGGCAAACTCCAAAATCTAATCCACGTCTCAAACATTCAAATGATGTTCCACCTACCACAGCCTTTATTGCCATCATAAAATACTGACAATATAGAAGTAGCTATACACAGCCCCAACATTCAAATGGTAGCCAGTTATCAGGGCAGGGCTTTCAGCTGCCTAGCACCCTGCAAGGATCGAGTTGTCCGCTACAATAACTAGATGAGACGATGGAGAGCTCTTGCCTACCCTTCCACTCCTCGCACGGCTTTAGAAGGATGGACGTCTCAACGGCGGCCGAGTCCATGCGCAACATAATCTTGTAGTCCTCGTCTCCAAAGTCGGATATAGCCTTTGCTTTCTTGTCCCACGGATTCCACACAACTACTTTGCGATGTGAAAAAAATAGATTAGTTCCACCAATGGTGACATTTTAATCATGTCGAGATGCTTCAGAGGAACAATATGGTGGGTGAGAACAAACCTGCGTCAGGAAGGCCTTCCTTGCGTAACACCAACGTTCTCTTCTTCTCGTGATCGATAATAGCTATCTTCGGAGGGGTACCAAGATAAATATGATCTACCTGAGAGGATAAGAAAGCAAAAGGATCCATCATATTTAGAGCTGAAGTAGTTTGTTGCTTCTATTGATGTCGTATGTTTGAAGCAATGTTTAATTGTTTATGAAATATATATATGAATTACCTCTCCATCGAAAGTGATTGCGTCGGCTTGTTCCGTGAATCGCTCCCTTTTAGACAGGTTATCCAAATAGTCCAGCGTCTCTAGACCCTCAACACGCACCTCACTGAAAACGGGACTGATTATGCAACACGCGACACTATTACCTCGATGCCCTTCAACCGCTTTACTAGTATGGGCAGAGGGCAATGAAGCTAAAATTACATGCATGATGGAATTATCACAACAAAAAGACAGAACATGGTCGTTAATTAAGAAAAATAAGGCGAGATCAAAATGCTTTATGTAGGATGGCACAGGCGTTCGCAAACCTGATATCTGAAACGGACAGGTAATTTTGCAAGGCAAATGTGAATGTAAAAGGCTTGCTGTCAGTATTCCTCACCCGAGGGATCATTATCAGCTTTCCGGGACCCAGAATAACTCTAAGCCGCAACTCAAAGCTGTATGGATACAGAAATGTGCAGAAAAGTCAATTTCATGTTCTTTACAAATTGCAGGATAGGTAATATTTAAGTGCTTGCCTGCGAGGCCATATCTTTAGATCTTCATCGGTGGATTTCAAAATAAGATCGACGCATGAGTTCGTTTTTGGAGGTGGAAGGGGCGATGGATCATTATCTAGTTTCCACAATCTATTCCTTGCAAATCCATGCTGATCCAGAGAGCCAAAATCACCAAACTGAAAAAGGATACAGTGATGATTGATGCCTTAGGTAGATTAGTAATTTAATAATCACTAATCACACACACAGAATTTGTACCTGAGGAAAGCAAATAGATATCCCTCCCTTGATGAATTTAGAGGGCTTCAAGCTGGCCTGACACACACCAAACAAAGCATGACCAATTAATCACTTGAGTTATAAGCGTTTGACTGGAGGGTAAAACGAATTCCCATTGATTTAAGAACAAACACATCAACACAACTAGAATAAAAGGAAATGTCCACCTAAACAAGAAAAAAAGACACGCCTAAAAAGAAATAATAGATCTCATTTTTATGCTTAATGATGACAATAACAAAAATTGACTTCAAATTAGTTGGGAAAATTAGAAATGAACTTCAACAAGAATCATGGTTCCAATATGTGAATCGTCGCATTCCATGAATTCATGTTCAAACCCAATCTTTAGGTACATTCCAATAATTTAACACTTTTTTGACTACTTTCTTCACAAGTTAATTGCTCTATTGATGTCTCTCCTTACAAGTTTTCATACCCAAAGCCTTAAAAAATGCAACTTACTTTCAAGAACAATAGATAGGGACGTAGGGTTTCCAAAACATATTGTTCTAATATATAGAACTAACATTTGTAATCATAGCATATTGTTCTGTACGACTGTACCAAAACATATTGTTCTAACATATAGCTTTATTTTGTGCTTATAATTGTCTGACGACTGTTCACTGTTGTCACACAAGTTGTGAAATAACAAAAGGACAACTTAATTTGATAAAATTGAGCATTTCCCCAACGAAAAAAGAGGGATGGTACTCATAACATTTAATATTGTTGCGATAGCTCCGAATTACACAAATTAGCACAAGGGCCATATAATGGAGACATGGACACACATGCACAAGAATTAAACTCTAGAGGCTATTTTGATCTAATGCGAGGTGCATGGGATGAGCATCCTAGTTGCCTAGTAGTGGAATTTGATGTGACCTTATAGAAGTTAACAAGCATCTACTTGGAAGCAGGGAAAACATACTGAAGTAGAGGGAGACAACTACCTTATTACTCATGAAAAGTAATTTTTCACGTCGATCATTCTTCCATGAGATGACTTGCCCTCCATGCAAAAGAATCTGAAAACATTTAAGATAGACAAAGCACTTAAGCAAGACAAAGCACATGGTAGTGTTCTTCTCCACCAAATAATCATAACTTGTAATTTACTATGTAGCCCCAAAATTACGAAAAACATATCTAAAATGAAAAACCTATGTTTGGATGGATCTTTTTTATTCATTTAGGTATTTAATTCTACAAAGTACCATCAAGATAGTGACATTAGTTTTTTAATCATCACCTAAAGTCCAAACCTTACCTTATTAAACCCTCGTCCTCCACACCGAACAAGTGAAGCTTACAACTAACTAAATACCACAAGTGAAGCCTACAAGTAACTAAATACCACGTGGAATATTCGAGTAGTGACCGTTTCATTTGGTGCATTTTTATGGGCCTTAATTTCTGAAAAATTATGTGAAAATAACATCAATTCTTATTCCTAATTCCCTAGAAGTCGTGGAGATGGGGTTCGCAGGTAATGTTCAAGTCAAATCAATATACAAACCATCACTGTAAGGATTCGGAGCTAACCTAAACCCAAGCTTAAAATATGGGTTGAAATTTCAAACCCGTAATCTCTTAAATAAGTTAACAGTTAATCGACGATGATCCGTTCTAACCGACTCAACCTTTTCCCAGGTTTAAAAGGAAAAGAAATAAAAACTACAATCATTTCGCAGGGTTACATGGAAATGTTTTAAAAGAGATGAATAATTGACAAATATAATAATTATATATTACCACTATTGGTTTATGTGTATAACTTTGAAAACATTTAAGATAGACAAAACACTTCAAACAACAAGTTAAATCTGCATCTTTGCATATAATTGCCAAAATTAAAAACACATATAGTATGCAATTAACTAAACTTACATGCAAAAAAGAAAGACTTTTCAATAGAGAAACGACACCCCCAAATCACCAGAAGATCAAACCAACTCGAGAATAAAAAATGGGAAGATCAAAATATAAAACAAACCTCTGCAGACGACCCGCTGGGTTCTATCATTAAAATTTTAGGCGCCCCATCACCTTCCTTGACCAAACTCCAAGTCATATTCCTGCCCTGCACACAAAAAACAAAACAAAATTCACTTATCAAAAATATATATAAAACCATTCCAAATCTCACAACACAACATTAAACAAAACCCTCAACTGACATAAGTCCTACTAATTTCAGGACCAAAATCACATAAAACCACCAGTTGAAGACCAAAACACCACTCTTCCCCACCAAAACCACTAAATTCCACCCAAACCAGTCCAAAAAACTATTGGGTCATCGTCAAAATCAAATCTTTCCACCCCACCCAAAAACCCAAAAAACAAAACCCTAGTCCGCAACACAACCCGAGTTACCCGACGACCAAAACCCCAATCTTTCCCCCGAAAAACCACAGATACCACCCAAACGCACCCGAAAACCAAATGGGTAAGCGTCAAAATCAAATCTTTAGGTCTAAAACACTACCTTTTGAAGGGGGGGTCCGAAAGCAAAAGCAGAGAGAGGTGGGTGTAATAAGGGCTTCTCTCCAACTGTTGTGTTTCCTCCCACATGCTGGACACGTGGCGGTGGATTAGGGGGTGGTGTGGGAATGGACGGCGGGGATGTGGTTCGCGGTAGATATCGGAGAAAAGTTGATTTGTGTGGTGGTGACACGTTGGGAGATTCTGACGTTGAAGTGCACATTCCATATGAAGACAGTGTTGACTGATGGGGACAAGATGGGGGATTAGATTAGTGAAAATGATTGTGCAAATTGATGTTGCAAGTTAGTGACCTTTTGTTTTTGTTTATGGCTTTGTTTTTATCGCTCTCCCACGTAGATTGGTTCTAAAATCATCCTGTGAATCACTTAGTTAGTGACTTTTTTGTTTTTGGTTTATGGCCTTGTTTTTGGTTTATGACATGTATTTAGATTGGTTCTAAAATCATTGTTTTTATCACTTAGTTTGATGTTGCATTCAATTTTATCACGGAGGATTGTATACTTTTAGTGTTTGGTAATCTATTATTCTATAATTTTTACAGTTCTGAATAAATATGAGGTGGGTTTCAGATGTTGATCGATCCATGCAACTATGACATGTTATTCGATTTACTGTCTTAACAAAACTCATTGTATATTTTTAGTGTTTAGTAACACAATATCATTTTTTCTCGTGTAAGACTATTCTCTAATAGTTGTAATAATAGTTGATGGGTTGTCAACTCTGACTCGATTCAATAAAGACTCACCCCCGATTTAGATTGAAAATAAAGGTGTTAAGTGAAAATTAAAAAAATCCTCCGATTCAGATTGGAAACGAGCCGACTTGAACTCAAAATTGCTCAAGCTCAACTCAACTTCAGATTTTTATAGGTAATTTGTATTTATTTTTTGGTATTTACTACTAATAATACAATAATATGTAAGACTCGTAATTTTAACTTGACTCGTTACGTCACAAAGAAACAGTAAAATTAAGGTGATATTTTTCGTGTTTCACAGCACACCTTATTATAATTATATTATATATTTTATGTGATATTATATGATTATAAGGAAAATAATCATGTCCTTTTCAGTATTTATGTTTCACAAGAGCATTTACTGATTGTAGTAAAGAAACTGTGTGGATTATATTTGAGAATAATTGTCTTTACATAGGCCAAAAGTGTTCATGGTCGCACAGGGGAAAGATTTAACTTACCGATGGATATAAAATTATTATTGTTTATTATATAAAATAAAGAAAGGCATTATTCTTTAAGCAAATGTAGCCTTGAATCTTCAATTTACTGATTTTCGTGAGAAAAGGCCAACAAGAGTTAAACCAGGATAATTCTAGAATTGTCCTGCCTACAAACAACAATTTCACATTTATGCAAGAAAAACAAAAGCAACAATAATAATGTCGATAAAGTCAACAACTCATTTTCAATCCCATAATTCTTTTCCTCCCCTCAAATGTCCATCATCCAACGAAAAACTGTCGCAAGATATGGATTCTTGAAAATCATGTGATGATGAAGACACCTGAACAGTTCCAGTAAAGACAAAAAATCTCATGTGGGCCCCACTTCAGAAGCAAACATGCTTCTGTCTATCATGATTCTTATCTTGCTTTAACAAATCGTTGGTGTCAGTTTCTAAGCTTTGAGATCATAATCACCAAGTTGAAACTTGAAAGTTATGGATGGTTAGTTCCAGAAGTTTTTTTTCTAGATTAATTCATAATGGGGCATTAATGTTACCACTTGCAATAGAAAGATTCTGAAGAAAGAACATGTTTAAAGCATAAACATAAGTGGAAATCTACCTGTCAACTTCTTTAATTAAGCCGAGTAGTTATACTTCAGAAATGGTAAGATGGACAGTAGATGAGCATAGAATCTAATTCCAAAGCTTAATGTGCTTCAATTGTTCGTTGGATGTGTTTCTACAATGCCCCTATCCATTTAAAAAAAATTGTACTAAAAAACTCCAAAGTCTCAAAAAGCATGAAATGACGTGATCGGGTTGGTCTCAAACTCTCTATGTTAGAGAAGTCCACGCGCAGATGAAGACACGAGACATTATATAGTCATCATCCAGTATTGGACCAAACAAGATACTTGATTGAGCAGGTTTGTGAACTTGCGACAGGCTGGTCATGTACTAGGTCGTCCAATCCACACTTCGACTGATATTTGATCCATTAGGTGACATATACAATATATGTAATAATAGTTATTTTTAAAGGGGAGATCGTTAAACAAAACATCCAGTAATGTATCTTAAACAAGTAAAACAGGCCAAGTAAGTTCGCAAAATTCACAGGTCACAACAAAGCTAAAATCACTACACCCATAAGGGCACAAAGAGGAACTTATATCAACAAAAAACTTGTTATGATTAACTTATCAAGGTGTCTAAGTTGATCATCAAAGAGTTTCGTCCAGTGGCAGGATGCCCATTCGATTTGCAGCAACTAGCACAAAATACATACACAGCGAAGGGATACGAACATGATAAACATCACCAAACTAAGATGTCCACAGAAAGCCATGCAGCTCTATCGAACTTTTTATTTAATGTTACAACCAGTAGAGAAAGAAAGAGCACACATAATAGACGATGAGAAGTTAGAGCTTCGCAATCATAACGTTTTGTATGGGTTTGGCCGTCCCATTTTCCTTCAAATCCATGTCTAAGTTATTAGGAGGAACGTCCACGGCTGGGGAGCAGTTGAAGAAACCATGAGGCTGCAATGTATCGAAATCAAAACGTAAGAAGCCACGCCGAGATATTCACTGAAGTGAAAGGAGAACAACACAATGTTCAACGTAAGGAAATGATTCATACCATAAGAGTAAAACCGATGTGTTCCACAGGCATAACGGGCCAGTCTTCTAAACGAGGAATGTGCGTAATTCCAAAGACATACCTATAAGAATGATATCGACAAAGTAACAAGATGAATATCAAGGGCTATCAAAATTCACCTTCGTGAAGCATAATTTTTACTATTCGAAACAACCTCTCCAATGACAAATACAAAATACCATGACCAGTGCACAAGCTGGATGGCTCAGTAAACATTTAAGAATACGTGGATGACTCAGTAAACATTCTAGTTATCACATGGAACTGATATCGAAAGAACTCTGTAATCACATTAAAATCGGAGTACCACACTGTCAAAAAAATTGTGTGGTGCTGAAAAAATAGGCCAGGTGATTTCTAAAATGAAATTTAATATAGCTTCTAAGAAATGGAAGACTTGCATGTGGAATTTTTTATACCAGAGAACAATGTCCGCTTCCTCCAGAGATCTGTTCTGCTTCACCCACGTAGCCAACCCTTCATTGATGCGAGGATTTTGGTTTGGGAATTCACCACCAGGATACAGTTCATCATTTTTGTACTGTGTAACCCAGAGGTTATGCTTTAAGAAGGCAGCTCTTCTCAGAAACTTTGCGCCTGGACCGGCTAATGGCAAGCAATTTGAACCTGGAACTAACTTATATCCAGTAGGCTGACCAGTTCTATTTACTGTTCTTGTATTCCTAACCTGAAATAGGACAAAGGAATGCAGTGTGATAACTAAAAAAGCATTATGATAATCTTTATTCACGTTATAACTACAACTTAGTGATAAATAATTATTTGAAGTATTCTGTCAGGAAAAAGAAATGAAATGTAGCTACAGATATTGCAACAGTATGGATGAAATAAAACTCAACCAAATCAAATGATTTCTGCACTTAAACTTGAAATATCTCGCATAATTTATTTTTTATCATTCATAGAGTAAAAATGATACAAGATGTGATAAAATCAAAGAAAGGAAAACCGAACAAAACAGAAAGTCGGAAACAGGATTCCGACACAGCCATGACAGAAACGAAATGTCCAAAATAAATCCACAAGATGTTGGGAAAAACAACATAAAAAACTCGTAGTCACCCAACAAAAACCGATTCTAAAACAGAAAATCCACTGTAATCCCCGAAGATTTCAACCACAGGTAGACATTCCGAAAAGTCTTTTGTCAAATATCCCCAAGTACAATTCTCTTGTTATCAAACAGTAGTCTACTACGTGCCACCCAAATATTCCATCATAAGGCAAGAAGGTCAAGAGTTCCAGCTTCCTTGACATGACCTTTAGGAATGTCCAAGATCCAGTTAAACCAAAATTCTCTAAAATCTTCATCCACGTCAATCATACCCATGGCAAGCTTAGAAGCAAACTTTTCCAACATAGCTCTGGTAATCTCACAATCTCTGAAAATGTGATCATTATGCTCTTTCTCCACTAGACAAAGTGGGCATCTACTAGTCAAGCACCAACCCCTAGATTTTAAGACGACCTCCGTCAAAGTCTTACCGTGAAAAATCAACCAAGTGAGGAAACAAATTTTCGGTGGAACATTCCTGTTCCAAATCAGCGACACGAGATCTAAGGACGGCCCTTGGCCAAGAAGAATATGATAGAGGGATTTGACCGAGAAGGAAATGTTAGATCATAAATTTCAAATAAGGGAATCAACAACAACAGCAATAGAGATAGAACACGATTTTAACAAATCCAAAAGAGCGCAAAATTGAAAGGATTCATAGTCCATAAAGGGCCGGGAGAAAGAGAAGTTCCAAACCCACGCCTCTTTATCCACCGCTAGCCTATAAAGTAGGGGAAAATAACCATAAGAGACGATTGACCACCCCATCTCCTACAAGTCTACAACACATCTCATTCCCAATTTTACTACATCTTCCCCTTCAAGAACACCATTCCACGAGCCTATTATAGTTTTGATATGTTCAGGGAACCATTCAGAAGAGTCACGGTAGTATTTATCTCAGATTACACGCTTCCACAGTGGTGGATCAGGGTCAGACATACCTGACATTCTCCAAATCCATTTACCTAACAAGGTTTGATTAAAAGACTTACTATCTCGAATACCCAGACCCCCTCGAGATTTTGGTTGATACACAATCTTCCATGGGACAAGAGGGTAACCCGAGTTTTTCTCACCCTTTCCTCCTTTCCAGGGGAAGTTTCTTTGTAGGCTACTCATTTTATTTGCTACACTTGTTGGGATCACAAAGATTGACTTAAAATATATAGGTAAGTTAGTCAAAACAGATTGCATTAACGTCAAACGCATAAATAATGTTGTCATTCTGACATTATTGACATTAGCTTGCCAAAAACTCAGCTTCTTGAGAAAAATGAACATAAAGGGAAAAAGGAGGAAACTCACTTAGTGCTAGAAGTCAAGGCTAAATAATGACCATATAGATTATAACTCGGTGAAAAAATAAATTTTCATGGCAGACCACAAAAGAGAGAATGCATGGAATGTCTTACAATCCAGTGACGTGCAGATAAGGGATTACAATCTCGCGTTGCTTGCATTTCAGACCTCAGAAGCTCTTCCTCTGGATAGAATGCATTGTCATGGATATTTGTCTGACCTGGTTCTTCAACCTTGACATTGACCTCGACAACCTAGTTTTATAAGATCACAAAACCACCGAATTCATGAAAATGATCAGACCACAAAGATTTTACTTTGATGAAATGATCTAGCAAAAGATTATAGTAAGATGATGAACCAAAAAAGAGCAAGAAGATGATCTATATCAGTACAGTGAGATCTGTAAGAAACAGTTGTACTTTGTTGATCACGCAAACGACTAAATTCATGAATCAAAAGATGTTTCTTTAATGAAATGCTCTAGCAAAGTATCATTCTAATGAATAACTCAAAAGATTCAATATACCTGATTAAGGCCTTCAGAAGGCTTAGAATCAACAGACATGTTCATACGGGCAATAAAGAAATGCTGATGGGCCGGTGCATACAATCCTGGAGCAATCATCGTACCATATTTTCTAGTTTCACCAGGCTGCAATGCCCCAACACTTAAAATTCCAGTCATCTTGACTTCAGCTTCAATTTTGCCATCCTGTACAAAAAAGAGCAAGTGGTTGTGTTGTGCGTGTTAACAGAGATAAAGTAAATTTTCAGTAGCAAATCCTGGCCCCCCTCTGGCAGGAGATATATTGTTATCATGATGGATGACTGGAAAAAAAAACTTGACAAAGAGATGCACCAGATTAATTACTTAACCAACATCTCTAACTTATCAAAGCAAAATCTGTAAAAGCAACTTTGAAGTCCGAACTGAGAAGAAAGAATAACAAGTACGCAACAATCAGGCATATGATATTATAAAAAAAAGCAGGCATATTACAACTTGACAACCAAAGGATTTAGGTATCAAGGAGCACTTAGTAAGAAAGACATTTTAATCACATGCAAGAAAAAAAACAGAATACAAGTGTACCATGAAAAACTTGCCTGATAGAAATGCCAATAGAACCCATACTCATAATTTGCAACAGTACATATGCATGACACGGTTAGTCGCCTGGATCGCCTCACTTCAGCTAATCCAGTTCTCCAATCCTGATGCTTCCATAGAATACCGTGATCTTCTTCGTGTAAACAAACACAATTCTCAATCGTTTCCACTCCACCAGTAAAATTTGTAAAATGGGCATCAAAATATTTAATATAACCCAAGCAGTCACATCCCTGTAAAAATGAAATGCATTTTTTTTAAAATTTACCTGTCTCAAAGTTCAACAACTCAAACCATAGAATAGAAGTATAAATCATCTCACCCTTTTAAGAGAATGTGCATTCTTGCCAAGCCCATCTTCGCCAGCATCAAATGCATTCTTTCTATAATGTGGATCATTAGGATCGCCATAGGGAACAACCATCTCTACAAAACACAGTCTATGTGCTACAGGCCTCCGGCCACGACTACCGTCAACATATGCAACAGAATGTATTACAAGTCCTTCCCTTGGAGTAAAACCGATCCTGAAATTCCACTGTTTCACCAGGGGGGGAGCTGTTTATCAGACAAGATGCACATGTTTTTCTGAAATTGCATATGAGGGAAATATACCTTTTGCCATTCTACATAGTAGCCATTAACTCGGAAACTTGGGCCTTCAGGCTGACTAATATGCAAAGGCTTCACATCACTTCTGTCAACACCACCTCTTGTTTCCCCGGAGGTGTAGTTTCTTAAAGGATCTGCAGGTGGAAGAGGAACGAACTTCCGGTCTTCAAATTCAACAACCATCATGTTTTGCATGTCAACAAGGACAAAGATCCCTTCAACTGGGCGTGCATAACCATTTTCCAAAGGACAGTCACTCTCTGTTCGGCAAAAAACAAGTGCCTTAGCAAGCCTTCTGCTGGGAGAGTCAGCTTCACTGTAGTAACCAATGCACCTGGCCAATAAAATAAGCGACATTAAAACCACATCACACAAACTCTGCAGCTATGAATTACGAACAAAACAATAAATATTGCTTTCTATGTTCTAATGGCGGATATAGGCATAATACCCACCATGGATCCACCATAACCAGGTCCATATCCTCAATGCCTCTCTTTTTCATTGCCTCAACAAATGGAGGATAATCCTTCACAACAGCTTCACATTCAGCATACTCCACTGCATCCTGGTGTACAAATTCAGAATTTCACAAGCATGGTTACAAATTAAACAAAACATCATACCAAAAGGTTACCACCTACAATGTTTTTGCTTATAGAGGATTATAAATCCATAATGACCCTTTTTGTATGTGCACGTGTATCGGGTATAGGACCTTGAGGAGTTGAGATGGTGGATTGTCGCACCACAATTTTCACACTAATGTTGACATTATTCATAACAAAATTACAAGGTTAAAGTTTCACATTAGTGTACAAGATGTTGATAAACATGATAACTTTCTCGTTGAATGGAGATAATAACACAACCAAGTTTATTTTGAAGAAAATGGTGAGTTTTACAAGGTTAAATTTTCACACTAGCGAACAAGATATTGATAACAATGATAACTTTCTTGTTGATTGGAAAACAACAACACAGCAAGTTTATTTTGAAGAAAATGGCGAGTTTCTTGCATGTTTAAAAAAAGGGGATCCAATGTCTCCACTCTGCTGCAACAAACATGGCATGAAGTACGACACCAATAGCAGTGGACAAGAAGCCTGAAAAATGATGCAGACAAGACTATACGCCGGTATCCTAGGGAGTGAATTGGAAGTTCATACCATAGGGGGTTGAACATCAGGTACTACTTCTGATGAGATCACTTTTCCTCTATGATGACCGCCTCTTGTTGCAGCATGCACTTCAGATAGTTCCACAACCCATGTGCTTGTCGCATTTGATTGTTTATTGTAGACAACTAGTCTGGCCCTCCTTGGCGGAAGCTTACTTGGGATAGCAGGCCCACCTTTAAATCTAGGAAGCAATGAAGGTTGAAATGGAGGGAAAAAGTACGCATCAGCCAATGCAACAATTATTTTATCTGGTTCCAACAGAACAACCTCAATAAATCGCATGCTATCTCGCACCTGAACGGAATTCAAAAGGTTGTTAAATCTTGGCATCACATATGCATACCAGGGTGATTTTTCAAATTTGGTATAAGCTAGTGATAAGCCAATTGTTGTCATAGTTAAATCTGTTTCCAAGCTCAAGGCATCATATGCATAATCGTAGTTATGTTCAAATGGTGTACCTCAGGAGTAGCCCCAGCAGCTCTTACAGTTGCCACCGCTACTGAGATTTCAGCCGCAGATAGTGGATCTAAGGGATGACTGGTTTGAACCCTAGTCATCACCTGGGGACCTGCTATTGCATATATGACCACAATATCAAATCAAAACATGAAAATAACATTAAAAGACCACATAGAAAAAACAAATTTTTGTAAGGCAATTTGCAGAGTATGCCGAAATAATCATGGTACGTCGAAAGCAAACATGAAGTAATGCATGCACAAGTATGGTATGCATGATGCAGGAAGACCTTATATCTGAACCCTATCACATATCTGCATCCTTATTTGCAATTCAAATATAATGAAAAAGCAAACATCCACTCTATGACCTGTCCATTCTCACCCCTGATTAGCAAAAAATGATGAAAATAATTCATTACCAGTTCAAATGAAAATCATGTAAGATGCCTTATCAACAGTCATACCCTTAATGATGCAGTTAGTAGAACAATTATTGTTAGTTACTGATCCGGTAGCTTTTGAATTGAAGTATGTGGTTCTTCAGTAAGAATCACACAATTGACAATCAAATAATCACCAGAATAGAAAAAAACGATTTATTCTCAGCACTACTAAAAAAAATATGACACGTGGCTTTTCGGTGCATTTCGGATTAATAAAGTCATCCACTGATTCCATGAGGTGTAGTATGCGAACAAAAGATATCGATCATTGTATTGAACTCCCTGTTGGTGCCTTTATCACGATAACAAACTAAATTGACTGAAGTTGTCAAGATATAACTATTGCAATGCCCACCAGAAAATAGCGTGACCGATTAATACCAGAATAATCAAATTGTAGCGTCCCGTTCCCAAGCCCGAGTCCAGTCCGTCACCCACGAATCTACTGGCCTACAATACTCTTACTGAATTTGCCACAAAAGCTTAAGCCAGTTGGGTGATGTAGTAGTAGACTCGTGTCATCACTATATCTGACACTACTAATTTTATTTTAGCCTATCAGAACTAAACACTTAGGGGGTGTTACAGAGATAGTCATATTCATAGAGACTTATTGGTCGGCCTATGAATGATCAGGGTATAATAGAGAGGAGGAGTGTTACCCTTGGTGATTGGTGGCTTTGCAGGAAGTTCTGGAATGTCAGGTACGGGTCTGATCAACGCCACTGGAGATGCTGATCTCTTCTTATCCCCAACCCGGATGGGAGGGCAGGAGGACGGGTCTGAACAGCAAGACGACGCTTTTTCCGAAGCTGCGGCCATTGAAGAGGGTTAGCGATCTCACCTAATCCACCGTCGTCTCGCTCTCCTCTGAAGAAATCTGACATGCAGCAGATGTCTCCTGTCTTCTCCACAGCTGAAAAAGCCCCCTCACCGCTGTTTCGGGCTCCAATCCACTGACACACAAAACACACAAACAAACAAACAAACACTTCTTCTATCAAAATTAGACAATAAAACAGTAAATTTCATTCAACATATCTTGAAAAACATCAAAAGGAAACCTCTTTTTGTAGGATCCACTCTTCTAAACATGCAATCACTAACTCAGCAGTACAAAAAAACACATGAAAAACATTATGTTATGTGGGAAAATTCATTTTTCCCGATCCTTTATAAAACACAAAACCGTAAATATTACTGTGTTTATGCAATTCAAAACTAATTGGTGGTGAGTTAATGGATCATACAACTTATAACTCAGAATTTTTCTTCTTCTAAATTAACCGATGTGAAATTATTATCTAACACTCCCTGCACGCACGATCGGGCTTAAAAAAAAATTGTGTCTACACGTCGACATCAACGAGGGTGGATGTGTCAAACTACCTATTGGACATTTCAAGTTCGATACCATGTTAAAGTGAGAATATCCAACTCAAAATCAATAGGTGGCAAGTGAAGGGGGTTACAACTTAAACTTAGTTGAAAATCTTTAATTTAACTGACACAAGACTATTCTCTAAAAGTGAAATAACTAATCTCAACAACTCAAAACGATAACAAACGAGAAAAAAAGGGAGAAAGAAAAAAACTTCTTATCAGTTCAATTCCAGCTTTCCGAAAAAGCAACCGCAACTCCGTTGCATTCACGAGGAAAATGCTATAACACATGAACCAAATCAAAAACTTTCAACAAAAAAAAACATGTTTCTAAAACTCCACCTCTCCTAACAACCGATCGCAGTCTCTATCACGGATTGCTTCATCCGAACCGGAAATCGGATGAGAAAA
Organism: Triglochin maritima; assembly: GCA_963682175.1. Taxonomy (NCBI): domain Eukaryota; kingdom Viridiplantae; phylum Streptophyta; class Magnoliopsida; order Alismatales; family Juncaginaceae; genus Triglochin; species Triglochin maritima. The sequence goes on along the minus strand of OY821782.1, from coordinate 6,315,283 downwards.
AACCCCAGAAGTATCAATACGGTTGGAATTTGTAAGGACAATCAGATTGCCAAACACTGGACGAAATCCAAAATCCAAAAAGGAAAATAAAATAAAATAAAAAATCACACGAAAACCACCTAAGGATTCAGATTCCTAAACGATTTGAACGCGAAACGTTACGTGAAATTCCAAAATCTAATAGAATAAAAGAATCTCCGGAACCGGAGCAAAATCGTTGTCACCAGTAAATAAGGACAATTTCAAAATCCAAAAAAATAAAAATAATAATCACACGAAACAAACGGTGACAGGAATTCAGGTCAGAAGTGTCGTAACGTAAAATTCCAAAATCCAAAAAGAACACCCGAATTGGAGTTTGTGAGTCTTACCGGGATCGCAGGTCCGGTGGTGGGATCGGAAGCGGAGTGAGGTTTGGACGCCGGCGGCGGGGATATGTAAAGAAACAAGCAGTCACGATCGAGATGGGTTGGATGAGAGTTTAGTTTGGTTTGGGTTCACGTGCATTAAACCACCATTTTTACGTGCATGCCCTTTATTTATTTGTTTGTTTGCTGCAAAACATAAATCTTGGAGCAAGGTTGGTTGGTTCCGGTGGGGAAGGAAGAAGGAAATAACTTTCGAAAAGCAATGTTAAGAGAATAGTGTTAATTATCTGTAGAAAGACCCAGATGCTAAACTCTATAATCAAACATCCCTAGCGGCTCCCTCCCTGCCCCTCTCCCTATCGGGAGAGCAGGCTTTGCTCCCTCGACCCGCTGACGAGAACCAGACTTATTCGATTGACGATAAAATGTCTTATCTGTTATGGCTTGCGCCTTCCCTTTCTTGTTTCCTATCAATCTGGGCCGCTTTCGAGCCCCTTTATTATTATTAGTAAGATAGGGTGACGGATATACCAGAGGGAAATAAACGTACAATAGGGGTAGCGAAAGTGAATGAGGAAAGCTGGCATGAGAGAGTTTGGATAAAAACAAAGTCGTTGAATAGACTTAAGAAAAATTGTTGGTTTGTAAGGGAATGCATTTGAATACCGATTGTCAACAAAACTCCAAGTATTGATACCATCATATACGCATATAAAGAATATTCTTGAAAAGCTCAACAAAATCACCACTAACTTATTGACACTCATCATAATTGGATATAAATAATGTTGTTCGCAAGACTTAAATAAAATGGCCAAGGGAATATTTTTAAATTTGACTTTGTCTACACAATAACAGCATGAAAATAAACAATTCGTATCCTATATTTCAAAGTAGAAATGTAGAATGAGTGAATGCAAATATTGGCAAAGTGATCAAAGACAAGGATGAAAAACATCCTGATCTTTTTTTATTAGACAAACCTGGTTTTATAGATTATTTTAATTAGATGGATTTGCAAGTAATAATAAAGAAGAGAGTAGAGACGTCAGACGTCCATGCCATGGTGGATCAATGGTGATTGGGATGAAGAGAAGAGTTTGTTTGTTTGTTTGTTTGTGGGTACGCACATGTACCACCTCAGTACTAGCACTGGAACATCATTAATATTCGACTTTGGTTTCATTTGGTCACTGGTGTGGTCTAGAATGGTCTTCCCATGGGTGTTATTAGTTTTTTGTTAACCTTCATTTTGTATTTTAATCTGAAATCAAGAGAAGAATGGGAATGAAAAAGAGAAAATAGTAGCAAAGAAGAGAAGTGGCAAGTGTCTTGCTTGGGTTAGTTTTGCTGATATATATTTTCCTCTTCCAGCAACCCTTAGAGCACCCTTAACGGGGTGCTATACACTCGGGTGCTCAGGAAAGGTGTCCGAGTTGCCCTCCCTTAACGGGAGGGCGTGCCCAGGGCAGGGTGCCCCAGGTGGGGGCACGTGATCCCCTAATTGGCCTCCATTTTTTTGTTTTTTTGTGTTTTTGTTTTCAAAAATGTTTTAAAAATCATTTTAAATTGTTTTTTCAAATATATTTTTATGAAAATAAGTTTTTTATTTGTTTATATTTTCTAGAATTGTTTGACCATTTTTCGTGATTTGTCTAGAATTGATCCTGAAATGACGTGTAGATGAGAGGATGTAGGGCGCTTGAGTTGTTTCTGGGTGTGGTTAAGAAAAATTTAGGAAGGTTGGTTTGAGCTGACAGAGAGAGAAGTTGATGTGGCTGAGAAAGAAACCAGGATGTCCGGAAACTGCACGGACATTGTTAATGATGTTCTTTTTTTTTTTTTGATAAGACATTGTGGTATAAGTTAATTTTACCTATTATTAGTGGGTTGCGTATTCACGTCTCACTGGTTATTGATGGTTAACTTGTTACGACAGACGACAGTAACACTCGTACTTGTATCCTACTTTAACCCCGTTGATTTTTAGGCTAGTTTGATATACACAATTTGTGTAACGATTATACGCAATGTAGGATTATATCTGATTTCCTATGATTACCAGATGAGAAGACTTGGTTCTGTCCTTCCAAGAGGACTTTATGTTGCTTTCAATATTAACGAGGAGAAAGAGAGTACTTCTCTTACCGTCGATAATTGTGAAATGCTAATTCCAAGCAATCAAGTGTGATTGAAATTTTACATGTGGAATTAGTCTAACTTTTAATCACTTCAAGTTGAAGAAGAATAGTGTTGTATTAAAATGTGAACGGACTTAGGTAGTAACTCTATGTTACTATGATAAGTGTCTGATATCTAAGTTCTAATTCCATTTTAGTTATAATAATTTTCCCTTAACAGTGAGTGATATGCCTCTGGTTAAAAAACATATAAAAGTCCTTTGAAATTACAAAGTGCCGAATCTAATCACACTCATAACCAAAAGTTACACCTCATCAACTAAGTACATCCATTAGGCTAAAATACCCCCAACAAAACTCCATCCAATCCAAATCCAACCATAGTTTATTACTTCAAAGTTTCAAACTTCTACCCTCAATAAACAATAGCAAACAACATGACCACCCATTGTGCGATTTTAATAATGGTTTAGGCAGAAATGGAATAGACAAGTTACAAAAGAATAACAAGTTGGGGGGTCTACATGAGAGGGTTTTGGCCTCTTCCACACAAAAATAATCAAGGATTTGGCTTCTCTAATTGAGAATCAAGATTGTCCCCGCTTCGATCTTACGCGACAATGTTTTGTTTGATGGGGAAATGTTTGATGCATCCACGTCAATACTTGAGAAGTGCAGGCTGTCTACCGATTTATACTTTGTAGTTAAAAAAATGAAGCCTTAATCATTTTAGTAGGGATCGGTCGACCGGGTGAGTACACGGTCAACATAAAAAAAAAATTTACATTTTTTTTGTTGAAAAAACGGTTTCAAATTATTTTTAAAACATTTTTAAATATAAAAAATTTAAACCAATCCAGGGGGCCACGTGCACCCCAGATTGCCCCGTCCGGGGGGAAAACGAGCGGATCCCCGCCCTACCCCCCGCCCGGGAGGGGACGAAACTCTCTCGCCCTCCCATTAAGGGAGGGCACATCGGGCGCCCGATGTTAGATCACTCGTTAAGGGTACTCTAAGGTCAGGTAAAGATATCTTCGACGTCAAAGGAAAAGGTGAATCTCGATCACTTGAGAGTTTCTTTAAATTAAGAGTGTTTTCAACCTGAATAGTGAAGTGAATTTTAGTACAAAGTATGCAACCATCTCCGCATTTGAAGAGTATTCTACCGGTTTGTAGCTAAAAAAATGTAGTGCACCTACAAAAAATTAAGTTAGTTTATTTGGTTACTTAAAAATATCTTCCACCTCAAAGAAAAAAGGCGAATCTTGACAATGTGTCTTCAACTTGATCCAAAATCCAACTACTTAAAGAGTGTTTTCAACCTAAATCTAACCACCAGTTTACTGTTAAAAAGTAAAGAGTACTTACTGAAATTTAATTGAGTTAGTTTATCAAGTCAAATTTTATCTTCAACTTAATATAGACATAGTGAATTGTAACCATATAAGAGTATATTCAACTTTGATTTGAATCTTGACCACTTATGAATATCCTCAACTTGAATTAGATAGAGGATACGGAACAAACCATTCTCCAAAAAGTTTTATACCACAAGGAGGGATTGGAACAATACAATAATGCATGTTACATGAAACAACTATTATCGCAAGTGCATTCCTTCTCAAAGAGTTTGTTTGATATATGGACCATAATGCTTGGTTGAAGAGTTTGAGTTCCAAGAAGTTGAAGCTCTAGCAGAAGTGTCCAATTAGATTTGGTCAGTTAGTGCTTAGAATATTCAAATAAATGAATTAGACTCTCACCAAATAACACGTCAACTCTAGTCACAGACCACAAAAAACACAATTAATTTTCTACAACAGGAGGATAGTGCATTGGATGGGACAAATTAAAACAGGAAGAAATCAAATTGTAAATGAACAAATTCAAACTCAGAAAAGGATACCTCGTTCTTGGAGATGATGGTTAAATTGATTGTCCAAGAAAAATCTCTTGCATTGTTGTTCTTTTATACCAATTATCGTGTGACCTTTGAGATCATTGAATTGCATAAAAACTAAAAAAACAATTCAATTGAAGGGTCATAACAAAATAAACTTTAACGAATTTCTCACTCCCACTTTAGAACCAAAGAAGTCAAACTTCTGTCATTATACACACATGATGTCCAACTTTTCTCTAGTTTAACGTATAAATTGGTTACCATTACCATCGAGAATAAAAGTTAATCACGAGAAATAAATTTTAAAATAAACCTTCTCACTGAAAATTCAATTCCTTGATACAAGAACAAAAGAAGATAAAAGCTTATGACACTTCACCAAACTCTTAAACTCCAAAAACCCTACCTTCTTCATGTGAACGGCCACGCACCAAGTTTGGGAACCATCACTACACATGAAAAACAAAAGAAATAAGAACAAAACATAAATTATATGAAGATGGATCCACTACTTTTAAAAAGTGCTTTTTTTAAGCTCCAACAAACAGAAAATTCAACCCGTAAGTCTTGTTTTACAACACAATATTAACATGCACACCAAAAATCATAAAAATTAGAGTCCATTTTATATAAGATCAAATGATGTCAAATGTGCAATGAATCTTGCATGTTGATTTTTTTATACTTAAAATATCAAATAAAACGACTTCCAAATTTTATAATTTTCGACATACATACTTGTCTTGTGATACAAAACAAGATCTACTGTTTGAATTTTCTATTTCAAGCTTAAATTTTAATTCATTGACAATGATAATTAATTAATATCAATTTTTTTTAGGATAGTGAACCCCTCCTCAAATTATATATATATATATATATATCTTTTCGTCACTCCAAATTCCCAAGACTAGCCTTATACTAAAGATATATGATAACATGTAAAGTAACTAATTTTCGTTCCTTAGGACATCCCATATGTACATACTCTTATCTCCATTATTATTAAATCTCGGTCGTCCTACCTAAGGCCATGTGTGATGGGGTCGTGGATGCCCATCGGGGTCACGACCTTGGTTGTCGTCGACCTGGTCATCGACCAAGTCGATGGAACGACCTGGTCCACGACAAGGTCGCCACTGTTGAATTTTTCTGTTGTTGTGTATATAATTGAGTTTAAATGATTTAGGGGTATTATTTTGTGGAGGGGAGAAATGAGTTGTTGTGGATTGTTGTTAAGAGGTGAATAGTGTTGGAAAGAGAAGAAATGGAGTTGAATAGAGAGAAATCTGATGTGGATGGGAAAGAAAACTGATGTGGATGAGAGAAAGAAGAAAGAGAAAGCTCATGATCGATTGACACTGATCACGATTACAGATGGTCTAAGGGAAGCCACCAGCAATAACATTGATTGATGCCCTTTTCCACCCTTCACCGTCGTTGTGGATAGACATACACAATTGTAAACCTGAAGTCGATCTAGTCACCCATTGCAGTGTCGTCAAGCGATCGAGTTAAGATCGGACCTAATTAAGTAACCATACTAAATGAACTTTATGGTTGCTTGAAGAAGTTAAAAATAAAAAAATTTATTTTAACTAACACGATCAAGAACCAAATTAAGGACTAATTCTAAACCTCAAAATTACAAAGAGAATATGTACCTTTTGATTTCCAAAATAATAAAAAACTATAAAGATAATGCTGCGGAACGTCAAAACGATAACGTCTCTTACTAATAATATCCACCAATAACTAATTAAAGAACCAATAACTCTAACAATGATTTCTAACAATATTAGTTGCGTACAACAAGACTCGATTCGATCTGATTGCCGGTTCGGTTTCGATTCTGGCCCAGACGGACACATTGTCATGCCGAAACGCAGACACAAACCTTTACTCATCCAAACCGCAACCTCCATGGGCTCACGGCCCGACATAGCCATAGACGGATCCAACACCTAAGTTTAACCGGTCAAGATCCATTTACCGATTACACCCGTCTAACCCCTTCCTCTCCTCTTCCCATTTCCCACTCCCAAACCCTAACGCTCCCACTCCGGCGAACCCCAACCTTCGGTCCAGATTCCGGCCGATTCGCCTCTCCCGTGCGGTGAGTACTCGCGAAGATCGACGTTAACTATTTTTTGGTCGAAATCAAGTTGATAATTTGAGTTTTGGGGCCGTGGGAGAGTCGGAATGGTTTGTTTGGCTTTTGTTCTGATTCTGTATGTAGTTTGGAGTCCGAAATTTCGGTAGTCACTTTTGATTCCCAAAAAAATCAATAACCAAATGTGATTTAGAACCGACGTCTGAAAACTTTGGGTTTTCGTACTTAAATTAGGGTATGTTTGGGAACTGATTATGAGATTTGATTTGATTTTCTGTCGAAAGGTGATTCCGAATGGACTCTTTGGAGTCACATTTTGCCAGTCGGAGTTTGATTTCGGAAAATCAAGAGTCAAATGTGACTCATAATTGACTTCCACAAATTTTAGAATCTTTGCACTCAGGCTTTGGTCCGTTTTGATATTTGATCAGATTGTAGAAAATTTGATTACAAATGGACCCTTAGCTGCACTGTTATGTGTTCAAGGTTTTGATTGCGCAAAATGAGCTACTTAAGTACTTATTAAGCTACTTCTTTTTAACTTTGATGTTATTTGAACGGTTTCTCTTTACATTGGTGTCTCGTGGTCCTATAGGTTTTTCGTTCCTACGAGAGAGTACATGTTTCGGTGATGTCCAATTTCGGTTGCACTATCAAGGTAAGTCGAATTCACTAGTAGTGCATGTGGAGATAATGCTTTTGTTGAATCTGGGATATTGACAAAAATGGATTTTATCGTGTTGATGCAATGATGGTGTGCTGTTTCTGAAACTAATGCATGAAAGTTATGGCGGATTGACAGTCAAGTTAGATCACAATGTTTAGGATAGTTGGGTCCACAACTAATGCATGCCAAATTATGCTTCTATGCTTGCCATGGGATCTCAGTTGAAGTGCTTTATGTGGAAAATTGATCTGACTGTGCACATTTATATACTATTGTGACTTAACATTATTTGTACTACTGGTCCCAAGATATAGATTGTACTAGCAAGGTGAATCGGATTCTCTAGTAGCGTATATTAATATTATGCTTTTGTTAACCATGGGTTATGAGCAGCGGATTTTATTCTGGTGATGTGCATGGTGCTGCTGTTTTTGAAAGACAATATTCTTTGAATCTACGAAAACAATGAGCTTAGACTATAATATCTAGGATAATCGATTCACGAGTACTGCATGCCAAAATTGTGCCTCTTTTGCCTCAAGTCTCAAATGCACTACTCTGTGGAGTGTTTATTCTGACTGTGGTGTCACAGTATGGTATTTAGATGTTTTGACCCCAGATGCACATGAAGTCTGAATGTGAGGAGCTTGGATGCATAAATTCATGTGGATCTGTTACTATGTTGACTAGGCTCCTTGATATTGTTATCACTCCAGCGTTCTTGCTATCTTGATTGCTTACTGTTCCCCTTTTCTTTCCCTTGGCATCACCTGGAATGGGGATAATGTGAGATCAAACATGCTTTTCAATTACAAAACTTTACCCTCTATTCGTTCCCTCCCCATTACCTCATTTCAAGCAATACCCTATTCTAACTCAGATTGTTGCATGGAATGGAATTTGTAGTCAATGCACTTCACATCAGTGTTTCGAGTTGAAATGTAGTTAAATATCAGATTCTGACATCTAGACGAATCGATTCCTCAAGCATGTTTTTTTGTTAATGAAATTAGTTTTTTTGTTATGAAGAGTTGAATTGTTGTATGAAATCAACTTTGTAATATATGATATCTGTTGTCATCACTTATCAGTGCTTTGAGTTCGAATATAGTGTTGTCTTTTCATCTTGTACCCTCTTTGCTTTCTATTAATGACAAAACGAGATTCATGGGTGTTGCATGTCAAGGACTAGGGATGAGCCTTAGTGCGTGCATCGGGGTCTTTGTTGCATTTGATGTACTCCACGGAGATGATTTTGTTATGAAGAATCACATGATTGTACTATTTTTGACCTCAACATGGCAACATTTATTTGAACTTGAAATCGTGGTGTTTGTTAAGTTTTTTTGGGATCATTTATAGAGTGAAAAATGGATACAAGAGGTGGTAAATGCAGGAAAACCAAAATGACCGGAAAAAAACAGCAGCAAGTCAGAAACAGGATTTTGACAATGCCTCAACCGAAAAGAAATGTCCAAAACTAAATCCACAAGGTGTGGGAAAAACAGCGTAAAGATCACACATTCACCCAACAACGAGAGATTCTAAGCCAAAGAGTCCACTGTAATCCCCAAGGTTTTCATCCACGGCTGGACATCCCGAACAATCTTTTGCCAAATCTCTTCAAGTACAATTTTCTTGTTATCAAACCGTAGTCTGTTGTGTGCCACCCAAATTTTCCACCATAGGGTCAAGATGACCAAGAATTCCAGCTTCCTTGACGGGACCTTTGGCATTGTTCGAAATCTATTTTGACCAAAATTCTATAAAATTCTCGCCCACATTAACCATACCCATAGTAAGCTTGGACACAAGCTTTTCCAACAGAGCTCTGGTAATCTCGTAATCTCTGAAAATGTGGTCATTATGCTCTTCCTCCAATAGACACAGTGAGCATCTGCTAGCCAAACTCCAACCCTTGGATTTTAAGGCGACTTCTGTCAGAGTCTTACCGTGAAAAATCAGTCAAGTCTGGAAACAAATTTTTGGTGACATGTTCTTGTTCCAAATCAGCGGCACAAGGTCTAAAGATGAGTCTGAGCCAAGAATAGCATGATAGAGGGATTTGACTGAGAAAACAAGATTAGATCAAAAATTCCAAATAAGGGAATCAACAGTAACCAAAGAGATAGAAACTGAATTTAACATAGCCAAAAGATCACAAAATTGAGAGGATTCACAGTCCGTGAGGGGTCGGGAAAAAGAAAAATTTCAAACCGATGAATTCTGCCATGTCAGAAGATCAACAACCCGCGTCTCTTTATCCTCCGTTAGCCTATAGAGTAGGGGAAAAGTAACCATAAGTGACGATTGACCAACCCATCTATCTAACCAAAATCTTACATCCATCCCATCACCTACAACGCACCACATTCCTAAATTTACCACCTCATCCACTTCAAGAAAACCAATGCATAGGTCTTTTATAGTTTTTATATGACCAGGGAACCATACAGATGAGCCACAATAGTATTTGTCACGGATTACACGTTTCCACAGAGGTGAATCTGGGTCAGGCGGACTAGATAATCTCCAAACTCATTTACCCAACAAGGCTTTATTGAAAGATTTAATATCTCGAATACTTAGACCCCCCCCCCCCCCCCCCCCCCCCCCCCCCGAACTTTTGGTTGACACACAATCTTCCATGGGACAAGAGGGTAACCCGAATTTTTCTCACTTGTAGGTTACTAATTTTTTTTTTACTACACTTGTTGGGATCACAAAGATTGACATAAAATATATAGGTAAGTTGCTCAGAACAAATTGGATTAACGTCAATCGACCCCCAAGATAAATTTGTTCTTTTCTATCCTGCTAGCCTAAGATCCATCCTTTCCAAGACCGGGTCCTAGTCCTGTTTGCAATTTTTTTTGGGTGAGAGAGGGAGACCCAAATATTTGCACGGGAACGTCTCCACTCTACAACCAAGCATCTAAGCCCTATCGGAAATTTCTTTGACCCCCATATTTATGTCTATCACAGAAAATTTATTCCAATTGACAGATAGCCCAAACACCTACTCAAAGATCGTAATTAGGGAAAATAGATTTCTGATTGATTCTTTATCCCCATTACAAAACAACAAAGTATCATCCGCATATTGGAGGAAATAAACTTCCTCCCTACTTCTACCCACCTTAAAACCTTCCCATATATTATTGTGTTTGAGAATTTTGACCATCCTCCTAAGGATTTCACCGAATAGAGTAAACAGTAATGGAGAAATTGGACCCCCTTGTCTGAGTCCCCTAGAACTCTTAAATTAACCACAAGGTGATCTATTTGCTAGAATTGAGAACTTGGCGGTGGACACAATGACATCAATCCAACCCTGCCATTTATTTCCAAAGTTCATAATTTGCATCACCTTATCAAGAACCTCCCAATCGACACAATCATAAGCTTTTGCTAGATCCAATTTGAGCACAAGATCGGGTTTTTAGACCGGATATGGTCTCCACACATTCTTGCGCAACAAGAAAACCATCAGTAATTAGTCTATCCTCAACGAACGCAGACTGGTAACAAGAAGATAGTTTGGGTTAATGTTTTGAAAATGGGACCAGACCGGACGATTAGACCCTCTAGTTAATATTTACAGAAATTGGTTCAAATATGTCTGACTGTTAATATTTATTGGGTTTGGTCCAACTTCGGGTCTAAAAATGCTGACGTCGTCAACGGTCCGACCGTGGTTCGACTACATTGAACCAAAACTAAAGCTTTATTGGTTTGATGACCGGTTAGGTTCTGAAAACCTTGGTACTTTGGGTAGAACAAATTTGAGCCTAACAGACATAACTTTGGAGAAATTTTTTAAGACAGCAATTGAGTAAACTTATTGGTTTAAAGTCTTTCATGAAAATTGCCCCGACCAATTTAGGAATTAGGAAAATGAAAGTTGAATTGGCCGAGGAAAGATCAATCCCATCAAAACAATCCTTGATAAAACCCACAACTTTTGGAGCCACGGTATCCCAACACTTTTGATAAAACAAAATAGGAAACCCATCAGGTCCAGGGACCCCATCACCTCGCATGGTGTTTGTTAAGTTAAGATCATACTATATATGAAGGGTGGGTTCAAGAGTGGTGCACGTCAATTTTTTCCCAGTTTATGTTAGCATTGGTCTCTCACGTGCCCCTTTTGTGTTGCGAATATTGATTTGGCGGGACACATGATATTGTATTAGATGCAGTTTTTTTATTTTTTTTGAACTTATGTTGCTGTAGAGATAGATTATACTAGGAATATACTTTTATTCACGACTAGTTCTTGTAAAATTTATGTTTTCGCTAGTCTTGGACGTTGGTTGCTCCTGTTTGTATTGAGGATTTGTATTGATGATGAAATAATGATATTGCTGTCAAAACATTACTACATAAATTACTGATAGAAAAATCAATAAGTTTATGGTTCTATGTACTGTGTGTAAGTGTGTTGCATACCTATAAAAAAACTGTGTTGGATTTAACATATGGTGTATGTCAACAATGATTTTGGTCTAGCTGATGATTCTCCTCTTAAATCACAGCTCAATGTTCCTAGAATAACAAATCTTCGACGAGGTTGCAGTGGGGTTGGGGTGTTCTTCTCATTAGAAATTTATGGCAAAAAAATCCACATCATAAAATCTCCAAGAAATGTTTTAAAGTGTGACCTCACGACCGCATATGTGGACATGGGCACAAAATCGCACAGGCCGCATATGCTATATTAAAACTTTGTCTCCAAGAGGTTGGGGCTTTGGTTAGAATCTTTATGGGTGTCGAAGTTTAAGTTTGGTCTGGTATTGTAGTCCTTCAAACTGGTATCGTAGCTATTCTGAGAATTTAAGAATAGGACAAGTAACCCACGAGGTTTTGGTGCACAAATAGTGTCTAGTGGCCATGTTTTTTCTTCTTAAGTGATCAACACCCTCATTATAATTGCTGACATGGTTTTATTTTCCATTTCCATGAAGAAAGCTTATTATATCCCCAACAGTTGGATCAACAGGGTTGCGTCAAAGTTTGGTCTAAATGCAGGTAAAGATAATTACCCTCGTGGATATCATAATTCATAAGCAATAATTTTTGGAAAAGAAAAAAAATGACTTGAGGCTATTCTCGTGAGGACATTTTGTTCCACCACTTCTTTGCCAAACACAAACACTGATTTATCATTTATATGAGGCTATTCAAATACAAGTTTGCATTTGGTTTCTTGTACTCGTAAATCCTACTGAAATTGATACAATTTCGCAGCCAGGTTCATCTCAGCGATCCTCTGACTGGCAAGAACATACATCTGCTGATGGGAAAAGGTAGACTTCATTCTACTTTTTCTCTTTCCATACGTACATTATCTCTCAGTTCTAGGTTCTGTTTGTACATTAACTAATGCTGTTCTGAATTTGTTACTATTAGACTACTGTTTGCATGCTTCTTATAATCATGCTTGCCTTCAGGTACTATTACAACAAGAAGAGCAGACAGTCTAGTTGGGAGAAACCTCTTGAGTTGATGACGCCTATTGAGGTTTATAACTTTACTGATTTGAATTGGTATTGCTGTGACGGGTACATACAATCCTGGATTCATACAACTCTTAAGTGACTAAAAAATTCCATTCCCTTTTTAGCTGCTGTTAGTCTATTGAAAACAAGGTGAAGAAGTGTTCCATGCATCCAACTTTACACTTCATTATTTAAATCATCATTATATTTTCAGTAAATTGGAGTTTGAATTACCGTATTCAGTTTTGTACATGGTTGTATAGAAGTGAATGAATTAGTTGAGAGTACTCTGCTACTCATAAATTTATCTTAAGTGAATAAGAGTGGCGAAATTGTTAGACTTGTAGGTAATGTAAAAGGCTCATCAAGCCACCTCAGAGACGATGGGAAGGAGTGTTTACATCTTGGGTAAACCAATCAATTCGGGAATGAAATATGTGCTTAGTTTTCTGTATGTGTTATCAGCTGTAGTCTCTCCAATAATCTAGCTCCTAATTTCATTCTTCTCTTTTACAGCTTGTACAGTACTCTCAATATATGTGATCGGTATACATTTCTGTGTGTGGAGTTTTTGGTTGCAATAAGTAAGATCGTGTGGCAATTTTTTTCTTCTTATCTCATATATCCAATGGACTTGTGGAGAACAAATATGCCCAACCTGTAGATATCGGTATTATATTATTTGCTTTAAGATCAGGGTGAATAGAAAGATCAGTCAAGCTGTCAGCTTGTTTTTCATTCTGATGTTGCTAATATGGGTGTCTGAATGATTCTTTATTTGCTTTATTTTACCTTTCAAGATCTTTTTATAATCATTCACGTTTTTTAGTCTTCTCATGAGGTTTTTTATTTGTTTTGTTTGGTAAATTATATTTGTACAATTTGAAATCTCTTTTAAATCATTCATGTGATTTTACTTCCATTCAGAGGGCAGATGCATTAACTGTCTTGAAAGAATTCCCCACTCCAGAGGGACGCAAGTAAGTAGTGTCGGTCAATCTTTGTAAAGTCTTCTTCAGTTTTGCAATGAATTTAGTTACGCTTCATATTGTACCTTTGCTAACATTTTTCTTACTGTCTGCAGGTACTACTATAACAAAGTCACAAAACAGTCTAAGTGGACCATTCCTGATGAACTAAAGGTCTACAAGTTTTCTTTGAATAAGTATGATCTGATGCATTTGGGTTTCCCTCCAACTGATTCATCTTTCTTTTTCTCCAGTTGGCTCGTGAACAAGCAGAGAATGCAGCAGCCGAGCCTGGAGAAGGTGCCTCTGCCCTTGTACCGCCGGCTACAGTAAGCGTACTTCCTGCAGAAATGCCCTCACACTCTCCTTTAGCAGCCAATGCAACTTCAACTACAAATGCAGGGGTGTCAGGAAGCCCTTCCGTGGTGGTGCCTGTCAGTAGTATCTCTAATCCAACTGCGGCTGTTATCGTTCCTTCTGCCTCAAATCCTCTGGAGCCCTCCCCGGTTGGCATGCCAAGCGTAAATTCCCCAGCGAATGTTGCATCTGCATCTAATGCACAATCTGCTTCTGTTGGAACAGACGCACCATCTACAGTATGAGAATCAAATCCGTTCCAGATCTGATTTTGTTGTGGAGGCTCTATTTTCACCTTTTCACAGTAAACTATTTTTTTTCTTTCTATTTAGCCATTTATATAGATTTTAACCTCTTCTTCCTTTCTGTAGGGATAATCCTGTGAATAATGGTGGCTTAAATTTGACAAAATTGCCTGACACTGCATCTGGATTGGATCCTGAAATTTAAAAGGACTTAAATATCTATTATTTAAATTTTAAACACATCTGTAATTAAGTGATATCAATTTATAATTGAAGAGTCAAACTGTAATTAAGTCTAAAAAAATCCTGCAACACTTCATGTAGAATTTGGTGACAGTTCTATGTTATGGTTCGTAGAGTCCCTGTATTACTGAACGATTATTTTTCTTCTAAAATACTGTTTGAGATTTTGTTTCGAAATAAATTGGTGCACTATTATTGATTGGTGCAAAGAATGTGTAGTTTGAACTTTGGACCTGACGTCATATTCAATGACCTTTTTTGTGTTTGTTGGTATACACGCAGACATGCCTACTCGGTCTGTTATTGTGCTGTCTTTGATGGCGATTGTGAGGGCTGTAAACGGTGGTTTGCCGACGGTTATAAAGGTTACTCGTGAATATATTCGTCCTATAAAACGGTTCGTGGTTCGGTTAAAAATCTGTTTATTTTTATTTATACCCATAATCTTACCTGTTTTATTTAATTAAACGGTTTTGGGTGGTTAAATGATTATATGGTTAAAACGTAATGGATACTAAAATCAATATAAGAATTGGAAAAATTGGATAAAACATGTCAAATTGATAAACGGATAACAAATTAAACTTATACTACATGAACCATACAACATACAAGATCGTAAAGACTTAAACCGTGCATGTTCCTCCATTTTATTTCCTCCACCTCTAAAAAGGTTATAAACGAAATCAAACATGCAAAAAATATACTTGCGTTTAGATATTGCGTCAAAATTGCACGAAGCCATAATATCTAAATACCCTTTGCCGATGGTGATGTTTGGAGGAATGTAATCACGATAAGGAATCTAAAAAAAATCTAATGAAGTGTTTGGGATTTTATGATATAATGGATTCGCAACGCATCCTGTCATCTCAACTTCAATAAAAAGACAAATGTAAAGACAAAAAAGACCACACCTTTCACATCTTTGTGGATTGGGAAATCCACCTATTCTTTTTCGAAGAAAAATCTTTTGATTTTCTTCTAATGGCAGGGAATACATGAATAATGGTTATCTTTCGAAATCTACATATGTTTCGTCATTGACATTAAGCAAAGACAGCAAATCCCACCTCATGGGCAGACATCACACCCACGACATTGACGTAATGTTTACTATCAAAGAGAGCAAATCCTTATTCTAATCTTATTAAGTTGAACTTTCCCAACCTTCCATTTTATCCTTAAAATCCTAACCAACCATTACCTTTTTTCACCCCCACACCAAACGAATTCCCCAAATCTCCATACTAAGACAACATTGTGGCTGTGTAGCACCGTCCTCTGATTTTTTTTTCCAATTTTATGATTTTTAATTCGTATACATTACTCGAAATAATTTTATCTTTCAAATTCTAACTTGGTGTTACATTCAAAGTCTTCTTGTCATCTGTTAGAATTCAAACGACCTCCAACAACATCAATGACTCTCATACCATCACTAACCATGACCGGTCATCAGCTATCTCTCTCTTCAAAATCAGCTTTCTCTCTCTTCTACATCAGCTTTCTCTTTCCTCAACCCAACTTCTTCTCTTTCTTACACTATTCACCTCTTAACCACAACCCAACACAACCCACAACAACTTATCTCTCTCCTCCACATCATTTCGGAGTCCATCTTGGTAAAACTTTAAAAAAAATTAAAAAAAATTCTAAAAATTCTAAACAATTGTAAAACGTATTTTCAAAAAAAAAATTAAAAAAACTAAAACAAAAAATTTTAAAAATCAAAACAAAAAAACAAAAAACAAAAAATAAAATTTAATATTTTTTTAATGGACGACCGGGTCGTCGACCCGGGCGTTTCAACGCCCAGGTCGATGACCCGGTCATCCACGACCGTAAAAAATCACGGTTAAGAGATGAGGTCATTTATGACCCGGTCACAACCTTCGGATGACCGAAGTTTTTCCCCTGTTAAGGGATGCTCTCAAAAGAGCCCCGTCGTAACACTTTTCAAAAACCAAAACACTAGTTCTGGTGAATACGCAAATAAATACAAGCTTCAACCTACCACAATCCGAACTTTGAAGCACTGGTTATTAATTTGGTAACATAAAATGAATTCCCATGGTTAAAGGAAAACCAGGGAAAATGAACGTGCAAGATTTTTTAAATCATTTTGACTAAATCTTGATGTTTGTGGTTACTAATGAAATCTACCTGAAAGATTTATTTATTTTTATTTATGACGATGATTTACAACAACAAAATTAGGGATGAACAAAACTCGATTCGATATGATTAATTGAACAAGTTACTTTTAGTTTGAAAATCGGAGAACGGACCGCCGGTTCGATTTCGATTCTGACCCGGATGGATGGATGGATGCACAATCCTAGTGCCGAAACGCAGACGCAGACGCAAACCTTTACTCACGGCCCGACATAGCCATAGACGGATCCAACACCTAAGTTTAACCGGTCAAGATCCATTTACCGATTACACCCGTCTAATCCCTTCCTCCCATTTCCCACTCCCAAACCCTAACGCTCCCACTCCGGCTAACCCCAACCTTCGGTCCAGATTCCGGCCGATTCGCCTCTCCCGTGCGGTGAGTCCTCGCGAAGATCGACGTTAACTTTTTTTTGGTCGAAATCAAGTTGATAATTTGAGTTTGGGGGCCGTGGGAGAGTCGGAATGGTTTGTTTGGTTTTTGTTCTGATTCTGTATGTAGTTTGGAGTCCGAAATTTCGGTAGTCACTTTTGATTCCCAAAAAATCAATAACCAAATACGATTTAGAACCGACGTCTGAAAACTTTGGGTTTTCGTACTAAAATTAGGGTATGTTTGGGAACTGACTATGAGATTTGATTGGATTTTCTGTCGAAAGGTGATTCCAAATGGACTCTTCGGAGTCACATTTTGCCAGTCGGAGTCTGGTTTCGGAAAATGAAGAGTCAAATGTGATTCATAATTGACTTCCACAAACTTTAGAATCTTTGCACTCAGGCTATGGTCCGTTTTGATATTTGATCAGATTGTAGAAAATTTGATTACAAATGGACCCTTAGCTGCACTGTTATGTGTTCAAGGTTTTGATTGTGCAAAATGAGCTACTTAAGTACTTATTAAGCTACTTCTTTTTAACTTTGATGTTATTTGAACGGTTTCTCTTTACATTGGTGTCTCGTGGTCCTATAGTTTTTTCGTTCCTACGAGAGAGTACATGTTTCAGTGATGTCCAATTTCGGTTACACTATCAAGGTAAGTCGGATTCACTAGTAGTGCATGTGGAGATAATGCTTTCGTTGAATCTGGGATATAGACAAAAATGGATTTTATCGTGTTGATGCAATGATGGTGTGCTGTTTCTGAAACTAATGCATGAATCTAACTCTCCAACGACGCCAAAAGCTAACATTTAACTATATTCTAACTCAAAGCACTGATAAGTGTTGATAACAGATATCATATATTTCAAACTTGATTTCGCAACAATTCAACTCTTCATAACAAAATAACCATTTTCATTAAGGAATGTAATGCTTGCGGAATCTTCATAATAAAATCCGCTGTTCATAACCCCAAGGTTAACAAAAACATAATCTCAATATATGCTACTGGAGAATCTGATTCACCTTGCTAGTACGATCTATATCTTGGGGCCAGTAGTACAAATAATGTTAAGTCACAATAAGTATATAAATGTGCACAGTCAGATCAATCTTCCACATAAAGCACTTCAGCTGAGATCCCATGGCAAGCATAGAAGCATAATTTGGCATGCATTAGTTGTGGACCCAACTATCCTAAACATTGTGATCTAGTTATATTCCTTAATGAAAATGGTTATTTTGTTACGTAGAGTTGAATTGTTGCATGAAATCAAGTTTGTAATATATGATATCTGTTGTCATCACTTATCAGTGCTTTGAGTTAGAATATAGTTAAATGTTAGCTTTTGGCGTCGTTGGAGAGTTAGATTCATGAGTGTTGTCTTTTCATCTTGTACCCTCTTTGCTTTCTATTAATAACAAAAGGAGATTCTTGGGTGTTGCATGTCAAGGATTAGGGATGAGCCTTAGTGCGTGCATCGGGGTCTTTGATGCATTCTTTGTACTCCACGGGGATGATTTTGTTATGAAAAAACACATGACTGTGCTATTTTTGACCTCAACATGCCAACATTTATTTGAACTTGAAGTCATGCAAGAATGGTGCATGTCAAAAAAAATCCAGTTTATGTTAGCCTTAGGCTCTCATGTGCCCCTTTGTGTTGTGAATATTGATTTGGCGGGACGCATGATATTGCGTTTGATGCAGCTTATTTAATTTTTTTTAACTTATGCTGCTGTAGAGATAGATTATACTAGTAATGGACTTTTATTCATGACTAGTTCTTGTAAAAATTATGTTTACGCTAGTCTTGGACGTTGGATGCTCCTGTTTGTATTGAATTATTGATGATGAAATAATGATATTGCTGTCAAAACATTACTACATAAATTACTGATAAAAATCAATAAGTTTATGGTTCTACTTACTGTGTGTAAGTGTGTTGAATACCTATAAAAAACAGTGTGTGTTGGATTTAACATATGGTGTATGTCAACCATGATTTTGGTCTAGCTGATGATTCTCCTCTTAAATCACAGCTCAACATTCCTAGAATAACAAATTTTCGACGAGGTTGCAGTGGGGCTGGGGTTTTCTTCTCATTAGAAATTTATGGCCCATCAATGTTAACAAAAAAAAATCTACATATCATAAAATCTCCAAAGAGGTTGGGGCTTTGGTTAGAATCTTTATGGGTGTTGAAGTTTAAGTTCGGTCCGGTATTGCAGTCTTTCAAACTGGTATCATAGCTATTCTGAGAATTTGAGAATAGGACAAGTAAACCACGAGGTTCTGGTGCACCGATAGTGTCTAGTGGCCATTTTTTTCCTCAAGTGATCAACCATCTCATTATAATTGCTGACATGGTTTTATTTGCTTGCCATTTCCATGAAGAAAGCTTATTATATCCCCAATAGTTGGATCAACTGGGTTTGCGCCAAAGTTGGTCTAAATGCAGGTAAAGATAATCACTCTCTTGTGATATCATAGGCATGTTACAAGAGATAATTTTGGGAAAAGAAAAAAATGATTTGATTGAAATATGATGTATATTGCAGTTTAGACCAGGTGCTCCGGCCCAGCAATCAATGCAATTCATTTCAGCAGCTGGCCAACCCTTCCAACCTCATGGACAAGGCACTCCTTCACCTAATTCAGGGGCGCCTTCTGGTCAACCACAACCGTATTATCCGCATATGGCACAACAGTTCCCTCCCAGACCAAGCCAACCTTTTCAAGCGCAATCACATTTCCAGCCAAATATGCCTATAACCTCTGGGTCAATGCAACAGCAACACGACACACATACTGTTAGTAATCATCCTCCTGCCTTTGGTGGAACTGGGATGCCTTCTTCATCATATACGGTAGAGTCATCAAATTCGGTGGGTGGGTTGTACCCACACATTAGTTATTTGTTTTCTGACTTCCAGTTTTTGCAGTTTGCAGCTTCATTCGGTCAGCCACAGAATATCATTGATCCTCAATCAAGGTATCAACCAATTCAAATGCCTGTACCACCTGGCAGTGGACAACCTTGGGGGGCATCTGTCATGCACGGTGTGCCGCCTGCTGCACCACAACCTGTGGTACCTCCAGTTTCTACAGCTACTGTTCTCGTGAGGACCTTTTGTTCCACCACTTCTTTGCCAAACACACATTGATTTATCATTTATATGAAGCTATTCAAATACAACTTTGCATTTGCTTTCTTGTACTCCTAAATCCTACTGAAATTGATACAATTTCGCAGCCAAGTTCATCTCAGCAATCCTCTGACTGGCAAGAACATACTTCTGCTGAAGGGAAAAGGTAGATTTCATTCTACTTTTTCTCTTTCTATACGTACATTATTTCTCAGTTCTAGGTTCTGTTTGTACATTGTCTCATTTCTCAGTTCTAGGTTCTGTTTGTTACTATTAGACTACTGTTTGCATGCTTCTTATAATCATGCTTGCCTTCAGGTACTATTACAACAAGAAGACCAGACAGTCTAGTTGGGAGAAGCCTCTTGAGTTGATGACGCCTATTGAGGTTTATAACTTTACTGATTTCAATTGGTATTGCTGTGATGGGTACATACAATCCTGGATTCATACAACTCTTAAGTGACATAAAAAATTCCATTCCCTTTTTAGCTGCTGTTAGTCTATTGAAAATAGGGTGAAGAAGTGTTCCATGCATCCAACTCTACACTTCATTATTTAAATCGTCATTATAATTTTCAGTAAATTGGAGTTTCAATTACCGTATTCAGTTTGGTACATGGTTGTATACTTGTATAGAAGTGAATGAAGTAGTTAAGGGTACTCAGCTACTCGTAAATTTATCTTAAGTGAATAAGAGTGGCGATATTGTCAGACTCGTAGGTAATGTAAAAGGCTCATCAAGCAACCTCAGAGACAATGGGAAGGAGTGTTTACATCTTGGATAAACTGATCAATTCGGGAATGAAATATGTGCTTAGTTTTCTGTGTGTGTTATCAGCTGTAGTCTCTTCAATAATCTAGCTCCTAATTTCATTCTTCTCTTCTACAGCTTATACAGTACTTCGGTATACATTTCTGTGTGTGGAGTTTTTGGTTGCAATAAGTAAGATCGCGTGGCAATTTTCTTCTTCTTATCTCATATATCCAATTGACTTGTGGAGAAAAAATTAGTCCAATCTCTAGATATTGGTATATTACTTTATTTGCTTTAAGATCAGGGTGAATAGAAAGATCAGTCAAGCTGTCAGCTTGTTTTTCATTCTGGTGTTGCTAATATGGGTATCTTAATGATTCTTTATTTGCTTTTTTTACCTTTCAAGATCTTTTTATAATCATTCACGTTTTTTAGTCTTCTCCGGAGGTTTTTTATATGTTTTCTTGGGTAAATTATATTTGCACAATTTGAAATCTCTTTTAAATCATTCATGTGATTTTACTTCCATTCAGAGGGCAGATGCATCAACTGTCTGGAAAGAATTTACCACTCCAGAGGGACGCAAGTAAGTAGTGCCGGTCAATCTTTGTAAAATTTTCTTTAGTTTTGCAATGAATTTAGTAACGCTTCATATTGTAATGGTTTCCCACCTTTGCTAACCTTTTTCTTACTGTCTGCAGGTACTACTATAACAAAGTCACAAAACAGTCTAAGTGGACCATTCCCGATGAACTAAAGGTCTACAAGTTTTCTTTGAATAAGTATGATCTGATGCATTTGGGTTTCCCTCCAACTGATTCATCTTTCTTTTTCTCCAGTTGGCTCGTGAACAAGCAGAGAATGCAGCAACCGAGCCTGGAGAAGGTTTCTCTGCCACTGTACCGCCGGCTACAGTAAGCGTACTTCCTGCAGAAATGCCCTCACATTCTCCCTTAGCAGCCAATGCAACTTCAACTACAAGTGCAGGGGTGTCAGTAAGCCCTTCCGTGGTGGTGCCTGTCAGTAGCATCTCTAATCCAACTACGGGTGTTATCGTTCCTTCTGCCTCAAATCCTCTGGAGCCCTCCCCGGTTGGCATGCCAAGCGTAAATTCCCCGGCAAATGTTGCATCTGCATCTAATGCACAATCTGGTTCTGTTGCAACAGGCACACCATCTACAGAGTATGAGAATCAAATCCGTTCCAGATCTGATTTTGTTGTGGAGGCTCTATTTTCACTTTTTCACAGTAAACTATTTTTTTCTTTCTATTTAGCCATTTATATAGATTTTAACCTCTTCTTCCTTTCTGTAGGGATAATCCTGTGAATAATGGTGGCTTAAATTTGACAAAATTGCCTGACACTTCCTCTGGACTGGATCTCGAGGTCTCATTTCCCCCTCTTGTTTCCTTATTGTATCTGTTTGTGTTCTATGATCAAGATAAAGTATGTTTTAATGTTAGTTCTAACTAAAATGGCAACAAAATGTTGGTTAGTTAAGAGTTTCTAAGATGATAGCTGTAGGTATCTCAAATAGTCAAATGCTTAGTACAAAGACAAACATCAAGGAAGATATTATACATGGATAATACAAGGCAACATTGGTGATGATAAAGTAACGTGGGTTTATAATACTAGAGGAAATGGCTATATGATGAATCATGCATTATTCTGCACCAGAACATTGGTTTTAGTTAGCAAGACATGTAAGCAATTGATGGATGATGTGGAGTCTGGGAGATCTACCATAATCTCGAATTGGATCATGCATTAGTCTTCACAACATTGTCCTTTTTTCCCTTTCTTTTTTTGATCTTGACATTTGAGCTGAACTTTTGAATTCACCATGATCTGCATGATGAGTTGTGGGATGGTTTTCACTTTCTAGGTAACTAGTGATTGTATCCAAATTTATTAGTCGAATAAGTAAGGGCACTTTTTGCTTCTTTGTCCTATTTTTTTATTTATGTTTTCTCTACTTATTGAGCATACTCTAAAATAAAATGCATATGCCTTTTTCTTGGGCAACAAACTCAGGAGGCGAAGAGGAAGATGCCACTTATTGCTAAAATCAACGAGACACAGTTAGAAGAAAAAATTGACGATGATGAGCCAATTATTTATGCTACTAAGCAGGTTTGCTAAATTTATTTGCGACTTTTTTCCTTTATGTAGCAAATTGTCAAACTACATTGGCATACATCGTTGATTTTCTTTAGGAAGCAAAAAATGCATTTAAAGCTCTTCTAGAATCTGCAGATGTTGGATCCGATTGGAGCTGGGAGCAGGTAGATCGTAGATGCACATACTTTCTTTAGTCTGTTTGAGAAGTTCTTTTGTCTACTTTCATGATGTTATCTATTTATCTTGTTTCAGACTATGCGAGTGATAGCCAATGACAAGAGGTACGGTGCTCTGAGGACTCTTGGGGAGAGGAAACAGGCATTTAATGAGGTGGCTGAGAAAAACATACTATTCTTCTGGACCCTTAAAATTCTTGTGTTTTACTCATGCAATTTAGCATTTCTTCTTTGTTCACCATTCATGATATACTTCTTTGTGCACTAGTATCTGGGTCAAAGAAAGAAGCTTGAGGCTGAAGAAAGGCGTGCCAAACAGAAAAAGGCAAGGGAGGACTTCACAAAAATGCTAGAAGTAAGTATTAGATATTGGCAACTTACTCGAATCATATGGTAAACCTTTTCAGCAATGCTTGTTTGAAGTCAAAGGAGTGGGAAAGGCGGTAGTGAATTGGATTTTATTTTCCCTATCAACCAAAATTTTAATTAATAATATTTTTGAGTTATCTTGGAAGTTGTGATATTGTGACTGACCCAGGTAGGTCCACTGCTGATAGTATCGCATATTGGAATCATAAATCAAACTCATCTTTTGTGAGATTTACCTATTTTGAGTGGTGTATAATAAATTCATTCTTTTTGAGCAGACATAATATGATATTTTATCTTGTGCAGGAAAGTAGGGAGCTTACATCGTCCACAAGATGGAGGTAGATTTCTTCTTTACTATCTCCTTGATGAAACAATTGGAGTGGCATTTCATAAAAACTGATTGGATCTCCTCTACTTTGACTTTCTTTAATTCCTGTTACGATTGCTGATAAGCGTGTCTGTTTCTTTGTTCTTGTACTTAACTATGATATTTTCTCTTCAGCAAAGCAGTTACAATGTTTGAGGGCGATGAACGGTTCAATGCTGTTGAACGGCCCCGAGACCGTGAAGATATATTTGAAACATACTTGGTGGAGCTTCACAAAAAGGTTTGTGTTGTCTATTCATTGACACAACAAAATTTATACTTTCATGGATCAACTGATCTGCAATGAGCTAACATATATAGGGTCATGTAATATCTAATTGGCATAAGCAATTTCTCTACCTAAGAGTTCCACTGCTTATAATTTCCTGCAATACTTACTGATAAAAAAAATCCCGCAACACTTGATGTAGATTTTGGTGCAAGTTCTATGTTACGATTCGTAGAGTCCTTGTATTACCAAACAATTATTTTTCTTCTAAAATTCTGTTGAGATTTTGTTTCGAAATAAAATGGATCACATCGTGAGGGGAGGGGTTGTTCCATGATGCCCATCTAAGAAGCACGGAGACGGACACGACACGAACACGGGGATACGGTATTGTTCTAAAAAGTAGGACACAGACATGACATTTAAATTATAATTAAAAATTATAATATATATAAATAAAAAATAATTACTCATAAGTGTTTAATGTTCATAATAAAATAATATAGGTTGCTTCAAGTTGCCTCCTCATTGTCCATAACAAAAGTAGTCATTGGGCCTATTCTTAAAGGGTAGCAAATTGATTAGTGTCAAAAAACATTGGAGATAGGCATATGGGCTTCGATAGGCCCATGATAGGATCCAATGGGCTACCCTAACGGTCTAACAGTGACAGTAATTGTAAATAAAGTACAACTTCAAGGGTTGTACTGGAACTTCCTTGACCCAACGGTTTATCTTCTTCTTCTCCGCTATATAAACATTCTGGTACCAAAAAGGAGGAAGAAAAAAAGAGAGACAAAAGTCAAAATTGAGACCGAGTGTCCAAGGAGTGTCCTAGCCGTGTCCGAGGAGTATCCAAAGAGTGTCCTAGTCGTGTCCACCGCCGTGAAATGTCGAAACTGCCCCGGACACGCCACCTGGCGTGTCCGACACGTGTCCAATGTGTGTCCGAGGAGTGTCGGTGTCCGACACGGCCACGACTCGGACAGGAAGATCGTTTAGAAGTGTCCGTGCTTCCTAGATGCCCGTCTGGAAGGTACTCATCTTTTCCTATTTTTAAGTATGATGTTATAGGAAGGAATTTCCGAATTTGTTTATTTACACTTGAAAATATACCTGTGACATGATTCTGTAGCTTTTAAACTTTATACCATCAAACATGTCGCCTTAGTGTCTAACATTCTCACTATTACATGTTTTGGCAAAATGCGTTTTCACGTGCAAACATATGTATTTGCTTAAATATTTTATGTCCTATAATTGTGGCTTTTTGGTCCTTTCCTGACAAAGTAATAAAGGAGTGCTTATACAGGAAAGAATGAAGGCTGCGGAGGAGCATAAGCGGCACATTATGGAATACAAAGCTTATTTGGAATCTTGTGACTTTATCAAGGTCTTCTACCACCAATTTGTTATTTTCGTTTCCTTCTGCCTTTATTGTTTTGTGTCTTTCTGTTTCAAAGGTTTACTAGCTTTTTGAATAATTTTCATAGGTGAACAGTCAATGGCGTAAAGTTCAGGATCGACTGGAGGATGATGAGAGATGCAGCCGACTTGAAAAAATTGATCGTCTTGAAATTTTCCAGGTAAAAGTGTTCTTCTGTTTTCACTCTGAAGGAGTTTTTTCCCTCACTTCAGCCGTGATGCAGGAGTACATTCATGATTTGGAGAAAGAAGAGGAAGAACAGAAAAGAACTCAAAAGGTTTTGACATAAAATTTTGCCCGTACAACCTTCCACTTTTTTTCAATCGTTCAATTTATCAGTCAATCAGTCATTAATATTTTACAGGAGCAACAAAGGCGGGCAGAGCGCAAGAACCGTGATGAATTCCGCAAGCTGATGGAAGGTCACATATCCTCTGGGATTCTCACAGCTAAAACACATTGGAGGGACTACTGTACGAAGGTAAGTTATTCAAACCTATGGTAGTTGCGTGATTTGAAATGTAAATGTTGATTCTTACGGATAATGCTTTTGTAGGTAAGGGATCTGCCTGCTTATCTAGGTGTGGCATCAAATACTTCTGGGTCAACACCAAAGGATTTATTTGAAGATGTAACTGAAGGACTGGTCAAGCAGGTCCTCCATATTTAACCCTTTGATGCTGTTATGTTCTTTTATTTGCTTAAATGCATTTCTGATTGTGTTCTCTTTTTGGCAGTATCAAGAGGATAAAATACGAATAAAAGATGCAATGAAGATTGGGAAAGTAAGTGCCGTTTATTTCTCCATCTCTTGGCTCATATCATCTGGCATTTTGATGACAATTGTCCTTTTACAGATTAATTTGGCATCAACATTGACAATTGAAGACTTTAAAGTGGCTCTGTCAGAGTATGATAATTTGGCCCAAATATCCGATATCAATACCAAGGTGATGCCTCTTATACTTGTTAAATTGAGCAAACTTATTTCATGTTTTTTAAAACCCGTGGCATTCTCATTTATTCCTTGATGCTTAGAAAAGGGAAGTGATCATACAAAATTACAAAGTAGACTATGTTTTTTTAATGGTGTCCAAGGTTACGATCTTTTAGATTTTATCATGGTGATTGTTACTTGAGGTCATGATGGACAAATAGATGCTTTCGTGGTGGTGGCCCAGACCTCTGCAGCATTGGTTGGGTTATTATGGTCTTTGTCAAGGGATGAGGCGAAGTACTGTATATATAAAATTAGTGACAATAATTTGCCACCGTTCAGAGGTGTGCGAAGAAATATTCACCACTAGTCACCTTTATTTCCAACACAATCAAACTCACTTAATATGTGGATCTTTATTTTATTATTTTTTCTTTACCTACTTTTGGGTAGGCAGAAGTGTGCAACTCTTTCATTGACGTGGGTTGTGGCAAACCCATTGAGTCGGGGGGTGGGGGGGGTGGGGGGTGAATTAAGCCATTCTTATTTTGGGTCTAATTTGGTATAATTACTGCTGCAGCTTGTATTAGAAGAGTTACTTGAGCGGATGAGAGAGAAGGAGGAGAAGGAAGCAAAAAAACAGCAACGTTTAGCAGATGACTTTGCTGACCTTCTTTACTCAATCAAGGTGGTATAACAGGATTCCCCATCGCTTCTTTGAACACATTGCTTTAACAACATATATTTACTCTTGAGTTTCTGTCAGCAGGAAATAAATGCCTCTTCAAATTGGGAGGAGTGCAAGCCACAATTTGAAGACAGCCAAGAATACAGGTACTTATGAACTTGGTATGACCAATCTAATGTTAACCTAGTAATCAAACCCTTCGAGATGACACATCTAAGATATACACTGAATAAAATTTCCACCCATTGACCTACAGATCCATTGGTGATGAAAGTCTCAAAAAAGAGGTTTTCGAGGAGTACATCACACATTTACAAGAGAAAGCAAAAGATAAGGAACGAAAAAGAGATGAAGAGAAGGTAGGCTGTTATCAATCTTTATAATTACTTTTGCATTTTTACTTATCATTTGTATGAACAGTTATATATTTATATGTGTTGCTTATTTTACTTGAAAGTTGATTTTTTTAAAGTTTTAGGGTAAGTTCCTGGAATACATCCTATATTCACTTCCACACTTTCCAAATTAGCATCATAGATACTTGTATTACTGTCTTTTAGGACTAATATCTGCCTTGGCATCGGTCATCTTTATAAATTCCTTTGGTTACCTGATGTTAATGGCAGGACTTCCAAAGGTCACTGTACACCTTTTTTGTTAATGCAATTATGTCGGTTGCTACAGAGGTTTAGATTTGGGTTGATAGTCAATAAATAGTCAAGAGTTATAGTTCTGATGCAAAAGGTTTTCTAAGTTCTAGTTAACTTACAAGATTCTGCATTTACTGGTCCAACGGTGAAATTGAATTATTTATGAGTTTTAATGCATAACTTTGATGTACACGAGTATAATGATTTGTACCATACTTTCTTCTTGGACCATATTTTTTTACTCTGTCATTCCAACTCTTCTATAAATATTACCCATGTATCTTGTTCTGTTAGTGTAGTGTCAAGTTACATAACCATTGTTTATTTAAACATATCATACTTGTTACTTGTAAGATCTGATGTTTTATATATCTTTCGTTAATTATTGCATCGGTAGTATTGAACAAGATGGTGTCCGAGCTATTGGTATTTGAATATTGATACACCACTAACCACTTCACTTTTGAACATCCACAGGTTAAACGAGAGAAGGATAGAGAGGATAAAGAGAAGAAAAAAGAGGAGAGAAAAGATAAAGATCGTGAGCGTGACAAGGAAAAAGAGAGGGATCGGTCAAGGAAGGATGAAGTAGAAAGTGAGAGTTTAGATATTAGTGATTCTCATGGCTTAAAGGAGGACAAGAAGAAGGAAAGAGATAGAGAGAGAAAACACCGAAAGCGTCATCACAGCACAACGGATGATATAAGCTCTGAAAAGGATGACGAGCCTAAGAAGTCAAGAAGGCATAGCGGTGAACATAAGAAGTCAAGAAAGGTTTTCTATTCTCTGACTTTGTTGCATGTCCGTACAGATTCTCTAGGTTCCTTTATTTGGTGAAGTATTTTAACATTGCCATCTTTTCTTTGGCAGCATGGATACACAAGTGATTCTGACAGTGAACACAGACGCAAGAGACATAAGAAAAATCGTGATGGATCTCGCTCAAACGGTGGATATGAGGAGCTAGAAGATGGGGAAGTTGGGGAGGATGGTGAAATCCGTTAGTTCTTTTCTACCGATGACTTAAAGTTTTCTTCATATGCTTAGAGTTGTTTCATCAAATGCTTTGATTATTAACTGTTCATATGACGGCTCTACTGGTTGAATATATGGTACTTCTTTTCTAAAGCTTTTGCCCTACCTAGTTTCTTTCTATTTTAATATTCAGATTTTTCTGCATTTACTGGATGATAACTAAAGAGGTACATCTCAAACTACCGACATCAAAGGAGTGGTCCTTTTTATGAATTTTTTATATAAGTATCTAACGTTTACAGTTTTTCATTGGTAGTAGTTACACTTAAAGCTCCTGCTATTTTGAACTTGTCCTTTTCTCATCCATTTTCCCATGTTAAATGCCCTGACATGACACCTATTGGGTGTAAAATACCATCCACGGATATCAAAAGATGTTTGCCATTGTTTTCACCGGTAAAAAATAACTATATGAACTCAGGTTCCGGACTAAGAGAATTTGTCACTTTAGAAAGGTTGTGGCCATTGGATGTCTATAGCTTATTCCTGACATGTGACCTCTAGAGTGTGACTACTTTTGACCTGTCTCCTACATTCTGCCGTTGTGATCTTTCGTCACTTTCATTTTCTTTTGCTGCTCTTCTTTCTTGTCTATGATTTTAGGAATTGTGCATTTTCTATCATGTTGAGAGCAATGATAGCAGGTTTTACGTGAGAATCATTGACAACATCAAACACCAGACACCAGGGGGCACTGCTCTTCAGTTCTTTATAGCTTTTGAGGATGTTATTGTGTTGAAAGTTACAAGGTAATATTTGAACTAACATTTTAGTATCTTATCTTCCTATATGAATAACGCCTATCCCAACTAGTTTGGGATTTTTTTGATCGGTAAAACGTATCTATATAAATAATATATTAATAAAAAGGGAAACTGTACAAAAGGAGGACTATGTTGGGAAAGTAGTTTGGGTTTAAAGGTTTTGTTATATTTTTATATGAACCGTGTTTTCATCGGGCTATAACTATGCAAGTACAAGATTGAAGAGACTTCTTAACAACAATACCCACTTCATCTTATCCTTCAACATATACTTCTATTTTTTGATAGTTTAAGCAACATAATTCAATTTCGCACAGTAGTTGTGGAGTGTGGATGGTCTAAACAGAAAGTAGTTAATTTATCATCCAATTTCGCACCACCCTAAAAGTTTTGTATTATGATTTCGTTCACTACAAAGATGAATACGAAAGCATGCTTTAATATCTAGAGAAAGCTTAGAGTCCATATTTCTTTTGGTAACTAAAAGAGCTGCATGATCAATGGCATGAGTACAAAATATAGTGGCATATAAGGAATAAATCGTGATAGCTTGCCATCTGAAGTGTAGAAATAGTAGTACGGATTGGATGACCCTCCCTTCCCACCAGCTGATGGTGGAACAGGCGGTGGACCATAGCTTTGACTAGGTGGTGCTGCAGATGATGAATTGTAGCTTCCTTGTGGAGATGGTGGACTTGGAATGGATGGTGGTGGCTGTTGAAAATTTGCCGTGGGAGGTGGTTGTGGAATATCTATTTGGTTTGCTGGTGGTGGGGATGTACAGATTGTCGGGCATGTGTTGCACTCGCTGATGCAAAACAAATTGACATTGAGGTCTCCTGCAACTCCTGTTGAGACAGGCAAAACTATGAGAGCCACTACTAGCCAAAACCGTTGCTGAAGGACATGATTCATGACGGTATTGGAGCTCCCTGTGCACTTCATCTGCGTTGCTGTTAGTTTGGCAATCGAAGCAACATTATCATAATACATCCTCTCTGAGTTCTACCAACTAGCTACATATGACTGGGGTTGTAGTTTTATACATCAGAAATGGAAAGTAAGCAAGATTCTTCCCTTGGTTGTCACAACTCAGAAATGATAACACTGATGAAAAATGATCTATGGGGTTGGTTGCAAATGAGATGCCCCATTTAATGAGTTGGGATGGCTTCTGATGAGGCTTTAAAGGCAAGCTTCAGCCACAATCTTCCCTTCAGAAATATTCTTTTTGTGGGGGTGATTACATGCTGAATTGTGTTTCCTCCTAGAGAGGACTAGCAAGTCCTTTATGAACTGTTTATGCAAAGGCAAAAGTTATTGTGATTATGACAACATTTTCATGATCTAACATTTCCAAAAGGTTCTTTTATGTCTGGAGAATACACTTTTGGGTATTGCTTTATTGACAGCTATTTGTTACCTCTGGAGGTTTGCAATACCAGCCTTAGTTTAGATGCTATTGTAGGGATCAATTAAGAGCCAACCCTTGATTACTGACCTATGGTTTTTTGTGTTGAAGTTGGATTTTGAGAAAGTTAATCCTAGTGTTAATGATGGTTCTAGATGTGTTTCTTGTGATATCTCAGGAGAACCATCAAGTGAGCATTTATGGTAAAAAGCTGTGCAGTGTGTCTCAACCTAACGAAGTGCAGGTATCTGATTCTTTAGTTACTAAATGGTCTTGTCTTTTTAGATTCTTAGATAGCTTTCTTAAAATTTTCAAATAACAATTTTCCATTTTGGCGGTTCTAGAGGGTTTAAAAGAACATTGAGGATTTTTTCTGAACAGATTTGTTGCCCTTGACAAATATCAAATGTCTTGATATGGTTGTGATTGTACGTTATTTTGGTTTGCAAAGTAGAAATCAGGTGACTCGAGCAAAACATTAGATGTTAGAATCTGATGGTTAATGTGTGGGATTGTTGTGTTCAGTTTTTTTACTCCCCTGGCCTCCAGCGTTGTCTTGTTTTTTGGAATTTGTTATTCGGTGTACATTGTCTTAATTGTAAAATTACACACTCTAGTCTGGCTAAAAAAGAAGTGGGGTTAAGAAAGAGAGGTTCACAATGTTGAGATTAATTTTAATTATTATGGTGTGTCATGTTACATTCCACCGATCATGAGTTGTTACAAAAGTGACAATTGAACTCAAGTAACATATTTCGACTAGTTAGCATTAACATTGTGTTCATAGCGTTGTCTACTCGTCTTCAATGTCATTACTTGTCTTGGAAGTCATAGAGTAGCCAAGTCAAGTAGGACGTGGTCAATATCTACAGACAAATATATGGATGACATTAATTTTTTGCCAAGTGGTAGAAATAATGAAAGTTGTGACGCGAATATGGGTTTGATTTTGCGACCTTCGCTTAAAGATTCTGACAACGATTCATTTGGTTAGCTTAGTTCGGGATACTGGTGTAAAACTCACGATCATGTACGGTTTATTGTGGTGCTCACTTTTTTGTAGACGAGTTTTCTCAAATTAAATTATCGTTCACTTGTTTTGTAGCACTTGAAAGTCACCGGAAATGAAATCTCAGGGAACAGACTGGTTTTAGTACTGACTAATACTGGATCGACTGCACATTAATCTCTCCCATTTAACTAAGCGAGTAAGGGCATAGATAGAAAAATCATATCTATTTGAAAATTTTCACCTGCCCTACTCGCCATCTGCTAATGTGTCACGTAAATGCGGTATGGGTAAATGCTCGTCATTAACCTGTTTAGCTGTTTATCCATTTATATCCTATAACTTATATCATTGTCTTCGACAAATCTCTCTTTTAACTTTTTAAGTGTTTTACGTGAACCAGTGTGAAATGTGTTTAGTTATTTATTCTAATTATTCTTAAATTTGTTTGATTTTCGCCTAATTAGTCTAATCATCCCTTCTGCATGACATACTCGTTTATCAAACGTATTTGTCTAGAGTAGAAGTACCCATTACTATATCCAACCTAGTTCGAATCTAAGTTCAATATTCTTGATAAACTCCATAGCTCAATCAAATGGAGATTGCCAGAGGAAGCAATGGTGGAGAGGAAGAAGGAGAAGACGAAGACGAAGGTGGGAGAAAAGATCGGGTAGTTGAGTTGGTTAGGTTTTGTATACTAGACAAGAGTACAGGTTAGGTTGGTTAAATGAGTGGATCCCATATATGTATTTAGGGAGTGGACTGTTCTAATGGTTAAACGGCCTATCAACTAACTCAGCCCAACTGATATATCTTATATAACACTTAACATAGCTGATTAGATCACGTAATTCAACAATTCTTACCTCACATTCTATAAATAAATAATATAAAAATCTTACCTCAGAGATGTACTGACAACTGGCCCGTACTACCTTAATTTATACCTAACTTGTTAATTTTAGCACAACCCTCGCAACCACCACAACAGTACGACCACCAAAAAAACTCTTTGTTTTCATCGAAATCTTCCTTGATTTCACCACCCATCCACCAACTTATAACTTATTCCATCATTTCAATTATATCTCACCCCACACTCCAAATTGGATTTCAAAGTATTGCGATCTGTAAGTGAGAGATGGGTGGTGATGGTAAGGTCT
Organism: Triglochin maritima; assembly: GCA_963682175.1. Classification (NCBI taxonomy): domain Eukaryota; kingdom Viridiplantae; phylum Streptophyta; class Magnoliopsida; order Alismatales; family Juncaginaceae; genus Triglochin; species Triglochin maritima. Next base: position 6,281,956 of record OY821782.1, on the reverse strand, counting down.
TCACGTTGAAACAAGTTTCTCTCCACAACACTAACAAGGATTGCTGGCTCATCATCAATGGCAAGGTCTAGTTATTTTTCTTCATTTTTAGTCTTGTTTGAATTCTGCAACGTAGTTGTTTAGGATTGTTCTTGTGACTTAGATATAAACATGTTGGGACTAAATGAAAGTCACATGTGTGGGAGAATATTGAGAATAGTCATTCATACATTAGACCGTTCCGACCATTTTTGTGACACAAGATTAATGTACCACAACCTTCGCAAAAGAAACAGGGAACGGGATTTGTAACATCGTTGAAATAAAGAAATTAAAATATAAGTGAGTCAAATTCCAGGGGGTCAAAACTTAAGGGACTTGAAAATTCAAGGGAGGCAAAATATAACTAAATCATAAATCAAACTAAGGTTGCTTGATACCTCTAGCTAAAGGACCTACTTCTGACTCATAAGATTAGGGGTACCTTTACTTGTTACCGTTTGGTTTTGACTTGGAGAGTCATATTTAGACAAATTTAATAGTCTAACAAAACCACCACGGGACACTATTCGCTAAATATGTGGGAGGGTTAAGAATGGTGGTAGCTTGGAAAATGTGGACTATTTTGTAACCCAAGTAAATATCAAGCAAACACAAAAAGCTGTTATCCATCTATCTGTCATGTGGAAGTTAAGCTCTTGGATTTTTGCGTCGCGGTTTGGTTAAAAATATCGGTTAACTGAGAACTTCAAACCCTTGATCGATACCCTCAAATTCATTTTCCATAGGTGTATGATGTTACAAAATTCTTGGAAGACCACCCTGGTGGAGACGACGTTCTGGTGTCAGCAACAGGTAAAATTTTCCTCCACCATCAGTTACCATTCTTGTCTATAAACCTCGTATGATTTAATTGGTGTAAACCAAGTTAGAGACCACTCTTCTCAAGCTCTAATAACTGGTTTCAACAGGAAAAGATGCAACTGATGACTTTGAGGATGTTGGGCACAGCACAAGTGCAAGGGAAATGATGGAAGATTATGTCATTGGGAACATTGATGCATCAACAATCCCCACTAAAACCAAATATGTTCCCCCAAAACAGTCACACTATAACCAGGACAAGACATCTGACTTGATTATCAAGTTGCTTCAGTTCCTGGTTCCATTGGCAATCTTGGGTCTGGCTGCTGTTGTTAGATTCTATAATAACCAGGTAGAGTGAGATAATGGTTCAGAAAAGGCCACAATTACTGTTACTGTCATATAGTGTCTTTTCTTTTAAAACTGATGTTTGGTTGATATATTGTCTTGTCTGTTCACAACTTGCCGTTGGACTAGTAAATATGATATTTATTGGAAAATACAGATTCCAATTCAGCTAATTACCATGCTCAGAAGATACTTAGGGTGCATTTGGCAGCCAGTAAGGGCTATTGCTTTTAATAGAAGCTATTTTTTGCCATTACTATTTTTAATAGCTTTTGCCAAACCTCCATTCCTGAGCTTCCTCAATAAACCCTCCCATGGTATATCTCCACCTACCTTATATATGCTAGAAATAACCATTATACTTTATGGTGTGTGGTGCAACTACAAGACTCAAGAGTGTTTGAGATTAAATGCTTCGTCGTCGTTGTATAGGACACAGAGTGACAAGCTATTTTTGTCGTGTACAGCCTTAGTTTGAAACATAACTTATTCAATAATATTATATGGAAATCGATTAAAACATTCACTGCGAGGTTAATCATGGTACAAGCTGGATAGTGCTAGACATTCGTTTTTGTCACTCATGCTTCGATCAAAACTCCATTGGGTAGAAAATTGGCCAAGATACAGACTTTAAATAATGCCAATGTATTGAATGTTCAAAGTATAAATGAAATGTATAATGAAGTGGATTATATTCTACAATGTACCTGGAATGTTAGAACAAATATCTTCCTGTGGGAAATGCATCGCCTCTGTGGCCTTACAGAAGGAAAGATTAAATACTGCCCAGTTGAATTCAGACCGTCAACCACATCATCCAGCAGAATTCACCTTCTATGCAAATATACAGTTCAAATCACATGGAATCGTTTCCATCATATTTTCACCTTGGATATCACAATAGCTAACAGCAGCACCTAATGTAAGACATCATAAGCTCCCGTCAGACCCACATGTCAGATCTGTGATTAACATAATATGTGAAACTTGCCACTCGCCATTCTAAGTTTCCTGCTTTACTCGGCTGCTGGAGATCATAGTGTGTCAGACCCAACAAATACGAGTAGGGTGTCATGAGCAATGCCTGGGAAATCTCGATGCAATGACACCTTTGAAACCTAAACTTGGACCACTTCTTTATATACTTAAAGATCATTGAAATCAAATGATTCACCAAACCAATATATATCCAAGGGATCATCTTGATTTTTCAGAACTTCATTCTTAGAATCTGCAAGATATTTCTCGAAAGAATCTGCCAGATCAGAATGCCACATGCCCGATTCGCAAATTCCCTTGTAGGCATCATAGCCAGCGGCTTTTAGCCCATCACTCATCAAGTCTACTAGAGCCCCAGATTCCCCCCTTTCCATGTCTTCAAGTAATGCCTTGGCAAACTCTGGTTTGCCGAATGACACAACAGCACAGCTCTTGTCAATCATCTTCAACTCAAAGTCCTCTGAAAATGCACGATGGGTTTCATGTAATAGGGCTTTCAGTGATCCACCAGTTGTCCTCTCCCTGAAGCCCCAAAGGAAAACGCAGTTACTGGTGCTAACTTTTCTTGTGCCATCTGTCCAAAACTGGAGATCTTCATCTTGTTCTTGGAGACCACCACAATGGGGACTGAAGACATTAGAATAATTTTCAAACGATGATGCATTTTGAACATCAAGGCCAATTGATGGAGAAATATTTAGTATTTTTGATAGTTTGGCAAAAACATGCGTCACTCTCAAGACATTATGCCCGTGATTCTTGCTCGGGGTTGCACCATCTGAAAGTTCAAAATCAAAAGCCAAAACAGTCAACAAATAAGAGCAAGCATCATTTTATATTTTCTAAATCGTAATTAGTAATCTATTTTGCATAATATCCACATGGGAAAACTGACTGGCCCAACAGTGCAAAAATGACGAATAACTAATAAGCTAGATAGTACATCAACAACAGTAATGATGGTACAACGAATTGAATAATCAAATGCATTTTAATGTCCGTGCATGTGGCACGGATAGTGCTCATAAGTGCTTAAACTCTCTGTAAGATGATATAAATTAATCAGATAGTGCTCATTAATGCCTAGAATCTCTGTAAGATCCTATAAATTTATCAGAGTATTGGGACTTCAAAACTAGAGGGAGGCATACCTTGAGATATTTTCATGTTAATAGGCGCAAAGAACTGCCTCCTCAAGTATGAGACAGCCGATGACAGATTTTTCGCCTTTCTTAGAGGCCCAATTTCCTTCAGCAAATAATTGACATCAATTATGTTCGGGAACACCATTCTCAGAGAACACATGAATTCAGCTATAGTTGGTGGTAGTGGAGAAATAAATTTTGAGTGGATAAAGGCAAAATCTGCAACAATATACAGAGCATTGGGATGATGGAATTTTCAGCTGAGATGTGAAAAGTGAAAACACAGCAGTAGACAATGGAATCACCTTTAAGGCAATCATAAGCAACAACTGGTTTATTAGAATTGGACAAGAAATCAAGGACCTCTCGAAATCCACGGATTTTTAGATTATAATCCTCCTCCTCTCTCTGAATTTCCTTCTGCATTGCAACATATGTAACAAGCAGTGTGATTATACTAAAACTGAGCATAGTACTTTTGAACCAAGAAAAATCATACTGGACACTCACAACGACAATGTCCTTATCCTCCTCCGAGCTTGTCAAGACAATTCGAACTGATTGAGGCCCACCGTTCCTGTTTGGGATGACTATGGGAACTGTATCATCAAAAGATTTACTCAAAGCCTACAATCAAAATGAAATAACAGTTTTAGTGAAATGGACATGCAGCAATTGCATGTTGCCGCATTATCAAGCAGTGAGACATTCTTAAAATGTAGTTGATTCATACCTGCATGACAAGCTGCACTTGACGAGTAGTACAAATATCAATGTTCAAGCATGGTCTTGTACCAAACAGTTCGCTACCTAAGATAAGCTTCCTCAAGGAGCTGAGTAGCGCATCTAGAATGAACAACACGACTTTTGGTTAGCAAGACATTACAATGTTAAATGTTTGAGGAGGAGGTTCAATAACGACCTTCACCAGTTTTAGAAGGTCTTTTACAAACATTCTTCCAATGTTGAACCTTTGACACAATTCTATCCATGAAAATTCTATCCGCAGCTGAAAAACTGGAAGAATTAAGCAAGCCATAAATTCTAGGCAAAGTACTTCTATCCTTTGCTTTTGTTTCTTGCACTCGAGATAGATATGATATCCCTACATGCCAAAGCAATACATGAATATTGAGCAACAATGTTTTACAATAGTTAAATAATTTATAATCAACAAAATTGTCAAACGAGCTATGATAGGCAGATCGATTGAAAGCTCGGAAGAAATCAGTGACGCACCATCATATATGCAGGTGTTGAAATCAAAGCCTTCTCGAGCCATTGAGGTCAAAGAGGACGCTTGGCATGAAAAACTGTAAGAAGGCATTCCGATGTTCAACTCATCCCTGGGAAAAAGATGGAAGTTGTACCTGCACCTCATTCAATCCAAACCCAATTCAACATCAACCAAACATGGGACTATAATAGGTACATACATGGAGAGGCACATGATTCAAGTAAACCATCAGTTACAAATGAAAAATTGGAAAATGTGAAGTAACCAGCCATTATTTTCTTTCTTGTCATTCCAAGGTATATCAGAACTCATAAGATGGTGTAAAGTTTAGAAGCCAAGATCTGGAAGAGGCATCATATATAGAATTAAATTTGAAATACAATTCAGCTCTGCTATAGACATGTTTTCACTGCTATCCATTCTAGAATCACACTGTGGTCCATGATTCCTTCAAGGATCAATAGTTTGTACTTTGCACAGAATAGATGTATTTTAAAAATATTATGTGAAGTGACAATTAAAAATAGTCACATCATTATCGGAAGCATTCTTCTTCAACGAGGAACACAAATGAAGGAAGAGGGAAAGAGGAAGTGACATTTTTTTTAAAACGATGGAAGTCAAGAATTCCACTTCCATGACATCATTTTTCATTTTAGAATAAAAATAAAGTAACTCACTCCAAGTACAAAAATTTATAGGCACGAAACTCTTATTGGAACACAAGTTCCAGATTTCTTTTTAGTCTTTTTACCTACCAATCACCTAAAAATCGTTTCCGAAGTCCAATCTCTCATGTTCTTAAAAAAATTCCCACATACCAATCACACCTACAAAGTTTTCTTCTTCTTTTTGTTGTTGTTTGGAGTTCCAGTTTCATATTTTTCAATTTTTCCTGCAAATTAATTACAATTAAGTCATTTTAGTGGTATAATTTTCTAATTTCCACTCCCTTAGAATTTAACTCTGCCTATGTAAGTTCTACATAACCTATCCCAAGTCAGATAAAGTAAGGGAGTTGTGATTTGTGTTGCGAACAAGCATAAAAACCTCAGCTTCTCCTATGGAAAACGAGACTCAAAAAGATTTCATTAGCATCACCCTCTTAGGGTGCGATTGATTTGCAGGAAGTGGTGGAAAATTCAGAACTCAATTCCATGGAATTTAGAGTGAAAATGGGAAAAGTCATTCGCAATGTCATCTTATAAGGGTTTGAAACTCACATAACTTAGTTCCCAGAATTATTTTCAGTTTTTTTACAAACCAATTACCAAGTTGAGTTCCTGCAATCGCACCCTTAACGACACGCAGCATTGGTCCCCGCATGTAGTGATTCAAAGTAAGCAATTGTTAGGGTCCATTTGTGTGGGTTTAGTCACACATCGGGTAGTATGAGATATAACCTCTTATGTTCCTCCAACCTACGAGCTAACTTTTGGGTATGGATTCTCCTATCAGCAATTCACATGCCAGAACCGTAATTCTTCTTAAGCTTCATTTCTACCCTACCCCAACCGAAATACACTCTTACACACACAGCAGATTATGATCGGAACAAAAAGAGCGCACGGGAAAGCGACGAGGTTGCCGTCCCGGAGTTGGAAGGGGCAGACGGCGAAGTGGAGGAGCTCGTAGGTCTCGGCGGCGAGTCTGTTCTTGAGGTAGGCGGTCTGCGGCGTGTCGACGGGGAGGACGCGGTGCCACGGGAGGGAACACCCGCCGGTGCTCCGGCAGGTCAGCGCCACGTAGTCGGCGTCGCGGATGTGGGCCATCACCTGCCGGAGGGCGGACGGGAAGGTCGACTTCGTCACCTGCAACACCGGTCCGGCGACGGAAGGCATCGTTGGGGAAAGGAAAAAGGGTTTTGGGTTTGCAAACCAGGACTGGTTCCGTTCGATGTTCGATGTAAATTTCATTTAAAATTGATGATTATATTCGTGATTAATCTATTGAAAACGACTAAAATCGCTTAGTAGAAATTAAATGTTAAGTAGTATATCAAGGTAGACCCTGGAATTTTCAAATGAGGTCCCGAAATAAGAACCTTAATTCGAAATACATAATCATAAAATCCAACAAAATATATTAATATTGAAAACTTGATTACAACATTTTTCTTCGAATAATACTTATCTGAATTTTGGTTCACACAACTATTGAACTCTTTTTACTTCATCGAATAATATTGTTTCAGACGATTAAATGATTTTTTCTTTCCTTTTGAAATCGGTGTCACGGTGAAATTTAAATTTCACAAAAAAATAAAAACATCACGTTAATCATGTAATCCAAATGAAACAAAAAGTAGGTAAAACATCAACAAAGATTTTGTTCACCACGTTGTAAACCACCACACAAAACTCCACTCTCCCAACACTTTCTCTCAAAATCTTTGTTGGTTAAGATAACTCCAACTTTTCATTAACAAAAACTCAAACCAAAACAAATGCTTAAATTAAACCAAATACAAGAGAGATTCGTTACATTTGTGTTGGAAATCCCAAAAACTTGGAACCAAACTTTGTTTTAAAGGGTGAGCTAGAGGAATGTTGGAGAATATGAGCGGTCCCATGGACCCAAGGAAGGTCCGCCCCTGGTTTTATGTTTATACTATTTTCATCCATGTAATATCTTTACTGATTAACTGTCAAAGTAGTGCATAAACTAGAAGTCAATTTGATGGAAGATTGAGTTTGAGATTTAGGATTTCACATCTTTCACGTGCATTAAATCTTATAATAATGCAATTTGACATTTTAATATCAGGATGAAAAGATTTATTGGAACTTTCTTCACAAGTTCAAGTGAAAGTAAACATGGACATCAATCGATTACACATCTTTGTTACTTCAATAAGGACATTTTTCATGCAGTGATTGATACCCAATTACAAGAGCTTAATGATCTTTAAATAATTTTTATGTGTGTTTTTTATGTTAAACTTTTTAGTTTATTTAATCATTTAGTTTGATTGTTGTGGAAAATATTTGCCCCCTTAAGAAAAATTTCTGGATCCACCCCTGGTGCCTTAATGAGTACATGTTGTATTGCTGGTGGAGTGGTATGATTCAAATTTGAGTTTTGTTTGAGATATTAGTTTTTGGTAGGGGTGTCAATGGAGGTCCGAAAGTCGAGAATCTGTTCGCGTTCGTATTCGTTTTATCCGAGAATCCGTCATCCGTAAAACCTTATTCATATTCGAAACTTGATATCCGGGAACTCGCGGAGCGAATATGGATATTGATACATCTGATCCGTATAACATCCGATCTAAGATTGAATCTCTGTATTATAAGATATGTATCCATATTCGCTCATTATCATACATAACATATATATGTATATATATTTTAAAATTTTATAATTTGTACATAGTTGGTAATTAATTGTAACTTAATATGGAAAAAAAATCTGAAATCCGTGTTCGTATCCAGGATGGAATATCCATCATTTGAGGGGTGAATATGAATATTGTTGTATCCGATCCGAATAATATCCATTCCGGAACTACATATCTGTATTTCAACATCCATTTTCATATTTGTATCATATACTTATGCAATACATTATTATACCTAGAAGTATTCATATTTCAACATTGTTGTGATTACATTTTGAATATATAATTTAAATTTATTTATTCAAATAAAAATACATCTACTGATCACATTTATTTGAGCATTGAATATTGTTATCATTTTCAGAATATGGAGTTAGAAGTTAAGATAAAGTAAATTAATATTTGAAACCAAATAAAGTTATAAACGTGACTATGTATAAGAATTTGTCTAAGTGAAAATGAAAAATGTTATAAGGTGGGAAATTATGTTTACCGATGCGCATATTATCCGTATCCGCTCAAAATCCGTCAAATATCCGAACAGATATAGAATTTTCATATCCGTAAACAATCTGTATCTGTAAATTTCATGCGGATACGAATATGGATATACCTATATCCGATCCGTATCCACTCCGTTGACACCCCTAGTTTTTGGCTTCTATAACGTTTATAGGGGTTAAAACTAGGGATGAAAACGAGTCGAGTCATAGTAAAAAATCTCGAGTCTAATAAAGTATTAAAAATAATTACAAATTGAAGAAAAACACGAGTCGAGCTTTAGTTTTTTCGAGTTCGAGCAACTCGTACCAAACCAAGTTTGATTTTATTTTATTTTTCATCAAGATTTTTTTATTTTCAAGCTAAACTAGCATTTTTCGAGTCGAGTTTCAAAGTCAAACCATAGTTAACAGTCTTAAACGTCTAGTATGTTAAAAAGTGATTTTGAGTTAGGAAATAATAAGCAACAAACAACTCAGTAGGTAGATTTTAACTTAGATTTTGTGGCCGTGGGGTTGGGTTCGGGATTGGTTCAGGTTTGGAGGGTGGTGGTGGTGGGTGACTGAGTTTGAGTTTCTTTCGGGTTGGGAGGACCTCTGTTTTAAAAACTGAACCGATGGTTAGACTGGGTTGGACCATGAACCGGTAGCAGACCGGTCGGTTCTGTCAAAAAAACCACACCCTCATGAACCGAAGAAAACCGAAAAAACTGATCGAACCGATCGGTTTTTTCGGTTTGGTCGAATCGAAAGGAACCAGTTTTTTCAATTTAAACAAAATTTGATTTTTACTGTTTTATTTTCGGTTCAATTTTGAACAAAATTCTAGGGTATTTACTTTTTACTACTCCTTCCCCCACCCCTCACCACGCCTCCACCCCTTGCAAGTTGCGATCTCCACCAAGGTCGGCGGACCGGCAGTCCTCCAGGACAGTCCACCACCCCTCACCGCACCTTCACCCTCACCCCCACCTCGACTCCACCTAAGCCCACAATCCACCACCCCCGCCTTCACCCTCACGACATCATCCACCTCTTGCGTGCACCCCTCACCTCCACCCCCAACTCCATCCAGGCCAACTCCTACCTCTCCTGTAGTCCAAGCAACATCCAGTCAGACCAATTAAACATGAGCATAGACTTAAATTGTAAAATGATAGTCTTGGTTAATTACTATTTGCAGGTTAAATTTAAGTTTTATGCTTACATTCAAATATTTACCATGCTCACTCCATTTTTGTTTACAAGTTTTAATTAAGTTATTTTACAGATGGATAATTTTTGTTGAATTGTTCATAGTTTAGGCACTTGGTTATTACTTATTATGTAAAAAAATGATAGAGAAAATCGGTTCAATCGGTCGGATCGTCGGTTGGACCGCCATTACGGAGTCGGTTCGGTTCAACATTCGGTTCACAAAATGTTGATGTCATTAATGGTTCAACCACTTTGACCAAACCGAGTTGTTTTCGGTTCACTCTTCGATTCGGTTTCAAAACATTGGGGAGGAAGAGAATCCAGTTTTTGTGTCTCACTAACAAAATTATACTAGATCTGCCCTGTCAAAGGTCTGTTAATTTTTTATACAACACAAACAAATTAAACATATTTTTTTGTGTGGCCGTCTAAGCTAGTTATGACTTATGAGCCGATGATAAATTATGAACAAACAACGTGACAGAAAATGACGAGATTAGACACGACACATTAATGATTAAACATATTTTGTAGTATGATAAATTGTTTTTCACTTGAAAATAGTTTTATAAGGTATCATGATTGTCACTATCAATTATCTCTTGCTTGCAAAATATATGGACGAAATATATGCATGCCAATGTAAAAATCATGCATACAGAATGCGAAAAAACCAAAAATCATGTTTCATACCTCCAACCATTGAAGTGCACTTAAATTTATGCAAAACAAATAAAAAAGCGATTCTTTGGGGGAAAACTCAAGAGTTCCTTCTATAATTACCAGCTCTAGAATAGCGTTTTCCCACGAGAGATGCCAACAATTAGGATATTAGCCTTTGTAATAGCATGATTCAATGGTGTTACTAAAACCAAACCAAAACTAAAATATCTAATATTGAATCATAGTTACAATAACATTTGCACCTAAGTTACGATCACGTTTATATATAACTTACAATGCTAGTACTACTCTGAAAAGAGAGTATGTCTTGCAAAGTAAATTCCGAATTTCATACAATTACTGAAACTCGTACGAGGTCGAGAAAAAGAATGGACTTCACAAGGAGTTGTATCCACTTAGCCATCGCTCGTGCGACACCAATCCTTCGCGAGGCCGGTGATCGGAAACAACATGACCTCCTCCCTGAAAAAGAATGCAAAGATGAAAGATTACACCAGTTATCCATGCATGAAGAGTTACTCAGTATAGTTCTGATTATCGACAAATTTTAAATATCTGCCATCTATAATGAATTAAAACAAAATTATATTGTTCTTACTATACTAGCAGTAAATTTAATTCAGATGTGCCCAAGTGGAGTGGTTACTTATGTCCTCATTGTGTTGTTTACATATAAAATGTTTTGGCATGTCGTGTGGACAAGAAAACAATATCGCGGTCCGGAGAAGATTAATCATCACCCTGATTGTTGCAAAGAGTAGATTGTGGTCGTACTGAACCATGTAACCAGCTACATGTCCGTCGATGAGCCATGGCCTCCAACTCTCAACTACTGAGAAGTTCAGCTTCTTTATCCATTCCAAGTTCACTGCAGCTGGAAGGACCATATCATGATCCCCACTGAAACAAAAAGGGAGTGTGTTAATTGCTGATGTGTGCTGCTAATAGGAACTTAATCCTACTTAATTATTATTATAAGTTTATCAGATGTTGAAGAAAAAAACTTTTGCACCATGAAAATGCATTTTACTGTTAATGCAAAAAATGAACCTATTCTGAGAATATCTGTAATGTAGTAAATAAGAATGTCACATTTTTGTCTGAACTTAACCGCTTTACAGATGTATTACCGAACGCATTTTCTTCAACATGATTTGAATCCCCTGTTTATCGTAATCGTGGTAATTCCAGACTACCGTAACTACGTTAGTAGAGCAATTTATGGGGAAATATAACTTACTTATGAACAAAGGCTCGATATCCCTTTTTCATGATATTCTCGTGAAAATGAATCACACTATCGATGTCTCTTTTGTAGTTGCGATATATTGGCAAACGTTCCCAATGACCCGTCATGTCTTCCTGATTTTAACAACAAAGAGAAAATTTGTCTCGTCAAGTGAAGTGCTCATTTGTTTTTTTGTAGAAATTGAACAATTAAGTTGTATTGTAATTATGTTAGGATGATTACAAATACAACCTTTTTCTTAATCATTGTTTCTCATATTTCGCAAGTTATGCCTGACAAGAATGTCATGATCTAAGTGTAATTATCCCAAATCAAACAATGACAAATGAGATTAACGACAACAAGATCAATGCCAATTTAATGATCCAGGGCATGTAACTTTTCTCTCGAGGATTGATTGTTGAATAGTAACTCAAGACGTTGATCACGGTCCTGCAAAAATAATAATTGACATTTGAGAAAACGATAGATTCAGACAAACTTAGATGGAAACTAGAAGTAAAAGCTTTTCAGCTCTATTATCGAACGAAATAGGATTTTTCTGGCTGTAAAATATCACTACTTCTTTCTTTAACATTATTATTATTATTATTATTATTATCAACCCTACTGTAATTGATATTTGGTAACAGATGTATTATCGTCCCTAAAACCTGAAATCAATGTTGCGAATTGTAAACTTTAAGAATACAGACATGGCAGAAAATTTTCTTATCTATCTTCTCTGGTTCGCTACGGTATAGATCGATTATTTGTTGTTCATGTGGTGCAAGAGTAATCCCCATTTGTGTCCGGCAATGAATGCAAAGAATGTGATCTTCAGCTATTCCATCGACTTGCTGCGACAAACCAAAATAATATTTTGTAATAGTAATGTACCATAAAAAATTCACAACCTAAAAAGTTACAACCAACCGTAGTACCTCATCAAAAATTTCCATGTTCTTCAAGCAAATAGGATTATTGTTGTTTCTAAATTTTCCAAGACAGAATTTCAACAAGTCCTGTCACAAATGAGGGTTATCAATTACTTAAGAAAACGTTTGTGCACATATTTTGAAAGAAAAAAATTAAGAAGAATTTGGTAACAAGAATATAAGTGTAATGCCTTGAGCCCGGACAACTGATCACCCGCACGAACCCGGTGCGTTAAAATACGATCCACGATCCTGACCGCTGCGCACTCTGATATTTAAATCCATCTGATAAGCCTATAATTAATCTGAAAAATATAATCAACAATTTGTGAGCTCGACAGCCCGCAAGTACCAACCATCAATCAATCAGAATCATAATCATGTGGAAAATAATACAGAATATGACATTCAGTCAATAAGCACAATCAAGAGGCATGCATCACAAATAAAATGCATGCATATCAATTTGAAACCCCCATTCAGATTCGACCACATCCTGTGCTTCTGAAATCTATCAATCTGTCAGACGCACACCTGGTAGCTCCACACTAACGACAGGCAGCCCTTTCCTCTCTCGGGTGGCTCCACGCTGTCCGTTAGGCAACTCTTTCCTAAGTTGCTCTGCTAGAAACATACACACAGCCACAAGACATGTCGACCGAAACACCACCATGCAATCATATGCATATCCATAAAATCAATATTAATGCTCAACATGCATGCAACTACGAATATCAAGAGAGACAGACATGATATGAAACTGAAGAATAACGAATCAGTACTTGCCTCAAAATCTCCATCTTTTTCTTCTCAATATTCTTCTCAAAATTCCATCTTCTCCTAAAACCACACAATCATCCAACAATCTTAATTAGTCCATTAAGATATTTGATTATTACCTCAACTAAAAAATTCAAGATATTACATTCTACCCTCCTTAAAAGAAATTTCGTCCTCGAAATTTGATCTCAATACTGTCTCAATCCAAACAAATCAATACAAATTTTTCAACTCATTATTTAACAAATCTAAAAACCTAACACCACTTATCGCTCATAATTTAGATAATCAATCCAACCAAATCCAAATTCACATTTGAACTCAAGTCCAAATATCTCTAAATTCATCTTTCATTATTTATTAATAATTTGGTAGCAAATCCAACCAAGTCAAAATTCACATTTAAATCAATAGTCAATACTTCTAAATTCAATTTCTCAAATTCCAATCCAATCAAATTTTTATTTCAAATCCAAATCCCGACTAATTCCGAGGATCGTATTGCTCTGATACCATTTGTAACGCCCCGAGCCCGGACAACTGATCACCCGCCCGAACCCGGTGCGTTAAGATACGATCCACGATCCACGATCCTGACCGCTGCGCACTCTGATATTTAAATCCATCTGATAAGCCCATAATTAATCTGAAAAATATAATCAACAATTTGTGAGCTCGACAGCCCGCAAGTACCAACCATCAATCAATCAGAATCATAATCATGTGGAAAATAATACAGAATATGACATTCAGTCAATAAGCACAATCAAGAGGCATGCATCACAAATAAAATGCATGCATATCAATTTGAAACCCCCATTCAGATTCGACCACATCCTGTGCTTCTGAAATCTATCAATCTGTCAGACGCACACCTGGTAGCTCCACACTAACGACAGGCAGCCCTTTCCTCTCTCGGGTGGCTCCACGCTGTCCGTTAGGCAACTCTTTCCTAAGTTGCTCTGCTAGAAACATACACACAGCCACAAGACATGTCGACCGAAACACCACCATGCAATCATATGCATATCCATAAAATCAATATTAATGCTCAACATGCATGCAACTACGAATATCAAGAGAGACAGACATGATATGAAACTGAAGAATAACGAATCAGTACTTGCCTCAAAATCTCCATCTTTTTCTTCTCAATATTCTTCTCAAAATTCCATCTTCTCCTAAAACCACACAATCATCCAACAATCTTAATTAGTCCATTAAGATATTTGATTATTACCTCAACTAAAAAATTCAAGATATTACATTCTACCCTCCTTAAAAGAAATTTCGTCCTCGAAATTTGATCTCAATACTGTCTCAATCCAAACAAATCAATACAAATTTTTCAACTCATTATTTAACAAATCTAAAAACCTAACACCACTTATCGCTCATAATTTAGATAATCAATCCAACCAAATCCAAATTCACATTTGAACTCAAGTCCAAATATCTCTAAATTCATCTTTCATTATTTATTAATAATTTGGTAGCAAATCAAACCAAGTCAAAATTCACATTTAAATCAATAGTCAATACTTCTAAATTCAATTTCTCAAATTCCAATCCAATCAAATTTTTATTTCAAATCCAAATCCCGACTAATTCCGAGGATCGTATTGCTCTGATACCATTTGTAACGCCCCGAGCCCGGACAACTGATCACCCGCCCGAACCCGGTGCGTTAAGATACGATCCACGATCCTGACCGCTGCGCACTCTGATATTTAAATCCATCTGATAGGCCCATAATTAATCTGAAAAATATAATCAACAATTTGTGAGCTCGACAGCCCGCAAGTACCAACCATCAATCAATCAGAATCATAATCATGTGGAAAATAATACAGAATATGACATTCAGTCAATAAGCACAATCAAGAGGCATGCATCACAAATAAAATGCATGCATATCAATTTGAAACCCCCATTCAAATTCGACCACATCCTGTGCTTCTAAAATCTATCAATCTGTCAGACGCACACCTGGTAGTTCCAAACTAACGACAGGCAGCCCTTTCCTCTCTCGGGTGGCTCCACGCTGTCCGTTAGGCAGCTCTTTCCTAAGTTGCTCTGCTAGAAACATACACACAGCCACATGACATGTCGACCGAAACACCACCATGCAATCATATGCATATCCATAAAATCAATATTAATGCTCAACATGCATGCAACTACGAATATCAAGAGAGACAGACATGATATGAAACTGAAGAATAACGAATCAGTACTTGCCTTAAAATCTCCATCTTTTTCTTCTCAATATTCTTCTCAAAATTCCATCTTCTCCTAAAACCACACAATCATCCAACAATCTTAATTAGTCCATTAAGATATTTGATTATTACCTCAACTAAAAAATTCAAGATATTACATTCTACCCTCCTTAAAAGAAATTTCGTCCTCGAAATTTGATCTCAATACTGTCTCAATCCAAACAAATCAATACAAATTTTTCAACTCATTATTTAACAAATCTAAAAACCTAACACCACTTATCGCTCATAATTTAGATAATCAATCCAACCAAATCCAAATTCACATTTGAACTCAAGTCCAAATATCTCTAAATTCATCTTTCATTATTTATTAATAATTTGGTAGCAAATCCAACCAAGTCAAAATTCACATTTAAATCAATAGTCAATACTTCTAAATTCAATTTCTCAAATTCCAATCCAATCAAATTTTTATTTCAAATCCAAATCCCGACTAATTCCGAGGATCGTATTGCTCTGATACCATTTGTAACGCCCCGAGCCCGGACAACTGATCACCCGCCCGAACCCGGTGCGTTAAGATACGATCCACGATCCTGACCGCTGCGCACTCTGATATTTAAATCCATCTGATAGGCCCATAATTAATCTGAAAAATATAATCAACAATTTGTGAGCTCGACAGCCCGCAAGTACCAACCATCAATCAATCAGAATCATAATCATGTGGAAAATAATACAGAATATGACATTCAGTCAATAAGCACAATCAAGAGGCATGCATCACAAATAAAATGCATGCATATCAATTTGAAACCCCCATTCAGATTCGACCACATCCTATGCTTCCGAAATCTATCAATCTGTCAGACGCACACCTGGTAGCTCCACACTAACGACAGGCAGCCCTTTCCTCTCTCGGGTGGCTCCACGCTGTCCGTTAGGCAGCTCTTTCCTAAGTTGCTCTGCTAGAAACATACACACAGCCACAGGACATGTCGACCGAAACACCACCATGCAATCATATGCATATCCATAAAATCAATATTAATGCTCAACATGCATGCAACTACGAATATCAAGAGAGACAGACATGATATGAAACTGAAGAATAACGAATCAGTACTTGCCTTAAAATCTCCATCTTTTTCTTCTCAATATTCTTCTCAAAATTCCATCTTCTCCTAAAACCACACAATCATCCAACAATCTTAATTAGTCCATTAAGATATTTGATTATTACCTCAACTAAAAAATTCAAGATATTACAATAAGAGCTAGAAGAGAGACCTCATAGAGTTCATCAGAGATGAGTCCCATTTTGTATGCAAATGGAACTCTACCACTATTTTCAAGATCAATGTCAATTGCTGCATTACCTGAGGAATACCCCTAACAATTTCAAATGAAATGTAATCGTCAATTCTAGACTTCTAGTATGTATATTGCTAACTAAATACATTATATGGTTTCAAACTCATAATCATTTCTAGCTTTCTGACCTTGAAATTTATTGTTGGCTCATGCTCAACTTCGATACCTATGGTAACATCCCAAAACAGCGGAAATTTAAAAATTATTTATCAAATCATCAAACACCAATAATAAAAAACGAAACTGTTACTTCTCATAAAAACATAAAATTGGTGCACTAGTTTACGTCAGAGTTTGTCAAAAACGATACATGATTACAACAGAACAACAAAAGAAGATAAACGTAATCATGTCGACCTCAGTGGTCAGAATAGAGGATCTGATCCCAAGATGTGTGTGCCCGCTGATCACCACCCAACTGGACCTACTGCGGTCCTGAAAAAGATGCAACAACAATGCCTGAGTTTCCATAAGGAAACTCCGTATGCCAAGCTCACCTATATGCATGCAGTAGTACAAATGAACATATCATACTAGTAGCATGTCATGTCATCGACAGTAAGGAAAATAGTTCCCCCGAAGGGTAACATGGGACATCAGTCTGACAATCATCATCGGGTCTCCCGAGGAGACCTACCGTAGGCACATACAGTCTAACAGAACAAGACGTGACGCTCCCCACACGCGGCTATACTAATCATGTGGTTCGGCAGGGAACGTCCGCCAGGTCCGCGCCATAAGAAACAAATCTGTAACTTCGTGGTCGAAACCACACCAATGGAGTCGTCGCTCAGTCGGTCCATCAATCATCATCTCAGTAGGTGCCCATCTGAGAACATAGCCGGAACAACATCGGCCCATCAATCATCATCGCCGGAACAACATCGGCGGCATCACCGGAACAACATCTGTGGTCCATCAATACGTCCGGCACAACATCGGACGGGTCCAGACCGGAGTCTGTCAGGTCATCAGGCTCCACGAGCCGCAAACACCAACCTCGCCGCTATAAAAGCAGTGCAACGACCTCCGTAGCCCCTCAGGCCGGTTGTAACATCCTCAAAGCAGCGGAAAATTTAAAATTTTAAACACTCAATCAACAGAGGATATTACGCAAATAAGGTACACAGGTGCACCAACATATATAATATATATACATGAACATCAGAGTATACAAAAGTTGTGATTACATCAAAAGCATAAACAAAGGAAACAGTAATCACACGACCTCAACCGAGAGAAAGCTGGATCCGGTAGCAGCGCTCCTCTCCTCGGTCACCACCCCCTAATGCCGATCACGACCTGAAAGTAAACGTGCAACAATGCCTGAGTTTCCAGAAGGAAACCCCGTATGCCAAACTCTAAATGTATGAAATGAAAAGGCACTCTAGCATGCAATTCTACTAAACAAGAAAAGCATCACAACCAGGCTGGGCTCCAGGGCTCTCTCACCCAACCACGGCACACACCACAGGTACGGGGCTCCAGGTCTAATCTCAACCAACCACCGCACACACCATAGTCACGGGACTCCAGGTCTAATCTCAACCAACCGTCGCGACTCACACTCGTCGTCAAGCTGGGCTCCAGGTCTAATCTCAACCAACCACAGCTACCACGACACGACCAAGGGCTCCAGGTCTAATTTCAACCAACCCAAACGTATAAGGGCTCCAGGTCTAATTTCAACCAACCCCTACACGCGGTCCCTGCTCAGGCTCCAGGTCTAATTTCAACCAACCCGAACGCACTACGGAGCTCCAGGTCTAATTTCAACCAACCGCAGCTCTCACACGGTTACGGGGTTCCAAGTCTAATTTCAACCAACCACCGCAACCCTCGTGCACCTCGCACACTTGCCGGAAGAACATCGGCACCACGACTCGCCCCACACGGGCAACCACGACCACAACACCTCCATAGTGCAAAACATGACACAAACGGTCGACCGAACCAAAAGTCCCAGTCGACCGAATCAAGCAAATACAGGGCAATCCACTTCGACCGGCACTCCATCGGTCGACCGATTCCCAACACCACACTCGTTCGGTCGAACCCAAATCAAGGGACGGTCGACCATTTAGATGGTCAACTCCTGGTTCAACGAACAAAACGACCAATCGGTCGACCAACAAAGGGGTCCCGGTCGACCGAAAGTCACCAGGGGACAAAATCCCACAACTCCACAACGAATTCGGTCGAACGCCGAGCACATCTCGGTCGACCGAATCTGTCCAGGGAATAATCCCTCACTCGCGCCATGAATTCGGTCGAACGCCGAGCACATCTCGGTCGACCGAATCCCTCCGAAGCGTTCCCCACACTCAGCGCACAAGTCCGGTCGACCGAACCCTCATTCGGTCGGACCGACCACTATTCTCACTTAAGTCACGGTCGGACGAAAATCCACGAGCGGTCGACCGTTTAGATGGTCTACGCTCCCAACCGGCTTAAGACAGTGCACACGGTCGACCGACAAAGGGGACCCGATCGACCGAAACTCACCAGGCTTGCCTCCAATGCACAATCGGTCGACCGCCCCACAGACATCGTTCGACCGATTTGAGGCAGAGCCTGAATTCTCTTCACGAACGGTCGACCGTTTGCACCAACCGGTCGACCGCTCAGGCAGTGAAATCTGCTGCAGATTTACTCGCGACGAGCCAAACGGCCTACCTTCGACTTCCAAATACTCACGGTAATTAAGTGAGCGAGCTTGACATACCTAAAGGTCTGAAGAGACCTTTGAAGAACCACGACGACGCCTCCACGAGCACGTCTCCCCAAATCACTATCCGCCGACGAACCTCGCGTCCAAACGACGATCAATCGTCTCCCCGACGATCCACAACACCACACTACCTCCGGCAACCTCCACAACCACCAAAACCCGAGTGAGGTCAAGAGAGAGAAACCAAAACGAGCCGGAAACGAGCCGAGAGAGTAATACTCACCTCAAACCACCAACTCCCCGGAGCCGATCTTCGCCTCGCCGGAGAACACCACCACCACGCCGGATCACCACCTCTGAGGTAGAGAGAGAGCGAGCAAAGGGAGAGAGAGTCGTGAGTTAAGAGAGAGAGAGAGAGCTCACCATATAAATATCTCCTCCTCCTCCAATCTCAACCATCCAATCCAATACAATCCATCTCCACCACTCATCTCATCCCCTCTCCATCTCAACCCTCCATCCATCCATCTTCAATCCAAGCCATACATTCCAAAACCCCTCTAATCACCACCTAATCAACCACAAAGCACAATTAGGATTAGGATTAGGATAAGGATCCTACAATCCACCCTCCTAAAAGAATTTCGTCCTCGAAATTAAGACTGAAGCTTACCAAATAACGGAACTCCTTCCGGACCTCCTCCTCGATCTCCCAAGTGGCCTCTCGCTCACTGTGGTGCTGCCACCTGACCTTCACCATGGGAATGGTCATCCTCCTCAACTGATGCTCCATCCGATCCACAATCTCCACCAGTCTCTCCTCAAGAGACAAATCCTGACGGATCTCTGGAACCTGCAACTGAATCATATGAGAAGGATCCGCTACGTACTTCCTCAACATTGACACGTGGAAGACGTTGTGAAGACCTGAAAACTACGGCGGCAACGCAACCCTGTAGGCGACCTCTCCAACCCGATCGAGAATCTCAAACGGCCCGACATACCTCGGACTGAGCTTCCCCTTCTTCCCGAACCTCATCACTCCTCGAGATGGTGAAATCCTCAGGAAGACATGGTCACCAACCTCAAATCTCAGCTCTCGCCTACGCCTATCCGCGTAGCTCTTTTGCCTGCTCTGAGCCATCGCTAGTCTCTGCCTGATCACATCAACCTTCTCAGCATACATCTGCACAATCTCAGGGCCAACTAGATGTCTCTCGCCTACATCACTCCAGCATACCGGTGATCTACACGGTCTCCCGTACAGGGCCTCGTACGGTGCCATCCCAATACTCGAATGGTAGCTGTTGTTGTAGGCGAACTCAATCAATGGCAGATGCTCATCCCAATGTCCTGCCCAATCCAGAGTACACGCTCGCAACATATCCTCTAGCGTCTGGATGGTCCTCTCAGACTGACCGTCTGTCTGCGGATGGAATGTCGTACTGAACTTCAACCGAGTCCCCAAGGCCTGCTACAAACTCCCCCAGAATCTGGAAGTGAACCTCGGATCTCGATCTGAAATAATACTCACGGGCACTCCATGAAGCCTGACAATCTCCTCAATATACAACTTAGCTAGACCCTCCAGAGGTAAAGTGGTCTGAATAGCTAAGAAATGTGTCGACTTGGTCAGTCGATCGATTATAACCCAAATCGTGTCGTGGAATCCTCTCGTCTTCGGCAGCCCGGTGACAAAATCCATCGTCACGTGCTCCCACTTCCACTCTGGAAGCTCGATCCTCTGCATCGGCCCTGCAGGTCTCTGGTGCTCAATCTTCACCTGCTGACAGATCAGACATCTGCCAACAAACTCTGCGATCTCCGTCTTCATCTTCTTCCACCAAAAATTCCTCTGAAGATCTCTATACATCTTCGTGCTGCCCGGGTGGATCGAATAACGGGATCTATGTGCCTCCTCCAGAATGTCCTGCCTCATGTCTCCTCCCTTCGGCACCCAGACACGGCCTCTGAACCTCAGGCCACCATCAACCCCAATACTGAAGTCTGACCCATCTCTACCAGCTAACTGTAACAACCCAGCTAACTCATCATCAGCACTCTGAGCCTGAACAATAATCGAGACCAACTGAGGCTCCACTCTCAGCCCGGCAATCACTGCACCTCGCGACTCATCGGTGAACGGTCTCCACTCGGTCAACGCCTCAAGCAGCTTCCACTCCTCGATACACAGACCTGCTGCAGTGACCTCCACCTTCCTGCTCAAAGCATCAGCAACCGAATTCGCCTTCCCCGGATGGTACGAGATGGTGAAATCATAATCCTTAATCAGCTCGAGCCATCTGCGCTGCCTCATATTCAGCTCCTTCTGCGAAAACAGATACTTCAGGCTCTGATGATCAGTGAACACCTCGAATCGCTCGCCATACAAGTAGTGCCTCCAGGTCTTCAAAGCGTACACCACTGCCGCCAACTCCAAATCATGAGTGGGGTATTTCCTCTCGTGCACCTTCAGTTGCCTCAAAGCGTATGCAACCACCTGCCCGTGCTGCATAAGTACACATCCCAGTCCAACGCCTGACGCGTCACTGTAAATCACAAACCCACCACTGCCACTGGGAAGTGTCAGAACTGGAGCAGTCGTCAGCCGACTCTTCAGTTCCTGAAAACTGTCCTCGCACTTCTGGGACCACACGAACTCGACGCCCTTCCGCGTCAGAGCCGTCAACGGCGAAGCCAACCTCGAGAAATCCTGAATAAAGCGGCGATAATAGCCCGCTAGGCCTACAAAGCTCCTGACCTCTGCCACACTCGTCGGGGCTCTCCACTGTGTAACGGCCTCGACCTTCGCTGGATCTACGGAAATCCCGTCACCTGACACGATGTGTCCCAAAAAGGCGACACTGCTCAGCCAGAACTCGCACTTCGACAGCTTGGCATACAACTGATGGTCCCGCAAAATGCCAGGTACAACTCTCAAGTGCTCTCGATGCTGCTCCACATCTGGCGAGTAAACCAAAATATCGTCCACGAAGACGATCACGAACCGGTCGAGGTACTGACTGAACGTCCTGTTCATCAAATCCATAAACGCTGCAGGCACATTCGTCAACCCAAACGGCATCACCAGAAACTCGTAATGCCCGTACCTCGTCCTGAAAGCTGTCTTCTGCACATCTGCCTCTCTGATCCTCAGCTGATGATAACCGGATCGCAGATCAATCTTCGAGAACACCTGCGCTGACTGCAACTGGTCAAACATGTCCTCGATCCTGGGCAAGGGATACTGATTCCTCACGGTAACCTTGTTCAGCATCCTGTAATCAATACACATCCGCAGTGATCCGTCCTTCTTCTTCACGAAGAGTACTGGCGCTCCCCAAGGTGAGACACTGGGGCGGATAAATCCTGAATCCATCAGGTCCTGCAACTGCTTCTTCAGCTCTGCCAGCTCAGCAGGTGCCATCCGATACAGCGCCTTCGACTGCGGCGTAGTCCCAACTACCAAATCGATCCCAAACTCAATCTCTCTGTGAGGCGGCAACCCAGTGACATCATCTGCAAATACATCAGGGAACTCCTGAACAATCTCAATGTCCTCTAATCTCCTCGCCTCTGGATCTGGAACTACCAAAGTGGCCACGAAAGCTCTGCAACCCTGCTGCAACAACTTCTGTGCCCTCACTGCTGATACGATCACTCTGCCTCCTCTATCCTTCGTCCCCCTGATCAACACATCAGGTAGACCCTTCCTCAGGATCAGAATCTTCTTCTCCCGGCACAAAACTCGCACATCGTACTGGGACAGCCAATCCATCCCCATTATGACGTCGAAGTCCTCCATCGGCAACAAGATCAGGTCAGCCGGAAACTCCTGATCTCCCGAAACAATCGTGGCGCTGGGGAGGAAGCTCCCCACAATGCCCACCAGACCCAAGGGTGTGCTGACTTCCAACGTGGCAGTCAACATCGCAGGGGTACGGCCCAACACGCTCGCAAATCGCTCCGAGATAAACGAGTGTGTGACCCCACAATCAAACAACACTCTCGCACTCAACCCAGCAACAAAAAACGTACCTTCCACCACCGTGCTGGCGTCTCTCGCCTCATCCGCCTGGATGGTAAAGACTCGACCGGTCCTCTGACCCTGCTGTCGCTGCGGTGCGAAAGGTCGCCGGCCTCCGCCTCTGCCACCTGCCGGCTGTCCCGACTGCCTACTGGACCCGTCTGGCCCACTCGGACAATCTCTCATACAACGGTCGAACTATTTGCACAAAACATAAGTCCTAACGGTCTACTGAAAGTCTAAAACCGGTCGACCGAAACGATGTCAAAATCCGGAGTCTGGTCAACATTAAATTCAAACTATCAGTCGATCGACTCAGGGGTCTCGGTCGACCGAAAACTAACAGGGTCAACCTATTATTTCTACGTCATATAACGGTCGACCGAACAAGCATAAATAAACCAGTACACTTAAGTTCCGGTCGACCGAAACACAACAGACAGACAAAATACATACATTCGGTCGACCGCCCGAAGGGCCCGGTCGACCGTTGGTCGTCTTCAACCTCGCGCCAGCCGAGGTTTTTCACGGAAAACGACACCGGAGAGGTCTCTGACCGACCAACACCACCCTCCCACGAGGGTGAGCAACAACAAACCAAACTAAGAACCGGCATACCTCAAAGAAGACGACGAAAACGCCGGAGCTCCGCTCGCGCACACCGTCCCCGAAACCTCCTCGCACGGTCGCCTCCTTGCCACGATCCACACACGTCTCACGTCGCGCGAGCTTCTGCCTCCTCTGTCGCCGGAAGGAAGGAAAGAAGGTGAGAGAGAGATCCAAAGAGAATGAGAGAACAAAAACAACATTTAAACCCAACCCTCCCGTCAACAGTGCCCTACATACCAACCCATCACCCTCCACCTCGTCTACAGTACACGCCACCCTTCTCTTCCCCATGCACACCACTGTGCACTCCACTCCCCATGCAAAGCTCTCCTCTAATCTCCTCCTAACCCCCATTAGTACCCTAATGGGTTTAGGGTTGTAACACCTATAAATGAAATCAAACTTTAGTTGTTGACACAAATTATAAATTTTGAAATGTGTAGCATAGATGCACCGTTTATGATTGCGTTTGACACTCCAACAACATGGATGCCGGCATAAGAGGATCCCGCAATGTAAAATGGATTTGGCAAGAACTCGGGAAAAATAGAGAACCACTGCAACAAAAAGACCAAAATAAGCAACATTAAGGAATTCTTTTCTCCATGCAAGAGAGAAAAAAATTTGAAATTGTTCCGAACCTTTCTAATAAACTCATACAAATCCTCAATGGTCTCAGTGTCATTTATCTGACAGTTCCCTCTAATGCCGTAGAATTTCTCAGAAGCAGAAACCTAAAAATAAGGATAGACTATGATTAGCAATAGCATATGCATCACTATTAGTTGTACGTAAGTTTTATTGATTCGTAGGAAGGCAAATCATGTTATTATTTTTTGAGCAAGCTAAACATATTTTCTTAGCAAAATTAGTACTAAGAACTCTTCAACTAAGATAATGTAATGTTACAACTAAGATAATGTTACAATTCGTATAGAAATTTAGAAGATATACTGACATGCAAGCTAGCGCCGGTAACTTCGTCATTATCGTCTCCTATACGAGATTCAGCATATGAGTACCCAGCAAATGCTGGAAAATCTAGAACTATAAGATTGGTCACCTGAAAGCAAAGAATCAAACATCAATAAGTGAAAACCAACAAGAAAACAAGCTGATTAGACACTTAAAGAACATTAGTTGATGAATTTGGTATAAACCTTTTCGCCAGAGAAATATACGAGCTAAAAGATAAGGCGATACCTTTGTCCATGAATAAGGATTTAGCTCAACTTGTACCCCATTAGTGAGATAATCGAGATTCCGTTTCAGTAGAAAAGGACCTATACTGATTAGTAGTTTTATGTCAAAATAATTCAACTGAACAAAATAACTACCTAAGAATTTAAACCAGTAGTTTATAACAATCATTTGTGAGTTTGTTTTGCTTACATAAGATTACTAAAACAAGAAACATATTTGCAACTTATAATATCCTGAATGTCTTTTTGAACATTATTTGGTTCTCGCAACATGCACTAATCAAGAGATCCAAAGGGAAAAGCAAACAAACCAATCATGTCAGAAATAGCCAAGATCGCAGAGGCTCCTGGGCCACCCATGAAGTAGATCATAACAGGTTCTTCTTTAGGATTCCTCTCAGAAGTGGCAAAGTAGTAATAGAAATGCTTCCTTGCATCTTGTTTGCCAACACTTACGTAGCTGGAGAGTACATAAATACAATAACTAGATCAAAACAAATATAATATATCCAGGCCAGTAAATTACAAAACTCGTAAACTCATTATGCATCGATCCTTACTTGTCTAAGTATCAGTTGGGTGGGGTGGGATGCGGGGCTCGAGTCTCACCTTTGTGATAACCAATGGTTAGTGGATTGTGGATCTACAACCTACCATAACAATTAAAACTAACTCATACTACTTAATTGATTTATCCCAAGAAAATTACATGAATTGTAGTTATAAAAAATATTTGGAGATGACATTATGTGGGGTAAGGAATGGAGGTGTGAATTTGTTTGGTCTTTTGCCTTTTGAAAACTATTTGCTAATTAGAAGGGTTACACTAAATTTGTATATTCATATCAATCTTTTTTCAAGCCTCTTGGTAGAGCTTATTCTTTATGTCTTCTCGTCGTGGATAATATAAATTGAAGCGGTCTACATGTACTTTCATCGTTGTTTGCTACCATGTTAACTTTAGTTTGAAATCTCTCTTCCATTTTTTGCAGGATAATAATTATAAGTGGGGGAACTGGACATTTGAGGTATCTTTTGGGTGATTGTTTGCACGAAACAATAAGTGATGGAACTAGACTTTTGAGGATCTTTTAGGTGATTTGTTTGCAGAATGACTTTAAAAATAATAATAAAAAAATGCAAACATAAGAACACTGTTAACAGCACCTGAGTATTTCCTAGGCACCCATTTCTCTCTCTCATCCATGTCAGTTTCTCTCTCCACCACGTCAGCACAAACCAACACCTCCAAATTTTCCTTAATCACACCCAGAAACAACTCAAACGCCCTACATTCTCTCTCATCCACGTCATTTGTGGATCAATTCTAAGTAAAACACAAAACAATATTAATTTTTTTAAAATATAAACAAATAAAAAACATATTTTCATTTTTTTGAAAAAACAATTTAAAATATTTCTTTAAACATTTTTGAAAACGAAAATGTAAAAAATTAAAATTAAAATTAAAAAGTGTCTTCGGGAGACTTTTTTGTAAAATTATGAATATTATTACATTATTACTACGTTACAGTAAATTCTCCTTTGTTCATACTAAAACAAAAAATAAACATGAAAAATAAAATCGGAGTAGGAATGCAGGGGTGGCAGGGGGACGTCAGCTCCTACGGGGGACATGTTTCGACATTATATTATTGTACTTCGGATATTGATATGTTTATTTATGTTTGTGTTTTTTTCCAGATTCGGATAAACAGATATGAGTAACCAGATAAACGGATCAATATCCACCCAATGACCACTGAAATCTTGCAACAGAACCTCAAATAATTTGAAAAAACATGTCGTATAAATTCAAGATTTTTTATGGAAAAAAACGAGCATCTGGCTAGGACCCCCCCCCCCCCCCCCCCCCCCCCCCCCCCACATAGGGGAGGCGTCCTAGTTAGACGCCCCGACCGATTTTTATTTTTTTTAAAACCTAACGTGCTGGATTTAGACGGTTCGTCAAACATTTCATTGATGTTGGTACTGGTAGAGTAAGGAAAACTGAGAGATGAACATTCTTTTAAGAGACGAGACGAAATGAGTATTAAATGGAAAGTGAATGATAAAAGGGTAATTGACGCGATCAATTTAAGTAATTCGCGAACGACGAATAGTAATACCCAAAAATAATTACCGTGCACAATGCTCGGAAGGAAATTGCCCATCAAAACCAGGGAACGCCTTCACCTCTTCCCTTGTTGCTTCACCTCCAACACAAATCCAGCTTCCACACAGAATCAGAGAAAGAAGAGAGAGGGAGCACAAGACGGAAGAAGACATATCTCTAATGTAACGCATGGACTGATTTCCTCTTAACTTCTTGGAAGTCAAATTGTGAAGGGTCATTTGCTTGGGTAGACCTCAAAAGGTGCACAATTGGTTAAATACCCCTGAGTTTTTACTATTCACTTGGGTACACCTCGTTGCACTGCATATTGCTTGCATGCCCTCGGACCGTTTGTGGGGTCCATTCCGTTAAATTTTCTGTTGGTTTATTTACAAAACACACCCTCTAAATTTCAAATATCCTTAATATTAAATATAAAAACACAAAACAAATATTTTCTTTACAAACACACCCCTTCTTCTTATTCTCTCTCTTTTATTCTCTCTCTACTCTCTCTCTCTCCACTCTCTCTTGTTTTCTCTCTCCTCCATCTCGCTACTCTCTCTTTTATTCTCTCTCTCTACTCTCTCTCCCCTCTCTTTCTCTCTCTACTCTCCACTCTCTCTCTTGTTTTCTCTTTTCTCTCTCTCGCTACTCTCTCTATTGTTCTCTCTCTCTCCTCTCTCTCTACTCTCTCTCCTCTCTCTACTCTCTCTCTCTCTCTCTCTTCGGTTCTCTCTTCTCATTCTCTCATTCTCTTCGGTTCTCTCTTCTCATTCTCTCATTCTCTCTCTCTCTCGCTACTCTCTCTGTTGTTTTCTCTCTCTCCTCTCTCTCTACTCTCTCTCCTCTCTCTACTCTCTCTCTCTCTCTCTCTCTCTTCGGTTCTCTCTTCTCATTCTCTCTCCTCTCTCTCTCTCTCTTCGGTTCTCTCTCCTCTCTCTCTCTCTCTACTCTCTCTCCTCTCTCTACTCTCTCTCTCTACTCTCTCTCCTGTCCTCTCTCTCTTCCAAACTTAGATGTAGCGTACCTGATGCCATGCCCAGGACCACATGTTATTTTGGTAATATTGATATTTGAAAATCTCCTTCCAACAGCAATGCAGTCATCTCCTGCACCAATTTAAAAAACAAATATTGGTTTAGTTTA
Organism: Triglochin maritima; assembly: GCA_963682175.1. NCBI lineage: Eukaryota > Viridiplantae > Streptophyta > Magnoliopsida > Alismatales > Juncaginaceae > Triglochin > Triglochin maritima. The sequence goes on along the minus strand of OY821782.1, from coordinate 6,253,341 downwards.
TATAAATTCATAAGTGACTATTTATATAACCATGGGTTTAATTATCACCTGATGCAATTGTGGAATTGGTAATGAAAACGTTCTGGCTCTCCTGGACGTGCATACCGTCTGTGTTGGGACTGTCTTCCGGAGAAGAGAGAACATGAGAGAGAATAGGAGAGAGAGAGGAGAGAGAATAAGAGAGAGAGAGAGAATGAGAGAATGAGAAGAGAGAACCGAAGAGAGAGAGAGAGGAGAGAGAGGAGAGAGAACCGAAGAGAGAGAGAGAGTAGAGAGAGGAGAGAGAACCGAAGAGAGAGAGAGAGAGAGAGAGAGAGAGTAGAGAGAACCGAAGAGAGAGAGAGAGAGAGAGAGAGAGAGTAGAGAGAGGAGAGAGAGAGAACAATAGAGAGAGTAGCGAGAGAGAGAGAATGAGAGAATGAGAAGAGAGGAGAGAGAAAACAAGAGAGAGTGGAGAGAGAGAGAGTAGAGAGAGAATAAAAGAGAGAGAATAAGAAGAAGGGGTGTGTTTGTAAAGAAAATATTTGTTTTGTGTTTTTATATTTAATATTAAGGATATTTGAAATTTAGAGGGTGTGTTTTGTAAATAAACCAACAGAAAATTTAACGGAATGGGCCCCACAAACGGTCTGAGGGCATGCAAGCAATATGCAGTGCAACGAGGTGTACCCAAGTGAATAGTAAAAACTCAGGGGTATTTAACCAATTGTGCACCTTTTGAGGTCTACCCAAGCAAATGACCCAATTGTGAAACGCAACGTGAAACTTTTATATCTTATATGTCTTGTCTTTTTACGTTTTTTGGTCGAGACATTTATACATAAGATAAGATGTTTAGTTGGTAACATATCTGAGACATGCAATGATTCTGTTTTTACGTGATTTTGTTCTGCTTTTCGAGTTTGGATATCTGGAGTTTGCATTGTTTGTTTCTTTTTAGTAGTTCCACTATTGATACATTCCGGATTTCATTATTACTTTATAAAATCGCTTTCTATTTTGGCTGTGGTCATTATCATCAGAATTTGATAATAAATATCTATCGTATATGATAATAACGAACGCCCATTTGAAGGCCAACGTTCAAGTGACTGAATCACAAGTTCACAACAATCACACACATACTTTTTCTTTGGATTTTAAACACACATACATACATGTTAAGTCATTTATTTAGAAGGGACATTAAAACTCTTCAAAGTCATTTCTTTAAAAATATCATTGAAACTCTTCAAAGATATTTTTTTAAATTGACATTGAAGTGTATTTACAAAAATTGCAATCTAATCATGAAATCATGGTGGATGCTAGGATTCAAACTTGTGTCTATGGAATTTACACGACTTATGAGCATCACGAATGACTACCAAAATACTTTTGTAATTTTTTATGTTTACTAAATATATATTACTAATATATTAATACTGCTAGGATTTTAGGATTAGTTTAAAAATAGCTTTGAATATCTATTTCAATCCTAACCTTATTTACATATTTTACTATTAATACACATGTATTAGATTTTTATGTAAGTTCTTAAAATCAAATTTTAAGAAATTTATTTCTTTAATATTTCAAAGATAAACATTTTATGACAATCATTGATATGTATAATGGTTCAAACTGATATTTTCACGAGTTTGTAATGTTTTAAAAAATTAAACATTTCATTTTTAAACTTCTTAATACAAGTGCATCACACTTCTTCAAAGTGTCATGAGAGTCAGTTTTTCAATGACATTTGTATGTGAATGTCCTTAAAAGTCTATCTTTCCATGACAAGTGTCTTCAAAGCTCGACCTTTCATGACATTATTTTACGAGTGTTATTGAAGACTTTCTTTAATAACATTTTCTACAAAAGTGACATAAAAGTTCTATAATATTTCAACGACACTTCATGTAAGTGTCCTTAAAACTTTTATTCACGAACTTCTATATAAATGTCCTCAAAGTCTCTCTTTTTTCACTACGCTTCTTTTCAGATGTCCTTTGACAACTTATTTTCGATGACACTTTTACAAGCGTCCTCGAATTTTCTTTTCCCATGATATTTATTCAAAAGTATTGTCAAAATCGCCTCTAAGTGTCGTTAAAAGCTTACTTTTCTATTACACTTATTTAAAAGTGATTTTATTAGTGTATGATTAGTAGCATATCATACATTACATTCATGTTATATATCTTTTATTTTACCTTATATTTTGTGTTACTCGAGTGTTTGTTTGATGTGTTTCAGGATTTAAGCAATAACGAAGAGAAATGAAGAGAAAATGACCTAAACGCAAGAATAATGAACTGATTTGGAAGGTTCTGGACCTGTTTGTAATGCCCACGAACTGGATTGTAACTCAGGAAAGACTCAAGTGAAGACCCGAAGGGACTTAAATGTAAAAAAAATATGTTGCTTGTAAAAGTCCAGAATCTCCTGAACCTGAGAAGTAATTCTGCAATTAAAACCAAAAAGGCTTGAACCAACAGCTCTGGCCGCACCCTATGTGTTTATTATGTGAACTAAAGTCGTAGGTAAAATTTGGAGTCGATCAGAGAAAATTGATCTGCCAGTGACGATTTAAAATCCGCCACTAGCGGATCCGGTTAAGAGTTTGGTTATCCAATTTTGTATGCGGGTCGGGTTGTCGGGTCAAAGCATTCCACGACCTTCAGATCTAATTTACAACCGTCTGATTATGCCCAGATCCATCCAAACACTCTAAACTTCTATAAATACATTTGTAATGTCTCATTTCCTCTTCTTCATCCCTCCCCCATTATAGTAGGTTTTAGTTTCATGTTTTAGTAGTGTAAATAAATGAGTTCGAGATGAGCAAACTTTGTATTTTTATTTCTTAATCTAGTTTAGTTCTTGTTCTTTACATTAATGTATTTACTTTGATGCAATTTCTTTTATGTTGTTGTTTGTTTAATCTTGTTTTTCTTCATTTGCATTATGAGTTTATGTTGTTTTTATGTTTTTTTAGTTTAGATATGAGTAGAGAGTAGTTCATCCCCATTGGGGGTGGAGAAGAAGGTGTTGTGATTATGTGATGCATTAGTGTGTGTGTTAATCCCCATATAATATGATTTCACTTTTATCTTTGATGTGCTAATGCTTTTGAGTGATGCTTAACACATACTTAGACTAATGAGCCTATTTTATGAGAAATGATGAGATGATGATAATGATGAAATTGAAGAAGTGAACAAGGCATGTGCATGCATGTGCTCATGTTGGCTTTATCCAAATTAATGTCTTGTATGTTTTAATGATTGTGATAAATCTTATTTCATGTGGAGACATAGTTGGATTTGAGTCATTATGTACGTGAACACATTTGCTTCATTTCAATTATTGTATTATATGTTTTAATGATAATATTTTATCTTATTTCATGTGGAGTGAACAAGACAAAGTTGAATTTGAGTTTTATGGATTTCATGTGTCACGTGTTTGGATGATCACATTTCAACACACACACAAGAAACATTTTCGTATTCGTTTTCTCTCTCTATCTCCTGAAGGGTTTAGTTTTCATTGATTTTTTTCCGATTTTTCACACATTGTAGTTTAATTTTGATCGCACATCTCTTTTCTTCTCCCCCACTGTCTTGCCCGATTTACCCACTTGACTTAGGTGGGGATGTAGTAGTGGGATAATAACCCTCTATGTCCTACACGATTTGCAACCCTAATGTCTGGTTTATTAAGCCAATCAAATGAGTTTAATTGGACCGAGTCCCTAGATTTAGGACCGTAACTTGGGTGGTTTTTAGCTCCGCTCATTCAACTCGTGATCACATTTAACTTGTGGGTATAGGTACACCTTTTGTATTTATTTAAAACAAATATCGTTTACCCATACCTGCCTTGTGCAGTTAATAAATGGGGTGGGTGTATGTATGAGTCTATCCATACCCATTTACACATTTAATATTAAATATAGATTAAATATTAATAAATTTATACCTTAACCCTTGACATAATATATAATATATATAATTGTTTGTTTGCATACGTTTCAAATTTTTTTGTGATGATTTTGGACTAGTATTAGCATATTTGTTATTCTACATATATATTTGTGATTGATTTGTTGTTTTTCTTTTTACATTAGTTGATGTGATTTATGTGCTAAATGTCTTGAGTTGAATCTGGACGAATTTAATCTACTAGAATTGGCTAAATGTTGATACGAAAGATGAAAGTTATATAACACCCGTCGTACTCGTTATACCCGTCCCACCCCTACCCGTTTATTAAAGGGTACGACAAAACTTAAAACGGATATATATTGGTCCGGAAACTGAAATAAAATTTTTGAATCTGAAAGTTTACATTGCTAAAAGTAATTTTTCCACATGACATGACATACCATTGGGCTCTTCCTTATTTCGTATTTAGTCGGCCCATTTGACAGGTGAGATTGGGCCCTTTCTTCGGCCCATATAAAACGTAAATCACAAACTTGGACGTGAATCATCCGAACCAAGAGAGGACAGACAATCCCAAACCCTAATCCGCCACCAGCTTCGATTCGGAGAAAATCCCCAAATTCCAATCCAAGGTGATTTCTGCGTTCAATCTGATTTCTAATTTTCACAATTCGAAAGCTCTATGTCCCGACCAGTGACTGGTTCGGTGTGATTCTGGTCATGTTAAAGTTCGCCCAGCGTTTGGGATAAAATTGTCGGAAAATAATTTTTTTTTTGAAAATTGATTTGGTAGCCTAAATTTATTTTTAAGTGATTCTTCGGTCCATTACAGAACATTTCTTTTGTTTTGAAATGTTTTTGGAAATGCAAAGGTTCTTAGATAGGGATGTCAGCTCTTGTTCGAACTCGAAACTCAACCCGATAAAGATAAAGGCTAGACTCCGATTTAGCTTGAAATTAAATCAGCTAAATTAAAAAATTAAAAAATTCTCCAACTTCGGTAGGTAAACTAGCCGGCTTGAAATTTTGCCTCGACTTAGACTCGTTGAGACCCTATTCTTAAATTCACTTATAGACATTTCCTCAGAAACTTATTTCCAAAGTAAACTGAAGGTAATGTGTGAACTTAGCTCGGCAATATACATACATTTTATGTCATGTATAAGCAACGTGAGACAACTCAATTCCTTGAGTAAGATCGCTAATTCATAATGCGTGCAATTTTAATGGAAACTCTAATTGCGTATATTGATATGCAAAACAACTGCTTAAATCTTTCTTTTTTCATTTGAAGTGCTTTGGTTTTGATTATCTTCAATTTGGAGTGAGGTCGTGAAATCAAATGGAATTTAAGGTTAGGTGAGAATGAAGTAGAAGTGCATTCTATTTTCCAATAATGATTGTGTGCATAATTGCATGAACTTAGCTTATATGATTCACCCGTATGCTTGTCGGAGTATAATGGTATGGATGGTGATTTCCTAGAATTGGAAATGGCCATGGCTACCACTCCAATATTAATTTCAATGGCTTCTGATGACCACACAGGGCAAGGCAAACTGTATGGACAGATACGGGTCAAACAACAAACCAACACTTCATATGTCTTAAGTTGTAGAAGAAATGGAAAACTAAGTTTTGTGTGATAAATCCTGACTCGAGTCACAAGAGAATACTATTGACAACAGTTTAGGTAGCACATTCGAGGAACCAGGAATTCCCACCAATTAACGATGTTAACGGATTGGGGCATCCAGCAATGCCTGAGATGGGTACATAAGAAGATAATGATGTTTTTTGTAAATACGCTAGACACTGGACAAAGAGCAAGTCATTTGCTAGTTTAGCCAGAATATAAATAAAGGAATTTGTGTAGAAATAGTCACTTCGATGAGTAGGTTATAATCGGACAAATTTATTAAATTTGAAGGAAAAAATCCCAATTTAGTTGAGATTGAAACCTCAGTTCCTCGTCTGTTGAGATTTTGTTGATTAGAGAGGTCACTATTTGGAAATGATATGTTGTTTTTCGATAACAAATCGCTTTGTGAATTAAGTTCTTTCAATGTCATGTTTCTTTTCAAATCTTTGGTTGCCCTTCAGTTCCAAAATGGTAAAATATACTGCTCTGATTCATCACAACCAATACAGATTCAAACGGACAAAATGAACAAGGCAGAGACCGTAAATATTGGAATGTTGAAAGAAAGAAAAGCTAGAAATCTATTGAAGATCCAGTGGCAGGAAGAGCATTCCAGATCAGCTCCATGTCCAGAGAAGGCATTCTGCTCAGCAGCAGCATTCCACTATCATTATCCTTGGAAACGTCAAGCGGGCAAGCCGATTCTTCCTTACATGGGTTTGAGCTCGATGTTTTTTGTTTCTTTGCTGGTGGAATAGTGTGTGGTTGCCCCTTAGGTTTTGCAGCTGCTTCAGGGACCAGAGTTTGAGGAGCAGAGGCGGATATGGACTTGAGTTTGGCATCGAGAAGAGAAATAATTGTGGACATATGGGAATTCATGTTATGTTGGGTTTTGAGGTGGGGGAAATTGAGATGGGCATCCTCTCCTCTTAATCTATACGCGGCAACATCGTAGGCCATGGCAGCATCCTCGGCGGTGCCAAATGTCCCAAGCCAAAGCCTTGTCCGGTTCTTTGGCAGTCGGATCTCGGCCACCCACTTCCCCCAGTGCCTCTGCCTTACTCCTCTGAATAGCTTTGTTCCCAGTTGTTGCTTTGCGAAGGATGGCGCCCTTCCTCTCGGTTTTGGGCTTCTTGAATTGTTATGGTGCCTTAGCTCAAGCCAGTTTATGTCAAACGAGGTGCTCTTTTGAATGTCAGCCAACTCCGGAATAAAGAACACAATATCTTTTGAAGTAGGCTCACCGCAGGTGTGAAACGAAACCCCTTCTCTGGCAGCAGCATCAGTTAGGATGGAAGTTGCAGTGGTGGAGGAAGGAACACAAAAAGAAGAGGTTTGATTTTGTTGACATTCCGAGAAAAACATCTCTTACCACTTGCTCCAAACAAATTATCAGCAAAAAGATGAAAATCCGACCAGATTTGTGCTGCAAATATGAGAATGGAAACTATGCAGCAGAGACAAGCATGAATGTGGTACGTTTCTCCACCACTTGCATGTTTCTTATATGTTTATGATGATGATTAGATAGAGAACCCATTGGATCCTGTCTCCTTCAACCCTCCTCCAATCAGTGGAGTTTGATGTGGTTGACATTTTTTTTAATCAATGAGATAACTTCTAGGACAATGATGTAAACTTAGTTTAGAATTTATTAGTGGTTTGGATCAGAAGATGAGTATAGTATGGGACAATAACCTGTGGAATGTAATGTGACTTTGTTTAGACTAAACTATCATCTAACTATAAAAATAACCGTTCTTTCAGACATCAACAATATCAACACTTTAATCCCACTGTGGGGTCAGAATCTGAAAGTACACGAAACTAGGATTAAACTTTCTGAACTGTTCATTGACTACAAATGTAACATGAAAGATTGGAAAAACAAAAAATGGCAAATTTAGTTGTAATCTATTGATGTTTAGTCCAAACCTTTGTTGGCAGTGCTGTTTCATTCATCTAGCATCAGCAACAGCAATCGTGCATGGCTGCCTGAGATGTTTTAAGGCCTCCCACTACTTTGCTTGGTATCAATAAAAGAGGAATCTCCTGGAATTTTTTATGTCACCCTTTGGATTCTACTAACATGGCTTGCACTTTAGTCTGCTGTTGACATTTCATGTGCAAAAAGTAAAAAAATGCTCTCCTTTATCAAGTAAAAAAAAGTTAATAAATGAAGTCATTTCATTTTGAAACTTTGACAGATAAAATATTCCAAAACTAACTAATCAAAATTCATGGCCAGAGCAAACTTGTAATATTTGAGTTGCGAAGTGTCAACCTTTAATTCTCATACCCTTTCTGATAATAATAATAGTTTTGTTGTGAACATGCTAGTTGGTCACAGTGGTTTGGAGTTGATGGTTTCCATTTGTGAGTTCCAATGCACTTATTCTTAAAAGCCATGTCCCCTATTTGCTCTACTAAGCTCCAGTTCTGATGTTCGTTCCTTCTATTTTATTAGCATGCACACATGCTAAGGAACTCCAATCTATATATTAGTTCATAAATGTGCCACATCAGCTACACATGCCTTTTGCTTTTTATTAAAAACTGAACATCTGGTGTACCGTAGTTAATCAAGGATCATAAAGCTTTTACTTCTGTTCGAAGAAATAGAGTATTTATTTATGGAAATTTGCTAATAGTTTTGATTATCAATACCCAAAGAAGCACTATATCTTTTAACATTTGACTATTTGAGAATATTCTCAAATCTTTTATACTAAGAAAAGTTTCTCTTCAGTTATATTAATCATTTACAGTTAGAAATCAAATATTTGTCTCTCTTTCAGTTTTTTTTTAAAACCACATATGTTTCCTTTTGCCACTGTAATTTCTTCATCCACACACTTGCAAGTTTTAACGGAGGAGGTAGCAAAGTTGATAACTGAAATTAACAAAAACACCAAACCACACATTTCCAATTTAAATTCTTTGCTTCTTCTGCAAACATCCAATTCATCTTTGCATCATCACCTTCATCATCTGACACGACCAAGTTCAAATTTCTTTACAGAAAATGGTATAGATAATAGATAACATAGAAAAATCTATCTTGCTTACATGGTCTACAATCATTTAGTTCTTGGTGATATGCAGCATCATAACCTCCACAACATGTCCTTATTTAACATTATCACAACCATTTCTTTCCTCTAATCCTCTGCTCATATTTGGATGGTCTAAAACATGTGGAAAGTATAAAGATGACATTATTTTTGTATTACATCTGCCATCACCATTGGATCTATTGTAGTGACAATTCATGTTTGTCTAAGTTGGTTTGCCTTCACATGACTTTTGGAACCAAAGCACTATTGGGCAGAAGAGTAGGTTGAGGATTTACAAATCTGGAAGTGGGATAGGAGACAAGATTAGAGCATCAGTTGGTTCCTTTATCATAATAAATAAATGGAATAAAATTTAGAAAATTAGATGAAACGACGAAAAGGAAGTTCTCGGCAAATGGCGTGTTTACACGTGGCTGTGGTTTTCTTTTTGCAAGTTGTTATTTGATGGGTTAGTTCTTGATTGTTTATAATATGGAGGTTTATCTTTGGTTTAGTTTAATGAGAGCGTTCTTGTCACTGTCTTGTTAATGCTTTCAAGTTTCAATCATGTAACTGATAGTTGACAACAACAGGTAAAATTTATTGGAAAATGTGATCTATTTGCATGACCAATCAGATTTTGTAAGCAATTCTCGTGTTTTATTCGTATGGACCTTCTTGGATTTTGAGTGTCGTTAATATTTGATTACCTTGTATTTTGATCTTTTTGCATATATATGCTGATACTACTCCCAGAGTCCAGGCTTTGAAAACCACACTTTTATTCGAAAAGAGCCTAATAGACGATTGGCAACCCCATACAGGGGTCAGGAGGGTTTGGTTTTTCCTGGATTCTGAATTTTGCCTAATAAAATGTATATTATTTAGGATTTTGTTCTTCTTGTATTTTGAATTTCACTTAATTAAGTATATACCAACTATATTATACCTCATTGGAGTTTGGGTTTTACCCAAGTATACTTATATTGGATTTTTGAACCAGGTGACATCTTGACTTGAAATCTGCATTTACACATTTATGAGACACTACATGTTGCAGCGGATGTTGACTAGAAATCTGCATTATACGGTTTGACTTACTGTTGTGTCGAATAAGGTCCAGCTAATTCCACCCAAGTTTAATTGGCTTTAACCAATTTGTGAATCGATAAATGCTCGGTTTGGTTCAACTTGATCCAACCGATGGTTCAACTGATTACGATGTCAGTATGATTTCATCATTTGGTGAACCTAGAGTTGAACCAAATCGACTCCAGGATGACGGTTCAACAAGTGGTTTGGCCAATTGAACCAATATATATATATTACTGAATATTTAACCTTTTGAGTTCTTAGATAACATACGTAACTAAAATTAACTATGATGTTCACAAAAATATTGATACATATTAGTTGTTATATAGGGATAATCAACCATAACAAAAATGAAAAGCTGAAGCTTAAGGTTACAATTAATTTTATTTTTGTTAGAATCTACTTGTTCACGGACCCAAAACACTAATTATTTTTGAAAATTTCAGTATGTAACAAAATAATGTTTTGGGGTTAAATTGAAACAAAATAAATGTTCTTGGAGGTTTAACTATTACTTATATATTTCATGGTGCAAATTTTAGTTTAACTTTTTTGGGTCTGTGGTTCAACTAGTGGCCAAATCAATTAGTTTTTTTTCGATTTTTAAAGGTCTAACACGATTCGATCCGGTTTGACGAAGACTTTGCTTTTTTTTAGTGAACCAACCAGTAACTTTTGGTTTTCAGTTGAACATTTGCCCGACTACCAGTTCGGATTTTAAAACATAGTTTTAACTTTCAAGGTGCAAAGTAGAAACCCATCTTTGTCATGCCTTTAGAACACTTTGTTTGGGGATTGGCCCTTTTTATTATCCATCTTCAAATGTTCAGTATAATATAAAATGGAAAGCCACCATATGAAATTACCTTCGAAGTAATTGTCACATCATTGCTGTCATATGAATTTGAATTTCTTATAATATTTTTTTGACTCGTCGTAGTAGTGGAAATTAACGTCACCCTATTTTATCTTGTCTCCCTATTTTTGGGAGAAATCATGGTGGAGATTTTAAGTCATTTGATTAGTGAAATGTGTGGATGAGCATAAACCATTGACTTTACTTGGGGCTAGTTTGCGTGGGGAAAAACGAAAACATTATCAGTTTTTTGAAAGTAACAAAAGCCAGTTCCCTTTAGAAGAAAAGCAGTTAAATGAACACAACTGCTTGCCACAAAAGTCTTAATACAACATTATCGGTTGATGTTTTGATGCATAAAAATTAAGTAATGTCAGACGAGCGTTGATTTCAATTGTGTTTAAAGTCTTTTTAACAGAAGCTAACTAGTCCTGTTTTACATCAGTTTTTGTAATATTGTGAGGATGCCAAGAGATATAAGACTAGGTTAAGGACAACGACAACAAATTATTAGGTATGTTAGAAATTGAACTTCAACAGGAGAAGAATTATGCTCTCCAATTTTACCATTAGAGCATGTCCTGGTGGACAAGCATGTCTGGAATTGCTTTAGTCAAATGTCCTAGCTTTGATGCTTATAATTTTCCTATGTACTGGGGTTGACAAAAACCGTACAAATGCAAACATGAACAAAGATTGATGTCATAGAATCGTGGAATATAATTTTCTCTCTCAGTCACGTCAGCTTCTCTCTCCGGCACGTAAACTCAAACAAATCTTCCTAAATTTTTCTTAACCACACCCAGAAATAACTTAAAAGCCCTACATTCTCTCCCCTCCACGTCATTTGGAGATCAATTTTAGGTAAAACACTAAAAAAAATTTAAATATAAACAAATAAAAGTATATTTTCGTTTTTTAAAACGTTTTAAATATTTTTAAAATATTTTTTAAAACAAAAAAACAATTTTTTCCCCCACCCAATCTGGGAGGACCACGTGGCCCCCTGGATCAGGCGCCCAGGCGGATATCCGCTTGGGATCCTCCCTTCGTCAAATCGGGTGCCCGATTTAGAGCACTCGTCAGTGTGGAACATCTTGTACGAAATTCCAGAACGTTAACACTCTTGTTAGATTGTATTTGTTCAGAAAGTTGCACATTAGTAAGTACAATTATGACCAACAAGTCCCAATAAGTATTTCACTTAACTCCAGTTACATCCGACCTCATGAAGTTATCCTCTTTTTTTTCTTTCTATTTATGTAGGGTTATGTAATAATTTCAAACCATACTTAACTAGTTATATCTTACATGTGATCGACGTTGCTCCATTTAGTTTACTCATCCATTTTGACGAAGAACTTATCCCATCTGGCAATTAATGCACCATTTAGGGAATGAAACATCAACCAACAACATGGTTACCAAAAATATGGTTACTTCGCTCATACAGGAGCCTCTTTAGAGGCATTATGCTAATGATGATGGTGATACAACATACAACATGAGATGATTTAGCTTGTCACTTAAAAATGGCATGGACTTAAGCGAGCCCTTAACATATTAATAAACTTGTCTATTACCACCACCTAAGCAGAAATGTGTTAGAAAGACCCCTACTACAAAAATAAGCCCAGTTGACGTACCCCTATTTAAATATTTCCCACAAACACATAGGCCCAACCCACGAACACAATCGGGCGAACAGTAACTTTATCGGGTTGGGTTCGCAGATCCACATATCTGGTTACGGATCCGATTACTACGACCAAAGTTCTAGATCCCCCTTTGACGGATCCGGATCGTGATCCGGTACCTCACCACGTGCGGCATGACGTCATCCAGAACCGAACATATCTTGTAGTTGTCGGCTTCCTTGGATGTCGCAACTTCTTTCTTTGGCAACCGCTTTATTAAATAATAATAATTATATTAAATAAATACCATAACGCCACGTCTATAGGAGATATGTTATTGATATTCGGTAGGGGTGCACATGGGTCGGGTTGGGTCGGGTTTGGGCCTCAACCCGACCCAACCCGAAATTTTCGGGTTGGGAAAAAATCCAACCCGAACCCGACCCGGTTCGGGTTCAACCCAACCCGACCCGAAATTTTCGGGTTGGGTCGGGTTGGGTCGGGTTGAACCCGAATTTGGAAATTTTTGGGTTGGGTTGGGTTGAATCGGGGTTATTTTCGGGTTGGGTCGGGTTTATTTTCGGGTTGGGTCGGGTTTATTTGGGAAAAAAATAAAAAAAAAATAAAAAAAAATAAAAAAAAAATAAAAATCGGGTTCGGGTTGGGTTGGGTCAACCCGACCCCCTCAACCCGAACCCGACCCGAAAATTCGGGTTTTTGATTTTCCCAACCCGACCCGACCCGAACCCCTCCTCAACCCGACCCAACCCGACCCGACCAGTCGGGTTCGGGTTGGGTTTCGGGTTGAACCCAACCCATGTGCACCCCTAATATTCGGTATTCCTACTTAGTGCTTTCACATGTAGCCCTTGGATTATTAACGTCTGTCAGTAGAATACTGTTTTTTTCTTCTTAAAAAATGTTTTTATATCACTTGAAAAAATGTTAGGGATGGAATAGGGTAGGGTTGCGCATTCGGATTGGATCGGACCGGATTTTTATCTCGCATCTGGATCGAAGACCGGACCGAACTGGTCTGGACCGGAAACTGGACCGGACCGGTTGGATTCGATTCGGTCCGGTCCAGACGTGTTTTTAACCTTAAAATTTTTTAAAATAAAAAACAGACCGGTTCGAAACTGAATTTCCAAAATTGTCCGGTTCGGAACCCGGACAGGTTGGTTCCGGTCCGGACCGACACGGTTTCCGGTCCAGACCAGTTCGGTCAAGCGAAGTAGATGCATCAAAGAATAGGGTGGTACTTATATTGGGAGGGGCTTGACTACATGTTAATTTATGTATCTCATCTAGTCTGTAAAGATTATTGAACATTTCGCCCTTTTATATTTTTAGATTTCATCTAATTTGTAAGGAATCACGTCCCTTTAAATTTTGACTTTTTAAAGTTTTAACTCCTTATAAATCCCAACTCCCCAACCTTTAATTCCGGCACCGCCATAAATATGGGAACATGTGGTGGTTTCTTGTGATTTTGCTTTAATTCGTTGTTTGTTTGGAGTCCATCCATGATCATTGCTTATGAGTCCTACCTGGACAAGCAATGTTTAGGTTTCTTGTTTGATAAACAATGTTTTTGTGACTGTTCGAAGGTATCGACAATGTTTTTCAACTTTTTCTTTTTCACATCTAGTCCCTGAGTTATTAAAAGTAATTTACTTAAAAAAAACTGTTGTTTGCTTTATTTTTCCTGTTTGGATTTCACGACCACTGTTCCTACGTGGACTAGCAATGTTTTGGTTTCTTGTTTGGTTTGACGATTACGTGTGAAGGTATTACAAATGTTTTCGTGTTATAATGGTGGCGGCAAAAACGTGGACATAGACATGTGCAATGTTTTTCATTTTTCAGAAGATAAATTGCTCACAACCTCCTGAAAAACATAACAACTACATACAAACCTTTGAATGGGATATAAGTATTGTATAATCTTCCAAAACGTTTATGCTTTATTATTTACCATTCCTTGTCGGCTAAAGGTAATCTTCATCAAATGATTTTTTTTTGGGGTGTGCGGCATGGATAGGAGGAGTATATGGAAGAATATGATTCATGTATAGTTATATCCACTTCGTGCTAAATTGGAACTTATCTTCATTTACTTATTATCGTGTTTAATATAGTTAAATCCTATAAGTAATTGAACACTTTCGAGTAAATTACCGACACATCTATGCCAAATGATACGCGCTTAATTTTTAAGAGTGACAATTTATAATAGTTAAATATTGTAATTGATTTGTAGTAAAATTTCGAAAAATTAAGTAATTAGACTTTTGAAATGATGATTGACTTGTATTTAGATGAAAAACTCGCAGGACTTTTTGTGCTTCACTTTTGGATTTCTATATTATTTCTTTACATCCCTCACGTGACTTTATCGCACTTTTCTTGTATAACCGATATAAGGATTAAAAAGTAAAAACACGAGGTTTGTACTTTTTTGGGTATTCGTTGTGTTTCTTCCATGACTTCAAAATGTATCCAAAACAGAGGTCCTAAAACGCAAAAAACCCACCAACACCAACAACCTCAACCTCTACTCTACCACCACCTTCCCTTCCCTTCCCTTCCGACAGAAACCCAACAAGAACACGACACATCCAAATTAATCTCCATGGATTCGTCGGAGATCATCCCGTCGTGGACCCTCCCGACCCTGATCGGGGCCTTCGTCGACCTGACCATCGCATACGTCCTCCTCCTCGGCTCCCTCCTCTTCCATCTCGTCACCCTCACCCTCTCCCTCTTCCGCCTCCGCCTCCCTCTCCCCTCCTCCTCCCTCCTCTCCTTCCGCCTCCACCACCTTCTCGTCTCTTACCCGCGCGCGCGCATCACCGCCGTCCAGGCCGAGTCCCTCGCCAGACTCCCCTTCAGGCCCGTCGACGGCGGAGGAGTTGAGGAAAGTCCGGTTCTGGAGGCCGTCGAGGAGGAGGAGAGGAGGAATTCGAGTGCTCGGAGGAGGCGGCGGAGAGGGAAGAGGAAGGAGTTGGATGAATCTTCTTGGTCTGCTGGATCTGGAGCTGATCTTCAGCCTCTACCAGGTCTGTTTCTTAGGTTTTGGTTTTTTAGTGCGATTGGTTTCAACTTAGAAGTGTGAGAACTGATTCCAGAAAAAAACTTAAAATAATTCTGGGAACTAACTTAGTGAGTTCCAAATCATTACAAAATTGCACTGTCAATGACTTCCTCCACTTCTACTGTTGGGTGCTAATGGTGGACAGGAAGTGGTTGTGACGTTGGGGATGAGATATTAGGATTTGGAGATTACGGAAGAAGTGGGACAGGGAGAAGGGAGACTTGGAGAAGAAGTACGATTGAGAATCATTTTTCTACATCTCATTTAATAGCAAAAAAGTCATAATATGAATATAGAGCTTTACAAACACTTGGAAATGAAGTAATTGCTAATAACAATAAAAGATACTAATGATCCCTAATAAGAGTCCTGCATTTACTCTAAATTCTAAGGAAGTCGTGAAACTGAGTTGTGAATTTTTCATCACTTTCTGCAAACCAATTTTAATGAATTGGTTAGTGTGGTTTAAGACTATATTTCGGTTATTCGACTATCTGATGTCAAAGATCACTATTGCACTTCGTCGGTGTGATTGGTACCTAGGAAGTTCATGGAAGTCTGAAACTTCACATCCTTGACTTCCCCTCGTTTTATAGTTAAAGTTCTAGAAGTCACTTTAAGTACATATTTTTAAGCCATGAAATTCTTCTGGAACTTAAGTTTCATATTTTTAAAAGTTTTTCAGACTGTCAATCACCCAGAAGTAATTTTGAAAGTTCAATTCTCATCTTCTTTGAAATTTTCTTGAGTACCAATCTCACTTAAACGTCACAATTGGATACAACCTTTCTGAATTCTGATTCGCTGAGGTAGGTTTGTGTACATCCAACCTTTCTGATCCCACAAGCTTTATTGTCTAAGCAATGTGAGACCGTAATTGGGGTATTGCAACCTGCCCCACTAGATCACGTGATGGGGGTAAGGCATAGTTATATCAACCATGCATTGTAGGATGGTGAAGGGGGTTCGTGCTCACTCTTAGTGCAACATTTAGAAATTCAGTATAATTTCACAATTTTGGCTGGTCAAGAACTTAATATGATTTTAGGATCATTACTTGCTAGTGACTAATGAAAGACGTAGTACCAAATGATTGTTTTAAAACATTTTAGTATTCCTTAAAATTATTTTTGGGGGCAATTTGATATTCTTCATGAGCCATACCCTTATATTTTGGACTAATTCAACTTTTAACGATCACTATCTATTACTTAATATATCGACTACTGAAGCAATAGCAGCAATGTGTAGCTTTGAAACAACTAAAAAGGGTGCTAAACCATGGATTAGAGTTCATTTATGTCATCTAAATGTCTGTAGGGAGTTATGGAACTTGATTGTCACTCCAAAATATACAATTGTTGATTTTTTCTAGGAAGAAGGGCAAAAAAACACTATAGACAATAGACCTCCACTTCAATGACAACTACCTTAGTCCCCCATTGCTGACGCTTGGATTTGTTCTTTAAACTACATTCTGATGTGTTGTTAATTTTGCAACAGCTCCTGGGAGTTTCTGTTCCATGGATACCAGAGGTTATTATCCACTTCCAGGTTAGTGATTTTTTGTATTTATGTAAAATTCAAATTCTTTGTATTTTTTGGCGCTCTTCAAGTACACAAAGCATACTGTCTATCGCCTCGTTGGTCAAATCCATCCCCTTCGTCATTAGCTCCTTCAGGTCGGAACGTGTGAAGAAACTGGAATCACCTCTCCAGATCACCTCCCGTTGGTTATGTGTAGGTGCGGTCACCTTCAGTACAATGTTCAGCTCATCGGGGCTCAATGTGCCCAATGCATCCATGTCAACGTCTGGCCTATCCTCTCTCCCGTGATGAGCCAACTTGAAATCGTCATTCCCATCCCGCTTTCTTTTTTTGTTCATGCTCCTCTGGAGCCTTCTATCTCCCCTTTTCCGCTCTTCTTCTTTTTTCTTCCTTTCTTTCACCCCATCTTCTTGTTTTTTGGCCGTTGAGCGTGATCCTTTGGCCCCCCAGTCTGCCCTGAGGTTTTTTCCTTTCCCTCATCCTCCTCTACCCTCTTTCTTTCTACCTCTTCCCTCAACCTCTTCTTTGAAGCTTCAGCCTCCCTCCTTTTATCATCAGCTTTCCTCTTCTCTCTTCTCTCCCTGTCTCTCTTCTCGTTTTCTTTCCTCTCTCTTTCCTCTTCCTCCCTCCTCTTTTCCTCTTCTATTCTCTTCTGCTCTCTCTCCCTCTTTTTCTCCTCCTCTTTCCTCTTCTCTTCTCTTTCCCTCTCCTCTCTCCTTTTCTCCTCCTCTTTCCTCTTCTCCTCTTCTATTCTCTTCTGCTCTCTCTCCCTCTTTTTCTCCTCCTCTTTCCTCTTCTCTTCTCTTTCCCTCTCCTCTCTCCTTTTCTCCTCCTCTTTCCTCTTCTTCTCTTCTATTCTTTTCTGCTCTCTCTCCCTCTTTTTCTCCTCCTCTTTCCTCTTCTCCTCTCTTTCCCTCTCCTCTCTCCTTTTCTCCTCCTCCTCTTTCCTCTTCTCTTCTCTTTCCCTCTCCTCTCTCCTTTTCTCCTCCTCCTCTTTCCTCTTCTCTTCTCTTTCCCTCTCCTCTCTCCTTTTCTCCTCCTCCTCTTTCCTCTTCTCTTCTCTTTCCCTCTCCTCTCTCCTTTTCTCCTCCTCCTCTTTCCTCTTCTCTTCTCTTTCCCTCTCCTCTCTCTTTTTCTCCTCTCTCATTTTCTCCTCCTCCTCTCTCCTTTTCTCCTCTCTCCTGCTCTCTTCTTTTTCTTTTTCTCTTTCTCTTTCCCTCTCAATCTCATTCTCTATTTCCCTCCTATTCTCCTCCTCTCTTTCTATCAGCTTGAAATAAAAAATAAAAAAATTCAAGGTCAGTGTATAAGTAATCTAAATCGTACTAGAGCAGAATTTTATACTAATCGTATCTTTCTCATAGGGAATGTGGAGTACAGTGGTTCTGGTAGCAACACCAATTCAGATGGCACGTTTGAGTGGGAGATCGACAAATATAAAGTAGTTGAGCAGGAAAATGTGGAAGAACCTAAGAGAAGTGATGAAGAAACTATTAGGATTTTAGAAGAGGCACTTGAGAAAGAACAATCAGCCCGTTCTACTCTTTACGTTGAGTTGGAGAAAGAGAGGAGTTCTGCTGCATCCGCAGCTGACGAAGCCATGGCGATGATCGAACGTCTCCAGAAGGAAAAGGCAGCAATACTGATGGATGCTAGGCAGTATGAAAGGATTGCAGAGGAAAAATATGAGTACGATGAAGAAGAGATGGGGCTTCTTAAAGACATTGTCGTGAAGCAGGAAAGAGAGTTATATGTATTGAGAGAAGAGGCCGAGATATATAGGAATTCGGGTGATAACCTTTTGCCATATGAGAATCCTAATATTACAGTAGGCATGTCGAAGGTCATTGGTCACTCTCCTTTTGAGTTGGAAAAGAACCCCGTGGCACCCGTGCAAGAGATATCCACATCTAATGAGAGAAGGGAAACAATGAAATATCAAACGGAAAATACTGATGGACCAAACACTCATGTAATGGGGGGGAAAGTGATGCAAACGGCTTTTGCCGGAGAATCGTTTTCTATGATATCTGATAAAAGGCAAAACATAAGCAGTAATTCTGAGGACAATCTAGATTTTCAAGAGAAAGGCATCGTCTCCGTCGACATTTACACATCTAATAGAAGCCACACTTCAGATATTGTGAAAGATAATTTAGTCAGGATGGATGAGTCTTGCGATCAAGATTTAAATAAAGCTCCTTCCTTCATCGATGGTGGTGCAGTTGAAGAACAGAATAACAATGTTCCTGACAGGTGTAAACGTGATGGTTTGAGAGAGATCAATGGATCTTCTCATTTGGAGCCAGATCTGAACACTCTTGATGTTCATGTCATTGATAACGAGGTTGCATCTTGCAGGACAAGAAATGGAAAAAATAGAGTTCCCACAGTGGGTAGTCAGATGGGTCAATCAGAATGTCAGTTCACTCCCAAACCTTATGGAATTAGGGACATTGAAATTTCAAGTGGAAGTTCAGGTACAAGCTTAATGGAGGAGCAAAATGTTTGTAAAATTGCAGTGGGTTTGACAAATGCTCGTCGATCATTGGATAGTTCCCTTGCCAAAGTAGCTTCACCTTTTGACCATTCAATATCTTTGGTGGATGTCATTCGGACAAAAGTCGAAAATGAAGTTGAGGGGTTGAGGCACAGGCTAAGGGTTGTTCAACAGGGAAGAGAGAAGTTAAACTTCTCCATGGAACAGATGCAGAGGGAAAATTTGCAGATGCAACTCTTACAGGACATATCTTCTCAACTTCAAGATATCAAGCAACTGGCAGATACGAAGAACATTCGCCGAGCATCGTTACCTCTTTCATCCTCTAAGGTATGAAGATAACATCTTCCTAAAATCTTTTTCATCAGTTAGATCCTTTCTACCAGGATATCAGTTTGCAATTGAATGAATGGGATAGATGATACATTTAATCAAACTAAGAGATACTAGCACATGATACACACACACATTGAGGTCCAAATGTTTATATTTTTATTTGCAGTGGTAGACTTTCATTGGGAGATTATCACTCCAATGTAACGGCGTTATCTAAAGCGGAAACTGTTGTGTCAGACCACCTCTTAGTTGTTTATATCATTAGTGTGTTGAAGTTTTTGATAAACCGTGCTTGTATGAATCAGCGTACAAGTCATGGTACATGTTGCCTTAGTCGATAGAATTTGCTGTGTCCCCTTCAGAATTGATGTCAGTGTCACCAAGTTGAGGAGGTTTTTGAACTTTCTTTGTAATCTAAGGCGGAAACTTTTGTGTGAAACCACCTCTTAGTTATTTATATCATTAGTGTGTTGAAGTTTTTGATTAACTGTGCTTGTATGAATCAGCGTACAAGTCATGGTACATGTTGCCGTAGTTGCTAGAATTTGTCGTGTCCCCTTCAGAATTGATGTTAGTTTCACCAAGTTGAGGAGGTTTTTGCACTTTCTTCTTGTTTATAAATGCTTTAAAGAGCTCTAAGGGTATCAATTAACTAGGCAAAAGAAGAATAAAATAACTGCACAAACATCGGTAAAAATTTCCGGTAACGGAACCAACATTGTTATATGAGGTCAATTGAAAGACAAAATGGGCTACGCATGTTGGAGTATTGGCTGGCTGTTGCATCAATCAAAATAAAAAAGATAACTGTTTAAACCACTAAACAAGGTAATTAGTAGTGATTAGGTGGTTTTGTTATTAACTTTATCGGTTAATTGAAGCAAAACAAAATATCTAATCGCTGAGTTTGGAATATGGTCATGTTGCTTGGTAGTTTGGTTGGTTATTCAATTTTTTTTTCTGAAAAACATCGATATGGTTGTTTTTCCTATTTTACCAGCTATAATATATTTTGCTATGCTCTACTTACTTACCAACTTAACACTTCTTTAAAGTAATCTACAATGTGCTATATTTCTCAGGGCGATAAACAGAAAAGACGATGCAGAAGCGGTTCTTCAGTTCATGAAAGCAATTAAGCTCTTCATGATACAATGACGAGTTTTCGATCAGAATTAGGAATAATATTTTCCAAAGAAGGAAATGATGGTATATCACACGTTACTCTTATCATCCATGTTGTTGCAAAGTTATTTTTGGTTAGATGCTAGCTTTAGATTTTGTCGTTTGTTTTAGAGGTTGTTTCGGCCGAAAGTGTGTTGTAAACCTGTACATATTCGGTGTGTTTTGCTGTCTGGTGGTGTTGTATTAATGATCTGTTTAGTTTATTCTTTTGCCATGTGAAATTTTGTGTTCAAAGTTAGAACTCTATGTGCTGTTTTATTTCTGTTTTGCATAGTTGTTCAGTTCACGTTTCATGATTTGGTTGTTTGATTGAATCATAAGACATAGGCTTGCTATCAAGATTCTCCTTCCCTCTTTGATTTTCAAAAACATGCCGCCAATCTGTTCATGTTTCTTTGATCAATTAAGCTAGAACCCCACTTACTCGCACATGAACCCATCAATCCGGAAACCAAAAACCGTATTGGATCCGGTTCGCTCAGGAAATCGGCTCCTAGTTGGCTAGTTCAGACTTCAGATCTGACCCAGGCTAGCTTGTTTTTTTTTTTCATAGTTTTTCATTAGTTTAATATGGTATTAACACTAAATTAGCTCTAAACTAACCTTAAATTAGCAAATTTTACACTAAATTAATTTGGAATAATGTTATTCTAACATAAAACAATTATTTTAAAAAATTAAATCAGTTTGGATTGAACCTCGGTCGGTCCGGTCCATAAGATTTCCTAACATTTCGGAAATTCAGTTCATAGTCCGGTTCATTTCGGTTTTGGACGATGTAAACCCTTACACAGTACGATCACAAGTCACAACACCTAGTCTTGCAAAAAATACTAAATACAAGGTTAGTTTCGGTTTAAGGTTCAGTTGGTTCACATTCTTATCTCTAGCTTGAGCCACGTATTTGGTTTAGCTTTTGGGTTCCAACAACCTTAATATCTTTTGAGTTTCTCTTGCTCGGATAACAACTTTGAAATATGTTTTTTTTTTTTTTGGTATCTCAACTTTTCCTCCACAGGAATGGAGAAAAAGTAATTACTCTGTTCGTATGACTAAACTACCATTGTTATTTTCAATAAAACAAACACTCTAAAATTATACTTGGAATGATACGTTTGTCGGTTTACACAATTCTCTTGCGTCTGAACAAGCCTGAGGAAATGAGAGGAGATACTTTTCTCTTCTTTTCTTTCCCTGATTGCTATCCACTAACAATTAGAACCTGAAATCATTTAAAGTTTCTTTTGTGAAGAGAAAATAAAAGAAATGGATCGCGCCTTAAAATGACCAAACTAATATGGATTGTTAAGCTGAAACGATTAAGGAGAATTTGGAAATGTAAAGATTGGTGACAACTTTCTCTTATTTTCTTCCCATTCCGGAGAGAAAGTTGATGCTCTTATTTGTATGGAAGAATATCTCTTCTTTTCTCTCCTTAATAAAATCATATCCAAACGAGAGAACTATTTTCTCTCAACTTTGAGCATCCAAACAATTCAAGACTTTTAGTGGTTTTTCCACTACCACTGAAATGCTTTGTAGATGTTTTGTTTGCTAACTTGAAACCAGCTAATTAGACAGCCTTTTTTTGGCTCATTTGTCCCAAACATGTCATATATCTACTCCAGCAAGGATTGGAATCCAAACAAACTTGAGCAAAGTTCTCTTCACAAAAAAAAAAAAAAAAAATACATCACAGGAATGAAAACACGCTAATTCTGAGATAAATAATAGAATAAGTTCATGACATTCATTCCACTTCTCCGAACCAGCTAGCTAGTATACAATATACATTGAGAGCATTCATTCCATCAAACTTATACATAACCAAAAGCTATAAAAAAAAATATAAAGACAACAACAACAACAACAACAACAAACAACCAAACTCATATTCCATCCATTTTATGCTACTACTCATCCATCAGATTCATATGTATAGTACGTACAACATCAAACAGTTTTCTTCCTGTTCTCAGCAATGAAGAAACCAGCGAGGGCCAACACCGATACCACAGAGAAGACAGAGGCGGCTATGTCGAGGGACGCATGGCGGCCAGAGAAGCCTTTTATCATAAACAAGTTGTTGGATTGTTTGTTATCGGTGGTCTGCCCGTACGCAACTTCTGTCCCACTGGCGTAGGCTCTTATGAAGTACGTCGCGGTCGGGATCTCTTTCGTGATAGCGTAATTGGCAGTTTGTCCCTTCCCGTCCGGTGAGGCGGAGGAGTTGTACTTCTTGGAAGCCACCACGAATTGGCAAGTTTTGTCGATTTTAAGATCGTCCTTCGTGTGCCTCCACCCGCGATCCTTCTGGCTTACTTTGGCATAGCAAAGCTTTGTCTTCGAACCCTTTTTGTAGACGCCAAGTCACCGTTAAACTGTCAACTCTGGCCTTCAATTCTGAATATCCAATTCCGAAAACATTTATGTAGATGGAATGAGGAAACACAAACCAAATTTACTCACTCCATTTAGATGTTCAATTATTCTCTAATCAAGTTTTCTCACCAAAGTGCAATGATATATGTAAGAGTGCATGTGTACGTCTTAAAAATTAACCCTCCATGTGTTTTCTTTTTGATTTTATCTACTACTCTACTACCCCGTATCATTTTAAATCCGTACAAATAATTGTTGAGATTCGATTTCTAGTCTTGACTATCTCAAAACAAATTAAAAGTCTCTCGCCTAAGTTATGTTTTTCTGAATCTATAACCCTTTTCCAAGTACATTAATTAATTGATGTAAAAACAATGTACACATTAGAGTGCAATAGTCATCAACGGATGAAGCGACTATGACAATGAAACATAAACGACTGATCAGGCATGTCGACAATTAACAGATCCTAATTAAGTCGCACTTTTCGTCGCTATTAATTTTCTCATGTATATTTTGAAAATATCGTATTTTCTCGGATAATCGATTGTGAAATTAAAGTTAGGAAGACGAATTAATACCTTGGCCTGTCTTCGGAGTTGCGTCCACAATGAGTTCTTCTTTAAGAGAGCTCAAAAGAACTCCAGCGGTCGCGGAGCCGACGAAACATCCCAAAAGAACAAATACGGTGGCAGCGGTGGCGGCGGAGGAGGTGGATATAACTGCCATAACTGCCAATTGCACCTTGAACTAACAACTTATGTAGTTGTGATTTGTGTTGGATTCGTGTTGATTATATAGATAGCTAGAAGAGAATCAGAGATCTTTACGTGGGATTGGTGAGAGTACGTTAGCCAAAGCCCAAAAGTCAAAGGAGCCAATGGGGAAGTGGATTAATTCTTGGGAATCAGAAAGGATGTGATGTGGGGATTCTTTGCTAGCTAGCGTTGGGATTGGAGCTCACTTGTTGGGCTCCTTATTGTCTTCAAAAGTCATCTTTGAGTTACTTTTCATTTAAAATATTCCAAATGATACATTTCTTGGCTTCTTTTTGTCTGCGGTGTGGGTTTGTTCGGGGAAACTATTATTTATCGTTTCAAAATTACTTAAATTATCCGTTTAATTACTATTTTGTCATTCATAATTCATTTAATACTCATTTCGTCATGTTTCTTAAATTAAGGATTATGTTTACGTTTTTCTCATTTTACCAGTACCAACATCACAAAAAATGTCTGGCGAAGCGTCTGGATCTAATGAAGTAAGACCAACAAAAAAAATTTCTGTGCCGGGCGTCTGTGTAAGCCCCCTTTTGGGGGCATTTTAGCCAGACACCCCCACCATGGGGGCGGTGGCTTGCACAAACGCGTCGACCCCATGGACAAGGCGTCCGACTAGGGCGCCTCCCCATGGGATTGGCGTCTGGTCTAGGAAGCCCAATTTTCTTGTGGGGGCGTCCTAACCAGACGTCCATTTTTTATTTATTTTAATGTGTTATTTTAAATTATTTCAGGTTCCGTTTCAAGATTTCGGTGGTGATGTAGTAGATTACAGTGAGTTTTTTGTAAGTACACAGTATTTCCAACAATTGATGACGCAAATAAATGAGCGAAACAAGTTGCTATCAGAGCTGAGTTTTTTTGGTAATATCATCATATAAATCACATGCAGATAATTAGATGAATTGTTATCTGAGATGCGATCGCAGAAATGAAATGACTTCTCGGGATATGAATATTGCAGTACCGAAGTGTAGGATTTCTAGTTTAATTGCACATAATTATTTTTGAATTTTTTATGCACAATAAGGATCAATAATAATTTTTCTATGATTTGTTTCATGCATGCATCGGTTTGTTTCAATAACTAGTTTCAAAACTTTATTAAAACAAACATGGGCTCCGAATTTCATACCTAGAAGTTCTCTAAAACTTCTTGATGATCCGGAGACGTTGAGGATGAGTGTCGCTGCGCCGGATGCCTCCGAGTATGCACCAAACTCTAAACAAGATTAGAGAGAGAAGAGCTAGTCTCTCAATCTCTAATATGGTTTAGAATCTAACTACTAACCCCTCTTTAGTTCCCTTGAGAAGAAGATCTCTGAAAACTAAAACTAAACTCAAGAATTAAGGTGAAATTCGTGGAGAATTATGGAGAGAGATGTTTGCACAAAAAGATAATGAATTAATTAATAAGGTAATGAGATAAACTTGTATTTATAAGTTCTCTCCAAATTACCTATTCATGTACAACCTCTTGCCCATGATTTCATGCAAACTTCCATCTAACCATCCATTATTTGCTAACAAATAATCTTAGCCACGAATTAAATCAGTTATGGACCAATTCCATGCATGATCTAATTAATTCTTAAATTTATTATGCAGTAACCGTCTGAATCGGTTGACCGTGTTGGAGGTTCGGTCGACCGTTTAGACCAAGTTTCGGTCGACCGTTCGTAACATAATTATTTCATCGTAATGTTCGGTCGACCGACCGATATACTTCGGTCGACCGACCGATATACTTCGGTCGACCGAAAACGAACAGTAGAAATTCCCGTTACGATCGAGACACATCTGGTCGACCGTGCAACATTTCGGTCGACCGAAAACGAACAGTAGAAATTCTCGTTACGATCGAGACACATCTGGTCGACCGTGCAACATTTCGGTCGACCGTGCAACATCCGGTCGACCGTTTACGGTTTAGCGGTCGACCGTTTTTGCACAGTATTGCAGACTCGTCAAATTTCGGTTTAACCCCTACAAAATTTGACATTTCAGGATTAGTAGTAAGTTCACAACTTATGTAACATATTATCCTATGTAATGATAAATCATTACACCCCATAATATTTACATCACATATGAATTTAATTTAGATTCTAATTATGTTATTAATCACAACATGATTTCGATTTCGCTTGTTCACCACATGTGTCATATTTTCTACATGAAACCCGACACACCTTATGAACTCAAAATCCTCATTTCTTGTTTCCCAGTTTTGTGGTGTGACCTATGGGAGGATCTAGACTAAGTTGATAGTGATATTAAGAGCTTAATATCACAAGCTATAAGCGGTATCTAACTACACATTATAGCTCCCAATTAGTTAGATGTCTTAATTCCACTCGAACCAAAACCCGATCCATTTAGTGATGGAGTGCACCACTTGTGTCCGTCATTGCCTCATGATATTAAGAATACACACAAAGTAGTATTGTGTCATCTTTGTATTAGTATTCATTTCTTGATCTCTTTAAGCTAGTTATAAATATGTGACTTAACTCAAATCACATTGTGCACATTATAACTTGGCTTTATCAAGGGGCCCACTAATAACTCAATCAAGAGGGGCAATGATAATCTTTTGACTAACTATCTTCTCCAACAAAATGCATACTTAACCAACTAATGTCTTTGCACTACACTCATCGATAGCTCAAGACACTAGTCTAATTAAGCAATTCTTAAGTGATCGGATATAAGTCTCATATCAAAGGACCAAACACACAGTAAAACATCAATGACACAGAAAATACAATTCTATAATGTTTTACTTATTAGGTCTATTCAGTATACAAAAGTAATATTTTCCTCTTTTGTGTACCCGTGTTGACACTCACTTGTAGAGCTACAATGATCTATGACCAACACGACAATCTTAACTCGGTAATTAATGTCCCATGTTAATTACCATGATTGCGAATATCTTTTGTTTTATGTAAACCAATATCTTTTAGAGCTCTACGGTTAAGGATCAATAGCCTCTTCCTTAACACTTCTAAAAGACGAATAACATAAACAAGGAACAAAATGATTTCTCATTCAATTCATGATAATTGACATCTAAAAGTAAAACTTTTAGAACACATTCCCTTCAATCTCCCACTTGTTATTAAAGTTTTCTTTCACATACATACTCAATGTATAAAACAATAACTAGGGTAAACCCCATTACATATCAATCATCAAGCCAATCTACATGGTTCCTCAATCCCATGGACTCGAAATGCATTTCGCCCTTGGCTTGGGATAAGGGTTTTGTGAATGGATCAGCTGTGTTGTTGTTGGTGTCCACCCATAAAAGATTTATTTTGCCTTCGTCGATGAGGTCACGTGTCACGAAGTACTTACGATCCATGTACTTCACTTTGTGGTGTGATTTGGGGTCCTTGATTTGCAAGATAGATGCACTATTATCGCAAAATAGCTCTACTGGTCCCTCGCTCGAGGGAACTACTCCAAGCTCTTCAAAGAACTTCTTAATCCACACTCCTTCCTTGCTCGCTTCAGCGACAACCATTACTTCGGAAGCAGTGGTTGAGTCGGCCGTAGTGCTTTGCTTCCAACTACGCCAACTCACAGCTCCACCACTCAGAAGAAATGTATCCTGATTGCGACCTTCTATCGTCTGGATCACTCATGATACTCGCATCCGAGTAACCTTCGGCAATCAACTCCCTTTGTCCTCCATAAACAAGAATCTTATCCTTAGTCAGATTAAGGTACTTCAGGATATTCTTGACCGCAGTCCAGTGCTCAGGACCTGCGTTGGATTGGTGAAAACTTGTCACGCTTAGAGCATACGAGACATTGGGTCTTGTGCAAGTCATCGCGTACATGATCGACCCAATTGATAAAAGCTACTGGAGGTTGGTGAACGGTGATCCGATATATAATCGGTCAACCGAATGTTTAAATCAGACTAATCCTTCGGACTACTGTTCTGTTAACGGTCGACTGAATATGCCTCGAAATCTGCCCGAGCTTAAGTCACATCTTGCATTCTCATTGGTCCATTCCCCCACCAATTCTCCAACGGATCTCTAAGCTTTGAAGCCTATATAAACACCACTCTAGAGACACAAACCAACCTTAACGTCCTCTATTCATCAACTAACCTTGTGCTCTCAATTTCCAAACCTTCAATGCTTATTCTTCAACACTTAAGCTTAAACTTCACCACCTGCTTATCCAATTCTATAACCATATCCAAGTGTGCTCAAGTATAGAGTGTTAAATTGTGATTCAACTTCCACATCAAGGAATTGTAAACGACGTTAATCTTGGCCCAGAACGGAGATTGATCAGTGGAACCGTAAGGGAGGCTCGGGGGATCGAGCAATGCTTGAGAGGAGGACTAGGACCCGGGTGTGGGTGCCGAACCTCTCTAAACTACGGTGTCGTCGATTTTGTGGTTTGCACGTCTTATCTCTTAATCCTTCGATTAATATTTTTATATCCGCATTTATCTAGCGATTAGAGGGTCATAGATCCTAACAAATACAACCACAAACTTGCAGTTTATCCATAGGGTTACTGACAGATCAACGGTCTTAGTCCTGGGTTCAAGAAAATTGTTCGTGATATGACTCAGGCACAAACAAAACCACGTAACATCTTGTTGGCGGTAAAGGAGAAATTCTCGGAAGATATCCCAATCAGAGACACATTTATAACTTCAGAGAGTACATAAGGAGGACGAAATCTAAAGATGGAAATCCCGCTCAGCAGTTTCTGCACCAGGCAGTGCAGTATCAGTACTTACATTGGATTATGGCGGATGAAGAAACTAATGTCGTCACTCACGCATTTGTGGCACATACGACGTCAGTTCAGTTGTTGCGCACATAACATTTTGTAATCTGCATGGATTCGACGTATAAAACGAATAAGTACAAGATGCATTTGTTCGAGATGATTGGAGTGACACCAACAAACATGAACTTCCTTGTCGGTTTTGCTATTATGAAGGATGAGACCGAGTGTAGCTACCGGTGGGTGTTGGAGAAGTTGCGAGATATGTTATTGGATATTGTTACCGACTGCAATAATGACAGACCGGGAGTTAGGACTTATGCAGAAAGGAGGAAAGTACTCATATATTCAAGCTTGCAACATCGTAAGACAACACACAATAATAGAACAATAAGCACGACTCGTTATCCCCAACTGGTGATACAAGTATGCCAACGTTACCGACCTTCATGAGTACTGACCAATGGTATCTGAGTCTCTAGCCTCCAATAAGTCACGTGGTCTGACTCTGCAACCGCTATTGTTGACAAACAAGATACATCCGAGCAGTAAGAAAAAGTAGGCACTCAACTGTGTATCTTCAGTCTGCGATGGTCGTCCCCGTCTGCAAAAGTCGTCAACAACATCGATGCTAACACCGCCGCCACTCCAAAATGGGCTATCCCTCCCAAGACCATCGACGCTCACCCCGAGCAACTCTGATACATAAATCTTCAGCTCATGTGTCGATGCCTGAGCACTGACCATACGACTGTCAACAACAATGTGCATAATCTAGAAGACGTCATGCAACATGATCGTCATCTCTCCGAAAGGCAAGTGGAAAGAGTTGGTGTCAGGCTGCCACCACTCCACAAACGTAGAAATCAATGGCATATCAAGGCAGAGGAACATGCTGTAAGGCAAGTTACCCAATCCCTTATCAACAATGACACCCGTGATATCATCACTAAAAACTGAGCGTCACCCCTGCAATGTAGTACAAGCTCTATGTTGATTAATACACTTTAGAACCTTCCAATCCTCGCCCTCCCAAATACGTCTGGCGATGTGGCCTCCGAAACTCGGAATGACGCTAACATCTAAATGACCACCGAGCATCACACTAGTCACTATCCAAGAATCGTCCTCAACCTCTTCTTCTTCTGAGCTTGGGCATCTGCAGTGCACGAACTCGAATCACCGGTCACAAACCTACCACATCTAACCTTTCAAATGACCCACTCAGCAAAGAACTACCATGTCGCCCCGTCCTCTACTATATTGTTGCCTCACCTCTTCCTACGTCTCCAACCCATACCGACCCCCATTGTCACTCTCGTCGTCACTTTCCACTTCATCTGAATCCCCATCGTCGTCGAAAGAATCTTCACGTGTCTGACGACGACGTAAACTATCCATCTCCCTCCTAACCGAAGCAGATATACCCCGTCTACGTGGATGACAATGTGCTGAATTCTCTTCGTAAGCATGTACAACGCCTAAAAGTATGGATTTTCTCTTTCTCCACGGTAACCTGATGACTATTAATTAAATTTTAGAAATAAAATGTTGTTAAGTGGATTGAAGCATCTAAATTAACAATTTTATTAATTATTTTTAACTAATTATCAATTATTACTTATAAAAAAATTTAAAAATAAAAATATGGGAGGGGGCATCTCCGACAGACGCGCATCCGTATGGGGGGGGGGGGGGGGGGGGGGGGGTCCGCGCTAGCCCCCAGGGCGGCTCCCACGGGCACCCACCCCTATTTTTTATATTTTAAAATCTTAAAATAAATGAGACATTTTACCAGATTCGAGTACACCGGGACGTCCATTGACTCCTTTCCTGGCATCCGAGACATTCTTTTTGATGATTATGAGAGGAAGATGAAGATATAGTGGTGGTAGGAGATTGGAATGAAAAGATATATAAGTAAAAATGAGATAATGAAAAAACGGTAATTCACACGGACGATTTAAGTAATTTTGGGACAACGTTTAGCAATTCAAATGTTTAATGCTAGCTTATTATCTTATGAACAGGATTCCATTGTGCTATAAATTATTTTTACTTGATTGTATCCCAGTGAAGGTTCATTTATATGTTTGGGATAGAGTGAATCTTTTAATTCTTTGCATGGAGCTTAAAAATGTTCAAATTTGTAGAACCCAATCTTCTTGATCCTCAATATATAAAAGACATAGTAAATTTAGTATTTGTCGATCAATAATCGCTTCCACAACAGCTGAAACGTAACACAAACTTATACAGATGTTTGTGGCCCTTTGCTAACAGGAAAAAGTCTACAATCGTGTTTGCATATTCTAAAGAAAATTCAAGATGATTTGTCATTCGCAAATAAGAGGTACATTGTGTGATGGTGAATTATACAATGATGTTCGTGTATGTGAGACATTACTCTCGTGTGCATTATATCAATATCAATATCAATATCAATATCAATATCAATATCCATTCTTTCTTTTTTTTTGCAATAAAAGGAATTATTTGTATTGTACACTTGTACTTGTGTAAACGTAAATCGGCCCAACGAAAATTAAGGGTTTGGTTGAGAGTCATTTTGGCAGGAAAATTATAAAAAACGTTACCAATTAACATTGGTACTTATAACATATGCATGATGCACACAATAAATTTATCAAATCTTTGATTTGAAAGAGTTGGTCGACCCTTGGACCTCCTATTTGGCTGCTTTTAACTTGGGGGTGACATTGACTTTTGACATGTGGTTGATCATATAATTTAAGATCAATGAAGATATTATTTGATTGGTCTAGAATTGCTCGGCTTTGATGATTGGGTCATATGGGTTTGCTCCCTATAAAGATACTTATATGATTATGTCACATTTGAAAGAACATTAAATTTCCATCTTTGGATTGTAATGAAAT
Source organism: Triglochin maritima (assembly GCA_963682175.1). Taxonomy (NCBI): domain Eukaryota; kingdom Viridiplantae; phylum Streptophyta; class Magnoliopsida; order Alismatales; family Juncaginaceae; genus Triglochin; species Triglochin maritima. Next base: position 6,221,629 of record OY821782.1, on the reverse strand, counting down.
GTTCGAAAGAATTGGATCCTAAGACAACGATAAAGTGACCTCCTAAAATTGAACCACCAGTGCACCCAATTGACTCATGTTTGTGAATTGTTCCAGCCAATTAAGTCCCGGGTTTAGGTCTTTTGCGTTTGGATGAGATGAGTCTCAAGTTTGAACCTAATTAATTAGATCCAATCACACAAATCGTTCCTTTCTAACCCGATTGACACAAGTGGTCCAATATTTACGCATCTTTAAAACAAAAAAACACAAAATTCACTCGATTATGTACCTTTGAACCTGATCAAAACAAGGGTTCTAATACTCTTCTATAAAAATGCTAACAAGTCACACGTAAATATAACTCAGAACTTGAAGCCCTAATCACATTCTCCTCCTCCATTTTTTACTCGATAATCACTTGATTCTTGTGGAGACCTCTTGTGTACGTTGACCGTGATATTCATTTCTCAAGCTGCGGCAAAAGCTGCTAAAATTTAATGTTAAAACTTTAAAAAATAAAAATCTAACTAAGTCGAGGTTGACGTGATTTCATTGTAAAAAGAAGAGAAAAAAAATACATCAGAAGGATTCTCTGGCTAGAGTTTAAAAATTAGAAGTATCATTATGGAACAAAACAATATGCCAAGATATATGTAGTTTAAAGTTTAAACTTTAAATGATTTCCTGGTGGCATTTTATCACTATGACATTGTTCTTAATGTTTTATAATATAGCTTATAATAATTTCCACTCCATCATTGTAACATAAATAATACGATGAGACGTGCATCTTAATATCTTATACTCTAGATATTAAGGGGAAGATCCTTTTCCAACATCTATTAATTTCTTAAGTACTTTCAAATCATTATGAGTTTTTCTTCCTTTTTCTTTAATAAGTTGCAAATGTGTATTTAGCTGTCTAAGAAAATCTACAACTGTCACTAATACAATATCATATATCTACATTAATGTTTTCAAATGACAATTATGTTTGATTTTTTTTCTAGTACATTGGAAAGAGTATAAGACGGTGGTGCAAGACAAAACAATTAACTACTAGCTAGTTGGTCGTTAGAACGCTTCACATAAAAATGTGCGGTGGGTTGGAGGCTTGTAGTCAGTAGTCAGTAGTCAATAGCCAATGGCCAATGCAACGATACAAATTAGAGTTATTTGCTTGCGTGCTACCAATAAACAACTAAATTGGCTTTATGTCACTTCGTTTTGACTATTTAGTCTAATACCATAACAAAATCAAACTATTTATCTTAATGCCATAGGAAAATAAAATGTTTATCTTTATGTCATTCCGTCGGTAAACCGTTAACTTTTCCGTTAACGTCCGTTAAGTATATTAATATTTAATAGAAAATTTTGCAGAATCACCATGAATAAACCAAAAATTTATAAAATTCATTATATGTGTTGTAAAAAATATAAAAAATTACTCAATTTTTTTATTTATACTCTCTCATCTCTATCTTTCAACTTTCGTTTCTTCTTTGTCTCTCACTAAACTAATAAAATTTGATAATTTTTTAATTTTAAAAATACAAAATAATTAATTATTTTTATTAAAAAATTCATTTGTCTAATAAAAATTCATTTTTATATAAAATGTGTTTTTCCAAAAATATTAAATTTTTTATATATAAATTATTTTTATCAATTATCAGATTCTTGTACTAAAATATTAAAAATCGTGAATCTGAAATAAGATAAATAAAAATAAATAATTTTTAGATTTTTTTTATCGAATTTCATTACTCTAGTAATCGAGTCATTAAGTTTAGTGAGAGAAAAGAAGAAATGAAAGTTGAAAGATAGAGATAAGAGTATAAATAATTTTTTTTGTAATTTTTACAACACATATAATGAATTTTATGAATTTTTGGTTTATTCAGGGTGATTCTGCAAAAATTTCATTAAATATTAATATACTTAAGGGACGTTAACCGAAAAGTTAACGGTTTGACATAAAGATAAATATTTTGTTTTCCTATGAAATTAAGATAAATAGTTTGATTTTACTATGACATTAGACCAAATAGTCAGAACCATGTGGCATAAAGCCAATTTAGTTGTTTCTTGGTAGCACCCAAGCAAATAACCCTACAAATTATAGGTATGACTGTGAATTAATACACATATCTACATTAATATACATATCTTATAGGTCCATCATTATGGACCACCAACATAGTGGTTGGTATGTAACACAAGAATACCACCTAGTTCGGTTCAAAGATTTCTTGTCTTGAGGCAGTCAAGACTACCTAACAGTCTTATTCACGTGATTTAAGTTAGGGTGGGGAAGTATAGTCGATAAAATAATTTTTTTAAACACAAGAAAAAGAAGAACAAATAGTGTACCTCTCATCAACTAATTCATTCATTCTCTCTTTAAAATGCATATTAATACGTATAAGTCGTTCTATTTTTTTTTTACTATTTTTATAAATTTTGTGCCTTGAGTCTGGATTGAAGGTCTCTTTGACAATCCGACGTTTGATTCCTATTCAACAAAGTCGGTTTGAATTCTCCTAGATTTTCAGAATTAGCCGTTGAAACAGTGTCGTGCCGGTGCGGTCCGTTATTCAGGTCTATTTGAGTCGAAGTTTGAGTCTTACTCAGAGGCATTTTCCTTAATTAACTAATAACAATTTTCTTAAATAACATGTCCAATTCGTTTATTTACCGAGTTAGAACCTAATACAAACTAAGGATCTAATCTAACAACCTCTGCAATCTACTATGCTGTGCAGGAACACAAAATCTCTCGAGTCTACTAAGTTTGGGTTGTGGGTAATTACAAAAAACCCGACCCGGCAATCCACGGCTATCAAACACGCGAACATATATATAATCCAAAGAATTAAGCATGTATTAGACAGACCCTAAACTCCTAAAGGGTTTTACAACAAAACCCCTCTCCTCTCTCCACTCCACTCGTCTTCCCCAACCAAACCCCTAATGGAAGTCCCAGTCCGCGTCCGGCTGGAGTTCGACGACCCCCAAATCCTCCGAAAATCCCTCCGATCCGATGGCCTCGACCGCTCCTATCTCCTCCTCCGCCCTACCCTCTCCACTGTAGCCGACGTTGCTGCCCAAGTCCTCCTCCTCTTCCGCCTCTCCGACTCCTGCCCTCACGGCCTCCTCCTAACCGTAAGCCTCTTTTTTTGCCCCCAAACGCGTCAGGAGACGGAGAATGTTGGGTTTTTTTCACTTGGAAATGATGGTTTTGGTCGGAAAGGTGGGAGCTTTCGGGGTTTGGGTAGGGGATGGGGTGGTTGTGGAGTGGAAGTTGATTTTTCTCGGTTGAAATGCGGGTTTCGGGCGGTTTTGTTTGGGAAAGGTGGGATCTTTTGGGGGTTTGGAGGACGGTCGGGTGGAATTCGGGTTGGGGATGGGGTGTTTGTGGACTTGCATGCGCGCCTTTCGTGGGAATGTGGAGGAGGGAAATCGAGTTTGGACGAATGCGATGTTTAGAAGGTGAGGTGAGGCTTCTGTGTGTTTGGATGGAGATTAGTGACTTTTAGGGATTTGTGTGCGATTGGTGGAAAGTGTTTTGACAATGAGATGTTCCGCTTTCACACACTTGAAAGATCGAGCTTTTCCGATGTGCGCTGCTGGGTTTAAGATAGGTGGAACAACTTTGTGATAGTGCGGTGTTGGTTGATAATGTTGTGTCTGTGTGAGTGGATGTTTGTGTTTTTTAATAGTGTGAAAGAGTTACGGGCAACAGAAATGTATTGTTGGAAGTTTGAAATGCGCATCCTAAGGGTCAAGTCTTGGCTTACTAGGATGGTGATGGGCATTGGCAGAAGATGCAATGCTGCTTTTGATTATGTTAACTTGCTCAACTTTATATGTTATGTTTGTTTCTCAATATCAACATGTCTTCAAAGCAAGTTTTGTTGACATCAAAGCCAAATTATTTCATTACTACATTGAAGCATTGTTGTCATGATTCATATTAATTTTTAAATATAATGTTCCTTTGAAGCTTAATGACTTTGCACTGCCGCCGTTTGAGTCGACGGCTATTTTCAGGGATGAAGATGTCATAAGGTAACTCTTTGCATCTTTGGACTTCAAATCAGTGTTTCCCCCGCTTTGTGGATACCTTTTCATTGCTCGGATGTTTCAATACACCAACAATTTTGTTGTGGCTTAGATTTCTTCTTCACGTTGCTCCACGAAATCCATAAGTTTATGGACTTCAAACAATTAATTTCCTTGTGTTGTCACTGGATTTCCAACAATCACAGGAAAAATATTCTTTTGCTTTACTTTTGCCACTATGTACAAAAACTGTTGGATAAATTGCCAGTAACATTGCTATAGTGTTGACTTATTGCTAAAAGCCCAATGGCCAGTCGACTTAGTTTTTGTTTGATATTGATGTGATTAGATGCTGTTTATATTAATCCTAGGGGTCTGATTCTATCCTAGGGTGAAAAGGAAAACTCGCAAACTAAAGGAAGTTATCAAGAACACCGATGATGGCTATCCCATTGAAGATAGAAGGATCGTAGATAAGCAGCCTGTTCTTCCATGCAATAACGTTTTGGCAATTGAGGAATTTGAAAGGGAGTTAGGGGGTTATCAAAGTGAAGAGGAAGAGGATGCAGCTGATCGGCCTGAGGATAATTTGATAAACACCTCCAGCAGAAAGTCATCCCCAAAACGAAAACGGAAACATGTGGATAATCTCCAGGGCTCAAAGTATCCTTTTTTTTCTTTTTCTGTAATTTGCTTTTCTTACGTATTTTTGGATTTTGGAATCTAGTGAAGCTATTGGTTGGTCAAAAGAATATCTCAACTTGTGATTTTTTTTACTAAATAGATTCTTACCCTTTTTTTCTTTCTTCATTATGCTCTTTTTCTTTCAACCAAGATGTGGAGCACATAAGCATGTGAACATCAAAACGCAACAAGTCACTTGCCAAAAATTGCGAGCACCATGCTAAGGAAGAAATAATAAGCCAACTTGGTATTAGAATAGAAGAGTCGGTCTGAATAAATAGAAGCACCCACATTATTTTTCAATTTTTTCCTGGAATAAAAAGGATGGAGTTTCCATTTATCATGCCAAGAAGATGGTGGGAACAGTTGTAACAGTATGTTTACTAGTTATTCATCCATTAATTTGGTCCGTGAAAATGGGTAGAAATATTTTCTCGGATTCGGGTTTCTTTACAATGCTGGAATTAGTCTTCCTGTCAATTCTGATATATTTTTCTATTTTCCAGAATATGTATGAAGCTCGTTCAAGATGCTTAATGGCATTTAGTAGAGTATTTTTTTTCCAGTTTCTTTTGCTTTTGTGCTTAACTTTCTCATTATTCAATTATCAGAAGGAAAAAAGGTAAAGTTAGCAGTTCAGAGAAACAGACCAGTCCTGAAGGTGCAATAATTGTTCAGCCAGATATCTGGAAAAGCTCCCCTGAAAAGAAAAATAAATGTGGTAAGCAGATTGAGAATTCACTTAATGGAGTTGGAAGAACAGTTCAAGTCTCAAATTCAAATGGAGTTATGAAGGATGCAGTTGAATCGGTTTCTGGGAAAGAAAAGTAGGTTCCATAATTTCCTTAAAACTTTGTAAATTTGTTTGCTTCCATCTTGGTTTGGTTTTTGATACAAATGCATTGCCATGCGGCCCATGCCTGTATATAGCTGGGGACATTTAAAATCTAGGAAGCACTGATTCCGATACGGAATACGGTACTATAAAATATGTCAATTTGTCATTTAAAAAAGAAGAGGATACAACACATCAGGGCTACGTTTACATTAAGTTTAATATAATGAGTATCATGTCATTTTAACCTAAAATGTAATCAATAAGTATAAAAAATACGTAAAAGCATGTGTTAAGTGAGAGAAGTGAGAGATAAATGAAATAATAAATGGTGATACAATAAACTTTTATTACAAAACTCAATGTAGAAACCTACATGGATGCATATTCTATAGGCAATACTATTATTTTGTCCATAGGTTCTATCACCATGATTTCCTTGCTTATTCCTTCTTATTCTTTAACAGTAACATTTCCTACATCTTTCCTATTTTAAATCTAACACCGTTGTTGGATTTATGTAGGCATAACCTGGCTCTTCAAGAAAATGGAAGCAAACATTTAGATGATGAAACCAAGGTGGGTTTTTCTTGTTTTGGTTAATTACATGCTTTGGTTTTGATCGGATTGCTGGATCATCTTTTTCTTAGTTAGTTTATATCATAGATCTCATCCAGTTCTGGTTGTTGCATTACCATTGAGCCTTCTGGTTTCGTCCATATCACTAGTTGCATCATTCTTCTGTCTGCTCTTCTGCTCCACTTCGCAATCCATTGTCTTAGATGGTTAGTGCACTTCGCTGTTATTCTTTATGAGAACCAGGCGTACTCATACTATGCAAATTATATTGCCCTTCTTTAATTCTCATATGCTCTATTGGCTTATGGCTGCAGTAAGCTTCTTATTACTTTGGCAAGACTGCTGCTTGTAATACTATGGACTCTTATAGCATCTACACAATGATATGTAATACTATGGACTCTTATAGCATCTGATAAGGGTTTTCAATTAAAAATATAATGGTCGCAGTTAGGAATGCTAGGTTTGTAAGCAATTCCTATTTAATTCTTAGTCTTTTGGATCGTCACCAGAGCCAAATATCTAGTTTATCTATTTCTTAGCTTCCCAGCAGAAGTGCTCGTAGAAAGAAGGCAAAAAGACAGTGGCGGCGAGAGCAGGCTGAAAAGAAAGACGAGGTATCTACTTCTTATTTTGCTTCCGACTCAAGTTGCTATTTTCCAGATTGTTATTAAGTTTGTCAATGTTCATTAATGTCGGATTATCATCAAGTCTGCATTTTACTGTCTCCATGTGGCGTCATCATATATGTCCTCAAATTTAACACAGAAAGTAGTTAAATAGGAAGAGCAGATATTTTGGGAGATAGCAAAAGGAAGCAACAATGACATTCATATGCCTATCTATTTTGATATTTCTGAAATTTACTAGACATCTATGCTACGTCCGAAAAGTCATTTAATTTGTCTATTAAGTTAATATCTGTTGCAATTTTCTGCACAATGGATCTTAGGTTTTTTGTGCCGGATTTATTCTCTCTACAAAGATTAAGTTGTTTTTTTGACATTTGGAGCATCATGGACTATATCAAATGGCTATTTAAACGATCTGTATTTCTTTTATTGTGGAATCGCAGATGGTCAGTTGCATTTGCATCATTTGGGTCAATTGGAAACAACCTCACTGTTTTACAGTGGTAGGGTTGCGTACATCCGACCCCCCCTTACCTCGCTTAGGCGGGAACCTCTTCTGAGGCATTGGGGTTATGTTGATGTGTTGATGATGTATTTATTCTCTCTACAAACATTGTTTTTGGGTTGACGCAGCCTGTTCAGAATCCACTTCCAGAAAATGATGCTCATAGAAAGTTCCTAGACTGTGCAACATCAGTTGAAGGCACTGGTACTGGAACAGAATGTGTTCCTATAGTTGTTAAGCCTGGTCATATTCGGTTTGGGCCACTAGGTAAACCATTTGTTCTCTCCCTATTGGTTTTGGTAGCTTTCTTTTACTTTCCACTTGATTGCGTCAGGAAAGCATCTTTCTGACAATCTGAGTTTCTGAAAATTAATACTAAGTTATTTGCTGCTGGCTTTTGAAAAACTAAAATGTTTTACTTCTTGTTCTAAACTCTAAAGCAATCAAAGATTTGTGAGATTAGTTTTGCATTTTTTTTAATTTTTTTGATCATTGATAGTACTTCTTGCCTCTGCGTTGTACATTTTAAATGAAATTGAAAAAAAAACTTTATGTTTATGTTAGGGCATGTTTGGATATCCCAAAATAACATGGTTTTCGAGAAAATCTATATTTTTTAAATGAAAATAACGTTTTCAAACGTACAAGGTGTTTGGGTCACTGCTAGTGATGAACTACAAATCTCTGTTTTTTTGCTGAAAATGCATTTTTCAAAAGTCTTACCTCTTTTTTCTTCTGAAATTATCTCTCTTATTCTTTCCTCATTTCCTATGATTTTGCCAAAACCATGTCTTTTATCCAAACACATTAATACATACAACAATGTGTTTCCCCAATATACTATTTGAAAGGGATGTCAACTTGAAAAATGTATTTCAAAAACCGAAGTTTCAAAACCTGTAATTACCCAAACAGGACCTTATTGTGTTCAAAATGGATTTTATGTTACCATATAATGTATTTTGCAGTTTTTGCTTGCTTTAACTGAGCCACACATTCCTGACAATTGACAACTTGTGTTTCCAGATGAAGAGCCAAATAATCAGAAACCCTACCAGGTGATGTCTTCTTGCTTGTTATGTATTTTTGTTACTTCCTTTTTATTGGTGCTCCTGTGACCTTGTCAATCACGTAAACCTCAAAACTGGACCTCGTTTTTTAAGTTTATTCTTTTGTGCAATTTAATGCTTCAATAAATTGAATGATTTTTCTTTTTATAAGTGGTTTTCATTGGAAAGACTTGCATATATAGGTCTATAGGGCAATATTAATCACTCCGAGAATTAAAAGAGACATGCTAGTGTGTGCAGCCTCAAGTTTTGTTATGATTTCACATTGCGAAGCATGTGACCCTGCATACTACTTTGATGTGCAAGAGCATGTCCGACAATGTGTGGTACAAGATCACATAGGTATGCCAGATTGATTCAGTTAGAAAATTTTAGAGAAATCTGGTAAGTAGCAAAAAATAGGGAAGGATCATTGCAATTTTCAAGATATAAACAAATGAGTGAGGGGAGGTTTGTTGAATGCGAATACCATGTTTTACCTTCTGTAAACTCCCATGTCTTTCGTCAACAATAATCTTGAAGGGTGATCCACAAGCCTATCTTACCACTATGTATTTTCATGTATTAAGAAGATATTTTGATTTGGTAACATAAAAAACTAGTGTTATAGTGATAAAATTGCTTAATGCTAGAGTACGATTACATAATTCTCATCGATTTCTCTGCCATCCTTGTCTTAATATATTTTTCTCACTAGCACACTCATAAACTGGTTAGTTTATAAAGTTTTATAGCTAATTAGCTATTGACTTGCTGTAAGTGAACGAACGTGTTGCAGTTTAAAGGATTTTCTTTTTCTCTATTAGTATGTTTTTTGTCTTCTTCCTTCAGACATAAGCTATGGCTAGGTTTCACATAAAAGAACTGTAGTGTCTCATATTCATGCACTTATTGTTGAACTAATGGTTTTTTTGGGCATGAAGTGCTAGTTTATTCTACAACTTAGGCTCTCTGCTAAAACCCATCTTTTTACCTATTTGTGTATGGCCATATCTCTATTCTCAGTGAGATGTTTGTGGAGAAGCCGATCGTGACCACTACATTTACTTCACTGACATACCATTGCCTTTTCAGGAAAACTTTCAGTGGAATGGAACTACCGACAAGAAGAAAGGACAGAAGTGGGGGAGAGAGAGAACATCAACAGTTAGTGTAGGCACTGAAACTGCTCCCTTGCAATTTTGTAGTCAACAACATGTCGAGGAAGAAGCAGTGGTATCTGGTTCAATGGACTTTGAGAAACTTAATCCTTTGACTCGCTTGCCTAAGGTTACTTTTTTAATATAATTAATGCATCTATTCATGTTACCTTGCAGTGCAACCTGTTAGTTTAAAATGTTATTTGTAAGCAGCATTTAAAATCCATATTGTATTATGTTTTCCTAGTTAACAATCTCGAGTAAAGAACAAAGACATTTGAATTTAATTTCTTTCTAACTTATATTATGGCGTCTATTTCGGGAAACTGAAGTGTTATTTGTGGAAGGGGAAGTACTGAAGTGGTTGCTTATTAGTTGCTTGAGTTGTCTTATCTTATTAATGTTTCTTACTGCAGGATGGTGAAGTGGTTGCTTATCAGTTGCTTGAGTTGTCATCAACTTGGTGCCCCGAGATTTCTTCATTCAGAGTATATAGTCTCCACTTCCTCTACAAAACATATAATAATTGCCAAAGCTCTGCAGTTTTTTGTTTCGCTGTTGACTTGTTGTATTCTTTCATATTGTTGAATCCACTCATTGTTATATGAATGCTCCCATGCTGACCTTTTCTGCTGTAGGTTGGGAGGGTGTCATCTTTTGATCCCAAGTCCATGAATGCTGTTTTGGTGCCTGTCCCGGAGTATCCTCTTCCCACGAAGGAAATTGCCGAGGAATCTTCAACACAAGAAACTCCTGATCCTTACAGGGAGGATGGCTCCATAGAGGTGCTGTATTAGTCTTATAAGTTCGAATGCTGTCGAGAAAGCTCCGATGTTTGATGAGCAAATATTGAAGATTTTTGACAAAATCTTTTGATGCAGATCGATTTCACTTCTCTGATCAATGTACGTCTCTTAAGCAAGGAATCCGCTAATGGAGAGGTTGCTACCACCAGTAAAGATTCAGCAAGCAAGCAGGGTTCTGGTGTTAATGGGAAATCAGATCTCCTTCGCAACTGTGCTGCCTCAGGTTCTGGTGTTAATGGAAGTTCGAACCATGTGTCCAACTGTGTTGCTCCTGCCCCAGGTTTGGTGCTGATAACGGATGCTGTTTCTGTTTCTTGTTATGTTGGAAGTATAACCACCTTTCCTTGATCTTTCTACTTGCAGGTAAGAAGGGTGGAGGCTGGGAAGAGGTCGATCGTGCCCTTAGTGAGAAGAAAGCCGAGCTGATGCAGAAGGATGGCTGGTGTGACTGGTCAAATGCAAATACTAATTCAAATGCTGCATGGACTTTCAGAGCTCTCCGACGCAGTGCCATTGGCCCAACAATCTCACTTCTAAGGTCTGGCAAGGGTTTGTAGGTCGACGACCGCCTGAATCATTCTGGTGACAGGCTTGCTCTCTTGGTTTTTGAGATTTTCCCAGCAGGCATGCAAAGTAAAGTAAAGTTAACCTGTATTATTTTGGGATGTGTATAAGGATCTTCAAATCCTAAATTAAACTTTATGGCTGTAATATTTTGGACGCGTAAACAGGATCGTTTCTTAATATGAATTATCCAACAATAGAAGTGATTTGTTTCTAATAGAATGTAGTGACCAGTCAATAGTTGCATGGTCATCCCACGTAACTTGTTGAACACGACTTTGAAGATTACGAGTGTTAAGTCAGGAATGGATAAAATGATGGCCAGTGAGGTGATAAAATATCTGATTTCTTAGGTGTGTATTGTTTGCTCTCTAATGACTGCCCTGCAGGTGCTATGTGGCGTCGTCTTACTGAATTATCTATCATATTATCAAAAACATCAAAAAATTCCCGTCATCCTACGATTTGTTATTTATGATAACCATTTCTGTTTTTTACGAATCTCATTATATCTTATATTTTTCTTTAATTTTCTCATCAAAGGTAAGTCAAAGAGCCGTTGGTCGATTCGAGTGACTTAATGTATGAATTGACTAATAACATCGTAGTAAGAGCAACAACAGGAACACGTTACGAACAATAAGAAGTTCAAGGATCTTATTGAGGAGGCCGTCACTTTGATTGATGGATTTCAAGTGGATGATATGTTCCTGTTGACATAAAAAATACATCTCAAATAAAATCAATTTTTTTTATGATCGTCGACCAATTGTCGTCCCAACTTAGTGGAGATTTATACAATTTGGAACTTTATTGAGTTGTTTAAAATCCAATTTGATGTAGTATTTTGGGGATTAATCTCTTGATCTATATTTATTAGATTGGACATAGAAAGTCATAACTTGAAGTAATGTGAAATTTCACAATATTCAAAGAAGAAAATGAAAATGTTCATTGAGAAAACAAAATAATAATTACAAAAGCCATGCATATCCAACGTGAGTAACTTCTCCACATGCATCATACGTGGGATTCAAACTTTACATCCCATTTCTCTTCCTAACCGTTACTCCTACCCACCTGTTACACTTCTACTTTAAAACCATTCAACTTCATCTTCTATTTGTGCACACGTATACAAAGTGAAATATAAAGAGAAATGAGAAGTGAAACTTATTAAATAAATTAAAAAAATCCACGTTCATATATACGTGAAAAGGATAATGGATCTATCCAAACCACGTCTACAACCGTCTCAAACCCACCTTCTCCACCCCCATTAAATCCACGTCTTACCACACATCTCACTCTATAAATGTCGAGTGAGTTGCCAAAAAAGGTTAGACGCATACACATGTACAAGAGTTACAAAAAAAGAGAAAGGCAAAACGAGAAGCAGACGGAGGAGAAGGCGCGCGACTGTCAACGACGACTCCGACTTCGCAGCCGCAATAACTTCGCAGTCGCTTCGATTCCAACGACGACTCCGGCAAGTGCAATAGTGCTTACTTCATCTAAATATCTATACATAATAATAATAATAATAAACATACACAACCATTCCGGCCACTTTCCTTTTGAGGAATTGTATCCGGAGGGTTGTCAAACACGGTTATTCCGGCCACTTTCCTTTTGAGGAATTGTATCCGGATAATCGTCCGATAATACAATCATCCCGGCCACTTTACTTTTGAGGAATTGTATGCGGTTTGATCGTTTATAACTTGACAAAAAAAGGGACGCCGGAAGGCTGCCGAATTTGTCGCAGAAATTAAACATGTATTATAATGATATGATATAATTGATATTCGGGTGGTTATTAAAATTTGAAAAGAAAGAAACGCTTATATAAAAATGCCGTCAAATTCCACCAAAGCCACGTCGAAGTGTTGAAACCAAATGAACATCTCCAAAACATAAAGCAGTATTGCACTTCATGGTGTGGATCGAAACCAATCAGGACAAAAATATAGAAGTAACATAATGCAAACCTATGCGTGCTTTGGTCAATCTCTACGCTCAACCGTTCAGAAGACCTGACCAAGGAAATATCGGTTATGTTACAATCTGCATTCGTTGCGACATGTTTAGTGAAGAATTAATAATTAAAGCCTCACGTAATATGTAGAGGTTTGGATAAATCAGTACATATTCGGATCTTCTGAAGAGTACTTAAATACCAATTAAAGCCTCAATACGATAAAGTATTAGGATCAACGCATAAGACCAACTAAACAGAAATTATCACAAAGTCTAGATATGAGTTCTTCAGTGATCCAAAACTCTATATGCTCAGAACAATGTGTGTCAATAATTTCAGAACAATGTATGTCAATAATATCATATGGTACATACGGAGTGATGGATACACAATAGTTTTAATCATAACCGAATTCATCTAAGCTCACAACATATGCAATCAAGGTATGAACCTGTCGTATTGAGATACGGTGAATGGGAACCGGACGGCTGGTTTGAGACAAATCAAAATATTTGAATGAGTGCATAACACTTGTGCAACTGAATTAAGATTAATAATATGTGATTGCACAACATTAGTCGTGGTGATTGACGGAGTCTGTGGTGTTTGACCACGCATGGATTTCATGAGGTTTTAATCTTGTTTTACAATATACAAGCACAGACCTTAGGTATCCACAATGTTTGATGCGCTCTCAACAAAAAAAATTAAAGATCTTAATAATCTATAATTTTTAAGATCTAATGAGGAAGCATGGATAACTGGACGTTCCTTAGTCTATATAACCTTTCTCATGGTACTAATTTACGTTTCAACCTTGTATCATATTTAAATACGAGTTCAAATATTCACCCTTTGTAATATAGAACTCTCATGTTTGAGGAAAGGAAAAAGAAAAGAAAGTAAGGTCATGTACCTTACCTACATGTATGAATCAGGCATATGAGCTAGGCTTTTGGCATGCCTCCTTATAAATAAGTTAAATTTAAGGAAATGACTCCCAAATATGCGACGAAAGAAAAGTTTCACTAATGTGATGAGATCACAAATCCATCCCTAAATGTGGATAAATTGCAAAATAAATCTTTAAAGTTGCAAAATATGTCAACCAACCTAAAAATCGAAAACAAACATAAAACCTAAATATTGACTGCTCTAATAATAAGTGAGGATGCACGCCAAGCTGGATCTTGGGTTCCATCTCTCTTATTGTTGGAGTGATCAAAAACTAAAATATGGACTACCTTAGTCGTAAGTGAGGATGCATGCCAAACTTGATCTTGGGTTCCCTCTCCCTTACTGGCGATGAAGTCTTCATTTAACAAATCAAATAAACAAAACAAAATACATACATACAAAATCTCTCCGGGTTACGAGGCTAAACTGACCAAAACATTATAATATTTATATCAAAAATAATAATTATCCAAACCGGTCAAATACACATAAATATCACCTCCTAGGTTACGAGGCTAAAATAATCTAACCCTTAGCGATATTTAGTAATGAGATAAACTAAAGGAAAGCATATACACAATGTTCTCCTGAACAATGGAATAAAATGTTTACGATGTCTTCGATAATACGAGACAACACCCCATATATACAAAATACCTCCTAGGTTATGAGGCTAAACTAATCTAACTATTGATTATCCTTAGTAACGAAATAAACTAAAGTCGTTAAACCCAAACCATATATACATAATATTCTCCTAAACAAGAGAATAAATTGTTTACAATGTCTCCTAAATACGAGACCAAAACATATATATAGCTCCTCCTTGTGATGAGGTTAAACTCACTAATATTAGGTTGTCTTCGTGATAAAGTTGAAGCACCAAAACAAATATACAATACCTCCTAGGTTACGAGGTTAAACTAACCGTTTGTACGATATTCTAATATAAGAATTATCGTTGATAAATCGAATATATGTAACTCTTCCTTGTGATGAGGTTAAACTCACTAATATTAGGTTGTCTTCGTGATAAAGTTGAAGCACCAAAACATATATACAAAATCCTCCTTGTTATGAGGCTAAACTAACTAAAATCCGACAGTCTTCATCATAAAGACTAAGTTGATACAAAACAAACATATACATAATATTCTCCTAAACAAGAGAATAATTTTTTTGCAAGGTCTCCTAAATACGAGACAATATCATATATGGAACATCCTCTTTGTGATGAGGTTAAACTCACTAATATCAGGTTGTCTTCACAATAAAGTTGAAGTACCAAAAAAATATACACGAATCCTCTCCTAAGTTATGAGGTTAAACTAACCGTTTGTACGATATTCTAATATAAGAATTATCATTGATAAATCGAATACATATACAACCCCTCCAAGGTTACAAGGCTAAACTAACTGTTGAGCGATATTACAACGAAATCATTATCGCCAATATAACAATATATATAAATTTCCTCCATGTTATAAGGCTAAATTGACTAAATCTCGGTGATCATAATAAAGACAATCACCAAACCAAATCTAAGCAAATAAACTAAACTGCTATACACGACAATCCCCTTCGAATAAATAAGGGAATGATCGTCAAACCATACATGGAATATATAAGCCAAATGATTGCTTTGGTCATGAGATTAAAGCTAATCATGGTTTGATAATCTCTCATTATCGGAGATAAACTTGTTGAACGATGAAATATATGCTCGAATCTCTTTGGACAAGAAGTTAAATAATCATGACAAGATGATCCCTTTAAATATGAAAAGTAGCAAACCATCAGGCCCCAAAAACTCGCAACCAAATTGTCACAGCAATACCGTTCCTTAAAATAGAAGAACGAATAAGTCATCAAGCTCCGACTCTGAACGAAACTCTATACAAATGCATCATCTATGGCATGAACTCAATTGCCACGTACTTCAAGCTATTTGATATATGATAATAGTTTGCGAAATATGTATCATATATTCATCTTTTGTGCACCATATAAATGTGCTAAAGATCTTGTATTCCTATATCCAATGAAATGGAATATTAAATTTATATCATTTTGTTGTCATTTGCATTTTCTTTACTTAGCGTTACAAATGGTGGCACGATCGTGACAATAGTGAGACATTCTTCTATACGAAGTTGTAAGGTGCAGAATTCCATTATGAATTCTTGAGAGGTCTTCACAATACCAATATAGAAAACAAAAGAACAAAAAACCCACGTTAAACAGTTCCCTATTCTTGGTTGGCTAAGATCATCAATAGGTATGGATTTGAAGTTGCGATGATTTTTCAAAAAATGGGACCTCTTTCTAGACCAAATTGTAGCCCCACACGAACAACTCCCATTGCGATGGCGGCTCTAGTAATTTCGTTGACGTCTTGCTATCTCCGAAAAATGATCCAATCGCTATTGACTTGGAGCTCTCCAAAGATGATATCAAAATCATTGTCATGGTAGGATCCTCTTTAAATAAGTTGATGGCAATAAGAAAGTTCAAGATAAATAACAATTTATCCCCCTAAATTTTGATCTCGTTTCAGTTTTTCTCCTTAACTGAAATATAGAAATTTGCTCCTTAAACAAGGATCGACATCGAAAATGTGTATTTACTTTTGCTTATGTATCATATTTTTTGATCCGTATTGTCATACAATCTTGGATTAGTTAATGGTTTAGAGAAAGTAGAATTGAGAAAGGAAGAAAAATAAATATGAATTTAAAAAGGGGGCTACTATTCGTCGCCGGAAAACTACTTAAATCGCCTCAAAAATTACTTTTTTGCCCTTAACAAATCAATTAATACCCATTTCGTCTCGTGTCTTTAAGCAAGATTTTTGACTCAGTTTTACTCACATTCCTGGTACCAACACCACAAAAATGTCTGGCGAAGCACCTGGATCCGGAGAGGTAACAGATGTAGATTTTTTCCCCGACTCGGTCGTCTCCTGTGGACGCCCCACCCATTTTTTTAAAATAATTAATTAAAATAAACAAGGCAATTTACCAGATTTGAGTAATCCGGGGCGTCTGCTGGTTCTTTTCCTGGCCTCCGAGACATTATGTCTGGTAAATAGAAGAGTAATATGAAGAGATGGTGATGTTAGGAGAGTGAAATGAAGAGTTATATAAGTAGAAAGGGTAGAAGGGCAAAATGGTAATCTGTACGGACGATTTAAGTAGTTTTACGACGATGAATAAAAGTTCAGTTTAAAAATTGTGATTAAAAGAAAACTATTATGATAGATTGGACCAAAAGTGAAACATCATAATTTATGGGAGAAAAGTGCTATTTTCATAGTTTAAGGTAGGGGTGTAAACGAGCCTAAACGAGCCGAGCCCACGGTGTTTGAACTTGGCTCGTTTAATAAACGAGCCGAGCTCGGGCTTGGCTCGTTTAATAAACGAGCCAGATGTCATGTTTGGGCTTGACTCGTTTATTAAACGAGCCGAGCTCGAGCTTGGCTCGTTTGCTCGTTTAAAAATTTTAACAAGTTTTTGAGCACATTTAAGCTTGTTTAAGGCTTGATTAACTTGTTGTAAAATATAATAATTACATTTTATAAATATCGTTAGCATATAAATGGATAATTTTATAAATTATATGTTCTACTTTTAGGTAATTGAGATATAGAAAATAATATGTTTATTTGTGACATATATGTAATATGTGTATAAACTTAAACGAGCCAAACGAGCTCTTATCGAGCTAACCGAGCCGAGCTAGGGATTGACTCGTTTATTAAACGAGCAGATTTTGATGTTTGAGCTTGACTCGTTTAATAAATGAACCGAGCTCGAGTCGAGCTTTATCGAGCCGAGCTTGAGCGAGCTCACGAGCTTGAGCGAGCTCACGAGCTCGGGCAGAATTTGACAGCCCTAGTTTAAGGAGACAAGGTGAAACAAGATCATAATTGAAAGATACAAACTGCCAAAAATCATCAATGAAATGGGCAAATTTATTTTTATGTTGTAGTTGGAGTAGCTTGTAATAAAGTAGATTATAGCTTGTAGTTGGAGTAGCGTGGATGGGCTTACAACAATTTCCTTACTGGACCTACACTTTGATGCCTTGCTCAACCGGGTCTTACCTCTTAGCCGCAAATTTTATTGGTTTCTCACTTTCTCAGTAAAAACCAAGATTAATGGGTCGAACTGACAGACCTAAGATTATGAATGTCAACTTTGACTCCGTTCGATAGTTTGACTCGAAAAACGTTCGACTCTAATTTAACTTGAAAATGAAGGATTTTGATGAAAATAAAAAAAATCTTCTAACTCAGTTCGATAAACGAACCGCTCGAACTTGAAAAAAAAATTGAGACTCAGCTCGATAGCTCGTTCAAATTTTTTATTGTTCTATTTATATATTTTTTTGTATTTGGTAATAACACAAGATAATACATATAACTCGAAATTTTGCTCGACTCGACTCGTTTACACCACTACCTAAGATGCATAGAGAAGACTAACCCCTAGAATAACATGGAAGTCCTAGTACTTTAAGCTACCCTATTAACTTCTTGAGTTAGAACTTAGAAACATTACTTTGATTAATAGTGCAATTAATGTAGGTAGTTTGAGTTTGTAGCGCTTAAATGATATCTCTTCGAAAATGACGATTTCTTGTCGTTGAGTGAGATATATTTTCGTGAAAAAGAATGTTCACTGTAGTGCCAATTAATATACGATCAATCACTAATGATGCCTTCATTTGTGTATTTTTATTCTAAAAGATGTGCATTCTAGTACTACACAGTATTTATTATTGTCTCCTCTTCCGTTTGTGTTATGTGCCGAGTGCTTCTATTACTCCAGAACTTATTAACTTGTCAAGCCAAGATTATGAGTAAATATTATTCATTTATCAGGGAAATCTATTCTATCTTAAAATTATATTAAGCAATATGAGTTTTTTCAACTATTTATTGGGAATGAAAATAATAGCTAGTAATCATGATGCATGCATGCATATTTATATTTAAGCATGAACTTAGAAACATTACTTAAAATTATATATATTTAAGGAACTTAGAAACATTACTTAAAATTATATATATTTAAAATTATTAAAATTATTAAGGAACTTAGAAACATTACTTAAAATTATTAAGGAACTTAGAAACATTACTTAAAATTATATATATTTAAGCATGCATGCATATGATGTTGTGGAATGATTACATTTCTAGCTACATAACCATGGGCCATGGTGGGTTAGAAGCATATATAATTATTTTCTTACCTTCTTAAATTTTAATTACTTGGTCTATATATGCATAATAGTTATGACGACACTGCATTTCTATGGTTTGAAATTACAGTAGATATATTCGATCGGATTAGAAGATAGAAATGTGTATTTATTTCATTGGTCCAATCTATCGTGCTCGACCCACTCTGCATCAATATAAATGTATTTGCGAGAATAGATACAAACCAACGGGGTTAGTTCATGGGTATCAATCTTCTCCTCCGAGATTCATGATTCATCCAACCAGAGTATTCCTTCTTTGTTATGATTGATTGTGCAGTATTTATTGTCTAATCCTTGTTGTTATGTGATTTTTTGTCTAAATTTTGTCTTGTCGTTAAATTTTTCTTACAAAAAACAATTCCTGCTTTCATCATATCATGATCTTCCAATACATAATGGAATATGTAGAATAAGGGTACATTTGACAACAGTTTTTTACGTTGATTTTGGGGGGAAAATCTATGGAGCTTTTGAAAAGCAATTGTCAAACGGAAAACTAAATGGAGAGATTTTTCGAAAATCTCATTTTTGAAACTCACAATTCCTATACATTTTTCCCTCACCCAAAAAGCTAATTTGAGGCTGCTTTACGTTGCTTTTTTATTATTACCTCTTAAATTTACTTTTTCGCTATCACTATTCTTATGAGAAATATTATTTCAAATGTTGATAATTTACAATATTACAAAGTAATATTATTGATCTAAATATTAATATTATATAATTTTAAACTAATTTTATAATACAAACAAATCACGTTCTTCTACGTTCTCTATAATTATTCCCAACTTGCCATATATAAGGATGCCAACGTGTCAGTCTTTTATCAATATCTTGATTGCGTAGAATCTTATGTCTCTTTAGTTTGCAAATCTAGGTGCAATAATGGGAAATGCTAAGTGGGTTTCGGAGTTTTTTTCTGGACTCATCTGCAAAAGTCGACATCCACTTATCATCTCTCATACGTTGAGTTCTAACACTCACTTACAAAGTTTTTCATTCTTATTTTATTGTCCAACTTACAAAACAAATGATTGCTAAAGTAGTGAATATCTTCCATATATATATATATATGGATGCAGAAAATAAACAAAGTCAAAATCAAAATATGGTTAACAATTTTTATCACGTCCTATGGGTTATCGATAGCTTACAATAAACAAGTACTGGACTAGTAAATTGTGTGCGAATATTAACCGATAGAAAGAACAAAAGAAGGCCTTACAGCTATTGGCTACTTACGAAGCTATCAACAACTCAAATTTTAAATGTATTCTAACTGATTACATTAGTGGAAAAAATACCATATACGTCGGATATACAGTGGTATATATGACAGATTTTTGCGATCCAAGTGTCCGACGTATATTCCACTTACGCTTATACCCTTGTGTATAAACGTCGGCTATATACGACCGACGTCTATACAATGTACAGTGTAAAGACGTCGGCTATATATGACCGACATTTATTATACCTTTAATTTACCCAACAAAAACATTACGCCTATTATACAGCCTATAACAGGTACCCAACCTCTACAGTAATCAAGCCCAAGTGTCAATCTTTTGGTCATTAAATATATATATATATCACTTGTATTTTGTAGGTCGTACCAAACTCTCATTTAGAAGTAAATGAGTTGTGGAGTACTTCAACTCCACCAACAAAAAACTTTATCCAATGTGAGACTAAATTTCAACACATATGACCATACACACACATGTGTACAACACACATGTTACATTGATGTAACTATTTTTAAAACAATCCAAATAATTCACATTATTCTTATACAAAATAAATCAACATAAATTCTTACACGAAATAAATCCCAAAATATTGCGTTAATTCTTATACAAAACAAATCAACATAAATTCTTATACGAAATAAATCCAAAAAATATTTTTCTTCTTTCAGGAGGTATAGACGTTGGTTATACTAAAAAAACCAACGTTTATACAAACCTATAGACGTTAGATGTTTTTATATCCGACGTCTATTATGCATTCTGCACTAGTGTTAACACAAATGTAACTGAATTTTGCAATATCTCAAGTTACTATCATGAAAGATATAAATTTTGCAATGATCCACTAAGTGGGGTCAACAAACATCCACAAAAGGGAAATGCTAAGTGTGCACTTTTTGGGGACACTTTTCTGGGCACTTGGGTAAAACAAATCATCTACTTATTCTCTCTCCTCAAATGATCTCTGACACTCTTCGTTCCCCAAAGAAACATCACCGTGATTAACCCAAATATATCTGGTTACCCCCAGATATATCTTATTGTTGGCTACCCCCAGATATATCTAATAGTATTGTCTGCATTAAACCATGTATAATCCTACAGAATCATTGTTGATGCTCTTCAGTACTTAACTCTGACTAGACTAGACATAAACCACTTTGTAAACAAAGTTTGTCGGTTCATGCATAAACCTATTGAAGAACATTGGATTGCAGTCAAATGAATTTTATGATATTTAAAACACACCATTGACTTTGGGTTACACATAACTAAATTTTTCACTACAAACCTAAATGCACTTCATGCCTTTTCAGATTGATTGGGCAGGTGATCAAGATGACAATCGATCTACCATTGGCTATTGTATTATTTTGGGCACCAATGTAATTTCTTGGCGGTCAAAGAAGTAACCCACGGTTGCAAAATCATCTACTGAGGTTGAATATCGCGGAATCTCTCAAGCCACCTCTAAAGTTCTACGGATTCAGAATGTTATTCAAGAAATGGGTTTATCTCTTCACACTATACCCACTTTTTGGTGTGACAATTTAGAAGCCATGCACATATCTGACTTCCAATCCTATTTTTCATGCTCGCATGAAGCATGTCACCATTGACTTTCACTTTGTCCGCAAACAAGTTTCCTCTCGTCAGCTACAAGTACGGTTTGTCTTTAGCTCTGATCAACTCGTTGACATTCTAACAAAATCTCTCAACAGTTGTGGTTTCCTGTTTCTACGTCCCAAGCTCTCAGTTGACGCTCCCCATGTTTGCTTGAGTGAGGGGTGTTAGAGAACAAAACCATAATGTCTCCTAGAGGCCCATCTCAAACATAGTTCATTTGTGTTGCCCACCTTAAAGAATACTTGTATAGCAAACTTATTAAGTTCTAGAGTATTCCATAAACTTATACATCAAGTAATTCACATGACTACATTCATTGTATTTTGTACATAATTCAACTATAAATACAATCAACTCTCCCGCTTAGATTGTTAAGTTTTGAAAAGATTTTGTTTAATTTGGTGTTATTACAGTGCTAAAGTTTGTGATTTTATATGCCGTGAAAAATTATTTTACTATTATTACTTGCAAAAAAAAAATATATCACAATCAATATATTTAATAAAAGACCAACTTTAGGTTAAAAAAGTATTTTAGTAATCTTTGAAAAAACAAAATCTATAAAAAAAATCAGATTTTCCCTAAAATTTACATCATAAGATCTGTTGCCAATACCAATACCATCAGGTATGAACCATGATTTTCTCAATTCAGAAAACAACTCTCACAAAAGTCACACCAAGTTGGTACCAGAGTTTGTCGTTTCATCCATGGAAAGGACACCTCAGTTCACCATCCGGCATCCATTCATGTAACTCCAATGGTGGGACGATAAGATTGCTCCGTAAATTATGTCATTTTGTGTCCAACAAGCTCTTTCTGTGCTTTTCTGACGTCTCCCAAATAATTCCACAAACTTTATAATTGGACGTGATCATTTTGTCTTTTCCAAACAGCCAACATCGTTGACATAGATCTCAATCGTCCGAATCGGATATGCTTGTATGGTTTGAGTTATTCATATTTGATTGTTGGGTTATTTGCCTGATGTACTTACAAAATAGTGGATAATTGAATTAGGTAATGCATTTGAGTTTTAGATTTTTATTTTCGTACACTAGCAAAATTTAATAGTTATCTTGCCTCGACTGTAGATCCCCTCTCAACGTTTGTGTTTGTGAAGTAGCTGTGATGACTGACGAGGTATAGTATAATCTCACATTACAATTGTACATGTTGTTAAGTTGGTTAAAAAGTTAATTATATTTGACCTTAAACTATTGAAGGATTTATAAGAGGTTTATGACCTTGATTTTTTTATTATAAAAGAAAATAAGGTACAGACCTGCTCCTAAATCCTTTAACTTCTTTTTCTCCAACATCTAAACCTAAATCCAAAGGAATCCAACTATGGATCCAAATTGTCAACCCCACCAAATTCGTCTTATCCGATTGTCACGGACGCTATATTGGCGGTAAAGATGCAGACCCTAATCGACATGATTGAAATTAGAAGGTGAAAAATCTTGTTCTCTCTTCTTCTTTGACGTGATTTGAATTTTGAGCATTTGCAATGTCAATCATTTTTGTTCCATTTTCCGTTTATTTTTTACTTCTATTTTAGTTGTGAGACGCATTTGATGGCTAACGGTGTATGGCAACGTTTGATCCAAGTGCACCAAGAAAATTTGAGAATTTACAAGTGATTATATTTTTAAGATATAACAAATTTAAGAGAATCATGGTACGTATACGAATGGTACAAAAGATATTATGTGAGATGATATATTATTCTGAGGTAGCCTTTAAAAAACAAAGATGTTCTTCATGGCAGAAGGTTGGTGTGGAAATGCAAACCAAGGATGCAAGTAATGGAAGTTCTTGCGAGAAAGGTATCTTAATTTATTTCGATTTTTCGAGTGAGACTTATATTTGTAATTATCATTATCAATATTTTACGTGGCGACGTATCATTTAATGCATTAAAATGCTGGTTCAGCATGCTGTAAATCCATATACTAAAATATCCTATTTCAGAATAAATATAAAATGCAAGTTGCTTTTGAAACAGATAAAAAACTAAAAGAGAAGTTTATAGCCCAATTAAAATCGGCCCGTAATTTTTTTTGATTCTTCGTCCGTGTAGGTTGAGTGTAGGGTTCATTTTGAGTAGATATGCAAATAATTCGAGAATATTAAGATGATTTTCTTGAAGTATTTCCAATTATAATAAATATTTCTAAAATGCATAGTTAGAAAAATTAAAATGGTTTAGAAAAATGACACGATAGTACATATGTAATTAATATGCCTAAAATACTTATATTTATAGGTACTTAATGAGTAAATTGACAATTGAAATTACCAAAATGATCCTGGATCATGTATATAAATGCAGCAATATGTAATTAGCTTTAATTGGGGAGGCAGACTCCATTGTTAAATACTTAACGTTGGAGGAGTCAGAAGCAAAGATGGAAGGTCGGGATAACAAAGATTGATTGCCTGGACCTGATTTATGAGAAAATAATTCTTTCAAAATGGGAGAAAAAACCCAATAAGATTAACAAAAGTACGGGAGGTTGGTATAGCAAACCAAGACCACAGAGATATCTATATAAACATGTGTAGATAAGAAGATAGATCGACAATATTGGCTTTGTGATTGAGGAGATGCTTGTTGTGTTTTGTCTTTCTTTACTAGCCATAGCTTTCTCCTTCCTCTCATGGAGGTTCTTCTTCCACCACCTTGAAAACCTTAACCAACCACCATCACCACCAAGGCTTCCAATCATAGGCAACCTCCACCAACTCGGCAGCCTTGTCCACCGCTCGCTTCATGATCTTGCCGACAAGTATGGGCCTCTTATGCTTCTCCAATTCGGTCAAGTACCCGTTTTGGTCGTCTCGAGTGCCGAGTTGGTTAGGGAGATAGTGAAGAAACATGACGTTGCCTTCTCCGGTCGACCGCCGGGGACGTTCAGCGAAATTTTGGTGTACAATCACAAGGATTTGGTGCTTGCTACCTACGGTGAACATTGGAGACAGGTTGAGTAGGAAGGGAAAATTACAAACGGTTATTCTAGAGAGCGTTAATTACAAGTAGATGGATTATTGTTGAATGTAACAACTAATGTAAATACTAGATTATTGGTGATACCACGAAAATATATGATAATATACATGGTGAATCAATTAATATGAATATATAGGCTCCAATTTAATCCAAAATTTACCATAAAATAATGATCACAAGGGCAAATTAAGTGTTACCAATCAAAAGTTCTAAGAGAATGATTAGCACGTTCTAAACTTCGGGGGGAAAGGATATCAAGGAATATTTCATGTTGCAAACTAATTCATAACTTGTTTTATCTTTTTTATATAAGTAGCAGGATAGGATAGGGAAAATTAAACTACTAATTACAATTTATAACCATCTTCCTAGGAGTTGATCGTACAATCGTATGTTAAGAATTCTTTTAAATGGCATGCAATTGATTTAAGGTGAGCTCGTTCGATGACACTTTGTTTCCAACAGATAAGGAAGATATCCGTTACCCATCTCTTTAGCAACAAACAAGTACTCTCCGGTCGTTTCGTGAGGAGAGAAGAAGTGAAAGTCATGCTCGAGAAGATCACAACCTCCATTGGAAAACCAATAAACTTGAGCAAAATATTGATGGAGCTCACAAACGACGTAACATGTAGAATTGCTCTTGGAAAGAAGTACTCAAAAGAGGCCGAGGTTGAAGAACTTATTGACGAGTTGATGGCTTTGATAGGGATGGTTAACATAGGAGACTACATCCCATACCTCGCATGGATCAACAAGCTAAATGGGTTGGATTCGAGGGTGCAGAATCACGCGAAAAAAATCGATCGTCTGCTTGAGTTGGTACTCCAAGACCACCGTCAACAACATCCAACATCTCCGTCGGCATCGACCCCAAACGGCCAAAGTAGCCTTGTGCATGTCTTGCTCGATTTAGGAAGCAATTCTGATGGTGAATTCTCTCTTGATGATGACAGCATTAAGGGCATAATTCTGGTATGGTCTAAACTCTAAATAATCATCAACTTTTTGCTTGTATATATTAATTGATATTGATTTTGCCAAGTACTTATTTTTACGTGGGTGGTCGTTGATTTTTTTTAAAAAACTTTAACGACATATACCATATATATATATATGAATTGTAAATTGTAATTACAAATTTAAAATGTAAACTGGTACGACTTCAGTAAATTGAAAAAATATAAAATGTAAAATCTAATTACAATTTTATTAAAATATAAATATCAAAACTGTAAATTGTAAATTGTCTCTAATCACATTGATTGTACCTTCCGGGAATCCAACTCCCTCTTTGAATCATTACCGTCAACTGTCAAGTGTGGGTCATTCGCGTAGATATGGACAAGTTCCATAAAGTGGTTGCCAAAACCGAGAGTTACGAAAAGACCTTGCTAATATACATTGGAAAATTTTGTGCGCGTCACTGACGCTACTTACGTGGCGGAGAAATTTTGTCCATTCAGCATCCAGTCAGCATGTACACTAAGTTTCTCAGAGCAATGATGTCTTTCTTATTTGTCTTCCCCATGCATTAAATGCATATCTACGGAGATACCACCTTTTCTTTTGGCGCTCAACGGAGATCCACTAAAGATCCCTTAGGGTTTCACGTCACCTAATTTTTTACTCATTTTCCTTTTTTTTCCGGACAAGCGCATGACTCATTCCGGACACAGTTACTATGTAATCCGCATAGTTGGAACACTTATTCCGGACAAGCGTACTACTTACTTCGGAATGTTGTCTTTTTCTTTTATTTTCCCGATACGTCCACAATCGCATTTAATGCTCCTCAAATCAGCACGTCCTCCATTTCTTCTTTTTTGGCGCTTCACGGAGATACAAAATGTTTTGGCTACCTTATTCGGATCCTATGAACCCTTCCTTCTTCTTCCTCCCTTTTTGCTGTACTGTAATGGCACTCGTTAATGTGTCCTCACAGCCGGCGCATGCCTCAAACGTCCCGCAAGAGAAGATGTATTTTCCTTCCTTCGAAGAAGCCAAAGCATTTTACGTTTCCTATGCCGATTCCTGTGGTTTTGGTGTGAAGATAAGGCAATCTCATTACGATCGTGGTGTTGTTATACGGGCCACTCTTACTTGCTCCAAGGAGGGTAATGCTCCGGGAAACCAAGGTGAAGGTAGACCAAAACATAGGTTTTCCGGTAGGGTCGAGTGCACTGCTCGGATCAGGGTCTCCGGAAATCCATCCAGAGGCTACGTAATTAACTACGTAGATCTCCAACATAACCACGCCATGCTGTCGGAAGACCAGATGCGCTTCCTCCGACAAAAACGATCCGTCCCGGAGTCCGCCAGAGCACGCATTTCGTGCAATGATGCTGCCGGTATATCTGCCGCCAAGACCATGCAATCTTTTGTGGTCGAAGCTGGAGGTCACGATAAATTGTCTTTCAACGAGCGGGACCTAAGGTTATTTATTCTCCACTTAACCTGGTTGAAGTTACGCATTTAGCTTTGTCATAAAAATTATGTTTCGCAGGAATGTTGTGAACGAGGTTAGAAACCTCAAAATGGGACCAGGAGATGCGCAAGCTATCCAAGATTATTTCATCAGGATGCAGAAGAATGATTCCCGCTTCTTTTACGTAATGGATATGGACGACGAAGGCAGACTTCGAAATGTGTTCTGGGCCGACAGTCGTTCTCGAGCTGCTTACTCTTACTTTGGAGATGCAATATGTTTCGACACAACATACATAACAAACAAGTATGACATGCCTTTTGCCCCATTTGTGTATCTGTCCGGAATAAGTGTATTTGTTGTCCGGAATAAGCGTATTTGTTGTCCGGAATAAATGTATTTGTTGTCCGGTTTAAGAATAAAGTGTGTCCGGAATAAGTGTATTTGCTGTCCGGAATAAGTGTACTTGCTGTCCGGAATAAGTGTATTTGCTGTCCGGAATAAGAATAAAGTGTGTCCCGAAACGGAACAAAAAGTTTGTCCGGAATAAGTGTATTTGCTGTCCAGAATAAGTGTATTTGTTGTCCGGAATAAGTGTATTTGTTGTCCGGAATATGTGTATTTGTTGTTCGGAATAAGTGTATTTGCTGTCCGGAATAAGTGTATTTGTTGTTCGGAGTAAGTGTATTTGTTGTCCGGTTTAAGAATAAATTTTGTCCAGAAACGGAACATTAAGTTTTTCCGGAATAAGTGTATTTGCTGTCCGGAATAAGTGTATTTGTTGTCCGGAATTAGTGTATTTGCTGTCCGGAATAGGTGTATTTGTTGTCCGGTTTAAGAGTATTGATAATTTATACATGTCCTTGTATTGATAATTTAACCCAACACCAAATGTCATTGTATTGATAAATCATTCAAATAGTCTATGTAATTTTAACATGTATACATGTATAACTTTGTAAAAAAAATTAAAACATCCAGAGTCGTTTATTGTTGATCGCACATCCCAGAGTCTTCGAGTAAGAAATTGGCCAAATCGCCTCTAAAACGGTGAATAACCTTGCTCTGCTTCGGCTGAGTCGGATCAGCATTCTCCATCAAACGCTTCATCCAGTACAAAATGTATGGCCCGCAGTCGTTACTCCCCGGTTGCTGTCGTTGGCTACCCTTCCTCTCAACTCTCAGCGGCCAGTCGACCTTCAACAACCCTCGCCAGAATCCCGCTATCTTAGACGCGGTGCATTCATGAGTTCCGACTAAACGGTTAGGATTGTCACCTCTTTTAAGTGTGCGGGAGAGGCTGTTGTACTGAATGAACTCTGATCGAGGTCCGTGGGCAACGAACAGAGTCCAGTGGCCGGCCAAACAGCATGGCTGTGCGATGATGACTTCCTCCACATTTATTCCTTCAATTTTTGGGAGTAAATAATCTTTCCTTATATCTTCTCCCTGTCCCTCCACAATCATTTCCGATTCGAAGGATGATAAGCAGACCACCTTATGTTGCCCTCCTCTTCTGAGGAGTACCTCAATTAGGCCATCAATAGTTTCGTTGGTGAATTCTGTTTTTGCCGAAATCATTTCCTTCAGATCACCCCTGCGGATATTGCTCAGACCACCCCTCTAGATAATATCTTTGGCTTCTCGTTCGGGAGCCGTTGCATTCAATAAACGACGTACCTCATCATTGGTCAGCGTTCTCAAGGCGGTCGCA
Organism: Triglochin maritima; assembly: GCA_963682175.1. Lineage (NCBI taxonomy): Eukaryota > Viridiplantae > Streptophyta > Magnoliopsida > Alismatales > Juncaginaceae > Triglochin > Triglochin maritima. Next base: position 6,192,516 of record OY821782.1, on the reverse strand, counting down.
TCCACATCGGGCCTCGTGGACGAAACATGGGCGGCCAGTTCATCTTTCGTTGTTTCGTCGGCCTCGTATATTTCTTCACTGGCTTCTTCGGCCCCCTTTGTTTTTGTGGTGGCTTCTTCGGCCTCCTTTATTTCTTCTTGTTGTTCTGCGGCATTCTTCTGTGCCTCATCTTGGCCAGATTTGCTTTGCGCTTCGTCTATATGTTCTGTGCGCAAGCGTGGTTTAATGGTCCGCATTTTTTGAGAGTGCAAAAGCGGTAGCGATACCACAACCTTCCTCTTTCTTTCCTGCTGTCTCCTCTTCTCTTCCTCCTCCCTCTTCTTCCTCTCCTCCTCCTCCGCCCTCCTCTTCTTCTCTTCCTCCTCCCTCGTATTCCTCTCTTCCTCCTCCCTCCTCTTCTTCTCTTCCTCCTCCCTCTTATTCCTCTCATCCTCCTCCCTCTTCTTCCTCTCTTCCTCCCTCCGCTTTTTTCTCTCTTCCTCCTCCCTCCTCATCCTCCTCTTCTTCTCTTCCTCCTCCCTCTTATTCCTCTCATCCTCCTCCCTCTTCTTCTTCTCTTGCTCCTCCCTCTTCTTCCTCTCTTCCTCCTCCCTCTTCTTCCTCTCTTCCTCCCTCCGCTTTTTTCTCTCTTCCTCCTCCCTCCTCATCCTCCTCTTCTTCTCATCCTCCTCCCTCCTCTTCCTCGCATCCTCCTCCCTCTTATTCCTCTCATCCTCATCCCTTCTCTTCTTCTCATCCTCCTCCCTCTTATTCCTCTCATCCTCCTCCCTCCTCTTCTCATCATCCTCCCTCTTCTTCTTCTCTTGCTCCTCCCTCTTCTTCCTTTCTTCCTCCTCTCTCTTCTCCCTCTCTTTCTCCTCTGTCTTCTTCCTCTCCTCCGCCTCCCTCTTATTTCTCTCTTCCTCCCTCTTTTCCCTCTCCTCCGCCTCCCTCTTATTTCTCTCTTCCTCCTCCCTCTTTTCACTCCCTTCCTCCTCCCCACGGACTCTCAGCCTACGACACTCTTCTTGAGAGATCCGGAGTTCTTCCTCCATGTTATTAATTTTAACGGTCGCCTCCCTAAGTGCTGCTTCGGCTCGCAGCCAATTCATCTTCACCTCACTAAGTTCCAACTCTTGTAGCAGTGGGTCACATGGAATGCTGCATTCACTGAGTTGTACCCTTGGTAGAGTGGATGTTGAAGGTGTTTCCTTCGAGACAACCTTTGCTGCGGGAGTTGCTTCTGCAGTAGGAAATTGATCATCTGACAACAGTGAATGCTCCCGTGCACTGAGTTTTGGGGTGCCCTTCAACTCAAATTGACCCGAGTAAATCCGGGACAAGTTGATGCCTCGATCTTCCCATTTTCTAAGGATTTGGCGTCTGCTAAACATTTCCGTCCAACACTTGAACCGTGGAAATGCTGACCGGGGATCCCCCAATTTGAACTTCTCGCAAAGCCACACCTGAAAACATGAATGAGTTAAAAACCAGAAACATAACTTCCCCAGGACAGACACAACTCTTATTCCGGACAGACGCAACACTATTCCAGACAGACAATATACTTATTCCGGACAGACGCAACTCTTATTCCGGACAGACGCAACACTATTCCGGACAGACAAAATACTTATTCGGACATAAACCAACTCTTATTCCGGACAAACGCAACACTATTCCGGACAGACAAAATACTTATTCCGGACAGACGCAACTCTTATTCCGGACAGACGCAACACTATTCCGGACAGACAATATACTTATTCCGGACAGACGCAACTCTTATTCCGGACAGACTCAACACTATTCCGGACAGACACAACTCTTATTCCGGACAGACGCAACTCTTATTTCGGACAGACGCAACACTATTCCGGACAGACAAAATACTTATTCGGACATAAACCAACTCTTATTCCGGACAAACGCAATACTATTCCGGACAGACAATATACTTATTCCGGACAGACGCAACTCTTATTCCGGACAGATAAAATACTATTCCGGACATACGTAACACTTTTCCCGGATAACCTCAAGACACTTATTCCGGACAGAGACAACACTATTCCGGACAGACACAAGACCTATCCCGGACAGACAAAACACTTATTCCGGACATAAACCAACACTACTCCGGACTGACACAACACTCATTCCGGACCAAGATGCTTACTTGTAATACGGCAACGCAACCATACACGTAGCCCTGCTTCATAGAGAAGTTCCCTGACAATCTCCTCCTCGAGAGGTCCCGTTGGGCTTCCTCCAGTCCTTCAACCAAGAAAGTGTGAACCGCTTTTGCCCACGCATATCTCTTGAGGCGCTTGAGGTTCTTAAGGTGCTTCGTGTACCACGCTTTCTACCGTAAATGGGACCACCGCAGTGGCTATTCTCAGACCGACTTCAGTGGCGTCGAAGTGTTCGACGAACCAACCCAGTATCTCGTTGTCAGTTGTGACGTGAGGAAAGGAGAGGAAGTGACCGAAAGGCGTCCGTTGGAAGACATTTTTCTCCTCCTCCTTCATCCGGTCGAACTGCTTGTGAAGGGCCGTGAAACCGCACTTGGTTTCGCAGAAGTAGTACGTGCTTCCCTTAAACCACCAAAAAAAATTGTTAGAGGCCAATAATGAACCTTAAAATGAACCAGAAAGAACGTGGTTGACACAACACCTGCGCGGCTACAATTTCAGGAGCGATGGAGGTTTCAGGTAGAGAAGGATCCATTTTCGTCTGGTTATAATTTTCGTTCGACTAAAACAGGAATGAATGTTTTGGATGAGCGTCTGGAAAGGAACTCCGGCTGAAATGGGGAATGGAAAAGGAGAAGACTTGGGAGGAAAGTTACTCGAATGCTGTCCCGCCGCTAATGATGTACGTGAAGTTTAACCGTCTAATCGTGATTTCGGGAAATGAACCGTCTAATCGTGATTTCGGGAAATGAACCGTCGCACCCAATAATTCGTAATTTACTTTTCCCCGCGCAGAAGTTTTGGCTGACTGGACGCTGAACTGGCAGCTGAGTTGGCCGTCCACGTAGGAAGCGTCACGGACGCGCGCGTCCGTGTATAACTACTCATATACATTAGCGACTATCATTAATTAGTAAGAAAAAAAATCAAGATTTAAATATAAAAACAGTCAAATGAAATTGATCTTAGGGGGTCAAATCAAACTATTTAGGTATATATATCAAATAGATCGATGAATCTAATTAGCCAAATCATGTTTATTACTAACTTGATGAAGTCATGAGGTAATAAAACTCTAGTAATCGTCTAAATTGGTAATGTAACATCCTATATCAGTATAGTATACCTATGAAATAGGGTACAATATATTTATTTAATAATGTAAGGGCATAAATTTCGGTATACTATTGATACGTACATGATCTCCGTCCATTACAACCACCACAATTTTTAAACACAAACATCTCTGTTAGTCATTGATTATGCATGTTTTGCATTGCCAGGACATATTTAAAAGTATTACTTAATTTTTGTTAAATCCCAAATATGCAATTACATGCTGGAACCGTATTCTAGTTTTGGCTAATTCAACATCATGTATCTACCAACTCATCTATCTCCAATTGGTCATTGACAGGACATGTTTTCAGCCGGAACACATACTTCATATGCAACAATGGATTGGATCATGGTAGAGCTCATAAGACACCCAGAAAAAATGAAAAAGGTACAAGAAGAAGTGAGAAGAATCACAAGCAAGAAGGAAATGGTAGAAGAGTCAGACACAGGGAAGATGAGCTATCTTAAATGGGTAATCAAGGAAGCTTTACGGCTACACCCACCTTTGCCTTTATTAGTTCCCCATGAAACCATTGAAGACGTCGAATTAAGGGGATATCGAATACCCAAGAAAACAAAGGTTCTTTTTAATTGTTGGGTGATTGGTAGGGATCCAAACATATGGGAGAGACCGGAGGAGTTTTGGCCCGAGAGGTTCGTTGGTGATGCTGAGTCTGATGTGAAACTAGGCCAGGATGTAAAAATGATGCCGTTCGGGGCGGGTCGGAGAATTTGCCCTGGAATCGCATTTTCCAGCCAAGTCATGGAACTTGCTCTAGCCAATTTATTGTATTTCTTTGATTGGAAACTGCCTGAAGGAGTGAAGGTTGAGGACTTGGACATGACCGAGACTAGTGGTATCTCATGCAATAGGAAGGACAGTCTTGTTTTGGTTGCAATGTCACCATAACAAAATGTTGCTTTCTTCCCCACATGACCTTGCTTCTTATGCTTTTAATTAGGTTAGTATTTAATTATCTTGTGCATTTCTGGTTGCTTTACTTCTTAATTTTTTTCTTTTGGAACCAACAGAAGGTTACCTGACTGCATGTTTGAGTTGGGTGTAAACATATTGGATAAGAAATGTATATTATCGTATTATATAGTATTTTCTGTATGAATGCAAATATGGATATATTGATCGCCTGTGTATTAGTTATAAATTGGTCTTGTTTTATATTTATTATAATAAGTCTTCCAACCATCATCCTAAGCATGCATGCATTCTTTATCGAGAATGGAGGAATCATGCTCAACGTTTAAGGTTTTTGTTTTTTGGGCAATTTGTTTACATGCCACAAAGAACTTACTAAATTGAAAATATGTCGACAAAAACTACCTATTTCTTGTGTTAGGACCCTAACCCGGTTTAGGGTTTAATTCGTGGTTAAGAGGAGAGAAGGAGGTATGGTGGGTTTGACTTTGTGGAGAGAGAGAGAGGTATGGGTGGAGGCATGGGTGAGGGATGGGGTAGACGTGTAGAGGGATGGAAGGAGTGTGGGGGGTTGCTTTAAGAGCACCCAACCCTTCTTCCTCTTCTTTTCTTCTCCTTCCTTGTTTTCTCTCACACCATCCTCATCTTCTTCTCTCTTTGGCGTCGAGCAGCTCCGGGGGTCGGTGGCGGAGGTGGACAAGCGGTCCAGGCAGGAGAGTTGCGGCGTTGAGCGCGAGGAGAGGTCACCGGAGACGGCGTGCGCGAGCGGTGCTCCGGCTTGGTTCGTCGTTCTCGTGAGGTATGCCGCTCCTTAGTGTGGTTTGTTTGTTAACCCTCATGTGAGGGATGTGTTGGTCGAGTCGGGGGAGGTCGGAGGCCTCTCCGGCGACGCGTTTCTTCGTAAAACCTCGGCTGGCGCGAGGTTGAAGACGACCAACGGTCGACCGGATCCTTCGGGCGGTCGACCGTTTTAGCACTGTTTGCCCGACTTTAACCTTCACCGGTCGAACGATGCCTTGGGGCGGTCGACCGGTAGTGCATTATTGCTGGTGAGTTGGGATTTTTCTACCTGTTGTCGGTCGACCGGTCCTTGTTGTGTTCGACCGGAACTTAAGTGTACCTGTTAGTTTTGCACGATTTGTTCGACCGATTTCATGTGACGTTCGACCGATCGTTTGTTGTTCGACCGTTGGAGTTTTGCGTTCGACCGATTATATGACTTAGAATAATAGGTTGACCCTGTCTGTTTTCGGTCGACCGAGACCCCTGAGTCGGTCGACCGATAGAGTTGAATTTAATGTTGACCAGACTCCGGATTTTGACCTCGTTCGGTCGACCGATTTTAGACCTTTGTTCGACCGTTGGGGGGGTTCTGTTTTGAGCGCAGCGGTAGACCGTTTTAGGAGTACGGTCGACCGATTCCTTTCTGGAACCGGTCGACCGAATCACCTCTTCCGGTCGACCGTTTGGGCCCAGGACAGAATTCCTGGTTCCCTTTTTGAACGCCAACTTTGTCCACGGAAACCCGTGTCCTCGCCTTGTGCGTGAGCCGGGAGGTGACGGTGGGCGCGTGATGCGTGCCTACCCAGGGACCGCCGTTGGGAAGAGTGTGGGTGTTCGGGACGCGTCACCTCCATGTATGGACCGTGACATTTGAGATGATTGTTGGCACTTTGTAGTATAGCAGGCCTGAGAGATCGCGGATCCCAGTGTTGATGTTGTGCGGGCACGCAACTGGCGTTGGGTGAGGTGACTACCGGCCCACGGGCTACGGAGGTCGCTGCCCTGCTTTTATAGCGGCGCGGTTGGTGTTCGCGGCTCGAGGAGCCGATGACCTGGCAGACTTCGGTCTGGACCCGTCCGATGTTGTGCCGGACGTTGTGATGGACCACCGAGGTTGTGCCGGTGATGCCGCCGAGGTTGTGCCGGCGATGATGATTGTTGGGCCGAGGCTGTGCCGGCTATGTTGTTTTCCTCGGCTGGGCACCTACTGAGATGATGTTGTTATACCTTCCGGGCGACGGCCCCGTTGGTCCATGTGGCCCCGACCACTGAGATTTACAGATCTGTTTCTATCGGCGCGTAGACGTGACAGAGGCTCCCTGCCGAACCCTTGAGTAGTGTAGCCGCGTGTGGGGGGTGCGATGTCACGGGCTGCTAGACTGCATGTGCCTGCAGTAGGTCTCTTCGGGAGACCCGATGATTGATTGTCGGACTGATGTCCTGTTTTACCCTTCGGGGGAACTGTTTTCCATTTCTGTTGATGCCATGACATGCTACTAGTATGATAGGTTCATTATGTGATGCATGCATATAGGTGAGTTGGCATACGGGGTTTCCTTCTGGAAACTCAGGCATTGTTGTTGCATCTTTTTCAGGATCGCAGTAGGTCCGGGTGGGTGGTGACCGAGGACGGAGCGCTTTGGAGTCGGATCCTCTTCGGCAGTTGCTAGACCGTACGACTACTTGTATTCTATTCCATTGTATCAGTATTGTAGTTGTATTTCTTTTGGAAAACTCCTTGTATTTTGGGTGCACCCGGATTTATATATTTATATATTAGTGACGTTCCCGCGTGAGTTGTCTGTTATGTTGGTTATTTTGAAATTTTAAATCTTCCGCTGTTTCGGGACGTTACAACTTGGTATCAGAGCGGTCGATTCCTGTGTCTTCGTCTAAAGAACCACCCTTAGGAGTAGTACTAGAGGCATGCATTAGTTCCGTAGCTCATGCATGCATTGTTGCTTATCTGTTGATTGTTGTGGTGACAGATGACACCTAGGCGCGTGAGGAGTTCTCCACGCGATCGTGATCCCAGTGACGACACTTCAGGTGCTCAGTGGGACAGGTTGGGCGAGTTTCTGGAGCGTCAGGCAGCTCAGAGCGCCCAGGGCGGAGTGGGAGCTGAGCACGATCGGTTCATGCGTCAGCACCCGCCGACTTTTGATGGCAGGAGGGCCCCAGAGGTTGCAGAGGACTGGGTCTTCAGGATGGAGAAGATCTTCCGTGCTATTGGTGTAGCACCTGAGAGGATGGTGGAGCTGGCCACCTACGTGTTCGATGGCGAGGCCGCCAACTAGTGGAGATCTACGTCCACAGTTCTGTTTGATGACCGTGCAGATGTCAGCTGGGAGGAGTTCTTGGAGGTGTTTCATGAGCAGTACTTCCCCCAGCATGTCAGGGATCAGAAGAGGGAGGAGTTCATGTCGCTGGAGCAAAAGGACATGACACTGACGAGCTACATCAGCAGGTTCAACGCTTTGGAGCGTTACTGCCCTGAGATTTGTGTGACCCCAGAGCAGCGGGCGAGGAAGTTCGTGAAGGGACTGAGACAGCCGCTTCGATCTCGGGTGATCAACAGCATGCCGCGGACCCTTGCAGATGCAGTGAAGCATGCTACGATCATCGAGCAAGACCAGAGGGAGTGTATTCAGGAGGCGCGGAAGGCGCCAGTGAGCACCGGCAGCATAGTAGCTGGTCGTGGAGCAGGGAACCCGGGCAAGAGGCCCAGGTTCGATGGAGGAGGAGCACGTCAGTCAGGAGCGTGCACTTACTGCGGGAGGTTCCACCCAGGACAGGAGTGTCCTCGTCGGACTGGAGCATGCATGGGTTGTGGTCAGATGGGGCATTTCGTCCGTGATTGTCCTCAGAGGCAGGGAGAGCCGAGCAGGAGGCCAGGACCACCGGCAGTAGGCAGAGGCGGAGGCAGCCGATCAGTTGTTTCACCGGGCCAGGGCAGGAAGACCGGGCGAGTCTTCACTATTCAGGCTGAGGAGGCGAGGGACTCCAACACCGTCGTGGAAGGTACGCTTTCAGTTTCTGGTTCAGTAGCGCGTGTGTTGTTTGATTGCGGCGCCACTCACTCCTTCATTTCGGAGAAGTTTGCTGGCGAGTTGGGTCGGACCCCTGTGCTGCTGACTGATGTTTTGGAGGTCAGCACGCCCATGGGTGAGGTGGGCACTGTGGGGAGCTTTTTCCCCGGCACCACAGTTGCTTCGGGAGACCACGATTTTCCGGCAGATCTGGTCTTGTTACCGATGGTGGACTTCGACGTCATACTGGGGATGGACTGGCTGTCACAGTACGACGTGCGAGTCTTTTGCCGTGAGAAGAAGATCCTGATTCCGATGGAGGGCATGCCAGATGTTCTGATCAGAGGTGCGAGGAGCAGAGGGGGTCGTCTGATTGTGTCTGCGGTTAAGGCACAGAGACTGATACAGCAGGGATGCAGAGCGTTTGTGGCCACGCTAGTAGTTCCTGATCCTGAGACGAGGAGGCTGGAGGACATAGAGATCGTGCGGGAATTTCCGGATGTGTTTCCAGCAGAGATTCCAGCGTTACCGCCGCACCGAGAGGTCGAGTTCAACATCGAGTTGGTTGCGGGTACGACACCTCAGTCGAAGGCACCTTATCGGATGGCACCTGCTGAGTTGACAGAGCTGAAGAAGCAGTTGCAGGAGTTGATGGAGTCCGGGTTCATTCGACCGAGTGTTTCTCCATGGGGAGCGCCTGTGCTCTTCGTGAAGAAGAAGGATGGATCGTTGCGGATGTGCATTGACTACAGGATGCTGAATAAGGTTACCGTTCGGAACCGGTACCCTTTGCCCAGGATTGATGATTTGTTTGATCAGTTGCAGACGGCGAGAGTTTTCTCGAAGATCGATCTGCGTTCGGGTTATCACCAGTTGCGGATCAGGGAGGCGGACGTTCAGAAGACAGCCTTCAGGACGCGGTACGGCCACTATGAGTTCTTGGTGATGCCATTTGGACTGACGAATGCGCCTGCAACATTCATGGATCTGATGAATAGGACCTTCCAGCCGTACCTCGACAGATTTGTCGTTGTATTCGTAGACGACATCTTAGTATACTCGCCTGACAGGGAGCAGCATCGAGAGCACCTGAGGATTGTGCTTGGCATCTTGAGGGATCAGCAGCTTTATGCCAAGTACACGAAGTGTGAGTTTTGGTTGGACCAGGTGGCTTTTCTGGGGCATATTGTGTCAGCAGATGGGATTTCAGTGGATCCGGCGAAGGTCGAGGTAGTGACTCAGTGGAGAGCCCCGACGAGCGTGACGGAGATCAGGAGCTTCATAGGTCTGGCAGGGTATTACAGGCGGTTTATCCAGGATTTCTCCAGACTTGCATCGCCGCTGACAGCGTTGACGCAGAAGGGCGTCAAGTTCGTTTGGTCCCAGAAGTGCGAGGACAGCTTTCAGGAGCTGAAGAGGCGATTGACGACAGCACCTATTCTGACGCTACCGAGTGGCAGTGGAGGCTACGTAATTTACAGCGATGCATCAGGGATAGGCTTGGGTTGTGTCCTGATGCAGCATGGGAAGGTGGTCGCGTACGCTTCGAGGCAGCTGAAGGTGCACGAGAAGAACTACCCGACTCACGATCTGGAGTTAGCAGCAGTAGTTCACGCGTTGAAGACCTGGCGGCACTATCTGTATGGCGAGCAGTTCGAGGTCTTCACCGATCATCAGAGTCTGAAGTACTTGTTCTCGCAGAAGGAGCTGAATATGAGGCAGCGCAGATGGCTCGAGTTCATTAAGGACTACGACTTCACCATTTCCTATCATCCGGGGAAGGAGAATTCGGTTGCAGACGCGCTGAGCAGGAAGGTGGAGGTTTCTGTTGCGAGTCTGTGCATCCAGGAGTGGAGGCTACTCGAGGCCGTGTCAGAGTGGAGACCGTTCACAGAGGGTACAGAGGGAGCAGTGATTGCTGGGCTTCGGGTGGAGCCGCAGACTGTCTCACGGTTGGTTCAGGCTCAGCAGGGGGATGAGGAGTTAGCTGGTCTGCTACAGTTGGCTTCCAGAGATGGATCAGATTTCAGTGTGGGGGTTGATGGTGGTCTGAGGTTCAGGAGTCGGATCTGGGTGCCGAAGGTTGATGGGCTGAGAGATGACATCATGGAGGAGGCACACAGAGCTAGATACACCATTCACCCGGGGAGCACGAAGATGTATAAGGACCTGCAGCGGAACTTCTGGTGGAAGGGCATGAAGAGGGACATTGCAGAGTTTGTGGAGCGATGTTTGGTCTGTCAGCAGGTGAAGATCGAGCATCAGAGGCCAGCAGGACCGATGCAGCGTATTGAGCTTCCTGAGTGGAAGTGGGAGCACGTGACGATGGATTTTGTCACGGGTTTGCCGAAGACGAGGAGATTCCACGACGCGATTTGGGTGATAGTCGATCGACTGACCAAGTCGGCGCATTTCTTAGCGATCAGGATCACGTTACCTTTGGAGGGTCTGGCTAAGTTGTACGTGTAGGAGATAGTCAGGTTGCATGGAGTGCCAGTGAGCATCATCTCCGATCGAGATCCTCGATTCACTTCCAGATTTTGGGGGAGTCTGCAGCAGGCTTTGGGGACGCGTCTGAGATTCAGTACAGCGTTTCATCCGCAGACCGATGGTCAGTCAGAGAGGACGATTCAGACCCTGGAGGATATGCTGAGAGCATGCACACTGGATTGGGCAGGGCACTGGGATGAGCCCCTGCCGCTGATAGAGTTCGCCTACAACAACAGCTACCACTCGAGTATTGGGATGACACCGTACGAGGCATTGTACGGGAGGCCTTGCAGATCACCGGTATGCTGGAGTGATGTGGGCGAGAGGCAGTTAGTTGGGCCAGAGATCGTGCAGATGTATGCAGAGAAGGTGGATGTGATCAGGAGGAGACTGGCCACAGCGCAGAGCAGGCAGAAGAGTTATGCAGATCGACGCAGACGAGTGCTGAGTTTCGAGGTGGGCGACCATGTGTTTCTGAAGATTTCCCCAGCCAGAGGTGTGATGAGGTTTGGGAAGAAGGGGAAGCTCAGTCCGAGGTATGTTGGGCCGTTTGAGATCCTCGACCGAGTTGGAGAGGTTGCCTACCGGATTGCGTTGCCGCCGCAGTTTTCAGGTCTGCATAATGTCTTCCATGTGTCGATGCTGAGGAAGTATGTGGCAGATCCGTCGCACGTTATTGAGATAGCAGTGCCCGAGATTCAGCATGACTTGTCGCTCGAGGAGAGGCCAGTGGAGATTGTGGACCGGATGGATCATCAGCTCAGGAGGAGGACCATTCTGATGGTGAAGGTCAGGTGGCAGCATCACAGTGAGCGCGAGGCCACTTGGGAGATCGAGGAGGATGTCAGAAGGCAGTATCCAGAGCTTTTCGGTGAGTAGTTTGCTTTGATTTCGGGACGAAATCCTTTTAAGTTGGGTGGATTGTTAGGACCCTAACCCGGTTTAGGGTTTAATTCGTGGTTAAGAGGAGAGAAGGAGGTATGGTGGGTTTGACTTTGTGGAGAGAGAGAGGTATGGGTGGAGGCATGGGTGAGGGATAGGGTAGACGTGTAGAGGGATGGAAGGAGCGTGGGGGGTTGCTTTAAGAGCACCCAACCCTTCTTCCTCTTCTTTTCTTCTCCTTCCTTGTTTTCTCTCACACCATCCTCATCTTCTTCTCTCTTTGGCGTCGAGCAGCTCCGGGGGTCGGTGGCGGAGGTGGACAAGCGGTCCAGGCAGGAGAGTTGCGGCGTTGAGCGCGAGGAGAGGTCACCGGAGACGGCGTGCGCGAGCGGTGCTCCGGCTTGGTTCGTCGTTCTCGTGAGGTATGCCGCTCCTTAGTGTGGTTTGTTTGTTAACCCTCATGTGAGGGATGCGTTGGTCGAGTCGGGGGAGGTCGGAGGCCTCTCCGGCGACGCGTTTCTTCGTAAAACCTCGGCTGGCGCGAGGTTGAAGACGACCAACGGTCGACCGGATCCTTCGGGCGGTCGACCGTTTTAGCACTGTTTGCCCGACTTTAACCTTCACCGGTCGAACGATGCCTTGGGGCGGTCGACCGGTAGTGCATTATTGCTGGTGAGTTGGGATTTTTCTACCTGTTGTCGGTCGACCGGTCCTTGTTGTGTTCGACCGGAACTTAAGTGTACCTGTTAGTTTTGCACGATTTGTTCGACCGATTTCATGTGACGTTCGACCGATCGTTTGTTGTTCGACCATTGGAGTTTTGCGTTCGACCGATTATATGACTTAGAATAATAGGTTGACCCTGTCTGTTTTCGGTCGACTGAGACCCCTGAGTCGGTCGACCGATAGAGTTGAATTTAATGTTGACCAGACTCTGGATTTTGACCTCGTTCGGTCGACCGATTTTAGACCTTTGTTCGACCGTTGGGGGGGTTCTGTTTTGAGCGCAGCGGTAGACCGTTTTAGGAGTACGGTCGACCGATTCCTTTCTGGAACCGGTCGACCGAATCACCTCTTCCGGTCGACCGTTTGGGCCCAGGACAGAATTCCTGGTTCCCTTTTTGAACGCCAACTTTGTCCACGGAAACCCGTGTCCTCGCCTTGTGCGTGAGCCGGGAGGTGACGGTGGGCGCGTGATGCGTGCCTACCCAGGGACCGCCGTTGGGAAGAGTGTGGGTGTTCGGGACGCGTCACCTCCATGTATGGACCGTGACATTTGAGATGATTGTTGGCACTTTGTAGTATAGCAGGCCTGAGGGATCGCGGATCCCAGTGTTGATGTTGTGCGGGCACGCAACTGGCGTTGGGTGAGGTGACTACCGGCTCACGGGCTACGGAGGTCGCTGCCCTGCTTTTATAGCGGCGCGGTTGGTGTTCGCGGCTCGAGGAGCCGATGACCTGGCAGACTTCGGTCTGGACCCGTCCGATGTTGTGCCGGACGTTGTGATGGACCACCGATGCTGTGCCGGTGATGCCGCCGAGGTTGTGCCGGCGATGATGATTGTTGGGCCGAGGCTGTGCCGGCTATGTTGTTTTCCTCGGCTGGGCACCTACTGAGATGATGTTGTTATACCTTCCGGGCGACGGCCCCGTTGGTCCATGTGGCCCCGACCACTGAGATTTACAGATCTGTTTCTATCGGCGCGTAGACGTGACAGAGGCTCCCTGCCGAACCCTTGAGTAGTGTAGCCGCGTGTGGGGGGTGCGATGTCACGGGCTGCTAGACTGCATGTGCCTGCAGTAGGTCTCTTCGGGAGACCCGATGATTGATTGTCGGACTGATGTCCTGTTTTACCCTTCGGGGGAACTGTTTTCCATTTCTGTTGATGTCATGACATGCTACTAGTATGATAGGTTCATTATGTGATGCATGCATATAGGTGAGTTGGCATACGGGGTTTCCTTCTGGAAACTCAGGCATTGTTGTTGCATCTTTTTCAGGATCGCAGTAGGTCCGGGTGGGTGGTGACCGAGGACGGAGCGCTTTGGAGTCGGATCCTCTTCGGCAGTTGCTAGACCGTACGACTACTTGTATTCTATTCCATTGTATCAGTATTGTAGTTGTATTTCTTTTGGAAAACTCCTTGTATTTTGGGTGCACCCGGATTTATATATTTATATATTAGTGACGTTCCCGCGTGAGTTGTCTGTTATGTTGGTTATTTTGAAATTTTAAATCTTCCGCTGTTTCGGGACGTTACATCTTGTCGTTCCAGAAAACTCTAAAATTTACTCCTATGTTATTACGTTTTCAACCAATGTCATTACATCAAAAAAAACATTTTTTTAAAAAATTTCCACGGAACCGCGACCGTCAAAAATTTTTTTTTTTTGGGGTACGGATCGTGGGTCACACCCGCGATCCAAGTACTTTTGGAAAAAAAAATTCTTCCTAAAATTCGAGATTTTCATTTTTTTATTATATAAAAAAATTACGGTTCTATAGTCCATATTCGTTGAGGATGTTCCATTTTTTATTTTATTTTTTGCATGTATAGAATACAAAAAATGTGTACAAGGGTGTCACTGGCCTTTCAAAATATGAAAATTAATTTACCGGTGATTTTATTTGAATTTTTATTTTCGGCACAAAACAGATAGGTATAGGAATATTCTTAGTTGAATTTTGAAATATTTGAGCTTGCGAAATAAATACGGATATTGGTTGAATTAAGATTTCATATTACAAGGGGTAATCTTGGAATAAATATAATCTTAAGAATTACGTGATCACATGATTGTGCAAAAGGGATAAAAATGTATTTCGATTTTCTTCACAAGGGGTAATTGAATGGGGTAGGGGTAATAAATATAATTCATCTTATTTATTTACGAATTAGGAATTTATTCATTTAGATGTTAAAAGCTTTATTTGATAATTATAATCTTCAAGTTATTACAACAAAATAAGTGAGACATTTCAAACCTTTTCAAAGTCATCCATCATAAGGAGATGATCGAGAATCTCCATTTCAAGATTTCTATATATACTTCCAAGTTGATTAATAGGAAAATATATTTCCTCGTGAACATGAAACAAAACCGCCAAATCATATCAACCTACTATAATCCAAATTCTGGTTGACTGAAGCAGGCGTATGGGAAGTTGGGAACCGAACAATCGATGCTAGAAAGAAGAAGAAGAAGGCTAGCATATAAATCCAATAATTGAAATCCTATATATCATTTCTTCCTTGGTTCTCCTCCTCCCACGATGCCCACCTTCATTTCCTAACATTTTCAAACATCACAACAAGAAAATAAAACAAAGCAAACCACATACAAGTAGGACACGTATTGCAACTCCATCCACTCTCTCTCTCCCTATAAGTATACAAACACACACACACACATATATAAGAAGAAATTAAGTATATATAGATGACTTTCAACTTACATTCAAAACCAAACATGTTGTTCTTTTGGCTGTCTTTGCTAGCCCTCTCCTTTTTGTCTCTCTCATGGAGGTTCTTCTCCTACACCAAAAATGCAAACCCTAGACTGCCACCATCTCCACCTGGACTTCCAATCATCGGCAACCTCCACCAACTAGGCCATTTTCCCCACCGATCGCTTCGCAATCTCGCGGCCAAGCATGGGCCTCTTATGCTTTGCAAGTATGGTCAAATGCCGGTCGTGGTCGCCTCCACGGCCGATGTTGCCAAAGATATCATGAAGACCAACGACCTTGCCTTTTCAGGGCGACCTCGGATAACGAATGCTGAACTCTTGATGCACAATTTCAAGGATGTTGCTTTCGCTCCTTACGGCGAATATTGGAGACAGGTTCGGCCTTCTTGCAGCTAATAACTAACTACACATCCTCAAGCTTTCTCGGCAAATAAGATATATGTTATTATATTGCAATAGATTAGACGAACTAATTAAATTAGCTCAAGTACCTAGTCACCTTAGAGTAACTTCAACTAGAAATAAGTAGTCTTAACCAATGTCACCCTTCCCATACCTCAACGACTTAGGTGTCTCTTCATTCCCTTTCGTACGTAATATGGTACTTATTTTTCTACATAAATATAACATTAGATATATATACATATATACCTGAATTCTCTAGTGAGCCCAGGGCTTAATATATATATATATATATATATATATATATATATATATAAGTAATCCAAATTACTGATTTTCTATCTTGTTGTTTATGTGCCCATGAGGTTATAGCGTTGTCAATAGGAGTGTAAATGAATATGGATTATGCAGGCCGTATTTTTTTTCGTATATATCTGAAGATATTGATATCAAAATTTCTTAAACGGCACATACGGATATTGATATTGATATATCATTTTTTTAGCTGATACATATATGAATATTCGCAGACGATGAAAAATTAAAATACAATATGTATTAGTTGCATACCTACTATGCCATATAATCTTTGATTTCTTATGGCTAACAATAAATCATGATGTTTAATATTGGGATCTTTAAATAAACCTAAAATTACTAAATCCTATCGTATAAGACTCCATTTGCCTAATTCTAGCCATATAAATTTTTAAGGCTAAGGATTTTTAAAAAATAGTACTAAACCCCAAAATATAACTCTGTTGATCTGTTCTCATTATTTAATGCGTGTAGGCTCACCAACCCAAAAAACCCTTTCTTAACAGACTTTCTCCCAGCTTCTCTCCTACTATATATTTAAATTAATAAATATATTAATTCATTTGTTTCTAAAGTACATGTCATATTTTCAAGAATTTTTTAATATGTGATATAATAATTTACTGTTATATTATATCACAAATATGACTAAAATTTATTTTTATATTACGATCTATATCCAAATTTGACTGCTTCTAAAAATAATGTATCTACATTGTGTCCGAATTTGGAAAGTGAATCCGAATTCATCGACTTCAATCCAGACTCTTCTGTTTGCGGTCGAAGTTAGGGTTGTAAATGGAAGTTCATTGGCGGGTTAATGACTTACCATACCCATAACCATCTATATATTTATACGGTTCCTAGTAAGGTTAAAATTTTATCTATTTTTATCTCTATCCATGACCATACTTGCCCCAATTTAATTAAACGGTTATGGGCAGGTAATGGTTATATGTGTAAAACTTAATAAATACTAACTAAAATGGATAAATGGACTAGGTAAATGGGTAAAAATCCATTAAATGAATAAATGGTCAATTGGTTAAAAACTTATAATACTACAAGAACTTACAAGAAAAATCTACAAATTGGTAATTAAACATCCACAAATGACATAAAACATACAATTGTTCCACGTAATACCTAAAATACACAATCCGTCCACATTATGGGAAATTTATATTAATTATATTATTATATATTATTTAAATTTCATGGTTAAACAGTAAAATAGACAAGTGTAACTTCGTTTATTAAACATTAAAAAAATTATACCCTTACTCGCATCATTTATTAAATAGTTAAAAAAAATTACAACTAATTGTACCCTTATGGTTAGGACAGTTAAGTTACCTCATGCACCGTGTAAAGTTTGGTTCAACTGAGCACATAGAAAATTCGTTTGGTTACAACTCAGTTCGTGTCGTCTATCTTTCTCGTTCCAATAGCAATCGTGTCGTCTATCTCTCTCTTTCCAATAGCAATTATTGAGGTTATGGTGTTGTCCAAGTGATCTCTTGGTAGGATGGCGTTCTGAATTTATAAATCGATCTTATCTTGCTAAGATCAATAATGTGTTTGGAATGTTACTTTCAAAAAAATAATGACTCGGAAATGATTTCAAAAAGGATAAGTTTTAGCCCACACAATAAAGTTTGGTCCATCTTCACTCACCTTAAGGGTCCAAGAGGTCGAGGCAAAACAATAATTTAAGAGTACTAAGTGTAGTCGGATGTCAAATTAGTGTGCTTCCTAGCATGTAGGCTATATGCTTGAGATTATTTAACTAAAAAATACCTAATGTTTCTAAAAAAATACTTTTTAGTCGGATCTAGAATTTTGGTTTATTTAAAACTTTTAAATATAAATAAACCAGAAAAATGTTTCAAGCATTGATTAAAAATAATTAATAACTTAATTCCGATTTCCCAAGTGAGAAAATAGAAGGTGATTCTTTTTAGTTTTATTTGTAATTTTACAAATTTTAACCTAAGCTTTTAATTATATTTTTTATGATAAGTTGAATATTGGAAAATTTTACCCTAAGTACAAATTTACGTGTTCCACATAGTTCAGAGGGCTAAACTAGGGACAATGGTTTTTCGGAGTGGACTTTGTCTTTTTTCTTTTTCTTTTTAGGTAAACTACAAATAACACCCTTCAACTATGACCCAATTAACTTAACCTCCCGGAATGATTTGCCATAAAGCGTATGTAGGTGGCTTTTCAAGTCCACCAAGATTTTGAGTCTCACGTGTCTATTATTTCACTGTCAAGACATCTTGAAAGGGAATCTTATTCCATGAATATGATATTTATATATATAGTGTGATATATGGAATACATGACAAATGTGGAGTGTTAGAATAAACTTTAAAACGTTACACTTATTCCACTTCAATTTTCAATTTCCTAACACTTTGCCCTATCTCACCAATAATGTTTTATACACCATTATTTTTGTATTGTTTTCAAATATTACTCTTAACACGAACTCTATGACAAGTTGGGATTCAAATACTCAATGAGAGATGATTGGAGAGAGAGAGAGAGAGTCGGAAAGAGAGAGGAGTTAGGAGAAGAGAGAGGAGAGATAACTAGAGAAAGAGAGAGAAAGTAGAGAGTGCGAGGACACCGAACAGAGAGCAAAGGTGGGAAAAGAGAGTGAGAGTGTTTGGAGTTTTTTTTTGTTTTTTACTTTATTTTTTGTTATTGATATTAAGGATATTTATTGTTGTTAGGAGGTGTATATTAAATTTCTAATGAAAATGACGACAAAGTGAGCCTCATAAACGACAGAGGTGCATGTAGGGCTGAGCACCGGTCCGGAATTGGATTGGACCGGACCCGGATGCTCTCCGAGGTCCAGACCGGATCGGATTGAAACCTGAACCCGCCCTGGAGTCTGATCCAGACCGATCGGTCTGGTCCAGTCTAAAACACCGGACCAGACCGATTTCTGCTCTCCCGTGGGTGCATTGCAAGTAGTAAACTTAAATCGAATGTGCATTCAAATAAATTCTCAAAACACATGTGCTCACGGCCAATTATGACTCAATCAAGGTGTACGAAAATCATTCGTGGCTAGTGATATTGCATTATGTTATTGTGTTTTTCGCACAAAGTCCTTGGACTTTTTATTTAATGTAGACAAATTACCTTCATGCATGTTAGAGACTGATGTTTTCTAATTGAACCTTATATTTCGATAAAAAATTCAAATCCCAAAGTTGGTGGTAGGATGTTAGCAACGTATCGATTTAATGTTATTGTTTCTCACATTGTTTTTCACCTTTCTGTTTTTGTATTTTTTAATAAAAAAATCAAAAGATCAGAAGAATCTGCGTCCTCCATCTCCTCAGCAACCGACAAGTCCTCTCCGGCCACGTCGTACGTGAAGAGGAGGTGGCCCGCATGCTCCAAAACATCACCAATTCCATCACAAAACCAATAAACCTGACCAACATGTTTCTCGAACTTGCCAACGACATAACATGTAGACTTGCACTTGGAAAGAAGTATTCCAGAGAAGTAGAAGTTGGAGAAATCTTGAAGGAGTTTACTTCGTTGTTAGGAGCCATTGTCATTGGAGAGTTCATTCCTTGTCTTGCATGGATCGATATGTTACTTGGAACCAAGTTGAAGATGAACAAGAATGCAAAGAAATTTGATCTTTTGCTAGAGAGAGTTATCAAAGACCACCATGACAACAAGGAAAACAATAATAGTTTTGTTGGTTTGCTACTCTCTCTTGAAGAAAACCCTAGTGGTGAATTCTCCCTTGGAAGAGATGCCAGCAAGGCCATTATACAGGTACCATCGGAACAACCACAAACTTAATGTCAACTTTTGTGTTTAGAGCGAACGTACCCTTCCAAATTTCTTGAGGTTATGAGCACTTCTATGAGCAGCCTGTTTGCACTTCTCATATATATGCTGGAACAAAAATTGACCGTTATTTGCATCTCATTTTAGGAAAACAGTTACACATTACTAACTAAACACAAAATATATAATACTCTATGAT
Organism: Triglochin maritima; assembly: GCA_963682175.1. NCBI lineage: Eukaryota > Viridiplantae > Streptophyta > Magnoliopsida > Alismatales > Juncaginaceae > Triglochin > Triglochin maritima. The sequence goes on along the minus strand of OY821782.1, from coordinate 6,172,884 downwards.
AGAGTTAGTAGATCCACTACTGTTAACCTAAGTAGTTGAGTTTTATTGAGATAGTGAATTTACCAAATTTCACACTCATGTCACGTGTCACTTAGAATAAGTCTCAATCTTGATACAAGAGTAACGCTGCGTACACGTGGCCTTACCTAACTCAAGGTGGGAGCCTCTTTTGAGAATTTAAATGTAGGTTCATTAACGTTGAATATATATCAGCTTGACATGATTAATGCAGGTTATTGTTTTGTCCATGGTTGGATTTGAGATGTCTTAAAGGCGAAGCTCAAAACTTTTGATTTTGTAGGACATGTTCGCAGCAGGAACTCATACCACATACACAGCTATAGATTGGGTCATGGTAGAGCTAATAAGACACCCACAAGTAATGCAAAAGGCACAAGAAGAGGTGAGGAGGCTCACATCCAATAAAGCAATGGTGGAGGAGGTTGACCTAGAGAAGATGACCTATCTTAAGTTGGTGATCAAGGAAGCTCTCCGACTACACCCTCCTATACCATTGTTGATACCTCGAGAAACCACCGAAGATGTCGAGCTACAAGGCTATCGAATTCCGAAGAAAACAAGAGTCATGATCAATGCTTGGGCAATCGGGACCGATCCCAGGGTCTGGGAGCGGTCGGAGGAGTTTTGGCCTGAACGATTCGTCGACGGCCCAGAGGTGGACTATAGAGGTCAACACTTCCAACTAATACCATTTGGTGCCGGCCGGAGAGGTTGCCCTGGAATTCTATTTGGTATTCAAATTGTGGAGCTTTGTGTTGCTAATCTATTGTATGGTTTTGATTGGAAGCTACCAAAGGGAGTGGTGATTGAGGACTTGGACATGACAGAGGTTAGTGGATTTTTTGGCAATAGGAAAGATTGTCTTGTTTTGGTTGCCACACCACATGCCTAAGTTGCAGCTTGTTTTTTATTGACTGTGCACAAACCACTTTGAATATCTTCTTGATTATATATGTATACCTTATGAACAATATTGAAATCGATTTTTACTTGGAAAAAAATATTTATTATAGTCTTCTCCAATCCACACTTCGACATCATCACCCATTCACTCACAACTTAATTATTGCATAAGGTTCTGTTTGATAATAAAAAAATGTTAATGGTTTATAAGCAAAAGCGTTACTCGTAGCATCCTTACACCTCGTACATAACCATCTGAATTTTCCGTGAACCGTTTGAAGTCTGTCCAGGATTTGACGAAGGGTCAATAATTTGTGTAAGAAAAATCCTTAAAAAGGGTGTTTCTAAAAACTCAGTAAAAAGTTAATCTTAGATAGTTAAATTTTCAGAGTCAAAGATACTAAGCTACGGAAGAATAAGGCTTGTTTGGATAGCTCCGAATACAATAGTTTTTTTTAGAAAAAATCTATTATTTTAAAAAAATACACTTTTCAATCCTACTACGATATTTGGATCACTTTGAATAATACATTATTGATAAGTATTATAATTTATCATTTTTATCTTCATTGTTTATCTTATTTTTGTATTTCAATAATGATATGTCGGGTATATTTGTTTGATTTGTAGGTTTTAAGAAAATACATGAAATAGTCACAAATATCATAACACGAAAGAACTTAAATGCATATATATATATATATATATATATATATATATATATATATAATTGAATAAAATTGAGAGTTGTTGCAAAATATATACCTCAGAAATTCATGTGCACTTGTGTCCTTTAAATGATAGGAAAAGATGCAAAATGGATAAATGGACTAGGTAAATGGGTAAAAATCTATTAAATGAATAAATGGTCAACTGGTTAAAAACTTATAATACTACAACAATTTACATCAAAAATCTACAAATTGGTAATTAAACGTCCACAAATGACATAAAACATACAATTATTCCACGTAATTACATTAAACACACAATCCGTTCACATAATGACAAATATATATTAATTATATTATTATATATTATTTAAATTTCATGGTTAAACAATAAAATAGGCAGGTCAAATACCAAGCCATTATTAACTTCGTTTATTAAACATTAAAAAAATTATATCCTTACTCGCATTGTTTATTAAATAGTTAGAAATTTTTACAACTAATTGTACCCACTCTTACAGTTAGGACAATAAAGTTATCGCATGGACCGTGTAAAGTTTCGTTCAACTGAGCACATAGAAAATTTGTTTGGTTACAACTCAGTTCGTGTCGTATATCTTTTTCTTTCCAATAACAATCGTGTCGTCTATCTTTCCCTTTCCAATAGCAATTATTGGGGGTACGGTGTTGTCTGCATCCAAGTGATTACTTATAACTATGACTATTAATTATTTGGCATATACGACCCCATTGCGCATTGCCTAAGTAGGATGGTGTTTTCTAAATCTATCTTATCTTGGTAAGATCAATAATGTGTTTGGGATGTTACTTTCAAAAAAATAATGAATCTGAAATTATTTCAAAAAGGATAAGTTTTAGCCAACACGATAAAGTTTGGTCCATCTTCTCTGAAACACCATAAAGGTCCAAGAGGTAAAGGCAAAACAATAATTTAAGTCTACTAAGTAAAGTCGGACGTGTCGAATTAGTGGGCTTCCTAGCATGTAGGCTATATGCTTGAGATTATTTAACTAAAAAATACCTAATGATTCTAAAAAGACTTTTTAGTCGGATCTAGAATTTTGGTCTTCTTTCAAATTTTTAAATATAAATAAACCAGAAAAATGATTCAAGCATTGATTAAAAATAATTAATAACTTAATTCCCATTTCCCAAGTGAGTAAAATAGAAGGTGATTTTCTTTAGTTTTATTTGTAATTTTACAAACTTTGACCTAAGCTTTTAATTATCTTTTTTATGATAAGTTGATATTGGAAAATTTTACCCTCGGTACAGATTTACATGTTCCACATAATTAAGGAGATACAATTTTACCCTTTGTGAAAAAACAATTTAAAGGAGAAAACATTCGTTTATCTTAAGACTTGCCAAATTCCAATGATACGATGGTGAAAAAAATATGTTAAGAAATATTGTATCTGGAAATCAGACAATCGACATATCATTAATAATTTGTACATAAGTTTTTCCTCTGATATTCAAATAAGACGATTCAAGACTGGTATGAAAAAGTTGCCCAACACACAATTTGTATTCTACATATTTCAAAACTAGGAAATTGAAGGGGACTTGGGAGGAACAAGATTCTATATAAAATCTTGTATTCTCTAATAAAAAAGAGTTCTTCCCTTTTTGTTTCTTTTCCATGGGGAGAGATCTCAAGTTGAATGAACTTAGTTTCTATTTTTATTCTTAGCTAAATAATTTTTCTCTTCTCTTCTGTTATGTTATGTTATGTTATGTTATGTTTTGTTCATCATGTGTAACTAAATCAATATCTTCGAATGTGGAGATGTGAGCTAGATGAGTTAAGAATTAGGATATTCATCATGTGTTGATATTTCGATTTGTCATTATTTTTGTTAATTCGCTTGAAAGAGGTAGATTATTTACAATTGTTTAATAGGTTAATGTTTCTTAATTTATAATTAGAATTATATCGTTGTTTTTTTGCTTATAAGAATTTGTGAAGTTGTAATTAGATCTAGGTTAGTTGTTGTTTGATGATTTGATAGTCTAATCACTTGAAGACATGCTTACAAAATCTAATCATGTGTGCTTAATGAAATGTGCAACACCTTTCCTAATCTATGTCTATGCAAATGTTTTCATCTTCTAAATGTTACATCTCATCGTAATTTTTTGTTGCAATATTCTTATTCTATAAAAACTCATAAAAATCTTTATATTTTCTTGTAATCTGTTAATAAAATAAAGATTAAAAATGTCAACCATCATTAAATCTACCATCATTATTACTCACGTTTCATTGAAAAATAGAATCGATTGAAATTTACAACATTTACTTGTGTTTGACCCAGTAGCTACACAATTCATACGTTTGTAGTTAAATTTAAGACTTATCGTAAACGTTTATTTTTGCACAAAAAAATGTGTTTTTCAAAAAAAGAGGTACTACATTTTTTTCTTAAACGTGTTGTGTCTCTTCTTTCTTGTTTGTTTCTTATGAAACGGTTGATTTTACAAAAAATATATTTTTAGTCAAACACAATAATATGTATGAATTCAATGTCGTTGGACCACCTTGCCTCATTTTTATTGGTCCTTGATCAACGACGTCTTCAATTAGAAGTTTAGAACTATCGTGCAAATTCGCACAATCAGGTAAGATGCAGACTTGATTCTGTTTTCTTCGTTAAAGTCATCGACCATCGTAGTCCCGTGATTCCAAATAAATCCAATTATCTTGGTACTCTTTGTTTGTTCTTTTTCTCCGACTCTAACCAATAATATAAGATCAAACGCCATTTTCACACAAGATTGAAGGGAATGTGTTCTAAAAGTTTTACTTTTAAATGTCAATTATTATGAATTGAATGAGAAATCATTTTGTTCCTTGTTTATGTTATTCGTCTTTTAGAAGTGTTAAGGAAGATACTATTGGTCCTTAACCATAGAGCTCTAAAAAATATTGGTTTACATAAAACAAAAGATATTCGCAATCATGATAATTAACATGGGACATTAATTACCGAGTTAAGATTGTCGTGTTGGTCATAGATCATTGTAGCTCTACAAGTGAATGACAACACAGGTATGCAAAAGAGGAAAATATTACTTTTGTATACTGAATAGACCTAATAAGTAAAATATTATAGAAATGTGTTTTCGTGTCATTAATATTTTACTGTGTCTTCGGTCCTTTGATATGAGACTTATATCAAATCGCTTAAGGAGTTCTTAATTAGACTAGTGTCTTGAGCTATCGATGAGTGTAGTGTAAAGGCATTAGTTGGTTAAGCATAACTTTCGTTGGAGAAGATAGTTAGTCAAAAGATTATCATTGCCCATCTTAATTGAGTGATGATATTAGATGACCCCTTGATAAAGCCAAGTTATAATGTGCACAATGTGATTTGAGTTAAGTCACATATTTATAACTAGCTTAAAGAGATCAAGAAATGAATACTAATACAAAGATGACACAATACTACTTTGTGTGTATTCTTAATATCATGAGGCAAGAGACGGACACAAGTGGTGCACTCCATCACTAAATGGATCGGGTTTTGATTCGAGTGGAATTAATACATCTAACTAATTGGGAGCTATAATGTGTAGCTAGATACCGCTTATAGCTTGTGATATTAAGCTCTTAATATCACTGTCAACTTAGTCTAGATCCTCCCATAGGTCACACCGCAAAAACCGGGAAACAAGAAGCTTGATTTTTGGTTCATATGATGAGTCGGGTTTCCTATAGAAAATATGACTCATGTGGTGAACGAATAAAATCAATTATGTTGCATATAACATAATTAGAATCATGATAAATTCATATGAGATGCATATATTGTGGGGTGCAATAATTTATTATTGCATAGGATAATATATTGCATAAGTTGTGAATTTGCTAAAACCCCAAAAGTTCAAATTTTGTTGGAAATAAATCCAAAATTTGAAAAAGGCAAAATCGGGTAGAAGTTCGGTAATCCGTTATGGTTCGGTCGACCGAAGGATCTATGGATCGGTCAACCGAACGTGGAACGGATAGTCGTAGCTGATTGACCGAACTTGACTAAAGTGCCTAGATCTTTGGTACGGTGTACCGAACCAGAAACGGTCGATCGAACAATGTCAAGTTCCGATATTTTCGGTTAACCGAATAGCACTCGGTCTTGGACAAGAATTAGTCCAATCGGTTAAGGAGAATTTTTCTCCTTAAGATTCGGTCATCCGTCGCGTACTCGGTTAAACAATCGTGACATATTCGGTTAACCGAGTGGGACTCGGTAAACCGAAGCACGATCGATTTTCTACCTTTGATAATTAAGAGATTAATTTGATCGATGGTTAGATTAGCTCCAAACTTGGTCAAACGTTTTGTGGATGCATGTAATGTATTTTGGAATTAGTTTGTGAGAGAAAATGTCAAGAATTCGTGGCTTAAGAATAACTATGATTGAGAGTAAGATATGAGCCTATAAATAGGTTCTTATTCTCCTCAATTGATATAAGTTTTTTTTCTAATTATTTTCTCTCCAAAATTCACCACAAAAATCCACGAAAATTCTCTTAGTTTTCTAAGTCTTTGAAGGAGAAATCTCAGAGGCTAAGGAAGGGGTTTGTAGCTAGATTCTAAGCTTGTTTGGAGATTGATTGACTAGCTTCTTTCTCTCCAACCTTGTTTAGGGTTTCGGTGAACACTCGGAGGCATCCGGCGCAACGAGAAGCGACGATTGGCTTCCTCAACGTCTCTGAAACGTCAAGAAGTTTTTGAGAACTTCTAGGTATGAATTTCGGAGTCCCTTTGTGTTTGTTTTAATAAGTTTTTGAAACTAGTTGTTAAAACAAACCGATGCATTCATAAAATAAATCGAAGAAAATTGTAATAGATCCTTATTATACATGAAAATTCGAAAAATATATATGTATAATTAAACAAGAAATCCTACAAAATAATGTTGTAATTTTCAAATGTTAATTTAGACTAGTTTATGTTGATGTAATTTTCTTATTTGTATGTTGTAACTTATTGATAGTTAGAGACATATATATAAAAAAATCAAGTTAGAGTTTGATGTTAATAACAACACAACATACGATATAATGAAAATCTCTCCCTGACTATCTTAACTATATTTTGCCTTGCTTCTTGTCAATTTCTTTCCATTTATCATTTGTTTTTCACCACCTACATATTTATTGGTATTTGTAAAAAAGAATATAAGATCAAATTTCATAATCATAAATTTAAAGGATCAAAATCCAAAAAGATCATTGCTTAACACGGAAACTCAAAATCCAGGATGATCATCCAACCTCTGTATATCTATTAGTTAACACCACGCTAAATCTGCTTACCACTAACCAACATCACACTTATGTACCCAACTGTGATATAAATTTTGTGTTTACCTATGAATGAAAACATATGTAAATACCAACTTAAACTAGCTTAGTTGAGAGATTCGTGGTCTTGAGGTAGTCAAGACTAAGAATTGAATCCAAACGTGAACGTTCACATGTTTGAGATTTAAAATTACACACAGTGGGGTAGAATGGATAGATCACAAAAGAAATGCAAACAACAATAAATAGATTGTACGAGGTCTTTCAAACTACACAAGCAAACATGCTATTCCTCTCTCTCTCCATAGTCTTCCTCTCTTTAGCTCTACTCTCGTGGAGACTTTCCTCCTCCAAACATGAAAATCCTAGACAACCACCATCCCCACCTGGCCTCCCAATCCTAGGCAACCTCCACCAACTAGGCCTCTATCCCCACCTGACACTCCGCGATTTTGCGACCAAGCATGGGTCTCTCATGTTGTGCAAATTCGGTCAGTTGCCCGTCATGGTCGCCTCCACCATGGACGTTGCTAGAGAAATAATGAAGACTCACGACCTCGCCTTCTCTAGTCGACCGGCTTCGATGGCGGCTGAAGTTTTGTTGTACAATTGCAAGGATGTGGCTTTCACTCCTTATGGTGAATATTGGAGACAGGTTTGTGATTGTCATACTAATTTTGAGGTTCATTACTTACAATTATACGTGTTGCATGTCACATAATGAATGAAATAATATCTAATCATCATCTGGAAACATAAATACTAGCAAATCCAAAAGAAGGGTGTGATCGTACCAACACTAAAGCAAATTCAAAGGAAAAGAATCCGGTAAAGAACGATGAGGAGAACAAGAAGAAATAAATACACATGAAGCAATAACAAAATATTATACAAGTATGAAAATATTATGTTACAATCTTACTATAAGTAGTACTGTTGGTTGCGGAAGACAAACCATTTATTTCTGTTCTTATCATTTAGATTTGAAGAAAGTATAATAAATAAATAAATAACTCTCTTTTGTACAACCACGTATATATAAGATACAGTTTGTTGAAAATGAAAAGATAGCACAAAAAATAACGTTTAAACTCAAGCTATATCAGAAAAAATGCAACAAAGGCATAAAGGATAAGATATATTGCTTAACAAGTTAACATGCGTGACGAGATATGTTGCTAAAATATGCCAAATATAAACTGCAATTAAAGGAATATAACCCGATGTGTTATCTAATTTAAGTCGTCAAAGAATTGTTCGCATGCAGGATAAGATTAGAAAGATAAATCATGGTAGTAGAGTAGAAATTCGTGTAGAAAATATCTGCCACATGAAAGTGACCCACGTACTGTGAGGCCATCTTTCTTGAAGACAATTTGCTACTAATTCTGGTCCAGAAAAAACCTATAGTTGAAGAGATTTTGATCACTGACAGCATATACAAGGTCATGGTAGCATAATCAAACCCATAAGAGAAGCAAAGGCCGAAAGCAACTCGTGACAATAAGGTAGGACCCGTGACCGTCTTTTTCATGAGTCGTTTCATTTCGCTCTCATCACAGAAATCGGTGTTCATTCTGTCAAGCATAATTTGAATATTGTTATTGTTTGTATTATACCATGATACCACTCAAAGAGGTTTCCATGGTAAGAAACGTCTACAAATTAATTGAGGCTAGTTTGGTTGGAGATACTTTGTTTTGAGATAGTGAAAACCAAGCATTGAAGCAATCAAATTTGTATGTTTAGAATGTTGGGCTTTCAAATGGGAGCAGACTAGTAGAGTATATAAAATATTTATACATAAAAAGATCTTCAACAATCACTCTCGTCTCTCAAGTAAAATTGGTTGGCGTTAAAAGATGCTTAACATGTCATGAATGAAACATATACGATCATGTTGTTCTTCATGTCACATAAGAGTACTTTTCACTAACTAATCGATCAGAAAATTTTCTCGACAGATCAGAAGAATTTGTGTTCTGCATCTTCTCAGCAACCGCCGTGTACTTTCCGGCAAGATCGTACGGGAGGAGGAGGTGGCCCTCATGCTCCAAAATATCACCAATTCCCACAAAAAATCAATAAACTTGAGCAACATGCTGCTTGAGCTCACAAACGACATAACATGTAGATTTGCACTTGGAAGGAAGTACTCTGAAGAAGTTGGAGTTGAAGAACTATTGAAAGAGTTCACTTCATTGTTAGGAACTATCAGTGTGGGAGAGTACCATCCATGTCTTGCATGGATTGATAAGTTAAGTGGTTTGGAATCAAAGATGAAGAAGAATGCCAAAGAATTTGATCTTTTGCTTGAGAGAGTTGTCAGAGACCACTACAACAAGGAACACAACAATAGCTTTGTGGATTTGCTGCTCTCCCTTGAGAAAAATCCTGATGGGGAATTCTCTCTTGACAGAGAGAGTAGTAAGGCCATTATCCTGGTATGATCCAACAACCTTTTAATATTTAATTTATATATTTTTGGAATTTTTCTATATTGTTCATTTCAATCACACTTATACCTTCTAAATTGAACTATTGTCACTTATAACTTCAAATCTATTTCTCTTATTAAGCAAAATGTACCACCAATAATCTTTTCCGTTCGTTGCTTAATTTGATGTTCAGATATTATACTGAATTATTATTCGTCGCCGGAAAACTACTTAATTGTCCGTGCGAATTACCATTTTTTCCTTCTCTCATTTCTACTCATATATCTCGACATTTAACTCTCCTACCACCCCATCTCTCTTCATCTTCCTCTCATAATCATAAAAAACAATATTTCGGAGTTCAGAAAATGAGCCAACGGACACTCTGGTGTACTCGAATCTGGTAAAATGCACAACTTCTTTTTAATAAAAAAAATTAGGTGGCGTCCGCCGAAGCCGCCTCCCCTATAGGTGGCGTCTGGCTTAGACACCCATATTTTTTTAAATAATTTTTTTTAAAATTATACGGTGCGTTATCTCAAATTATTTCAGGTTCCGTTTCAAGTTTTTTGGTATTAATGGGTAATTATACTGGTTGGATTACAATGAATTTTTGCAAGTGATAAAGATTCAAAATTTTCCAGATCCAACAATTTCAAAATCCAAAAAAATTGAAAGTCGATGTGGTATTTGAAAGTCGGGAAGTTTTACCACCGAAAATTTTTGGATCTTGAAATTGTTGGATCTGAAATTTTTTGAATCTTCATTACTTGCAAAAAAATCGTTTTAATCCAACCCGTTACCACCGAAAACTTGCAACGGAACCTCAAATAATTTGAGATAACACACCATATAAATTTAAGATTTTTTTTTGATTTTTTTTGGACGGGTGTCTGGGTAAACCCCCTGGGGGTGACGTCTTCGCCATACATTTTCGTATTGTTTGTACTGGAAAAATTAGGAAAATGTAGGCAGAAAGCTTATTTTAAGAGATGTAACGAAATGAGTATTAAATGAATTGTGAATGACAAAATAGTAATTATTGGGACGATTTAAGTAGTTTCCGGCGATGAATAGTAGTTCCCATATTATAATGTACAGAAGATCTACGTAAAGATGTTATGAAATTGAAAGCTAAATTCCAAATTGGAGGGTGTCAAAATATGACTAGAATTAATGAAGCACAACAATATAGAGTTCGGTATTATATTTGACATTATGACGCCAAACTGGACGATATTATTTAGAGTATACCTCAGAAAGCGTTGATGCAAACTTGATCAATTAATTTGAATTATGGTCCAATTAATTTGTTTTCATCTAGAACAAAGGGAGGATAAAAATATCCCTGGACTTCAAATCGAATGGCCTTCTTATCTTACATGTATTTTTTAGCATTTAATGAGCATCTTGTATTTCATAGAAATCGAGAGTAATATAGTATTTACGTAAAGGCCAGTTTATCCAACTCTCAGGCATCAAAATACGTTTTAAGCGGGGGTGATTATTATAAAAAATTCCTAACATATCATAAGATTCCGTTCTTGATAATCGGCGCTTCTCCAAATCCAGAAAACAGACGGAATTCTAGAATTCTTCCTTGAGGTAAAGACTTTTATGCATACTTCTTACTGTTGATCCACACCATGCTGTATTCTAGCAAGATGATACACACTAGCTAATAATTCACCGGGTGATACATCATGAGCACACTAAGAGCAACCTTTTCGTTTAATGCATTTTGGGTACTTACAAAGACATTAAGTTGACAATTTGACATGATCAGGCATGTTAAGACTCACAAAATACCACTCCACATGACCATGCACGTCATTGTTATGTCCATTTTCCATTTGAGATATCTCTACGTTGAAACTCAAGAAGCTGGGTTTGTAGGACGTGTTCGCAGCAGGAACTCATACCACATACACAGCTATAGATTGGGTCATGGTAGAGCTAATAAGACACCCACAAGTAATGCGAAAGGCACAAGAAGAAGTGAGGAGGATCACGAGCAAGAAGGCGATGGTGGAGGAGGTCGACCTAGAGCGCATGAGCTATCTGAAGTCGGTGATCAAGGAGGTTCTCCGACTACACCCTCCCATACCATTGTTGGTACCCCGAGAAACCATCGAAGATGTCGAACTACAAGGCTATCGAATTCCAAAGAAAACGAGAGTCATAATCAACGCTTGGGCAATCGGGAGAGACCCTAAGGTTTGGGAAAGACCAGACGAGTTTTGGCCAGAACGATTTGCCAATGGTGCAGAAGTGGACTACAAAGGACAAGACTTCCAACTAGTACCGTTCGGCGCTGGCCGAAGAGGTTGCCCAGGAATTATATTTGCCAGCTATATAATTGAACTTACTGTGGCTAATCTATTGTATGGTTTTGATTGGAAGCTTCCTGAGGGATTGGTGATTGAGGAGATGGACATGACAGAGGCTACTGGCCTTACTGCCAACAGGAAGGCTGGTCTTGTTCTTGTTGCAACATCACATTCACAAGATGCTGATGCTATTGTGACCAACTAGTAACTTGTATTTATACGGGTATTGTTATGTCCCTAACCGAGATTAGGAGGCTAATGGAGATTAGAGGAGAATTAGGGTTTGCTTGGCATGGGAAGTTGGGTTGCATGGGGAAGAGGCGAGCTACAGTGGTCTGGTGATGGGTGAGAGGTGTAGAGTTGCGGGTTACTGTGGAGAAGAGATGGGTTGGGGGTTTAAAATCGCGTTTTCTTCTCTCTCTCTCTCTCTCTCCATTTCACTCATCTTCTCCTTCTTCCAGCTGAGGCGCCGATCGGAGGAGACGAGGACGACGCGCGGGCAGAGGTCGGACGTCCAGAGGAGGCGCGGCGCGTGCTCGAGGTCTACCGGAGGCGACGTGCGTGAGCGAGCTCCGGCGTTTCGTCGTCGTTGGTTGAGGTATGTCAACTTATTAGTGTGGTTTGTTGCTCACCCAAGCGTGGGGGGAGGCGTTGGTCGGGTCGGGAGAGGTTGGGGACCTCTCCGGCGACGCGTTCTTCGTAAAACCTCGGCTGACGCGAGGTTGAAGACGACCAACGGTCGACCGGATCCTTCGGGCGGTCGACCGTTTTAGCACTGTTTGCCCGACTTTAACCTTCACCGGTCGAACGATGCCTTGGGGCGGTCGACCGGTAGTGCATTATTGCTGGTGAGTTGGGATTTTTCTACCTGTTGTCGGTCGACCGGTCCTTGTTGTGTTCGACCGGAACTTAAGTGTACTGATTATTATTGCATGATTTGTTCGACCGATTTTATATTGCGTTCGACCGATTGCATGTTTGTTCGACCGGTAGTATGTTTACGTTCGACCGTTTGATGACGTAGAATACTAGGTTGACCCTGTTAGTTTCGGTCGACCGGGACCCCTGAGTCGGTCGACCGATAGATTGGATTTGATGTTGACCAGACTCCGGATTTTGACCTCGTTCGGTCGACCGGTTTTAGACTTTTGTTCGACCGTTTGGGAATTAGTGTTGCGCAGTGAGTTCTACCGATTCAGACTTTCGGTCGATCGAATTCCTCGTGGAAACGGTCGACCGGTTAGACTATTTCGGTCGACCGAATCTGCTCAGAACTGAATTCCTAGGTCCCGTTGTGAATGCCAACTCTGTCCACGGAAACCCGTGTCCTCGCCTTGTGCGTGAGTCGGGAGGTGACGGTGGGCGCGTGATGCGTGCCTGCCCAGGGACCGCCGTTGGGAAGAGTGTGGGTGTTCGGGACGCGTCACCCCATGTATGGACCGTGACTTGAGATGTTTGTTGGGCCCTTTGTAGTATAGCAGGCCTGAGGGATCGCGGATCCCAGTGTTGATGTTGTGCGAGCACGCAACTGGCGTTGGGTGAGGTGACTACCGGCCCACGGGCTACGGAGGTCGCTGCCCTGCTTTTATAGCGGCGCGGTTGGTGTTTGCGGCTCGAGGAGCCCGATGACCTGGCAGACTTCGGTCTGGATCTGTCCGATGCTGTGCCGGACTGTTGTGTTGGACCACCGATGCTGTGCCGGTGATGCCGCCGAGGTTGTGCCGGCGATGATGATTGTTGGGCCGAGGCTGTGCCGGCTATGTTGTTTTCCTCGGCTGGGCACCTACCGAGATGATGTTGTTATACCTTCCGGGCGACGGCCCCGTTGGTCCCTGTGGCCCCGACCACTGAGATTTACAGATCTGTTTCTATCGGCGCGTAGACGTGACAGAGGCTCCCTGCCGAACCCTTGAGTAGTGTAGCTGCGTGTGGGGGGTGCGATGTCGCGGGCTACTAGACTGCATGTGCCTGCAGTAGGTCTCTTCGGGAGACCCGATGATTGATTGTCGGACTGATGTCCTGTTTTACCCTTCGGGGGAACTGTTTTCCATTTCTGTTGATGCCATGACATGCTACTAGTATGATAGGTTCATTATGTGATGCATGCATATAGGGGGTTGGCATACGGGGTTTCCTTCTGGAAACTCAGGCATTGTTGTTGCATCTTTTTCAGGATCGCAGTAGGTCCGGTGGGTGGTGACCGAGGACGGAGCGCTTTGGAGTCGGATCCTCTTCGGCATTTGCGAGATCGTACGACTACTTGTATTTTCCTTTCTTTCATCTGGATTGTAGTTGTACACCTTTTGTAAACTCCATGTATTTTGGGTGCACCCGGATTTCTATATTTATATATTAGTGACGTTCCCGCCTTGAGTTGTCAGTTTTATTCGTTATTTCGAAATTTTAAATCTTCCGCTGTTTCGGGACGTTACAACTTGGTATCAGAGCGGTCGATTCCTGTGTCTTCGTCTAAAGAACCACCCTTAGGAGTAGTGCTAGAGGCATGCATTAATTTCGTAGCTCATGCATGCATTGTTGCTTATCTGTTGATTGTTGTGGTGACAGATGGCACCTAGGCGTGTGAGGAGTTCTCCACGCGATCGTGATCCCAGTGACGACACATCTGGTGCTCATTGGGACAGGTTGGGCGAGTTTCTGGAGCGTCAGGCAGCTCAGAGCGCCCAGGGCGGAGTGGGAGCTGAGCACGATCGGTTCATGCGTCAGCACCCGCCGACTTTCGATGGCAGGAGGGCCCCAGAGGTTGCAGAGGACTGGGTCTTCCGGATGGAGAAGATTTTCCGTGCTATTGGTGTAGCACCTGAGAGGATGGTGGAGCTGGCCACCTACGTGTTCGATGGCGAGGCCGCCAACTGGTGGAGATCTACGTCCACAGTGTTGTTTGATGATCGTGTGGACGTGAGCTGGGAGGAGTTCTTGGAGGTGTTTCATGAGCAGTACTTCCCCCAGCATGTCAGGGATCAGAAGAGGGAGGAGTTCATGTCGCTAGAGCAGAAGGACATGACACTGACGAGCTACATCAGCAGGTTCAACGCTTTGGAGCGTTACTGCCCTGAGATTTGTGTGACCCCAGAGCAGCGGGCGAGGAAGTTCGTGAAGGGACTGAGGCAGCCGCTTCGTTCTCGGGTGATCAACAGTATGCCGCGGACCCTTGCAGATGCGGTGAAGCATGCTACGATCATAGAGCAGGACCAGAGGGAGTGTATTCAGGAGGCGCGGAAGGCGCCAGTGAGCACCGGCAGCAGAGTAGCTGGTCGTGGAGCAGGGAACTCGGGCAAGAGGCCCAGGTTCGATGGTGGAGGAGCACGTCAGTCAGGAGCGTGCACTTACTGCGGGAGGTTCCATCCAGGACAGGAGTGTCCTCGTCGGACTGGAGCGTGCATGGGTTGCGGCCAGATGGGGCATTTTGTCCGTGAGTGTCCTCAGAGGCAGGGAGAGCCGAGCAGGAGGCCGGGACCACCAGCAGTAGGCAGAGGCGGAGGCAGCCGATCAGTTGTGGCACCGGGGCAGAGCAGGAGGACTGGGCGAGTCTTCACTATCCAGGCTGAGGAGGCGAGGGACTCCAACACCGTCGTGGAAGGTACGCTTTCAGTTTCTGGTTCTGTAGCGCGTGTGTTGTTTGATTGCGGTGCCACTCACTCCTTCATCTCGGAGAAGTTTGCTGGCGAGTTGGGTCGGACCCCTGTGCTGCTGACTGATGTTTTGGAGGTCAGCACGCCCATGGGTGAGGTGGGCACTGTGGGGAGCTTTTTCCCCGGCACCACAGTTGCTTCGGGAGACCACGATTTTCCGGCAGATCTGGTCTTGTTACCGATGGTGGACTTCGACGTCATACTGGGGATGGACTGGCTGTCCCGGTACGACGTGCGGGTCTTTTGCCGTGAGAAGAAGATCCTGATTCCGATGGAGGGTTTGCCAGATGTTCTGATCAGAGGTGCGAGGAGCAGAGGGGGTCGTCTGATTGTGTCTGCGGTTAAGGCACAGAGACTGATACAGCAGGGAGGCAGAGCGTTTGTGGCCACGCTGGTAGTTCCTGATCGTGAGACGAGGAGACTGGAGGACATAGAGATTGTGCAGGAGTTTCCGGATGTGTTTCCAGCGGAGATTCCAGCGTTACCGCCGCACCGAGAGATCGAGTTCGGCATCGAGCTGGTAGCGGGTACGACACCTCAGTCGAAGGCACCGTATCGTATGGCACCTGCAGAGTTGACAGAGCTGAAGAAGCAATTGCAGGAGTTGATGGAGTCCGGGTTCATTCGACCGAGTGTTTCTCCATGGGGAGCGCCTGTGCTCTTCGTGAAGAAGAAGGATGGATCGTTGCGGATGTGCATCGACTACAGGATGTTGAATAAGGTTACCGTTCGGAATCGGTATCCTTTGCCCAGGATTGATGATTTGTTTGATCAGTTGCAGACGGCGAGAGTGTTCTCGAAGATCGATCTGCGTTCGGGTTATCATCAGTTGCGGATCAGGGAGGCAGATGTTCAGAAGACAGCCTTCAGGACGCGGTACGGCCACTACGAGTTCTTGGTGATGCCATTTGGACTGACGAATGCGCCTGCAGCATTCATGGATCTGATGAATAGGACCTTCCAGCCGTACCTCGACAGATTTGTCGTTGTATTCGTAGACGACATTTTGATATACTCGCCTGACAGGGAGCAGCATCGAGAGCACCTGAGGATTGTGCTTGGCATCTTGAGGGATCAGCAGCTATATGCCAAGTACACGAAGTGCGAGTTTTGGTTGGATCAGGTGGCTTTTCTGGGACATATTGTGTCAGCAGATGGGATTTCAGTGGATCCGGCGAAGGTCGAGGCAGTGACTCAGTGGAGAGCCCCGACGAGCGTGACGGAGATCAGGAGTTTCGTAGGTCTGGCAGGGTATTACAGACGGTTTATCCAGGATTTCTCCAGACTTGCATCGCCGCTGACAGCATTGACGCAGAAAGGCGTCAAGTTCGTTTGGTCCCAGAAGTGCGAGGACAGCTTTCAGGAGCTGAAGAGGCGATTGACGACAGCACCTATTCTGACGCTACCGAGTGGCAGTGGAGGCTACATGATTTACAGCGATGCATCCGGGATAGGCTTGGGTTGTGTCCTGATGCAGCATGGGAAGGTGGTCGCGTACGCTTCGAGGCAGCTGAAGGTGCACGAGAAGAACTACCCGACTCACGATCTGGAGCTGGCGGCGGTAGTTCATGCGTTGAAGACCTGGCGGCACTATCTGTATGGCGAGCAGTTCGAGGTCTTCACCGATCATCAGAGTCTGAAGTACTTGTTCTCGCAGAAGGAGCTGAATATGAGGCAGCGCAGATGGCTCGAGTTCATTAAGGACTACGACTTCACCATTTCCTATCATCCGGGGAAGGCGAATTCGGTTGCAGATGCGCTGAGCAGGAAGGTGGAGGTTTCAGTTGCGAGTATGTGCATCCAGGAGTGGAGGCTACTCGAGGCCTTGTCAGAGTGGAGACCGTTCACAGAGGGTACAGAGGGAGCAGTGATTGCTGGGCTTCGGGTGGAGCCGCAGACTGTCTCACGGTTAGTTCAGGCTCAGCAGGGGGATGAGGAGTTAGCTGGTCTGCTACAGTTGGCTTCCAGAGATGGATCAGATTTCAGTGTGGGGGTTGATGGTGGTCTGAGGTTCAGGAGTCGGATTTGGGTGCCGAAGGTTGATGGGCTGAGAGATGACATCATGGAGGAGGCACACAGAGCCAGATACACCATTCACCCGGGGAGCACGAAGATGTATAAGGACCTGCAGCGGAACTTCTGGTGGAAGGGCATGAAGAAGGATATTGCAGAGTTTGTGGAGCGATGCTTGGTCTGCCAGCAGGTGAAGATTGAGCATCAGAGGCCAGCAGGACCGATGCAGTGTATTGAGCTTCCTGAGTGGAAGTGGGAGCACGTGACGATGGATTTTGTCACGGGATTGCCGAAGACGAGGAGATTCCACGACGCGATTTGGGTGATAGTCGATCGACTGACCAAGTCGGCGCATTTCTTAGCGATCAGGACCACGTTGTCATTGGAGGGTCTAGCTAAGTTGTACGTGGAGGAGATAGTCAGGTTGCATGGAGTGCCGGTGAGCATCATCTCAGATCGAGATCCTCGTTTCACTTCCAGATTTTGGGGGAGTCTGCAGCAGGCTTTGGGGACGCGTCTGAGGTTCAGTACAGCGTTCCATCCGCAGACAGATGGTCAGTTAGAGAGGACGATTCAGACCTTGGAGGATATGCTGAGAGCATGCACGTTGGATTGGGCAGGGCACTGGGATGAGCACCTGCCACTGATAGAGTTCGCCTACAACAACAGCTACCATTCGAGTATTGGGATGGCACCGTACGAGGCGCTGTACGGGAGGCCTTGCAGATCACCGGTATGCTGGAGTGAGGTGGGCGAGAGGCAGTTAGTGGGGCCAGAGATTGTGCAGATGTACTCAGAGAAGGTTGATGTGATCAGGAGGAGACTGGCCACAGCACAGAGCAGGCAGAAGAGTTATGCTGATCGACGCAGACGTGAGTTGAGTTTCGAGGTAGGCGACCATGTGTTTCTGAAGATTTCCCCAGCCAGAGGTGTGATGAGGTTTGGGAAGAAGGGGAAGCTCAGTCCGAGGTATGTTGGACCGTTTGAGATCCTCGACCGGGTTGGAGAGGTTGCCTACCGGATTGCGTTGCCGCCGCAGTTTTCAGGTCTGCATAATGTCTTCCATGTGTCGATGCTGAGGAAGTATGTGGCAGATCCGTCGCACGTCATCGAGATAGCAGTACCAGAGATTCAGCAGGACTTGTCACTCGAGGAGAGACCAGTTGAGATTGTCGATCGCATGGATCATCAGCTCAGGAGGAGGACCATTCCGATGGTGAAGGTCAGGTGGCAGCATCACAGTGAGCGCGAGACCACGTGGGAGATCGAGGAGGATGTCAGAAAGCAGTATCCAGAGCTTTTCGGTGAGTAGTTGCTTTGATTTCGGGACGAAATCCTTTTAAGTTGGGTGGATTGTTATGTCCCTAACCGAGATTAGGAGGCTAATGGAGATTAGAGGAGAATTAGGGTTTGCTTGGCATGGGAAGTTGGGTTGCATGGGGAAGAGGCGAGCTACAGTGGTCTGGTGATGGGTGAGAGGTGTAGAGTTGCGGGTTACTGTGGAGAAGAGATGGGTTGGGGGTTTAAAATCGCGTTTTCTTCTCTCTCTCTCTCTCTCTCCATTTCACTCATCTTCTCCTTCTTCCAGCTGAGGCGCCGATCGGAGGAGACGAGGACGACGCGCGGGCAGAGGTCGGACGTCCAGAGGAGGCGCGGCGCGTGCTCGAGGTCTACCGGAGGCGACGTGCGTGAGCGAGCTCCGGCGTTTCGTCGTCGTTGGTTGAGGTATGTCAACTTATTAGTGTGGTTTGTTGCTCACCCAAGCGTGGGGGGAGGCGTTGGTCGGGTCGGGAGAGGTTGGGGACCTCTCCGGCGACGCGTTCTTCGTAAAACCTCGGCTGACGCGAGGTTGAAGACGACCAACGGTCGACCGGATCCTTCGGGCGGTCGACCGTTTTAGCACTGTTTGCCCGACTTTAACCTTCACCGGTCGAACGATGCCTTGGGGCGGTCGACCGGTAGTGCATTATTGCTGGTGAGTTGGGATTTTTCTACCTGTTGTCGGTCGACCGGTCCTTGTTGTGTTCGACCGGAACTTAAGTGTACTGATTATTATTGCATGATTTGTTCGACCGATTTTATATTGCGTTCGACCGATTGCATGTTTGTTCGACCGGTAGTATGTTTACGTTCGACCGTTTGATGACGTAGAATACTAGGTTGACCCTGTTAGTTTCGGTCGACCGGGACCCCTGAGTCGGTCGACCGATAGATTGGATTTGATGTTGACCAGACTCCGGATTTTGACCTCGTTCGGTCGACCGGTTTTAGACTTTTGTTCGACCGTTTGGGAATTAGTGTTGCGCAGTGAGTTCTACCGATTCAGACTTTCGGTCGATCGAATTCCTCGTGGAAACGGTCGACCGGTTAGACTATTTCGGTCGACCGAATCTGCTCAGAACTGAATTCCTAGGTCCCGTTGTGAATGCCAACTCTGTCCACGGAAACCCGTGTCCTCGCCTTGTGCGTGAGTCGGGAGGTGACGGTGGGCGCGTGATGCGTGCCTGCCCAGGGACCGCCGTTGGGAAGAGTGTGGGTGTTCGGGACGCGTCACCCCATGTATGGACCGTGACTTGAGATGTTTGTTGGGCCCTTTGTAGTATAGCAGGCCTGAGGGATCGCGGATCCCAGTGTTGATGTTGTGCGAGCACGCAACTGGCGTTGGGTGAGGTGACTACCGGCCCACGGGCTACGGAGGTCGCTGCCCTGCTTTTATAGCGGCGCGGTTGGTGTTTGCGGCTCGAGGAGCCCGATGACCTGGCAGACTTCGGTCTGGATCTGTCCGATGCTGTGCCGGACTGTTGTGTTGGACCACCGATGCTGTGCCGGTGATGCCGCCGAGGTTGTGCCGGCGATGATGATTGTTGGGCCGAGGCTGTGCCGGCTATGTTGTTTTCCTCGGCTGGGCACCTACCGAGATGATGTTGTTATACCTTCCGGGCGACGGCCCCGTTGGTCCCTGTGGCCCCGACCACTGAGATTTACAGATCTGTTTCTATCGGCGCGTAGACGTGACAGAGGCTCCCTGCCGAACCCTTGAGTAGTGTAGCTGCGTGTGGGGGGTGCGATGTCGCGGGCTACTAGACTGCATGTGCCTGCAGTAGGTCTCTTCGGGAGACCCGATGATTGATTGTCGGACTGATGTCCTGTTTTACCCTTCGGGGGAACTGTTTTCCATTTCTGTTGATGCCATGACATGCTACTAGTATGATAGGTTCATTATGTGATGCATGCATATAGGGGGTTGGCATACGGGGTTTCCTTCTGGAAACTCAGGCATTGTTGTTGCATCTTTTTCAGGATCGCAGTAGGTCCGGTGGGTGGTGACCGAGGACGGAGCGCTTTGGAGTCGGATCCTCTTCGGCATTTGCGAGATCGTACGACTACTTGTATTTTCCTTTCTTTCATCTGGATTGTAGTTGTACACCTTTTGTAAACTCCATGTATTTTGGGTGCACCCGGATTTCTATATTTATATATTAGTGACGTTCCCGCCTTGAGTTGTCAGTTTTATTCGTTATTTCGAAATTTTAAATCTTCCGCTGTTTCGGGACGTTACAGGTATACTAAATACCATACCTAAATGTGTGTGTTTGTACTATCAATGATGCCTACATGTATGTGTGTAGTCAGTCCACTTTGAAACTCTTCATAAGCTGAAAATACAGATTTTGCAATCCATGACAGGATACAAAAATATATAAAAATATTTATCAAGTATTATCCACGATTCTTACCTAGTTATAAAACTTACAAAATCTTGCTCAAAATTCTGGTCCAACTTATTAATGAGACCTAGTGCATCAATGAGATCTCATTTCTTGAAGGAAGGGTCCAACTTTTTGAATGCCAATGAACAAAGCATCAGCTAAGACAACAAGCCCAAGCTGCAGTAGAAACATTTATTATGCTTTGATTAATTTAGTTGTTAATGATGGCATTAAAATTGCGGTACTCGTGTTAAAGAGAGATCTAATACCAAACGAGCAGTGAAGATGAGTCGATAACTCCATCCTTCCTTGGCAGCTAGAGCTCTTTGCTGATCGGTCCAGCTGCATAGAGAAAAGAGTCAAAGACACAGTGGCCATAAATATCAAAGGATATGAGGGTCCAGAACCTTAGTTAAGTGTATCAGAAAGGTGAAAAATGTTACCCAAGAAACTCAGAGAATCCGCCTATTCCAGCAAGTTTAAAAGGTTGAGGGCCTTCCCTTGGCAAATCCTGCTTACGACATGCTCACTAGACGATCAAATAGAAACGTGATTTTTCTTCTAGTTGGAAGAAAGTTTTACCTCCTCTTCTGCTGCTTCTAAGCCACCTTGCACCCAGAACAAATTTGTGTAGCCGCCATTGTAGAGTTGTTCGCAGGCTGCAAGTGATCTGGAAGACAATTTAGTTTTCAAGTGTTACTGGCAAATCAATAACATGGGAACCATTATATGAGATCGATCTAACTACACTTTTCGCATTTACTACAACAAAGCATCATAGTCTGCTATATTTTGCTCAAGAACATGTAAGGTAGAGGTTCACAATTTCAGAATTCAGGTTTCAAGTGCAACCAGTTCTTTGATGTATATTAGATTCTGCAGTAATTAAACTAGCTAATAAGCTAGGTAACATCATTCTTTTGATGAAATGAGTCACGTAAACTAATATCAACATTAAGTAACACAAAACCCTAAAAAACACAATACCTCAGGCCTTTCTGACAAGCTACAATGAGATCTGCATCTTTTGGAAATTTTTTATCAACCTTTAACATGAAATCCCTATGTAAAGTAATATGTCAAGATTAGAAATCAAATAGCCAACTTAAAATTTCAAGAAGATGCCATGGTGCAAGGGCAGGATAGCAAGTTTCAGACATACTTGGCATAAGTAAGAGTAGGAACCCCACTCCACCAGCCTCCTGCAGACATCAAGGGTTGAAATTTTAAAACATGAGTTATATTAGAAGGTTAGATTTCAATCCATATTCAAAAGAAAAAAATTGCATTATCAAAGTAAAGTATCAAGAAGTATAAGTAAGAAAAGACAGACAAACCTATTTATTAGGGACAAGCCATTACCATAATTCAAACACAACTTTGTTTGTAAATACGCAAATGAGAATGTGAAATTTACATTCACTACAATTTTTCAGAAAACATTTTTTGCGACGTCAAAACTAATTAGGAAAAGTTTACCCCTTACCCATCACAAAATTCATGAATTTTCTGGAAACAGCACCAGCATCAACTGCATCATCGACGTCAAAGATTGGAATCCAGGTAGAACCCTTCACCCATGCCTTACGTATGAAATGGAGCAAATAATAACAACCAATTCAACATCATGGACGTGGAAGGGTACAGGATGAAACATTATGATCAACGTCGTGTACCTTCTCATGTTCTGTTGAGGGTCGGACATCAATGAGAGTCTTGTTGGAAAGTTGGATGGCATAACCAGCTTCTTTTGGTGTAAGGACCTTCACCTTCTGGTCTCTGATCTACCAACAATAACCAATCAATTTAAGACATAAACATAGATCATTGATTGATTAAGGTTTGTGATCATCTAGGATTCGAATAACATAAATCACATAGAGAGACTCAGAGACCAGAAGGTGACAATAATATCATCTAGGATTCGAATAACATAAATCACATGTAAGTACAGTAATATATACTTAGAATCATGTATAAACAACAATAAACTAAAGATATGGTCAACCTATAAGCTTGTGACAATAATATTCCAAGAGTAAAAACAGCACTGGTGTACTCAAGGTAGAAGTAGAGTTACAACTTAAAACTATTTATACAGACAATAGATAATCAATAATGGACTCAATATACGGTAGAGATAACTTAAATTTTCTCATTTTTACACGACAAAAAAAGCTGAAGATAAGTTAAACTGACAACAGTAGAGATAACTATATTGCTTAAGGTACACAAAACACCATCACTGATTAACTCCAGCTTAAAACACTTTCTTTTGTCATTAAACCGTTAGTTTTCTTCTAGTTGCACCATTTTAAATAAGGTTTTCTTTCCTCTTTCATTGTTTTATAAGTAGGGATTTGGTTGCATGGTTGAAACTTGAAATGCATGAATTCTGTCTAACTAATGGATTTGTTTTGGGACACTGAAGACTTGAAACATGAATTTTGTTGGTTTTGCCATCTTAATTCTATTTCAAAAGAGAAATTAGATGGATATTCTGACCAATGTTCAAAGGGGAACTTAATGTTAAAACACATTCAAATATAAATAGTATCTGTATTTGATCCGAATAGGTTGGAAATTAATACAGTGTTCTCATTAACACACGTACGGCACCCTTGTATTTTGATTCTCCTATAATTTTAACTCCCATGTATCTTGACCCTCCAAGATTTTCAAGCCTTCTGTAGTTTGGCTTCCTTGTTTTCTGACCCTCCCTGGCTAGATCCTTTAGCATCGCTGATACGGACTAGTGATGGATGGCTGGATGAGTTTTGAGATATCGACACAGACATTAATACATTTGGTCAGTATTCTATCCATTCAGGGTTCGCACCACTAATTTTTGCAGAAAACAGAACAACTCAAAGCAAAAGTAAAATAGCATTGCTAGGCCAGAACATCATAAAACCTTAAATTAACAGTAAGATCATGTTTGGCTCACAGTAATTAAATTCTATGGAACTGAATTCCCTGTATCAGATTACATACTCATGATTTGTATTTCTTGTAATCTTGCCAGGAGTCCGACAGGCCAGCATGATCGTGGTCAAGTTTCGATGATGTAACATGTTTTGGGTAATTTGAAATAAGTTGATTACATTGTAATATAATTGAATTACGACCTCTAAATCCCAATGAGGTGATCTAATTACCAATTTTGTAATGGATTACCTCTATAATTAGATTACGGATTGATTAAAGACTTTAATTTTCACAACCAAACAATGAAATGTTATTGAAGGTGTAATTAAATTAAGTTGTATCATTTATAACAATTTACAACAATATGCATTTCTTTTATTGTGGAATCGCAGATGGTCAGTTGCATTTGCATTATTTGGGTTAATTGGAAACAACGTTTTACCGTGGTAGGGTTGCGTACATCCGACCCACCCTTACCTCGCTTAGGCGGGAGCCTCTTATGAGGCATTGGGGTTACGTTGACGATGATTTATAACAATTTACGAGGAACCAAACATGGTCTAACCCTAACCAAAGACCCCAAAAAAAAATTGAAGTCAGAAACCAACCAGACCCTCCCATCTCCTTCTAGCAGCCGCCATCTCCTTGGCCTGCCTGACCTCGACCTCCTCCCCCACGGTCGCCTCCATCCTCACACCTCGCCGCACCTGACCGGAATCCAACGACGACACATTTCACGAAACGCGAAAACAATCCGACCCAAAATCGAGATTGGAGGTGATTTACCCTGGAATTGGCCCCCGATGACGGTTGCTTTAGATGGAAAGGTGGGGAGAGGAAGGCGTTTGCTCCGTAGTGTGGTTTGAGGAGGGCGGCGGAGAGAGGGTTGGACAGCGTTGAGTGGGCGATGGAGTGCATTGGGTTCGGTTTGGGTTCGACGGTGGAAGCGGACGTAGACAAACGTGAGATATACATTGCGCTTATCCTCTGATAGTCTGTATAAAATTACACCGTGCATCTATTTCGTCGGAGATAAAATAAAAAGTAACGTTGTTAGTTAATAATAATTGGTTGTCGGGTCATTGTTGACTACTGTTGTAAATGGGTGGGATTCCCGTCCCGTCCCCCCTAACGCGGGTTGTCGACAAAAACATGTTACCTGTCAACCCACCACCCGCACAACCAACATAATAAGCATGAGCCTTGTATTTTGTTTGAATTTTTGTATTTTGTTTGTATTTAACTTTGATTTTTTGTATATAGTTTTAAAAACATACATTTATTGATTTTTTTCTTGATTTTTTGTATTTAGCTTTGATTAAAATGGATAATGTTAAAAAAATGAATTGATTTTTGTATTTAACTTTAATCAAAGAAAAAGTCGTCAAACCTGCCCTGCATATCCTAGTCCACCCTTACGCGGAGCGGGTAGCGGATTTTTTTTTGACCATGCCCTGCCCCGCCCCGCCTAGGCAGGACAGGTAGCGGTGGGACAAAAATTCACCCCGCCCCGCTTACACCCCTATTATTGACTCTTAGAATCAGGCCCCATGGGACGATGGTCTTTGCAGAGACCAATGTCTGATGGTAGCAATAGAATCATATCTGAATTCTATCGTACTTAGGTTAGTTTATGCGATCCTCATGATAATTGAATTAAATTGATAATTATTATAGGAGTAATTGATATACTGAGTTGATGATGGGTCGTGCACTAACAGGAAAACCGCATGTACCTGCGGGAGGTAATCCATGAGATTACCGTATTGTATTGACTGAATCCATATATGATTGACTGTATTGACTGAAATCGTAGAGTATTGACTATACTGATTGAATCCATGTAGTTAGAGCTGAGCACCGGTCCGAAACCAGACCGGTCCGGAATCGGACCCAACCCGGATTCTCTTCGAGGTCCGGATCGAATAATACTCTCCGTTACGTGTAGTATTGACTATACTTATTGAAATGAATAATATATTGAAATTGTGATATTACTATTGATTGGATTTTGCATTCATGATATTACTTTTGGTCCACCGACTATGTTCGAATTGATTTTGCCGCCCAAAGGCATACAAAGTTTTCTGTATAAAAACTCATTCATCTTGTGATGTTGTTTTGCAGGCATTACCGAGTTATTGTTCTTTTGTTCCTATATTGTCATTGTTTTTTCTCGTGTCGTTTCTTTTTCCCACGAGAACTCTGACTTTGACTTCCGCATTGATCCCGTGTAAAATTGGGGGCGTTACACAGAGAATCAACAATTGTCGAGATTCCGACGTCTCTGGCAAGTTTCGAATGACTCTTTACCTCGTTACTGAAATAGTGTTTATCTTGGAGACTTGTTGCTCTCATGACAAGTCGGCAGCCATTTTGTCCAAGTAATTAAGTCAGTATGAAGTATCATGTTGTTCCTTCAAATGACTTAATAGGGGGGCTATGGCTCTTGTGGGATGAGGATATGGAAATTCACACGCTTTTTGTGGATGATCATTTCATGGTGGCCAGAGTGGAGGAAAGTATCAGGATTCTTGCATGTGCTTATACTTTATACATGGACACCCAAGCGATACATTGGGGTCCCTTCATGGTGCGAGACCCAAGCATCACGAACAACATCCAGGAACCCAGTATGCCATGTCCATGCGTTGACGAACTTGAATAGCGATCTCCGAGGTTGCAACGCTGCATCAACTCGAAGAACCAAAGCATTGTGATCACTTAGTTCCCTATCTCCCACAAAACACGAAGCTTCAGGGTAGAGCTCAAGCCAAGCATCGTTACAAAGCGCTCGATCAAGTCTTGTAGCAATGCGTGCTGTCCCGTGCGAAGAGTTTGTCCACGTGAACTGTTTGCCCGCCGTAGGCAACTCGAGATGCATCATATTGTCAATGCACACGTTCAAATCCTCCATAGCATGCCACCCATCTTCACATAGGAGTGGCTTGGTGTGAAGAGCTTTATCTAGTATATATTTTCGACCAAATTTCTAACATCGATCATTTCTATATCTAGGTGATTTTAATAGTGTAATAATGTCTCTTGTAGACAAGTAAGGTGGTGTGCCGATGCATGGACTTTTCACAGAAGCTTTTGTAATTTTGTTGCCCAGGCTTCCTTGCGTGTGGTGTGCTTTTCTATCATGAAGTGCGAGTGAGAGGCATCTTTCAGCTATCTACGAGATCACTTGCCCATTCTTGTTACTACTCTAAACATGAATCAATGTTTGAATCATGTTATCAACTATAACGTGTTTTGTGATGTTGTTAAGCATCAATCTACGCGTAGATGATTTGGTAGGTTTCTTACAAATTGGAAACATGAGATTACTACAGTTGAAGAAGCTAATGGGCCTTTGTATGACTCACATCAAGAAATTAAGCTCATTCATGAGTATACTCGTTTACCAGATTGCATGGGAACTAATTTATGAGACATGTTGAATCTTTGAGCTGCCATGGATGGATCCATATCTCGAGGTGTAGAGGAGAAGAGAAAAGGAAGAAGATGAGAGAAAAGATGTAAAGATGAGATTGGGATTTTGTCTTTTGTTATCTATTTCTGTTACGAACTAACTTAGCTATTTATATTGGGCCGAGTTAGTTGTAATCGAGTCTAGTTAATCAGGTATGGAATAAACCGGAACCAGTTATTACAATGCATGGTTTAATTGTTGGATTTATACATCCCTTATTCCAGTCTAGAATGAATAAAATGCAAATGATTACAACAAGACTCTAGTTACAGAATTGTGTAAGTAATGTATGGAGTTCAACACTCCCCCTCAAGCTGGATTGTGAAGATCCTGAACACCAAGCTTGGAAGTTAAGCATCTGAACATCTGTTTGCCCAAGGGCTTAGTGAACAAGTCAGCAAGGTTCTCCTTACTGCTGACATACTGAGTTTTGATGATCCCATTCTGAATCTTCTCTCTAATGAGGTGACAATCTATCTCAATGTGTTTGGTTCTTTCATGGTATACGAGATTGGCAGCAATGTGAAGTGCTGCTTTGTTATCACAATATAGATATGCAGGATGATCATGAGAAACACCTAACAAGAATGTCACAACTTTGCTTGAATGTTATCACAACTTTGCTTGAATGTCATGTATTTTGTCTGAACTGCTTCCTGTGACAAGAATGTCATCTACATATACAAGTAAGATAGTGATACCATCTCCTTGCTTAGAAAAAAAATAGAGAGTAGTCTGCAAACGACTGAGAAAAAATTGCTTTAATAAGAAATTGAGAAAGTTTCTCAAACCAAACCCTTGAAGCTTGTTTAAGTCCATAAATGGACTTATTGAGTTTACATACAAGTTTTTGCTCCCCCTGAACCTTGTAACCTGGTGGAACTTGCATGTAGACTTCCTTACGTAATTCTCCATGCAAAAATGCATTATGCACATCTAACTGGTGGAGTGGCCATTTCTTTGATGCTGCTAAGGCAATCGTCACTCTAACTGTTGACATTTTGGTAACATGAGCAAATGTCTCTTGAAAATCAATGCCCTCTCTTTGGCTGAAACCTTTAGCCACAAGACGGGTCTTGTATCTTTCCACTGACCCATCAGAGTTTAGCTTCACTATGTAGACCCACTTACTTCCAATTGTTTTTCTTCCTTTCGTAACTCAACTAGATTACAAGTGCGGTTACTTTCTAAAGTTGCAATTTGTGTCTGCATAGCATACTGCCATTTGGGATCTTGTTTTGCTTGGTCATAGGTATGTGGTTCAACTATTGATGTAACATTAGAAAGAAAAGACATGTAGGCAGAAGAAAGGTGATTGGTGGATAAATGATTAGAAATAGGATATTTGATATCTGTCATGTTCATTTCTTTGCTCGAATTGGATGCTTGAGATTGAGTATGTGCTTGGACTGTAGGACAAAGAAAATCTTTCAAGGTGGAAGGTGGTTTGGATGGTCTTGTGGATTTTCTGGTGGGTGGTAGGTTTTGTGGGTTTGTAGTTGGTTGTTCTATATTTGGATTCTGGGTATCCAAAAATATTTTTTCGGGTGTTGGAGGTGGTTGAAATGGTTCAAGGGA
Source organism: Triglochin maritima (assembly GCA_963682175.1). Classification (NCBI taxonomy): domain Eukaryota; kingdom Viridiplantae; phylum Streptophyta; class Magnoliopsida; order Alismatales; family Juncaginaceae; genus Triglochin; species Triglochin maritima. The sequence continues at coordinate 6,143,830 of OY821782.1, read as the reverse complement.
TAAGTGATGTTGATAATACTGGTGAGTCAAGGAATCAAGAGACATATCATAGTCCAGGTCAGTGATGCAGTTGGGTATAACAATAGGAAGAGAATTAGTATAAATGGAATTGATGAAAGAGAAATATTTTCATGGAAAACCACATTCCTACTGATGATTCTTTTGTGACTATGGATATCATATACCTTATATCATTTCTGACCTAAGGGATATTCCACAAATACTCCCTTAATGGCTCTCTCACTAAAATTATCTTTGGGATCATGATGAGTAACAAAGCAAAGGCAACCAAAACATTTCAAATATGCATAATTGGGTCTCTTTGACAAGAGAATTTCATAAGACTCTTATGAAAGGAATGTGTTCTAAAAATTTTACTTTTATATGTCAATTGTTATGAATTGAATGTGCAAGAATTTTGTTCCTTGATTATTGTATCTTAGAAGTGTTAAGTAAAATGTTATTGGTTTTAACCGTAGAGCTCTAAAAGATAATGGTTTACATAAATCAAAAGTTATTCACAATCATGTTAATTAACATGGAACATTAATTACCGAGATAAGATTGTCGCGTTGGTCATCGATTATTGTAGCTCTACAAATATTTGACGACACAAGTATATAAAAGAGGAAAATATTGTTTTTATATATTGAATAGACCTAACAAGTAAAACATTATGGAATTGTGTTATATGTCATTAATGTTTTACTGTGTCTTGAATCCTAAGATATGAGACTTATATCTTTTCACATAAGGAGTGTTTAATTTGACTATTGTCAAAAGTTATCAATGAGCATAGTGATAAAGGTAATAATTGGTTAAACATGACTTATGCCGGAAAAGATAGCTAGTCAAAAGAGTATCATTGCCCCTCTTAATTTAGTGATGATATTAGTGAGCCCCTTGATAAAGTAAAATTAGAATGTGCACAATGTGACTTGAGTTAAGTTACATAGTTATAATCAGCTTAAAGAGATCAAGAAATGAATATAAAACAAAGGTGACACATTTCTACTTTGTATATATTCTTAATATCATGAGGCAATGGATAGACACAAGTGGTGCACTTACATCACTAAATGGATCGTGTTTAGTTCGAGTGGAACAAGACATCTATGCTAATTGGGTAACTATAATGTGTAGCTAGATACCGCTTATAGTTTGAGATATTGAGTGTTTAATATCACTGTCAATTTAGCTTAGATCTTCATATATGTCACACCACAAAACTGCAAACAAGAAGCTTGATTTTTTAGTTCATATGATGTGTCAGGTTTCATGTGAAAAAGGACACATGTGGTGAATCAATAGATTCATGAATAAATTCATATGAAATGTATATATATTATGGGGTGTAATAATTTAACATTACATAGGATAATATATTACATGATATATGAATTTGCTAAAAACCCCAAAAATCAAATTTTGTTGGATATAAATCCAAAATTTGGTAAAAGGCAAAAAAAACGGTTAATACGGGTTTGCCCGAATTAATAAGGAATTAGTATTAATCATGTATTGGAATTATTCCAATTATTGTTAAATGTGAATGATTATGTGTCAAATTGTTATTGATTTTAATGAGAGAAAAACAAGAGATCATGAGTTAGTGGTTAGGTCATGATGTGGGTGTTAGGAGACCCTATAAATAGGTCTTCTCTCACTCTTTGTTTTAATTAATGCAAAATTTTCCCTCTCCCTAACCAACATATTAATCTATCCGAAAATTCCTTAATTATTTCAAGCTTTTGGAGATTAAATTCTCAGGGAGCATAAATCGGTTATTAGCTAGATTATAACCTCGATTTAGAGATTGAATTGGCTAGCTCATTTCTCTCTAATCTTGTTTAGAGTTTGGTGAACACTTGGAGGCGAATCGGCGGGCGATTCGACGGGCAACGGAACTCTGGATCTTCATAAATGTTTTAGAGAATATTTGGGTATGATCCTCCATCAATTTATTTTAATATATATAAAGATCATATTATATTAGAATAAATATAAATTAGTGTACATGAAATTGTCGAAAATATGGAAACGATCCTAATTGCATGTATATTTTTGGAAAAAATTTCAAAATAATCAAAAAAAAATAAAAAAAATGGAAAAATATGCACTTCAGAAACTTAATTAGCAAAGTATGCACATTAAAAAACGGCACCACAGGTGCCGTTTTCATTAAGTAAAAACGGCACTGTAGATGCCGTTTTTACCCTTAATGAAAACGGCATCAGTGATGCCGTTTTTACTTGGGCAAATTTTTTCTTGGTTTCGAGATGTCATTTTTATTTAATACATGTTGAACTAGAAACGGGTCGGCGCCCCCTTGAGTTTTTGACAAGTGACGAAGATTCAAAAATTTCCAGATCAAACAATTTGAAGATCCAAAAAAATTTCTAGGGGACGCTGCCCCCTTGCAAACCCCGCCACCTCACCGGCGAGGTGGAACGCCGCTCGATCACCGGGGAGCGAGACCCCCGACTGACCCGTTTCTAGTTCAACATGTATTAAATAAAAACGACATCTCGAAACCAAGAAAAAATTTGCCCAAGTAAAAACGGCATCACTGATGCCGTTTTCATTAAGGGTAAAAACGGCATCTACAGTGCCGTTTTTACTAAATGAAAACGGCACATGTGGTGCCGTTTTTCAATGTGCATACTTTGCCAATTAAGTTTTTGAAGTGCATATTTTTCCAATTTTTTATTTTTTTTGATTATTTTGAAAAAAATTCCTATATTTTTTTTAAATATATACATATATAGGGACACAAAATCCTACATCTTATTCCTTAAGATTTTACTGAGAATCTTATTAATCAAATGGACAACAGTCAAAATGCATTCCCCCCAAAACCTTATAGGCATGTTGGCTTGGAATTTCAAGGCTCTAGCTACCTCTAAAATATGTTTGTGTTTCCTTTCCACAATCTCATTTTGTTGTGGGGTAGGTGGACAAGATTTTTGATGGAAAATACATTTCTCTGCTAGGTAATTCTGCAGGTCATGGCAAAGAAATTCCATGTCATTATCACTTCTAATGCATTTGACTTGTTTGTTGTATTGGACAAGTATGCTAGTGATGATTTTTTTTAAAATCCCACTAGTTTCAGACTTGTTTTTCATAAGGAACACCAATGTCACTCTACTAAAATCATCAACCACAGTAAGGAAGAAATGGTATCCATTATGAGTAGCGTTTGAATATTTTCCCTATAATCACAATGAAGAATTTCAAAAATACAAGAAGTGTAACTTGAGCTGTTTACAAAGGGTAACTTCCCTTGTTTAGCTAAAGGACAATGTTCACCTTAAAATGAAGGATCAAAAGAAATGTTGGAAACATATTTAGTTATTTCTTGAAGTCTTTGGTTTGAAGGGTGACCAAGTTTTCTATGCCAAAGGTTTTGGTTTGTCTGGGTGGTGTTGGCAGCAAAAAAAAGGTTTTGAACATTCTTGAAAAAGATAGACTCCATCCAAGCACTTACCTAATCCAATCATCCTCTTCTGAACAAACTCCTGGATTATGGAAGCATCAGGTTTAAAGTTGACAGAAAAGTTCAGATCTTTTCCTAATTTGCTAACTGACATGAGGTGAACATCAAAGTCAGGAACAAGTAGCACATTTGTGAGTTTTATGTTTGGTGTGACATTGACTGATCCTATAGTCTCTATTTTAACTACACTACCATTAGGTAACCTAACTGGGATTGGTTGTGGTAATGATTTGGTATTGTAAAAGAGTTTGGGATTGGGACACATATGGTGTGAGGCTCCTGACTCAATGATCCAACTACCTTTCTTAAAAGAAAAATGGCAAGAGGATATACCTACAACATTAGTAGTAACTTCAGCTTGGCTCCTAGTTTAGTTACCATTTAGAAGTGCCAACAACGGGTTGTATTGGTCTTTAGTGAATGTAGGTGTATCACTCTGACTTTATGTTGCCATGGCCACATTTTGAGCATCCTTGTATTGACCTTTGCTATTGTTTCTCCCCTGAGGCTTGTTGTTGCCATTGGTTTTGTTGCTCTTTGGAAAACCAACCAAACAATAACAAGTCTCTTTGGTATGTCCTGGTTTTTTGCAGTTTTTGCAGGTTAATTTTGATTTGTTTTGATTCATTCCCCTGCAGTCTTCACATTCTGACCAAAATTTGCAGCCAATGCAGAACTTTATGAATTGTTTGAAGGATTAACTCATCTTTGTCTTTCTTCTTGTAAGAGTAGAGCACATGCCTTGCTCAGATTTGGAATAGGTGTCATTAAGAGAATTTGACTCCTCACATTGACATAAGACTCATTCAGCCCCATTAGGAACTGCATCATTTTGTCTTCTTGTTCCCTTTCATGTAATTCCTTCATTCCTCCACAATTACATTTTGGAGGTGTTACATATGTACTGACTACTGAGCTCATCCCATAGTTCTTTTAACCTTCCATAATAGTCATTAATGCTTCTTGATTCTTGTCTCAAGTTACAATGTAACTGTTACATATGGCACTCTTAACCTGAAAAAATCTATGAGCATTCTGTTGCGAGAATCTTTCTTCTAGATCAAACCACACATCAGATGCCTTGTTGGTGTATATCACACTACCAACTAAATCTGGAGAAATCGAGTTAAGAATCCAAGAAAGTACAAGGTCGTTGCACCTACTCCAAATCACATGCTCTTTTGGTGATTGTAGCAGCAGAGGTTGTTTAGGTTTTCATCAATGAATCCAAGCTTGTTCTTGGCATTGAGAGTGATATGCAACGATCTCCTCCATGTACCATAGTTTTCACCATTCAGTTTTGAAGAAACTAGAAGGATTCCAGGATTATCCAACGATTGGAGGTGATAGGGGGAGTATGGATCCGAGACGTCCGTCGAACCTTGTTTCTCAGTTGTCATCTGCAAATCTGGTCTCCCAATCGACTTTGGTTTGGGTTATGCACGGAAACGAACGATCGTGTGCTCTGATACCATGTTAATTTTTTGAGCTACCATGGATGGATCCATATCTCGAGGTGTAGAGGAGAAGAGAAGAAGAAGTGGGAGAAAAGATGTAGAAGATGAGATTGGGATTTTATCTTTTGTTATCTATTTATGTTACGAACTAACTCAGTTATTTATATTGGGCCGAGTTAGTTGTAATCGAGTCTAGTTAATCGGGTATGGAATAAACCGGAACCAGTTATTACAATACATGGTTTAATTGCTGGATTTATACATCCCTTAATCTAGTCTAAAATGAATAAAATGCAAATGATTACAACAAGACTCTAGTTACGGAATTGTGCAAGTAATGTATGAAGTTCAACAAGGCAAAGATCGAAACAACTTTAGGGGACGTTTGGTTCGGGGTATTCATATAAGGGTAAGAGAATGAATTGACATGATTCTCTTTGGTGTTGTTTGTTGGGCCTATTTTGTCATTCCCTTTGCCATTTTTTCTTTATCATTTCACCTCAAAGTCTGATAGGATGATTCCCACACCCCCTAGGTATTTCCATTTCCTTTCCTCACTTCATTAGCCATCCCCTCTCTCTCCTCTAACCCTACCCGTCGACCTTCCTCTGACCGCCCCCACCTCCCTACCGACCCTTCCTTCCCGCCGGCCCCACTTCGACGAGGTATTCCTCTTCTTCCCTTTCTCTCTCCTTTTTTCTCTCTCGTATTCCTCTCTTTTTGGTATAATTTTTGTATTATTTCTGAAAAAGATTTCAATGGCTACATGGTTTTTTTCGTTCTGCATTTTTGGATGATCAAAAGTTTGTTGGAGGTTTTGTTTAGTTTATGCAGCAAAACTTTTTTGTATTCCTCATTGTTTCATATATCGATCTGTGACTTTGGGTTATCTAGTTTCCATGTGATTGTTTGGATATTTTGTAGACACACACATGGTGTTCGAGCAATTTTATAAATGAAATATAGCTTGAGTCTATCATGGAGTATCAACTTAGTCGTGGCTTGACCTCTATCTACAGACATTTGTGGTTTGGTATAATGAACCTAAGGTTAATTTCATGGGGGATGAGAATAAACGTTTCAAACTGAGAGAATTACAATATTATTGAATTTAATAGTAGCAACGCTGGAATGGTGATTTCTCTTGCTTCTTAAATAATTTGACCTCACCTATGATGATGTAGCTAATCGCAGACTCCGGTGTCCATGCTACTTGGGTTCATTTTTTTGTATACGATTTCTTTGTTTGGACTGCATATGGTTTCCATGCATGGGTTCGGTTAATTTATGTAGTTAATCACACAAAAATAAATTGTTTTTCAATTGATTCCCTGCTTTGAACCAAACAGTTACAAAGGAAATCAGTGAGCAGTTCATTATGTTTCTTGAAAAAATCTAAACAGGTAGGGGGAATCAGGATCATTCCTTTCCTTTCTCTTTGTTTCCCTTTCTGGGTTCCATTCTGTTTACCCTGTGCGAACCAAACGCCCCCTTAGTTAAAAGAGATGGACCAAAATGTTAGAGAATAGTCTCACGTTGGAGAATTGGAGGACATTTTCTTAGGTTATATTTGGAAGGTTGCTTACTTTTACCAATTGATTTTGAGTTGGATACTCACATTTCAATATAGTATCAGAGCCTAAAAGGTCTAACGACCGACTTGACACGTTCACCCATGTTGTTGTTCATGTGTAGACACGGGAAAAAATAATATCGATCATGCGTTTTGAGTGTTAGTGAATAGTCTCACAATGGAAAATTTTCCCAAATTCTCCTAGATTTCTCTACTCATTATTAATGTGTTTTGAGTTGGATACTCAGACTTTTATACATAATACAAAAAAATCATAGATCAACTTCGTTTCGTAGAAGGAAGAAGTTCTTGCAGCAATTTGTTTTACCGTGGATGTATTCTTCAAACCTGGAAGAGATAGCTAATGCCTTGATTGATATTTTCCAATTACTTTTTGAATCTATAAGTCGTATTTCTCTCCTGCTTCACTTGCTTTTAAATCGCTCGAGGTTGAAGGTGGATAACAACTTAACTCTCGATCGACCGCCGATGGAAGAGAAAGTTCAAGATCATTTGTTTTCTATGCGTCTAGAGAAGAGTTTTCGGCCAGATGGGTTATCTCCATGTTTTATTCAAAATTTTCGGAACTTCTTGAGATCGGCCATTATGATAATCTTATTAGAATTCTTTCAAAGTGGAGACCTCCCACACAAGATCAATCACACAAACATTGTTTTAATCCCTAAGAAATAAAATCCTTCTTAAATATAAGACTATTGTCTAATCAATCTTTCTAATTATGTGATTCATAAGATCATTTCTACAGTTTTATCATCTCGATTGATCGTGTCTCTTCCTACTTTAGTTGCGGATAATCAGAGTGGCTTTATCCCAGGGTGACCTATATATCCATGACAATATTATTGTAGCAAGAAAATTAGTACACTCCATGAAATGTCATTCTTCTTCAATTGTAACAAGATTTCTTCTGAAAGTAAATCTCTAGCTCATAGTCCTTTGATAGTATGGAGTGGTGCTTCTTGAAGTCTATCTAGGAACAACTTGGCTTTCAAAAACATTTCACTCAGTTAGTCATGAAATGAAATGTCTTACCTCCCCAACTTAAATTCTCAGTTTTGGTTAATGGTTCTCCCTATCGATGTTTCAAAAGTTTGGGTGGTCTTCGATGTACATGGATGTCCTTTATCACCTCCTCTCTTTGTTTTAGGGTTCAAGGTCCTCTCATTAATATTCTCGCATTTGTTTTCATAAGGCAAAGTTTCTGACGTTTCATTGGGTGACCCTGTGACTCATTTACTCATATTTGTCGGTTGCAAATGACCTCCTAATTTGGTAATACAAGTTTGAATGAGATAGATGAAATCATGCATTGTGTAACATCCCGAAACAACGAAAAATTTGAAATTTTAAACAAACAAGAAATTTCAAGATAATACTCATCAACGAGAATGTTACTCATATAAATAACTAGTCGGTGCACCAAATACAACAGAGTTTGTCAAAAGACATGATTACATCAATACAACAAAATGAATACATGTAATCATGACGACCTCGAAGAGTCCGAAGAGGATCCTGGCCCCCAAAATGTACGCGCCCGCTGTGACCACCCACATAGAACCTACTGCGGTCCTGAAACATGAATCAAACAACATTGTCTGAGTTTCCCATTAGGAAACCCTGTATGTCAGCTCACATATATGAATGCAACAATATGGTAAATGAACTTATCATACTAGTAGCATGTCATGTCATCGTCAGCAATGCAACAAATCCCCTCCAAGCGTAAAACAAGACCTCAGTCCCACAACAACAACAAATACCCTCAAAGGGTCAACAGGGACATCAATCCATCAACAACATCGGGTCTCACTTGGAGACCTACCGTAGGCACATATGGTCTTACGAACAGTACGTAACGCACCCCCACACGCGACTACTTGAGCCAAAGGGATCGGTGAGGAGCGTCTGCACTTTCGTGCAAAACGAACTAGATGGTCTACACCACCCCAACAGAGTCGTAGCCCGGTCGGTCTAACCATCCCCTGATAGGTACCCAATCAAGGAATCATCGTCGGAACATTGGTGGTAGAACATACGTCCGGCACAATATCGGACGACACAACAAGTCAGAACATTGTCACCGACACAAATCTCGGCGGCGTCGCCAACACAACATCGGCGGTACAACATACATCCGGCACAATATCGGACGGGTCCAGACCGTAGTCTGCAGGGTCAACATGCTCCAAGAGCAAAGCATCAACATGCATTAGGATCCGCGATCCCTCAGGTCTGCTACTCTACGGAGAGTCAAGCAAAACACGTCACACCACAGTCCATCAACGGAGATGGCATGTCCTAAATATCCACACTCTTCCATACAGCGGTCTCTGGGCAAGCACGAGCAACGTACCCGCCGTCACCTCCCGGCTCACGCTCTAAGTGAGGACACATGTTTCCGTGGACAGAGTTGACACATCACTAGGACCAGGAATTCAGTTTTGCGCACAAACGGTCGACCGGAATAGGCAGCCCGGTCGACCGTTCCCAATAGGTTTGGTCGACCGAAAGTCTGTAATGGTCGAATTCTCTGCGCATCACTTAAGTCCTAATGGTCGAACACCAATCTAAAACCAGTCGACCGAATACAGGGTCAAAATACGGAGTCTGGTCAAAATCATACGAGTCCAACGGTCAACCGTTCCCAATAGGTTTGGTCGACCAGAAACTACTAGGGGCATCCTAGCAGTCTAGTCATCTAACGGTCGAACACATATAAAATCGGTCGAACAAAAATCATAAGTTCACTTAAGTTCCGATCATACCAAAAGTCAGGAACGGTCGACCGTTTAGGTGGTCAACGTCCGGTCCGAGCGAAACACGAAGCAACGGTCGAACGGCTAAGGGGCCCCGTCCGACCGAAAACTCCTAGAGTCTCCTCTGATCCACCAGCACACGCGCGACCGGTCGACCGCCACAAGGCGTCGTTCAATCAGTGTTGGTTAAGACCAGACAATTACACTACAACTGGTCGACCGCAACAAAGCACTGGTTGACCGTTGGTCAACAACAACCTTGCGCCAGCCAAGGATTTTACGTTGTTCTCGCCGCTGATGAGGTCTCCGACCTCCCTCGACCGACCACCGCTTCACCCCAACATGGGTGAGCAACAAAACTTGCTATTAAACAGGCATACCTCAAAACAAGATGGAGCACATCAGAGTTCGCTCAACGTCGCCCCCCGAAAGCAACCTCCGCTCCAACGCGCTTCACATCCGCGCATCCGCTTCCCCAAGCTCGCCTCCACACGCTGGAGATACCGCAACGTCCAGTGGTTTGTTGGAAAAGAGAGAAGAAGGAATGGTGAGAGATGGGTGAAGGCAAGACCAAGAAGAAGAAGAAAAGAGAAACGTTTTGGTTATAAAACCAAAACCCAGCAGTTCCCTCTCCCTCGTCCACCGTCCCCTACAACCCAACCCATCAAATCCTCCTCCTTTCCCATGCACCCCCACTGTACACCCTCTCTTCCCAAAGCAAATCCCTCCTTAATCCTCCATTTGCACCCTGATTAGGGTTAGGGACATAACACATTGTCTCTCCACTTTTGCTTCTGTGTCGGTGCCGGAAGTCAATGTCGTAAATACTTCTATTTTCTTGGGAATTGGTGTTTCATCTCAAACCAAATAGGAAATTTTGGCAAAATATATATCATTTTAATGTAACGACGGTGAAGGATCTATATTTACAAAGCTCCATTTTTTGAAGAGACGGTGAAAAGCATGTTTTGAGCAAATTATTCAAAAATCTAACAAAAGATCGGCATACTGGAAGAAGAATGCGTGAAGTCAACCGGCTCGTACAATTCTGGTGCAATCTCACATCTAAAGTCTTCCCACATATAACATGCAAAATATTATTGTGGGCGGTAAATATTCGGAGATCGACGGACAAGAGAGTGGCTGAAGAATTGGATTGAGCCGATAGACTATGCGTGTTGATAAGCCGGACGGATTGCAATTATAGAGTTAGCTCTCGGGGTGGGAAATCAGGAAATTAAAAGGATCTAGGGAGATTCATCATCTTATAATTTCTATGGGCGACATAGAAAGAATGATGCTTTGGAATAGTTACACGCACTAATAGGTTGATTATGTCGATGTGCCAATGGATAAATGGATTGTGCTTGGAGTACGTATCTTTACGTATGAAGCATAGCTCCCTTCCGGATAAAACGAAGGCAGTCTTTAATCCCTTAAAATAAAGTCGAGGTTTTTGCAACATATTTAGAACAGAAGAGATTCAAACTGGGAAAAAACCACATCATTGGTGTGAACTTCAATTTTCGTTTAATAATTCAAATACGAAAGAGTTATGTGCGTAGGGTTGTTAACTTTGGCTCGACTCGATAGCTCGACTCGAACTCGACTCGAGAAACGTTCGACTCTAATTTAACTTGAAAATAAAATATCTTAATGAAAAATCAAAAAATCTTCAAAATTGGTTCGGTAAACGAGTCGCTCGAACTCGAGAAATTTTGATGCTCGGCTCGATATCTTGCTCGAATTTTTTATTGCTTCATTCATAATTTTTTTTATTTGTTAATAACATAAGATAATACTTGTTGCTCGAAATTTCTCTCGACTCGGCTCGTTTACACTCAGGAAAAAAAGTTTCCATATATGATACTACAACCGTTAATTTAAGGAGATTTTTCAAAATAAAATTATTTTTTAATTTTTTTTCCAAATTCAACCCATTTGGAAAGTTTTTTCAATACTAGACTCGTTGCCACCATGTCACGACATGTGACGGCGACGGGTTTTGTTTTTTAGTGTATACAGAACTCAGCGTTTCAAACGCAGATATTTTTAGTGTAAATTATTTTGTGTGGAGAATTCAGCGTTTAAAATACCGAGTTCTGTAAAAAAAATTAGAAGAACTTGCGTGTAGGATGTCGAGTCCTTCGTAAAACAACTCGGTGTTTAAGACACCGAGTTCTACATAGTTCCAACACTTGAAACTATTTTCGCACCCTTACGATGGTGTGGAGCCAGTTCGGATGTTTAATCGAAGTTGACAATGAAGATGTCGAGTTCTATATGGGAGACATTTTAGCAAACAACTCATTCTAATTCAAAATTTACCTCTTTGTAACATTCAAATAGAAGTCTTATGTTGATCGAGCATTGTCTTGTTTTAGCATTTAACTTATATTATCTTTAATTATGAGTGTCTTAACATTTAACTACCTTAATGAGATAATATGATGCGTTAATTTGGTTACGTAAAAGTCTTAAGTTTTATTGGGCATATTTTGCCAGCAAAATGAGAAACATTTTGCCACTCAAGCTTTATTGGGCATATTTTGTAAGTTAGTTTATTTTTTATATTAATTAGTATTGGTTAATTATTATTATTTACAGAACTCAACACCTTCATTGTCGAGTTCGATAAGGCATCCGAACTGGCTCTGCACCCTCCTAAGGGTGCGAATTTTTTCTAAGTGTTAGAACTATGTAGAACTTGGTGTCTTAAACACCGAGTTGTGTTACGAAGGACTCGACATCCGACACTCCTAGTTTTTTTTACAGAACTCGATGTTTCAAATGTCGAGTTCTTCAAAACAAAAATTTACAGAACTCGTTGTTTCAAACGACGAGTTCTCCAAAAAATTTTTTTACAGAACTCGAAGTTTGAAACGTCGAGTTCTGTATGCAATAAAAAGCACATGTCGCGACGTGGTGACAACGGGTCTAGTATGGAAAATACTTTCCGAAAAGTTTTAATTTGGAAATTTTTAAAAATAATAATTTTATTTTGAAAAATCATCCTTAATTTAATTACTACATGGTAATGTAGGGTTTGATTAACTTTTTTTTTTCAAATCTGGGAAGTGGTAATCGAACCGGACCTTATTCCGTTCAAACCAAACAAACTTGTTCGGCCGAACCTATATAAATATATATATATATATATATATATATATATATATATATATATATATATACATGTCAATTCTGGACACGACACGATAATGAGACACGATCTAGACACGACTTTACACGATATTTTTTGTATGATTGAAATGATTTATTATGATGTTTTCTGAACATACAAATATAAAATAATTGGTACAAGATTTGACACGAACATGACACGATAACATGGTAAGTTATTTTTGTACACGAAACTCACACGAACTGCATCTTTTGTTAGATAATTAATTATTTTTATTTGATAATAGTCAATTAAGATCTTATTTAGAATGAAAAATATCAATATAACATGTCACTTAACTATTTTCAATCTAAACAAGACATAATCTTTTCAATTTATAACTATACACGTTAACACGAAATCCTGACACGAATGCAGAAATGTTAGACACGATAGTACACTAACACGATCCAATTGACATGTCTATATATATACACCCTAATTACTAGACATGCAAACTGAGTAACAAATTCTTTTTTATTTCCTTTGGGTAGAATTTATGATGAAATCGTGTTAGAATGACTATCCAACGTCTCTTTTTGGATCTCGACGTTCCGGAACCATCGACCTCCCTATCTATCCTACCAATAATGAGTTTCAAAAGGATTATCAAAAACAAAATACAATGACTATCCAACGTCTCTTTTTGGATCTCGACGTTCCGGAACCATCGACCTCCCTATCTATCCTACCAAGAAGCTCTAATCAGTCTTTTTATGGGCTCCACCTAATTCTCTAGATTAAAATTAATGTACCTACTCATTGTTTAACATATAATGTTTTTGTAACAAGGCTTATGTGTTGACATTCGTCAATTAATGAATAAAAAATAATTGCTTTAAAAAGACAATGACCGCCAAAAGAAACACGTTACCATGGTAACACCTATCTTATCTTGTCATTTATTGCATGAGAGAAAATCTATCTAGATTGGTGGCGGTCTTTTTTTATTATAATGGTGAAAGTCATTTTCATTATACACACTTGGCCACTCAAGTGTATATGCGTTTTTTTTTTTTGAATTTTTTGGTTGTATATGCGGTGATACAACGAAAAGTCTCGATCACCGTAACAACCTTAACGAGACCATTATCAATTTACTAATTACGAAGAGCTTTAACTAATATCAATGATGGATCAATTTTTTTTAGAAATAGACACATTGATATCTAAAGAGAGTATATTATCTTGCGTAACTACATTGCAAACTTGGTTATACATTGGGGGTAAGAGTGAAACATCTAAACAATATCATTTACGTAAAGCTAACTCAGAAGAAAAATAAGACCTTCAATTTTAATAATTTTTTCATTACACTATGCAAACATGTTTGATGATTTGAGGCACCGTTGTTATGATTTTCTCCTTATTAAAACGCCAAACTAAAAGGTTTAAAAAATAATAGAAGCCAAACAATATTTTATTCCAATTTTTGGAACTACATGAATAACACGTAAAAATAACACACAAAAGTACAACAAATAGTTAAAAACTAACGACAAAAGGCTAATTAAGCCGCATTAATTGTGGCTTAAGCAAAAAACCCAAAACCGAAATCAACGCAAACTCAACAAGACTGTGTCGTCGTTGCGATGATTGAGTTGAGTTGAGTTGAGTTGAGTTGAGTCAGCAAAGAGTTCACAACAACAAAACCCACCGCAGTTGTCGTCTCCCAAACTGACCCTCACCTTCCCAGAACCCCCCGCCCATCCCAAAGTAGGGTCTCCCGATTCCCATCCCAAATCCCCCGCACCCCCAAGGTGAGATTCCCACTGTGTTTCTGAATCTGGAATTTCGGTTGTTTTTTTGTTGTTTGGATCCTAGAAGAAGTCGACCCTGAAGTGTTCTGGCTTTTGTGGGAAGTGTTTAAGTTTCGATTTTTACGGGTTTTTCTGCGATTTCTGTCCGTTTTATGTGCATTTACTGCTGCTTTGTGGGCTTTTTTTCTGCGGTGAAATGTTCGAGATTTTATTTTTACGTGATTTGCGATCGTTTTAGTGTTTTTTTTCCGTCGGTGGAACCTTAAAAATATGATTTTTATGGGTCTTTTAATCATTTTACGGCCAATGTGTTTTTCTTTCTGCGGTGAGATGTTTTTTAATGCGATTTCCGACCATTTTAATATAATTTTTTTCTGAGGTGAAAGCTTAAAGATTTTATTTTTACTTTCTTTTATGCTGTTTCTGACCATTTCACGGCTGTTTTAGTGCGTTGTTTTGTTTTTTTCTGCGACCGCTGGGTGTGGGTGAATCCGTGACAGATGGCGAAATCTGTCGTTTTGGGTCACCAAAGCGTTGCGCTGGTTTTGGGTAGGTGTGGGAGGAAAGAGGGAGGAAATTGGGAGAAACGGATTTGGAAAGTTTGCGTTTCGTGTTGGGTATTTTATCCTCTGGATAGCCGTGTGAGCAACTTAAGGTTCAAGCCAAAGGATTTGTTATTAGTGGGTGTGATTAGTGTGTTGGAAAAGGTGATTTTTTGAACTGTTCACATGGTTTTGCTTGGTATGTGCCGGTTTTGGTGGGGCTTTTGGTACCATTTCATTGCTTGGATTGGCTTTGGGCTTCATAAATAATAACATATTATGAAGAATCTGAATGTTTTTTTTGCTCGACCTTATGGGTGGGAAAATATTTTGTTTTGCTTTGAATTTTTGATTTTCAGGTGGATATGGTGTGAAAGGGTTTGTTCTTTTCAGTGTTGATTGAGTTCTGTAAGGGACGGCAGGAAGGTTGTGTTGGTTTTGTTGAAGCCGTTTTGCAGTCTTAATCAACTTTCTGGCTTTTGTCTGTTTAAATGCAAACTTTTAGGAACAACATCTTAGTCGAAATCAAATTTCTGCAAACACTGTACTGTTTTACTCTTTGTCCAGGTTTAATTTTGCGTGTAATTGTTTTGTTGTTTTCTCGTCCTTTTTGCTCACTCTGGTATTACAAACAGGTTCTGATGCTCTTGTTTGATCTTCTGATTGTTGCTGAAGGATCACATTTTTAGGTCTCTTGGGGATTTGGTCTGGTTGCTGAAAGGTTAAACTTGTAGGATATTGTGTTTGATGGGAGGAAAGGCTTCTAGGGAGGATACGGGCAGACGCTCAATCCGGTGTAATTCGTCATCTTCCTATACTGGTGGTGGTTATTCATCCCCATATCCTGGTTATGACCCGCAGCAGTCAGTTCCCCAACAATACCCTGGATATCCCCCATACACAAATCCAACACCGAGCTATACCCCTTCTTCTCAAGGTTACCAGCCTCAACCTCAAAGTTACCCTGCCCCAAGTCATGCTACAGATGCACGGAAGAAAAAGTTTCAAAGAACATATTCAAGAATAGCTGACAACTATAATTCATTAGAGCAGGTACATATGATTCTTATGACACAACCATCTGTCTCTCTCTTCAATATTTGTTTGCAGAAGCGTATTATCAATTTCAGTAGTTTACATTCTTTATTGCCCATTTGGCCATCTGCCAGTGTGTTAATATTCATGTCCTTTAAACATTACAAAGTTATTCTTCTTGGTGGGGGTTGAAGTGAACTCAATTACTGAATTCATGGTTTTCTGGTTTGATAATCGAAATGGTCTAAATAATAAATAAATAATTCGATTAATATAATATAGTACGTGGCTTAATGACTATGGGATTTTTTTTGCTTCTTGATCTTTTCATGGATATGCTGACTTGCATTGATATTGACATCATCAATTCGTATGGCCTGATCAGCAAGAGAAACCATGAAACCTTTGAATGAGCTCTGAGGTAGTCATCATTGCTCTAGTACTTAAAAGTAGTTGTGACGAGATTGTGATAGAAAAACAGTTAATGCGAAGCTTACAAGATGTTTCACTAGAATATCATCTAATAAAGAAAAAAAATACTTGTAGAAATTCATTGAGATGATCAATTGATAAGGTAGTTGCCAATAAGTTTTATATGTTTCCTTGGAATCATTCAATATGTTGCTTGAAATGGTCAACAAGAATTTGCAGTAATGGCGTGCTTTACACCTTTTTTTGCTTTAGGTTACTGAAGCTCTTGCTGAAGCTGGACTTGAGTCTTCTAATCTCATTGTTGGCATTGATTTTACAAAGAGCAATGAGTGGACTGGTAATTATTATAATTACATTTTACAGACTTTTTTTACTCTGATAGTTCATGACATATATTCTTCAACAGGAAAGATCTCTTTCCAACGTCGGAGTTTGCATCACATTGGAGATACTCCAAATCCCTATGAACAAGCTCTTTCTATCATTGGAAGAACTTTATCCTCTTTTGATGAGGATAACTTGATCCCATGCTTTGGGTTTGGCGATGGTAACTTCATAGTCATATTATCCTGATATTTGTGGTGAAAGCCCTCTCCCATTTAAGTACACATAGGTGATACAAATATCTCATATATGTGCCCAGCTTCAACACATGATCAAGATGTATTTAGTTTCTATCATGATGAACGTCCCTGTAATGGATTCGAGGAGTCTCTTTCTCGGTACAGAGAAATAGTTCCAAGTTTACGATTGGCTGGTAACTGAATCAAGGCCTTCTACCGTTTATTGTTTTCTTCTAAAATGGCTATTTACCTTGTCACAGTTTCGTATTTCTGTTTCAGGTCCAACATCCTTTGCTCCTATAATTGAAATGGCTATGACCATAGTGGAGCAGAGTGGGGGACAATACCATGTTTTGTTGATCATTGCGGATGGACAGGTATTTCCCTGTGGAAAGGAGTTATTTTCTTTTGTTTTGTAATCTAGAGATGATGCTTTAATTCTCTATAAGTGAGATATTGTATTACATGTCAAAGAATGGTCCTTTGTTTATTGTCACTCTATATTATTCACAGTGAATTATGCAACTTGTATCATGTTGAAAAGGTCGAATACTTAATACTGACATATTTGGTATTTTACTTAGTAAATTATGCATGCTTGAAAATGTCTTTGTGATACTCAATCGGTCCTTACTCTTTTTTTATTAACACCTTCACAGGTTACAAGAAGTGTAGATACAGGCCCAGGGCAGTTAAGCACGCAGGAACAAAAAACTGTGGATACTATTGTTCGGGCTAGGTGATCAGAACTAATGACCAATTGAGCAGCTTCTTCAGTTGTCCATCTATTTATTGCGCAGCTATTCTATAGTGTTTTTTAAATTTGCTTCCGATAGCCACCACTGCCCTAAGGCACCTTTCTAGTAAAATGGTTTGACTTTTTCAACATTTGCAGTCAATATCCTCTTTCAATTATATTGGTTGGTGTTGGTGATGGGCCTTGGGATATGATGAGGGAATTCGACGACAACATCCCAGCTCGGGCATTTGATAATTTTCAGGTATGATGATAAAATTATTGTTTTTCCATTTTTTTGACCTTGGGACGTCAAGTATTTTTTTGCAAATGTCTATTCTACTGTAAGATGATATCTTAACTGGATGATTGTTTGTTCTTGTAGTTTGTTAATTTTACGGAGATAATGTTGAAGAATGTAGCACAGACTAGGAAGGAGACAGAATTTGCCCTTGCCGCCTTGATGGAAATACCTTCTCAATATAAAGCCACATTAGAACTTGGCTTATTGGGGTAAGAATCAAAGTCTTGCTTCTAGTCTTAACATATTCTAATTGTTGCTTGTTTTTATGTAGTAGCTCAACTGGGAAGTCACCAGAAAGGGTCCCACTACCAACACCTGGTGCAAGTTACAGTGCAGCCACATACACCCCTAAAATACCACAGCAGACAAGCTTCCAGAAGAGTTCACCTCCGTTTTCTGGATACGCATCACCTCCCATTACTACTCCGCATTCTAATCCACCTGCTCCAAGCTTGTACGATAATCAGGTATCACAAATTTTCTTCATTTAAGACGATTTCTACTTTTTCAATTTGACTTCTAAAGTTAGGCTCATTGATATCCTCCAGAATCCTGCATTCATCCGTGAATCTCAATGAAAATTTAATCGAAGTGATGATGCTTTACATCCGTTCATCTGTTCCTAATCTGCTTTTTCTTTAATTCTAGCTAGTTATTATTTTATACTTTTGTATGTATGTCTCACCATCTTTGTATTCTTGTTTAAAAGATGTCAACTTCATGTTATCTTCCTCGTGAAACAGGTCTGCCCGATTTGTCTTACAAATTCCAAAGATATGGCCTTCGGCTGTGGACACCAGGTGAGATTTCAGTACTCTGCATTGGTGCATTTTTTAATGGCAATCACCGAATTCATATGATTACAATATACTTAACCTGTATTTGGTTTATTATGTTTGGAAAATACTTTTAACTGTAATGGATTTTCGCAGACATGTTGTGACTGTGGACAGACCTTAGATAACTGCCCTATCTGCCGGAGCTCCATATCTACTAGAATCAAACTCTACTGAAACTATCCAAATCGAGCTGTAACAACACCACTTGAAATAGTCGAGCCTGTCAAGGTGTTCGAGTCGCAAGCCTGTTGCAGCAACTCTTGCTGCTTAGAAAAGAATGAAGTTGTAGTTCCCAGTTTACTAATGAGATTAGTACTTTTGTAAATGCACCCCACATCTTGCTTTGCTACTGGAGGCGCTTATTAGTGTTTCATTCCGTGCTCATAATGCAATAAGAAAATAATCTCACAATATTCTTTTCTCTGAAGTCGGCGTCAGGTCTATTCTCATTGACATTTGACTTTTATTAATTATTACTGAAGTGGGTTGTTTTTTTCTGGAGAGGATGAAATCAAACAAAGTTTTTTGCAACCGAGAGAAACTAATGTCAACCAGAGTTGGATTTTAGAGGAATTAGAGGCCTCTAGTTTATGGCATGCATATCTAGATACTAATCAATTTATCTTATTGTTATTATTTATCATTTCTTTCTTTGAAGACAACATGAAACAAAAATAACTTCAAATATTGTATTACTTCTAGCAATTCTTATGTTTTAAAGAGAGAGAACCCCACGAGTATCACCAAATTCAGAGATATCATGTAATTACAGTTTGGTCCTTCGAACTATGGTCCGATTTAAGTTTGTCATCCTAAACTTTTGAATGCGATAGTTACTGATTTTGTATTTTCGTTTTGTAATACTCTTTAATTTTAAGAATCCACTTTTTTTACATATTCATCGTTAATTTTTGAATCTAATACACTCAGTAATCCTATTTTTATATAAAAGTTTGGATCAAATCTTATTTGAATTCTTACTGAATTCAATTGAATCTGAATTCTTACCGAATCTCATTTTCTATTTGATTCGAATTTTGGATCTGAATTCTTACTGAATCTCATTTAATATTTGATTCGAATTTTAACGTTAAGTTAGAATAAAGAGCATGTTAGGTAAACAACGTAAAGAATTCAAAAAACACCAAATTCACACTAAGTAAGAAGTATTATAAAACGGAAGTACAATAGGAATAAAATCAAGTTGATATGCATTCGCTTCGAAGTCAAAATACGACCCTGCTTACAGCTATAGAAGCGACTTTTACAACAGGACACTACCTTCGCTTACTCATAATCTTCGTTGTAGAAATTTCTTGTGAAGTAAATGGATTTGTTCCTTAGTATGATACTTTCGGCTATATTTGGAACATACCCATATTATGATAAAAAGATTATATTCTTCATAGTAAGTGTGCTCGTATTTTTCTTCTTCTATGTAAAATCTATCTGTATACGATCAAATTTCATGTATCTGCGAAGAATCGGTATTTCCTCGCGTTATTTACGATCAACCGAAGTGCAGAAATTGTAGTTACCACCGATAACATTGAGGAAACGATAATGATGTTCCAATGCCAAATCTTCGTTCTTCTGTCAGCAACATTTCCTTTAACCTGAAACAATAACCAGACACAAACCAACTTCAGTGTTGGTCTAAAACTGAACAAATTGTAATGATTGACATTCTAATATTTGGTTAGTTTTTCACCCTACCTTGAGGTAAATCATGCTTGGGAATGTGAAGGTTAGTGCAAAGAGTGCAAATGATCCTAAGAGGTTAACACAATCACCCATGAAGGGAAATGCTGCAGAAACCAGTGTGTTAGTCCCCAATACAGCCGCTCGGAAGAATAAACGACGCGTTAAATTTCTTTTGGAAGAGATCTTCTCATCTAGTCGAAGAAAATTGGTGTCGAGCGCTTCGTGGACAGGCGACAAGAACATCTGCATTTCATAAAACATGTAGCACTTCAGGCGACAAACGCATGTTTTTTAGTGAGCAAATTAAAACTTTTGAGGTATTATATTTTACATGCTGAGAGATTATATTCAGCAAGAAAGCCGCGAAGTTGATTACGATTCTTCCCCATTTCGGACCGGTTAGTTGTTTCGGAAGGTAATCAGAGACTTCTGAACCATACGCCCAGTATCCAGCTACCGTCACGCCATAATAAATGATGAGCCCAAATGAAAATTGGCAAGCGAGAGCTTTCCTCATGTTATTTACTACTGGTTTCCTAATTGTGGACTGCAAATAACGAAAGAAAATTAGTCAGCTAAATCACGAATTTTCGACTAGTGTTCACAATTATATATGAAACTGACAGAGACCTGAATTTCTGGTAACAATCCTGAATTGTTGGCTACAAGAGTCGCAGCAATCGCACCAAATGCGTTGAATATCTTATCGATCTCGTTGCCTCTCACATTGTAATCTTTGGTTTTGTTAGATTTTCCTAATACAAATCATGGTTTTGTCACAAAACATGAGGTCGTTAGTGAAGTTAAGAGGAAATTATATGTCGTCTTACCATCTTTCACAATAATTACCAAAAGTACAGTGATGTACGTCGTCATGAGGACCGCAGAGATCACTAGACATCTCCTCATGGATGACATTGTGGGAACGACATACGCGAAAACGAAGTATACAAATCCATTTATTGCGACATGAACTTGAAGCCTCATGGGGGAATCCGTGAATTCCGAATTTATTTCCTGAAATTCAGTAATTTAGAGAGACTGGTAATTATTTCTGCTGCTAATGCAAACTAAATATAGTTTTTCAAAAACGATGAAACGAGATACACGAAAGAGTAAAGGATATTAAATGAATGAACAATTTCAGCAAAAATATCGATATACATTAAAAGATGTAAATTCCCTTCAATTACATACCATACCTAAAAGACAATTATATGAAATTGATATTACATTTTAATGGGTCGAGAGATGAATAAAAAATAAAAGACATATATATCTGTCGACATTAATTTTGAAGAATTTATAGATCTCCTATTCAACGTGTTGGCATAATCTTGCAGCTGAGATGCATCTGCAAAAATTTGAATATCGATATCCACATATATTCTTGATAATTCGAAGTTGATACACCATATTACATTTATCATGTATAAATGCGCATCATGAAAATGAATATCTATATAGATGAAACTAAACTTAAATAAATAGGAAAGAAATCTGCCATTTACATTCTACTTATTAGTGTTTGCGTTTACCTTGAGTGCTCTTCCACCAAGAAGGATAAAACCCATGTTCCCTAAGATAAGGGTCGCGAACTGCAAAACCCAAGTGACATAGTACATCCTTCTTCCTAAAAACATCCAAAAAAGTGTCAAACTTGAAGACAAATTATCAAATTAAGAAAACAAATTGTATGACCTCTAGGCTCTAGAGCTCCAGTTGCGGTTATCTGATGTATTCACTTCAAACTATATTCAAGACAAGAGCCATCCTGTGTTATTGTTAACATATTTTGATGAAAAGACATGGAGAGAGCTAAAAATGTTATCTGTATCCTTGATTATTAATGGGATTCAATTTGATAGCTTAAACTGTGTTCCTCATTCACTCAGTCATACACCTAATGATAATATTTTTACTCGTATTAATCTGTTATACCCTAAACCGATTTCCAACTCAACAATAAACCCTCCTTTCTCTATATGAATATAAAAAAATCTCTAGATTTTGCCTCATATACAAATAATATACACTAAGTGATGCACGGGATTTTTTTAACATTATTAGGCTCAAATGCCATTTTTAGAAGGCTGAGGTACTAAATTAATATAAAGGTTTAATGTAGAGGATGACCATTCTTTGAAGCGTTCTATATTATATAGAGTACCAAAATACCAAGCATAAACAACAGTTTTAAAAAAGCGTTTGGTTTGACTAGACAAAACATTCTTAAATTACAAGAATAAAGAAAAATCATGACATGACTTACCAAACACAAAGCCCATTATGTCTCTGTATCTAATGAATCTCTGCTCATCAATTTCATGAAGCTCTGCTAGAAGCCAGTTTGAATAAAATGAGAAGCCACCAACAAGCACAAGACAAACTGAACCCAGTGCCCACCCAAGAGGCACCAACAGAAGATTTGAGAAGCTCAAGATGTATGCACAGTTGAAGGACGTCACCAGCATCAAACCAACTTGCTTCCAAGAATCTAAAAACAAAATTTCACATGTCACTTTTAATTACCACATAATTAATATCTAGAAACCAGACAAGAGAACAACAAGTTTTTGTAGAGCAACTTACCTTTTCCAACAGTGTGGGCTGATGAAGTGGAGTACTCATGTTTCAGATTCCTAATTTGGTATGTTTCAATTTCTAAGATTTCTATTTTGCTCAACCTTTCTCCTTCTTGTTGGGTTTTTTCGGTGGAGTTCTCCATGTTTGTGGGATAGAGATTGAATGGCCTCTTCTGAGATATCCACTTTATAGTATCTGAGGTGAAGTGAATGGGAGCACTATCATTTTGATAATGAATTCCTACGGAAAGTTCATTCAAACATGATAACTCAGTTGCAACTATTTAAGTTTCTTTAAGAACGACTACTCAAGTTGCCACAGTGTTTTGATATTGCCAAAAGGGACTTCCAGAACTATAAATAGGTTTATGAATTGCTAAACATCGCCCCAAAATTACTTAAATCGCCCCTTGAAATTACCATTTTGCCCTTCTCTCATTTCTACTGCTATAACGCGACATTTTACCCTCCTATCACACATCTCTCTTCATATTCCTCTTATAATCATAAAAAATAATGTTTTGGAGGTCAGTAATGAACCAACGGACGCCCCAGTGTACTCGAATCTGGTAAAACATCTAACATCTTTTTAATAAAAAAATAATAAAAAATAATAAAAAATTACGGGCGTCTGACGGAGCCGCCCCCACGTAGGAGGGGGCGTCTGGCTAAGACGCCTTCCCCATGGGGGCGGCGTTTTACCCAGACGCCTTACCCATCGGGGAGACGTTTTACCCAGACGCTCCGCCCTTGGGACAGGCGTCTGTGTAAGACGCCTCCTCCATGGGGGAGGCGTCTTAGCCAGACGCCCCCTCCTACGTGGGGGCGGCTCCGTCAGACGCCCGTAATTTTTTATTATTTTTTTTTAAAAATAATTGATTATAAATTTAGATAATTGTTAAATTAATTAATAAGTTAATAATTACTATATTCGGATGACCGATACCTCTTCGGTACACCGAAAATTCAAAAATTTCCAGATCCAACAATTTCAAAATCCAAAAAATTTCCAGGGGGCGCTGCCCCCTTGCCACCCCCGCCACCTCACCGGCGAGGTGGAATGCCGCTCGCTCACCGGGGAGCGAGACCCCCGAACGACCTGTCGAGGTGGTATTTGTAAGTCATGATGTTTTACCACCGAGGGATTTGGAACTTAAAAAATGTTGGATCTGGAATTTTTTTGAATCTTCATCACTTGCAAAAAAACTCATTGTAATCCGACCGGTTACCACCGAAAATTTGCAAAGAAACGTCAAATAATTTGAGATAACACACCGTATAATTTTAATTTGACAAAAAACATTAAAAAAAACGGGACGTCTGGCTAAGACGCCTGTACCATCGTGGAGGCGTCTGGCTAAGACGCCTCCACCATGGTCGAGGCGTCTTAACCAGACGCCTAGACAATGGTATAGGCGTCTGGCTAAGACGCCTGTACCATCGTGGAGGCGTCTGGCTAAGACGCCTCAACGATGGTGGAGGCGTCTTAGCCAGACGCCTCCACGATGGTACAGGCGTCTTAGCCAGACGCCCGTGTCGGAAAAAAAAAATCCGCCTCCGTTACTTCACCTGATCTAGGTGTTTCGCCAGACATTTTCGTGGTGTTGGTACTAGGAATGTTAGTAAAACTGAGTCAATAACCTTGTTTAAAGACACGGGACGATATGGGTATTAAATATATTGTTAAGGGCAATTTGGTAATTTCAATGGGCGATTTAAGTAGTTTTGGGGCGACGTTTAGTAGTTCCCATAGGTTTTGGAGTTTTTCAATTCATCGTTGAAATGGAGGGTTTTTAATGTATGTATACATAAAGGATTTTTTACATGCATGCAACTGCAAAACATTTAAATTAGTATTATCTCATTACCTTTTGTTAATTCATCCCTATGCTATAATGAAACCCATTCCATTAATTTGACCCTGTTATCATCAAATACCTGGCAACCTTGTATCATTTTTATTTATTTTTTATTACATTTTTAGTTTGTAATTAAATGATAATTACCATTTTTTGTAATGTAAATAGTAAATCCAAAGTTACAATGAAGGCAAAATTTTCGACTCAATTTGGCATTGTCGTGTCATAACTCTATGTGTAATTTGCAGTCACATTTAATTCTGTCGGATCAAAAATTTCATTTAGTGTCCCTAGTTGGCCGGAGATCAACTGGTGATGTTCATATGAACTTTGGATGACCAAATGGAGCACAACTGCCTCAAGAACTTTCATCTACGCTGTGAAACTTGCTAACTAATAATCAGGTCCATTTCTTACCATCGGATCCCTTCATATTTTATACTAAGACATTTTATTTTGTCTTTTCTTCCCTTTATCCCTCAAAATTACAATTGAGTGTCACTTTTAATTGACAAATAATCATGATATGACAATAATTAACTGCAAAAAATGATATTAATCAATCTTAATCTTGGTATGTTGTTTCATTCAGGTGCAACTAGTTATTCCACACTATCGTTGTTCCTCTGGTGTTTTAGCTACAAACGGGAATTTTGGACGCAAGTAAGATCATTTGTTCCATTGAAACAATTGGAGGAAAGTAATGTTTGTTGGATTAAAATTCACTTATAAGATTTTAAAGAGAATAGTGCAGGTTAGAAGGCCCTTTTTCTCAAGAGAATAGCGTTGTGAAATTGTATCCGTAAAATAGAGATTTTAGGGTCCGATCTAGATTCTCTCGGAGCATCCGTAATTATGATCTTTAAAAAAAAGATAATCTCAATTTTCTATCTCTACCATGTTAATTTTTTCACTTCACAATATTTATTTACAATCTTTTCTCTATCATCTTCTCAACCATGATCTTTATAAAAAGATTCTACTATCAAATCAATTTTTTTCCTCCAACTCATTTCTTACATTTTATAAATAAATAAATAAATTAATTAATTTATATATCATCATTTATCTTTTTCATGTATGAATTATTACTAAAATTTTATACCAATTTTTTTCATTTTCAAATTTACAAAAGTTAAAGTTGACAATAAAATCTTTGGAAAAAAGATAAATCAAGAATAAAATAACTAGAAAAAGAAAATTGAGAATATAATGAGTTGGAAAGTTGAAATTGTAACGGTTTGAAAAATGTAACACGAGGATGTAACTGTTAAAACTTTGGTAATTGTTTTGTTTGAGTTAACTACCGAAAATCTAGTATTTCGAAAACACAATATTTATATAACAATATAAGTGTTTATCCATAAAACACAAGGAGATAACAATTGTGGTAATTTTTTCAAAAGATTATTACTTTTATTTTGTAAAATATCTTCATCTTGAAAGTTGAAACAAATATCTTCATCTTGATTAAAATCAATACGAAATTCAACTGGACCGACCACCAATAAAAAACAAAACAATTTAAAAAACCCAACGACCCTTCCCTCCTTGCGGATTGTGGGATGAAAGAGGTCATTTGTTTATAACACAATCTCCACGAGATCATTTTTCGCCCCCACCATTGCACATACTTTTAGGCCATAACAACAGTATTTGTCAAAATATTATCTCAATTTTCTGTTTCTACAACGTTATAGGTTCCACTTCAGAACATGTAAACACAACTTTATTTTTTCTATTCTTCTCGATCACAAACATTTAATAAAATATTTTGGTGTGAAATCAACTTTTATCTTACCTCCAAGGCTCCAACTCATTTCTCACTCTTTACAAATAAATAAATATATTATCATTTAATTTTTATATATTAATTCTAATAACTATTGATGTAATATTTGAGAATAAAATATATGAAAAAGTTAATCTCGATAATCTAACGGTTGGAAGAGTAAAAGTTACGGATATATTCGTTCGAAATCATATAGTTGTCATATTTGAATTAACTACGTGTTATTTGAAATTACCAATTTATATAACAATATGAATGTTTATTTGTAGATCTTGATTCTTGAAAGATAAAAAAATTATAATTTTTTAAAATTTTAATATTTTTTATTTAGCAAGATAAATAGATTACAAAACTTGTTTTAATTTTACTTATTAGTGGGTCTCACGTAGGGATGACAAAAGATTGATTCTGGTTTGGGTATTCTTGATTCTGGTTCGGGTATTGGGAGAATATGAACAATATATGTATTCTACTTGAGTACTCATAATCGAACTAGATCCGGATCGGTTCCCAACTTGGGAACCCAAAATTGAGATCCGTGGAACCGGACCTGGTACCAAACTTGTAATTTTTTAATTTTTACCTCTACAACTGTTTTTTTCATATTTCTTACAACAACTTTTTAGGAGGATTTTTTTATTTTAATAATACCCCGATCCCAAATCCAGTTCTAGTAGTTAGAATCGAAAACGGATCGGTTCTGAAATTGAGTAAACAGATCTGACCCATATCTGTTTTATCCCGGTTCGGTTCCAATTCAGTACCACCAAATTCTGTTCAGTTTAACGGTTCAGAATAGCCACTGTCAGCCCTACTACCACCACCACACAAAAAAACAGCCACATGGCGCCACGACATTTTCTTTCACGCGTGCTTGAGAAACCAATCAACCATGTTTGGAAGATTGATCGAATCAGCATTTATCACATCTACGGTTGCCCACTGAAAATGCGTTAGCCTGAGCATTCATCCGTGGCACCGTCGTTAGAAGAGTCCAACTCCACATACTGTATCAAAGTCGAAGAGGACACTTAAATAATCAATACTATAGCTTTTACTTTAGTTATGTAATAATTACCTTAACCACTAATAAGAAAATCAAAAGTGAACTTTTCATTTCATTTATTAGTTCTTACGTTGGTCATCATTCTGAATGTAATCAGAGACGTCTAAACCATATATTCAAACAGAGATAGGGAGGCAAGAATTTTCCTCATGTTAGTTACCACTAATTTCCTAATTTTAGACTAAAGAATTATTGCAAAGATTATAGAATTCAAAAACATATTAGCTCACAACTTTGTAGTTGTTAGAGACCTGTAACAATTTTGAATATTCAGCTGCAAGATTTGCCGCAATCGCACCAAGTTGAATATGTCGTTGATCTCATTTCTTTCGCTTCCTAGTCTTTAGTTTTGTTTACATTTTCCGGAGACAAAGCATTGTATTATAAGAAAAGATACAGAAGATGGGATTCAATAAAGTTCAGTCAAATCATATGCTTAACTTATTTTATCACAGTTGCCAAAAAACAATGTCATCGTGAGCACTGCAAAGATTACAAATTCCGTTGGAATGTGTTGAAACAAACCAAAAGAAGCAAAATATGGACGTTGAAGAAACATACCATATAAGATCTAATCAAGCAAATGAAGCGTATCCAATCCATCACATATGAAATATATTCCAACGGCTCCATAAGTAGTATGGAATGTATTCTACTATATAACACTCATGTAAAATCCTAAAATAAATATAACAAAAATTTCTTCGTGCACTGTTCAAATCAACATGGTACCAGAGCGTGCGTATGGAGAAGAAGAAAACAAACACACACAAACCCACCCAAAACCCTACACCCAAACCCGGCCTCAGAGGCTTCCTTGAGCTCATCGCCGGAACTTCCCACTTTCTCGACCATTATAGCGATGGTTAACTGGGAGGAAACTCTCCGGAAAATCCACACCGCTAAGTCGGACACCCCCCACAAAAATCAGGCGTTTATCGCCGCAAAAAACACCGCAAACACTCGCGACAAAGGTAAAAACAAATTCGGAAATAAAAGCAGCGAATATTGCGATAACTGTAAGAAGCAGGGACACAACCGGTCTACGTGCTACTTTCTCTACCCGCATCTCCGACCATCTAGAGACGGCTCAGAGAGGAGGGGGAGAGAAGCGGCGGCCACACAAACCCTAGCGGGAGAGGCGGCGGCGGCGCTCCATGAGGAAACCCTAACAACCAAGGAGAAGGAGCAAAATGGGGCTCAGTCGGGTCGGCGTCGGATCAACGCGAGTTTTATAGCGTGAATGGTGGAGGATCCAACCCGTTTGCCTACCCGGACCCAGCGGTGACCGGTTCTACAAGTGCACCAGATCAGACCCAACTCAGCTCTCTCCTGGCCCACTTGAACACCTTTTTTGCAAACCAACACCCCAAATAAAGGTAATTGCTCATGTATGAATACCTTCTTGAATAATTACAATGCTTGTTTTTCAGTAAATAATGATTCTAGTTGGATTATTGACTCCGGTGCAACTGATCACATGACAGGAAACCCTTCCCTGGTTAATAATGTAAAAACTAGTTTAAAGTTTTTTGCATAAATTCGTCATTGTTGCTAATGGAGACAAAGTACAAATTAAGGGCACTGGAGAAGTACAATTCTTAGATAATAAAATACCTGAAAATGTTTTGTATGTGCCTAATTTCGACTCTAACCTCTTGTCTGTTGCAAGACTTACGAAAAATTTGAATTGCAATATTATCTTCACACCTTTTGATGTAACCTTTCAGGATCGTACCACAGGGAGAACGATTGGTAGCGGGAAACTCGTCAATGGACTTTACGTGCTTGAAACTCAACCAAAAGGGTTAATTGCTAAAAATCCTACACATGATACTTGGCACCAAAGAATGGGACACCCATCTCACAGTTTTACAAAAATTATTTCCTTCTTTTAAACATGAATTATCTTGTGATGTATGTCGATTGTCAAAACAAACTAGACTTCTGTTTTATGCTTCTGAAAATAAGACAGGTCGTGCTCTCGAATTGATCCACTCGGACATATGGGGACCCGTTCCCGTAGAATCCTATAATAGGTTCAAGTACTTTATTTCGTTTATTGATGATTTCTCACGTACAACTTGGTTATATTTGTTAAAAGCTAAATCTGATGTTTTTTTTTTGGTTTTTTGTGAGTTTGTAGCCTTGGTCGAAAACTTGTTTGATTCTAAAATTCAGATACTTAGATCCGATAATGGATTTGGGTATACTAGTAACAACTTTCAAAGTTTTTTTAAGCAAAAAGACATTTTTCATCAAACCACATGCATAAACACCCCTAAACAAAATGATATTTCTGAACGGAAAAATCGTCATCTTTTTTATGTTGCTCACTCTCTTCTTTTTCAAAATCATGTCCCCAAACATTTCTGGTCAGATGCTATTTTAACTGCCACTTACATTATAAATCGTTTACCTAGTTCAACAATTCAAAACAAACAACCATTAGAAATCTTACACGGCAAACAAATGAGTCTTAATCATCTTCGTATTTTTTGTTGTACTTGTTTTGTTCACAGGAAGCGTCTGGACAAGTTTGATTATAACTCCATCAAATGTATTTTTTTAGGCTACTCTGTCAAAAAAAGGGGTACAAATGTTATGACCCCATCAATTGTAAATTTTATGTCTCTCGTGATGTATCCTTCTTTGAGAATATTCCTTACTTCAACGATCATCACAATCCTTCCGCTGCACCCAAAGCTCCTCTACCGATCGCGGATGTCTTCGACACCACCCCACCACCAACTCAGGTAGTCGACACCCCTCCGCTAGAGGAACTTGAGCCACCTATATAAGTGGACAACCAAGGGGGAGATGATGAAGGTATTCCTCCAAGGAGGACCACCCGTCCTACTCGTCCACCACCTCGACTCCAAGATTATGTGGTATCTCACGTCACTTATCCTATCGAGGACTACTTGTCCTACTCTCAAATAAAACCCACCTACTATGCTTTCTTAAGTCAAATAGACAAAATTAATGAACCCGCCAATTTTCATGAAGCTAGTCAACA
This sequence comes from Triglochin maritima, assembly GCA_963682175.1. Lineage (NCBI taxonomy): Eukaryota > Viridiplantae > Streptophyta > Magnoliopsida > Alismatales > Juncaginaceae > Triglochin > Triglochin maritima. The sequence continues at coordinate 6,113,104 of OY821782.1, read as the reverse complement.
CCCCAAGTGGACTAAGGCTATGGGAGATGAATTAAAAGCTCTAGAAACCAACAAAACATGGAGTCTTGTTATTCCCCCAAAAGGAATAAAACCAGTAGGCTATAAATGAGTTTATAAAATAAAATATAACAGTGATGGCAGTATAGAACGATTTAAAGCCCGGTTAGTTGCAAAAGGGTACACTCAAACTTATGGGTTAGATTACTAAGAAACGTTTGCTCCAGTTGCAAAGATGAACACTGTTCGTGTTCTTCTCTCTATAGCTGTTAATTCTGGATGGAACCTTTTCCAAATGGATGTTAGAAATGCTTTTTTGCAGGGCAACTTAGAAGAAGAAGTCTATATGACTCCTCCCCCAGGTTACGAATCCGATCCAGACAAGGTATGCAAACTCCATAAGTCCATATACGGACTTAAACAATATCCACGCACATGGTATGCTAAACTCAGTCACTCTCTTCTACTCTATGGGTTCTCTAAAAGTTCTGCTGATGCCTCCATGTTCACTAAACACAATCATAAAACCACTATAATTGTCTTAGTATATGTGGATGATATTATAATAACCGGAAACAATGATGAAGAAATTTCCTTAGTGAAACTTCACCTCAAATCAAAATTTGATATTAAAGATCTAGGCATCATGAAATACTTCCTTGGAATTGAAATTGCGCACTCAAAAAAAATGACTATTTTTATCCCAAAGAAAATATATTCTAGATATGTTACATGAAACTGGCAAAATAGGGTCTAAACCAGCCAACGCCCCGATCGAGACAAATCGGAAAGTTAGTCTAATTGACGATGAACCAGATCAAAACATAGGTTAATTCCAGAGATTGGTTGGCAAACTCATCTACCTCACAGTCACTAGACCTGACATCACATATGTCGTTAGCGTAGTAAGCCAATTTATGCATGCACCTCACAAAGGTCATCTAGAGATCATTGACCGGATCCTACACTATCTTAAAAAAAACTCCGGGTCAAGGTCTTTGGATGAAAAGAAACAACTCTAATACAATTGTCGGTTATTCTGATGCAGATTGGGCAGGAAGTCACGATCGAAAATCCACCACCGGATTTTGTACATTCGTTGGGGGAAACTTGGTTACATGGAGAAGTAAAAAACAAAATGTAGTTGCTAGATCAAGTGCTGAAGCCGAGTACCGTGCAATGGCCTCCACAACAAGTGAGCTAATTTGGCTCAAACAACTCCTCAAAGACATGAACATAAGCAACCAAGATCCCATACAAAGGTTCTGTGACAATAATGCTGCAAGACACATCGCCTCTAATCCTGTTTTCCATGAACGAACAAAACACATTGAAGTAGACTGTCACTTCATCCGTGAAAAGATCCAAGCAAAAGAAATTGAAGTTCCCTACGTCCAAAGCAAAGATCAATTAACAGACATCTTCACTAAAGCACTCGACCAACAACACTTCCAAAACATTCTTGACAAGTTGGGCTCCCTCAACATCTTCCGGAGCCAACTTGAGGGGGAATGTTGAAACAAACCAAAAGAAGCAAGATATGGACGTTGAAGAAACATACCATATAAGATACAATCAAGGAAATGAAGCGTATCCAATCCATCACATATGGAATATATTCCAACGGCTCCATAAGTAGTATGGAATGTATTCTACTATATAACACTCATGTAAAACCCTAAAATAAATGTAACAAAAATTTCTTCGTGCACTGTTCAAATCAACAAAATGATAAGCGTGTACAAATTATACAGAAATTAACTCCCGCAGTTGAAGCATATGTCTTTTTTTGTCAATTTTTGTGATTGTAGATTCATGTATTGGTTGCTGTAAGCTATAACCAAAAGAGAAATGATCCTACTTTTTTATTGCGTACTAGGTCTGATTTCAAGGAATATTAGACTAGTTCATTGACAATAACTTGAAAAATAATGTGCGAAACAGAAGAGAGTAGTTTATACAGGCTCATGCAAAAGACAGTGATCAAATTTTAGTTTGCGATGAAATCATTTGAACCAATTGATAGTAGATTTATCCTCTTCTTCAGTCATTAATAGGAGTTAACACATGTGACCTCTACATATAACAGTAATAACAGTGATAGTAATAATTGGTCCAAGCTAATAAGGATAAAGTATAATACGGCAACATTTTACCCCATTTGAAATATGTTAACAATCAATAAGCACGTAAGCAAATCAAAATGCGGTAATATGGTTACATCTCTCACTACAACAAAACAGGCTTTACCGACGGCTTTATGCCGACCGAATTTCCGTCAACATTACGACATTTCCGTCGGGTCGGGCGGGAAATTTTTGTATTCGCGCCCGATTGTGGTTGCACGTGCGCCTCATGTGCAACTTCTGTCTTGCCGAGGGAATTTCCGTCGGCAAGCTACATATTTAGAGGGTGAAATCGCCAAACTACCAAACGAAACCCTAACTCCCTCCCCCATATTCCGTCACCGTCGTCTCCCATCCTCCCGACGAAACCCTCTCGTGCGATGCTTCCCTCTTCACCCCTGTAAGATAACTCAATCACTTCCCGAACGAAGCACAAGAAAGATTCATTCATCTTAGCTTGTCATGTGGAACAATGCTTCTATGTTCAAGATCCAATTCAATTTAATTGGCATGTTGTATTGAAATATCAATGTAGAGCTTACTTTTGTGATTAGGTAATGTATTATTGTGTTTGTTAGCAATTTTTGTATATTTTTGTTATCAGTTTTGTATATGTTACATGTTATCTATTATGTTCATTATGATCTTATATTTGTTAACCTTTTTGTATATGCTATACAAGCATGCCTCCACATAGGCGCATTATTCGTACCCGACAGATCGCGATATTGTTGAGGTGGTTAGTGTTAGGATCTATGACCTTCTAATCATTAGATAAATGCAGAATTAAAAATACTAATCGAAGGATTAAGAGATAAAACGTGCAAACCACAAAATCGACGACACCAGAGTTTAGAGAGGTTCGACACCCACACCTGGGTCCTAGTCCTCCTCGCAAGCCTCGATCGATCCCCCGAGCTTTGCTTACGGTTCCACTAACTGATCTTCGTTCCAGTCCGAGATCAACGTCGTTTACAACTCTGAGCCTCGCGAACAATCCTCGCCTTGCTCGTGTCTCCTCTCACAACCCGAGAGAAAACTTTCTTGAAGATTTACAACTTGATGATTCTTTGATGTGGAAGTTGAATTACAATCTTACTAACACTCTATACTTGAGCACACTTGGATATCGATATAGAATTAGATATGCAAGTGGTGAAGTTTAAGCTTGAGTGTTGAAGAATAAGCTTTGAAGGTTTGGGAATTGAGAGCACAAAGATAGTTGATGAATAGAGGGTGAAAAGGTTGGTTTGTGCCTCTAGAGGGGTATTTATATTGGCTTCAAAGCTTAAAGATCCGTTGGGGCGTTGGTGAAGAAATGGACCAATGAGAATGTAAGATGTGACTTAAGCTCGGGCAAATTTCGATGCATATTCGGTCGACTGTTAACAGAACGGTAGTCCGAAGGATTGGTCTGAATTAAGCACACGGTTGACCGAAAGTGGTTCGGATCACCGTTCACCAACTTCTAGTAGCTTTTATCAATTTAGCCCTAATTAAGTTCGGTTAACCGAATTTCATTTGGTTCACCGTTCCAAGGTGGACAGTAGGATTGGTTAGACTCTGATCTACTCAAATTCGGTTGACCGTTATACTTCGGTAGACCGAAGTTAGGGTGGGTTTTGCGCTGACAGTTATAGCTCAAATAGTTGTTAGGTACAACGGGTAAGTGTCACGTGTCAATAGTCATTATGCACCTAAAGCCAAGAAGGACTCAGTTGACCGATAGGTATTCGGTTGTCCGAAGCGGGACAAGTCAATTGGGCTCTAGGGACTCAATTCTAATATGACTATTGGAGCAAAGTCCAAAACCGGTCCAGGGCTATTCGATTGACCGAAGGTGGTTCGGTCTTCCGTCAGAGCAATTCCAGATGACACCTAGGTTTTACTGGTGGGAAGTATTTGGGTGACCGATAGGTGTTCGGTAAACCGAACTAGAAAGGTTTTGGTTGACCGGGCGGTGTTCGGATTACCAAATCTGGATGGGACAGAATCTTAGTGCTCAAGTTTACATTTAAACTTTATGGACTCAATAAATACAAAATTACATGTCTTGGTCCAAAGATTTGATTACAAGTCTTGAGTCTTGATATATTTGTCCCAATGCTCATTTTGTTGATTATCTTGATCAACCTATTAAGATGATTCCAAGTATACAAATATGTATGCAATGCATGTAATCGTGTTGATTGATTAGGTTGATTGATTAAGATTAGTTTTAATTAATCGTCAAAATTAATATAGATTAAGACCAAAAAACCAACAGTTAGGCCTCATGAAGTGAAGGGTATACTGGTAGAGGTTCAAAGTGAACTTGATAGGAGACCAGGAGACAACAGTGGTCCTCGTGACCACTCTGGAGCTTGTATTGTCGACGACGTTGGAGGTAACATTGTGTTAAATTTTACATTAATATCTACATTCATGTAAACTTAATAAATATTATGTTCTTAGTTTTAGGACAAACGACTGAGACTGAGCCATCTATGAAGAGAGGTCAAGGGCCAACTAGAGGGGTCAATCTCATTCTTTCTCCTGGTCATTGGTTTCTAGTCCAATGGAATGATGACTTCGTCCCTGTTGGACCGTATGGAGAGAAGTCGAATGCGACATTGGCTTTGTTAGCCAAACAACCTGAGTTGTGGTCGCTACATATTAAGATGTCACATCAAAGTTGTCAAGCATTTCTAGATTCGTGAGATCTTCTTGTGGTATGTTTTTGTTTAATTTTGAATAGATTTAATACATGGACATTAATATGATGTACTAACAAGTGTTTATATGTTATTCGTAGGAACATTTCGATACGAGGAATAATGTAAATGCTTGGCACTACTGTTTCGAAAAGATCAACGGTTTTTTGAGAGATTACCAATATTCGGTAAAGAATAGATACTATACACCTTTCGAGACCAATGAAGAGTGTGTTGCATATTTGAGTTCGAGAGTTGATCCACAAGTTCATCTTGACCAATTCATCATTCAGTGTGATGAATAGAACACTGAAAATGTAGTTGTTTTAATTGTTTGGTTATAATACGTAGTTAGACAAATATTTCTTGTTTTTATTAAATAATTAGACGGATGAAAACCAAATCAGCACACCTCTCACCAAAGTTGAGAAGATGACTCTGTGTTATTTAAGTCAACCGAAAATGGTACGTTCTAACTTTTTACAATTTTACATTAAGTGTTAATTTGAACTTTAAGATATTTGTAACTCTTAGAAATCTTTTTAGGTTGAGATACAAGAATTGGCCAGTTAAAAAGTGACACAACACACATAGACTCAAGAGGAAGGAGAGAGTTCTAAAGCTCGTGAGGTGATCAAGAATGAGGTATTAAAACTTGGGAAAAGAGAAGACATATCGTGTGTGTGGTGTTGGTATTGCAACCTACAAGATAGGCAAGACCTCGAGTGGTCGACATAGCAACACTCACATGGATCATCTTCTGACGAAGATTTCATAGTACGTGTCAATTGTAAGTGTATACTTAACTTTGTAGATTTATTTTACAAATTTATTGTATGTAGTATAATATTAAAACAAATTGTGGGAGGAGCACGAGAAGTTGAAGGCTCAAATCGCCAAATTGATGGTGACTCGGTTTGGAGGACATTAGGTATATATGCGTATTAAAATTATTGTTTTAATTTCCTAAGATAATATATATGTTTTAGATTGTTCAAACAATCAAAATCTATTTTTGATACAGAGTGATGACATCGATACATGTTCTCAGCACAAGGATGAATCATCGACCGATCCGACTTCTTCTAAGTCGTACTTGGTATATGAGTTGTACCATCTTATAAGTTGATATATGAATTAGACTTATACATGATATATGAGTATATGACTTCAACTTATGTGATGATATGACTTTGACTTATGTGATTGCATGACTTCTAACCTTTTCATATATGTTAAACTTATGACTTGATACATGAATTAGACTTAGACTTGATATATGAATTAGACTTAGACTTGATATATGATTAATAGTTTATGACTTGGATTTCGACATATGTGACTTAAACTTGTATGTATGACTACGCTTGCGTTGAATCGTTTTGATTGTACGTAATTATATATATGACTTCGTTTCGATCTGGAAAATGTGTGAATGTATGTGATTGTACATGAATGGACAATTGTTTCGAATGGATATTGTGGTTTGTTTTTATTGCAGAATATGTAAATCCAGTATGGATTCTATGTGTTTTTAATTTGTTTTTTTAGGCAAGCGCTACTTTTGCCGACAGAAATTCCGTCGGTAAAAAGTCTCTGCAAATGCATTTTGCCGACGGATATAGGTAAATGAAATATTATATTGCCGGCGGAAATTCCGTCGGCAATGTATTTTTACGCGTCAATTTTTGGCACGCAAAATTGCACTTGCCGACGGAAAAGTGGTCGGCATTTTTTCCGATGGAGTTTTGCCGACAGAAATGGGTGCTATTGTCGACGGAACCGTCCGTCGGCAAAAGCACTATTTGTAGTAGTGTCTACGGCAACTTAAAAATTTATAAGAATATTTACAACATTAATTAGTTATTGAGACACATGTTTTTTGTTATGTTATAGAATTCACTAATTATCAAGAATGGAAAGTTTAAGGAACACAATAAATACTCTCTGTTTTTAAAATTGGGAACTCTCTCAATTTGTTATACAACTCTTATTTGAGAAAGAGTTGAAACTCTAGAAAATTGGAAGATTAGGAATAAGATAGGCCCCTTATTCGAGGAATGAATAAACTTCAGAATTTGCAAAAAATAAAAGAAATTGAACAAAGATAACTTATAATTGGATTAATATTTGTCTTCCCTTTCAATAACATAGATACATATATTCAAACCAATTTTTGTAACTAATTTATCTTTCCTATAATACTCACAGACTCCATTATCCTATCAACTAATACATGTAAATAAAGAAATTAAGTAAAACATGGATAACATTACATCATGCAACATGACAACATGATGAATGTGGTAAAATTGATTGACCAATAATATACTCTAGACAGGTGTCATGCACGTATCAATCTGCCTCTAGTTTGTGGCGGTTAGACAGAGTTACTGTTAGGATCATTGGTGTCGTGACTTGTACGCGGAGTGATGAATAAAACCAATAGATTTCAAGTTAAGAAATCCAGTAACAACTAACATGCATCTAGAAATCTTACAATCAATCGAGCAAACATAAACAAGCACAACACTAGAGTTACGTGGAAATCCAATTGGAAAAAACCATGATGGCGGAGGCAGATCGATTTTCACTATGAGAATGGTTCGAGTACATGGAAAATGGAATCAGAGATGACTTGCTACACCAGATTAGGAGTTTGATGATCCTCCAACAACAAGATTTTTCCTAAATCCGAAACCTTGAGGAGTATGGTGGCTAAACCTACCTGCAAACTTTGGTGGCTCTCTTTTCTCTCAAGATTTCAACAACATTAGGGTTGTAAACAACTTAGGTATTTACAGGAGAATATTAGGGCAAGCCTAAATGACTTAAGAATGCCCAAAGTACCCTAAATGAGAACTACTCGTGTCCAGATTTTGGTCGACTGTTTGGGGAACGGTCAATCGTTCTTCAGGTCCTAGTGAATTGTCATGCAACTATGGTCCACTTGCTTTCGGTCAGCGGTTGGCTAGACGGTGGACTGGGTCCAGATGACCAAATAGATTTTGGATATTCGTTCTCCATATTCCAGTAACTCTCAGTAAGACTTTGTTGGTTGGGTATTGGAGGACCGAATGTGGTTCGGTCATCTATTTTTGGGAGTCCAATAAATTTCCAGTCCGACTCTGATGGATGTGTTCGAGTCAACCGAATGAGATTCGATCGACGTTCCTATTGTTGTTATTCCAGACAATTTTCTAACAGTTACTGTGGGATCGTAATGACCCTTAATTATCTAATCAAATTACGCTTAATCCCTACTTAAACAAACAAGATGTGCAGCGAAAATAATTTAAACAAGTAGGGAAGAAACAAGCAAACCACAAATGACTTGGGGATTTATATAGAGGTTTGGTCACCCGCCTACGCTTTCTCTTGCAAGCTTCGCTCACGACTTCACTATCCGTTCCCCGTTCCTGGCTTGGAGACAACGCATTTACAATCTTCAAGTTAGCGAACAACTCTTGCCTAGCTTGGAATCCTCTTCTCACGATCCGAGAAGGATGTTTCAGGATTTCACCAGAGTTTTTACTCTTTTGAACAAAAGAACTTGAGTGGAACAACTAGGGGAGAGCAGAAATCGGTCCGGTTTTTTCACCGGACTGGTCGGTCGGGTTCCAGTCCGGACCCTGTTGAAAATTTGGTCTCGGTCCAGTCCGATTTATGTTTTTTTTAATTTTTGAGGTAAAAATTGATTTTGGACCGGATCGGACAGAATCCAACCAGTCTGGTCTGGTGTCCAGTTTGAACCAATTCAATCTAGTCCGGTCTTCAGTCTGGACCTTGGAAAAACATCTGGTCCGGTATGGACCAGATGCACACCCCTAGAAACAACACTCTCTAGCTTGAGCGCACTTTGAGTATAATGTAGAATTGATAAAAGATGTGGAAGTTTAGGCTTGGAGTGTATGTTTTGGAGCTTTGAGGATTGCGAGACTTCTCTCTAGTGTATGAGACAATTAGGAATGGGAGAAGTTTCTAAACAATGTGTTTGGTCCTCTATTTATAAGCTCCTAAAGTTTTCTAGTCCTTGAGGATGAATTAATTGATTTTTTATAGAACATACAAACAAAAATCAATGTTCGACAATTCTGTCAATCAACGGTCGACCGAAACAGGGAAGTCGGTCGACCGGCTCTAGGGCTGTCAATTTTTTACACAAAACACGATAACAGGACACGAAAACGACACGAACTTAGGGAATATAGATTGAGAATTTGAACACGATTAATAAATGGGTTGGATACGGCAACACAATTATTAAATGGGTTGGATATGGATTTCTGCTGCAAAAACGATTAACACGATTAAGACACGATAAAACATGATAAGTAATTAGGAAGACACTACGAATACGACACGATTAATACATGACTAATAACGTCAAGTCTACAAGTAATATATAAGTTATAAATTATAATAAACAAATTCTAATAACTGAATGACATTCTTATAATCGTGTGTTAAATGGTGTAAACGGTAGTCGTGTTAAACGTGTACACGAAGTAACTCGTTTAATAATCGGGTATAAACGGGTTGGATATGGGCTGAAATTTAGCAACACAATTATTAAATGGGTCGGATACGGCACGACACTTAGAGCTTATATATAGGACTTGACACGACACGACACGACACAATTTACAACCCTAACTGGCTCCTTAAGTATAAGGAGACGATTGAACAAGTCTAAGCATTGGTCGAACTCAATCGGTCTGTGTCTAAACCGTCCCATGTTTGGTCGACCAACTAGAGAGATTTGTATAGGGTAAAAATATGATCGGTCGAACAAAGGGTGTATCGACCGAAAACATGAACTTTTGGTGTTTCGAAAGGTTCATATTCGGTCGGCCGTTTCAAGGTCCAGGTCAACCGGAGATCAAAAGTTTTTAGGGGGTTAGATAAAAATATGAATACGACCGTTGGTATAATACGACAAGGTTAATAGTCATCCAAAAATACGGGATCGTTCGACCGAAAAGGTCCAATCGATCGACCGGAGGAGTTAGGTAAAATCATTGTATGATAACTGGTTGAAACGGTCGAACTAAGAATTGGGTTCGGTCGACCGTTGCTCACAGGTAGATTTTCCGAGCTAAGTTTGGGCGATATATTGAATGTCAATTGATGTGAAATTTTGTGTGTGACTTATAAAGTGAACCCGGTATATATGTGATTATGTTTTAACTCTTGTATGCTCAAGATTGCACAAGTTCTTACGACTCAAAATAAAGTCAAATTACATGTCTTCAAAAGCTTGATTACATGTCTTAACTTCAATTTCATTCTTACTTGAGTCTTGATTACCTATAGATGTTAGCACAATACAATATATTGTTTATGCATTATGTGTGCTTTACTATATTTGATTGTGATTAAGAATATGTCGATTAAATCATCAAAATACGGATTAAGGTCAAAAAAACAACAGTTACGACCTAACGAGGGAGTACTTCAAAACCATAGATGGTGGTATCTGTTGATTCGAACTTGGATGGAATGTCGTGGCCGAGTAGAATACAGGACATAATTATTGTTGCAATCATGCACCAGCAGGAATTCAAAGTCGAAACTTTTGAATAAAACAAAGCGATCAAACTCCAACAACATCTATCAGCATTTCATGAATTATTTCAAATAATTATTTCAAATAATTCATGCATATTACTGCAAAACTACCCAACGCAGTTGTCAATTAATCTCTCTTATGGAGACAAATATATGGAGGACTACTGTTTATTTCTTTTCTGATGACAGTAGTTCTCAGTAATTTGTTTAAGAATATTACATGAGGCTACGAACGAACGACACCTTTAAAAATATAATACCTCCAAACTTTGAAGTTCTCATTACTGATTATTGAAGAATTTTGGACTACACGGAAATTTGGATATAGATCAGCGGAGTGTGATCGTACATAAATAAGCTTGATTACAAAGAATATCCACTCCATTGGATTTACACGTAACATGGGTATCTTAGGATGTGACTGTTTTGCCTAATTTAATAATATATATGTTTTCCACTTACCAGTAATTTGCTTGTATCGTTGTAAAACAAACAAATCAAAGATTGGGAGAGAGAAAGATGTATGTATTTCTTTCTCTTGTCATCAAATATGTACAGTAGTCCCCTATATATAAGGTGAGGATGTAGTAAGAGTTACATTCAAAATAAATGGAATTACATCATATTAATAAGAGTAAAACCTACTTAAAATATTGGGAGTTAAGGAAGGTGAATCATCCACAAAACCATTGGAATTCTCAACACTCCCCCTTGGATGATCACCTTTATACGTTAGGGTTGTTGTCTCGTTAAAAACCTTACCAAGAAAAACCCGATGGGATAAAAACTTGGTGAAAGAAAGAAAAAATGCAGCGCGTATGATGCTCCCCCTCACTTCAACATATATTTTTCAAACGACGAACACTTATCTTGTGAACAAGTTGCTCAAAAACTGTTGTAGGCAATGACTTTGTGAATAAATCTGCTAAATTCTCGCTTGATTGGATCTGACGGATATCTATCTCACCATTCTTTTGTAAATCATGCGTCGAGAAAAACTTTGGTGAAATGTGTTTAGTCTTATCGTCTTTGATGTATCCTTCTTTTATTTGAGCAATGCATGCAATATTGTCTTCATATAAAATTGTCGGATGATCTTTGATTTTGTCGAGTCCACATTCTTCTTGTATGCTTTGGATCATTGATCTCAACCATACAGATTCTCGACTAGCCTCATATAATGCAATCAACTCTGCATGATTTGAAGACGTTGCTGTTAATGTTTGTTTCGTTGATCGCCATGAAATTGTCTGGCCACCATATGTAAACGCATATCCTGTTTGTGATTTAGCTTTATATGGATCTGACAAATATTCAGCATCGGCATATCCAATTAATTTGGGCTCCAAATTCTTTTGGAAAAATAACCACATATCACGCGTTCCACAAAGGTAACGAAATACATGTTTAATTCCGTTCAAATGTCTACGTGTTGGTTCAGAACTATATCTAGCCAATACATTTACTGAAAATGCAATATCAGATCTTGTATTATTAGTCAGGTACATTAAAGCCCCAATGACACTTAGATATGGTACTTCTGGACCAAGAATGTCTTCATCATTCTCTCGAGGACGGAAATGATCATTTTCAGCACTAAGAGAACGAACAACCATTGGAGAACTTAATGGATGAGCTTTATCCATATTAAAACGTTTTAATGTCTTCTCTATATAATTTGATTGATGAATGAAAACTCCATTTAGTAAGTGCTCGATCAGCAGGCCGAGACAAAATTTAGTTACACGAAGGTCTTTCATTTCGAATTCATTCTTCAAATATTTAGCAGTTCTTTCAATCTCTTCAGGGTTCCCAATGATATTCAAGTCATCAACATATACAACAATAATTACAAAGCCAGATGTTGATTTTCTAATAAAAACACATGGACTTATGAGATTATTTTTAAACCCTTCTTTGAGAAGACTTTCACTAAGACGATTGTACCACATTCGTCTGAATTGTTTTAATCTGTATAAAGACCTTTTCAATTTTATAGAATACATCTCTCGAGATTTTGTATTGCATGTGCTTGGTAGTTTTAATCCTTCAGGAATTTTCATGAAAATGTCGTAATCTAGTGATCCATATAGATAACCTGTAACGACATCTATAAGTCGCATTTCAAGTTTTTCTCCAATTGCAAGGCTAATAAAAAATCTAAGAGTTGTTGTATCCACTCCAGGTGAATACGTTTCTTCATAGTCAACTCCTGGTATTTGTGTAAAACTTTGTGCAACAAGTCTTGCCTTGTATCTTACAATTTTATTTTTCTCATTTCTTTTAATTACAAATATCCACATGTATCCTACTGCTTTTACATTATTTGGTGTCGGAAGTTTTGGATCGTGTAGGTTATGGGTCCACAATTATGGCTAATCCTAATTCTCTACTTGATTAAGAAATCAAATGCACAGCGGAATAAACAAACAAAAGTTAGGAGAAAGGAATAATGCAAACCACAAGAAGTCGGGTCCTAGTCCTCTCTTGCAAGATCCGCTCGGATCACCAAGCTCCGCTCACGACTTCACTAACCACTCCCCGTTCCGGGTCGGGAGAGAACGCCTTTACAAGTCTTCAAGCTCGCGAACAACCCTCGCCGAGCATGGCTCCTCCTCTCACAATCCGAGAGGATCACTTCGGGTTCTCACCGAAGTCTATACTAGATGTCTTGGGCTTTCACCAAGACCCTTGTTTTCTTTCACAAACAATGGGTGGAACAACACTCTCTAAACTTGAGCACACTTGAGTAGAATTTGGAATTGATTACTAAGTGTGGAAGGTTTTGGGTTTTTGAGTGTGTGGAGCTTCTCTCTAATGTTGGGGACAAATAGTAGTAATAGAGTTGTGTTAAAATGTGTTTTACAACTCTTTGTATTGGCATTAGAGAGAATAGATCCGTTGGGGTTGATTGAGTGAGTGTTGGTGTAGGATACACAAAACAGAAACTCGCAAGACCCAATTCTGAGTTAATTCGGTCAACCGGATCGGTCTGAACGGTCGACCGTTTGGCAGTTTTGAACTCAGTTCGGTCGACCGGTTAGGTAACGATCGACCGCCCAACGCTACGACTTAGGTACACTTAAGTGATCGGTCGAACTCCGAAAAGGGTTCGGTCGACCGATTTGCACCAGGCACTTTGGGGTTGACAAACAATGATCAATTCGGTCGACCGAGCTAAGGTCTAGCGGTCGACCGATTTTGTCCAGGAGGTTCGGGTTTGTCAAGAGACAGATATTTGGTCGACCGAACAAGGTCATCGGTCGACCGATACATGAAATGCATTTAGGGTATATTTGGTTGATACGAATACGACAGTTTGGTATAATACGACAAAATAAACGGTCGGAAAAATAAGTTCATACGGTCGACCGAAAGGGTATATACGGTCGACCGAAACCAGGCAGTTAAAACACAAACAGGATAATTGATCACTCGGTCGACCGAACGGTCTGTTACGGTCGACCGAATGTGGGCAGACTGTTAGGGTTCAGGTTTAGTGTTTTCCGGTCTAAATTTGGGTGATCTATTGAAGTCTAAATTATGTGAAATTTCGTGTGTGACTTCTATAAGGAACCTAGTGTGTGTTTAAGTTGATTTTAGCTCAAGTATGCTCAATTTACACAAGTTCCTAAGACTCAAAGAAAATACAAAATACATGTCTTCAAAAGAGCTTAATTACATGTCTTGACTTGATTTTCCTTTCTTCCTTGAGTCTTGATCACCTGTAGAGGTTAGCACAAAGCAATATATGTGCAATGCAACATGTGTGCTACTCTACATGATCATAATTAAGATTAGGTTGATTAAATCATCAAAACATAAATTAAGGCCAAAAAGCCAACAGGAACTACAGGTCCAAACACATGACGTTTTTCAAGTGAGTTCAGTTCTTCTTGAATTGCATTTTTCCATTGTGGCCAATCTCTTCTGTGTCGACACTCTTCAATTGATTTTGGCTCACAATATTGAACATATCATTTGCTATAGTGTATATGAAATTTTCATCAAAAATGGTTCTATTTCGGTTCCATCTTTTTCCATTGTGCACATAATTGATGGAGATCTCATCATCATTTTCATCGTCGGGTACATGTACCTCTTTCGGAAATTTGTCTTTGTCCATTTGTTGTTGTGTTATCACCTCTACAGGGGTTTCAATAACATCACCAACTGCGTTATTTTGCTCTTTCTTTTTCCGTGGATTTGCATCTTTGGAACCGATTGGTCTTCCACATTTTCGACGTATAATATATTCATTTGTAACTGTAACGTACCCGAAAACAGCGGAAAATTTAAACAATAATAAAGACCGTCAACGGTCAACACTGGGCACGTCACGGGAAACAAACCAACATATATAATATAAATATGATCCACGTGGAAGTCAAATATACAAACTGACTGTGATTACGACAAAAGCTATACAATATGTAATCACCTCAAAAGAAAGAGACTGATAACTACAGGATCTGATCTCGGGGGCACCGTCCTCGGTCACCACCTCAAACTCTAACCCTGCTCGCTACCTGAAATGCAAACAACAAACATGCCTGAGTTCCCTGCAGGAACCCCGTATACCAAACCTCCTAAAATACAAAAAGGAATTAAAGACAATGCAATGCTATGCACATGATCATCCGCCTCGGGCCCACAATAATGCCCTCACCGCCTCCGCGGCACTGAACCACTCCTGCCACTAGGGTCAAGTCAGTCCACCGCTGCCTCACAAGGGTCAGTCGACACCACTGCTCCCCAAAAAGTGCAGGAAGGAACCCCCGGTACACGCCGCACCCAAGGAGCGAGTCAGCCCGCGGAATACACAACTCGGGTCAGACGACAGCCACTGCTCCCCCAAGAGTCGCCTAACGCGCACCCTGCCGGAACATCCTCGGCCTACCGCTAAACCCTCGCAAACTGCCCAAGGTTTACGGTACACATCCCTCACACCCCGCTCGGTAAGAGAGGAAAATGGTAGTACAATAATACGCCTTCGTCGAAGGTGAAATCCGTAGCTCTCAAAGCCGGTAATCAACCGTCGCCTCGGAGCCGGTAGTCGACCTGACATCGACGGATCGCGTGTGGATAAATCCACCAACCTGCGGCAGATCGGTCGACCGCTACAAGCACACCGGTCGACCGGTCCCCCACACAGTACACAGTACTGTACAAACAAATCTACCGGTCGAACCACGCCAACCGAATTACCGACCAATCGGTCGAACAAAAGTCATCTAGCGGTCGACCGTTTGGAAGGTCTACGCTATACAATTTTATATCATATATATATCCGACCGGTCGAACCAAGGGGCCGTTCGACCGATAACAGGACTTTCAATATTTTGCCCAAGTCTCGTTCGGTCGACCGGAACTGAAATACAGTTCGACCGAACCAACACAAGCACTATACCGCTTAAATAAATGCTCAGTCGGTCGACCGAGAGTTAAAGAGCGGTCGACCGTTTTGATGGTCAAAGCTCCCAACCGACTTAGCATCGAATGGATCGGTCGAACAAGGTAAAGGACGTTCGACCGTTTAATAAGTCAAAATCCCCAACCGACCCATTCTCATCGTTATTCGGTCGACCGGCTGAGTGGTCCCGTTCGACCGATAACAGCATATCCCCTTTTTCCGCACAAATCTGGCATAACGGTCGACCGTCCTAAGACATCGTTCGACCGTTCGCGGGTAAACATCAATATAATAATAGGATCGGTCGACTGCCCACTGGCACCGGTCGACCGATCGTCGTCTTCAACCTCTGAATTGGTTGAATTCCGACGGGGAATTCGACACCAACGTCGATCCCCAACACTCACAAGGCACAAGTGAGTTATATTGAAGATTTGGCATACCTTTGGTCGAGTGAAGAAGCCTCCCGAGCTCCCTTCAACACCCCTTCTCTTCTTCTTCTTTTCTTCTTCTTCTTCTTCTTCTTTACTTCTTCTCTCCTCCTTCTTCTGCTCCGAATCACTCCTCTCACTCTCTGAATAATTCAACAACGAAGCAAAACGTTTTTAGCTTAATCTTATCTAACTATATATATACTTACTCTTAACTTAACACCTCTTGAACAACTTATCACCTCATGACACCTTTCCTTACCTTTTACCATTCTTATCTCAATTCTCATCCAAGATAAATACAAATAATTCACTTAACTATTCTCTTAACTTAATTAATCCTTCAAACACTTTAGTTTAACTTAAGCAAGGATTATGATTCTCACAATCCACCCTCCTTAAAGAAATTTCGTCCGCGAAATTCGAAACAACTGACTTACCGGAACAACTCTGGATACTGCTTCCTGACATCCTCCTCAATCTCCCAGGTAGCCTCTCTGACACTGTGATGCTGCCACCTGACCTTCACCATCGGAATTGCTCTCCTCCTGAGCTGATGTACCATCTGGTCCACAATCTCAACTGGTCTCTCATCTAATGACAAATCCTGCTGGATCTCCGGTACTGATATCTCTATCACATGAGCTGGATCGGCCACGTACTTCCTCAACATAGAAACATGGAAGACGTTGTGAAGTCCTGCAAACTGTGGCGGTAGTGCAATCCTATATGCCACCTCACCGACCCGATCCAATATCTCAAAGGGTCCGACATACCTCGGACTCAGCTTCCCCTTCTTCCCGAATCTCATCACCCCTCTAGAAGGCGAGATCTTCAGGAAGACATGATCTCCTACATCAAAAGTCAGCTCACGCCTCCGCGTATCAGCATAACTCTTCTGCCTGCTCTGCGCCGTAGCTAGTCGTCTCCGAATCACGTCGACCTTCTCTGAATACAACTGGATAATATCAGGTCCAACTAGCTGTCTCTCGCCCACATCACTCCAGCATACCGGCGATCTACACGGTCTCCCGTATAATGCCTCATATGGTGCCATCCCAATACTCGAGTGGTAGCTGTTGTTGTAGGCGAACTCTATCAACGACAAGTGCTCATCCCAATGCCCGGCCCAGTCCAGTGTACACGCTCTCAGCATGTCCTCCAATGTCTGTATCGTCCACTCTGACTGGCCATCAGTCTGTGGGTGGAAAGCTGTGCTAAACTTCAGACGTGTCCCCAGTGCTCTGTGTAGACTCTCCCAAAATCTCGAAGTGAATCTGGGATCTCTGTCTGAAATGATACTGACTGGTACGCCATGAAGTCTGACAATCTCCTCAATATATAACTTAGCTAGACCCTCCAGAGCAAGAGTGGTCTTAATAGCTAAGAAATGTGCCGACTTGGTCAGTCGATCGACTATAACCCAAATCGCATCATGGAATCTCCGTGTCTTCGGTAGCCCCGTAACAAAATCCATCGTCACGTGCTCCCACTTCCACTCGGGCAACTCAATCCTCTGCATCTGCCCTGCTGGTCTCTGGTGCTCGATCTTCACCTGCTGACAGACCAAACACCTCGACACAAAGTCTGCAACGTCCTTCTTCATACCTCGCCACCAGAAGTTCCGCTGCAGGTCTTTGTACATCTTGGTGCTCCCTGGATGAATGGAATATCTCGATCTGTGTGCCTCCTCCATGATATCATATCTCAAGTCCTCTGTCTTCGGCACCCAGATACGGTCTCTGAATCTCAGACCTCCGTCCACTCCAACTCTGAAGTCTGACCCATCTCTGGCAGCTAACTGTAACAAACTGCTCAACTCCTCATCTGTAGTCTGAGCATGAATCACTGCTGATACTGTCTGAGGCTCTACTCTCAATCCGGCAATCACTGCGCCCTCAGAGCTATCAGCAAATGGCCTCCACTCTGCCAAGGACTCTAGCAGTCTCCACTCCTGAATGCATAGGCCTGCTACTGATACCTCCACCTTCCGGCTCAAAGCATCTGCAACTGTGTTCGCCTTCCCCGGATGGTAAGAGATAGTGAAGTCATAGTCCTTAATGAACTCAAGCCATCTGCGCTGCCTCATGTTCAGCTCCTTCTGCGAGAACAGGTACTTCAGACTCTGATGATCTGTAAACACCTCGAACTGCTCGCCATAAAGATAGTGTCTCCAGGTCTTCAGTGCATGAACCACCGCTGCTAACTCCAAATCATGTGTCGGGTAATTCCTCTCATGGACCTTCAGCTGTCTGGATGCGTACGCGATCACCCTCCCGTGCTGCATAAGTACACATCCTAAGCCCACACCTGAAGCGTCGCTATAAATCACGAATCCACCCGTGTCACTCGGCAATGATAAAACTGGTGCTGTGGTCAACAGTCTCTTCAGCTCCTGAAAGCTGTCCTCGCACTTCTGCGACCAAACAAAAGTGACTCCCTTCTGCGTCAGAGCCGTCAGTGGTGCTGCCAATCTCGAGAAGTCTTTGATGAAGCGACGGTAATAACCCGCCAGTCCAACAAAGCTCCTAATCTCCGTCACGCTCGTAGGGGTCCTCCACTGTGTCACTGCCTCTACCTTCGCCGGATCTACTGATATCCCCTCTGCCGATACAATGTGTCCGAGGAATGCCACTCTGTCCAACCAAAACTCGCACTTTGAGAACTTAGCATATAACTGCTGAGCCCTCAATATGCTGAGTACAATCCTCAGATGCTCTCTGTGCTGCTCTACATCTGGCGAATAGATCAAAATGTCATCCACGAAGACAATCACAAATATATCAATATACTGCCTGAATGTCCGGTGCATCAGATCCATGAATGCTGCCGGAGCATTCGTCAATCCAAATGGCATCACCAAGAACTCATAGTGTCCATATCTCGTCCTGAAGGCTGTCTTCTGGATGTCCTCATCTCGAATCCTCAACTGGTGATATCCTGAACGCAGGTCAATCTTCGAGAAAACCTTCGCTGACTGCAGCTGGTCAAAGAGGTCCTCGATCCTAGGTAAGGGATACCTATTCTTTACTGTCACCTGGTTCAGCATCCTGTAGTCTATGCACATCCTCAAGGATCCGTCCTTCTTCTTCACAAACAAAACTGGTGCACCCCAAGGCGAGACACTCGGTCTGATAAATCCAGAGTCCATCAACTCCTGCAACTGCTTCTTCAACTCTGTCAACTCAGCAGGTGCCATCCGGTATGGAGCCTTCGACTGTGGTGTAGTGCCAGCTACCAACTCAATGCCGAACTCCAACTCCCGGTGTGGTGGTAAACCTGGAATCTCCGCTGGAAAAACATCTGCGAACTCCTGCACCACCTCAATGTCCTCTAGCCTCTGAGACTCTGCCTCCGCAACCACAAGTGTCGCCAGAAATGCTGCACAACCCTGCTGCAATAGTCTCTGAGCTCTCACAGCAGATACAATGATGCGACCCCCTCTGCTTTTGATCCCTCTAATCAGAATATCAGGCAAACCCATCCTCAGGATCAAAATCTTCTTCTCACGGCACAAGACTCGAACATCATATTGGGACAGCCAATCCATCCCAAGTATGACATCAAAGTCCTCCATCGGTAGCAAGACCAGGTCTGCCGGAAACTCCTGATCTCCCGAAACAACCGTGGCGCCGGGGACAAATCTCCCCACAGTGCCCACCAGACCCAGGGGTGTGCTGACCTCCAACGTGGCAGTCAACATCGCAAGGGTACAGCCCAACACTCCCGCAAATCGCTCTGAGATGAACGAGTGTGTCGCGCCACAATCAAATAACACCCTAGCTACTGAACCTGCGACAAGAAGTGTACCTTCCACGACAGCGCCTCCATCCCGAGCCTCCTCTGCCTGGATGGTGAAAACTCTGCCGGTGCGCTGCCCCTGCTGTGGTCTGAAAGGTGGTCTACCTCCGCCTCCACCTCTGCCTGGTGCTGGTAAACCCAGTGGTCTGCTCGGTCCAGCTCCTCGGCTCGGACAGCTCCTAATAAAGTGACCCAGCTGGCCACACCCATGACATGCTCCGGGGGTGAAGCACGGCCCGGAGTGAAACCTCCTACAAGTACCACAAGGCTCAGGTCGTGGTACTGCAGCTCCTGCTCCCTCGAACCGGGGCCTCTTGCCCGGATTCCCTCCAGTCTGACCTCCTGGCCTCCCAGAGAACCTACCCGATGGCCTCCTCTCATCCTGGTAGTTCTCTCTGTAGTCACGATCAAGAACAGTAGCACTCTTCACAGCATCAGCTAATGTGCGTGGCATATGTGTCAGCACCTTCGTCCTCAACTGCTTCCGGAGCCCTCGGACGAACTTCCCTGCTCTCTGCTCCTGTGTGATATACATCTCGGGACAGTAACGCTCTAGGGCGTTGAACTTCCCGATGTAGCCTGCCAAGGTCATGTCTCCCTGCTGAAGACTCAGAAACTCCTCCCTCTTCTCGTCCTGGACATGCTGCGGAAAATACTGCTCGTTGAACTCGCCAACGAACTCCTCCCAGGCTATATCATCTCTGTCCGCAAACACTACTGCAGATGTGGACCTCCACCAGTTGGACGCAGCACCGCCCAAAACATAAGTAGCCAGGCCCACTCTCGCCTCTGGAGGACAACCAATCGCACTGAAGATCTTCTGCAAAGTGAAGATCCACTCCTCCGCAGCCTCTGCGTCGTACTGCCCCAGAAAGGTAGGCGGATGCTGGCGCATAAACCGGTCATGCATAGCGCCAGTCCCCGTCTGCCCAGTCTGTGCCGTCTGCTGCTGTAGCATCTCTGTCAGACGTCCGACCGTATCGAACAACGTCCGACGCTCATCCTCCCAAGCCTCATCCCTCGCAGTCTCACTCTCACCGCGAGTATGGGCAACCGCCTTCTCCCGCCTAGGAGGCATCTGCCAAAGGAAACAAGACAATATCAATATAATCTGTGCATGCATGATCCTCTAGACCTAACTCCTAACTCAAAGGTGGTTTCTTTGGACAAGTACGCCGAGATCAACGCTCTGATACCAAATTGTAACGTACCCGAAAACAGCGGAAAATTTAAACAATAATAAAGACCGTCAACGGTCAACACTGGGTACGTCACGGGAAACAAACCAACATATATAATATAAATATGATCCACGTGGAAGTCAAATATATAAACTGACTGTGATTACGACAAAAGCTATACAATATGTAATCACCTCAAAAGAAAGAGACTGATAACTACAGGATCTGATCTCGGGGGCACCGTCCTCGGTCACCACCTCAAACTCTAACCCTGCTCGCTACCTGAAATGCAAACAACAAACATGCCTGAGTTCCCTGCAGGAACCCCGTATACCAAACCTCCTAAAATACAAAAAGGAATTAAAGACAATGCAATGCTATGCACATGATCATCCGCCTCGGGCCCACAATAATGCCCTCACCGCCTCCGCGGCACTGAACCACTCCTGCCACTAGGGTCAAGTCAGTCCACCGCTGCCTCACAAGGGTCAGTCGACACCACTGCTCCCCAAAAAGTGCAGGAAGGAACCCCCGGTACACGCCGCACCCAAGGAGCGAGTCAGCCCGCGGAATACACAACTCGGGTCAGACGACAGCCACTGCTCCCCCAAGAGTCGCCTAACGCGCACCCTGCCGGAACATCCTCGGCCTACCGCTAAACCCTCGCAAACTGCCCAAGGTTTACGGTACACATCCCTCACACCCCGCTCGGTAAGAGAGGAAAATGGTAGTACAATAATACGCCTTCGTCGAAGGTGAAATCCGTAGCTCTCAAAGCCGGTAATCAACCATCGCCTCGGAGCCGGTAGTCGACCTGACATCGACGGATCGCGTGTGGATAAATCCACCAACCTGCGGCAGATCGGTCGACCGCTACAAGCACACCGGTCGACCGGTCCCCCACACAGTACACAGTACTGTACAAACAAATCTACCGGTCGAACCACGCCAACCGAATTACCGACCAATCGGTCGAACAAAAGTCATCTAGCGGTCGACCGTTTGGAAGGTCTACGCTATACAATTTTATATCATATATATATCCGACCGGTCGAACCAAGGGGTCGTTCGACCGATAACAGGACTTTCAATATTTTGCCCAAGTCTCGTTCGGTCGACCGGAACTGAAATACAGTTCGACCGAACCAACACAAGCACTATACCGCTTAAATAAATGCTCAGTCGGTCGACCGAGAGTTAAAGAGCGGTCGACCGTTTTGATGGTCAAAGCTCCCAACCGACTTAGCATCGAATGGATCGGTCGAACAAGGTAAAGGACGTTCGACCGTTTAATAAGTCAAAATCCCCAACCGACCCATTCTCATCGTTATTCGGTCGACCGGCTGAGTGGTCCCGTTCGACCGATAACAGCATATCCCCTTTTTCCCGCACAAATATGGCATAACGGTCGACCGTCCTAAGACATCGTTCGACCGTTCGCGGGTAAACATCAATATAATAATAGGATCGGTCGACTGCCCACAGGCACCGGTCGACCGATCGTCGTCTTCAACCTCTGAATTGGTTGAATTCCGACGGGGAATTCGACACCAACGTCGATCCCCAACACTCACAAGGCACAAGTGAGTTATATTGAAGATTTGGCATACCTTTGGTCGAGTGAAGAAGCCTCCCGAGCTCCCTTCAACACCCCTTCTCTTCTTCTTCTCTTCTTCTTCTTCTTCTTCTTCTTTACTTCTTCTCTCCTCCTTCTTCTGCTCCGAATCACTCCTCTCACTCTCTGAATAATTCAACAACGAAGCAAAACGTTTTTAGCTTAATCTTATCTAACTATATATATACTTACTCTTAACTTAACACCTCTTGAACAACTTATCACCTCATGACACCTTTCCTTACCTTTTACCATTCTTATCTCAATTCTCATCCAAGATAAATACAAATAATTCACTTAACTATTCTCTTAACTTAATTAATCCTTCAAACACTTTAGTTTAACTTAAGCAAGGATTATGATTCTCACAGTAACATTACGAATATCAATCCGAGCAGGTGCATTTTGAGCTGGTATATGCGACTTTGTGACTCTTTTAGTATCAGTGAATGCATCAGGCAACTCATTTGCAATTCTTTGTAAATGTATAATCTTTTGAACTTCAAGTTCACATTGACTTGTTCGAGGGTTTGGAATTGATGATGCATTCCAAGTCACTTCTTTGTTTTCTAATTTTTGTTTTTCTACCCCTAAGATTGGGAATTCATTCTCATTAAATTGACAATCAGCAAATCGTGCTGTGAAAATATCGCCGGTTAACTAGTCTAAATATTTTATGATTGATGGAGATTCAAAGCCAACATATATTCTCAATCTTCTTTGAGGTCCCATCTTTGTACGTTGTGGTGGTGCAATTGGCACATAAACGGTACAACCAAAAACCTTTAGATGAGACAGATTTGGTTCTCTACAGGAGACCAATTGTAAAGGGGAGTATTTATGATAAGTAGTTGGTCTTATTCTTATAAGTGCAGCAGCATGTAAAATGACATGTCCCCAGGCAGATGATGGTAATTTAGATCTCATTACCAATGGTCTAGAAATTAATTGTAATCTCTTAATTAAGGATTCAGCTAGACCATTTTGTGTATGGACATGAGCTACAGGATGCTCAATTGTGATCCCAACAAACATGCAATAATCGTTAAACGTTTGGGATGTAAATTCTCCAGTATTGTCAAGTCGAATTTTCTTAATTGGATAATCTGGGGAATGTGCTCTCAATTTGATTAATTCTGCTAGAAGTCTAGCAAATGCGACATTTCGAGTTGATAAAAGGCTAACGTGTTACCATCAGGTTGATGCATCTATCAATACCATAAAATAACGAAATGGTCCACACGGAGGAGTAATGGGTCCACAAATATCTCCTTGGATTCGCTTTAAAAATGTAGGCATTTCATTTTCAATTTTATTTGTGGAAGGCCTTATTATCATTTTTCCAAGGGAGCATGCTGCACATGAAAAATTCTTTGATGAATGAATCTTCAAGTTCCTCATTGTGTGCCCACTTGAATTTTCAATAATTCTTCGTATCATTATGGCACCTGGGTGACCCAATCTGTCATGCCAAGTTTCAAAATTTGGATCGACTAACTTCTGGTTAGTGATCATATTTGATTCAATAGGATTTATGAATGTGCTATATAACCCAGAAGAGAGAGCTTGCATTTTTTCCAACACAATTTTCTGGCAAGACACATTAGATGTAATGTGGAGATATTCAATATTATCTTCGTTCACTGTCTCAATGTGATAACCATTAAGACGTATATCCTTAAAACTAAGTAGATTTCTTATGGATCTACTAGAGTATAGAGCATCACTTATTATTAATTTTGTATTGCTAGATAACAAAACACAAGTTCTTCCGGAGCCTTCAATCAAATTGTTAGTGCCAGAAATTGTGTTAACATTTGTTTTTGCTAAACGTAATTGGGAAAAGTATTTTGTACTTTTCAAGATGGTGTTTGTTGTTCCACTGTCTACTAGACATTGGTCTCCATCATTTGGTATAGCATTAGTCATATCTTTGTCTTTCTACATGAAACAAAAGAAAAATAAATAAATTTGATTTTATCGTAGCAGTATATTATATAAGAGTTAGAGTTAAAAGACTTAAATATTGATAAAGTCAAAAACAAATATTCAAGGTTCAAGCATTACATATATAGGAAGATAAAAGACCAAAATTCTAGGCGAACGAAAATCAAACAATAAAAAAACTACATATTATGGTGGACATTTCCATTATCGGTAAATATTTCGGTATTTTCATCATTTAAAAGAAAATCAGAAACATCCAAGTGTGTATCCATGAGCATTCCATGTTGATTATTCTCAATAAAGTTTATTTCAGCACTTTCTCTCTTCTTGAGTGATGCTTGATAAAGCTCAACAAGATGTTTGGGTGTAAGACATACGTGACCAATGATTTGTCATGCCACATTTGAAGCAAGCATTTTCAGATTTCCTTGGAGGATGGTGCATTCCATTTCCCTTAGCATTTCTCCCATTATTATTTTCTTTGAAATCATGACCACCACGATTATTACGACCACGTCCACGACCACTTCCTTGGTGTTGCCCACGTCCACGTTTGTGGTTAAACGATGTCGCATTCGCTTCAGGGAATGACTCACGTTTGTGTCCATGATTAACCTCATTCACTTCGGGGAATGGAACAGAACCGGTTGGTCTAGATTGATGATTTTTCATCAAGAGTTTATTGTTTTGCTCGATAACTAAAAGGCATGATATTAGTTCAGAATATCTCTTAAAACCACGCTCTCGATATTGTTGTTGCAGGAGCATATTCGAGGCATGAAATGTAGAGAATGTTTTCTCTAACATATCATTATCATTAATTGTTTCTCCACATAATTTAAGTTCGGATGTGATCTGAAATATTGTTGAATTATACTCGCTTACAGATTTAAAATCTTGTAATCTCAAATGTATCCATTCATAGCGAGTTTTTGGGAGAATCACTTGTTTTTGGTGGTCATACATTTCTATCAAATTTTTCCATAGTTATAATGGATCTTTCACCGTTAAATATTCAGCTTTTAGGCCCTCATGAAGGTGATGTCTGAGAAAAATCATTGCTTTGGCACGCTCCTGCGGTGAGGCTTTATTTGCTTCTTTGATTGTTTCTCCAAGATTGTTTGTTGTGAGATGAATCTCAGCATCGAGGCTCCAAGGGAGATAATTCTTTCTCGAAATATCAAGGGTAACAAATTCAAGCTTGGTAAGGTTTGTCATGCAAGTAACTACAATGAGATGTATCGAGATGTGAAACACCGAAAATAATAAAAACAATAATAAGCTAGATTAAATATTGAAAGGAAAAAGAAAAGGTAAAGTACAATGATCTGGATCCAGGAGCTCAACGATGACTAAAAAAACAATTTAAGAACAAGCCAACTAATTTATTTACTACGAATCTTCTATGATAAATGGAATCTTGACTAAAATTTACAAGTTGAACGTCATGAACCAACACATAACATGGATCTATTAAGCAAGCAACCTTCTGCAATATACAACTATCTTGAAACAAAAAGAAAATATCATTAGTATTTCTGTTGTATAACTCTATGCATTAAGAATTATTTGCTGAGCAATAAATTTTGTGAAATCCTAAGTGTGGATCAAGATGCTGACGTACATCCACTTAAGCATATATGCGGTATCCTTCAACTTCTTAGATATTAGAGTAGCTACCAGTACAATGAAGCTACTTCGTTCTAGCATCTTGGAGTAAGATGGTTCAATAGTAAAAATCTGAAGTTCCAAATCAATTGGAACGCATAAAATATAATACATGCAACCTTTTCGGAGGTAAAAATATAATAAATGCTTATTATTATTATCATTTCACGTACATTTAAATCCCTCGATTGATTGAACATGGTTTCTTTATTAATAATGCAAGATGAAATCACCTTTCTAACCTCTCATTTTTTATGATAAAAACAAATAATTTTTGACAAGTAAACGAGAGAAATTATGTATATGGCCGTGCAAATCACACATGGATTTGTTACCTGGAGGCTTGAGTGACACCAAATGTTTCGGTAGAATCTCTCGTGCTGATAACGTGTTGTGAAACAAACAAATTAACCAAAGATGAAAGATTGGGGGAGGGAGAGAGGTATGTATTTCTTTCTCTTGTCACCTAATATGTACAATAGTCTCCTATATACAGGGTGAGGATGTAGTAGGAGTTACAACCAAAATAAATAGAATTACATCATATTAATAAGAGTAAAACCTACTTAAAATATTGAAGGTTAAGGAATGTGAATCATCCACAAAGCCTTTGGAATTCTCAACAGTTATGATATTTTGTAATTTCCCATCTATGAAAAACAATAAATATGTTGTATTAATAAGCTGAAATTGAATTTTACAAACATTAATGTGAATCTCTTAAAGGGAATAAAGGGTGGTGACGCAAGCCAAATATTTGCAAAATTAAAGATATACGTGTATGGGAAAAAAAGAAAAATCCACTAACTTGGAACTTTGTAACGATAAGTGTCACGCCCCTAACCCTCCATAGGGTTACTGTGGTGTTGGTGTGGTGTGGTGTGAGGGGTAGGGTGGTTGGATGGGATTTGGTTGGAAGAAAACCAACGTTTTCTTCTTTCATTTTTTTCTACTTTTCCATTTCTACTCCTCACTCCATCTCCAACTCACCTCTTCTTCTCCTGAGTTTTCACGTCCACCGTCGAGTGGAGCTCCGGCCGGCAACAACAAGGAGGTGGACGATAAGCAAAGAGGTGGAGGAGAAACGCGGCGTGCGCAAGGCTCAGGCGGTTGCTGAGGTGGGCGCGTGAGGTGGATCTCCAACTTTCTCCGGAGATCGCAAACTTGAGGTATGTCAGTTCTTAGTTTGATTTTGTCGCACACCCATGTCGTGGTAGGGTTGTGGTCGGTTGCGGGAGATCGGAGACCTCACCGACGATGAGAAACAACGTAAAATCATCGACAGACGCGGGGTTGTTGTCGACCAACGGTTGACCGGTGCCTCAAGGCGGTTGATCGGTTTTACTGTTTTGTCCGACTTTAACCAACACCGGTCGAACGATGTCATGCGACGGTCGAACGATGATGTGCGGCGGTTGACCGGTTGCATGTGTGCTGCTGGGTCGGAGGCTTTCCTGTTGGTTTTCAGTCAACCGTTCCTAGTTTTTGGTTCGACCGGAATTTAAGTGAACTTGATTATTGTTGCATGTTGTTTGGCCGATTATGCATATTGTTCGACCGTTATATGACTTAGACTATTAGGTTGACCATGGTAGCTTTCGGTCGATCTGGAACCCTGAGTCAGTCGACCGAATAAACTTGTGTGATTTTGACCATACTCCGGCTTTTGACCCCGTATTCTGTAGACCAGTTTTAGATTGTTCTCCGATCGTTTGGACTAAAGTGATGCGCAAAGAGTTCGACCATTGCAGACTTTCGGTCGACCGAACCTATTGGGAATGGTCAACCGGTTAGGCTTTTTCGGTCAATCGTTTATGCGCAAAACTGAATTCCTGGTCCTTGTGTTGTGTCAACTCTGTCCACGGAAACTCATGTCCTCGCTTAGAGCATGA
Organism: Triglochin maritima; assembly: GCA_963682175.1. Taxonomy (NCBI): domain Eukaryota; kingdom Viridiplantae; phylum Streptophyta; class Magnoliopsida; order Alismatales; family Juncaginaceae; genus Triglochin; species Triglochin maritima. The sequence goes on along the minus strand of OY821782.1, from coordinate 6,084,769 downwards.
GCCGAGAGGTGATGGGTACGTTGCTCGTACCTGCCCAGGGACCGTCGTGTGGAAGAGTGTGGACACTTGGGTCGTGCCACCTTCGTTGATGGACAGTGGTGTGACGTGTTGTTGCTAGACTCTCTGTAGAGTAGCAGACCTGAGGGATCGCAAATCCCAATGCATGTTGATGCATGGCTCGTGGAGCATGATGACCCTGTAGACTACGGTCTGGATCCGTCCGATGTTGTGTTGGCGTATGTTGTACAGTCGAGGTTGTGCCAGCGATGCCACCGAGGTTTTTGCCGACGATGTTCCGACTTGTGGTTGTGTCGTCCAATGTTGTGCCGGATGTATGTTGTATCGTCGATGTTGTGTCTGCGATGTCGTCGATGTTGTTCCGGCTATGATTCCTCGATTGGGTACCTGTCGGGGAATGTTTGGACCAACCGGGCTATGGATCCGTTGTAGTGGTGTAGACCACAGGGTTACATTGCGCAGAAGTGCATACGCTCCTCACCGATCCCATTGGCTCGAGTAGTCGTGTGTGGGGGTGCGTCGCGTACTGTCTGCAAGACCGTATGTGCCTACGGTAGGTTTCCGATGGAGACTCGTTGTTCTTGCTGGACTGAGGTCGTGTTTTACCCCTTGGAGGAGATTTGTTGCATTCCAGTTGTTGATATGCCATGCTACTAATATGTTAGGTTCATTTACCGTACTGTTGCATTCATATAAGCGAGTTTGTCATACGGGGTTTCCTAATGGGAAACTCAGGCATTGTTGTTTGATTCATGTTTCAGGACCGCAGTAGGTTTTGTCGGGTGATGACAACATGCGCACACATTTTGGGGTCAAGATCCTTTTCGGACTCTTCGAGGTCGTCATGATTACCTGTATTCATTTGTTTGTATTGATGTAATCGTGTCTTTTGACAAACTCTGTTGTATTTGGTGCACTGACTAGTTATATTTATGAGTAACATGTCCATTTGGTTGTTATCTTGAGATCTCTTTATTGTTTAAAATTTTAAATTTTCTGCTGTTTCGGGAAGTTACAATAAGTCGTCGTTGGAGGGGGAAAATTCTGTCGAAGTCATCTTCGTGTCCTAGTCTCCGTCAAAAGAAAAGGGAAGGACCAGTAGAAACTAAGATGTTGGAATTTTCCACTCAATTATTGAAATGGGACCAGCGTTTAATTTTTTTAATATACAACTATATCTGACCTTTCACCGTCTATGTATAGCCCTTAAATGTTCTTGCGTGGGGACTTATATCTCATTGTAGTAGTTTGTTGAGTATATCTCACTGTAGTACTTGTTGAGTTTTTTTGTCATTTTTAATGTAAAATGTTACTTATACTTGTGGTTTAAAAGGAAAATGATAAAAATGTAACAACAAACCTTAAGAGTTAAATTTAACTTGAGTTTTTATTCAAGTTTAGTCTTTAGTTGCAAATGCAGATGTGTGAGTAACGATGGCCCATTTGTTTTCGCTAAGGCACAGATATATAACTTTTCTTCAGTGTATCAAACCGACATCTAATTGCAATTAAAGACCAAACTCGAATAGCAAGCACTAATGCATTATGCATCAGTAGCAAACAAGTTTAAATGCGACAGCGGTAACATTGGAGCATTCACATTGAAAAGGAGTGGGCGAGGTTGGGTTGGAGTTTCCAAACACACTAGTCTAAGATGTGGAATTGTATGGATGCAGATAGCACACCAGAAGGATGGTGGGAAGGCATCATAATTGAAATAAATATTATTTCATAGCAAGAAATTAGAGAAAACCGTTTGAAATTGAGACGTTAATATCAATATATGAGAAATATGTCATTTGAAAAAGAAAAAAAAATCTTTTGAATTATTTTTCTTTTTTTTGATAAACTCTTTTGACTCATATGGGAAGAAGAAAAAAATATAATAGGATGAAGACACGTGTTTGGATTTTTCCATCCTACTTACGGTATAAACAACGGAATACAATTTTCAACATCTCTGAAGTTAATAGTTAGGAAAATGTCTGACATTGTTTTGTCTGATATGGCATCTAAATTCAAAGCTAGATGACCATCCGGATCCTTCCCTAATGACTACTGAGGACAACTCCACGTTGCGACAAATATAATAAATCCACTTATCCAAAGAATACCATTTTAGTAATGTAATAATCATTACTTCGGTGACTAGTAAACCTCCAATCAGGAGACGGCATATTAGTCGTTCTATACTTTTCCAAAGTAACATTGCTTGGTTGATTTTATAGGTAGACGATGGAACCATTAAATAATTATTATAATTATAAATTATAACAAGAAAGCAATTCAAAGACTAATCTAACATGTCAAAGGCATTTACCTAATCTCCTTAACATGAACAAGCCTTGTTTGGAAAACAAAACTATGATATTCAAAAATTGCCAATGTCTTCACAAACCAAGGTAAGTAAAGAAAATTATGCCAAGAAGATTCTCAGTTAGGAAAAAAGTGGTGCAATTGCAATACCACACTATAAGAAATTTAAACTGAACTTTCAATTGTTATTAGTCTTTACAACGGTCATGTTTGTGCGTTGCTAGGTCATGACATCTTCTAAATTAATCCTTCTGAAGAACGGTTGAATCTCAGTGGATTTTGACTGAAAGATTGCTTACCACTTGCAAGTTACAATACTCAATTGCTTGTTTGAAATCGTTTATAAAATATTTTATTTATTGTCTGCGAAGTATCGTAATGTATAGCTTATGTGTTAACATTTGCCTTGTATAATAAATAAAATCTATTAAAGCTTCAAAAAAATCATGACATCTTAATTTACATGCATAATTGTTCATAGCCGAACTAGATACGATTAGTGGATAATGATTTAAGCCCCATCCAAGTTCACATACTTTTGGGCCTATCAAGAATCCAAATTCTCAATAAACACACACCAACCAAAAAGTAGGTCCCACCAAATCTATTTCCTATCCGTGTTTACACATTACACCCTCCACTGCAACAAATCCAACCAAACCATTCTGTCTATGTTCCAACAATGTTCTCCATTGCACGCTTGAACCCCAAATCATTCCCAAACCTCCAATCTCACTACTCTCAATATCCCACAACCTTTGCTTGCTTGGCCGAAAACTCTCCATCGTCGTTGTCGTCATCCTCTTCTTCTGGACCTAGTCGAACAAAACGCTTAGTCCTAAACCCAGAAGGCCGGACCAAACTCAACTCGAAACCTGATCGAGAATTCTACTCGTTTCCTCGTTTCGTTACTCACGTTGACGACAGTTTCATCTCGGTCTTAACTGACTTGTATAGGTTAGTACACTATTTTTACTACTAGAAGACTAGAAAATATAGATTCAAATTATCAAACTTTAGGCAAATTATTATCCCACACTTGAAGCTACAACGTTTTTAGACAAAGTGGATTCAGAATTACCCTCGTTGATCTTGCAAGTGATCTTCTTTTCTTATATACCATTTGGCTATTTCCCTCGAGATTTTTGTTCCACAATTCAAATAAGTTAGCTTGTGACCTATAAGCTCGTAAACACAAACATAAGCACTAACTTCTCATGGACCACAGGGAGAGACTCAAACCAGGATGGGAGGTGTTGGACTTGATGAGCTCATGGGTGAGCCACCTTCCGCCAGAATTCAAATTCAAAAAGGTCATCGGGCACGGAATGAACGCAATGGAGCTCTCCCGTAACACACGCCTCGACCACTTCTTTGTGAAAGACCTCAACAAAGACCACAAGCTCCAAATGGAGGATTGTAGCTTCGATGCTGTGATTTGCACTGTAAGCGTTCAATACTTGCAATTCCCTGAAGAGGTGTTTGCCGATGTTCTTCGAGTGCTTCGACCAGGCGGTGTCTTTATTGTGAGCTCTAGTAACCGTATGTTCCACGAGAAAAGCAATTGGAGTGTGGCGAGATGGCACACCTTATAGTAGGACCAGATTGGTGGTTGAGTACTTTCAAAGTGTAGAGGGTTTTACTGAGCCCGAGGTCGTCAAAAAGAGTAACACTACAAGGGACGACGAATCATTGTTCAGTGGTGTCATGAATTTGCTAGGTTTGTCCAATACCGATCCATTCTATGCAGTAATTGCTTATAGAAACTTCAAACCAATATGAAATATATGTAAAGGTACAATTGAGGTAAAAAAAAAATCCCAAGACAATAATTATTTATGAAATATAAGCGGGCATTACATGGCCTTTTCATTCTACAAAATCATCTCACAATGTTTCTTTGAGAATAAGCATATTCAAACTAAGCTGCTGAAGTATCTCCAAATGAAGATTAAACGTGAATGAATCATTTGCATGCACATTGGAAGTAAGTTGTTGAACTTTGCATTTATTAGAAACGAACAACTTTCTGACAGAAGCAAAGCATGATTTCTCCTACGGATGTAACGAACTTCCTCAGCCAATTTATTGTACAAGTTACTGATACGATTTGCAGAGAGAGCCTGATCTGCCCACAGCGACGACAAATTTAACGCTGAAACCAGCACACTATTAAGAATCATTTGTCCAGTCTCATGCAAATCTAATGCATGATGAGGTCGAACGCATTCGTGAGAGGAAGATATGATGCATTCTCAATGTCCAACAAGCTATTGGTTCCAGTCATCTCTTCTTTGATTGGTTATTTACATTCATCACGGCTTCAACGTAGGTGTATAATCTCCAAAGTACGATATCATCCTACAGGAGCAATATATTAGGCAAAGCGAAATCCAATTGGGCGAATAATTATTGCACAGGCTAGAGGTTTACCTTATCGTCCAAATTAACGTCTACTTTGTTGCATGGGAGTCCAGCATCAGGAGTTCTTCTCTGCATAATTTCAACAACACGGTCGATTGCCCTCGGTGGTAGTTTTGCGATTCTCTGTCCCAGCAATTCTTTTTCAGAATCCATCATAGGTCTGCAAAACTAGATATCATTAATAAGAAACCAGTTAACATTAGAAACTAAAGTATTTGAAATTGCTGATAACAGAAAAACAAATTTCTCAGAAACAAAATTGAAAGACATCTTTAACAAGCTGCAAACTGTTCAACAAAGCCTTTGATTTAGAATTAGCTTGGGTACACAATCACCTCCTTCCACTTGAAAGAAGAAAAAAAGAACCAAAGATTTTAATATCAATGTATTGTGTTCGAATGATGCAAGTCAGAGAAACCAAGAAAATAAGATACATAAAAGACATGTTCCAACGATGTCAAGAATAAAATTCATCCTCACAACAAAAACAAAAACACCCCATTGTTTCAGGCTATTTTTTCTATTTTTAAAAAGAATATATCAAAAAATGTCTTCGCATTGAACCCTGTAGCTTGAATTAGTTGCTGCAGTATTTTTTGATATATCATTTACATATTATTATGAGGGTGCTATGTCTATGTGTCAAGGAAATGGAGTACCGAAGCAATAAAAAAATAAACTATGAATTTATTATGAATCTTTCCCCCCATGTAGCATCTGCCTCCCAAACAAAGTTCATAAGCAGGTATAATAATTTGATACAATGGGTACAACAGCAGAATACAGAATCACTACAACAACAAAATCTTTAATCACAAACTAGTTGGGCAATACAGAATCACTATATTACAAAAATGTGACAACCTACAGAAGCACTGTAGAGCCTTGCGTACCTGCATTTCAACACAACTGTGTCTATGAAATCCTCCAAATTTCGCTCCATCACTGCAAGCTAAAAAAAATGATTTTTTTCATTTCTATGCAATAAAATTAATACTTATCAAGAATAGGAATGATTTTTTCATTTCTATGCAATAAAATTAAGACCTATCAAGAATAGGAATGACTCTAATAGCAGGGTATCCCATCAAAGGGTTACAAAAGTACCTTTACAGATATTTCATCTGAACGTTCTTCAATGATCTCTTTGGGTCGTTCACCATATTGCATGAGATCTTGAATGTCATCATATATCTGGAAGAAAAGGATATGATGCTTGAAATAACAGATAAATATAAGAGAATAGCCTAGATTTACAGCAAGTATAGCATTCGAGATATGGTTATGACAAGGGAATTTTGCTCTTTGCTAGTAGCTGGAAAGGCATTCAACCAATATTGAAGGCTAACCGTTCCAGCCCAAAAGTGGATAAAATGCCAGCCAATTACAAGGATGAACTCTATTGGTTGAATGGTTCAACCATATCCTTTAGACAACCTTTGCATGTATGTTGCTAGAATTAGAAGATTTAGATACCCCCTATCGAGTTTAAAACGTTTATTACTATGGAAACTCATGATATTGTCCACAATGATTCATCGGAGTTAGACATTGTAGATCTTACAGATTCCAATCCATGTGCTATCAATCATGATCATTGGCTACAAAGTAATGCAAATATCTACATGGAGAAAATGGCCAAAGAAATATCAACAACAAAAGCAGGACTTAACATATTTAGGATGATGCAGAAGTTTTAATACTTCTTATAACCTGAAATCGCATAAATAATACAATTGATACCTTATCAGTCTCCTTGTTTAACAGAAATAAACTTTGGTCAATAACCCCCTTAAGTCTTTCTCTTTGGACATCAGAGAGACCAGAAATCATTCCATTACTAAAGGGCAATGAAGAAATATGATCATTTTCGAATGAATTGGTGTCCGAGAACGGTAGGAGAAGATCATTGGAATCAGAGAGTAACTTTAAAATCAAATGCTTATGGTATCCCAGATATTGTGGAGTTAAATCAATCTTCTTCGCTTCAGCAACCACACTGTTTGTTGCTTTTGACATGTTCAGTAACACTGCAAATGTTGCAAAAGACATTTGTAATTTATACACTTTTAAAGTTTAAGAACATAGTATAAATGCCACAAAAGAATGATATTCATTGATATTAAAAGAGCATATTTACCCATCAACTATATCAATTAGACCAAGTCCCCTCAACGAAATAAGTAACGAACAAAAGTACAAAAGAAGATGAGGACAACAGGTATTGCAAGAATACAAGATATGGCAACATGATACTCTAATTATCAGCGGGTTTAAGAAATGGTGTTCGGTAGGGGAGAGAAACTTCCGGCCCGGTCCGTGTTTTTGGAATGGTCCGGGTTCGAAGCAAATTCGGGTTCGGTCCAAATCGGATCCAACCGGTCCAATCTTCAGTCCTCTCCCCGGCAGTGGACCGGGTCTGGCCCGATCCAAAAATCCTGACCGGATCGAATTTTCAATACAAATAAGCTTGATCTAGACTGAACCGGACCGTCCGCTCTTCGGTGAATCCGGGTTCGGTCCAAATCGGATCCAGCCGGTCTGATCTTCAATCCTCTCCCCGGCGACAGACCGGGTCCGGTCCGATCCAAAAACCTGGACCAGATCGAATTTTCAATACAAATAAGCTTGCTCTAGACTGAACCGGACCGACCGGTCCGGTCTTCGGTCCAGCCGTGACCTAGACCGCTCCGGTCCAAACCAGGATCTGACTGGTCCGGTCTTCGGTCCAAACCTTGCAGATGGACCGGGTCCGGTCCTGGTTTGGACCGATTCTCTCCCCTAGTGTTTGGTGTTGAAAAGACTGACGGAGAAAGTAAGAAATCTCAGAAGAAAGGTACAAAAATCAAAACTCGAGGACTTAAACTGGTAAGTAATATGTATGTAAAAATAAAACTAAAGGAAGAGATTATATATGGAAATGTAGTACTTACACTTACACTTATGAACCCCAAGGAGTGGCAAAATAAGAGAAACATATTATTTCATATTATATTTTCCTTGCATTGTTACATGCAATATTAAAATGTTTCCAAATTTTTATAATATATGCATGTAAAAGTTGAAATAAACAACATTTGTTGACAACATGAAAACCTGCATTGTGTTATTTTTGTATCATTAATTTAACAAGTTATGGAAATCAATACGAAAAGACAAACCAATCATACATTAAAAGATGATTTTATCAATTATAGAAACTGGAGGAATTTGCATACGGAAGTTAAAACAATGTTTTACATACTAAACTACAACATTCTCAAAATTTATTAGAATAAAATGCTAATGAAAATTTTCATCGCTTACAAATACTAGAGAAAATGAATGAAGCAAAGATTGAATAGACACACATGGTCATTGCATCATGAAGAGCAAGGATGACAACTTCTATCAAAAGTAGTTCCACAAGACTTCAACGAACTACACAACTCTTGAGTCATTAAGAGGGTATTTGTGTCAAAAAACTTAATCAACCTTGCGGGCCTTAATCTGAAACAACTAAATATCACCAACAAATTACAATTTTTGAGGTAATGTATACTTCAATATATTAAGCATTTACAATTGAACTTCAATCATGTACATTTCCTACACAATGCAAATATATTTTCTATATAAAACCTAACACACACGACTTGCCTCCTGTCGTTGAAAAGTCGTCAGGAAAATAGACTTGTATCCAACAAGTTTCATTAAGTACATGTTCTAGAAATATTCAAACAAAAGATTTGATTGTCCTTTTACACCTTTTATATATACTACACAAGACTACTTCGTTCAATTTTTGCAAAAACTACAATTAGGATTTAGCCCACATATGCCACCTCAGTCTTGTATGGTAATCCTTCGACAAGCATCCAACTGCTTGTCCTCGTAAGTCAATCAAATGCCCTTTCCAAGTTATAGACCAATTGTGCTCACCTTAGTTATATATATATATATAAGGGTTAATTACAGTTTCACCTCCTAAACTATACATTGGTATCATTTTGCCCCCCTGAACTTTCAAAGTTAACAGTTACCTCCCCTAAAATTTAATTTTGTAACATTTTGCCCCTCTGAACTTCAAAAACTCATTATTTAACACACATTCGACGTTTTTTTCCCTATTTTTTTGTTGTATCCTTAATACACTCTTAAACCTATATTTACGTGAAAATTTGGATCCAAACGGAGATCGGATATAGTTAGAATTTTGGGTCAGATTGAGTGTCAAACCGACCCAAATTTCAACCATATCCGACCTTCGTTTGAATCCAAACTTTCACGTAAATATAGGTTTAGGAGTGTATTAGGGATACAACAAAAAAATTAGGAAAAAAACGTCAAATGTGTGTTAAATAATGAGTTTTTTAAGTTCAGGGGGGCAAACTGTTACAAAATTAAAATTCAAAAGAAGTAACTGTTAACTTTGAAAGTTCAGGGGGCAAAGTGATACCAAGGAATAGTTCAGGAGGGTAAACTGTAATTAACCCTATATATAATCCATGAAAAATTAAACATACCGTTTAAAATTTATAGATTTACAGAAAATAAAATCTCCAGTATTTTCGACCGCTACAAGATCCACAATGTCATGAGTTTGGCTTCTCTTGCCGACATAAAAACATCAATTTCCATGTCTTCGGATATAACTCATTAAGGGTTTCCCGTTCAAAAAACATAACTTTTGAGAGGGTTTCGCGAAATTTCAATATTTTTTCTACTTTCAGGATAATTTTTCCCGTTTGTGCTTCAGAAAAAGAACTAGTGGGTTGGTGAATCACAACCCTGATGATATAACAACATGAAAGTTGGATCCAACCTACTGCACTTTATTTTTTATTTGATTTGTAAATAATGTAATTTGTAAAAATATTTATAGTATATATAAAAAGAAAAGTGTGGAATGAAGAGTATATATAAAAAGAAAAATATTTATAGTATACAAATGAATTGTCATGAAACGCTTCATCGTTTTACTATCAATGGATTTTTCGTCATCGTTATATTTTTCTTGTGCCGTCACTACAAAATTATAAATTTTCACTTATACCAAGGTTTTAAAAAAAATCGAAAAAAAATAAAATAAAAAATAAAAAACAAACAGCATATAACAGTTGTCTCCCACCTAACTGTCTCCCACCTAACGTTTCTTCTTCTTCAACCTCTCGACTCTTCTTTTTTTTTCTTTTTTCCTCTCAAAGCCCTTCCATCACCACCCCACCTTCACCACGCCCAGTGCGACCGCATTTGCGGCCGCACAGTGGCCGCACAAATCGCACACTGTTGGGTGTGATTGTGTGGTGGTCGCATATGCGACCCCCGGCAGATTTCCCACTTGTGCGACTGCATAAACGTTTATGCGGTCGCACATTAAAAAGCTGACTTATACCACTAAAAATCCTACTTATTTGCGTTTAGGTCATTATTTTTCAAATCGTGTCATTCCATTAATTTCATTAATATAAATTAAATTTAATTGAAAATTTTGCAAAATTAATCTTTAACAATTCAACAAATAGAAAATAAATAAATAATCAACCCTTACTTTTTTCTAAATTTTTTCTCCACTTAGGTTCTACTTTGTCTTCTTTATTCTCTTTCAATAACTTTTCTTCTCTATCTTTTTCTCTCTTATCTTTCTCTCTTCGCATCTCTTCTTTCTTTCATCTCTCAGCTCTCTCGCATCTCCTCTTTCTTGTTTTATTATCTCTTAACTTCTCTCACCTGTAATTGTTTAATTATTTTATGTGGATTTTAAATTTTGAAAGGAAAGATGATAGAAGTGGGGAAGAGATGAGAAAGAGGGAGAATAAATGGAAAGAGAGAAAAAGATAGGAAAAAATGAAAATAGGCATGAACAAGAATAACAAGAGAAGTTATAATGAAGAGAGAGAAATAAGAAAATGAGAAAAGAATAGTCGAATAATGGTTTTTAGATTGTTTGGGGAATATTTTGCAAATTTGTAGTTAAATATTAATTATAAGATAACTTTTGTCTAATTGCTGAATTGTTAAGTGTTAATTTTATAAAATTTATAATAAAAGTTAATTTATATTAACAGAGTTAGTTGTTAAATCAACAAAGTGAAATTGTTTGAAAAAATAACATAAAGGCAAATAAATAAGATTTTTAATTAAATAAGTCAGTGTTTTAATGTGCAACCTCATAAGCGTTTATACGGTCACACAAATCAGAAATCCTCTTAGGGTCGCATATGCGACCACCGCACAGTCGCACCCAACAGTGTGTGATCTGTGCGGCCACTGTGCGATATGCGGTCGCACAGGGCATGGTGAAGGTTGGGTGAGGTGGTGATGGGAGAGGTATGATTTCCTTGAAGGAAGAAAAAGAAAAAGAAGTTGAGAGAGGTTGAAGAAGAAGGAAGAAGAAAGGTTGGTGGGAGACAGGATTGTAAAAAAAAATTATTATTTTATTATTATTTCGATTTTTTTCAAAAAAAAATATTGCAGTTGTGAGACCACACAACCGCATATGCGGTCCTGAGCACAATTTCGCACAGGACCGCATATGAGGTTTTATAACCTTGAAATAAGTACAAATATATAACTTTGTAATGACCACAAAGAAAATAATGATACAGTGATGGTAGAAAAGTAATGTCCTTGTTTTCAACGACACGCAAGCAATATACCCAAAAAATAATAGCATTGAAGCAAATGACTTAGTTCTAAAACAAAATCAACATAACTAGAAAAAACTCATTCAAGAAAGAAACAATGGTAGCCTAACAATCAAGATACTTAGGAGTGACTAAAACAAAAATCTTCATTTGTAAATAAAAAATTACCGAACAAAAATATTACTAGATAAAGGTGCATTCGAATACATACCCTATATGAATGTATTCATATCCAATACCAAAATCTTGATATAACTACATATACGAATCACATAAAAATTCAAAAAACAACAAAATGCAGATTTTACTTAGGTCTACATCCATAACTTGTTTATCGAACATTTACATGTATGTAGTTTTTTACATAGTCTGAAACACTCACACTCACCTCAAACAATACATAACCTATAAAAATGTATTCATATCCAATACCAATACATACGCTTCCCATCGTTAAAATTGTTGGTGTTCACATGTCCATTACAATAAGAGATTATGTTGTTTGTCCTTGTTTTATTGGGTTAAGTTCAAAATTAGTTAAAATTGTATGCTTAATTAGATGTCCCCACATTCGATCAAAGTCGAAACTCTTCTTTCCCTCCTTTGAAACATGAAAACCCTAATTTGTGATTTTTTTCATGACGACCCCCAACACAACGAGACTCAACCCCGACTTTGTCACGACCTTGGAAGAGTTGATTTAAGTGTTCGCTGGACAATGCATACTCAGAGTAGACTCGTCGGTCGCCAACATAGGTCAATGTGGATTGAACTCCCATTATGGGGATTCGAATTCACAAAGTAGCTTTAGTAAAGACATTTTGCATGTGTTAATTTTAGTTTTACTGAATTAAGACCATGGAGGTGCATTTGTGTTTTGTGTTTCAAGGGCTTCGATTACTATATTGTGATGTTTGGGTTTTGATGATTAATACTATTTCTTGTGATTATGTTTGTTTCATAGCAGTATGGCCCAAAGGCATATTGAACTTGCTTTCTTCAATCTGGAACCCGAAAATTAACTATACAAAAAATTGGTGTTGAAAATTCTGGTTTGGGACTGTGTGGTTGAAATTTTGGTTTTTTCGACGTGTTGATTCTTGTTGGCAAGTTACACTTGACGACCGGAACTTGTTTGCTTCCAAGTGCCATTATGTTTCCGGAGGAAAACATTACGAAAGTGGTTGACATGAGGGAAGTCAAGTGATGGAGGTCAAACAAGGTAGGTCGTCGAGTACACGGCAACTGTTCAAAGTGAAGAGGTGCTCTTATTGGAAAGGAATTAGCAATCGGGGTCGAAGGGGTTAGGAGTAGGCAAAACGATAGGAATGAATGAGGGGAATATTACTATTAACTAGGGTTGCAAATAGAAAATGACGAGACAAAATTCTCTTCCACTGCTACTTGACTTCCGTCAAAATCTAGCAAGTTAGTGGAATGTGATGGGATGAAGAAAAAACTACCACTACCCACCTCACTTAAAGTCGATTGAGCAAAGCAAGATGGGTTTGCAAGTTAAATAGATTTAAATATAAATTTTATAGTTAATTACAATTTTTTTCTTAAAATATGTCTTGATATTACTTTCCACTCATGAATTTTCAAAGTTCCACAATTATCTTTTCTAAACTTTCGTTTTGTAACATTTTCTCCATTAAAATTTATAAATTCATTATTTAACCCAGTATTCTAATTTTTTTTATATCCGTAGTACACTCGTAAACCTCTATTTACATTAGTTTGAATCAAAACGAATGTTAGATATTGTTAAATTTGGATGAGATTGATACTGAATCAGACACATTTCGATTCAAACTTTCACGTAAATATAAATTTACATAATATATTTAAATAAATTAACTTAAATTTTGAATTATAAATGAGAAATCTAAAAAGTAGATTTTGATGTATACATAATATATTTGTCAAAATCCAAATATTTGAATGCATTTGGTATAAGACTTAAGATAGAAAATAAACATAATATATTTGTCAAAATATTCCAAACTCTGATATTATATCAAATGACTTGCTACCCTCAAGACACATATTTTACAACTAAGAATATTAAATACTCCCACCAACAAAACTTTTTCTCTCTTGACTTCTATAAGTCATGTAATCTCCAACCCAAAAACTATTACACTTAGATATTTCAAATCCAAACAAAATAAATTAGATGAAATAATTTTTATTACAAAACAAGATTTTGGAACCTTTTGAACTCATTTCTTCTTTCAAAAGATAAGAATGAGATCTCAACTCTAAGAAAACCCAAAACATATAAAATAACCCTCAAATCATTATCTTTCAAGAAGAACACTTAGATCCAAGATGATATACCAAGAAAAAGAGAGTTTTGGATTTTTCTATAAGAATCAAGAAATCTCACAATAAACTCGAAAAAAGTCCAACCCAAAACCCCAAAAAAGAAGGAAAACAACAACAACAATCCAAAACTTACATACCTTACACAACCAGCAATCCCTCTCCCAAACTTCACTTATTCACCGCCGATTTACCGCCACCACACCTGCCTATACCTCTTCCGCATGATCATGTCATGTATTTATAGATGGAACCCTAGGTCGGCACGGGCTGTATGGGCCGTTGTCGAGCTTGGGCTGAAGCCTACTAATCAATGTTGGTTATTGGCATGTTAAGTGTTACCACGGAATAATCTAGAATATTTCGTTTCTCCTGTCTTTGATTTGAAAGTGTAATCAGTTTGTAATAAAATGTAAGAAAATGAAACTATAATTGCTTCGAAAGAAATAGGAAAAAACCTTGAAATACAGGTCTTATAAGACAAGTTCTCGGAATTCTAATTCTCAGAACTTCAATTCTTGTGATCGGTACGGGAATGTATTTTTGATATAATAAATAAAAATTATTTTTTGTTAGACTTGTTAGAAACTAACTACGTACTCAACTTCCTTTGTTTTTGGAAACTAATAAACGTCGCCCCAAAACTACTTAAATCGTCCCTTGAAATTACCAAATTGCCCTTAACAATATATTTAATACTCATATCGTCCCGTGTCTATAAATCAGGCCTACGGTCTTGTATATTCATAATTTATCAGTAAAAACACCACGAAAATGTCTGGCGAGGGTGATGCATCCGGTGAGATAAGCCTGGCGCGGGGCAAATTTTGGGTCGAGCGTTTGCATTAGACGCCTCCCCCAAGGTGAGGGCGTCTGCGTAGGACGTCCTCCCCTTGGCCTAGGCGTCTAACGCAGACGCCTACGCAATGGGAGAGGCGTCTTATGTAGACGTCTTCCCCTTGGGTAAGGCGTCTGTAGTAGACGCCTCACCCTTGGGGAGGGCGTTTAACTCAGACGCCCCTCCCATGGGGTAGGCGTTTAATCCAGACGCTCGAATTTTTTTTGATTTTTTTAATTTCGATTTTATTTTTGTAGGTTCCGTTGGAAGATTTCGGTGGTGATGGAGTGGATTACAGTGAGTTATTTCAAACTACACAAATCTTTGCAACAATGGATGAAGCAAGTAAATGGGTCAAACAAGTAGTTATCGGAGCTGGGTTTTTTTTGGTCGTGTCGTCGTACAAAACAATATCAGATAGTCGGATGGATTGTTATTTGAGATGCGACCGGCGAAATCAAATGGAGTCTCGGGATATGGATACTGCACTTCGAAGAAACACCAAAAGAAAGGGTTGCGGTTGTCGTTTCTTAATAAAAGTGGTGGAGCGACGAGATCGTGATGGATGGGTTGTGGTTTTTAATAGTGCTCACGGACATCACAACCACAGACTGGCAGTTTATCCAGATGATCATCGTCAAATTAGTGGTCTAAGTTCTGGGGCGAAGAAGATTGTTCGTGATATGACTGAGGCGCAAGCAAAACCACGGAACATCTTGAAGGCAGTAAAAGAAAAATTCCCGGAGGACAATCCAAATCAAAGGCATATTTATAATTTCAGAGATTACATGAGGAGGACAAAATCTGAAGACCGGAATCCCGTCCAGCAGTTTCTCTATCAAGCAGTGCAGTGTGAGTACTTACATTGGATTATGGCGGATCCAGAAACTGATGTCGTCACTCACGCTTTTTTGGCACATCCGACGTCAATCCAGTTGTTGCGGACATATCCTTTCGTTATCTGCATGGATTCGACTTACAAGACGAACAAGTATAAGATGCCTTTGTTCGAAATGATTGGGGTCACACCAACAAACATGAATTTCCTTATTGGATATGCGATTTTGATGGATGAAACTTACTCCAGTTATCTGTGGGTGATGGAGAAGTTGCGAGATCTGTTATTGGGGACTGTCAGCCCGACTGCAATAATAACAGACCGGGAGTTAGGCCTTATGCGACCAGTGAGAGAGGTATTTCCTAACTCTGCTCATTTACTCTGCACATGGCACATCAACAAAGACGTATTGAACTACGCATACCACGTATTTGGCAAAAATAAGCAGATGGCAGAGACTTTGAGGCGTGGAAGATGGAGGAAAATCATGCTTTCTACTTCAGAAGCCGAGTATGATAGAGCTGTGTATGCTCTGAAAGATTTGTATAGATCGTGGCCGGCTATCACGGAGTATCTGGACACCACGTGGTTGGTGCATAAAGAAAAGTTTGTGCTGAATTGGACGAACAAAGTCCATTTTGGGAACACTACGAATTGTAGGGTCGAAAGTGCTCATTCGGCTCTAAAAGAGTGGATTTCTACATCGACTGCAGCTCTGGACACTCTTTTCGAGCGCGTCAACGCGGCTATTGAAATGCAGCTGACGAATATTCGAAACTTTCTTGAAGACTCGAGACGGCGAAATTTGACTAATTTCGGACATGCTCTATATCGTCACATAAATGGTCGAGTTTCGCATCACTGCTTGCAATTGCTGAGTCAGGAGGTGAAAAGAATGCAACAGTTAGATGATGAAGTTGAATATCGTTGTGAGTGCGCTTTTCTGACTTCTCATGGGATACCTTGTGCATGTACCATCCGAGGATGTCTTGAATCAGACAATGGAATTTACTTAGAGCAGATTCATTCGTTCTGGAGGACACTTGTCATTGGGGACGGAGCCGGGAACGCAGAGTTTGTGTCTCATGCAGCTCAAGACGCCGAACATTTTCACAGCCTGGTTGATGAGATTGCAGGAAGTGACCCCACCGTAATTCGATCTGCCTCTCGGGTTTTATTCGAGCAGCTACACCCCGAACATGCGAATTTGAGAGAGCCTGCAGAAAAAACAAAACTACGAGGTCGACCAAGGGGAAAGTCGACATGACGGGACCCTAGTGCGTTTGAGTATGCAGAGCGAGGTAGTGGTCGATCTTCAGGTAGTGGGAGTAGAGGTCGTGATCATTCTTCCGGTAGTGGAAGCAAAGGTCGTGGTCGATCTTCTGGTTCTTCGTCTGTGAGGAGAGGATCAGGTATACCATCCCTATATTTATTGTTATTATAATTTTGTTATTTATTTCAGTAAATATGTATCTTTTGTTATTATATGTAACTGTATTTTTTGTTGATATTGTAGTGACTGGGCGGGCTGACGTAGACGACTTCCCATATGCGGATAGGATTCCAAGAATCATTATGTCATTCCTACACCAGTGGAATGATGTACGTGCTGCTGGAAACTGTGGATTTCGATGTGTCGCCGATGTTTTCCACGGTGGTGAAGACAATTGGCAACTCGCCCGTCGTTCCATTTCAAATGAGATAGCTGCGAACCCATCTTTTTATGAGCACGTATACTACGACGGTGTGGAGCAGTCTCGTCACCGGATTAATTGGGGCGGGGGACCTTGTGGCGAGAATCACTACATGGAGACGTGGACGGACTTGTTTCCCATTGCAAATTTTTACAAGTGTGCAGTTATGTTCTTCTCTCTCGGAAATGATGGTTCGTTGTACCCATGTCTTACAGTTCTACCTTGGGAGAGTCCGCCTACCGTGATGAGACCGTGCAGAGAGTTGATTATTGCTCATTTAGGGGGTTACGCTCATTACATTCGTTTGGAATTGAATGAGGGATTCCCTGTACCTCCTATAGAGACTCTGTGGTTTCAAATACGAGATGAGAGTGTTATTGGATGGGAGCTGGAGTATCAAAATAGGATAGCATATTGGCAACAATTATGTAATATGTTTTGATCTGTTTGTACAATTATGTAATATGTTTTGATATGTTTGTACATTATATAGTGTTGCTTTATTATGTAATATGTTTTGATATGTTTGCTTTATTTGCATTATAGTACGACATGTTAGCAAACACAAATACAAATAATAAGCGTACAACAGATAAGCAAACACAAATACAAACAATAAGCGTACGACATGTTAGCAAACACAAAAACAAATACAAATAATAAACGTACGACAGATAAACAAATATAAATGCAAATACTAAGAGTACGGTACAACAGATCAGCCTACTCATCATCTGAATCATGGTCGGAGATGCCTAACTGAGTATGTCACGACTGTATGATCTCATCCAAATCTCTGCATGCAGCTCTGGCATCGTCTGGCAGCTCATCCCTCATCTGCAAGATTGGCTCTACAGCCCGTATCATCTTACCCATCCACTGCACATAACATTAACATTAGCGTACATTAACAAAACCTACGGTACAAATAAATATAGATAAAATAAAAAATTTACCAGATCGCCACACGTCCTATCTGGTGGTCGATCTGCTCTCCGGGAGGCACCACGGACGATGACAGGATATGAGTAACTACCGAACCAATCAAGATAACGTGCATCACACTCGGAGGGGTCGCGACTACGTCTGAAGTCGCCAAGGAACAGTCGGCATGATCTCGGAAATGTCCGCCAAGTCGATTCCTCTGTAGAAGCGGGGAACCTGACGTCGTACGTCGCTGTAGTCGCAGACCGCACCGCATGCTCTGGTGTCGGGATGTCAACCGGGATCACCTGAACATATCCCAACTGACGCAAGACACGATCGGGCATATAAGGCTCTATGATATCCCGATAAGGAATAAGGCCCATCAATAAAGCCCTCGGGACCTCCCCTGCTGGGTCAGGACCATAGGGTAACCACTCCACCTAAACTTTAACACATTAATAATAATACATCTTAAAATTAAATAAATAAATGTAAATGGTGTAAAGTTTGATACCTCTGATGCAGTCATCTGATCTAGCCGTGCGCGGATTGAACGCAATCATCCATAGGAATGCGCAGGATCTGGAAAACATCGTGAAGCATGATCGTCATCTCTCCGAAAGGCATGTCAAAAGTGTTGGTGTCAGGCTGCCACCGCTTACAAACACAGAAATCAAAGGCATGTCGAGATAAGGGAACATGTTGTACGGTAAGTGCCCCAAATGCGTGGCACTAATATCCTCTCTGATATCAACACTCAGTGTAGACCGCCAACCCTGTAGTGTTGTACAGGCTCTGTGCCGATTATGGCACTTCAGAACCTTCCGATCCTCTCCGTCCCAGATCCGTCTAGCGATGTGACCCCAGAAACTAGGAATGACGCTCCCATCTAAAGGACCACCAGGCGTCATACCGCCCACGATCCAAGAATCGTCCTGGACCCTCTTCTTCTTCTGAGCGCGGGGATCTAC
The DNA here is from genome assembly GCA_963682175.1 of Triglochin maritima. NCBI lineage: Eukaryota > Viridiplantae > Streptophyta > Magnoliopsida > Alismatales > Juncaginaceae > Triglochin > Triglochin maritima. The sequence goes on along the minus strand of OY821782.1, from coordinate 6,065,789 downwards.
AGTGCACGTGCTCGAATCCCCGGTCGTAAACCTCCCACCCCTACCATTCCGCACCATCCATCCGGCGGAAGTAGAACTACCCGCTCGACCACGTCCTCTGCTATACTCCCCCTGCCTCTCCACCTCCGGGCACTCTAACTCATACGGGTCATCATCGTCGCTCCCGTTGTCGGGACTGTCCACATGCTCATCATCGAATGAATCGTCTTCCTCCTCACGACGACGTAATGCCTCTCTCTCCCTCCTGACCGAAGCAAATATCCCCCGTCTACGTGGATGACGCGGTGCTGAATCATCATCTAAAGAACGGAAGGCGTGCAATGGTATCGACTTGCCTTTCCCTCCACTGTGACCCGATGACTATTAATTGAAATTTTAAATACAAATTTGTTAAATTTGTTAAACTAAATTATCATATTTATCACAATTGTTAAACTAAATTATCACAATTGTTAAACTAAATCAAAATTTGTTAAACTAAATTAAAACAATTCTTAAACTAAATCAAAAATTGTTAAAACTAAATATCACAAATGTTAAACTTAATAAGAATTTGTTAAATTAAATTTTCAGATTTATCACAATTTATTGAATTAATTATCAGATTTAATAATTAAAAAAACAAAAATTGTGGAGGCGTCTGCGAGAGACGCCTCCCGCATGGTGGAGGCGTCTGTATAATGTTTTGTACGGGGGGAGCGACTTTCTCGGACACCCGGGGGGCGTCTCCCTCGGACGCCGACCACTTTTTTTAAATTTTTTTTAAAACAAATAAATAACGTAAGGTTACCGTATACGGGTACACTGGGGGAACTGTTGGCTGCTTGCATGGCCTCCGAGACATTCGTAATCTTCTGTAGTAGGTATAGGAAGAGAAAGTTTTGAGAAAAGAGTGAAATTGTGAGATATATAAGCAAAAATAGGAGGAAGGGCAATTTGGTAATTTCAAGGGGAGATTAAGTAATTTTGGGGCGATGTTTAGCAATTCAGTTGCTTTTTGAATGGAAGTGGAGGAATTTATTGTTGGTTTTTGGACTTAATTCGTGTTTTGATTATTTAATTAACATAATCTTAATTGTAATCAAATGTAGTGTAGTAAACATAATGCATAAAAGATATATAATATTGTGCTAACATCTTCAAGTGATCAAGACACAAGCGGAATGAAATAAAGTCAAGACATATGATCAAAGCTATTTGAAGACATTTAATTTTACTTTATTTTGAGTCTTAGGAACTTGTGTAATCTTAACCATACAAAAGTTAAAAGTTACTCACATACACATTATGTTCCTTGTAAAAGTCACACACAAAATTTCACATCAATTGGACGTTAATAGATCACTCAAACCTTAGCCGGAAAATCACTAAATCATAATTGAAACTTCATGTGTCAATCGGTCGAACGGAAAAGTTTTTGTTCGACCGATTTTAACAGTCTCTAAGTGAATTTTCCTAGCTCAACCGGTTTTGACATTTTGGTCGATCGTTCCCGCATTTTCATGTGGTTGTTATACTTGTCGTATTCTCCTAACGATCGTACTCATATAAACTCAATCAACCCATAGAAAACAATTTGCCATCGGTCGAACGTTGACATTATACTGGTCGACCGGATGAACGCTTTTCTTGAACCTAAAGTGCTTGGTATTTTCGGTCGAACATAACTCATTCTTTTGTTCGACCGTTATACTTTTATCATTGTCGAAACCCTAAGATCGGTCGACCGCCCCATTTCCTAGTTCGACCGATGCTTAAGTTAAAATGTTTCTTTAATCTAAAGAAATTATCGAGCGCTCTACCCGTTATGGTCGACCGTTGAGGGACAAAAATTCTGAAGAATGATTTCTATTCGTATATTCTTCACATCTATCAATCAATTTTTCTCCAATAGCTAGAAATTTTTAGGAGCTTATAAATAAAGGTTCAAACACATTGTTTACACAACTCTCACACTTCCAATTGTCTCGTACATTAGTTTGAAATTTCCAACTCCTAAAACTCTCAATCTTACACTCAAGAGCCTAAATTTCACACATTTAATCAATTCTCAATCATACTCAAAGTGTACTCCAGTTAGAGAGTGTTGTGATCCACTCAATCTTGTTGTCAAAAAGCAAGGATCTCGGTGAAACCCAAGGCAAAGAGTATAGACTTCGGTGAGAACCCAAAGTGTTCCCTCTCGGGTTGTGAGAGAAGGATCCGAGTTAGGCGGGGGTTGTTCGCTAGCTTGAAGAGTGTAAATGCTTGATCTCGGTCCGGAACGAGATCTGATAGTGAAGTCGTAAGTGGGGTGAAAGGAATGTGTTCTAAAAGTTTTACTTTTAAATGTCAATTATTATGAATTGGATGTGCAAACATTTTGTTCCTTGATTATGGTATTCATCTTTTGGAAGTGTTAAGGAAGAAGCGTTTGGTCCTTAACCGTAGAGCTCTAAAATATAATGATTTACATAAATCAAAAGTTATTCACATTCATAGTAATTAACATGGAACATTAATTACCGAGATAAAATTGTCGTATTTGTCATCGATTGTTGTAGCTCTACAAATAATTGACGACACGAGTATATAAAAGAGGAAAAGATTATTTTTATATATTGAATAGACCTAACAAGTAAAACATTATGGAATTGTGTTTCGTGTCATTAATGTTTTTACTGTGTCTTGGATCCTAAGATATGAGACTTATATCTTTTCACTCAAGAAGTGCTTAATTTGATTATTCTCAAAAGCTATCAATGAGTATAATGATAAATGCAATAGTTGGTTGCGCATGACTTGTGCTGAAAAAGATAGCTAGTCAAACGATTATCATTGTCTCTCTTAATTGAGTGATGATATTAGTGGACCCCTTGATAAAGCAAAATTATAATGTGCATAATGTAACTTGACTTAAGTTGCATAGTTATAATTAGCTTAAAGATATGAATAAATGAATATGATACAAAAGTGATACATTTTTAGTTTGTATATATTCTTAATATCACGAGGCAATGGACGGACACAAGTGGTGCAATAACATCACTAAATGGATCGTGTTTGGTTCGAGTGGAACAAGACACCTATGTTAATTGAGTAACTATAATGTGTAGCTAGATACTGCTTATAGTTTGAGATATTAAGTGTTTAATATCACTGCCAATTAAGCTTACATCTTCCAATAGGTCACACCACAAAACTGAGAAATAAGAAGCTTGATTTTGAGTTTATATGATGTGTCGGATGTCATGTGAAAATGACACATGTGGTGAATCAAAAAAATCAATGTTACGAAAATTGACATAAATAGAATCATGGATAAATTCATATGGGGTGTATATATTACATAAGATATGAGTTCGCTAAAAACTCATAAAGAACAAATTTTGTTGGATATAAATCCAAAATTTGACAAAGGTAAAATCGAGGTCAGCACGGTAAACCGTTTTAGGTTAGGTCGACCGAGGTTTCTTAGGAACAGTCCACCGAAAGGGGAACATATAACACAATTGGTTGACTGAAATTATCCGGAGTGCCTGGACAATTGGGATCCGTCAACTGGGCGTAAACGGTCAACTGAAGGAAAATATCCAGGAGTTGTCTTGGGATATTTTCAGTAGACCAAAAGTGACACGGTCGTCCGAAAAGATTTTCCAGGAGAAAGTTGAATGTGTTCTAAAAGTTTTACTTTTATATGTCAATTATTATGAATTGGATGTGCAAACATTTTGTTCCTTGATTATGGTATTCATCTTTTGGAAGTGTTAAGGAAGAGACGATTGGTCCTAAACCGTAGAGCTCTAAAACATAATGGTTTAACATAAATCAAAAATTATTCACAATCATGGTAATTAACATGGAACATTAATTATCGAGATACGATTGTCGTGTTGGTCATCGATTGTTGTAGCTCTACAAATAATTGACGACACGGGTATATAAAAGAGGAAAAGATTATTTTTATATATTGAACAGACCTAACAAGTAAAACATTATGCAATTGTGTTTCGTGTCATTAATGTTTTTACTGTGTCTTGGATCTTAAGATATGAGACTTATATCTTTTCACTCAAAAAGTGCTTAATTTGATTATTGTCAAAAGCTATCAATGAGTGTAGTGATAACGACAATAGTTGGTTGAACATGACTTCTGCTGGAAAAGATAGCTAGTCAAACGATTATCATTGCCCCTCTTAATTGAGTGATGATATTAGTGGGCCCCTTGCTAAAGCAAAATTATAATGTGCACAATGTAACTTGAGTTAAGTTACATAGTTATAATTAGCTTAGAGAGATCAAGAAATAAATATAATACAAAGATTACAAATTTCTACTTCGTATATATTCTTAATATCAAGAGGCAATGGACGGACACAAGTGTGCACTTACATCACTAAATGGATCGTGTTTTGGTTCGGGTGGAACAAAAACATCTATGCTTATAATGTGTAGCTAGATACCGCTTATAGTTTGAGATATTAAGTGTTTAATATCTCTGTCAATTTGGCTTATATCCTCCTATGGGTCACCACGAAACTGGGAAACAATGAGCTTGATTTTAAGTTCATATGATGTGTCGGGTTTCATGTGAAAATAGGACACATGTGGTGAATGAATAAAATCAATATGTCTTGAGAATTGACATAATTAGAATCGTAATAAATTCATATGAGGTATATATATTATGGGGTGTAATAATTTAATATTACATATGATAATATATTACATATAAGATGTGAAATTGCTAAAAACCCCAAAAGATCAAATTTTGTTGGAAATAAATCCAAAATTTGACAAAGGCAAAATCGGGGTCACACACGGTGAACCGTTCAAGGTTCGGTCGACCGAGTTATCTTCAGATCGGTTAACCGAATACGGAACGACTAAGCACAATTGGTTGACCAAAATTGTCTGGAGTGCCTGGGCAATCGGGTTCGGTTAACCGAGTGTGAACGGTCAAGCGAGGAAGCAGTATTTTCGGTAGACCGAATGTGACACGGTCATCCGTAGACTATGTCCCAGGAGAAATTATGGTAGGTTAACGATAGACCGAGTAAAAGACGTGGTTCGTCTGAATTTTTCTCATACGGAATCGGTCGACTGTCTAGCTCACGGTGCACCGAACACGTGTTGTAACCGAATGGGTCGGTTGACCGAATAGTTCTCGGTCCACCGAACAGAACGATTCTGCCTGAATTATTAAGAGATTAATTAAATTAGAGGTGCATTAATTCCAGATTTAATTAAAACGTTTGTTGGGTGCTTATTTGGAAATTAGAGATTAATTTTAGGAGAGAATAAACAATGGATCATGGCTAAAGAATAACTCTTGATAAGGATGTTTTGGTAGCCTATAAAAGGGCACCTACTCCTACTTGTTTAATACTAATGCAAAAATCTTTCTCTCATTAATCTCTCCTCTAATCACCACGAAATTGTCTTAGTAATTTTGAGTTTAGGAGATAGAAATCTCAGGAGTTCAAAGAGGAGTTATTAGCTAGATTCTAAGCCTTATTAGAAATTGATTGACTAGCTTCTTTCTCTCTAATCTTGTTTAGAGTTTGGTAAACACTCGGAGGCAAATCCGTGGACGACGCAACGGGCAACGCGACTCCGGATCTTCAAAAAGGTTTTAGAGAACCTTTAGGTATGATTCTACATTTGTGGTTTATTTTAATAAATGTAGGGTTGCATAATATTAGAATAAACACAAAGTAATGTACATAGATATTGTTGAAAATATGAAAACAATCTTGTATGTTGTACTAAAAAATTTAAAATATATACATACATAGGGACGAAATCCTACAAAATTTTGATGGGTCAACGGTCGACCGAAACAGACGTTGATCGACCAAAATTTTCCAGGAATTTTTTCTCATGTATATTTGGTCGACCGTCTAGCTCACGGTCATCCGAACGTGTGTGAAAATCGAATGATTCGGTCAACCGATTGAAAAATTCGGTTAACCGAACAACACGATTTGTGTCTGAATTATTAAGAAAATAATTAGATCATGGGCTGTATTAATTCCATATTTGATCAAACGTTTTTAGGTTGCTTATGTGGAAAATTGGGATTAATTTTAGGAGATAGAAAACAAGAGAACATGACTAGAGAATAGTTCCTGTTATGAGTCTTTTGGGAGCTTATAAAAGGATCACTCATCCTACTTGTTTATTAACATGCAATAATTCTCTCTTTCTAATCCCTCTCTTAAATTACTAAGAAAATCTCTTAATGTTTTTTGTTTTGTTTTTGGAGATAGAAATCTCAGGAGCTTAAAGATGGATTATTAACTAGATTCTAAGTTTAATTAGAGATTAATTGACTAGCTTCTTTCTCTTTAAACTTGTTTAGAGTTTGGTGAACACTTGGAAACGAATCGACAGACGATTCGACGAACAACGGAACTCCGGATCTTCTGAAAAGTTTTAGAGAAGCTTTGGGTATGATCATCTCTCTTTTGTTTATTTTAATATGTGTAGGAATGCATGATATTAGAATAAACATATACATGTACCTAAAATGAATGAAAATATAAAATCGATCTTGTATGTTTGTATTAATTTTTTTAAAATATACACATACATAGGGACACGAAATCCTACATTGAGCTCGCGGAGCTTGCAAGAGAGAAAGTAGGCAGGAAGTCGAACCTCTATAAAAATCGCATCGTCTTCTTGTGTGGTTTGCATTGTCTTTTTCCTTATTTTGTTTTAAATCGTTTCCGTTGCATATCTTGTTAACTAGTAAGGATTAAGCGTAATTTTATTAGATAATTATGGTTCATCGATCCTTACACTTATGTCTAATATAATATTTGGATGTCATGAAACTTAGTCCATAATTTTTAAGTTTTTTTACAAATCAATTCCTTATAACTCATCTCAGAAGTTCAATTTCTCTCGCTTCCTTAAGTGTTCGTATAAACCATCACATCCTTAGATAAATTGGATTTCTCAAATGTGTTCTAGTTTATTGTTTTGCAAGAAAATTTAAAATTTTGAAATTTCCACACAAGTTTCAAGATTTTCAGAATTTATATTAGATACAAGTTCCCTCATTTCCACTCAAAATCAGAAGAACTCCAATTCCAAACAATTTACATAAAAAATCTAATAAAATATAAAAAGTATATTCTTTTTCTCAATTTTATGAAAAGATATATTTTTGTACCAATAACTAAAATTTAAGTTCTAGGAAATATTTTTCTAAAAATTCAAATTCTAGAGATCTTTCTTTACTTCATTCGAACCAATTATACCATTGGATATGGCACTTTAGCTAGAACTTTCATGTACACTTCAAATTATAAAAAGCAAATAAGATTTTACACATCCCCAAGTGTTTATATCAATTTCCAAAAAAAAATTGTATGCCTTACTTTAAAATTCTAAGGAAGTTTTGTGCACAAAAAACAGAGAAAAAAGAAACCCATGTCTCTTTGTGAGTTATAGAAAAAGATAATATTTTCCCTCTTTTTCTTTATGAGATCCTGAATATATGAGAATTATTTCCTTTGTTTTTTGTTAGTTCAAAAATCATGCATAAAGTTGTCAAAATCTTAATTAGTAATGATACATTAAATAAAACTTTTACTAGAAAATATACTAACACTATTTTCGAAATACAAATTACAAATATTCATAATAATGTATTTAACAATGTCTAGCCCAACTAATTGGGATTCATCGTCTGAACGTGCTCTAACATGGCATCTTCTAGCTTGCATGTCTTACCTTCTAGCGCTTAATCCATATCTCAATTCCTATGAGCCCAACCTTGGCATATACCGGTATCAATATGTTGGATTTGTTTGATTTTATGTCCTTCTTCGTCAACTTGTAATCGGACTTGAGTCCCCTGTGATGTGTTGCAAATTGAGTTCACCACTCCTTCGCAAATAAAAACTAGTTCGAGATTAAATGTTTTGTTATTGTATAATAACATATAACAATACACAATAAAATATTATGTAGTAGAACTTATTCATAAATAAGTTATCTTAAAATTAACACGATCTTGTTCATAAATCATATTCAAATACCTAACAATTTAATTCCCAATAGATTTCATTATCATATACAAACAACATAAACTGTGGTTTTTTGGCATTAATCTATGTTTTGATGATTTAATCAACATAATCTTAATTATGATCATGTAGAGTAGCACACATGTTGCATCACATATATATTGTTTTGTACTAACATCTACAGGTGATCAAGACTCAAGGAAGAAATGAAATCAAGTCAAGACATGTAATTAAGCTCATTTGAAGACATGTAATTTGGTATTTTTTTGAGTCTTAGGAACTTGTGTAAATTAAGCCTACTTGAGCTAAAATCAACTTAAACACACACTAGGTTCCTTATACAAGTCACACACGAAATTTCACATAATTTGGACCTCAATAGATCACCCAAACTTAGACCGGAAAACACTAAACCTAAACCCAAACTGTCTGCCCACTTTCGGTCGACCGATACAGACCGTTCGGTTGACCGGAGGATCAATTATCCTGACTTGTGTTTTCACTGCCTGGTTTCGGTCGACCGTATATACACTTTCAGTCGACCGTGTGAACTTATTTTTCTGACCGTTAGTTTTGTCGTATATACCTAACAGTCGTATTCGTATTAAACCAAAAATACCTCATATACTTTTTCATGTATCGGTCGACCGAGGACCTTGTTCAATCGACCGAATGTCCGTCTCTTGACAAACCCAAATCTCCTGGAGTAAATCGGTCGACCGCTGGACCTTGGCTCGGTCGACCGAATAGATCATTGTTTGTCAACCCCATAGTGCCTGGTGCAAATCGGTCGACTGAATCCTATTCGGTGTTCGACCGTTCACTTAAGTGTACCAGAGTCTTAGCGTTGGGCGGTCGACCTTTACCTAACCGGTCGACCGAACTGTGTTCAAAACTGCCTAACGGTCGACCGTTCATCCCGATCCGGTCAACCGAATTACCTCAGAATTGGGTCCTGCAAGTTTCTGTTTTGTGTATCATACACCAACACTCACCCAATCAACCACAACGGATCTATTCTCTCTAATGCTTATAAATAGAGTTGTAAAACACATTTTAACACAACTCTCACACTACTACTTGTCCTATACATTAGAGAGAAAATCTCAAGCTCAAATTTCCTCAATCCAACACTCCAAGCTTACACTTCCACACCTTAGCATCAATTCCACATCATAAGCTAAGTGTGCTCAAGTTAGAGAGTGTGTTCCACTCAAGTTTTCGTTTGTGAAGAAGCAAGGACTTCGGTGAAAGCCCGAAGTGTTCCTTTCGGATTGTGAGAGAAGAAAGTCAACAAAGTGATGGTGTTCGCAGTGCTTGTTTTGTAAAAGACAGTCTCTCCCAGCCCGGAACGGGGAGTGGATAGTGAAGTCGTGAGCGGAGCTCGAAGTGTCGAGCGGAGCTTGCAAGAGAGGACGTAGGCGGTGGCCGAACATCTGTAAAACCCCCGTGTCCATCGTGGTTTGCATTATCTTTCTTTTGCTTGCTTGTTTAGTTTAAATTCCGCTGCACATATCTTTGATAATTAAACGAGTAGGTAATTAGGGTAAAAGTGATTAGTATTGTAGACTCTCACGATCCTACATAAATTTCATTAAATAGAAACAACTTCTATTGGTTATATTTTTGAACAGTTTCCTATTGATCAGTATCATTCATTTTTGCCTTTTTTGCTTTCTTTCCTCTGGAAAACAGCTAAATCATGCTTTTGTCAAATTGAAATGAATTTGAATATCAATCTCATCGATATCAATACGTTCTAGTTCTAAGAATAAATATTTGAATATCAATCTCATCGATATCGTCGATCTCATAAGTATCATACCAAATCCCATCAATCGAATCACTTTACATTCAAATCATGAACAAATTCAAACTCGAAAATGATCTTTCTGATTCTCGAAGAACGGGGGGCAAAGGGATTGATCGAGAAAGATCTGTTGTTCTTAATCTAAGATCGTGATTTGATCCGCATATGTTTGGTAAAAAGAAGAACATTCTCCTTTGATCACAATCAAAAATAAAAAATGTTCAATTGGAACATGAAAACGTGACTCACCATTGTATAAATATTTTCTTGCTTGCCATTAGAAAAATCATTTTACATTCCAAAATGTCTTTATACATTCCGAAGTGTCGTTACACTCTGTTACCTTTTCAGTTGATAAGTCATTCCCGTTATATTAAAAATAATATTTATTTAATTGTAAATTCACAAAAAATCCCTATATATTCAGGCTTTCCAGAGAAAACAAAGAAAATGTTTTCCCAAAATTACCATAAACACTCTCATTCATGTCAATCAACTTAAATTTATTTATTTATTCCCGAGGATTACAAGTGCACAACCCCCTTACACCATCTTCAAGGGGGTCGTGGACGACCGACGACCCAGTCAGGTTGACGACGAGGTCGTCCCTAGTCGTCGTTGTGACGCATCACGTGGCGCGTCCCTGTTGGTTTTTATTATTATTTTGTTAATCTTTTTTTTAATTGTTGTTGTTGTGTATATAATTGGGTTTAAATGATATTAGGATATTATTTTGTTAATAGTTGGGTATTTATTAAGATTTATTTAAAATAACAATTCGGGCAAAGTGAAAATTTTATTGTGTTTTTATTAATTGCCATTTTCATTTTAATGAAATTTAGCGGAAAAAAATTCAAAATAATCACAAAAAACGGGTAAACTGATCAATATTCGGAATACAATAATAATGTGTCAAAACAAAAAAACAACCACAAAGCACACTCCCTCTGGTCGCTCGCTTTGCAGTCCCACGTAGGAGTTGCCAACCCCACACTCCTTATCAAACTCATAAACTCAACAAATCTGTCACTATGTGTTTTACCTCACAAGAATTATTTATAAACCCTCAACTGACCCGTAGTTAATTCAACATATAAAAACGAGGAGTAACGAAGAGTGTGGAGTATTGTGCTACGTATAATCGTTTAAATAAATATGTATTTTGCTTTATTATTAATAATAATTATCTGCTAATTAATATATATTTTGTTTGAATTATTAACGTTTTGGGTAAATATAATTGATTTTGGAATAAACTAAAAGTTAGTGGAAATAAAAGATTAATGTGAATGAGAGAGATGAGTTGTGATTAAAAGATGAATGATGTTGGAAAGATAAGAAAGTGAGTTGAGGAGAGAAAAAACTGACGTAGATGACAAAGAAAACTGATGTGGAAGAAAGAAAAAACTCATGATCAGGATGATGATCATGATCTCATCTCAATTCTCAACCCAAATTTTTTATTCACAAGGCACATGCCCCACATGGATGTTCCACCAAAGCAAATCCCAAAGACAAAAGACAGTGATTCCTTCCTAGAAACTTGCACTTTCCAACTCCATCACACCACTCTAAAGTCTAAACATAACCAAAGACATTTTGATATAGTAATGATCATTGCTTAGTAATTAAAAGTATAACTTCAACATGTAAGACAGCATAATTTAAGCACGTATCATATCTTCGTTCTTTACTCATCCTGACACTTCCAAAGCTCTTCAAGCTCAATATTGGAGTGCACGCCATGGAGGAGAGGTGGAACATGTTTCCCAAGAAGCTAAGCTTGGTGTTTAGGGGAGTAAAGAATTAGCGGTGAGGATTAGTATAATGTGCCATGCTAATCCCTATTGACAAGTGCGGTTCTCTTTGTGGGTGGTTGTCTGACTTCTCCTCCCTTCTGCATGGCCTCCATGTGGTCTGAGCAACATGCATTTGAAAATTGAGAGGTGGCAGCCTGAAAGTTTGTGTAGCTTGTCTGAGCCTGCAAAGGTAGTAGTTGTTTGACAGTTAAAACTCGATTTCTTTGTTATGTTCATCAGATTTACTTTGCATCAAAGTCTCAACAAAATAAAATATTAGTAAAACAAAACTCAAATTTAGTTAATCAATGAAGGTTTTAGACTTTCAGTGTACGTAAACTAGGAGTACAAGTTTCTCACATGAGAAACTACAAAAGAATACATTTTGCAACATAAGACAAAAACATCGATAAGTGATCTTCATCTAGACCTCAGATTGTCATGTTTACGGGTGTAATGTCTAAGAACGAGCTCGTCATTAACATATACCGAATTGAATTCGTTCAATGAGTTCATGCACATAGAAGTTTATATCATCCTCTGATATAATTGTCGTCAACAGTTTAGCATGACTCTTGCAACAATGCAATGGAATGTTAGGCTTACGCTAGACAATATGTTACATACACGACAAATAATCTACATGCAAATCAATTTCACAAAAAAATGAGAAACAATATATACTCCAACTTATGTCATCGACTCACATGATCGATTGATTACGGTAGAGGTCATGACCAACAATCTCATGTTCTAATCTTGCCAACTCGGAAAACATTCACCTTATATCATGAAAAAAGTATTTGAAATTTGAGAAATTTATACTACAACATGAACAATTAAATGAAAATGAAATCAATATTCCAAGGGTATATATACAAAATTACATGGTATAAAAGAAATAGAGGTTTGAGATGCAAGGATACAAAAACAGTAGGACAAGCGATCAGAACGGGTGTCATTTTTTTATTTGAATTATGAAAGCTAAAAGTTGTTGGTTAAGAAAAAGGTGGGGTCCTGAAAAACCAAGTAACTACAATGCAACTTTGTTTTCATTGTAATTATTAACATATGATTTCAAAGTAAAGCATCTCCATTGAGATGAGCTTATACGTACTATACCTCTTCATTAAGCTGTTAAGTAATGCTTTATAGTAAGTGGGAAGAGATGGTGATTATGATCCATGTGAACTAAAAAAACATACGACACTTTTGTTCATTTACTGTCAGAAGTACATACATCATGCATGTGTCCTTGATGTAAATCTAACGGTTGAGACTTCAACTGCAACTTTAGATGCTACCTTATCATAATCTCTTAGCTGGAACATTTCACTAGTAAAAGAGTTTAATCATCTAACGTACGGAGACAACTACATTTATGGTGTGATCTATTGGAAGGGAATTTTTAAGTTGTGGAGAGAGGAACTTTTGAAATGACTTTGAGTTATGAATGACTAATATAAGAAAAAAAATTAAATTTAAATTTCAATACAACTTCTCCTACTTTCCTTTTAAAAAACAAACAAATTGTAAAATTGAATTCTAAACTTTTCTCACTTCTAACCCATCAACCACAACTCTTAATAGAATAAGAGTGCTTCTGAAATTCTACATGTTCAACAAATATAAAGTGCTATTGTAGTTGTGAAATTCAAGTGGTCAACTAACATAACAACACATAAACACTTAGATGGAGTGTAATTGATCAAATTCTATTATAAAGTGTTACACGTAACTTGTGTTTAACAATGTAAGACTATGTGTTCAACAATAGTAAAAACAATTCACATAGTGGGCAGAGATAGTCATAGAGAACCTCAAAATTATTTAGATTTAAATGAAAACAACTCATATTGGATTTTAAAATTTTTCAAAAAAATTTGAAGAAATTACACGACCATAGGTGAAGGACAAAAAAGGTAAGTATTTCCCATATATATTGATTTATAACCCTTCCTTCTATACATGGACTTTTTTTTCACTCTAATCTTGAAATGAACCATCTAATTAAAGGACCAAAAACATACTGTTTTAGTGCTTTAACTATACATGAAGTAGAGATGGACATGAGAAGGACATTGGCACCCTCTTAGTTAGGGAAGAAAGCTATTATGTATCGGTCGCCGCCTTCTTGGAGAAGCGTAATCCTCCGTCCACAAATGGGCAGCAACCCCTCCACCCCCTCTAAGTTGCTTTCTTCCCAATGGCCTCAACTCCTGCTCAGCCTCATGCGCACGGCTAATTAACATGAACAAATAAGTTAGAATCATCGAAAATGGGCATATACAATCGGATGACAGTAAATGTAACATGAAATGTTATAACGATAAGTACGTCTAGCATATATGCAAAACTACTATATATGTGTTAATGCTTTATAAAGGAAAATATATGGGAAAGGAAATAGAAACCTGTGGTTTGATGTTGAGCAAGAAAGGAGAAGGTGAGTAGAAGCATGAGGACCAAGACCACCTTCATCACTAAAACCCCAAGAAAACCCCTAGAACTTGAAGTTAAAAGTTTGGTTATGACTTCTTTTTTGAGCTTTGAAGATGGTTTAACTCCCAACTGCTTTGGTTTTGAACTTTGTACTCGATGGTGGAATCTTATGTTGTTAAACACAATTGACCAAGTCTAAGGCTATGGGTGATTGCATGTGGTCAATGCGCAGCTCAGTTGCTCAGAGATTATATATAATGGAGAGATATAATATGGGGTTAAAAAGAACCTCCACTGCTTTGAGTCGCAGTGTGTGAGGAAAATCCAGGATCCACTCACTTGTCTTCTTTTGTGGCCATTTGGATGTATTGATAAGGGTTGATGAGCAAAACTTTAGAGGGGAAAGATAATATCGTTTACATCATATTCATATTCGATTAGTACTTCGTTTACACTAATACAGTTTCATATATAACAATTAGTTATTCTTAAACGATAAGTGAGCATAATACATAGGATGATATGTCTCATATATAAGATAGAAATTGTGAAGTATTTTTTGAAGTCATACTAGCTGATTAAAAACAGAAGAATTATTTTATGATGGAACAACGCCTAAATTTCTTGTGTTCTCATGTGTTAGCTAGGAATATAGTATTCACTTGACTTACCCTTGTGATTGGTTTTGAAAACACTAACGAATTAATAATTTTTTATAAGATATCTAGGGTTGTAATTGTAAATTGACCGTTCATGGGCCGCTATGGAGCTTACTCGATCATGACTCTACTCGTCTAATTAAATGATTCATGAATCGGTTAGAAACTCGTGTATATTTACCTTTACCCATGACTCTACTCATCCCATTTACAAGGAAAAATTGATTTTCTATGCCTCATGTGTCTCAACCTCTGAAAATATCCCTACTTTGACATTCTCTGAAAAATGTGCTTATGTTTTCTGTTCTACCCAAAATACACTTGGGGATTTATTAGGAATTCTACTCAAGCACAATGTATTTATGGGCTTGGGGATTTATTAAGAATTCTAACAGTTTGGATGTAAAAAACGGACGATCTTATGTGTTTCCAACGAAACTCGATGGGCGCGATATGACCTCGACAATTTAGATTTTTTGAAAAAATGTTACTTTTCAGTGCACGATTTTTAGGACGTTTTATGACGAACAAAATTCGAATCGTCTGGGTGTCGAGAACTGTAAAGTCGATGTGTTTGATATGTGCGCGATATTATGTGCATTACTTGCAGACGCCTCCCATGTGGGAGGCGTCCCAGCCAGACGTCCCAATTTATTTATTTTTATATGGTGTGTTATTTCAAATTATTTCAGTGAGCTTTTTGTTGCTAGATTTGGGTGGTGACGGGTACAGTGAGCTTTTTGTAAGTCAACAAGTATTTCCAACATGCGATGACGTGAAAATATGGGTGAAACAAGTTGTCATCGGAGCCGACTTTTTTTGTAGTATCCTCCTATAAACCACAATGAGATAGTCGGATGAATTGTTATCTGAGAGGTGATCGCAGAAAGTAAATGAGTTCCCGGGATATGAATATTACAGTACGGAAGAACACGAAAAGAAAGGGTTACGTGTGTCATTTTTTTGGTAAATGTGGTCGAGCGACGGGAGCATGATGGATGGTTCATTGTTACTGATAGTTCTCATGGTCAACACAGCCTTGCAGTTCATCCAGATGGTCACCAACAGATCAACAGTCTTAATCCTGGGGCCAAGAAAATTGTTCGTGATATGAATAAGCCACAAGCAAAACCGCGTAAAATCTTGTTGGCTGTAAACAAGAAATTCCCGGAGGATAATCCGAATCAGAGACACATTTATAACTGTAGAGAGTACACGATGATGGTGAAATCTGAAGACAGAAATCTCGCTCATCAGTTTCTGCATCAGGCAGTACAGTATAAGTACTTGTATTGGATTATGGCGGATGAAGAAACTAATGTCACTCACTCATTCTTGGCACATCCGACGTCAGTTAAGTTGTTACGCACATACCCTTTGGTAATTTGCATGGATTCTACGTACAAAACGAACAAATACAAGATGTATTTGTTCGAGATGGTTGGGGTGACACCAGCAAACATGAACTTCCTTATCGGCTATACAATTATGAATGATGAGACCGAGAGTAAATACCGGTGGGTATTGGAGAAGTTAAGAGATTTGTTATGCAGTATTGTCAGCCCTACTACAATAATAATGTATCGAAAGTTAGGCTTTATGCGACTAGTGAGAGATGTATTTTCTGACTCTACTCATTTGCTTTGCACATGACATATTAACAAGGACGTATACAACTACGCATACCACTCATTTGGCAAGAACAAGCAGTTAGAAGAGAGTTTTAAGTGTGGAAAGTGGAGGAGAGTCATGTTTTCTACTTCAGAGAACGAGTATAATAGAGTTGTGTATATTCTGAAAGATGCATATAGGTCTTGGTCGGCTATCGTGGACTATGTGGACGGCACGTGGTTTGTGCATAAAGAAAAGTTTGTGTTGAATTGAACGAACAAAGTCATTCATTTCGGCTACACTACAAACTATAAGGTCGAAAGTGCTCATTCGGCTCTGAAAGACTGAATCACTTCATCGACTACAACTCTGGACACTCTTTTCAATCGCGTCAAAACAACTATTGAAATGCAGGTTACGAATATTCAATTTTTTCTTGAGGATTAGAGACGTAGAAGTCGGACTAACTTCAAAGAGACTATATCAGCATCTAAATGGTCGAAATTTCCATTACTATTTGTCATTGTTGAGTCAGGAGTTTAAGAGAATGCAAGACTTAAGTGTTCAAGTTGAAAATCGTTGTAGGTGGGCAGTTCTGACTTCACATGGGAATCGTCAGTCACAAACGTACAACATCTACCCTTCCGAACTACATACTCAGCAGTAGAAGAACTACTACGTCGCCCTCGTCCTCTACCATACGCCTCCTCCAGCTCCAACTCCAACTCATACTGCCCCTCATGGTCACTCTCCTCATCGTCACCCTCCTCATCATCGGATATGTCATCATCATCAAATTGATCATTACGTGTCTAATGATGACGTGCATACGCTCTCTCCCTCCTAACCGAAGCAGATATACCCCGTCTACGTGGATATCGAGGAGTTGAATACTCATCGTAATCGTGTACATATTGATTTTCTTTTTCCTCCACGGTAACCCAATGACTATTAATTAAATTTTAGAAATAAATTTTTGTTAAATTGATTTAAATTACTAAATTTACAAAAATATTAATTATTATTTACTAATTACCAATTATTACTAATTAATAATCAAATTTTAAAAAATAGGCATCTGGCTTGACACCCCCCTTAAAATAAAAGAGGTAGAAAGTTTACTAAATTCCAATGTAATAGGGCGTCCGCTGACTCATTTTCTGACCTTCAAGACATTATTTTTGAGAATTTAGAGGAAGATGAAGAGAGAGTTGTTGTGAGAGAGTGAAATGAAAAGAGATATAAGTAGAAAGAAAAGATAGGCAAAATGGTAATTGGTACGGACGTTTTAAGAAATTCACGGACAGACACAGTTCAATTTAACAAACTCAACGAACTCAGCCACGAACTGAAATTGTCATACTCACGTCATGAATGATGAAACACCGAAGTTAAAGTGAACCCAAGCATTTTAGGCACATAATAAACCGTGAAAAGGGAGATTTCGACTGATATCAGGAATAGCCTGCGTAGTCATATCATATGTACCCTATAAGAATCTAAGCAATAAAATAAACTCAACTAAAAAAAACAACTAGCTGGGATTCGATTCGTTAAGGGAAGTTCATAGGTATTAGGGAGCATACTCTTGATCACCTTTTATAGACATGGTGAAATGCACCACTTCAGAGATAGATACCTTGTGGTCCCGCGTGAGATCCACTGGGAGATGAACAAAATCAACTAAACAAGAATATTATCATATAAACCTAATCACATCTGAGAATATAATTATAGATATGAAGAGGGGACCAGCCTAATGAACTGAGTTATGCAGTGGTGAAAGAAAAAAAATGTGCCAGTAATCATGAGTTACGTTCTCGTGGTTTGGAACCTTCAGGTTTCTTCGGTAGTAGAAATGAAATGAGACAAACGTCAAATGTAAAAAGGAAAGCAAACCCAATAAAGGGCGGCCAACATTGTTTAGTTTTACTTTGGAATGAATCGAAAATGGTAAAATCATATGATATGATGGTTCAAAGTGAACTATTGAGCCCTGTTCTAACATGCTTAATAACAATTACCAAGCTGATTTAGGAATAATGGAGCTGCCTACATATTCGAAACAGCAAGCTTTGAAATGAGAACATACTGCATAAAGTTGTATTTATTCACGTATATACCAAAAACAAACCATATAAAGTATTTCTTCTGGTTTCTTAACATTAGTTGGTAAGTAGAAAAGAATCTTGAATCGTTAGAAGCTTATGGTACAAGACATATAGCGGCTTATGGTACAGGACATAAAGCGGCTTACAAATAGTCAACCCGGTCATGAACTTTCTCTCTCTCATCGATGGATGAGATTTCTCAATCCCCAACTCATTTTCTTCTTTTTCCAACAATATTCACATCTTAACCACAACCCAACATCTCTCCAAAACAAAACAAAAAATTAAATCCAACAGGAACGCACCACACGACACGTCCCTACCACGCCTCAGTCGTCAAGTCGTCAGCCAGATCGGGGACGACCCGATCGCCCCGCCCGGACGACCCTATTAAGGGTGCTCTTAGAATACATGATACGACCTTTTTACCATCTTGGTTGTGATGGCAGGCATTTGGTACGTGTAGCAGCTCTTCATGCTTCCCATTGATTTGGTAGTAAATGAGTTGTCGGTTATACTTCAGGAGTTTCGCGCTGAACAGAGCCAACAAGATAAACATATCGAAAATGACAGGACATAAACAAAATTCTGATTCACAAAGTACTGCAGCATACAATGGTCAAACAATTAAATCAAGATAACAATACTCTCTGATCAATATTAATCCCTTAATATGGTGGATATTTGTTTCAACAAATTGGGCTTCAAATGAAAAAATGAAAAAGCAAAACAAGAGGATTAAAAAGCAAAACAAGAGGATTCCAGCACTAAGTGCCAGTACAAGCCTACAAGGTGGCTGAAGCGCCTAGAGGTTACAATAAAACAACCCAAAAACACTGGTTCTTTACAGAATGTTAATGGCATTCCTCAACGAACTAGCAAATAGTGCTAACCTACTCTGTGAATGGATATATTTTCAAACTATAATATACTTCAAAATAAAAACAGCAAGAAAAGATTTAGCCATCCACCATGTACAAGAAGGAAATTAAATGGCTAATTAAAGTTTCAGTCAAAGAAGAGTAGAAGAAAGGAAGATGTTCCTGAAGTGGAAAAGTACAAATACACCCTCATCTCATATAAACAACCCATCATAACCTTCACCATTGAGAAGATACCAATAAGGATTAATTTCTGATGCTTTGCTTGATAAAAAATATATTACGCAAAACATAATATACATAACCTGGAAAACAATGTGTGCAACTTCCCAGCCGACCTGAATAGAATTTACTCTTCAATAGGAGTACTACTCTGGCCAAATATATCAGGCATCCCATCCAACTTCCTCTCCTCTCTTGCTTCCCAATAACCTCCCACATACCGATAACAGTCATCATCCTTATCTTTCCTAAACCATCGTGGTTGCCATCCCTTCTCCTGCAGTTTCCTTGCCTGTGCAAGTACAAATAACATGACATTTTCAAAATCCAAGAAAATGCTAATACTTGTGATCATTTGTGAACTGCTATGTGGACACAATATTATGTTTATTTCTCAAGAATTCACTACATGGTTAGGCAAATGAGAGTGGAAGTTGAGTTGCAGCAACCCTAGTTAGATAACAAAAATAAAACATTTAATCCCAAACAGCACCCAGAAACAAAATCCGAAAACAAAAACAAACTACACTCTCACTAAAGGTCAAGTATAACAGCAAATAACAACCACCTCATTTCCCCTCTAGATCTATTGTTGTGGTTAAAAACCCTACTTGGCTGCTTCTACATTGTGTGTGTGACACAATACCCATGTTTTGCCTCATCTCTCTTTTAAAAGTATCTATCCAATGCACATGGGGTATGTGTCACTCAACCAATCAAGGAACAGTCAAGTATGAATTGTACCCATAACAGCAGATCCAACCTCCCTCATTTCTTGTCGTATGACTTCGGTAACATACGAGAAAAAAACCTTGATGTTAACACGTGGATCCGTAATACTTAAGAATCAAAAATTACTTTGGATAACATAGTCTCACGAGCTTTCAAAGGTTTTGGTATGACAATAATGTTTCAATAGAAAGATTAATCATCTTGAAGGAAACACAAAACACTCCATGCATTTGAGAAACAGTTCTGGAAGAGATTTTTTTTCTTGATCGGCAGTTCAGGAAGAAACATCAGACAAATTTTGGCCTCCATTTTCAAATTTGTCAACATTTTTTGTAACTTGTTCTCTTATGCATGTCTCCTAGTTAGCAATTTTACCATGCTGAAACTTCTGATACCTGATTATTCTTTACAAATGAAAAATTAATAAAATAAACAAAATAGTTCCAAAAGAGAATCACCCTTGCTACTGTTTACAACTGAACTCATAGATCAGTTGCCTGCTACTTAATTACGAGCATGTTTTAAAACCAAAATTCTAAACAGAATAAACCTTGCTTGTATAATATGTTACACAAGTTCATGCCTGTGCTAACTGCAAGCTTTTGAAATCAGTGGCAAGAGGGGAACATGTATAAGCACTAACCTAGAGTCCTACAGAACAAGAGCTCATGATTCACATGAACATCTACCAAAGCAATCTTAACAGAAACACCTATTTGTCAGATTAAAGAACATCAACCAAAAGCCTAATTTAATTTAATATGCTCTTGTATGACAGGACAGAGCATGGCATCTTTATGGAGAAGAAATCACCTGTCTCTGCAATTGTTCAAGCCTAAGCTTTTCCATATTTGCTGGTTCAAATTCACCATTTTCTAAATGTCTTTGATCGGGCCTTAATCTGGAGTCGGTCGGGGGTAGCTTCTTCAAAAGATCAGGTGTCAGCTCATTCAAAGAGATAGCAAATGGTGTCAAATTATATCTTGTTTGAACTTCTGATTTATCCCTCTCCCAGAGCAGTATTGCCTCAGACATTGGATCATAGCCTTTAGGTTTCATAGTAGGATCTCCCAACACATAGTAAAGCGCTTCATCCCACTTTCCCACCAACATAGCAACTTTGTTTCCAGTCCTGTTATCCTGCACAAACCCCTGAACCTGCAAGGTATGATCAGTTAGAGTGGGAAGGTTGCCCCGCCATGGATAATTGGATATAAATTACAGTGTTCTGGTCAGTCCTAACATGCTAATTCTACGAGTTATAGCACAGAGGCACATGTAAAAGCAAACCAGCACTGCCTAATAAAGTTATGAAAAATAAAAATATAATCTGAGGATCAATTCCTGAAGATAATTCAATAATGCAGATTTACTTTCCTAACAGATCCATAATACCTCGTGTGCATTCCGATCAATGATGGACTGCTCTTTGAATTTTAATTTGCAAGAATAATTGCCACTGCCTCTGATACGCATTGTACCATAATGATCACAATATATCTTGCCGATTATAATATTGTAAATAGAAGTGGTAACTTTGCTCCATTGAAATGTTTCACCGTCTTCAAACTGGAGAGTAAGAACCCCAATAGGATCTAGTTGAATGGAACGACCCCAGAATTTACCCTTCAAATTTGAATCTCCCCAAAATTTCCAGCCTCTACCATCACAATGGCAAGCCACTATCATTGGGTGGTGACTAACCTGAAAGAGCACCAAATTTGTTACAATAACAGAACCACAGAGATTTAACCAAACCTATGAGAGACTAGGGGTGAGCAAAACCAGATATCCGGTTTTCCGGATCACCAAAAATCCAATCCGAAACCGATCCGGATAAAACCGGTTAACCGGTTTTCCGGATATCCGAATAAACGGATTAGATTCCGGATATCTGGTTTAGAGGCAAGAATTCAAAATTTTACAAAATGCTGATACTGTAAAGAGTAAAACGTAGTCTACCCTCAAATTAATGTTTGCTGGCAGTTATCTAGTAGAACCAATTCAGGTAATGCAATATTAATTTTCATCTTAAGATAGCTTATAATAATCTTCGGTGTATATTTTTAAACCCACTCGTAGATTGTATCTCAACTGTACAACAAATCAAGACTGAAGATCTTGTCCAAACATAACATACGGATAGATTTGATTCCTTAACAGGGAAAATCACACTAAAAGTAATCACAAGAAAGAAGTTAACGAGAATTACATGTCTAATATATAAAAAACTAAACACGAGCTCTATAGTTATGATGTTCTCAGAAAAGCCAACAACATGCAGATTAACATGAACAGGAAACTTATTTACAATTTTTCGAATTTGAACCTGCCAAGATCATACAATCAATTTGAATAACAAGCATTTGGGAAGATAAGACAGTTAAGATAACATATTGGGTCAAAGATTCCTAACATGTTTATGTTCGGTGCTGGAAAAACTAGCATACATATGTTCTACAATAGAGGTTGAAATTTGCAATACGGGGATCCATATCAAAGGTATAACAACACTTAGTTGCTATCAATTTCCAGAGAGAACCCCAATTTGAGGCCTGAGCAATTAATAATGAAATCAAAAGTGGAAATAAGACCTATTAACTTACATCATGAACTAAAGTTTTGATAGATTTGATAGGAAAGGGTAAACCAGAAAAGAAAAGAAAAGGCTGACCTCGATGAAGGAGACCCTAATCTTAAAGAGGAATTGGGTGTTAGAATAGCGTTGGATTTTGTCGAAAATGGCATCCATGACTTTGGGTACGACGCCTTGTGTGGAGGTGGAGGTGGAGGTGGTTCCCATGGTGGAGGTCTTGCCTAACCAGTCTGTCCGTAGGCAAAGACGGTGGCATTGTAACCCTGAAAGAGGGCGTCGACGAGAGGAGCGACGCATTGGGGGTACAAGTCTGACTAGGGAGAAGAAGAGGTGGTGCCGTAGACGTGATCTTACGTGAAAGAATGGGATCCGATTTGAACCTGAGGCTCGCCCGGAGTGACGCTGATGCAGTCTACGCACCCATGCGAGACCTTCGGTGTACAAGATCATCACATGAAGAATCTGCATTGGGTATCTACAAAGATGACCTTATTCTGAATTCGGATTCGGATGTCCGATTTCTCCCAAGGTCTGACCCAAATCCGGTCCGAAAAAGTGTGTAGAAAATCGGATCGAATACCCGGTCCGGAATATTAGGATTGGATATCCGATTATTCGTATTTAATAAACTGTATACCGGATCGGAAATGTGGTTATCCGATTATTCGGATTTTTCTGCTCACCCCTATGAGAGACCATAATTTTAGGGGTGTGCAAAACTCGGTCCAGTCCGGTTTTTTGGACCAGACCAATCGGTCCGGGTCCGGGTTCCGGTCTGGACTTTTTGAAAATTCTGGTTCCAGTCCGAACCGATCCGGTTTTTGTGTTTTTTATTTAAAAATTCCGGTCCTGGACTGGATTCTCGTCCCTACATAATTTGACAAGAAAAACAAAATATTTGAATCGAGGTAGTAGTAGACACGGTATAGACTATAGATGCATTGTGAATATCTAGTTGTAGGTTTCCATTTCAAAAATAACTGAATGTGAGTGGAAGTACCCCTGATCTTTCAAGGCATGTCAATATCTCTCATTACATCAATCATCAATGCGAAAGTCTCAATACTTCCTTACATGTATAGTGTTTCCTCAACCCAAACATGTGTACATTTAAAGATTGATTTAGGTGTTGAATCAGTTGATGGATTGGATGTTAGGCTTGCAATGGAGCTATTCTAACATATTGAAGTGGGGGCCCTTCCATTACAAAACCAATGGGCATTGATGAAAGTACTAGAATCTTATTAGTCAAGAAGCTCTTTGATTGTCCAATGAGAGACTATGCTCAACACTCCGCATGTTGTTTCTTAAGTCCAACATGTGCACGTCTATGGATGATTAATGTCACGTCTACGGATAATTAATGTGTTGGGCCAACCATTGAGGTATAATACAACATCAAAATTTGGACTTTCATCTCAAAATCAATTAAATTGACATTGATGGAGATGCAAAGAATCTTACAAGTCCAATAATCTCCCTGTGGGGGCATTCTCCACAATGAACTATAGTATACAGGCGGAACTCAAATCATAAAGAGATCCTTCAATGGCTAATACACCTATTATAGATGCGTATTTCCTTTTATGGCATTTTAAACTAACTGTTTTTTGTTACTAAGAGAAATTTTCCAAAGACTTAGAAGTACACGACCAATATAATAATATAGGATTAAAAGCATGACTACAGAACTGGTAAAGAGAAAATATAGGAACCTTCTCAGAAAAAAAGCGAAGACCTTTGTCTGGATAATCTGCCTCATAGGTCTCACCAAGTAAAGGATTGAAAGGTTTGCACTGTCGACCTTCTGTTGAGGCATAACCAGATACAGCAAAAGCTGCAATATGCAGAATCCTCATCAAACTGTTTCCCTGAAACATACTTGATTGAATGAGTCAAAGTGGCAGGCATTGACATGGAACGTAACAAGAAAATCATAAGAATGACACCTAGAAGACAAGAAAATAAACGCATATAGGTTCTTTCAGATACCCCTTTTTCAGTACTAGAAAAAACAATCAGTATCTCAAATGATAAATCATATTGTATATAGCTAAGTAAGCATTCATAAGAGAACCAAAAGTGGATACATCAAAGATATTTCAATCATACCATCTAACTATATCTCAAACCCAAATAGAGCCATTTTAGATATAAGGGATGCAAAGTTCAGGATTTTGTTTAATGTGGCATGAACTGTATGTTTCATTACGTGGCACTTAATATAATTTCATGGTTACATGAATTTCCTCCCAGTGAACTTTTTGGGGTTATAAGGCCACACAATTGTATTGACCATGATTATTACTTGCACAACAGCCTTTTGTACAACTATGCAAGAACAATGTCAGCCTACAAATTGATTATAAAACCGGTTCATTGGTTTAGGACTAAGCAAAACCCGGACCGGTCCGGATTTTTGGACCGGACCGGTCGGTCCGGGTTCGGTCCGGAAAGTTTGTTTCGGTCCGGTCCGGGTTTCGGTCCGGAGAATTTTGAAATTTCGGTCCGGTCCGGTCCGGACCGGTCTTTTTTTTTGTTTTTTTTAAAAAAAAATCGGTTTTTGACCGGACCGATTCGGTCCGGTCCGGTCTTCGGTCCTTAGGAATTCGGTCCTGTCCGGTCTTCGGTCCGGACCCCGGACAAAAATTCGGTCCGGTCCGGTCCGAATGCTCACCCCTACATTGGTTAGCTGCACACCAAACAATGATGGAATCATGGAATGAAGTATTTCAATATTGGTTGTCGATAATTGGAATTTTAGATGGATCAATAAATTTATAGACAAACAAAACAAATTATAATAAGCATGGCAAGGTCGATGAGCTGAGTAAGTTCAACAACTCCAATAGAGTACATAAAATCAGGCTTTCTATTTAATTGCAAAGAAATTAACTAATGTTTAACAGAGGACCTGCTTTCCCCACTCCAATGCTCGATCAACCAGATAAGAGTATTCTAGGTCTTCAAAACACTTCTGCAAGGATGAAAGCGGCTCATTGAAGTAAACAGGAAGACAAACCCCTGATAGATCTTTTCCAATGTTCTCTTTGATTATTGACCACAAACCAACATGCTTTTCTTTTTCCTTTGGTTCAGGCAGCCTCTCCCTCCTTTTAACTTTAGGATACTCGATAGTTTTTACAGCATTATCAGTTTCATGAAAGTCGTTATAGTGTGAGCTTCTATTACGTATCAGTAGATCACCACAACCATTTCCTGTAGCCTCTCTACTACGGTAAGAAGCACTTCGCAAGGATTCTGCTGACAAATAATCTGATGTGTCAAAATAAATAACATCATCCTCGTCCGTTTCTCCATCTGCTGCTTGGCTTTCATTGTCAGCATCAGAATCTGATACACTCCCCTCCGACAGAACAGAGTGAAAATCTACCAAATATAAAAATGTTAAGTTAACATGTTGAAATTAACATTCAGAATGCTAAGGCAAAGAAGACGTGACCATCAAGTAAACCACTAATTACTCAATGAAAAAAACAAGTTAATGGGTTTAAGAGTTTGAGTACGTCTTAGCACTACGGAACTCAGACCAGTGAAGAAAAAACATCAAATGACAGTTTGAACTAATAATAGCAAAAGAACAAGCACTACACAAAAGAGTTTATGAAGCACAATAATGCATTCACATCTTACATAAGAATATATAAATCTTAGTGGTGTTATCTTTAAACTTGAATTCGAAATTTAAAATAATGAATACTGACCACTGAATCTTCCATTTCCTTGCCCACTATAGGCTTCACGCTCTTTTGTTTCATCTACTACTCTAGTTTCCAGTTCAACTTTCTCAGCCTGTGAAGGGTACAAATACAACATAACATTTTTAGCTATTAAACAACCTCTTAAACTCTTTATAACAAGATGCCATATCCAAAGCAGTTGATAGGTACATGGAAAGATGGTCCATAGGGTTAAATTCCTCAATCAAAAGAACAAACCATAAAAAATATAAAGGAGGATAAAGGAGGGTTAAATTCGGTAACTTCCTCCCCATATGCAGGCTTGACATGTTGGCATACGTTTAAAATATAAAGGAGGATAAAGGAGGAGGGTTGTGATAGGTGTTGCGAACCATCGTAAAACCTCAGCTACTCTCATGGAAATGAAGCTTAACAAAGAATTGCGTTTGGAGCGTTACCATCTTAGCGACGCACTACATCGGACCCCGGATGTAATGATTCAAAGTAAACAATGGTTTACGCATCATACTCGACAGGTGCGAGCAATAAGGAAGCTAGTCGAGGGGCGTCACCACCTCAGTGGCACACTACATCGGCACTTGAATGTAGTGCACAAGAAGCGAGGGTCTTCACACTTTACTCAACGAGTGCGGGGGGTAACAAAACTAATTGAGGATGATAGGATTCACGTAGGTAGTTCGAATATTGACTCCTTACAGGAAAATTGAGAGAGATAGTGAATTTGGCCACTAGGGGAGAGCTTCGGTCCGGACCCGGACCGGTCAGATTCGGTCCGGACCGAACCCGGACCGATTGGTCCGGTCCAAAAACCTGGACCGGACCGAATTTTTGTAGGGATTTTTATGTTTTGGACCGGGCCGGGCCGAAACCCGAATCCCTCCCGAGGTCCGGACCAAAACCCGGACCGAAAATTGTTCTCCCCTAGTGGCCACCAAGAGAAGTGTAAATATTTTATGTGTCCAAGAAACCAAACATGTAAGTGAAAAAGGCAAAAAGGTAGAAAATACAAGATTTAATCTATGATACAATGGAAAAAATAGAAGCAAGAATGGTGTGAGGATTTTGGTAGATAAGAGTTTAAGAAATGAGGTTGTGGAGGCTAAAAGACAAGGAAATAATGTTAGTGATAGGAAAAATAATTTTCAATGTCACAAGTAGATTTGAGCGAAACATTGAAAAAACAATTTTGAGAAGGCATTGATATGATGGCAAGAGGGATCACTGGTAGCGAGAAGCTTTGCATTGGAGGATATTTCAACAGTCATGTTGGTAAAGATAGCGCAGGAATTGAACGTATTCGAGATTTGGGTATGGTTTTAGGAACCAAGGAACAGATTTTCTAAATTTCACTTTAGCATGTGATCTTAGTGGTAGCCAATACTTTCTTCAGAAAGAGAATCACATTTGGTCACATTATGTAGTAGTCAGCATCATAGTAGATTGATTTTGTGCTTACTCAAAAGGATGATTGAGGATCTTGTGTTGATTGTAAGGTGATACCTGGAGAGTGTGATAACTCAACATAAATCAATGGTACCAGATTTTCATTTTCGGATTGGTGTTAGACAGAACAAGTATAATAGTCATTCAGAGTTGCAATAATTATAGACGTATCTACCTTATATGTCACACTATGAAGTTATGGGAAAGAATAATTGAACATTGTTTAAGGAGAGAAACAAGTGTAAAGATAATCAATTTGGGTTTATGTCTGGGAGGTCGACGATCGAGACTATATTCTTGATTAGGCAACTCATAGAGAAGTAGAGATAACAAAAGAAAGACTTATACATGATTTTCATTGATTTAGAAAAGACTTATGATAAAGTTCTAAGAAGTGTTATGTGGTGGGTCCTAGAGAAGAACGTATCAACAAAATATGCTAACTTGATTAAAGATACGTACGAGGGAATGAAGACTAATATTAGAGTATGGGATAGTGTGACTAGTATCTTCCCGATTAGGATTGGACTTAATCAGGGATCAACTTTAAGTTCATATCTTTTTGCTTTAGTGATGGACGATGTAACAAAACATAAACAATTTAAGGTCTCATAGTGTATGCTTTTTGCAAATGATGTGGTACTAATTGACGAGAGTAAGATAAGTGTTAAGAGAAAACCAGAGTGGTGGAGGGACAATTTAGAAACAAAAGATTTTAAACTAAGTAGGCTTAAAACTGAATACAAAGTGTTGTTTCAACGTCGTCAACAACACTGATGAAGAAGATATTAGATTGGATGGTTAAGTTGTGGGCAGGAGGGATATTTTTAGAAATCTAGGGTCAATACTTCAAAATGATGGGGAGATCAACAGACATGTTAGTGACGGCAAGCATTAAGCATCTTATGCGACAAAAAAAAACTCTCTCAAGTTAAAAGGAAATTTTAAAAAAACTATAAGACTTGTGATGTTGTGTGGAGCGGAATGTTGGGTTACGAAAAGACAACATGTGCAAAAGATAAACATGGCTGAAATGAGGATGTTGCGGTGAAAGTGTGGACATACGCGAATGGATCATATTAGAAATGAAGAGATTGGGGAAAGATATGGAGTTACCCCAATAGATGAGAAGTTTATACAACATAGGCTAAGATAGTTTGGACATGTACAAAGAATACCTCTGGAGGCACCAGTTAGAAATGGAGTGTTGAGCTATGGTTAAGACATAAAATGAGAGAGAAGCAGACCAAAATTAACTTGGGAAGAAACAGTTAAAAGAGACGTAAAAGATTGAAATATTCCTAGGGATTTGGCGTTGGATACGAGTGCATGGAAAATGATTATTCATGTGCCCAAATTGTGATTCTTTTTTAGTCCATTTCTAGTCTACCCCAACTAGTTTGGGATTAAAGGCTCTATTGCAGTTGTTATTAGTTTCACGTAGCTCATATGTTACTAACTAATTTCGTTTTGTGGGGGCTATTATGTGGATTTTGAGAAGTCAATCTCAACTGGTAGTTAAAGAAGAACTGTGCACCAACACAATATTGTAAAAGTAAAAACCTAACACTAGATGTAGACAGTGACCAGCTGATAAAAATTTAGGAGTTACAAAAATAAATTTGTTGGAACAGATGGGCTATAAGGGAAACTTTTTTTATCATTCATAATAAAGTAAAAGAAGGGGTACAAGAGGTGAGAAAACCAAACAAAGAAGGCAGAAATCAAAAACAAAAAAGACGAGAAGTTTGTCACACCATACAGAAGCGATTTGTCCAAAATATACCCACAAGATGTGGGACACACCAGGAAATAACTCGATACCGCCCCTATAAAAACAGGAATAAAGTTTCTAGAACAGAAAGTCCATTGATATCCCCGAAATTTGTAGCCAAAAATAGATGTCCTATACTGTCTTTTTCCAAATCTCCCCAAGTACAATTCTCTTGTTGTCAAGTTGTAGCATATTACGTGCCACCCAAATGCTATAAGGGAAACTTGATAATTTGCTATGAAACTATCAGGAATTAAGGCAGTGCAATATCTAGAAGTTTCTCTCTTTTTTATCATTGATAGAGTAAGAAAAAAGGGATACAAGAGGTGACAACACAAAAACAAAAACAGGGATACGGAAAGAAAAAACAAAAGTACGGAAACAATACCCTGTCACAGCCAAAAGCAAAGGTAAAATGTCAAAAAAAAAACAAGATGTGGGGAAATAAAAGGAGACAGAAAAAATCGCAATAACCCCAACAAGATATTATTCTAAAGCAGAAAATCCGCTGAACTCCCCGAAGTTTGTAGCCACAAATAGACATCTAGAAGTTTCTCTCTAACGACATATGGAACTATCGGTAATTAAGGCAATGCAATATCCTGAAGTTTCTCTCTAACGACATATGTTCAAGAACTGAAACGTTCTCCTTCTTTGTACTGGAGCAGCTCGACCATAAATGAGATTAATTTAGGGTACAGTGTATACATATGAATATATAAGCAACTCTACAAAGCAGAGAAGTTGGCCTAATTTTTATAAGTGATTGGACTCCAAAGGAACGTGAATAGGAAATATAAGCATATTGTTGTCTCCCATTCTTGTAAAAGTTAAAAGTTAAAACCCTTCAGAAATTGCTGACACTCTAAAGATCTAAGGTAGTAGGTTTGCTTCTGAGGAGAATTATAAAGCAAAGCTTATTCTGTTATGAAAACAATCCAGGATTTATACTTCAACATGCAAATGCACTATAGAGTTATTTAGCTGAAAAGGAGATGACAGATTTAACTAGATCAGAACATTGGCATGGATTCTCATCATATGAGAGAGAAAAGATCATACCTCTAATTGTCGTAGCTTGTCAAGTAGGACAATATGCTTTCCTCGAAGAAAATTCAATTCATTTTGTAACTCTGTGAACTCATTTAACATGATAGACTCACATTCTTTAACAACTTCTTCGCCTAATGCTTCTCGAAGCAATCGGCTTCTAAGCTTCTCGGTTGAAATGGTGATTTCTTCGGCGCATGCTAAGTCACTGCTTGTGAGAGAACGTGGGAAAATATCTCTAGCATTTTGCAATGTCTCAATCCACAAAGAGCGGTCTTCTCTTGTTTCACACCGTAAATGAAGAGTTTTTGTCCCAGTGAAAATGGAAAACCTTCTGTCATCAGACTTACTTGCCCGAACTGAAGAAACCTGATGACAAAAATAAATATGACCAAAAAATGCAATTATGTCAATATGCCTACTCCATAGACCACACTCAAGAATGCTAATACGAGCCACATAAAGCTATTGGTTATTAAAATTTGGAACAATACAAACCCAACCCAGAGGGAAAAGAACAACTAAAAAATTCCACTCTCATTTGGATAGACCTGATGCATTCAATGAGATAATTCGCTGGCTTGGTGCCACTTAGCGGTGTAGCACATCATGTTTCGACTTTCGAGACAATTTTGATTATTTCTACTTATTTACTATTCTGAGAAGGTTTTTATGTTTGGTTAGTGTATCTCACCTCAGACAGTTCAACTCTTGGGAAAAAATGAGTAAGCTTCCACCATCTATTTATAGGTAAAATAAACAATTTACATGGTTCTGCT
Source organism: Triglochin maritima (assembly GCA_963682175.1). Classification (NCBI taxonomy): domain Eukaryota; kingdom Viridiplantae; phylum Streptophyta; class Magnoliopsida; order Alismatales; family Juncaginaceae; genus Triglochin; species Triglochin maritima. The sequence goes on along the minus strand of OY821782.1, from coordinate 6,034,137 downwards.
ACATCACAACACATTGACAATGCTAATCCCTCTTTGGTCAAAATTAGCAGAAAACATTTTCAAGTTCAAAAATATGAATGTACTTACATCTCATTCAAAGAATCAAAAATAGCTCCGCAATTACATTAGAGGTACTGATATATCCCAACTTCCCTCGAACTTTTCCCTTAGCCACAATATCTTCTTTTGATCACTAAGATAATGTAGCTAAGGAAAAAGGCTTCAAGAAACCTATCGCATTATCATATTTCCAAAACACACACTTATGGAAACCCACAAACAAACCCTTTATAATTAAATACAGCCATACAATTAGTACCACTCCAGCACCTTTTCACAGCATCATCATTAAAAGCAGACCAACTTTCCAAGTCAACACCATGCACCAAAATAAAATCTCTAATCAGTCTAACAAGTCAACTGAGTTTCAGACCAAAAGTCCAAAAAGCTTATCTTCAAATGCACCTGCCTGAACAACTTCCACCATCTATGAGCAAATTACATGGGTCTACTACAACACAACAAATCAACAATGCTAACTCCCCTTCGGTCAAAATTAGCAAAAACATTTTCAGTTTCCAAAAAAAAAGATTTTATTTACTTATATCCTATTTATACTTTATAGAATGAAAAAATAGCTGTGCTCTTAACTTAGAGGAATTCCAAGTTTCCTCGAGCTTTTCCCTAGCCACAGTATCGTATTACAGAAACATACTTATGAAACCCCACAAACCCCTTATTTATATTAGTGCCCCTCCACCTTCTTTCCACAACATCATCACCAAAAAGAAACCAACTTTCTAATCTTTAAGCAATCAAACAAGTCAACAAACATTCAGGCCTTCAAATACAACCATACAAATGCTTGGCCCTCTTCTGAGTATTTACATCCTATTATAAAATAAAATATAGCTCTGAGATTAGACTAAATCAATAGAAAAGATTTGAGGCATTCCAACTTCCCTTATCCTTTTTCTCACCGACATTATCATATTACACAAATACACTTACGAAACCCCACAAACAAAGCCTTCTTTATTTAAATATACCACACAATCAGTCCCCTCCACAACACCACCACCCCAAATTTAAAAGGAAAGTTGGAAAACTCAAAATGCTCCCAACTTTAAGCAAAACTCATTTACTTAAATTCTATTTACAAAATAAATAAACATATCTACAATCATATTAGATTCATTCCAACTTTCCTCAACCTTTTCCTGACCCAGATTATCATATTTCACAAACAAACCCTTCACTATTTAAACACAAAACTCAAACAATCACCCAAATTTTAAAAGGCTCCCAACTTTAAGCAAAAAACATCTACTTATTACTATCTACAAGATAGATAGATAAATCTCTACGATCATATCAGATGAATACCAACTTTCCTCAACCTTCCCCTACCCACATTATCATATTTCACAAACCCCACAAACAAACCCTACACTACATAAACACAAAACATAAACAATCACCCAAATTATAAAAAGCTCCCAACTTTCTCATCTCCAAGCAGTCAAACAAGTCAACCGAACTTCAACCCCAAACACACACCATACCTTCAAGTGCACTTCCCCGAACGACTTCCACCGCCGATTCCCCCCACTCTGACTCCCCCGTCTCATCTCCCTCACCGACGCCTCCCCAATGATCCCCACGCCACTCCTCTCCCCGACGCCGCCGATCCCGTACGGGCCCCGGACCTTGTAGTACGACAGAACTCCATCCTGCACGACGAACCACCTCGCCCGCCACCCCTTCCCGTAGTTCACCCACTTGTACAGCACCCCGGCGACGCCTCCGGGGGGGTCGTCCGGCTCCGGGTCAGCGATCTGGGAGGAGTAGAGGCCGGCGGATCGGTCGTGGGTGGGGGAGGGGGACTTGAGGGGTGGGGGAGGCGGAGGGCGGGGCTTGTCGAGGGAGACTGGCGCGATGCAGCAGAGGGGGTTCATCGCCGGAGGAGGGGACGGGAGTCGCTGGAGGGACGAGGAACAGTGGATCTGGGATTGGACGGTGGGGATTCACGGAGGGGATTTACAGAGGGAGTGAGACAGTGGAGCAATGCCGACTGGGATGCTACTGGTGTGGTGGGGCATTTAATTTTGGGTTATTTGCTCTTTTGGACTCGAGTTTGTTTTGAGGGGAAAAATGATTGTTTTGCTTGTGGATAGACCAAGGTCGGGTAGGGGTGAGCAAGGACCGGACCCAACCGGTCCGATCTTCGGTTCGGGGTCTGGATCCAATTCAGTTCAGATCTGGTCCGAGTTTTATTTTATTTTTAAAAATTTAAAGTAAAAAAAACCGGTTTCGGACCGGACTCAACATGTTCAGTCCGGGGTCTGGCGCCGATCTGGTTCCGATCCGGTCCAATCTAGGTCGGACTGGTTGCTCACCCCTAGTAACAGGCCCAGCACGGCACGACCTACCAGGCGGACCATGTCATGTCGTGCCGACACGACTCGTTGGCTTAAATGGTGACGGACCCAATTTGTTGTGTCGTGTCAGCACGACACGTGCCGACACGACCTCGTGTCAGCATGTCGTACTGTGCCGGGATCTCGACCGTCATGTCATGCCAGCACAGCACAGCACAACACCCAGGTCTACTCGGGGACATTTTTTGGATGCAACGTGTGTTTTCCCGAGAGATGTGACTGAAAAGTGCAATATTGTCATTCAAATATTAAAATTAATGTATACCCATGTATATTAGTCTCCTTGTCTCCTTAGTTTACACTCCTGGACCCACATTTATTATGCTCTCGTGATGTTAACCGTCATGGAAACCCAATGAATGTGCAGGATACCAATTTTAAATCAAAAACATGGACGTCACACCAATTTGATTTTCTAGATGTATTGAAACAAAAAATCCAATTGTGAATTAATAACACCCACTCCAACCGATTTGGCATCTTCATCTAATATAAATAGTCAACATTTGAGATTTTAGATATGATTTGGAATGGATAACACAAATTATAGAGTTTAGGATTTGAGTATGAGACGATGTTCGGAGAGGAAGAGAGATTGCACTGAAGAGAATTTGTGGCAGTGGTGAAAAACAGTATGAGTTACTTTCAAATGTGGTTGATGAAGTTGCACAAAAGGGACTAGAACTTGATGAAAGTAACATATTTTTTAGGCTTATTGTGTGTTTCAAAGTCTGTAGAAAAGGTTTCTTGTTTGGGTGTAAACCTGTGATAGGTTTAGATGAGTGTCACAAATATAAAGGTGTTTGTTTAACATCAGTTGCAATGGATTGCAACAAGTCATTGGCAATTGTTGTTGTTCAAACAAAAAATAAGGAATTTCGGGAGTGATTTTTGCGGCACCTAAAGCAGGCAATTGGGGAGATAAATGAAATGATCTTCATGAGTAATCGAGATTAGGGCTTAGAGAAAGCATTGCCTTACAATAAACTGGTGACGAACATATAACAAGCATGAAACACCTCTGTATAAATTTAAAAAGACAATCTGAGGGTGATTTCAAACTAATAATTCAGGATATTCGAGAGGTTCAACTTACATTATGTTGTTTATAAGTACTAGGGTTAATTACAGTTTGCCCCCCTGAACTATGTCTTGGTATCACTTTGCCCCCCTGAAGTTTCAAAGTTAACAGTTACTTCTCCTGAACTTTAATTTTGTAACATTTTGTCACCTTGAACTTAAAAACTCATTATTTAACACACATTCACTCAATCCAACCCAAATTCCAACCATATCCGACCTCCGTTTCGATCCAAACTTTCACGTAAATATAAGTTTATGAGTGTATTAGGGATACAACAAAAAAATTAGGTAAAAACGTCGAATGTGTGTTAAATAATGAGTTTTTGAAGTTCAATGTGACAAAATGTTACAAAATTAAAGTTCAAGGGAAGTAACTGTTAACTTTGAAACTTCAGGGGGCAAAGTGATATCAATGCATAATCCATGGGGGCAAACTGTAATTAACCCTAAGTACTATGTGTTTAATGTGATAATGTTATTTGTACACGTACATAATCAACTATGAGCCAATTAAACTCAAACAAACAGAAACAATTTCATACATTTATTGAAGATTATAGTTTAAACATAACAAATAAGGGTGTAAACGGGTTGGGTTTGGAGTGGGCCGGGGTCGACTTGGCTCGGTTAATTTATTATAGAGCCAAAATTTTCGAGTCATACACAAATAAGGTCACCAACTTGAGTTTTCGACAACTTTAATTCACAACAATTAAGGTTATAAGTTGGCAGAGTAAACACCATTTAATCGTCTTAATCGCATGAGGTAAGTGTGGCTATTGTTAAGACCTAAAACTTATTAGGAACTAATCAAGTTAGGGGTGGCTAATGGGTGTTGATTTGTTGTGAAGGATTGGGTTGATGTGATGTTGAAGGATGAGGTGTTGGGTGTTGATTGGTGGCTTGGGAGGTACGAGGTTATAAAGGGTGCAAACACTCTTCTTCTCCTCATTCTCACTCTTCACTCTCTCTCACTCGTATAACTATCTCCCTCTCAAGGTGTTCCGGAGCTGGAGGTTGATAGAGAATGTGAATTCTGAAGAAGGAGCTCGGGTGCCTTCGATTCGGTGTTGCCGGAGGTGCAAAGAAAAGAAATGGAGGTTGTTGGCGACGTCGGAAGCTTCATCGATCGTAAAAAGATATGTCAAGTTCAATTTAGTAACTCACACAAGGGGTGTGAGAGGTTTGGTTGGTCGTCGGAGGTCGGAGACCTCATTGGTGATAAGGTGCAGCAATGTGACTACAGAGGAACGGTTGACCGATGTGGGTGTTGGTCAACCGGTCATAAAGTAAATATTAGGTTTTGCATTTCAGGTCGTGAGTTGCACTGAGTGGGTGGCGACCGAGGACGAGTACATAGGACAGGATGCTCTAGTCTCACTTTCTAGGTGGTTATTATTACTTATATATTGTCCTTATTGTATTTTGATATAATCATACTTTCGAAAACCCTTGTGAAAATGGTACACATTTTGATGTGATTATGAGTAACGTCATTGTGTTTGTTGGGTTTAATTTCTGAGTTTTCATTTTAAAATTTCCATTGTTTTGGGGATGTTACAGTTATGGATAAAAAAATCCTAATCATTTCATAAATGAGTCGTTACGTGTATAAAAATTTAAACTATTAAATAAACATGAAGATAATAATGCTTAATTTCACTCGCTTATTTAGGAAAATTTGAATAATATATATAATTTTATATAATTTTAACTTTAAACTAACAACAACAAATTTAACTAAATCCCAAACCCGTCGCTCTGCGTCGTCAACTCATCTCCACCCTCCCCCCGTTGGTGATAGGGCTCCAACTCGTCGCCCTCGTCAATAATGTGGCTAGATTGGAGGTTCTTGCTTGAGTGGATTCCCGGCGATAGTGGAGGTAGACCGTAATGAGATGGCAATGGCAAATCAAACTCGTGATTTTGCGTGTTTTTTACCTATTTGCACTTAAAGAATGGTTAACTAATTTGTACACGATTTAAATGACGATTCCCGTGAGCCTCCGGGAGTTTTTGTTTACGCTGGATGTTAGGGGAGAGCAACTTCCAGTCCGGTCCGGGTTCGGTCCGGACCGAAACCAACCGGTCCGGGTTTCGGTTTGGCCCACCGGAGCGATTCGGGTTTCGGTCCGGTCCGGTCCGGTTTTGGACTAAAACCAAAAATCCCCACAAAAGTTCGGTCTGGTCCGGGTTTTTGGACCGGACCGGACCAGACCGATCGGTCCGGGTTCGGTCCAGACCGAACCTGAACGATCCGGTCTTCGGTACGGACCCCGGAGAGAATCTGGGTCCGGTCCGGGTCCGGATCGATGCTCACCCCTACTGGATGTTGAGTAGTACGCCGCGGTGTTTAAGAAATGACTGAGAAAGATTAATTGTGAGTTATATTTTAGATAAACTTTATTATAAACATCAAGGTGAGTTATGTGCTGGTCAATTATCTATTAACAGTTATATTAGGGAACTACTAAACGTCGCCCCAAAACTACTTAAATCGCCCCTTGAAATTACCAAATTGCCCTTAACAATATATTTAATACCCAAATCGTCCCGTGTCTATAAATAAGGCCTATGGTCTTGTATATTCATAATTTATCAGTAAAAACACCACGAAAATGTCTGGCGAGGGTGATGCATCGGGTGAGGTAAGCCTGGCGCGGGGAAATTTTTGGGCCGAGCGTCTGCATTAGACGCCTCCCCCATGGTGAGGGCGTCTGCGTAGGACGCCCTCCCCATGGCCGAGGCGTCTAACGCAGACGCCTACACAATGGGAGAGGCGTCTTATGTAGACGTCCTCCCCATGGGTAAGGCGTCTGTAGTAGACGCCCTTCCCTTCGGTCAGGCGTCCTACGCAGACGCCTTACCGTTGGGGAAGGCGTTTAACACAGACGCCCCATCCATGGGGCAGGCGTCTAACACAGACGCCTTTTTTTTTTGATTTTGATTTTGTTTTTTTAATTTCGAGTTTATTTTTTAATTTTTTTAATTTCGAATTTATTTTTTATTTTTTTAATTTTGAATATATTTTTGTAGGTTCCAGATTTCGGTGGTGATGGAGTGGATTACAGTGAGTTATTTCAAACTACACAAATCTTTGAAACAATCGATGAAGCATGTAAATGGGCCAAACAAGTAGCTATCGGAGCTGGGTTTTTTTTGGTCGTGTCGTCGTACAAAACAAGATCAGATAGTCGGATGGATTGTTATTTGAGATGCGACCGGCGAAATCAAATGGAGTCTCGGGATATGGATACTGCACTTCGAAGAAACACCAAAAGAAAGGGTTGCGGTTGCCGTTTCTTAATAAAAGTGGTGGAGCGACGAGATCGTGATGGATGGGTTGTGGTTTATAATAGTGCTCACGGACATCACAACCACAGACTGGCAGTTTATCCAGAGGGTCATCGTCAAATTAGTGGTCTAAGTTCTGGGGCGAAGAAGATTGTTCGTGATATGACAGAGGCGCAAGCAAAACCACGGAACATCTTGAAGGCAGTAAAAGAAAAATTCCCGGAGGACAATCCAAATCAAAGGCATATTTATAATTTCAGAGATTACATGAGGAGGACAAAATCTGAAGATCGGAATCCCGTCCAGCAGTTTCTCTACCAAGCAGTGCAGTGTGAGTACTTACATTGGATTATGGCGGATCCAGAAACTGATGTCGTAACTCACGCTTTTTTGGCACATCCGACGTCAGTCCAGTTGTTGCGGACATATCCTTTCGTTATCTGCATGGATTCGACTTACAAGACGAACAAGTATAAGATGCCTTTGTTCGAAATGATTGGGGTCACACCAGCAAACATGAATTTCCTTATTGGATATGCGATTTTGATGGATGAATCTTACTCCAGTTATTTGTGGGTGATGGAGAAGTTGAGAGATCTGTTATTGGGGACTGTCAGCCCGACTGCAATAATAACAGACCGGGAGTTAGGCCTTATGCGACCAGTGAGAGAGGTTTTTCCTGACTCTGCTCATTTACTCTGCACATGACACATCAACAAAGACGTATTGAATTACGCATACCACGTATTCGGCAAGAATAAGGAGATGGCAGAGACTTTGAGGCGTGGAAGATGGAGGAAGATCATGCTTTCTACTTCAGAAGCCGAGTATGATAGAGCTGTGTATGCTCTGAAAGATTTGTATAGATCGTGGCCGGCTATCACGGAGTATCTGGACACCACGTGGTTGGTGCATAAAGAAAAGTTTGTGCTGAATTGGACGAACAAAGTCCTTCATTTTGGGAACACCACGAATTGTAGGGTCGAAAGTGCTCATTCGGCTCTAAAAGAGTGGATTTCTACATCGACTGCAGCTCTGGACACTCTTTTCGAGCGCGTCAACGCGGCTACTGAAATGCAGCTGACGAATATTCGAAACTTTCTTGAAGACTCGAGACGGCGAAATTTGACTAATTTCGGACATGCTCTATATCGTCACATAAATGGTAGAGTTTCGCATCACTGTTTGCAGTTGCTGAGTCAGGAGGTGAAGAGAATGCAACAGTTAGATGATGAAGTTGAATATCGTTGCGAGTGCGCTTTTCTGACTTCTCATGGGATACCTTGCGCATGTACTATCCGTGGATGTCTTGAATCAGAAAACGGAATTTACTTAGAGCAGATTCATTCATTCTGGAGGACACTTGTCATTGGGGAAGGAGCCGGGAACGCAGAGTTTGTGTCTCAGGCAGCTCAAGACGCCGAACATTTTCGCAGTCTGGTTGATGAGATTGCAGGAAGTGACCCTACCGTAATTCGATCTGCCTCTCGGGTTTTATTCGAGCAGCTACACCCCGAACATTCGAATTTGAAAGAGCCTGCAGTAAAAACAAAGCTACGAGGTCGACCAAGGGGAAAGTCGACACGACGGGACCCTAGTGCGTTTGAGTATGCAGAGCGAGGTAGTGGTCGATCTTCAGGTAGTGGGAGTAGAGGTCGTGGTCGTTCTTCCGGTAGTGGAAGCAAAGGTCGTGGTCGATCTTCTGGTTCTTCGTCTGTGAGAGGAGGATCAGGTATACCATCCTTATATTTATTATTATTATAATTTTGTTATTTATTTCAGTAAATATGTATCTTTTGTTATTATATCTAACTGTATTTTTTGTTCATATTGTAGTGACTGGGCGGGCTGACGTAGACGACTTCCCATATGGAGATAGAATTCCAGGAATCATTATGCCATTCCTACACCAGTGGAATGATGTACGTGCTGATGGAAACTGTGGATTTCGATGTGTCGCCGATGTTTTCCACGGTGGTGAAGACAATTGGCAACTCGCCCGTCGTTCGATTTCAAATGAGATAGCTGCGAACCCATCTTTTTATGAGCACGTATACTACGACGGTGTGGCGGAGGCTCGTCACCGGATTAATTGGGGCGGGGGACCTTGTGGCGAGAATCACTATATGGAGACGTGGACGGACTTGTTTCCCATTGCAAATTTTTACAAGTGTGCAGTTATGTTCTTCTCTCTCGGAAATGATGGTTCGTTGTACCCATGTCTTACAGTTCTACCTTGGGAGAGTCCGCCTACCGTGACGAGACCGTGCAGAGAGTTGATTATTGCTCATTTAGGGAGTTACGCTCATTACATTCGTTTGGAATTGAATGAGGGATTCCCCGTACCTCCTATAGCGACTCTGTGGTATCAAATACGAGATGAGAGTGTTATTGGATGGGAGCTGGAGTACCAACATAGGATAGCATATTGGCAACAATTATGTAATATGTTTTGATATGTTTGTATAATTATGTAATATGTTTTGATATGTTTGTACATTATATAGTGTTGCTTTATTATGTAATATGTTTTGATATGCTTGCTTTATTTGCATTATATATAATAGTACGAAAGGTTATCAAACACAAATACAAATAATAAGGGTACAACAGATAAGCAAAACACAAATACAAACAATAAGCGTACGACATGTTAGCAAAAACAAACACAAATACAAATAATAAGCGTACAACAGATAAACAAATATAAATGCAAATACTAAGCGTACAACAGATAAGGAAACACAAATACTAAGCGTACAACAGATAAACAAATATAAATGCAAATACTAAGAGTACGGTACAACAGATCAACCTACTCATCATCCGAATCATGGTCGGATATGCCTAACTGAGTATGCCACGACTGTATGATCTCATCCAAATCTCCGCATGCAGCTCTGGCATCGTCTGGCAGCTCATCCCTCATCTGCAAGATTGGGTCTACAGCCCGTATCATCTTACCCATCCACTGCACATAACAATAACATTAGCGTACATTAACAAATTATACGGTACAAATAAATTTAGATAAAATGAAAAAATTACCAGATCGCCACACGTCCTATCTGGTGGTCGATCTGCTCTCCGGGAGGCACCACGGACGATGATAGGATGTGAGTAACTACCGAACCAATCAAGATAACGTGCATCACACTCGGAGGGGTCGCGACTACGTCTGAAGTCGCCAAGGAACAATCGGCATGATCTCGGAAATGTCCGCCAAGTCGATTCCGCTGTAGAAGCGGGGAACCTGACGTCGTACGTCGCTGCTGTCGCAGACCGCACCGCATGCTCTGGTGTCGGAATGTCAACCGGGATCACCTGAACATATCCTAACTGACGCAAGACCCGATCGGGCATATAAGGCTCTATGATATCCCGATAACGAATAAGACCCATCAATAAAGTCCTCGGGACATCCGCTGCTGGGTCAGGACCATAGGGTAACCACTCCACCTAAAGTTTAACACATTAATAATAATACATCTTAAAATTAAATAAATGGTGTAAAGTTTGATACCTCTGATGCAGTCATCTGATCTAGCCGTGCGCGGATGGAACGCAATCGTCCATCGCTCTTGTCCTCGCTCCGGACGACCCACATACCCGAACGTGGATGACCCTCGTCGATAATCTTCCGCTCACGATGCGGGCGGAATGCAGGAAAGTACTCGTATATCCACGCCTGCAGCAGCGTAAGACAACCTGCAATCCCAGAACAATCCGCACGGCTAGCTATCCCAAGCTGCCGGTACAGGTATGCCAACGTCGCTGACCCCCACGAGTACTCACGAACGGTCTCCGGGTCCCTAGCCTCCAGTAGATCGCGTGGTCTGATCCGACAACCACTCTTGTCGACAAACAAGACGGCTCCGAGCATCAAGAATAGGTACGCCGTCAACTGTGTATCATCGGCCCGCGGAGGTCGTGCCCGTCTGCATAGGTCCTCAAGGGAGTCGATGCCGACACCACCACCACTCCATAAAGCTATATCTCTGGCCAGACCATCAGGTGTGACACCAAGCAACTCTGCCACATAACACCTCAGCTCAGACGTCGACCCCTGAGCACTAACCAGACGACCATCCACAGGAATGCGCAGGATCTGGAAAACATCGTGAAGCATGATCGTCATCTCTCCGAAAGGCATGTGGAAAGTGTTGGTGTCAGGCTGCCACCGCTCCACAAACGCCGAAATCAAAGGCATGTCGAGATAAGGGAACATGCTGTACGGTAAGTGCCCCAAATGCGTGGCACTAATCTCCTCTCTGATATCAGCACTCAGTGTAGACCGCCAACCCTGTAGTGCTGTACAGGCTCTGTGCCGATTCTGGCACTTCAGAACCTTCCGATCCTCTCCGTCCCAGATCCGTCTAGCAATGTGACCCCAGAAACTAGGAATGACGCTCCCATCTAAAGGACCACCAGGCGTCATACTGCTCACGATCCAAGAATCGTCCTGCACCCTCTTCTTCTTCTGAGCGCGGGGATCAACAGTGCACGAGCTCGAATCCCCGGTCGTAAACCTCCCACCCCTACCCTTCCGCACCATCCATCCGGCGGAAGTAGAAGTACCCGCTCGACCACGTCCTCCGCTATAATCCCCCTGCCTCTCCACCTCCGGCCGCACATCATACGGGCCATCATCGTCGCTCTCGTCGTCAAAACTATCCACATGCTCATCATCGAAGGAATCATCCTCCTCCTCACGACGACGTAATGCCTCCCTCTCCCTCCTGACCGAAGCAGATATCCCCCGTCTACGTGGATGACGCGGTGCTGAATCATCCTCTAAAGAACGGAAGGCGTGTAATGGTATCGACTTGCCTCTCCCTCCACTGTGACCCGATGACTATTTATTGAAATTTTAAATACAAATTTGTTAAATTTGTTAAACTAAATTATCATATTTATCAAAATTGTTAAACTAAATCAAAATTTGTTAAACTTAATTATCAAAATTGTTAAACTAAATCAAAATTTGTTAAACTAAATTAAAACAATTGTTAAACTAAATCAAAATTTGTTAAAACTAAATATCACAAATGTTAAACTTAAAAAGAATTTGTTAAATTAATTTTTTTGATTTATCACTATTTATTAAAGTAATTATGATATTTATTAATTAAAAAAACAAAAAAGGCGGAGGCGTCTGCGAGAGACGCCTCCCGCAAGGTGGAGGCGTCTGTCGGAGACGCCTCCTCCTACGGGGAGACGTCTGCGGAAGACGTCTCCCCCATCGGGGAGACGTCTTCCGCAGACGTCTCCCGCTTCGGGTCGTCTCCCTCGGACGCCGACGACTTTTTTTTTTTTTTTTTTTTTTTTTAAAAACAAATAAATAACGTAATGTTACCTCATACGGGTACACCGGGGGAACTGCTGGCTGCTTCCCTGGCCTCCGAGACATTCGTAATCTTGTGTAGTAGGTATAGGAAGAGAAAGTTTTGAAAAAAGAGTGAAATTGTGAGATATATAAGCAAAAATAGGAGGAAGGGCAATTTGGTAATTTCAAGGGGCGATTTAAGTAATTTTGGGGCGATGTTTAGCAGTTCAGTATAATTAACCTCCACTATCATAGCCTAGATAACCATTGCAATATAGCCCCCATGCAAAGTTTGTCTCTACCAAGTACTTCTCTTATCATCAAATTAAGATCCCACAAAATTATTTCTTCACAACATCACTCAAACCTACCAGCCATGGGCGCAAACACTAATGACACTCACACTAATTTCCAATTTGATTAAGACGACCATGATCTCCTCGTCTATTCATCTCCTACGTCATTTTGCAAGACTTAATAAGAACCCCACTTCATTATTCTTTATATCTTTTTAGACGTATCATAACTCAAAACTTATATTTTCTACCTCTTTAGTCTTTTCACCTACCTATTTATGTTTTTGACATATTAAATATTCACTTTCTCTTCATGATTACATAACAAAATGTTTCAACTTTCCTACCGATGGTTTTGCATTAAAACTATTGAATGCTACCATCCTTAACTAACTTTCTTGCCCTTGCATCCGTTGGCCAAAGTATGAAGACCATTTACTGTTACACAGTACCATATTTAAGGATCGAAATTGTATACATACGTATGGCACCCCTCGATCGACTAGATTATTATTTCCAATTTTCTTAATAAAGTGTCAATACCTTTTCTCACTATGATTGACTACATATGGATCTTTCCAACTAATACCTATAAATTTAATTTTCATGAGTGAAGGTGTAATAACCTAATCTAAAACATCTTAATTAACTAAACCTAAACCTAATTAACCTAATCTAATCCTGGAATAGTGTAGCATGAGGTGTTGAAAGGAGAGAGAGTGTGTTGGCTGGTTATAATTGGAAAGGTTTTAGGTGAGTGGTGATTGGAGGATAGGGAGGTGAGATAAGCTTGGGTTCTTTTATAAATAGGGATGTTAGGTTAAGCTGAAAACGTTTTCTTCATTTCGTGGCTTAATAGAGAGTGAGAGGAGGTGAATTTCGGAGAAGAAGAAGAAGGTGAAGTAGAAGAAGAGGAGAAGAAGGAGAAGAAGGAAGAAGAAGAGGAGTGAAGTGACTCAAGCTCGGGAGACTTCCACAACCGTCAAAAAGGTATGCCAAGTCTTCATATTAATTCCCCAAGAGGTGTGGGAGTGTAGAGGACGGCGTTGGTGCCGTTTCTCCGGTGAAAACCCTACTGGATGGAGGTTGAAGACGACTGGTTCGGTCGACCGTTGGGTGTTTCGGTCGACCGAACAACGTCTAAATGATGCCTGTCCAGTGGGAAGATGTATTGTTCGGTCGACCGGTATATGGGTCAGTCGACCGATATTTATAAATATTAACTTACTACCCGAAAACGGTCGAACGATGTCTGTGTGACGGTCGATCGTTTATGCCAAATTTCGCGGGAAAATAAAGGGTTACATTAGCCGGTCGACCGGTGTTGTTTCGGTCGACCGAACCCAGTAGATAGGTTAGACAGGCCTTCGGCCGACCGAGTGTGTGTCTCGGTCGACCGAACTGCGCAAGGTCGGTTACGAGCGTTGACCATCTAAACGGTCGACCGCTCTGGATCCGGTCGACCGACCGCGTGCAGTTTTCCTGCAGTGATGTTCCTGTAGATCGGTCGACCGGAAGGTAGGTTTCGGTCGACCGAATGTTGTAGGCAGGATTCAAGCAGTTTTCCTTATCGGTGGAACGGACCCTGGTTTGACCGATTGGATATATATGTATATTAAAATGTATAGCGTAGACCTTCCAAACGGTCGACCGCTAGAGGACTTTTGTTCGACCAATTGGTAGGTATTTCGGTTGGCGTGGTTCGACCGGTAGACTTGTTTGTACAGTACCATGTACTGTGTGGGGGACCGGCCGACCGGTGTGCTTTTAGCGGTTGACCGATCTGCCGCAGGTTGGTGGATTTATCCACACGCGATCCGTTGAGTATAGGTCGACTACCGGCTCCGAGGCGACGGTTGATTACCGGCTTTGAGAGCTACGGATTTCACCTTCGACGAAGGCGTATTATTGTACTACCATTTTCCTCTCTTACCGAGCGGGGTGTGAGGGATGTGTACCGTAAACCTTGGGCAGTTTGCGAGGGTTTAGCGGTAGGCCGAGGATGTTCCGGCAGGGTGCGCGCTAGGCGACTCTTGGGGGAGCAGTGGCTGTCGTCTGACCCGAGTTGTGTATTCGGCGGGCTGACTCGCTCCTGGAGTGCGGCGTGTACCGGGGGTTCCTTCCTGCACTTTTTGGGGAGCAGTGGTGTCGACTGACCCTTGTGAGGCAGCGGTGGACTGACTTGACCCTAGTGGCAGGAGTGGTTCAGTGCCGCGGAGGCGGTGAGGGCATTATTGTGGGCCCGAGGCGGATGATCATGTGCATAGCATTGCATTGTCTTTAATTCCTTTTATATTTTTAGGAGGTTTGGTATACGGGGTCCCTGCAGGGAACTCAGGCATGTTTGTTTGTTTTCATTTCAGGTAGCGATCAGGGTTAGAGTCAGGTGGTGACTGAGGACGGTGCCCCCGGGATTAGATCATGTTCTCCTTATTAGCTTCTTTTGTTTGAGGTAGTGATTACATGTACATTCACTTTTGTTGTAATCACAGTTGACTTATTTATATAGTTTGACTTCCACGTGGGTCTGTATCTTATATATTTTGTATATATATGTTGGTTTGTTTTCCAGTGACGTGCCCTGTGTTGACCGTTGACGGTCTTTATTATTGTTTAAATTTTCCGCTATTTTCGGGTACGTTACAATTTGGTATCAGAGCGTTGATCTCGGCGTACTTGTCCAAAGAAACCACCTTTGAGTTAGGAGTTAGGTCTAGAGGATCATGCATGCACAGATTATATTGATATTGTCTTGTTTCCTTTGGCAGATGCCTCCTAGACGGGGGAAGGCGGTTGCCCATACTCGCGGTGAGAGTGAGACTGCGAGGGATGAGGCTTGGGAGGATGAGTGTCGGACGTTGTTCGATACGGTTGGACGTCTGACGGAGATGCTACAGCAGCAGACGGCACCGACTGGGCAGACGGGGACTGGCGCTATGCATGACCGGTTTATGCGCCAGCATCCGTCTACCTTTCTGGGGCAGTATGACGCAGAGGCTGCGGAGGAGTGGATCTTCACGATGCAGAAGATCTTCGATGCTATTGGTTGTCCTCCGGAGGCTAGAGTGGGCCTGGCTACTTATGTTTTGGGCGGTGCTGCGTCCAACTGGTGGAGGTCCACATCTGCAGTGGTGTTTGCGGACAGAGACGATATAGCCTGGGAGGAGTTCGTTGGCGAGTTCAACGAGCAGTATTTTCCACAGCACGTCCAGGATGAGAAGAGGGAGGAGTTTCTGAGTCTTCAGCAGGGAGACATGACCATGGCAGGCTACATCGGGAAGTTCAACGCCCTAGAGCGTTACTGTCCCGAGATGTACATCACACAGGAGCAGAGAGCTGGGAAGTTCGTCCGAGGGCTCCGGAAGCAGTTGAGGACGAAGGTGCTGACACATATGCCGAGCACGTTAGCCGATGCAGTGAAGAGTGCTACTGTTCTTGATCGTGACTACAGAGAGAACTACCAGGATGAGAGGAGGCCATCGGGTAGGTTCTTTGGGAGGCCAGGAGGTCAGACTGGAGGGAATCCGGGCAAGAGGCCCCGATTCGAGAGAGCAGGAGCTGCGGTACCACGACCTGAGCCTTGTGGTACCTGTGGGAGGTTTCACTCCGGGCCGTGCTTCACCCCCGGAGCATGTCATGGGTGTGGCCAGCTGTGCCACTTTATTAGGAGCTGTCCGAGCCAAGGAGCCGGACCGAGCAGACCACTGGGTTTACCAGCACCGGGCAGAGGTGGAGGCGGAGGTAGACCACCTGTTAGGCCACAGCAGGGACAGCGCACCGGCAGAGTTTACACCATCCAGGCAGAGGAGGCTCGTGATGGAGGTGCTGTCGTGGAAGGTACGCTTCTTGTCGCAGGTTCAGTAGCTAGGGTGCTCTTTGATTGTGGAGCGACACACTCGTTCATCTCAGAGTGATTTGCGGGAGTGTTGGGCTGTACCCTTGCGATGTTGACTGCCACTTTGGAGGTCAGCACACCCCTGGGTCTGGTGGGCACTGTGGGGAGATTTGTCCCCGGCGCCACGGTTGTTTCGGGAGATCAGGAGTTTCCGGCAGACCTGGTCTTGCTACCGATGGAGGACTTTGATGTCATACTTGGGATGGATTGGCTGTCCCAATATGATGTTCGAGTCTTGTGCCGTGAGAAGAAGATTTTGATCCCGAGGAAGGGTTTGCCTGATATTCTGATTAGAGGGGTCGGAGGCAGAGGGGGTCGCATTATTGTATCTGCTATGAGAGCTCAGAGACTGTTACAGCAGGGATGTGCAGCATTTCTGGCGACACTTGTGGTTGCGGAGACAGAGTCTCAGAGGCTAGAGGACATTGAGGTGGTGCAGGAATTCGCGGATGTTTTTCCAGCGGAGATTCCAGGTTTACCACCACATCGGGAGTTGGAGTTCGGCATAGAGTTGGTAGCTGACACTACACCACAGTCGAAGGCTCCATACCGGATGGCACCTGCTGAGTTGACAGAGTTGAAGAAGCAGTTGCAGGAGTTGATGGACTCTGGATTTATCAGGCCGAGTGTCTCGCCTTGGGGTGCACCAGTTTTGTTTGTGAAGAAGAAGGACGGATCCTTGAGGATGTGCATAGACTACAGGATGCTGAACCAGATGACGGTGAAGAATAGGTATCCCTTACCTAGGATCGAGGACCTCTTTGACCAGCTGCAGTCAGCGAAGGTTTTCTCGAAGATTGACCTGCGTTCAGGATATCACCAGTTGAGGATCCGAGATGAGGACATCCAGAAGACAGCCTTCAGGACGAGATATGGACACTATGAGTTCTTGGTGATGTCATTTGGATTGACGAATGCTCCGGCAGCGTTCATGGATCTGATGCACCAGACATTCAGGCAGTATATTGATATATTTGTGATCGTCTTCGTGGATGACATTTTGATCTATTCGCCAGATGTAGAGCAGCACAGAGAGCATCTGAGGATTGTACTCAGCATCTTGAGGGCTCAGCAGTTATATGCTAAGTTCTCAAAGCGCGAGTTTTGGTTGGACAGAGTGGCATTCCTCGGACACATTGTATCGGCAGAGGGGATATCAGTGGATCCGGCAAAGATGGAGGCAGTGACACAGTGGAGGACCCCTACGAGTGTGACGGAGATTAGGAGCTTTGTTGGACTTGCGGGTTATTACCATCGCTTCATCAAAGACTTCTCGAGATTGGCAGCACCACTGACGGCTCTGACGCAGAAGGGAGTCACTTTTGTTTGGTCGCAGAAGTGCGAGGACAGCTTTCAGGAGCTGAAGAGACTATTGACCACAGCACCAGTTTTATCATTGCCGAGTGACACGGGTGGATTCGTGATTTATAGCGACGCTTCAGGTATTGGCTTAGGATGTGTACTTATGCAGCACGGGAGGGTGATCGCGTACGCATCCAGACAGCTGAAGGTCCATGAGAGGAATTACCCGACACATGATTTGGAGTTAGCAGCAGTAGTTCACGCACTGAAGACCTGGAGACACTACCTTTATGGCGAGCAGTTCGAGGTGTTTACAGATCATCAGAGTCTGAAGTACCTGTTCTCGCAGAAGGAGCTGAACATGAGGCAACGCAGATGGCTTGAGTTCATTAAGGACTACGATTTCACTATCTCTTACCATCCGGGGAAGGCGAACATGGTTGCAGACGCTTTGAGCCGGAAGGTGGAGGTATCAGTAGCAGGCCTATGCATTCAGGAGTGGCGACTGCTGGAGTCTTTAGCAGAGTGGAGACCATTTGCAGACAGCTCTGAGGGTGCAGTGATTGCAGGATTGAGAGTAGAGCCTCAGACAGTATCAGCAGTGATTCATGCTCAGACTACAGATGAGGAGTTGAGCAGTCTGTTACAGTTAGCTGCCTGAGATGGGTCAGACTTCAGAGTTGGAGTGGATGGAGGTCTGAGATTCAGAGATCGTATCTGGGTGCCGAAGACAGAGGACCTGAGACATGATATCATGGAGGAGGCACACAGATCGAGATATTCCATTCATCCAGGGAGCACCAAGATGTACAAAGATCTGCAGCGGAATTCCTGGTGGCGAGGTATGAAGAAGGACGTTGCAGACTTCGTGTCGAGGTGTTTGGTCTGTCAGCAGGTGAAGATCGAGCACCAGAGACCAGCAGGGCAGATGCAGAGGATTGAGTTGCCCGAGTGGAAGTGGGAGCACGTGACGATGGATTTTGTTACGGGGCTACCGAAGACACGGAGATTCCACGATGCGATTTGGGTTATAGTCGATCGACTGACCAAGTCGGCGCATTTCTTAGCTATTAAGACCACTCTTGCTCTGGAGGGTCTAGCTAAGTTATATATTGATGAGATTGTCAGACTTCATGGCGTACCAGTCAGTATCATTTCGGACAGAGATCCCAGATTCACTTCGAGATTTTGGGAGAGTCTACACAGAGTACTGGGGACACGTCTGAAGTTTAGCACAGCTTTCCACCCACAGACAGATGGCCAGTCAGAGCGGACGATACAGACATTGGAGGACATGCTGAGAGCGTGTACACTTGACTGGGTCGGGCATTGGGATGAGCATTTGCTGTTGATCGAGTTCGCCTACAACAACAGCTATCACTCGAGTATTGGGATGGCACCCTATGAGGCATTATACGGGAGGCCGTGTAGATCGCCGGTATGCTGGAGTGATGTGGGCGAGAGACAGCTAGTTGGACCTGACATTATCCAGTTGTATTCAGAGAAGGTGGACGTGATTCGGAGACGACTAGCTACGGCGCAGAGCAGACAGAAGAGTTATGCTGATACGCGGAGGCGTGAGCTGACTTTTGATGTAGGAGATCATGTCTTCCTGAAGATCTCGCCTTCCAGAGGGGTGATGAGATTCGGGAAGAAGGGGAAGCTGAGTCCGAGATATGTTGGACCTTTTGAGATATTGGATCGGGTCGGGGAGGTGGCATATAGGATTGCACTACCGCCACAGTTCGCAGGACTTCACAACGTCTTCCATGTTTCTATGCTGAGGAAGTACGTGGCCGATCCAGCTCATGTGATAGAGATATCAGTACCGGAGATCCAGCAGGATTTGTCATTAGATGAGAGACCAGTTGAGATAGTGGATCAGATGGTTCATCAGCTCAGGAGGAGAGCGATTCCGATGGTGAAGGTCAGGTGGCAGCATCACAGTGTCAGAGAGGCTACCTGGGAGATCGAGGAGGATGTCAGGAAGCAGTATGCAGAGTTATTCCGGTAAGTCAGTTATTTCGAATTTCGCGGACGAAATTCTTTTAAGGAGGGTAGATTGTAATAACCTAATCTAAAACATCTTAATTATATAAACCTAAACCTAATTAACCTAATCTAATCCTGGAATAGTGTAGCATGAGGTGTTGAAAGGAGAGAGAGTGTGTTGGCTGGTTATAATTGGAAAGGTTTTAGGTGAGTGGTGATTGGAGGACAGGGAGGTGAGATAAGCTTGGGTTCTTTTATAAATAGGGATGTTAGGTTAAGCTGAAAACGTTTTCTTCATTTCGTGGCTTAACAGAGAGTGAGAGGAGGTGAATTTCGGAGAAGAAGAAGAAGGTGAAGTAGAAGAAGAGGAGAAGAAGGAAGAAGAAGAGGAGTGAAGTGACTCAAGCTCGGGAGACTTCCACAACCGTCAAAAAGGTATGCCAAGTCTTCATATTAACTCCCCAAGAGGTGTGGGAGTGTAGAGGACGGCGTTGGTGCCGTTTCTCCGGTGAAAACCCTACTGGACGGAGGTTGAAGACGACTGGTTCGGTCGACCGTTGGGTGTTTCGGTCGACCGAACAACGTCTAAATGATGCCTGTCCAGTGGGAAGATGTATTGTTCGGTCGACCGGTATATGGGTCGGTCGACCGATATTTATAAATATTAACTTACTGCCCGAAAACGGTCGAACGATGTCTGTGTGACGGTCGACCGTTTATGCCAAATTTCGCGGGAAAATAAAGGGTTACATTAGCCGGTCGATCGGTGTTGTTTCGGTCGACCGAACCCAGTAGATAGGTTAGACAGGCCTTCGGCCGACCGAGTGTGTGTCTCGGTCGACCGAACTGCGCAAGGTCGGTTACGAGCGTTGACCATCTAAACGGTCGACCGCTCTGGATCCGATCGACCGACCGCGTGCAGTTTTCCTGCAGTGATGTGCCTGTAGATCGGTCGACCGGAAGGTAGGTTTCGGTCGACCGAATGTTGTAGGCAGGATTCAAGCAGTTTTCCTTATCGGTGGAACGGACCCTGGTTTGACCGATTGGATATATATGTATATTAAAATGTATAGCGTAGACCTTCCAAACGGTCGACCGCTAGAGGACTTTTGTTCGACCAATTGGTAGGTATTTCGGTTGGCGTGGTTCGACCGGTAGACTTGTTTGTACAGTACCATGTACTGTGTGGGGGACCGGCCGACCGGTGTGCTTTTAGCGGTTGACCGATCTGCCACAGGTTGGTGGATTTATCCACACGCGATCCGTTGAGTATAGGTCGACTACCGGCTCCGAGGCGACGGTTGATTACCGGCTTTGAGAGCTACGGATTTCACCTTCGACGAAGGCG
Source organism: Triglochin maritima (assembly GCA_963682175.1). Lineage (NCBI taxonomy): Eukaryota > Viridiplantae > Streptophyta > Magnoliopsida > Alismatales > Juncaginaceae > Triglochin > Triglochin maritima. Next base: position 6,013,160 of record OY821782.1, on the reverse strand, counting down.
TATTATTGTACTACCATTTTCCTCTCTTACCGAGCGGGGTGTGAGGGATGTGTACCGTAAACCTTGGGCAGTTTGCGAGGGTTTAGCGGTAGGCCGAGGATGTTCCGGTAGGGTGCGCGCTAGGCGACTCTTGGGGGAGCAGTGGCTGTCGTCTGACCCGAGTTGTGTATTCGGCGGGCTGACTCGCTCCTGGAGTGCGGCGTGTACCGGGGTTCCTTCCTGCACTTTTTGGGGAGCAGTGGTGTCGACTGACCCTTGTGAGGCAGCGGTGGACTGACTTGACCCTAGTGGCAGGAGTGGTTCAGTGCCGCGGAGGCGGTGAGGGCATTATTGTGGGCCCGAGGCGGATGATCATGTGCATAGCATTGCATTGTCTTTAATTCCTTTTTATATTTTTAGGAGGCTTGGTATACGGGGTTCCTTCAGGGAACTCAGGCATGTTTGTTTGTTTTTATTTCAGGTAGCGAGTAGCATTAGAGTCAGGTGGTGACCGAGGAGAGTGCCCCCGGGATCAGATCCTGTTCTCTTTTGTATATCTTTTGTTGAGGTAGTGATTACATGTACATTCACTTTTGTTGTAATCACAGTTGACTTATTTATATAGTTTGACTTCCACGTGGGTCTGTATCTTATATATTTTGTATATATATGTTGGTTTGTTTTCCAGTGACGTGCCCTGTGTTGACCGTTGACGGTCTTTATTATTGTTTAAATTTTCCGCTATTTTCGGGTACGTTACAGAAGGCTTTTATGATGGCTAACTATGCCCTCGTAACCTTCCTGTTTAATTTGTCGTATCTTGGAACATGCTAAGCATAATTAAATAGGTGAAGTTGTGAATTTTATATATTTAACCAAATGTGAAAATTTAACTAGATAGTTGTATAACTCTTTATACTACATATATACAACAGTATATTTGAGAAAACATTTTGACAAGTTGTAATTAAAATGATTTTTTGATCTAGTTGTTACCTTAACAAAAAGCGTAAGAGGAGACAATACAAAACGAACATCAACTCCGTTGAGGTATGCTTTCAGTTCTGGTATTCCGGAACCTGCTGCTTGAGGTGCGACATAAGCACAAAGTATCGCAGTTGCTCCGGCGAGAACTAAATTGCTCCCAGAATAGGTCAAGAACGCCAAGAAGAACCTGTACGTATTACCAATTTGGATAAAAAAACTATGTAAGCTGGCCAAAATCCAATGATAATTATGTAAGTCTATAGTTTAGATTAAGAAAACTAATTTTGACCAAATCTTAAATTGCCTACATACAGATCCTTCTTTCTATATATATTTAAAAAGGTATAGTTCGATCACGTGATCATGCCAAAGATCAAGGTGGATAATCCCTAGCTATTTTGGGGTTTTATTTACGATTAAAGTTTTTAAACTATACCAATTATACAACATATACTTTTCGCATGCATGCATGGTTGGAGTGGACATTCATAATTCACCTCTGGTTTTTCATGAAATTGGTAGTGAAACTCATCTTGTAGCCAACGATGTTTTGAACGATAAGGTTGCTGGAGAAACCTACAATTGCAGTAGCAAGACCTATCAGAAGTGGAACCGTCCATGTAAATACAATATCTACAATTTTTTGCATTTTTGTTCTCGATTTCCTATGCTTCCTGGTAAAATCATTTTCCACTATTCTGCACGCCAATAAACCATGAAAATCTTTAGTTAAGAAAAAATAATAACAAAAAAGAGAACCCGTACGTACCAATAAATTAATCCTAGCAAAAATTGAATACGAAATAATTAAGGTATGAAAAGGAGGCAAGATATATATATATATATATATATATATATATATATATATTTGCTAGTATGTGTTTAATTCATACTCCTTTTGCCATACTTACTTATAATCGAGGCTGTCGAAGAGGACGACATTAGCGGATTTGGTGCGACTCTTCTTCTTTAGCAGAGGTTGTCTAATCGTATTATCTTTTCTAACCATCTTGCCCTCCTCCAACGACGACAACCCCTTGCCGTCCATCGTTGTTGTGCACACACCGGCACGGCGAGAGGGTATATGTACAATTTTGTTTGTGTACTACTTCCGCATTCTTGCATTTGCATGCATGAAGGTCAGAAAGAGATTGACGATCTAAATAACAAAAAATTATTCGATTCCATAAAATATTCCACCACTCGTTTCTCAATAACTTTTCTTGATCTCCGTTTTTTCGACATATATGTCGGGGTTTGTGTATTGAAAGTTGAATTCTGAATATATCTTCTCAAAATAGAATAATAGGTAGTATTTATACATCATAACATTACACGTCACCCTAATTTATTGAATAAGTTGTTTCGTGGAATATTAATTTCTTAAATAAACTAGCAAAAGGAAAAGAGGACGGGAGTAATTTCTAGAACCGAAAAATATAGGGTGAATTGGTTGGGTGCCACTAACGAGCATCGAAGTTACATTTATGTTAACAGAAAGTAGATATTTGACTTAATGTCATAGGAAAATCAAAATACTTGTTCAAATGGCATTATCTTTTTTCCAGTGTCATTCCGTTAGCAAACTGTTAACTTCTTTGTTAACGTCCGTTAAATATATTAATATTAATGATTTTTTTGCAGAATCACCTTGAATAAACTTAAAATTCAAAAAATCCATTATATGTGTTGTAAAAATTATGAAACGTTACTCAAATAATTTATCTACACTGGCTTATCTCTTATTTTTCTCACGCTAAACTTAATGACTCAATTACTAAACTAATGAAATCTGATAATTTTTATATTTTCAAAATACAAATTATTAATTATTTTTGATAATATATATATATATATATTCTTAAATTAATTATTTGAGTTTTTTTGCAATTTTTACAACACATATAATAAAATCAATATCGACAGGTAAATTGTCCGACAGGTACCATGTTCATGAGGTAGGAACATGGTACCTGTTGGACAATTTATTAGAAAATTGATTATATTCCTACCGGACCTATCAGTCCAGCCATCTGTCATCAACGTGCACCCGTATGTTGCCCAATCTTGTCTGTACGACTCTAGTATACCTCTAGTGTAGTTAATTTCCTGTTTAAGGCACGAGTCACTAACTTCATGATACGTCATGGGTTTAAGTCCCGGTTCGTAAGTACAAGTAGCAGATATTGCTTCCTTCCACTCATGCGTCATTACAGTATTGAATGATGTACCACATCTATAGAAAAGCCTAGACCATTTTTGATTAATTGTTTTTCTATCTTCTTTTTTAAAGGTTCTTTCGATAGTTGTTTGTTGGGCGCCGGAAACCACGTCCTTCCCACGTCCGCAAAATTGTTCCCACAAAAGTTGTTTTTGTCTTTTTCGACCAATAACGGGGCGATGACGGGCGGTTGGGGTACGAGCAGAACCGGAACCCGACCCAGTTTCCAGATCAAATTGTATGTTTTATCTGTCTACATAATCATCAAGACATACATTTTCGTTTTGTAATTTCCTACTATTTCTAATCATGTATGCAGTTATGTCTTGTTTAACAGAGTCAGGAACTTTATCACAAGGTCTAGCATTGCGACCGGGTGTGTGTGCAAGATGTTGTTTGTGACGGGCTATACCGCATCTAGTTTCCTTACCACATAACTCACAGACAATGTAGTTTTTATCATTAGCACTAATGTAATGGGCAGTATTCCAACCGGGGTCATTTGTACGGGTAGGTGTTAGGTCATCGTAACTCTTGTGATGCATGAGGAGACTAGTGCCGAGTACGTAGACCATATCTTAAAACTAGACTAATATAAAAATTTAGACTAATATGAAAATGAAATACTAATTAATTTAATTCTAAAGAGAAGTTAAAAAGAGTGCACTTGATTTTGGCGGTTGAACAATGAAGAACCAGATCGGAGACTTCACTTTCCAGGCCAACTTCAAAACTAAGCACCAGACCAGAGACTTAATCGCGAAAACTTGATTATTAGAATAGAATTATGAAGAAGAAAAGAACAAGAGATGCGTGAAAAATGAAGAGGTTTGGGGGAGTTTATATAGGATTTGGGGGTAGTGGCAAACTTGTAATTTTTGAAAAAAAAAAATAAAAAAGTTGATAGCCGTTGGAGTGCCTCCATCGGCTATCGCCTAGGCGAGGCGATCACGCCGACGGGCGGTCGCCTACCGCCTACGTGAACATTGGTGTTAACACATAAATAGCACATAAACATTGATAAATTTGTCTCAAAGAATGCTAGGAGGACAAAAAAATTCAAATAATATTGCATTAAGTGAGTGGAATTTTTATTATTTAAACTAGAAGGACAAAAATATTCAAGTTTAGGAGTCTCATTGTTGATTTTCGCACGGGACCTCGAAAATTCACGAGACGGCCATGTACCCTAGGTGGCACAAACACCAAGAAAACTCATAGTTAAAAAGAAAAAGGTTTTCTTTTCCTTCATTTTCGTGGTACACAACCCCCTCCTTAGATGATTGCACCAGGACTCTGAAGGACCGTTTAGGCATTCCATTGCCCTTTTAGGGTGCTCAAACTCTCTCCTATATATATATCCTTGCTGTGATTAGGGATTTAGAGCCTTAATGTTTTAGGACTTGGGGGTTCTCTTGTTCTTGGAGGTTTCCCTTCGTCCTTGTACTTCAACTTTCTCCGTTGTGAAGCTTCGACTCCTCTTTAGCGTGTGGTTTTTCCCACAAGGATTTTCACGTAAAATCTAATGTTATGCATGCTTGTTATTCTTAATTTTTTGCTTTGTGTATTTGTTTGTTAAATGCATGCTAGGTTTTTGTATAATTGTCTAATATAGTCTCATTAGGATTTTATCTTATCACTTCCGCTTTCGGGTCCCCATTAGAACGTGGGAAGTACTTGGTTTGAATTTCCATCGTTGAAATTTGAAGTGGCTTTAGTAATGATATCTAAATTTGGATTGGATCTCATACTCGTACTTCATTAAAAGGTTGACTAGAAGCTTAAGTTTTCCTGCTTGAATTAAAGACCTTAAATCTCATCGCGCGCGGCTGATTATCGATCGATTACCAATCACGTTATTCCACATTAAGGAGGAAGTCATGAAAATTCTATTAATAATTATTACAATTTCATAACTTATGTTTGGACCTGAAACCAGCATTCAAATCATAAATATTAAATTAAGAACCACCAATTCAAGCATAGACATACAAAATTCGTAAACCATGTTTCAATCTCAAAGGCCAGCGTTTTAATCATTCAAACATATCAAATTAGAAACAACAAAACGCGAGTACAGATATACAAATACTGATCAAATTAAAATAACAAAAGAGGTCCTTGTTAATGTTGATTTCTCGAAGACAACAGCCCGACAATCCAAATAAAACACTCCAAACATGTATGTCTTTAAATGATTCTTAATTTATTGGTATACTTTGTTGGTTTTACTTTGCATCAATGAATGTGAGCCAAAAAAGACTACATATTTTTCACCTATCGCAGCATCGCTTAGAAAATGGGAACTACTATTCGTCGCCGGAAAACTACTTAAATCGTCCCAAAAATAACCTTTTTGCCCTTAACAAATCAATTAATACCGATTTCATCCCGTGTCTTTAAATAAGGTGTTTGACTCAGTTTTACTCACATTCCTAGTACCAACACCACGAAAATGTCTGGCGAAGCACCTGAATCCGGCGAGGTAACAGGGGCAAAAAAAATTTCACGACTCGGGCGTCTGTCTAAACCGCCTCCACCAAGGTGGAGGCGTCTTCCTAACACGCCTCCACATAGGTGGAGGCGGTTTAGACAGGCGCCTCCACCTTTGTGCAGGCGTCTCCTATGGATGCCTCCACAAAGGTGGAGGCGTCTGTCTAAACCGCCTCCACCTATGTGGAGGCGTGTTAGGCAGACGCCTCCACCAAGGTGGAGGCGGTTTAGCCAGACGCCCGTTTTTTTTGTTTTTTTTAATTTTCTGTTAAATTCAAATTTTTCAGGTTCCGTTGCAAGATTTCGGTGGTGATGGAGTAGATTACAGTGAGCTTTTTGACAGTAAAGAAATATTTACAACAATCGAGGAAGGTTGTAAATGGGCGAAACAAGTTGCAATAGGAGCCGGATTTTTTTTGGTTATATCATCATACAAACCGAAAGCAGATAACCGGATGGATTGTTACCTCAGATGTGTTCGCAGACGTGAGATGAGTTCTCGTGATACGAGTATTGCACTGCGAAAGAATACGAAAAGAAAATGTTGCGGTTGTCGGTTTTTGGTAAAAGTGGTGGAGCGACGAGATCGTGATGGATGGGTTATTGTTTCTAGTAGCATCTATGGGCAGCACAACCACCCATTGGCAGTTTATTCAGAGAGTCACCGACAGGTCAGCGGACTTAGTGCTGGGGCAAAGCAAATTGTTCGGGATATGACAGAGGCACAAGCAAGACCCCGTAACATTTTGTTGGCGGTAAAGAAGAAATTTCCGGACGATAATCCGAATCAAAGGCACATTTACAACTTCAGAGAGTACATGAGGAGGACGAAATCTTAAGACAGGAATCCCGCGCAGCAGTTTCTCAGAGAGGCATTGCAGCATAAGTATTTGCATTGGATTGTGGCAGATGAAGAAACTAATGTCTTGACTCACGCATTTTTGGCACATCCGACTTCAGTTCAGTTGTTGCGTACATACCCATTCGTGATCTGTATGGATTCGACGTATAAGACGAACAAGTACAAGATGTCTTTGTTTGAGATGGTTGGGGTTACTCCAACAAATATGAATTTCCTCGTCGGATATGCGATTTTGCAGGATGAGACCGAGTCTAGTTACCGGTGGGTGTTGGAGAGGTTGCGAGATCTGTTATTGGATATTGTTAGCCCGACAGCAATAATTACGGACCGGGAGATGGGTCTGATGCGACCAGTGGCAGAGGTTTTTCCTGAGTCAGCTCATTTACTATGCACCTGGCATATCAACAAAGACGTGTACAACTACACATACCACGTATTCGGCAAGGAGAATCAGCTTGCAGAGAGTTTTAGACGTGGAAGATGGAGGAGAGTCATGCTTTCTGATTCACAGACGGATTATGATAGAGCAGTCCGTAATATGAAGGATTCTTACAGTTCCTGGCCAGTGCTGACGAAGTATGTGGAAGACACGTGGTTGGTGCATAAGGAAAAATTCGTGTTGAATTGGACGAATCAAGTTCTTCATTTCGGCAACACTACGAACTGCAGGGTGGAAAGTGCACATTCGACTCTGAAAGAGTGGATCACTACATCGACTGCCGCTCTCGACACTCTTTTCGACTGCGTGAACTCGTCTATTGAAATGCAGCTGACGAATATTCGGAACTTTCTTGAAGATTCGAGACGTCGAAATTTGGCACATTACATAGGTCCTTTGTTTCAGCATATAAATGGCCGAGTTTCGCATCACTGCTTGTCGTTAATGACTCAGGAGTTGAAGAGAATGCATGACTTAAGTGATGAAATTGAATATCGTTGTGGGTGTGCTTTCCTGACAACACATGGGATTCCTTGTGCCTGTACCATGTACGAGTGTTTGGCGTCAGGTGATGGAATTTATTTAGAGCAGATTCATCCATTCTGGAAAACACTTGTTATCGGAGAAGGAGTCCAGATGTCAGAGTTTGTTTATCAGACAGCACAAGACGCCGAGCATTTTCGGAAGCTAGTGGATGAGATCTCGCAGAGCGACCCTGCAGTAATTCGTAGTGTCTCTCATATTTTATACGAACAGTTACACCCCGATCAGTCGAACTATGGAGAACCCGAAGAAAATACTAAGGTACGAGGTCGACCTAGGGGAAAGTCGACACGTCGGGACCCGAGTGCCTTCGAGTATGCTGAGCGAGGTCGTGGTCGGTCTGGCAGTAGTGGGAGCAGGGGTCGTGGTCGGTCTGGCACTAGTGGGAGCAGGGGTCGTCGGTCTAATTCGTCTCGATCGTCCTTGAATACGGGCACATGATCTTCTGGTATGTCGATATCTTTGTTGTTATGTTATTTAATATATATCAGTAATCTAAATGGGGTTGAATATATTATCTGCTAATTTTGTTGTTTTAATGAATTGTTATTTACCTATCTTACAGTGTCCGGACAGGTTGACGTGGACAACTTCCCATATAATGATAGACTGTCAGGAATTATTTTGTCATTTCTGCAAAGGTGGAATGACGTACGTGCTGATGGCAACTGTGGATTTCGATGTGTTGCCGATGTCTTTCATGGTGGTCAGGAGAACTGGTTGTACGCCCATCGTACGATTTCTAATGAGATAGGTGCACATCCTATTTATAAGACAGTCTATTTCGGCCATGTGAGAGAGGCTCGTCAACGAATTGATTGGGGCGGGGGAGGTTGTGGCGAGGATCATTATATGGAGGTTTGGTCCGACTTGTTTCCTATTGCGAATTTTTACAAGTGTGCGGTCATGTATTTCGCAGTGGGAAGGGATGGTTCGTTGTTCCCGTGTCTTACTGTTATACCCTGGGAGTGTCCGTCTACCATGACGAGGCCTGTCAGAGAGTTGGTCATTGCTCATTTAGGGAGTTACGCTCATTTTATTCGTTTGAAATTACTTGATGATTTCCAGTACCTCCTATAGCGACCTTATGGTATCAAATGCGAGATGAGAGTGTTGTTGGATGGGAGGATCAGTACCAAAGTAGGATGGAGTATTGGAACCGGTTACGTTGATTGTAATTTGTAATGTTTTTGTAATGTATAATATATAGTGTATTTCTACTTATATCGTGTTGTTTTTTTTACCGTATTTCTACTTAAATATTATTTCATATCTAAAGAAATAAGTTGAAAATATTTTCGTGAAAAATAAATATTAAAAAATACGATAGTCAAAGAAATATGTAGAAGATATGTTCGTCAGAAATAAATAATAAGAGTACACAAATAAACATAAGCAAATACCAACAAATGTACTAACAGTGCAACAAAACGAAAGTAAAAAGCAAGACAACTACAACTCAGCATCTGAATCATGGTTCGGAATTCCCAACTGGTTGTTCCAATCCTCGATCAGGCGATCCCAATCTGTACATGCAAGTCTCGTCGCCTCAGTCGGCATGATGTCTCTCTCTCGCAAGAACGGATGCGTACACCGTATTGAAGGGAATGTGTTCTAAAAGTTTTACTTTTAAATGCCAATTATTATGAATTGAATGAGAAATCGTTTTGTTCCTTGTTTATGTTATTCGTCTTTTGGAAGTGTTAAGGAAGAGGCTCTTGGTCCTTAACCGTAGAGCTCTAAAAGATATTGGTTTGCATAAAACAAAAGATATTCGCAATCATGGTAATTAACATGGAACATTAATTACCGAGTTAAGATTGTCGTGTTGGTCATAGATCATTGTAGCTCTACAAGTGAGTGACAACACGGGTATGCAAAAGAGGAAAATATTACTTTTGTATACTGAATAGACCTAATAAGTAAAATATTATAGAAATGTGTTTCTGTGTCATTAATATTTTACTGTGTCTTTGGTCCTTTGATATGAGACTTATATCTAATCACTTAAGGAGTTCTTAATTAGACTAGTGTCTTGAGCTATTGATGAGTGTAGTGTAAAGGCATTAGTTGGTTAAGTACAACTTTTGTTGGAGAAGATAGTTAGTCAAAAGACTATCATTGCCCCTCTTAATTGAGTGATGATATTAGTGGGCCCCTTGATAAAGCAAAGTTATAATGTGCACAATGTGATTTGAGTTAAGTCACATATTTATAACTAGCTTAAAGAGATCAAGAAATGAATACTAAGACAAAGATGACACAATACTACTTTGTGTGTATTCTTAATATCATGAGGCAAGGGACGGACACAAGTGGTGCACGCCATCACTAAATGGATCGGGTTTTGGTTCGAGTGGAATTAAGACATCTAACTAATTGGGAGCTATAATGTGTAGCTAGATACCGCTTATAGCTTGTGATATTAAGCTCTTAATATCACTGCCAACTTAGTTTAGATCCTCCCATAGGTCACACCACAAAACTGGGAAACAAGGAATGGGGATTTTGAGTTCATAAGATGTGTCGGGTTTCATGTAGAAAATATGACACATGGGGTGAACAAAGCAAAATCAAAGTTATGTTGTGATTAATAACATAATTAGAATCTAAATTAAATTCATATGTGATGTAAATATTATGGGGTGTAATGATTGATCATTACATAGGATAATATGTTACATAAGTTGTGAATTTACTACTAATCCCGAAATGTCAAATTTTGTAGGGGTTAAACCGAAATTTGACAAGTCTGCAAAATAGTGCTCAAACGGTCGACCGGATAGCAGTAAACGGTCGACCGGTAGGGCACGGTCGACCGGATGAGTCTCGACCGATAACAGGGAATTTTCATCTGTTCGAACGGTCGACCGAAAGTGATCGGTCGGTCGACCGAACATTGCGATGGAATAGTTCCTGTTACGAACGGTCGACCGAATGTTGAACGGTCGAACGAAACATTGGTTCGAGCGGTCGACCGCACCTGGAAATGGTCGACCGGTCCAGACGGTTTTATGCAGAATTAATTTAAGGATTAATTAGATCATGCATGGAATTGGTCCATAATTGATTTAATTCGTGGCTAATAATATTTATTAATAAATAATGGATGGTTAGATGGAATTTTGCATGAAATCATGGGCAAGAGGTTGCACATGAATAGGTAATTTGGAGAGAACCTATAAATAGAGGTTATCTCATTGCCTTCCTACATCTTGATTAATATTGCTTTTCATGCAAAATCTCTCTCCTTAATTCTCCACGAAAATTCCATAAATTCTTAAGTTTAGTTTAGTTCTTAAGAGATCATCTTCTCAAGAGAATTAAAGAGGGGTTAGTAATTGGATTCTAAACCCAATCGGAGATTGAGAGACTAGCTTCCCTCTCTCCGATCTTGTTTAGAGTTTGGTGAATACTCGGAGGCATCCGGCGCAGCGAGGATCATCCCAACGGTCTCCGAATCTTCAAGAAGTTTTAGAGAACTTCTAGGTATGAATTTCGGAGCTCCTTTATGTTTGTTTTAATAGAGGTTTTTGAAACTAGTTTGTTAAAACAAACCGATGCATGCAATAGATTCTAGAAAATTGAAAATTGATCCTTATTATACATGAAAAATTCGAAAATATATATGTATAATTAAACATGAAATCCTACAGTGGTATCAGAGCATAGGGTTCAATTTTCTCATGATTTATGGCTGTAAACAAATTTAGTTTACCATCTAGGATTTAAACAATTTGTTTTACCGGTTTTTCGGTCTTTAAATGTTTGTTGAAATAATTCCTTATAATAATTCGTTTTAAATGTTTTGAATGTTTAAAACATGTCATGTAATTATTAGAATTATGATTTAGACATAAGTGTAACTTGCAATAATTTCGTTTTAAGTATAAACGATTATTTTGTAAGAAAATCAACAAAACCGAAAAACTGCAGTTCATCTTTCCATTGGAAATTGGATGGACTGCAGTTCAAAAATAGTTTTTGAACTATGGATGAATGAAAAATGTTTTTAATGGATTTCAAAATATTTTTCAAAGAATTGTTTGGGATTCTAGATGCTTGATAAACTAGGTTGTATAGTTTATAGCAATTGCGTGCATGGATGCTTGAGTTGCTTTGCAGGATTGTGAGTTTATATGTTCCAAAATCAGAAGCTATGAATGTATGTCATTATTATTATACAGGGGCTTATGTATGTAAAAGCCAAAATTCTCTCTATTTCCGTCTTTTAGATAGTTGCATTTGCATATGAGAGGTTTTTACATAGGACTTGCACTAGTCGGTTTTATCGAATGTGAGGAGCATGTTTATTTTCTGTAAAATCTACATCTCCGGTGCAAGAGGAAGTCGCCGCTGTAGCGCATCGATCGAGGATCGAGGATCGGGGATCAAGGATCGAAAGGAACATATAAACTCACACGATGTGGATTGTGTGAATGTTTAATTTCTGTTTTTAATTTCTGCTATGCATGTGATGAATGTGTTGAATGTTAGGATGTGTATGATTAGTAATATGCATGATAACCTAAAATTATAAATCACATGTTAAATTGTCCAACAAAAATTAAGAATAAATTTCCTTCTTATTTCATCCACTAGCAGCCATTGATCGAGGGATATTCTGCTCGCCCTTAGCGAGAGATAGTTCCCTCTATCTTTGGGAATAGTGGGAGGTATAAAGGTTGTCTGTTGTTGTGCCACAATTAAATATATGAGGTGTGTCTCACCCTAGTGAACCCCAAGTATGTTTAGTTGTGAATACAATAGATAAACGTATCTCGTATCAAATGAAAATAAGTTTTCTTAACATTACCTAGAGCCCTCGCTCGGTTTTGGGAAAAAGTTTTTCTTACGAGGATAGGTCGTATTCCCTCATAATTAAAACGACAAGAGTCACAAAAGTTTGAAGATGCTAAATGTTGCTAAAATTCAAAGAGGTTGTGATTAGAAAATGTTTTCTTACCTTGACATTGTAATGTATTCGATAGCCCTTAGCTAGTCTATATTACAATTAATAGGATCTTGGGTTGTTGCATTTATGGGCAAGATTTTAATTTGCAACATTTATATATTTGATATATGTATGCATGTGTATTAAAACATAAAATTGGCATTAAAACCTATATGATTTATTTTGTAGAAAAATGTCGAACATCCAACCTATCGTACGATCCATGATAGAAAAACACCCTTTAGCAAATGATGGCTCAAACTTCATTAGTTGGCAACTCAAACTCAACATCGTGTTAAAGTTTGAGAAACTATCTCACATTTTGGAAGGTCCAATCCCAAAGTGGAATGAGAGATTAATCGATGAAGAGAAAGAGGCTAAGGCCAAGTGGGAAGACCAAGAGAACCAGGTTCACGGTCTTATGCTAGCATCCATGGGTGACTCGCTCCAAGCGAAATACTTGGATTCAAAACTCAAGAAGACCATGGAGGCTCTATCTAAGATGTTCATGGATAGTGCCCGAAAGGAGCGCTATAAGACCACCATCGCACTCACAAGGTGCAATATGGCGGAGGGAACATCGGTATCTATGCATTTTCTCACGATGCAAGGATACCTTGAGAAGTTGGCAAAGCTCTCTTCACCAATGCCCGAGGACATTGCTGAAGATATGATTCTTGGCTCTCTAGCCCCGTCCTTTAAGGACTTTGTGATGCACTACCACGTGCGTGAAAAAGGGGTGAGTCTTGAGGAGCTGCACAACGCTCTCAAAACTGCTGAAGTTGACATGGGCAAGGGTAGGGACAAGCAAGTCCTTGCCGTCCATGGGAGGGGCCATAAGATTGGTAAAGGAAAGGGCAAATCTACCAAAAGTGGTTCAATCAAGAGCAAGGGAGTAGGAGGTGCTCGTGCGAGTGCATCGAGGGGGAAATCTCAGAAATCTCCAACTCCCAATACGGAGTGCTTTCACTGCGGTGAAAAAGGACACATCCGGCCAAATTGCCCCAAGTACAAGGAAGACCTTGACAACGGAGTGATTGAACGTTGGCGCCCCAAAAAGGCCAAAGGTATATTTGTTATTGAAATAAATTTAGCCACCTCTGTCCAGGATTGGGTAATTGATACCGGATCTTGTGCTCACATAGTTTCTAATGTGCAGCTACTCATGGATAGGAAGGAACTCGTAAGGAACGAGGTAGAATTGAAGGTCGGAAATGGTGCGAACGTGTCTGCGGTTGCACAAGGTTCTGTGGTGCTTCAATTATGTAGTGGTTTAAATTTATGTCTAAAGAATGTTTATTATGTACCTTCGATTAGCAAGAATATCATTTCTGTATCATGTCTGGATATGGATAATTTTAATATAAATATTTCAAATTCTTGTTTGTCTATATCGAAGAATGGTGTGTTCTATGCAAATGCGTTCATAAGGAATGGTCTCTATTTGCTTGAATTGGATAATAAACAAATCTTTAATATCAATAACAAAAGACTTAAGACCACTCACGAGAATGATACTCTCTTGTGGCACTATCGTCTTGGTCACATAAATGAAAAGCGCATCAAGAAATTGCAAGAAGCTAACCTTCTTGGTCTACTTGATTTTAAATCATTGGAGACGTGCCAACCATGTCTAATGGGAAAAATGACCAAAAAACCTTTCAAGAAGAAAGGCCCAATGGCGAGTGGCTTGTTGGATTTGATACATTCCGATGTATGTGGTCCAATGAGTACTAGTGCACGAGATGGTTTCAGGTACTTCATTACGTTCACGGATGATTATAGTCGTTACGGCTATGTTTATCTAATGAGAAACAAAAGTGAATCCTTTGACAAGTTCAAAGAATTCAAGAATGAAGTAGAGAACCAACTCGACAAGAAAATCAAGTCTCTACGAACGGATCGTGGAGGTGAGTACTTGAGTGCCGAATTTGACTCATACCTGAAGGAGTTTGGTATTGTACCTCAACTCACCCCTCCCGGTACACCTCAGTGGAATGGGGTATCCGAAAGGAGGAATAGGACATTGCTCGATATGGTTCGGTCAATGATGAGTCATGCGGAATTACCTCTTTACTTTTGGAGTTATGCACTACAAACTGCGGCTTACACACTAAATAATGTTCCATCCAAATCTGTGGAGAAAACTCCCTATGAGCTGTGGAGTGGTAAAACACCTAAGCTCAGTTTTCTCAAGATTTGGGGTTGTGAGGCTTACGTCAAGAGATTGATGTCGACCAAACTTCAACCAAAAGCGGATAAGTGCTTCTTCATTGGTTATCCTCGTGAGACAAGAGGATACTACTTTTGGCATATCACCTCCAATCGAGTGATTGTAGAGAGGGATGCCACATTTCTGGAAAAGGAATTTCTAGAAAGAGTAAAAAGTAGTGGGAGTAGGGTTGTGCTTGAGGAAACTCAAGATACTCTACAAGATCATGAAATGAATGATGACATTCAAGATCATGAAGGCCCAACCGAGATTCCTTTGGTTAGTGGGAGCGTGAGCGAGAGACCATCACAAGAAATTGTGAGAGAATCTCAATCATCCCCACCAAGTGTACGTTCAAGAGTTGAACGTGAACCCATTCCTCAAGAAATTGTGGAAGAAGTTCAAGAGACACGAGAAGAACCAAAAGAACTTAGAAGGTCAACAAGGGAAAGGAAGAAACCCGATTTGTATCTGGGACTTCATGAAATCATGGTACTAGATACCAATGATCCTTTGACCTTCCAAGAAGCAATGGAAAGGGAAGACTCCAAACTATGGCTTAAGGCCATGGAATCCGAAATAGAATCCATGTATGATAATCAAGTATGGGACTTGGTTGACCTTCCTCAAGGTAAAAAGGCCATTCATAATAAATAGGTTTTTAAGAGGAAGATGGACATGGATGGGAACTTGACAACCTACAAAGCGAGGCTTGTAGCGAAGGGTTTCACTCAAGTTCAAGGAATTGACTATGATGAAACTTTTTCACCGGTTGCCATGTTTAAGTCTATTCGGATCATGCTCGCTATTGCCGCATTTCACGATTATGAAATATGACAAATGGATGTCAAAACGGCGTTCCTGAATGGGAACTTGGAGGAGGATGTGTACATGGTACAACCTCAAGGTTTTGAAGATCCAAAGAATAGCGAGAAGGTATGCAAGCTTCAAAGATCCATCTATGGATTGAAGCAAGCATCAAGGAGTTGGAACAAACGCTTTGACGAGGAAGTGAAGAAGCTTCACTTCATTCAAAGTAAGGAACAACCTTGTGTATGCAAGAAGGTTAGTGGGAGCCATGTAGTATTCCTAATCCTATATGTCGATGACATACTGCTTATGGGCAATCATATTCCTTTGCTTGAGCAAACGAGAAGTTCATTGAAATCTGCATTTTCGATGAAAGACATGGGTGAGGCTCAATACATCTTAGGAATCAAGATATATCGAGATAGACCCCGTAGACTCATTGGCCTCAGTCAACGTGCATACATTGACAAGGTCTTGGAAAGGTTCAAGATGAACAACTCCAAAAAGGGCAGTGTGCCAATGAGTATGGGTGTGCAACTCAAGAAGTCTCAACGTGCGCAATCACGTAAGGACTTAGAGTACATGAAGGATGTCCCTTATGCTTCGGCAATTAGGTCGATCATGTACGCGATGACTTGCACAAGACCAGATGTCTCGTATGCTCTAAGCGTGACAAGTCGTCACCAATCCAACGCAGGTCCTGAGCATTGGACTGCGGTCAAAAATATCCTGAAGTACCTTAACCGGACTAAGGATAAGATTCTTGTTTATGGAGGATAAAGGGAATTGATGGCTGAAGGTTACTCGGATGCGAGTTTCATGAGTGATCCAGACGATAGAAGGTCGCAATCAGGATACGTCTTTCTTCTGAATGGTGGAGCTGTGAGTTGGCGTAGCTGGAAGCAAACCACTACGGCCGATTCAACCACTGCTTCAGAAGTAATGGCTGTCGCTGAAGCGAGCAAGGAAGGAGTGTGGATCAAGAAGTTCCTTGAAGAGCTTGGAGTAGTTCCCACGAGCGAGGGACCCATCGAGCTATTTTGCGATAATAGTTCATCTATCTCGCAAATCAAGGATCCTAGATCACACCACAAAGTGAAGTACATGGATCGTAAGTACTTCGTGACACGTGACCTCATCGACGAAGGCAAAATAAATCTGTTATGGGTGGACACCAACAGCAATACAGTTGATCCATTCACAAAACCCTTATCCCAAGCCAAGGGCGAAATGCATTTCGAGTCCATGGGATTGAGGAACCATGTAGATTGGCTTGATGATTGATATGTAATGGGGTTTACCCTAGTTATTATTGTTTTATGCATTGAGTATGTATGAGAAAGAAAACTTTAATAACAAGTGAGAGATTGAAGGGAATGTGTTCTAAAAGTTTTACTTTTAAATGACAATTATTATGAATTGAATGAGAAATCGTTTTGTTCCTTGTTTATGTTATTCGTCTTTTGGAAGTGTTAAGGAAGAGACTCTTGGTCCTTAACCGTAGAGCTCTAAAAGATATTGGTTTGCATAAAATAAAAGATATTCGCAATCATGGTAATTAACATGGAACATTAATTACCGAGTTAAGATTGTCGTGTTGGTCATAGATCATTGTAGCTCTATAAGTGAGTGACAACACGGGTATGCAAAAGAGGAAAATATTACTTTTGTATACTGAATAGACCTAATAAGTAAAATATTATAGAAATGTATTTCTGTGTCATTAATATTTTACTGTGTCTTTGGTCCTTTGATATGAGACTTATATCTAATCACTTAAGGAGTTCTTAATTAGACTAGTGTCTTGAGCTATCGATGAGTGTAGTGTAAAGGCATTAGTTGGTTAAGTACAACTTTTGTTGGAGAAGATAGTTAGTCAAAAGACTATCATTGCCCCTCTTAATTGAGTGATGATATTAGTGGGCCCTTGATAAAGCAAAGTTATAATGTGCACAATGTGATTTGAGTTAAGTCACATATTTATAACTAGCTTAAAGAGATCAAGAAATGAATACTAAGACAAAGATGACACAATACTACTTTGTGTGTATTCTTAATATCATGAGGCAAGGGACGGACACAAGTGGTGCACGCCATCACTAAATGGATCGAGTTTTGGTTCGAGTGGAATTAAGACATCTAACTAATTGGGAGCTATAATGTGTAGCTAGATACCGCTTATAGCTTGTGATATTAAGCTCTTAATATCACTGCCAACTTAGTTTAGATCCTCCCATAGGTCACACCACAAAACTGGGAAACAAGGAATGGGATTTTGAGTTCATAAGATGTGTCGGGTTTCATGTAGAAAATATGACACATGGGGTGAACAAAGCAAAATCAAAGTTATGTTGTGATTAAAAACATAATTAGAATCTAAATTAAATTCATATGTGATGTAAATATTATGGGGTGTAATGATTGATCATTACATAGGATAATATGTTACATAAGTTGTGAATTTACTACTAATCCCGAAATGTCAAATTTTGTAGGGGTTAAACCAAAATTTGACAAGTCTGCAAAACAGTGCTCAAACGGTCGACCGGATAGCAGTAAACGGTCGACCGGTAGGGCACGGTCGACCGGATGAGTCTCGACCGATAATAGGGAATTTTCATCTGTTCGAACGGTCGACCGAAAGTGATCGGTCGGTCGACCGAACATTGCGATGGAATAGTTCCTGTTACGAACGGTCGACCGAATGTTGAACGGTCGACCGAAACATTGGTTCGAGCGGTCGACCGCACCTGGAAACAGTCGACCGGTCCAGACGGTTTTATGCAGAATTAATTTAAGAATTAATTAGATCATGCATGGAATTGGTCCATAATTGATTTAATTCGTGGCTAATAATATTTATTAATAAATAATGGATGGTTAGATGGAATTTTGCATGAAATCATGGGCAAGAGGTTGCACATGAATAGGTAATTTGGAGAGAACCTATAAATAGAGGTTATCTCATTGCCTTCCTACATCTTGATTAATATTGCTTTTCATGCAAAATCTCTCTCCTTAATTCTCCACGAAAATTCCATAAATTCTTAAGTTTAGTTTAGTTCTTAAGAGATCATCTTCTCAAGATAATTAAAGAGGGGTTAGTAATTGGATTCTAAACCCAATCGGAGATTGAGAGACTAGCTTCCCTCTCTCCGATCTTGTTTAGAGTTTGGTGAATACTCGGAGGCATCCGGCACAGCGAGGAGCATCCCAACGGTCTCCGAATCTTCAAGAAGTTTTAGAGAACTTCTAGGTATGAATTTCGGAGCTCCTTTATGTTTGTTTTAATAGAGGTTTTTGAAACTAGTTTGTTAAAACAAACCGATGCATGCAATAGATTCTAGAAAATTGAAAATTGATCCTTATTATACATGAAAAATTCGAAAATATATATGTATAATTAAACATGAAATCCTACACGTATCGCCCTACTCATCCACTGTATGTAAAATAAAAATTAGCGTACAATAACAAAATATACTTTAAAATAAAAAAATAAATTAGATAAACTTACCGCATCGGCACATGTCCTATCTAGTGGTCTCTCCGGTCTCGGAATGATACCGCGTACGAGTAGTGGATGCGAGCACCTACCGAACCACTGCAAATAATCTGGAGCACAAGTGGAGGGGTCGCGGCTACGACTCAGATCGGCGAGGTTTAGTCGTCCTACTCTCGGAAATGTCCTCCAAACCGATTCCGCAGACGAAACGTTGTGCCTGACGTCGTACATCGTCGCAGTCGCAGACCGTACTGCATGGTCGGGCGTCGGGATGTCAACCGGGATCACCTGAACGTGACCTAACTGACGTAACATGAGATCAGGTAAATAAGGCTCTGTGATATCCCTATAACGAATAACGCCCATAAATGTAGTCCTCGGCACAGCTACAACAGGCTCGGGACCATACGGTAACCACTCCACATAAACGTTTATACGTTAATAATAATAAAATTAAATTTAAATAAACGTGAATAATATATACATTATATACCTGCGATGCAGTCATCTGATCTAGCCGTCTATGGATAGAAACAAGTCGAGTCTCGCTCTTATCCTCCGCCCGGACAGCCCACATACGCGAACGAGGATGGCCACGCTCAACAATCTTCCGCTCACGATGTGGGCGGAAAGCAGGAAAATACTCATATATCCAAGCCTGCAGAAGTGTAAGACAACCCGTAATCTGACCACAATCTGCACGACTAGATATGTCCAGCTGGCGATACAGATATGCCAACGTCGCCGACCCCCATGAGTAATCACCAATGGTATCTGGGTCTCTCGCCTCCAATAAGTCGCGTGGTCTCAGTCTGGAACCGCTCTTGTCGACAAACAATACGCAGCCCAGCAGTAAGAAGAGATAAGCAGTCATCTGTGTATCCTCAGTCCGTGGTGGTCGCCCCCGTCTGCAACACTCGTCCACAGCGTCGATACTAACACCACCGCCACTCCAAAATGAGCTATCCCGCCCAAGACCCTCCAGACTAACACCCAGCAACTCAGATACATATAACTTCAGCTCAGATGTCGGCGCCTGCGCACTGACCATGAGACCCTCAACAGGAATGTGCAGAATCTGAAAGACGTCATGCAACATGATCGTCATCTCTCCCAACGGCAAGTGGAAAGTGTTGGTGTCAGGCTGCCACCACTCCACGAATGCCGAAATCAACGGCATGTCGATGCAGGAAAACATGTTGTACGGCAAGTGACCCAATCCACTGTCAACCATGGTCGCCGTCATATCCTCAGTCATCACTGAGCGCCATGCCTGCAATGTCGTACAGGCTCTGTGCCGATTATGGCACTTCAAAACCTTCCGCTCCTCGCCATCCCAGATGCGTCTGGCGACGTGGCCTCCGATACTCGGAATGACGCTGCCATCTACAGGACCACCGGGAATAATATCCGTGACGATTCAAGACTCGTCATCACCCCTCTTCTTCTTCTGAGCTCGGACGTCTACAGTGCACGAACTCGAATCACCGGTCACAAACCGGCCACCTCGATCCTTCCTAATGACTCACTCAGCTGAAGGACCACCGTGTCGCCCCCGTCCTCGACCGGACTGATGTACCGCCTCCTCCTGTGGCCCCAAGTCGTCTCGGCCCCCATCATCACTGTCGTCGTGACTCCTCACCTCATCTGAATCATCCTCGTCGTCGAAAGACTCTCCAGGTGTCTGACGACGACGTAACAGATCTCTCTCTCTCCTAATTGAAGCAGAAATACCACGTGTACATGGATGACGAGGACCTGACTCGTCTGCTATACTACCGCGCGTAAGGGAATTGATTTCCCTTTTCCTCCACGGTAACCCGATGACTATTAATTCAAATTTAAAAATACAAATTTATTAATGGATTTACTAAAATAATTAAACTAATTATTAACTTAATAATCTATTAATTTAGCAATTATCACAATTAATCAATAATCCTTTACTAAAATCGTACACAACTAATTACTAACATAATAATCAATTTATTTAGCGATTTATTTATTAACTATCACAATTTATAATCAATAAACGATTTACTAAACTAATTTAACTCATTATTAACATAATATTCAATTTATTTAAATTTTATCACAATTTATAATCAATTTTAACAAAAAAAACAAAACTGGGCGTCTGCGGGAGACGCCTACCGTACGTGTCAGACGTCTCCCGCAGACGTCTGGTCATTGGGTCGGGCGGTCGTGGGAGACGCCCGACCCAACGATCGAGCGGTCGCGGGAACCACCTCCCCCAAGGTCGGGCGTCTCCCGCGACCGCCCGACTCAAAAATGTTTTTTTTAAATTAATTAAAATAAACAAGGTAATTTACCAGATGTGAGTAGTGAGGGGTCTCCGCTGGTTCTTTTCCTGGCCTCCGAGACATTTTATGTGGGGAATAGAAGAGTGATATGAAGAGAAAGTTGTGTTAAAAGAGTGAAATGATGAGTTATATTAGTAGAAAGGGTAGATGGACAAAATGGTTATCTTACGGACGATTTAAGTAGTTTTACGGCGACGAACAGTCTGTGTTTAAAAAAACTACATATTACTCGTGAGGCACATGTAAAACAATAAATGAAGTACTACCGACGTAGTACGGATCACCTTCTGTTGTTGGTTCAACCTGTGTCATCTGATTCAACACGTAACTAGTCTTGTAGATAGTTGAACTAATCTTATGCCATCAATAATTATGTCCCATCAATCTCCGGACGGTGTTGGTTTTTATGTGACTTAAATTTCTTTTTCTATTACGTAGACGAGTTATTTTCCTCTAAATTTCTTTTATTCATGTCCTAAAAGTCTAAAACTCCTTACACGTCTTACATTCTTTTTTATCGATTCTTAATAATATAAAATAAAAAAATTAAAAAAAAAAAAATTAAGCAAATTGATATTTTTTTGAAAAACAGATTTAAAATGATTTTAAAAAATATTAAAATTATTTAATTCAAAAAATAAAATAACCAATCCAACACAAAGTACGAAAAAAACCGGCCAGTCTAAGTTAAATTTCCCAAACACTGGTCTAACCTGATCCATATTCGGATCCAACAAACACACAGGAACACCAGTGGATAAGAAGATATCATCACTCTTTCCTCCTCTTCTTCTCCAAAACCCCAAAATGGAAGTTAGCATGTCTCTGAACCCTCTCCTCCGGCTCCCCATGTCCGAGTCCCCATGTCTGAGGAAGGAAAGCACCTTCCTGGGCCCACCGTTCGACACGAGGAGAGGCGCGGTGGAGCGGAGGAGGATGAGAAGGGCGATGGTTGTGGAGGCGAAGGGGAAGAAGGGCGGAGGGATGATGTCGCGCCAGTTCCAGCGCTCCGCTCCCCCGCCGCTCCCCAAGCTCGAGGATGACGGCAACCCCAAGTTCGTCATCTTCATCCGCAACGCCAGCGTGAGTTCCGTTTAGTCTCGCTGGTTTTGCGGCTGCGGGAGTTGTTCTTTTTTTTTTTTTTTTTTGCTGAATTCGTTGTGAGGTTAGTTTGGTTAATCGATAACTAGAATTAGCTACTGGCTTCGTGCTAATAGAAAAAAGAAACTGACGTAATAGAAATTCGTTGGAATTGTCTGACACTGTAAAATTCATGGGAATTCTCATCTGTTTTATAAGATTAAGTTGTTTCGTTACTTGTCTGTGGGCATGCAAATAATTTCAGTCTGTGACAATGTGAATATTTTTAATATTAGTTGTCAAGATTCCAATTGATCATAAAAGGTGTCATTCTCGATCTACCTACAAATTGGTGCTCAACAGGTTTACAAAAGAAATTACTATGGTGGATTTAGATTGAGATCTTTTCATGTCTGGCTTCATCTCTAACGTCCTCGAACAGCGGAAAAAATTTAAATTTTAAACATACAAACAACGGAGGACATTACTAAGAAATACACTAGGTGCACCAACGTATATATATACAGATCTGAGTTTACAACAAGAATTGATTACATCAAAAGCTATAAGATAAAATATACAACGTAATCACAACGATCTCAAAAGGAGAGGAAAGCAGGATCTGTCCCAGAAGCTCTCCTCCGCAGTCACCACCCCCCCCCTCCTAACGCTGCTCACGGCCTGAAAGCAGACAATAAATGCCTGAGTTTCCAGAAGGAAACCCAGTATGCCAAACCCTAACACATATATGAACAATAATGAAATGTGTAATGAATAATGAATAGCACAACAGACACAATCCGGTCACAGGGGTCCTCTCACCCCAACCCACCAACACACGTGCACACACGGCACCGCCGGTACAGTCACGGCCACACAACCGGGTCTCAAGGGTCCTCTCACCCCAACCCCACAACACACACGTGCACGCACGGCACCGTCGGAAAATCATCGGTCACGGGTCTCAAGGGTCCTCTTACCCCAACCCCAAAACACACACGTGCACACACGGCACCGCCGGAAAATCATCGGTCACGGGTCTCAAGGGTCCTCTCACCCCAACCCCACAACACACACGTGCACACACGGCACCGCCGGAAAATCATCGGTCACGGGTCTCAAGGGTCCTCTCACCCCAACCCCACAACACACACGTGCACACACGGCACCGTCGGAAAATCATCGGCCACGGGTCTCAAGGGTCCTCTCACCCCAACCCCACAACGCACGCTACTCATACCACTATCGGGCGCCAGTCCGTGCCGTTGCCCCCCGTGAGGCCAGAGAGACGAGTCGCCCTCAAGTGTACTCATAAAACCACGAATCCGCCAAAAACAGCAGAAACGATCGAACGAAAACTGTTAATCGGTCGACCGATTCTCACCTAGAGAATTGGCCTAACCGAAAAACCTGCCAATCGGTCGACCGGCAAAGGGGGCCCGGTCGACCGAAAAGCCCCAGTAAGAAAACATTTTCGCAAACCAAACACCAACGGTCGACCGACCCAACACTCACGGTCGACCAAAAACCACCATTACAAACCTCCAAACAAACGATCTTCACGGTCGACCGAAACAACACTACCGGTCGACCGGACAATAAGTTAACTTAAACGTCGGTCGGACGAAGTCAACGAGCGGTCGACCGTTTAGATGGTCAACGCCCCCAACCGACCTACAACAGTACTTGCGGTCGACCGGCAAAGGGGTCCCGGTTGACCGAAAAGCACCAGGACGTCTTCCTCTTGTTAAAATTGCACAACCGGTCGACCGCCCAAGGGGCATCGTTCGACCGGTGCAAGGGAATCGCCCAAAAATACACTACGACCGGTCGACCGAACGCATACACCGGTCGACCGATTTTAGTGCAGAAATCGTTGTGCAGGTCCGACGAGCCAAAACGGCCTACCGTCGACCGCTTCCACTCCCACACTAAAGATAGGTGAGCTTGAAAGCAAGTTTGACATACCTTAAGGCTTGAAGAAGTCTTGGAAGAAACCACGGTGAGCGCCTCCTCGCGAAAAAGCTCGAACTCCGGCGAACCTCCGATCCCGAACTCTACGACGATTCCGGCGACTCCAACACTCCGATCCTCGCCTCTGCCAACACCGACGAAGCACAAGGGAGAGAGAGACGCGTGAGAAAGAGAGAGATCGTGAGAGAGGGAGAGAGTGAAGAGTGAAGAGTGAGAGAGAGGGAGAGATCCAAACCTTATATACCTTCTCCCGAAACGATCTCAGTCGTCGATCTCATCCACCACTAATCCTCTCCTAAACACCATTAGCACCATAAGCAAGGTTAGATATTACATCATCTATTCTATATGATTCCGTCCATGCCTTAGAATCTATTCTCATAGTTCAGTTCAGACATCGATGTTTAGGTTTGCGATAATATTTTTTTTAGTGCAGGTTTATCTCTGGTACCCCCTCAGTGTAGTCACTGGTGGTACAACTGCAAAGATCATGGTTGCTGCAAAAGATAATTTTCTTGGAAAGTACATTTACAAAGACACAATTACGAGAAATATTGCAGCTGTCATTTATAGAGTACGATATTTCCCGTCTCTTGCTTTTCTTACTTTCTCTGGCAATGATTCAAATTCATAAGACTACAGTATCATCAACCTTTCCACAAACTCTACAATAGTTTGCCCTTTGCAAGTTTATTTAGCACTTTTAGACGTTTTAGTATGCTAGCATCAAAAATATTTTTAAATATTTTTGATGAAGAATAATAATAATATCGTGATATTTTCCATCTGTTAGTTTTTCTGTTCTAAATAAAGATGTCTATGAACTGTACTTTGCTGATGTTCATGCATCACTGACTTGTCAGGTGATATGATTTAAACAGGATGAGAACCAGATAAAAACGTCGGCGCTCAAGCAGTTCAGAGTGCTGCGGTCAGCCACTAAGTTTAAATACGGCTACAAACTTGTTGTAATCACCCTTTCGCTTTTGAGTTACATGCAGTTAGCAATTTAGCGCACATTATCCATAGCCATGCTCACGGCCTGTTTTACAAAGATTTTCTGTTATCTGATAATATTCCATGTAATTATGCAGGAAAACAACAATCTGAAGGCAGCTCTTGCAACTTCTGATGTAATTGAAGTAAGTTCTGCAAAAACTCACCAATACACCCCTCGACCCTCATTTTTCAGCAGATGACCGACCACTCTCTTGTTGCGTGAGCTATGATTTAAAAGTTTAAGATATATCTAGTTTTTGTGTTTCTTTAAGAATCTTAAGTCATACAACTTCTATAATGAGATTTTTTAATTAGATCATGTTATCCTTCTATTATCCTAACCAGAAACTTGACTTTACCAAGCTTATGTTGTTCGGCATTCACAGATTCCACCTGAAGAAGAGCTTAAAACTGTGGTTGATAAGGTGAAAGATTTCTTTGGTGGTGCTAAAGAATCTTTTGGAAAGCTGACATTGCTCGATACATCAACAATGGAGGAATCCGAAACCGAACCCAAGACAAAGCCCTAGTGAGTTTCGAACGCCATATACATTTGTTGATGATTTCTGTCGCTTGCGCAATCTGCATAGTTTTATTTGCCATTTCCTTGTCTTGTAACCTTCAATTTGTGTAGGACAGGGATGAGATGAACGAACAATGGCGACTTCTTGAAGGAGGCATCAAGCGATATGTTATCTTTGCGTCTTGAAGGAGGCATCAAGTATATGTGTTGCTTTCGTCAACACTTGGAGAGGATATTATTATATGCTTTAGTTCATCCATCAATGAAATTGATTGATCTCGGTTACCACTTGTTGATAAAAATTACTCGTTAATTGGTTGTGGTTGCACCCTGAGATGATGTCCATTCACAAGTTTCTTTGTGTTGTTTCACATGTTTGTGAGATTATCAACATTTGTCAAAACGTTTTCTCTTTAAATCAGCAATATTAGTGGCTTCCTGTTTTATTATTAATTCACTACAAAAAACATACAAAAATCGGATGGCATTTTCATGCATCGCATAAACATCTACATTTTGTACAAATATTTTAATTGACATTTCTTCTCTGGTACACATACACTGAAAATGACATGATGACATGAATCACACGAAATAACACCGAGAGGCGAAAACACACATTAACCAAATCTATGTTTGATTTGTAGAAACAAAACAGATGAAAACCACACGCTGAAGGCAGCTCGAAAAATCCAACAAAAAGAAGAAACAGAATTAATTAATTAAACTCTACAACGTAATCATCAACATTTCCCAATTACAATGGACACGTAGGTGCCCGAGCACAATGGAAGGGTAAAAGTTGAGAGATGAAATGCCTGAATCGAATTTAACTTGGCTGAAATTTTATAGTTCAATGAATCTTCGTCTCAACCAAGGTATATCGAGAAACTAGACATTTAAAATTTCCACTGCTCCATGCAAACCAATCGACAAAAGCTAAACCAGAGTATAGCAAAGAATGAAGCAATAAGAGGATTATTTATTGTAAATCTTTACTCCTAATCCTCATTCCAGATGAGTTTTTCACATACTATTGAATCAGCGTTGCACCAAATCACCCAATAAACCCTTCTTCACGTCTATTTACACGAACACAAACAACAATATCCACAGACAGGAAACACAAAACACGAGACGAAACGCAATCCAGGTTCAATTGCCACCTGCAGAGAACACAATCAACAAGATGCCGTTAGACAATCCAACTTATTATTAATTAAATTACATGTAAAAAACACACGACACACACAAGGAGCATATCCCGACTAATCAGTAAATATTAATTATGACATAATAACATATTATGATGTAACGTGTATTAAAAAATACTTAAACATTTTTATTTCAGGTTGAAAACAACATCTTCAATGATATCTTAATTTTAATTTAATACAATCAAAGAAAGAGAAGTAGTGAATTTAAGGAAGAAGAAGCACACGAGGTATTCGTCTTCGAAGAATATGATAAATTAATATTCACATCCTGTAATTTTCGCATAAAGATACGAACGAGATTGTCTATAATGCAATCCCCCCTGCTAGAAAAACACATGCATGTGGCTTATGTGACTAGAATTTTTTGGTATTTAATTATAAATTTAATGATTGATGGTCTGTTATTATGGGGTCGAATCAGTATCACAGGTAGGGGTGTCAACGGATGTTCGAAATTCAAAAATTCGTTCGCTTCTTGTTCAAAAAATATTCGGTCCGAACAATATCCGATCTGAATAATATTCGACTCTTGTAATATTCGGGACATGTGAATGCGAATATGAATATCGATACATCCGATCCGAATAACATCTGATCCGAGATTGAATATCTGTATTATAAGATCTGTATCCATATTTGTATCGTATCTTTATGCAATACATTATTATACCTAAAAGTATTCATATTTCAACATTGTGTGATTATATTTTGAATATATAATTTAAATTTATTTATTCAAATAAAAATACATCTACTGATCACATTTATTCAAACATTGAATATCGTTATTATTTTTAGAATATGAAGTTAGAAGTTAAGATAAAGTAAATTAATATTTGAAACCAAATAAAGTTATAAATACGTCTATTTATAATAATTTGTCTAAGTGAAAATGAAAAATATTATAAGTTGTGAAATTATGTTTACGGATGTGGATATTATCTGGATCGCTCCGAATTCGTCAAATATACGAACAGATATAGACTTTTCATATTTGCAAACAATTTGTATCCGTATCCGTAAATTTCATGCAGATATGAATATGAATATACATATATCTGATCCGTTGATACCCCTGATCACAAGGTTTGTATTTCTAATTGCTCTAGTACAATAAATTAATGTCAAAAAGTTAAATTTGTATACAAACTCAAAACGAATAAACTAACAACATAGTATCACTCATCAAACAAGTCTCGAATTTGAATTAGGAAAAAATTTCGAACTAATTTTATTTAAAAAAAATCCAAAGTAATCCCCCTCAAAAATAATTTTCAAACTAGACCCGCTGCAATCACGTTTTTTAGTGTGTAGAGAACTCGACATCACAGACGTCGAGTTCTTTTGCATTTTTTTTAAAACTCGGCGTTGCAACGCCGAGTTCTCTATAGCGAAACACGGTTGTGCAAAGATCGAGTTCTTTACAGGCAACACTTGCCCCACGAATTTTACCAAATTGAACTTGACAACACAAGTACCGAGTTCTGTTGAAGAGAATTCGGCCACAAAAGTGTTGAGTTTGCTTGAAGAGAAATCGACACTGGTGCTGCCGAGTTTAATTAATTTTTTATTTCCCACATGCCGAGTTTCACAGGAGTGATCGTGCAAGTACGGTTATTTCGAACAATTTTTTTAACAGAACTTGGCATCGCGAATGCCGAGTTCTAAGGGCAGAATACGACCTCGTAAATGCCGAGTTCCGTCAGGCTATAAAAGCAGTCCGACAACCCCTCCTCTCCCCCACGCCGAGTTCTCGCGATTTTCAGGTTAGAGTTTCGATTTTTCTTCATTTTCCACCTTTTTTCTTATTTTATGTATTAGGATGATATACATTGTTGTTTTAGTTATAATTGTAGTATTTTCTTTAGTTTAGGAAGTCGTTTAGGTGCAAACTCAATTCCAATTTTGGGTTTTTACGGCAAACTAATATTTTCTTGTTTTTAGTAGAATATTGATTTATTTTTTGATGATTATATGTTACTATGATAATCTTAAAAATTGTGGAATTTAAGTTTGATTATTGTGATTGAAAATCTACCTGTTGTTGTTAAAAGTTAATATTTTGACTTATTTTAAATTATTTTCCCAAATATATTATGATTTGCTTGTTGTTTGAATGTATGTCCCTTCAACTGTTGAAATATGTTGATATTTAGATGTTTGACGTTGACAATGTTGTTTGTATTATAATTAGTTTCTTTTACAATGTAGGTTTAAATTTTTCGAATAGGAAATTGTAGTGGATGTTCGGTAAAATTTATGGAAAAAATTCTGACACTATTCGTAACGTTATTTATTGTAGTTGATTCTGTTGGAGTGATTACTCGACGTTTACAACCGTTTGCTACTACACCTGATTGAGGTAATATCTAAATCATTTAATCAACCAAATTTTTAATTGTTTAGGAATAGTAATCAACCATTTCAGTTGAATACATTTTCAAATTTAATTAATATAGGTTACGAATGAATCAAGATGATAAAGGATATTTGTTGGTCATGTATGATGTGAAATTAGAATGTAACGGAGATGTGGCAGAATATACAGTGTCCGAGCGTAAATTAGTAGTAGTTTTGTTGATAATCAAGTTTGTGGATTTAGTGGATGTCATCAGATCTGAATGTTGTTATCCGGAAAGTATGTTTGATGTCAAGTTCACAGCGAAATTGTCTCTAAACAACGATTGGGCATA
The DNA here is from genome assembly GCA_963682175.1 of Triglochin maritima. NCBI lineage: Eukaryota > Viridiplantae > Streptophyta > Magnoliopsida > Alismatales > Juncaginaceae > Triglochin > Triglochin maritima. The sequence goes on along the minus strand of OY821782.1, from coordinate 5,983,345 downwards.
CGCTCCATTAACCAATGATAAGTCAGTTTATGGAATTACACGTCTTTTAAAACGGATGTCTGTGGTTGGAGTTTATGTAGAAGCTGAACCTAAATTACCTGAACCTACCCTGACATCTGACAACCAACACTCAACTTCCGGAGTACGGTACAACAATGTTGACCGGTTGGGACTGCGAAATAGATTTGAATACGAATCTAAATCCTACAACTGATGATCCAGCATACCAGGATATTCCCGTTTTCCAATCTCGGAACTTCCAAACATGCAGTGAATGGTCACAAAACTTCGGTCACATTCCTTCAACCAGTGCAAATCATTATCTTGGTCTGTCGCAAATTGAAACCATGCATTACCACCATGATGAGTTTGCTGGCAACGTTGGACCATCGACCTCATATCCCAACTGTACAAGGTTTACAACTGTATATGGAATGATACTGGAACATCACTGTATGTTGGATTGTTCACCACACTTCCGAGGCATACCTTGTATAGACCCCGAGCGGGTAGAGAGCAGGAGATGGTAAGATCTAATCGTTTAATTAATCAATTACGATGTGTTTTTAATTGTATTTAGTGTTTATTAAATGGTTAAATTGCTTGTAGGTGCATAGATTTTATGAGTTCCACGAACAACTCCATAAAATCCATGAGACGATCAGAGACCACAAGACAAGTTTTTCGATTGTTGGAAAGTTAAAGGAAAAAATGAAGACTTGACTCATGTGTTTTGGTGCTGAAGAACTCCCACTACGATTGAGTCAGGATCACGTTGTTGAAGAAAAAAGATCCACACACACAAGAAGACGGTGGATCACGTTGTTCTGACTCAAGATACAGAGCAAATAGAGAATGCAGCAAGAGGAGGGGGACGCAGCCGGGGGAGAGGAAGAAGAGATTGAGATGTCACTTAGGATAGATATTTGGTTGTATTAACCTTATTTGGTTGTTATTACATTAGTGTTGATTTTATTTATGTTAAAATGTTAAACTTGTTCTTTTGGATGTTATTTTTATTTTATTGTAGTTGTTTGTGTTTTGTAGTTGAAATAATTATGTTTGCTGCAATATTTGTAGTTGGGAATAATTGTGTTTGTTGAATTTTTGGTGATTGAATTTTTAGGTGTTTAATGAACTTTAAGAAGTGGGAAATGATGATGTTTGTTGTATTTTTGTACTTGGAAATGATGTTTTTGTTGACCTTTAGAAATTGGTATGATTGTCATTGTTTTGAAACGGGTAATGAAATCGTCGAGTTCTTAAATTAAACGAACTTGTCGAGTTCTTTTGAAGAAAACTCGGCACTGATGTTGTCGAGTTCTTTTGAAGAGAACTCGTCGGTGGTGTTGTCGTGTTCTCTTCAAGCAAACTCGACACTTTTGTGGCTGAGTTTTCTTCAACAGAACTCGACACTTGTGTTGTCGAGTTCAATTTGGGAAAATTCGTGGGGTAAGTGTTGCTTGTATAGAATTCGACCTTTGTGGAACTATTTTTCGCTATAGAGAACTCGGTGTTGGCAATGCTGAGTTTTTAAAAAAAAATTGTTGAAGAACGCAACGCCTGTAACGTCGAGTTCTCTATACACTAAAAAATAAAACATGCCGCTGTCACGTGTCACTGCGGGTCTAGTTTGAAATTATTTTTGAGAGGGGTTAATTTGGAAAAAAAATTAAAAAATAAAAATATTTCAAAAAAAATTCCTTTGATTTGGGGCTAAGATTCTTCCATTTTACTATTCGACCACGGTATCGGCAATAAGTTATCTTGGTGTAAATCCTCCTTACGGTTGTTGCTAGTGATCATGGGAATACATGTTTCATTTTTGATATTCACACATTAGAAATCATGGCTATGAAATATAACTACTACTATCTAATTGTTTATGAACTTCCGGCCAGTTAACTTGTCTTTTCCCATGGTTCTATTGGTATGGAAGCTAACCACCATTAGTTTGGATTCTAGTTCATAGGCAATGGGTGGTTCGATAGTTTTTAGTTGAAGTGAAAAACTCATCTAGCTGTGGAATATTTAAACGTTGGGTATTTCGACTTTCATGTTAGTTTATTATAGATCATAGATATGGCTGTCAGTTTCTGCTCACACTCGATAACTAGCCTAAGACTTGCTCGGTTTTGTTCGCTCAACCGCTTAACTCGATTGTTAACGAATCAAACACGAGCCAAAAAATCTGCTCGGTAAAATAAACGAGCCGAGCTGAGTGAAACCCTACTCGCTTGGTGCTCACTCGCTCAACTCAGTTGCTCATATATATGCATACAAGCATACATCCTTATACATACACAACATGTTATATTACAAATATACATCTTTATACATAGAAAATGGATGAAAACATAAAGATTAATTTCTGCAATATTATTGTAAGATAAAAACGAAATTAATTACATAGAAAATTGTATTATAGTTATTTCAATATGAGATTAAAACAAATTAGTTTGAAATAAGTGAATTGCATTAGACAGAAATAAAGTAGTTAAACTGCAAAATCCTCAAAACCGTTAAAAAATTGAAGATGCATCCCCAAAATCAAATATTAACCCCACATCACCAACAATAGGATACTAGACGATCTGTATATATTTGTGACTTTCTTCATTATCACCGAGCATTGTTGCTCATTCACTTGACCCGCGTGATGATATCAATGTGTTGGTTGATTTTAAAATTTTCTTTTAAACTGTCGGTTAATTTGATGAACGAACCGAGCAAGTTCACGAGCAAGTAGTGAGCCAAGCACCAACACAATTTTCGCTCTTGAATCGAACGTCGAGCGAGCGACGAGCATACCCAAAAATAAATGAGTCGAGTTTACCGCCCTAATTATATAAGCAAATTTAACATGACAAATTACAAAGTAACAAGAGGAATATAAAGCAAAAATCTGCTTATTCCGAAAAAAAATAACTTTTACTAAATACATGATTACTGATTAAATCATTTAATCTCATCTTCCTCGAGTTGCAACAAGCGTGCAGCAAGTGTGTTCTTTCAGATTTGAAGTCGAAGTCTCAAAGAAAGAAGCCAAAAGCAACATGAGAGATCTTTCTTTAAGAATTAGTTATGGAATAAGTGAAGCCAAACCTACATTGGAAAGTCCCACACGTTACTTGTCAAACTTCTCTTTAAAAAATATATTCTTGTTCCATAACTTTAGATTATGAGAGTTTAGCGAATAAATGCTCATAACCCAAATATTCATCCATTTTGTAGGGAGATATGTTGATCGATTCCCAAGTTATTTTTTATTTAGTGATGTGACGATGGCTTATTTAAATAGGGATATACACACTGAATTCATAAAAATATTATTTTGATCCAATCAAATACCATAAAATGATTCTTGTAATTACATGTCAAATCAAGTTGGTAGGTGTGGGGGTGCATTCATTTGTTAATCGGAAGGAAACTTCAAAATCTGATCGAGTCCAAATTCATTATCATTTTTTTTCATAAAAACGTTATTTGATGCATTTATTATGATGTTGGCTCGTAGTATTGTGTTTAATTAAGGCTGCTCTTAATTTACTTATTGGTTATTAAGAAGATGTTAGAAGGTGAGAAATGTGTCCAAATGGAAAAATGATATAAATGTTTAGAAAACTAAAAGCAGACATATTCATTGTAAAAAGGTGAAAATGACATGCATTTTACAGGTGAAAAAATTGTAGTTAAAGTTATAAAGCAACCCTTTGGAAAAGTATAAATTTGAATATTGCGGTCAAAAAATAAAATTAATATAAACTCCACTCCACTTCAATTCTCTTTTCCTTTTTCCACCAATATATGACATATCTTAATTGACAAAGTTAAACATAAGTAAAATACCTAATTTTGTAGTTTATAAGAACCACAAAAACTTTGGCCAAGATTCTCTACGAAATGATGATTTTAAGGGGTCTATAAATTTACAATGATGGGAAGGTGACCTATTAATTGAACTCCCTAAAAATTAACAACCCCATGTCATCACACACCATTCTAAAGACACAATTAAACAAAATCAAAGAGGTGATATAAATACACACGATCATAGAATAAAATACTCTCACACCCAAAACACCAAAACAACCATGTAATCATATCATTTCATGGAATAAATAAAAACACCAACCTAGAGAACCAAACAAGCCAGAGAAAAGGATAATAACAAGGAGGAAAGAAATAGATGCGCTGACTCATGTATTGCCTTTTGTGGGTGGAATAATGTAAGTGGGATTAGGTAAAATATTAGGTTAATTACAGTTTGTCTATCTGAAATATGTCTTGGTATCACTTTGCCCCCCTAAAGTTTCAAAGTTAACAGTTACCTCCCCTGAACTTTAATTTTGTAACACTTTGCCTCATTCAACTTCAAAAACTCATTATTTAACACACATTCGACAATTTTTTCCTAAATTTTTGTTGTTGTATCCCTAATACACTCCTAAACCTATATTTACGTGAAAGTTTGGATCGAAACGGAGATCGGATATGGTTGGAATTTGGGTCAGATTGACACTCAATCTGACCCAACACTTTCACGTAAATATAGGTTTAGGAGTGTATTAGGGATACAACAAAAACAATTAGGAAAAAACGTTGAATGTGTGTTAAATAATGAGTTTTTGATGTTCAAGGAGGCAAAGTGTTACAAAATTAAAGTTCAGGGGAGGTAACTGTTAACTTTGAAACTTCACGGGGGCAAAATGATACCAATGCATAGTTCAGAGGGCAAACTGTAATTAACCCTAAAATATAATATGAATTTGCATTTACCATCCGTTTAAACTAATTTGTTGAAAATGGTTAAATTCTTCTGTATATGTCCATTACGCTTCCTATAGCAAATTCACAAGTTCTTAAAAGATGATTTTTTTCTGGTTTTTGTTGAAAGTTCAATTTTAAACTTCCTTTCTTATTTGCAAAAAAAATAAAATACAATTATGTTAGCGTTACTATCTCAATGATCAAAATACCAAATAATAAGCTTGAGAAATCAAGATGAATTCTTGCTATTCTAGGAATTGATTGGTTGTGAATTATGATACTAACAATGCTCATATGTTACAGGATTTGTGAGAAGTGTTTCAGTTTTACATAATTCTCTAAATTCTTGTATTAAAAGTTAACTAATCTTAAAACATTTCGGCATTGATATTTGATACCACGAAATTTACCTCTAATGGTTTACATAACCAAATCAAAAAAAGACAAACCTTTGCTTCCAAGCCCCTTCTCGGGAAAAAAAACCGCAACTTGTAAGAGGAATTGAACACTTATAAATTATAATTATCAATTAATTACTTTCCATCCGCACACAAAGAAATAAAACAATAAAAAAAGAAAAACATTATAAAAAAAAGAAGCCCAAGCACCTTTTGTACTTGTCTTCACCTCCCTGACATAATCTCATCTTCTTCCTCTTCTGCTTCTCTCTCTCTCTCTCTCTCTCTCTCTCTCTCTCATGCCAAGCAATCCTCAGGACATGTTCCAGAACAAGATTGTGAGGTCGGCAAAATCCTGCAGAAGCTCACTCAAAGCTGTTGAGGCTGACATACACCATGCCAACTCCCTGTGAGTTTCTGTTTGAAATTTTCAACTTTGGTTCTTGTTTTCTGTCTTTGGTTTGTTCTGGAAACCTCCAAGAACTGGTCTTTTTGGGGTGGAGGAGACGTGGGTTGGTGAAAGATTTGATCTTTGGGGGGTTTGTTCTGATGGGTCATGATTGGTTTGCTTCCTTTTTTTCTCCAGAGTAAAGGGGGGGAATCACATCTTTGGAGGCTTCTTGTTGTTTTGATTACTGGTTTTTGGTTTGTGTAGTTTCAATTATTTTTATCCTCTTTTTCTGGATTTTGTTTGTAGTTTTAATGAATAAGGAAATTGTTTTTCTGGTTTTTGTGATAGGGGTTGAGATTGATATCATGTTTTTTTTACCTGTTTTGAGTATTTGTATATTGTTTTATGAATTATTGTGTTTGGTTTCCTTGCAATCCCTTAATTCATGAAACTTCATTGTAATTTGTTGCTTCTCTAACAAAAGGCAATTAGGAGTGGACAACTCCAACAGAAAAGCAACACTTCTACTAATGTGTGATTGGTTTGCAGAAAAAACTGGAAGAGGGGAATTAAACTTCTGGAATGAATTTTAGGTGACCAGTTTGCATGATATTTTAAAAATCATACAATTGAAGTTCCCAGACTTAAAGTTGTATTTGGAAGTACTTTTCCTACTTCCACACTAAAACATACGGAAATCAAGTTTTGATTTCCCCTATCGTAAAAATAAATATGCCTGAGTCTCAGTCATTAAGCGTATTGGAATTTTAGGAACTTAACTTCCCACTTGAACACCATTTTCCGCAACCAATTAGACCCAAAGCAAATAAAGAAGTTTGATTCAGTCACCTACTTGTGTTCTGAGTTTTTATGCTTTTGAAACAGACAAGCAAATAATCCTGTGAAGTCTATATCTTTCTCACATTTTTTTGTTCTGAATTCCCATGACCCTGCAAGTCCCTAGGCATTACTTATTGATTTAGTTTTTGGGGATGCACCGAAGCAAGACCCTACACGCTACGTTCGGTTATCAACTAGTGATTAGTTCATATTATCTCTTTTCATCATTTTAGTTCTCTTATTCTGCCTTTCGAATTTGGTAATTCAGATGTCTGGATGTGCTCATCTTCAATTAAAATAGTAATAGTCCTGATGATGTTTGTAATATACTAATATGGAAAGCAACTCAGGTTATTAAGAGATGAACTATAGGCCTGAATTATGTTGTCTTTTCCAGGGCTGTTTCTATTAAACAAGCTTATGGTGGCGCTTGCATTCAAATGAGGTTGTCGTACAACTCTCTTGCGCCTATTTTTCTGTTCCTATTGCAATGTATGGAGTTCACCTGCATTTATAATATTCCGAGCTATTTCGGTCTTCTTGATGTGCTTGTATATAAGGTCAGCAGGTTTTCAATTTTTCGAGGTTTGAAATCTTTTCTCCATTCAAAACACAAAGGAATAAACTGTGGCTTTGGTTTTAATTATTGCATCAAAATTGTGCAGGTTTATACTGATGGAAATTCTTCGATATCTACATTTGAAAGAAGGGCTGGTCTTCGAGAATTTTACGGTACCCTCTTTAAATCTCAATTGTCTTCTTTTCAGGGATGTTGCTTTTGTGTGCTACTTTTCCAATCGAAATCTTATACTTTTATGGAACCTGCAGGTGTTATATATCCTTCTCTACAACAGCTTGAAAGCAATTTGATAGAAACCAAAAAAGATGCTGAAGGAAAAGGTCAGTTTTCAGAAATTTGCAAAAAAATGAGCTCCAAAGACTACCCAAAATTCTCTGACAAAGATGTGGAGAGAGAAAACGAATGCGGTATATGTATGGAAGCTTGCACTAAAATGGTGTTGCCGAATTGTAATCACGCAATGTGCATAAACTGCTACCGCGATTGGTAAGCTTATCATATACACACATCCCATATCCAAGGCATTTAGATTTCTTACTAATTATGTAGTTGACGTCGAATCTTGAAGGAATTCGAAGTCGCAGTCCTGCCCCTTTTGCAGAGACAGCTTGAAAAGAGTGGCTTCTAGAGATCTATGGCTCCTCACTCCCGATACGGATGTCCTTGACACCATGACTCTAGTGAAGGAGAACCTTAGGAATTTCTATATGTACATTAACAAGCTTCCTCTTGCTATTCCAGACTCGCTTTTCTTCGCTTACTACGAATACTTGGTGTGAATGATCACACTCGAGTTGAGACTGTACAGATTGATGCCGACCATCGGTTCAGATAGAGTCCGGTAACAGAAATAAAGAAGATGAAAAAAGGGTGCTGAGATGTTCTTCTCCTTGTTGTCCAGTTGGGTATTATTTTAGAGTTCCCACAATTTATTTGTATGAATTAACAGTTTACTTGTGTGTAATCAATATAAATATTTATGATTATATATATTTTTAAAAACTTTACAATATTTATTAAACCTCAAGATGCACCGATATGTGATCTTAGCTATTCCTATATTATAGAAATAACAGTTGAGCTAGCACAATTTGTTCTTACGGGTCTCTGAACCTCTACATCTTCAAAATTATGTTCCTTTTGTGATTCTATGAGTTAGCTTTTTTTTTTGAATTTAAGTTATTTGAAAGTTTAATTCTGTAATTGAATGTGTGCAGGGATTCGTAGATGCAAACTCAGTTTTTTTTAAGTCCACGTCACTTTAAAAATCCAAGTAAAATTCCAAATTAGATTAAAACTTACAAAATCTAAGTGGGCTTGCAGAGTGTGGTGATCTGAATTTTCTTTTATCTTTGTTGTATGAAGTTAAATTGCTAAATTTTGACATAAGGTAGTATTTAATTTTGCTCCTAATAACTTCATTTTCTAATAAAAGGAGGTTTGGCTTTATTCCGTTATCATCCTATGGAGTAGTGTATTTAGAAAATGGTTAGGGAAATCAAATTTCGGAGGTCTTACAATTGGACAACAATAGGAATACATTAAAAAATGCTTTCTTGTAGACGTAAATCAAGATCCATATTGTTTCTTAATATACTTGCGGATTAGTATTGTGTTTTTTTTTATACTTGCAAATCAAGATCTGGATCGACCAAATCATACCACCTGTGCGATTTAAACGTCTCACAGAAAGTGTTCCACAAAGCTAATAAAGGTTCTACTTAGGGATTGATTTTCACATTCCCTCTTCCTAATCTTGTAAGAGATGATTACATTGTTTTGCTAGTCTTCTTAGGCATAGTTTGAGTTCCAGCCCTGCGTTGCGTTGGAGTTTCCAACGTTGGGGTGACTTAAAAAAATGGAGTAATAGTCCACCTTTAACCAAAATCTTATTTTCTTCCGGTTCAGTTTTTCTTTTTATCACGTCAGCAAAAAAACAAAAAACAATGTAACACCCAATCCAATCTATTTTTGAGTTCTTAACTCCAACCTCACTTTCAACATTATTTCTCCTCAACGTCATTACTTTTTACATAATTTTCTATTTCATTACTAAAATACACATTAAATAAATTATTTTTGCAGTGACTTAATCTAATTAAATTACGATAATTACGAAATAATCTGCAAAAATTACATTTAATTAAAATTCGACAATTACATATTACGATAATCTAAATTAAATATTACAATACATATTATGAACAAAATTAACTTGCATTCCTTCCAAAACGTTGTCATATATTTTCGATCAAATAAGCTCGCAATGCTATATGTTTTCGAGCGTCCCGAGCTCGATCTCTGTTACACAGATATCTGTTAATATCCAGGATACAATCGGTGGAATACGGAAGACCCGACTCGTTTGAACTTTCGCTTGTGTTTTGAGGTCAATCGTGGATAAATTCGTTTATATCCACCAATTGTTCATAAGAGTCGCGTTCGTCGTCTACGATCATGTTGTGCAATATTATGCATGCAGTCATAATTTTATCTAGAATCTCTGGACTCCATGCTAGCGATGACCTTTTCACGATGACAAATCTTGCTTGAAGCACTCCAAATGCGCGGTGTTCCACATATTTCCTTGCTGCTTCCTGAAATTGGGCGAACAATCTATCTTTGGGTGTTTGAAGAAAAATGATTGATTGCATAAATGCTGTCCATTTTGGATAAATGTCATCTGTGAGATAGTAACTCATTTGGATAAATACAGGTTGTCATTCACTTCATATCTAACAGGTGATGCGCATCCCTCCATAATATCGTCGAAAACTGGAGATCGTTAGAGGACATTGATATCGTTACACGATCCTGGAATCCCGAAAAATGAATGTCAAATCTATAGGTCGTAAGATGCAACAGCTTCCAAAACAAGTGTCAGTTTTCTGCTTCGGCCTTGATATTGCCTTTCCAAGCAGATGGACAATTTTTCCATTCCCAATGTATACAATCGATGTTACCCATCATGCATGGAAACCCTCGTAGCTCACCAACTTGGAGCAGTCTTGCTAGGTCCGCTGGATTAGGCGTTCATAGATATTCAACACCGAAATTGGTAATGACACATTCACAAAAAATTTGGAGGGGCGTTCTTGTTGTTGCTTTGCTGAGGCGTAAGTACTCGTCCACCGCGTATGCCGCTACGCCATATACTAACATCTGGAGCGTTGTAGTATATTTTTGGATACTTGATATGCTAAGTCGACCCACAACATCTGGTCGTTGCTGGAAGAACACATCGGTAGCCTAAAACGTGTTTAGAATTTGAAGTAAGACGTTCTTCCGCATTTGAAACCTTCTTCTAAAAATACGATCACTATACAATGGATTGTCATTAAAGTATTCTACAATTAGACGATTATAACCAAACGTCTGATCTCTGTCCGGGTTAGAAGTTCACCTCCTCATCCTACGTGGACGTTGTGTATTGAGGTAAGAGGAGAGGTACTTGACAACTGCGTCGGTTACTTGGTCTATTGCCTCATCTACGACATCAGATGAGGAAAAGGAGGACTTCGAATTAGAATGATTGTCAGTGGACATACTTGAAACTTGGGGTTTGAGGAGGGCTTGTGGTTTGAGGTTCCCGTTACAATGACCTCCTATTTGTAACATTAATTCCATCTTGTAACGAATCTTCATTGTTCACACAACATGCGTTGTCGGACGAATTTTCACTGTTCATGTTCCATGCGTCGTCAGAGGAATCTTCACTGTTCACATTTCATGCGTTGTCGAATGAATCGTAACTGTTCAAACGACACGTGTTGTCAGACGAATCTTCATTGTTCAGACAACATGCGTTGTTAGACGAATCTTAACTGTTCAGAAAACATGCGTTGTCGGACGAATCTTAACTGTTTAGACAACATGCGTTGTCAGATGAATCTTAACTGTTCAAACAACATGCGTTGTCGGACGAATCTTCATTGTTCAAACAACATACGTTGTCAGACGAATCTTCACTGCTCACATTTCATGCATTGTCGGACGAATCTTCGTTGTTCACATTTGTTAGATCAATCTATACTGTCCATCTTCGTTGTCGAATCTAAACTGTTGAATGTTGAAAAATGTATCGTTTCATGCTAATCTTTGAAGAAGGTTATATAAACTAACACTTTGGACTTCATTTTCGTTTCACAAGACTTAAACCGCCACCGCAACTTACACGAAAATGTCTTCCCCTGACCACAACCGTGACTCACAGCGTGGACGAGGCACCCCTAGACCATTATTTTCCAGTGGTTATGGACATATTCCACATCCTCTCCCCTACCAGTTCGACCCCTACAATCATCCAAGTTCTTCACAATATCCACCCCCACAATATTTCCCATCACAACAGTTTTTACCACCACAACAATATCACAACTCATTACCGCCTTATGAAATGTATGCGAATCTACTTAGTACACATGTATGTCCGACCTTCCCAAATAATACTTCTGATGATGATGATCACAACGACGACCACCCCTATGCCCAACCAACACGACGCACGTCGTCTCGATCACCAACACGGTCACCAACACCAAACAAGGTGAAGGCCTAGTCTACGTTAGATGATGAAGCGTTGATCTCGGCTTACATGCAGGTTTGTATGGATTCCATCGTAGGCACTTCGCAGAAAGCCAAAGCTTTATGGGGTAGAGTGACACGTGTGTACGAGCAAGCCGCTCGCTCGAACAAGAAGACAACGCCACGCCTCTCGGACTCCTTAAAAGGTCGTTGGAGGAGGTTTGTGCCATTAGTAATGAAGTGTAACGATTGCTACGATAAAGTTCTACGACGGCAAAGGAGCAGATACATCCATAAAGATGTCGTTCGTGACACGCACAACATTTATGAATCCACTGTCGGTACTAAGTTTTCATTCCTCCATGAATGGGAAATGTTACGCAAGTACCCAAAGTGGGAGTCGTTCGTAAAACCCGGTTCGGGAAAGGGAATACGTGCATGCCCAACAATAATTGAACATGATGAAGTAGATAGTACTCCAACATCAGGAAACGGGACTAAGAGAAAAAACATAGAAGACTCTTCGACCCGATCACCTCCGCTGGACGAAACAACACCAGATGAAACTCCATAACAACCCTTTCAGCGCCCAAAATGGGTAAAAAAGACAAAGAAGAAGGGAAAAACCCCAACACCAATTCAACTAGACGACTGGGTTGTGGACCTGTGTTCAAACCTTGAACATTGTTCACAAGTTAGAGGTGAAAAATCAGAGTGAAAACTTAAGCTGGCCACAAAGAAGATAGCATTGATGAATACATTGTTTAGTAAGTCGAGTCGCACAGAAGTGGAATATCAGACACTCGCAAAGCTGTTGGATTTGGCAGAGAAAAAACAGACATCTTTAATTTCCTTTGATTATCTAAAATTTGGTTTAGTTACGTACTTGGTTGTTAATTGGTTTAACTTTATTTAGAATGATGTAATTGGTTTAAGTAGATTTCTTTCGTATTCTCAGTTATGGAAGTAGTCATGTTATGTACTTGCTTGTTAGACGGTTTAAGTTAATTTAATTTCCTTTATTTGGGTTATTTACATTTATTTTACTTGTTTTCTTTAATTATTTATATTTATTTTACTAATTTTATTTAATTATATACATTTATTTTACTAATTTTGATTAATTATTTACAATTATTTAACTAATTTTCTTTAATTACTTACATTTATCTTACTAATTTTCATTAATTATTTTCATTTATTTTATTTTTCAATAATTACTTCTAATTATATATTAATTATCAAATATAAAAAAACAAATTTTAAATCATTTATCAAAAAAAAATTCAACCAACCTGGGTTGGCCACGTGGCCAACTTGGAGCCGCATTCTAGGTCGGGTCCCCGACTTGGGTCTGCCCATCGTTAGGGGGGCTGGGGTCGGGGTTCAACCCCGACCGAAAGAGCACCCGTTAAGGGTGCTCTTAGTGAACAGAGAGGAAACACTCCATGACCACCCTCACTCCATCACAACCCACCCCAGATCAATACCTTCCTCCCACCACCATCAATTCCATAAACATAGTCAACTCCCCGATCGATGACCATAAAACAACTCTCCTCCCACCACTTCTAGATGTTGTCCAAACCAACAATATCTATATCAACTACCTCAAAAGAAAGTGCTCCCCTCTACCCCCACATCATACTCACCACCAAACAAAGCTCCTTGTACCTCAAACCTTATTACCCCCGTGGCTACGCAAAGTGGGTCATAAGCGACATTATGAGTATCCTATGTTGGAATTGTCACGGATCGGGTGGATGATTGGTGGGGATAGGAATGCTACTATTCATCAGGACGAGAGGCTTGGTGGATCGGATACTAACAAGGTCTTAATGGTTGACTTCAAACTCTTTATTCAGATAGGGGAATTGATGGACTTGGGCTTTCATAGGTATCTGTATACTTGGAGTAATAGAAGCCAATAGAGTTTCAACATCCAAGTTGATCGAAATTTCGTCTCCCATCTTGGAGGAGCAAATTTGAGCATAGCAAGACTCTCCATCTCTCTACAAATACAAGTGACCATTTCCCGCTACTGATTCACGTCTTCAATTGCAAAAACAAGAAGCGTTGACACTCATTTCTCTTCGAAAACTAATGGATAAATCACCAAGACTACAAGTCAATAGTGAAAAAAAGTTGGAATGTCTATAGGGATCGGAATATGGCTGCCAAAATTGCAATTACAACTTAAAATCTACAAAGATGGAGTTAAAAAACTTTGGCACTTGGAGGAAACAAATCAAGGTTCAGGAGAACAAAATCAAAAATGTCATATCCTTTGTGGCTCCCCATGAGGCTACCAAGCAATTGCGGATTTGGTCTGAGTTGGACCACCTTCTGGAAACATAGATTAAAGTTGAGATGGCTCTATGAAGGGGATCATAACAATCATTTCTTCCACCTTACAACCTCAGCTAGAAGAACCAAAAAATGTATCTTGTGGATTAGAACCAACCACGGGGACTGAGTTTCATCTCCCAAAAAAATTCAAGTCGTTTTTCACCCTTATTTCCAAGAGCTCTTCTAGACTTCTCATCCACCCAATTTCACATCCCATGTCTAGTTCAACCACAAACCACCTGACTCAATCCCCCACCTCCTCACTATCCCTCCAACCAACTTGGAAATCTGAACCCTATTGAAAACATGCCAAATGACAAAAGTATGGGCCCCAATGGACTCAACCCACACTTCTTCAAAAATAGTTGGGATATCATCAGTGAGGATACTTGTGATTGGATTATAAATGTGTTCATCTCCAAAGAGCCCCCCTCAATCCACAATCGTACCACCGTCACTCTCATTCCCAAGAGGAAAAATCCTAAGAATTCCACCCATGTCGGCCTATTAGTCTTACCAACGTTGTCTACAAGATTGTCGTTAAAATCATCGTCATTAGAATCAAGCATTTCCTTCATACAATCATTAGCCATTCCCAATATGCTTTCGTCCCAAACCGTAGTATGAAACTATGAATGACAATATTGTTGTTCTCCATACGATCTTTCATTCTTTCAAATCTTGTGCCTCCTCTCTCGGGTGGTTTGCCCTTAAAACTGACATGTCTAAGGCTTTTGACAGGATAGAGCAACCTTTTATTCGATCAGTGCTCTAACACAAAGGCTTCGACGAGGATTCTATAACCTTAATTATGAGTTGTTTTGACATCTTCCACCTACACTGTTAAGATTAATTGAGAAACTAGTTTTCTCTCTCTCTGACACTGGGTATTCGACAAGGATGCTCATTGTCACCTTACATTTCATTTTGTATGCAGATACTCTCTCATCCCATTTAGAAAACCTTGCAAATCAACAATGTCAAAAAGGAATCAGAATCACAAGAGACAAACCAAATCCTAGTCACATTCTTTTTGCCAACAATCTGATACTTTTTGTAGAGGCTTCAATCACCAACATTCAAAGAATCATGCAAGCACTCGAAGATTATTGCATGTGGTCTGGGCAACACATCAACAATGATAAATCAGGCATCTACTTCAGCAAAAATGTGGGGGAGGCAAGGCAAACACGTCTTTGACAAGTCATCAACATCAAGATGAAGTTTATCTAGGAATGCCCATGTTCACGACCGATGTCTCTCAAAATCTTTGGGATATTGCAAGAAGAAAATGGAAGGGGAGCTCAGAGGTTGGAAACAAAACCTTTTATCCCCATCCAGGCGAGTAGCACTTATTAAAACAACATTAGCATCCTTACACATGCACTCAATGACTACTATTGCATTTACACATATGGTCATCCATAGTTTGGAGAAATTTCAGAGGAGTTTTCTCTAGACGCATAAGGAAGACGAAAGGAAACTACACACAAATTAGGTCGACGTGGAGATTGTTGGGCTAGGAGGATGGATCATGGGTGACTCTTCTCAAAGCAACATATTATCCAAATTTCGACCTTTTGGCTAGTCCAAAAACTAGGCAACCCTCGAGGATATGGAATAGTATCACCTCTATCCTCCCCCTTCTCCTCGAGGTATTGGTTGGAGAATAGGGAATGGGCAAAGCATCAACATCTAGAATGACTTATGGATCCCAAATGAGTACATTAAACTTCAAACACCAACCCCTAACAACTTTTGTACTATCAACCAACTCATTCATGCGGAGACCCACTATTGGAATACGAATCTCCTTCACCACCTATTTCCCTGTGAGTTAGTAAACAAAATCCTCTCAATCCTTCTATCGCACAAGGGAGAAAAAGACACACGGGTTTGAAGGCTAACACCAACTGGCAAGTTCATAACAAAATCTGTTTATGGACTAATCATGGATTCCAACACACAAGCCCAAGCGTCAAAGACAATGAAAGACTGTCAAGTGCTATGGAACAACAAATTCAACCTAGGTATCTCTCCCCAAGTCCTTATGTGTATTTAGAATGGTCTATAAAATGGACTCTCGACAGAAGAAAATTTAAGTCGGAATAAACTTTCATTGTGTGAGAGCTACATCTGTTTGGTGACAAGCCAGATTAGGCTTTCTTCCCTCCCACACAACATCACCTTGCTAGACACTCTCCAACCATGGAACCAATGGTTTCGAGAGAAATTAATTAATCAGACTTTCATTAAGAAAAGTGTTGTCATCCTTTGGTTGATATGGAAGACTAGATGCAACCATTTTTTTTGTAAAAACAACACGCTCGCTTGAAGTTGTCGTCTATGAGGCTCTCAGTCAGGCCGCCTCTAAGTCGATCTGAAGGATGAACGAATCACTTACAATAAGCCCAAGTAGAGAAACCAACACTTATACACCCGAGCAGTGTGATGGGAGTTTTATGTTAGTAAATGGAGCTACAAGTCATGGTTTTGACTAGGGTTGTGCAACTTTTGGTCCGGTTTGTTTTTTGGACCGGATCGGACCGACCGGTCTGGGTTTCGGTCCGGATCCCGGGACAAATTTGGTTTTCGGTATGGTCCGAACCCGGTCCAAAATCTATTTTTCCCCTTAAAAATCCGGTCCGGGTTCGGTCCGGACCCCGGAGAGCATCCAGGTCCGGACCGATGCTCACCCCTAGTTTTGACTTTGTGTGTCTTTGCAGCTTTGATCATCGCAAATGAGCAAGTTTCTTTGCAAACCAATGAACTTACTCTAATTCTCTAACTACAGTGGAACTTCTAGCCTTATTGTTGGGATTCGACCAGACATTCAAATGGGAGCTCACCTCGCCATCTGCTCTGATTCAAAAGTAAGTGTGGATGCCACAAACAAAAGCTAAGAAGCAAGATGGATAGATCATCACCTAAGTCACACAAGCACAAGACTTACTCAACGCCAACAGGGGCATCAAATTAGTTTATACCTCCCGAAGGCACACTAAGGTGGCACGTGTGTTAGTTAGGAAGGGAATAGAAGTCGTTCTTTTGAATTCCTGTAATATCCATCCCACATTGTTGGAGGAATATGTTTTGTCTCAAAACATCATTTTGTTGTTTTGATTATTTTTTTGCGTTGAGACAAAAATGCAAGATACGCCAATGACTCCACTTCCAACCAAACAGACCCTTAGTAAGGTGTCAGAATGATCAATGATCACTCCAAGCCCTAATGGTGCACCAACCAAGCAAAAGCTAAGGACCACAGAGTGTGACTCGTAAGGTAAGAAATACATTGGAGTTTAAGTCACACATGGTCAGGGTCTTAGTGTTGCAAAATGACACCCACTAAAGTTGAGAATCTGAGCCAACAACACAGTTAGTAGAGCCAAAGAGATCTACAAGACTTAAGTCAAGCAAGCAAGTTAATTGATTACTGAGGCAAGTGAGACACTTAAAGTAAAATAAGCAACCAACCTCATAAAAAATGATCAAGAGTAAGCAAAATCCTAAGGGAGATGTGCATAATCAAGTGAAGTATCTCAAAAGCAAGGCAAGATGCTTAGAGGCACTACAAACAATTCAAGAGCAAGACAAACTCTGCTTAGGACTAGAAGGGTTAGTTAGGTAGTGCCTACAGCAGACAGAAACAATGTCAATAATTTATAGAGGGAGTCAGAATTTATAAAAGTATTCAATCGAAGTCAGAAATTTATCTATATATCTCAACCTTACATTACAATACTATAACCGATCAGAATATCAATCACAAAATACGTTAAGAAAACAAACAAACAAAACGGAACTCAAACTCAAACTCAAACTCAAACTCAAACTAAAACTAGTCCAGCCAGTCATGATCGGTCCCTTTGAAGCAAACCAAAAGCTCAGAAGTCAACCAAACCCGGACCACGTTAACGCACTCCCACTCCTCTGCCGGCACACCACACCGCACCTCCACCTCCACCTTCTTCCCCGTCGGTCGTCGTCCACCTCCGTCCCCAAACCCTAACCCCAATTCCCAACCCTCCCAATGCCCTCAGATCTGACCTCCCCGTCCTAACCCCTCCCTCCCAATCCCCCCACCATGTCCACCTCCTCCGGCCAAGATCCGCCGGATCCGAATCGCGAAGAAGCAAAGCTCGAGGACGAATCCGCCGCAGGCTTCGCGGATCCGGAGTCCCCCAACAGCAAGGGCGACAGCAGCAGCAGCAGCAGCGAGGGCGTCCTGGTCGAGCACCCGGTAAAGATCCGATCTTTCTTCGTTTCCTAGGGTTTCAGGTGCGGCATTTTGGTTAACGTCGATTGGTCGGTGCAGGAGCACTTGGAGGGGAGCAGCAGGAGAGGCCGAGGGGAGGACGGAGGAAGAGAAGATAACTTTGTTGATGCTCCGGAGGAGCTGGGGTATGCTGAGGGACGAGGCGGGGCCGGTGGGCTCGAGGAGTCCATGGCTATGATCGAAATCGGGGAGAATATGAGAGATAATCAGCTCATGGATGAGGTCAATAGGTTGCGGGAGGAGTGCCGCAAATATAAGGTCGAATTTAACTCGAGTTTGTTTTTGTAGATTTCGGTTGGCTTTTGAAAAGTGTGTAAAGTTTGTGTTTTGGTTTAGGAAGAAAGAAACGTGTTCGGTAGGGAAGCGGGTGTGATTCGTTCTCGTCTGAAGGGGTTGATTGATCGCCAAGCTCAGTTCAGTGGTACCAGAGATGAGGCGGCGGTGGAGCATTTCCAGCAGGAGGAGAATGAGGTTAGTAGGGACTTAGCGACTACTTTACCACTTCATTTGCTATTAAGCGACTGTTCCAAGCTTGTGTTGGATCTGGGAATCAGATTAGACGAACAATTACAGTCTGAATCTATAGTTAGAGAACTTCATGCTATCATCTCTACCAAGGATCAGGAAATTGAGACTCTTAATGTGAAGCTGTCTGAGTGTTCGATTTCACATGATGTGGTTGCTTCGTATGTGGATTCAGTCAAGAACGAGCAGTCGGAAAGTTCGAAAGAATCGTCTGAGGCCGTTCTGAATAAGCTTTTAGCTTCACTTGAGTCGGTTGTTCATGATGATGTGATGGAGGCTTCTTCTATTGATAAAGTTACGTCTATTGAGAAGAAGACTATGGTGTTGATTGAGAAGTATGCCCAGATCCGGAATGAGATTGAGCAGCTGGGACAGTATTTGCCTGCTCCAACGGCTGATTCTGCAACAAGGGAGGTAGAGAAATTGAGTGTTCTTGATGCAGCACGAAATGAATTGGTTGAGGGCAGAAACAGGGAATTATCCTTTTCTGATAAAATAAATGAACTTGAGAAAGAAAAAACTGAAATGCTTGAAAAGCAAGAGAGCATGAGACGGAATCTAGAAGAGGCAAAATCAGAAGCTAGCAAGAATAAGTTGGAATGTGAGCATATAGAACAAAAGTTTCTTGCTGCCAAAGATAAACTAGGCATTGCAGTTTCAAAGGGCAAATCCTTGGTTCAGCACAGGGACTCGCTGAAACAATCATTAGCTAAGAGTGCACTTGAGCTTGAGAGATGCCAGCAAGAGTTGCAACAGAAATGTGTTGCTCTTGAAGCTGCTGAAGAGACTATCAGGGATCTGAAGCAAAGCCAGGAGTTGGTATTGTCTCTTCGTGACTCAATTTCTGAGAGAGACAATTCTCTGTTGGAAGTAGAAGAAGCCATTTCTCAATCAGATCTCCCCGAAGAGTTGCAGTCTGCCAGGGCTGTTGATAAAATAAGGTGCCTTGTCAATCAGAAAAATACACTCAGTCTGGAAAGCAGCAAATTACATGACATAATGGCTTCTTGTAAACTACCAGACACGTTTTCATCTACCTCATTAGAACATCAAATAAAATGGCTTGGTGAATCGTATGAACTAGCCAAAGAAGACATTGACATGCTTCACGCTCAACTAGTTAATGCCCAGGCAGCTTCTGGATCATTTCAGGCTGAACTTTCGGAGGCACGTAAGGAAATTGAGCATTTGACAGATTTTCTGTTTGTAGAGAAACAAGAAAAGGATACTTTGCAGGTGGTACATGATGATCTTATTCGCAAATATGAAGGAACGATAGATGCATGGTCTAGGTTGTCCTCGGAGAAACACGAGCTAATGAGAGTGTTAGGAGATATATCAGGAATTCCAATGGATGATGGAATTTCCAATGAAGTGGGTGATTATGCAGAGAAGTGTAATAGAAAAATAAGAGAAAGATTGAATTCTTTACCAGAAGAACCTTCTTCTGCCATTACTGAAAACTTCCAGAGGATGCAGAGCTCACTGTATGTAATAAATCAGGATCTGGTGCTTCATGAAAAGATGCTGGAAGAGGATACGGCTAACAGAGAAGAAATAATTAATCTGTCAGATGAGCTGCGTAAAAAAACAGAAGAAATAATTGATCTTAGAAATGAAATAGACTCATTGGAGAAGGATCTGGAGCGTGCTGAAGAGAAATCTTCCCTTGCACGAGAAAAATTGTCCATGGCTGTGAAGAAAGGTAAGGGCTTGGTTCAAGAACGTGAAGGCCTAAAACATTCTCTAGATGAGAAGAACTCTGAAATAGACAAGTTAAAACATGAGCTCAAGTCACTGGAATCTGAAGTTTCCGAATCGAAGGAAAAGATTAGTATCATAACTTCTGATTTGGTTCAAGAACGTGAAGGTTCAAAACATTCTCTGGAAGAAAAAGACTCTGAAATAGAGAAATTAAAGCATGAGCTGAAGTTACAAGAATCTGCAATCATAGAATTTAAAGAAAAGAATGGTATCTTAACTTCTGACTTGGCTCAAGAGCGTGAAGACTTCAAACATTCTCTACATGACAAAGACTCTGAAATAGAAAAATTAAAGCATGAGATGGAATCACAAGAATCTGCAGCCATCAAATTTAAAGAAAAGATTGGTGCCTTAACTGCTAATTTGGTTCAAGAGCGTGAAGAGTTCAAACATTCTCTAGATGACAAAGACTTTGAAATAGAGAAGTTAATGGATGAGCTGAAGTTCCAAGAATCCACAGTAATTGAATGTAAAGAAAAGATTAATGTGTTAACTTCTGGATTGGAACATACTCATAAGTTGGAGTCTGATTTTATTTCAATGAAGGATGAAAAAGGTCAACTTGAACGTTTCCTGGTAGAGAGCAATGGTATGTTGCAGAGAGTCATCGAATCTCTTGAGCAAGTAGTTCTTCCATTTGAAGCAACTTTTGATGAGCCTGTGGAAAGAGTAAATGCTGTTGCACAGTATCTTCGTGAATGTGAAGCATCTAAGGTTTATGCTGGGGAAGAATTGGAGAAACTAAAGGAAGAAATTGTTTTGCAGACAAACAAATTGACAGATTCTTATGTGACAATAAAATCTCTTGAAGATGCATTATCTGATGCAGAGAAACACATGAATATCAATTTTGAGGAAAAAGAGAAGTTACAGGTGGCCATAGCTTCTACTGAACTGGAACTGAAGAAAGTGAAAGAAGAAGCTAATATACAAAGAAGAGAATTAGAAGAAGCTAAAGCTGCTGTAAGTTCACTGGAGGATGATTTATCAAACGCTAAAAACAAAATCTCTCTTTTAGTAGAGGAAAGAGAGGAAACAGAGGCCAAAAGCAAACAACATATAGATGAATTAAACGCAAAGGTAGCCTTGTGCATGGAGGAGTTGGCAGGAACTAGTGGTAGTCTGGAGAACCGGTCTGTTGAGCTAGTCAGTCAATTTAGGCATCTGCTTTCCCTCACAAAGGATGATGGTTTACTTTCTTCAGTTACCAGAAGGTTCAGCAGAAGTATCAGGGATTTGAAGACTATGATTCCTTTAATCCAGAGTATCCATGATCAAACTGGTGAGGCAGAGCTAGAAGCTGATCCTAGCAAAGAGGTATGACATCAATTCACTGGTTTCTTCGTAAGATGTGTTCTCTTTTCTTAAGTGCATGAGCTAAACGGTTTTAATTGCTCTGCTTTTTTTCCAGATGATGCATTTATAATATTCAAGAATGTCTTATTTATATTTAAATGTTTGAATCCAGTTGTTTTTTCATTAAAATAATAGGGCTGGAGCAATTATTTTGCTTTTACCTGTCACTACTGTTTTCGCTCTGTATGCTACTGTCCTGTACCTTATTCATCTTGAAGAGTTTGAATTGATTGAACCGATAAAAACAAATTGAATTGATTGAAGAGAGATGCATATATTCTACCAATCAAAGAGAAACTTTTATATAACTTGTTGACTTTATGTTCGTCATTATTTCCATCTTGTGTAAGCTGTAGTGTTCCTTATTATTTGAGTTTCCCTCTGGTGATCTTTTGGCAGACTAATGCTGTAGCAAAGCTCCTCCATCTTCAAAATTTTGAAGATTATATTAGTGAGGAAATACGGAATCTAGATGCCGAAGCTGCTGAGCCTCCTGATGGCACTCCATCGTTTGCCATGGTTGCTAAATGTTTTAGTGCTCGAACTAAATGTCTATGTGAAAGTGCTGAATGTTTTTCTACCTGTTTGGACGACCACATTGTACTGCTTTTGCAAGCTCTTCAGGAAACAAGAGATAAAGTGACTCGTGTGTCTGAGCTTAAAGAATCTTACAAATTAAAGTTAACTGAACAGGAAGCGTCGAGCAAGGCTAAAGAAGCTGAATTATCTTCTCTTCAAAATGATCTGAGTACCCTGCATTCTGCATGCTCTGATACTATTCAAATTCTGCAGATTGGTTTCCATGATATATTGGATATAGATCATAATTTGTCATCCTACAAAGAGCACATGGAAGTTGGTGATCAGAGGGATGCCAGTAATCATGCCAGACAAGCAGAAAATTTGCTGTTAGCTGCTAAAAGAACTAAAAGTAACATTGATAAGTTTTCAGAAGCTAAATTTGTTTGGGCAGGTTCTGTAGAGGAACTAAAAAACAAACTGAAAGAAACTGAGGTAATTGCTGAATATGCTCTTCAAGATAAAGAAATATGCCACACGCAGATAATCAAGTTAAATGAGGAGATAGAAGCGCTTAAGTCCATCGTAGATGAGTACCAGGAAAAAGAGCAAATATGGAAGGACAAAGAGGAGGAATTTGTGTCATTAAAGCGTCAAGTAGATGAGAAAGGTAGAGGTATGTCTTCCAGTCCTATCATGTATTCATTATTCGGTCATTATATGTGAATTTATATTTTATTTGTTTCCTGTTTCAGAAGGAAAGACATTAATTTTAGAAGGTGAGATGGAAACTCTTTTCAGTAAAGTTGACAAGATGGAGATCCCTTTTATGGATGTGGAAGCTGAGAGTCAGAAGCAATACTTCTCTAGTTCAACTGAGAAGTTGTTTTACATTTTGGATAATTTTGAGGCCTTGCAACATAAAATGAGGTACATATCTACGGAAAAGGAAAATCTGCAGTCAGCTCTTTCCCTTCAAACAAATGAAGTCAACCAACTGAAAATGGAAGCTGAAAGTTCTGTTACCACAAACCAGGAACTGGAGGACAGAAAGAGTGATATAAATGAGCTAACAATGAGATTAGAGAGATTGGTGCATAAATTGGGAGACTCTGATTCGCTTGAAGACAAAAAATCTCTTGATGCAAAAGGTATAGTGTCTCTGTTGGAAAGATTGATAATAGCCTCCATCCAGGATTCTGTGAATTCCAAGTCCAAAGCTAAAGAACTTGGAGTTAAGTTACTTTCAGCACAAAAGTTCATTGATGAATTGTCAGGCAAGGTTAAGTTCCTGGAAGAATCAGCCCAGGCAAGGTCAGCTTCACCGGATACAATGGAAAGAGGCATATTTGAATCATCATCCTCTGTGGCAGGATCAGAGATATCAGAAATTGAAGATGTGGTACTTTTTCAATCTTATCTTGCACAGTTGCACTCGTTTTTTGTAGGCATTTAGATCAACAAAAATCTGACACTATTTCTTTATACACAATAATATACTGGACGTTGTTTTCTTTCATTTCCATCTGAAAAGGGAATTTGTTTTTGGGTTGAACTGTATTGGTGTTATTTGGTCCTTGGAACTTCTCTTGTGTCAAGCAATCTTCGAATTTCCTGTATGTGGGGTCTTGTTCCCGTCATTTTTTCTGACTTGTTACCTTTGTTTTTGGCAGTGACGGGTCTTGTTCCCGTCATTTTTCCTTTTGTTTTTGTTATTTCACCTCTTGTATCCTTTGTTTCTTACTCTATCAATGATAAATAAATAAATAAAAAATCTTCGAATTTCCTGTATGTGGGGGTTGGATGGCTTGCTAAGCTTGGGTTGCAAGATTGACTTTTGCAATTGGTTAATGATTTATGTCATTTTTCATATATTATTTTTCATCATGCTTACCTAAGTTGGCCTTTACTCAGAATTCGTTCAATACCTCTGTGATATAAGTGAGATATTGACTTCTGATGTTGTACATTTCTAGGGACCACTAGGGAAGAAATCATTGGCTCCTATGCCACCTGCTGCTCAGTATAGACCAATTCGGAAGGGATCAAATGAACACCTCATTCTCAACATTGATACAGAATCAGATCGATTACTTGGCTCCCATGATAATGAAGATAAAGGTTTAATTCTTCTCAGTTTCTCATTACTTATGAGATTACATTTTGTGGTGCTTTCTGGTTCAATAGTATGTTGCCATGTTGGTCTAATTCTTCTCGGTACATTTTTATACCGTTGCAGGTCATGTCTTCAAATCCCTGAATACATCTGGTCTCATTCCTAAGCAAGGAAAGCTGATCGCAGATAAAGTTGATAACATCTGGTATGTTGCCATGCTTACATATCATCTTGCACTAGTATATACAGATATGCTGTTGTTGTTTGGCCCTTTAACGATGAATTGTTAATGACAATCTTAACTGCCATTATATTCCAACTTTTGTGCCATAAACTTTAGAATTCTTATCTTCTTTGACCTGAACATCCTTTAACTAATAATTTTTACCATGGGCTTTGTGTCTGTGGGTGGGTGAGCATATTAACCACCAAGTTAACCCTTTCCAAACTCTTCTTTTTTTTCTTTACTTCAACTTCCGCTATATGAGTTTGCATTTTTTTATATGATTTTGCATATCTCTGGAGGTGTTTTAGTCTTCTCTTGCAATTTACTTACATGTTTGTTTGTTTGTACAAAGTTTTTCTTCCATACTGGAGTTGTTCCATACTCAGCCTCATATCAAAAGACGTTTGTTGCAGTTTTATTTAATCTCAATTGGGACTGTAGTGCCCCATTTAAGCTGCCAAATCAATCTTCGTTAATGTCCGTTTGTTTGTCTATACTTAGAAGATGTTGCATTTGTCAAAATGTTTTGAGTAATTTTTGCGCTGTGCAGGGTATCGGGTGGTCGGTTTCTGATGGGTAAGCCTGGAGCAAGAGTAGGATTCATAGCCTATTGGATTTTCTTACACATATGGTTGCTAGGCACCATCTTGTAACAATGCCTCCTACGGGTCACACAGCGTATATTATTTTGTAGTAACTGTATCATAGTTCCTTTTTCTTTCTTGTAATTTCTTAAATACCAGGGATGTCATTCATTGTTTCTTCCCCCACCCTCTATATATGTACTCAACAGTTCTTGAAGTTGGGGTTGTTTATGTTATATACGTCCAAAAGATAAAAATAAACACAGTAATCAGGAGCAGGATATCTTTTTTCATCCTTTTGTTTCATGTGAGAACTGTAATGTCTTTCTTTGTCCCAATTGCTCCATGCAAATTTTAGTTTACTTCCATCTGATGTTGATTCTGCTGTAATCAGAACAAGTTGAAGTAAACTCTCTTTTGAAATGGTTCTCTGCCAATGGAATATTAGTTTTTGTTGGTATTTCTTATCCCTCCCTTTTGAGATTCAGTTAAAGGATCAGCCATTCTCTTCTTGTTTATGAAAGCAATGAATTTTACATAAGGCACCATTACAAGCCTACGACATAAGCCACCATTACAAGCCTACGACGCTATGCGTCCAAGATGGAAGTATTACAATGAAGTACAACTCATGCACCTGACCAAAGGCAAGGGTTGGATATTCATCCGCTTGATAAGAAGAGACCCATAACGTCCATCGTGAGCTCGGGTGAACCGTTGATTTGATATTGGGGGGGGGGGGATCCCATGTGGCTTGTTCAACTTGGTCTTAAACTCTTAATATCCTTGAGATTTGTAAAATGACGTGATTAGTTGTAGACAGCGTCCATTTATGATTTTCAACATGGCTTGGACTTTGGGTTGAAGATGCATTGAGAAACCAAAGAACTTGCATCACCAAAAAAGTTGAATCAATGAAATACATTGATGAGAAACCATAACCATCCATCCACTCCAACCTTAGCTACATCCATATCACACCCCAAATCCTTGCGTGGTCAAGATTTTTCCTTACCAATAAAACCCAAAACTGCAACAAAATCTCACCAGTAGTTCAGAACTAAAAAAACAGAAAAAAAACTAAAATTTGATCTCTCTCTCTCTCTCTCTCTCTCTCTCTCTCTCTCTCTCTCTCTCTCTCTCTCCCTCACTGAACAGCAATTATGGTCTCTGTTGCTGTTATACCCAACTCCATACTCCCCACAAAAACAAAAACAAGACCAAGAACATGTCTTTCTTCTTCTTCTTCTTCTCCTTTGCTATTGAGATATTTTTCCACTTCAACTCCCAAATCCCACAACTTGGGTCAATCAAATTCACCTCTGAGAACCTCCCACAGAGGTGCAATGGTGGTCTGCTCTTCCACATCATCACCACCTTCTACTCCCACTCCTCTTCCTGCTGCTCTTCTGTTTGACTGTGATGGTGTTCTTGTTGACACTGAGAAGGATGGCCACAGGGTTTCCTTCAATGATACTTTTGCTGAGGTATGTTATGTATGTCTTTGCATTTTTCTTTTGCAAAAAAATTATTCTTTTATTATTGAGGTGTTGGTGTTGGTGTTGGTTGCAGAAGAGCTGGGGGTGACTTGGGATGTAGATTTGTATGGTGAATTGCTTAAGATTGGAGGTGGAAAGGAAAGGTGATGTCTTTTCTTGGTTTGTGTGTTCTAGAGTTAGTGTTTCGTTTTTTTCTTTCTTTCTGAAATTACTATTGTATTAACGAAAGGAAAGTAAACACATACTGCCAGGATTCGAAACTGAAATCTTTGGTTGAGGCTATGATGGTCTGTGTTAGTAGTCACACGTTGAATATATGGGAATTTAGGATGGTTTCAACAACTCTCTATTTGAATAAGTTTTGATAGGTTCATATCGAGTGGGATTAGAGTCGACTTTCACAACTTTAATTTGTCTCAGTTGAGGAAAAAACTGTCTAAAGAACGCTGTCGACTGCTTCAGGATTAAGATAGATTAGGACAAATATCTTAGCCACTAGTTTGAGAATTTGGCGAAATTTTAGATTTTTTTCATGGGAAGTTTTTTGTTGGTTGAATGACAGTGCTCTTCTCAGCCTTTTTGTATTTTTTAACCAACATGTTATATTTGGTTCCTGCCTATCAATATAAACAGAAAAGGAAATTATCAATGATAGGAGTTCGACACAATAAAAATGAACTCTTTTGTCTTGCCGAATAAAAGATTAGAAAGACTAGTAATACCTCGATGAAGTTTTTTTTTACTTTATTGTTCAATTACTTGAGATGATGGTTGCATTTTTTTGGTCGAGTTGTTTAGATCTCTGCCAAATTAACTGTGATTGGTTTGTCTAGGATGACAGCTTATTTCAACAAGACAGGATGGCCATCTAAAGCTCCGGATAGTGAAGAGGAAAGGAAGAGCTTCATAGCTTCTCTTCACAAAAGGAAGACTGAAATGTTTATGGCTCTGATAGAGAAGAAATTGCTTCCTCTTCGACCTGTTTTTTTTTGAGGTCTCCGTTAAATTTGCTCGTTCTTATAAATAAATATCGAATTGGACACCCTTCGTATAATAGCATATATCTGAGTTTTTATTCTTACGACAAAGAAGCTTATTTGTTTTGCTGAACTGCTAAACGTCGTCCGCGAATTATTTAAATCGTCTGTGTCATTACCATTTTGTCATTCTCTCCTTTTTACTTATTTCTTCTCTTCATTTCACTCTCCCACCACCACCACTCTCTCTTCATTTTCCTCTCAACATCAAATTCCAACCACAAAAAAATGTATCGGCGAGAACCTCTGTTCATACAACAACAAAACAACCATGAAAAATAAATTCAAAGTAAGAATGCGAGGGTGGTAGAGGGAGTGCACTTTGCGGACGTTTTTTTTATTTCGACACTCTATTATTGTACTCCGGATATTTATCCCTTTACCCGTTTATTTGCGTTTTTTCCGGATTCGGGTAAACGGATATGGGTAACCGGATCAATATTCACCCCGTCACCACCGAAATCTTGCAACGGAACCTGAAATAATTTGAAATAACACACCGTTTAAATAAAAAAAACTGGCGTCCTAGCCAGAGTGTGAGGGTAATTGAGAGTAATTGAGGGTACTGTAATTGAGGGTAATTGAGAGTGTGAGGGTAATTAAGAGACGTGACATAACAAAAATTAAATGAAAAATGAAAGACAATTGTAATTGACGTGGACGATTTAGGTAATTCGCAGACGACGAATAATAATACCCTTGTTTTATTAGAATGTTAAACTGGGTATCTCACTCAAAACCAATTGGCTATGAGGAGAGAAACCCTACAACTTATGACTCAGAAGAATGTCTTCATTTTACGCGACGTGAGACTATTCTCTAACACAGAATAAATATTTTTACCTTGGTTTTTATTTCAGAAATCTCACATTAATCTTGTTCTTGATTTTAGCTGGGCTTACTTAACTAAAAAATCTAATAGATTTTGCGAGCTCAAAAATTTTCCTTTTGTTAACTAGGTTAATTGATGAAGCCCTGGGAAAAGGGGTTAATGTGGCGGTTTGCAGTACTTCAAATGAGAAAGCGGTATGTTTAATTCTTTCATACTATTATGGATGATAATGCTTTTACTACGTACAATATAGATGGTATTTTTAAAATTGGAGATGAAATGTTTTTGCAACCATATCTTCCTTTTCAACTCACGACTTTCCCAAGATTAAAAAAAAAGGATAGTTGATTATGAATCTGAAAGTACTACCTGTGGCCGTTTGGGTTTTCTGAGAATTTGTCTACAACATTAAGAATTCAAATTGCCAAATATACTGAAAAAAATCCATACCATCGGCTGCATCTCAAATGCAAGAATTATGTCCTTCAGAATTATTATTATTTTTCTTTGAAGAATGAAAATGTCAGCTTAACCTCCTTTCCTCTCCCCTTTTCCTTCTTTTTTTTGGTTTTCGGTGTAAATTCACTTTCTTATCAGTCAAACATGCAGCTTGCTTTTGATTTTCATTGATATTTTTGTCTATTTTTAGAGATACAAGTAAACAAAAGAGCTGTCAGATATTATTTACCACTGGCTTATCTTTTACATCATAATGCAGCAGCATGATCTTTAACTATTTTATTCACCCTATTTCATTGTAGTAATCCAAGCACTGGTGCAGGTATCAGCCATAGTTTCTTTCCTGATGGGGCCAGAGCGTGCCGAAAGGATCAAAATATTCGCCGGGGATGTGGTTCCTCGAAAGAAGCCTGATCCTGTAATTCCGATACCTGCTTCTTCTATACACCCATCTATATTGATATATGCTCCTTTAGTGATATATTGGTTCAACCTACTTTCCGGTGCTGAATGCAACTCAAAACAGACAAATGTTTTTTTCATCTTTAAGATTCACGAACTTCAGAATGATGTATGAAGACATCACCAAAGCGTTTGAACGATACAGTCTAATTTGGTCTAACATGAACTATTTCTTACAGACCAAAAACTATAATATTGTAACATTTCTTTGACTGTAAATCGTCGACTGAATCAAATCATGATTCCTAGTGTAATTTCTGTGTTGAATGTCTTGTTTGATAGTATTAGTATATGAATCTGTTAAATGGCAACATTACTCTATTAAACAAGTGCAGATTTTCTTAGACAAGTACGTCACTTACTCTCTTGTTAAACAGCAAGTAAGTTGTTACCTAGGTAGAACTAAAACGAAGCCGGTCTTTTTATGTATATCACACGCGTGTTGGCCACATTTAGTAACCTTATTTGTCGTATAAGTTGTGATCAAATGATTAAATGAAGATGTCAGCTTCTTACTTTTCACTATTGTAACGAAATCTTCGGTGTTTCCGTTTCTTTTTACAGGCAATCTACACGCTAGCAGCCAACACTTTAGAAGTTCAGCCATCAAGGTAAGCACCAACATTTTTAAAGTTTGCTAGTGGAACTTCAGCAGCAAAAATAACAATTTGAAACCACTGTTGTAGTAAAATAATCACTTTTGTGATGCCTTGCAGTTGTGTTGTGGTAGAGGACAGTGCCATAGGCCTTGCAGCAGCCAAAGCTGCAGGAATGAAGTGCATAGTAACGAAAAGCGGGTAAACTAAACTCCAATCGATGAATTAGTTATTGTTCACAGTTTATTTTTATGTGTTGATACGTCGATGCTCGCCAAAAACTTAAACAAGTTTGTTTTCCTTCTGGTGTCATCTAGCCTTACCACTCTGAAATCTCAATTACAAATTTTATCTTGCATTACAGTTATACAGCAGAAGAGGACTTCTTGAATTCTGATGCAGTTTTTAATTGTATCGGCGACCCTCCAGAAGTTAATTTTGATCTAGAATTTTGTGGTAAGCTTCTCGAAAAGCAGTATGTCAGCTAACAGATTTTGGCAATGATTCGGTTTTATTTACTGTTGCAGTAATGTAACATAAATACCATCTGAGATAAATTTCCAAGATACTGTTGTCTTCATGATTGTTACCAGTGCCTCTTTTGGGAAGTTCGAAAGGAAAAATGAGAAAGATATATGCATAATGCTTGAGCCATGAGCACATACACATTTAAATCGATGAGTTATATATAAACAGTATTAAGATACCTAATACATATGGAAAACTAAATTTTGATATTGCACTCAAGGGAGCCTTAAGAGTTGAATTGAATGCCTGGAAGAGTTACTGTAAATGGAAGAACACTAAGAAACTAACAAATCTATATTATTAGTAGTCTCATCAACATTGTAAAGTTTACCGAACTACTTGAGTGAAGTTTCAGAACAAACCAGGATCACACCCACATTTCGTGATTGCTACCAATGGAGTACGCTTTAAATGGAATATTTACTAGAAATCATGATAAATCAATCAGTCATAAACTTACATCAAGAATCAAGAGTCTACTAATTGCACCCATCAAAGAATAGCAACTGCGGACCCGAGAAAGGTCGACTCACTGAACCAAAAATAAGCCACTCATTTTGTGTTGACATTGAGCTCTGACTCCCAATCGTCGAGTCCCTCCAGTACTTAACTGTAATTACCGATAAGAAGGCTCAAATGCAGCCCTCCAGGACTGATTGTCATAGTTTGATTGGGATCCGTCTTCTTCTGATTTGTCATGCCTATAGAGAGGCTCCAGCGCAGATTCCGGCAGTCGGCTTTCATTCATGCAGTGTTTCATGGTCACCATCTCCATTGCATGCTTGTTCTTTAACTTCTCCATTTGCTTTCTCAACCTCTCTACCTCCTGCTGAGACCTCACGTACTTCTCCTGCATATCAAAAGTACACCAATTATATATCTAACCAAACTTTGAAGCCATAAACTAAAATTACTAATGCTATGGGGTACTAACCTCTGCCACTAAAGCAGCTTCTTCAGACTCTCTTAGTTTCACAAGCAGCTCCCCAGCTGCGTGCACAGCTTCAGCTGTATCTCTAAGTTGGATTTTTAGTACTCTGTTCTGTTCCTTCAGTAAAAGCCTCTCTTTTTCCTTCTCGGTTCTAGAAGTAGAAAGCTCTGCATTAAGGGCACGAGCAAATGCAGAACCAGTACCCTTCTTCCCTGCTTTGGCAGCAGCCCTCTTTACGTTATTAATGCCCTCCATGACTCTTCTATGTTGATCAAGCAAGTTGGAATGTTCCTCCTGCAATTCTGCAATATGCTCAACCATCCTAGCATGTCCAAGGATGGCACGGTGCAGTGCATCATCCAGTTCTGCAGAATTTTCTTTTTCTGAGTTTAGCTCAACATCCATCTTTTCGGCAACCCTTCGGTTTGATTCTATTTGTATCCTCAGCTCATCAGTGAGAGAAATCCATTTGCTCTCTGATTCCATCCATCTTTCCCTTTCCTTCTCAAACTCTTCTATCATCTTTTCAGAATCGTTTGTATTTGAGCAAGATGATCGTGATGACTCCAGAGAATTACACTTAATGGAATCATTGTTTTCAGAAGCACTTGAATACAGCTGCAACTGGCATTTTAATTGTTTTATCTCATCAAGGAGTAAACTCCTCTCATGTATATCAAAAGAGGTGTTATTATTAGACTCCTCGCTGTTTGTGTTCTTAACACACTCTTCAGTCTGATTCTGCAATTTCAGGTGCTTTCCGTTAAAATATGGAACGACAATTGAATTTTAGACAAAGTAAAGATTTTCAGAGAAAATTAACCTTTTCTGCATCCTTTACGGGCACGCATCCCTCAACTACCATCTCCTTGACATTAACATCGTGATTTTGTTCTGTTACTAGCTTCAGTTCAATTTCTTGTTTGTATTGTTCAACCTGTATGTCATAGGTTAACAACATGAACTTAATACAGAAATAACAGTATCATATTTTAGTGAGACCAGATACCTGATGATTTAGCTGTTCTATTGTTGCTTCCTTCTGAAAGCATATTATTTCAAGTTCTGAAGCTCTCTTCGTAGCTTCTTCCAATTTCTTATTAAGAAGATCCTGATAAAGAAAAGGTTAACCACGAATCTACTTCTGGAAAGAAAAAGGAAAAAAAATCTCATCATATCATGTTACATACCATTTGACTCTCTGAGTAGCTAACTGGGTTGCACCCACTAACTGAATTCTCCTGATCTGCGTTGCACCCACTAACTGAATTTTGTTTGCACGAAGCACATAAAACAGGAGAATTGGCTTTAAGATAGTCAAACGAAAATCCAACTGATGAATTTCTTGGAGCTGAAACCCTTTGATGGTATTCCATTATCTGCAAGCCTTTGTGGAGGCTTGCGGCCAAAGATTCACTATCCCTCAACCTGCTAGACTGTAAGGAAGAACGGACATGGTCGCTTCTTCTGAATGACACTTGCCCCGAGGCAAGCATGGCTGTACTATTTGGAACGTTCTTCATGCTTTTAGTGATGGTAGGAGATGTGCACAAGGTTGGTTCTTGGAATACCGGTGATCTTTTAGGTGGTGTAACTGAGAGCTTAGGACTGCAAGTAAAACCAGCTGAATCCTTTCTGGGGGAACCAGGAATGACTCGGCAATCTGCAAATTCCTTATCATCCACGGCAATGCTATTGCTACGCGGACATGAGTCCACCACCTCGCTTTGCCGATTTTCTTGTCTGTCATCTGATGTGTCCTCTGAGATCTCCTTTATTGGAGAGTTAAGAGTCTTTAGTTGTGAACAGAGCTTCTCCATATTGTCTTCATTAGCGTTGATTTCCTCTTCTGGGTCACTTTCAATTTGAGGTAAGAGTAGATTGCGGTTCAAGTTTGCCTTCAGTAAATTTAAACTTCCACGGACATTGTGTCTTTTAAAGTAGCCGTCAGAAGCAGCACCTGTCCTTCGAGCTCCGCAAGTTCTCTCCTTTACAAGCTCATCCTGAGACACAAACCAATTGAAACTATGAAGCGTCTAACATTGGTCAAATTTTTAATTCATAATAGCTAGTGACCTCACCTTTAGTTGACGAATTTGATCAGTGAGATCATTGAGATGGTGTTCAGCTATTTCATTTATTACTGGTTTATTTTCAATGCATTTTGCTTGCTTTCCAAACCGAAGAGTGCTTAATGTACCAGATTTGCACCTGCAGTATGCATGTGATAACTATATTTCAGAAGAAGAAGAAAATAAAATGACAAGTTAATTCAGTCTCTGGTTAGTTACACACCTATATACTGGAGAAACAGCACAGATAACTGTGGCTTTTGCATTGCCACCTAGAGAGTCCCTCAGGAGATTCGTTAAGCACGAATCCCTGTACAAAATTTTCTTGTTCTCCCCATGTTGAACTTCGGCCACGTTACTAACCAGTTTCCTGTGATTGTACCAAACAAAAGTCACCTTAGAACTGATGTACACAAGTTTTTCACTAAAGGACACCAAGTAAGTTGTTATTTCTTGAGCACAATCTAAGTAAGTCTGACTAAATAACAAACACAACAACCAGGGTTTAATGGAGTTACCCTAGCTTAGAAAGAGACTTCTTAATAAGTTTTTCTTCCTTTTTATAACGACTACTTGCACCATCAGGTATGAGTCTCTCAGATCCAGCAAGATCAACAAGGTTGATTGTGCTAGTCTTTGAATTATTGACAGATTTTGAAGTCTTACCCTGCAAACACCATGAAAATCATTCCATTATAATTTAAGGCAGTGAAATCAATGCATTTGAAAAGGTTTTAGTGCGGGCAAGCACACACTCATCAACTACATCTACTTCCCTTACTTGTCAACTAAAACTGCCAACGAGCAAAAAAAACTAGGAGTAACAAAAAATAACGAAACGACATATGTGATTGGCACATCATTATTCCTGTAGAAGAATAGCTCTATAGTGGGTGAAATAACGAAATCCCCATGTTAAACTACATCATTATTCCTCTTATTGATTGATACTGCTTACAATAGCTCTACAGTGGGTGAATTCTGAATTCTCTGCCCTTGTAATATACATTAAATTTACATTAGTGGTCAAAAGAACATATTATTTGAATTAAAATACCACATGCCATGTTAATTTTAAAACCCTACCAGCAATCAGAACTAAACTCACTTAGCATAATTACACGAAAATTTAGTCCTACATAATGTTTAACAATATTTACTCCACTTCCAACAAGACATACCTTGCACCAGGATTCGATTATGCATGTCAGGACAACATGTGATCGAGAACTCTTAGAATTCACACTTGTCGCACCAACTCTTCTATTTGAGAGTCCCTGTCATCACAAGACTGGTTACTTTTTGCAAATGGAACCGTGCAATGTTGGCCTGGATGAAAAGCTCTAAAGAAGAAAGGAAAAGGCATACCTTGACTAGAACTTGAATCACTTCATCAATGTCATTAACATATTCTTCACTTAAGTTAACATACAGCCCATTCTTGTTCTCTTCTTTTATCTAGTGAAGTATGAAGTTATTTTTGTAAGTTTATTTTGTCACCGTTAGAAGTCTCAAGAATAGCACAGTGAATTTACCTTGAGATTCCGTTGAACTGGATCAAGTAAGTCGTTGACTTGTTCATTGTATATCTAAAACAGACGAGCAAATTATAAAAAAAGCATTAATATGTGTATGACTGTAAGTACGTAACTAAGAAGTAATAAGTAACCTCAAGAAAAGAACATCGACATTGAATGTTGACTTGTGATCCTTCAGTGTTTTCTTTCAACTAAAACGCGAACACAAAAATCATTAGTGCGATTACAACGCAATTCTCAGAAGAACGTAAATGTTCAGAAGCACTTGCTTATTCAGAAAACCAAAACAGAACATACTTTTTTAATCTCCGAGAAGAGCATATGAAAGATACGAGGAGCAAGTCCCTGGGAACTGCTAGCAGAGTATTCTTCCAGCATAGCGCTAAGCTGACCCCACATTGTGTAACTCTTCCCACTTCCAGTCTGATCGGACACGATACACAAGTAAATTTATGTACTACATAACCAGAAAAAATAAAACGAAGAAACCGCAATGGACCAATTCCTACCTCTCCATAGCATATAACTGATGTGTTGAAACCTGCCAATGCATCCTTCACTAGGGGAGCACCAACTATATGGAAAAGATCTTCCTGGACAGATATGGAACCAAATTTTAACATAAGCCCCATTAAATCTACTAAAAGACATTAAAGTTCTTAAAGGAACACCACACCAAACCTGAGTGGAACTAGGACTGAAAACAGAATCAAAGGTGAAAGTTTTCTTTTCAACGGTGAGGGTGTCTGGTGAGACTTTTCGTACTATCCGGTTCACATCGGCCTCGGTATTGTTTACTGGCCTTATTCTCACAGCAACCTGCAGCCAAAAATTTAGAATTTTGCACCACTAACTACCAAGGGGGGAAAAACAAAATTGTCCTCAAACTTGAATAGAAACTTATCAAACCCATCTTCCTAATAATTCTATGCAACTTCATTCCATGCCCATATTTACAATTAAAATATTCAGTTAAACACCTTAAATACGAACAAAATAGATAAAGAGTGTGAATTCTAGCTTAAACAATTAACACAACTCCAAAGTCTAGCTTTCCCTAAATATGCTATCGGAATTAATTTGAAAAACCAGCATCCAACCCAATTGTTCTCAAATCCTAAGAAATCAGTAAAGAAGACTCACTTTCGGGCTTTTGAATCACGACTGAGAAACAACTACAATAACAAAAATCTACAGAACAGAATAAATGTTTCCTCAATACTAAAATCACTAATCAATTCTGAACAATTCAGCACTTCAAAGCACAAAAGGGAAACCATCATCATCATTCAAAGCAGTTTTCGGCAAAACCTCATAAAATCAGCCAAGAACACAAGTTTCTTCACTTCCACACTCGAATCACCGCCAAAATAACGAGCAAAACACTCAAAACAACAAGAAAAACATAATCTTCACCTTCACAAGCATCAACACTGCTAATAAAAAAACCGTCACTCAAAACAATTCTCCGCAGATCCTCAAAAAAAATCAACCAAAAACAACAGAATCATCACCAATTCCACACAAAAGAACTCCAAAAACAAACCCCAAATCCACAATCTATACCTTGACGGAATTCGACTCCGCCAGCTTAGTTTCTTTTCCAGAATTCAGTTTCTTGACGACAACACCACCGGGACCGTCAACAACCGGGACGTTGGGATCGGGCGGGGGCGCATTCTCCTGGTTTTCAAGGCACCGCATCTTTCCCGATCTCGGACTGGAAACGGAATTGGGGGATCGGATTAGGGTTTGGAGGCGTTTGGGATCGGATCTGAGAGCGGTCATGGTGGGAGGGTGGAGAAGGAAATGGTGGAGAAGGTTTAAAAAGGGGGAAGAGGGAGGGTGTGGTGGTCCTGGGGAGTAGGTTAGGAGTTGGGGTGGAATTGGGAGGTCGGTAGGGGATTAGAATAGGGTGGAGGAGGTGTTGTGGGGGTGTAGAGGAACAGTGGACCGTGGATTTGAATTGGGAGACGTTGGAGTGTTGGGGGAGTTTGAAAATTGATGGAATGACAGTTTTGCCCCTCGGATTTGGAGACTTCTGTTTGACTTTTCTGCCTCAGTTGTTACTTGTTGTTACAGCAAGTGATTGCTTTTGATACACTGGATTTAACCATGTGCATCAGTTTGGTGTGTCCCAAATTGCTGAAACTTTTATTGCAAATTAACGAATTGTGTGATCCCTACCTATTCTCTTAATACACTTAATCCGAACAAACGCAACACTTAATCCGAACAGACGCAACACTTAATCCGAACAGACTCACTACTTATTCCGAACAAACGCAACATTTAATCCGAACAGGCTCACTACTTATTCCGAACACAGTCTTCTTATTCCGAACAGACCCAACACTTAATCCGAACAAACACAACACTTAATCCGAACAGACGCAACACTTAATCCGAACAACCGCAACATTTAATCCGAACAGGCTCACAACTTATTCCGAACACAGTCTTCTTATTCCGAACAGACCCAACACTTAATCCGAACAAACGCAACACTTAATCCGAACAACCGCAACATTTAATCCGAACAGGCTCACAACTTATTCCGAACACAGTCTTCTTATTCCGAACAGACCCACCACTTATTCCGAACAGACCCAACACTTAATCCGAACAGACGCAACACTTAATCCGAACAGACGCAACACTTAACCCGAACAGACGCAACACTTAACCCGAACAGACTCACAACTTATTCCGAACAAACGCAACATTTAATCCGAACAGGCTCACTACTTATTCCGAACACAGTCTTCTTATTCCGAACAGACCCAACACTTAATCCGAACAAACGCAACACTTAATCCGAACAGACCCAACACTTAATCCGAACAGACGCAACACTTAATCCGAACAGACTCACAACTTATTCCGAACAAACGCAACATTTAATCCGAACAGGCTCACTACTTATTCCGAACACAGTCTTCTTATTCCGAACAGACCCAACACTTAATCCGAACAAACGCAACACTTAATCCGAACAGACGCAACACTTAATCCGAACAACCGCAACATTTAATCCGAACAGGCTCACAACTTATTCCGAACACAGTCTTCTTATTCCGAACAGACCCACCACTTAATCCGAACAAACGCAACACTTAATCCGAACAGACGCAACACTTAATCCGAACAACCGCAACATTTAATCCGAACAGGCTCACAACTTATTCCGAACACAGTCTTCTTATTCCGAACAGACCCAACACTTAATCCGAACAGACGCAACACTTAATCCGAACAGACTCACAACTTAATCCGAACAAACGCAACATTTAATCCGAACATGCTCACTACTTATTCCGAACACAGTCTTCTTATTCCGAACAGACCCAACACTTAATCCGAACAGACTCACAACTTAATCCGAACAACAGCAACATTTAATCCGAACAGGCTCACAACTTATTCCGAACACAGTCTTCTATTTCCGAACAGACACAAGTAAATCTGAACTGAACTTGTATAACAACCATTTACAGATCACAACGTATCAACAATTACAAGTTTCTTGGTTTTACAAGAACGGGAAAAAACACAAAAATGTAAATTAAGGAGGAAATTCCTCGTAATACAAACTCATGTCCCAATCGGAGAAATCAGGATCCGCGGGTTTTGGTGCTACTTCGTGAAGCGGCGAAGTAACCTTCATCTTCCACTTTCCCTTCTCTTGTTGGGCGTGTTTTTTATGGCTCTTTTTAATTATCTTCTCAGCTAAAGACACTCGACGTCTAGTCGGCGGTCTTCCTATACGTCTGACCTTTTCCGGATTAAGGACCGATGTACCCGAAGACTCAGGTTCATCAGGTCGAACCAAGTTTTGTGTAGTGTGCATACGTGCCTTAAGCATTTCAATACACTGCACGGCCTCAATATACCTTTTGTGGGAGATGAAGGCTTCCTGTGCGATCCAAACGGCACGACCCATGATGTCGTCGTGACGACGTAGCGCATCCTTCGCCATTACACCATCGTCTGGGTACGTCTTATCTCGATAGCTCCTTCGAATATCCTTCCGCCATCGATTAAGGATGTAAGAGTCTGGAAGCAATGCATTAGGATTCAAGCGTGCAAGTACAACAAAAACGTGGCAGCATAGAAGCCCAACGTGCTGAAACATTCTGCAATCACATGTAAAATTCATGGATGTGTTTTGTACTAGGAAACGTTTCGACAGTAGCTGCTCACCAGCCAAAACACGTTCAGATACCTTGTACTGGAATGTTTCATTCGTATTGAACTCCTCCGTTATATCGCAGTATATCATCTTCCCAATTTGTAACTGCACTTTTTTGAAGACCCCTACGGTATACAACTCGCTCAACTGACTCTCGAATGGATAAATTGAAACCAACTGGGGTTTTTTATGAAGACAATCAAATTCTGATTGAGCTTCCTTCTCGTACTTGTGGCGGAGCGCAAGTTCGTATTGTTGAACAAACTGCTTAAGGGTGGTCTTCGAAGTAAGATACTTGTCGAAGAAGGCGTTCATACTCTCGCTCCTCTGAGTAGATGCCATTCCCGCGAAAAAAAAATCACCAATAAATGCAGGGATCCACGACTCTCGGATTACATAAATGGATTTGAGCCAGCTGTGGTTCTGCAGGTCAAAATCAAGAAGGAAACCCTGCCAATTACGATCAAATTCTGCTGGGGTTTTGGAATCATATACAATCAATTTCAGATCAAATAATATGTGATCCCGATACTGCGTCGGCAACTTCACGGGAGCTTTGTTCATTATGTGCCATATACAGAATCTGTGTCTTGAATCTGGGAAGACATTCCTTACAGCAGCAGTAATGGCACCACATTGATCTGTTATTATAGCTGGGGGGGGTATATCTGCATAAGGGACCCAATTAGAAAGGAGTGAGACATTATTCCGAACAGACAGACTTCTTAATCCAAAACAGACAGTCTTCTTATTCCGAACAGACACAACACTTAATCCGAACAGTCAGGCCACTTATTCCGAACAGACACAACACTTAATCCGAACAGTCAGACTTCTTATTCCGAACAGACAGACTACTTATTCCGAACAGTCAGACTTCTTATTCCGAACAGACACAACAAGTTAATCCGAACAGTCAGACCACTTATTCCGAACAGACACAACACTTAATCCGAACAGTCAGACTTCTTATTCCGAACAGACCCACCACTTATTCCGAGCAGACACAACACTTAATCCGAACAGACTCACAACTTATTCCGAACAGACACAACACTTAATCCGAACAGACAGAACACTTAATCGGAACAGTCCGACCACTTATTCCGAACAGACACAACACTTAATCCGAACAGACTCACAACTTATTCCGAACAGACACAACACTTAATCCGAACAATCCGACTTCTTATTCCGAACAAACGCAACACTTAATCCGAACAGAGAGACTTCTTAATACGAACAGACAGACTTCTTATTCCGAACATACACTCTTCTTATTCCGAACAGACAGACTTTTTATTACGAATAGACAAACAAAAAATAGGAAGATATGAAGAGGGAAGAAGGAAAAAAACTTACCGTTCATGCACGACAACCAGGTTTGGAACAACCATATGTAATTTTCAGTAGTCTCATAGGACAGCAAAGCGCAACCGAGCAAAACTGATTCGAAATAGTGATTGACTCCTACAAATGGGGCGAATGGCATGTCGTATTTGTTGGTAATGTAGGTTGTGTCGAAACATATTGCGTCTCCAAAGTATGAATATGCAGCTCTAGAACGACTGTCAGCCCAAAAAACGTTGCGTAGTCTTCCTTCGTCATCCATATCTATTACATAAAAAAACATGGAATCAATCTTCTGCATCCTAATGAAATAGTCCTGAAGAGCTTGTGCATCACCAGGTCCCATCTTCAAATTTCTGACTTGGTTTACAACATTCCTGCAAACAGGAACCAGTAAGACCAGGCGCAAAATGTTCAACTTCAATTATGTTAGACGGAAAGAACACAAACCTTAAATCCCTTTCGTTGAAAGTCAATTTGTCATAACCTCCAGCCTCGACCACAAGAGATTGCATGGTCTTAGCAGCCGATATCCCAGCTTCATCATTAACCGATATCCGGGTTACGACGGATTCAGGGACGGTTCGTTTTTGCCTGAGAAATCGCATTTGCTCCGGGTCAAGCATGGGATGGTTATGGTTAAGATCCACAAAGTTAACGTTGTAACCCCTTGCTGTGTTTCCGGATACCCTTATCCGAGCAGTGCATTGTACTCTGCTGGATAACCTAGGCTTCAATTTTCCTTGCCCTTGGTCCGTTGGTGCGGTGCCCTCCTTGGAGCAAGTCAGCGTGGCCCGTATAACAACACCACGATCGTAATGAGATTGTCTTGTCTTAACGCCAAAACCACAATGATCGGCATAGGCCACGTAAAATGCTTTGGCTTCTTCGAAAGAGGGGAAAAACATCCCCTCATGGGGAACGTTTGATGGCTGCTCCACTAGGGAAGGCACGGGAACGATTTCCATTTGAGTACAGAGGAATGACCACAGAAGAGAAGGGAAGGAAAAGGAAGAGGCATCTTGAGATTGATAAGAAGTCTTCTGTGCCGTGTAGGAGCGCCGAGCGCCAAAAATGATGAAGGAAGAGAGGGATTTGAGTCGCATTAATGAGGGATGGAGGGAAGGATGGTGGAAATGATGACGGTACGAAAATAGAGGAATAAAAAAACAAAAAACTTTTCATATCCCATCGCGCCAACTAAGCAGCGTCTGCTGAGTGGACTGGCCACATCAGCGCGCGTCCCGGACGCGCGCGTCCACTAAACATTTTCCATTCTCAAATAGCACAGCATATCCGTAATTTTTTTATATAATAAAAAAAAATCAAAAATTCGAAATTTAGGAGATAAAAAAATCAAATCTAGTCGGATCCGTCCCCCCAAAAAAAAAAAAAATTTATGAAAAATTTCACGGATCAAGGTTATCAACCGCGATCCGTGAATTTTTTAAAAAAAATATTTTTTAAAAAAAATTAATTTTTTTAAAATAATTTTTTTAAGTTTTCTGTTTTAGTTTTATTTTCTTTATTTCTGTTTTTCTTTTTTATTATAATTATTTGTAATCTTTTTTAAAATCTTTTTTTTTTAAAATATGTTTTCTAATTTATATTATTTTTTAAAAATTTAAAACTTTGTTTTTAATTTTTTCAAAAATCGACGTCCAAATGACGTCGATAACTGAACGTATTGAAATATTAGGGTATTGTATACAATAAAACAATAAAATTTCTTAACCAGAATAAGAAATTATTTACAAATGAATTTTAAACAAACACTAAAACTAATCAAAACAAAAAATTGGTAACGTTGTCAAAAATTCTTAGGGTGTACACACGTTACAAACAATTTTGAAGGTCAATAAAGCAAAAAATTAAAAATACAATTAAGTTTTTTTAAAAAATAATAACAATTACAAAACATATTTTCAAAACAAATATAATAAAAAAACTTAGTTAAAAGGATTTTAAAAAATTCAAAACATAAAACACTATAAATAAAATCCGTGACTTTATTTATTTTCTTTTATTGTTTTGATCTTATGTTTTGATTTTTAAAATCATTTTAACAATGTTTTATATATATATATAATATATATATATATACTTCAAAATATATTTTCCAATTTTTATAAATTTAAAAAAAAATTAATTGTGTTTTTAATTTTTTGCAGTATCGATCTTCAAAACTGTTTGTAATGTGTATTCTCCCTACGAATTTTTGACAACGTTATAAATTTTAAAAATTTAGAATATAGTATTAACTAGGTACATTTTTTTTATCTAATAAAAATAATTAAATTTCCAATACCAATATAGGTACATTTTAAAATTGGTAACGTTGTCAAAAATTCATAGGGTGGATACAGATTACAAACAGTTTTCTAATACTTCAAAATATTTTATATTACAAATTCGTAGGGTTTAACTATATTTTATATATATATATATATATATACTTCAAAATATATTTTCTAATTTTTATAAATTTGTCAAAAATTCGTAGGGTGGATACACATTACAAACAGTTTTGAAGATCGATACTGCAAAAAATTAAAAAACAATTAATTTTTTTTAAAATTTTATAAAAATTAGAAAACATATTTGAAGTATATATATATATAAAACGTAGTTCAAATGATTTTAAAAAAATCAAAACATAAAATCAAAAACAATAAAAGAAAATAAATAAAGTCACGGATTTTAGTTGGAGTATTTTATGTTTTGAATTTTTTTAAATCATTTTAACTAAGTTTTTTTATTATATTTCTTTTCAAAATATGTTTTGTAATTGTTATTATTTTTTTTAAAAATTAATTGTGTTTTTTATTTTTTGCTGTATCGTCCTCCAAAACTGTTTTAATGT
This sequence comes from Triglochin maritima, assembly GCA_963682175.1. NCBI lineage: Eukaryota > Viridiplantae > Streptophyta > Magnoliopsida > Alismatales > Juncaginaceae > Triglochin > Triglochin maritima. Next base: position 5,939,765 of record OY821782.1, on the reverse strand, counting down.
GTGTACAACCTACGAATTTTCGACAACGTTATCAATTTTTTGTTTTGATTAGTTTTAGTGTTTGTTTAATATTCATTTGTAAATAATTTCTTATTCTGGTTAAGAAATTTTATTTTTTTATTGTATAAAATATCATAATATTTCAATTCAGTTATCGACTTTATTTGGTGGACGATTTTTGAAAAAATTAAAAACAAATTTTGAAATTTTAAAAAAAATAATATAAATTAGATAACATATTTTGAAAAAAAAAGATTTTAAAAAAGATTACAAATAATTATAATAAAAAAGAAAAACAGAAATAAAGAAAATAAAACTAAAACAGAAAACTTCAAAAAAAATTATTTAAAAAAAAATTAAAAAAAATCATGGATCACGGTTGATAACCGCGATCCGTGAAATTTTTCATAAAAAAAGGAGAAAAAAAATTGGGGGGACGGATCGCGGGTGGGAACCTCGATCCGAGTAGATTTGAAAAAAAAAATCTTAAATTTCGAATTTTTGATTTTTTTTATTATATAAAACAATTACAGCATCATATTGCAGATACTACTTCGTGTCAAACTCTGCTATTGTTGTCTGTTAGTCAAAATGTTCTAAGGACAATATGAATGACAAACAAAAATTTGACTTTCTTATTTCCCTGACTTTCTTATTTCCTTGAATTTCCATCAAAGTAGTCATACTTAAAGTGAACATAACACCTTTCTTATTTCCCTGCTTTCTATTTCTACCACTGTATAAGGTTATAAATGGAGCGATTAAAGAAGTCATTTCGTCACATTTCTTATCTCTAGGTTATCAATGATTTGAAATCGTCATTCACACTTCAAGAAAGGTATTTTGCTCATTGACTAGTCATCGCTTTCTTCCTCTACCAATTACGGAGTATAGCAAAGCACTTTTTCTAGGTCGATTTGATTCAAGCTATAGCAAACATGACTGATATAGTCAATGAAGGATCGAGGGGCACCAAATGTTCAAATCAACACCAGGCCAATACCTTAGTAAAATTATCATTAAAAAATGAGTTCTGATATACGAACACGGTGCATCTAAAATGCACTACATGTCAACTTCTATGTCATCGTCTTGTCTATTTTTATTTCAATACGGTTTCCGATAAAATAAGAAATTGTTGATTTTCTCGACACTTTAAATACAAAAAAGAAACATATTTGTTTCACGTGGGACACATCTGCCCCACGCTGAGACACACAATTGTCCCACACTAGAACACATCAGCCTTGCGCTATGACACACTTGTCCCACATTTGAACACAAATTTGTATTTTGCATTTTATTGTTTAAAAATACGATTTTCGATAAAATAAGAAACAGTTGATTTTCTCGTAAAATAAGACACTTTAAATGCAACTTAGAAGAAATCACGTCCCTCTGCGTCCTCATAAAAGACGTGTTAAAAGGTTATAAATAAAACTTCACGTTGTAACCGTGTTTATCCATCGATAAGCTAGGCATTTACCCTGCAAATTATACAAAATTCTCACACATACTGATCCAACCTAACGGCTAAAGTATGGTTGTGAGACAAAACTATCATTTAGCCAAAACCAAAGGAAATGGGTCAATGCATGGTATTGTAAATGATTCCTGCTTGGCTCAGCACAATGGGGAAATATCCAACAAAGACAGTTCTGCTTTAAGAAATGATTCATGGAAATTTAGATTCAACAAATGAGAAGGGAGACTAAGAACAGATAAGCCTCTTTACTATTGTACTTCACTTTTACAAGGATCAAAACCACTACATAGCCGAGCATCCAAAAGAAATATCAGAAAGAAAAAAAGTGCCTAAAACTGGTTTGTAGTCTTTTTTTTGCTTTAGCGGAACAAACCGGTTTCAAGTCAGATTCTGTGAATAAGGATGCCATAATAATAAACTTGCATCAGCACGAGCATGGAGATGAAACGCTTGACTAGATACTCCTAGATGATCTACGTGAAAAGGCCTAGTCTTCACTGAATTTGATCTTCTTTGGTGCCGGGAGAGCTTCACCAACCTGCACAAAATATATAATAATCAAATGATGGAATCATTGGTGAAATACAGGAATACAGGATACCAACTCTCAAGATTCCCCATGTAAAGCCAGGTACACCTGGCAAAGATATATACCATGAGGCCATATTCACAGGTTTGAAATGCGATCTGTAGAACTGCAGTGGCCTGAGACTATAAAAAAATTGAACTAAAATATAGGATTTTGACAAAATCAATTCTATTGGAGCAATTAAACCTGTATGAGGTGAGGATATGTTGGACTAGATCATATAAGAAGTAAAATGAGAAATAGACAATTCAACCTGTATGAGGATGACTGCTTCTATCACAAACAGTATGGTATTTGCATCTTGTGATTTGTGAAGGGCTTCATTTGGTGCAAAACAAATTGGAACTTTCAAAGTTTTGAAACAAAACCAAGCAACAACAAAATTTTACCATAACCATACAGTATACACAGGTTTATCTTTCCATAAATATACATATAAGATTAAGAATTATAGAAACCACACTAGCAGAAAATGAACTCTGCATATAGATAAGGCATCCTTGAAGTAAATAAGACAATAGGAGGATGAAGTAATGATTAATTTGACTAGTATGTCGTCGTAGCTCATGTGCTTTTTGCTAATTAATCCACACGAAACAAACACGAATCTAGTTTTCAAAATGGTTTAACTAAAAAAGAGGTACCGGATTCATTATTGGAATATATAAAAGTATCCCTTTACCAAGACATCTTGTTAGGTAAGTTAAACTTGAAATTACCATCAACATTCTTTTGCATAGAGAAAATGAACCAGAAATAGATGTTTGATTCTTACAAAATCTGGACATTCATAGTCAATACCCATAGCTTTCATCTTATACACTCGTTTTTTGTCCCGTGAAATAATACGCTCAATAGCTCTTGTATGTTCTTCAACGGTCTTTTCCTGGATTATAAATCATAACTGGGGCATGAGTACGATGCTTCGAGTAGAAAGAACTAGACAGTAAAATAAGTTTCTTTGAAACATGGAGTAAATAAAGTGTCGGCAACAACCTTGTTGTGGCGTTTCCTTTCTATTTCAACCCAATTCTTTACAACAAATCTGTGTTTTGATCCCTTCCACCTGCAATAAAAACCATGGCAGTTTGATTTAGTGTTGGCTTAAAACCTTAAAGCACCATGAAGCTCATTTTGGACGTTAAGAGTTCCATATTTGTGCATGCACAAAGCGATAAAAATATGAAACGGAGTGAAGTCCCAATTTCATACAGTTTCGGATGCACACGTTCTGGTGGAACAAGATGGACTTGTAGCAGATGCTCCATTAGTTTGTAGTTATTAATCTCATTTGCCACAATCTTAGCAACCTGACATTTATTTCCAATATGCAGCAGAATAGCACATTAGCTTGAACAAAAAATGACTTCAAGTTTCTCTAGTTGTAGAAAGAAATAGGCATACCTCAGGGTTTTCAAACTCAAGGAATCCATAATGCTTTGACTTTCCTGTCTGACCACCAACAAACAGAGAAAACCACACATTAGAAAATACACCAAATGGCTACGTCATTTGAATAACATATGTGCAATGTGACATATTGAATGAAGGAAAGGAATATACTTTTTCCCACAAATTTAGGACATCTAGCAATTAAGTTGAGAAATTATACATCCAATACATGCCACTCATTTTTTTCCATCAATCGTGTCACTCATCGAAATTGGTTTCGACAAACAAAAAACAATTCAGTGAAATTAAAGTACTAAACGAGCATACATTGCACCAAGCAACACCGAACCACACAAATGTGCAACATAACTCTATAATATGTTTATAGTTAAACAATATAAATAAATTAACATATTCAACAAGAGTTTAACCATGTTTATCGGAACCAAACATAGTAAAACAACGGTATCATAGTCTTAAGGTCGATTTTCGTAAAAGAAAAGGCTTATTTTTCTCTACAGAAGGCGCAGGTAACCAAAGTGATAACCTGAAGTATTCTCACCAACCAATACAATCATAATCAAAACTTAAATCACAAAAATGATCGATTCTAACACAAAATCTAACTAATCAACAATAAACCAAAGATCACCATCAAACTCGCAAACACGAACGAAACAGGTAAAAAGTAAAAACCCCACCTTTCTGCTCCTTGCGATCCTCAACCTCTTAACCACACCAAACTGCGAGAAAAAACCTGCGAAAACCACCCAAAACCAATCAATCAACCCCCCTAACCCCACCTCCAACCCCAAAAAACCCCTAAAAATCCCACCTTTCATCTGCTCCTCATAGAACCCATGCGGAATACGCCCAATATACACCACAGTAGCCTTCCCACCCGACACCTCCTCTCCTTTCACGATCGCCTTCCCCGGGCCGCCCTCCAGAGGCTGAAAATCCTAGAAATCAGGAGAAATCGAGGGAAATGGGGGGTTAGGGTTTGGGATGGGGTTTTACCAGGAAATCGGAGGATTCGTTGGAGGGACGGGGAGTGGACGGTTTGGAGGAGGAGGAGCTGTGCTTCTTCAAGCGCTTGGAGATCCTCGCCTTCTTCGCCTTCAAGCCCATGGTTGGAGTTTCGGGTTTGGGATTTTAGGGTTTTGGGGCGGCCGGGTTCTGGGTTAGGGCTGGCGTTTAAGTAAAGTAATTTCTAGTTAAATTAAATTTGTAAAATAAATAAAAAATCGACATAATATATTTTAGAGAGATGAAGTTAAAAGAAAAGAAATTAGATTTTCTATAGTTTGAATTACGAAAAGAGAAAAATAGCAGAAAGTATTGTTTGGTTTCTTAGAAATGAAACCATCGACGAATAATTTCTATACGATTTAAATGTTACGAAAACCTATGTTAGTTATCAATATTGAAGGTGAGTTTGGTACTTTTAAAGAAGTAGTTGGTTCTAATATTTAATATCATTAACTTTAATTTGAACAACAATTTAATGGTCTTTCAGTCTTTCTAATACCTATCAAATAATTTCTCATAAAAATAAAATATTGTGCTGAGAACTACCTTTATCAATTCAAGATGTATTTTCTCACCAACACCTAAAAAATAAGCGAATGAGGTTACCGTCATCTGAAAATCATCAAAATGTACATACATTGTTTAAAAGGGACCGAATCCAATCTATCTATTTCAACTCGATAGGATCTATATTGTCTGCTAAAAAAGTTTAAGCAAAAAAAAAACATTTCTCAAAACAAACCAGAAATCACAATTAGTTACACATTTTACAGGAAAACTTGCTGAGACCAAACCAACTCCCACATTCTTAACTAACAGGAATGAAAAAAATGGTCAGAATTGTCCAGACGATCCCATCAATTCAAACATCAGGTTTAATCTCTTCCGGCGACGCCCCGTGGTTTGCTTTGCTGCTTCCTATCGAACCCTGGCTGAACAGCCGACCGATGGCGCTTCTTGACTTCCATAGTGATTATGACTCGTTTGTGGATTGGCAGCCAACTATATCCCTTGCTAGATCCTCCGAAAGGGACTTCGCTAGCGAGCTAAATCGACGTTTCATGGTGGGATACCTTGAGATGGACCTTGTGATTCCTTGTAACCTTCAAAAATCGTTTAGAAATAAACATCAGAGTTCGAGCAATTATGTAAGAAAACAAAGTGGACTAACGATGGTTTTGTGTTACCTCCGAGCATATGCATTGATTTCAGTTCGTCTTTGCTCATTCTCTACGGCTGAGTTTAAGCCTTTCAGCCGCTTGGGATCACCTAAAAGGAGAACTAATTTTGAAAAGTAGTTTTCTTCCTCTGTCGAGAGATTCTCGGCCTTGATCTGCTCCTTGATAATCACAAAAGGATCAAAGAACCAGTCAAACATTTTATCTTGGGGTCTGTTCATTGTTGTCATCTCAGTATTATCGCCTGCAAAAGTTACCAGGTTTAGGGATACAAACGAAAAGCTAAGTAAATGAAGATAATGTTATTCGACGTGTAAATTGACAAAATAAAGCGACTTGAACGTACTTAATAAGAAACCATCAGAATTAGCATGAATGGAGCGTAGAATGGCCTGAAGCAGTCCGTACGCCGGCAACCCGATGCTTAAGACTTTTGCACCCTCTTTCCCAGATAAACAGTCTTCTATGTCTTCACTTGTAATCAATCCCTGCTCAACCAAATTCTGCCCGTGTCGCTTGCACTCCAAGAATAAATGTTCAAGTAACTACATCGACATAAACGAAGTGATCAAAATGGTATTTAGGACAAGATAAATAGTTGAAATCAAAGAAACAAAAGATAAAACTTTGTGTCATTGTCATTCTAGTAACAAAAGGTTAACAAAGCCTTAATGAATTGTGTGGACAAATTCTATAGACTCATCCCCAACAATTAATCAAGAGAAGAGTTATATATAAGCCTCGGTCTAAGAAACACGTATTCAGTTACCTTAAGTGGCATAATTTCAAGAACGACATTTTTGAAAGACACTGAATGCGAAAGAGGTGGCTTCTGCGCTTGAAAAGAGTTTTGCTTCAAAATTGAGCCCAAGTGTTGCATTTTCTTTTTCCGATATTGAAGCCTGTCAATTGTGATGTACAAACATATGTCAAAAAATTATGAAGAATTATCAGACAAAGGTTAACTATATCGAAAACAACCTCGGATAGCATGATCCTTCCTGCATACCAATGACATCATTGCTGTACTCATCAAAAATAGATAGGGAAGAGATAACATAGTATAATCCCATACGGAGTGAAGATTCCTACCACAGACAAACATGTAGATAATTCCTTAGTTATGAAAATGGATTATTGATAAGAAGTTCCAAAAGAGAAACCTCATGGAAATGAGTGATACCTGATACATAACAACAGCTGCGTATCCACCCATGATAAAACTCGATAATGTGGATGCCACGACTGCTCCAACAACTGCTACTGGCCACAGGAGAATAATAAGCCCGGCAAAAAGAACGCATACGAACTCCAGAAATGGCCCTTGTCGTCCTATAAGATCGTGCAACAAACGACTCCATCCCTTGAAAAGCATGAAAGGAGACTTGTAGATTGCGATGACGGTGATAGCTGGAACATCAACCAATATTCCAAGAAGGCCAATCATAATACCTCCCAGAAGATGATGTGCCCTACATGTTATTGGATACAAAAAATCACAGGTGCATCTTATATATATATAAAGAAGATAGTACAGATGCATAACATGGAAAAACACTATAAATATTCAAAAACGTTGGACCGAGGTCATCATCTGAGTACAAAAAATAGGGCCCAAAGGGGATCACATATTTTTCTTGTGCTGAAAAATGATAAGTTTCACATACGCGAGCCTAGGACTATGGAATCATTTCGAATCAGTAGGATAAGTAAATTTTACATGGAAACTACAGGAAAAGATTTCCTTCGATTAACATGCGGAAGATCTTTCCAATCATCAAATTATCCTTCTATGGAGTTGAACCAAGTTAGATGATAAAGCATATGAATAATTCAAGGTTATGAATCTTATGATGGTTGGATGAATCTTTTAAACTGCTGCATCTAGTATGCCATCTCTGTCAGCATCCAGTGAAATTCAGAGTAGAACATATGGGTAATGACTAAGATGAGTTCTTTCAGCGCTCTCAGTAGAAGAAAAGTAATGCTGCTGATCTGGTATCCATGATTTATATGCAAATGAGGCAGTCAATCACACATGTATTGATGTATGTACAACAACAACAACAAAGTCTTTAATCCCAAACTAGTTGGGGTAGGTTAGAAATGAAACTTTAAGGAGTCACGGTTCAGGCACGTGGATCATCTTCTTCCACGCGTTTCTATTCAATGCAAATTCCCGAGGAACATTCCAATCTTTTAGATCTCTTTTGACCGCTTCCTCCCAAGTCAATCGTGGTATACCTCTTCCTCTTTTTGTGTATTCGATCTGATTCAATACTCTTTTTCTCATAGGTGACTCCATAAGTCTTCTTTGTACATGTCCAAACCATCTCACTCTGTGATGTATAACTTTCTCTTCCATTGAAGCAACTTCAACTCTCAAGACATTTTCACATCTCAATCGGGATCTCGTCTGGTCCTGAAGTCTTACCAACTTTCATCCTTTTTAAGACTTACTTAACCTCAACTTCTCTTATCCTCCGTACAAATCGTCTATTAGATTCCTCAATTGATGTATGTATAACTCATAAATTACATTATCAAGTCCCAGAACAAGGGATCCCAACTAAACACAAAGATATGCTCCCAAACTATAACATATCATGGACAGATACAGTTAAGGAAGGTAATCATAAATGCCAAAACCTGATTTCACAAGGTTCTCCATTTGGGGGCTCTTGAAGGCGGAGATCGTGCATGAGTGAAAAATAGGAATGAAAGCACACATCTGCGAAATCCCTAATTGCCGTCAAGCATCTGTTGACACTCGTCCATGTTCCATCCTGCATCAACCCCAAAGGCAAGCGCTCTTGATTAAAACAAGGGTGAAAAAACACATCATACTAAAGAATAAAAAAATTCAAGTTGCATGCCCACCAATATACAACGAGTGAACTTGCTTGTTTTTCCTTCTCCAACTGCCTCAAATGTCGCAACTAGTGGAGCCAAAAACCCATAAACCGCGCTTGCAACAACAGTTCCCACAATCGCAACCACAGGGCACAGAGCCATGGCAATGGTGACTAGAAGCAACAAAATAATCTTGCAAATTGGCCCCAACTGCTTGGTGCTACCATTCAAAATGGCCAACAAAAGGAGGCAAAAAACCCCATCAGAACATAAAACCACGAATCCGAACGAAAACCAAAAATCAACAAAAGATCCTCCAAGTACCTTGCAACACAGAACCAAGTCCATATTACATGGGCAGGCCAGAGGCCTAGAATAACTGCAGAGTTTCCAACAGTCGCGATGAGACATATTATTGGGGAAATCAGAGCACCTGTATTGATAAGTAAAACACAAGAAGATCAGAACATGTTCATCTTGGTGGTTGGTTGGGCTACAAATTATAAACATGTCCATTACTACCCTACCAAAAGATCTTCATTCCAGAATAACAATGTTTCAGCATAAATTAGCATTCTTACACTACATGAGTGACAGGGGCATCAAAAAAATCTAGAGGGAAAACTTATCAAACAAGAACAATTGTGGGGGAAAGCTTTAAAAGTAGCAAAATTCCTGATTCTGTAACAAAAGAACATCTTTAATTTACCATAAACATCAAAACCAAAATCCTGATACTAAAAAGAGAAAACTTATCCATCCAAAAACTATATGGGTCAAAAGAGAATTCCAAAAACAAGAATAATGAATAAAGGAACCAACTTTAATTATGCCCAAAACAAGAATAAGGAAAGAGAAGCAAAAATCCCTGATTCTGGAATAAGAGACCATTCTTAGCCGACCAAAAACATAAAAACAAAATTCAAAAGTAATCAATCTAAAAGAACTCATTTATCTGCGAGACAATTAATCAAACAAGTAAATTAGTGAGAACTCCAAGATCAAGAAGAAGAATAGAGGGGGAAATAACCACCTTTAATGATGCCCAAAACAAGAAAAAGAAGAGAGAGAAACAAAAATTCTCAATTCAGGAATAAAAAAAGTAAACCTCAAAACAAAATCCCAAAAAAAAACATTTTTCAGTGCGACAATTCATCAAACAGTTAAATGGGTCAAAAATGACTTCAAAAAGGAACCACCTTTGAGGATACCCAAAACCAGAAGTCCGAAGAAGAAAGGAAGGAAGCAAATTGCAATCCAGATTGTAGCCCAGAGACTCTTTGGGACCTCCATTTCTCCACCAAAAAGCCACCTTTCACTTAGTGTTGCTCAAAAGCGCAAGAAGAAGAAAGGTAGTTAGTGTGAGAGCCCGAAAGTGGAAAGCAGAGGAGAATGTGGAAAGTGGAACATCAAAGTGGAACCAGAGAACAAAACAGGGACAGCACAGGTGCTGCTGGTGTCATGGTTGGTTGGTGCAGAAGTGGGCAAAAAACCAGCTGGATTCTGGTGTTTTCTGATGTTTTTTTTGGTTAATTAGAGTTTGTTCTCTTAAATATAAGACTCTATTTCTTTGCCCGTAGAATTCTAATCGTGATAATTTATATTTTTATTTGGATTTTTGCTTTAACGTCACTCCAAAACAACTAAATCTCATGTATGTCATCTACTAAATCGTAAAAATCATTATTTATACTAATGACATTTTGATATTGGGTCTCATGTCACAATCCCGTTCGGACCTGAACCGGACCAGAATGAATCGGTCCAGACTGGACCAGTGGATTCAGGTCTAGTCTCCGATCCATTGAAGTACTTGATTCTGGGTTTTCAGTCCGATCCAAGCAAAACCCGGAATATTCGTGACCGGTGACCCTTTTTTAAAAATAATTTTTTTTCATGGGTGAAACCAGGTCCAAATTCTGAGTTTTTTTATTAAAAAAATTCATGTGTTTTCTCACCCATGAAAAAACAATTAAAAACCAGGCACCGGCTCAGACTGCAATATTCCAGGTTTTGCCCAGACCGAACAACAAAATTGGAATCAAACATATTCATGGGTTGGCGTGGGCCCCACTATCCAAATGACATTAATATAAATAATGATTTAATATAATGACGTTACGATAAATACTGGTGCAGTGATGACATAAAGTGGAATTAGTTGTTTTGAAGTGACCCCGAAGCAAAAATTATTTTAACATAATGATATTACGATAAATATTGGTGCAGTGATGACATAGAATGAAATTAGTTGTTTTGGAGTGACATCTAAGAAAAAACATCTTTATTTTGAATTTTTTGAATAATTAAAAAAATAAAAAGTTGAATGATATAAGAATTAAAAATTTATTTGGCAAAATATGATGCATAAAAACGACTTTGAGATATTGTTTTTAATTTTCTACGAAACATAAGTCGACACAACCAAATCGTTTTCATTACTCAGCTCTAATGAAAACGACAACAACAATACCATTTGGAATTATTTTGTAACTCAGATACTGTTTTTGCCTAAGGTGGAAAATGAGTTGCCACCCCCTTCCCCCACAATTCTGATCCCCAAAATTTCCCAAACGGTTGGCCACTTTTGTTCCGTCCCTTTCTCCGGCAATTTTTGGTCCCTTCTGTGTCAAATTTCATATTCGGAGTCTTTGTCCCGGTTGTCTTTGAGCTGCCCTGGATGGATCAATATCTCGAGGTGTGGAGGAGAAGAGAAGAGAAGAAGATGGGAGGAAAGAGGAAGAAGATGAGATTGAGATTTTGTCTTTGGTTATCTATTTCTGTTATGAACTAACTCAACTATTTATATTGGGTTGAGTTAGTTGTAATCGAATCTAGTTAATCGGGTATGGAATAAACCCAAACCAGTTATTACAATACATGGTTTGATTGGTGGATTTATACATTCCTTAATCCAATCTAGAATGAATAAAATGCAAATGATTACAACAAGAATCTAGTTACAGAATTGTGTAAGTAATGTATGGAGTTCAACACTCCCCCTCAAGCTGGATTGTGAAAATCCTGAACACCGAGCTTGGAAGTTAAGCATCTGAACATCTGTTTGCCCAAGGGTTTAGTGAACAAGTCAGGAAATTGCTCCTTACTGCCGACGTACTGAGTTCTGATGATCCCATTCTGAATCTTCTCTCTAATGAGGTGACAATCTATCTCAATGTGTTTGGTTATTTCATAGTATGCGGGATTGGCAGCAATGTGAAGTACTGCTTTGTTATCACAATATAGATCTACAGGATGATCATGAGAATCACCTAAATCTTGCAACAAAGAGACAAGAGAATGACCAAGAAAGATGGTATATCATGTAATTGATTTTCTTGTGATTGGGCAACTTCCCCAATTAGAGTCACTATATGCTCTAAGATGTAGATTGGAATCTGAACTGAAGAATATACCTTAAGCAGGTTTGAACTTCAAGTATCTCACAACTCTAAGTGCTGCATCATAGTGTTTCTTGCATGGATTGTGCATGTGTTGACTCAATTGATTAACAGCAAATGTGAGTTCTGGTCTAGTGATGGTGATGTAAAGCAACCTGCCAACCAGCCTTCTATATCTTGTAGGGTCCTTTAACACTTCTCCTGCATTGATATTAGGTTTTGAATTTGTCTTCATAGGAAATTCAGTTGGTTTGCACCCCAAGCAATTCCGGTGTCGTAGTATCTCAAGAGCATGTGTTTCGCTGTGACAATGAATACCCTTGCTTGAGCGAGCAACTTCAATGCCAAGAAAATATCTGAGTTTTCTGAGGTCCTTGATGTGAAACTCAGTCTTCAACTTTGCCTGAATGTCATGTATTTTGTCTGAACTGCTTCCTGTGACAAGAATGCCATCTACATATAAAAGTAAGATAGTGATATCTATTGGATCGTGTGGGTTATGGGTCCACAATACTAATCACAATTAATCCTAATTACCTACTTGTTTGATCTATCAAAGATATGCAGCGGAATTAAACTAACAAACAAGCAAGTAAAGACTAGAAATGCAAACCACGATGGACACGGGGGTTTTAAAGAGGTTCGGACACCGCCTACGTCCTCCCTTGCAAGCTCCGCTCGACACTTCGAGCTCCGCTCACGACTTCACTATCCACTCCCCGTTCCGGGCCGGGAGAGAACGTCTTTTACAAAACAAGCACCGCGAACACCCTCGCTTGCTTGACTTTCTTTTCTCACAATCCGAGAGGAACATTCGGGCTTTCACCGAAGTCGTTGCTTCTTTTACAACAATGAAAACTTGAGTGGAACACACTATCTAACTTGAGCACACTTAGCTTAGGATGTGGAATTGATGCTAAGGTGTGGAAATGTAAGCTTGGAGTGTTGGATTGGGGAAAAATGAACTTGGGAGTTTCTCTCTAATGTATATGACAAGTAGTAGTGGGAGAGTTGTGTTAAAATGTGTTTTACAACTCTATTTATAAGCATTAGAGAGAATAGAGCCGTTGGGGTTGATTGGATGAGTGTTGGTGTAGGATACACAAAACAGAAACTCGCAAGACCCAATACTGAGTTAATTCGGTCGACCGGATCGGGATGAACGGTCGACCGTTTGGCAGTTTTGAACTCAGTTCGGTCGACCGGTTAGGTAACGGTCGACCGCCCAACGCTAAGACTCAGATACACTTAAGTGATCGGTCGAACACCGAATAAGTTTTGGTCGATCGATTTGCACCAGGCACTCTGGGGTTGACAAACAATGATCTATTCGGTCGACCGAAACAAGGTCTAGAGGTCGACCGATTTCCACCAGGAGGTTTGGGTTTGTCAAGAGACGGATATGCGGTCGACCGATCAAGGTTCTCGGTCGACCGATACTTGATGTGTATTTGGGGTATTATTGGTTTAATACGAATACGACCGTTGGGTATATACGACAAAACAAACGGTCGGAAATATAAGTTCACACGGTCGACCGAAAGTGTATACACGGTCGACCGAAACCGGGCAGTGAGAACACAAATAGGATGATTGATCACTCGGTCGACCGAACGGCCTGTTACGGTCGATCGAATGTGAGCAGACTGTTAGGGTTCAGGTTTAGTGTTTTCCGATCTAAGTTTGGGTGATCTATTGAAGTCCAAATTATGTGAAATTTTGTGTGTGACTTCTATAAGGAACCTTGTGTGTGTTTGAGGTTATTTTAGCTCAAGTATGCCCAATTTACACAAGTTCCTAAGACTCAAAGAAATACAAAATACATGTCTTCAAAAGAGCTTGATTACATGTCTTGACTTGATTTTCCTTTCTTCCTTGAGTCTTGATCACCAGTAGAGGTTAGCACAAAGCAATATATATGTGATGCAATATGTGTGCTACTCTACATAATCATAATTAAGATTAGGTTGATTAAATTATCAAAACATAGATTAAGGCCAAAAAGCCAACAATATCATCTCCTTTCTTAGAGAAAAAATAGAGAGTAGTCTGCAAACGACTGAGAAAAACCTGCTTTAATAAGAAACTGAGAAAGTTTCTCAAACCAGACTCTTGAAGCTTGTTTAAGTCCATAAATGGACTTATTGAGTTTACATACAAGTTTTTGCTCCCTCTGAACCTGTAACCTGGTGGAACTTGCATGTAGACTTCCTCATGTAATTCTCCATGCAAAAAGGCATTATGCACATCTAACTGGTGGAGTGGCCATTTCTTTACTACTGTTAAGGCAATCATCACTCTAACTGTTGACATTTTGGTAACAGAAGCAAATGTCTCTTGGAAATCAATGTCATCTCTTTGACTGAAACCTTTAGTCACAAGACGGACCTTGTATCTTTCCACTGACCCATTAGAGTTTAGCTTCACTTTGTAGACCCACTTACTTCCAATTGCCTTTCTTCCTTTTGGTAACTCAACCAGATTCCAAGTGCGGTTACTTTCTAAAGCTACAATTTCTGTCTGCAAAGCAGAATGCCATTTTGGATATTGTTTTGCTTGGTCATGGGTATGTGGTTCAACAATTGATGTAACATTAGAAAGAAAAGACATGTAGGCAGAAGAAAGGTGATTGGTGGATAAATGATTAGAAATAGGATATTTGATATCTATCATGTTCATTTCTTTGCTCTAATTGGATGCTTGAGATTGGGTATGTGCTTGGACTGTAGGATAAATAATTTTTTTCAAGATGGAGGTGTGGTTTGGATGGTATGGTGGGTGGTGGGTTTGTAGTTGGTTGTTCTATATTTGGAGTCTGGGTATCTAAAAAAATAATTCAGGTGTTGGAGGTGGTTGAAATAGTTCAGGGGATAAGTGATGTTGATAATGTTGGTGAGTCAGGGGATCAAGAGACATATCATAGTCCAGGTCAGTGATGCAGTTGGGTATAACAACAGGAAGAAAATCAGTATAGATGAATATGAAGGGAAAAATATTTTCATGGAAAACCACATTCCTACAGATGATTATTTTGTGACTATGGATGTCATATACCTTATATCATTTCTGACCTAAGGGATATCCCACAAATACTCACTTAATGGCTCTCTCACTAAACTTATCTTTGGGATCAGGATGAATAACATGTTGGCTTTTTGGCCTTAATCCGTATTTTGATGATGTAATTAAACCAAATCTTAATTAGGACATGTAGATTAGCACATGTAGTATAATAGTATACATGTTGTATTGTGCTAACATCTACAGGTGATCAAGACTCAAGAAAGAAGAAAAATCAAGTCAAGACATGTAATCAAGCTAGGATTGAAGACATGTAATTTTACCTTTCTTTGAGTATTAGGAACTTATGTGAATTGAGCATAACATAAGCTAATATGCATGCATTCACACACTAGGTTCCTTGTAGGAGTCACACACAAAATATCATATAATTTGGACTCCATTAGATCACCTAAACACCTAAAACATTGGTCGCCAGTCTACCTGAGTTCGGTCGACCGTTAACCTTTCGGTCGACCGGTTATACACAATATTTGTTATACCAGACCAATCCGTTCAACCGATCACATTTCTATTAACCGTTTACCCAGACCTGTTCGGTCGACCGGTAGACCTTCGGTCGACCGTTTCGTTTGCCATTTCTGGTAAAAATACGACCGTTTTATTTGTCGTATTATACAACGGTCGTATACACATTTTTCTCAATATTCACCCCCATATACATTAGAACCGGTCGAACAAAATACATCTTTCGGTCGACCGTTTAATTCGTGAAAAACCCCCTGCTATCGGTCGACACAAGTTTGTCCAACCGATCAAGATTTCTCTCTACCGAACCCAGTAGTTCGGTCGACCGGTACCTGCTCGGTCGACCGTTGACCTATAGAACTTAAGTGATTCGGTCGACCAGTACCTATGTTCGGTCAACCGATCCATCAACAGACTCAAGGGTTCGGTCGACCGATACACCTTTCGGTCGACCGTTTCTGGACAGATTTCTGAACCTGATTTTCTGTTTTGTGTATCTTGCACAAAACCCAATCAAATCTTGTCCAAACGGCTAGAAATCTTTAGGAGCTTATAAATAGAGGTTCACACTTAGTTTTCCACAAGATTTCACAACTCCAAAGTGTCAAACTTATAGTGAGATTTTCCACAACCTCAAAGCTCCCAATTAGTGATTCCAAAGCCTAATTTCCACATCCTTCATCATACAATCATCTAGCATCTGTTGTGCTCAATACTAGAAGAGTGAGTTCCACTCCAATTGTTGTCAAGAGAGCAAGGGTCTTGGTGAAAGCCCAAGACAAAGTGAGCAAGGGTCTTGGTGAAAGCCCAAGACAAGAAGTAGAGATTTCGGTGAAAGCCCGAAGTGTTCCTCTCGGATTGTGAGAGGTGGTGCCAAGCTCGGCGAGGGTTGTTCGCGAGCTTGAAGACTTGTAAAAGGCGTTGCTCCCGGCCCGGAACGGGGAGGCATAGTGAAGACGCAAGAGGGGCTCGAACGGAGATTCGAGAGGGGCTTGCAAGAGAGGACGTAGGCGCGGCCGAACCTCTGTAAAACCGACGCGTCTTCTCTTTGTGGTTTGCATTACTTTCTACTTGTGTTTGATTTGTTTTTAATTTCCGCTGCATTTCTTTGATCGATCAACCAAGTAGTTAATTAGGGTTTAATAGTGATTAGTGGACCCATAACCCACACGATCCTATACCTACATTTGGTATCAGAGCCTCGTTCGTTAATTTTGTTCTTAATCGATAAATTAACATGGCTCTTAATGCATCCACACCAAATGAATCATGTAAACCACCATATTTTGATGGAAATAACTTTAGCTCATGGAAATTTAAAATGTCTTCATTTATTAAATCCATGAATGCTAACTTGTGGTTTATGATTCAAACTCCATATGAATCACCTAGATATCATATTAGTAAATGGAGTTTAGAAGATGAGAAAAATGCATCCCTAAATGCAAAAGCTATGAATGTCTTATTTTGTGCATTAGGAGATGAACATTTTAATCTTGTTTGCTCATGTGATAGTGCTCATCATATATGGCAAACATTAGAAAAGAATTTTGGTGAAGGAGATTCACCAACCGGGAAAAAGGGAGAAGCCACTCCAATGGATGTAGCTCAAGTTAGATGTGAAGAAATCAATTCAACATCTTGTTCAACATCAAGCTCATCCGATGGAGAAAGTGAAGATGAGGTATCTTCTAGTCACTCTTCAAGTTGTAGTTCAAGTGGAAAATCATCGCATTCACATAAACTACAAAATGCATTTCTGAAAATGGTAGAAAAATGTAAAGAGCTTCATGAATCAAATAAATTAGCAAACAAGCAAATAGATGAGCTTAAATGTCAAAATGCATCTATGTTAGATGATAAAGTTGATTTGCTTGCTAAAATTGATGCTCTTACTTTAGAAAATGCATGCTTGAAGAATGAGTGCTTAAATGATAAATCTACCTCATCTAATGCAATTGATAGTCATATGCTAGAAATCGATACAAATGACTTGCTTATTAAACTTGATAAATCTCATCTTGAAAGCAAGCAATTACTACATGACTTGAATTGCATGAATAACAAGGTTGCAAATTTAGAGATTCACATGCTTAACATGAATGAAAAGCATAATTCAATGATTAAAAATCTAAATTGCTTGAATGAATCTCTAGCAACTAAAAATAGTGAACTTAATGCCTTAAATGAAAATTTGTCATATAAATTGCATAAGTTCACACATGGCAATGAAAACAATTTTTATGTTAAGAACATTCCGGTTCAAATAATTGTTAAACATAATTTTGCCATGAAAAAGAAAGTAAGTGTAGAGGTACCAAAATCAACTTGGATTTGGGTACCAAAAGCTAAACTTAATGGACCCAAGCAAAAATGGGTACCAAAATCTACACTTGTAGGAGCTTGAGGAAGAGATTGGTGGTGACCGGGTGAGCCAAAGCGTCGAATTCGAATCCGGTTGCATCACCAAATCAAGATTGGAGCTATTCAAGATTCAAGTTTGGTATAAAAATTTCTATCTCTAAAATTTCTGAAAAATAGCTCTAATCTAGTTAATATGCTTAATTGTAATATCCTTAGAGTTCAATTCATTGAAAATCATTTACCCTATTCATTGCAAATCATTTATCACATCCATTGATTTTAATTGTCAATTTTTAAATGGATGTTAGAATAAGGCTTAAGTAGAAACTTAAATGATTTTAACTTTCATCATACTCATTGTTTCCATTTAGCCTTATTGATAGGGGGAGCTTAATTGTCATATCTTTTATTAGAGTAATGAAGTGCTAAATTTAGGGGGAGCTACTTCATTACAAGACATCCAAACTCTATGCTTAAAGTCATAATTAATTGTTGTTTTTGATGGATGTCAAAGGGGGAGAAGTAATAGATTAGGGATACTTGAAATATACATGAAAATTGTCAAGAAAAACTATGCACATCCATAGGGGGAGCATTTATATGCATAGTTAACATATACAAATTTCAAGTATTAGGTTGATTTAAGATATAGGTTGCCATCATCAAAAAGGGGGAGATTGTTGGCTTTTTGGCCTTAATCCGTATTTTGATGATGTAATTAAACCAAATCTTAATTAGGACATGTAGATTAGCACATGTAGTATAATAGTATACATGTTGTATTGTGCTAACATCTACAGGTGATCAAGACTCAAGAAAGAAGAAAAATCAAGTCAAGACATGTAATCAAGCTAGGATTGAAGACATGTAATTTTACCTTTCTTTGAGTATTAGGAACTTATGTGAATTGAGCATAACATAAGCTAATATGCATGCATTCACACACTAGGTTCCTTGTAGGAGTCACACACAAAATATCATATAATTTGGACTCCATTAGATCACCTAAACACCTAAAACATTGGTCGCCAGTCTACCTGAGTTCGGTCGACCGTTAACCTTTCGGTCGACCGGTTATACACAATATTTGTTATACCAGACCAATCCGTTCAACCGATCACATTTCTATTAACCGTTTACCCAGACCTGTTCGGTCGACCGGTAGACCTTCGGTCGACCGTTTCGTTTGCCATTTCTGGTAAAAATACGACCGTTTTATTTGTCGTATTATACAACGGTCGTATACACATTTTTCTCAATATTCACCCCCATATACATTAGAACCGGTCGAACAAAATACATCTTTCGGTCGACCGTTTAATTCGTGAAAAACCCCCTGCTATCGGTCGACACAAGTTTGTCCAACCGATCAAGATTTCTCTCTACCGAACCCAGTAGTTCGGTCGACCGGTACCTGCTCGGTCGACCGTTGACCTATAGAACTTAAGTGATTCGGTCGACCAGTACCTATGTTCGGTCAACCGATCCATCAACAGACTCAAGGGTTCGGTCGACCGATACACCTTTCGGTCGACCGTTTCTGGACAGATTTCTGAACCTGATTTTCTGTTTTGTGTATCTTGCACAAAACCCAATCAAATCTTGTCCAAACGGCTAGAAATCTTTAGGAGCTTATAAATAGAGGTTCACACTTAGTTTTCCACAAGATTTCACAACTCCAAAGTGTCAAACTTATAGTGAGATTTTCCACAACCTCAAAGCTCCCAATTAGTGATTCCAAAGCCTAATTTCCACATCCTTCATCATACAATCATCTAGCATCTGTTGTGCTCAATACTAGAAGAGTGAGTTCCACTCCAATTGTTGTCAAGAGAGCAAGGGTCTTGGTGAAAGCCCAAGACAAAGTGAGCAAGGGTCTTGGTGAAAGCCCAAGACAAGAAGTAGAGATTTCGGTGAAAGCCCGAAGTGTTCCTCTCGGATTGTGAGAGGTGGTGCCAAGCTCGGCGAGGGTTGTTCGCGAGCTTGAAGACTTGTAAAAGGCGTTGCTCCCGGCCCGGAACGGGGAGGCATAGTGAAGACGCAAGAGGGGCTCGAACGGAGATTCGAGAGGGGCTTGCAAGAGAGGACGTAGGCGCGGCCGAACCTCTGTAAAACCGACGCGTCTTCTCTTTGTGGTTTGCATTACTTTCTACTTGTGTTTGATTTGTTTTTAATTTCCGCTGCATTTCTTTGATCGATCAACCAAGTAGTTAATTAGGGTTTAATAGTGATTAGTGGACCCATAACCCACACGATCCTATACCTACATAACAAAGTGTAGGATCGTGAATGGTCCTTAAATCTAATCAATTTTAAAGTTAATTACATACTTGCTTAAGCAATCAAGAATGCATAATGGAATTTAAGACAAAGCAAGCAAGTAAAGAAAGAAAGAAAGAAAGAAATATGCAAACCACAAGATGACCTGGAAGATTTTATAAAGGTTCGGTCACCCGCTTACTTCCTCTCTTGCAAGCTCCGCTCGATCTCCCTCGAGTTCCGCCTACGTCTTCACTATCAATCTCGTTCCGGGCCGAGATTAAGCCTTTACACCACAAGCTTCCGCGAACAACCTTCACTAGCTTGATTTCTTCCCCTCACAACCCGAGAGGGAATATTTCGGGCTTTCACCGAAATCCTTGCTTCTTGAATAATAAATGAGTGAGACAACATTCTTTAAATCTTGATCACACTTTGAGTATGATTTGACTATGATCAAAGGTGTGGAATTTATGTTTAGAGTGCAGGAATGAGGATTTCAAAGCTTAAGAGTTTCTCTCCAGTGTATTGAACAAATAGTAGTAGGAGAGATGTTCTAAACAAGGTTTGGAACAACTATTTATAAGCTCTAGAAGAGTTATAACCATTGGAGTTAAGTGTGGTTAAGGATTGTGCAAGAAACACAAAACAGACAACTGCAACACACATTTCAGTGCAAGTTAAGAATCGGTCGACCGAACAGGGAATGGTCGATCGAAAACATGTTATAACTAAATATCACTTAAGTTAACGGTCGACCAAAAAGTGGAACGGTCGACCGAAATTTGGCAGGGAATCTGAGGTTTTATGTTCGGTCGAACAAACATATTTGGACGGTCGACCGATAAAAGGCATGAAAACTAGGTTTCAAGAAACGTCTTGGAACAGTCGACGAGGTCAAGGTAACGGTCGACCGAAGGACAAAGTATTTTGAGGTTTGGTTAAGTTTATACAAATACAACTGTTGGTATAATACAACAAGTCTAACAGTCAAATGACACGTGTAGACGGTCGACCGAGAAGGTCTAAACGGTCAACCGGTTGGGCGGTAACATCCACTATTTGATGAAGGATCAAACGGTCGACCGAAGGCATTTCGGTTGACCGAAAAGACACATGAAATGCTGGTTTAGGTTTAGTGAATTCTGGTCTATGTTTGAGTGATCTATTGAAGTCCAAATGATCTGAGATTTTGTGTGTGACTTCTATAAGGAACCTAGTGTGTGTTTAAGTAGTTTTTAACTCTTGTATGCTCAAGTACACATAGTTCCTAAGACTCAAAATAAATGAAGATTACATGTCTTCAAATGAGTTTTATTACATGTCTTAACTTGATTTCATTTCTTCATTGAGTCTTGATCACCTGTAGAAGTTAGCACAAACAAATATATATGTTATGCATAATGTGTGCTACTCTACATTGATTGTAATTAATATTAGGTTGATTAAATCATCAAAACATAGATTAAGGCCAAAAAGCCAACACAAAGTAAATGCAACCAAAACATTTCAAATATGCATAATTGGGTCTCTTTGACAAGAGAATTTCATTAGGACTCTTATTCCCTAAGATTTTACTGGGAATCTTATTAATCAAATGGATAGCAGTCATAATGCATTCCCCCCAAAACCTTATAGGCATGTTGGCTTGGAATTTCAAGGCTCTAGCTAGGGCTGTGCATCCGGTCCGGACCGGACCGGACCGGATTTTTATCCGGGGTCCGGACCGAAGACCGGACTGGACCGGATTTTTATCCGGGGTCCGGACCGAAGACCGGACCGGACCGGATGTCCGCGGACCGAAGACCGGACCGGACCGAATCGGTCCGGTCCGGTCAAAAACCAAATTTTTTACATTAAAAAAAATTGGACCGGTCCGGACCGGACCGGACCGGAAATTTTAAAATTTACCGGACCGAAACCCGGACCGGACCGGATTTTTTCGAAATTTTCCGGATCGAACCCGGACCGGGTCAACCTGGGTTTTGCTCTCCCCTAGCTCTAGCTACCTCTAAAATATGCTTGTGTTTCCTTTCCACAATCCCATTTTGTTGTGGGGGTATGTGGACATGATTTTTGATGGAAAATATATTTCTCTGCTATGTAATTCTGTAGGTCATGGCAAAGAAATTTCATGTCATTATCACTTCTAATGCATTTGACTTGTTTGTTGTATTTGACAAGTATGCTAGTGATTAAATTTTTTAAAATCCCACTAGTTTAAGACTTTTTTTCATGAAAAACACTCATGTCACTACTAAAATCATCAACCACAGTACGGAAGAAATGATATCCATTATTAGTAGAGTTTGAATATTTTCCCCGTACATCTCAATGAAGAATTTAAATAATACATGAAGTGTAAGTTGAGATGTTTACAAAGGGTAACTTCCCTTGTTTAGCTAAAGGACAATGTTCACAGAAAAATGAAGGATCAAAAGAAATGTTGGAAACATATTTAGCTATTTCTTGAAGTATTTGGTTTGAAGGGTGGCCAAGTCTTCTATGCCAGAGGTTTTGGTTTGTCTGGGTGGTGTTGGCAGCAAAAAAATTAGGTTTTGAACCTTCTTGAAGAAGATAGACTCCATCCAAGCACATACCTCATCCAATCATCCTCTTCTGAACAAAGTCCTCAATTATGCAAGCATCAGTTTAAAGTTGACAGAAAAGTTCAGGTCTTTTCCTAATTTGCTAACTGACATGAGGTGAACATCAAAGTCAAGAACAAGTAGCACATTTGTGAGTTTTATGTTTGGTGTGACATTGACTGATCCTATAGTCTCTACTTTAACTACACTACCATTAGGTAACCTAACTACACAACCATCAGATTTGGAATAAGTGTCATTAAGAGAATTTGGCTCCTCACGTTGACATAATACTCATTCAACCTCATTAGGAACTGCATCATTTTGTCTTCTTGTTCCCTTTCATGCAATTCCTTATTCCTCTACAATTACATTTTGGAGGTGTTACATATGTATTGAGCTCATCCCGTAGTTCTTTTAACCTGCCATAATAGTCATTAATGCTTCTTGATTCTTGTCTCAAGTTACATATAACACTTTTAACCTGAAAAATTCTAGGAGCATTCTGTTGCGAGAATCTTTCTTCCAGATCAAGCCACACATTTGATGCCTTGTTGGTGTATATCACACTACCAACTAAATCTGGAGAAATCAAGTTAAGAATCCAAGAAAATACCAAATCACATGCTCTTTTGGTGATTGTAGCAGCGGAGGATGTTTTAGGGTCCCATCAATGAATCCAAACTTGTTCTTGGCATTGAGAGTGATATGCATCGATCTCCTCCATGTACCATAGTTTTCACCGTTCAGATTTGAAGAAACTAGAAGAATTCCAGGATTATCCGACGATTGGAGGTGATGGGGGGGGGGGGGGGGGGGGGGGGGTACGGATCAAAGACGTTCGTCGAATCTTGCTTCTCAGTTGTCATCCTCAAATCTGGTCTCCCAATCGGCTTTGGTTCGGGTTATGCGCGGAAACGAACGATCGTGTGCTCTGGTACCATGTTGAATCTTTGAGCTGTCATGGATAGATCCATATCTTGAGGTGTGGAGGAGAAGAGAAGAGAAGAGAAAGAAGATGGGAGAAAAGAGGAAGAAGATGGGATTGAGATTTTGTCTTTTGTTATCTATTTCTGTTAGGAACTAACTTAGTTATTTATATTGGGCTGAATTAGTTGTAATCGAATCTAGTTAATCGGGTATGGAATAAACTCAAACCAGTTATTACAATACATGGTTTGATTGATGAATTTATACATTCCTTAATCCAGTCTAGAATGAATAAAATACAAATGATTACAACACAGAGTCTAGTTACATAATTGTGTAAGTAATGCATGGAGTTCCCTCCGGTCAACAGTGACTTCTGAACTTCAAGAATCTATTAGTTTTTTCTTGTATTTGTCTTTTTGTGTGTCATTTGCATAATACACTAATCCTGACTTGAGAGGGATTAGTGTAATTCTAATATTATATTGTGATTTCGATACTTTTGAAAATACAGAATCAATC
Source organism: Triglochin maritima (assembly GCA_963682175.1). Lineage (NCBI taxonomy): Eukaryota > Viridiplantae > Streptophyta > Magnoliopsida > Alismatales > Juncaginaceae > Triglochin > Triglochin maritima. The sequence goes on along the minus strand of OY821782.1, from coordinate 5,915,622 downwards.
GTCAATTATTTGAAGGGTTATTACAACAACAAAATAATGTCCGATTAGTTGGGATAGGCGTTTGAGAGGGTCATTGTAATTCTAATAATATATTATATGTCAATGTCAATAACCATAATTACAGTAGTCGAATCCATCTCAGAAGTCAGAAAAGGAATTAGAGTGGAGATTTTCAGGTAATATTCTACCCCAAACGAAACTAATTAATACGTTCGGGAAAGAAAAGAAAAAAACTAATTATTCAACCAAACTTTTAAAAGTGGGATTATTTAACTCAAATTCCAAAATTTTGCATATGGAAGTTGATCGTGGAGTGTGCCACGTTCAATTTTTACACGTTAATTAAGTCACTACAAGCTCTGAATAATTAATGCTTAAGCATTAAAATATAACTTACCACGTGATTGAGACAACGATTTCATCAAATCCCATTAAATCCAAAAATCTCACTTTTCCCTCTCTAGTAGCAGCTTCCAAGCATTTTTATGTGATTCATTTGATATACATGTGAGTTGGATTTATTATTACTAGGAGTGGTAATAGTATACTTTCTTCTAATAGTACTCCAAAAAAGATGATATTTAAAAATATGTCATGAAAATGTGGGGATTCAAAGTCCAAAAACCACCAAAATGATAAGCAGGATTGAAATATTTTTGCTCGATATTGAAATAAAAGTCAAGAGGATTGAATCATTATACATTCATTACCATAAGAACTTAAGATCTAAGCATTTTGAGATTAATTGTGGTCGCATACTCGCATGCCATTAGCTTCTCATGAATCACTAGATTCCATTAGTAAGTGAGCAAGAAAAGTGTATTGACCCGTATTTGATGGAAGCTTATTGTTGAATTCAATAACATACTCACAACTTGTGAATCACAACATATATGAGCGACAAAAACCCCAACTAATTATTAAGTTAACATCAACTTGAATTGAAGAGTAGTTGGATCTAAAGGAATTTGTTGATTATTAATGGGGCATGAGATACTCGTTGGTGCTTTAAACATCATATCTTTATTAAAATGTTCTGTCTAATTGGTGGTCAAAGTATATTCCTTGTAACAAAATAAACGACATAATTTGATCCCACTGTTTTCTTATATTTGGGTGGTGTTTTGAAAGTTAGAAATCAGACAAGACACTCAAATGTTTCATGACAACACACAATTTGCTTCTTCAAAAATCTGTCAAATTCTAACAATTGATTTCATCGCAATTTTCAAAGTAATTTATGAGAAAATAATGTTAAATACAGGATTGAACTTCTGATTATAAGTTCGTCTTTCCTAAATCAATGGTACGATAAGTTTTTTCTTTTACTCTAATTTTTGTCAGTTCAATACCCATAGCTATCAATTTTTGGTTGCTTTAATTCTTTAAACTTAATTTTTCTGGATTCTAATTAACTTAGACAATGAAAACTCTAAAACAACATTTTCAGTATTTTACATATTGTTCTGTTGTTGTTGTACAATTTCAGATTATTTAAGGCCAAACATGATTCCTTGTAAAACAAAAACTAAGAAATCGTATTTACATGCAGGATTGCAGGGCGTCTTTCTGCATAATCTACGCCAGATTTTTTAAGTATAGATTGTAGGTTCTTCATGTGCTGGTTTTGTCAATTTTTCCTTAAAACAATTATTAAACATAGTAAATATCTGCAGGAAGATTGTCATTATTATTTTATCAGTGATGATGAGATGAACTTGTCTCTTCCAATCATTGGTCTTCAATAACCAGCCTATCAATCAATCAATTCCTACGTTAGATTATTAAGTTCTGTAATTAACAACCTCAAAAGCCACTAGTTCAGTGGTTAATTTGCCATAGATCAATGTAGATTTTCTTTCGTCTGGATAAAAAGGTATTTCAAAATACATATGCCAAATTTCAAATAAGAAAACAAGAATCAACTTTTCATTTGTCATTCACGAATATCAATAAAAATATAATTCACTCTATTTTTCACGGAACAATATCGACTTGTAAACTCAAAATCAAAATAACTAAACTATACTTTTGAATCTCATAAGCCCAGGGGGCTTGACGTAAATTTCAAGTCTAAAAACTCAAAACAAATCGCCGTTGCCGGGGATCGAACCCGGGTCACCCGCGTGACAGGCGGGAATACTTACCACTATACTACAACGACCTTGTTTTATTACACTAAGTCAACCTATTTAATTATATAAAGGCACTCAAATGTCCGCTAATCTTATTCTATTTTTTCTCCAACCGCTTAGAAATTGTCACCACCTCTTCTTCTATACCATCCCTTATCTCATCTTACTTGTGCAGAGGATATTGTTCCAACTTGGACTGCGCAACTTCGAGCAACTCGGTGCATCTCCCCAGGTCGTCAAGGAGATGGTCGCAGGTCCCGACTTGTATTATCTATATACTGCAATGACTTTGTTGGAAACAATCACTGAAAGACATGTATGAAGTCGATAATATTTATGATTTCATTTTAATCTGAGAACGGTTGTTATGTGCAAATATATATGCTATGGGTGTGTGGGGTTTTTGTTGGAACGTTATTGTTCGATAATCTAATTACTTTTAAGGGTTAATTACCTATTTGTTTAAGCAAATAAGAATGCACAACAAAATAAAAATAAGCAAACAAGTAAAGGAGGAAATATAAAAACTACAAATGGACTTGTGTTATTTTTATAGAGGTTCGGTCTCCCGCTTACATCCTCTCTTGCAAGTTCTGCTCAACACTTCGAGCTCCGCTCACGACTTCACTATCTGCTCCACATTCCGAGCCGAGAGACAACGCATTTACAATTCTTCAAACTCGCGAACAACACTCGTCGAGCTTAGCTCCTCCTCTTACAATCCGAGAGAGAACACTTCGGACTTTCATCGAAGTCTATACTCCTTTTTGTCTTGGGCTTACACCAAGACCCTTGCTACTTGACAAACAATTTGATTGGAACAACACTTTCTAACTTGAGCACACTTTGAGTAGGATTTGGATATGATCAAATATGTGGAAGTTTAAGGCTTGTAGAGTATGTTTTAGGGTTTTGAGGATTGAGAGACTTCTCTCTAATATATTGGGCAATTGTGTGTGGGAGAGTTGTCAACCAGAATCTGTCCAAAAAAGGCGTCCAGACGGTTCCAAAAACAAACGGTCAACCGAACAAGGGGCTGTCGAACGATCATGACTATAATTTAAGTGAACGATCGAATCAAAGGTGGAACGGTGGACCGAGTAGGCAGTCCAGAATAGTTCTTCAGGAAAGTCCAAAGACAAACGGTTGACCAGAAACTAGGGAACGGTTGACCAGAAACGTCCAGGCTCTACGGGGTTCAAGAGATGTTTAAGTTCGATCGACCGAAACAAACTCCACGGTCGACCGGTAGTCAAATGTATTTTTGGGGTATGGGTAAAAATGTGAATACGATCGTTGGTATAATACGACAAGTCTAACGTTCAAATGACATGTATAGACGGTCGACCGAAAAGGTCTCACGGTCGGTCGATCGAGCAATTAAAATCACTATAGGTTAAAAGATCAATCGGTCGAACGAAGGTGGTTTGGTTGACCAAAATTACACATGCAGTTCAGGTTTGGGTTTAGTGATTTCCGGTTGAAGTTTGAGTGACCTATTGAAGTACAAATGATCTGAGTTTTGTGTGTGACTTCTATAAGGAACTTAATGTATGTGTGAGTAATTATTTAACTTTAGTATGCTTAAGTGTATAAAGTTCCTACGACTCAAACGAAATACAAAATTACATGTCTTCAATAGCTTGATTACATGTCTTGACTTGAAGTTTTTTTCCTTTTAGTCTTGATCACCTGTAGATGCTAGCACAAAGTAATATACATGTTATGCAATATGTGTGTTACTCCATATTGATTATTATTAAGATTAAGTTGATTAAATCATCAAAACATGAATTAAGACTTAAAAACCAACAGTTTTGATGATCAAGTTCCACGGAAAGCCCTTTTTTCAAAAGCTTTGCATCCAAACACCAGCTGAATTCTCCATAATCTTGTTTTTATGGAATCCAGATACTCCATTTTACACTTTAAATGAAGAATCTGTCTTTCAACTTCTTAAAAGCAATAAAGATTATAAAGCATCCAAGTAACTTTCCAACCTCACATCCCTGCATTACTATATGAATTGCCACTGACTTATTACGGTACTGCCCACATGAATGTTGATTAGTACGATCTTACCGTCGTAAGAGAAGGGGCCTATTTGTAACTTCTCGTTCTATTTGTAGAGGGTGTTGATCTCGATCCGGAATGAAGATTAATTAGTTAAATTGTAAGTGAGGTTCGGAGGATCGAGCAAGATTTGCAAGAAGGACTAGGACCGGATGTCGTGTCGAACCTCTCTAAACTCTGACGTCGAATTTTGTGGTTTGCGTATTCTTTACACTAATCATTTACTTAACATTTTATTTTCACATTTAGTGAGAAATTAGAAGGTCGTCAATCCTAACATGACCAACTGAAACTCGCTTAGTAACTTTTTTTATGGACTGTTTGGATTGAAAGAAACAATTGCAATTCTCGTTAAGTTTCTTTTAATTTTATGCATCTAATAAACAATTGTTTCAATCTCACTCTGCTTTGGACGGGACATGAGACTCTTGGAATCGGAGATACTCGTCCAACTCCGCCACTTTGATCGATGGAGCCTCTTAGTTTGGCGTCTGTAGCTTGACATAGCAATATTGTAACGTGACTTATACATGTTTAAGCCTTAATCCTGCTAATCCGAATAAACTGTGGCTGTTTTTTGGCTACATGGCTTCGGGTTTTATTTTTATCGTAATGAAAAACTTTTTCTTCAAAAAAAAGAAAACGTAAATGCATATGCGATGGGAACATCGGTACACAACAACTAAGACAATCATAGTTGATTGCTAAAATTGTGCATTATCAATTTGTGTTTGAACTCTATCCAAAATGCTGCTCTAATTACATAGACCTCACAATTTGAATAAGAGGAACGTAAGAGCTAATAGTAATGAGAGATGTGTATGGTTGTCATCTTTTGCACTTATGGTGTTGAGGTAAGAAAATTACTAACCGGTACTAGTACATAAAGAGACAAATCAACTCCTATATCAAACTTAAAATACACTAAATCTGATCCTTCTGACCCATTAAAATTTGATTGGTCGACCGATAAATTATAATGATTGAGGAATTGTAGCGAATATAGTAAGAGATATCTAACAGCTCAGCTAAATAATGCCCAATTTGTATGTGTATCTAATTATCATCAGCAATTGAATGATGACAAATTTTGAACTAATAATACAAGTTACATATCCATATCAGATTCCGAACATGATGACCTAATTAAAGATATTGAAGAAGACAATTAGTACACAAACATGCTCCAACAAACAACAAACCCAAAGTGCCAACAAATGGCATTGAATACATATGTCTATGGACCCTTTAAGGGCAAACAACAAAGCCGAAAGCTAAGGTTATCCAAACTTGTCATGTTTGGTGGAATAATCGCAGGGGATGTGTTTGTTTGTGAACAAAAAATTGTATGCATGGAAAAGAACATCCTTATAATTAAGTTGATGAAAGTGGCCAAATTAACCATCATCAGTGGGATACAAGTAGAACTTTGTTCAGTTTGAACATAATAATTAAGTCTTACTCTTATTGTAACATCCTCAAAACAGCGGGAAAATTTAAAATTTATAAACACTCAATCAACAGAGTATATTACGCAAATAAAGGAACACAAGTGCACCAACATATATATATATATATCCGAACATCAGAGTTTACAAAAGTTGTGATTACATCAAAAGCATAAACGAAGGAAACAGTAATCACACGACCTCAACCGAGAGAAAGCTGGATCCGGTAGCAGCGCTCCTCTCCTCGGTCACCACCCCCTAACGCCGATCACGGCCTGAAAGTAAACATGCAACAATGCCTGAGTTTCCAGAAGGAAATCCCGTATGCCAAACTCTAAATGCATGAAATGAAAAGGCACCCTAGCATGCAATTCTACTAAACAAGAAAAGCATCACAACCAGGCTGGGCTCCAGGGCTCTCTCACCCAACCACAACACACACCGCAGGTACGGGGCTCCAGGTATAATCTCAACCAACCGCCGCACCCACCACCGTCACGGGGCTCCAGGTCTAATCTCAACCAACCGCCGCGACACACACTCGTCGCCAAGCTGGGCTCCAGGTCTAATCTCAACCAACCGCAGCTACCACGACATGACCAAGGGCTCCAGGTCTTTTTCAACCAACCCAAACGTCTAAGGGCTCCAGGTCTTTTTCAACCAACCCCTACACGCGGTCCCTGCTCAGGCTCCAGGCCTTTTTCAGCCAACCCGAACGCACTACGGAGCTCCAGGTCTTTTTCAACCAACCCCGCACAGACTAGCTGGGCTCCAGGTCTATTTTCAACCAACCGCAGCTCTCACACAGTCACGGGGCTCCAGGTCTCTTTCAACCAACCGCCGCAACACCACATTTCTAAGCTGGGCCTCAGGCCTATTTCACCACAATCACAGTGAAGGGAATGTGTTCTAAAAGTTTTACTTTTAAATGTCAATTATTATGAATTGAATGAGAAATCGTTTTGTTCCTTGATTATGTTATTCGTCTTTTAGAAGTGTTAAGGAAGAGACTCTTGGTCCTTAACCGTAGAGCTCTAAAAGATATTGGTTTACATAAAACAAAAGATATTCGCAATCATGGTAATTAACATGGAATATTAATTACCGAGTTAAGATTGTCGTGTTGGTCATAGATCATTGTAGCTCTACAAGTGAGTGACAACACGGGTATGCAAAAGAGGAAAATATTACTTTTGTATACTGAATAGACCTAATAAGTAAAATATTATAGAAATGTGTTTCTGTGTCATTAATATTTTACTGTGTCTTTGGTCCTTTGATATGAGACTTATATCTAATCACTTAAGGAATACTTAATTAGATCAGTGTCTTGAACTATCGAACAGTGTAGTGTAAAGGCATTGGTTGGTTAAGTATAACTTTCGTTGGAGAAGATAGTTAGTCAAAAGATTATCATTGCCCCTCTTAATTGAGTGATGATATTAGTGGGCCCCTTGATAAAGCAAAGTTATAATGTGCACAATGTGATTTGAGTTAAGTCACATATTTATAACTAGCTTAAAGAGATCAAGAAATGAATACTAAGACAAAGATGACACAACACTACTTTGTGTGTATTCTTAATATCATGTGGCAAGGGACGGACACAAGTGGTGCACGCCATCACTAAATGGATCGGGTTTTGGTTCGAGTGGAATTAAGACATCTAACTAATTGGGAGCTATAATGTGTAGCTAGATACCGCTTATAGCTTGTGATATTAAGCCTTTAATATCACTGCCAACTTAGTTTAGATCCTCCCATAGGTCACACCACAAAACTGGGAAACAAGAAATGGAGATTTTGAGTTCATAAGATGTGTCGGGTTTCATGTAGAAAATATGGTACTAGATACCAATGATCCCTTAACCTTCCAAGAGGCAATGGAAAGGGAAGACTCCAAACTATGACTTAAGGTCATGGAATCCGAAATAGAATCCATGTATGATAATCAAGTATGTGACTTGGTTGACCTTCCTCAAGGGAAAAAGGTCATTCATAATAAATGGGTTTTTAAGAGGAAGATGGACATGGATGGGAACTTAACAACCTACAAAGCGAGGCTTGTAGCAAAGGGTTTCACTCAAGTTCAAGGAATTGACTATGATGAAACTTTTTCACCGGTTGCCATGTTCAAGTCTATTCGGATCATGCTCGCTATTGCCGCATTTCACGATTATGAAATATGGCAAATGGATGTCAAAACGGCGTTCCTAAATGGGAACTTGGAGGAGGATGTGTACATGGTACAACCTCAAGGTTTTGAAGATCCAAAGAATAGCGAGAAGGTATGCAAGCTTCAAAGATCCATCTATGGATTGAAGCAGGCATCAAGGAGTTGGAACAAACGCTTTGACGAGGAAGTGAAGAAGTTTCACTTCATTCAAAGTAAGGAAGAACCTTGTGTATACAAGAAGGTTAGTGGGAGCCATGTAGTATTCCTAATCCTATATGTCGATGACATATTGCTTATGGGCAATCATATTCCTTTGCTTGAGCAAACGAGAAGTTCATTGAAATCTGCATTTTCGATGAAAGACATGGGTGAGGCTCAATACATCTTGGGAATCAAGATATATCGAGATAGACCCCGTAGACTCATTGGCCTCAGTCAACGTGCATACATTGACAAGGTCTTGGAAAGGTTCAAGATGAACAACTCCAAAAAGGGTAGTGTGCCAATGAGTATGGGTGTGCAACTCAAGAAGTCTCAACGTGCGCAATCACGTAAGGACTTAGAGTACATGCAGGATGTCCCTTATGCTTCGGCAATTGGGTCGATCATGTACGCGATGACTTGCACAAGACCAGATGTCTCGTATGCTCTAAGCGTGACAAGTCGTCACCAATCCAACGCAGGTCCTGAGCATTGGACTGCGGTCAAGAATATCCTGAAGTACCTTAACCGGACTAAGGATAAGATTATTGTTTATGGAGGACAAAGAGAATTGATAGCTGAAGGTTACTCAGATGCGAGTTTCATGAGTGATCCAGACGATAGAAGGTCGCAATCAGGATACGTCTTCCTTCTGAATGGTGGAGCTGTGAGTTGGCGTAGTTGGAAGCAAAGCACTACTGCCGACTCAACCACTGCTTCCGAAGTGATGGTTGTCGCTGAAGCGAGCAAGGAAGGAGTGTGGATTAAGAAGTTCCTTGAAGAGCTTGGAGTAGTTCCCTCGAGCGAGGGACCAATAGAGCTATTTTGCGACAATAGTGCATCTATCTCGCAAATCAAGGATCCCAAATCACACCACAAAGTGAAGTACATGGATCGTAAGTACTTCGTGATGCGTGACCTCATCGACGAAGGCAAAATAAATCTGTTATGGGTGGACACCAACAGCAACACAGCTGATCCATTCACAAAACCCTTATCCCAAGCCAAGGGCGAAATGCATTTCGAGTCCATGGGATTGAGGAACCATGTAGATTGGCTTGATGATTGATATGTAATGGGGTTTACCCTAGTTATTATTGTTTTATGCATTGAGTATGTATGAGAAAGAAAACTTTAATAACAAGTGGGAGATTGAAGGGAATGTGTTCTAAAACTTTTACTTTTAAATGCCAATTATTATGAATTGAATGAGAAATCGTTTTGTTCCTTGTTTATGTTATTCGTCTTTTGGAAGTGTTAAGGAAGAGGCTCTTGGTCCTTAACCGTAGAGCTCTAAAAGATATTGGTTTGCATAAAACAAAAGATATTCGCAATCATGGTAATTAACATGGAACATTAATTACCGAGTTAAGATTGTCGTGTTGGTCATAGATCATTGTAGCTCTACAAGTGAGTGACAACACGGGTATGCAAAAGAGGAAAATATTACTTTTGTATACTGAATAGACCTAATAAGTAAAATATTATAGAAATGTATTTCTGTGTCATTAATATTTTACTGTGTCTTTGGTCCTTTGATATGAGACTTATATCTAATCACTTAAGGAGTTCTTAATTAGACTAGTGTCTTGAGCTATCGATGAGTGTATTGTAAAGGCATTAGTTGGTTAAGTACAACTTTTGTTGGAGAAGATAGTTAGTCAAAAGACTATCATTGCCCCTCTTAATTGAGTGATGATATTAGTGGGCCCCTTGATAAAGCAAAGTTATAATGTGCACAATGTGATTTGAGTTAAGTCACATATTTATAACTAGCTTAAAGAGATCAAGAAATGAATACTAAGACAAAGATGACACAACACTACTTTGTGTGTATTCTTAATATCATGTGGCAAGGGACGGACACAAGTGGTGCACGCCATCACTAAATGGATCGGGTTTTGGTTCGAGTGGAATTAAGACATCTAACTAATTGGGAGCTATAATGTGTAGCTAGATACCGCTTATAGCTTGTGATATTAAGCCTTTAATATCACTGCCAACTTAGTTTAGATCCTCCCATAGGTCACACCACAAAACTGGGAAACAAGAAATGGGGATTTTGAGTTCATAAGATGTGTCGGGTTTCATGTAGAAAATATGACACATGGGGTGAACAAGCAAAATCAAAATTATGTTGTGATTAATAACATAATTAGAATCTAAATTAAATTCATATGTGATGTAAATATTATGGGGTGTAATGATTGATCATTACATAGGATAATATGTTACATAAGTTGTGGATTTACTACTAATCCCGAAATGTCAAATTTTGTAGGGGTTAAACCGAAATTTGACAAGTCTGCAAAACAGTGCTCAAACGGTCGACCGGTTAGCAGTAAACGGTCGACTGGTAGGGCACGGTCGACCGGACATGTCTCGACCGATAACAGGGAATTTTCATCTGTTCGAACGGTCGACCGAAAGTGATCGGTCGGTCGACCGAACATTGCGATGGAATAGTTCCTGTTACGAACGGTCGACCGAGCTATTGAACGGTCGACCGAAACTGGTTCGAGCGGTCGACCGAACCTCCAAAACGGTCGACCGGTCCAGACGGTTTATGCAGAATTAATTTAAGAATTAATTAGATCATGCATGGAATTGGTCCATAATTGATTTAATTCGTGGCTAATATTATTTATTAATAAATAATGGATGGTTAGATGGAATTTTGCATGAAATCATGGGCAAGAGGTTGCACATGAATAGGTAATTTGGAGAGAACCTATAAATAGAGGTTATCTCATTGCCTTCATACATCTTAATTAATATTGCTTTTCATGCAAAATCTCTCTCCTTAATTCTCCACGAAAATTCCACAAATTCTTAAGTTTAGTTTAGTTCTTAAGAGATCATCTTCTCAAGGGAATTAAAGAGGGGTTAGTAATTGGATTCTAAACCCTATTGGAGATTGAGAGACTAGCTCCTTTCTCTCCAACCTTGTTTAGAGTTTGGTGAATACTTGGAGGCATCCGGCGCAGCGAGGAGCATCCCCAACGTCTCCGAATCTTCAAGAAGTTTTAGAGAACTTCTAGGTATGAATTTCGGAGCCCTTGTTTGTTTTAATAGAGTTTTGAAACTAGATGTTAAAACAAACCGATGCATGCATGAAATAAATCAAAGAAAATTGTAATTGATCCTAATTATACATAAAATTTCGAAAATATATATGTATAATTAAACATGAAATCCTACAGTGGTATCAGAGCATAGGGTTCAATTTTCTCATGATTTATGGATGTAAACAAATTTAGTTTACCATCTAGGATTTAAACAATTCGTTTTACCGGTTTTTCGGTCTTTAAATATTTGTTGAAATAATTCTTTATAATAATTCATTTTAAATGTTTAAAACATGTCATGTAATTATTAGAATTATGATTTAGACATAAGTCTAACTTGGAATAATTTCGTTTTAAGTATAAACGATTATTTTGTAAGAGAATCAACAAAACCGAAAAACTGCGATTCATCTTTCCATTGGAAATTGGATGGACAGCGGTTCATAATAAATTTTTGAATTATGGATGCATGAAAAATGTTTTTAATGGATTTCAAAATATTTTTCAAAGAATTGTTGAGAATTCTAGATGATTGATAAATTAGATTCTGTAGTTTATAGCAATTGCGTGCATGGATGCTTGAGTTGCCTTGCAGGATTGTGAGTTTATATGTTCCAAATCAGACACTACAAATGTATGTAATTATTAATATACAGGGGCTTGTGTATGTAAAAGCCAAAATTCTCTCTATTTCCGTCTTTTAGATAGTTGCATTTGCATATGAGAGGTTTTTACATAGGACTTGCACTAGTCGGTTTTATCGAATGTGAGGAGCATGTTTATTTTCTGTAAAATCTACATCTCCGGTGCAAGAGGAAGTCGCCGCTGTAGCGCATCGATCGAGGATCGAAGATCAGGGATCAAGGATCGAGGATCGAAGGGAACATATAAACTCACACGATGTGGATTGTGTGAATGTTTAATTTCTGTTTTTTTAATTTCTGCTATGCATGTGATGAATGTGGTGAATGTTAGGATGTGTATGAATATTAATATGCATGATAACCTAAAATTCTAAATCACATGTTAAAATTGTCCAACAAAAATTAAGAATAAATTTCCTTCTTATTTCATCCACTAGCAGCCATTGATCGAGGGATACTCTGCTCGCCCTTAGCGGGAGATAGCTCCCTCTATCTTTGGGAATAGTGGGAGATATAAAGGTTGTCTGTTGTTGTGCCACAATTAAATATATGAGGTGTGTTTCACCCTAGTGAACCCCAAGTATGTTTAGTTGTGAATACAATAGATAAACGTATCTCGTATCAAATTAAAATAAGTTTTCTTAACATTACCTAGAGCCCTCGCTCGGTTTTGGGAAAAAGTTTTTCTTATGAGGATAGGTCGTATTCCCTCATAATTAAAACGACAAGAGTCACAAGAGTTTGAAGATGCTAAATATTGCTAAAATTCAAAAAGGTTGTGATTAGAAAATGATTTCTTACCTTGATATTGTAATGTATTCGATAGCCCTTAGCTAGTCTATATTACAATTAATAGGATCTTGGATTGTTGCATTTATGGGCAAGATTTTAATTTGCAACATTTACATTTATACATTCGATATATGTATGCATGTGTATTAAAACATAAAATTGCCATTAAAACCTGTATGATTTATTTTGTAGAAAAATGTCGAACATCCAACCTATCGTACGATCCATGATAGAAAAACACCCTTTAGCAAATGATGGCTCAAACTTCATTAGTTGGCAACTCAAACTCAACATCGTGTTAAAGTTTGAGAAACTATCTCACATTTTGGAAGGTCCAATCCCAAAGTGGAATGAGAGATTAACCGATGAAGAGAAAGAGGCTAAAGCCAAGTGGGAAGACCAAGAGAACCAAGTTCACGGTCTTATGCTAGCATCCATGGGTGACTCGCTTCAAGCGAAATACTTGGATTCAAAACCCAAGAAGACCATGGAGGCTTTATCAAAGATGTTCATGGATAGTGCCCGAAAGGAGCGCTATAAGACCATCATCGCACTCACAAGGTGCCATATGGCGGAGGGAACATCGGTATCTATGCATTTTCTCACGATGCAAGGATACCTTGAGAAGTTGGCAAAACTCTCTTCACCAATGCCCGAGGACATTGCTGAAGATATGATTCTTGGCTCTCTAGCCCCGTCCTTTAAGGACTTTATTATCAAAGAAATACATGTATTATCAGTGGCGGAGCCACGTTATGGGCAGGTGGGGCAACTGCCCCACCCAGATTTTTGCACAAAAAATCTTAATTTTTTTATTTATTCAATCTCATATATTTAAGTGTATTGGCTTGAATTTGGTGGTATAATTGTTTACCTGTTGTTTAATTTCAGAAGAGTTAAGATAATATTTGCACAAAAATTGATTTTAGAGATTCAAATTGAGACTTTGAAGTTTTTTTGAACTACATTTGGAAATAAGTTCTAATCTTTTGGACTTGCATTGTTGTATAAGTTTGATAATTTTAATTGAAAAATGAACATTGCATAAATTTTAGTTAGCTGTTGTTGATGTTTGGGATTTAACTTTTTTATTATTATGACGTGCAATCTTACTTTTCTAGTACAATTATGCTTATTGGCATGTTGTTATATCTCACTTTGATATTGTCGAGTTAGTTTGTTGACTGAAAATGGAATGAAAAATTAAAATAAGCTAACATTTATAAGAAACTTATCTATCAAGGTTATTCTATACATAAGAGTCGTAAAATGAATAATAAATTTAAAACCTGCGATTCCATGACGAAAATAGCAATGACCATAAATAGTAACAATTATTATAAAATTCTTTTATTAAAATTTTATGTTATACTTATACACTATTTTGCTCCCTCTGTTTGTCTATATTTTATCAATTTTAAACTTAAGAACGAACATAGTCAAAAAATCTTCCCAAACCACATGATTTGTGTTTGGATATTGGAATTTTAAGTTGTAAGAATAAAATCAATTTAACTGACGTGTCGTGTTTTATTGTTATAAAAAGGTCTTTTGGATTTTTGAATTTTAATATATTTAGGTTTGGAAAAATATTAAAAATATGAAAAAAAATTAATGTTTTATTTGTTTAATTAATTAATTAATTTAAAATATCAAATCAAAGTTGTGGGTCCTCCAAAAAAAATCGTGCAACGTGAAGAAATTCTACCCCACGCAAAAAATATTTATGGATCCGCCCCTGGGTATTATTGTCGTATTAATATTAATTTGGAGGCTCTGTTGAGACCTCCATTTCTCTTGCATAAAAAATTTGTGGTATTAAACATTTTATATCTTCATATTTATATATGCAACGCTTAATTTTTAGTGAGGCAATATTCTACTTTAACTAAATTAGGATGTCAAACGTGGTAAACCTGAGAGTCAAACTTGTACCGTTGTATCCTATCTTTTGGTTACAGTAGGCCGAAGGAAGTAACAACCGAACAATCTCCAAGCTAGTACGTATAATGTCATAAAATTGTAATTATCCGTTAAGATTTAAAACTATTGGCATTCCGTACATTTTTCTAAATACTAATACATTGCGTAATCGTTTATTTTAATTGATTTCTATGACATACAATTACATGTGCAAAAGCTAAAATTATATGTGGAATTATTTTATATATTTTAGTTAAATCTCAATATATAACTCATTTGTTCGGATTCGATCCCTCGGTCTAAGGGCACCCTTAACGGGGGTGCCCCGCCCGGGCGCCCTGGTCGGGCGCCCGGGCGCACCCCCGTTAACGGGCGGGGCGCCCGTGGGGCGCCCGCCCGGGCCACCCTCCCGGGCGCGTGCCCGGGCGGTGGGCGTCCCGGGCAGACGCCCGGGCGCCCATGGGAGGGGGACACGTGTCCCCCTCCCATTGGTTAAAATTTTTTTTTTGGAATTTTTTTTGTTTTGGTTTTGTTATTAATGGATTGGGTGTTTGTTATAAATGTGGGGTAATAATTTTTTGTAAGTGATTAAAATTAAGAAATTTCCAGAACCAACAATTTCAAGTTAAATAGAAAAAAAATTAATACAACAATACCATAACAACAATACATTAATAATACTAAAATACGAAATACAACCACGGGAAATACAAACCATACGAAATACGGACTACTACAACCCGAAATACTAACATATGTTAAAGGGAAATACAAACCATACGGACTACTACAACCCGAAATACAAACTAAGGGAAATACAAACCATACGAAATACGGACTACATCAAACTACACGTACCCATTCTCTTCTGCCCAGGCGAGAAGTTTATCGATTACTTTTTGATCCTTCTCCGTCGGGTTGTCCTTCCTCATCAGAGAGTGAAGCATGTCCAACTTATTTTTTATTAAATGCCTCTGGAAATTCCTTTCCGCTAACTCCTCTTGCTTGGAGAAACCATCTTCTCTGACTTGGGCGGTGTATCGCATCTGTTGTGCAAGTTCTCTAACATCGGTGTCTCTTTCGGGGCGTAATGCACTCTTAGCCTTTTTCTTAGCCTTCTTCACACCTTCTGGGCGTGTAGACGACTCCGGCATCGGCTCTTCTGCATCCGAGGGTGATTGCGTCCTCGAGCCGTCCGTGCTCTTTCTTTTCCCAAGGCTTCCTGACTGGGGACTATTTTCATCGTGCAACTCCGGGGACTCCCAGTCAACACGCACGGCATTAGCTCCGGAGATCACACTCTCCCATTTTGGGTACCTACGCAACATAACTCAAGCATCAAAATAAAGAAATTTACTAGGCCCATGATTTCGCTCGTAGATCACGTGCGCTTGTCGGACAACATCGTCGTCATTCTGGCCGCTCCTTTTCCGTCGGAATGCCTGATCGAAGCACCCGACCCACTTGTTCACAGCAGGTATGATTCTCCTCCACCGTCCTTTTAAGGACTCTGCGTTCTTTTCGGGTAGGCCTGTGCCTTCCACGGAGATGTCGTACACACGTTTCACCCTAGTCCACAATGAAGTAGACTTCTGGTTTGTCCTTGTCACCGCATCACAACTGACTTCCATATATGCAGAGACAAGTCTCTCGTTCTCAGCTGTGGTCCACAACTTCGGATTGGCTTTGGCAGTTTGGACTTGCTTGCGGTGACGACGCTGTGGAGGTGGGGATGGTGGTGTGGGGGTGTGTCGTGGTGGGGACTCATCGTCGTCGTTACCCTCATCTTCAGTGTTCGCCATACTCTGGCGGCTATTTTGAGACAAGGGTCGGCCAAACATCTGGAACTGCGGTTGATTATAAGGGAATGGTGGTGCATATTGTGAGTATTGTGGGAATGGTAAGTTTTGGTCTGGGGATGCGTAGTGGGAGAATTGTGGGAATGGTGAGTTTTGGTCAGGTGGTGGGAATGGTGGTGCGTACTGGGAGAAGTCGGGTTGTTGGAATGGTTGTTGGTAAAATGGACGTGAGGGATATGGTTGTGGATAGCGTGGATGCGGATTTGATTGTGGAGGAGGGGGGGAACGATTGTACTCCGGAGAAGACATTGTGGGAGAAATATGGGATGTAAGTTGAGTTTTGAGTTTTGTGGAAGAGATATAGGGTGTAAGGTGATTTTTGTGTAGGGTATATATAGAGAAAAATTAGACACTGTGCAATCACGCGGATTACTTTTCTTTCACGCGTATACTGTACATTCACGCGGACTATTTTGTTTCACGCGTATACTGTAGATTCACGCGGACTACTTTTGATTCACGCGTATACTGTGCAATCACGCGTATACTGTGCAGTCACACGCGTTTCGAAATTCAAATATTCAAATTTCAAATATTCAAAATTTTGTGTTTAATAGTGATTAATATTGTTAATTAATTAATAGTAATAATAAGTATATCGCGAATTATAATTATAATGTAATTAAAATTAGATTTATATAAAATGTAATTTGTTAAATGTTGTGTGAGAATTAAATTTGTTTAATTAAGAAATGATGTGGATGAAAGAGAGTGTAGGGTGGGTGGGGGTAGCCTGGGCATGGATAAGGGGATTTTTTGGGTGGGTTGGGTGAGCTGACGTGGCAGAGAGAGAAGCTGACGTGGCAGAGAGAGAGTGCAGGGCGCCCGGGGGTAACCCGGGCGCTGTTAAATATGCTCTAAGTTACTCGAACCACACACCAACTAAAGTAGCCCTTATCACGAGGAACCCTCGAACATATGAATACTCAACACCATAAAAGATTTCTAACTTGCATGTAAATGAGGAACACCATGAGATGGCAGTAGAAAATATTAGCTTTCATCATGTAACTCCTATCAATAATTTGGGTTTCGGCTTCACAATTCAAGCTAGCATGGCACCTACAGTTGAAGGATAAGGAAAATGTTTAGCGGCCGCGGTGCGTCCGGGACGCCGTCTGACGTGGACAATCCAGTCAGCAAAAACCAAAGATTAATTAAATCACATATTATTTATTTATTTTGTGTCACATCACACGCACGCGGAACTATGTGACCTTTGGTTTCCAACATACATATATTCTCAAAACCTTCCATTATCCCCCAAACCTTTCATTCTCCATCATTTTCTCCTGATGGAAGACGAGATCAGTAAGAGTGATGTCAAGGAGATGACGCAGGAGTGAGTCTTAAGGAGGTTGGGACGCCGACATCGTTGGTTAGGACGTCACGATGTAGTTAGTCGGCGAGGAAGAGGAGGAAATGGTCGGCGTTGGAGTCTTTCTTGAGGCGAGGAGGATGAGGAATGTGGTTTTTTGTAGCTGATTTCAGTTTTTTGTATGATGTTTTTGGGGGAAAGTTTGGTTTTCGCGGCTGATTTGAAGTTTTGGGGTTTTGTTATGTGATGGATTGGTCTTGGGTTTTTCGGAAACGTGGTTTTTGTAGCTGATTTGTGTTTTTTTGTGTTGAGTTTTTGTGGATGAGAAGGAATGTGGTTTTTTGTAACTGATTTGAGTTTTTTGTGTGGTGGTTTTTGTGGAAAGTTTGGTTTTCCTTGTTGATTTGAAATTTTTGGTTTTGTTCTATGATTGATTGATCTTGATTTTTTTTGGAAGTGTAGTTCTTTGTAACTGATTTGAGTTTTTGAGGAAGAGTTTTTTTTCTTTGTGGTTGATTTAAAGATTTTGGTTTTGTTATGTGATGGATCGATCTTGGGTTTTTGATGTTATTTTGAAAAGTTTGTTTCTTTGTGGTGTTATTGTTTAAAGTTGGTTTGTCTTTGATATTAATTTTTAGGGGTTTCTGATTTATTTTCACGGTATTAGATTTGATTTCGTGTTCTTGAAAAAGACAAACATAAAAAAACAACTTAAAAGGGAAAAACATGAACATAAAAAGGAAAAAAACAACTAACTTATTAAAAAGGAACAAACATAACTTAAAAATGAACAAACATAACTTAAAAAGAATGAAACAATACTTAAAAAGGAATAAACATAACTTAAAAAAGAACAACAAAAAATTAAAAAAGATGAAGCAATACTTAAAAAGGAAAAACAGAAACTTAAAATGGATGAAACAATACCTAAAAAGGAACAACATAACTTAAAAAGGACGAAACAAAAATTAAAAAGGAAATATACAATTAAAAAGGAAAAACAACAACTTAAAAAGGAACAAACATAACTTAAAAAGGAACAACAAAAAATTAAAAATTAAAAACAGAAAATTAAAAAGGAAAAACATCAACTTAAAAAGGAACAATAGAAAATTAAAAAGGATAAAACAATACTTAAAAAGGAAAAACAAGAACTTAAAAAGGATGAAGTGGTACCTAAAAAAGAACAATATATATCTTAAAAGGACGAAACAAAAATTAAAAAGGAAACTTCACACTTAAAAAGGTACACTTACTTAAAAAGGAACAGACTACACTTAAAAAAGTACAACTCACTGTTAAAAATGAGAACCTCAAACATAAAAAGGAATAAACCTCACTTAAAAAGGTACAGACTACACTTAAAAAGGTACAACTCACAGTTAAAAAGGAGAACCTCAAACATAAAAAGGAACAAACAATTCTTAAAAAGGAACATACATCACTTAAAAAGGTACAACTCACAGTTAAAAAGGAGAACCTCAAACATAAAAAGGAACAAACAATTCTTAAAAAGGAACATACATCACTTAAAAATGTACAACTCACAGTTAAAAAGGACAACCGCAAACTTAAAAATGAACAAAATACACTAAAAAGGAAAACTTCACACTTAAAAATGAACAGACTACACTTAAAAAGATACAACTCACAGTTAAAAAGGAGAACCTCAAACATAAAAAGGAACAAGCAATTCTTAAAAAGAAACATACATCACTTAAAAAGGTACAACTCACAGTTAAAAAAGAGAACCACGAACTTAAAAAGGATAGACGTAGATGTTAAAAATGAACATGTTTTGCCTTTTTAAGTTGTTGTTTGGGGAAACCAAAAGTTGCGTTGGGAAAAGTAAAAGTTGCATGGGGAAACCAAACGTTGCAGTGAGAAAGTAAAAGTTGCGTGGGGAAACCAAACGTTGCAGTGAGAAAATAATATTGCATTGGCAAACTAAATGTTGCATGTGACACAAACATGTTATTAAATGAATTTCTCTGCTGACTGGATTGCTGACTCAACTGACCACGTCAGCCGCGCCCGGGACGCGCGCGGCCGTTTATAAGGACCCAAAGGATAATCCCAAGCATCAGTAGAACGAAGTCATATCAGAATTGTAATGAGATACATATATTTTTAAAGATATGTGCATCACAAACAACTGTGTCAATGTTATATTCTAACCCTTGCTTATGGGTTAATTGTATTTTAGGTGGTGTTTAGTGGAGTTTGAGATGGACGGATGAGATTGGTTTGGATGGAGAGGTGTTGAGGTGAGGTGTATATAAATTAACCCATCTCCTTCTTTCTTTTTTCTTCCCTCACTCTCTCATTTTCGTCTCTCCCTCAGCCCTCTGATCTCGGATCCTGGCGTTCTCGGTGAAGAGGAAGGTGGTGATTAGTGAAGTAGAGGCGGGTGTTCGTGATCGTTGGTTTAGCGGAGAGTTCGTCGGAGTTTAGCATTCTCGAGGAAGCTCTCGTCATTGGATCTTCAAAGGTTTCTTCAAGCCTTAAAGGTATGTCAAGCTTGCTTTTATGCTCACCTAAGTTGTGTGGGTGTTGGAGCGGTCGACGGTAGGCCTAATGGCTCGTCGGACCACAATTCAACAATTTTCTGTTGTGTTCGGTCGACCAGTTGGTGTAACG
The DNA here is from genome assembly GCA_963682175.1 of Triglochin maritima. NCBI lineage: Eukaryota > Viridiplantae > Streptophyta > Magnoliopsida > Alismatales > Juncaginaceae > Triglochin > Triglochin maritima. The sequence goes on along the minus strand of OY821782.1, from coordinate 5,895,345 downwards.
GTCGACCGTTGTTGGGTGATTTTGGGGAGTCTGCCTTGCATCTGTCGAACGATGCTTCATGTGGTCGACCGGTTGTGTATGTTAGGCAAGCTCTGGGTATTTTCGATCGATCAGGACTCTTTTGCCGTTCGACCGAAACACTGTTTTAAGTCGGTTAAGGGTGTAGACCAGAAAACGGTCGACCGCCCTGAGACCTCGTTCGACCAACGACTTAAAATAACTTAAAGTTGGTTCAACCTAATTGTTTTTCGGTCGACCGATGTGTTTTGATTCGAAGTCGGAATTTACTGCCTTTTACCGGTCAACCGTTATTTACGTTTTTGTTCGATCGTTCGTGTTTTTGGTGCGTGAGGTGGATTTTACTAGTGTTTTTTGTCGAACGGGTCCCCTTTGCCGTTTGATCGGTTGACGGGTTTTTCGGTTGGGTCAGTCTTCTGGAAGGGAATTCGGTCGACCGGTGTGGTGTTTTGTTCGACCGTTTTTGCACAATTGGTGTTTTTCATGGTTGTTGTTGATCGGCTAGAAGACAACAGGTTCACCGGCTCTTTTGGGGCAACAAACGGACAGACCGACCTAATAGCGATCAGTGGTGTCTCTACAGAGCGGATTGTGTTTGTTAAAACCGTGGCTCCGGTAACATTTAGGCAAAGTCGTGGCTCCGGCAATTGATGCAAAACCGTTGCTCCGGTAACATTGAGGCAAAACTGTGGCTCCGGTAAATGAGGCAATGTGTGTGGTGTTTTACGGTTGTTGGACTTTGCCGTTTGCAGTTTTGTAGGGTTGTTCATTCATGTGTTAAGGTTTGGCATACAAGGTTTTTTTATGGAAACTCAGGCATAGTTCATGTTTGTATTTCAGGCTGGGATCAGCATTAGGAGGGTGGTGACCGCGGATGAGAGCACTCGGGACTAGATACTATTTTCCCTTCTTTTGAGGTGGTCGTGATTTCACGTGTATATTTTCTTTTGAGAGCTTTTGCTGTAATCACATTTTCTGTAAAACTTTGTGACATGTATATATTATATGTTGATGCACTTGTGTTCTTGTTGATTGTATGTTTTAAATGTCCTCAAGTTGATTGTATGTTTTAAATTTTAAATTTTCCGCTGTTTTGAGGACGTTACAGTCAGTGTGTATATTAATAAGTGTTGAACTTTTTTTATTTTATTTTTCTACTACCCATCCTAATTTAAATCTAAAACATGCATGCGAAATAGACTACTAAGATTTGATCATTAGATTTGACTATCTCAGATTTTTTTTTTAAACTCCTAATAAGCTAGCATGAGTCAGTAAATGTTGGACCTTTGAAGACATTTCTTCGCAGGAGGTTTAGTTCAAATGGATTTGATCATTAGATTTGACCATCTCATAACAAAAAAACCCTCCCAATAAGCTAACCTCAGTCAGTAAATGTTGGACCTTTGAAGGCATTTCTTCTCCAGAGGTTTAGTTCAAATGGCTTAATGTTATGGGAGTAAAGAGAAGTCAAAATTTAATGTGGGTAAAGAGAAGTCAAAATAATAATAGCATAATAGAGGCTAGATTAAATGTAATAAAAACCTTTATCTTTAAGTAGAGCAGATTATTCATAATCTCTATGCATGGCAGACATAATCATGATAAGTCAGACTGCATAAGCATAAGCATAAGACCTACTACTTTAGTACTATTGAAGTCTAGAAGCTGAGTCTCATGTGGGTGGAAGGGAATATGGATTATGGAACCCAATTCTTATGATCTTAAAAAGAACTTGCTTCCTCTTAAAGCTCAAAATCGTTTCATTTTAGTGCTTATATAGAGTACTTTAGGATAGAAAAAAAGGTAAATATAATGGGCTCACCTACAATTGTTGTCTTTAAAAGCCGAACATTATTTTAATAAACCAAAATAGCTTCCATGATTTATGATTTAACTTAACAAGATTCAAAAACATAATAAATCCTCAAAATCTAAAATAAAACTTTAATTATCATATTAATTAGTTATTAACTGATCTTATCAATCAGCATGTAAGCGTATTTACTCAGTGACTTTTGAGGTGTTTTCTACATGAGTGAATCCAAAACAAAAAGAAGCAATTTAACACCATCTGCCAAAACAAAACAATAAAATCCTACCACTAAAAACATACAAGTTCTCTAATTCAAACTGCGTGTGCATTGGAATAATGGGGTCGCAATTAGTCCTATTTCCAGGTATATATTTTTGATGACCGATGAGATAAATTCGGACCAAACTTAGTGTAATACACTAACATCTATTTGCACTTCAAATTCTAACCTCACGTCATCTTGTTGTATTTTGCTTAGAAGTATTGATATGATCATATCATATCAACAAAGCGAAGGCAAGAACATAAAAATGAAATCCGAAAATGAGAGGTACAAAGAAGAGATAAAATTATAACATAGCAACGTCTATGTACAAATTATTCAAGCACAATTTAAACACACATCAAAAGCAATGAAGCCCAAACTTAAAAAAAGAAGAAGGTGTAATTAACCTTGATGTCTAGTTTATAATGTTCTATTTCTTTTCCTCATCACAAGCTCAGTGTCAAGCCCAAAGCCATCAACCTCTCTAACCCTAACAACCTCCGAAACCCTAAATAATCCCACAAGAGCCCCTACGTTGAGTAGATCATTGGCCGAGTACTTATCACCTTTCCTCGTCAATGCAACATGCAATACACAAACCCCTCCAACCCTAAGCGTCCTCTCAACCTCACCAACGAATCTCTCTGGGTAAAGTGCATGGTCGAACACGTTGCTGAACTCCAAATCGAAGCTCTCTTCGTCGAAAGGTTGCTTGTGGAAATCCCCTGCGATCACTAGAGGCCGATAGGGCACTAGGTCAATACCGATCGAGTCTGATACGCCAACTAGACGTAAGGCTTGGACCTGAAACGTAGAGACATGGTGACATCAGTTGGTTTTGAGTTGGAAATTTAATTTTTTTTTAAAAACTCAGAGGCATCCATGATCAATTAGTTTTGAGTTGAAATAAAATAGTGAAAAAAAACCTACCTCTTGGCCCACACGTGCCCCGATGCAGAGGGCACGTGAGGAGTTAGAGAGGAGGTCCTCCGCTTTGAGTTGAGAAAAGAAAGAAGAGAAAACTCGAACCTTACGGTCCCAATCGTGGGTGACCCACACCTGTCAAAGACGAGAATTTAACGTTTTATTGAGTTGTTTATACAAATATTGGTCGTACGTTTTGTATCCCCGGCGCATACGAATGCCAGGAACGGCCGTGACGGTGGTGGTAGTGGTGGTGAGGTTGGATTTGAGGAGGAATAAGAGGACGAAGACAAAGGAGAGGAGGAAGATGGGCTTGAGGAGGTTGAGGTGGGAGAATTTAGACATGGGTAGGTTTGGTTGTGATTTTGTTGGTGTTGGTTATTAATTGGTTGGGGTTTGCTTGATTTGTTTCTCCGGGAATTGTGGTGCATGCAACGATTAGGATTGGTGTGGGGGAGAGAATTATGGCTTCTGGGGTACGTGTTCCTTTTTTTTTCTCTCCTGATTTTTGCATGTTTTTTTAGTAGAGTTTTGGCATTTTAATTATAATTTTGTCCATGCAATATTAAAGGGATATTATCTTCTTGGATTATAAGTGCACCTAATTTACTTAAATTCATTAATCTTAAAACGTGACATCTTAAAGCTCATAAATTTGGATCTATTGTTCAAGGTGACAACCCATAAATTTGCCCATTGTTAATGTGTACTAAGCTTGTTATGGACTTACATAGTTGCAGTTGGTATTTTGCAGAGGCCGGCCAAAATATGGCCGATTAAGCCCATGAGATTTCCTTGCATTGGCTAAGAAAATGTCAGCGTATGAGTTTTATATAGAATGAAAAAAAAAGTCTTTCAGCATTTTATAAGTTGCAGTTAGGATCTCACGTTTATACATGTACTTGCTCAGTAATTTTTTTTTTTAAGAATTCAATTTTTTTTATTACTAAAAGTATATTATGGACATCAAACACAAAAATCAAGGTTTTAAGAACTGGACCGGACCAGACGGTTCGACCCGGTTGGACCGAGAACCGATGGTCCAGCTAAACCGATGGGCGGTTCGAAGTTCTAGTTAATATTTACAGAAATCGATTCAAATATGTCTGACCGTTAATATTTATTGGGTATGGTCAAACTTCGGGTCTAAAATGCTGACGTCATCAACAGTCCGACCATGGTTGGACCGTGGTTCGACCACGTTGAACCAAAATCAAACTTTATCGGTTCGATGACCGGTTCAGTTCTGAAAACCTTGACAAAAATATAGTGCAGATGAATTTAATTTAGTTTAAGATCACTAACAAGTTACATGAGAATGATGCGTTTTTAGTATGTAATCCCATAACTCTTGCTTTCAATCGATTAGACCGTCTAGAATGTAGATAATTATTTGATGGAGTCGTCTTAAGAAAATTCATATTGCTAAAGTGAATTCAAATCTCATTCTAACATTTATATAATGTGCTTGATTAAATGGTAATATATGGTCTCCTCCTAAAATTAGTAGATCCATCACACCAAGCTAAGGGTTCATTTCAGTAAAATATATCTCTGTAAATCAAATTACGTTGCTATGAATTTGCTGCAAAGAAAGTAAAATAAGTAAGAAATTACTAATGGAGGCCCATTCTCTTGTTTAGCCCAACACGTAGAAGAAATGAAAAACCTTGGTGTTATTTAAATTTATTGTATCATGATATTAACTCGAATCCTACATTTAAATGCAATACACATATACCATCACTTATTCATAAAAAAATTGCTCTAACCAAACCCTGGACTGTAGGATGAACCGGTTGGAATTTCCATCTTGATTTCATTTATTTCAAGACTATAGCTCGACTAAATACCTTTGATCATAACATCACCTCGGTCTGTCATTCACCATTTTTATTTTTTTTTGACAAAAACATATACCATCCTATCTCAAATAATCCAATTAGTATTTCCCCCTAGGAAACAAATGATCGATTATCTCCATTATTGCCTCCACATATCTCACACTTCATCCTCCACGCTCTTCACAAATCGACCCTACAAATCGATGAAGATCAAAGAACATTAATGCACCATCATGGCAGGACCAACACACAAAAAATCAAAAGGCAAAGTCCCAAAATGAGTAAACCCTAATTGGTGAGTCGAGAAGAAATTTAAATGTATATATACCTTTATACGGGGGCGTTTCTCTGCGTTTATTTTTCGGACCTCGTATCGGATCCTTTTGGAGAACAATCTGCTTCGCCTCTTCTCTCTATATCTCATCACCCTCTCCTCTCTGGTTTCACTCTTGTTGTTGATCTCCATTTTCGGATCCCTTGAATTCTCAGGGACACTCCACAAACCACTACAACAACTACTAGGGCTAGCAGTGTTGTTCATTCCACACCCTCCAACTTCCACATAAACCTGCAATTAATTACACACTCACCTTATCAGCAAATGAATTTAGCAAATAAAGTGTCTTGAAATGTAAGTGCATAGATGGTAGACTGGCGGCGAGGGCAACCTCATTTGAGACATAAAAATGTATCTTAATGTAATAAAAAAATGTAAATTTAAGGCTTGAAATGCATTTATTGCATGTCAATTTGTTATCGATTAAGGTGAATTTGTCAAACAACTTACTTAGGAAAATAGTTTTTGTTATGAAAATAAATGCGATACATTAATTTACATAACAGTTAGTTTGCTGAAAGAAAATGCAACCCAATTCCAAATACAAGATAGGCAAAATGATGTTTATATACTTTTCCTCACCAAGATCTAGAACCTCGAACACACTTAAACATAAACAATATGTAACATAATCCCCATGTGAACATATATTTTTGATAAAAAGAATGTGAACATGTACGTATATCCTAAGAAAAAGAAATATGACAAAAAAACATATAGGAAAATGAATGTGTAAGCTAGATTTACTTACACACGGTTGGTTTAGTTGTGGGACAACTTGGTGCCCCTCACCTTCCACATAGAGTGGCCCTTTACCGGACCAAGCACTCACAATCTTCTCATAATCCAACTTCAAACATAGATTAGATGTACAACTTTCTATAAAACCACCACAAGCACTAGTTATGCTCTCACCTTCCCCTTCCTCCTTGCAAAAAACCCACCTCTCCCTCCCCTTAAGTGCCACCCTAGCCAAGCTTGCCTCATCGTCTCCAACATCGCGTCCGTGGCTCACTGAGTCGGATGGTGACTCAGGCGACTCAACAGTTGTGGATCCAAAGATCGAGTTTATGGTGGTTTCTACGTTGTAATTGGGCTCAAAAAGACTAATAGGACTTTGCTCTTCGTCGTCCAATTGAGGAGCTAGAAGTTGTTGTTGTTGTTGATTTGATAGAACTGGTACTGGTGGCACGGTTGTTGCGAGTTGTTGACGAAGACTAACAAATCTCTGCTTTCGAATCCTCGATCTTCTTCTCCTCCCCCTTCCCTGTGATCTCATGATCAAAGATATAGCAAGTGGAACACTAAAGATGCGAGTCCCATTGAATAGCAAAATAGTAGAATAAATAATAAGAGCAAACTGAGGGGAGGCTTATCGTGTGACTTTGCTTCTCCACGTACCCCGTGTAGGATAGTGTGAATTTCCAAAGGGGTACGTGGAGGTGTGTGGTTCGGTGGAGTTTTCCCTTGTGTTGCTCCGCGAGTTGTTATACCGAAGTTCCAAGGAAGAAGGGGAGATGACGGTGAAGTGTTTGGATTACTAGTGTGTTTTTTGCCACGTGGGGGTAATGCTATTGGTTAAGAATTGTGTTGGATTGCATTGTTATCCGTGATGGTGGGGCCCGGAAGTTTAGTAAATGGATGGTAATAATTGTTGTTTGGTAACACCAGATTTAATCCCAAACCACCCCAATCAACTTTCTTATTTCCACTCCATTTCCCCGATCCCCAATTTTCATTACAATATTCCCTAAAAGTGTTTTTCTCAATTTTCGTTTTATAATTTATTTTTTATAGCTAGTACAAATTCCTGTTATTTGTCAATGATAAAAGTAATATATAGATGACTTACTTAGATGCTTGTATTCACATGATTATTTTGATTTATTTTTATGGATATTACTTTCTAGAATTTTGTTTTCTTTATTTTTACTTGATTTATTTTCGTATGAATATTACTTATTTACTTTGATTTACTTATTTGTAAAAATACCAAGTAGATATGTCTAATTAATGTGACACCTACGAGACCGATGGAAGTTCTTCTTTAGAAGTAGAAGAGAATTTGTTAATCCAAAACAATAACTTCAACTTTTAGCATACCAAACATGAGTAGTGAGTTTTCACAAGGGGTATCAATACTTAATATTTCAAAACTCAAAGTTCAAACAAATAAACATGAGGTTTGAGGTTTTGGTGTGGGTTAGGAACGATGATCATCTAATCACAATCTAGATGCTCTAATAAATGCGGAATTAAAAGGTAGGGTTAGAACAAGCAAACCAAAAATGTGACTCCGACGATTTTTATAAAAGTTTGATCACAACCACCGTGATCCAGTCATCTCCTCCAGTTTTGATTGATCCTCCAATCCCTACTCGAGTATCCATTATTCTCTTCGTTCCGGGTTGAAGATAAACCATCTACACCACAAACCTTGCGAACACTTGGTTGTGCTCGATTTCACATCTCACAACCCGAAATGGAGCTTCCTCGAAACTTTACAATACTTGGTGATTCTTGGATGTTAAAGTTGAAATAACTAACAAACACTCTAGACTTGAGCACACTTGGATATGATGAGAATCGACACACAAGTGGTGAAATTAGGCTTTGAGTGTAAGAGAATGGGAGCTTGAAGAGTTTAATGTTTAGACACAAATGATAAGAGTATAGAGATGTGTCTTGCTGTCTAAAACTCATGTATGAACTCCTATTTATAAGACTTCGGGCTCTATTGGTCGTTTGAAAGAGTTGGTGAGATATAGACCAAACAAAGAGATAATGTGACTTAAATTCGGGTAGAAATCTGCATAGATTCAGTCGACCGTTTGAAGAACGGTTGTCCGAAATAAAGAGTTGACTTAGTCAAAGGTTCAGATTTATCAATCACCAACTTCTGGTAACTTATGTCGAATTTCCTCTGATTTAATTTTGGTTGACAGATTCAAAATAATAGTAAGGATTTAATCGACACTTGTTACACAATTTCGATCGTCCATGACCAATTCGATCGTCTGGATAAATAGTTTGTCTTTTAGTGCCCACAACTGGAAATAAAATGTTCGTTGTGAGTCTAACAACTATATTGACAAGTGGAAAGTGTGGTTACACGTTAGATGCCAAAAAAATAAACAGTTGATCGATAGGAGATCGGTTCTCGGAAAATGAACAAGGCAAATGAGCTCTAAGACAAAATACAAGTGACTGTTGGAGTCAAATTGAAAACCAGTCCAAGCGAATTCAGTCGACCAAATTACAATCGGTCCTCATCTTGGACAATTCTAATGAGGATTTCTAACGGCTACTGATATTATTTAATTCTAGTGCTTAGGTTTACATTTAATCTTATTGACTTGATAAATGGAAAATTACAAGTCTTTGTTTAAAACGTTGTTAAAATCTTTAGTCTCTATCTCAATGCTGCTTCTCTCGATAATTTTGATCAACCTATTAAGCTGAATTGCACATATACAAGTATATATGCAATGCATGTAATCTTGTTTGTCCACTTTGATTGACTCGGTTGATTGATCAAGATTAGTTTGATTAATCATCAAAATTAACATAAATTCAGACCTAAAAGTCAACAGTATGAAACTCATGTGAAGTTTTGAACCTCAAAACTCAACTTATCCAAACAGTCCCAAGAAAAAGAAGTCACAATTTCATTGCATTCCCACCTCGACTTATTCTGACCTTGATTCGATTCCAAAGTGATTGCATTCCAGCGTACCAAACGCAACATTTATGTAATTTCAGGATTGCAACATATAGCAAGTTGTAAATAGCAAAAAAGGAGGTGTATCCAACTATAATTTTAGTTTGCTGCTCGTTAGTTCATTCTTGGATCACGAGGATTCTTTTTTTTTCTTTTGGGATTTCTTATGGTGATATTTGTTTCACAAGTTGGCTATCGGTGAGCCCTCCTGGTTAAATTTTCGGGTCTAATAGTAATAATCAAAATTGCAGTATCATTACTTAAGCTATGTACGTGTAAAACTAATTTTACTCGACTTGTTAATGGGTTCCTTGTTCACTCGAGTTTGACTTGTTTGATTTTTTTGGGAATTGTTCAATATCACCCGGGTTTTACTAAAATTGTTCGTCTCAATTATATTTTTGTCATTCATAACGCATTGTGTCTCGTAAAAAATAAAATAAAAAATCGGGGCGTTTGGCGAGTACGCCTCCTCCATGGAGGGGGCATTTGGTAACCCCCCCCCCCCCCCCCCCCCCCCCCCCCCCCCCCCCCCAATTGATGGGGGCGTCCTATTTAGACGCTCCATTTTTTTAAAATCTTGAATTTATACGGTGTGTTATTTCAAATTATTTAAGGTTTTGTTGCATGATTTTGATGGTAACGGGTGGAAAAAAACATGAACGTAAATAAACAGGTAAACAGATCAATATCTGGAGTACAATAATAGGGTGTCGAAACAAAAAAACGTCCGCAAAGCGCGCTCCATTTGCTCGCTCGTTTTGGGGGGGGGGACTAACGTCTCTCACATTCCTACTCTGATTTTATTTTTTATGGTTATTTTTGTTGGTTTTTTTGCCGTAATCTATATTAATTTTGATGATTAATTAAGTTAAACTTAATCAATCAAAGTGAACAAACACGATTACATGCATTGCATACATATTTGTATACTTGCAATCATCTTAATAAGTTGATCAAGATAATTAACAAAAGGAGTATTGGGACAAAGACATCAAGACTCAAGACTTGTAATCAAAACTTTGGACCAAGACATGTAATTTTGTATTTATTGAGTCCATAAGGTTTAATGTAAACTTGAGCACTAGGATTCTGTCCCGTCAAGATTCGGTAAACTGAACCCCAGACGGTCAACCGAAACCTTCTAGTTCGGTCCACCGAACACCTATCGGTAACCCAAATTCTTCTCACAAGTAAAACTTAGGTGTTATCTGGAGTTGTCCCGACAGAAGACCGAACCACCTTCGGTCGATCGAATAGCCCTGGACCGGTTTTGGACCTTGCTCCAATGGTCGTCGATTTTGTGGTTTGCATTGTCTCTTCTTTTAATCCTTCGATTAGTATTTTTAATTCCACAATTATCTAGTGATCAGAGGGTCTTAGATCCTAACATTTTTTTGTTGTAGTATGAAAAGAGGAGAGCCTATTGGGAGCAGAAATAAGTAAAAAGAAGAGAAGTGTAAAACGGTAATTGGCACGAGCGATTAAAGTAATTTACGAGTGACGTTTAACAGCCCTGTTTTTTGTCTACTCTATTCTCCTACTCACATTTTAAATCTCAACCTCCCAAACATTAGAATGAGACTGCTGAGATTGAATCTTTGGTTTTGACTATCTCAAGACAAGAGATCTTCTAAGTAAGCTAACCCTATATGGTAGCAATAGAAAACTCAAAATAGTAATACCAATAGATAAAATTGGGAACTACTATTTGTCACCCCAAAATTACTTAAATCGTCTGTTGAATTCCTATTTTGTCATATACAATTCTTTTATATCAATTTCATCATGTCTCTTAATCTAAGGCTTCCTCACTTTACCAATTTACCAGTACCAACACCACGAAAATGTCTGGCGAAGCGTCTGAAGCCTCCACCATGGTGGGGTCGTTTGGCTAGGATGCCCCCTCTGAACGCCTACCTCATAACAAAACAAAATGGCGGCTTACACAGACGCCTGCCCCATAGTCAAATTTTTATTTTTTATTTTTTATGTTGTCTTATTTTAAATTATTTCAGTTTACGTTGCAAGATTTCGGTGGTGATGGAGTAGATTACAGTGAGTTTTTTGTAAGTACACAAGTATTTTCAACAATCGATGACGAGAATAAATGGGTAAAACAAGTTACCATCGGAGCCGAGGTTTTTTGGTAATATCATCCTATAAATCATAATCAGATAATCGGATGAATTGTTATATGTGATGCGATCGCTGAAATGAAATGTGTTCTCGAGAAATTGATATTGCAGTACGGAAGAACACGAAAAGAAAGGATTGCAGTTGTCATTTTTTGACAAAGGTGGTCAGACGGCGGGAGCTAGATGGATCGGTCGTAGATTCTAATTGTACTCATGGTCTGCACACCACAGACTTGCAGTTTATCCAGAGGGTCACCGACAGATCAACGGTCTTAATATTGTGGCCAATAAAATTATTCGTGATATGACTGAGGCACAAACGAAATCACATAACATCTTGTTGACGGTAAAGGAGAAATTCCCAGAGGATAATCTCAATTAGAGACACATTTATAACTTTGGAGAGTACATGAGGAGGACGAAATCTGAAGACAGGAATCCCGCTTAGCAGTTTCTGCACCAGGCAGTGTAGTATCGGTCATACTCCTTACATTGGATTCTGACGAATTAAGAAACTAATGTCGTCACTCATGCATTTTTGGCACATCCGACATTAGTTCAGTTGTTGCTCACGTACCCTTTCGTAATCTTCATGGATTCCACGTACAAAACGAACAAGTACAAGATGCATTTGTTCGAGATGGTTGGGGTGACACCAACAAACATAAACTTCCTTGTTGCCTATGCGATTATGAAGGATGAGACCGAGTCTAGTTACCGGTGGGTGTTGGAGAATTGCGAGATCTGTTATTGGATACTGTCAGCCCGACTGCAATAATAACGGACCGAGAGTTAGGGCTTATGCGACCATTGAGAGAGATTTTTCCTGAGTCTGCTAATTTATTTTTCACCTGACATATAAACAAAGACGCATACAACTACGAATACCACGCATTCGGCAAGAACAAGCAGTTTCCAGAGATTTTGAGGTGTGAAAAGTGGAGGAAAGTCATGTTTTCTACTTTAAAAACCGAGTACGATAGAGTTGTCCGTAATCTGAAAGATTCTTTTCATTCTTGGCAGCTATCATGGAGTATCTGGAAGACAGGTGGTTAGTGCATAAAGAAAAGCTTGTGTTGAATTGGACGAACAAAATCCTTCATTTCGGCAACACTATGAACTGTATGGTCGAAATCGCTCTTTCGGCTCTGAAAGAGTAGATCACTACATCGACTGCAGCACTGGACACTCTTTTCGACCGCGTCATGTTATTGAAATGCAACTAACGAATATTCGAAACTTTCTTGAAGAGTCGAGACGTCGAAATTTGACTAACTACAGAAATGTTTTGTATCAGCATATAAATGGTCGAATTTCGCATCACTGCTTGTCGTTATTGTGTGAGGAGTTGTAGAGAATGCAAGGCCTAAACAATCAAGTTGAATATCGTTGTGGGTGCATTTTTCTAACATCACATGAGATTCTTTGTGCATGTACCATGCACGGTTGTATTGAGTTAGGCGGAGGAATTTATTTAGAGCAGATTCATCCATTCTTGAAAACACTTGTCATTGGAGAAGGAGTCCAGATGCCAGAGTTTGTGGATCAGTCATCACAATACGTCGAGCATTTTCGGAATCTCGTTAATGAGATTTCGGGGAGCGACCCTGCAGTAATTCATAGTGCCTCTTGTATTTTATACGCGCAGTTACACCCCGATCAATCGAATTATCTAGAGCCCGTAGAAAATACTAAGGTACGAGGTCGACCAAGGGGAAAATCGACACTTCAGGACCCGAGTGCCTTTGAGTATGTTCAGCGAAGTCGTGGTCGATCTTCTAGTAGTCGGAGCCGGGGTCATGGTCGATCTTCTAGTTCGTATCGATTGTCCGTAAACATTAGTACAAGTTCTGTTATGACGATATGTTTGTTGTTATTTTTATTACTTCGTTGTTTTTTCCAGTAAACATGTTCTTCCAGTTATTATATATAAGTTTGCTATTTTTTCATCATGTAGTGTCCGGACGGATTGACATCGATAACTTCTCATATGTTGATAGACTGTCGGGAATCATCTTACCATTTATGGAGAGGTGGAATGATGTACGTGCTGATGACAACTGTGGATTTCGATGTGTTGCCGATGTTTTCCATGGTGGTCCGGACAATTGGTTTTACGCCCGTCGTGCGATTTCTAATGAGATAGGGGTGCATCCCATTTATGAGCACATTTATTATGACGATGTCCTACAAGCTCGTCAGCGAATTGATTGGGGCGGAGGACCTTGTGGTGAGGATCACTATATGGAGATTTGATGTGACTTGTTCCTGATTGTCAATTTTTACAAGTGTGCACTTATGTATTTCTCATTGGGAACGGATGGTTCGTTGTACTCGTGTATTACCATGCTACCTTGGGAGAGTCTATTTACCATGGCAAAGCCATGCAGAGAGTTGATCATTACTCATTTAGGGTGTTACAGACATTTCATTCGTTTAGAATTAGCTGAGGGATTCCCAGTAGCTCCTATAGTGATCTTGTGGTTTCAAATGCGAGATGAGAGTGTTGCTGGATGGGAGGTAGAGTATGAAAGTAGGAGGGTGTATTGGGACCGGTTACGTGGTATATTTTGATTGTAATTTGTAATGTATTAGTTAAATTATTGTATTTTTAATGTATAATCTGTTCGCGATTATATCATGTATTAGTACTTATATCGTGTTGTTTTTTTATCAGATTTTAAATTTAAATTACAATACATATACCAAACAGGGAGAAGATATATACTCGTTAGAAATAAATAATAAAAGTACAACAGATAAGCAAATATGGAGAAGATATGTTTGTTAGAAATAAATAATAAGAGTACAACAAATAAGCAAATTCCAATACATGTAGTAATAATTCAACATATAATAAAATAAATAATGTACAAGCCGACTACAACTCATCATCCAAATCATGGTCAGAAATGCCCAACTGACTGTTCCACTCATATACGAGGTCATCCCAATCTGCACATGCAGATCTCGTCTCCTCGTTCGGCATCAGGTCCCTGTGAGTCAAGGACGGTTGCATAACTTGTATCACCCTACTCATCCACTGTATATAACATAAAAATTAGTATACATTAACAATAAAAACAAAATATACATTACAAATTAAAAATAATTTAGAAAAACTTACCGTATCGCCACATGTCTTATCCAGTGGTCTCTCAGGTCTCGGGGCGGTACCGCGCACGAGAACTGGATGTGAGCACATACCGAACCAATCCAAATAATCTGCATGACAAGTGGAGGGGTCGCGGCTACGTGTGAGATCGCCAAGGTGAAGTCGGTCTTCTCTCGGAAATGTCCTCCAAATTGATTCTGCCATCAAAGCGTTGTACCTGACGTCATATGTCATCACAATCGCAGACCGGACTGCATGCTCTGGTGTTGGGATGTCAACCGAGATAACCTAAACGTACCCTAACTGACGCAAGACGTGATCAGACAAATAAGGCTCCATGATTTCCCAATAACGAATAACGTCCACCAATAAAGTCCTCGGCACAGCTGCAACAAGCTCAGGACCATAGGGCAACCACTCCACCTAAACTGGCTAAACGTTTACAAGTTAATAATAATAATAATAAAATTTAAATAAACATGAATGATATAGAGTTTTATACCTGCGATGCAGTCATCTGATCAAGTCATCTACGAATGGAATGGAGTCGCTCATTGCTCCTATACTCGGTCCGGACAGCCCACATACGCGAACGAGGATGACTCGACTCAATGATTTTCCGCTCCCGATGCGGGAGGAAAGGAGGAAAATACTCATATATCCAAGCCTGCAGCAGCGTAAGACAACCCGCAATACTAGAACAATCAGCACAACTCGCTATACCCAACTGGCGATACAAGTATGCCAATGTCGCCGACCCCCATGAGTACTGACAATTGTGAAAGGAATATGTTCTAAAAGTTTTACTTTTATATATCAATTATTATGAATTGAATGTGCAAACATTTTGTTCCTTGATTATGGTATTCGTCTTTTGGAAGTGTTAAGGAAGAGATGTTTGGTCATTAACCGTAGAACTCTAAAAGATAATGGTTTACATAAATCAAAAGTTATTCACAATCATGGTAATTAACATGGAACATTAATCACCGAGATAATATTGTCGTGTTGGTCATCGATTGTTGTAGCTCTACAAATAATTGACGACACAAGTATATAAAAGAGGAAAAAAAATTACTTTTATATATTGAATAGACCTAACAAGTAAAACATTATGGAATTGTGTTTCATGTCATTATTGTTTTACTGTGTCTTGGATCCTAAGATATGATACTTATATCTTTTCACTCAAGAAGTGCTTAATTTAATTATTGTCAAAAGCTATCAATGAGTATAGTGATAAATGCAATAGTTGGTTGAACATGACTTGTGCTAGAAAAGATAGCTAGTCAAACGATTATCGTTGCGCCTCTTAATTGAGTGATGATATCAGTAGGCCACTTGATAAAGCAAAATTATAATGTGCACAATGTAACTTGAGTTAAGTTACATAGTTATAATTAACTTAAAGATATCAAGAATGAATATAATACAAATGTGACACATTTCTACTTTGTATATATTCTTAATATCATGTGGCTGAAGGGAATGTGTTCTAAAAGTTTTACTTTTAAATGTCAATTATTATGAATTGAATGAGAAATCATTTTGTTCCTTGTTTATGTTATTCGTCTTTTAGAAGTGTTAAGGAAGATGCTCTTGATCCTTAACCGTAGAGCTCTAAAAGATATTGGTTTACATAAATCAAAAGATATTCGCAATCATGGTAATTGACATGGGACATTAATTACCGAGTTAAGATTGTCGTGTTTGTCATAGATCATTGTAGTTCTACAAGTGAGAAACAACACGGGTACACAAAAGAGGAAAATACTACTTTTGTATACTGAATAGACCTAATAAGTAAAACATTATAGAATTGTGTTTTCTGTGTCATTAATGTTTTACTGTGTCCTTGGTCCTTTGACATGAGACTTATATCGGATCACTTAAGAATTGCTTAATTAGACTAGTGTCTTAAGCTATCGATGAGTGTAGTGTAAAGGCATTAGTTGGTTAAGTATGACTTTTGTTGGAGAAGATAGTTAGTCAAAAGATTATCATTGCCCTCTCTTAATTGAGTGATGATATTAGTGGGCCCTTGATAAAGCAAAGTTATAATGTGCACAATGTGATTTGAGTTAAGTCACATATTTGTAACTAGCTTAAAAAGATCAAGAAATGAATATTAATACAAAGATGACACAATACTACATTGTGTGTATTCTTAATATCATGAGGCAAGGGACGGACACAAGTGGTGCACTCCATCACTAAATGGATCGAGTTTTGGTTCGGGTGGAATTAAGACATCTAATAATTGGGAGCTATAATGTGTAGCTAGATACCGCTTATAGCTTGTGATATTAAACTCTTAATATCACTGTCAACTTAGTTTATATCCTCTCATAGGTCACACCACAAAACTGGGAAACAAGAAATGAGGATTTTCTGTTCATAAGATGTGTCGGGTTTCATGTAGAAAATAAGACACATGAGTGAACAAGCAAAATCAAAATTATGTTGTGATTGATAACATAATTAGAATATAAATTAAATTCATATGTGATGTAAATATTATGGGGTGTAATGATTAATCATTACATTGGATAATATGTTATATAAGTTATGAACTTACTACTAATCCCGAAATGTCAAATTTTGTAGGGGTTAAACCGAAATTTGACAAGTCTGCAAGTACTGTGCAAAAACGGTCGACCGCTAGACTCTAAACGGTCGACCGAATGTTGCATCGTAAACAAAGATTTCGTCTGTTCGTTTTCGGTCGACCGAACATCGCGATGAAATAATTTTTGTTACGAACGGTCGACCGAATTGTTAACGGTCGACCGAAACTAGGTCTAAACGGTCGACCGAACCTCCAAACACGGTCGACCGTCCAGATGGTTTTATGCAGAATTAATTAGATCATGCATGGAATTGGTCCATAATTGATTTAATCCGTGGCTAAGATTATTTGTTAGCAAATAATGGATGGTTAGATGGAAGTTTGCATGAAATCATGGACAAGAGGTTGCACATGAATAGGTAATTTGGAGAGAACTTATAAATACAAGTTTATCTCATTACGTCAATAATTAATTCATTATCTTCTTATGCAAACTTCTCTCTCCATAATTCTCCACGAATTTCTCCTTAATTCTTGAGTTTAGTTTTAGTTTTCAGAGATCTCCTTCTCAAGGGAACTAAAGAGGGGTTAGTAATTAGATTCTAAACCCTATTGGAGATTGAGAGGCTAGCTCTTCTCTCTCCAATCTTGTTTAGAGTTTGGTGAATTCTCGGAGGCATCCAGTGCAGCGACAAGCATTCTCAACATCTCCGGATCTTCAAGAAGTTTTAGAGAACTTCTAGGTATGAATTTCGGAGTCCCATGTTTGCTTTAATAAAGTTTTAAAACTAGTTATTGAAACAAACCGATGCATGCATTAAACAAATCATAGAAAAATTGTAATTGATCCTTATTGTGCATAAAAATTTCGAAAATAAATATGTGCAATTAAACTAGAAATCCTACAGAGGCAAGGGATGAACACAAGTGGTGCACATACATCACTAAATGGATCGTGTTTTGGTCCAGGTGGAACAAAGACATCTATGCTAATTGGGTAACTATAATGTGTAGTTAGATACCGCTTATAGTTTGAGATATTAAGTGTTTAATATCAATGCCAATTTAGCTTAGATCCTCCTATAGGTCACACCACAAAAACTGGGAAACAAGAAGCTTGATTTTGAGTTCATATGATGTGTCGGGTTTCATGTGAAAAAGGGACATATGGAGTGAACGAATAAAATCAATATGTCATGAGAATTGACATAATTAGAATCATAATAAATTCATATGAGGTGTGTATATTATGGGGTGTAATACTTTAATATTACATAAGATAATATATTACATAAGATGTGAATTTGCTATAAACCCCAAAAGATCAAATTTTGTTGCAAATAAATCCAAAATTTGACAAAGGCAAAATCGGGGTCAAACACGGTGAACCGTTCATCGTTCGGTCGACCGAGGTATCTTCGGATCGGTTAACCAAATGGGGAACGGGTAATCACAATTGGTGGACCGAAATTGTCTGGAGTGCCTCGACAATCGGGTTCGGTTAATCGAGTGTGAACGGTCAACCGAGAAAGAGCATTTCGGTAGACCGAGGGAAACGCGGTCATCCGATGACTATGTCCCAGGAGAGATTCTGGTTGGTTAACGGTCGACCGAGTAAAAGACGTGGTTCGTCCGAATTTTTTCAGGGAATTTTTCTCAAACGGATTCGGTATACCGTCTAGCTAACGGTGCACCGAACACGTGTTATAACCGAATGGGTCGGTTGACCGAATAGTTCTCGGTCGACCGAACAGAGCGATTCTTCCTGAATTATTAAGAGATTAATTAAATCATGGGTGGATTAATTCCAGATTTAATTAAAACGTTTTTTAGGGTGCTTATGTGGAAATTTGAAAATAATTTTAGGAGAGAATAAACAAGGGATCATGGCTAAGAATAGCTCTTGATGGGGATGTTTCAGGAGCCTATAAAAGGAAACATACTCCTACTTGTTTATGTTAATGCAAAAATTCTTTCTCTCATTAATCTCTCCCTAATCACCACGAAAATCTCTTAGTAAATTTAGGTTTTAGAGATAAGAATCTCAGGAGCTTAAAGATGGGTTATTAGCTAGATTATACGCCTTATTAGAGATTGATTGGTTAGCTCATTTCTCTCTAATCCTGTTTAGAGTTTGGTGAACACCTTGGAGGCGAATCGGTAGGGCTGTAAATGGGTAATATTTTACCCGCAACCCGCCCCGCCCCGCCCCGCCTAATGCGGGTAGCGGACAAAAAAATGTTACCCACCAACCCGCTAACCCGCCACCCGCATAACCCGCTTAATAAGCGGGGCGGGTTGCAGTTGTCTTGCAACCCGCCCCGCATAACCCGCAACCCGCCTAATCAAATATATTATTAATTTTTTATATACCAAAATCATTTTAATGTTTCCATTTTACTCATAATCATTAACCCACCTTACCAAATCATTATTCAACACTAACCAAATGTCTAGTTTTTCACTCAACACACATTCAATTTCCCAAAAAATACAATGAGTAATTAAAATTTTTCAAATTTTCATGTTCTTTTATTTTTCTTAGAAAAAATCAAAAAAAATCAAAAAACCCGCCCCGCCTCACCTAGTCCAACCTTATGCGGGGCGGGTAGCGGTGGACCAAAAACCCGCCCCGCCCCGCTTACACCCCTACGAATCGGCGGACGATTCAACGGGCAACGCGACTCCGGATCTTCGAAAGGTTTTAGAGAACCTTTGGGTATGATTCTCTCTTTGTGATTTATTTTAATATATGTAGGATTGCATGATATTAGAATAAACACAAAGTAATGTACATAAAATCGTTGAAAGTATGAAATCGATTTTGTATGTTATATTGAATTTTTTAAAATATATACATACATGGGGACACGAAATCCTACAAATTGGTATCTAGGTCTCTAGCCTCCAATAAGTCGTGTGGTCTGAGTCTGCAACCGCTCTTATCGACAAACAAGATGCATCCGAGCAGTAAGAACAAGTACGCACTCAACTGCGTATCCTCAGTCCGTGGTGGTCGTCCCTGTCTGCAAAAGTCGTCAACAACATCGATGCTAACATCACCGTAACTCCAAAATGGGTTATCCCTCCCAAGACCATCGACGCTCACCCCGAGCAACTCTTATACATAATTCTTCGGCTCAGGCGTCGATGCCTGAGCACTGACCAAAGGACCATCAACAGGAATGTAAAGAATCTGGAAGACGTCATGCAACATGATCGTCATCTCTCCGAAAGGCAAGTGGAAAGAGTTGGTGTCTGGCTGCCACCGCTCCACAAACGCAGAAATCAACGGCATGTCAAGGCAATGGAACATGTTGTAAGACAAGTGACCCAATCCGCTATCAGTAATGACCTCTGTGATATCATCGCTCAAAACTGAGCGTCAACCCTGCAATGTAGTACATGCTCTGTGTCGATTATGACACTTTAGAACATTCCGATCCTCGCACTCCCAAATGCGTCTGACAATGTGACCTCCAAAACTCGGAATGACGTTGTCATCTAAAGGACCACCGGGCATCACACCAGTCACCATCCAAGAATTGTCATCAACCATCTTCTTCTTCTTATGAGCTCGGGCATTTGCAGTGCACGAACTCGAATCACCGGTTACAAACCTCCTCTACCCGTCCGAATGACCCACTCAGAAGAAGAAGAAATATTATGTCGCCCCCGTCCTCTACCATACTGCTGCCTTGCCTCCTTCTGCCGCTCAAACTCCAACCCATATCAACCTCTATCGCCACTCTCGTCGTCAATCTCCACCTCATCCGAATCCTCCTCGTCGTCGAAAGAATCATCACGTGTCTGGCGACGACGTAAACTATCTCTCTCCCTCCTAACCGAAGCAGATATACCCCGTCTACGTAGATGACAAGGTTTTGAATCATCTTCGTAAGCATGTACAACACGTAAATGTATGAATTTTCCTCTTCCTCCACGGTAATCCGATAACTATTAATTAAATTTTAGAAATAAAATATTGTTAAATGGATTTAAGCATCTAAATTAACAAATTTATTAATTATTTTTAACTAATTATCAATTAATACTAATTATTACTTATAAAAAAAATTATGGGAGGGGCATCTCCCGCAACGCCGTGGTGGTATGGGGGGAGGGGGCTCTTGCAGACGTTCACCCCAATTTTTATTATTAAAGAAAACAATTTTAAATAAATGTGACATTTTACCATATTCGAGTACACTGGGGTGTCCGCTGACTCCTTTCCCGACCTCCGAGACATTCTTCTTGAAGATTATGAGAGGAATATGAAGAGAGAGTGATGGTATGAGAGTGAAATGAAGAGATATACATGTAGAATTGAGATAAGGACAAAACGGTAATTCACACGGACAATTTAAGTACTCTTGGGACGACGAGCAATTCAGATAAAATTTGGGTAAAACCTCAAAATTCTTAAGCGACAAGCCTAGCCATGGAAATTTATTTGATCCAAACTAAAGGTAAAGCCCAAACAATGTAATTATATACGAGTCAAGTTCAAGATCATCATAACTCACTCGAGTTAAATTATTTTACACCCTAGATTTGAGTGTGTCACGCAATAGGGCGAGTACGTATCCCTATCTTGAAATCTGTGATGTGACGTTCCAAAACAATTGCTTCATCTAAAAAATTGATTTGACATGTTACGCGATTGCGTTTGCAAATCTTAGAGCATATTTAACAGCGCCCGGGCTACCCCCGGGCGCCCTGCACTCTCTCTCTGCCACGTCAGCTTCTCTCTCTGCCACGTCAGCTCACCCAACCCACCCAAAAAATCCCCTTATCCATGCCCAAGCTACCCCCACCCACCCTACACTCTCTTTAATCTACATCATTTCTTAATTAAACAAATTTAATTCTCACACAACATTTAACAAAATACATTATATATAAATCTAATTCTAATTACATTATAATTTTAATTCGCGATATACTTATTATTACTATTAATTAATTAACAATATTAATCACTATTAAACACAAAATTTTGAATATTTGAAATTTGAATATTTGAATATTTGAATTTCGAAACGCGCGTGACTGCACAGTATACGCGTGATTGCACAGTATACGCGTGAATCAAAAGTAGTCCGCGTGAATCTACAGTATACGCGTGAAACAAAATAGTCCGCGTGAATGTACAATATACGCGTGAAAGAAAAGTAATCCGCGTGATTGCACAGTGTCTAATTTTTTCTCTATATATACCCTACACAAAAATCAACTTACACCCCATATCTCTTCCACAAAACTCAAAACTCAACTTACATCTCATATTTCTCCCACAATGTCTTCTCCGGAGTACAATCGTTCCCCCCCTCCTCCACAATCAAATCCGCATCCACGCTATCCACAACCATATCCCTCACGTCCATTTTACCAACAACCATTCCAACAACCCGACTTCTCCCAGTACGCACCACCATTCCCACCACCTGGCCAAAACTCACCATTCCCACAATTCTCCCACTACGCATCCGCAGATCAAAACTTATCATTCCCACAATACTCTCAATATGCACCACCATTCCCTTATAATCAACCGCAGTTCCAGATGTTTGGTCGACCCTTGTCTCAAAATAGCCGCCAGAGTATGGCGGACACTGAAGATGAGGGTAACGACGACGATGAGTCCGCACCACGACACACCCCCACACCACCATCCCCACCTCCACAGCGTCGTCACCGCAAGCAAGTCCAAACTGCCAAAGCCAATCCGAAGTTGTGGACCACAGCTGAGGACGAGAGACTTGTCTCTGCATATATGGAAGTCAGTTGCGATGCGGTGACAGGGACAAACCAGAAGTTTACTTCATTGTGGACTAGGGTGAAACGTGTGTACGACATCTCCGTGGAAGGCACAGGCCTACCCGAAAGGAACGCAGAGTCCTTAAAAGGACGGTGGAGGAGAATTATACCTGCTGTGAACAAGTGGGTCGGGTGCTTCGATCAGGCATTCCGACGGAAAAGGAGCGGCCAGAATGACGACGATGTTGTCCGACAAGCGTACGTGATCTACGAGCGAAATCATGGGCCTAGTAAATTTCTTTATTTTGATGCTTGGGTTATGTTGCGTAGGTACCCAAAATGGAAGAGTGTGATCTCCGGAGCTAATGCCGTGCGTGTTGACTGGGAGTCCCCGGAGTTGCACGATGAAAATAGTCCCCAGTCAGGAAGCCTTGGGAAAAGAAAGAGCACGGACGACTCGAGGACACAATCACCCTCGGATGCAGAAGAGTCGATGCCGGAGTCGTCTACACGCCCAGAAGTTGTGAAGAAGGCTAAGAAAAAGGCTAAGAGTGCATTACACCCCGAACGAGACACCGATGTTAGAGAACTTGCACAACATATGCGATACACCGCCCAAGTCAGAGAAGATGGTTTCTCCAAGCAAGAGAAGTTAGCGGAAATGAATTTCCAGAGACATTTAATAAAAAATAAGTTGGACATGCTTCACTCTCTGATGAGGAAGGACAACCCGACGGAGAAGGATCAAAAAGTAATCGATAAACTTCTCGCCTGGGCAGAAGAGAATGGGTACGTGTAGTTTGATGTAGTCTGTATTCCGTATGGTTTGTATTTCCCTTAGTTTGTATTTCGGGTTGTAGTAGTCCGTATGATTTGTATTTCCCTTTAACAGATGTTTCATGTGGTTGGTTCTATTTCGTATTTTATTATTATTAATGTATTGTTGTTATGGTATTGTTGTATTAAATTTTTTTCTATTTAACTTGAAATTGTTGGTTCTGGAAAATTCTTAATTTTAATCACTTACCAAAAATTATTACCCCACATTTATAACAAATACCCAATCCATTAATAACAAAACCAAAAAAAAAATCAAAAAAATAAAATAACCAATGGGAGGGGGACACGTGTCCCCCTCCCATGGGCGCCCGGGCGGGCGGCCCGGGCGGGGCACCCCCGTTAAGGGTGCCCTTACATTCACCTAAACCAAAACGATCCATGCTCCTCAACGTTTGATATTTTTGACCAGTTGAGAAAGCTCAACTGGTGACCTTTACATTTTCTCAATATATCAAAAGTTGAACATTCAGATTTCACCATGCTACCTTACAGCTAAGATTTTCTTCTCCTACTCCTTCCAAATCTCTGTGTTTTCTTTAGTTTGGTTGTTTTTATTGAAAACTTCAAGCAAATCCGTACACTTGATGTTTCGTCAGTTCCACAACTTTGTATCAAAATGTTACTACTTCAGGTGGAGACACAAACATTGATTTCATTATACACATCCTAAGACCGAACTAATTATAATGTTACAAACTCAACGAACGCTAAATTTTGGACTGCCAATTATTAACCAAATGTGAGACATATACGGATCTTTTATGCCATGTTAAGCGGACAAATAGGTAGGTGATCAATCACATCTGGACACGTGTCTCGCATCAACATTTTTCACACCATCTATTTTTAAAGCAATCACAGTATCACACCATCTATGCACATTTTCTTTCATGTCAAAACACAAACAACCCACCATTTCAGTATTTCACAATCGTAGAAATCAACAGACTCTCTCTCAGTATATATACAACACACCATACACACACACATATATATACATATATATCCTAATTTTAGGTGAAAATGAGAGAACTCGCTCTACGGGTGTGATTGGTTCGAACGAATGAAGTATGGAAAATCCACAATTTTGTTTCTAAAGACTCTAGTACTCAAAACTTCAATTTTATTCATTGGTACAAATATATAATATGTGATAAAGTAAAGAAAACAGTTCATTTCAGACATTACTAGATAAAATATAGGAACTGAACTTCATTTGATTTTGAGTGGAAATATGAATTGAACTGAACTTCAATTTTTGGACGTCCGGGAAGTCATGGGATTATTTTGGAATTCCAATTCCACAACTCTTCAGTTTTCTGCAAATTAATCATCAAAAACTCATCTCAAATGTCTAATTTCTTCACTTCTTTAATATTTTTCTGACAAATTAATAACACGGTAGGTATGTTTTGTTATTGAACTCTTTC
Organism: Triglochin maritima; assembly: GCA_963682175.1. Classification (NCBI taxonomy): domain Eukaryota; kingdom Viridiplantae; phylum Streptophyta; class Magnoliopsida; order Alismatales; family Juncaginaceae; genus Triglochin; species Triglochin maritima. The sequence goes on along the minus strand of OY821782.1, from coordinate 5,870,568 downwards.
TCGAACTCAAACTCAAACTCAAAAAATATTGCATTTTTTCTGGATCATCCAAAAATTATTTTACAAGTTAAATCATCTGCCTTCAGACAAATTTTCCTAATACCAATCACACCAGCGTGCATGACATCCCATGCCACATGCACCACACATGTCGACCATTTAACCCAAATCCCAAGTTTAACCCCCGAAACAATGGTTAACCCAAACCACCACCCTGGTAAGAAAACGCTGACGTGGCACACCAAACTCCCCAACTATAAATAAAACCACAACAAGCCTTTCCTCCTCTCTGTTTTCTTCCCCTCTTCCCCTTCTAGTGGAGAAGTCGAAATTCGTCAGAAAATCCCGTCTTTACGTCTTAGAATCGGAGGAAAAGGAGAGGGAAGACTGATCGTGTTGGATCGGTCGGTGAAGGCGTTGGATTTGGTGTCCGTTTCGATGCTTAATTGTGTTGTTCCTTTTTTTTTAATTGGGAAAAACTAAAAAACGAAAAAAGATTGTTCCTTTTGTGGGGTTTTGATCGATTTGAGTTCGTTTTCCCCTTAAATATCTGATCTTTGGAAATGGGTTGGCTTCGGTTTCTTCGATTTCTTGATCGATTTTGGTTTCGGAGAAATTGGCTCTTTGGTCCTGTACATGTTTCGGTTTTTCTCCAGACATGTCTTTTATGTGCTTTTAACATGGTTAACATATAGACTACTTTTCAAATCTGAATCCTAACTTGCGTTTGTTTGATTCCATACTTGGAGAAAAACAAACTTTGCTATTCCATGTATGTGGGTTACTTGTGGAATATGCTTTCTTTTGTGGAAAGGAAAGGAAGTGGTGTTCTTCACACAAACCACTTCTTTCATTTCTTTTTAGTTTATTATGTTGCTTCTTGATGTGTGACTTTTTTATTCACATTTCTGACTTTACCCAAGTTCCCCTTTTCTTGTAACAATACTTCTGTTATAAGTTTGAACACCCCTTGACTTGAGACTTATGGTTTTCTTAATGTTTGGTTTTGATCCTTCTTGCTTGATTAATGGTTTTTGGTTGTAGAATTGCATTGTGAGAAAAACTTTGGATTCGTGTTTGTTCATAATTCGCGTTATGTTATAGGTTGAAACAAAGCCCATTCTTCAAACCTGAACTGTTGTAGCTTGTAGAACCCCACCAAGAGAAAACCACTTGCAAGTAATTAATTGTAAGTTCTTTGATTTTCTTTTTGTGTTCCTTGGGGAGTTGGTGTGATCCCGTGATGTCGTTTTGAATCCACAACATGTTGGCTCGTGTTCAGATCCTTTGGCACTGCAAGTTATAGCAGTGCTGATGGATGCCACTTCGAGTGGGATGACCCCAACAGTTCGATACCATAGCGTTGTAGACCAGACTCTCGCCATTGCATCGCCCCCTTTACAGCAAACATTCCAACGGCAGCAGCGCCATTGCTTTGGTGATTCTGCTCCCGGAGAATTCCCATTGGCAGCTAAGCCGTCTATTGTACTCCATGTCCTCACGGATTGCAATCTGGATCCTCAGGACCTCGCAAGCCTCGAGGCAATAACACAACCCACTCATTCTTAATTTCATTAGTGATCAGTATTTTTTTGATCGGTAACTAGTGATCAGTAATGGGACGTTGATGTGGATTGATTTGTTCTGATTTCCGTAGGCGACATGTTCGTTCTTCCAACGGCCCGCCAATTTTGAACCTGAAATCGATCTGTCCATATCGGAGTTGGCAGCATTGGACATGTGCCGCAAACGAGCCATATTTAAGCCTATGACAGTAGACGAAAGTGAATCTCTAAAGCAAAGATGTGGGGGGTCGTGGAAGCTAGTGCTTAGGTTCTTGCTTGCAGGAGAGGCTTGTACACGGAGGGAGAAGTCCCAAGCGATCGCTGGTGCAGGTCATAGCATCGCCATTAGCTCTAGAGGAGTAGCTTATTCATTTGGGTCGAATAATTCAGGACAGCTCGGGCAAGACAATTTAGAAGACGAATGGAGGCCAAAACCAATCAGGTCTCTCTAAACTTTCATTTGCTTTGTTGAACAATGGCAACTTAAATGGTTAGGTTTTGCTAAAAATTGATACCATCAGATCATTGCAAGGAATCCGGATAATACAGGCGGCAGCAGGGGCTGGAAGAACTATGTTTGTGACTGACATGGGCAAGGTTTATTCGTGTGGCAAGGAGGCACTTGGAGAAGGTGAAACCGAAGTGGCGCAAGGACATAAGCTTGTCACAACACCGCAACTGGTGGAGTCCTTGAAAAACATTTTTGTGGTCCAAGCAGCAATTGCAAACTTCTTCACTGCGGTTCTGTCCAGGGAAGGCAAAGTTTATACATTTTCCTGGGGCAGTGATGCGAGAATGGGACATCAGACTGATCCGAATAGTCGGGAACCCTGTCTTCTTTCAGGTTCTGTGGAGAATGTTCCTGTAGTGCAGATTGCTGCTGGTTATTGCTATCTTCTTGTGTTGGCTTGTCAACCTGATGGCATGTGAGTTCCCTCCACAATAATCATATGCTTGCCAAATTTTGGACGACAAATACGGAATAATTAATTTGAAAGTTAAATTTTACATTTCTAATAATCTGTCATCAAATCCTCTTATTGAAATGGAATCAGTGAAGAAAGAGTCCACATAGAATTTATATATCCAATTTGATGGGAACAAAATTTCACTTCTCCGGTTAAAGAATTGAAGATAAGAGACCGAACACATATATTTCAATAACATAAGATGTTTATGATAGACAATGAATTAGATTGATGACAGATAAGAAAAACAAACTGAACATGTCAATTCTATGAATAATTAATGTATTTAAAAAAAACACTGTTTTGTATTGTTTACTGGAAACATTGTCCACCATAATTGTAGCAATAAAAGGTTACTCACGTCAGACGGCTTATTTTGAGGTGACGGTGCAACTTTGATGTTCTTATTCCATCTCAAAAATCACTTCTGCTTTACAGGTCTGTTTATTCAGTTGGATGTGGTTTGGGAGGTAAGCTCGGCCACGGCACAAGAACAGACGAAAAGTATCCTCGGTTAATCGAGCAGTTCCAAGTGTTGAAACTTCAGCCAACGGTAATTTCAGCAGGCGCATGGCATGCCGCAGTTGTGGGCAAAGACGGTCGTGTTTGCACGTGGGGATGGGGACGGTACGGTTGTTTGGGACATGGGAATGAGAACTGCGAACCTTCGCCTAAGGTTGTAGAAGGCTTGAGCAATATCAAAGCTGTACATGTTGCCACAGGGGACTACACTACTTTTGTGGTCGCCGAAGATGGTGATGTTTACTCCTTCGGATGTGGAGAATCATCTAGTCTCGGCCATGTGGTCGCACCCACGGATGATGGCCAGGTCCACATTGAACTTCTAGCTATTAATTTGATGACAAATTGATCCGTTTTAAATGTGCCCAATACAAATTGAGTTCTTCCATTCACATTTCAGGCTAATAGACATACCAATGTGCTCGTTCCTGAACTTGTCACCTCTCTGAAAGAAACAAAAGAGCGGGTCGTGCAAATCAGCCTCACAAATTCAATCTACTGGGGCGCACATACTTTCGCGTTAATGGAATCGGGGAAGCTGTATGCCTTTGGCGCAGGCGACAAGGGCCAGCTTGGTGTTGAACTTTCTAACAATCAAATCGATAGAGGTAAACCAGAAAGGGTCGGAATCGATCTTAGTTAGCTGCATTGTTGTCTTCTGATGACTAGCAAGTTCACATCCGATTAACCTGTATTCCTTTGTATATACAAAAGTCACTTGTGTAGTGTAGCTGATTCAAGATAGACTCACTGGACCATTAGGATCATGTTGAAGAATTAGGATAAAGAGCTTTGCCATATGCTACATTGCTACTGGGTGTTTTAATTTATTGTTTTGTGTCATCAGTCTTCGGTTCTGGAAAATTATTTTGATTATCATTAAGCAAAGTTTTAAGATGAATGTTAAGTATGCTTAGTTCATAATGCAACATCTAACTGGTTGGTAGCTACTGCATTTTTTTTTGGAATCAGAGGCTGTTGTCATCTAACTTTATGGCATGTGAATGTAGGGTATCTTATTAACTGATATACTGCAAACTGGAAAATGCTTGTCCAGTTCTTCTCATCTCTACCAAAAAAATTGTCGTTATCATGACTACCAACATTGAAATATGGATAACATTTGAAAATGTAATCTATGATCATTAAATTTTCGTGTGTAAACTAACTAATTGAACATGTGTTAACTGATTTCTGGACTTGTCAATGGTAAGATGATTAGGGTTTTTGCTTGGATGTTACTCTAAACAACTAATTTCCACTTGTGTTATGGTTGTACTAATATTTATTCTAATATTATTATATTAAAAGAAAATTTGCATAGATGTCACTCCAAAATAACTAATTCCACGTTATAACATCATTATATCAAATCGTTATTTATATTAATGTCATTTTGACAGTGGGTTTCATGCCACAATTCGGCCTGGACATGAATTTGAACATGAACCATACCGGAATGGACCAGTCCAGACCGGATTGGTGGATTCAGGTATGGTCTCTGGTCCATGGGGATGCTTGATTCCGGGTTTCCAGTTCTGTCCGGGCAAAACCCGGAATATTCCGGTCCAGATCGGTGGTGACCCACTTTTTTAAAATATTTTTTTTTCATGGGTGAGACCTGATTTAAATTCTGAGTTTTCTTAATAAAATTTTTTCATGGGTTTTCTCACCCATAAAAAAACATCATTTTAAAAAGACCTGGACCAGAATATTCTGAGTTTTGCCCGGATAGAGCTGGAAACCAGAATCAAGCATTTCCATTGACTGGAGACCAAACTTGAATCCACCGGTCTGGTCTAGACTGGTCCACTTCAATCTGGTTCATGTCCAAATTCAGATCCATACCAAATTATGGCGTGAGACCATTGTCAAAATGACATTAGTATAAATAACAATTTAATATAATAGTATTTAATACAATAGTATATAATAGGATAAATGTTGGAGCTACGATGATATAAAGTGAAATTAGTTATTTTAGAGTGACATTTAAGTAAATACTATTTTAGTATAATAATATTAAAATAAATATTGATGCAACGATGAAATAAACTGAAATTAGTTGTAGTTCAGAGTCTCCGAGAGAACAAAAAAACCTAAAATGATTGTCATCTAAGAGCACAAATAACAAAGCCCGGGCGCCCTGCACTCTCTCTCTGCCACGTTAGCTTCTCTCTCTACCACGGATGGCTCCAGGACGCAATAACCCTCGGATGCAGAAGAGCTGATGTTGGAGTCGTCTACACGCCCAGAAGGTGTGAAGAAGGCTAAGAAAAAGGCTAAGAGTGCATTACGCCCCGAAAGAGACGCCGATGTTAGAGAATTTGCACGACAGATTCGATACACCGCCCAAGTCAGAGAAGATGGTTTCTCCAAGCAAGAGGAGTTAGCGGAAAGTAATTTCCAGAGACATTTAATAAAAAATAAGTTGGACATGCTTCACTCTTTGATGAGGAAGGACAACCCGACGGAGAAGGATCAAAAAGTAATCGATAAACTTCTCGCCTGGGCAGAAGAGAATGAGTATGTGTAGTTTGTTGTAGTCCGTATTTCGTATGGTTTGTATTTCCCTTAGTTTGTATTTCGTGTTGGTGTAGTATGTATGATTTGTATTTCCCTTTAACATATGTTTCATGTGGTTGGTTGTATTTCGTATTTTAGTATTATTAATGTATTGTTCTTATGGTATTGTTGTATTAATATATTTTTTTCTATTTAACTTGATTTTTATTAATTTTTACTATTAAACCACCTTAACAGTTCGTTCGGGGGTCTCGCTTGTAAAAATTTATCACTTGTAAAAATTTATTACCACATTTTAATAACAAATACTCAATTCATTAATAACAAAACATCCACTAAATAATTAAAAATTAAAAAAAATCAACGAATGGGAGGGGGACACGTGTCCCCCACCCGCGGGCGCCCCGGGCGTCTGCCCGGGACGCCCAACGCCCGGGTGGGACACCCCGGTCAAGGGTGCCCTAAAAGTTGTGTCAGTACTGGGTAAGCATAGGTGGCTGTCGTGACCAATGGATAGTTGGATCACTTGGACGTATCAACACTTTTTATCATAGATTAGAGAAGTCGAAGAAAGGATGAAAATTCTAATTTAATTATCACACGACTTCTAAAACACGTCACGTGCCGTCATTTTTTAATCTAATAAAAAAAACGAAAATTTCGAATTTTAGGAAGATTTTTTTTTTGAAAAATAGTCGGATCGCGGGTGTGACCCGCGACCCATCCCCCCAAATATTTTTTTATTTTTATTTTGACGGATCGCAGGTTGGAACCGCGATTCGTCTTTTTTTTTTTAAAAAAAAATTCAAAGATCGCCGTTCACACCCGCGATCCCTGCAAATTTTGCAAAAAAAAAAATTTTGAAGAAAATTTCAAGGATCGCGGTTGTGAACCGCGATCCGTGAATTTTATTTTTTTTAAATAATTTCTTTTTTTGTTTTAGTTTTATTTTTGTTTCTGTTTTTCTTTTTTATTTTAATTATTTGTAATCTTTTTTAAGATTTTTTATGTTCAAAATATGTTTTCAAATTAGTAATATTTTTTAATTTTTTTTAAAATTATTTTTAATTTTTTTAAGAATCGACCCCCAAATCACGTCGAAAAAAATTTCCACGGATCCCGATATGTGGGAATTTGTTTATTTTCTTCAAAAAAAAATTTAAAATTTCGGGTCACACACACGATCCGAGTACTTTTGGAAAACAAAATTCCTAAAATTCGAAATTTTAATATGTTTAAATTTTTTTAACTCCACGTGATTTGACACAGATTTAAGTTGTAGTGTTTTATGTTTTGATTTTTTTTTAAAATCGTTTAATTTTGTTTTTTATTTTATTTACTTTCAAAATATGTTTTCTAATTTTTAATATTTTTTAAAATTTTTAATTGTGTTTTTAATTTTTTGTTGTATCAACCTCCAATCATGTTTGTAATGTGTGTACACCCTACGAATTTTTGACAGCGTTTTCAATTTTTTGTTTTAATTAGTTTTAGTGTTTGTTTAATATTCAGTTGTAAATAATTTATTATTCTGACTAAGAAATTTTGTTTTTTATTGTATAAAATACACTAGCATTTCAATAGGCCAAGTTATCGACGTGATTTTGGGGTCGATTCTTGAAAAAATTAAAAATTATTTTAAAATTTTTTAACAAATAATATTAATTTGTAAACATATTTTGAAAAAAAAAGATCTTAAAAAAGATTACAAATAATTAAAATAAAAAAGAAAAACAGAAACAAAAATAAAACTAAAACAGAAAAAAGAAATTATTTAAATAAAAAAAATCACTGGCGATCCGTGAAATTTTCTTCCGAAATTTTTTTTTTTGCAAAATTTCCACGGATCGCGGTTGGAATTTTTTAAAAAAAAAAATTACGGATCGCGGTTCCAACCCGCAATCCGTTAAAATAAAGAAAATAAAAAAAAATTGGGGGGACGGATCGCGGGTGTGACCCGCGATCGGTGCCTCCACGGATCCGACTATTTTTCGATTTTTTTTTTCTTCCTAAAATTCGAAATTTTCGTTTTTTTATTAGATAAAAAATTTATCCGTTACGTGCCTCCTACAATTGATGTTAATAAATGCCATCAATTTTCATAATGAATGTTTCCCAGAGCAAAAGAAAATGGAGCATCTGGAGTGGTGGGTTTTTTTTCAGATTAAGACTAGAGTCATATGATTCTAAAATAAATGGTATGAAAATCAACTTAGTGGTATACAATAGGCGAATGGGTTCTCCCATTTGCAATTTTATTAATGATTGAGAAGTTGGCTTAGTTGGTCAATGGTTATAATCTCGCTCGAATTCTAGTAATATTTTTTCATCTTAAATTTCACTCTCCTCTCTTTGCAAAGCTATACCTATCTATCTTGTGTATATTTACATTCTTCGTTTATATAATATACTAATGTTTTCGCAAAAAACTTTACAACTAATAAACTTCTTGATGTTTTTTCCGAACCAGTAATTAATTAAAAATTATCTATTCCGAGAAAACACTTGATTTGGAGAATAGAAAAACTAAAATTCAAAACAAAACTAACAATTATTAATTTACACATTGTGAATTTGCGATCTTAACCGAAACTAAAACTCAAACTCAAAGTAACAATTATTACATTGCGATCTTAACTGAAAACTAAAACTCAAAGCGAAGCTAACAATTATTCTAAACATTGCGATCTTAACCGAAACAATCAAATAACCATGAAATGAGCCCAAATCAATGAGAAACCATCAAATCAATTTACGAGGACATCCGAAAAAATCATCCCGAAACGGATTTCAAAATTATCATACAGATGAACTCAATTTGTATAACCAAATCACATATCATTGATATCTTCTTCTTCCTCAAATCCAGATTAACAAATCTGAATTAACAAATCACAAACTCATCCAAATGTACAAAAATCCGGAAACCGAACTTACATTCTTCCAATCAATCAATCCTTCCCTCCGCTGCTTTCCCCGAACTTCCTTAGTTCCTCCTCGATCTCGCCGGCGACTTCCCCGATGACAACCACGTGTCTCCCCACTGCCTCCACGTCAGCGATCCCAGCCTTGATCGCATCCCCGATCCAAACCGTGGTCGCCTCCACCAACCTCCCGGACGCTTCCAGAACCCTAACGAACTCCATCCCCTCCTCCTCCTCCTCCGGCTCCGGATCTCGTTGCGGGGAGTGAGGAGGAGTGGGGTCGGGGATCTCGCCGTCTTCGGGGAGGGAATCGGTTTTACGGCGCTTCCAGCCGCGGGTGGCGCCGGGGACGGTGGGGGGGTGCCTGGGAGAGGGGTTGGGGAGGGGGGTGCGGCGGAGGGGAGTGGCGCGGGGGATGCGGACGATCTTGCCGGAGGGGCGGGGTTGGGGAGGGGAAGTGGAAGAGGGAGGAGGGGACCTCGCCGGAGAAGGTTTCGGCGGCGGGCGTGGCGGCATGGTTGGTTGGAGAGAGAGAGGACCGAAGGTGAAGTGGTCAATTTAAGCTCGGGTTGAGAACATGAGATACTGGGTTTATTTATTTTGGTCCGTTGTAACTCAATTTCCAATCCAAAATTGATTTCGAGAATATTTTTTCAATTGCAGAAAAATTTAAAATTAATTTGGAAACTAAGTTCTTAGTTCTAAATCTTTATAAAATTCCATTTGCAGATGACTTCTTGCGATTCCACTTTAAATTTTATGGAAGTTAAGAAATTGAATTCTGATTTTTTCACCGGTTTTTGCAAAACAATTACACTCTCAAGAGCGGTTTGGGGGCAAAAAAACTAATGGGAAATGAAACAAAGGTGTGATTGGTATTTATGGAAAGAGAGAAGTCTAGAACATGATATAACGAAACAGGTAAAACTGTTGGACCGGTTAAAAAAATCTCTACCTTTTTCCTTACCGACAAGTAGAAAATCAATGGTTAGGTGGATAAACGGTTACCCATTGACACCCTGCTAATCTATTCTAAGTCATTGCATAAGACATTGAGTGAAGGAACCTTTTATTCATCGCTTACATGCTTGGAATCCGACTAACCATTCAATAAGGGAAAATTTCATCCCATTCAGAGGCACCACAATCTTGGTGTGTGAAACAGACCTTACGATAGATAAACTGAAAATGCTTTAGCAAGCCCTCAAATTTTGCGGGTAATTTTATAATCTCTAGATGTTTTTTGTAGTTTGGAATGGTCAAGTCACGAATTCGATTCCATGTCTCCGTATATACCCTTTGGCATCCTAATGTATTAGGAAAAGGTTGGGTAAGTGTACAAAAAAACAACTCCACCCATAAGGTAAAGCTCGGTAACGGATCGGACCGCGTTGAGCCTGTCGGCCCGCAAAGCTAAATGGGCCGGGCCGGAAGGAGGTCGGGCCCGGACCAGCCCGCCCGTTTACCTAAAACCACTGGGCCCAAAATGGGCTGGGCTGGGCCGGGTCGATCCGGCCCAGTACCCACCTCTGCTTAAGGTCTCAATATTCGTGTTTTGTATTTGTTGGACTGACGTTGGGCTGGGCTAATGAAGCCCAACCACAAAGTAAATTACATGGGTCAGGCTTCGAAACTTTGTATCATTTGGGCTTTACTAAACTTCAGTCTTCAGAACTTAGAAAGTAACCATTATGATTTATGGGTATTTCCTTTGCAGATTTTGTGATAATTAACAAACGCTTGATTGGTTAAACAAGCTCATAAATTCTAAGAAGCCAAAATGAAGAGGCTTCGCATTTTAATGATTATTTTTCAAGTTGATTATAAAACCTAAGGTGTAGAACTAATCTACTTTCCTACTAAAAGCATCCTATGTATGTTTGTATAATTGTATTAATGTATGTACATACATTATACGCGTACGTGAAGAAGTGAAGTTAATAAAACTCCCAAGTCCCATCAAACCAACAATAAAAAAGTCAATTTGGAATTCCAAACTCTACTTGGATAAGTTTCAAATTGAACTTAAACAACTCAAACGAGCCTAACCGGGACCAAAGCCAAGACAACTTCGTTTTATTATAGTAAAAAATCTAATGAAAACCAAGATACTTGTATAATCTATTGTATAGTTGTATTACATCATAGCTGCATAGATGTCTTATTTTCAAGGAAAATTTGAACAAACACCCCTCCAAACAAAAATTACTCTACCATCCCAAACACATCACAACTTCTGACTAGAATTTGGAACATATAAGAAGGGAAAAAGGATCCCATATTCACATGGTGTTGTGGGAAATTTACTCCACTAATTTCCAGTCTATCCGCATTACATGGCACATGATTTCTCATCCATAAGTCAAGTCTTGCAACCATGAAAACGTCCACACCTATTGAAGTATACCATAAAAAAAAACAATTCATGTTGAAAACATCACTTCAAGAGCCTTCAAAGTAAGGTAAAGATCTATAATTTCAGCTAATGAAAGAGAATGCGACATCTTAGGTTACATATTTCATCTCATCGGAATACATTTTGATTTCCCTCCCTTGTTGTAATGACCGATGGACAATATCTTACCAGGAAATTGGCTTCAATTTTTTTTAGATTTGTCTTCTTAAAGGTATTTTGATAATCAAACATGAAATATATACAAACTTTCAGGTAACCGTCCTGGATTATGACAAATCACTTACGCACGTTAATCTTCCTATCATTTTGAATGTCCTAGCATGTTCTTAAGTTTGATCCTTGTATTTTTAGCTTTGCAGCTTTTCAAATAACCTCCTTCATCTTTTCCATATAGGTCCATAACATAGATCAAATCATCAATATTCAAATCCCTTTTTCCATGCTAGAATTTGATGAGGTCATACCCACATCACAATGTATAAACAAACACATGACATTGGGTTGATGTCCAAGAAATTCCCCCACCGACACTTCATCACATTTCTTCTAGATCACCACAAACTTCCTTTCCCAAACATGTTCATGTGTTGTCCTTTGTCTTTTGGTTTTGTGTGAACATAACACATAAAACAACCTTAGTGTTTTGGAACTATCAATACATATAGGTGGTCTACTTGTATGGAGGTTATAAGGAAAAATAGGAGTTGTCCTTATTCATAGGATGATTCAATGATATTAAATAGTTGGGTTTGTCATGAACATTGAGTAAAGATTCTCTTTAGACTAACATGCAATGTCATGTAATTTGATCTAAATCCCAATATCATTAGGATTCAACCAACTCTATTTTTTTATGGAAATCAGAAATCCGAGCATAGATCATTTGTTTGTGTATTAACCAGAACCCAAGTTTATGACAAAGGACGTACATATCCAACAGAAACTAAATTGGACGAATTATCACAATTACGTAAATGCAACCTCCCGTGCACCGACACTTTCCACGCTCGGTCGAGACAATGGCGAGTGACGGATGCGAGAACGCCACGTGTAAATCCCAAAAAAATCAACAAAAAGATGTGATAGTTGAGTAGACCAATCAATCCCTTTCTCCTAACAACGACGCCTTAAACAACCCCACCCCACGATCCAACGGTCAATATCCATCACCCTTCAAACCAACGGTCACGATTGAAGGATGGAATGGGACCCATGCAGACAAAGTCTCATGGAGAAACGTGCAGTGGGCACGATTCAAGGCGGATCCACGGCAGCAAATCTAACGGAACAGAAACAGTACGTACACAGGTTCTGGTCGATACTCGATACAAAACTCCGCGGTTTTGCCACGTAGGATTTCATTTCCCACGTCAGCAGAGTTAGTTGGACAAAAGAAGTTGGAAGTTGGGTTTGAAGATAATCTTGTTAGGCCTTCCACTGCTGGGTGGACAACCCAGGTCGCGACCGGTGTCCACCCCCTTAGACCATGTTTAACCATGTTTAGGCTACTCCAGGGTGTCTTGTTCATTCTCTACGTCAGCTTCTTTCTCCGTCACGTTAACTCACATCACCCACCAAAAAAAAAACTTTAACCATGTCCGGACTACCCCCACACACCCTACACTTTCTTTTTTCAAAATCATTTCTTAATTAAACATTATTAATTCTTACACCACATTTAACAAATTATACTTTACATAATTCTAATTACGTTATAATTCCAATTGACGAAATGATTAATATTATTAATTAGTAATTAATATTAATAATTAATATTAAATCACGAGAAATTTTATTAATTAAAATTAGGAATGCACAGTAAACGCGTGAATGCACAATATACGTGTGCTCGTACAGTACACACGTGAATGCACAGTACACGCATGCAAAGAAATAAGTCCACGTGAATGCACAGTAAACGCGTGAATGCACAGTATACGTGTGCTCGTACAGTACACACGTGAATGCACAGTACACGCGTACAAAAGAAATAAGTCCGCGTGAATGCACAGTATACGCGTGCTCGTACAGTACACGCGTGAATGCAAAATACATGCTTGCAAAGAAAGCAGTCCGCTTAAACATAACAAAAATTCACAAAATTGGAAAATGTCTTCTCCAGATCACAACTGTTCTCCCCGTCGTTCTCAATCAAATTCACGTTCACACTATCCATAAGGATACCCCGTCCATATTTCCCACAACCAGACTTCTCTCATTACGCTCAATTTTTCCAACAGTCATTCCAACAACCATTCCAACAGACACTTTTCTCAATTTCAGATGTTTGGGCGCAACATGTCACAAGTAAGTTCTCATAGTATGGAGGACACTCCAGAATACAACCAAAACGACGATGAGTCCCCACCACGCTAGACCGTCGCACCACAATCCCTACGTCCACAGCGACGTCGCAAAGTCCAAGCCGTCAAAAGCAGTCCGAAGTTGTGGACCACACATGAGGACGAGCGACTCGTGTCGGCATATATGGAGGTCACTTCTGATGCGGTGACAGGGACAAACCAGAAGACTACTTGTGGACCAAAGTAAAACGGGTTTACGACATCTCCGTTGATGAAACGGGAGTCCCCGAGAGGAATGCGGAGTCCTTAAAAGGACGCTGGAGGAGAATTATACCTACTGTCAACAAGTGGGTCGGATGCTTCGATGAGGCGTACCAACGCATACATGATGTGTATTTCGTATTCTTTCGTATTTCGTATTTCGTTTAGTTTATATTATATTACATTTAGTTTGTTGTATTTCGTATCGCTCCGTATTTCGTGTATTTCGTTATTTATTAATATATTTTCTAATTTCAGCACTCAATATAAATTTGTCTTTGATTTGAGCATGAAATTAAATGTAATGTATAATTTTTAAATATTTTTCAAATTAATAACATTAAAGATTATCACCCCACGTTAATAAAAAATACCAAATACATTATCAATTAACACTAACCATGTGTTTAGACCATTGGTTAACCATCTTAGACCATACTATTAAACCACATCGACGGGGGTCTCGCTTGCAAATTTTTGAATCTTCATCACTTGCAAAAAACTCATTGTAATCTAACCCGTTACCACAATAATAAAAATTTATCACCCCACATTACTAAAAAATACCAAATACATTATCAATTAACTCTAATAAGAAAACCTCCACTAAAATATAAAAAAACAAAATTCGACGAACAGGGGGGGGGGGGGGGGGGGGACATGTGCCCCCCGCCCGATGGTGCCCGCCCGGTAGGCGCCCTTCCCGTTAACCCTGCTCTTAGCAGGGGTCGAGCAATACAACTGGGGTTGCGACCCAGCAAGTGTGTCTGGGTTCCACGTGCTCCTGGTCATTGGTCCTTGTAAAAAAAAATTGTTTGTATTTTTTTCTAAAATCCGTTTTTTAATCTTTTTTCCTAAAATATGTTTTTTAGTTTTTCTTATTTTTTAATTTTTTTTTGTTTTTATCCAAGAATGACGTTGAAAGAAGATAGAGTGTTGAATAGTTGACTTGTGATAGTGGAGAGATTTTGTGCGAGAAAGATTGGGTTGGAGGTAGGGATGTTCTTACCGCGTGCGTAGATTAATAACGTTGGTTCTTTCTGAAAGATTAATTCTTGACAAAATCGTGTCGTGCTTTAATCTTAAAACGTTGGTTGTGTTTTGTATTGCATGATATTATATGTACCTAACATCTTCCTCTTACAACAAAAGTTCACATTTCTGTCATCACTTTCAACTACTCTTTGTAAGCATATGAATTCATACTTTTTTCTAACTACATTGCAAAAGTGGAGGTGGTCTGTCCAATTTCCAAGCTTCTCACCCGACAGATTTTATTTTATTTTATTTTTGTGTGTACCTCTGGCTTGCTTAAAACTTAAAGAGATGATAGACAACTCGATTTGTTAAAATAACTTGGTTGCTCAGACTCTCAACGGTCATCACAGCTAAGGAAACCCAAGCAACGGCTACAATCATCAAAGAAAACTCAAGCAACGGCTACAATCATCAAAGGAAACTCAAGCAAAGATCTCATTTCCATCTATGCACTCAATTGTAATAGGCAACACAATATTCTCCCAACGTCTCTATTGTAAGCCAATATATAAACAACCATATGTAAACATTTGAAATACAGAAAACATAATACAAAACTCCGCATCAATTTCAATATGGTATCAGAGCATTGATCGGACCTCAGAAACTGGGATCATCACCGGCAGTCACCACCTCAGAAAAAACCCCTCATCACCGATCCCTCCACCCAAAACAAAACAAAAAAAACATCACCGGTCCAGGAGCGGGGGCTGACGCACAAGACGACGTCCAACCCGCACCATGGCCTCAGAAGGCATGTCACCTCAAAGACTCACAACTCAGTTGCTCAACGGGGCAAACTATCTCTCGTGGGCTAGATCGATCACCTTGTCCCTCAGTGGCAAGGGTAGATTAGGCCACATCACTGGAGATACCAAAAAACCGACCGCAGACGAGACCAAAATCTCCGAATGGCAAACCGCAGACCATCTAGTGATGACTTGGGTCCTAAACTCCATGCAACCACAAATCGCCGACATGTTCATCTACTCAAACTCAGCCAAGGAGCTGTGGGATGAGATCCACAGTCTGTACGGGAAGCAACAAAATTTTGCCCACGTTTTCAAAATCAAGCAAGAACTGGCGCAAACAAAACAAGGACAACGGACCATCACCGAATACCTCGGTGCCCTCAAAAGCCGGTGGGACGAACTTGGGATCTACGAGCCTCCAAGTACAGACCCCAAAACCATCCAAGAAAGAGTCGAGCAAGGTCGCATCTACCACTTCCTCGTGGGACTCGACCCTAGCTACGAGACCCTACGCTCACAGATCCTATCATCATCGGAGCTTCCGCCCCTCAGCCAGATCATAGCAATGGTACAAAGAGAAGAAACCCGAAGGCAAAGCATGAACCACAACACAGACAAAGAAAACCAAGCTTTCGCCGTCGCAAACCATCAAAATCAAAACTCAAAAAACAAAGGACAGTTCGGGAGAAGAAGAGAGGAGCACTGCGACAACTGCAAGAAGCAAGGCCACAATCGCGATCGATGCTGGTTCCTCTACCCGCACCTTCGACCACCCAAAGATGGACACAAAGGGAGAGGAGGCGATGGCAGAGGACCGGATGGCGGCGGAAATCCGGATCAGAACCCTAACCCTAACATTGGAGGTGAACAACACAAATGGGGGCGTAACGGGTCGCAAGCAGGGATTCGGGGTTTTATCTCCGAGTCTTACGCGGATCATACACCACCCGAGACCCGACACCACGCAAACGGGCGGTTTGTTCCAGATCCGAGTCCGCAAGCCAGTACCGTGGGGCGTGCACAAATGGATCAAGGGCCTAACGGGCCTGGGTCGGTTCAACAGGAGCTGAGTCATGTATTGGCCCACCTCAACAGTCTCCTTCAGATCTCTGGTCAATCAGGTAATAACTCAGGTATTAATCTCCTTCAACCTATTGCAAATCTTGCTAATTTTATAAATTCATGGATTATAGACACAGGAGCTACAGATCACATGACTGGAAATAAAACTGTGTTAAATAATATTTATTATGATCCAAACATGAATAAATTTGTCACTGTTGCAAATGGGAATCAAGTCAAAATTAATGGAATAGGAGAATCACAATTGCTAAACAATACCACGGAAAAAGTTCTATATGTCCCTGAATTCACGTCCAACCTATTATCTGTATCACGGATCACTCGAAATTTAAACTGCAATGTGATTTTTACACCTTTTGATGTGTTATTTCAGGACCGAACGTCAGGGAAGACGATTGGTAAAGGCTCGCTTGCTAACGGCTTATATCTATTAGATTCAAATTGTTGTTTAGTTGCTAATAATGTGCTTTCTCAAATGCCAAATATCTGGCATAAGCGCATGGGGCACCCCTCCTCCCCAGTTTTAAAACATTTACTGCCAAATTTAAGCTTAAACATTGATTTATGTTGTGAGACATGCCGCCTAGCAAAACACACCAGGTTACCCTTCCAGTTGTCCACGACCCGGACAAATAAGCCTCTGGAATTGATTCACTCTGACATATGGGGACCTGCCCCAGTAGAATCTTATAATGGCTTCAAGTATTTTGTTATCTTTATCGATGATTTTTCTCGCACCACTTGGTTATATTTGCTAAAATCTAAATCTGATGTTTTTTCTGTTTTTTGTGAGTTTGTCTCTTTCGTAGAAAATATGTATGATGCTAGGATTAAAATTCTTCGATCTGACAACGGATCTGAATACACCAGTAACCTGTTTCAAAATTTTTTAAAAGACAAAGGAATTTTTCACCAAACCACCTGTATCAACACACCCGAACAAAATGGTATTTCTGAAAGAAAAAACCGTCATCTGTTGAATGTTACTCGAGCCTTGCTATTTCAAAATCAGGTACCTAAGATTTTTTGGTCTGAAGCTATCTTAACTGCAGTTTACCTGATCAATCGTCTCCCTAGCCCGGTTATTCAAAATAAACAACCTCTGGAAATTCTTAATAATAGACGCATGAGTATTGATCATCTTAAAATTTTTGGTTGCACTTGCTATGTTCACAAACAACGAAGTGATAAATTGGATTCTCTCTCTGTCAAAACTGTTTTTTTTGGGTACTCCACTCACAAAAAAGGGTACAAATGCTATGACCCGGTGACTTGCAAACTTTACATTTCACGTAATGTCTCCTTTTTCGAGAATGAATCGTACTTTAAATCTGTTAACTCTAATCCTACAGGCGAGACATCTCCTCTCCCTACCATTGACATGATTGATCTTGCTCCTTCGCTTGAGGAAAATCTCATTCCTCAAGCTGGAGGGGACGAACAGGTTACAGGTACAGAAGATGTGCAAAATGGAGATCAAGATAGGGCTCTCACTAGAAGATCAACTCGACCCACTCGGACCCCTTCTCACCTAGAAGATTTTATCACTTACAACACCACCTACCCTATCCAGGAGTATATCTCCTACAGTACCATAACACCCTCTTATTGTTCGTTTTTGAATGTAATTGATAAAAATAATGAACCAACCAACCTCCTACCACGAAGCCCTTAGAAATCCGAATTGGGTAAAAGCCATGAAAGACGAACTAGAAGCCTTACAAAAAAACCAAACTTGGACTATGGTCCCCTCTAAACCTGGACTCAAAACGGTAGGATGTAAATGGATATACAAAATCAAGTACAATAGTAACGGCTCCATTGACCGATATAAGGCTAGACTTGTTGCTAAAGGTTATACCCAAACTTATGGAATTGATTACCTAGAAACTTTTGCCCCCGTAGCTAAAATGAACACAGTAAGAGTCCTCCTTTCTATTGCCATTAATTATGGATGGGACCTCTATCAAATGGATGTTCGAAATGCCTTTCTCCAAGGTTCTCTAGAAGAGGAAGTCTACATGACTCCCCCCCAGGGTACAATTCGTCTCAAAATCAGGTATGTAAACTCCACAAATCTATTTACGGATTAAAGCAATCTCCCAGAGCATGGTACGCAAAACTCAGTCACTCTCTCATCCAATTCGGTTTTTCCAAATGTTCCGCTGATGCATCTATGTTTATCAAACATTCTAACACTTTTATTACCATTGTCCTAGTTTATGTTGATGACATCATAATCACTGGTAGTAACGATATTGAGATTAACTATGTAAAATCTTACCTAAAAAACAAGTTTGACATCAAAGATCTAGGAATCTTAAAGTATTTTTTAGGCATTGAAATTGCACATTCTAAAAAGGGCTTATTTCTATCTCAAAGAAAATATGTTCTAGATCTTCTTAAGGAAACTGGTAAATTAGGGTCTAAACCTGCTCACACCCCTATTGAGACCAATCGAAAGGTCGGACCCACCGATGGGGAACCTCTTCATGACATAGGACAATACCAACGGCTAGTGGGAAAACTCATCTACCTCACTGTCACCAGACCCGACATAACCTATGCTGTTAGCTTAATAAGTCAGTTCATGCATGCTCCTCACACTCATCACCTTGACATCATAGACAGGATTCTTAGATATTTAAAGAAAACACCCGGACAAGGGATATGGATGAAAAGAAACAACTCTAATTCAATAGTTGGTTATTCTGATGCAGATTGGGCCGGCAGCTTCGATAGAAAGTCCACAACAGGGTTCTGTACCTTTGTGGGAGGAAACTTGGTCACATGGAGAAGCAAAAAACAGAATGTTGTCGCAAGATCTAGTGCTGAAGCAGAATATCGGGCCATGGCATCCACTACCAGTGAGCTAATCTGGCTCAAACAACTTCTCAGAGAAATGAAAGTTCCCTACACTCAGCCTATGCTAATGCATTGTGACAACCACGCTGCTCGACATATTGCATCCAACCCCGTCTTTCATGAACGGACTAAGCACATAGAAGTAGACTGTCATTTCATTAGAGAAAAAATTCAAGCCAAAGAAATCGATGTTCCCTATGTCCAGAGCAAAGACCAACTCGCAGACATTTTCACCAAGTCTCTCGACCAGAAACAATTCCACAATATTCTTCACAAGTTGGGTTCCTTCAATCTCTTCCGGACTCAACTTGAGGGGGAGTGTTAAAATAACTTGGTTGCTCAGACTCTCAACGGTCATCACAGCTAAGGAAACTCAAGCAACGGCTACAATCATCAAAGAAAACTCAAGCAACGGCTACAATCATCAAAGGAAACTCAAGCAAAGATCTCATTTCCATCTATGCACTCAATTGTAATAGGCAACACAATATTCTCCCAACGTCTCTATTGTAAGCCAATATATAAACAACCATATGTAAACATTTGAAATACAGAAAACATAATACAAAACTCCGCATCAATTTCAATACGATTGTACATGTATAACAAGTAAAATAATGATCATTACATCTGTAGGACAAGAATCACAAGGTCGTGTTGGAACTTATGGGTTGCTCTACATATAACAAGAGGAGGGATAAATAGTCTTCAAATTGTCTACACAAATTTAGAGTTTCATAATAGGTTAAACCCAAACGTTAGACAACATATATCAACTGCGAATGTTAGCACAAAGTGTGCGTAAACATCCAAATTCAAAAGAAAATATAATCCGTTTTGTGAATAAGTTAGAATCAAAACTGAATGTACCATATTTACTGCATAAGCATTGTCTCTTAAATCAAATCCAATATTTTCAATTTATAAAATACATGATTAATTTATTTTATACAACAAGATCTAAGATCGAAACTTGTCGTTTGGATTTCACTTCTTAAAATTATCAATATCTATTAAAACAACGTCAACAAATTTTAAGAACATCAGATTCCTCGTATCCTTTTATTCCCTCACAATATACGAAATAAAAAGCTCTATTGTAAGTAGAAATAACTAAAATTAGTTCTCGTCCAAATAAGGAAGTAAATAGATTGAGGACAAGATAGTTGCTATCCTCTAAGATTCCATATGCATTATTAGTGTGGTGCCTCTGATCGAAAAGTAAGATTAAGTGCAAACTTTGTGTTGTAGAAATTATCATAGTTGGGCTCCGTTTGAGTGTGTCAGCATGTGTGTGTAGCACAATCAGACGCGAGTATGGCCAAAACAAAATTATACCCCATGCTTCGTGCGAACATCAACGTGTCATCTGGGGTTAAAAGTTTTTTTTTGATGACTCAGGATTTCTCGGCATCCGACTTGGGACATGCGGATAGCGGCTCCAAATTGAAAGTGGTCCAACATCATTTTCACCGGAACACATTAGCATTAAATAAAGTGTCTTGCTAGGATTCTATCTTGTAACCTAAGATGTGTGAACTCACATACCCAACCAACTCGATTATGACCCGGAAGATCATCCGGGGTTAAAAGTCAAAACGCTAAAACTCTAAAAACTCATTTTCCTCATTTTTTCAACGCCCACACAAATCCACTCGCCTAGATGCCTATTTTATTGACAAGTTAAACTTCAACTGTTGTTTGATGCACCCATCGGCATCTGTAACGAGAATTCAAAAATCATCCAGGCACATTCACAGGAAAAACTAGTTTCATACTTCCATTCACCGGTAGAGTGAAAGTGATAAAAATCATTTCAATAGTGAAATTATAAGAGTGTCAAACATTAAGAATTGTACTTCTAGAACTCTAATAAAATTTCCTAACAAATCAATCATTAAAATTTATTCTGGAAGTCTAATTTCCTCCTCTCTTTTTTCATATTATTTTTCAACAACCTCAGAACTCAGTATAAAAAGTAAACTTTTAAAAAAAAAGTTAGGAAGATTAGCGGTGAGTCAGGGCAGGCTTAAGTCGCAATTCCCGGAGGAACGAGACAAGACCATATTTAGGAGTGCCCATGTACTTGTCCGCTGTATTTTCTCTCTCAGCTACATAAGTTTTTCTTTTTGTCAAGTCAGTACAAATCAACCCCCAAATTTTCCTTAACCACACCAAAAAACAACTCAAACACCCTACATTATCTCTGTTGAGAAAATAATCTCACATTACTAAACACAAATTTTGTGCAACACTCTATAATAGAGTTGGATAAATTACCCTTCACCCAAGTGTTTATGTTTTGTTGAGGTGGTGGACCAACCAAATTTAATATGGTATCAGAGCGGGTCGATTGACCTGTGGGGACCCACTCCAACCTATATTGTTCACGCGTAGACACGGAAAAAATTATCTCGGTCATGCGTGTGGGGAGTGTTGAGAAAATAATCTCACATTTTTAAACACAATTTGTATGCACCACTCTATAATATTGTTGGATCAATTACCTTTCACTTAAGTGCTTAGGTTATGTTGAGGTGGTGGACCAATAAAATTTAATATTCTTCCCTAGACGTCATTTGAGGATCAATTCTGGATAAAACATACAAAAAATATTAAATTTTAAAAAAATATATAAACAAATAAAAAATATTTTCATTAAAACGATTTAAAATAATTTTTAACATATTTTTTTTATATTTAAATATATTTTTAACCAATCGGGACAGCGTGCCCACCTACCTACCCAGTTTTCCCCCAAACGGTAAACACAGTACTCTTCCGGCCTACGTGGCTAGACGAACTACAACTTCGTCCGACCACAGTAGTACAGCTAAGGGTGCGATAAATGTCTCATGTGCTCTGACAGTTAGAGTACGGCCCACTTTCCATACCTCTAGTGTGGGCCCTCTCTACTTAATAATATGTCAGCATACCTATTACTTATTAATTAATTACATTACAGCAAAAGATTTTTTTAAACAAAAAGATAAAAACTCTCATCTACCACCGTAAATTTTTTAAATAATAAACATTTAATTAAATTTTCGAAAACTAATCAAAATAAATTAATTAATTAAAACTACCACGGATCGCGGGTGCGATCCGCGATCCGTGGTGACGGATCGCGGGTGTCATCCGCGATCCGTGGGTGCGAATTCTTATAAATAGGCATTCGGTGCGTTTTTTTAATACAATTATTTTTTCAATTTCTCACACATTTTCACTTCTACTCTCCACACAGTTGTGAAATTGTACCCTGTAACATCAATTTTTCTGATCCGTGTGTCTTTCTGGTGATATTTGAGGTAATTATTTTTTTCATTCTTATATTTATAGTTATTAATAATTGGTAATAATATCAAATATTGAAATTCTACTCTCTTCACAGTCTTCAAATTGTGTCTGGTGATATCAATTTTTCTGATCCGTGTATTTTTCCTGGTGAATTTTGAGGTAATTTTTTTCTTCTTAATTTCAATTTATCTCACATTATTAACAATTGGTAATAATATCAAATATTGAAATTCTACTCTATTCACAGTCTTCAAATTGTGCCTGTTGATATCAATTTTTCTGATCCGTGTGTTTTTTCTGGTGAATTTTGAGGTAATTTTTTTATTCTTATTTTCTATTTATCTCACATTTTTAATAATTGTTAATAATATCAAATGTTGAAGTAATTTTTAATATAAAACTGATTAAAGAATTTTACATTGTAGTTAACATAATGATTGCGGTTAGTGTGCACTTTGACGGTGAAATAGTTCAAAATGCAAGTTACGGTGTAGAGTACACGATAGGTCCAAGACTTACACTTTCAGCGAGCGAAAATGTAACCTTAGAAGAACTTAAGAGTTGGATATATCAAGGTTTGAATGTCGAAGAATCTCAGTACTCGATGAATATTCAATATCGTTGCAACATTGCACCAACCGGTTACTTTTTTTAATGTGATGTCTGTATATGATGAGAATTCCTGGAGAATAGCCTATGAAACAGCTTATTCCAAAATGGGAATGATGGAGTTATATGTATAGTTGAATCCTGTGGAAATTGAGTGGAGGGCTGAGATGTTTACAGGTAACCAACGGGGTAGTAGTAGTGGTGCAGGTTTCATATCTCAACAATCATGTGATGCAAACACCATAGCAGAAACCAGTCGACCTGCGAATAGAACTTCTGATTTCGTGCCTATACCAACAGATGATGAAGAAGAAAATGATGACGAAGATTACAATATAGATACAGAGAATGAATCGTCAGGTGACGATTGCAAGTGTCAGGGACTACAAAATACAGGTATCGCTTGCAGTCATGTTTTGGCAGTGTGTGCCACACGTAACTACAATGCCAATGAATATACACATTCGTACTACAGTGTCAACTCTCTAGTGCACACATGGGAGGGTCACTTCGATGTGTACGGGAAGGAAGAGGATTGGCCTGAATATATGGGAGACAAAATAATACCTGATCGAACACTCGTCAAGAAAGGAAGAAGAAGGTCAAAACGTTTACCGATGACGATGGATGTCATGGAAGGAAGGATAGGTCCGGGTCATTGTACAGGTTGTGGTTCGATTAATCACACAAGCGATCGTTGCAATGTAAGGGAAGGTTGAATGTATTGTAATATTTAATATATTGTAATGTTGAATGTATTGTAATGTTGAATGTGTTGTAATGTTTATAATGTCTTATTTATAAGTCAAACCATATCAATTAAGATGACAAAAGTACAATAAGATCTTAAAGTACAACCGCGAGTACAACTGAATTACAATATGAACTATTGCGTGGGAGTGAAAATATTTGTCTTCATCTTGCGTCGGCACCCTCGACCGACTGGAGTCGCAACATGCACTGATTCTTCTTCATCATCAGAGAAGACGTATGGAACCAAGTCAGAATGGGGTTGAGTCTCAACAGGTGAATGAGACTCAACAGGTCGAAAAGGTGACTGATTTTGAACAGGAAATTGAGGTGACTGAGTCTCGTAAACTATAGAAGGTACAGGATTTAATTCACAAGTGTACCCTTGGTCAGTAAATGAGCTGAATATACCATCCAACAAAGACCCGAAATCTGTTTGCGCCAACTGAGGGGTATCATAATTACTACCAGGTGTCTGATAAGTTGGATAATCTTCGAGAATCTGGGAAAGCCCCAACTGGGTTGGCTGCGATGGTCCTGCGCCAATGTCACCATATGTTTGAGAATATCCAAACTGGGTTGGCTGCAATGGTCCTGCGCCAATGTCACCATATGTTTGAGAATATCCAAACTGGGTTGGCTGCGATGATCCTGCGCCAATGTCACCATATGTTTGAGAATATCCAAACTGTGATGGATCTGGGACAAAATCATCGTATGATGCATTGGATAGCCTAAAACTATATGTTGTTTGGTCTGCAACTCTTGGTACAGGACAGTCATCACGAATCTCATTATTACCATCATCATCTTCAGGAATCGACTCCACATCTGCAGGTAATCCAGCATCACACAATACTCTTTCAAATTCGTGCACCTGATCGCAGTCGACAACATCGAGTTGGTGACTCTTCAGCAACATTTTACAGAGTCCCTTAGTTCCACGTTTGTACAGCTGCTTGATAACAAATTTAGCCCGTTGAATACCACGTAAGCCCTGCAATTGTAGTTTGAAAATTAGATAGTAAAACACAACAAGGAACGTCGAATACGTCGAATTGTAGTTCAAAAAACATACCATACGTCGAATACGTGGTCCACCAGGAACGTAACCTAAGTCCTCGATAGAATCACGTGGGGGTGGCAATGGCCTTTCCAGACCGAACTCTATTTGGCCTCGTATGTAGACTGTGTACATACCATTATGCTGAAACCACTGACGATACCGTCGATTTTCTCTCGGATCATATGGTCGACCTTCATGAAGAATATGCGGTCTGTCCCACATTCGTATGTAAATTTCATGCTTCGCTGACCAATCATCTCTCTGTCGGGCCGCATGTACTATCTTATCAAGTCTTTTGAGTTCTGTCCACGGATGAGGTTCTGGCGGTGGCGTCGTCTGATAAAATCCAAATTGTCTCATAGTTCTTTCTGGATAATGCCATGAAATCATCCAGAAATGAATCAAAGGCACTCTCGCAAGCCAATATGCAACATCAGTAGTAAATACCCGGCCAGGAAGCAACATCATATTTTCATAATACGGTTGCCAGTTTACATGCTCGTCCAACATACATTCAAATTCATTTCTGTAATGTGTAAGACAATTATGTGCGGCACTAACCTCATAAGTCTGTGTGTATTGCCACTTAATAGCAAATGGAGGTCGCGATTCTAGGTCGTCTCCACCAAAACACTCAGCATGACCCACGTGTCTCGGCCGGGCTACGGGAAACCGAGTCCAAGACCAGTGTTGAAGAAGTAACAATGCACCACCAATGTTCCTTTTTCCAGTTTGACATGAAATAGACAAGTTGCGATATAAACATGAAAGCACGACCGCACCCTAATGTAGGATCGTGTGGGTTATGGGTCCACTAATCACTATTAAGCTAATCACACTTAAACCCTAATTTACTACTTGGTTGATCGATCAAAGAAATGCAGTGGAAATTAAAACTAAATCAAAACACAAGTAGAAGGTAATGCAAACCACAAAGAAGACACGTCGGATTTATAGAGGTTCGGTCGCGCCTACGTCCTCTCTTACAAGCACCTCTCGAATCTCCGTTCGAGCCCCTCTTGCGTCTTCCCTATGCATCCCCGTTCCGGGCCGGGAGCAACGCCTTTTACAAGTCTTCAAGCTCGCGAACAACCCTCGCCGAGCTTGGCACCACCTCTCACAAACCGAGAGAATCACTTCGGGCTTTCACCGAAATCCTTGCTTCTTTGTCTTGGGCTTTCACCAAGACCCTTGCTCACTTTACAACAATGGTAACTTGAGTGGAACTCACTCTCTAATTGAGCACAACAATTGCTAGTATGATGATTGATGAAGGATGTGGAAATTAGGCTTTGGATGGCTAATTTGGAGCTTTGAGGTTGTGGAAAATCTCACTATAAGTTTGACACTTTGGAGTTGTGAAATCTTGTGGAAAACTAAGTGTGAACCTCTATTTATAAGCTCCTAAAGATTTCTAGCCGTTTGGACAAGATTTGATTGGGTTTTGTGCAAGATACACAAAGCAGAAAATCGGGCTGCAAATCTGTCCAGAAACGGTCGACCGAAAGGTGTATCGGTCGACCGAACCCTTGAGTAAGTTAATGGATCGGTTGACCGAACATAGGTATTGGTCGACCTAACACTTAAGTTCTATAAGTCAACGGTCGACCGAACAGGTACCGGTCGACTGAACTACAGGGTTCGGTAGAGAGAAATCTTGATCGGTTGGACAAACTTGTGTCGACTGATAGCAGGGGGTTTTTCACGAATTTAAACGGTCGACCGAATAAGGTAGTTGGTTCGACCGGTTCAAAAGTATTGGGGGTGTATTTAGAGAAAAATGTGTATACGACCGTTGAGTAATACGACAAATAAAACGGTCGTATTTTTACCAGAAATAGCAAACGAAACGGTCGACCGAAGGTCTACCGGTCGACCGAACAGGTCTGGGTAAACGGTTAATAGAAGTGTGATCGGTTGAACGGATTGGTCTGGTATAACAAATATTGTGTATAACCGGTCGACCGAAAGGTGAACGGTCGACCGAACTCAGGCAGACTTGCGACCAATGTTTTAGGTGTTTGGGTGATCTAATGGAGTCCAAAGGTTATGATATTTTGTGTGTGACTCCTACAAGGAACCTAGTGTGTGAATGCATGCATATTAGCTTAAGTTATGCTCAATTCACATAAGTTCCTAATACTCAAAGAAAGGTAAAATTACATGTCTGCAATCCTAGCTTGATTACATGTCTTGACTTGATTTTTCTTCTTTCTTGAGTCTTGATCACCTGTAGAGGTTAGCACAAAGAAATATATATGCAATGCAATATGTGTGCTACTCTACATGATCATAATTAAGATTAGGTTAATTAAATCATCAAAACATAGATTAAGGCCAAAAAGCCAACACCCAATTGTATACTATCGGCTTGTCCAACACCTGCAAAAACCTCAAATACATAACTGGAACACCTGTCCCAGAGCTATCTGGGAAAACCATGGATCTAAACAAATCTAAAATGAAAGTCTGTGTATATTGTGCCACTTCTTCATCTGTGGGAAATTCTGGCAGATTCCCGTAATTTACCTGCAACCATTGCAAACTGATGCTAAATCCGGACTCTTTGAAAATTTGTGGCTCATCTCCTCCTACCGTTCTTTTACCTTTTTTTCATAATCTCAGCGTTTATATCAATCCCAAAGGAATTTCTAATTAACTCACGACTGTCTCGATCACTGTGCCCGATTATTGGAATATCACTGATAGGTAGACCCCACAAATAGCTAACATCCTGCAAGGTTAATCCAACCTCCCCAACCGGTAAGTGGAAAGTGTGAGTCTCAGGACGCCAACGCTCTACAAGTGCAATAATCAATCTATTGTCTGTCCTTGTATGTTTTATTTGGGCAAGTTGATATAATTCCAAATTTTTGAGTGCTTGACTAAAACAATCGTGGAAAGGAATTACTGGACGATGTGCACGACATTCCAAAACAGCCTCCGGCTACAATATATTCAAATATATTGTGAAAAATACGTCAATTTAAAAAATGTAATTTAAATATTTAGAAAATTTACACAATATGATTATTTTGGTACTTACATTTGTGGAAATATCATTGACTCTGAACATGCAATTTGGTATTCCGAGAAGTGGGGAAATAGACTCTCTATCCACTGCATCATTATACTCACGTTCGTTTTGTACAGAGCGACTTCTACTTAAATGACTCATTTTGTCAAAACAACTGTTTATGAAAATAAAAACAGAATTAATTCTAATAATTAAAAAATACTTTACTCGTACATTTCATGACAAATTGCATGTTATAGAAATAATGAAAGCTACAACAATTTAATACATAAATACAACTAATATTAAAATTTTAATTTAACAGAAAATAATAAATAACTATTCCAAATACTTATATTATATAATAAATTTCGTAAATGTACGTTATACAAATTTTAGATGTATATACATTTAATTTAATTATAAACGGATACATAAATACAACTAATATTTACAATTAAATATAATAAAAAATAACAAAACAATTCCAAATAATTTTAATTTAACAAAGAAATTAAATCTTAAGTATAAAATTTGTGTAAAATTTACCTGAGTCCAAGATAACCTGGGAAATAAGTGTTGTGCGAGCTCCGAATGGAAGAAAACCTAGAAGAGAAGTGTCGTGCGAACCCGAGTAGATGATAAAAATTACTTGAGATTAACTGATTTTAACTTAAAACTTAATCTGAAAACTAAAAAATTAACTACTTTTAACTTAATACTTAAACTCAAAACTCAAAAACTAAAAAACTGAAATCTAATTTTTTTTTAAAAAAAGCAGACGGAAAGCGCGATCCGTCGCACGGATCGCGGGTCCAAACCGCGATCCCAAACCGCGATCCGTGAAACACGGATCGCAGGTTGAATCCGCGATCGTCTTAGATTTAATTTTTTTTGTTAGTTTTCGAAGTTTTTTTAAATTGATTATTATTTAAAAAAATTACGGCATCTACCATGTTTATGTAATGCTTTATTTACGTTTTTTCATGAGGAGTGCTTTAACCATTTTACAAAGAATCCTTTGGCCTTTGGTTATTTGATTGGTGTGTTGTTAACTCCTTTCTTGTGGGAATGTAGGATTGAATATTTCTGTAATTTTAGTAACCATTTGATCCTCGGTTATTTTCCTTTGATGGTTGTTGTTAGAAAATTCTTTGGATCATAAAAAAAATAAAGAGAGTAAGAGACATACAATGTGTCATAAAACATAAATCTTTTTCTCTCGAAGGGAATCATAAGAAATACACTGTGCACATCAAGAATTTAGATAGTAAAAGGTTTTAAGGAAAGGTTAATTCCATTTTCACCTAACATTTTTGAAGATAAATGATTTTCTACATGATTAAGATTTTCTTGTGATAATCTATGAAGTTAGCGATAGACAGTTATTCATATTTCATGCTCACATTTTTAATAGTGTAGTGGCATAATTACACGAGCCAAATCATTTGAATAATTGCGCACTCTTAAATAGGGCTGAGCATCGGTCCGGTCCGGTCCGGACCGGACTGGATTTTTTTTTTAGGTTCGGACCGAAAATCGGACCGGAAAAAATTAGGATAGGCGGACCGAAGACCGGCCGGACCGATCCGGTCCGGTCCGGTCCAAAAACCCGATTTTTTGGCTTAAATTTAAAATAAATAAAAAATTGGACCGGTCCGGACCGGACCGGACCGGAAAATTTAAAATTTACCGGACCGAAACCCGGACCGGACCGGATTTTTTCAAAAATTTCCGGACCGAACCCGGACCGACCGGTCCGGTCCGGTCCGGTTTGACCGGTTTGACCCGGTTCTGCACAGCACTACTCTTAAATGTGTACGTGGCGCCATGCTTCACCCATATATACCATCTCCAACCTATTCAAGCACATTTCTTTAGACACCTAAATTTATCTCATGTTAAATGTCCACATTTATTACCTTCATTTTATGAAATAATTAACAATTCCAGAAACAAGCATGGGGAGTCGGGGACACCATATTTGTTGATTATGAAATTTAAATATATTGATCGATCCTTATTCCTAATATTTTATATGGTAAGAAACGAAGAGAGATAGATGCAGAAGAGAAGGGAAATGGGAAAAGTTTTAAGATAAATACTACTCCAACATGAAAATAACCGTGAAGATATCTTATGTTAGATCCTAACCTTCCTTATTGCTTTAATTGTGCTTAGGGGAGGATTAGTGGTGGATCGAGATGGACGGCTGAGATCGTTTCGGGGAAGAGTATAAAAGGTTTGGGTTTCTCTCTCTCCCCTCATTCTCTCTCGCGTCTCTCATCTCACTCACTCTCTCTCTCTAGAACTCGTCTCTCTCGGCAGCAAGTGGAAGGTCGGCGTGGTGTGGCGATCGGAGAGCACGTGTGTTGCTGTTGGAATCGCCGGAGGTGCGAAGATCGCCGTTCGTAGAGTTCGCCGGAGTTGGAGTTTGATCGTGGATCGCTCGCCGTCGTTCTTCAGAGGCTTCTTCAAGCCTTAAGGTATGTCAAACTTGCTTCCAAGCTCACCTAGTGTTAGTGTGGGAGTGGGAGCGGTCGACGGTAGGCCGTTTCGGGCTCGTCGGACCTGCACGGCCGTTTCTGAACTATAAACGATCGACCGGTGTTTTGGTTCGGTCGACCGGTTGTAGTGTATTTTGGGCGAATCCCTCGCACCGGTCGAACGATGCCCTTTTGGGCGGTCGACCGGTTGTGCAATTTTTAGCGAGAGAAAACGTCCTGGGTATTTTCGGTCGAACGGGACCCCTTTGTCGGTCGACCGAAAGTACTGTTGTAGGTCGGTTGGGGCGTTGACCATCTAAACGGTCGATCGCCTGTTTGACTCGTTCGACCGACGTTTAAGTTAACTTAATGGCCGGTCGACCGGATGTGTGGTTTCGGTCGACCGTGATGTGAGGACTCTGGGTGAGTTCTACTGGTTGTTTTCGGTCGACCGATAGGGTTCGGTTGTTCGACCGTTTTACTGTTGATTGCGAAAATGGATTTCTACTGGTGCTTTTCGGTCAACCGGGACCCCTTTCGTCGGTCGACCGTTTGACGGGTTTTTCGGTTGGGCCAGTTCTCTGGGTGAGGATCGGTCGACCGGAAACCATGTTTTGTTCGACCGTTTTACACTATTTTTGTGTGTGTGTGTTGCTATTGATTGGCTAGAAGGCAACGGGTGTTCGGCCCTTTTGGGGTGACGTCACAGACATTCCGGCCCTATAGCGATTAGTGGTGACACGTGGGTTGTGATTTGTGGCCGTGGCTCCGGCGAATGAGGCAAAGCCGTGGCTCCGGCGAATGATGCAAAACCGTGGCTCCGGTAACACTGAGGCAATGAGGGGGTTGTGTGGCCGTGTTTTGGACCGGCGGTGCCTTGTGTGCACGTGTGTTGGTGGGTTGGGGTGAGAGGACCCTTGAGACCCGTGTTGTTGGGCTATGGCCAGGAGAGAGGTCCCGGGAACTTAGCGGGTGTTTCTGTTGTGGTGTTTTACGTTTCCTTGCACATTTCTTTTCTGTCCATATATGTGTTAGGGTTTGGCATACTGAGTTTCCTCCTGGAAACTCAGGCATTCATTGTCTGCTTTCAGGCCGAGAGCGACGTTAGGTGGGTGGCGTCGGCGGAGGGAGCGCTCGAGACCTGATCCTGCTTCCCTATATTTTGAGGTGGTTGTGATTACTTGTGTATATCTCATGTATATGATCTTTTGATGTAATCACATTCTTTTGTAAACTCGTTCACATATATATATTATATGTTGGTGCACCAGTGTGTGTATTTCTTTTCGTAATGTCCTCGTTGATTGTATGTTTTAAATTTGAAATTTTCCGCTGTGTTTGAGGACGTTACAACTTATGATAATAACAATTGAAGAACAACTCTTGTTAGAACCCATAACCCGATTATGGGCTAATGGGTGTTAAGAGGAGAGATGGTGATTAGGAGAAGGATTAGCATGGGGAAGAGGAGTTGCACAGTGGTTGCTTGGGGAAGAGGAGGGGCGTGAACAGTAGGCGTGGTGGAGAGTGATGGGTTGAGGGTGTAGGTTACTGTTGACTCGGGTTTTGGTTGGGTTAAAAGAAGAAATCCCTCTCTCTCTTCTATTCGTTTCCCCTCCCTCACTCTCTTCCTTTTCTTTCCGGTGAACCAGAGGACTTGGAGGCTCCGGCGTGAGGCGTGCGGAGGCGTGCGAGGAGGTTGCGAAGACGACGTGCGCGAGCGAGGCTCTGAGGGTTTCGTCATCTTCTTTGAGGTATGCAGGTTCTTAGTGTGATTTTGTTGTTCACCCTCGTGTGAGGGTCATGTTGGTCGGTCAGGGGAGGTCGGAGACCTCCTCGACGGCGAGAACGACGTAAATCCTCGGCTGGCGCGAGGTTGAAGACGACCAACGCTCGACCGTGTCTTTTCGGGCGATCAACCAAATGTAGTGTATTTTGATTGCCTGGTTGTTTTCGGTCGACCAGTTCCTTGGGGTCGGTCGACCGGAACTTAAGTGTACTGGATTTTTTTATGCTTGTTTGCGGTCGACTGTTATATGACTTAGAATTGCTAGGATGCTTTGGTAGTTTTCGGTCGACCGAGACCCCTGAGTCGATCGACCGATAGTTTTGAATTGATGTTGACCAGATTCCAGATTTTGACCTCGTTTCGGTCGACCGGTGTTAGATCTTGGTCGACCGTTGGGACTTAAGTTTTGCGCAAAGAGTTCGACCGTTGTAGACTTTCGGTCAACCGATTCCCTTGAGGAAGCGGTCGACTGGGTTGCCTCTTTCGGTCGACCGTTTTTGCACAGGACTGAATTCATGGTTCCGTTTAGGATGCCAACTCTGTCCACGGAAACCCGTGTCCTCGCCTTGTGCGTGAGCCGGGAGGTGACAGTGGGCGCGTTACGCGTGCCTGCCCAGGGACCGTCGGGTGGAAGAGTGTAGGTGTTCGGGACGCGTCACCTCCATGTATGGATCGTGACTAATATGATGGATGGATTGGACTCATTGTAGAGTAGCAGGCCTGAGGGATCGCGGATCCCAATGTATGATAATGTGCGGGCATGCAACTGTCGTTGGGTGAGGTGACTACCGGCCTATGTGGCTACGGAGGTCGCTGTCATGCTTTAATAACGACGCGGTTGGTGTTTGCTGCTCGTGGAGCCTGATGACCTGGCAGACTTCGGTCTGGACCCGTCTGATGTTGTGTCGGACGTATTGATGGACCGCCGATGCTGTTCCTATGATGCTGCCGATGTTGTTCCGGCGGTAATGATTGATGGGCCGATGTTGTTCCGGCTATGTTCCTCAGATGGACACCTACTGAGATGATGATTGATGAACCGACCGAGCGACGGCTCCGTTGGTGTGGTTTCGACCACGAAGTTACAGATCTGTTTCTTATGGCACGGACTTGGCGGATGCTCCTTGCCGAACCCCATGATTAGTGTAGCCGCGTGTGGGGAGTGTCACGTTATGTTCCGTTAGACCGTATGTGCCTACGGTAGGTCTGCTTGGGAGACCCGATGATGATTGTCGGACTGATGTCTTGTGTTACCATTCGGGGGAACTGTTTTCGTTACTGTTTATGACATGACATGCTACAAGTATGATAGGTTTATTTGTACTACTGCATGCATATAGGTGAGCTTGGCATATGGGGTTTCCATATGGAAACTCAGGCATTATTGTTATATCTTTTTCAGGACCGCAGTAAATCCAGTTGGGTGGTGATCAGCGGGCGCGCGCATCTTGGGATCGGATCATCTCTTTCGGATCACTGAGGTCGAGGTGATTACTTTTATCTTCGTTGTTGTTCTGTTGTAATCACGTATCGTTTTGACAAACTCTGATGTAATATGGTGCACCGCTTTTATGTTTTATGAAAAGTAAAAGTCTCGTCTTTGATTATTGGTCTCTCATGTCTTAATGTTTAATTTTTTTAAATTTCCGCTATTTCGGAATGTTACAAGTTGGCTTGAGTTTTGCAAGTTCATTCCGTCCTCGAGGGGAAGAAATGAAACAATTAAATGGTCTTCTGAGTTTAATTTAATTTCACATATTATTCAACATGAAATTTAGGTATTTCTTAAGTTTCAGAAAACTACATGATTAGGAATATAATTTGATAACGTGTTTTTCACTTGTCCAAACTCAAAATCCTGACTTGATGACGGTTACAACATGACCACAAATTCTCTTAAATCGTATATAGATGGGTTATATATACATGTTATATATTCCATTTTCGGTACAAGAACTTCCTCGATCCACCGCTGCATTTAATTCACGTCTTTACGGCACAATAACTTAGAGAAATCAACAAACGTAGTGTGTTTTTTGACAGATAAATTTCACATACTTTCAATTGTTTGATCGAAGTCTACGAGAAAAAGACATTACAGTTGAAAGGAGTTTTGGTCTTCTACGAATGCTAACTTCATGGCATAAACTACCTTAATCTACTGTAGTAAAATAGCCAACAATAACTCAAGATGTGGCTCGACTAACTATCCATTGAGAGTGCCACATTTCTTGTGGGGGTTTGTCATAATCCCACTTTATATGAAGTTGGTAAATAATTGTGTTAAGTCCTTAACCTCGTTTTGGGCTAATCCCGTGATTAGTGGAGGGATTAGCATGGGGAAGAGGAGGGGGATAGTGGGCTGGTGATGGGTGATGGAGTAGGGGGCCGGTTACTGTTGGGTTTTGTTGGTTTTGAGGAGAAAACCATCATCTCTCTCCATTTCCTCTCTTCTTCTTCACTCAACCATTTCTCTCACCATTTCTCTCTTCTTGTCCGGCGATCCAGAGCTCGTGGAGGCGACACCGGCACGTGGAGGTGAGCTTGGAGCTGACGAGGAGCGGACGTGACACTCGTGTGTGCGGAGGTTGCGGTCGGCGGGCGACGTGGAGTGAACTCCGGTGTGCTCCGTCTTCTCGTCGAGGTATGTCGTCTTCTAGTGTGATTTGGTTGCTCACCCTCGTGGGGGGGGGGGGGGTTTGTGTTGGTCGGTCGACAGAGGTCGGTGAAGGGAATGTGTTCTAAAAGTTTTACTTTTAAATGTCAATTATTATGAATTGAATGAGAAATCATTTTGTTCCTTGTTTATGTTATTCATTTTTTAGAAGTGTTAAGAAAGGGGCTCTTGGTCCTTAACCGTAGAGCTCTAAAAGATATTGGTTTACTTAAAACAAAAGATATTCTCAATCATGGTAATAAACATGAGACATTTATTACCGAGTTAAGATTGTCGTGTTGGTCATAAATCATTGTAGCTCTACAAGTGAGCGACAACACGGGTAGACAAAAGAGAAAATATTACTTTTGTATACTGAATGCACCTAATAAGTAAAAAATTATAGAAATGTGTTTATGTGTCATTAATATTTTACTGTGTCCTTGGTCCTTTGATATGAGACTTATATCCGATCACTTAAGAAATATTTGATTAGACTAGTGTCTTAAGCTATCGATAAGTGTAGTGTAAACACATTGGTTGGTTAAGTATGACTTTCGTTGGAGAAGATATTTAGTCAAAAGATTATCATTGCACCTCTTAATTGAGTAATGATATTAGTGGGCCCCTTGATAAAGCAATGTTATAATGTGCACAATGTGATTTGAGTTAAGTCACATATTTGTAACTAGCTTAAAGAGATCAAGAAATGAATACTAATACAAAGATGACACGATACTACTTTGTGTGTATTCTTAATATCATGAGACAAGGGACGGACACAAGTGGTGCACTCCATCACTAAATGGATCGGGTTTTGGTTCGAGTGGAATTAAGACATCTAGCTAATTGGGAGATATAATGTGTAGCTAGATACCGCTTATAGCTTGTGATATTAAGCTCTTAATATCACGACCAACTTAGTTTAGATCCTCTCATAGGTCACACCACAAAACTGGGAAACAAGAAATGAGGTTTTTGAGTTCATAAGATGTGTCGGGTTTCATATAGGAAAAATGACACATGGGGTGAAAAAACAAAATCAAAATTATGTTGTGATTAATAACATAATTAGAATCTAAATTAAATTCATATGTGATGTAAAAATTATGGGGTGTAAGGATTAATCATTACATAGGATAACATGTTACATAAGTTGTGAACTTACTGCTAATCCCGAAATGTCAAATTTTGTAGGGGTTAAATCAAATTTTGACAAGTCTGCGAGTACTGTGCAAAAATGGTTGACCGCTAGACGCTAAACGGTCGATCGAATGTTGCACACGTAACAGGAATTTCGTTTGTTCGTTTTCGGTCAACCGAGTATAATCAGTCGGTCGACCGAACATCGCGATGAAATAATTTTTGTTACGAATGGTCGACCGAACTATTAACGGTCGACCGAAACCTGGTCTTAAAAGGTCGACCGAACCTCCGAACACGGTCGACCATCCAGACGGTTTTATGCAGAATTAATTTAGGAATTAATTAGATCATGCATGGAATTGGTCCATAATTAATTTAATCCGTGGCTAAGATTATTTGTTAGCAAATAATGGATGGTTAGATGGAAGTGTGCATGAAATCATGGGCAAGAGGTTTCACATGAATAGGTAATTTGGAGAGAACTTATAAATACAAGTTTATCTCATTACCTCATTAATTAATTCATTATCTTCTTGTGCAAAAATCTCTCTCCATAATTATCCACCAAATTTCCTTAATTCTTGAGTTTAGTTTTAGTTTTCAGAGATCTTCTTCTCAAGGGAAATAATGAGCGGTTAGTAATTGGATTCTAAACCCTATTGGAGATTGAGAGGCTAGCTCTTCTCTCTCCGATCTTGTTTAGAGTTTGGTGAATACTCGGGGGCATCCGGCGCAGCGACAAGCATCATCAACGTCTCCGGATCATCAAGAAGTTTTAGAGAACTTCTAGGTATGAATTTCGGAGTCCCATGTTTGTTTTAATAAAGTTTTGAAACTAGTTATTGAAACAAACCGATGCATGCATGATACAAATCATAGAAAATTATAATTGATCCTTATTGTACATAAAAATTTCGAAAATATATATGTACAATTAAACTAGAAATTCTACAGTCTGAGACCTATCCGGGGACGTTTTCGACGTAAATCCTTGGCTGGCGCGAGGTTGAAGACGACCAACGGTCGACCGGGTCCCTTTGGGCGGTCGACCGATGTAGTGTTTTGCCTGATTTTAACCATCACCGGTCGAACGATGCCTCGCGGCGGTCGACCGATTGTGTATTGTGCTGGTGAATCAGAGGCTTCCTGTTGTGTTTCGGTTGACCGGTTCCTTGGGGTTGTTCGACTGGAACTTAAGTGTACTTGATAATATTGCATGTTGTTCGACCGCTTTCGATATATCGTTCGTCCGTTATATGACGTAGACTATTAGGATGACCCTGGTAGTTTCCGGTCGACCGAGACCCCTGAGTCGGTTGACCGAATAGTCTTTGGTGATTTTGACCAACTCCGGATTTTGACCTCGTATTCGGTCGACTGGTTTTGGACTTCTGTTCGACCGTTTGGACCTAAGTGACGCGCAGAATAGTTCGACCGTTGTAGACTTTCGGTCGACCGAACC
Source organism: Triglochin maritima (assembly GCA_963682175.1). Lineage (NCBI taxonomy): Eukaryota > Viridiplantae > Streptophyta > Magnoliopsida > Alismatales > Juncaginaceae > Triglochin > Triglochin maritima. The sequence goes on along the minus strand of OY821782.1, from coordinate 5,833,068 downwards.
TATTGGGGACGGTCGACCGGTTAGGCTTTTTCGGTCGACCGTTTGTGTGCAGAACTGAATTCCTGGTCTTGTGATCGTGTCAACTCTGTCCACGGAAACTCGTGTCCTTGCTTAGAGCGTGAGCCAGGAGGTGACGGCGAGGACGTGCTTGTGCCACCAGGGACCGTCGTGTGGAAGAGTGTGGACACTTGGGTGGCACCACCTCCGTGTCAGACGTGGTGTGACGTGTTGTTGCCTTACTCTCTGATAAGTAGCAGACCTGAGGGATTACAGATCCCAATGCCTGTTGACGCATGGCTCGTGGAGCATGATGACCCTGCAGACTACGGTCTGGACCCGTCCGATGTTGTGCCGGACGTATGTTGTACCGCCGATGTTGTGCCGGCGATGCCGCCGAGGTTTTTGCCGGCGATGATGGTGCCGACGATGTTCCAGCTTGTGGTTGTGCCAGACGTATGTTGTATCACCGATGTTGTGCCGGCGATGTCGCTGATGTTGTTCCAGCGATGATCCCCGATTGGGCACCTATCCTGTGATGTTGACCGACCGAGCTACGACTCTGTCGAAGGTGGTGTAGACCACGTGGTTCTTTGCGTGGAAGTGCAGACACTCATCACCGATCCCTTAGGCTCGTGTAGTCGCGTGTGGGGGGACGCGTCGCGTACTGTCCATAAGACTGTATGTTCCTATGGTAGGTTTCCGAGGGAGACCCGTTGTTGTTGCAGGACTGATGTCATTGTGGACCATGTTGAGGGTCGTTGTTGTTGGACTGAGGTCTCGTTTACCCTGTTGAGGGATTTGATGCATTGCAGATGTGATATGACATGTCACTAGTAGGATAGGTTCATTTACCGTACTATTGCATGCATATAGGTGAACTTGGCATACGGGGTTTCCTAATGGAATACTCAGGCATCGTTGTTTGACTCATGTTTCAGGACCGTCGTAGGTTCTGCCGGGTGGTGACAGCGGGCGCACACGTTTTGGGGCCAGGATCATCATCGGACTCTTAGAGGTCGTCGTGATTGTTTTACCTGTCTTTTCATTGTATTGTTGTAATCACGTCTTTTGACAAACTCTGTTGTATTATTGGTGTAACGACTATTGATTTATTTGGGTAACATTCCCGTTGATGATTTGATCTAAGTAATCTCTTGATTGTTTAAATTTTTAAATTTCTGCTGTTTCGGGATGTTACAAATTGTATATACGGAAGAAACCATTTCGATTCATTGTTACCAAATTATAATTAAATATTTAGTTGAGATTCACACTTAGGCATTAATATCCTAACATAGATATCTGAAATATATATCACCTTGCATGGCATATATATATATTTATATATATGTATATATATATATATGTACAAACATGGAAGAGGTAAAATTATTTATGTACCAACATTGGTCATTATTATATAAAACAATACTACCTTGTGGTTGATTTTCACCTGAAAATAATCACTTGACCTGTTTAATCTCAACAATGTACCACTCTATAGCTTGCTACCTAATGGATGTTAATGTTAAGATACATGTGTTTTTTTCTCTTGCTGTGGTAAACAATATGTATTTATCTCACAGATATTATTCTATCCTCAAGTAAATTATTCTAATTCATTTCTTTGTTCCCATTCACACACAAAATTGGCAGGATACTATATCCCAACCCCATATCCAAGTGGGTCTCCACACCTCTTCACAAATAAGGCACATTGTTTAATGCTCCATACTCAACCTCCCTTCCCTTTAAAATCTGCCTTCACTCCACTCCTAAACAAACCACAATGGCAAATTCCTCGACTCCTCTCCTTCTCTCTCTCCTCTCTCTGCTTTGCTTCCTCTCTCTCTTCTCCACATTAGCCTCCTCTTCTCGTGTTCCGGCCCACGTCGAAGACCCCGAGCTCATTGCTCAAGAGGTTGTTAGGTAAGCAACCTTCTCATTAATTTCCCAACTCAACAAATGGTATATGTATAACGATTACAACTAAGCTTTGTTTCATGTCTTGAATCATATATAGGAGCATAAACAATAGCACAAGGAGAAGAAGGTTGGGATATTTGTCGTGTGGCACCGGAAATCCGATCGATGATTGTTGGCGATGCAACAAGAATTGGGAGAAGAACCGCCAACAACTAGCCGATTGCTCCATTGGCTTCGGTCGCAATGCCATTGGAGGTCGTGATGGTAAAATATACATCGTAACGGACCCTGGCGACGATGACCCTGTCAACCCTAAGCCAGGCACTCTTAGGTATTCTACCAAAAAATTAAAGTTGGTTTAGAAATGTCTACACTAAAAGTTGATCTTACTGACTAATTAAGACTAGCTCAGTTGGTAAATTCATAGTTTTAAAGTCTAACAGAACACCATTAAAAGACTGCACTCTTTGTTCTAAATTAAGTTAATCTAAAGAATAGAAAAGACTGCACTCTTTGTTATAATCACATGCAATTCACATTGATAAATTAGATTTTAACTCCAAGTGGGACATTTTTGGTAGGTACGCGGTGATCCAAGATGAGCCGCTTTGGATCATTTTCGATCGTGACATGACAATTAGACTCAAAGAGGAGCTCTTAATGAACTCCTACAAAACCCTAGATGGGCGTGGCGCGAGCGTCCACATTGCGGGTGGTCCATGCATCACAATCCAATATGTGACCAACATAATCATCCATGGCCTCCACATCCACGACTGCAAGCCCGGCGGTAACACCTACGTTCGCGACTCGCCGGAACACTACGGGTGGCGGACGGAGTCGGATGGGGATGGTGTGTCTATATTCGGTGGGAGCCACGTGTGGGTCGACCATTGCTCGCTTTCTAATTGCAATGATGGGCTAATAGATGCCATTCATGGCTCCACAGCCATCACAATCTCCAACAACTACTTGACGCACCACAACAAGGTCATGTTGTTGGGACATAGCGACACTCTCATGTCGGATAAGAACATGCAAGTCACCATTGCTTTCAACCACTTTGGCGAGGGTCTAGTGTAAAGAATGCCACGGTGAGTGTTTGATATTTTTCGTGAATCTGATTATGTTATAACGGGTATTACTTAAAAAATAATAATTGAATTTGGTAAATAACAGATGTAGACATGGATACTTTCATGTGGTAAACAATGACTACACACATTGGGAGATGTATGCAATTGGTGGGAGTGCTGCACCAACCATTAACAGTCAAGGGAACAGATTCCTTGCTCCAAATGATAGGTTTAACAAGGAGGTGAAATTCTCTTTTCTTTTGTCTTCTTTGGTATTTTGATCAGCCCAATTCTTAATTGACCTTTGCGGAGGAAAACACATATAATTAAATAGCAAAGGCAGCATATAAGTAATTAAGTATAGCACATGTAATAGCTTAGTTACTCTTTAATTTGTAGATTACAAAACGAGAGGAAGCACCAGAAAGCGAGTGGAAGAGCTGGAATTGGAGGTCAGAAGGCGACTTATTACTAAATGGTGCCTTCTTCACCCCTTCTGGTGCCGGTGCCTCGTCGAGTTACGCAAAGGCGTCGAGCCTTGGGGCACGATCTTCATCGCTCGTCGGTGCACTCACGGTATCGGCCGGAGCATTATCATGCAAGAAGGGTTCACATTGTTGACCAAAATCCCAAAATCAAACCAACTTAAACTCGCTGTTAATTTATAAGACGAGAAAGGAGATTAATATTCACTAGAGTTTGTATTGGGATGTGGTAATTGAAGAAGATGAGAAGGGTTTTGGAGTTTTTATTAGTCCTATTGTAATATCTTCTTCACAATTAGTTTTGCTTGATTGATATATATATATATATATATATGTGTGTGTGTGTGTAATGTAATTACCAACCTGGGCCTTCTGTTCTCATGGTAACCATATATGGTTTCATATATGTGTGTGGGAAACCTAGTGGACCATAAAGGCAGGCAGTTGGTCATGAAGTGTTGAATACTTGGCAATTAATATATCAACTGCTTCAAGATTACTATTCAAAGATTTGTCTATTTTTGTTTCTCTCCTATAGTAGTATATTGATATGTTGGAAAGAAGACTTCCAACAATACTTGTCAGGATCAAACTTTCATTCCCATGTGGGTTCACAAAAGAAGATCAATTATAATTGCCAAATCAAGACGCTATGCATTGATTGCTGAAGAGAAAATATATGAAAACTTATTCTGATTACAAATTGCATATTATTGAACTTCACCATGTAACTCACGTGTCGGAATTCGATCTTTTGATTAGGCTAATCCAAGATTAAGAATTTCATAATTGACGGAGCTCCAATTAGTAAAACTTACCTTGATTATGAACCATTAATATTTGAAAATTTTAGAATGAATAACATACAAATTGTATTTTAACCTAATTAGGCTGGATCTTCATTTGCCTAAATTACAAAAATTTGGTGGTTGAAGTAATGACACGCACGATCTAGTTAAAAAAACCAAAATTTATAGTCAACCGAGAGTTATAGTTAAAAACAACCAAAACAAATTATGAATTTTGCGGTCAAGTCATAGAGTCATATTATTTTGAGTCATGACATGATACTACATTACAACATTCACGTATCAATAGCTTACTATATCATGACAACATACATATATAAGATTAGTAATTGTTCATTCATGTTACAATTAGACATCTCATTTTACGTTCTACAAAGCGAGTTGACCTAGAACAAGCTTAGGGCTCATTATCCTAATTAACTTGACTCGTCAAGATAACCTGACAAGAGCTTGAAATAACAACATTACATGTAAATTAATTGTGGTGTCTCGTCATGGTTGATTTGGTTTTTTTTGCTTGGAATCCAATATTTTTTTCTTTTCTTTACGTGTAACATCCCGAAATAGCAGAAAATTTAAAATTTATCATCAAGATACCAGAGATCAATAATCAAAAGACGAGACTGTTACTTCTAATAAAACATTCAAACGGTGCACCATATTCCATCAAAGTTTGTCAAAAACCTACATGATTACATCGGATATAACAAAAGAGAGTACAAAAAATCATGTCGACCTCAGTGGTCCAAGCGAGCGGATCTGATCCCAAAATGCGCCCGCTGTCACCACCCAACTGGACCTACTGCGGTCCTGAAATAAAAGATGCAACAACAATGCCTGATTTTCCATAAGGAAACCCTGTATGTCAAGCTCACATATATGAATGCAATAGTACAATGAACATATCATACTAGTAGCATGTTATGTCATCAACAGTAAGGAAACAGTTCCCCCGAAGGGTAAAACAGGACACCAGTCCGACAAACATCATCGGGTCTCCCTCGGAGACATACCGTAGGCACATACAGTCTAATGGAACAAGACGTGACGCTTCCCACACACGGCTATACTAATCATGGGGTTCGGCAAGGAGCATCTGTCAGGTCCGCGACATAAGAAACAGATCTGTAACTTCGTGGTCAAACCACCCCAACGGAGCCGTCGCTCGGTTGGTCCATCATTCATCATCTCAGTAGGTGCCCAGCTGAGGAAAACATAGCCGGAACAACATCAACTCATCAAACATCATAGCCGGTACAACATCAGCCTATCAAACATCATAGCCGGAACAAATCGACTCATCATCGCTGTAACATCATCGACGACATCACCGACACAACATCGGTTGTCAAACATACGTCCGGCACAGCATCGGACAGGTCCGGACCGAAGTCCGTCGGGTCATCAGGCTCCACGAGCCGCACATCATACATTGTGATCCACAATCCCTCAGGTCTGCTACTCTACAATGAGTCCATCAATCCATCACATTAAGTCACGATCCATACACGGAGATGACACGTCCCATATACCCACACTCTTCCACACGATGGTCCCTGGACAGGAACGCGTAACGTGCCCGCCGTCACCTCCCAGCTCACGCATTAGACGAGGACACGGGTTTCCGTGGATATAGTTAGCATCCAAAAAGGACCAATAATTCAGTTCTGCGAACAAATGGTCGACCAAAAGTGACAATCCGGTCGACCGTTCCCATGGGGTTCGATCGACCGAAAGTCTGTAACGGTCAAACTCTCTGAGCAAAACTTAAGTCCCAACGGTTGAACAAGAGTCTAAAACCGGTCGACCGATACGTGGTCAAAATCTGGAGTCTGGTAAAAAACAAACAATCCTAATGATCGACCGACTCAGGGGTCCTAGTCGACCGAATGCTATTAGGGGCATCCTAGTAGTCTAAGTCATATATCGGTCGAACAACATACCAAAAACGGTTGAACAACATGCATAATAATCAAGTATACTAAAGTTTCGGTCGAACGAAAACATACAACTGGTCGACCGAAATCCAACAGGCAACCCCCGACCCACCAACACATGCACTACCGGTCGACCACCACAAGGCATCGTCCGACCGGTGTTGGTTAAAGTCGGGCAAAAATACATTACATCGGTCGACCGCCCAACGGAACCGGTCGACCGTTGGTCGTCTGCAACCTTGCACCAGCCAAGGATTTACGCCTTCCTCGTCGTCGGTGAGGTCTCCAACCTCCCGCGACCGACCACCACTTCACCCACGCACGAGTGAGCAAACAAATCACACTATTAAGACGACATACCTTTCGAAAATGACGAACCCGCCGGATCCTCGCTCGCGCAACGTCGCCTCTGGAGATCCTCCTCGCGCGCCAACCTCCGCATGCCTCACGCCTCGACCGCCTCTTCCGTCGGACCTCGAACCACTGGGGGAGAAGATGGTTGCTTGGTGAGAATGGAGGAAATGAGGAAGGAAGAAGAAGAAGGAAGGACAATGGTTGCTTTTAAAGCAAACCACATCCTCACCCAACACCCCTCTCATACCTCCCACTCCCAAGCCCATACCTCCACACTCCCCGCCAAACCTCTCTCTCTCTCCTAGTCAAACCTCCAATTAACCCCACTTAGCCCCTAATTGGGTTTAGGGATATAACATTACGAGTTCTTATAGGAGAAAACATAAAGCAAAACTTATGTAATCTAACTAGTATTCTATATCCCACGAGTTGGGTGTGAGTGAGACGTAAGCTTAATCATCACTTCTGTAACAACCCGTGATATGTAAATTCTTCTACCACTTATAAAAAAATCTTGTGTAGTCTACCGTAGTGGTGAAAACGGAGCAGATACTAAACGAATGTGTCTGTATCCGAATTTGATTTTTTACTTATATTCGAATCTGATCAGATTTATGAGGGAAGGATCCGAATTCGTATCGTCGGATTTAGATCCGAATTCGAATAAATTTGTATCCGAACCAAGTTCAAAATCCATTCTGAATTAGGATATCCGAGTTCGTTAAAAAATCCGAATAGACTTGAAAATATTTTTTGATTGAAGCTCGTTTTCAGGTAATATTACTAAACAAGAATAAATCTCAGCCCTTTATTTTTTCCTACATGAAAAAATATTAAACAGAAAATAAATAAGATAATTTAATTCATATATGCTTTATATATTATTATTTTTATTTATACATGCATATAAAATACGAAGCGGATATTATTCGAATCGGATGTACTAATATCCATATTTTCTTCGTTTTTTTCCGGATGTTTATATCTGAATACAAATTCGGTTGCGAATTTTCTCTCGGATAAATCTTTTGATTTCGAATATGGTGTCGGTCGGATTGATAGATTTCGAATACAAAGTTTCACCCTAGTCTACCGTGAAGCAAAGTACACACATTGGAGTTGAATTTCTTCTAGGGGCGTACTGCAGATCTGTAAGTGTAATTCCAATCTGTAACGTGGAGCAGAGGGACATGGATTTTGGTGGCAGGAAAGGAAGGGAAAGGATGACGATGACAGGCATGTGAACTTGAATGAAATCTCATCTTAATTATGGCACCATGCATGCAATATGGAATTCAAACAGGAGTCACTACTTTTCTTCTTCAATTATCTTTGGAGCTCCTCAACTATTTCTCAATTTGATATAATCTTAACATTTTCTTGTAATAAGTCATAAGTCTAGGGCCCCAGATAGCTTAGTTGACATTTATACCTACCTTATTCATTGAGGATTTTGGGTTGGAATTAATCTTAGGTGTGACAATTACACTGAAACATGAGTGTGTTTTCATGACCATTACTGGCTCCATTTTCTACCTATCACATACCCTAAATTTGCCATAAGGACCCAAAATGGGTACATTGGGTCAATTCCAAAGTCCATACACAAATTATGAAGAAATTTTATAGTTCTTAAGGAGCAAACGACTAAACTAAGAAAACAATATATATATGTGTGTGCCGTATTTTTTTTATATAATAAAAAATAAATTAAAATTTCGAATTTTAGGAAGAAAAATACATCCAAAAAAAATAATAGGGTCGCGGTTCACACCCGCGATCTGTCCACCCAAAAAAATAATTTTTTTTTACGGAGTGCGGGTGTGAACGGCGATCCATCATTTTTTTTTAAATTCCACGGATCGCGATTGACACCCGCGATCCGTGGAAATTTTGAAGGAAAAAAAAATTAAAAGAAAATTTCACGGATCGCGGTTGTGAACCGCGATCCGTGAATTTTATTTTTTTAAAATAATTTTTTTTATGTTTATTTTTTCTGTTTTAGTTTTATTTTTTTATTTCTGTTTTTCTTTTTTATTGTAATTATTTGTAATCTTTTTTAAAATCTTTTTTTTAAAATATGTTTTCTAATTTATATTATTTTAAAAAAAATTTAAATTTGTTTTTAATTTTTTCAAAATTGTTTTATATATCGACCTCCAAATCACGTCGAGAATTCGGCGAATTGAAATGTTAGGGTATCTTATACAATAAAAAAATACAATTTCTTAGGCAGAATAAGAAATTATTTACAACTCAATCTTAAACAGACACTAAAACTAATTAAAACAAAAAATTGGTAACGTTGTCGAAAATTCGTAGGGTGTACACACGTTATAAACAATTTTTGTGGTCGACAAAGCAAAAAATTAAATATACAATTAAAAAAATTTAAAAAATAATAACAATTACAAAACATATATTAAAAACAAATATAATAAAAAACATAATTAAAATTATTTTAAAAAATTCAAAACATAAAACAGTACAACTAAAATCCGTGACTTTATTTATTTTCTTTTATTGTTTTTGATTTTATGTTTTGTTTTTTTTAAATCTTGTAACTATTTTATATATATACACTTCAAAATATGTTTTCTAATTTTTGTAATTTTTTAAAAAAAAATTAATTGTATTTTTAATTTTTTCCCGTATCAACCCTCAAAACTAGGGGTAAGCTTCGGTCCAGGACCGGACCGGACCAGACCGGACCGAACCGAAACCGGAATTTTCGGGAAGTCCGGACCGAATAGGTTCGGTCCAGTCCGGTCCGGTCCGGATCGGTCCAAAACCCAAATTTTCCCCTTAAATTTTCGGTCCGGTCCGGACCGAAGACCGAATTTCCAAAATTTTGTGGACCGAAGACCGGACCGAAAAAATTCGGTCCGGGTGCCCGGACTGGACCGAATTTTGCTCACCCCTACTCAAAACCGTTTGTAATGTTTATTTACCCTACGAAATTTGAAAAACGTTACCAATTTTAAAAATTTATAAAAATTTGAAAACATATTTGGAAATATATATATATAAAAAACACAGTTAAAATGATTTAAAAAAACAAAAAACGTAAAATGAAAAACAATAAAAGAAAATAAATAAAGTTACCGATTTAAATTGTTGGGTTTTATGTTTTGATTTTTTTTTAAATTCGTAGGGTGTACATACATTAAAAACAGTGTTGAAGGTCGATACAATAAAAAATTTAAAACACAATTAATTTTTTTTTAAATTTATAAAAATTAGAAAACATATTTTGATATATGTATATATATATATAACTTAGTTAAAATGATTTTAAAAAATCAAAACATAAAATCAAAAACAATAAAAGAAATTAAATAAAGTCACAAATTTTAGTTGTATTGTTTTATGTTTTGATTTTTTTTAAATCATTTTAACTATGTTTTTTTATTATATTTGTTTTCAAAATATGTTTTGTAATTGTTATTATTTTAAAAAAATTAATTGTGTTTTTAAGTTTTTGCTGTATCGACCTCCAAAACTTTTTGTAATGTGTGTACACCTTACGAATTTTCGACAACATTACCAATTTTTTTGTTTTAATTAGTTTTAGTGTTTGTTTAAAATTTAGTTGTACATAATTTATTATTCTTGTTAAGAAATTTTGTTCTTTTATTGTATAACATAACCTAACATTTCAATACCCCGGTTAACGACGTGATTTGGAGGTTGATTTTTGAAAAAATTGAAAACAAATTTTAAAATTATAAAAAATGATATTAATTACAAAATATTTTTTGAAAAAAAAAGATTTAAAAAAAGATTACAAATAATTACAATAAAAAAACAGAAAAAAAAACTAAAACAGAAAAAAAAAGAAAATTCCACGGATCGCGGTTCACACTCGCGATCCGTGGAAATTTTCTTCAATTTTTTTTTTAAATATTCCCACGGATCGCTGGTGTGAACCGCGATCCGTGGAAAAAAAATTAAAAAAATGACAGATCGCGGTTCAGACCCGCGATCCGTCAAAACAAAACAAAAATGGGGACGGATCGCGGTTCACACCCAAGATCCGACTACTTTTCGAGAAAAAAATCCTAAATTTCGAAATTTTTTTTTATTATATAAAAAAAGTACGGTGTGTGTATATTTATTGGTCAAGCTCTATTGAGCCCAGGGCTCTTCAAATTTAGTTCAAGCCCCTACAATCTCACTATTGGATCTTATTTACAGTTAATCTCACCATTCATTAGTATAACCATTTTTTTCTTAATCTACATTACAATTTGAAATGAGTGGTGGATATTGTGGGGGCTTAATTTAGAAAAGTTTAACCCTGAGCTCACTAGAGAACTCTTTTGTATATATATATATATTTGTATATATATTTATATATATATATTTGTATATATATATATTTGTATATATATTTATATATATATTTGTATATATATATATATGATCCACCACCAAGGATGTGAACAAAATCAAACCCGTTCTCCCACACCCGACAACTCTCAATAAATGACAACTTTTCTTGTTCCTCTCGTGCAGAGTTAGATCAGTAGCAGGACATGCCTTCTTCCACGTGCTTCCTGCAAACATACATACAGCTTCTATATATGTTCTACCTAGCTAAATACTATTGCTAAGGTTTGTGTTGGGCAGATTGTTTGACCCATCCTCATGTGGGAACATTTTGTCATGTACAAGCATCCTCGTGGTGTTAATGATTAACTAACACACATTGTGATATTGGCAAAGTATTATTATATCAAAGATACGGTATAGTGAACTGCTGGATCCTGTATTTGATGTTTTTAGATGACCGCGAATTTTCTGGTACCCACCTCACTTTGTGAGACGAGCTATGGTTCTTCTTGTCTTCGATGGTTGAGTTTGTTTTTATCGTGTCCCGAAAAGATCTTATTTTATAACATAATACAAGCTTGCATGTCAACTTGGAAGAACCTTATGCTTTCTAAATTATAAGGTGAGTCTAGCCACTCGTAGGGTACAAATATTATACAATTTCGTATTTGAGGATTATTGCTAGACGTCTTTAGACAATTTCGTTAGACACAACTACGCAATAATTGCAGTCGTTCATACATATATGATTGACATCATATCATACAAATAATTGTCTTATATCCTTTATTCTTAACCAAAGCAATGCTATGTAACGAGTTTTATATTTAAGTTTCAGGAATAAACACAAGTGAGAATAAGTGACACAAAATGACCTAAAAGTAAGAAAAATGATTGAATTGCAAGACTTATGGACTGACATGCAAGAGAGAATGACCCGGATGTAAACCAAAAGGACTAATGAACAAATCAAGAAGCTCCACATCATCATAAGAAGTATTTTGACAATTAAGTTGGGCCTAAACATCAACAACCAAATCAGGTTCACCAAACATCAAGAATTCAAGTCAGACATGAGCCATTCAAATCCAAACTCGATCCAACCAATCCAGACCGCCAATTGGCGGTCCAAATGGTTCATGGTTTAGTCGAGTGTTCGATTATGTTGTTTTATGTCCATTTATAGTATGTGTTTAGTCTCACATCGGGAGATTGTCTTCGATTACATTTTTTCTATGACTATAAATAAAATTCTTCTTCCTCCATTATAAACATCTCCTCCCTTGGTGATCATTCTCTCTACTAGGAGTAAAGTCTTGAAGCAAAACTCTGGTGGAGAGATGTTACTTGTAAAGTGAGTGCTCAATAAATAATATTTTGTTAGTTCCTTGTTGTTTCTTTTAGTTCTTGCATGCTTAGTTGATTTCGTTTGTTTTAATCTTCGTAGAATTAATTAGCATATTTTCTTTCCTTAATATGAATGTTAGTTTAATAATGTGTGAGTAGTTTCATCTCCCTTTGAGGGGTGAAGATGATGTACATATATGTTGTGAAGTTTGGATGCTTGATGAACGTTTTGATTGTGTAGACACTACTGTAGAAAATAGAATATACGTCTGATATACGGGCTATATACGTCGGATATACGACTCCCCAGACCCGACGTCTATGTATACGTCGTATATACATAGACGTTGGTCGCTTAAAAGCCGACGTATATACCAAAAGAATAGACGTCGACCGTCTCTCCCATAATAGACGTCGGTCTTCTCGAATAGCCGACGTCCATTCCTTTTCTGAAAACAATAGACGTCGGCTTATAGAAAAATCCGACGCCTATTCTCATACCTGGACAAAAAATAGCAATCATAGATACACCTACATAGCAAACACATTCATTCATCCTGCACCAAATTCATTCACAAATACATATACACTTTATCCACAAATACACACAAGATACATACACAAACACAATCATTCAACACACTTGACATTCATTCAAAAAATGAGACGATTATATTAAGTCATAACATTGTAATACAAGTAAACTTGTTAAATAAATTACAAAAAATGTTAGTGATATGAGAACTTCCTAATTCGTTAACATGTTTATGATAAAATAACGAGAACATCGGTTGCGAGTATCATCGAGCTCTTGTTGCTTTAGAAGCAAGTAATATGATGAAGAACGTTAGTTTATAAATAATAAATCTTATCGTAAAATAAATAATAAATACAATTAATGGAAATCATATACGATGAATGACTTAGCAAATATTGTATAATTTTTTGCTTTAGGTTATTAAAAGTCAAGTTGCTTAAGGGGTCAATGGGTTATTATCATAATACCAACATATTTACATACAATATGTAAATAATATTGAAAATTTAAAGAAGCAAGACAATAAACATTTAAAATATTAGAAACAAGTATTAAAAACAATTACTTGGATTGACGGAAAAACATGTTAAACACAAAAATTCATGTTATTAATAAAAATTGGGATTAAAATTTTATTGAAATTTTGGCAGAACCTCCCCTGAAATTTTGATATGTAAAATTCTTCAAATCCTGGGATTGACGAGAAAAATGTATAATATTCTCCACTACATCACATTCACATTACAAATCTACTCCTGTTGAAATACACATGTATGAGATCCGTGAAGAACGTTAGTTTATTTACATTCAAATTTACTCAATAATGCATCCCAAACAACGAGCATATGATAATATTCCCCAACCACATCACATTCACATTACAAATCCTAAGTATAATGGACATAATGATTCGGCTTTGTTAAATAATCCTAAACATAATGATTCGGCTAAGAAAATAAACATTAATAAACGAGCCAGAGGAGGAGGTCGCGGCTACGGTGATTGTGGCTGCGGAGGACAAGGAGGGTGCGTTGCCGGTGGTCGAAGGTGATTGCGGTGGTTGGGGAAGTGGAGGAAGACGACTGATGTTGCGGAGGCTAGGTTTTTGTCGGGTTTTGGTCGAGTTTTCGTCTGAGTGTTCGAATGGGAGGAAGACGGCCAGAGTTTTAGTCGGGTTTGGGTGGCTAACAGAAAAGATAAAAGATAAAAATTGAAGGGATATTTGGCCCGATTAGACCTATAAACGTCGGATGTAACAAATATTTGATGTCTATAGGTCGACGTCTGAGGAGAATAGATGTCGGATGCAATGCATATTCCAACACCCGACGTCTAGAGTACACAATAAACGTCAGTTGTATTAATGGCCGACGTCTATACCTATAGGCGTTGACCATTAATACATCTGACGTCTATTAAGCGACGAATATGCACTGTTCTGCACTAGTGAGACTTGCATGATTGTATGTTCATTGAGGGTATTTTAGTCATCTACATGTTGTGAGATTTTTAATGAGTTTTGTCATAAGATTTAGACACTTCACATGTTTAGTTTCCTAATGTTTATTGACTGGAATTTCTTGTTGAATATGTTACATGTTAGTTATGTGTTTGCTGTCTTTATTGATTGAAGAAACTTTATTTTGATGAGTTTTGTCATGACATTTAAACAATTCTCATGCTTAGCTTTGTTCTTCACATGAGTTCTTGATTTATGATGAGTCTTGTCATAACATTTAGACACCTCTCATGTTCTTATGTTAATCAAGTAGTAATTGTCGATACGTTGTGTGAATGGATTGATAAGTTTTGACAAATCTTTAGACACTTCTTATGCATGAAGACACATACATACATGCTTACATGCGTCATTCATAACTTATTTAACTTTATATGTGCACACACTTCACCCCTTAGGGTTTCCACTTCTGAATTTCAACTTGTTGTCTTAGTTAGTTTAGTTTCATTGTTGCGTGCTTTCATTTCCTTGTTTGTGTTTACTAGTTTAATTTAGTCTAGTTTAGCGTAATAAATTTTTTCTCCTTTTTTTCTCACTTACATTCGAACGAACCAGAGTCGACACACCACCCTGTAGATCGACCCGTATTTATCACGTCTTCATCTACGTTGTACACTTACGGTATTTAAAACGAAAACATCAATATCATATAAAGCAAGTTGAGATTTTAAATCACTGGGTTAATCTGACCAAGTTGAGATAGCATGTTTTAAATCACCTGGTCATTCTGACTCAACTGGTCACCTCGAGATTTCTTCAACCAAAAATAACACGTTCAAACCTTACAAGCTGCTAAGTGGCTGAAAATTTCTCATCTCCTCCCTACTAAGACTTATGTGTGTGTATTCGTTCTGATAAAATGATAAAAAATACCAAAAAATCAAATGAAAAAATCACCAGCTCATTCTCTTCATTAATAAACTTTAATTTTAATAAGAGCTCATAGTGTCCTTTGAGTTATTATTTCCACCATGTTGGAATGAGACTATAAGCGATTTCTTAGGCGTGATAGTGGTTCTGGTCTATTATTTTCGGCAAAGGATGCACGACGGATTAGAAGTTTTATTATTTTTTATATTGATCATATCATCAAATTCTAATTCCTCTTAGTAAACACACTTATAATAGTTACTGCTAGTTGTCGGAAGCCGACAACAAACACCAATCCCATTCTTGGCGGTAATCATCATCACCTCTGTAAAACAAGTCAATGATTCGATTAGATGGTATTTCTATTCAGCTATATATTCAACTAAAAACTATATAGGAAACATTAGCAAGAAGATGCATATTAATAACCTACATTTGCTTATAAATAATAGTAATTAGGAGAGTAGTGGACGATCACTTAGAATTGGAATGAAACAAGCCTGCATAGATAGCTGTAAGTCATTCTCATTTTTTTTGTAATAAATATAATAACTACTTATCATTCTTTTATCATACTACATTAATATAATATAAGATTAGACTAATCCATAAGCTATATATATATTCCAAGCAAGTTGTGTTTGCTTGGGACATGTGATGTTTATTTGCGAAGTTACATTGTCTTTATCCATTTTATAACAATCGTAGTCTCTTTTAGTGTTACTTTATATTGGAACGAGGCAATAGTCTTAGTATTTAACAAATCATTTTTTTGTATTTAGGTTGCTAATACAACTAGTGGACAGCTTGGTTTAATTTTTTTTATAAAATTATGGTGTGCATGATGCCAAGAAAATACAATAATTTCATGAATATTATGGACAGTCTTTGTCGATGATTACGAACTATGCACGATGGATTTTAGTTAAGGATGTGATCATATCGAGTTTGAAGGGGTCAGACTTTGTACGTTGGTGTGTTTGGATGACTACGCTTCTGTACGTTAGAGTTTCTCTTTAGCTTCTTCATTTTTAGAAACCTTACGTGTTTGGATGTAATCTGTTGACTTCCTTGGGAGATATCAAATTAGAGTGAAATTATGGTTCCCTTCTTTCCCTACCTTGAAGAAATATTGTTACTTGAAAATGTTAAACCTCACTTAGTTCTTCTGGAAGTTACTCATTTTGTATTGTAGTTTGTTGGTTGAATGGTTGAACATCACTTGATTTCATCTATCTTATTCGACGAGATATGAAAGTTTTGTTATGTGTCTGAATTGGAAAGTTGGGTGTTTGTAAACAAAAGTATCATTTGTACATTTTCGCAATAACATAACACAACATAATTGGATGAACAAAAAATATAATTTACCAAAAATTCACATCAATAGAAAATAAGTCATAACATAGAAGAACACATTCCCATTAACGAAAATTGTATTACCATGGAATCTGTTGTACACATTTAAAGATTTCACATTCAAATTAATATCATTCGTTAAGGTATTCAAAACCATATCTATTCAAAGCAAATGGTGACGGTCATGTAACTATATATGCGTAAAATTATAACAAAATAAAAAACCGTAAAACAATCATGTTATTGTTCTCCTTAAAAGTCTTGGAAAAGTAAATTCTCAAAATTAGAAGGAAAATGACATCACCTGCTCAGTTGATGAATGGTGGCACAAATCGTAATTTCAAGATTGATTTTGATCGTAAAATTGATGTAAAATTTGACACACTTGGAAATCAACTTGGGGACATGAGGAGAGAAATCATGGAAAAATTGAGGACAATTTAGTCAAAAATAACAGAAGTTGCTCACCAAAAATAAAGAAATTGCGAGAAGCTCACCAGGGAATCAGAAGCTCACCAAAAAAAAGCTGGTGAGCTTCTGCGAGCAAAGACAATTTGCTACCTTGGGAATCAGAATGACTTATAAAGAAATTCAAATTTGTTGTTGTTTAGACTACCATAACTGTAGCAGGTCCTGAAAATGGCAAAATTCAGGAATTGCTACACCCAAACACACCCTAGATATCCCATGTTGATCGTGCTTGACTTACTTGCAAGATACGTTAAACCAACGAGTGTGATTTGAAAATTCCAGAATTCTCGTAAAATGCGTTTCACTCAGTGTTCACGTAGACGATCGCCTAGGCGGTAGGCGACCACCCGTCTCGGTGGTCGCCTGGGCGACCACCGCCTTTCGCCCAGCAAAGCTGGGCGAAATGGGCGATCGCCTATGCGAGAGCCGTTGGAGGCACTCCAACGGCTCTCTACTTTTTTGTTTTTTTTTGTTTTTTCTTCAAAATTTACAAGTTTGCCACTACCCCAATTCCTATATAAGTCCTCCAAACCTCTTCATTTTTCACAAATCTCTCATTCTCTTCTTCTTCATAATTCTATTCTAATCATTAAGTTTCCTAATCATCAAGTTTTCGAGATTGTCTCCGGTCTCGTGCTTAGTTTTGAAGTTGGAAAGTGAAGTCTCTCATATGGTTCTTCATTCTTCAACTGCCAAAATCAAGTGCACTCTTTCTAACTTCTCTTTAGAATTAAATTAATTAGTATTTTATTTTCATATTAGTCTAAATTTTTATATTAGTCTAGTTTTAATATATGACCAACGTACCCGGTACTAGTCTCCCTATGCATCACGAGAGTTACGATGACCTAAGACCTACCCGTACAAATGACCCTGGTTGGAATACTGCCCATTACATTAGTGCTAATGATAAAAACTGCATTGTCTGTGAGTTATGTGGTAAGGAAACTAGAGGTGGTATAGCCTGTCATAAACAACATCTTGCACACACACAGTAGCAATGCTAGACCTTGTGATAAAGTTCTTGACTCTGTTAAACAAGACATAACTGCATACATGATTAGAAACAGTAGGACATTACAAAACGAAAATGTATATCTTGATGATTATGTAGACAGAGAAAACATAGAATTTGATTTGGAAACCGGGTCGGGTTCCGGTTCTGCTCGGACCCCAACCTCCCGTTCTCGCCCCGTTCCTGGTCGAAAGAGACAAAAACAACGTTTGTGGGTACTATTTTGCGCACGTGGGAAGGGCGTGGTTTCCGGCCCCCAACAAACAATCATCGAAAGAACCTTTAGAAAAGAAGATAGGAAAACAATTAATCAAAAATGGTCTAGGTTTTTCTATAGATGTGGTATATCATTCAACACTGTAAGGACGCCTGAGTGGAAGGAAGCAATATCCACTACTTGTACTTACGGACCCGGACTTAAACTCATGATGTATCATGAAGTTAGTGACTCGTGCCTTAAACAGGAAATTGACTACACTAGAGGTATACTAGAGTCGTACAAACAAGATTGGGCAGCATACGGGTGCACATTGATGACAGATGGTTGGACTGATAGGTCCAGTAGGAATATAATCAATTTTCTAGTAAATTGTCCGACAGGTACCATGTTCATGAGGTCTGTAGATGCTTCCGGTCACTCTCACACCGCAGACTACCTGTACAAGCTGATGGACAAGGTAGTTGGCGAGATTGGCGAAGAACAAGTTGTTAGAAACTGAAGATCCAGTCTTCGCTGGAGAGGAGCTTACATGAGCCGATGCCGAGGAAGCAGTTTTTGGACATTCTTCTTCACGGAGATGCTTTGCTCGATCCATGTCCACTGCATCTGACGCGCGGTGTTCCACTTGTAGGATTTCATGTTTAATCATACATATATATTTTCGAATTTTTTATGTATAATAAGGATCAATTACAATTTTCTACGACTTATTTCATGCATGTATCAGTTTGTTTTAATAACTAGTTTCAAAAACTTATTAAAACAAACACAATGGACTCCGAAATTCATACCTAGAAGTTCTCTAAAACTTCTTGATGTTCCAGAGACGTTGAGGAAGACGATCGTCGCTTCTCGTTGTGTCGGATGCCTCCGAGTGTTCACCGAAACCCTAAAGGTTGGAGAGAAATGAGCTAACCAATCAATCTCCGAACTAGCTTAGAATCTAGCTACAAACCCCATCCTTAATCTCTGAGATTTCTCCTTCCAAAGACTTAGAAAACTAAGAGAATTTTCGTGGATTTTTGTGGTGAATTTAGGAGAGAAAATATTTTGCAAACTTCTAACATAATTAAGGAGAATAAGGACCTATTTATAGGCTCCAATTTTATTCTCAATCATGGCTATTCTTAAGCCATGTTTTCTTGACATTTTCTCTCACAAACTAATTCCAAAATGCACTACATGCATCCACAAAACGTTTGACCAAGTTTGGAGCTAATCCAACCATTGATCAAATTAATCTCTTAATTATCAAAGGCAGAAAATCGATCGCAGTTCGGTTTACCGAGTCATACTCTGTTAACCGAATATGTCACGATTGCTTTACCGAGTATTGGACGGATGACCGATTCTTAAGGAGAAAAATTCTCCTTAACCGATCGGACGAATTCTCGTCTAAGACCGAGTGTCATTCGGTTAACCGAAAATATCGGAACTGGACATTGTTCGGTCGACCGTTTCTGGTTCGGTACACCATACCAGAGTTCCAGGCACTTTGGTCAAGTTCGGTCAATCAACTATGACTATCCGTTCCACGTTCGGTTGACCGATCCACAGATCCTTTGGTCGACCGAACCATAACGGATTACCGAACTTTTACCCGATTTAGCCTTTTTCAAATTTTGGATTTATTTCCAACAAAATTTGAACTTTTGGGGTTTTAGCAAATCCACAACTTATGCAATATATATTATCCTATGCAATAATAAATTATTGCACCCCATAATATATGCATCACATATGAATTTATCATGATTCTAATTATGTTATATACAACATAATTGATTTTACTTGCTCACCACATGTGTCATATTTTCTATAAGAAACCCGACACATCATATAAACAAAAAATCAAGCTTCTTGTTTCCCGGTTTTTGCGGTGTGACCTATGGGAGGATCTAGACTAAGTTGGCAGTGATATTAAGAGCTTAATATCACAAGCTATAAGCAGTATCTAGCTACACATTATAGCTCCCAATTAGTTAGATGTCTTAATTCCACTCGAACCAAAACCCGATCCATTTAGTGATGGAGTGCACCACTTGTGTCCGTCCCTTGCCTCATGATATTAAGAATACACACAAAGTAATATTGTGTCATCTTTGTGTTAGTATTCATTTCTTGATCTCTTTAAGCTAGTTATAAATATGTGACTTAACTCAAATCACATTGTGCACATTATAACTTTGCTTTATCAAGGGGCTCACTAATATCATCACTCAATTAAGAGGGGCAATGATAATCTTTTGACTAACTATCTTCTCCAACAAAAGTCATACTTAACCAACCAATGCCTTTACACTACACTTATCGATAGCTTAAGACAGTAGTCTAATTAAGCAATTCTTAAGTGATCGGATATAAGTCTCATATCGAAGAACCAAAGACACAGTAAAACATTAATGACACAGAAAACACAATCCTATAATGTTTTACTTATTAGGTCTATTCAGTATACAAAAGTAATATTTTTCTCTTTTGCGTACCCGTGTTGTCACTCACTTCTAGATCTATAGTGATCTATGACCAATCACGACAATCTTGACTCGGTAATTGATGTCCCATGTTAATTACCATGATTGCGAATATCTTTTCTGTTTTATGTAAACCAATATCTTTTAGAGCTCTACGGTTAAGGACAAAGAGCATCTTCCTTAACTCTTCTAAAAGACGAATAACATAAACAAGGAACAAAATGATTTCTCATTCAATTCATAATAATTGACATTTAAAAGTAAAACTTTTAGAATACATTCCCTTTACCACTGCATCTGAAGCGCCATTATTAGGTGGTGGCATGGATGATACCATCGTTCACATTAGTTCTAGAGATCCAGGTGCATCGAGTTCTCAACCACCGATGGACATCGACGAGCAATATGTCCAATCCGACAATGAAGAAACTGAAGAAGATGATGTCTATGTCGACAATCCGAACAAGAACCACTCCGACGACTCTGATGGTGGTGGAGGATATGATATGGTTCCCAGTTGGACATTAGATCAATGTGTCCAATGGAATTAGTTAGTTAACTTGTAATTCTAATTTCTCTCTTATCTGCTATTGTATGAACTCTGAGTTACATTTGTAATCATTCTACTAAGCAATAAATTGTATTCCTAAGTGTTTAGGTGGGTAGAGGGGGTGCCTAGTGAGGCATTGGTCGAGGAACTAGGTGTCTTTTCGAAGCCTAAACATATATGATATTTTTAGATAATATTTGTGTATTTTTTTTCGATTTTTCCTGATTTTTTTATCTATTTTATAAAATTTAATTGAATTCAAAATAAATAAAAAACCGTCCAGAGTTGGGCGGTCGCACGAACGCCTCGGCGATCGCCCAGGCAACCTGACGCCTCCGGTCACAATGTGCTTATTTCTGAACATTGGTTTCACTTACCAACTCAAAATCTCTACCGTTCACAATGTGCTTATTTCTGAAGGCCACTCGACACAAGTAGAAGATTATACGAAATCTGATACATGAAGATGTCCAATAATAAGTTAAGAAGAATACTAATGCATGTCTACAAACATGGTATTCCACAATCTAATGTACGTCCAATACTAAAGCATTGTACTCATTAAACCATGTATCTAATGTAATTAATAAGGTCCATAAAATTGACAATTTGCAACTGAAATCTTTATTCTTCGTCTCAAACTTATATTCTTGACTTAAATCTATACTTTTCGGATGATAAAAATGACAACATTCGGTAGAAAAGCAATGCTGGTATTAGTCGTGAGAAAATTCTAGTTCTCTAAAATGATCTTTTGTCAAACTAATCAAGCAACGGACTAAAGTAGTTACTTGCGTGTCTCGTCATAAACATGTCTTCATTGTCTCATTTATTATTTGTATACATTCACGTCTCATTTCACCAACTTAATTTAACTTAATTGGTGAAAGTATTTCTCTAACCAAAAGTAAGCAAAACACCTCACATTTCAAGATTTCAACATCTAGACGTCTGATTCTATTAAAAGCAACTATATATGGGGGTTGCCATTTCATGTTTTTATGTTCCAACATTGAAACGACAAATTTGTCAAAGAAGCAAATGAAATGACACCACATGCCATTGAGATTGAGTGCAATAGCCAATAAGTGATCTTCATTTTGACTAAAGTGGTGGTTCGTTAGGGCGCATCACATGCACATGATGACATAATGCATGCAAGTCCATCTTTTAATGAACACGAAAGCTACTAATACTAAATAATAGCTACATTAATTCGAAGATGGAGCAAAGAGAAGTGATTGCTGGATTTGTTGGATATGTTATTTTATGTATGCCTGTATGCCACATCGATTGGCAAAATAACATCATAACTTCTTTCGGTAAAGCTGCCTTGTGGTTAAAAGAAGAAAACATTCCACACTTACGTAGTTAGTAACTTTACTTTATAGGAGTCCGTGTGCCCGAGGGAATTTCACGAATTATGGAACTTGACACCTAAATTGACGTCTTGTGATCGGTAGTCGGGAAAAATTTAACATCCTTAAAAATATATGTTCAGAGTGATTTCATTAACTTCCGCTTTAAAATGAGAGGAAGTTATGGAAGTCAAGTTTTAAACTTCCTCTACTTCCTAAAAACCGATCACACTTTAAAGGAAAAAAGATGGTCATTTGTGATAAAAAGAAGAAAAATGAAATATCATTTATTCCAAGAGTTTCTTTTGTCTTTGATGAAAAAAGGTTGCAAAAGTTGCTTTCTTTCATCCAAAAATAATGTATCCGGATTGTCTTACATATAGTAATATGCATATATCCGGACAGGTTGGTTCGGTTTTACGTTTAAATTCAATGAGTAGTTTGACATTCCGCTGCCTGTCTATAGCACTGCTCCCCTCCCGTTAAAAAAATATGTGCATTTATCGAGTTGCTGTAGATATATAGCCAAAACCCTAATTTGGAATTCAATTCAAACCATATATTTGATACCGACATGTACATTTAAATTAACCCGTTCGTCCAATTGACTCAAATCGGACCGAATTTCGATTGGGCCAATCAAACCTCCATTTTAGCAAGGCAAGAAGAAAATGCAATCAATGGTGGAACAACTTGGAGCAATAAGTGCGCCGTGAATGAAGGTGAGACAATGATGGTTGTTTCCTAATCCTAGCATCTGAAAAGCAAACATGATCTAACAGGAACAGGAACAGGAACAGGAACAGAAACAGAAACATCAAACAAACATCTAGATTCTAGACATGAGTACGTACACACTTCGATTAATGAAAGTAGGCATAGTTGGACCCTAACAAAAGCTTGAAATGCGGGAGCAATTATTGGGTCCCATAATCAACATGTAATTAAGCATTGATGCAAACAAGCTTACCTAACATTAATCATGGTTGTTAATTGATTGGACCCAGATCTAAGATATTCAACAACTTGACTGGGACTGATCTACTAACACAGTTTCAAATGTTTTAGTGGGTAACTAATATTAATTTTTAGGCTGCGTTTGGGACGTCGACACAAAATCCAGCTGCCGACAACTGCCTTACAAAAATTCATTTGGAAGATCTTTATTAAAACCGTTTTAAGTAGCTTGAAATCCACCCAAAGGCCATCTCCCTTGGCTTCTGAAAGTTTAAAAAATTCAAATCCATAATGCTGCAATGCAATACTCATGTAAACTTGAATGTAGCATGAGATGTTGTAGTGTTTTAAGTGGGAAAAAACGTTCCGAAAAAGAAATGGTCGAACCAAACCCCAAACCATCGCTAACTCCATAAAGGCTAGCGACGGTATGATACTTAGCTGGGGTCATAAATGAGATGGGTCAAACAAGTCAACCCGTAAAACCCGACCCGTGGATCCGGATTAGGTTAACAATTTACAACCTGTTTAGAAAATAAAACTCACTAATCTGCCAATACACTTTCTTAGTGGGTTGGGTTAGGGTCGAGCAAAAACCCGGATTTGCTAACCCACCAACCCGTTAAAATAAAACAATAATAAATACTAATAATATTACACGCACATAAGTATATAATCTAACTTATCACTCCTAAACTTATTGTTTAACTTATTATTACTTCTTAATCTAACAAATTAGAACTTAATCCAAACCTCCTAAGTCCCAACCCAAACACAAGTTCATTAATTTACTAAAATATATTGTTATTTAGATATATGTTTTTAATTTTCAGCATTTTAACCTCCCAAGAACCCACTCACCCCGAACTCTACCCGTTTACAACCTAATACTCAGCGAAAGGGATGTTTGATGATTTGAGGAGAAAAATAAAGATGTTATGTGATGGATGTTATGTTTCCTTCGTTACTCGCTTCAAAACATGCTCAAACATCAACAACAAAAAATGATCGACTTTTATCGAAGCATATAATTAGTAGAACTTCCCTATATAAGTACTATTCAAAAACTAGTCGGAGGTCAAAACCTAAAGCACACTCGTAACAATTTACTCAAGATATGTGTGTGGTCACGCAACCTTTTAAATTTCATGAAAGCACTCACTTTCAAGTTTCAACAAAACAAAAAAAAACAATTTACTCAAGATATTCTACGAAATCTTCAACAACGCAATTTCCATTGTTGAATTATTATTTTTGTGACTATTCAAAAAAGTGAATAAGTCCCTAGGACATGTAGCAGCCGGTTATAAGCGGTATAAACAAAGTGACAATTAGACCATTTGAAATCCAAAACTGACTTGACAAGGAAAGGTTTAGCTCTCTTTTAAGGGGACGACGACCAGCCAAAGCTCCAGGCGTGGCGTCTTGGTTTAAAGATGTAATTACTCACGAAATTCACTATTCCATATACCTATTTCATTGAAAACCCAGAGTCAAATATGTCATTTGGGGTGAGAACCTATAATTTCCACCCGAACAATATGTCATTTGACTGGATTTGCCTTTGAACGTGAGCCGAACAACTAATGTTTCACTATCATCATGCTCTTTGAAAGTAACTAACTACTACATGTTACACGTGGACATGGTGTCACTTGTCGAAACAATACCAGCCAAGATTGGTGGTACAAACTCATATCAACTGATCATAACCCGAAATAATTTGGGTGTACTAACTAAACCATGCCGAAGTTTGATTTTCCAACAACTCAGAAAAATGCAAACGAAACCCTACAAGAAATCCCAATCAACTCAACTTGGGCCTCCAAAACGGCCCATTAGGCCCATCATCCATCACCTCAGGATCCAACCCCAAACTCTCACAGGGGAACGACGCCGGAGAGATGGAATCGGACGCGCCGGCGACGAACCCCAACAGGGGAATGAACATGGCGCAGTGCCAGACCTGGATCCAGAGAAGCCTCAACAGTAAGCAAACAATCCTATCTTTTGGTTTCGGTTCGAATCAATCTAACCGGAGATTCCGCTTGTGGCAGCCCCGACGGTGAAGTTCCTCCGGGAGGAGATGAAGAAGGCGGGTTGTCCCGTCACGAGGGACTTCTTCAGGGCCATCGTTTGCAAAGATGAGAGGGCCGGATGCTATGCTGGTGGACACGGGGTATGGCTGCTTTTTTCGCTTATTTTGTGGAATTTGTTTAGGGCTGTAAGCGGGGCGGGGCGGGGTGGGTTTTCGTCCAACCGCTACCCGCCCTGCCAAAGTTAAGCTGGTAGGCGGGGCGGGGTCAAAAAAAAAATTCCGCTACCCGCCCCGCGTAAGAATGGACTAGACTATGCGGGGTGGGTTGGCGGGTTTGGCGGGTTTAATCTTTTTATTAAAGCTAAATACAAAAATTAATTTATTTTCTTTAATATTATCTATTTTAATCAAAAGCTAAGTACAAAAATGAAGGAAAAAATCAATCAATGTATGTTTTTAAAGCTATATATAAAAAAAATTAAAGCTAAATACAAACTAAATCATAACTAAATACAAAAAAATCAAAAACATATAAGGCTTATGCGGGTTATGCTGGGCGGGTTGGGAGAAAACCGCAACCCGCCCCGCTTATTATGCGGGTGGCGGGTTGGCGGGTAGCAATTTTTTGTCCGCAACCTGTGTTAGGCGGGACGGGGCGGGGCGGGTTGCGGGTAAATTTTAACCCATTTACAACCCTAAATTTGTTGTTGGTTTGTAGTGGAATTGTTTGGTTTGTGAGAAATCTAGTGCTTAGTGTTGATTGTTGTTTTCACGGTCTGTTTCGGAGGTGGTGATTGGAGCGATGGCTTTAGTGGTTAACAGTTGACTTACACCGGCTAATTGTTGTGGCGTTTGAGTGGCGGCTACAAATTTAAAATCTAGTCGCACGGCTAACAACGTGAGTGTTTCTCCATACTTGTAGCCACAAAAAACATTGCAGCCAATCTTAGTTACCATGACCTATTGAAAACGAGAGAGGAAACACGACAAAGGATTATAAGACACGATTGCTATACCAAATGTGTCTATTAGCCCCACGACTTGAAGTCTTGTGGCTATTAGTCTACAACTAGTAATTAACTCTAGTTTCCATCCCAATCACACCTAGAGTGATGAGTAACAGAAAGAGAAAATTTTAGTTGCAAAGCCTTCTAGGATTTGATTTGGCAACCTTAGCTTGAAGATATTTTTAGGTGATCAGTTGAGCTCACTCAGCTTTCCAACGAGGAATGAGAATTGAGTAGTGTTATTTTGGGATTTTTTTCCACTTCGATGAGAATGTGAAGCTGTGAGAAAAGCTCAATTAATAGGAAGCTATGAGTGGAGTTTGGACATGTTATACAATACAAACTGAGATGATTTGGACATATACAAAGAAGACATATGGAGTCACCTATAAGAAGAGGAGTATTGAATCGGATTGAAGTCATACAAAGAGGAAGAAGTAGATCACGATTGACTTGGGAGGAAGTGGTCAAAAAAGATCTAAAAGATTGAAATGTTCCTCGGGAATTTGCATTGGATAGAAACGCGTGTAAGAAGACGATTCATGTGCCTGAACCGTGACTCTTTAGAGTTTCATTTCTAGCTTACCCCAACTAGTTTGGGATTAAATGCTTTGTTGTTGTTGTATGAGTGGAGTTTGGAGGAAGATGGAAATGTGGAATTGGAGGAAAGAGAGAATGAAAAGGGTCTAGATGATGTATATTACCCATTTTACTTGCTTCATAATAGGGTGAATAACAATAGTTTTTTTTGTAGATTTTCACAAGGCTCATGATTCATGAATGTGGGATTATGCAACTAAGCATGCGGGTGCAATTTGGTCCCTGACCGCATTGCATATCCAAAATGCAGCCAACAAAAGTCCTGCTGCATCTGGCGTATATATGGTCTTACAGTGCCACATTGTGGACCGCATATATATTCCATAATGGAGTAGAATTTTGAAGAAAAAAAACTTAGCTATTTGGATCTAAATAATATACATTTACCAAATTAGTTATTTAACTCAAAGCCAATGACCTTTTCCCCTCGGTATCATGACCAATAAAGAAACACCAATTCCCACCACAATCACTCAATCAGTTGTCTTACAATCCAACCTCCTTCCCCACGTTGTCAGTCAGCCCGCTGCTACCATCCAACCCTCTTCTTCACCAGCACCAAATTCTACAATCTTCCTTTTTCACCTCTCCTTTTGTCCAATATATGCATGTTTAGAGTGATTTTAAATTTTTATCCAAGTCCATTAATATTTTAAGGTATATATATATATTCACAATTTATGATTAATATGTATATTAATTTATTATTCTATTATTAAATTCTTAATTAGCATACTTCTCTACACATGCATCGCATTTCACATATGCTTGATGTGGTGCGTTGCTGAATCGTATCCGCATCCTTTATACTTGAATTTGGGATTTTCATAACTATGTAATTAACTAATGATATGGACTAATTTTTTTGTTAAAGGTGTTGTTATTTTTCTATTTCGTAAAGGTGAATTTTTAAATTTATTGTATCTTATTTGATGGATAGAAAAGTTACCACTCATATTTTAATAGATGATTGCTTCTTGAACATTAAAATGATTTGTGTACATTTACCCATTAACTACTTATTATCCATTTTTTAGAGTAACAAGTAAAAGTGGCAAGGTAGAGCTCTAAAACTGGGTAATATGAATGTAATGTTTTCTTCTATAATTATCAATAAACTAAGGAAATAGCACTATATCCTGGCTCAGGTGCCCATTTACACCCATAAGTCCCTATATCAGGAGATTACCAAGCATAAAATTTTCAATACTGGTTGTGTACATGTGGACTTTTTTTGTTCTTATGTGTTTGTCCCATTCCATTTTGCAACCTAGAATTCTGTGATGTCATATCCTTTCGGCATATGTGGCTATATAACTCCAACCTAAGATAGTTGTAACTTAATTTTTTGGCTCCTTTTCAGGTAATGATTTGTTGTAATCATCTTAATATGTTTGATGAAGTTAACCAAGTCATCATCCATGAACTTATCCATGCATATGATGATTGTCGGGCTAAGAATATGAATTGGCGGAACTGTGCTCATCATGCATGCAGTGAGGTAACATATATTTATTGTTACTTTATTAACTTTTATCTTGCCTCATTTAAATTGTGAGTCATTATTGCATCCTAAACTTCTAAAAGAATATTAACAAACTCCAACAACAAACAATGACAACTGAATTTTGTTGTAATTTTAACGATAAAAAAAATTGTTATATTTTTGCAGCTATAGGCATTTATTCTTCAGTTTAATTCTTTCTTCTGATATATGCATATCTAGATTCGTGCTGGTCATCTCAGTGGTGATTGCCATTACAAACGTGAGTTATTGCGTGGATACACGAAATTGCGAGGTCATGAGCAAGTGAGTTTCTACCTTTTTTTTCCAATTCAATCCTATATGCATACACATGACAATCTGCATACTCTAACATTATAAAAGTAAGATGCATGGTTTTGCAATTTAGTTCAGATAGGACGTTGACCCAATTGAGCATCAAGGTTCAGGAACGCACGATGGGGATGCTATGGGGCAAGCCATCACATATTGTTTATGCTGTTTGCAGGAAATATGCAGGTGGATTTGCGGTTTAAGATTAAATAATAATAATATTGATATACATATCATATTTTATTTCTAAATATATACACACAAAATTGATGTTGGACTCAAGAAAAAAATAAGTAAAATGATTCCAATCATGCATATCTTATAACAATACAAGTATAGGCCTAGATGTTTGGTGGGTCAAGGTTTGGTTTAGGGAGACAAGGGAAGAGTTTGGTTTTTTGGGTCATGGGTAAATGGATCCTTGTTTGGATTTTTCACGCCTAATTATATTAAAAAATGCTCTTTTGAAATGCACTGCATATGCGTCCGCATCACGCCATTATGTGACATAATGCAGGCTAACATTTTCCTAACCGCATCAAAGTAACACGATTATCAGGAATTATCTAAAAGAAAATATCCAAGCTGAGGTGGTGGAGTTGGTATTATATGTCAAAAAGAATGAGGTAGAGGAGTCTATGACCAAAAGGAAGCGTTGGAAGAAAATGTGGGATGTGGAGTGAAAGAGCGGTGAACAAGAGTCGTTTGGGCTTTTTTTAAATTTTTTTGGGTTAAAAAGTGGATTCCTAATTGCATCCGTTAAAGGTAAGCAGCCAGTTCAACTAAGAAACTGGCTATCGAAATTGTTGAACTGATCAAATCAAGGGTCTACCCCTAACTGTACATTTTTGGGGTCGACCGAAGTGCTTGGCCAATCGGATATTGGTTCAACTTGTCGACATGTTTGGATTTGAATAGTTTGGTACCAATTGAAATACATGTCTATTCGATGACACTATAAACCTTCATAATACATAAAGTTTTTTTTTCACTGGGAAATAATGATTTTTCTCTCGAAAAGTGTGTTTCATTGCTTACAGAATATTAGATTTCACTTGTGTTATTTTTGCACTTGTCTTGAGTTTAGTTGTTTTTAGTAATGGTAGTGATTATAGTTTGCTGCCAATGGCATGTCCATGCATTATCAAGGGTAGGCATGCATGCTTTCATGACCTTACCCAATAAATTCTTACAGGTTGAAGTTTAAACTATAATATGGCATACATATGACTAATCTAACAGGTAAGAAGAGGGATCATTAATGCTCTTAAAAAGAAATCCATGAAATTTTCTCCTACCATCTCATGATACACCAATCTTTGTCATAACTGTAATGTAAAATAGACATGATGCTTATACCTTAGTCGTCAAGTATGGCTCCACATCAAAAAATATTTAGAGTTTAAGTCATTTCACTTTCATTTTTGCTTATTTTGGCTCATGTTGTTAATATGCGATTATTTAAAATTTTAGTAAAATGGTTTTTCTCAGTGTTATGTTAAATATCTACTGCTACCATATTTAAAATGTATCATAATAAGTACAAGTGTGGGGGGAAACTATAACTTCAACCTTTGTTTTTCAAGAGCCTTCTAGAAGCTAAGATTTTGACTGTCATGTGACTCAGTGATGGAAAAGTATGTTTTTTACATAATTTGGCAATCCAGAATAGGATTAAGAACGGTTTACTTTTTAAAAACTATGCAAATGTGTGTTTTCTCAAGGGAGTGATGTACCTCTAAATTGAACCCAATAATTCCTTGCAATTCAAACCTCAGACTCTGATATCTCCTACACAATGACCAATATTGCAAATCGCAATAAGGAAAATTGAATCATATATACTCTTCAAAAGTTCTCAACTAATTTGGGATTAAAGGGGGTAAGGCTTTATTTTTGTGTTATATATTCTTCAAAAGAAATCCAAGATCCATTTCTCCAAAAATCTTAGATTACCTAATCACTGTCATAAGATAGTACTATGTAATATGTAGATATTGCTTGTAACTTTTTATTTGGTTAGGTATGTGGCTTGACAACAAAATACCAACCATTTAAGTCGTATTTCCTCCATTTACTTATTTTAACTCATGATACAGTGTACAACTATTAATTTTTTTATCGGTGTTTTAACTATTAAGTTTCATGAAATGGTCCTTATAGACATTTTTCGAATGTGACCATTACTTATGATAAAAGAATATCGATATGTTCATGTCCTAATATGAATTGAAGTACATCTATAGGGGATAATATATCTATAGATCATATTTAGTGGTGCATTTATCGACCACAAGAATATGTAATGTTTGATACACGTTATGAGTTGAAGTACATCTAAAGGGGATAATATAACTATAGATCATATTTAGTTATGCATTTATTGACCACAAGAATATGTACTGTTTGATACACGTTACAATTCATTTTTTATTGTGTACAATTGCTTCAATTTCCTAAATCGACTCCTTTAGGAGTTCATTTCAAATGTTGATACTTGAAAATTTTCATAGCATATGTTGCAACATGAGTTAAAATGAGTATAGATGGAGGGTTTATTTTATTTTTTGCAAGAATCATTGCCCGAATATATTGGTCACACAGTGATTAGTTAGGATCTAGGGAACACGTTTTGCCATTGTTTTTGTCATACCCATATCAGACATAGGTACACCCGAATACGTTTTGCCATTGTAGACCAGGGATGTCATAATATGGGGGGTTATGCTAGGATACATCATGTTATGCAATTTTTATTTTTGTAAGGGTTTTTTGTAAGAAAAAGGTTTAACATCTTATTGTTGATACTGGACTCATAGAGGTACAAATTACAACTATTCAAATAGAACGTAAACCTTTCTCGTTGCTTCAAACAACTTCCTCCTTGTATCTATCTATCTATATATGTGCTTCATAGGTTTCTTACTTTCACAATTGCTCATTTGGGTTCAAGTTGATGTGTTTTCACTTTAATTTTCATTAGTTGATTGTTTGTGGAGTTTTTTTTTCAAATGTAATGGCCAAGAAAATGGTACACGTTACAATTAGTAAAAAAAGGGATAGATGAAATGTAAAATCTTGAAACATTAGGTCTTTTTTTGGTGTGAGAGTCATGTTTAACTAAGGCTATGGACATGTGAATATTTCTTAAGCTATGCATCTCAAGTGCAAGTTAATACATTCTTTATAAAAACTTGGATGCATGTGTTTCTGTTGTATGGCCGTATGGGTAAAAGTCTGTTTACTGGTTTGCCCTTGAATACATTCAGTATCTTTATTTTTGTGACGGCACTGCTTGTATTCTTGTGATTCTCTTAATTATGCCATTATCTGTTTCTTGAGTTGTCCAAACTCCAAAGTGTTCTTAGTTCTTTGACATGATTTTAGATCTGTATTTCTAAAATCTCTTAGCTTATGATCATTCCATTATTATCTGATCCTTAAAGATGTTTGTTGTCTTGTTCTTCGAAGGAGTGTGTAAGAAGACGGGTGTTGATGTCACTATCGGCTAATCCTAACTGCCAAGGATCTGTTGCTAAAGATGCAATGGAAGCAGTATGGGATGTATGCTATAATGACACAAAACCTTTCGACCGGGCTCCGTAGATCATATGTTCTTACTGCTAGCAATTGCGGATAATACCCTAATTATTCTTTTAGATAGCATCTGAGAGACTGAAGTAGGAATTACATCCATTGCTTCTATTTAAAGCATTCCATATGGTGATGCTCTTCGGTTTCAACCCTTGTTCTAGAGATAATGTGTAGGTTGTAAGAACTCTACCATTGCCTATGTTTTTTTTGTGTTGAGGCTATGGTAATTGACGTACCCAATAATTCAGAAATTTGGGGCTTACCAGCTTGTTGTATAATCTGTCATCAATCATCATGCTTAGAAATGTGATTTCAAATAATTGGGCTTTTTATTAGAAATACAGGTTTGCAAACTTATAATGCACTCTCATTGATGCTTGAAGCGGTATGTGTCATATGTTACAACGGCGCTTAACCTTTCAACGGGCCTCTAAGGGCACCCTTAACGGGGGTGCCATGCCCGGGTGCACCCCCGTTAACGGGGTGGGCACCCCTCGGGTGCCCGCCCGGGATGCCCACCCAGCCGGGGTGCTCTCGGGTGGGGGGCACGTGTCCCCCCTCCCATTCGTCGATTTTTTTTTAAAATTTTAATTATTTAGTGGATGTTTTGTTATTAATGGATTGGGTATTGTTATTAATGTGGAGTAATAATTTTTAGCAAGTGATAAAAATTCAAAAATTTCAAGAACCAACAATTTCAAGGTTAATAGTATAGTCTAATATCATGTGTGCACTTTAATCACACTTCAACTGAGCAAACACGCGTGTACTGTTTTCAATCACGTGTGCACTTTAATCACGCTTCCACTGAGTAAACTGAGCAAATAAGCGTGCACTGTTTAATCACGCTTCCACTTTAATAATAATTTCGTGATTTAACAGTAATTATTAACAATATTTCAAGTTAAAATAGAATTGTAATGTTATTAGAATTAGAATTATATAAAATGTAATTTGTTGAATGTTGTGTGAAAATTATTTTTTTTAATTAAGAAATGATGTGGAGGAAAGAGAGTGTATGGTGGGTGGGGTAGCCCGGGCATGGGTAAGAGTGTTTTTTTGAGTGGGTTGGGTGAGCTGACGTGGTAGAGAGAGAGTGCAGGGTGCCCGGGGGTAGCCCGGACGCTGTTATTTCTACTCTAAAGATAGGCTGGGGGTGTAAATGGATGTGGATTATCCGGTTTGTAAATGTTTTTGTATCAAAAAAAATGGATTTCAAATTTCCACGGCTATACGTGATAGAAATATTGGTTTTTCGAATTTTCCAGGTTAAGATGTGTATATGAAGTTCAAAGTTCAGTTTATATGGATATATTTATTAATTATAAGTTACAAATTTAGCTACACTATAATTTTTGGTTTCCAATACTTAATGATTATTCATAACGTATTATCTTAGTATATTCAAATTAGTCATAATTTATCAAAACCAAAATGTAAGATTATTTTTCCCCTCAAAACGTTATCTATAGATTTCTCCCAACCTTGTAACCCTACCAATTTGAATAGGTAAGGTTTTCCAGGATTGGTCCTAACGTTATCCTAAACGAATGCCTTTTGGGGTCGGTGGTTGACCCGACCCCAGGCCACTTAACGAGGGGTCGGCCCAGGTCGGGCCGCGACCTGGGTTGGCTCCTCCTTTTTTTTAAATAAAGATTAAAAATTATTTTTTTATTTGTTAAATAATATTTAATTGATATGTATATGTTTTTATTAGAATTAATTTCTGAAAATTAAAATAAACAAAAATAATTAATGAAAATTAGTAAAATAAATGTAAATAATTAATCAAAATTAGTAAAAATAAATGTAAGTAATTAAAGAAAATTAGTAAGATAATTGAAAATAATTGTAAATGTATATAATTAAAGAAATTACTTAACAAAATAGAACACACGAATTTACTCAGTTTCACCAAAAAACACATTAGTAATCCAAAAATCTCAAACCCAGCCAACCGACCCGATGGGGTGGGCATTAAATCTAATTTTTCGAAATTATTTGGCAATTAGCATAATTTAATTAGATTAAGTTACTGTAGAAATAATTTATTTAGTAGTGTGTATATTTTGGTGATGGAATAAAAAATGAGGTAAAAAATGATGTGGACGAGAGAGAGTTGAAAGTGTAGTTGGGGTTAAGGAGTGAAAAATGGGTTCGGTTGGATGGTGGGTTACATAGTATTTTTCGCTGACGTGACGAATAGAAAAACTGAATTTGGGAGGAGGGGGTTGTGGATGCCCTAAATGCAAAAACAGATCTCATTATTTTGTAAACTTACCTCCTCCAACCTTAAGTCAATTTTAAAATGTTCACGAAGTTTTTTGTTGTTTATATTTTTATTGTAATCGCCCAGTTTTCCGTCTGGGTGCCCAATTGGGGGAGAGCAATTTTTTAATTTGTTTAAAAAGTTAAAAAATTGTTATAAATTATTTTTCAATTATTTTTCTTCTGAAAATATGTTATTTTTTTGTTTATATTTATTAAAAAAATTATTTTATTTTTTACGTACGATTTATCTTCAAATGACGTTGTGGGAAAAAATGTAGGACGTCCTAGCTATTTCTGGACATGATTAAGGGAAATTTAGGAGTGTGTTAGCTGGTATGACGTGACAGAGAGAAAATTAATTGTCGAAAAGTGCCCGGACGCTGTCAATGGTGACCCTGAACACGTCTATTTTTGATATGTTCCGTATCTATTTTATATGGATATGGATTATTATTTTTAATCTGTGATGATTCGTATTTTCATTTGTATATGTAATTTAGAAATGGATATAAATGTACCTACATTGCATCTAATAGATATCCATGATCAACACCTAGGGGTGAGCATCGGTCCGGACCCGGATGCTCTCCGGGGTTCGGACCAAAGATCGGACCGGCATG
The DNA here is from genome assembly GCA_963682175.1 of Triglochin maritima. Classification (NCBI taxonomy): domain Eukaryota; kingdom Viridiplantae; phylum Streptophyta; class Magnoliopsida; order Alismatales; family Juncaginaceae; genus Triglochin; species Triglochin maritima. Next base: position 5,797,501 of record OY821782.1, on the reverse strand, counting down.
TTCGGTCCGGACCGAACCCGGACTGATCGATCCGGTCCGGTCAGGTCCAAGAACCCAGACCATACTAGATTTTTAAGGGAAAAAATAGATTTTGGACCGGACCGGACCGGACCGAAAACCGAATTTGTCCCGGGGTCCGGATCGAAACCTGGACCGGTCGAATTCGGTCCGGACCGAAACCCGAACCGGTCGGATTCAGACCGAACCCGAACCGAAAGTTACACCTATCGACCTACGCTTCTTTCGAAAAGTATGAGATTTAAAAGAATTAGATTTGATATATTGAAATCACATTTCCCTCCGTTATTTTCTTTTTAAGGTAAGCATGATTCGGTAGAAGTTGGAAAAGATCTAAAATTCCAACTATAGTTTTTAAAACTCCAATTCTGATTATTGATACAATAATGTATTTTAAAATGGAGAAAAATAATAATAAAACTCACTTGTAATATAATTTTTAAAAATCATATAACTCCACTTTCAAAACTCTAAAATTTTCTAACAAGTTTATATCAAAAGTCCAATTGGATGCAAACCGATCACACTCTTCAAGCAGTTCATAAGTGGCGGAGCGAGGAATTTTTCAAAGGAGTCCCAAATATGAACCTTGATTCAGAATACATAATCATAAAATCTAACAAAAATATATTAATATATAAAACTTGATTACATCATTCTCCTTCGATTTTTCATATTTTGAAAGCATTACATAATAACTTCATTATCAATACTTCTGAAAATGTCTTTCTCGATGTATGTAACTAAACAATCATTAGTAACTTCATCACCCATACGATTGCGAAGTGTATTCTTTATGATATTCATTGCTGAGAAAACTCTTTCTACTGTGACCGTAGCGACCAACAAAATCAACACTAATTTAACCAACAAATATACCAACGGAAACACTTCATTTTTCCTCGTATCCATCAACTTTTGAGCAAGACCTCCAACTCCTTGAACATCACTAAATCTTTCATCGTCACGAACATCAAAGATAAAATTCTCTAATTGAATCTCAAGCTCCCAAGTGCAATATGAGAAAACTCATATGGATAAAACTGAGCAAGACGAACCAGTTTACTCTTGTCAAAAGCATTGAATGACTTCTTTAGATCAAGAGATGCACTACAAAGAAGCAACTCCGTGTTTGCTTCATCAAAACAATTATTCAATTCTTGAAGTTGCATATCTATAACTGTATAGACTATTCAACTTTGTAATGATAAAATTTGTCACTGCTTCACTTATACGTTCTAATTGCCCTCAAAGAATAAAATTCTCGTCCATATGGGTTGTGACTATTGCTTGATTCTAACAAAATGTAGATACTTCGGCTAGCAAAGACTCGTTGTCCCTCATTGCTTGTAACTATTTTTTTACTGATTTAACACGTGTCATCGTATCGACAATATCTTGATCTTTTTTGTTATAAAACTTGTGATAGCTTATGTGTAACTCCTAAAACACTCTTCATTAAATGCAACACAGATGCAAACTCAAATGTATGAATAATATCAATCAAATCTAATGTCTTTGCCTTTTGTGGATCATCATTACCATTATAACTTATATGCTCAAGAAACTTGACGATAGAAGAAAACAAATGAATTAAAATTAGTGTGCCGAAAGAAGAGTTCAATCTTGTATCTCTCGGTTGCTTTAGTGTCATTTCTTGATTTAATCCTCTCCCTGTCATGACTAACCCATTACTAATTCCGAGGACAAGTTCCTCAACTTAAGAATCTTGAAGCATATTTCTACGTTCGCATAAACATGTAACAATGTTAAAAAATGAGACAACTAAATGATGTTTCTTCCCAAATGCTACATGAGTGAGTTGTAGTTGATGAATTGTTCATGTCTGACCATCTCCTACGTATTCTCATGTCACGTTTAAGATGTGTAATCTTATTTTTTGGGCAACTTAACTGTGTTCCAACAAATACGCTATAAATAAAATGGGAATTGTCATTTGTCGTTCGCAAATTACTTAAATCGTTCGCGTCAATTACCATTTTGCTCTTCACATTTCATTTAATACTCATTTTGTCTCGTCTTTTAAAATAAGACTTTTGTCTGAGTTTTTCTCACTCTACCAGTATCAATACCAAGAAAATGTCTGGTGAAACGTCTGAATCCGACAAAATAAGTTACCACCCAAAAAAAGAAATTCGACAGGGGCATCTGGCTTGGACGCCCCCCATGGGAGAGGTGTTTTTTCTTCAAACGTCTCCTCCCATGGGGGTGGCGTCTGGCTTGAACGCCCCTCATCGTCACCCTCCTCAAAAACGTCATCATCATCAAATGGGTCATTACGTGTCTGATGATGACGTGCATACTCTCTCTATCTCCTAACTGAAGCAGATATATCTCGTATACGTGAATGACGATGAGCTGAATCGTCTAAGTAATCATGTACAGAACGTAAGGATATTGATTTTCATTTTCCTCCACGGTAACTCGATGACTATTAATAGAAATAAAATTTCGTTAAATGAATTTAAAGTACTAAATTTACAAAATTACTAATTATTATTTACTAATTATCATTTATTACTAATTATCAATTATTACTATAAAAAAACAGAGAGAGGTGTCTGGCTTAGACGCCCCCTCTCCCCGTTGGGGAACGTCTAAAAGAAACACCTCTTTTTTTCCTTTTTTTTAAATAAAAAAGGTAAAAAAATACCATATTCAAATTTAAAAGGATGTCCGTTGACTTTTTTCCTGACCTCCAAGACATTGTTTTTGATAATTGAGAGGAAATTGAAGAGAATTGTGATGGAAAAGTAAAATGAAAAGAGATATAAGTAGAAAGGAAAGAATGACAAAACGATAAATGATACGGACGATTTAAGTACTTCACAGACGACGTTTAGCATGTCAGAAAAAAATCAGCTCCTCACCCGCATGGTAACAAGAACTTAATAAAGATGGAGACAGTTCATCACGAAAACAACCTGGGGATGAAGAACAGTGAAATCTAATAACGTTTAGTTGTTCGTAGCAAAGCTGAAACACTAAAATGTCATTCAGCTGAGCTTGCTTGGTAATAAGCATGTGTACAGTTGCAGTTTCGGGCCATCCGCACAACAAAATGTGATTCAACTTGACTTATCTCTATCAAAGAATATATCTATGATCTACACCCAACCGATACAACCGCTACAAATTTACAGCTCCTTGGGGGGCATTTCTCTCTCAAAAAAGACGGCCCAGGGCGGATGAGATACGGCATGGTGCCATTCCAGGTAGCAGCCACTGACAACTAAATGTGAATTTTCAAGTGAGGTTCATGTGTTGCTTGCCTTAATACATTCCCTTGAATACTGGATTTGTTCGGCAGATACTTGCACCATATTCCTCATACTCTGCCTTTGTGTGACAAGCCTGCAAAATACAAAAGTTCAGGTATCAAGTAAACAAATTGGATCCACTTGCGTAGTTCATGGAGGTTAAGATGCTAAAACATAAGGAGATGGTGAAAAAGACCAGAGCTTGCACGACCATTGCATTTGGTTCGTCCAACTTAATATGTATAGAACTAAGTGCACGAAATGTGAAGGCAAATCCAATTCCATGTAATCTAATTGATTCATCTGCGGATATAAGAAGTTCAAAATATATGTATGTAATGCAAAGTATGAAAATATACAAGGTAATGCTGTGAAGAATGCAAAGTTTTTTTTATTTGATATTATGTATTGAACAATATTCAGCCGTTTCCCAAATGAAAGCAATCTGTCACAGGGTGCTTATATTATTCCCAAGTTTCTTGAGTTAGAATTCGGTGTGAGAAAGATTACAACAAAATTACAATTCCAGGATTTCCAGCAAGATTCTAACACAGGTGCTGCCGTTTTCAATTGTCAAGATTTGTATTTTTATTTTGATGCACTGCATACCAATTTGCAGGACATGGGTTAAAAACCCTGGGATGACAGTCCGAACCCATGTCAACCGACCACCACGTAAGTTAAAAGTGGATTTTGATCTTGGGTTGGGGAATTTTATTAAGATACTTAATGACTCAAAGTATCACATAAAATACAAACACACATGTTTTGCACATTATTTTCTAAATATATTTTATTTATACAAAATATCTGATTGCTCCTCTTCACATACCTACCATAGTTACTAGCTAGAAAATTGAGTGATCCCAATGACTCAAGTTCAAACAGAGTGATCCCAATGTCAGGTTCTGATGGTATAAACATAAAAGGTTGCCTGAACTAATGGGTGAATAGAAGATCCAAAGTTACCAAGCAAGAGTTCAAATTGCTTCTAGAAAATTATTTAACATAGTTGAAGACATCCTGTGACAAGTTGGGAAAAGGTAAAAGAAAAAACAAACAATAGTTAACTTTTCTCATTCAAAATTCAAATTAAGAGAAGACAATAGATATACCGGATAGAATTCAGGCGTTGAAGCAAGAACAGATCCTCCAAACCAGACAGCAAATTTTTGAATAGGATGGCTGACAACATTAACTTCGACAGGTTGTGACTGGAACCAAATTACCAAAATTAGCGCATTCCAAAAACCTAACTAAATATCCCAAATATATCCTACCTACCTTCACGTCTCCACCATGCCGCGCTTGTGATGCAACCATCCGAGAATCTACGATTTTCTTTATATCACGCTGCAACCTTCTGTGGAAATCTTTGAATACAGTTGATCCTCCAGAGAGAACCACATTCTGAAACCACCACCATTTAAAAACTTAAAGATTTGAGCTGCCAAAATTAGCTAAAAACTTTAAAAAAGCATAACATAAAATTCCACATTTTGACAACCTTGTAAAGAGCTCTCCTTGTGTCTATTGGTGCTGACTGAATGCACTTGTCTATTACAGCTGGCAATGGAGTCGAAAAATCACTACTGTAAATCTCAGGATTAAAGAAAATCTGCAGAGAAGAGAGCTTCTTGTATGACTATCCGAAACCATGGCAAAAAACAAATCAATCAATCTTATGGCAAATATAACTGAAAATTTTAAGCAAACAAATGTGTCCACTTCACCAAAAGACACTGGAAAATACGAAAAGATGACTGGAGTAATAAAGGAAATGTAATAGGAAGTTGAGAAGTAAATTTTGATGACTTCACAGAAAATATACTTTTTTATATATGTTGATCATGTTTGTTGACTTTGTCCCTACAGATTTACATACAAAGTAAATGAGATTAGCTATGCTGGTACCTCAGGGCCAAGAAAACGTTCATAGCCAATATCGCAAGTGTATGGTGCTCCAGTTCTTGGTTTTACACCAGTCCATTGCTTGATGTATTTGGAAGGCTCTTTGTCATGCTTATTGTACTCCTAAAATCAATAAATGCATGAGATAATCCCCCACTATAACAATTGGATATATGTTCGCACTAAGGTGGAAGAAAATTCATTCAGAAAAATGGTCATCCTTGACCACGACATAAAATGCAGTCCCATGAAGTAGAGAACATAAATGAAATTAACTGGGAGTCTGGGAAAAAGACTACCTTAACAATGTCGGAGCAAGTATAGCAATATGTTTCCTTGACCTTTCGAGCAACTTCGAAAGAATCTTCGGGTGGAATGTTTTCCCCTCTTTCCTACAAAAATATCAAACAAATCAAAGACATTTACAGCAGGCATAAAAATGAGAGAGTGGACAATTAAGCATCTTTAAATTTTAAGAAGACTGAAACATAAATGCCGTGCAAGTCCAAAGAGAAATGATGAATTAATACAAAATCTTTAAAAAAAGATTTTTTGGCGAAGTCAAACACAAATAGAAGGGTCTCTAAGTATATTATGTATATTGGGTCAGTCAAGGCATCATCAGCCATCATATTAATACATGTGATTGTATTGGGGCAAAATGCTTCAAGATGTCTACAATTTCATCCTTTTAACCCATCTCACTAATGTTTTCTTATCAGTTCTGTGTAACGAACATAACTTTTTGTAAATGATGATACCATTTTGCTGGGTAACTATCATGTGCTTTCTAAGATGAAATTGCACAGTGCAGTTCAGCGAAAAGATAATAAAAAATTAAAAAAACAAAGCTTTACAGGTTTGAAGCATACCAATTAGGTTTTGAATATTAACTCCCTTCCTTCTGTAATGTGATTTTTGTCTTATGTGATGTTTTACATTTTTCATGTTTATTTATTTTAAACGGAGTCTTATCATTATTATAAATTTTTAAAGATTGCCAACTGAGGTACAATATTACAACAGGCTAAATGAGGTGTAACTCACAAGAACTCATATCAAACTTAATATGACTGATCTTCTTAACTTACACTTAGTCCTCCATGGTCCATAGTTTAGATTTCATTTGTGGAAATTCTGTTTAACTAAGACCAAATTGTACTTTGCATAGACCATTTCATATGTAATGAAACATAATTATGAATTTAGTGGATCCTCTATCATGTCATGACCGACAGGTGTTTTTCTAACAGGTCATGACCAATAAAGTCAAAACATATATAGATGTGTTATATACAATTATAAAACAAGAACTAACAAGGTCAACAAAAAACTACCATTAAGTAACAACTTCTGCTCACAAACAGTCAGTTGGTGTTGGCAAGCTAGAAGTAATGTTCACACTACTTCATTTAAAAAAGTACTCAGCAATTGGCACTTTCAAGTAGTACTCAGTAGTTACACTAATGTCAAAATATATCACTCGTATCATACGAAGTACATGACAACAATAGGAAGACGAAAAATCCAGGCAGGTTCATTTAAAACAAGCTACAGGACATTGATAAAATGATATCATAAAGACTAGTTGTACGCTGCAATAAATTTATAGTCGGTAGAACCTTACAGCATTTGACCTAAGGTGCAATTTGAAAAATAAAGTGATTTTACCTTCAAAAGTTGCTGAACAAACAAAGAAACATCCTTTCCCGTGATTGGAATAGATTTGATACTACTTCCTATCACATAACCATCTGCAACTGGAACAATGTGAGTGGCTCCATCACCAACATCTACAACAACACCTGTCATTTCACACTGACAGCAAAAGCCAGTTAGCATGAAAGCAAGACAAGAGAAGAGAACCCCTAATGCATTACAATACCACAAAATACACAAAGTACAGCTGCTTCAAGACAAGCAAGAATAAGAAGAAGATCAACAACTAAAATTAACCCAAAAGTTATTTAAAATTAACGAGAACTGGCACCGATAAAGAGAGTATTAGTTACAAGTTCTTAAAAGAAGTTAAGAACTGAAAAATAAGGGGGTATAATGTTTCCAAGTCAAGAAAGAAAACAGGGTTCCTGTGGGAATTTATTTTTTTTATCGGTAATTCTCAAGGGAGAAGTTGCCTGAACATTATTTCCAAGGACATTTATCTCTTCGAAAGTTTTACATATTATCAAGTAAAATAACTGGACTCAAAGTAATCATGTAAAAAGAGAGTATTCAATAGAAACATGAGGTATTGAGGAAGGCATTTGAGGTTAGCAGGTTAAAAGAAGACGTTACAAACCTTGGAGGTAGTATATCCAGCAGCAAGGGCAAGGACTGGCTGAACAGCAATATACAGTCCAGGAACATTAAAGGTCTCGAACATAATTTCTCCTGTATACTCACGACTTTCAGGAGCAGTGAGAGGGCTCTCCGTAAGAAGGAAATAATGATCCTCAGGGTCGCATCGCAAGTAATTGAATATACATTGTTGCCAGAACCTTTCCATTGCATCCCAATTTTCCACCTGAAAGGAAGCAACTAGATAAATTTCACAATGTGAGAAAATAATGAAGCTTCTCAGCAGGCATAGTTTCTATGTTTACCTGACCATGACTAATAGGGTAAGTGAGATTATATGTGCTGCTAGAACGAGAGCGTGACAGAGCTTCCTCTCCAATGAAAAAATCAAGGTCAGCCATTACACCCGCATTGTGCTGTGCTAACCAGTTTGCCTTACTAGAACTCCTTGACTGATTCACGAACGATTCATTGACAGCAACAACAGTTGGGGTAATAAAGCATGGCTCGACATTCCCAGCAAAACCAATCTTAGTATACCTGGAACCCAAAAAAATCGACAGACATAAGCAACAAGATTAGACAAGCACATATTCAAGTTAGTCACAACCAAAGCATATTGATGAGAAGTAGAGTGAGAGACACCGTCTCCAAGTTCAACAAGACTAATTAACGCGACATCCAAAACAAAACCAAAATACATCATTGATGTGCTCAGGTTCCTCATTGCTGTTTCTTTATACCATAAAGCACGCAAGGTTTTACCATCCGCTCAAGCGATTGTAGAATAAGAATAGACATAACTGGGAGGAAAAGAGGAGGTTCAATAAGATGAGAATGCAAGCATTATATGGTCCTGATTCCAACCAAATTATATTAAGAAATTCTCAATTTACATGACATTTATACTGCTAGCCCTGCCAATGATAAATTTTGAAAAGCATGTTAACCAAGCATCTATATGATCCTCAAAAGAAATTAAAAGTTACGCAATTATCAAGGTTGGGAACTATGTATGTCAAGTAAGGAAAATATAATGGTACTTTATTCTTCAAATCAAGATTTAGCCAGAAAATAAGATACTAAAACAACTACACCATAAAAGCCCCAGAAACATAGTTGTTTTGGAATAATTCTTCAAACATCCGCAGAGAGATGCTCCAAACAAATCAGCCCACTTCATACTGCAATCAATTACAGAAGGGAACAAAGCAACACCACCAAATCATCATGCATGTCTGACTACCAAAACCTAAATCTTTACTATTCTTAGCATCGGCATGAGCTGAATTCCAAAACAGCTACTCATCAAGGACTACAGTAAACACAAAAACCAGCAACAACAACCAAAAAAGAAAATCAATTCCAATCCGTGACCAACACCAAACTCACAATCCCATAACACAGAGCATAAAACTTCACCACATTCAGCAGAAGAAGAAAAATCCAAAATTAACACTTTCAGAACACAAAAGCACAAAACTTTATCACATTCATCATCAAAAAACAAATTCACAATCTCAGAACGCAAAATCACGAAATTTCACCACATTCGGCACCAAAAGACGACGAATTCCTCACCAAAACCCAGTCTTTCCATCTCAAATCCAACATTCAAAAGTCAAACACCCCAAACCCCATCCCCAACGAAGATCCCCCAACCCCTCCAAAACCCAAACGCGCAAGACGATCAGAGCACCGACCCGGTGCCGTTGTCGATGACGACAGCAGGGCGAGAGGAGGCGTCCATGGGAGGAGACGAGAACAGAAGTGGGAATGGATCTGCGGCGGAGATCCGAGAGGGCGTTAGGGCATGCGCTCATGGTAAGCGCCGGACGGCGGCGGAGGGGATCGCCGGAGTCCCGATCGCGACGGTGGGATTAAGGTTAGGGTTTGGGGACGAGATCTGGAGTATTTATACTGACGGGGAGGGGGTTGGAGGTAGAAGGTGGGTGAGAGGAATAGTTGAGGGAGGGGAAGGGAAGGAGGGGATAGTGGTGGTGGGTGTCTTGTTGGGTTTGGGATTTAAAGTGGTGTTTAGTCCTAATTAATCTCCGTTACCATGTCAAATTATTTTTCATTTTTTTATAAGTAAATTAGCGTCAAGCTCTAGTTAGCCCAAAGCTCATCAGATTTAGTTTAAGTCCCCTATAATCTCATCATTCATTACCATAACCGTTTTTTTCTTAATCTACCTTACAATTTGAAATAAGTGGTGCATATTGTGGGGGCTTAATATAGAAAAATTAAACTCTGAACTCACTAGAGAATTCCTGAAGTAAATTATTTTTCATTTTAATGTTTTGTTTTGGGTTTGTTCATTGTTTGTTTTGGACTATAGTTATGTTGGTTGTATCAAATGGTCAGCTTGCTTAGATAGGAACGAATCAATTGTAGTGGAATCTCGACAGTCGATTGCTTTTGAGGCGGTGTTTGGTACACCCAATGCGTCTTGTGTTTGGGGTGGGAATTTCACATTCATAATGTATTTGCGTTCCCACCCCCAGATGCATGGATGTGTTTCAAACACACATCTTTGGCATTAGCGTCTCATGAAACCATCGTCTAAGAGAAATTTTCCATAGGAAAACAGAGAAACAAATCTCAATCAGCTCATGGGGTCTAGGTTTTTCAGCCCACGGTGTCACCTGACACCAAACGTCAATGCTACCAAACATATTACAAACCTTGAGTCATAGACAAGGGGATTGACATCAAGTGATAATCCTTCTAGAAATGAAACACATTGTTCTAATATTGAAGGGGAGATTGTTGTGTTATGTGGTGTAAAAGTGCCTAATCTTGTAATGCTCAGTCCAATTCGTTTTGTACATTAATGTTTTTAATAAATATTTTTTTGGAAGAAATTACAACTTCTCCCTTGAACCATTTCTGGATTTCGGTTCGACCTATTGAACTCTTAACAATCACACTCCTTAAACTTTAAATTTCAACGCTTTATCTCTCTCACAACCGATAAATTGTTAGGTTTTAATATATTCTCTATTATATTTTGAAAAACAAAACCCGCCTTGAAACGAAGTATATCTCCAAGTGTCAAACAAGAAGACAAACATCTTCTTTTCTTAACCATCGATCTTCTTCTCACTCCACATTTTTCATCAAACATCTAATCTAACTTTAATTCTTCGCTTTTATTAGTGATGGAACATAACTTGTGGCCCTAACATTGCCATGGAATTAAAGAAAGAACGTGCCACATTCAAATTCAATCATTAGCAATCCAACTACCATCTACACTTAATGATCATTAGTTGTCTGACTTGAATTGAACGTGATGTGCATTATTCCAACGTTTGGACCCTCATTTCAGGGCCCACTTAACACAAATCAACAAAGGTCATTGTGGGCCGAGAACTCGATTCACTGGTGGGCCCTACAAGCCCAACATGCAGGTAGCCCAATTTGTGTTGCTGGAAGTGATGGTCTGGTGAGAAATTTAAGCTTTAATTATTTTTGTATTGATGGGTACGATATATTTAAGTTGATGAAAAGGAAAATAATTTCATTATGATATTAATGGTGTGTTTGGATAACAACATAAGGAAATAAAGAAAAAAGAAAGAAAGTTCAGTGTCTTATGCTTAGATAGCCCTACTTAATATGAGAGAAATGGAGATAAAAATGTATATACACATCTTTCTCTTATTTTTTTGGAGAGAAATAGAAATAAATTGATTATCCCTATTGTTTACAAACGATTTCTTGGAACATTCCTTCCAATCACACCAAACCAATGAATTTTCAGTTATTTTGGAACATTCTTATAAAATCCTTCCCCTTTGACTTAAATATCAGGAACCTTCCCTGACCATGCGAAAAGGTTTACTGGTTTAGGATTTGGTGATTAGTTTCAAAGTTTGTTATAAGAAAGAAATGAGAAAAGTCCACTTTTATGCTTGTGTTTGTACTTGTTTTTGACAATATATATTAAATTAGACTGTCAGGTTACATAATTTCTAACAAATTAATCACACGTGAGTTGGTTTGGAAAGTTCAGGTTTCCAGCTTCATATGATTTTCTGGCGAACCAATAAATCGCTATGGATCTCAATAATCAATATATAAAATTGTTTAGTTTTTTTAAAAACCAACTACACAAAAAGCTATTATATAGATTTAATTTTGTATTGATTCAAACTTTTCTTGCAAACTAATAAAACGCTAATCTTAACTTCGAAGTTCAGTGAGCTAAAAGCTCGATACAAAGAAAATGTCAAACATAGTAAATGATTATACAAAAAGTTGGCTTTATTGCCTTCAAAATACATTCTTAAAGAAACCTTGATGAGCCCTTTCAACTGCATTTCGAAAAACAGAACGATTTATGAAATCTGAAATCACCAGTGGTTGATTCAGCTGTCAAACTTGGGCATCTATCTCACAAAAAGATAAACAATCTTCCACTTAAAACCCTACTTTCATTTAATTTCCATAAGTACACATACTATCTTTTTTTAATGCCTAATCTAGTACCAAGTCAACGTCAACCAGCAAAATCATATGCTTCGGGCCGCTTCCAAATTGGTCATATACACTTGCTTTTTCGGTATTACCACATATACACCTACAAGTCGACATATTTGCACATATGCACATGTACCGTTAGTAGACCACACTCTGTCACCGTTACTGTCTAACGGTGTTAGACAATTTGCAAATCAAACCTCGTAAAATTCAAATGTCTTTAATTGTAAAAACAAAAACCCCATGAAAATTCAAATTGTCTAACACTCTTTAACTTTAACTCTCTCTTGAATCTCTCTCTCTCTTCTTTCTCCCTCTCAACTCTTTCACTCTCACTCTCTCTCATCCCTCCTTCTCTAGCTTTCTTGAATCTCTCTTGAATCTTTCAAGAAAGATAGAGAATGAGGATGAGAAAGAGTGAGAGTGAAAGAGTTGAGAGAGAGAAAGGAGAGAGAGAGAGAGTTAAAGTTAAAGAGTGTTAGACAATTTGATTTTTCATGAGGTTTTTTTTTACGATTAAGGACATTTGGATTTTACGAGGTTTGATTTGCAAATTGTCTAACACCGTTGGACGGTAACGGTGACAGAGTGTGGTCTACTAACAGCAGAGGTGCATATACGCAAATATGTCGACTTGTAGGTGTATATGCGGCAATACCGAAAAAGCAAGTGCATATGACCAATTTGGACACTTACGGGGTGTACTGTAGCAAAAACCCCTAAATTATATAATGTCCCCATATGGCTTTGATGTTTGCCTTTAGTTTTAGTTTTTTTTTAAAGTTGGCATATGTTTGCCTTTAGTTGTTGTTAATTTTTACTTTCTTTTTAAAATAATTGGTAGGGTTAGACCACCGTTAACAGCGCCCATGCAGTTCCCGGGCGCTCGGTTTTCTCTCCCAGCCACGTCAGCTTTTCTTTCCGCTACGTCAACTCAAACAAACCCCCTAAATTTTTTTAACCACACCCAGAATCAACACAAACGTCCTGCATTATCTCCCCTCCACGTCATTGGGGAATCAATTCTAGGCAAAACACAAAAATTTGTCACTTTTTTTTTAAAAATATAAACAAATAAAAAATATATTTCCATTTTTTTTGAAAAAACAATTTTAAATGATTTTGAAAACATTTTTGAAAACAAAAAATCAAAACAAAACAACAAAAAAAATCACCCAATCCGGGGGGCACGTGGCCCCCAGATCGGGCGCCCGGACAGAACCACCCCGAATCCGTCCTCCCATTAAGGGAGAGCAAATCGGACGTCCGATTTAAAGCACCCATTAAGAGTGCTCTTAGATTTGTAGCCCACCACTCAGTACAGGTTGTTATATAGATTGAACTTGCGACCTCTCACATCCAAGTGGTTCTTGAACTACGGGATATGTAGTAGATTTTTTATATACTTATTTGTCGCAACAGATAACCAATAATGCTTATCAAAATAGTGCTTATAAAAAACTCAATAATAAATTGTAAAGACACTAACAACTTAAGGTCATGTTTAATTATTGTAGTCAATTACTTCTGAAGCTGGGGGAGAGCATCGGTCCGGACTTGGACCCGGATGCTCTCCAGGTTCGGATCGAAGATCGGACCGGACCGAAACCCGAACTGATCGGTCTTGTCCGGTCCAAAAAATTGAACCGGACCGGTTCATGCTCTCCCCTATCCGTAGCAATTGAGTCCATCGCCTATGTGTTTTGGTTTCGTCGAAGAGGTGAACCATATAAGTTGTAGTGTGTTATTGTACTTAGGTACCATGTTAAATTTGTTTGGTACGTACAAAAAAGTCAAGTACTTTGTTACATATTCAACTATGTTACGACGTGTTACACAATTTACGTTGCTTTTGAAATGCTAAAATTGGAGAATGAAGTAAATTGTTATTTCCTCTTTGATTTCATTCTTATGTTTAATTGGTGTTCCTCTACCAATGGAATGATAATTACAATGGAATCACCAATTCTCTCATACAATAGAATTGCCAATATCACCTCCCACATGAGAATGCTCATTCCGTCCCTGATAATTACCTTTCTTGATTATAGTTATCTTTAAATTTCCATATCTATCGTTATCAATTTTATCTAATTAGTTGCTTTCATATTTTAAAGTATTTGTTACATATTTGCAAAATATTACTAATTTAGCATTTCTATAATACGTACTCAAATTTCAATTGGCGCTTGGAGGCGTCTGCTCTGCTTGGATGCTCCGGACTCTAATCTACGTGCCAGCTTGAGAAGGAGAGAGGATGCAACTCACGAAATGGTTTGGAGTTTTTTGTATTCCAACCCCTCTGTCTGTGTCAAACTACAATCACATCATTCTAAGTAATCTGTTTTAATCTCGTATTTAAAGAATCATAAGACATTTTTGAGAGACGTAAACGCTGATTTGAGTTCCTCTCGTCGAGAGATTTGTTTGGGTGTCATATTTGTTATGTTTCAAGCACATTTTAATATCATCGTTTTTCTTTAATTAGTTGGTTGTCAATGTCATGAACCCAACCCCGACTTCTAAGGACTTGATAAATTAACATCATGACCATGTATAATCTACCTTAGGATCTTTTGACATCAGTGACTAGACGGAAGACCCATCATCTAGGAAGTAAATGTACATATACATCAAAATATAATCCAAATAACCCAAGTCGCCCGACAAAATACTCATTGCCTGGGAACTAAATATTTATAGATGTCCAAAGTAAAACTCAAATAACATAATCGACCAGCTGAAAGATCCATCATCTAGGACGTAAATGTGCATCGACATCAAGCCTATACAATCCAAGTAACTTGAGTGACCAAACGAAACACATTGTTTGGGAACACGACTTCTTAGGACCGCCACAGGTGGACTTTGTAAATTGACGATATGAATCTATGATATTACATTAGGACCTTGTAAATTAACAATACGACCACGTGCTATTACATTAAGACATCGTAAATCGAAAACATTAATAACCCAATTTTGGTTGATGACCTTGTAGTTAACGTTTGGGCCCATCGTGATATGATAGGTGATCTTGTGCTTTTTGTTTCTCACAGTTTTACTATAACTCAAATGACATAAGTCACCAATGAAAAACTTTGGGAACTAAATATCTGTAAATGTGAAACTAAAACTCAAAAGACATAAGCGACTTGTCGGAAGACCCGTCATCTACGAAGTAAACGTGGATAGGCATCAAAATTGTAATCCAAATAACTTAAGTGACGTAACGAAAAACTCAATATTTGTGAATACGACTTTTATAATCTTAATTGCACACCTTGTAAAACGATAACAAGGTAAATCGAAAACATTGGTAACCCAATTTTCCATATAATGGAGTTGATGACCTTGTAGTTTGTACTTAGGACCCTTAGCGATATGATAAATGACCTTGTGATTTATGTTTTTACATTTACGTTGTGGTCACCATTTATTTATATTTATCGATTTTTCAATGATTGATCATCATGTTGTTTATGTTTATCAACTTTTCCATGTGCTTCATCATGTTGTTGTTTACGTTTCTCAAGTTGGTGAGAATAAAAGGCAACGAAGTGATCAACGGCATTATGAAAGTTAAAAAATAAATACAAGGTGATCAATTGATAAAAAATGTGAGAAACAAAAAGTACAAGATCATCAATTGTATCTAGAAGGTCCTAAGTGTTAGACCCTAACTCTTGCTTACTGTTCTTAATTGTGTTTAGGAGAGGATTAGTGATGGATTGAGATAGACGGCTGAGATCGAGTCGGAGAAAAGTATATAAAGGTTGGTTTTACTCTCTCTCCTCACTCTCTCTCTCGCGTTCTCTCCTCTCTCACTCACTCACTCTCTCTCTCTAGACGTGTCTCTCTCTCCATCAGAGTTTCGTCGGCATTTGTGGAGGCGAGGGGGTTGTTGGAGACGCCGGAAGCACAGGGATCGTCGTTGTGTTCGCCGGAGTTCGAGTTTATCGTGGAAAAGCTCGTCGTCGTTTCTTCAAATGCTTCTTCAAGCCTTAAGGTATGTCAAACTTGCTTTCAAGCTCACCTAGTGTTAGTGTGGGAGTGGGAGCGGTCGACGGTAGGCCGTTTCGGGCTCGTCGGACATGCACAGCCGTTTCTGAACTATAAACGGTCGACCGGTGTTTTGGTTCGGTCGACCGGTTATAGTGTATTTTGGGCGAATCCCTCGCACCGGTCGAACGATGCCCTTTTGGGCGGTCGACCGGTTGTGCAATTTTTAGTGAGAGAAAACGTCCTGTGTATTTTCGGTCGAACGGGACCCCTTTGCCGGTCGACCGAAAGTACTGTTGTAGGTCGGTTGGGGCGTTGACCATCTAAACGGTCGACCGCCTGTTTGACTCGTTTGACCGACGTTTAAGTTAACTTAATGGCCGGTCGACCGGAAGTGTGGTTTCGGTCGACCGTGATGTGAGGACTCTGGGTGAGTTCTACTGGTGCTTTTCGGTCGACCGATAGGGTTCGGTTGTTCGACCGTTTTACTGTTGATTGCGAAAATGGATTTCTACTGGTGCTTTTCGGTCGACCGGGACTCCTTTGTCGGTCGACCGTTTGACGGGTTTTTCGGTTGGGCCAGTTCTCTGGGTGAGGATCGGTCGACCGGAAGCCATGTTTTGTTCGACCGTTTTACACTGTTTTTGTGTGTGTGTGTGTGTGTTGCTATTGATTGGCTAGAAGGCAACGGGTCTCCGGCCCTTTTGGGGCGACGGCACAGACATTCCGGCCCTATAGCGATTAGTGGTGACACGTGTTGTGATTTGTGGCCGTGGCTCCGGCGAATGAGGCAAAGCCGTGGCTCCGACGAATGATGCAAAACCGTGGCTCCGGTAACACTGAGGCAATGAGGGGGTTGTGTGGCCGTGTTTTGGACCGGCGGTGCCTTGTGTGCACGTGTGTTGGTGGGTTGGGGTAAGAGGACCCTTGAGACCCGTGTTGTTGGGCTATGGCCGGGAGAGAGGTCCCGGGAACTTAGCGAGTGTTTCTGTTGTGGTGTTTTACGTTTCTTTGCTCATTTCATTTCTATCCATATATGTGTTAGGGTTTGGCATACTAGGTTTCCTCCTGGAAACTCAGGCATTCATTGTCTGCTTTCAGGCCGAGAGCGACGTTAGGTGGGTGGCGTCGGCGGAGGGAGCGCTCGAGACCTGATCCTGCTTCCCTACATTTTGAGGTGGTTGTGATTACTGTGTGTATTCTCTGTATATGATCTTTTGATGTAATCACATTCGTTTGTAAACTCGTTCACATATATATATTATATGTTGGTGCACCAGTTTGTGTATTTCTTTCGTAATGTCCTCGTTGATTGTATGTTTTTAATTTGAAATTTTCCGCTGTGTTTGAGGACGTTACACTAAGTATAATCTACAAGGTCATCAACACTTTATAGAAACCAGGTTTAATAATAACCAACTAAAAAATAATAATCATAAAAGGTACTTGAAACATAACGAATCTGATACTCAAACAAACTACTCTAACGAGAGAAACTTAAATCTAGGTTTACGTGACGTCTTATAGTTCTCTAAATATGAGACTAAGAATGATTAGTTAGAAGATGTGACTTATGATTGAGTAGAAACATGAAAAAAGGGAACTACTATTCGTCGCCGGAAAACTACTTAAATCGCCCTAAAAATGACATTTTTGCCCTTAACAAATCAATTAATACTCATTCATCCCGTGTCTTTAAACAAGGTGTGTGACTCAGTTTTACTCACATTCCTAGTACCAATACCACGAAAATGTCTGGCGAAGCACCTAAATCCGGCGAGGTAACGGTGGCAGAATTTTTTTCCCGACTCGGGCGTCTGGCTAACCCGCCTCCACCCAGGTGGAGGCGTCTGGATAGGCTGCCTCCACATAGGTGGAGGCGTCTTAGCCAGACGCTCGTTTTTTTTTTATTTTTTTGTAATTTTCTGTTAAATTCAAAATTTTCAGGTTCCGTTGCAAGATTTCGGTGGTGATGGAGTAGATTACAGTGAGCTTTTTGACAGTAAAGAAATATTTATAACAATCGAGGAAGCTTGTAAATGGGCGAAACAAGTTGCACTAGAAGCCATATTTTTTTGGTTATATCATCATACAAACCAAAAGCAGATAACCGGATGGATTGTTACCTCAGATGTGATCGTAGACGTGAGATGAGTTCTTGTGATACGAGTATTGCATTGCGAAAGAATACGAAAAGAAAAAGTTGCGGTTGTTGGTTTTTGGTAAAAGTGGTGGAGTGACGAGATCGTGATGGATGAGTCATTGTTTCTAGTAGCATCTATGGGCAACACAACCACCCACTTGCAGTTTATTCAGAGGGTCACCGACAGGTCAGTGGACTTAGTGCTGGGGCAAAGCAAATTGTTCGTGATATGACAGAGGCACAAGCAAGACCCCGTAACATTTTGTTGGCGGTAAAGAAGAAATTCCCAGACGATAATCCGAATAGAAGACACATTTATAACTTCAGAGAGTACATGAGGATGACGAAATTTGAAGACAGGAATCTCGCGCAGCAGTTTCTCAGGGAGGCAGTGCAGCATAAGTATTTGCATTGGGTTGTGGCAAATGAAGAAACTAATGTCTTGACTCACGCATTTTTGGCAAATCCGACTTCAGTTCATTTGTTGCGTACATACCCATTCGTAATCTGTATGGATTCGACGTATAAGAC
The DNA here is from genome assembly GCA_963682175.1 of Triglochin maritima. Classification (NCBI taxonomy): domain Eukaryota; kingdom Viridiplantae; phylum Streptophyta; class Magnoliopsida; order Alismatales; family Juncaginaceae; genus Triglochin; species Triglochin maritima. The sequence goes on along the minus strand of OY821782.1, from coordinate 5,778,829 downwards.
GAACGAGTACAATATGTCTTTGTTTAAGATGGTTGGGGTTACTCCAATAAACATGAATTTCCTCGTCGGATATGCGATTTTGCAGGATGAGACCGAGTCTAGTTACCGGTGGGTGTTGGAGAGGTTGCGAGATCTGTTATTGGATATTGTTAGCCCGACAGCAATAATTACGGACCGGGAGATGGGTCTGATGCGACCAGTGACAGAGGTTTTTCCTGAGTCTGCTCATTTACTATGCACCTGGCATATCAACAAAGACGTGTACAACTACGCATACCACGTATTCGGCAAGGAGAAGCAGCTTGCAGAGAGTTTTAGGCGTGGAAGGTGGAGGAGAGTCATGCTTTCTGATTCACAGACGGATTATGATAGAGCAGTCCGTAATCTGAAAGATTCTTACAACTCCTGACCAGTGCTGCCGAAGTATGTGGAAGACACGTGATTGGTGCATAAGGAAAAATTCGTATTGAATTGGACGAATCAAGTTTTTCATTTCGGCAACACTACGAACTGCATGGTGGAAAGTACACATTCGGCTCTGAAAGAGTGGATCACTACATCGATTGCCGCTCTCGACACTCTTTTCGACCGCGTGAACTCGTTTATTGAAATGCAGCTGACGAATACTCGGAACTTTCTTGAAGATTCAAGACGTCGAAATTTGGCACATTACATAGGTCCTCTGTTTCAGCATATAAATGACCGAGTTTCGCATCACTGCTTGTCGTTAATGACTCAGGAGTTGAAGAGAATGGAGGACTTAAGTGATGAAATTGAATATCGTTGTGGGTGTGCTTTCCTGACAACACATGGGATTCCTTGTGCCTGTACCATGTACGAGTGTTTGGCGTCAGGTGATGGAATTTATTTAGAGCATATTCATCTATTCTGGAAAACACTTGTTATCGGAGAAGGAGTCCAGATGTCAGAGTTTGTTGATCAGTCAGCACAAGACGTCAAGCATTTTCGGAAGCTAGTGGATGAGATCTCGGAGAGCGACCCTGCAGTAATTCGTAGTGCCTCTCGTATTTTATACGAACAGTTACACCCCGATCAGTCGAACTATGGAGAACCCGAAGAAAATACTAAGGTACGAGGTCGACCTAGGGGAAAGTTGACACGTCGGGACCCGAGTGCCTTCGAGTATGCTGAGCGAGGTCGTGGTCAGTCTGACAGTAGTAGGAGCAGGGGTTGTCGTCGGTCTGGCAGTAGTGGGAGCAGGGGTCATCGGTCTAATTCGTCTCGATCGTCCGTGAATATGGGCACAGGATCTTCTGGTATGTCGATATCTTTGTTGTTATGTTATTTAATATATATCAGTAATGTAAATGGGGTTGAATATATTATCTCCTAATTTTGTTGTTTTAATGAATTGTTATTTACCTATCTTACAGTGTCCGGACGGGTTGGCGTGGACAACTTCCCATATAATGATAGACTGCCAGGAATCATTTTACCATATCTGGAAAGGTGGAATGACGTACGTGCTGATGGCAACTGTGAATTTCGATGTGTTGCCGATGTCTTTCATGGTGGTCAAGAGAACTGGTCATACGCCCCTCGTGCGATTTCTAATGAGATAGGTGCACATCCTATATATGAGAGTGTCTATTTCGGCAATGTGAGAGAGGCTCGTCAACGAATTGATTGGGGCGGGGGAGTTTGTGGCGAGGATCATTATATGGAGGTTTGGTCCGACTTGTTTCCTATTGTTAATTTTTACAAGTGTGCGGTCATGTATTTCGCAATGGGAACGGATGGTTCATTGTTCCCGTGTCTTACTGTTCTACCTTGGGAGTGTCCGTCTGCCATGACGAGGCCTGTCAGAGAGTTGGTCATTGCTCATTTAGGGAGTTACAGACATTTTATTCGTTTGGAATTAGTTGATGATTTCCCAGTACCTTCTATAGCGACCTTATGGTATCAAATGCGAGATGAGAGTGTTGTTGGATGGGAGGATCAGTACCAAAGTAGGATGGAGTATTGGAACCGGTTACGTGATACATTTTGATTGTAATTTGTAATGTTTTTGTAATGTATAATATATCGTGTATTTCTACTTATATCGTGTTGTTCTTTTACAGTATTTTAAATTTAAATATTATTTGATATCTAAACAAATAAGTTGAAGATATTTTCGTGAAAAATAAATATTAAAAAATACGATAGTCAAAGAAATATGTAGAAGATATGTTCGTCAGAAATAAATAATAAGAGTACACAAATAAACATAAGCAAATACCAACAAATGTAGTAACAGTGCAACAAAACGAAAGTAAAAGCAAGACAACTACAACTCAGCATCTGAATCATGGTCCGAAATGCCCAACTGGTTGTTCCAATCCTCGATCAGGCGATCCCAATCTGTACATGCAAGTCTCGTCTCCTCAGTCGGCATGATTTCTCTCTGTCGCAAGAACGGTTGCGTACACCGTATCGCCCTACTCATCCACTGTATGTAAAATAAAAATTAGCGTACAATAACAAAATATACTTTACAATTAAAAATAAAATTAGATAAACTTACCGCATCGGCACATGTCTTATCCAGTGGTCTCTCCGGTCTCAGAATGATACCGCGTACGAGTAGTGGATGTGAACACCTACCGAACCACTGCAAATAATCTGGAGCACAAGTCGAGGGGTCGCGGCTACGACTCAGATCGGCCATGTGTAGTCGTCCTACTCTCGGAAATGTCCTCCAAACCGATTCCGCAGACGAAATGATGTGCCTAACGTCGTACATCGTCGCAGTCGCAGACCGTACTGCATGCTCGGACGTCGGGATGTCAACCAGGATCACCTGAATGTAACCTAACTGACGTAACACGCGATCAGGTAAATAAGGCTCTGTGATATCCATATAACGAATAACGCCCATAAATGTAGTCCTGGGCACAACTACAGTAGGCTCGGGACCATACGGTAACCACTCCACCTAAACGTTTATACATTAATAATAATAAATTTAAATTTAAATAAACGTGAATGATATATACATTATATACCTGCGATGCAGTCATCTGATCTAGCCGTCTACGAATAGAAAGAAGTCGACTCTCGCTCTTATCCTCTGCCCGGACAGCCCACATACGCGAACGAGGATGGCCACGCTCAACAATCTTCCGCTCACGATGTGGGCGGAAAGCAGGAAAATACTCATATATCCAAGCCTGCAGCAGTGTAAGACAACCCGTAATCTGACCACAATCAGCACGACTAGATATGCCCAGCTGGCGATACATATACCAACGTCGCTGACCCCCATGAGTAATGACCAATGGTATCTGGGTCCCTCGCCTCCAATAAGTCGCGTAGTCTCACTTTGGAACCACTCTTGTCGACAAACAATACGCAGCCTAGCAGTAAGAAGAGATAAGCAGTCATCTGCGTATCCTCAGTCCGTGGTGGTCGCCCCTGTCTGCAACACTCGTCCACAACATTGATACTAACACCACCGCCACTCCAAAATGAGCTATCCCACCCAAGACCCTTCAGGCTGACACCCAGCAACTCAGATACATATAACTTCAGCTCAGATGTCGGCGCCTAAGCACTGACCATGGGACCCTCAACATGAATGTGCAGAATCTGAAAGACGTCATGCAACATGATAGTCATCTCTTCGAACGGCAAGTGGAAAATGTTGGTGTCAGGCTGCCACCGCTCCACGAATGCCGAAATCAACGGCATGTTGATGCAGGAAAACATGTTGTACGGCAAGTGACCCAATCCACTGTCAACCATGGTTGCCGTCATATCCTCAGTCATCACTGAACGTCATGCCTGCAATGTCGTACAGGCTCTGTGCCGATTATGGCACTTCAAAACCTTCCGCTCCTCGCCATCCCAGATGCGTCTCGGGACGTGGCATCCGAAACTCAGAATGACGCTGCCATCTACAGGACCACCGGGTATAATATCTGTGACGATCCAAGACTCATCATCAGCCCTCTTCTTCTTCTAAGCTCGGGCGTCTGCAGTGCACGAACTCGAATCACCGGTCACAAACCGGCCACCTCGATCCTTCCTAATGACCCACTCAGCTGAAGGACCACCGTGTCGCCCCCGTCCTCGACCGGACTGATGTACCGCCTCCTCCTGTGGCCCCAAGTCGTATCGACCCCCATCGTCACTCTCGTCGTGACTCCTCACCTCATCTGAATCATCCTCGTCGTCGAAAGAATCTCCAGGTGTCTGACGACGATGTAACAACTCTCTCTCTCCTAACTGAAGCAGAAATACCACGTGTACGTGGATGACGAGGACCTGACTCGTCTGCTATACTACGTACCGCGCGTAAGGGAATTGATTTCCTTTTTCCTCCACGGTAACCCGATGACTATTAATTTAATTTTAAAAATAAAAAAATTATTAATGGATTTACTAAAATAATTAAACTAATTATTAACTTAATAATCGATTTATTTAGCAATTATCACAATTAATCAATAATGTTTTACTAAAATCGTACACAACTAATTACTAACATAATAATCAAATTATTTAGCAATTTATTTATTAATTATCACAATTTATAATCAATAAACGATTTACTAAACTAATTTAACTCATTATTAACATAATATTCAATTTATTTTAATTTTATCACAATTTAAAATCAATTTAAAAAAATCAAAAAAAAAAATCGGGGCGTCTGCGGGAGACGCGTACCCTACGTGGGAGACGTCTCTCGCAGACGTCTATTGAAATGAATAATAAACAAACTCAAACAAACAATAACAAAAAGAAACTAAGATAACTCACGTGAATGATTCACTCTTGTAACATTGTCGGATTGGTCATGTAAATGACCAAGAGACCTTTTCAAGAAGAGAGGAACGAAAACGAATGACTAAAATGGATATGATACGTTCTAATGTATGTGGTCCGATAAGTACAAGTGCAAGAGACGGTTTAAAGTACTTTATTTTGTTCACGGACAACTATAGTCATTATGGTTGTATTTGTCTAATAAGAAACAAAAGTGAATTCTTTGACAAGATCAAAGAATTCAAGGATGAAGTAGTGAACCGACTCAACAAGAATATCGAGTCTCTACGAAAGGTTCGTAGGGGTGATGCTTAGGATACCTAATTTGACTCATTCCTAAAGTAGGAATAGGATAATACTCGACATGGTTCAATCAATGATAAGTCAATCTAAATTGCCTATTTACTTTTGGAATTGTGCACTACAAGAAATGATGAACTCACTAAATAATGTTTCATCCAAATCCGTGGAGAAAATGACTCATAAGCTATGGAGTTGAATGACACCTAAGCTCAAATTTCTCGAGATTTGGGGTTGTAAGGTCTACGTCAAGAAATTGATGACGACCAAGCTTCAACCAAAAGCGGATAAGTGCTTCTTTATAGGTTATCCTTGTGTGACAAGAGGATACTACTTTTGGTCTATCACCTCCAATCGAAAGATTGTAGAGAGAGATATAGTTTTTCTAGAATTTCTGGAAAAGAGAGAAAAGTAGTGGGAGTAGAGTTAAGTTTGGGAAACTCAAGATACTCTACAAGATCATGATGTGAATATAGCATTCAAAATCAGGAAGGCCCAGCCGAAATTCATTTGGTTAGTGGGAGCATGAGCGAGAGATCCTTACAAGAAATTGTGAGAGAATCTCAATCATCCCCACCCAGTGTACGTTCGAGAGTCGAACGTGAACCTATTCCTCAAGAAATTGTGGAAGAAGTTCGAGAGACACGAGAAGAACCAAAAGAATAGAGAAGGTTGACGAGGTAAAGAAAGAAACCCAATAAGTATGTGGGACTTCATGAGATCGTGGTACTAGATACCAAAGATCTCTCGACCTTCCAAGAAGCAATGGAAAAGGAAGACTCCAAACTATAGTTTAAGGCCATGAAATCCGAAATAGAATTCATGTATGACAATCAAGTATGGAACTTGATTTGCCTTCCTCAAGAGAAAATGTCATTTAGTATAAATGAGCTTTTAGGAGGAAGATAGACATGGATAGTAACTTGACAACCTACAAAGCAAGGCTTGTAGCAAAAGTTATACTCAAATTCAAGAAATTGACTTTGATGAAATTTTTGAGAGGTTTTCATGTTAAAATCTATTCAGATTATGCTCACTATTGCCACATTTCATAATTGTGAAATATGGAAGATGAATATCAAATGACGTTCCTTAATGGGAACTTGGAGGAGGATATGTACATGGTACAACCTCAAGGTTTTGATGATCCAAAGAATAGCGATAAGATGTGCAAGTTTCAAAGATCCATTTATGGATTGAAGCAAGCATCGAGGAGTTGGAACAAACACTTTGACGAAGAGGTGAAGAAGATTCACTTCATTCAAAGTAAAGGAGAACTTTGTTGATACAAGGAGATTATTGGGAGCCATGTAATACTTCTGATCTTATATGTCGATGACATATTCCTCATGAGCAATCATATACCTTTGCATTAGCAAACGAGAAATTTCATTGAAATCGGCATGTTCAATGAAAAGAAATGGATGAGGCTCAACACATCTTGAGAATCAAGATACGTTAAGATACATCCCGTAGACTCATTGGCCCCGGTCAATGTGCATACATTGACAATGTCTTGGAAATGTTCAGGGTGAACAATTCCAATATGGACAATGTGCCAATAAGTATGAGTATAGGTGTGCAACTCAAGAAGTCTCAACGTGCTCAATCACGCAAACACTTGGAGTACATGAAGGTATCCCTTATGCTTCGGCAAAAGGAAGGACCATGTACACAATGACTTGCACAAGACTCGATATCTCGTATGCTCTAAGCGTGACAGGTAGTCACCAATCCGACGCAAGTCCTAAGCATAGGATTGCGGTCAAGAATATTCTGAAGTACCTTAACCGGACTAAAGATAAAGTTCTTGTTTATGGAAGACAAATGAGAAAATAGTCGAGGGCTATTTTGATGCAATTCTCATAGGGATTCTTGAAAATAGGATGTTGGAATGATGATGCGTCATCATTATCGAAGGTGGAGATATGGGCTAGTATAGTTAGGAGTAGTATCACTACGGCTAACTCAACCACCAACGAAAGACAAAATAAATAAATGGGTGGACACAACAGTGACACAACTGATCCATTCAACAAACCTTCATACCAAGCTAAGAGACGAAATATATTTCGAGTCCATGGATCCATGTGGATTGACTTGATAGATGATTTGAGAAGGTTACCCTAGTTATTAATGTTTTATACATTGAGAATGTATGTGAAAGAAAACTTTGATAACAAGTGGGAGATTGAAGGGAATGTGTTCTAAAAGTTTTACTTTTAAATGTCAATTATTATGAATTGATTGAGAAATCATTTTGTTCCTTGTTTATGTTATTCGTCTTTTAGAAGTGTTAAGGAAGAGACTCTTGGTCCTTAACCGTAGAGCTCTAAAAGATATTGGTTTACATAAAACAAAAGATATTCACAATCATGGTAATTAACATGGGACATTGATTACCGAGTTAAGATTGTCGTGTTGGTCATAGATCATTGTAGCTCTACAAGTGAGTGACAACACGGGTACGCAAAAGCGGAAAATACTACTTTTGTATACCGAATTGACCTAATAGGTAAAATATTATAGGAATGTGTTTCTGTGTCATTAATATTTTACTGTGTCATTGGTCATTTGATATGAGACTTATATCTGATCGCTTAAGGAGTGCTTAATTAGACTAGTGTCTTAAGCTATCAATGAGTGTAGTGCAAATGCATTAGTTGGTTAAGTATGACTTTTGTTGGAGAAGATAGTTAATCAAAAGATTATCATTGCCCCTCCTAATTGAGTGATGATATTAGTGGGCCCCTTGATAAAGCCAAGTTTTAATGTGCACAATGTGATTTGAGTTAAGTCACATATTTATAACTAGCTTAAAGAGTTCAAGAAATGAATACTAATACAAAGATGACACAATACTACTTTGTGTGTATTCTTAATATCATGAGGCAAGGGACGGACACAAGTGATGCACTCCATCACTAAATGGATCGGGTTTTGGTTCGAGTGGAATTAAGACATCTAACTAATTGGGAGCTATAATGTGTAGCTAGATACCGCTTATAGCTTGTGATATTAAGCTCTTAATATCATTGCCAACTTAGTCTAAATCCTCCCATAGGTCACACCGCAAAAACTGGGAAACAAGAAGCTTGATTTTTGGTTCATATGATGTGTCGGGTTTCTTATAGAAAATATGACACATGTGGTGAACAAGTAAAATCAATTATGTTGTGATATATAACATAATTAGAATAATGATAAATTCATATGAGATGCATATATTATGGGGTGCAATAAATTATTGTTGCATAGGATAATATATTGCATAAGTTCGGTAAAATTTGCTAAAACCCCCTAAAGTTCAAATTTTGTTGGAAATAAATCCAAAATTTGAAAAGGCAAAATCGGGTAAAAGTTCGGTAATCCGTTTATGGTTCGGTCGACCGAAGGTTCTGTGGATCGGTCAACCGAACGTGGAACGGATGGTCAAAATTGATTGACCGAACTTGACCAAAGTGCCTGGAGTTCTGGTACGGTATACCGAACCAGAAACGATCGACCGTACAATGTCCAGTTCCGATATTTTCGGTTAACCGAATGGCACTCGGTTTTAGACGTGGGTTCGTCCGATCGGTTAAGGAGAATTTTTCTCCTTAAGAATCGGTCGTCCGTCTAATGCACGGTAAACCAAACGTGACATATTCGGTTAACCGAGTGTGACTCGGCACACTCGGTTAACCGAACCCCGATCGATTTTCTGCCTTTGATAATTAAGAGATTAATTTGATCGATGGTTGGATTAGCTCCAAACTTGGTCAAACGTTTTGTGGATGTATGTAATGCATTATGGAATTAGTTTATGAGCGAAAATGTCAAGAAAACATGGCTTAAGAATAGCTATGATTGAGAGTAAGATTGGAGCCTATAAATAGGTCCTTATTCTCCTTAATTATGTTAGATGTTTTCTAACGATTTTCTCTCCTAATTCACCACAAAAAGCCACGAAAATTCTCTTAGTTTTATAAGTCTTTGGAAAGAGAAATCTCAGAGATTAAGGAAGGGGTTTGTAGCTAGATTCTAAGCTAGTTTGGAGATTTATTGGCTAGCTCCTTTCTCTCCAACCTTGTTTAGGGTTTTGGTGAACACTCGGAGGCATCCGGCGCAACGAGAAGCGACAATCGTCATCCTCAACGTCTCCGGATCATCAAGAAGTTTTAGAGAACTTCTAGGTATGAATTTCGGAGTCCCTTGTGTTTGTTTTAATAAGTTTTTGAAACTAGTTATTAAAACAAACCGATGCATGCATGAAATAAATCGTAGAAAATTTTAATTGATCCTTATTATGCATAAAATTTCGAAAAATATATATATGCACAATTAACACATGAAATCCTACAGTTGCAACATCGCCTTTCTATTTCCTCTTCCTCTGCCATAGTTTGTTCGTAGTCTATACGCCTCTCCTCGAAGGTTGGTGATGAGAGTTAAATTTATACCGCAAGTGCACGGCGTCAATGAAGACGTGACAAATACGGGTCGAACACAAGGAGAGAGAGATTTGTTATTAATGTGATTTCGATTGGGGGAAAGAAGGAGAGAAGAAATAAGTTGGTTTTGAGATTTTTGATTTTTAATTATCTAAAGCAAGAAACAAGAACAATTAAAACTAAAACAAGAACAAAGAAGAGAATTCCGTTGGGTGGAGGTTTAGATTTAGGGTTTAGATTAGAGAATTCAGAAACTTATAATAAATCATATTAGTTATGAAGCATTACATGATAAATGATTTAACATAAACTCAAGTAATGAAAATATACTAACACGAAATTAAAATAATAACTTTTATTCTTCTTCTCTTCACCCTAATCCGTCACCTCCACCCTTTGGAAGGAGTTAGAAACTCATGGAGGGATGAAGAAGGGGTCCTTGAGACATTACAAAAGAAAACTAAAAGTAAGAAATAAAAGACAGAATTTTATTAATGAAAAGAAGAATACAAAACTAAGATTAAGAATAAAAATTACAACAAAAGACTAAGGACCCTTCTAACATCGTTCTCGGGTCTATTTATAGTTGCTACAAGGGATCTAGGTATAATATTGGAAAGTACACGTGTCCAGACACGACTGGACGAAATTGGAGCACACGGATCGACTAGGGGGCGGCGGAATCGCCGCATGGTGTGTGTGATTTGCGGCGGAATCGCCGCACATCATGCTCTGATTTGGTCCAAATTTTGGTTGAATGTTTATGGTATGATTTGATCCTCCTTTACGCGTCTGGATTGATTCTTTCCATTCTTTTGAGCTCCGGATTAATTCCTTCACATATTTGGAGATATACATTGATTTTTCTATATATTTTCTCCAAGAGAATAAAAGGTACTCGTGATTTGCAATTAGGTCCTTGACTTTTTGCAGTTAAGTACCCGGCTACTTTTGTGCTTAAGTCCTTGTTCTTTTTGCAATTAGGACTTGAATGCTTTTATGCTTGGGATGCATTTCCATTCGTAACCCGATAATCTTGAACTTGGTCTTTATGATGGAAATGAGTCTTTTGCATGCGTTTATGCTCGGGATGTGGGTAAATTGCATTCAGGTCCCTGTAATCTGTAAATAAGACTAAACACATACCTTAGTAGCATTTATTGATGTAAAAGTAATCTAAATGAAAGACATATGATGCAATGTATGCAATGCATCAAATACCCCCACACCTAGATTTTGCTAGTCCCTAGCAAAACAGAAGATACGAAAAATAAAAAAAACAGGGAAATCCTAACTCACTTTCGTAGGAATCACGGTTGCACTTAGCATGTGCAACAAGCCTTTAAACCTCCAAGTTTCCTTAGAGGACGAGTTTTGTCTCGTGAGGGTTTTCAGTTGACACACCCACAAAGTCTTAAATCAACATTCCATTAATAGCTCTTAATATCTCCACCTTAACCTTATACATCTCACCTAGAATTCTTGTATGCTCATTATATGAATCTAACTCATTAAAAATATGACTTGGTCTTTATTCCGCCAACATTCACACCACTAACCCTTCTACACATGTTTATCACTTGAATTATTTTGCACGCCTCCTCTGGTGGTGAAGTATCATTCGGATTAACCATGGCATGGATCATTCTTTTAGCTTTGGACCTTGAGTATTATTATTATTTCTTTTCTTTTCTTTTCTTCCGTGATTCAACACATTTGCTTTTTGACACTTTTACCCTTTTGCATTCGTGTAGCGAGTTTGGTCGATAATCCCGAGCTGGTAGACTCAAGTTACCGGGTTTCAAGATACCCCTACGGACCAGTGGCTCAAAGGCTTGAGCTTTTGTAATCATTTTGCAAAATGTGTTTTCTTCACTTTATTCCTTTATTTTTATTTTTATTTTTATTTTCCTCAAGGCTTAATTGCTATTAGAAGTCCACACTTCCCGGTATATTTTCCTCAACCTCTGCTTTTTATTAACCACTTCAAAGATTTGATTCATCCAATTTAAGTGCATACATGTCTAAAAGGGCAATGGGTTATTTCTTTGGAACTTAGATTTATGTCACAATTTCTACAAGCAGAACTATATAATAAGGAACAAAAACTCAATGCAATTTGTACACGGGTTTTAGCAGTTCAATCTTAAGCTATGTCATGAAACATTAATTTTTTTTTAAGAAATAAAAGACAGAATATATAGATAGATATATACATAAACACCCCCCACACCTAAATCATGTATTGTCGTCAATGTATGCAAATATAAAGCAAATGCACTTATTACCTTGATGAACTGTGGTGGACGGATGGAATTTGCTCAAAGTCAACCATAGTCAGAACTGGATTGAATGACACCATATTGGTGCATGTATCCAGTTGAATTGTTCCTCATGTTGCAATGAGCATCCTGAGTTACAGGTTCCACACCCCTCACATAAATTGTTTCTCTTATTTGCTCGAGTGATGGTGGGTGTGTAGATGAATTCCTCCCCTTTTTCTTACTTCCTTTTTGATTTTGTGATGATTCAGAAATATTATAGATACGCGATTTCATCACAACATCACTTTGATTGCATGTTATTTCTGGCTCACTATCAATATGAAAGATATTAAATTCAGCTTTTAAGTTCCCAAAAGATAATTGCATGAGCCCATTTCGACAGTTTATCAATGCTTCCGAAGTGGCTAAAAAGGGTCTGCCTAGAATTACAAAGATTTGTCGATTAGGATTTACAACAGGTGCAGTATCTAGTACGACAAAATCCACTGGGTAAATGAAGTCACCAACCTTGATCAAAACATCCTCGACTATACCTCTTGGTTTCTTAATAGAACAATCAGCAAATTGAAGGGTTGTCTTAGAGGGTTTTAGTGGACCAAGGTTCATTTGCTCATAGACAGAGTACTGGAGTAGGTTAACACTAGCACCAAGGTCTAGAAGGGCTTTGTTGATAAAAGTATCTCCTATTACACATGAAATTGTGGGACATCCAGGATCCTCATATTTTATAGGAGACGAGTTTGACAGGATAGAACTTATGTTTACAGTTAAGAATGTCTTCTTTGGTACGTTCGTTTTTCGCTTTTTAGTGCACAGATCTTTTAAGAATTTAGCATAAGCAGGTATTTGTTGAATCATATCTAAGAGTGGAATGTTCACCTTAACTTGCTTAAATACTTCAAAGATTTTCTCTATTTGTGCACTTGAGTTCTTTCTGAGTCTATTGGGAAATGGGGCTTTAGGGACATAGACTCGCTCAGGTTCAGGTTGAGCTACGGGTTCAGATTGAGTAGGTGGGGTGGGCGTTTCAGATTGGACGTCGGGTTCAATGGTTAGGTCATATGTGGCAGTTTGATGGCTAGATTGATTAGACGTTCTAGGATTTACCACATTATTATCAACTTGTCTTCCGGACCGTAATGATACTACTGCATTTATTTGTTGGAACGGTCCTTCCTCATTAACCATTTGAACCGGTCTAGGGTTGTTATTTCTTGAAGGTGCTTGATAGGATTGATATGAATTATTATTAGATCTAGGGTTCACTTCAGGTTGACTTGGAAACCGATCCTTTTCTCTTTCACCTACTATTTGTGCTAGTTGGCTGACTTGTGTCTCTAGCCTTTGGAAGGTCTGGTTGGTTGTTTGTATAAAGGTTTTCATCAAATTTTCCAAGCTTGTCAACCTAACCTCATGATCGCCATTGTTACTAAACTCAGATGATGTATTATTTTGGTTATACGGGTTTGGTTGTTGTCTAGGAGGTTGACCCTGTTGGTTTGATGAGAAATTGGAATTATTACGCCAACCCGAGTTATAGGTTGATGCGTATGGGTCATTTCTAGCATGGTTATACATGACATTAACTTGGTCCCATTCCGCACAATCCTCCTTTACATGACCAGTCTGACCATATCTAGAGCACGGGATAGTCGAGGCTTGATTCACTCGGTTTTGGGTTTGTAGCTCTAAACTTTCCATTCTGCGCATAAGGGTAGCTAGTTTTGCTTCAGCCGCTATGTTGGCATCTACAGCTAAGACACCTGGTTTGGGTTGACTTGCTATTCTAGATCCAATACTCGGGTTAAGCGGTGTTCTAGCATTGTCCCATTGCATACTGTTTTCAGCTAATTCCTCAAGGAAAGTCCAGGCATCATTTTCATTTTTTGACATGAAGTTCCCTTGGCTCACGGATTCTACCATAACCCTAGATGTGGGTGTCAATCCCTCATAAATAATTTGGCATAATTGCCATCTTGGAATTCCATGATGAGGGCATTGGGTCAGTACACTCTTAAATCTTTCTAGATAGGAATAGAACGACTCGCTCTCAGACTGAACGAATGCAATAATTTCATTCCTAATCCTCATAGTCTTATGGTTGGGAAAATATTTTTTCAGGAATACTTGAACAAACTCAGCCCAACTCCTAATAGATCTTTCGGCTAGACTATATAGCCATTTCTTAGCGTCGTCCTTTAGTGCTAGAGGCACGAATTTCAGACGCACTGCCTCCTCAGGGATATGCTGGTATTGCATAAGAGAGCAGATTTCCTTAAATTCTCTAAGGAAGAGATATGGGTCTTCCCTAGAGGTGAACTTAGGCAACATACTTATGTATTGTGCCTTAAGTTCGAAGTCGCGACCTGGTATGGTGGGCATAACGATGCACGATGGCTGAGCAGCCATCGCTGGATAGCATCGATCCCTCAGAGTTATAGGTTGTGCAACAGGCGGGTCCACTACGTTCTCACCCATTGGATCCGGGTGAGGTGGTGCAACAGGTGGATTGGGGCTAAGTTCCAGACTGGAATCTAGATGAACTCGTGAGAGTCGATTACTCAAGTCCCGAATCCAAATCTGAGTGCACCGGGTTGAATCAATTTTTGAATTCAAATTCGGAATTTAAATTCCAAATTTAATTTCAAGAATTAATTACAATTTTTTTTTAACTTTTTTTTTCTATATTTTTTTTTCAAAAGGGAAACAAACAATAGAATGTGGCAAGATGAGAAAGGAATCCTAATCTAGAGAATTTAGGTGAGAAGAGAAAGAAGACTTAGATGAGAAGGGAAACCTAACTCTAAAGATAGAAAGAGGGTTGGTCAGAAAATTCCTAAGAAAGCACGGTTCAAACAATCCTAGACCTAGTGTCGCTTAGATCTAGACGACTCCTAACTGGTTGAGTCGAATTGATTCGCTTGATTCACTTCCCTCACTAATCAAACCAACTTGATCAGGCCGTGTATAGCTAGTGGGGGCGCTTCCGACAGAGTCGGTGCCAATTAGACAACTATTTCGCTTGGAAGACTTACGTCAACACAAAAACACTTTCTAGACACCAAATTAAATTCAATCGGCTTCAGGTCATAGCAAGTCAAACCAATTCTCCTTAAATGAGTCTGAGTCCTTAGGGGCCAATGTCTAATTGATTTTAAATTTAAGGCTTAGGTGATACTTTAGGATTGTGATTTGTGGGCCACGGAAGGGTGATGAAATCCCCACCGTATCTTTGCCTATGGAGTTGCCCTTAAGATAGTTTAACTTAGATCTAGCAAAGATAGTCAAACAATGGTCTTTAATGGGGGCCAATTGCAAGGTTATATGCAAACTAAATTATATGCTTAAATGCAATCGTTAAAACGCGATACGTACCTTGCCTCCAGCACTCTTCAACAATAAAAATAATTTGCAAGAATTTAGCAAGAATAATGCAAACAAAACATTATATGATGCATGCACTAAGTTCTTCTAGTTTTGCCAATTTTTAGGTCAGAGTTGAATTATTGCCAATTATGGAATTTAAGCTTAACACGTGCAATTCTAATAAAAGGAAATTTTCTGAAACTAGAAATTACGAGGAAAAAGGCAACAAAGGTTACCTACGCAATGCTCAGTCGGGTTCACCGCCCGCTCTCGAAATTTCAGTAGCTTCACGCGTCCACCCAGAGATGAGTCGCGTCCCAGAAAAATTTGAAGCCCAGATGCTTCACTTGTGCGGCGATTCTGCCGCAGGTTACTCTTGATGTGCGGCGATTCCGCCGCCCTTGTTGCTCAGACTGCGCTCAGATTTCGCCGCGCGCTCTGTTGTCTCCTGAAACACAATTCCAAATAGTTAGATCGCGCACAAGATAAATAGAATAAAATCGAAATCAACAAAAAAAACAAAATCTGCGTCGCCTCCCCGACAACGGCGCCAAAAACTTGATGAGAGTTAAATTTATACCGCAAGTGCACGGCGTCAATGAAGACGTGGCAAATACGGGTCGAACACAAGGAGAGAGAGATTTGTTCTTAATGTGATTCCGATTGGGGGAAAGAAGGAGAGAAGAAATAAGTTGGTTTTGAGATTTTTGATTTTTAATTATCTAAAGCAAGAAACAAGAACAATTAAAACTAAAACAAGAACAAAGAAAAGAATTCCGTTGGGTGGAGGTTTAGATTTAAGGTTTAGATTAGAGAATTCAGAAACTTATAATAAATCATATTAGTTATGAAGCATTACATGATAAATGATTTAACATAAACTCAAGTAATCAAAATATACTAACACGAAATTAAAATAATAACTTTTATTCTTCTTCTCTTCACCCTAATCTGTCACCTCCACCCTTTGGAAGGAGTTAGAAACTCATGGAGGGATGAAGAAGGGGTCCTTGAGACATTACAAAAGAAAACTAAAAGTAAGAAATAAAAGACAGAATTTTATTAATGAAAAGAAGAATACAAAACTAAGATTAAGAATAAAAATTACAATCAAAGACTAAGGACCCTTCTAACATCGTTCTCGGGTCTATTTATAGTTGCTACAAGGGATCTAGGTATAATATTGGAAAGTACACGTGTCCAGACACGACTGGATTAAATTGGAGCACACGGATCGACTAGGGGGCGGCGGAATCGCTGCATGGTGTGTGTGATTTGCGGCGGAATCGCCGCACATCATGCTCTGATTTGGTCCAGATTTTGGTTGAATGTTTATGGTATGATTTGATCCTCCTTTACGCGTCTGGATTGATTCTTTCCATTCTTTTGAGCTCCGGATTAATTCCTTCACATATTTGGAGATATACATTGATTTTTCTATATATTTTTTCCAAGAGAATAAAAGGTACTCGTGATTTGCAATTAGGTCCTTGACTTTTTGCAGTTAAGTACCCGGCTACTTTTGTGCTTAAGTCCTTGTTCTTTTTGCAATTAGGACTTGAATGCTTTTATGCTTGGGATGCATTTCCATTCGTAACCCGATAATCTTGAACTTGGTCTTTATGATAGAAATGAGTCTTTTGCATGCATTTATGCTCGGGATGTGGGTAAATTGCATTCAGGTCCCTGTAATCTGTAAATAAGACTAAACACATACCTTAGTAGCATTTATTGATGTAAAAGTAATCTAAATGAAAGACATATGATGCAATGTATGCAATGCATCAGTTGGGGTTGAGTTGGATGCCCAAGCAGTAATGCTCAAGTTGTGTGGGTCATCCAACAGTTGCACGAATCGACTAACTTCAAAATCAACCAATTGTTATATCATTCTCACTTTCACAATATCTATCACATTAAAGGTTCTCAGTGGGACTTGATTGTAATTTAATTCATTACGGAAAAGGATAAGCTAAAAGAGATGCCTATTTATGCATAAACATTGTTTCTTCAATTAAAAAATATATTCCCACGACCGTGGTTATATATATATGGCCATCAATTAGTCTAAATAACCATAACTTACAGTAATGAACACCCCCTAATTCCATTATTCTTCATACACACCCTAATATTCAAATCAAACTTAAAGTTTATATTGCAACTTTCAATTGTTCCAACATAAGAAAGTATGAAACTAACAAAGGGAATTGGTAAGACACCAAGGTCATCATATTTTCCCTAAAAATAAACATGAATAACATAGATGACTAACATCCAATGGAAGTGAAGCCTGTATGGTGGTAGATATGACAATAAACTACTGAACATGGTGACCTAAACTCTTCTTCGGATATGATATGACTGTCATGATTCAAAACGACAGCTACAACAAATGGTGGAACCGAAAAGTGGTAAACAGAAAAGTCACAGAAAAGCCGTTGTTACTATACAATAACCTAAAATCAAAATAGTCTGTTCAGAAGCCAAGATATACTACTACTGTGCATTTTTTTTGAAGTGATTAATGATGCTTAATAGTTATAGAAAGAAGATTAAAGGATATGATGGTTGGTACTTCATCACCATTGAATTGTACTGCTAAACAACTAAGTTGTGGTAATCCATTTCAGAAATCACCTGTTAGAAATGTAAATTGTGACATGTTTTTTAGTAAGAACAAAGTTCCGACGTTGACATTTTAGAAGGTCCCTAAATATTAGACCAATTCAATTGACATTTTAGAAGGTCCATAAACAAAACTTTTACCAAATAACATCAACCACAAAAACTATTTTCAAATTATATCGCAGGAATGAGAAGTAGATGCTTACCGTAGGGAGTTGCTTTTGGGGGGACGTCTGCCTCCTCTTGCTCGGGTTTAACCTTATTTTCAGCCACACGATCCACCACGGCGTCCACTTTTGCCATTATAGTGTTCTCCATCTTCTGTAGGTGGTCATACAGGTGACCGACGATCCCCACCATCGTGGCGGCGACGGAGTCCTCACTGATGTTATACTGACAACGCCTTTCATCAACCTGATACAACCACCCCAAGCATGTATGTCAAAGATCCAAAGCATTTTAACTAAGGTTGACCTACTGAAATGATGCGTTTCAGATACTCTTGACAACAATTTTGGCTTCATTTTTCACCCACCAAAAAGTGTGCATACGGTCAAATATCAGTGAAAACCAAAATGCATACGGTCAAATATCACCGAAAAATACATTTCGATATCTTATTTCTTAGCATTGTTGTTCTTACGTTATATATCAACCCTTTTCTCTACGATTTCACACAAAAACTTTCAAAACAACGGCAGAAAAAGGGGAAATTTTCAGAAAGGGAGGAGCATATGTTATTCGTGATCGATCGAACGCCAAAACTCACCACATCACGGTGGCACTCGTAAAAAACCCGAGTAGGGGCACCGTCCACTCGAAGCCACACTTTGGCCGGCATGCCGCAAAAACAAAACGGGATGGCTAGACGGGTGGACGGGGCCGCCATTGCGTCGTCGTCGAGATGGGTTCGGAGGAGCGAGAAAGGAGAGATGGGCACGAGGCTGAAGGAAGCAAGAGCGAGGAAGTGACTGGTTGCTTGGGAAGGTGGTAGAAGAAGGGAGGGACGTTGCTTTTCGTGGGCATTTTGGGAATTTCTCATTTGTCGGAGGAGGAGTCGAAACCACCTTGCCCGAAACGTCTTCCTAGGTGAGGGAGCTCATCAGCTTCCTTGGCTCCTCAGAAGAGTTGTATTTTGGTTGGAGATGTGGGTTGAGAATCCCATTCCAACATATCTTAACTCTAATTTGCTAATTTGAATCACACACAAAAAGGTACACTGTGTATTAGCGTTCTGAATTCTACTATAAAGAAACTCGAGTTCTAAAAATACAAAAAAAGGTTCCCTTGAAAGTGAATCCTTTATTTTTAAAGTTGCTCAATTCAAATTGTAATTGTTAATCTACACGATTTAGCTAGTTTTCTAGTCACTTAAAATAAATAAAGGTAAAATAATCAAATTTGTAAAAACAAAAGTAAAAACAATATTCTCAAGCAAACTCACATAACATCATACAATGTATATTAAAAGAATTATAAAACAATAATAAAAAATAATGCGCCATTGGAGTCAAACAAATATGACATCATGATAAGACTCATAAAAAATATTTTATTAATAAAAAACATAAGATAAACTATTTATGTTTTTGATTTTTTTATTCATTTACTAATAAAACATATTATACATTAAATTGAATAAAAAAATACATCATAAATCGTTTTCATTTATTACAAAAAATTGTATCAAATAGAAGAATAGAACAAAGAATGTTTCTGAGAGCAATGTTTGCCCTCCGTGCAAAGTGGAATAATGATAATATATTTTCTAAATTCTGATATCACGGTTAATTCACTTCTTTATTTTATGGCAATCCCATTATAAAAATAATCAATTGTAACATAATGTTGTAATTTCACGAAAAATACATTTTTTCTCAAATTCCCACAATACTTTGTTGTTCATCAATTAGAGTAATTATCGCATTAATTAACTTTAGATGTGGCATCGATCCTGATAATCGACACACACTCAATTATATTTTCCATCACCAACACGGCAAGACGAGTGCTTCTATGTCCAACTCAACATAACTTTTGTTTGTAAGTCAAGGATGCGGATTGCAAACAGAGGAGCACCCTTGATAATATAACTGAACTGCTAAACATCGCCCCAAAATTACTTAAATCGTCCCTTGAAATTATCAAATTGTCCTTCCTCCTATTTTTGCTTATATATCTCACAATTTCACTCTTTTTTCAAAACTTTCTCTTCCTATACCTACTACACAAGATTACGAATGTCTCGGAGGCCAGGGAAGCAGCCAGCAGTTCCCCCGGTGTACCCGTATGAGGTAACATTACGTTATTTATTTGTTTTTTAAAAAAAAAAAAAGTCGTCGGCGTCCGAGGGAGACGCCCCCCGCATGGGGCGGGCGTCCGAGGAAGCCGCTCCCCCTATGGGGGAGCGGCTTCCGAGGACGCCCGACCCATGCGGGAGGCGTCTCCCTCGGACGCCGACCCGTAGCGGGAGACGTCTTCGGAAGACGTCTCCCCCGTAGGAGGAGGCGTCTCCGACAGACGCCTCCACCTTGCGGGAGGCGTCTCTCGCAGACGCCTCCTCCTTTTTTGTTTTTTTTATTAATAAATATCATAATTACTTTAATAAATAGTGATAAATCAAAAAAATTAATTTAACAAATTCTTATTAAGTTTAACATTTGTGATATTTAGTTTTAACAAATTTTGATTTAGTTTAACAATTGTTTTAATTTAGTTTAACAAATTTTAATTTAGTTTAACAAATTTTGATTTAGTTTAACAATTTTGATAATTAAGTTTAACAAATTTTGATTTAGTTTAACAATTTTGATAAATATGATAATTTAGTTTAACAAATTTAACAAATTTGTATTTAAAATTTCAATAAATAGTCATCGGGTCACAGTGGAGGGAGAGGCAAGTCGATACCATTACACGCCTTCCGTTCTTTAGAGGATGATTCAGCACCGCGTCATCCACGTAGACGGGGGATATCTGCTTCGGTCAGGAGGGAGAGGGAGGCATTACGTCGTCGTGAGGAGGAGGATGATTCCTTCGATGATGAGCATGTGGATAGTTTTGACGACGAGAGCGACGATGATGGCCCGTATGATGTGCGGCCGGAGATGGAGAGGCAGGGGGATTATAGCGGAGGACGTGGTCGAGCGGGTACTTCTACTTCCGCCGGATGGATGGTGCGGAAGGGTAGGGGTGGGAGGTTTACGACCGGGGATTCGAGCTCGTGCACTGTTGATCCCCGCGCTCAGAAGAAGAAGAGGGTGCAGGACGATTCTTGGATCGTGAGCAGTATGACGCCTGGTGGTCCTTTAGATGGGAGCGTCATTCCTAGTTTCTGGGGTCACATTGCTAGACGGATCTGGGACGGAGAGGATCGGAAGGTTCTGAAGTGCCAGAATCGGCACAGAGCCTGTACAGCACTACAGGGTTGGCGGTCTACACTGAGTGCTGATATCAGAGAGGAGATTAGTGCCACGCATTTGGGGCACTTACCGTACAGCATGTTCCCTTATCTCGACATGCCTTTGATTTCGGCGTTTGTGGAGCGGTGGCAGCCTGACACCAACACTTTCCACATGCCTTTCGGAGAGATGACGATCATGCTTCACGATGTTTTCCAGATCCTGCGCATTCCTGTGGATGGTCGTCTGGTTAGTGCTCAGGGGTCGACGTCTGAGCTGAGGTGTTATGTGGCAGAGTTGCTTGGTGTCACACCTGATGGTCTGGCCAGAGATATAGCTTTATGGAGTGGTGGTGGTGTCGGCATCGACTCCCTTGAGGACCTATGCAGACGGGCACGACCTCCGCGGGCCGATGATACACAGTTGACGGCGTACCTATTCTTGATGCTCGGAGCCGTCTTGTTTGTCGACAAGAGTGGTTGTCGGATCAGACCACGCGATCTACTGGAGGCTAGGGACCCGGAGACCGTTCGTGAGTACTCGTGGGGGTCAGCGACGTTGGCATACCTGTACCGGCAGCTTGGGATAGCTAGCCGTGCGGATTGTTCTGGGATTGCAGGTTGTCTTACGCTGCTGCAGGCGTGGATATACGAGTACTTTCCTGCATTCCGCCCGCATCGTGAGCGGAAGATTATCGACGAGGGTCATCCACGTTCGGGTATGTGGGTCGTCCGGAGCGAGGATGATGCATTGCATACATTGCATCATATGTCTTTCATTTATATTACTTTTACATCAATAAATGCTACTAAGGTATGTGTTTAGTCTTATTTACAGAATACAGGGACCTGAATGCAATTTACCCACATCCCGAGCATAAACGCGTACAAAAGACTCATTTCTATCATAAAGACCAAGTTCAAGTTTATCGGGTTTCAAATGGAAATGTATCCAAGCATAAAAGCATTCAAGTCCTAATTACGAAAAGAACAATGACTTAAGCACAAAAGTAGCCGGGGACTTAATTGCAAAAAGTCAAGGACCTAATTGCAAATCACGAGTAGCTTTTATTATTACGGAGAAAATATAAAGAAAAATCAATGTGGATCTCCAAATATATGAAGAAATTAATTCAGATCTCCAAAGATATGCAAGAATCAATCCAGACGCGCAAATGACATTGAAATCATACCATAAACACACAGGAAAAATCCGGGTCGATTCGGAGCCAAAAAGGTGGCGATTCCGCCGCACCTCAAGAGCAAATTGCGGCGAATCCGCCGCACCAAATTAGATTAATGCTCTAAAAATTTTACCGGTTGCGTGTTGACGCGTGTACTTTCTTATTTCATGCTTAGGTCCCTTGTATCGGCTATAAATAGCCCCGAGAACGATGTTGTGAGGAGTTCTTCCTTTTGTTCCATAATTTAGCAATAAAATTCTGTTTCTTTTATTTTATGTTTTTAATTTTCTTTTCTTAGTTTCTCTAGGACCCCTTCTCCCTCCCTCCATCTATGAGTTTCTAACTCTTTCCAAAGGGTGGGGGTGACGGATTTAGGGTGATGAGAAGAGAAGATGTTATTATTTTAATTTCGTATTAGTATGTTTTGATTACTTGAGTTTATGTTAAATCATTTATCATGTAATGCTTTATAACTAATATGATTTATTATAAGTTTCAGAATTCTCTAATCTAAACCCGATATCTAAACCTCCACCCAACGGAATTCACCATCTTTGTTCTTGTTTTAGTTTTATTTGTTCTTGTTTCTTGCTTTAGATAATAAAAACCAAAAATCTCAAAAACCCAATTTATTCTTCTCTCCTTCTTTCCCTTAATCGAAAATAACATCAACTACGAAATCTCTCCCTCCTTGTGTTCGACCCGTACTTGCCACGTCTTCATAGACGCCGTGCACTTGCGGTATTAAATTTAATTCTCATCAAGTTTTTGGCGCCGTTGCCGGGGAGGCGACACAGATTTTTGTTGTTTTTGTGTTTTCGATTTTATCCTGTTTATCTTGTGCGCAATCTAAGTATTTGGATTTGTGTTGCAGGGGACAACAGAGTGCGCGGAGAAATCCGGGCACATTTGGAGCTAAACGAGCGGCGAAATCGCCGCACCTGAAGAACAACTTGCGGCGAATTCGCCGCACCAGTAAGGCTTCTGGGCGTCATTTTTCTCTGGGGTCGTCTACATCGTGGATTGGTCGCATTGAGCTACTGGAAATGCCGAGAGCAGGCGGCGAACCTGTCTGAGCATTGCGGAGGTAACTTTTCTTGCCTTTCTCGTATAATCTGAATTTTCGAAAAGTTTCCTTTCGTAGAATTGCACGTGTTAGGGTCAAAAATTCCATAATAAGCAATAACTCAACTCTGACCTAAAAATTGGCAAAATTAGAAAGACCTTAGTGCATGCATCATATAATGTTTTGTTTGCATTATTCTTGCTAAATTATTGCAAATTATTTTTGTTGAAGAGTGCTGGAGACAAGGTACGTATCGCGGTTTTTAACGACTGCATTTAAGCATATAATTTAATTTGCATACAACCTTGCAATTGCCCCCATTAAAAAGACCATTGTTTGACTATCTTTGTTAGATCTAAGTTAAACTATCTTAAGGGCAACTCCATAGGAAAATATACGGTGGGGATTTCATCACCCTTCTGTGGCCCACAAATCACAATCCTCAAGTGTCACCCAAGCCTAAAATTAAAATCAATTAGACATTGACCCCTAAGGACTCGGACTCAATTAAGGAGGAGATTGGTTTGACTTGCTATGACCTGAAGCTAATTGAATTCAATTTGGTGTCTAGAAAGTGTTTTTGTGTTGACGAAAGTCTTCCAAGCGACGTGGTTGTCTAATTGGCACCGACTCTGTCGGAAGCGCCCCCACTAGCTATACACTAACTGGCCAACTTGGTTTGATTGGTGAGGGAGGTGAATCAAGCAAATCAATTCGACTCAACCAGTTAGGAGTCGTCTAGATCTAAGCGACACTAGGTCTAGGATTGTTTGAACCGTGCTTTCTTAGGAACCCTCTGACCGACCCTCTTATCTATTTTTAGAGTTAAGTTTCCCTTCTCCTCTGAGTCATCTTCTTCTCACCTACTTATACGTTCTAGTCTCCTCCCCTTTACATTATCTATTAGCATTTTAGGGTCGAGTCGAGAACTTGTGCTTGCTTAGCCTCATAAGGGTAAGAGTACTTGACTCAAGAATGTTTTGATGGATGGTTACATGAGCAACCATCCATATCATTGTTGGGACCAGGACAATGCTTCCTGGTATTCTAAAACCTTGCAACCTGGGGTGGCTCAGACTAACACCCCATATGGTTGGGACAATCCTAATTGTATGACTGAGCAATCTTTATATTGGGGTAACATGAGAGAGCCACCGACTGCTAGACCACAATCTAGTTATGTCGGATCATATGCTGGTCAACAAACTGAGACATTACAACAAACTTTTGCCTCCTTCATGCGTAGGACAGACAACATGAGTGCACCGGTGGCTCCAGTAGCCGTACCGTGCGACTGTTGTGGG
Source organism: Triglochin maritima (assembly GCA_963682175.1). Classification (NCBI taxonomy): domain Eukaryota; kingdom Viridiplantae; phylum Streptophyta; class Magnoliopsida; order Alismatales; family Juncaginaceae; genus Triglochin; species Triglochin maritima. Next base: position 5,754,090 of record OY821782.1, on the reverse strand, counting down.
TTGAGTGGTCATGTTATCAGGGAATGCCCTTATGTTCCCCCAGAGCCTGAGTATGAGCATACTTTTTCCCAAGACGCTCAAAATGACTATTACGCATCCGCGTACAACCCGAGAGTGATGGATTCGTGGAGAAACAATTCCTATCCAAATTCTTATACTTCATTTTCACCTCAGTATCCTCCTCCCGAATACCCAGAATTCTACCAACTCCCCACGTCAAATCATTATTCTCAGCCCATCAACACCCAATCCCATAATTTCACAAGCTCAAACTTGGACCTCATAGTTGACCACGTACCTAATTCCTTGGAACAAACTTTCCTTACGTACATGGAATCCACTCAACGATCCGTACAAAATATAACATCGCATTTGAGTCAAATGATACAACAATTAGGTGAACGTAAGGAGAGTAACTTTTCGTGTCAACATGAGGATCCACCTTTTGATATCGAACCACCACCACATCCACAAATTCAAAGCACAATCTGTCAAAGCCAAACTCCTAGTCAGTCTGAAGGACTTGGGGTTTCAATTCACGATCACTTAGTGGAGGATTCGATACACATTGACCAATTTCATCATGAGTCGGCCCAGGATTGTGCCTTATCTTCGTGCCCCGTGGCCCTTGAGCCACATGATCTTCATGTTGTGCCTCTTAAGGACTCACTTCTGGTGGAGCAAGAGCTCCCTAGCACCCTCAATTTCAAACAACCTGATGAGAGTTTGCCTCTCACTATCGTTCCTGATCATCTTGGAAATGATGGAACATCAAACGACTACAGTGCTCATGAGGTAATTAGGAGTTCCTTGGAGGATACATTGGGTATGAGACCCATTTTATGTTTACCTGTTGAGTCGGACTTGCCTAACGAGGCTCCTGACCTCGCTCCGACGCACCAGCCAGTTGGTTGGAGAGTTTGGATTGACGATCATAACTTCAACACCGTAACGGGAGAAACTCTTCTTCCGTTGCCCCCTATTTCCCAAACTCTCGAGAGGTTCAAGCTCTTTCAGTTTGATCCTTTGTATGAGACGCCTTTGCGTCCAATTCATGAACCTCTCATTTCTTCTTGTGCTCTTTGTGAAGGGGGCCCACGCATGAATATTCTGGCCCCACGTGGTGTCATGTTCCCTTTTGAGGTCTTTTGACAAATGAAGATGGGAACTTATGTTTGTACATAGTTATATTTGTATAACAATAAGTTAAAAAAAAATTGTTTTTATCCCTTCTTTAGCATCTCACAGGTTTTTGAGGGAATTCGGGTTTTTGTCCATCAACAGAGCCATGAACTTTCCTTTGTACTTCACGTTGGTGAGATCTTTCCTTTTTCATGCATAAATCCATGTAGTATCTTGCTCGCATACATTGAGGACAATGCATGATTTAGGTGTGGGGGGTGTTTATATATGTACATATCTATCTATTTGATTTTCTGCTCTGCTTTATTTTAAAAAAAAAATCAATATTCTATGACATAGCTTAAGATTGAACTGCCAAAACCCGTGTACAAATTGCATTAAGTTTTTGTTCCTTATTATATAGTTCTGCTTGTAGAAATTATGACATAAATCTAAGTTCCAAAGAAATAACCCATGGCCCTTGTAAGACATGTATGCACTTAAATTGGATGAATCAAATCTTTGAAGTGGTTGATAAAAAGCAGAGGTTGAGGAAAATATACCGGGAAGTGTGGACTTCTAATAGCAATTAAGCCTTGAGGAAAATAAAAGTAAAATAAAAATAAAGTGAGGAAAACACATTTTGCAAAATGATTACAAAAGCCCAAGCCTTCGAGTCACTGGCCCGTAGGGGTATCTTGAAACCCGGTAACTTGAGTCTGCCAGCTCGGGATTATCGACCAAACTCGCTACACGAATGCAAAAAGGGTATAAGTGTTAAAAAGAAAAGCAAATGTGTTGAATCACGGAAAAAAAATAAAAATAAATACTTTAAGATACTCAAGGCCCAAAGCTAAAAGAATGATTCATGCCATGGTTGATCCGAATGATACTTCACCACCAGAGGAGGCGTGCAAAATAATTCAAGTGATAAACATGTGTAGAAGGGTTAGTGGTGTGAATGTTGGAGGAACAAAGACCAAGTCATATTTTTAATGAGTTAGATTCATATAATGAGCATGCAAAAATTCTTAGTGAGATGTATAAGGTTGAGGTAGGGATATTGAGAACTATTAATGAAACGTTGATTTAGGATTTTGTGGGTATATCCGCTGAAAACCCTCAGGAGACAATACTCCTCCTCCTTGGCAACAAGGAGGTTTAAAGGCTTGTTGCACATGCTAAGTGCAACCGTGATTCCTACGAAAGTGAGTTAGGATTTCCCTGTTTTTATTTTTCGTATCTTCTGTTTTGCTAGGGACTAGCAAAATCTAGGTATGGGGGTATTTGATGCATTGCATACATTGCATCATATGTCTTTCATTTATATTACTTTTACATCAATAAATGCTACTAAGGTATGTGTTTAGTCTTATTTACAGAATACAGGGACCTGAATGCAATTTACCCACATCCCGAGCATAAACGCGTACAAAAGACTCATTTCTATCATAAAGACCAAGTTCAAGTTTATCGGGTTTCAAATGGAAATGTATCCAAGCATAAAAGCATTCAAGTCCTAATTACGAAAAGAACAAGGACTTAAGCACAAAAGTAGCCGGGGACTTAATTGCAAAAAGTCAAGGACCTAATTGCAAATCACGAGTAGCTTTTATTATTACGGAGAAAATATAAAGAAAAATCAATGTGGATCTCCAAATATATGAAGAAATTAATTCAGATCTCCAAAGATATGCAAGAATCAATCCAGACGCGCAAATGACATTGAAATCATACCATAAACACACAGGAAAAATCCGGGTCGATTCGGAGCCAAAAAGGTGGCGATTCCGCCGCACCTCAAGAGCAAATTGCGGCGAATCCGCCGCACCAAATTAGATTAATGCTCTAAAAATTTTACCGGTTGCGTGTTGACGCGTGTACTTTCTTATTTCATGCTTAGGTCCCTTGTATCGGCTATAAATAGCCCCGAGAACGATGTTGTGAGGAGTTCTTCCTTTTGTTCCATAATTTAGCAATAAAATTCTGTTTCTTTTATTTTATGTTTTTAATTTTCTTTTCTTAGTTTCTCTAGGACCCCTTCTCCCTCCCTCCATCTATGAGTTTCTAACTCTTTCCAAAGGGTGGGGGTGACGGATTTAGGGTGATGAGAAGAGAAGATGTTATTATTTTAATTTCGTATTAGTATGTTTTGATTACTTGAGTTTATGTTAAATCATTTATCATGTAATGCTTTATAACTAATATGATTTATTATAAGTTTCAGAATTCTCTAATCTAAACCCGATATCTAAACCTCCACCCAACGGAATTCACCATCTTTGTTCTTGTTTTAGTTTTATTTGTTCTTGTTTCTTGCTTTAGATAATAAAAACCAAAAATCTCAAAAACCCAATTTATTCTTCTCTCCTTCTTTCCCTTAATCGAAAATAACATCAACTACGAAATCTCTCCCTCCTTGTGTTCGACCCGTACTTGCCACGTCTTCATAGACGCCGTGCACTTGCGGTATTAAATTTAATTCTCATCAAGTTTTTGGCGCCGTTGCCGGGGAGGCGACACAGATTTTTGTTGTTTTTGTGTTTTCGATTTTATCCTGTTTATCTTGTGCGCAATCTAAGTATTTGGATTTGTGTTGCAGGGGACAACAGAGTGCGCGGAGAAATCCGGGCACATTTGGAGCTAAACGAGCGGCGAAATCGCCGCACCTGAAGAACAACTTGCGGCGAATTCGCCGCACCAGTAAGGCTTCTGGGCGTCATTTTTCTCTGGGGTCGTCTACATCGTGGATTGGTCGCATTGAGCTACTGGAAATGCCGAGAGCAGGCGGCGAACCTGTCTGAGCATTGCGGAGGTAACTTTTCTTGCCTTTCTCGTATAATCTGAATTTTCGAAAAGTTTCCTTTCGTAGAATTGCACGTGTTAGGGTCAAAAATTCCATAATAAGCAATAACTCAACTCTGACCTAAAAATTGGCAAAATTAGAAAGACCTTAGTGCATGCATCATATAATGTTTTGTTTGCATTATTCTTGCTAAATTATTGCAAATTATTTTTGTTGAAGAGTGCTGGAGACAAGGTACGTATCGCGGTTTTTAACGACTGCATTTAAGCATATAATTTAATTTGCATACAACCTTGCAATTGCCCCCATTAAAAAGACCATTGTTTGACTATCTTTGTTAGATCTAAGTTAAACTATCTTAAGGGCAACTCCATAGGAAAATATACGGTGGGGATTTCATCACCCTTCTGTGGCCCACAAATCACAATCCTCAAGTGTCACCCAAGCCTAAAATTAAAATCAATTAGACATTGACCCCTAAGGACTCGGACTCAATTAAGGAGGAGATTGGTTTGACTTGCTATGACCTGAAGCTAATTGAATTCAATTTGGTGTCTAGAAAGTGTTTTTGTGTTGACGAAAGTCTTCCAAGCGACGTGGTTGTCTAATTGGCACCGACTCTGTCGGAAGCGCCCCCACTAGCTATACACTAACTGGCCAACTTGGTTTGATTGGTGAGGGAGGTGAATCAAGCAAATCAATTCGACTCAACCAGTTAGGAGTCGTCTAGATCTAAGCGACACTAGGTCTAGGATTGTTTGAACCGTGCTTTCTTAGGAACCCTCTGACCGACCCTCTTATCTATTTTTAGAGTTAAGTTTCCCTTCTCCTCTGAGTCATCTTCTTCTCACCTACTTATACGTTCTAGTCTCCTCCCCTTTACATTATCTATTAGCATTTTAGGGTCGAGTCGAGAACTTGTGCTTGCTTAGCCTCATAAGGGTAAGAGTACTTGACTCAAGAATGTTTTGATGGATGGTTACATGAGCAACCATCCATATCATTGTTGGGACCAGGACAATGCTTCCTGGTATTCTAAAACCTTGCAACCTGGGGTGGCTCAGACTAACACCCCATATGGTTGGGACAATCCTAATTGTATGACTGAGCAATCTTTATATTGGGGTAACATGAGAGAGCCACCGACTGCTAGACCACAATCTAGTTATGTCGGATCATATGCTGGTCAACAAACTGAGACATTACAACAAACTTTTGCCTCCTTCATGCGTAGGACAGACAACATGAGTGCACCGGTGGCTCCAGTAGCCGTACCGTGCGACTGTTGTGGGTTGAGTGGTCATGTTATCAGGGAATGCCCTTATGTTCCCCCAGAGCCTGAGTATGAGCATACTTTTTCCCAAGACGCTCAAAATGACTATTACGCATCCGCGTACAACCCGAGAGTGATGGATTCGTGGAGAAACAATTCCTATCCAAATTCTTATACTTCATTTTCACCTCAGTATCCTCCTCCCGAATACCCAGAATTCTACCAACTCCCCACGTCAAATCATTATTCTCAGCCCATCAACACCCAATCCCATAATTTCACAAGCTCAAACTTGGACCTCATAGTTGACCACGTACCTAATTCCTTGGAACAAACTTTCCTTACGTACATGGAATCCACTCAACGATCCGTACAAAATATAACATCGCATTTGAGTCAAATGATACAACAATTAGGTGAACGTAAGGAGAGTAACTTTTCGTGTCAACATGAGGATCCACCTTTTGATATCGAATTGCCCTTCCTCCTATTTTTGCTTATATATCTCACAATTTCACTCTTTTTTCAAAACTTTCTCTTCCTATACCTACTACACAAGATTACGAATGTCTCGGAGGCCAGGGAAGCAGCCAGCAGTTCCCCCGGTGTACCCGTATGAGGTAACATTACGTTATTTATTTGTTTTTTAAAAAAAAAAAAAGTCGTCGGCGTCCGAGGGAGACGCCCCCCGCATGGGGCGGGCGTCCGAGGAAGCCGCTCCCCCTATGGGGGAGCGGCTTCCGAGGACGCCCGACCCATGCGGGAGGCGTCTCCCTCGGACGCCGACCCGTAGCGGGAGACGTCTTCGGAAGACGTCTCCCCCGTAGGAGGAGGCGTCTCCGACAGACGCCTCCACCTTGCGGGAGGCGTCTCTCGCAGACGCCTCCTCCTTTTTTGTTTTTTTTATTAATAAATATCATAATTACTTTAATAAATAGTGATAAATCAAAAAAATTAATTTAACAAATTCTTATTAAGTTTAACATTTGTGATATTTAGTTTTAACAAATTTTGATTTAGTTTAACAATTGTTTTAATTTAGTTTAACAAATTTTAATTTAGTTTAACAAATTTTGATTTAGTTTAACAATTTTGATAATTAAGTTTAACAAATTTTGATTTAGTTTAACAATTTTGATAAATATGATAATTTAGTTTAACAAATTTAACAAATTTGTATTTAAAATTTCAATAAATAGTCATCGGGTCACAGTGGAGGGAGAGGCAAGTCGATACCATTACACGCCTTCCGTTCTTTAGAGGATGATTCAGCACCGCGTCATCCACGTAGACGGGGGATATCTGCTTCGGTCAGGAGGGAGAGGGAGGCATTACGTCGTCGTGAGGAGGAGGATGATTCCTTCGATGATGAGCATGTGGATAGTTTTGACGACGAGAGCGACGATGATGGCCCGTATGATGTGCGGCCGGAGGTGGAGAGGCAGGGGGATTATAGCGGAGGACGTGGTCGAGCGGGTACTTCTACTTCCGCCGGATGGATGGTGCGGAAGGGTAGGGGTGGGAGGTTTACGACCGGGGATTCGAGCTCGTGCACTGTTGATCCCCGCGCTCAGAAGAAGAAGAGGGTGCAGGACGATTCTTGGATCGTGAGCAGTATGACGCCTGGTGGTCCTTTAGATGGGAGCGTCATTCCTAGTTTCTGGGGTCACATTGCTAGACGGATCTGGGACGGAGAGGATCGGAAGGTTCTGAAGTGCCAGAATCGGCACAGAGCCTGTACAGCACTACAGGGTTGGCGGTCTACACTGAGTGCTGATATCAGAGAGGAGATTAGTGCCACGCATTTGGGGCACTTACCGTACAGCATGTTCCCTTATCTCGACATGCCTTTGATTTCGGCGTTTGTGGAGCGGTGGCAGCCTGACACCAACACTTTCCACATGCCTTTCGGAGAGATGACGATCATGCTTCACGATGTTTTCCAGATCCTGCGCATTCCTGTGGATGGTCGTCTGGTTAGTGCTCAGGGGTCGACGTCTGAGCTGAGGTGTTATGTGGCAGAGTTGCTTGGTGTCACACCTGATGGTCTGGCCAGAGATATAGCTTTATGGAGTGGTGGTGGTGTCGGCATCGACTCCCTTGAGGACCTATGCAGACGGGCACGACCTCCGCGGGCCGATGATACACAGTTGACGGCGTACCTATTCTTGATGCTCGGAGCCGTCTTGTTTGTCGACAAGAGTGGTTGTCGGATCAGACCACGCGATCTACTGGAGGCTAGGGACCCGGAGACCGTTCGTGAGTACTCGTGGGGGTCAGCGACGTTGGCATACCTGTACCGGCAGCTTGGGATAGCTAGCCGTGCGGATTGTTCTGGGATTGCAGGTTGTCTTACGCTGCTGCAGGCGTGGATATACGAGTACTTTCCTGCATTCCGCCCGCATCGTGAGCGGAAGATTATCGACGAGGGTCATCCACGTTCGGGTATGTGGGTTGTCCGGAGCGAGGACAAGAGCGATGGACGATTGCGTTCCATCCGCGCACGGCTAGATCAGATGACTGCATCAGAGGTATCAAACTTTACACCATTTATTTAATTTTAAGATGTATTATTATTAATGTGTTAAACTTTAGGTGGAGTGGTTACCCTATGGTCCTGACCCAGCAGCGGATGTCCCGAGGACTTTATTGATGGGTCTTATTCGTTATCGGGATATCATAGAGCCTTATATGCCCGATCGGGTCTTGCGTCAGTTAGGATATGTTCAGGTGATCCCGGTTGACATCCCGACACCAGAGCATGCGGTGCGGTCTGCGACAGCAGCGACGTACGACGTCAGGTTCCCCGCTTCTACAGCGGAATCGACTTGGCGGACATTTCCGAGATCATGCCGATTGTTCCTTGGCGACTTCAGACGTAGTCGCGACCCCTCCGAGTGTGATGCACGTTATCTTGATTGGTTCGGTACTTACTCACATCCTATCATCGTCCGTGGTGCCTCCCGGAGAGCAGATCGACCACCAGATAGGACGTGTGGCGATCTGGTAATTTTTTCATTTTATCTAAATTTATTTGTACCGTATAATTTGTTAATGTACGCTAATGTTAATGTTATGTGCAGTGGATGGGTAAGATGATACGGGCTGTAGACCCAATCTTGCAGATGAGGGATGAGCTGCCAGACGATGCCAGAGCTGCATGCGGAGATGTGGATCAGATCATACAGTCATGGCATACTCAGTTAGGCATCTCCGACCATGATTCGGATGATGAGTAGGCTGATCTGTTGTACCGTACTCTTAGTATTTGTATTTATATTTGTTTATCTGTTGTACGCTTAGTATTTGTGTTTGCTTATCTGTGGTACGCTTAGTATTTGCATTTATATTTGTTTATCTGTTGTACGCTTATTATTTATTATTTGTGTTTGTGTTTGCGAACATGTCGTACGCTTATTGTTTGTATTTGTGTTTTGCTTATCTGTTGTACCCTTATTATTTGTATTTGTGTTTGATAACCTTTCGTACTATTATATATAATGCAAATAAAGCAAACATATCAAAAACATATTACATAATAAAGCAACACTATATAATGTACAAACATATCAAAACATATTACATAATTATACAAACATATCAAAACATATTACATAATTGTTGCCAATATGCTATCCTATGTTGGTACTCCAGCTCCCATCCAATAACACTCTCATCTCGTATTTGATACCACAGAGTCGCTATAGGAGGTACGGGGAATCCCTCATTCAATTCCAAACGAATGTAATGAGCGTAACTCCCTAAATGAGCAAAAATCAACTCTCTGCACGGTCTCGTCACGGTAGGCGGACTCTCCCAAGGTAGAACTGTAAGACATGGGTACAACGAACCATCATTTCCGAGAGAGAAGAACATAACTGCACACTTGTAAAAATTTGCAATGGGAAACAAGTCCGTCCACGTCTCCATATAGTGATTCTCGCCACAAGGTCCCCCGCCCCAATTAATCCGGTGACGAGCCTCCGCCACACCGTCGTAGTATACGTGCTCATAAAAAGATGGGTTCGCAGCTATCTCATTTGAAATCGAACGACGGGCGAGTTGCCAATTGTCTTCACCACCGTGGAAAACATCGGCGACACATCGAAATCCACAGTTTCCATCAGCACGTACATCATTCCACTGGTGTAGGAATGGCATAATGATTCCTGGAATTCTATCTCCATATGGGAAGTCGTCTACGTCAGCCCGCCCAGTCACTACAATATGAACAAAAAATACAGTTAGATATAATAACAAAAGATACATATTTACTGAAATAAATAACAAAATAATAATAATAATAAATGTAAGGATGGTATACCTGATCCTCCTCTCACTGACGAAGAACCAGAAGATCGACCACGACCTTTGCTTCCACTACCGGAAGAACGACCACGACCTCTACTCCCACTACCTGAAGATCGACCACTACCTCGCTCTGCATACTCAAACGCACTAGGGTCCCGTCGTGTCGACTTTCCCCTTGGTCGACCTCGTAGCTTTGTTTTTACTGCAGGCTCTTTCAAATTCGAATGTTCGGGGTGTAGCTGCTCGAATAAAACCCGAGAGGCAGATCGAATTACGGTAGGGTCACTTCCTGCAATCTCATCAACCAGACTGCGAAAATGTTCGGCGTCTTGAGCTGCCTGAGACACAAACTCTGCGTTCCCGGCTCCTTCCCCAATGACAAGTGTCCTCCAGAACGAATGAATCTGCTCTAAGTAAATTCCGTTTTCTGATTCAAGACATCCACGGATGGTACATGCGCAAGGTATCCCATGAGAAGTCAGAAAAGCGCACTCGCAACGATATTCAACTTCATCATCTAACTGTTGCATTCTCTTCACCTCCTGACTCAGCAACTGCAAACAGTGATGCGAAACTCTACCATTTATGTGACGATATAGAGCATGTCCGAAATTAGTCAAATTTCGCCGTCTCGAGTCTTCAAGAAAGTTTCGAATATTCGTCAGCTGCATTTCAGTAGCCGCGTTGACGCGCTCGAAAAGAGTGTCCAGAGCTGTAGTCGATGTAGAAATCCACTCTTTTAGAGCCGAATGAGCACTTTCGACCCTACAATTCGTGGTGTTCCCAAAATGAAGGACTTTGTTCGTCCAATTCAGCACAAACTTTTCTTTATGCACTAACCACGTGGTGTCCAGATACTCCGTGATAGCCGGCCACGATCTATACAAATCTTTCAGAGCATACACAGCTCTATCATACTCGGCTTCTGAAGTAGAAAGCATGATCTTCCTCCATCTTCCACGCCTCAAAGTCTCTGTCATCTCCTTATTCTTGCCGAATACGTGGTACGCGTAATTCAATACGTCTTTGTTGATGTGCCATGTGCAGAGTAAATGAGCAGAGTCTGGAAAAACCTCTCTCACTGGTCGCATAAGGCCTAACTCCCGGTCTGTTATTATTGCAGTCGGGCTGACAGTCCCCAATAACAGATCTCTCAACTTCTCCATCACCCACAAATAACTGGAGTAAGATTCATCCATCAAAATCGCATATCCAATAAGGAAATTCATGTTTGCTGGTGTGACCCCAATCATTTCGAACAAAGGCATCTTATACTTGTTCGTCTTGTAAGTCGAATCCATGCAGATAACGAAAGGATATGTCCGCAACAACTGGACTGACGTCGGATGTGCCAAAAAAGCGTGAGTGACGACATCAGTTTCTGGATCCGCCATAATCCAATGTAAGTACTCACACTGCACTGCTTGGTAGAGAAACTGCTGGACGGGATTCCGATCTTCAGATTTTGTCCTCCTCATGTAATCTCTGAAATTATAAATATGCCTTTGATTTGGATTGTCCTCCGGGAATTTTTCTTTTACTGCCTTCAAGATGTTCCGTGGTTTTGCTTGCGCCTCTGTCATATCACGAACAATCTTCTTCGCCCCAGAACTTAGACCACTAATTTGACGATGACCCTCTGGATAAACTACCAGTCTGTGGTTGTGATGTCCGTGAGCACTATTAAAAACCAAAACCCATCCATCACGATCTCGTCGCTCCACCACTTTTATTAAGAAACGGCAACCGCAACCCTTTCTTTTGGTGTTTCTTCGAAGTGCAGTATCCATATCCCGAGACTCCATTTGATTTCGCCGGTCGCATCTCAAATAACAATCCATCCGACTATCTGATCTTGTTTTGTACGATGACACGACCAAAAAAAACCCAGCTCCGATAGCTACTTGTTTGGCCCATTTACATGCTTCATCGATTGTTGCAAAGATTTGTGTTGTTTGAAATAACTCACTGTAATCCACTCCATCACCACCGAAATCTGGAACCTACAAAAATAAAATCAAAATTAAAAAAAATTAAAAAATAAATTCGAAATTAAAAAATTTCAAAAATAATGTCGAAATTAAAAAAACAAAATCAAAATCAAAAAAAAAAAAAAATAGGCGTCTGTGTTACGCGCCTGCCCCATGGATGGGGCGTCTGTGTTAAACGCCTTCCCCAACGGTAAGGCGTCTGCGTAGGACGCCTGACCGAAGGGAAGGGCGTCTACTACAGACGCCTTACCCATGGGGAGGACGTCTACATAAGACGCCTATCCCATGGGGGAGGCGTCTGCGTTAGACGCCTAGTCCATGGGGAGGGCGTCCTACGCAGACGCCCTCACCATGGGGGAGGCGTCTAATGCAGACGCTCGGCCCAAAATTTGCCCCGCGCCAGGCTTACCTCACCCGATGCATCACCCTCGTCAGACATTTTCGTGGTGTTTTTACTGATAAATTATGAATATACAAGACCATATGCCTTATTTATAGACACGGGACGATATGGGTATTAAATATATTGTTAAGGGCAATTTGGTAATTTCAAGGGGCGATTTAAGTAGTTTTGGGGCGACGTTTAGTAGTTCCCTAATTATAACAGATTCATGAGTATTTTGGGTACGGTGATCTGAACAAAGAAAGACAGGAAGAAGAAAAAAACTAATTTTTGTTATAGTATATGATCTTTTGGTGGTTGTACTGTCTTTAAGAAACGAGATCCCAATAAATCAAATTTATTAAGGGGAATTTGCTATGGTTAACCACGTAAGTGTCCAAATTGACTGTATGTACTTATTTTTTCGGTCCAAATGCACCTGGGTCGTTCGTGGGCCCCACGCCAGAAAGACGACGTGAATGAGACGTTAACGGCCGTCCGAATCGGTTCGTGATCTGTTTGGTAGGACGTGTGATTTGGGATTGACTGTAGCCAAATAAATTTTACTAAGACTAATCTAAGACCATGACAAAACCATTACAGTGCTGGAATCACTCTGCATCGAATCACTCTGGATCGACTCTGGCATCACTCTGCATCGTCTATGGAATCGCTCTGTATCGACTTTGGAATCGGTCTGGATCATCACTGGAATCGTTCTGGATCGTCTGTGGAATCGGTCTGGATCGTTTCTGGAATCAATCTGGATGGACTCTGGACAATCTGGATCGGCTCTGGAATCACTCTGGATCGTCTATGGAATCGTTCTGCATCGACTCTGAAATCATTCTGGATCGTCTCTGGAATCACTTCGGATCCGCTCTGGAATCACTCCAGATCCACTCTAGAACCAGTGACTGGAAACCCGGACACACACAAGACAACCGGTCTAGCCCTTGAAGAACATTTCTTAGAATTGAAGGACCTTGAGGAGAAGCGACGACGGTTGGTAGAGGAATTAATGTTGAATTATCCCCGCCCTTTTGAATCTTCATCTGATTAGGACCTGTATCTTTGCGGACTACAGTCACTGGTTCCAGAGTGGATCCGGAGTGATTCCAGAGTCGATCCAGATTGATTCCAGAGACGATCCAGAACGATTCCAGAGTCGATGCAAAGCGATTCCATAGACGATCCAGAGCCGATCCAGATTGTCCAGAGTCGATCTAGATTGATTCCAGAAACGATCAAGACCGATTCCAGAGACGATCCGGAACGATTCTAGAGACGATCCAGACCGATTCCAGAGTCGATACAGAGCGATTCCATAGACGATCCAGAGTGATGCCAGAGTCGATGTAGAGTGATTCCAGCACTGTAATGGTTTCGTCATGGTCTTAGATTAGTCTTAGTAAAATTTATTTGGCTACAGTCAATCCCAAATCACACGTCCTACCAAACGGATCACGAACTGATTCGGACGGCCGTTAACGGCCCATTCACGTCGTCTCTCTGGAGTGGGGCCCACGAATGGCCCAGGTGCATTTGCGCAAATAGGATGCTCACCAGATGCATATGCGGCAATACCGAAAAAGCAGGTGCATATAGCCAATTTGGACACTTACGGGGTGTACTGTAGCAAATTCCTAATTTATTAATGATCAACTACTGAGAATTCAACACCAACAGAGTCCAATAATATTTTTCTAATTTATTCTCAACCTAACCCGATACGCCCAATATTTAGATGTTTCCCTCTAGATATTGTATCCTTCCAACACTCAACTATAACCTAGCTAATTAATTTACTCTCTCACCCAAATAACCTTATTAACTCTCTTTCACCTTCATCTTCCATTCCCACCTATAAACAGCGTTTCTCTCCACCACCTTCCATTCTCACTTATAAATAGGGCCTCTCTCAACCCCCTCCAACGATCTCTCCAACAACAATCATCACCACCTAGGTGAGTTTAGTGTGTGAGTGTTTGTATTGACATATTGATCAGTTGTTATAGTGCAGCGTGCGGTGCGTGATTTGTCTTTGTGAATTGTAATTGTGCGTGTCTTGCTTTCTAGTCAAGTATTGTTGTAACATTTTTCGAAATACAACTTTGTTTTTATTATACCTCCATTGTGTTAATTACCCAACATCAACATCATAGTTAGATAGATTTATGCTTGTCCAAAGAGAACATCCAGGAACTTATGTCAATCATAAGGTTATACTTGAAGAGTGTTTAGTAACCCAACATAAGTTGGTGTGCTTCGAACTTTCTTTTTCAAAGTTGATGTAAATTAATCTGCAAACCCAAAGAAAGTTCAAATGTGTCAAGCTTAATCATAAGTGGAATTTTTCAAAAAATTGTCGATTTGAAAATATTATAAGCAAACAAAATTAAGATGAAGAAGTTGATGGTAATGGTACTAAAGTTTGTTAGAAAATTTAGGGAAGAAATGCTAGCAAATTAGACAAAGAAAATAATTAAGAACATGTCTAATTTTTTTAAAACGTTATCATTAAGAATAAATCTTATATAGCCACATTGATATCATGTTATGTACAATATTATATGGTAAAACAATATTTATTTAATTTTGTCTAATCCAGATTGTAGGTTCCATTTGTGGAGTTTCTGCTGGATTTGTGATGGGAAAAGAGAGACCTATGGCTCACAGTGGAGCTTGCATTTCAGACCTATTCGGACGAAATAGAATGCTAAATTCGAAATGGCTTAGACTTTTCAACAACGATCGAAATTTATTGGTAAATTTTGTATGATCCCTGAATTTAAAAGCCTTTTTCTATATGTGATATATATTAATATCATTTTTTTCAATCTTAACCTGTGGTATTTGTTTAACTCACATATACATTATACTTACATTTGTACTTTTATAAACTTTTGACGTTGTAGATCATAGCAGATTGCGGTTTTTACAATAGAACACATCCTTTATGTTAATTTTTTTAATGAACAAACTATATACAACATATTTGTGAAACAATATAATGCACATTATCACCGACCTTGTTTGCAGGTGGAGACATGCACTCTCGTTAAGGATCCTTTTCACGACAGGAGTGGTAGTTTTAGTATTGAAAGGTCTTAACGATATATGTCGAAGTGGAAAATGTGGTTTCATGCGAATAGGAACGTTTATCATGTTTGACATCAATTCAACCACTGCCATATACTGTGTACCTGATTTAGTGTAACGTCCTCAAACACAGCGGAAAATTTCAAATTTAAATCATACAATCAACGAGGACATTACGAAAAGAAACACACACCGGTGCACCAACATATAATATATATATGTGAACGAGTTTACAAAAGAATGTGATTACATCAAAAGCTCATATACATAAAATATACACAAGTAATCACAACCACCTCAAAATATAGGGAAGCAAGATCAGGTCTCGAGCGCTCCCTCCGCCGTCACCACCCACCTAACGTCGCTCTCGGCCTGAAAGCAGACAATAAATGTCTGAGTTTCCAGGAGGAAACCCAGTATGCCAAACCCTAACACATATATGGACAGAATGAAATATGCGAAGAACCGTAAAACACCACAACTGATACACCCGCTAAGTTCCCGGGACCTCTCTCCCGGCCATAGCCCAACAACACGGGTCTCAAGGGTCCTCTCACCCCAACCCCAACACACACGGCACCGCCGGTCCAAAACACGGCCAAACAATCCCTCATTGCCTCAGTGTTACCGGAGCCACGGTTTTGCATCAATTGCCGGAGCCACGGCGACTAGTAAAACATGCCTCATTCGCCGGAGCCACGGCTTTGCCTCAACTGCCGGAGCCACGACGACAATTATCACACTCCACCTCTACGTGTTACTACTAATTGCTATAGGGCCGACATGTCCTCCGTCGCCCCAAAAGAGCCAGCAGACCCGTTGCCTTCTAGCCAATCAATAGCAACACACACACACAAAACAGTGCAAAACGGTCGAACGAAAACTGACTTCCGGTCGATCGATCCTCACCAAGAGAACTGGCCCAACCGAAAAACCCGTCAAACGGTCGACCGACAAAGGGGTCCCGGTTGACCGAAAAACACCAGTAGAAATCCATTTTCGCAAACAACAGTAAAACAGTCGAACAATCGAACCCTATCGGTCGACCGAAAACCTCCAGTAGAAAACTTCCAACAAAACACAATTACACGGTCGAACCACACACACTATCGGTCGACCGAAATCCACCAGTGTCAAACCTTCGACCAAACCATACACATGGTCGACCGAAACCTCACTTCGGGTCGACCGAACATTAAGTTAACTTAAACGTCGGTCGAACGAGTCAAACAGGCGGTCGACCGTTTAGATGGTCAACGCCCCAACAGACCTACAACAGTACTTTCGGTCGACCGGCAAAGGGGTCCCAACAGGTGGTCTTTTTGGAGCATTATTCAACTTTATCCTGAATCGCATTCAACGGGTGTACAACACGATTAACAAGTACAATCAATTCTTCGTTACTTTCAACCACCATAGTTTTTGACTTAAAAAGTTCTTAAGTGATTTGTTATGGTATTTAATTTTAATTATGAACTATGATGTCTTTTGCATGTTGAAAACTATATTGAATTGTGTCAAATTATTCTGCCTAAAGTCACTTAATTTATAAGGCATAGCCCAGATAGGCATGATTCAACGATTAAGCAAAAACCTATATGTCTTGTGATCCTAGCTAATAAGTGCACTTGTATTACAAACCTACAATTTATGCCTTAATATAATCGCCTCAATTTAGTTAACAAGTGCACTTGTATTACAAACCTACAATTTATGCCTTAATATAATCACCTCAATTTTAAAATTAATGACAATTGTTTATGAATTAATTGCAAGTGTGTTGAATGTCAATTTTGTATGGTTGTATGTTTGTGTTTGTGCATGTATGGTTGTATGTTTGTGTGTGTTTGTGCTTATATGTACATGTGGATGAAAGTGTGAGCACATGTGAACGAATTTAGTGCAGGTTGTATGTACACGAATACGATGACTATATACAAGTTTTCAGGTTGCTATTTTTTTGTCCAGGTTTAAGAATAGACGTCAGATGTTAGTATTAGCCGACGTTTATTCCTCTGAAGATAGGAATAGACATCGGTTGTATGTATCATCCGACGTCTATTCTTTAGGAATAGACGTCGTCTATTATTTCACCGACGTCTATACCTAAAGAATAGACGTCGGCTGATACATACAGCCGACGTCTATTCCTAACGAATAGACGTCAAATATCTCACGTCCGACATCTATGTATAGACGACACATACATAGACGTCGGATCTGGAAGTGCATGCTTATATCCGACGTATATACCCCGTACATCCGACGTATATTCCCATCTGTAGTAGTGTAAGGTTGAGTCTTGCGTTTATTTGATGGTCAATTCAATTGTTGTAGGTTCGAATAGAGATCTTGATGTTTATACCATCTTCCACCATTCAAATGCTAAACGTACGTACGTAATGGTAGTGCATGTATTGAAGAGAGACCAACAAATTAAAAGTACTAATAGGAAATTAACTCTAACTAATTAAAAGATTCAAATAAATGACCAGTTTAATAGATAAGTGTGCCACTGATGAGTCAGTGGTTGCTAGCTAGATACTCTTATTTGCCCATATTATTAATTTAATCATATTTACAGAGTGCAACATGCATGGCACCAGGTGAATGAGTCAAATATGATTGAAATCCATATATATATATATATATATACATATATATATATATATATATATATATATATATATACATACCAACAGATCCCACATCATCAGAGTAACGTAGTTAATTTATTTATGATCTTTGAATTAACTTAAAAGCTGTTTTAATATATTAATTATTGTTGCAGGCAAGGTCCCAAAGCGAAGATTCTACTCACGATTTCCTTATCATTCATCACCTCAAGTTGCTTCTTCGGACTACCATGGCTAGGAAGTTGCACTTCATGCCCTGAAAGCCTAAAGTTTGTAGCCATCTACAACAACCAACAACATCGGAAACCTCTATTGCCTGCAAGTAAAAAACAAATCGAATGATTTAGCTTCCCTTTTTCTCGGCACAAACGATATTGTAGCCATCTACAACCTCTACACCAATAGCACAGACTACAACATCCTCATTCTTCTAATCCATTTCTTACCCATATTCTTTTTAGGGTTAATAACGTACGGGACCTCAGTCCCCTCTGGTCTTTTCGTCCCCGTCTTGCTATATGGTGCCTCCTTGGGTAGGAATTTTGGGACTGTTTCCAGACATCTCCTAATTACTATTAAACTAGACGTTGGTCTTTGGGGTGTACTTGGTTCGGCTTCGCTTCTGGGTGGAACCATGCGAGTGCCCTTGTTAGACCCTAACCTTTGATTGTGGGCTAATCCCGGGTTTAGTAGGGGATTAGCATGGGGAAGAGGAGGCGGAACAGTGATGGTAGAGGCCGGTTACTGTAGCGGGGAGTGAGTTGTGTTGAGTTTAAAAGCACCCATCAATCTCTCTCTCTCACTTGCTCACTCACTTCTCACCCTTTCTCTCTTCTCTTCCGGCGACCAGGGGGCGTGGAGGTTGCTCCGGCGTGAGGCGTGGAGGTCGGTGTGCGAGGAGGCGCGCGTGCGATTGCGGATCGGAGGTGGTTTCGTGGGTTCTCCGGCGGGCGTCGTTGATCGCTTTGTTGAGGTATGTCGGCTTATTAGTGTGGTTTTGTTGTCCCTCACGTTGGTGGGAAGTTGTGGTCGGTCGTGGGAGGTCGGAGACCTCGTCGGCGACGAGAAACGTCGTAAAATCCTTGGCTGGTGCAAGGTTGTTGTCGACCGGTGCCTTCGAGCGATCAACCGGTTTTACCTTTTCCCCGACTTTAACCTACACCGGTCGAACGATGCCAATGTGGCGGTCGACCAGTTGCATATGTGCTGGTGAGTTGGAGGCTTACTGTCGGATTTCGGTCGACCGCTACTTGTTTTTGGGTCGATCGAAACTTAAGTGTACTTGATGATTATGCATGTTGTTCGACCAATTTATGTATATTGTTCGACCGTTATATGACGTAGACTATTAGGATGACCCTGGTAGTTTTCGGTCGGCCGGGACCCCTAAGTCGGTCGACCGAATAGACTTGTTGATTTTAACCAACTCCGGATTTTGACCTCGTGTTCGGTCGACCGGTTTTAGACTGTTGTTCGACCGTTTGGACTTAAGTGACGCGCAAAATAGTTCGACCTTTGTAGACTTTCAGTCGACTGAACCTATTGGGGACGATCGATCGGTTAGGTTTTTTCGGTCGACCGTTTGTGTGCAGAACTGAATTCCTGGTCCTCGTATTATGTCAACTCTGTCCACGGAAACCCGTGTCCTCGCTGAGAGCGTGTGCCGGGAGGTGACGACGGGTACGTGCTCGTACCTGCCCAGGGGCCGTCGTGTGGAAGAGTGTGGACATTGGGGTCGCGCCACCTCCGTGATGGACCGTGGTGTGACGTTTTGTTGCTTTACTCTTGTTGAGTAGCAGACCTGAGGGATCGTGGATCCCAATGCGTGTTGACGCTTGGCTCGTGGAGCATGATGACCCTGCAGACTACGGTCTGGACCCGTCTGATGTTGTGTCGGACGTATGTTGTACCACCGAGGTTTTTGCCGGCGATGATGGTGCCGACGATGTTCCGGCTTGTGGTTGTGCCGTCCAATGTTGTGCTGGACGTATGTTGTACCGCCGATGTTGTGTCGGCGATGCTGTCGATGTTGTTCCGGTGATGATCCACGATTGGGCACATATCTTGGGATGTTGACCGACCGGGCTACGACTCCGTCGAAGGTGGTGTAGACCACGTGGTTCCTTGCGCGGAAGTGCGGACACTCCTCACCGATACCTTTGGCTCGAGTAGTCGCGTGTTGGGGGTGCATCGCGTATTGTCCGTAAGACCGTATGTGCCTACGGTAGGTTTCTGAGGGAGACCCGTTGGTGTTGCTGGACTGATGTCCTTGTGGACCCTGTTGAGGGTCGTTGTTCTTGTTGGACTAAGGTCTCGTTTACCCTTGGAGGGATTTGATGCATTGCAGATGTGATATGACATGCTACTAGTATGATAGGTTCATTTATCGTACTGTTGCATTCATATAGGCGAGCTTGTTATACGGGGTTTCCTAATGGAAAACTCAGGGATCGTTGTTTGATTCATGTTTTAGGACCGCAGTAGGTTCTGTCGGGTGGTGACAGCGGGTGCACACATTTTGGGGACAGGATCCTCTTCGGACTCTTCGAGGTCGTCGTGATTGCTCGTACCTGTCTTTTCATTGTATTGTTGTAATCACATCTTTTGATAAACTATGTTGTATTATTGGTGCACCGACTGTTGATTTATATGAGTAACATTCCCGTTGATGAGTTTATTCTGATAATCTCTTGATTGTTTTAATTTTTAAAATTTCCGTTTGTTTCGGGATGTTACAACCCTTCTCCGCATGTGTTATACTCTTGGAATTGACTAACAACTTACAATTGATTCCGTTGGTGATTGTTGCTACTTTTGTGTCGACAACCGTTGCAAATTGCATCAACAAGAGTGTTTACGACCAGATTTTGGAGATGAAAGGGTTTCCTTTTCTGGAACTAATTCATCCGGAGTCGACTTATATGAGACTTAGAGATGTGGTTGTCGGCGATATCGTCTCTCGACTTCCCGTTACGTTCTCCGGCATTGAAACAGTAGGGAACATATTGCAGGCATTGAGATTGACGAAACATAACAGTTTTCCGGTGGTTGATGGGTCAGGATTTTGTGGAATCGTGTTAAGATCGCATCTACTTGTTTTATTGAAAAGGAAAGAGTTCAAGTCTGTAATTATTCCATCTGATCATGCAACACAAGAATTAATTTCTTTTGATTGTTTTGGAGAAGATTTGAGTCTTGAAGAGTTGGATATAAGTGAGGAGATTTTGAGAATGTACGTGTATTTACACCTGATTACAAACACATCAAATCCAACAGTGCACGAGAAAATGTCACTAGTGGAAACTACCCAACTATTCAGAGACATGGAGTTGAGCCATTTATGCGTTGTGCCAGAGACATCCGAGGTAAGTATTTACGCATGCAACCATTTCCATTATTATATAAAGTTCCTACATTTTCACTTTCCATTTTAATGATATCCCTCTACTAATTTTAAACATCAAAAATGAAAATTACATATATATTTTTAACCCATTAAATAGAGCGTCTATATTGATGCCTCTTATTGTCAATGGTCAACTTTAACTAAATTAATACTTATCACTATATCAATGACAAACACGTTTTTATATTCATAAAATGAACGTGTGTATTCTGGTTTGATTTCAATGGTTTCTGAAACCTGATATATGTTTGTAATATTTGACTATACCTAGGTTGGACTTAGCTACGCTTGAGCTTATCTGTAAATTACAATTTGTCAAGTGAATTATGTTTTGAATTTTAAAACACATCAATCACTGTTTTTTAAGTTTCATTCTATAGCATTTTACTCTCATTAGTTTTCAACATATTTTTTTTTTGTATTTTGTTTAGCATACTCCTGGTCTTATTTTTATAGTAAAGTTCAAATTAAATAATGTGATTTGATTTGGTGAAAAGATCAAGTTCGGTCGACCAATCCAAAGTCTTCGGTCGACTAGAAACTTCGAGGCAGTTGCACATTTTGGAGACAATTAAGTTCGATCGACCGATAGACAATTTGTATTTTGGGGTATTTGTGAATAATTCAAATACGACCGTTGGTATAATACGACAACTCTAACAGTCAGAAAAATATGTTGATTCAGTCGACCGAAAGTGGGCAGTCTAAAACACTGTGAGATAATTGATCACTCGGTCGATCGAAAGGCTTGGGTCGGTCGACTGAATGTGGGCAAACAGTTTTGGTTTAGTTTTGGTGTTTTCCGGTCTAAGTTTCGATGATCTATTGAAGTCCAAATGATGTGAAATTTTGTGTGTGACTTTTATAGGAAACCTAGTGCGTGTTTGAATTGATTTTAGCTGAAGTATGCTCAATTACACAAAGTTCCTAAGACTCAAAAGAAATGCAAATTACATGTATTCGAATGAGCTTGATTACATGTCTTGACTTGAATCATTTATTCCTTGAGTCTTGATCACCTGTAGAAGTTGCACAAAGCAATATATATGCTATGCAATATGTGTGCTACTCTACATTGATTACAATTAAGATTATGTTGATTAAATCATCAAAACATGGATTAATGCCAAAAAGCCAACAATCTCCCTTTTTTTGATGATGACAGCCTATATCTTAATACTTGAAATTTTTAGTTGTAAACTATGCATAAAAATGCTCCCCCGTTTTGTTCAATTCTAATTAAATGTCAAGTTACCCCTTTAATTATCTCTCCCTTTTTGACATCCATAAAAAAAGCATAAGATTAACATGGAATTTGGATGTCTTGTGATGAAGAATTATTTTTATACCGCAAGTGCACGGTGTCAATGAAGACGTGGCAAATACGGGTCGAACACAAGGAGGGAGAGATATTGTTATTTTTTTTTTTGATTTTCGATTAGAGAGAGAGAGAACAATTAAATTGGTTGGTTTTGAGATTTTTGGGTTTTAATTATCTAAAGCAAGAAACATGAACAAATAAAACTAAAACAAGAACAAAGATGGTGAATTCCGTTGGGTGGAGGTTTAGATATCGGGTTTAGATTAGAGAATTCTGAAACTTATAATAAATCATATTAGTTATAAAGCATTACATGATAAATGATTTAACATAAACTCAAGTAATCAAAACATACTAATACAAAATTAAAATAATAACATCTTCTCTTCTCATCACCCTAAATCCGTCACCCCCACCCTTTGGAAAGAGTTAGAAACTCATAGATGGAGGGAGGGAGAAGGGGTCCTAGAGAAACTAAGAAAAGAAAATTAAAAACATAAAATAAAAGAAACAGAATTTTATTGCTAAATTATGGAACAAAAGGAAGAACTCCTCACAACATCGTTCTCGGGGCTATTTATAGCCGATACAAGGGACCTAAGCATGAAATAAGAAAGTACACGCGTCAACACGCAACCGGTAAAATTTTTAGAGCATGAATCTAATTTGGTGCGGCGGATTCGCCGCAATTTGCTCTTGAGGTACGGCAGAATCGCCACCTTTTTGGCTCAGAATCGACCCGGATTTTTCCTGTGTGTTTATGGTATGATTTCAATGTCATTTGCGCGTCTGGATTGATTCTTGCATATCTTTGGAGATCCGAATTAATTTCTTCATATATTTGGAGATCCACATTGATTTTTCTTTATATTTTATCCATAATAATAAAAGCTACTCGTGATTTGCAATTAGGTCCTTCACTTTTTGCTTAAGTCCCCGGCTACTTTTGTGCTTAAGTCCTTGTTCTTTTCGTAATTAGGTCTTGAATACTTTTATGCTTGGATACATTTCCATTTGAAGCCCGATAAACTTGAACTTGGTCTTTATGATAGAAACGAGTCTTTTGTACGCGTTTATGCTCGGGATGTGGGTAAATTGCATTCAGGTCCCTGTATTCTGTAAATAAGACTAAACACATACCTTAGTAGCATTTATTGATGTAAAAGTAATCTAAATGAAAGACATATGATGCAATGTATGCAATGCATCAAATACCCCCACACCTAGATTTTGCTAGTCCCTAGCAAAACAGAATATAAGAAAAAATAAAAACAGGGAAATCTTAACTCACTTTCGTAGGAATCACGGTTGCACTTAGCATGTGCAACAAGCCGTTAAACCTCCTTGTTGCCAAGGGGGAGGAGTGTTGTCTCCTGAGGGTTTTCAGCGGATATACCCACAAAATCCTAAATCAACGTTTCATTAATAGTTCTCAATATCCCTACCTCAACCTTATACATCTCACTAAGAATTTTTGCATGCTCATTATATGAATCTAACTCATTAAAAATATGACTTGGTCTTTGTTCCTCCAACATTCACACCACTAACCCTTCTACACATGTTTATCACTTGAATTATTTTGCACGCCTCCTCTGGTGGTGAAGTATCATTCGGATCAACCATGGCATGGATCATTCTTTTAGCTTTGGGCCTTGAGTATTATTATTATTATTATTTTTCTTTTCTTTTCTTTCGTGATTCAACACATTTGCTTTTTGACACTTTTACCCTTTTGCATTCGTGTAGCGAGTTTGGTCGATAATCTCGAGCTGGTAGACTCAAGTTACCGGGTTTCAAGATACCCCTACGGACCAGTGACTCAAAGGCTTGAGCTTTTGTAATCATTTTGCAAAATGTGTTTTCTTCACTTTATTCCTTTATTTTTATTTTCCTCAAGGCTTAATTGCTATTAGAAGTCCACACTTCCCGGTATATTTTCCTCAACCTCTGCTTTTTATCAACCACTTCAAAGATTTGATTCATCCAATTTAAGTGCATACATGTCTTAAAGGGCAATGAGTTATTTCTTTGGAACTTAGATTTATGTCACAATTTCTACAAGCAGAACTATATAATAAGGAACAAAAACTCAATGCAATTTGTACACGGGTTTTAGCAGTTCAATCTTAAGCTATGTCATGAAACATTGATGATTTTTTTTTATTTTTTTATTTTTAGAAATAAAAGACAGATCTATAGATAAATATATACATAAACACCCCCCCACACCTAAATCATGCATTGTCCTCAATGAATGTGAGCAAGATACTACATGGATTTATGCATGAAAAAGGAAAGATCTCACCAACGTGAAGTACAAAGGAAAGTTCATGGCTCTATTGATGGAAAAAAACGAATTCCCTCAAAAACCTGTGAGATACTAAAGAAGGGATAAATACAACATATATTTTATTTTATTTTATTTTATATATATAACTATGTACAAACATAAGTTCCCATCTTCATTTGTCAAGAGACATCAAATGGAAACTTCAAGAGTGGGTCAGTGCACCTGAAAAGGAAACATGACACCACGTGGGGCCAGAAAATGCATGTGTGGGCCGCCTTCACAAAAAACGCTAGATGAATTGAGAGGTTCATGAATTGGACGCAAAGGCGTCTCATTCAAAGGATCAAACTGAAAGAGCTTGAACCTCTCGAGAGTTTGGGAATTAAGGGGCAACGGAAGAGGAGTTTCTCCCGTTACGGTGTTGAAGTTATGATCATCGATCCAAACTCTCCAACCAACTGGCTGGTGCGTCGGAGCGAGGTCAAGAGCCTTGTCAGGCAAGTCCGACTCACCAGACGAACAAAGAGTGGGTCTCATACCCAAGGTATCTTCTAAGGCACTTCTAATATCTTCATAAGCTATGTGGTTGTTTGATGTTCCATCATTTCCAAGATGATCAGGAACAATGGTGAGAGGCAGACTCTCACCAGGTTGTTTGAAATTGAGGGTACTAGGGAGATCTTGCTCCACCAGAGGTGAGTCCTTAAGAGATGCAACATGACGATCATGTGGCTCAAGGGCCACGGGACAAGAAGATAGGGCACAATCTTGTGCCGACTCATAATGAAATTGGTCCATATAAATCGAATCCTCCACTAAGTGATCGTGAATTGAAATTCCAAGTCCCTCAGACTGACTAGGAATTTGACTTTGAAAGATTGTGCTTTGAATTTGTGTATGTGGTGGTGGTTCGATACTAAAAGATGAATCCTCATGTTGACACGAAAAGTTACTTTCCTCACTTAATTGATGTGACATTTGACTCAATTGTAATACCATATTGTCTACGGACTGTTGAGTAGTTGTCATGAACGTATGGAAAGCTTGTTCCAAGGTATCAGGTATGTGGTCAACTATGAGGTTCGAGTCAGAACTCGGGACATTTTTAGGTTGTGTGTTAGTAGACTGAGGATAAGTCCAATGATTTGAAGTGGGTTGTTGGTAGAGTTCTGGGTATTCGGGAGAAGGATATTGGGGTGAAAATGACGTATAAGAATTTGGATATGAATTGTTTCCCCACGAATCCATCACTCTTGGGTTATATGCGGAAGTGTAACAGTCATATCGAGCATTCTGGGAAAATGTATGCTCATACTCAGGCTCTGGGGGAACATAAGGACATTCCCTGATAAGATGACCACTCAACCCGCAACAGTCGCACGGTACGGCTACTGGAGCCACCGGTGCACTCATGTTGTCAGCCCAACGCATGAAGGAGGCAAAAGTTTGTTGTAATGTGTCAGTTCGTTGACCAGCATATGATCCAACATAACTAGATTGTGGTCTAGCCGTCGGTGCCTCTCTCATGTTACCCCAATATGAAGATTGCTCAGTTATACAATTAGGATTGTCCCAACCATATGGGGTGTTAGTCTGAGCCACCCCAGTCTGCATGGCTTTAGAATACCAGGAAGCATTGTCCTGGTCCCAACAATGATATGAATGGTTGCTCATGTAACCATCCATCAAAACACTCTTGAGTCAAGTACTCTTACCCTTAGGAGGCTAAGCAAGCACAAGTTCTCGACTCGACCCTAAAATGCTAATAGAGAATGTAAAGGGGAGGAGACTAGAACGTATAAGTAGGTGAGAAGAAGATGACTCAGAAGAGAAGGGAAACTTAACTCTAAAGATAGAAAAGAAGGTCGGTCAGAGGTTTCCCAAACAAGCACGGTTCAAACAATCCTAGACCTAGTGTCACTTAGATCTATACGACTCCTAACTGGTTGAGTCGAATTGATTCGCTTGATTCACCTCCCTCACTAATCAAACCAAATTGGCGAGGTAGTGTATAGCTAGTGGGGGCGCTTCCGACAGAGTCGGTGCCAATTAGACAACCACTTCGCTTGGAAGACTCTCGTCAACACAAAAACACTTCCTAGACACCAAATTGAATTCGATCGGCTTCAGGTCATAGCAAGTCAAACCAATTCTTCTCCTTAATTGGGTCCGAGTCCTTAGGGGCCAATGTCTAATTGATTTTAAATTTTAAGGCTTGGGTGACACTTTAGGATTGTGATTTGTGGGCCACGGAAGGGTGATGAAATCCCCACCGTATCTTTTCCTACGGAGTTGCCCTTAAGGTAGTTTAACTTAAATCTAGCAAAGATAGTCAAACAATGGTCTTTAGAGGGGGGCAATTGCAAGGTTGTATGCAAACTAAATTATATGCTTAAATGCAATCATTAAAACACGATACGTACCTTGCCTCCAGCACTCTTCAACAAGAATTAATTTGCAAGAATTTAGCAAGAATAATGCAAACAAAATATTATATGATGCATGCACTAAGTCCTTCTAATTTTGCCAATTTTAGGTCAGAGTTGAATTATTGCCAATTATGGAATTTTTGCCCTAACACGTGCAATTCTAATAAAAAGATTTTTTTTTTGAAAATAGAAATTACGAGGAAAAGAGGCAACAAAGGTTACCTATGCAATGCTCAGTCGGGTTCACCGCCCGCTCTCGAAATTTCAGTAGTTTCACGCGTCCACCCAGAGATGAGTCGCGTCCCAGAAGAGTTTGAAGCCCAGAAGCTCCAAGTGTGCGGCGGATTTGCCGCAAATTGCTCTATAGGTGCGGCGATTTCGCCGCTCGTTTAGCTCAGAATGTGCTCGGATTTCGCCGCGCACTCTGTTGTCTCCTGAAACACAAATCCAAATACTTAGATCGCGCACAAGATAAACAGGATAAAATCGAAATCAACAAAAGAAAACAAAATCTGCGTCGCCTCCCCGGCAACGGCGCCAAAAACTTGATGAAGAATTATTTTTATACCGCAAGTGCACGGTGTCAATGAAGACGTGGCAAATACGGGTCGAACACAAGGAGGGAGAGATATTGTTATTTTTTTTTTGATTTTCGATTAGAGAGAGAGAGAACAATTAAATTGGTTGGTTTTGAGATTTTTGGGTTTTAATTATCTAAAGCAAGAAACATGAACAAATAAAACTAAAACAAGAACAAAGATGGTGAATTCCGTTGGGTGGAGGTTTAGATATCGGGTTTAGATTAGAGAATTCTGAAACTTATAATAAATCATATTAGTTATAAAGCATTACATGATAAATGATTTAACATAAACTCAAGTAATCAAAACATACTAATACAAAATTAAAATAATAACATCTTCTCTTCTCATCACCCTAAATCCGTCACCCCCACCCTTTGGAAAGAGTTAGAAACTCATAGATGGAGGGAGGGAGAAGGGGTCCTAGAGAAACTAAGAAAAGAAAATTAAAAACATAAAATAAAAGAAACAGAATTTTATTGCTAAATTATGGAACAAAAGGAAGAACTCCTCACAACATCGTTCTCGGGGCTATTTATAGCCGATACAAGGGACCTAAGCATGAAATAAGAAAGTACACGCGTCAACACGCAACCGGTAAAATTTTTAGAGCATGAATCTAATTTGGTGCGGCGGATTCGCCGCAATTTGCTCTTGAGGTACGGCAGAATCGCCACCTTTTTGGCTCAGAATCGACCCGGATTTTTCCTGTGTGTTTATGGTATGATTTCAATGTCATTTGCGCGTCTGGATTGATTCTTGCATATCTTTGGAGATCCGAATTAATTTCTTCATATATTTGGAGATCCACATTGATTTTTCTTTATATTTTATCCATAATAATAAAAGCTACTCGTGATTTGCAATTAGGTCCTTCACTTTTTGCTTAAGTCCCCGGCTACTTTTGTGCTTAAGTCATTGTTCTTTTCGTAATTAGGTCTTGAATACTTTTATGCTTGGATACATTTCCATTTGAAGCCCGATAAACTTGAACTTGGTCTTTATGATAGAAACGAGTCTTTTGTACGCGTTTATGCTCGGGATGTGGGTAAATTGCATTCAGGTCCTTGTATTCTGTAAATAAGACTAAACACATACCTTAGTAGCATTTATTGATGTAAAAGTAATCTAAATGAAAGACATATGATGCAATGTATGCAATGCATCATCTTGTAATGAAGTTGCTCCCCCTAAATTTTGCAATTCATTACTCTAAGTAAATGATATTCATTTATCTCCCCCTATCAATATGAATATAATATATCGATTAAGTTCAATTCTAATTCTCCCATTTGAGATCAAGCAAAATATATCAATTAGGCATGTAATGTATTAATTCCCCCTTTTGACATCCATTTACAATTTTGACACTTAGGCAATGAATGTTAGTCCTTTTGACACTTAGGCAATCCCTCGCACCGGTCGAACGATGCCCTTTTGGGCGGTCGACCGGTTGTGCAATTTTTAGTGAGAGAAAACGTCCTGTGTATTTTCGGTCGAACGGGACCCCCTTTGCCGGTCGACCGAAAGTACTGTTGTAGGTCGGTTGGGGCGTTGACCATCTAAACGGTCGACCGCCTGTTTGACTCGTTCGACCGACGTTTAAGTTAACTTAATGGTCGGTCGACCGGAAGTGTGGTTTCGGTCGACCGTGATGTGAGGACTCTGGGTGAGTTCTACTGGTGGTTTTCGGTCGACCGATAGGGTTCAGTTGTTCGACCGTTTTACTGTTGATTGCGAAAATGGATTTCTACTGGTGCTTTTCGGTCGACCGGGACCCCTTTGTCGGTCGACCGTTTGGCGGGTTTTTCGGTTGGGTCAGTTCTCTGGGTGAGGACCGGTCGACCGGAAGCCATGTTTTGTTCGACCGTTTTACACTGTTTTTGTGTGTGTGTGTTGCTATTGATTGGCTAGAAGGCAACGGGTCTCCGGCCCTTTTGGGGCGACGACACAGACATTCCGGCCCTATAGCGATTAGTGGTGACACGTGTTGTGATTTATGGCCGTGGCTCCGGCGAATGAGGCAAAGCCGTGGCTCCGGCGAATGATGCAAAACCGTGGCTCCGGTAACACTGAGGCAATGAGGGGGTTGTGTGGCCGTGTTTTGGACCGGCGGTGCCTTGTGTGCACGTGTGTGGTGGGTTGGGGTGAGAGGACCCTTGAGACCCGTGTTGTTGGGCTATGGCCGGGAGAGAGGTCCCGGGAACTTAGCGAGTGTTTTTGTTGTGGTGTTTTACGTTTCTTTGCTCATTTCATTTCTGTCCATATATGTGTTAGGGTTTGGCATACTGGGTTTCCTCCTGGAAACTCAGGCATTCATTGTCTGCTTTCAGGCCGAGAGCGACGTTAGGTGGGTGGCGTCGGCGGAGGGAGCACTCGAGACCTGATCCTGCTTCCCTACATTTTGAGGTGGTTGTGATTACTTGTGTATATTCTCTGTATATGATCTTTTGATGTAATCACATTCTTTTGTAAACTCGTTCACATATATATATTATATGTTGGTGCACCAGTGTGTGTATTTTTTTCGTAATGTCCTCGTTGATTTTATGATTTAAATTTGAAATTTTCCGCTGTGTTTGAGGACGTTACAGAAACGCCACAGTTACAAAGTGGTTTGTTTGGTTTATTAATTTTGACCGTCATATATGCTTATTCACTTTGTTGCTATATATTTGGGATATGTATGTAATGTTTGTTTTTGATTAGCAGAACAGGAAGCATGATAAGGGGTCATGTTCCAAGAAATATTTACCAACCGGAAAGAGGAAATAACAGAGTCTTTGTCTAAGAAAATTTGTTGAGAAACGACATATGTATAGAATCTTAGATAGTACTTTTTCAAATCTCTTAAAATGAAATATGTTCCAAACATACGGTTACTTATTTTGACATGGTGCAAATATCTAAATTTATATTTATATATATCAACTTGATTATTATTCTCTAAACAATTTTGTCATCTAGCGATAAACATTTTATTCCATATATTCGTAAGGTTCATCATTGATTCCTCGTCGATATCCGCCCTCCGAGCCGAGAGCAATGCCACGGGCTACCGTCCGACCCGAAATCAGACGGTTTTTTCACTGCTTTGGCTATGCATTGCTAGATCATTGTCATCGGCACCGGAGAACACCGCAGGCTGCGTCCCGTTGAATATAAGAACAAGAATGCCAGCACCACCACCACCGGAATCCTGCTCCTTAGGCAACTTGGTTGTCCTCCCAACTACTTCTCCAATGAAATTAGGCTTCTCAGGCGACGAGGAGGCGGTGCGGTTAGAGCTGGAGGAGAAACTAAGGCAAGCAATTAAGAGCGTAGACGGAGAGTACATAACAAAGTTACTTGACAAAGAGAAAGGGTTTTCTTTATGGATTGACAACATCGTCAAAGTTACATCGATGAACTCGTCTCCGAATATTGAGCTTCTTTCGTTAACAAGTTGGTTCAACTTCCCTTTGTACGAAGTGGATTTTGGATGGGGGAAGCCTGAATTGGTCGCGCTAGCGAAAGGTACGGTTAAAAATGTCTCGTTCTTGATGGGAAGGAAGGATGGTGGTGGAACGGAAGCTTGGATTACACTGGAGAAGGAGGACATGGTGAAGCTTGAAAATGATCCTTATTTTCTATCTTACGTTTCCAAGCTGAAATGAATTGGTCGTTATGTGATCGTCAAATATTGGTTAAGAATTTCCGAATTGTGTGAAGGTCTTTGTGAACATTTATGTTAATTTAAGCGTTGTGTGTGTGGAATGTTGGTGCTTGTGTTTTAATTGAAGGTTTACATGTTGGACAATTACACAAAACAAGTTGGGGAGATGCTTATATATGTGCTTCATATTTAAAATATGTATGTTTGATTTTCTTGAAAGCATTACGTATATCTTTTAGTTAAATTTCAAACGAGTAACTCACACGACTATCTATCAAGTTAATCTTGATTAGTCAAATAAATTTGCCTTAGTTGGAGGATAAATCGTTGAATAAGTAGTTTGGTGCCTTGAATTCACATGCTGAAGCGATTGATACAATGGAGCAATAACTCCATTCAGCAATTATTGGTTCTAATTGTTTCACAGTAAAGATTTTTATCTACCTCTTTGTATCTACTTCGCTTCTTGGGAGATTATATTTATGTGCCTATAGTGATCTCTTCGGGGTCATATAGTGTTGTATATGAATATATATATATATATATATATATATATATATATATATATATATATATATATATATAGAGAGAGAGAGAGAGAGAGAGAGTAAGGATAGAATGAGCTCTGAGCTCATTTTGTTTAAATGAGCCCCTCAAGATCTAACCATTCATCTTAATCTGAATGGTTTTAGGTGTTTTACTTTAAGTAAGGGTAAAAAAGTAAATGTAGTGGTCTTCCCAAACCGTTTAATCCACGTTACCAAAAAGAAACCCAATATTCTTCCTTTTATTTTCGTCATCCCTTTCTCCTCACCCCTCCCAACCGTAATTGTCATTCACTACCACGGATCCTGCGACACATATTGTCTTTGTTTGGTTAGTTTTTGCAAGTGATTTCGTTTTTGCAGTAAATTTCGTTTTTGCTGATTTCGTTTTTGTTTTGTTGTTTGCTCCTAATTGCGGTTCTATTTGGTTTTAGGTTTTGTTGTTCATCTCGATTTTGCTTGGTTTTTCTTGCTTATAACGAAATTTTGCAGCAAATGATTTCGTTTTTGAAGTGTTTTCTGTTTTGCAGCAAATTTCGTTTTTTGTTTGGTTTTTGGCTCCTAATTTCTGTTTTGTTTTTTTTTTAGTTTTTGCTGCCGATTCGATTTTGCTTGGCTTTTGGTTGCTGATTTTCATTTTTATTTTGTGGATCTTTAATCTTGCGGTTTATTTGGAATCTATATATTTTTTGGTAGAACATTGGGTTTATATAACGACTTGTGGGTTTGGAATTCATTTTGATTTGTATTTGTTTAATTAAATCGATTATTTAGGTATTAGTTGTGCTTTTTTTCTTAGTTTCCTTCTATTTGTAGTGGTGAAAATTTTGTTTCTTTAACTTGGAGTTTATTCAGTTGAACTACTATTGGTTTTTAGAGGGCAAAATTCCAAATTATGGAGATTGTAGAAAGAAATCCAACCTCTTGTAAGTCCGGCCAAATCCAACCATGTCTACAGGAAAATGTGGTAAGTTTGATTTTTAATTACATTTTGAAAGTAGATTTTCAAATTGAAAACTGTGATATTAACATATAAAGTAAAATCGAAAATAATTTTAGGCTTGTAACCGGAAGATCGTAATGGTAGCCGCAATATAAATATGAGTACTGTAATATAATATTGAAAACTGTAATATTGATGCTTCGAACCGTAATATAAAATTGATTTCTGTAATATTGACCGTTTTAGTTGTAACTGGAATATCTCTTTTGTAATCGTAATATAGTGAAGTAATGTGGATTTGACAATGTAATATTGTTATATCGTTTACAAAACAATAATATTGTACACCTAATGGTGCACCATTTAGGATAATTTAAAGATGCAGAATGAGGAGCATGCCAAATAGTTTTTTCTTATACCTAACGTTAAAAGTGAGCTCAAACCAACGTATGGCCAGGAGTTCGACTCGATAGACCAAAATTTAGTAGTAATAGCATTCAATCAGATCTTGAGAGAAAAAATAATATAATTGACATAGACAATGTAAAACATGCATGCAATATTCCGACCACAACTCGAGAACTTGTCCTACTAAAAGGAAATAAGAACTCGTGAGTGGTTAATCATCTTTTTCAAAATGAATTATACTTGATAATTGTCTTATGTATTTTTTTTTTTTGATTTTGCAGAGTTACAAAAGATACAAATAAATGGCAGGAATGACTTGCAAGGAAGATTAATATTCGTGGACAAGATATACATGCAAATAATCTCCTACAGGAATATACATCATTTTTTAATGTTTTGATATACATACTCTAGTAAAAATAATATATATTTTTTAAACATTATATATAATCTTTTTTTGTTGAATATTTTTGGTTTTGTACCAAGCAATGGTAAATGACTACAGGTTATGTAACTTTTTACTATATCTAATAGCTGTAATAGTATGGTGCTAACTGTAATATCGAAGGGCTGCTAGTAATATTGTTTTTCAAAACGTAAAATTAAAATAGTAATACATTAACCATATGGAGTATGAAGATGTAATAATAATTTGCTAGACGTATGATACAATTAATTTTAGTCCTTCCCAATTAAGAAAATGGATGCCTAATAATGTGTATATTGTAATTTGGTTCTTCATATAATTTTAGGTTTAGAAACGTTTCAAAAAATGATCTAGAATTACGACATGTGTTATGTAACTTGTACAATATATGTATTAGCTGTAATATTACAGAACGTTCTATATTCTCTTATTTTTTATTAATATGTTAGGTTCTGTTCAACGCAATGGTTAATGAGTACTGGCTATGTATCTTGTTTGTCTATATATTGTAGCTGTAATTTGACGGTAACAACTGTAATATCGGGATGCTGCTGTAATATAACTTTACAAACCGTAATATTAAAATAGTATTACCTTAACCATACGCAATATCAAGATGTAATATTAATTTGCGAGATGTAAGATACAATTAATTTTAGTCTTGTCCAATTTAAAAAATGGATGCCTAATAATGTGTAAAATGTAATGTGGATCTTAAGATAATTTGAGGTTTACAGACGTTTTAAAAAGAAGTGATGGAGAAGTACAACATGTGTTATGTAACTTGTATGAATAGAGTTTAGTATTAGCTGTACAGAAAATTCTATATACTCTTACTTTGTTGAATATGTTAACTTTTGTTCAACGCAACAGTGTTAACTGTAATATTATGGTAAAAACTGTAATATCTATATATATTCGTAATAAAAGAAACAATAACTCTATTTGGCACCTCGAAGGCTGACCTAATGGTTTCTACTTTAAGAGTAAATAGGGCGGATAAGGGTACAAGAGTTCACCCGTCAATTTAATTGTTTAATCACAAAACATAATTAATATATAAAAATATATTATTATATGTAAAATATATAATTTATTTGTATTCTAATTTTCTCAGATACCACAATTTCATACTACCTAAGCTATTTATGTTTGTAATTATGTTAAACATTTTGTGCATGATTGATGTTAAATATTGTACGTATTATCAATTTTAACTAGCTATTCATTTATCTATGAGATAGGTTTCTACGTATATAATCATTTAACTGTTTGAAACTGTTTACTTAGGCAAGTAAAGTCATAGCGTCATGAGTAAATGTAAAAATAAAAGATTTACAACCGAACCGTGAACCGTTTAATTAGACATCTAAAATTATAGATAGACCCTGGAACCGCCTACATACAACCCTAATCTACATGCAAAAAAAAATGCTAACCTAACCTTTTTTGTTTATTAATATATCTCACCGTGTTGAGTAGACTTTCATCACTTTGACTAGGGATGACAACAGATCGGTTCCGATTCGGATACTAGTAGAACCAAAACTGGATCCGAATTACAAAGTGATACCCAGAACCGTATCTGGATCCGGATTGGTTCCCAACATAGGTATCCAGAATCAGATCCGGATGGTTAATAGATACCCAGAACCGTATCCGTTGGAACCGGTTTCAGTACAAAATTTGTATTTTTCAATGTGTTCTTTGCGGATTTGTTCAAAAAACTTATCCCAAAAGACTTGTTGAAACCAATGGCCTATGGTGAGCTTTTATAGTTTGGATTTGGAGTAAGAAATTCGTTTTTTTTCAATGTGGGACTATACTTTCCACATAAAATTCGTTTTTTCCAAAACAATATCTATTCAGGATAGCATTAATTACCAACTCCCATGAGTTGGTGTAGTGGTGAAGCTCATGTGACTGTGGCCCATCTACTCAAGTTTGAATCCTAGTAGGTGACAATATTTTTGAAAATATTGTTCATGTCGGATCTGGTTCCAGGTCCATTGGCTAGAACCATATCCGAACCGAAACCGGGTCGGTTCTAAAAGTGTATATCCAGATCCGACCCATATTCATTTTGTCCCGATTCGGTTCCAGTTCGGTACTACCGGTTCCAGTTCAGTTTCATCGGTTCAGAATACTCATTGCAACTCCTAACTTGGACACATGACCGGGCCGAAACGAATGCCGACCCATTTGAGTTGGCTGGACTTGGGCTAATGTTGTATTACACATTGAGGTTTAGTTAAAATTTCATGGTACGAAAATATCACGTTAGTTGGATATATTGCAATTTACAATGATGCATTTCTTTGAGTTTCTGGGGGATATAACATATACGAATACTAAAAAAAAATTCTATATTACTGCAGATTCCAAATATTTCAGGGCTAATGTCACTTTCTGGGATTAAACCTATCATCTTTGTACCGATGAACTACTCACAGGCATCCGAATACTAAACAACAATAACTACATCACATAAAAGATACAAGACAAAACCTAATTACTTAATTGACCCTTCTCAGTTATCGCGGATACCCCTGAGCTTCAACAAATAAGTTTCATATACAACAT
The DNA here is from genome assembly GCA_963682175.1 of Triglochin maritima. NCBI lineage: Eukaryota > Viridiplantae > Streptophyta > Magnoliopsida > Alismatales > Juncaginaceae > Triglochin > Triglochin maritima. The sequence continues at coordinate 5,717,876 of OY821782.1, read as the reverse complement.
TAATTTTAATATTGGCTCCCTTCGTCTGTTCCAATGACCCGGCCCTTATTAATATTGATTGACTTAATTTTTTGGTTCATACAAATGTGAGCCTTACCATCAAAAGTTCGATCAAAATTTTCAACTTCGATAATTCTGAAACTGAAGGAGTCAAACCAAGATTTCAAGCCTTAAATCGAACTCTGTTACTTCATACAATACATAAAAAGGTCAAGCCTCGAGCTGGCCTCGTTCATTGACGTAAGTCGGAAATATGTTCATCTTTTAGTTAGCCAAATCAATTTCAGGCCAAACCGAAGTCTATCTTATTCCGAGCCAAACTCAAGTCGAGTATCGACCCCCGAACCACAACCAACAGCCTTAGAACCGGATCTAAATCCCACCAAGACCCCACCCACTCGGCCCGATCCAAGGTTTTAAAAACCAAACCAATGGTTGACTCATTGAAGCTCTAGTTTCAGTTCGACCTGTTCGAACCGATGGTTGGACCGGTTCGACCCGTTTGTGAGATCAACATGATGTCAGCAAACCATGAATCCGTCTACATTTCACAAGGTCAGAGCAACAGTCATACTGGTTCGACCTGGTCGAAAAAGAGTATTTATAAATTTGGTATAAAACCATTATTGTAATAGATGAATAGTCTTAAATCTTTTTCATCTTCAACTCTTCAAGCGAATGAAAGTCAACAACTGTATCCGGTCGAGTCCTCAACCCGATTAGGATCCGAATAAAGATAATCGGATCTATACCTCCAACAAAAACTCCAAACCAACCCTTCTCTTCTCCCCACAATCCCTCCGACCTCTCTCCGATGGCTCCGAAACCCAAAACCAAAACCAAGCCCCAACCCCAACCCATCCCCGCCGCCCCCCTGGAGGACCTCTTCGCTGCCCTCCACCGCCATGCCAACAACCTCAGCTACGACCAGGCCATCAAGGTCGCCGACCAAGGTCGGGTTTTTTTGTTTTTTGTTTTCCGTTTGGGATTCCGGATCTGAGAGGTTGTTTCGGTTTTTCTAGTGCTCGCGGCGGCGCCCGGCGACGAGGACGCCGTCAGGTGCAAGGTCGTCGCGCTGATCAAGGCGGATTATGTCGATCGGGCGCTCGATGTCGTGGTGGAGTTCGAGGGTGGGGCTGTGGATTTGGGGTTCTACAAGGTGAGATCTTGCTTTGGTTTGCAGTGGGGAAAGGTTTGGGTTTTGGTTTGTTGGATGATGTTTGGTTGGAAGAGTTGGAGTGAATTGGGATTTTTCTTTGGTGTTTTGGGTTTGTTATTCATGTGGCTAATTGGTACGTGACAGGAAGATTCTGAATTTGTGATTGGATTTTAGATGTTGGATTGTGTTATTTTGTTGAGTAATTTGGATGGTTTTTGCTTTGTTTGTGACGAGGAAAGGGTTATGTTGATGGGAGATTTTGGCTTTGCTGTGTTGGAAAGGTTTTTGGATATTTATTGCATGGATTTGGATAAAATGCTGGATTTGTATTGTTGGTTTTTTTGTTAAGGTTTGGGTGTTAGTGTTTATTTTTTTGTCATCTGTATGTGGCCATTATGTGATTGGATGTCGTGGTTAAACTTGAGAAGTTTAGATTGTACAATGAAATAACAACTTGAGATTTGTCATTGCAAGTGCTTTGTTTTGTGAGGTACTGAGGTTGCGTGTGAAGGTTTGTAAGTTCTATAAATTGTGTTGAAATTTTAAACTATCTTATTATAGACAAATTTTACATCTGGTTTACTTTGTAAACCCCTTCGACAATCGTCACAATTTAAAGGATAACATGTTTATTCAAACAAAAAAACAATTGTTTTTTAAGTAGTTAAGCTTAAGAATTCCAAATCTCATAAATTCAAATTTCTCGAAATTCCTCAAATAGTGCATCTGTGTGGACTAAGATTTTCCTTGCCTGTTTACCTTAACTTGTCCAGTTGTCTGACTTGCATCTTGTCACTAGTGCTATAAGTAGTTGTTTCATTGTAAAAATATTTTACCTTGTTCAAAAAAAAATTGAGTACTCTACCGTGTTATATTTGAGAGAAGATGCTTTTTTGAAACAAAAAAGGAAAAAAAATCTGATTTGGTTGGATTGCGTTGTTGTTTCGTGGCTGCAATTGAAGATGAGACTATGCTTCTATACTATCTGTGTCTATTTAGTACAAATTACAGAGTCATCTATGAAGCTCTATAATGCATTCCTATACTTACCTTGAATTCCTTGGTGACTATGCTCCTCAGGCATACTGCTTGTACAGGAAAAACAAGTTAAGTGAAGCACTTGAGTGTCTGAAAAGCCAGGAAAAGAATCCTATGGTTTTGCAATTAGAATCTCAGATCCTTTACCGGTTAGTGAAAATGGATGATTGTATTGAGAGTTATGAGAAGCTTCAAAAATTCAAGATGGACTCCCTGGATGTTAAGACCAACATGATTGCTGCCTTAGTTTCATCTGGAAGGTCTTCAGAAGTGCAAAAGCTGATGGATTCAATGAAAGTCAAAGCAACTAGTACCTTTGAGATGGCCTACAATACTGCCTGTTCTTTGATTGAGAGGAAAAAATACACAGATGCTGAACAATTGTTGCTCGCTTCTAGGAGGTAAAAGGTTCTGTTTACTGGAATATCTTAGGGAAAAAGTTCAACCTTCTTAAATTTGCTGCATATGATGATATAAGTTTTTTTGTATGACTAATTGGACGGATGCAAAATAAAATTTCCTTTTGTTTTCCAGAATTGGTCAGGAAACATTAATGGAAGATGATTTTGCTGATGATGAGATTGAGAATGAACTATCCCCTATTGCTGTCCAACTAGCATATGTTCAACAGGTGACTTCACCAAAGCTCCTAGTCTGAATGTCTTATCTTATGTTTTGTTATTAAGTAAGTTTGATCCTGACTGCAGTGGTATCATTTTTTGTAGCTTCTAGGTCATGTGCCAGAAGCACTTGAAGCATACAATGACATAGTAAATAAAAAAATAGCAGATGCTTCATCACTTGCTGTGGCGACCAACAACTTGATTGCACTAAAAGGAACAAAGGATGTCTCAGATGGTCTGAAGAAATTGGACCGGTTGATTGAGAAAACTGCCGGTATACCACCATTTCGTCTTTCTAATAATCTTGACTTGAAGTTTTCAGCAAGACAAAAAGAAGCTATATACTCCAACCGGATGCTTCTGCTTCTTCATGCAAATAAGCTGGACCAGGTTTGTTGTCTTTTTGTTACTCTTTTAATTTTGAAAACTGGTAAAAAATTGCATGAAATGTTCTGGTCAAAGTAAATGATTTTTTTAGATGCCATTGGTATAATGTGGGCCTATGTGTGAGGTGTGTTGAAACATAGACCCGTATAGTCCACGTTAGCCATTAAGTTCATGTAGCACATGAATTTTGAAACCTGTTGACCATCCTATGTTGGTGACATAAATGTATAACCATAATAACAATGTTTAGATATTTTGAAGCTTGCAACTAACTGCTCTTGAATATGAATAGTCTGTTAGGACAGTTTATGATGTCATTTATATTCTAATTAGCACAAATTTGAAATGTTGCAGAACTCAATTCATGATTGGTTCGTCCGTTTTTCATATTTTCTTAATATATTTTTATTTTATATTTCAGCTAACGAAATTACAAATTTCAGAGCAAAAGTTCCAAATCTTGTTTTTTCCCCAATGGAAATCGTCATTATGGTTAACTTAATGTACTGTAGATGCTTCTTTAAGTGCGGATAAGAAGTCCTGAAAGGTCTGATGAGCTATTGCTGAGGTAGTATGTGATTTCTCTAGAGACCAGTTCGCACCTTCTGTTTCAGATGCGCCATCATAAATGAGCCAGTGGGACAAAGAGTATCGATGTTCTAGCATAAACTAAAGAATGTATGATACTCTTAAATTTCTTTTGTCTAAAGCCATAGTCCCACCATCCTGAAGATTGCCTATGTGCAATGACAATGTAGAAAGAGGTGATCTTCATTCTTTGGAACTCTACAACCTTGTAAGGACGTGTTAGAAGTATGTGGCAACGGGGAAGCTAATGATGATCACTGGAAGGATGCCCTTTAACAATTTCCTAATGGAAAAACCAGCTCTTGGCGAGATTTTCTTTGCTTTGACCCACACCTGTATGCTGATCCTCATCCTCTTCTTGAGTTTCGTTTTGAAACCAGAAGCTATTTAGGTGTCTAATATCCAACTTGCTGGCATCTCATTGTTCAGGTGCCGAATTGAGATATAAAAAAAGTTCCACCTTGTCTTTTAGACAAGCTCACCAAAATCTAGAATGCTCACTAGATGAAGCTATATGCGCTAAAATTTTCCTTTTCTAAAAGTGCACTCTTTAAAAACTCGATAGATAAGCAAGCTTGGGTTAGGTAGTATTCTTATGCATTCTTAAAGAGCAATGTTATATTGAAATTGAAATACCAAGGATCCCTGAAATTGAGACCACCCCATGCAAATGGTTTCAAAAGAGAATCCCAATTGGTAGGGTAGAATCACCTTTGTGAAGACGTATTACTCCAATAAAAAAAATCGTCCAATTTTGCTAATTCCCTGACAATTTTTCTTGGAGAAGTCCTAGGTACCCATGGCATATATTGGTAATGCTCGTATGGTTGGTTTAAGCAAGGATTATTCGACCCACGCTAGAATAGATAGAGCTTGTGTTTTCCAACCTGATAATTTGGATTCCATTATCCAATAGTCTTTGGTGAAGCAATTTATGGCTCAGTTAAGAATTGTGCCTCCCAGATTAATGACACGAGAAAATCCCATTAGTTTTTTGAAGTGCTCCACGTCCTCAGGATGACAATTAGCTGTCAGAAGGAATTTTGTTTTTCTTGGTTGATAACCAACCCAGGATATCCTGCAAACTCATCCAAAATACAGACTAGATTTGCCACATCTTGAGTAGATGCACTTACGGATATTAGAAGCAAATCATCTGCAAGGGCTAGATGAGTAGGCGTAATGCCATCTCTTTTATTGAGTCTTTGAGAGTTTGGTGTCCTTTTATTTGTGCGGTTGCTCATTATTTTATTGCAATTTTCAGGCTGAAGAACTTGGGTCTGCTCTGCTGATCATGTTCCCTGAAAACATGACCCCAGTTCTGCTCCAAGCTGCCGTTTTAGTGAGGAGGAAAAAGATTCCAAAGGCCGAGGAAGTTCTTAACCAGTTTGCAGAAAAATACCCTAATAAATCCAGATCCGCCCTTCTTGCACGAGCTCAGATTGCCGCCGCTGCTGGCCATTTTAATATATCAGCAGATTCACTTTCCAAGATTCCTGATATACAACACCTGCCTGCAACAGTTGCCACAATAGTTTCTCTAAGAGAACGTTCAGGTGATTTAAGCAGCGCGTTTGCAGTACTGGATTCTGCAGTTCAGTGGTGGAAGAATTCCATGTCTGATGATGATGATACCCCCAAGCTTGATACCATAATGCATGAAGCTGCGTCTTTTAAGCTCAGTCACGGGAATGACAAAGAAGCTGCTAAGCTATACGAAGAAATCGTAAAAAGCCACAAGAGTGTCAAGGCATTGGTGGGATTGGTGACAACAACTGCATTGACCGATATCGGGAAGGCCGAGTCTTATGAGAAGCAGCTGAAGCCCCTTCCAGGTCTGAAGGGAGTTAATGTGGATACTCTCGAGAAGACATCTGGTGCCAAGCCTGTAGACAGCGCTTATGCTAAAAAGATGGAGGTTGTTGAGGAAATAAAAGAGAAAACAAAGGCAAAAAAGAAGAGAAAGCGGAAGCCCAAGTACCCGAAGGGATTCGATCCAGCCAACCCTGGTCCTCCACCAGACCCAGAGAGATGGCTACCTCGGAGAGAAAGATCAAGCTACAGGCCAAAAAGAAAGGATAAAAGGAATCAGGTTAGAGGCTCTCAGGGAGCTGTCGTTAGAGAGAGGCATGACACCACGACCGCATCAAATTCAAATGGTCCGTCTAGTAGCACTGCGAACCCAAAGGCAGCCCAAACAACAGCTAGTTCTTCTAAAGCTAGCACAAGCTCCCAAAAATCGAAGGGATCTTCGAAGTCGAGGAAGAAGTCCAGATCATAAGTAAATTTTGTTGTCTAAGAACATAATTTTATCTTTCACGTTGAATTTCGTGATAATTCAGTCGGCTTGCCTGCAGTTTGTGGGAATCGGTAATTGATTTGTCATCATTGAGTTTTTAGACTAATCTTTTCTGATCAGATTACAAAAAGAACGCTTTGTTTTTTGACATTTTTGCTTTTATTGTTTTCAGCTATTTCTACTTTCTTGCTTGTGTTTGATAATTTAGATACAGGTGTTAATTTACACGTCTTATCTTGATCCGCTTCACATATTCTTGTGGTATGTTGATCTGTTTGAGCAGTGCTATAGCTTCGGCTAATCACATCTCATGTAATCATTGTCCGTGCTTGATGAAGTAGACAAAGAATCACATCTACTGACTACCATTACCTGTTTTGTCTTGATGGGAAGGATGGAGATTTTAGAAGGGAAAAAAAGGAAATTTGCTTATGCAAATCTCTTTTGTTTGACAGGAGTTCAAAATAAGATAGAAGAAATCTATGACAGTGCATTAATATATATTTTTTCTTTAAGTAATTGAAGGGATAGAGAAGGTTTCGGGTTGGCCTTAAGGCATGGGGATTGTAGAAAATATGTCAATAGATATTCCCCATTTTCCCCCGATCCATGTTGAAGTTTATTATGGTCTTCAAAAAAAAAACTTCCCATGTCTATTATCCCCTTTTTCATCTTTCATTTTTCACTTCAATTTCCACATTAGTTACTCAGGTGTGATTGATTTGCAATTAAAAGATTCGGCCAAAGTTGTATTGCCGCCGTGTTGAGAAATCTTTCTTAACAATAGCTTACTTGTATATTAGTTAGAAATTCTAGATGAAGACTTGGATGCTGGAATATTTACTGTTGGAGTTCTAAATTCTCGCTTCTACAATACTAGTTATTGCAACTTTACAAGCCGCCTATCCACTTCACATTAAATAGTTTGGATGAAGTTCTTCTACCTTCGTTGGGGAAGCATTGAAATAAAATATATATATTATATTTTTGAAATAAATCTTGCATGCATAAAGCCAATCTACAACTTAATTTGATTTGAGAAGTTAATCCTTAGAATAAAACAAATATTTTGTACCTTAAGTCACAGATCGCAACTTTTTCATGTCTATAAGGATCGACAACACTACAACAATAATTAGTCCAATAAGCAAGTTCTATACAAGATCGAGACTAGAACAAGCTCGGAGAATATAGAAACACAAAAAGGGCATTTAGTGGGTTGGTGCATTAGCAAAATTTATGTTTCACGTGAGTTGTTTGATTCTTCAATTATTCCATATATATAGCCGCCCATTTTATGGGTCCACCTTCGAAACTCCATTATTAATCAAAGAGTTTCAATCTATTGAAGCCGCATTAATTATTCGTATTGTTCCCAGCTTTATCAAGTGAGCATGTGAGTTTTGTGCTCAAAGCTCAATATCGTATGACTACCTACCACAGATTATAGTTTTATCCCAAAAAAGTTTTAAGTTACCAAAAGCAGAAAGTGCAAATCACCTTTTGTTCATTTGAATTATGACTTGATTTTAATTTTGACTATTATAGTATAAAACATGATATAAGTTAGATACACAAATTTGAATGCAACACATTATCATAAAGTCATGATTAAGAGTATTCCAACGAAACAACACAAAAAATAAAAAAATTAGCAAACTCTCAATGAAATAGATGCAAATATCTAGAAATAGAAATTTTAACCAACGTGACTTCGAGACCTCAAAGTTCAACAACAAGAATTTCAGCTATCAACCCAACAAGGACGTTGGCTTTTGAGTTTTGACAATGGCACTTTGCCCATTCCCATAAACATCGCCACTCCACTCCTTGCTATCCTTCCGTCTACCCATCACCCATGGTGACGACAAGAGGCATGACGATTCCCACTTCCAGACTGGTCGTTGGGAAATCTCCAAGTCCAAAGGAGAGACAAATACCGATTAACATAATAGTTAGAGCACCCTTAGCTACAAGGCATTAAGACGGTTTTGCAGGTTCAATGCACCAGACTAACTACATTTAGACACTTAATATGCATTTTCTTCCATTTTGTAAGGCTTATGTCAAAATCTTGTCGTTAACATTTTGTGTAGGTTCAGTTTACATACAAAATCGTTCTTTAGGTTACCTCACCAAGATAAAATTTGTATTTTGAGTATGATTGGGTTGCGACCACAGCCTTAACTTTTTTTATCTAATATATTTCCGGTTTTCCCAATAAAATTTAATGCTCAACATGTCAAATATCTGTCTGAATACCCAATATAAAAATAATATTTGTGCAAAATATTTAAGCCTCTAGTATTTACCATTATAATACACCTTTCCTATGATGGGTTCTTATATTTTAATATATAATTTATAATTCCCTGAAATCGTTAGCAGCCGTTAACAGCCGACAAAGACAGGTCGTTTCTTATCTCCACTTGTGTTGTTTATTTACACCCCAACCCTCCATCCCAGACCACACCACGCATAGCTCACCTTCGATCCGGCAAGTTCTATTTTTTCCCTACTTTTTTCGTGTTTTCCTGCGTTTTTCCACGTTTCGTAAACATGGTACTCGTCAAAATTTCGTCTTGGGGTGCACAACCCATAATTCTGGTGGATCTGGATTCATGGTTGCTAAAAGATCTAAAAGATTCGATCTTTGTGGTTCTATTGTTTGTTTGTTTTTTTGGTTTTGTTAGAAAGCCGGTTTGATGTGGTATTGGTTGGTGTTTTGTCGAATTTGCTTTGTTTATAGGTTCACGATTCAAACTTTGATGTTTACTGTGACGTCCTGTTTCCAGGCTCACACTGAATTGGTTTGGTCTGTTATCCACGATCTCGGGTTCAAACACAATTTTGAGCTCGTTTGTTAAACGAGTTGGAAGGTGATCCACAAAAAATGGAAATTCACCTTCGGATGTTGCCACAAAACTTAAGTTTGATGAAGTGTGTTGTGGTATCATATTGATGTTTTTGCAGCCCATCCCTACTTTTTCATGTTATGAAATGTGGGACTGTGTTTTGGGTATTAACAGTTACAGATTAGTTTCGTCTCTAGACCTCATGTGAAACTTGGATGTTGATATGTTACTTAAGACATAACAAGGCACAATGCGTTCTAGATTTGACCTTTCTTATACTTCCCGGAGTATTATTAGATAAGGACATTATGTTCCTAGAACTGTCAAATGTATTCGAGAAACTTTAACAATAAGGGAAATTCTTGTTCTCGCTTTGTTAAATTTGCCACTTTAAAGGGTCGAAAAAAAGTAGCTAGTATTGCTGACATTGTGCAACGCTATTGTGTGTCTGTTGAATGTTGCAGAGTCCAGCAAGTGGCGATTGATTCGACCGTGTAGTGTTTCTGTTTTGCTTCAGTAGACATGTCAAGTGGACTGTTGGATTCGTCGATAAGTGAGACTCTTGTAGGTGGAAATGAGCTGATGACCAACTCCTTTTCTGACGAGAAGGACATGGATGTTGTTGTTGAGAAAGGGTGCCTCTCCATTGTCGTTCTTGGGGCTTCCGGTGACCTTGCCAAGAAAAAGACATTCCCCGCACTTTTCCATCTCTTCCAGCAGGTTAGTTGAATTTGATTTTTCTTCGCAGCTTCGTTAGTGCCCATCATACTATCTTGGTTTAACAGTAATTTGACTGCGCCTCTTTGTTAGAATTATAAATGAAATTGGTCTTACTCATGTTAGATGTGGCGAATTAAAAGAAGGTTTCTCTGCTGAGGCAATTAAGGTAGAATTTATTAGTAAACAAAACTGTTAGTTTCTTTGAAGTGGCGACATTTTTATCTAGTATTGGTGAAATGCCATGGCTACCACTTGAAGAATTCTTGAAAATATCATGGGTGATCTTGAAGTTCATGTAAAACAGAACCTTTGTCCTAAAGATATGTCAAATGACACGAATATGTGAATGTATCATCATTACCTAACAACAAAATATTCTCGGTCTGACATGTGCGATATTAGTAATTTTGAAGTTGTATTTGGCTACTACCTTATCACTAGATGTTTAGTACACATTAGCATGTGTAAGAGGTAGTGCTTCTTAAGAAGAATGAGCATGAGTTAATTTGAAATACGCAGCAGATAGAAACAATCAAGTATGACTTTGAATCAGCAGTTGCAGTTCTTATGTTTCATTGATCTGATTGCAGGGTTTTGTTCATCCTGATGAAGTCCACATATTTGGATATGCAAGATCAAAGATCACAGATGATGATTTAAGAGACCGTATTCGTGGGTGAGTATCCCCTCCCTAGTGATTTGTTATAGGCGAAGTTCTTAATAATTTTGTTCTTTCCTGTCCTTGATTTGTCTAACATACTGTGTGTATGTCGATTGACATCGTGGCACATTTCGTGCAAAGAAAGGCTTTTCCTTTCATTTCTATGCTCTAAAGATGTCGAGCTGAGAATTTTATCCTTCTCTGGAGTTCTGATTACAATTTGACACCAATTCACAGGTATCTTATCCGAGGAAAGGGAGCTTCAGATGAGCAGTTGGAGAGTATTGCAAAGTTTCTAAAGCTGGTATTACTAATATTTCCTTGTGACGAATTTGTCACCTTGATCGACTTGTTGATGAAGAATTAACTTAGATATTCTGTGCAGATCAAATATGTAAGTGGGTCATATGACAGTGAGGATGGCTTCTTATCACTAAATGATGAAATCTCCCAGCACGAGTCATCGAAAAATAGCGAAGCTGGAACTTCTCGACGGCTGTTTTACCTTGCGCTGCCTCCATCAGTGTATCCTTCTGTATGCAAGATGATTAAAAACTGCTGCATGAATCAATGTAAACATCCCACTGTTTTAAATCCAGTAGAATTTGTAATTAAGTAAACTGAGAAAACTATAATGTCCTTCAGCTAATCTTGGTGGGTGGACGCGTGTGGTGGTTGAGAAACCATTTGGCAAGGACTTGAGCTCTTCAGAAGAACTGAGCTCCCATCTTGGAGAGCTCTTTGAGGAGCCACAACTTTACCGCATCGATCACTATCTTGGGAAGGAGTTAGTTCAAAACTTGGTAATTAATACACCTCACAGAAATTAAAATGTGTCTAGTGTCAACAATTTGTTCACTGCCACCGCCTCACCGTGCATTTGTTTCTGTTTTGCAGTTGGTGCTTCGCTTTGCGAATCGTCTTTTCCTACCACTATGGAACCGTGATAACATTGCGAACGTACAGGTGACTGTTATCGATACTAATCATCTATTTGTCTTGCATCTGAGAGGCTTTCTTCTGCTGAATGCAATAATAATTTAACTCAAGTCTGATCTTTCCTCTTTGTGCTTGACTGTTTTCTACATCTTGCAGATTGTCTTCAGGGAGGATTTTGGAACCGAAGGGCGAGGTGGCTACTTTGACGAATACGGGTATGAATATGCGGAAATTCCTTTGATTTGTTATTGTTTGATTACTCAACTGTTAAAGAAAATCAAGCTGACAGTTTGATTTATCTGAAAATTAAATTAAATGTGAATACATGTCATGAAAGTGATTATAACTCTACTCTCTCTCTTCTACAGCATCATCCGGGATATAATTCAAAATCATCTGCTACAGGTATAGAAAATAAAACTGAGCATGATATGCAAATTTTAGCTTTAGTAACACAATTGTTTCCTTTTGGCACTGCATTCAACTACTAAAATGCTATTATACCTTGCAGGTTCTTTGTTTAGTTGCCATGGAGAAACCTGTTTCACTCAAGCCTGAGTACATCAGAGATGAGAAAGTGAAGGTTCATGTAGATTAGATCTCGAAAATCATTGGATGACATACTCTATTAATTGCCGGGTTTTTTTTGTCTCATATATGATGAATTGGTTATATATTTTCTTAACTATTTCAGGTTCTTCAGTCAATGATGGCTATAAAATATGAAGAAGTTGTACTTGGACAGTATGAGGGCTACAAAGATGACCCAACTGTCTCCGACAAGTCCAACACTCCAACTTTCGCCACTGTTGTTCTGCGAATTCACAATGAAAGATGGGAAGGTATATCAAAAACAAACCTAACTTGCTTCAATTCATTATGCTTTTTAAGCATTGCTAATTATTTTGAATAGTCTATTGAATGATTCTTTCTTTTGTCTGCAACTAATTTTTCAATGTTATCATTATAGGTGTTCCCTTCATACTGAAGGCTGGAAAGGCTTTGAACTCGAGGAAAGCCGAGATACGCATCCAGTTCAAGGATGTTCCCGGCGATATTTTTCGATGTATGGTCCTCATAGTCGTCATCTGATATTCTTATTACCTTGAACTTTTAACATCTAAATCAAATATAAGAATGCAATATAATTTGTTCCATGTTGCCACTTGCAAAACTAATTAACCTCATAACTTGTCTTCTCGTTTAGGTTTTTTGTCTAAACGGTTTCGTATGTTCCTATTTGTACAGGCCAGAAGCAAGGAAGGAACGAGTTCGTGATAAGGCTGCAACCATCTGAAGCTATGTATATGAAGCTTACTGTAAGATCTAAACACTAACATCTCTTGCAGTTATGTTCATGTAACTTCGAGCTCACATAACCAACACAATACGTGCATGGAATTCAATATTTTGATTTCATTTTGTAAAACATAAACCCAATGAAACCATACACCACCCAAATTATGATTCTATAGTTTATATTGTAATCTTGACAAATTGACTGAATTGTTTCTGCTTATGTTTGTCACAGGTTAAAAAACCAGGTTTGGAAATGACCACCATACAAAGTGAGCTTGATTTATCTTACGGGCAACGGTACCAAGGAGTCGCAATTCCTGAGGCATATGAACGCCTAATCTTAGATACGTAAGTCCTCGATATTCTGTTCCTTATTACAGACGTCCCTTCATCGCTCAATCTACAAGCATCCATCTTTACCTTTCCACTAGTTTGATCCACGACTAAGAAGGTCTTTGTTAATGGTAGAGCTTTTTTGGGCTTGTAAACTATTGTGGTTCGAAATACTTAATTATCTAAGAATTGTTATTCTTCATGCAGAATCCGAGGAGACCAGCAGCACTTCGTCCGCAGGGACGAATTAAAGGTAACATTCTGCTACCAGAAATAAAGATTTGAACCAACACACACCATAGTTGTTTAAATAAGCTTTTTGTTAATTTCACATTAACAGGCAGCATGGGAGATCTTCACGCCGTTACTTCACAGGATCGACGAAGGCAAGGTGAAGTCGCTACCTTACAAGCCAGGCAGCCGTGGGCCGGCAGAAGCAGACAAGTTGCTTGAGAGAGCTGGTTATGTGCAAACTGAGGGATACATATGGACACCACCAACTCTGTAGGTTCTCCCACATCTTCTGCTCTTTCTACTACTGTCGGTTATTATGGTTAGCGTCATGCGTGATGATGGATCATATATAGTAAGAAAATTGGTAGTTTCTCTGGTTTATTTAGGAATAAAAAGGTGAAATACCGTCTCTGTAAACTACTAATCTGTAAACTGTTATGATGCTTTGGTGTAGGCATATTGTAGTTATGAGTTTTGTTGGGATTGTGTGTTGAACGTTGGTATATTTGTTAAGTAGACAGAAACATATTAAAACAGTCGACCGGTGGAGGAGTTCGGTCGACCAATTTTAACAGAAGCTCACAAACCTGAGGGTTCGGTCGACTGGTGTTTTAATTAAACCGCAAGTGCACGGCCGCGTTGAAGCGGTGACAAATACGGGTCGATCCACAGGGAGGTGTGTCGACTTTTGGTTTGTTCGAAGGCGAGTGGGAAAGAAAGAATAGAAATGATTGATGATCAAACTACACTACAATGCAAAATGGAAATGGAAGAGAAACAATAAAACTAAACCTCATAGGGATAGAGAAATAATGTGAATATAAAGATGTGTGTGTTCAATTATGCTCATCACAACATGTAATGCATGAAATCATAAAACTAAATCCAACTTTGACTTCACATGAAATAAGATAAGATCATATCATTAAAACATACAAGACAATAAGTGGAATGAAGCTAAATGAACTCATGTATAAAGACTAGACCCTACTATGCCTCCACATGAATTAAGATAACACATTATCATTAAAACATACATGACATTAACCAAGGTAAATGCAACAAGAGTATATACACTACAAATTGTGTTTCCAATATTAATTTCATCCATATCTCCACCTTATCATTCCCCATAAAATAGGTCGACTAATCTAAGCATAAGCTAAGCTTCATTCAAGAGCATTAACATATCAAAGATAAGAGTGAAATCTCATTAGATGGTTATGAAAATCATATAAGGCTCAAGGGATTAAGATAACACACACCTAATACACTACATGATCATATCACATATTTCTCCACCCCCAAATGGGGATGAAACTACTCACTAATCATTACACTACAACCTACATTAAAATGAAACATTCTACTGAAATGAAATTAAACTAAGCAAGCAAGGAATATTAAAGAAGCTAAAATGACATAAAACTAAAGAAGCATGCAAGCATATAAAAGGAAATTAAACTAACAAAGAAACAACATAACTAAATGAAAACATCTATTATTACTCACTAATTACAAGTAGTCTCTCTCCACCAGAGTTTTTGCTTCAAGGCTTGAACTCATGGTAGAGAGGATGACCACCAAGAGAGAGATGGGGTACAAGAGAGGAGGGAGAATTCTATTTATAGTCATAGAAAAAGGTAATCCGGGACAATCTCCCGGTATGGGACTAAACAAATACCATAAATAGCATAAACACATACTAATACATGTTCCAGCGAAGTCTTAGCGGATCCGGAGCGATCCGGACCGCCAATTAGCGGTCCATAAGTTCTGGATCCGGCTGGAATTTGTTGTGGGATTTTCTGGATGGATTTGTTGGTCTTTGATGCATCTACCTCGTTTGTTGGAGCTCCGACCCAAATAGAATTGTCAAAATACTCCCCATGATGGTGTGAAGTATTCTTGTTTGCTCATTGGTCCTTCTATCTTGCATTCAGGTCCTTCGATCTTGCATCTTAGTCATTGAGTCTCTCAACTCAGTCATTTTTCCTTCTTTTAGGTCATTTGATGCATCTTCTCTTCAAACCTCTTTATTTCTGAAATTCAAACATAAAGCTCGTTACGTAGCATTATTTAGGTGAAAGATAACGGATATAAGACACAAATATAAGCATGAAATGATGTCAATCATTGGGATTGTGTGTTGAACGTTGGTTTATATTTGTTAAGTAGACAGAAACATGTTAAAACGGTCGACCGGTGGAGGAGTTCGGTCGACCAATTTTAATAGAAGCACGAACCTGAGGGTTCAGTCGACCGGTGTTGGACACGGTTCGACCAAAAATAACAGACACTTTCTTGGAGTCAAGAACAGTCGACCGATGGTGATTCCGGTCGACCGAAAAAGCAATTATTGAGCTGAAGAATATCGTAGAACGGTCGACCGGGCGAGGGAGCCGGTCGACCATTTGAGGATTCCGGTTGACCGTTGCACACGTTTTCTGTGTGATTTTGCATGTATTTTGAGTTGTCTATTTAAGAGATCTTTTGCCCTAATATGAAAAGAACGTACAATTCTTATTTCCTTCATTGAGTATTGAGAGATTAGGACTAGAGAAATATCTAGAGTGCCTTAGAAGACAAATTACTTCTAAATATTTGTAATCTCGGTTGTTTTTCTTGTTGGAGAAGCGGAAGAATGAAAGGAAGCCCGCAGGAGACCCTTAAGGACGTAGACACGTTGCCGATCCTTGTAAATCACGTGTGTAGTGGTTGTTTCATGTGTGCGTTCGTTATTGTTTGGATCTTTCATCTTGTGTGTGTGTTTTTTGTTGCACTTAAGTTTGGGAGAGGGCTAGACGTTAGTTTTTCCATGTGCAATATTCGTTTTGTCTTTCTGTTGTGCATTCTTGATCCGTTGTTGTGTAGCGCATAGTTGTATCCCCTCCTGACATTGTGGTTTTGAGAAAATGCAAGTACTGGAGGTCAGACTGCATCACCACCTGTTTATGTATTTATTATGGTCATATGATACGGTTTATATCATGCAAAAGTGTTAAGTGCAAATGTATTTGGTTATGATATTACTTGAATGATAAGAAGGCAATGTTAAGGTTGCTTAACTTTCTAACGGGTGATTCACAATTTTTATTTTAAAACTGTAAAAGATTGTCTTGAAGAACATTGTTGAATCGTCTGTATTTCTAATTCATTGCGAAATTACGTTGTATTTTGCATCAACGGTCATCCCCCTTACTTTGCCAAAGCTGGGACCTCTTTAGAAACTTTTATGTTAACTCTCTGTCTAGTAAACACAAAAAACAGTTAAAATTATGAAAAATCATATGATTCTAACATTTCTTTCTTTTAGATAGTGAATTTAATCAAAACTTGCTGAATTTATCAAACAAGTGACACAAAAATCATTCTAACACCACCCTATATATACATGTAAATTGCGTACATACTACATAGTGCTCGTACAATTTTTTTTTTGCAAGTCTACTCGTACACTATTCAAAATCCAGATAGGTAAACCAACCGCCTGGTTATCATCTAATCATAACGATAATAATGATATTAATATTGATAATAATTGCCAGTAGTTAAGCTAACATGCCAATAAAATCCCCACCAAACAAACAGCAACTGCCCAACAAACCCCAACAGCAAGCAAACACAGCCACACAAATTTAGGCAAATGCAGAGAATCTCCGGGCAGTGGTTGGTGTCCTCAGACTCAATAATAAAAACCAAACCATAACAACTTCAATAAGAAAGAGAGCAAACAACCAACAAGACCCTTTGCTGCATGGGATTGTAGAAAGCAAGGGAGGGAGATGGAGAAGGATGCTTTTGGAGGCATGTCATGGGCAGACCAATGGGACTACACCACCCCCGACCCGCCCCCACCGTCGTCCTACGACGATGAGGCCAAGAAAGGAAAGGGTAAGAAGAAGTCGTCGTCCGGCATCAAGAAGCTCAAGAGCTGGGTGAAGGACTTTTGCCAAAAGAAACCTCAGAAGTAGACCCTTCTTTGTCTAGCTTTTCCATTCAATTCCTTCTTTTGCTTGTTTGGAAAGCAGGCCATGTTGGGTTTCCCCCCTCCCCTCGTGCAAGGTTTTGAGTTTGTTGGGGACATGTATTTGCATTTCTCTGTGTTGATGTTTTCCTTCCTGGTAATTGGGACTTGCTTCGTTGAATGATGTCAAAGTTTGTTAAAATAATTGGGTGGCTCAGACTCTCAACGGTCATCACAGCTATCACAGCTAAGGAAAACTACAACGGCTACAATCATCAAAGGAAACACAAGCAAAAATTTCATTTCATTCATGCACACAATTGTAAAAGGAAACACATTATTCCCCCAAAGTCTCTATTGTAAGCTCATATATAAACAACAATATGTAAACAATTGAATCAAGAAAATACAATACAAAAATCCGCATCAATTTCAATATGGTATCAGAGCATTGATCGGACCTCAGAAACGGGGAACATCACCGGCTGCAACCCCTCCGGTCACCACATCAGAAAAAAAACCCTCATCCCCGATCCCTCCACCCAAAAAACCAAAAAAAAAACTCATCACCGGTCCAGGAGCGGGGGCTGACGTACAAGGCGACGTCCAACCCACACCATGGCCTCAGAAGACGTGTCACCTCAAAGACTCACAACCCAGTTGCTCAACGGGACAAACTATCTCTCATGGGCTAGATCGATCACCTTGTCTCTCAGTGGCAAGGGTAGATTAGGCCACATCACTGGAGATACCAAAAACCGACCGCAGACGAGACCAAAATCTCTGAATGGCAAACCGTAGACCATCTAGTGATGACATGGGTCTTAAACTCCATGCAATCACAAATCGCCGACATGTTCATCTACTCAAACTCAGCCAAAGTGTTATGGGATGAGATCCACAACCTGTACGGGAAGCAACAAAAATTTTCCCACATTTTCAAAATCAAGCAAGAACTGACACAAACAAAACAAGGGCAACGGACCATCACCGAATATCTCGGTGCCCTCAAAAGTTGGTGGGACGAGCTTGGGATCTACGAGCCTCCAAGTACAAACCCCAAAATCATCCAAGAAAGAGTCGAGCAATGTCGCATCTACCACTTCCTTGTGGGACTCGACCCTAGCTACGAGACCCTACGCTCATAGATCCTATCATAATCGGAGCTTCCGCCCCTCAGCCAAATCATAGCAATGGTACAAAGGGAAGAAACCTGAAGGCAAAGCATGAACCACAACACAGACAAAGAAAACCAAGCTTTCGCCGTCGCAAACCATCAAAATCAAAACTTAAAAAACAAAGGACAGTTCGGGAGAAGGAGAGATGAGCACTGCGACAACTTCAAGAAGCAAGGCCACAGTCGTGATTGCTTCTGGTTCCTCTACCCGCACCTTCGACCACCCAAAGATGGACACAAAGGAAGAGGAGGCGTTAGCAGAGGACCGGATGGTGGCAGAAATCTGGACCAGAACCCTAACCCTAGCTTTGGAAGAGAACAACACAAATGGGGGTGGATCAGGTCACAGGCAGGGATTCGGGGTTTTATCTCCGAGTCTTACACAGATCATCCAACACCCGACATCACGTAAGCGGACGGTCTGCTCCAGATCCGAGTCCACATGCCAATACAGGGGGGCGTGCACAAATAGATCAAGGGCCTAACAGGCCTGGGTCTGTTCAACAGGAACTGAGTCATGTATTAGCTCACCTCAACAGCCTCCTTTAGATCTGTGGTCAATCAGGTAATAACTCAGGTATTAATCTCCTTCACCCTATTGCAAATCTTGCTAATTTCATAAATTCATGGATTATAGACACAGGAGCTACAGATCACATGACTGGAAATAAAACTATGTTAAATAATATCTATTATGATCCAAACATGAATAAATTTGTCATTGTTGCAAATGGGAATCAAGTCAAAATTAATGGAATAGGAGAATCACAATTGCTAAACAATACCACTGAAAAAGTTTTATATGTCCCTGAATTCACGTCCAACCTATTATCTGTATCACGGATCACTCAAATTTTAAATTGCAACGTGATTTTTACACCTTTTGATGTGTTATTTCAGGACCGAACGTCAGGGAAGACGATTGGTAGAGGCTCGCTTGCTAACGACTTATATGTTTTAGATTCAAATTTTTGTTTAGTTGCTAATAATGTGCTTTCTCAAATGCCAAATATCTGGCGTAAACGCATGGGGCACCCCTCCTTCCCAATTTTAAAACAATTACTGCCGAATTTAAGTTTAAGTATTGATTTATGTTGTGAGACATGCCTCCTAGCAAAACATACCAGGTTGCCCTTCCATTTGTCCACGACCCGGACAAAGAAGCCTCTGGAATTGGTCCACTCTGACATATGGGGACCTGCCCCAGTAGAATCTTATAATGGCTTCAAGTATTTTGTTATCTTTATCGATGATTTTTCTCGCACCACTTGGTTATACTTGCTAAAATCTAAATCTGATGTTTTTCTGTTTTTTGTGAGTATGTCTCTTTCGTAGAAAATATGTATGATGCTAGGATTAAAATTCTTCGATCTGACAACGGATCTGAATATACCAGTAACATGTTTCAAAAAAAATTAAAAGACAAAGGAATTTTTCACCAAACCACCTGCATCAACACACCCGAACAAAATGATATTTCTGAAAGAAAAAACCATCATCTGTTGAATGTTACTCGAGCCTTGCTATTTCAAAATCAGGTACCTAAGATTTTTTGGTCTGAAGCTATCTTAACTGCAGTTTACCTGATTAATCGTCTCCCTAGCCCTGTTATTCAAAATAAACAACCTCTAGAAATTCTTAATAATAGACGCATGAGCATTGATCATCTTAAATTTTTGGTTGCACTTGCTATGTTCACAAACAACGAAGTGATAAATTGGATTCTCTCTCTGTCAAAACTATTTTTTTGGTACTCCTTTCACAAAAAAGGTACAAATACTATGACCCGGTGACTTGCAAACTTTACATTTCTCGCGATGTCTCCTTTTTCGAGAATGAACATACTTTAAATCTGTTAACTCTAATCCTTCAGGTGAGACATCTCCTCTCCCTACCATTGACATGGTTGATCTGTTTCCTTCTCTTGAGGAAAATCTTCTTCCTCAAGCCGGGGGCGACGAACAGGTTACAAGTACAGAAGATGTGCAAAATGAAGATCAAGATATGGCTCTCACTAGAAGATCCACACGACCCACTCAGACTCCTCACCTAGAAGATTTTATCACTTACAACACCATGTAGGATCGTGTGGGTCTATGGGTCCACAATTAAGGCTAATTAACAAATTTAATCCTAAACAAACTCTACTTGCAAGTCAAAAGATGATGCAGCGGAATTTAAAACAAATACAAGCAAGTAGGGAATAGAAAATGCAAACCACAATCACACGGGGGAATTTATAGAGGTTCGGCACCCCACCCGGGTCCTAGTCCTCTCTTGCAAGCTCCGCTCGGATCACCGAGCTCCGCTCACGACTTCACTAACCACTCCCCGTTCCGGGCCGGGAGAGAACGCCTTTACAACCGTCAAACTCGCGAACAACCCTCGCCGAGCTTGGAATCTTCTTCTCACAATCCGAGAAGGATGCTTCGGGCTTTCACCAGAGCCTTTACTTTCTTTGACAACAATTGTAACCTTGAGTGGAACAACACTCTCTAAACTTTGAGCACACTTGAGTAGGATGAAGAAATGATCACTAAGTGTGGAAGGTTTGTAGCTTTGAGTGTTTGGGATTCTCTCTAATGTTTGGGACAAGTTGATAGTGGGAGAGTTGTGTTAAAATGTGTTTTACAACTCCTTATATAGGCATTAGAGAGAATAGAGTCGTTGGGATTGATTGGGTATGAGTTGATGTGTGATTACACAAAACAGAAAGTTCAGAACCCAATTCTGGCTGAATTCGGTCGACCGGATCGGGACAATCGGTCGACCGTTAGGCAGTTTTACACTCAGTTCGGTCGACCGGTTAAGCAACGGTCAACCGCCCAACTCTACGACTTAGGTTCACTTAAGTCATCGGTCGAACACAAGATAGGGTTCGGTCGACCGATTTCGTCTAGGCACTTTTGGGGTGACAAACAAATGTGTGAACGGTCGACCGAAACTGGTTTTGGCGGTCGACCGATTATGGACAGGCATTTTGGGTTTGTCAAGAGATGAACAAACGGTCGACCGATCGTGGTCCTCGGTCGACCGATACATGAAATACATTTGGGGTATTTTTGGTTTAATACGAATACGACCGTTGGGTATATACGACAAAAGTAACGGTCGGGAAAATATGATCTGACGGTCGACCGAAAGGTAAAACACGGTCGACCGAATATGGGCAGTGAAAACACAAACAAGAGACATGATCATCCGGTCGACCGAACGGCATGTTGCGGTCGACCGAATGTGGGCAGACTTTTGCAGTTCAGGTTTGGTGCTTTCCGGTCTAAGTTTGGGTGATCTATTGAAGTCCAAATTATGTGAAATTTCGTGTGTGACTTCTATAGGGAACCTAGTGTGTGATTAAGTTGATTTTAGCTCAAGTATGCTCAATTACACTTTGTTCCTAAGACTCAAAAGAAATCAAGATTACATGTCTTCGATTTAGCTTTAATTACATGTCTTGACTTCATTTCCATCTTTCTTGAGTCTTGATCACCTGTAGAGGTTAGCACAATACAATATATATGCAATGCATAGTGTGTGCTACTCTAATTAAGATTCGGTTGATTAAATCATCAAAACATAAGATTAAGGCCAAAAAGCCAACACACCACTTACCATATCCAGGATTATATCTCCTACAGTACCATAACACCCTCTTATTGTTCGTTTTTTAATGTAATTGATAAAAATAATGAACCTACCTCCTACCACGAAGCTCTTAGAAATCCAAATTGGATAAAAGCCATGAAAGACGAACTAGAAGTTGTACAAAAAAACCAAACTTGGACTATGGTCCCCTCTAACCTGGACTCAAAACTGTAGGATATAAATGGATATACAAAATCAAGTACAATAGTAACGACTCCATTGACCGATATATGGCTAGACTAGTTGCTAAATGTTATACTCAAACCTATGGACTTGATTACCTAGAAACATTTGCCCCCGTAGCTAAAATGAACAACGTAAGAGTCCTTCTTTCTATTGCCGTTAATTATGGATGGGACATCTATCAAATGGATGTACGAAACACCTTTCTCCAAGGTTCTCTGGAAGAGGAAGTCTACATGACTCCCCCTCCAGAGTACAATTTGTCTCAAAATCAGGTATGCAAACTCCACAAATCTATTTACAGATTAAAACAATCTCCCAGAGCATGGTACGCAAAACCCAGTCACTCTCTTCTCCATTTCGGTTTTTTCAAATGTTCCGCTGATGCATTCATGTTTATCAAGCATTCTAACACTTTTATCACTATTGTCCTAGTTTATGTTGATGACATCATAATCACTGGAAATAACAATATTGAGATTAACTTTGTAAAATCTTACCTAAAAACCAAGTTTGACATCAAAGATCTAGGAATCTTAAAGTATTTTTTAGGCATTGAAATTGCACTTTCTAAAAAAGGGTTATTCATATCTCAAAGAAAATATGTTCTAGATCTCCTTAAGGAAACTGGTAAGTTAGGGTCTAAACCTGTTCACACCCCTATTGAGACCAATCGAAAGGTCGGACTCACCGATGGGGAACCTCTTCATGACATAGGACAATATCAATGACTAGTAGGAAAACTCATCTATCTCACTGTTACCAGACCCGACATAACTTATGTTGTTGGCTTAATAAGTCAGTTCATGCATGCTTCCCACACCCATCACCTTGACATCATAGACAGGATCCTTAGATATTTAAAGAAAACACTAGGACAATGGATATGGATGAAAATAAACAACTCTAACTCAATAATTGGTTATTCTGATGCAGATTGGGCCGACATCTTCGATAGAAAGTCCACAACATGGTTCTGTACCTTTGTGGGTGGAAACTTGGTCACATGGAGAAGCAAAAAACAAAACGTTGTCGCAAGATCTAGTGCTGAAGCGGAATATCGGGCCATAAACTTGGTCACATGGCCTGAAAAGTAAACATGCAATAATGCCTGAGTTTCCAGAAGGAAACCCCATATGCCAAACTCTACAATACATGAAATGAAAGCACCCTAGCATGCAATTCTACTAACAAGAAAAATATCTCAAACATGCTGGGCTCCAGGGTTTTTTCACCCAACCACAACACACACCACAGTCACGGGGCTCCAGGGCTTTTTCACCCAACCACCGCAACACACACTCGTCGCCAAGCTGGGATTCATGCCTTTTTCAACCAATCGCAGCTACCATGACACGACCAAGGGCTCCAGGCCTTTTTTAGCCAACCCAAACGTCCAAGGGCTCCAGGCCTTTTTTCAGTCAACCCTTAACATGCGGTCCCTGCTCAGACTCCAGGCCTTTTTCAGCCAACCTGAACGCACTACGGAGCTCCAGGGCTTTTTCACCCAACCCCGCACAGACTAGCTGGGCTCCAGGGCTCTTTCACCCAACCGCGGCTCTCACAAAGTTACGGGGCTCCAGGGCTTTTTCACCCAACCACAGCAACACCACATTTTCTAAGTTGGGCTCCAGGGCTTTTTCACCCAACCCAAGCTCTCACACAGTTACAAGGCTCCATGGCTCTTTCACCCAACCACCACAACACTCGTGTACCCTAGCACACTTGTCGGAAGAACATCGGCACCACGACTCGCCCCACACAGATGACTACAACAACTGCACCTCCATAGTGCAAAACTGGACACAAACGGTCGACCGAACAAAAAATCCTGGTCGACCGAATCACGAAAACACAGGGCAATCGCCTCGACCGGCACTCCCTCGGTCGACCGATTCCCACCAACTGCACTCGTTCGGTTGAACCCAAATCAAGGGACGGTCGACCGTTTAGATGGTCAACTCCCAGGTTCAACGAACAAAACGACCAATCGGTCGAATGGCAAAGGGGCCCCGTTCGACCGAAAGTCACCAGGAACAATTCCATCAATCTCCACAACTGTTGACATCAAAAAATTATATTTTTAAAACATTTCATAAAATTCGAATTACCGAATTGACAAATGATGACTCGTTGACTTGAGGGGTAGAACCGAAAAGTGATGACCTCATAATTAGAAGTGATGACCATGTTCCTTTTAAATATACATGCAAAGGTTCTTCATACCTAATTAGTCATGGTCTCATAATTGAATATGAATGACTTGAGGGGGTATAATGAAATTTAACCAACAAAATAAATACGAAATAAATAAATCAAGGAAACCTGCATGTGCATGTGCATGTATACGTGATAAATTCGAACTTCATAACCATGTTAGATAATATTAATATATTAACAAAGGGATCGAAGGGAATGTGTTCTAAAAGTTTTACTTTTAAATGTCAATTATTATGAATTGAATGAGAAATCATTTTGTTTCTTGTTTATGTTATTCGTCTTTTAGAAGTGTTAAGGAAGAGACTCTTGATCCTTAATCGTAGAGCTCTAAAAGATATTGGTTTGCATAAAACAAAAGATATTCGCAATCATGGTAATAAACATGAGACATTTATTACCGAGTTAAGATTGTCGTGTTGGTCATAGATCATTGTAGCTCTACAAGTGAGTGACAACACGGGTACGCAAAAGAGGAAAATATTACTTTTGTATACTGAATAGACCTAATAAGTAAAATATTATAGAAATGTGTTTCTGTGTCATTAATATTTTACTGTGTCCTTGGTCCTTTGATATGAGACTTATATCCGATCACTTAAGAAATACTTGATTAGGCTAGTGTCTTGAGCTATCAATAAGTGTAGTGTAAAGGCATTGGTTGGTTAAGTATGACTGTAACGTCCCGAAACAGCGGAAGATTTTAAAATTTCAAAATAACCAACATAACAGACAACTCACGCGGGAACGTCACTAGTATATAAATATATAAATCCGGGTGCACCCAAAATACAAGGAGTTTTCCAAAAGAAGTACAACTACAATACTGATACAATGGAATAGAATACAAGTAGTCGTACGGTCTAGCAACTGCCGAAGAGGATCCGACTCCAAAGCGCTCCGTCCTCGGTCACCACCCACCCGGACCTACTGCGGTCCTGAAAAAGATGCAACAACAATGCCTGAGTTTCCAGAAGGAAACCCCGTATGCCAACTCACCTATATGCATGCATCACATAATGAACCTATCATACTAGTAGCATGTCATGGCATCAACAGAAATGGAAAACAGTTCCCCCGAAGGGTAAAACAGGACATCAGTCCGACAATCAATCATCGGGTCTCCTGAAGAGACCTACTGCAGGCACATGCAGTCTAGCAGCCCGTGACATCGCACCCCCCACACGCGGCTACACTACACAAGGGTTCGGCAGGGAGCCTCTGTCACGTCTACGCGCCGATAGAAACAGATCTGTAAATCTCAGTGGTCGGGGCCACAGGGACCAACGGGGCCGTCGCCCGGAAGGTATAACAACATCATCTAGGTAGGTGCCCAGCCGAGGAAAACAACATAGCCGGCACAGCCTCGGCCCAACAATCATCATCGCCGGCACAACCTCGGCGGCATCATCGACACAACATCGGTGGTCCATCACAACAGTCCGGCACAGCATCAGACAGATCCGGACCGAAGTCTGCCAGGTCATCGGGCTCCTCGAGCCGCGAACACCAACCGCGCCGCTATAAAAGCAGGGCAGCAACCTCCGTAGCCCGTGGGCCGGTAGTCACCTCACCCAACGCCAGTTGCGTGCCCGCACAACATCAACACTGGGATCCGCGATCCCTCAGGCCTGCTATACTACAAAGTGCCCAACAATCATCTCAAGTCACGGTCCATACTCGGAGGTGACGCGTCCCGAACACCCACACTCTTCCCAACGGCGGTCCCTGGGCAGGCACGCATCACGCGCCCACCGTCACCTCCCGGCTCACGCACAAGGCGAGGACACGGGTTTCCGTGGCAAAGTTGGCGTTCAAAAAGGGAACCTGGAATTCTGTTTTGGGCCCAAACGGTCGACCGTAAGAGGTGATTCGGTCGACCGTTTCCAGAGAGGAATCGGTCGACCGTCCCTAACACGGTCTACCGCTGCGCACAGAACACAATCCCCCAAACGGTCTACCGAAGGTCTAAAACCGGTCGACCGAACGAGG
Organism: Triglochin maritima; assembly: GCA_963682175.1. Lineage (NCBI taxonomy): Eukaryota > Viridiplantae > Streptophyta > Magnoliopsida > Alismatales > Juncaginaceae > Triglochin > Triglochin maritima. The sequence goes on along the minus strand of OY821782.1, from coordinate 5,691,560 downwards.
TCAAAATCCGGAGTTTGGTCAACATTCAATTCATTCTATCGGTCGACCGACTCAGGGGTCCCGGTCGACCGAAAACTAACAGTACATCATTTTCAATCTTTTAATCCATCGGTCGACCGACTCAGGGGTCTCGGTCGACCGATAACAGTTAGGGTCAACCTACATTTCTACGTCATATAACGGTCGACCGAACACAAGCCTACGTCCGAACATCATGCAATATAAACCAATATATTTAAGTTCCGGTCGACCGAACACAAGGCCTCGGTCGACCGAAACGCAACAGGCAGTAAATAAACACATGCATTCGGTCGACCGCCCAAGGGCCGGTCGACCGTCCGGTCGTCTTCAACCTCGCGCCAGCCGAGGTTTCTTCGCCCAAACGCGACGTCGGAGAGGCCTCCGACCGACCAACACGACCCTCTCATGAGTGTCAACAATAAAACCACACTAGAGAGCGGCATACCTCGAAGAAGACAACGCAACCGCCGGAGCTCCGCTCACGCTCGTTGCCTCCGGTGACCTCCTCGCGCACGTCCTCCGCACGCCTCACGCCGCTGGAAGCTCCCGATCACCCTCTGGTCGCAAGAAGGAGAAGAACGAATGAGGGTAGAAGTGAAATGAGAAATGAGAGAGGAAGAGAGAGAAAACGCAATAAAAACCATCTCCTTGCTACAGTGCCCTACGCACAACCCATCGCCCTCTCCTCACGCGCACAGTGCTCGCCTCCTTCCCCTTCCCCATGCACACCACGCCTCCCCATGCAAAGCCAACTCTAATCATTATGTCATGAAAATGATATATTTAGAATCATGAATTTATATATGAGATGTAAATATATCATGGGGTGTGATTGTTTGATATTACATATGATGATATATTGCATAGGATATATAAATTAGCTATAACCCCAAAGATCGAATTTTGTTGGGAATTAATCCAAAATTCGATAAGGCAAATTAATTAATTAAATTTGCTAAAACCCCAAATACGAATTTGGTTGGGAATTAAACCAAAATTCGATAAAGGCAAATTAATTAAATTTCCTAAAACAAAAAAAAACGAATTTTGTTGGGAATTAATCCAAAATTCGATAAATGCAAATTAATTAAGGAATTATTGATCATGGTTTTGACTTGGTCAATTATGATTAAATTTGGATGTGGATTAATAAATTTAATATTGGGAATTGGTCTTAAGAGAGAAAAACATGGAAGAATGGGTCAATGCATAACCCATGATGTGGAAATTAAAGGAGCCTATAAATAGGCCTAATTTCCTTCATTGAAAATAAATATATGCAAAATTCTCTCTCTCTCTAACCACCCCAATTAATCCATCCGAAATTCCTTAGTTAATTTGAGTTTTTGGAGAGTAAAATCTTAGGAAAGAAAATGAGGTTATTAGCTAGATCTAAAACCTGCTTGGAGATTGATTGGCTAACTTTTTTTCTTCAACCTTGTTTAGAGTTTGGTGAACACTCGGAGGCAATCCACCGGGCGATTCGACCGGCAACGCGACTCTGGATCTTCAAGAGGTTTTAGAGAACCTCTAGGTATGATCATCTTTGCAATTATTTGTTTGTTCTAATGCATGTTAAATAATTAGGACAAACAAATGCACGTCTATATGAAAATCAAAGAAAATATAAATGTTTCGATCCTATATGTTTATAAAATTTCGAAAAATATATACATATAATAGGGCACGAAATCCAACAGTGGTATCAGAGCTTTTGATTCATATTATCTTTGATTTAGACTATAAAATCAATATAGGCTACCATCTAGAATCAAAACAATTCGGTTTTGTGTCTTTTTCGAGTTTTTCGATGTTTTGTTGATAAAATTCTAATAAATTCGTTTTGATGGTTTTATATGTTTTAAAACATCACACATGATTGTTAGAATTGAAATTTAGACATTTGTCTAATTTATAGAATTTTCGTTTTATTTTAAATGATTATTTTATAAATGAATCAACAAAGCCGAAAAGGACTAATGTTCATCTTTCCTTTTGGAAATTGGATGAACGGCGGTTCAAAATAATTAATTTTGAACTATGGATGCATGAAAATCATTTTAATGGATTTCAAATGATTTTTCTAGAATTGTTTGATTTTAGATGCTTGATAATCTAGATTAAATAGTTTAGATTGGACATACGTGTATGCTTTGCTCGAGTTGTTTTTGCAGGAATTGTGAGTTTATATGTTCCAAATCAGCGACTATGAATGTATGGAATTATTATTATACAGGGGCTTATTTGTATGTAAAAGCCAAATTCTCTCTTTCTATCTTTTAGATAATTGTATTGCATTTGAGAGGTTTTACATAGGACTTGCACTAGTCGGTTTTTATCGAATGTGAGGAGCATGTTTATTTTCTGTAAAATCTACATCTCCGGTGCAAGAGGAAGTCGCCGCTGTAGCGCATCGATCGAGGATCGAAGATCAAGGATCAAATGGAACATATAAACTCACACGATGTGGATTGTGTGAATGTTTAATTTCTGTTTTTTTTAATTTCTGCTATGCATCTGATGAATGTGATTGAATGTTAGGATGTGTATGAATGGTAATATGCATGATAACCTAAAATTCTGAATCACATGTTAATATATGAAATTGTCCAACAAAAATTAAGAGTAATTTTCCTTCTTATTTCATCCACTAGCAGCCATCGATCGAGGGATACTCTGCTCGCCCTTAGCGGGAGATAGCTCCCTCCATCTTTGGGAATAGTGGGAGATATAATGGTTGTCTATTGTTGTGCCACGATTAAATATATGAGGTGCGTTTCACCCTAGTGAACCCCAAGTATGTTTAATTGTGAATACAATGGATAAACGTATCTCGTATCAAATGAAAATAAGTTTCCTTAACATTACCTAGAGCCCTCGCTCGGTTTTGGGAAAAAGTTTTTCTTACGAGGCTAAGTCACATTCCCTCATAATTAAAACGACAAGAATCACAAAAGTTTAAAGATGCTAGTATTGCTAAAATTCAAAAAGGTTGTGATTAGAAAGAGTTTTTCTTACCTTGATATTGTGATATATTCGATAGCCCTTAGCTAGTCTATATTACAATTGATAGGATCTTGGATTACTGCATTTACGGGCAAAATTTTATTTGCAATATTTACATTTATATTCGATATATATGTATGTATTTTTAAACATAAAATTGACATAAAATCCTATATAATTTATTTTGTAGAAATGTCTAATATCCAACCAATTGTGCGATCTATGATCGAAAAGAACCCTTTGCAAAATGATGGCTCAAACTTCATGAAATGGCAACTCAATCTTAATATCGTGTTGAGGTTTGAAAAACTATCTCATATTTTGGATGGTGAAATCCCAAAATTGAATGAGAAGGCAACCGGTAATGAGAAAGAGGCGATAGCCAAGTGGGAAGACCAAGAGAACCAAGTTCACGGTCTAATGTTGGCATCCATGGGTGACTCGCTTCAAGCGAAATACTTGGATTCAAAACCCAAAAAGACCATGGAAGCTTTAACAAAGATGTTCATGGACAGTGCCCGAAAGGAGCGCTATAAGACCACCATCGCACTCACAAGGTGCCATATGGCGGAGGGAACATCGGTATCCGTGCATTTTCTCACGATGCAAGGATACCTTGAGAAGTTGTCGAAGCTCCCTTCTCCAATGCCCGAGGACATTGCCGAAGATTTGATTCTTGGCTCTCTAGTCCCGTCCTTTAAGGACTTTGTGATGCACTATCACGTGCGTGAAAAATGGATGAGTCTTGAGGAGCTTCGCAACGCTCTCAAAACGGCAGAAGTTGACATGGGCAAGGGTCGGGACAATCAAGTCCTACCCGTCCATGAGAGGAGCAAAACGATCAACAAAGGTAAAGGAAAATTTACCAAAGATACGACAATCAAGAGCAAGGGAGTAGGAGGTGCTCATGAGAGTGGCTCAAGGGGGAAATCTTTCAAATCTCCAACTCCCAACACGGAGTGCTTTCACTACGGTGAAAAGGGACACATCCGACCTAATTGCCCCAAATACAAGGAAGACTTTGAAAATGGGATGATTGAACGTAGGCGCCCGAGAAACGCCATAGGTATGTTTGTTATTGAGATAAATTTAATCACCTCTATCCTTGATTTGGTAATGGTTACCGGATCTTGTGCTCACATAATTTTCATGTACAGCTATTGAAGGATAGGAAGGAACTCGTGAAGAACGAGACGATATTGAAGATTGGAAATAGTACAAGCATCGCTGCGATTGTACAAAATTCTATGGAACTTCAATAGTCTAGTGATTTAAATTTATGCTTTGAAGAATGTTAATTATGTGCCTTCGATTAGCAAGAACATTTCTGTATCAAGTTTTAGATATGGATAAATTTTAATAAATATTTTAATTCTTGCTTGTCTATATCGAAGAATGGAATTTTCTATGCAAATACATTCGTATAGAATGACTTCTATTTGCTTGAAATGAAATAAACAAACTCAAACAAACAATAACAAAAAGGAAACTAAGATAACTCACGTGAATGATTGATTCTTGTAGCACTATCGGATTGGTCAAATAAATGACCAAGAGACCTTTCAAGAAGAAAGGAATGAAAACTTTTAGCTAATTGGATATGATACATTCTAATGTATATGGTCCGATAAGTACAAGTGCAAGAGATGGTTTAAGGTACCTCATTTTGTTCACGGACAACTGTAGTCATTATGGCTATATTTGTCTAATGGGAAACAAAAGTGAATTCTTTGACAAGTTCAAGGAATTCGAGGATGAAGTAGTGAACTGACTCAACAACAATATCGAGTCTTTATGAAAGGTTCGTAGGGGTGAGTACTTAGGATACCTAATTTGACCCATTCGTAAAGTAGGAACAAGATATTGCTCGACATGGTTCGATCAATAATAAGTCAATTTAAATTGCCTATTTACTTTTGGAATTATGCACTACAAATAATGACAAACTCACTAAATAATGTTTCATCCAAATCCGTAGAGAAGATGTCTTGTGAGCTATGGAGTTTAAAGACACCAAAGCTCGACTTTCTCAAGATTTGGGGTTGTGAGGTATACATCAAGAGATTGATGTCAACCAAACTTCAACCAAAAGCGGATAAGTGCTTCTCTATAGGTTGTCCTCGTGTGACAAGAGGATTCTACTTTTGGTGTATCACCTCCAATCGAAAGATTGTAGAGAGAGATGTGATTTTTCTAGAATTTCTGGAAACGAGAGAAAAGTAGTGGGAGTAGAGTTAAGCTTGAGGAAACTCAAGATACTCTACAAGATCATGACATGAATGATAACATTCAAAATCATGAAGGCCCAACCGAGATTCATTTGGTTAGTGGGAGCATGAGCAAGAGATCCTTACAGAAATTGTGAGAGAATCCCAATCATCCCCACCTAGTGTACGTTCAAGAGTCGAACATGAACCTGTTCCTCAAGAAATTGTGGGAGAAGTTCAAGAGACACAAGAAGAACCAAAAGAATAGAGAAGGTTGGCGAGGGAAAGGAAGAAACCCAATAAGTATGTGGGACTTCATGAGATCATGGTACTAGATACCAAAGATCCCTCAACCTTCCAAAAAGCAATGGAAAGAAAAGACTCCAAACTATGGTGAAAGGCCATGGAATCCGAAGTAGAATCCATGTATGATAATCAAGTATGGAACTTGATTTGCCTTCCTCAAGAGAAAATATCATTTGGTATAAATGAGCTTTTAGGAGGAAGATAGACATGGATAGTAACTTGACAACCTACGAAGCAAGGCTTGCAGCAAAAATTATACTCAAATTCAAGAAATTGACTTTGATAAGACTTTTGAGAGGTTGCCATGTTAAAATCTATTTGGATTATGCTCACTATTACCGTATTTCACAATTGTGAGATGTGGAAGATGAATATCAAAATGGCGTTCCCTAAACGGGAACTTGGAGGAGGATTTGTACATGGTACAACCTCAAAGGTTTTGATAATCCAAATAATAGCGAGAAGAAATGCAAGTTTCGATGATCCATTTATGGATTGAAGCAAGCATCGAGGAGTTGGAACAAACGCTTTGACGAAGAGGTAAAGAAGATTCACTTCATTCAAAGTAAAGGAAAATCTTGTTGATACAAGGATATTTGTGGGAGCCATGCAATACTTCTGATCTTATATGTCGATGATATATTGCTCATGAGCAATCATATACCTTTGCATTAGCAAACGAGAAATTTCATTGAAATTTGTATGTTCAATGAAAAGAAATGGATGAGGCTCAACACATCTTGAGAATCAAGTTACATTGAGATACATCCCATAGATACATTGGCCTAAGTCAACGTGCATACATTGACAAGGTCATGGAAAGGTTCAGGGTGAACAATTCCAATATAGACAACGTGCCAATAAATATGAGTATAAGTGTGCAACTCAAGGAGTCTCAACGTGCTCAATCACGCAGAAACTTGGAGTACATGAAGGTAGCCCTTATGCTTCGGCAAAAGGAAGGACCATGTACACAATGACTTGCACAAGAATCGAAATCTCGTATGCTCTAAGCGTAACAGGTAGTCACCAATCCGACGCAAGTCCTAAGCATAGGATTGCGGTCAAGAATATTCTCAAGTACCTTAACCGGACTAAAGATAAGGTTCTTGTTTATGGAAGACAAAGAAGAAAATAGTTGAGGGCTGTTTTGATGCAATTCTCATAAGGATTCTTGACAATAGGAGGTTGGGATGATGATGCGCCATCATTATCAAAGGTGAAGGCATGAGCTAGTGTAGTTAGGAGTAATATCACTACGACTAACTCAACCACCAACGAAAGACAAAATAAATAAATGGGTGGACACAACAGTGACACAACTGATCCATTCAACAAACCTTCATACCAAGCTAAGAGACGAAATATATTTCGAGTCCATGGATCCAAGGATCTATGTGGATTGGTTTGATAGGTGATTTGAGAAGGTTACCCTAGTTATTAATGTTTTATGCATTGAGAATGTATGTGAAAGAAAACTTTGATAACAAGTGGGAGATTGAAGGGAATGTGTTCTAAAGGTTTTACTTTTAAATGTCAATTATTATGAATTGAATGAGAAATCATTTTGTTTCTTGTTTATGTTATTCGTCTTTTAGAAGTGTTAAGGAAGAGACTCTTGATCCTTAATCGTAGAGCTCTAAAAGATATTGGTTTGCATAAAACAAAAGATATTCGCAATCATGGTAATAAACATGGGACATTTATTACCGAGTTAAGATTGTCGTGTTGGTCATAGATCATTGTAGCTCTACAAGTGAGTGACAACACGGGTACGCAAAAGAGGAAAATATTACTTTTGTATACTGAATAGACCTAATAAGTAAAATATTATAGAAATGTGTTTCTGTGTCATTAATATTTTACTGTGTCCTTGGTCCTTTGATATGAGACTTATATCCGATCACTTAAGAAATACTTGATTAGGCTAGTGTCTTGAGCTATCGATAAGTGTAGTGTAAAGGCATTGGTTGGTTAAGTATGACTTTTGTTGGAGAAGATAATTAGTCAAAAGATTATCATTGCTCCTCTTAATTGAGTAATGATATTAATGGGCCCCTTGATAAAGCAAAGTTATAATGTGAACAATGTGATTTGAGTTAAGTCACATATTTATAACTAGCTTAAAGAGATCAAGAAATGAATACTAATACAAAGATGACACAATACTACTTTGTATGTATTCTTAATATCATGAGGCAAGGGACGGACACAAGTGGTGCACTCCATCACTAATTGGATCGGGTTTTGGTTCGAGCTGAATTAAGACATCTAGCTAATTGGGAACTATAATGTGTAGCTAGATACCGCTTATAGTTTGTGATGTTAAGCTATTAATATCACTGTCAATTTAGCTTAGATCCTCTCATAGGTCACACCATAAAACTGGGAAACAAGAAGGTGAATTTATGTTCATATGATGTATCGAGTTTCGTATACATGTGGTGAATCGATAAAATCATTATGTCATGAAAATGATATATTTAGAATCATGAATTTATATATGAGATGTAAATATATCATGGGGCGTGATTGTTTGATATTACATATGATAATATATTGCATAGGATATATAAATTAGCTATAACCCCAAAGATCGAATTTTGTTGGGAATTAATCCAAAATTCGATAAGGCAAATTAATTAATTAAATTTGCTAAAACCCCAAATACGAATTTGGTTGGGAATTAAACCAAAATTCGATAAAGGCAAATTAATTAAATTTCCTAAAACAAAAAAAAACGAATTTTGTTGGGAATTAATCCAAAATTCGATAAATGCAAATTAATTAAGGAATTATTGATCATGGTTTTGACTTGGTCAATTATGATTAAATTTGGATGTGGATTAATAAATTTAATATTGGGAATTGGTCTTAAGAGAGAAAAACATGGAACAATGGGTCAATGCATAGCCCATGATGTGGAAATTAAAGGAGCCTATAAATAGGCCTAATTTCCTTCATTAAAAATAAATATATGCAAAATTCTCTCTCTCTCTAACCACCCCAATTAATCCATCCGAAATTCCTTAGTTAATTTGAGTTTTTGGAGAGTAAAATCTCAGGAAAGAAAAGGGGGTTATTAGCTAGATCTAAAACCCACTTGGAGATTGATTGGCTAACTCTTTTCTCTCCAACCTTGTTTAGAGTTTGGTGAACACTCGGAGGCAATCCACCGGGCGATTCGACCGGCAACGCGACTCTGGATCTTCAAGAGGTTTTAGAGAACCTCTAGGTATGATCCTCTTTGCAATTATTTGTTTGTTCTAATGCATGTTAAATAATTAGGACAAACAAATGCACGTCTATATGAAAATCAAAGAAAATATGAATGTTTCGATCCTATATGTTTATAAAATTTCGAAAAATATATACATATTGGGCACGAAATCCAACAGGGATCACGATGAAGATTGGTTTCCTTCTCAGCTCTAACCACTCATACACAAACCCATCTCAACCTCTCCTAACCGTTCCCCACCCCACGACTATACACGTCCCACCATCCATCACCACACGTCCTCCTCTAAAGCCTTTCTTTTTTTTCAAAGCTATAAAAGCTCATGACTCCCAACACGAAATGGATGATTCCAGTGACAATTCCATACACAATACATGATGCATTGCATACATTGCATCATATGTCTTTCATTTAGATTAATTTTATATCAATAAATGCTACTAAGGTATGTGTTTAGTCTTATTTACAGAATACAGGGACCTGAATGCAAATTACCCATATCCCGAGCATAAATGTGTGCAAGAGACTCATTCCTGTCATAAAGACCAAGTTCAAGATTATCGGGTTTCAAATGGAAATGCATCCAAGCATAAAAGCATTCAAGACCTAATTACAAAAAAGACAAGGACTTAAGCACAAAAGTAGACAAGGACTTAATTGCAAAAAGCCAAGGACCTAATTGCAAATTACGAGTAGCTTTTATTAATTATGGAGAAAATCTAAAGAAAAATCAATGTGGATCTCCAAATATATAAAGAAATGAAGTCGGAGCTCAAAAGAAAGGAAAGAATAAATCTAGACGCGCAAAGGATATTGAAATCATACCATAAACACACAGGAAAAATCCGGATTAAATCAGAGCTAAAAAGGTGGCGAATCCGCCGCACCTTATGTACAAAATGTGGCGAATCCGCCGCACAAAATTAGATCCTCCGCCGCACAAAATTAGATCCATGCTCTAAAATTTTACCGGTTGCGTGTTGACGCGTGTACTTTCCTATTTTATACCTAAGTCCCTTGTATCGGCTATAAATAGCCCTGAAACGATGTTGTAGAGGATCTTCTTAATTTTAACCTTAGTTTTTAATTCTTAGTCTTAGTTTTGTATTCTTCTTTTTAGCAATAAAATTCTGTTGGTTTATTTTGTGTTTTTACTTTTCTTTCTTAGTTCCTCTAGGACCCCTTCTCCCTCCCTCCATCTATGAGTTTCTAACTCTTTCCAAAGGGTGGATGTGACAGATTTAGGGTGAAGAGAAGAAGAATAAAAGTTATTATTTTAATTTCGTGTTAGTATATTTTGATTACTTGAGTTTATGTTAAATCATTTATCATGTAATGCTTTATAACTAATATGATTTATTATAAGTTTCTGAATTCTCTAATCTAAACCCTATATCTAAACCTCCACCCAACGGAATTCACTATCTTTGTTCTTGTTTTAGTTTTATTTGTTCATGTTTCGTCTTTAGAAAATTAAAACCCAAAAATCTCAAAACCAAACTTATTCTTCTCTCCTTCTTTCCCCTAATCGAAAAACACACAAATAACAAATCTCTCCCTCCTTGTGTTCGACCCGTATTTGCCACGTCTTCATTGACGCCGTGCACTTGCGGTATAAATTTAATTTACATCAATACACGTACACACCAATTCGATAGAAAACACACCTCTCCTTCCACTGTCTTTCTCGTTCCCTTCAAAATACAACTCCATACACAGGCGCACACATCCATGCCCGAGAAAGGAAAAAGATTTGTGGTGAGTAAAACAGAAGAGAGGAGTTTGGTTCTTTGTTGTTGGTATAGATAATATGACGGCTCTTGTTAAGAAGGGTGGCAAGCCCAGCGGCGACTCCGGCTCCGTCAATTCCAACGACGACACCTTCGACAACTCCGGACAACTACAACATCAAAAACAATTCGACCTCTCCAGATCATTCCGACGCATACGTCCACTCCGACAGCGCTGTTCCACCAGCCAGTGATACGTCGACCGCGACATCGACAACTCCGGACTCGGCAACAGCCGTGGTCGCCACATCTTGCAGCATCAACATCTCTGCTACTTCTTCAAACGACTCCGGCTTCATCAAATCTCCGTAGCAATTCCGGCAGGTGCAACATTAGCGCCGGTGATATTTTCACCTTAAAATAAAAGGAATAAAATAAAAAAAAGTCATTCCGGTCACTGTCCTATTGAGAAAGGAACGGTCTTCGGTTGGCTTCGAAAACCACGTCATTCCGGTCACTGTCCTATTTAAAAAGGATTGGTCTCCGGTTTGGTCGTTTCTATTTTAACAAATAAAATAAAAAGGACGCCGGAAGGCTGCCGAAATTTAGCCAAAAAAAAAACAAATACTAGAACCAAATAAATATAATGGTTCTACATTTGATACAAAAAATAATGATAATAACCAAAACTACATCAAATTGGCTTATATCAACATATATGATTGGTCACTACCGCAATATTATGGTTCCATATGGACCCAATATGAACGGTAAAATTAAACGAAGTAAAGGAAAGTTTACATAGTCAAAACTTGTATACGCCCAGAAACATGAATATTAATGGGAGGAAATAAGAAAAATATATATATGTCGAAACGTATATTCAAGTGGATTTGGTTCACTCGACTAATGGAAAACTTGGATAACCGAAAGAAATATGTGGAAGGTTATTTTTTATTGGTGTTAGAATAATGATTACACCGAGACCGTTTGATTAATAAATTAATTTAGAATCAAGTCTGGAACTCATCAGACATGAATCGAAACACCACTTAGAAATCAACATCTTGGTTTCTTAAGATTCAAACACCATCGTACGTTCTGGAACATTGCATAATCCTGCCACCGTCGTTTATAAATATTAAGTTAATAAATACAATTATATTGTCGACATAGGTGGGTTTTACTTTGGGAACTACTATTCGTCGCCAGAAAACTACTTAAATCGCCCCAAAAATGACCTTTTTGCCCCTAACAAATCAATTAATACCGATTTCGTCCCGTGTCTTTAAACAAGGTGTTTGACTCAGTTTTACTCACATTCCCAGTACAAACACCACGAAAATGTTCGGCGAAGCACCAGAATCCGGCGAGGTAACGGCGGCGGAATTTTTTTTCCGACTCGGGCGTCTGGCTAGGCCGCCTCCACCTAGCTGGAGGCGGCTTAGATGCACGCCTCCACCATGGTGGAGGCGGCCTAGCCAGCCGCCCGTTTTTTTTTTTTTTTTTTTTAATTTTTTGTTAAATTCAAAATTTTCAGTTTCCGTTGCAAGATTTCGGTGGTGATGAAGTAGATTACAGTGAGCTTTTTGACAGTAAAGAAATATTTACAACAATCGAGGAAGGTTGTAAATGGGCGAAACAAATTGCGATAGGAGCCGGATTTTTTTTGGTTATATCATCGTACAAACCAAAAGCAGATAACCGGATGGATTGTTACCTCAGATGCGATCACAGACGTGAGATGAGTTCTCGTGATACGAATATTGCACTGCGAAAGAATACGAAAAGAAAAGGTTGCGGTTGTCGGTTTTTGGTAAAAGTGGTGGAGCGACGAGATCGTGATGGATGGGTTATTGTTTCTAGTAGCATGTTTGGGCAGCACAACCACCCATTGGCAGTTTATTCAGAGGGTCACCGACAGGTCAGCAGACTTAGTGCTGGGGCAAAACAAATTGTTCGGGATATGACAGAGGCACAAGCAAGGCCCCGTAACATTTTGTTGGCGGTAAAGAAGAAATTTCCGGACGATAATCCTAATCAAAGGCACATTTACAACTTCAGAGAGTACATGAGGAGGACGAAATCTGAAGACAGGAATCCCGCGCAGCAGTTTCTCAGAGAGGCAGTGCAGCATAAGTATTTGCATTGGATTGTGGCAGATGAAGAAACTAATGTCTTGACTCACGCATTTTTGGCACATCCGACTTCAGTTCAGTTGTTGCGTACATACCCATTCGTGATCTGTATGGATTCGACGTATAAGACGAACAAGTACAAGATGCCTTTGTTTGAGATGGTTGGGGTTACTCCAACAAATATGAATTTCCTCGTCGGATATGCGATTTTGCAGGATGAGACTGAGTCTAGTTACCGGTGGGTGTTGGAGAGGTTGCGAGATCTGTTATTGGATATTGTTAGCCCGACAGCAATAATTACGGACCGGGAGATGGGTCTGATGCGACCAGTGGCAGAGGTTTTTCCTGAGTCAGCTCATTTACTATGCACCTGGCATATCAACAAAGACGTGTACAACTACGCATACCACGTATTCGGCAAGGAGAAGCAGCTTGCAGAGAGTTTTAGACGTGGAAGATGGAGGAGAGTCATGCTTTCTGATTCACAGACGGATTATGATAGAGCAGTCCGTAATCTGAAGGATTCTTACAGTTCCTGGCCAGTGCTGACGAAGTATGTGGAAGACACGTGGTTGGTGCATAAGGAAAAATTCGTGTTGAATTGGACGAATCAAGTTCCTCATTTCGGCAACACTACGAACTGCAGGGTGGAAAGTGCACATTCGGCTCTGAAAGAGTGGATCACTACATCGACTGCCGCTCTCGACACTCTTTTCGACCGCGTGAACTCGTCTATTGAAATGCAGCTGACGAATATTCGGAACTTTCTTGAAGATTCGAGACGTCGAAATTTGGCACAGTACATAGGTCCTCTGTTTCAGCATATAAATGGCCGAGTTTCGCATCACTGCTTGTCGTTAATGACTCAGGAGTTGAAGAGAATGCAGGACTTAAGTGATGAAATTGAATATCGTTGTGGGTGTGCTTTCCTGACAACACATGGGATTCCTTGTGCCTGTACCATGTACGAGTGTTTCGCGTCAGGTGATGGAATTTATTTAGAGCAGATTCATCCATTCTGGAAAACACTTGTTATCGGAGAAGGAGTCCAGATGTCAGAGTTTGTTGATCAGTCAGCACAAGACACCGAGCATTTTCGGAAGCTAGTGGATGAGATCTCACAGAGCGATCCTGCAGTAATTCGTAGTGCCTCTCGTATTTTATACGAACAGTTACACCCCGATCAGTCGAACTATGGAGAACCCGAAGAAAATACTAAGGTACGAGGTCGACCTAGGGGAAAGTCGACACGTCGGGACCCGAGTGCCTTCGAGTATGCTGAGCGAGGTCGTGGTCGGTCTGGCAGTAGTGGGAGCAGGGGTCGTGGTCGGTCTGCCAGTAGTGGGAGCAGGGGTCGTCGGTCTAATTCGTCTCGATCGTCCTTGAATATGGGCACAGGATCTTCTGGTATGTCGATATCTTTGTTGTTATGTTATTTAATATATATTAGTAATCTAAATGGGGTTGAATATATTATCTCCTAATTTTGTTGTTTTAATGAATTGTTATTTACCTATCTTACAGTGTCCGGACGGGTTGACGTGGACAACTTCCCATATAATGATAGACTGCCAGGAATCATTTTGCCATTTCTGCATAGGTGGAATGACGTACGTGCTGATGGCAACTGTGGATTTCGATGTGTTGCCGATGTCTTTCTTGGTGGTCAGGAGAACTGGTCGTACGCCTGTCGTGCGATTTCTAATGAGATAGGTGCACATCCTATTTATGAGACAGTCTATTTCGGCCATGTGAGAGAGGCTCGTCAACGAATTGATTGGGGCGGGGGAGGTGGCGAGGATCATTATATGGAGGTTTGGTCCGACTTGTTTCCTATTGCGAATTTTTACAAGTGTGCGGTCATGTATTTCGCAGTGGGAACGGATGGTTCGTTGTTCTCGTGTCTTACTGTTCTACCCTGGGAGTGTCCCTCTACCATGACGAGGCATGTCAGAGAGTTGGTCATTGCTCATTTAGGGAGTTACGCTCATTTTATTCGTTTGGAATTACTTGATGATTTCCCAGTACCTCCTATAGCGACCTTATGGTATCAAATGCGAGATGAGAGTGTTGTTGGATGGGAGGATCAGTACCAAAGTAGGATGGAGTATTGGAACCGGTTACGTTGATTGTAATTTGTAATGTTTTGTAATGTATAATATATCGTCCTGTCGTCATTGTCGTCGTGACTCCTCGCCTCATCTGAATCATCCTCGTCGTCGAAAGACTCTCCAGGTGTCTGACGACGACGTAACAGATCTCTCTCTCCTAACTGAAGCAGAAATACCACGTGTACGTGGATGACGAGGACCTGACTCGTCTGCTATACTACGTACCGGGCGTAAGGGAATTGATTTCCCTTTTCCTCCACGGTAACCCGATGACTATTAATTCAATTTAAAAATACAAATTTATTAATGATTTTACTAAAATAATTAAACTAATTATTAACTTAATAATCAATTTATTTAGCAATTATCACAATTAATCAATAATCCGTTACTAAAATCGTACACAACTAATTACTAACATAATAATCAATTTATTTATTAATTAACACATTTTATAATTAATAAACGATTATCTAAACTAATTTAACTCATTATTAACATAATATTCAATTTATTTAAATTTTATCACAATTTATAATCAATTTAAAAACAAATTAAAAAAAAAAATCCAGGCGTCTGCGGGAGACGCCTACCCTACGTGGTAGGCGTCTGCCGGAGACGCCTGCCCTACGTGGGAGACGTCTCCCGCAGACGTCTGTGCCATGGGTCGGGCGACCGCGGGATCCGCCCGACCCAACGATCGGGCGGTCGCGGGAACCGCCTCCCCCCTGGGGGAGGCGGTTCCCGCGACCGCCCGATCGTTGGGTCGGGCGGCTCCCACGGTCGCCCGACTCAAATTTTTTTTTTAAAAAAAATTAATTGAAATAAACAAGGTGATTTACCAGATGTGAGTAGTCCGGGGTGTCCGCTGGCTCTTTCCCTGGCCTCCGAGACATCCTATTTGGTGAATAAAAGTGTGATATGAAGAGAAAGTTATGTTAAAAGAGTGAAATGAGGAGTTATATTAGTAGAAAGTGTAGAGGGGCAAAATGGTAATCTTACGGGCAATTTAAGTAGTTTTACGGCGACGAATAGCAGTTCAGTTTTACTTTCTGTTAAAAGGTTAATTGTTCTATGTCCTAAGTAGCCTTCTGACTTAAACGTGCATGGAGCCATGGAACTTAGCCATCAATAAATACCATTGAGAGGATAATAGAATATATATAAATAATAATAACACAATGACAAGAATAAAAGTGGAAAAGGAAACTGGTGGCAATTTTCCTTCACGTACGTATACCTGCCTGGAGCCAGGGATCTTAGCATGCAAGTGGGGTCCTTTTGCACATTAGGTCCAAATTAGATCCAATTATAATGCAAGTCTCCATGTAAGACTTAACCTAAAGAAGAAGAAAAAAAAGACAACACCGTAATAACACAATGGTGAATTTACAACTTAGTCCCCTGATTGATCGTTTTATATTTAACCGCAAGTGCACGACCGCGTTGAAGCGGTGGCAAATACGGGTCGTCCACTGGGAGGTGTGTCGACACTGGGTTTGTTCGAAAGCGAGAGGTAAAGAAAGGGAAGAAAGGTTGGTTACACTAAACTACACTAAGGTGCAAATGGAAATGGAAGAAAAGCAAGAAAACTAAACCCCAAAGGGGGTAGAGAAATAATGTGAACATAAAGAAGTGTGTGTGTGTTCATTAAGCTCCTCACAACATGTAGTGCATGAAAACATAAAACAACATCCAACTTTGCCTCTACATGAATTAAGATAAGACTACATCATTAAAACATACAAGACAATAATTGGAATGAAGCTACATGAACTCAAGTATAAAGACTATACCCTACTATGCCTCTACATGAATTAAGATTTCACTACATCATTAAAACATACAAGACATTAGCTAAGGTAAAGGCAACAAGAGCACATACACTAAAAATTGTGTTTCCAATATTAACTTCATCCATATCCTAACCTTATCATTCCCCATAAAATAGGTCCACTAATCAAAGCATAAGCTAAGCTTCATTCAAGAGCATTAGCATATCAAAGATAAGAGTGGAGACCCATTTGATGGTTATGGAAATCATATAAAGCTCAAAGAATAAAAATAACACACACTTAATACACTACATAATTATATCACATATTTCTCCACCCCCAAATGGGGATGGAACTACTCACTACTCATTACACTATTAATTAGACTAAGTAAAGAAAACATTTAACTAAGATACTAAAATTACTAAACAAGAAATTAAACAAAGTAAAGCAACCCACACAAAACAAGCAACATAACAAGACAAGATTAAAAGAAACAAATAAACTTTTATTAACAATGACTCACATTGAAGGTAGCATTCTTCTCCACCTTGAGTTATTGCTTCAAGACTCACTCCTTAGTAGAGAGAATGCCACCAAACAATGGGTGATTACAATGGAAGGTGAAAAGTTCTATTTATAGGCATGGAAAAAGCTAATCCGGGACAATCCCCCGATGTGGGACTAAACCAATACCAAAAATAGACTAAGAATACACTAATACAAGCCCAGCACAAATCTTAGCGGATCTGGAGACATATGGACCGCCAATTAGCGGTCCAAGACTGCCAATTGGCGGTCTATATGATCCAGATCGTGTTGGTTTTGGTTGTGGGCTTTCCTGGTGGTCTTTGTTGGTCTTTGATGCATCTACTTTGTTTATTGGAGCTCCGACCCGAATCGAATTGCCAAAATACTCCTCATGATGGTGTGGAGTTTCCTGTTTTGCTCTTAAGGTCCTTCGGTCTTACAATCAGGTCATTCTCCATTGCATCTTGGTCCTCAGGTCTCACAATTAAGTCCTTTTTCCTGCTTTTGGGTCCTTTCATGGCTCTTCTCTTCAAACCTCTTTATTCCTGAAAACTAAACATAAAACTCGTCACGTAGCATTGCTTAGGTGTAAGATAATGGATATAAGGTGCAAATATAAGCATGAAATGATGTCAATCAAATACCCCCACACCTAAGTTTTTGCTAGTCCCGAGCAAAATAAAGAAAGAGAAAAGCAAACGAAAAACAAGAAATCCTAACTCACTTTCGTAGGAATCACGGTTGCACTTAGCACGTGCAACAAGCCGTTAAACCTCTTTGTTGCCAAGGAGGAGGAGTGTTGTCTCCTGAGGGTTTTCAGCGGATATACCCACAAAATCCGAACAAGATGCATTATTCAATCTAGACCTCGACTCGTTGGACAAATTTTGTCGATCAATGGACGCGGTAATGCTACGGACCGACTCTATATAAGTGATCAGTCCACACTTAGCCTAATGAATCATTCGTGCAAGTTAAATAAGGAATTAAGTGAAAGACATGGACAACCTCAAGATCCTCAAGTGATACAAAGTGTAAGGTCCATCAAGGTTCTTATTTGCAATTTTTTTGTTTCTTTTCACATTTTTTTTCTTTTTTTTCTTTTTATTAGTTGGAGCTTCATTCTCCCAGGGTTAGGTTTCGTGCATCATTGCCCATGAGGACTTACACTATCACGTACACCTTTCCCCAAATCTCCACATAAGGCAATCCCTACCACCCGTGTAACGGGAGTTCGGTCGGCGCATCCCAAGTCAGATGACTCGAAAGCACCAGGCACAAAGTCCCCTCAGACCTACTTTCCCGAGTGATAGGAGCCGTGCGAGAAGAGAGAACACCTACTCACTTATTTTTTATCTACACATGAACCAAAACCCCTACACTTAATGTCTCACAACAGAATTTAAAGGGTCCTTGACTACAACAAACTTCCTAAATTAACAAACACGAATTATTGACTCACTAGGTTCAGGGTGGACTTCTTTGAATGTTTGAGCACTGAAACCCTATGATTACTCACCCCAAAGGAAAACTGGGGTGCATCCTAACGACTCGATAAATCCTAAAGCCACTGTACTAGATATCCTAATGCATCAAGTTCAAGACAATTTTGGGAGCTTTCTTTTTACTTTGCCTCTCAACGGTTTTGCACATGCTAAACACACGCAAAACCCACAAAACATTTTCTTTCGCAAACACATGAAGATTTTGAAAGAAATGTGAAAAATTTGAAGCACTAAGCAAGCAAAAGAAGACAAGTCACCCAAGGATCATGGCAAGCAGATATATCGATATTAAATGCAGCACACTAACATGACCCTAACAATGCAAACAAAAGAAAACAAAATCAAAAGAAAAGACTCGACTATGTACACACGTAAAACACCCCCCCCCCCACACCTACTTCATGCATTGTCCTCAATGAATGCAAGCAAGATACTACATGGATTGATGCATAAAAAGGAGAGATCTCACCAACATGAAGTACAAAGGGAAGTGCAAGGTCATGTTGATGGACATAACCCGAATTCCCTCAAAACCTGTGAGATGCTAAAGAAGGGATACAAATACGTGAAAGAAATGGAGCCCAAATACACAAGGGTTGGGGCTCACAACAATCGATGCTCACTGAAGGAGTCTTTTATTGTACTTCTTTTTTTTTCTTTTCTGTTTTTCCTTTTTTTTCTTTTTTTTCTTTTTTATATAACTATGTACAAACATAAGTTCCCATCTTCATTTGTCAAAAGACATCAAATGAGAACCTCAAGAGTGGGTCAATACACTTGGAAAGGGAACATGACACCACGCGGGGCCAGAATACGCATGTGTGGGCCCCCTTCACAAAGAGCACTAGATGAAATGAGAGGTTCATGAATTGGACGCAAAGGCGTCTCACTCAAAGGATCAAACTGAAAGAGCTTGAAACTCTCGAGAGTTTGGGAAATAAAGGGCAACGGAAGAAAAATATCTCCCGTTACGGAACTGAAGTTATGATCATCAATCCAAACTCTCCAACCAACAGGCTGGTGGGTCGAAACGAGGTCAAGCACCTCGTTATGCATGTCCAACTCACCAGGAGAACAGGAAGTGGGTCTCATACCCAAAGTATCCTCCAAGGAACTCCTAATACCCTCATTAGCAATGTAGTTGTTTGATGTTCCATCATTTCCAAGATGATCGGGAACAATAGTGAGAGGCAAACTCTCATCAGGCTGTTTGAAATTGAGGGTACTAGGGAGCTCTTGCTCCACCAGAGGTGAGTCCTTAAGAGGCACAATATGAAGATCATGTGGCTCAAGGGCCACGGGACAAAAAGATAAGGCACAATCCTGTGCCGACTCATATTGAGGCTGGTCCAAGTTATTCTCAATTTGAATCGAATCCTCCACTAAGTGATCGTGAATTGAAACCCCAAGTCCCTCAGACTGACTAGGAGTTTGACTTTGAAAGGTTGTGCTTTGAATTTGTGGATGTGGTGGTGGTTCGATATCAAAAGATGAATCCTCATGTTGACAAGAAAGGTGACCCTCCTCACGTTCATGGAATTGTTGTGTCATTTGACTCACTTGCAATTCCATATTTTGCAAGGAATTCAAGTTGGACTTCAATAAAGTTTGAGTGGTTTCCATGAATGTTTGGAGGGTTTGTTTTAAGGAATCAAATTTGGGGTCAACAGTGAGGTCCAAGTCAGAGCTTGGGAAATTTTGGGATTGGGTGTTGATGGGCTGAGAATGAGTCCAATGATTTGAAGTGGGGTGTTGGTAGAATTCTGGGTATTCGGGAGGAGGATACGTGGGTGAAAATGAGGTATAAGAATTTGGATAAGAATTGTCTCCCCACGAATCCATCACTCTCGGGTTGTACGCGGATGCGTAATGGTCATAATGAGCATTTTGGGAAAATGTGTGCTCATACTAAGGCTCAGGGGGAACATAAGGACATTCCCCGATAACATGACCACTCAACCCACAACAGTCGCACGGTACGGCTACTGGAGCCACCGGTGCACTCATGTCGTCTGCCATATGCATGAAAGAGGCCAAAGTTTGTTGTAATGTCTCAGTTTGTTGACCAGCGTATGATCCGGCATAACTAGATTGTGGTCTAGCAGTCGGTGCCTCTCTCATGTTACCCCAATATGAAGACTGCTCAGTCACAAAATTGCGATCGTCCCAACCATACGGGGTGTTAGTCTGAGCCCCCCCAGGTTGCATGGGTCCGGAGTACCAGGAAGAATCGTCCTGGTCCCAACAATGATATGGATGGTCGCCCATGTAACCATCCATCTCAACAAAGAACTCTCGAGTCGATCACTCTCACCACCACGAGGCCAAGCTCGCAAAAAGTACTCGACTCGACCCGACCCTAAAACGCTACCAGAGAGTGTAAAAGGGAGGAGACTATAAAGTAGAAGAAGGTGAGAAGAAGATGACTCAGAGAAGAAGGGAAGAATCCTAGAGCTAGCGTGGGTAATGGGATCAGGTAGAAGCCTAACTAGCAAGCACGACTCAAACAATGTAAGACAATGGGTCCTTAGGCTAGACGACGCCTAACTTCGAGGTCACTAGCCTCGACACGTCTCACCTCCCTACAACGAGGACCACAATGCCCAGCAAGTGATACCAGATCCGGAGATCCAGTACCTCCTACTATCGACAAGGTAGGCAACGCCGATCAGGTCATGACGGTCTCAACTAGATTACTCTCCTAGTGCGCCCGCAATCCTAGGGCCACTGTCTACTTGCTTTTAGTTAAGACTTTATTAAGAGTGATTTTTGGGGCCAAGAAAAGGGTGATGAAATCCCCCACCTCATCTTTTATGAGACAACCCCTCCTTAGTAGCGATTTAATCCTAGATCTAGCAATCAATCGCTCCAATCAAACGCTCTCTCACTCTTGTCCCGATGCACCTTACTAACTAATGCATGAACGAAACATGCATGAATGAGGGATGTGGGTGCACGTACCTCACACCAGCAATCAACGACAAAATGTAAAACAAAGAAAAGACAAATGCATGCAAGGTCTACCAATGGTGCATGACCTAGATTGCAAGAAGTTTAATCTTTTGCTTTGAGTTTTATGGTCCAAGTTGATTAAAGGGGATTGAAATTAAATCTGGGAGCAAACTAAAGATCACAATATGCAAAATTGGGCTCCCAGATAACTAAAGTAAAGCAATAAACCACCAGAAGAAATTTGAGAGCAGGATGCCCTTACCAGGCCGCCAATTGGCGGTCTCCAACCGCTGATTGGCGGTCTCTTTGTGGCTTCTGTTGCTCAAACTTTCCCAATAGTCTCCCCTTGATGTTCTGGTTCCCTGAAACTAAAAACTGGAAACAAAAAATCAAAAACCCCTCGAATCGTCCAAACCAAGGTCTGGACAGAGCACCTCCCTGGCAACGGCGCCAAAAACTTGATTGATCGTTTTATATTTAACCGCAAGTGCACGGCCGCGTTGAAGCGGTGGCAAATACGGGTCGTCCACTGGGAGGTGTGTCGACACTTGGTTTGTTCGAAGGCGAGAGGTAAAGAAAGGGAAAAAAGGTTGGTTACACTAAACTACACTAAGGTGCAAATGGAAATGGATGAAAAGCAAGAAAACTAAACCCCAAAGGGGGTAGAGAAATAATGTGAACATAAAGAAGTGTGTGTGTGTTCATTAAGCTCCTCACAACATGTAGTGCATGAAAACATAAAACAACATCCAACTTTGCCTCTACATGAATTAAGATAAGACTACATCATTAAAACATACAAGACAATAATTGGAATGAAGCTACATGAACTCAAGTATAAAGACTATACCCTACTATGCCTCTACATGAATTAAGATTTCACTACATCATTAAAACATACAAGACATTAGCTAAGGTAAAGGCAACAAGAGCACATACACTAAAAATTGTGTTTCCAATATTAACTTCATCCATATCCTAACCTTATCATTCCCCATAAAATAGGTCCACTAATCAAAGCATAAGCTAAGCTTCATTCAAGAGCATTAGCATATCAAAGATAAGAGTGGAGACCCATTTGATGGTTATGGAAATCATATAAAGCTCAAAGGATAAAAAAACACACACTTAATACACTACATAATTATATCACATATTTCTCCACCCCCCCAATGGGGATGGAACTACTCACTACTCATTACACTATTGATTAGACTAAGTAAAGAAAACATTTAACTAAGATACTAAAATTACTAAACAAGAAATTAAACAAAGTAAAGCAACCCACACAAAACAAGCAACATAACAAGACAAGATTAAAAGAAACAAATAAACTTTTATTAACAATGACTCACATTGAAGGTAGCATTCTTCTCCACCTTGAGTTATTGCTTCAAGACTCACTCCTTAGTAGAGAGAATGCCACCAAACAATGGGTGATTACAATGGAAGGTGAAAAGTTCTATTTATAGGCATGGAAAAAGCTAATCCGGGACAATCCCCCGATGTGGGACTAAACCAATACCAAAAATAGACTAAGCATACACTAATACAAGCCCAGCACAAATCCTAGCGGATCTGGAGACATATGGACCGCCAATTAGCGGTCCAAGACCGCCAATTGGCGGTCTATATGATCCAGATCGTGTTGGTTTTGGTTGTGGGCTTTCCTGGTGGTCTTTGTTGGTCTTTGATGCATCTACTTTGTTTATTGGAGCTCCGACCCGAATCGAATTGCCAAAATACTCCTCATGATGGTGTGGAGCTTCCTGTTTTGCTCTTAGGTCCTTCGGTCTTACGATCAGGTCCTTCTCCATTGCATCTTGGTCCTCGGGTCTCACAATTAAGTCCTTTTTCCTGCTTTTGGGTCCTTTCATGGCTCTTCTCTTCAAACCTCTTTATTCCTGAAAACTAAACATAAAACTCGTCACGTAGCATTGCTTAGGTGTAAGATAATGGATATAAGGTACAAATATAAGCATGAAATGATGTCAATCATCCCCTTAAAAGGATGAATCACAAACCCACCCCTAAATGTGGATAAATTGCAATGATATATAAGTTGTACCATTGATTTACATATTGATCCAAAGTTGTAAATTGATCCTAAAATACAAATAATCCCCGTAAATGGATAAAACTACAAAACCACCCTTAAAGTTGGACGAATTGTCAATCCAAATCTTTAAAGTTATAAAATATGTCAACCAACCTAAAAATCGAAAACAAACATAAACCTAAATATCGATTGCTCTAATAATAAAAGAGCATGCACGCCAAGCTGGATCTTGGGTTCCCTCTCTCTTATCGTGGGAGTGATCAAAAACTAAAATATGGATTACCTTAGTCATAAGTGAGGATGCACGCCAAACTTGATCTTGGGTTCCCTCTCCCTTACTGGCGATGGAGTCTTCATTTAAAAAATCAAATAAACAAAACAAAATATATACAAAATCTCTCCGGGTCACGAGGCTAAACTGTCCACTATACTTAACAAATTATATACATAAAATATTCTCCCAGTTATGAGATTAAACTAACTATTTGATGATATTTAAATATAAGAATCATCGGCAAAAATAACATACATATATACAAAATCCCTCCGGGTCACGAGGCAAAACTGTCCAATATACATAAAATATTCTCCGAGTTATGAGATTAAACTAACTATTTGATGATATTTATACATAAGAATCAACACATAATATTTTCAATTAAGATGTCCTATTTATTAGACTTGGGTTCCCTCTCCCTTACTGCTGATGGAGTCTTCATTTAACATGTTGATAAATATAACAAAACAAACATATACAAATCCCTCCGGGTCACGAGGCTAAATTGTCCAATATACATAAAATATTCTCCCAGTTATGAGATTAAACTAACTATTTGATGATATTTAAATATAAGAATCATCGGTAATATAACAAAAACACATATACAAAACCTCCTAGGTTATGAGGCTAAACTAACCGCTTGTACGATATTCTAATATCAGAATTATCGTTGATAAACCAATTATAGATAACTCATCCTTGTGATGAGGTTAAATTCACTAATATCAGGTTGTCTTCATCATAAAGTTGAAGCATCCAAATACATTCAAAACCCTCACAGGTTACGAGGCTAAACTGACACACTGTGACGATATCACGACAAAAGGGAGATCATCGTCGAACCGATCAAAGCACGAGTTGATATATCCTTGTCCTAAAGATATCAAAATATAAAAAACCTATTAATAAAACATATCTGGAATTGTTAATATAACGACAATTTTAGTTTTTTGCAAAAGGATGTTTGTGTATCTTCCATTTGTGCAATGTATAAATATGTCAACTCTTGTATTTCATATTTATCATTTTTATTCAATGAAAGAAAATATCGCACTTATTTATTTACCTTATAGCTAGTTATTTGTATTTATTTAATTTCCTGTACAAATGAATGATACGAGTATGACACGATGAGGCATTCTTCTATACGAAGTTGTAAGGTGCGGAATTCCATCATGAATTCTTGAGAGGTCTTCGCAACACCAATATATAACACAAAACAAAACAAAAAACCCACGTTAAACAACAACGAATCCGGTCGAACCCCCGAGTACACTCGGTTGACCGAATTCCACCAGGGAGTTCCCCCAACTCTTACCACGAATCCAGTCGAACACCCGAGAACTCTCGGTCGACCGAATTCCACCAGGGAATTTCCCCACGCTCCACATCAAGTCTGGTCGACCGAAACCACCTTTGGTCGAACCGACTACTATTCCAACTTAAGTCACGGTCAGACGAAGTCATACAGGCGGTCGACCGTTTAGATGGTCAACGCCCTACCCGACCCATGACGGTGCACACGGTCGAACGACAAAGGGGCCCCAATCGACCAAAACCATCCAGGCTTGCCTCCAATGCACAACCGATCGACCGCCCCAAGGGCATCGTTCGACCGTTGTGAGGCAGAACCTGAATTCTCTATACGAACAGTCGACCGTTTGCACCAACCGGTCGGTCGATCAGGCAGTAAAATCTGCTGCACGTTTACTGGCGACGAGCCGGAAGGCCTACCGTCGACTTCCAAATACTCACACTACTTAAGTGAGCGAGTTAACATACCGGAAGGTTTGAAGAAACCTTTGAAGAACCACGACGGGGCCTCCACGAGCACGCCTCCCAAAATCACGATCCGTCGACGAACCTCGCGTCTGAACCACGATCAACACCTCCTCGACGATCCACAACCACAACTCCACCTCCGGCACCCTCCACCAACCAACCACGACCACAGAAACATGTTAGGACGAGGGAGAGGGAGAACCAAACGTGCGGAAAGGGATAAATAAGCACACAACCCTACTCACCTCCAACTACCACCTTTGTCACTCCTCACTTTGCCGGAGATCACACACTCACCGGAGCTCAACTTCTAAGAGAGAGAGAAACGTGAGGAAGAGAATGAGAGAGTCGTGAGAGGGAGAGAGAGAGAGAGAGAGAGAGAGAGATCACCCCTAAATATCTTCCACTCCTTCAATCCTCACCATCCATTCCATCTCCAATCCATCTCCACCACTCATCTTATCTCCAATCCATCTCAACCCCTCATCCACCAACACTCCATCCCAGCCGTTCATCTCATCTCCTCCTAATCTCCACCTAAAACATCAATAAAACCCAATTAGGACTAGGATTAGGATCAGGATCCCACAAGTAGTCCGAACAATCCCTCGAGTTTGCCAATTTCTCGAGTACATTTTGGTAGACTTAATTCGTATGTGATCACACTACTACAGAAATCAGAATATATGTCGGATGTATGGGGGTATATACGTCGGATATAAGCACTCCCATATCTGACGTCTATGTGTGCGTCGTCTATACATAGACGTCAGACGTTAAATAGGCTTTATATAGCAACTGACGTCTATACTTTAGGAATAGACGTCGGTGAAATAAAAGACGACGTCTATTCTTTAGAAATAGACGTCGGCGTTTAACTCAGACCGACGTCTATTCGTAAAGAATACACGTCGGAGCATAAATAAAGCCGACGTCTATTCCTAAACGTGGACAAAAAAAACATCCTGCAAACTTGTATTTAAGTCATCATATTCGTGTACATACAACATGCACCAAATTCGTTCATAGATGCTCACACTTTCATCCACATGAACATACAAGCACAAACACACAAACATACATGCACAAACACAGACATACAACCATACATGCACAAACACAAACATACAAGCATACACAATTGACATTCAACATACTTGCAATTAATTCATTCTAAAATTAAGGCGATTATATTAAGACATAAATTGTAGGTTTGTAATACAAGTGCACTTGTTAACTAAATTGCAAAAAATACTAGTGACAGGAGAACCTCTTAGTTTATCAACATGTTTCAGATAAAATAACGAGTCCATCGGTGGCGAGTTTCATCGAGCTCCTGTTGCGAGAAGGGATCACTACTTTTTGGGAAGACCTATCAAAAAAATACAAGTGTTGAATGTTAATAACTAAATATTGAAACTACAACTATACAATTGATTAACGATCTACATTACCTCGGATAAACATACGTCTTGAGTTGCCAATTTGAGGATTTCCTCCATGTATCTCACCACGTAGTAACCACATTCCGTACTTCCAACCTGCTTCCGGTACTACAAACATAGAAATTCGCTAAAAATATGTTCCTAACTTAATTAACAAAAATGGGAGAGAACGTACTCTCATTCCATGTCATGTTATTCCTGATTTTGTGGTTGTTCTCCTACCACCTAAAGCTCTGTAAACCTTAATTGCCCTGAGTAGCACAAGTTAAACTTTCATTCAATAATACTAATAAAAATCTACGAATTATAAATACGATGAATAAAACGAACTTACAAATTTAGAAGTTTCTTTATTGAGTCCCTTGGTTTATTCGACCCCAACGGATCAAACCAATATGTTGAATTAGTCGTGGGACATACAACGACAAGCATCCAATGAGCCCAGTTTTATATATAATTATAAGCCTATTACAAAATAAAATTTCACTTTGAATTACAAAGTTACCTCTCGTGATAAGGGAGCACATAATATCTTTTGTCTTGTTCTTTAAAGAATGTCCCAAGCTGACCCGATTTATCGTCATTCCCGTATATATATATATATATATATATATATATATATATATATATATATATATATATATATATATATATATATATGTGTGTGTGTGTGTGTGTGTGTGTGTGTGTGTGTGTGTGTGTGTGTGTGTGTGTGTGTGTAGATGGACTGATAAATCCAAATACTTGATCGTCGGGAAAGACTGACCTTCTGGCGTCATAAAGATGTTTACAAGTATAAAAATTATACTTTATTACAGTTTTGATAAAATTATTTAATATCTTTTTCATTGTATATCAAAAAGTACTTACTTCACTTGCACGTCGATAATCATAATACACAATGAATCCATCGCCAAGAACTGCATGATATCCTCTTTGGTGACGTACAAAGCCGGAGGCAACCCTTTATCCCCCTCCAACTCCCAGATACTTAAGGATTGTGCTTCCCTACCTACCATACATTGATACAATCTAGTGAATTTGGTACAATTCTTATACAATGACTTCTCATTATCACTCAACAAATTACCTAGTAAATCAGGATTAGACGAAAAAAATCAGTCATATCCTGAACCATTTCCTCTAAGTGATCTTCCACACTAACGTGTTCTCCATCATTCTTGGAACGACTAAATGATTCATTTTCGCCGTGCCATATCCATCGTCTGTAATTTGGGTTGAAACATTTCTCAAACAAATGATCTTTCATTTTCCGAAAAGTCAGCACTGACATATTATGACACTTATTGCACGGACAATACGCCATGTCGTTGTCTTTCATTTTTTGGAATGTTTTTTGGCAACCTCTAAGAACATATTCACTCTGTTCTCATACTCATCACTCAATCTGTTTGAAACAATCCACTCTCGATCCATTTCAATCTAAACATTAACAAAAATGATTGTTATTATTGGAGAAAATAAATAAAATTTCAATTTAAAAGAATGTGTTCGTAGATGAGAAGATTCGGAGACATTAAGATGAGAAAAGAATGACTCAGATGAGAGGAGATGAAATCCTTAATCTAGAGTGGGAATAAGGAAGGTTAGAAACCTAACTAAGCAATCAAGGCCAAAACAAGCCTAAAGTCCACTATAACTCCTTAGTAACAGACGACGCCTAACTTCGAGGTCCCACCGAGGACCACTAGTCTACAGGAAATCAAGAACCCGGAGGTCCCTAATATCTCAGGGAGACTAGATGGGCAACGACGTTCAGGCCGAAACGGTCTTAAACATCGAGGACCACTAATATGTAGGAAATCAAGAACCCGGAGGTTCCAAAAATCTCAGGGAGACTAGATGGGCAACGACATTCATGCCATAACAGTCAAACGGTTTCCTTTCCTTAATGCGTCCGTGATGCATTGCATACATTGCATCATATGTCTTTCATTTAGATTACTTTTACATCAATAAATGCTACTAAGGTATGTGTTTAGTCTTATTTACATATTACAGAGACCTGAATGCAATTTACCCACATCCCGAGCAAAGACGCAAGCAAAAGACTCATTTCTATCATAAAGACCAAGTTCAAGATTATCGGGTTACGAATGGAAATGCATCCCAAGCATAAAAGCATTCAAGTCCTAATTGCAAAAAGAACAAGGACTTAAGCACAAAAGTAGCCAGGGACTTAACTGCAAAAAGTCAAGGACCTAATTGCAAATCACGAGTAGCCTTTATTCTCTTGGAGAAAATATATAGAAAAATCAATGTATATCTCCAAATATGTGAAGGAATTAATCCGGAGCTCAAAAGAATGGAAAGAATCAATCCAGACGCGTAAAGGATGATCAAATCATACCATAAACATTCAACCAAAATCTGGACCAAATCAGAGCATGATGTGCGGCGATTCCGCCGCAGATCACACACACCATGCGGCGATTCCGCCGCCCCCTAGTCGATCCGTGTGCTCCAATTTCGTCCAGTCGTGTCTGGACACGTGTACTTTCCAATATTATACCTAGATCCCTTGTAGCAACTATAAATAGACCTGAGAACGATGTTAGAAGGGTCCTTAGTCTTTGGTGTTAGTTTTTATTCTTAATCTTAGTTTTGTATTCTTCTTTTCATTAATAAAATTCTGTCTTTTATTTCTTACTTTTAGTTTTCTTTTGTAATGTCTCAAGGACACCTTCTTCCTCCCTCTATGAGTTTCTAACTCCTTCCAAAGGGTGGAGGTGACAGATTTAGGGTGAAGAGAAAACGAGTAAATGTTATTATTTTAAGTTCGTATTAGTCTATTTTGATTACTTGAGTTTATGTTAAATCATTTATCATGTAATGCTTCATAACTAATATGATTTATTATAAGTTTCTGAATTCTCTAATCTAAACCTTAAATCTAAACCTCCACCCGACGGAATTCACATCTTTGTTCTTGTTTTAGTTTTAATTGTTCTTGTTTCTTGCTTTAGATAATTAAAATCCAAAAATCTCAAAACCCAATTATTTCTTCTCTCCTTCATTCCCCCAATCGAAATCACAATAATAACAAATCTCTCCCTCCTTGTGTTCGACCCGTACTTGCCATGTCTTCATAGACGTCGTGCACTTGCGGTATAAATTTAATTCTCATCAAGTTTTTGGCGCCGTTGCCGGGGAGGCGACGCAGATTTTGTTTTTTTTTGTTAATTTCGATTTTATTATGTCTATCTTGTGCGCGATCTGAGTATTTGGATTTGTGTTTCAGGAGACAACAGAGTGCGCGGCGAAATCCGAGCACCATCTGAGCTAAACGAGCGGCGAAATCGCCGCACCTGAAGAACAACTTGCGGCGAATCCGCCGCACACTTGGAGCTTCTGGGCTTCAAATTTTTCTGGGACGCGACTCATCTCTGGGTGGACGCGTGAAGCTACTGAAATTTCAAGAGCGGGCGGCGAACCCGACTGAGCATTGCGTAGGTAACCTTTGTTGCCTTTTTCCTCGTAATTTCTAGTTTCAGAAAATTTCCTTTTATTAGAATTGCACGTGTTAAGCTTAAATTCCATAATTGGCAATAATTCAACTCTGACCTAAAAATTGGCAAAACTAGAAGAACTTAGTGCATGCATCATATAATGTTTTGTTTGCATTATTCTTGCTAAATTCTTATAAATTATTTTTATTGTTGAAGAGTGCTGGAGGCAAGGTATGTATCGCGTTTTAACGATTGCATTTAAGCATATAATTTAGTTTGCATACAACCTTGCAATTGCCCCCCACTAAAGACCATTGTTTGACTATCTTTGCTAGATCTAAGTTAAACTATCTTAAGGGCAACTCCGTAGGCAAAGATACGGTGGGGATTTCATCACCCTTCCGTGGCCCACAAATCACAATCCTAAAGTGTCACCCAAGCCTTAAATTAAAATCAATTAGACATTGGCCCCTAAGAACTCAGACTCATTTAAGGAGAAGAATTGGTTTGACTTGCTATGACCTGAAGCCGATTGAATTTAATTTGGTGTCTAGAAAGTGTTTTTGTGTTGACATAAGTCTTCCAAGCGAAGTGGTTGTCTAATTGGCACCGACTGTCGGAAGCGCCCCCACTAGCTATACACGGCCTGTCCAAGTTGGTTTGATTAGTGAGGGAGGTGAATCAAGCAAATCAATTCGACTCAACCAGTTAGGAGTCGTCTAGATCTAAGCGACACTAGGTCTAGGATTGTTTGAACCGTGCTTTCTTAGGAATTTTCTGACCAACCCTCTTTCTATCTTTAGAGTTAGGTTTCCCTTCTCATTTGAGTCTTCTTTCTCTTCTCACCTAAATTCTCTAGATTAGGATTCCTTTCTCATCTTGCCACATTCTATTGTTTGTTTCTCTTTAAAAAAACATAAAAAAACGAAAATTAAAAAAAAATTGTAATTAATTCTTGAAATTAAATTTCGAATTTAAATTTCGAATTTGAATTCAAAAATTGATTCAACCCGGTGCACTCAGATTTGGATTCGGGACTTGAGTAATCGACTCTCACGAGTTCATCTAGATTCCAGTCTGGAACTTAACCCCAATCCACCTGTGGCACCACCTCACCCGGATCCAATGTGTGAGAACGTAGTGGACCCGCCTGTTGCACAACCTATAACTCTGAGGGATCGATGCTATCCAGCGATGGCTGCTCAGCCATCGTGCATCGTTATGCCCACCATCCCGGGTCGCGACTTCGAACTTAAGGCACAATATATGAGTATGTTGCCTAAGTTCACCTCTAGGGAAGACCCATATCTCTTCCTTAGAGAATTTGAGGAAATCTGCTCTCTTATGCAATACCAGCATATCCCTGAAGAGGCAGTGCGTCTGAAATTTGTGCCTCTTGCACTAAAGGACGACGCTAAGAAATGACTATATAGTCTAGCCGAAAGATCCATTAGAAGTTGGGCTGAGTTTGTTCAAATATTCCTAAAAAAATATTTCCCCAACCATAAGACTATGAGGATTAGGAATGAAATTGTTGCATTCGTTCAGTCTGAGAGCGAGCCATTCTATTCCTATCTAGAAAGATTCAAAAGTGTTCTGACCCAATGCCCTCATCATGGAATTCCGAGATGGCAATTATGTCAAATTATTTATGAGGGATTGACACCCACATCTAGGGTTATGGTAGAATCCGTAAGCCAAGGGAACTCTATGTCAAAAAATGAAAATGATGCCTGGACTTTCCTTGAGGATTTAGCTGAAAACAGTATGCAATGGGACAATGCTACAAACACCGCTTAACCCGAGTATTGGATCTAGAATAGCAAGTCAACCCAAACCAGGTGTCTTAGCTGTAGATGCCAACATAGCGGCTGAAGCAAAACTAGCTACCCTTATGCGCAGAATGGAAAGTTTAGAGCTACAAACCCAAAACCGAGTGAATCAAGCCTCGACTATCCCGTGCTCTAGATGTGGTCAGACTGGTCATGTAAAGGAGGATTGTGCGGAATGGGACCAAGTTAATGCCATGTAT
Organism: Triglochin maritima; assembly: GCA_963682175.1. Classification (NCBI taxonomy): domain Eukaryota; kingdom Viridiplantae; phylum Streptophyta; class Magnoliopsida; order Alismatales; family Juncaginaceae; genus Triglochin; species Triglochin maritima. The sequence goes on along the minus strand of OY821782.1, from coordinate 5,658,969 downwards.
AACCATGCTAGAAATGACCCATACGCATCAACCTATAACTCGGGTTGGCGTAATAATTCCAATTTCTCATCAAACCAACAAGGTCAACCTCCTAGACAACAACCAAACCCGTATAACCAAAATAATACATCATCTGGGTTTAATAACAATAACGATCATGAGGTTAGGTTGACAAGCTTGGAAAATTTGATGAAAACCTTTATACAAACAACCAACCAGACCTTCCAAAGGCTAGAGACACAAGTCAGCCAACTAGCACAAATAGTAGGTGAAAGAGAAAAAGGTCGGTTTCCAAGTCAACCTGAGGTGAACCCTAGATCTAATAATTCATATCAATCCTATCAAGCACCTTCAGGAAATAACAACCCTAGACCGGTTCAAATGGTTAATGAGGAAGGACCGTTCCAACAAATAAATGTTGTAGTATCATTACGGTCCGGAAGACAGATTGATAATAATGTGGTAAATCCTAGAACGTCTACTCAATCTAGCCATCAAACTGCCACATATGACCTAACCATTGAACCCGACGTCCAATCTGAAACGCCCACCCCACCTACTCAATCTGAACCCGTAGCTCAACCTGAACCTGAGCGAGTCTATGTCCCTAAAGCCCCATTTCCCAATAGACTCAAAAAGAACTCAAGTGCACAAATAGAGAAAATCTTGGAAGTATTTAAGCAAGTTAAGGTGAACATTCCACTCTTAGACATGATTCAACAAATACCTGCTTATGCTAAATTCTTAAAAGATTTGTGCACTAAAAAGAGAAAAACAAACGTACCAAAGAAGACATTCTTAACTACAAACATAAGTTCTATTTTGTCCAACACATCTCCTACAAAATATAAGGATCCTGGATGTCCAACAATTTCATGTTCAATAGGAGATACTTTTATCAACAGAGCCCTTCTAGACCTTGGTGCTAGTGTTAACCTACTCCCATACTCTGTCTATGAGCAGATGAACCTTGGTCCACTAAAACCCTCTAAGACAACCCTTCAATTTGCTGATTGCTCTATTAAGAAACCAAGAGGCATAGTAGAGGATGTTTTGATCAAGGTTGGTGACTTCATTTACCCAGTGGATTTTGTCGTACTAGATACTGCACCTGTTGTAAATCCTAATCGACAAATCCCTGTAATTCTAGGCAGACCCTTTTTAGCCACTTCGGAAGCATTGATAAATTGTCGAAATGGGCTCATGCAATTATCTTTTGGGAACTTAAAAGCTGAATTTAATATCTTTCATATTGATAGTGAGCCAGAAATAACATGCAATCAAAGTGAAGTTGTGATGAAATCGCGTATCTATAATATTTTTGAATCATCACAAAATCAAAAAGGAAGTAAGAAAAAGGGGAGGAATTCATCTACACACCCACCGTCACTCGAGCAAATAAGAGAACCAATTTATGTGAGGGGTGTGGAACCTGTAACTCAGGACGCTCATTGCAACATGGGGAACAATTCAACTGGATACATGCACCAATATGGTGTCATTCAATCTAGTTCTGACTATGGTTAACTTTGAGCAAATTCCATCCGTCCACCGCAGTTCACCAAGGTAATAAGTGCATTTGCTTTATATTTGCATACATTGAGGACAATGCATGATTTAGGTGTGGGGGGGGGGGGTGTTTATGTATATATTTATCTATAGATCTGTCTTTTATTTCTAAAAATAAAAAAAAATAAAAAATCATCAATGTTTCATGACATAGTTTAAGATTGAACTGCTAAAACCCGTGTACAAATTGCATTGAGTTTTCGTTCCTTATTATATAGTTCTGCTTGTAGAAATCGTGACATAAATCTAAGTTCCAAAGAAATAACCCATTGCCCTTTAAGATATGTATGCACTTAAATTGGATGAATCAAATCTTTGAAGTGGTTGATAAAAAGCAGAGGTTGAGGAAAATATACCGGGAAGTGTGGACTTCTAATAGCAATTAAGCCTTGAGGAAAATAAAAATAAAAATAAAGGAATAAAGCGAAGAAAACACATTTTGCAAAATGATTACAAAAGCCCAAGCCTTTGAGTCACTGGTCCGTAGGGGTATCTTGAAACCCGGTAACTTGAGTCTACCAGCTCGGGATTATCGACCAAACTCGCTACACGAATGCAAAAGGGCAAAAGTGTCAAAAAGCAAATGTGTTGAATCACGGAAGAAAAAAAAAGAAAAAAAAATACTCAAGGCCCAAAGCTAAAAGAATGATCCATGTCATGGTTGATCCGAATGATACTTCACCACCAGAGGAGGCGTGCAAAATAATTCAAGTGATAAACATGTGTAGAAGAGTTAGTGGTGTGAATGTTGGAGGAACAAAGACCAAGTCATATTTTTAATGAGTTAGATTTATATAATGAGCATGCAAAAATTCTTAGTGACATGTATAAGGTTGAGGTAGGGATATTGAGAACTATTAATGAAACGTTGATTTAGGATTTTGTGGGTATATCCGCTGAAAACCCTCAGGAGACAACACTCCTCCTCCTAGGAAACTTGGAGGTTTAAAGGCTTGTTGCACATGCTAAGTGCAACCGTGATTCCTACGAAAGTGAGTTAGGATTTCCCTGTTTTTATTTTTCGTATCTTCTGTTTTGCGAGGGACTAGCAAAATCTAGGTGTGGGGGTATTTGATGCATTGCATACATTGCATCATATGTCTTTCATTTAGATTACTTTTACATCAATAAATGCTACTAAGGTATGTGTTTAGTCTTATTTACAGATTACAGAGACCTGAATGCAATTTACCCACATCCCGAGCATAAACGCAGGCAAAAGACTCATTTCTATCATAAAGACCAAGTTCAAGATTATCGGGTTACGAATGGAAATGCATCCCAAGCATAAAAGCATTCAAATCCTAATTGCAAAAAGAACAAGGACTTAAGCACAAAAGTAGCCAGGGACTTAACTGCAAAAAGTCAAGGACCTAATTGCAAATCACGAGTAGCCTTTATTCTCTTGGAGAAAATATATAGAAAAATCAATGTATATCTCCAAATATGTGAAGGAATTAATCCGGAGCTCAAAAGAATGGAAAGAATCAATCCAGACGCGTAAAGGAGGATCAAATCATACCATAAACATTCAACCAAAATCTGGACCAAATCAGAGCATGATGTGCGGCGATTCCGCCGCAGATCACACACACCATGCGGCGATTCCGCCGCCCCCTAGTCGATCCGTGTGCTCCAATTTCGTCCAGTCGTGTCTGGACACGTGTACTTTCCAATATTATACCTAGATCCCTTGTAGCAACTATAAATAGACCCGAGAACGATGTTAGAAGGGTCCTTAGTCTTTGGTGTTAGTTTTTATTCTTAATCTTAGTTTTGTATTCTTCTTTTCATTAATAAAATTCTGTCTTTTATTTCTTACTTTTAGTTTTCTTTTGTAATGTCTCAAGGACCCCTTCTTCCTCCCTCTATGAGTTTCTAACTCCTTCCAAAGGGTGAAGGTGACGGATTTAGGGTGAAGAGAAAACGAGTAAATGTTATTATTTTAAGTTCGTATTAGTCTATTTTGATTACTTGAGTTTATGTTAAATCATTTATCATGTAATGCTTCATAACTAATATGATTTATTATAAGTTTCTGAATTCTCTAATCTAAACCTTAAATCTAAACCTCCACCCGACGGAATTCACATCTTTGTTCTTGTTTTAGTTTTAATTGTTCTTGTTTCTTGTTTTAGATAATTAAAATCCAAAAATCTCAAAACCCAATTATTTCTTCTCTCCTTCTTTCCCCCAATCGAAATCACAATAATAACAAATCTCTCCCTCCTTGTGTTCGACCCGTACTTGCCACGTCTTCATAGACGCCGTGCACTTGCGGTATAAATTTAATTCTCATCAGTCCGAAAATCCTTGGGGCCAACATCTAATTGATTTTATTAAGACTCTTTTATTAAGTGGTTTTTGGGCAAAGGAAATGATGATGAAATCCCCCACCTCATCTCCTATAGGTGACTGCCCCCTAAGTGTTTTTCATACCTTAATCTAACAAACAACACACCAAACAAACACTCATCTCACTCTTGTTCTAATGCAATTCCTACTAACTAATGTGTGTTTTCTAATGAATGATGAGTGAAAGATATTACGTACCTTACGCCAGCAATCTACGACAGAAATCGTAAATAAATAATAAATATGATGAATGCAAATCTTATATGGTGAAATCGTAAATCTTATATGGTCTAATCTTGCAGATAATCGACACGAGCGAGAATCCTGCAGATATGATGACCAATGTGGTCAATCGGGAGAAGTTTGAGTTGTGCTCGAAGCTTCTCAATGTCCTCAGAAATTGAGAAGAAGGAGCGCTCTGGGGGTAGCGCCAATGGTGCTTCAATGAAGCATGAAGGATGCAGGTAATCTCGAAGACTTCTCTTATTGGAGAAGAACTTAAAGGAATGAAACCCGCAGGAGACCCCCCAAGGACGTAGGTACATTGCCTAACCTTGTAAATTTGTGTGTGTCGTGGTTTGTTTCAGGTGTGTTGTGTGATTGCTTGTTATTTCCATCTTAATTACGTGTGATTGTTGCGTGAAGCTTGGGAGAGACCATTAGTTTGATTTGTTGAATATTGGCTTATATTTGTTAAGGAAGCAAATCCAAGAAGAGTCGGTCGACCGGATTGGATTCGGTCTACCGACACACAACCCAGAAAATTTTCGGCGAAGACGGGTCGGTCTACCGAATTGGATTCGGTACACCGAACCAAGTATTCCAGGCACTTCGTATGCAGTTGGGATCGGACGACCGAATTGGATTCGGTCTACTGTCAGAAGGTTTCAAGCACTTCGGAACAACGGTTTCGGTAAACCGTTGAGGAGATTTTTGGTGTTCCGAGAATCTGGAAAGTGCATGTCCAAGTTGGCACGGATCACCGAGGGGCACTCGGTCAACCGGAGGGTTGTTAGAAGATTCGTTAGTTCGTGGAAGAATCGTTCTCACGGTCCACCGAGACGCGCAAGAATCGTTCCCTCGGTCAACCGGGAAGGATTCGGTTAACCGAATCGGAACATGAATCATTCCTGTTGAAGCAGTCACGGTTAACCGAACGAGCATCAGTTAACCGTGTCCCCATGAATAGTTCTATTCGGTTTTGCTTAATTGTAGCTCGGGTTTTTGAGTCTATAAAAGGACTTGTTTGCTCTTCAATGTAACACACGAAAATTATCAATAGTTTCCTTCATTGTGAGTTGAGAGATTAAGGCTAGAGATAGATCTAGAGTGTTTTGGGAGACACATTGCTTCCAATCATTTGTAATCTCGGTTGCTTCTCTTGTTGGAGAAAGCGGAAGAAGGAAAGAAAACCCGCAGGAGACCCCCCAAGGACGTAGGCACGTTGCCGAACCTTGTAAATCGCGTGTGTCGTGGTTGTTTCAGGTGTGCATTTGTCTTTGCTTGTTTTATATCCATCTTATTAGTGTTCTTGTTGCAATTGAGTTTGGGAGAGGGTTCGAAGTTAATTCCGCATTCAATATTCGATTTATTCGTGGTGCGTGTAATCCGTGTCGTGTTAGTGCATATTAGATCCCCCTCCCAACATGATTCTGCATCAATATTCTGGTTTACCGCAAGTCCTCGTTAATCCATATCTTGTAATTAGCGTGCTAACCCCCTCTCTCAACACACACTTTGGTTATCTGCTCGAACTAATCAAAGAAGAAAACAATTGAATCGAAAAAGAATAATTGGAGCACTTGTCTCTAAAGTAAAACCTACCATATTCGAGGGGGCAAACTGTAGAGGGTAGACACTGAAATAGTTTTTAAAATAAATAAAGTGTTACAACTGTGATTGGAGTTCATGTGTCCAAATTGAAAAGTCAAATTTATTTGTTGGTTCTACATATTATGCTAGAGCTTATTTTTCCCTTGAAGTTATATTAATTATAGTAAATTCAAGTTTTCGGGGAATCATACATTTAAAATTTTCCACCTAATGAGGGGGAGAATGAAATTTTCCATGATTTTTTTTAAAAATGCAGTGAAGAGCAACCCATACGTGATTATGGAGTTGCCTTCCCATGATCTCCTAACCTCTCTTCCACGTCCATTCTTATCTCCATCATGACCTCTATCAGTATCATTTAGTTCTCTTGATTGAGTGATCACTCACATATCCACCCAAAAAAGAGCTACACATACATACGTGGAGAAGAGGAAGAGAAGTAGAGAGTTTTGGTGTTAGGGAAGTGACTCAAGTGAGGATTTTGGAGAGTGGAAGATTGAGAGTTTATAGAGATGACGCTATCGTCATCCATAACTTATATTACATAGCTCGGTTGGAAATCCATAATACATATCTTATAACAGTACTAATACAAGAAATACAACATATATTCATGTATACATCAACTAACATGATTTCAACTTTTCCAATGATGAATGTAGAGCATCTGACATCCGAACATCCACAAACTAATGGGATATGATTGATTATGAGCCCCAACGTTTTCCTTTTGTGTAAAATTGACTTTATAGTTCATTTAAAGGCATGAATGTCAATATCCAATCATTAACTTTTTTCAAAATTTTAATTAAAATCAGCCATATAATGAGAATGTCACTGCCCACTACCAACCAGAGAAAAATATCGAAATGTAAGGTAGAAACTAATGCTTGGCTATGATATATCATAATATTCGATTGATCCACTAGGAATTCGGGATGAAACATGGGAAAGGATGTGATAATGTAACAATATAGGAATTTTTTTCTTTATTTGTATTTTTTTTTGCGAGGTCATCAATTGTTCTCAGGCTGTTCCCAGTTTCCCTCCATCTGGATCATTCCAAAGCCATACAAGTGTCAAATGCTAAGTCTTACAATACCTTTTCATTTCAAGCAGTAATTTTTTTCTGTTGATGAAAATGTCATAAATGGCGACATGTTCGAACTTTGGATACAGCTGATCTTGAAGCCAATGTGGAAAATAGCATCGTATGTAACTCTATAAGAACTTCATTCTAGTGTCATCAAAATTGTGATATTCTTTCGAACACAATACTAAACTGTGCAAAATGATACTATTTTATCAATTATTTTTGTAATTTGTAAAATGAATCCTTTTTGCAAGGCCTTCCGAATGGTATCATAAAATTTGGATCATTTCCAAAGTTATACAATTATGTCTTACAATAAGTGCCTTTTCATGGAGTCATTTTTCATGCTTATGATAATGTCATATATGGGTATGTTTGGACTTTGGATCCATCCGATCTTGAAGCACACGTCTAGCACGTATATTGCAATATATATATTTTTTTACGTTGGAAAGGACTACAACATGCCAACAAAGAAGGTGACAAACCCAATATGATGTTACATTCTAGATAAACTATTTCCAAATGATTATCTATCTATTCTATTACTTTCTGGAAAGAAAATGGATGCAAATTTATTAAGATCAACTTGCAATTGAAGCGAGTTAAAATAGTAGCAGGACAAGGGATATACTCACCAAGATCCTTCCTCACCTAAAAGACCGATCGGCTCATGGGCTAAGAGTTGATCATGACAAGGAAGGGAAAAGAAAACAACGTTCAAACATTTCCTCTTGAATCCTTAATTTGCAGAAATTGTATTTTTAAGATTATCTTAATTGTCATTTTGAAAATGCTACTATCTTCTTACGTTTTGTTACTTGGTATATGTTCTCTTTAAATCACTGTTGTCCTAGATGATATGTCATATCGGATCCGTTTGCCCTGAATTCTCTACTTAGATGTATTATTATTATTTTGCCAATCAATTTGACTTAAACTATTTCTTCAATTTCCTCGTAAAGTCGAGATCTTAGAATATTGTAATCTTGTGTAGGACCACCAACGTCTAATATTGTGTTAAATAAATACCAATATGTTATATTATAAAAAAAGACACATGTCATACGCACATGTTTTGGCATGCCAACTTCTTTATTTATATTAATTAATAGTAATAGAAAAATCGCTTGGCACAGCCCAACACATAAAGAGGAATAAATTGGATAAATTCACCTACAGAGTTAAGCTTTATCTGCTGCATCATGAATCTTGAAAATATAAATTTGCCTTTGGTAATAATCTCACATTTCATTAGACAATTATGAATGATAATCAATATAATACTTGATACTTGCTTTGCCCTATAGTCCGTGATTGTCGTATCATCTTGGCAGTCATGGTGGTGTGCATCCAATCTTCGTTGGGAGGATCTGACGTGGGCTAAGGTGGAGAAGACTGTCTTAAGACCTTTGTGTTCATGAAAACGGTCTCGTCGATCCACGACGTCTTCAACTACACCTGTCTTAAGTGAATGATTAGATGACATCAACGTAACTTCTTATAGTTATGGAGATAATTGTGCATCGACTTCTGAAGTTCTCCGAGATGTTGATGAAGACTTCATACCCACAAATGATGAAAAAACCGACAAGGAAGATATCTACATTGACGATCCGAATGACTCCGAAGAAGAAAACAATACTGAAATTCCTAACTGAACTCTAGGACAATGTGTCCAATTGAACGAGTAGACCGTAGGGAACTTGTATTGTAATTTTTTTGGCATTTTAATTTTTTTACTAGTGACTCCAAAATTAATAAAATAGAAAACTTAAGTGTTTGGGTAGGTAGAGTGGGTATCTAGTGAGATTATGGTGGGTGATCTAGGTGTCTTTTTTAAGTCCCAACACCTTAAGTTTTTTCTACAATTTATTTTCATTTTTCATGTTTATTTCCAAGTTCTCCCCTTAATCTTTAAAATTAAAACAAAAAACAAAAATAAAAAGTGGGTTGGGCGACCGCCCAAACACCTAGGCGATAAACTCGACGTCTAAGCAATGTCAGTCACCTAGGCTAAATATTTTATCAGCAATTCTGACTTAGAGTTATTTATCAGCAATTTAATTTATTTTCAAATTTAATGGCTTAGATTATCTATTGTCTTCTCTCCTTGTGTACTTCCTTTCTTCTCGTCTCTTCTTGTTCTTCCTTTCTCCTTGTCTTCTTCCTTGCGGGACATATATGTATTTGCTAAGGGACAAAAGTTTATTTGTTGTTGGACTAATGTGTGTCCCTAGTGGGATAGACCTGTATTGTATTTAGGGGCGGATGTTTGTTTGCCGTAAGACAGAAGTGTGTCTTGTGCTCGTCGGACAGATCTGCGATGGACAAATATGTGGCTAGCTAGACATACCAAAGTCTTTATAGTCTTGTTATATCGAAAATTATATTTTTAAAAAAAACATGACATACCAAACGACCATCTACAAATACTCAAATAGATTTATCCTTAACACGTCGACTTATCTCCCCAAACATCCTACACCGTAACGCCACGTTCGCGGTGCACACCTCGAGACGTGGCGACCTCGACGAAGCTCCCAATCCGAACCTTCGAGAACACAAAAAACCGTACATTTCTCCCCCACTATCAACGGCCTAGATGCCACCACAGCCAACGGTCCAGATCCTCCCATACCCCCAAGCGCCACGATCGAAACCCGACTTGACCCTCTACTCTCCCGTATATATACCCCCACCACCCCGTCACCCTCTCCACACCGCTTCACTTTGCTCTTCTTAATTTCCATCTTTTCTCTCCGGAATCGTCTTTTGCTGCTCTGCTTCGATGGGTGAGATTTTGGGTGGGTTTTGGGGTATTTTGTGTTGGATCGGGTTCTGATGTATGAATCTGTGTGTTTTGCAGCTCCTGGAAAGATCAAGATCGGGATCAACGGTGAGTTCGTCTGGTTCTTCGATCTATTTGGATAGGCCTGCGTTTTCTGTTTCGGATTGCTGTTTTCCCCTGGATTTTAGTTGTTTTTATTTATTGATTTTGAGTTCCGAGGTGTTTAGATCCGATCTGTTTTCTGCTGTTGTCTCTTTAGATCGGTGTGTTCGAGATTGTTTTCGCTTGGATTTTGTTGATCGAGTTTGAGTTTGAGGTGTCTAGTTTGATCGATGCTTGAGGTCTTGGATCGATGTTTTGGAGCTCCGATCGGTGTCTCCTTTTTAGATCGGTGTGTTTGAGTTTGTTGGAGTTTGAGGTGTTAGTGTCTCGTTGGTTCGGATCTTAGTGTTTTGGTGTGGATCGAGATTGTGGGAGTTTAGATCGGAGTGTTGGTTTGGATCTTCAAGTTCGTTTTGGATGTTGAGTTGAAGTTTGGTTATTTGGACTTCAGTTAGTCAAAACTTATTTTTCTGGTTTTGGTCTTGGATTTGTTTGCTAGTGTAGATCGGGTTTAGCTGTTCGTGGATCGGGTTTTTTTAGCTCCAATTAAGTTCGTGTGGTCAACCGTGAGTGTTGTACAACGGGATTTGTTGCTTTTAGCTTAGATTGGTGTTTTCTGGACTTCGTTTGACATTTCAGTTTGGATCTATGTTTGTGCTTGAATTTGTGTGCAACAAATCGCTGTCGAGAGTGTCGTCAAAGTGTTGATTTTCCTAGTTTTTGTTGTCTTATATTTGATCTATTGAGGTACTGAGTTTTCTGGACTTAGTTTGCGATTTCAGTTTGGATTTTTACTTCTTGTGCTTGGATTCGAGTGCGAGGAATCACTGTCAGTGTGTCAGGAGGCTTACTAAAAGTGTTGATTTTTTAGGTTTTGTATTGTTTCATTTGATCAGTTAAGGTACTGAGTTTCACTTGTGGTGTCATGCGGTTTAGATTAACAATACCAGGGGTGTATGTTATTGTTTACTTCAGAGTTTGGATTGTTAGCTTTTGTGAGATTCATGGGTGCTATACATGTTCAGTGTGATTGTTGCACTTGTTCATCTGTAATTTGCATTTTGCTTTTACATGTTTGTTCAGTCGAGACTGTGGTCCGGTGTTGTGTAGACTTTGATTGCGTATTTATGTGATTTTGTTTCTTATTTTGTGTTTTATATGATTAGGATTCGGAAGAATCGGTCGTCTTGTTGCAAGAGTTGCTCTTCAGAGGGATGATGTTGAGCTTGTTGCTATCAACGACCCTTTCATCACCACTGATTACATGGTATTTGTCACGTACTCATTGACTTGATGTCTTGACTTCTTTGACTTGATCATTGACTGATGCTAACGTTGATTTGGTGCAGACCTACATGTTCAAGTATGACAGTGTCCACGGTCACTGGAAGCATCACGAAATCAAGGTCAAGGACTCTAAGACCCTTCTCTTCGGTGAGAAGGCAGTCACCGTCTTTAGCACCAGGTACTTAAGGATTTTGACTGTCTCCCATTGTAGTTGGCAGTGAATCACTGTGGGCCCTGAGCAATATATCTTTTGTTTATTAGGAACCCTGAGGAGATCCCATGGGGTGAGGCTGGTGCTGAGTACGTTGTGGAGTCAACTGGTGTCTTCACTGACAAGGAGAAGGCTTCTGCCCATCTTAAGGTTAGACCTCTATCTTTATTGTTGGGTACCAATTTTGGTGTTGCTGAACCATTGGTTTGCTATACCTCTTCGTTCTTTTCTATGTTTTGAACTTGCATTTTGGAACCATAAAGATGTATGAGCCTGACTTGTTTTGAGGTTGTCAAATGATGGTACATGTTTGTTATTTTGACATTGTCTTACATTAGTTGATTTGTGAATTTTAGAACTGGAATTGTTGTTTTTTGTAGATTATTGTTATTCTGTTGTACTTTGTATTTGTCTGATGCGCAATACTATCATTATGTGCATGATTTTGCTGAATTGTCATATCTGAGTGTTAAATGTGTTATTAATCTTGGATTATTTCCCTAAGATCCTCATTTGTGTTTTACGTTTTCCTACAGGGAGGTGCCAAGAAGGTTGTCATCTCTGCTCCCAGCAAAGATGCTCCCATGTTTGTTGTTGGTGTGAATGAGCATGAGTACAAGCCAGAACTTGACATCGTTTCCAACGCTAGTTGCACTACCAACTGCCTTGCGCCCTTGGCCAAGGTCTAATTAATTATATTGCCAACTTGCAGCTGTTTAATGGTCTAAGGAAGAAAATATCTAAATCCAGTATTGGTATGTGTACAGGTTATCAATGACAGGTTTGGCATTGTTGAGGGGTTGATGACAACAGTCCACTCCATCACCGGTGAGTTATCAAAACCTTATGTTGGAGCTTTAATACAGCTGTTTGAAGTTGTGCTCATCGTTTACTCTTAAATTTCTTGGTTCAGCTACCCAGAAGACCGTTGATGGTCCTTCAAGCAAGGACTGGAGAGGTGGAAGAGCTGCTGGATTCAACATCATCCCCAGCAGCACTGGAGCTGCCAAGGTGACCTTATAAACTGGTTTCTACATGTTTGATTGGTGTTGTGGATCTTCATACTGACTTGTTTGGAAGCTCATATGATTTTCTGGTCTGCTGTAGGCTGTGGGAAAGGTTCTTCCTGCCTTGAACGGCAAGCTCACTGGTATGGCTTTCCGTGTTCCGACAGTGGATGTATCTGTTGTTGATCTCACGGTCAGACTCGAGAAGGCTGCCACTTACGACCAGATCAAGGCAGCAATCAAGTAAGCCGTGGCCTTGTTGATATTCTGGACACATGCTTCAGTGACATTTTTTGTAGTCTGGTTCAATGCTCTATTTTCTAATGATGTTTATGTTGCATTGCAGGGAAGAATCTGAAGGTAGGCTGAAGGGCATCTTGGGCTACACTGACGAAGACTTGGTCTCCACCGACTTTATTGGCGACAGCAGGTTTGTACTAGTAGTAATAGACGCTAATTTCTCATTGTACAATTCATCCATGTGCACTATGGTGAATCAAATCTAGCTACCCCATTATTAGGGCATAATCAGGGTCAAGAGAGTTCTGCGTTAAAATGCAAGGCCAAGGCTAAACGATCACGATTTTTTATTATTTCAGGTCTAGCATCTTCGATGCCAAGGCTGGAATTGCTCTGAGCAATAACTTTGTGAAGTTGGTGTCCTGGTATGACAACGAATGGGGCTACAGGTAACGGAAGTTTCTTAAACTGCTATCTATTAATTGTTCTTATCCTTCTGTTGGTTTCTTTTTGGATCTTCGAATGCGTTTGTTGATCGTTGGTTGTGGCATGCTGCAGCACCCGCGTGATCGACTTGCTCATCCACATGTCCAAGACAAAGTAGAGCGGCCATTCGTTGATGTGGCCTGGGTCTTCTTGCTGTTCGGAAGAAATAAAGTGAGCTATGCAATCTGTCTAGACTCTAGTACTAATCATCTATTGTTGTCCCACGGACACGGATGATGGTAGACGCTTTTTTGTTGTTGAGGTCTTTGTTGATGTTATGTAATGACGAGTCATGTTTTATCGCCGGTGACCGGTGAATTGCTATCTTTGTCACATTTTGGATGGTTGTTCCAGGTTGTGAATCTTAATATTTTGCTTGTTTGTGTTATTTACTGCCTCCCCTTTTTATCGTGTACTTGTCTTCGAGAATCTATTATTGCTTGCATTGCATCGGTCTGGAATGTGATTGGAAAGTTAGTAGGATAACACCAACTTAAAGTTATTAAATAAGAGCCGTGATAGACGGACGCTTCTTACGTGGATCTTTGAGTTAGTGTCCAGTCATTGAAATTTCTTTTCGTGTGTTTAGTCTGGTTTTTTAAGTTAAACGATTCATTTTTCATTACACAGATAAGACAGTGTGCAGACTCTAGGATATCGTGCAGTCTCATTATTCGTGCAGAGCTTACATTTATCATAATAAAATATTTGTTTTTAAGTTTTTCGTTGAAACAACTTAATTTGTCTGGCTTAAATTTAATTTGTCTAGCTTACTTTATGTGTGTGCAGTTTACATTATGTGTTTGTCCTGTTTACGTTATGTGTGTCCGGAATAAGTGTATTTGCAGTTTGGAATAAATGTATTTGTTGTCCAGAATAAGTGTATTTGTTGTCCGGTTTAAGAATAAAGTGTGTCCAGAAACGGAACATAAAATTTGTCCGGAATAAGTGTATTTGCAGTCCAGAATAAGTGTATTTGTTGTCCGGAATAAGTATATTTGTTGTCCGGTTTAAGAATAAAGTGTGTCCAGAAACGGAACATAAAGAGTTTGTCCCGAATAAGTGTATTTGCTGTCCGAAATAAGTGTATTTGCTGTCCGGAATCGGAATAAAAGTGTATTTGTTGTCCGGAATAAGTGTATTTGCAGTCCAGAATAAGTGTAGTTGTCCAGAATAAGAAAAAAGTGTGTTCAGAAACGGAACAGAAAGTTTGTCCGGAATAAGTGTATTTCCTGTCCGGAATAAGTGTAGTTAATGTCCGGTTTAGGAAGAAAGTTTGTCCTGTTTATGTAGAAAGTTTGTCCTGTTTATGTAGAAAGTTTGTCCTGTTTAAGTAAAAAGTTTGTCCTGTTTATGTAGAAAGTTTGTCCTGTTTTGTCCTGTTTATGTAGAAAGTTTGTCATGTTTATATAGAAAGTTTGTCCTGTTTATGTAGAATGTTTGTCCAGTTTATGTAGAAAGTTTGTACTGTTTATGTACAAAGTTTGTCCTGTTTATGTAGAAAGTTTGTCTTGTTTATGTAGAATGTTTTCCAGTTTATGTAGAAAGTTTGTCCTGTTTATGTAGATACAATGAGAGCACAATGAGATATTGATGGTACATATTATTGATGATAACTATTAAAGATACAATGAGAGCACAAAGACAAACAAACAATACAAGCACAAACACAAACACACAAAAATTACAAAAATAATATATCTTCTCCCAGTAAATCACATACAAACAAACAATACAAACACACACAAATTACGAAGATAATATATATTTTCCCAGTAAATCGGAAAGAAGATGTAAGACTTAAACATGATCGTCTCATTCACGCTGCTTCCGTTGTGAAGAACCTTGGGAGTCGACATCAGACGCTTCTTTGACGTAATATCTTACTCGAAATGTTGATTTATTACGGAGAGATGTACGACATAAACCGAACAGACGTAAGTCTTCACCACGGAGCGTTGTACCTTTCTCCGGAATAAATCACCATTTCGAGCAAGATATTATTTCGAAGAAGCGTCTGATGCCGACTCCCAGGGTTCTTCACAACGTAAGCAGCGTGAATGGGGCGGTCGATGACACTCTTTCTTTCTTCTTCCTTCTTTTTCTGTCATGGGCACTCCAACAATGCAGCAAAGATGTTGTGGTGCGAAGTCTTCACCACCGGATCGTCACATTCACGATGCTAACGCTGACAAGAACATCGGGAAGTCTTAGCACCGTCCCATTCACGCTGCTTACGTTGTGAAGAATCCTGGGAGTCGGCATCGGACGCTTCTTCGACATAATATCTTGCTAGAAATGGTGATTTATTCTGGAGAGAAAGAATGAAAAAGAAAGAAAGAGTGTCATCATATTTGTATTTGGGTGGAGAGAGAACGTGCTGAGTTGAAACGTATTTAATGTGATTTGAGTGGACATCAGGAAGAAAAAACAAAAAAACATTCATGCTTTGGACACGTAAGGGCTAACATGGATATCCACGTAGAACGCGTCAGTGACGCGTTGCGTTCATAAAACATTTTCCATTAAATAAGCCCAACAGTGCGCAAAAACCTAGGATTGGTCTTCGAAATTGTTTTTTCGGAGTGGACAAGTGTTTACTGTACAAAACTGGGTGATGCGCAACGGTAGATCTTGAAGGGCGGATGTGGTTGGCAGGTGGGGACGGAACCGACATTTCGTATGCAGGCATCAAAGAATTTACCAATGTTTTGGCACATTCTGCAACGGATATCAATTTCTTTTCCAATGAACCTAAACGAAGACGAAATATGTTACAAGCCGATCGAAAGCTCGTCGGGAAGCAAGCACGTACGTTACAACCCAAAAGAAAAGTGAGCGGGATCGATCAACTATTCTTAAATTTGATGATAAAATCAAGAGAATTTAAAATTCAAATTCAAAATTAACTGTTGATCTTAATATATAATACAAATATATTAAGTACTAAAAAATCATAAAATTTAGTAATTGTTTCGCATATCTAAAATTCCATATTTTATAGAAATTCACTTTTATATTTCTAAAAATTAACAAAAAACCATGTTTTAAATTTTACGACTTTCGACATCTACATATATTAAAATAATTAATTTAAATTTTAGATTTAATTTTGTCTACAAAACACAACTATTTATCAAGCAGTTGATCCCACAAAAATATTATCTCTAATAAGTTGACCTTTCACTATTTTACTAATTGGAAATCTGATAGGAGTACGTTCTTATCTATTTTCTTACATTATATGCATAAGAATTTTTGTTTAAGCACATGTGATTAGTGACCCCACTATCTATGATCAGTGTATTTGAATTAACAACCGAATAACAAGAGGACATGTTTGTAGTGTTTGCCTGAGTTGGTTCCTCGTTCTTTTTGTGGTATAAAATTTGCATGATCTGCTCATATTGCTCTTGGGAGATGGCTTGAATCTCCACATTTCATTTATGCATTTGAAGTCTTTGCTTTTCTGTTACTGTCATTTCTATCTTTTGAATTGTTCTTGTTCTTTTAAGTTATTGTCATTGTTGTTGGATCTTGGAGGAAAACTAATTATCTCGTGTACAGTATGCACAATCTTCTTGCGTAGTACATGTGGGTCTCTCTCTTTTGTCACTATTGTTATAGTTGTTGTTGGTTTTTAGGTTAATTGGTAAGAACTTTCTTTATTAACAGCCAGAACAGATCCTTCATGTGTGCCTTTGTTGTTTTCAACCACTTCTCATTGTTTCTCCTCTTTAAGTATCAAGGAGTAGGCTTTATTCACGATTGGTAAAGGAGAGATAAGAGCAAAAATAATGGGAGTCGTCCAACGTGGAACGACCCCGACGACTGGGTCGTCCTGTTTAGTACGTTTTTAAAGTAATTTTTTTTTGAAAATATATTTTATATTTTTTTTATTTTTTTTTCAAGATTGATCTCGAAATAATGTGAAGAAGAGAGATGAGTTATGGTGGGTTGTGGTTAAGATGTGAAGTGTATGAAAGAAAAAAAAGTGAGGGTAAGAGAGAGAAAACTGATGTGAATGAGAAAAAAAGTTGATATAAAAGAAAGAAAACTTATTATCAGATCGTAGGGGTCATGGTTACGGATGGTTAAAGGAGTAATTGACTTCTTATACTAGAATATGATTCATTCAATCCTAGTAAAAATTGAAGTGTTTTATCGTGTTGCTCCCTCTCTAATATTTCCATTATAGCTCCACGTTTACATCCACTGATCCACGTGTGCAGACTGAATTCGAGATGTTTTAGTTTTCTGAAATATGTTGTGTCAGAAATCAGAATCATTCTCTTGAAGTAGCATTGTGATGGATTTCTTCAACTCATAGATTCTTGGTTCATTAGTTTGAGAATATCTGCCTTTCAAGTCTTCCAACATCTTAACTGCATTCTCATGATATATCACACTATCAACTATGTCTTGATCTAAGGCACTGATTATCCACGAAATCACCGTATCATTGCACCTCTTCCATTTCATATATTCATCCATCTTCTTCTTATATGGTTTCTTGATGGTCCCATTCATAAACTGTTAGTGAATAAGATCCTTAAATTACCCAGCGGAACGTAAAATAACAAATCCGGAGAAACAAAACCACAAATGCAAATCCACAAACATCAATCACGCAAAACAAGTAAGAACACAAGATTTAACGTGGAAACCCAATGCGGGAAAAACCACGGACGACACAACATCAATCTACTATAGAGAATACATATTACAAGAGAGAGTTACATAACACACAAACCAACCGGCATTGAAAACCCGGTTGAAATTGCTCCTATCGAATCCACAAGGATGCTCTTTTTTCTCTCTCTCAAGAATGCAAAGTAAACAATAGTAATTGGAGTATTACAAAGGGGACGAAATTACATTTATATACTAGGTCAAAATAAGTATTAATTGCACCAAAAAATGGAGTAAAGAATGTGCAAATCGTGGGCAGAACTGTTCCGATCGGTCGACCGAACTTTAAATGTAGCATGATCCGGAGCTCCACCGGTCGACCGTCGCGTGCCTTTATTCGACCGAAAATTTCCAGGCAATGTCACACACACTCCAACCGGTCGACCGAGTGAGAACTACCGGTCGACTGGAAATTTCCAGGAAGTTTTCCTAGACGTCCAAATGCAGAAGCGGTCGACCGGATAATATCCAGACACTTCCTGGATGCCAAAATGCGGTCTTATCCGGTCGACCGTAAATATCCAGTCGACCTTTTGGACGTCCAAATGCAGAAGCGGTCTTATTCGGTCGACCGTAAATATCCAGACACTTCCTGGATGCCAAAATGCAATACCGGTCGACCGTTTGACTGTTTTTCCCACGTAAATACTTAATTCACATATTCAAGGTAAACAACAGAAAGATACCCAAGGATTTGGACCAGGTTGGGTAATTTTCACCATTTAAGACCTTTGAGACCAAGATTATACATGGATTGTTTGATGGGTGTAGAAAGTAGGGATTGGGAGCATCTGAGGCTATTTTGGTTGTTGTGTCGTCTGCCATCACCAAATCGATCTTGTTACCTTCTTAAACTATCGAGCTCCGATCTTAGAGTCTTCCCCTGTTGATCGTGGAAGCTTACCATATAAAGATTGCACTGATACCATGATGTACCCCAAAACTCAATCAATGGAGATTGTCAGATGAAGCAATGGTGGAGAGGAGGAAGGAAAAGATAAATGTGAGAAAAGAGATCAGGTAGTTGAGTTCGTTGGGGTTTTGTTATAAGAAAATAGTAAAGTGAAGGTTGGGTGCATGAGGCAGTCCCATTGAAAGGAATGTGTTCTAAAATTTTTAATTTTATATGTCAATTATTGTGAATTGGATGTACAAACATTTTGTTCCTTGATTATTATATTCATCTTTTGGAAGTGTTAAAGAAGAAACGTTTGATCCTTAACCGTAGAGGTCTAAAAGATAATGGTTTACATAAATAAAAAATTATTCATAATCATGGTAATTAACATGAAACATTAATTACTAAGATAAGATTGTCGTGTTGGTCATCGATTGTTGTAGCTCTACAAATAATTGACGACACAAGTATATAAAAGAGGAAAATTGTTACTTTTATATATTGAATAGACCTAACAAGTAAATCATTATGGAATTGTGTTTCGTATCATTAATGTTTTACTGTGTCTTGGATCCCAAGATATGAGACTTATATCTTTTCACTCAAGAAGTGTTTAATTTGATTATTGTCAAAAGTTATCAATGAGTATAGTGATAAAGAAAATAGTTGGTTGAACATGACTTGTGCTGAAAAAATAGCTAGTCAAAAGATTATCATTCACTAGTGCAGAAAAACACATATACGTCGGATATACATGGGTATAGACGTCGGATTTGGACGGTCCAAGTACCTGACGTATATTTCCCCGTCACTTATTCCTTGTTGTATAGACGTCGGCTATATACGACCGACGTCTATACAGTGTATAGACGTCTATACAGCGTATAGACGTCGGCTATACAACAAGATTATACATGGATACAAGACTATACGACCGACGTCTATATAGTGTATAGACGTCGGCTATATACCACCGACTTCTATTATATATTAATTAACCAAAAAATACATTGCAACGTATATCAGGCATTCTGCACTCACATTAATCAAGCCCAAGCTGCCCAAGTGCCCCAAGTGCCAATCTTTTGACAAATAACCACGAATATCAAGCCCAACATGCTCAGGTGCCCCAAGTCGTTCGCATTCAGCAATAATGGAGTGATGGAGTACATCAACCACATCACCAAAAATAAATTCTCCGATGTAAGACTACACTATTACACCAAATAGACGTCGGATATATAGATTGATCGACGTCTATTCATACAACACGACATATAGACGTCGGCCATGCTATACATCCGACGTCTATACATTGATATATCAATAATTAATAAAAAATAGTCCCTATAGACGTCGGTCATGCTATACATCCGACGTCTATACATGGGTTAATAGTAAAAAAACGCTGCAACCAAGTTCCCCAAGTGCCAATCTTTTGACCATTAAATATATATATGTATCTCACTTGCATTTTGTAAAGTGGTACCAAACTACCATTTAGAAGTAAAGGAGTGGTGGAGTACTTCAACTCTACCAATAAATTTTTTTCTCCAATGTGGGACTAAACATGTCACCATACACACACATGTGTACAACACACGTGTGATAGTTACAATGATGTAACTATTTTTAAATCCGCATTATTCTTATACAAAATAATCCACATAAATTCTTACACGAAATAAATCCCAAAACATTACGTTATTTCTTATACAAAATAAATCCCAAAAAAATGAGTTAATTCTTACACGAAATAAATCCCAAAAAATGCCTTATTTCTGATATAAAATAAATCCACATAAATTCTTATACGAAATAAATCCAAAATAATAACAAAAAATATTTTCTTCTTTCAGGAGAGCATTACCCTTGTATACCCCTGTAACAAAAAATAACAAAAAGTATAGACGTCAGTTATACTAAAAAACCGACGTTTATACAAACCTATAGACGTCGAATGTCCAAACATCTGACGTCTATACCTATAGACGTCAAATATTTTTATATCCGACGTCTTTTTCATGACGTCTATTGGGCATTCTGCACTAGTGGTTACCCTCTTAATTGAGTGATGATATTATTGTGTCACTTGATAAAACACAATTATAATGTGCACAATGTAACTTGAGTTAAGTTATATATAGTTATAATTAGCTTAAAGAAATCAAGAAATAAGTATAATACAAATGTGACACATTTCTACATTGTATATATTCTTAATATCATGAGGCAATGGACGGACACAAGTGATGCACTTACATCACTAAATGGACCGAGTTTAGTTCGAGTGGAGCAAGACATCTATACTAATTGGGTAGCAATAATGTGTAGCAAAATACCGCTTATAGTTTGAGATATTAAGTGTTTAATATCGCTGTCAATTTGGCTTAGATCCCCATATAGGCCACACCACAAAATTGGGAAACAACATGCTTGATTTTGAGTTCATATAATATGTCGGGTTTCATGGGAAATCAACATGTCACGAAAATTGACATAATTAGAATCATGAATAAATTCATATAATGTTTATATATTATGGGGTGTAATAATTTAATATTACATAGGATAATATATTACATAAGATATGACTTTGCAAAAACCCTAAAAGATCAAATTTTGTTGGATATAAATCCCAAATTTAACAAAGTCAAAATCATGGTCAAAACGGTCCACCGTTTTGGGTTCGATCGACCGGACAAAGATCGGATAACGCGAGTGGTCGACCAAAATTGTCTGAAGTGCCTGGACATTAGGAACCGGTCAACCGAACGTAAACGGTCGACCGAAGGAAAATATCCAAGAACTGTCTTGGGATATGACGATCGACCGATAGAGACACGGTCGTCCGAAGAGATTCAACAGGAGAAAGTTTAGTGGGTCAACGATCGACCGGAGCGAGAAGTGGATCGACCAAAATTTTCCAGAGAATTTTTCTCATGAATATTCGGTCGACTGTATAGCTCACGGTCATCCGAACTTACGGAAAAACTGATATTCGGTCGACCGAATTGAAAACTCGATGGACCGTTCAACAAGATTTCTGCCTGAATTATTAAGAGAATAATTAGATCATGGGTTGGATTAATTCCATATTTGATCAAACGTGTTTTAGGATGCTTATGTGGCAAATTGAGATTAACTTTAGGAGAGAAAAGTAAGAGATCATGACTAGAGAATAGTTCATGATATGGGTATTTTGGGAGCCTATAAAATGACTCATCATCCTACTTGTTTATGCTAATGCAAAAAAACTCTCTCTCTCTAATCTCTCCCTTAGACGCCACAAAAATTCTGTTAATAAGTTTTAATTTTTGGAGATTAAAATCTCAGGAGCTTTAAAAGGGGTTATTAGCTAGATTCTAAGCTTAATTAGAGATTAATTGATTAGCTCATTTCTCTCTAATCTTGTTTAGAGTTTGACGAACACTTGGGGGTGAATCAACAAGTCATTCGGCGAGCAACGGAACTCCGGATCTTCTGAAAGGTTTTAGAGAACCTTTGGGTATTATCCTATCTTTTTTGTTTATTTTATTATATGTAGGTTTGCATGATTTTAGAATAATATATACATGTACATAAAATCAATGAAAATATGATATCGATCATGTATGCTTGTATTAATTTTTTAAAATATACACATACATATGGACACGAAATCATACACCTATATATAGGGGTTTAAATGGGGTTGGTAAATGAGTAATACCCATTTAATAAGCTGGCACTGGTATAGTTTTTGTAATTTAAAAAATTAGACATGTTTACCCATACCCATTTTATCCATTTAATAAATGGGACGGGTATACCTCTACGGGGTGTAAACGAGCTGAGTCGAGCGAAATTTCGAGTCATAAGTATTATCTTATTTTATTACTAAATACAATAAAAAATTATAAATGGAACAATAAAAAATTCGAGCGAGCTATCGAACCGAGTCTTAAAAAAATTTCGAATTCGAACGACTCGTTTACAGAGTCAAGTTTGAAGATTTTTTTGTTTTTCATCAAGATCATTCATTTTCAAATTAAACTAGAGTCGAACGTTTTTCGAGTCGAACTAAAGATGACAACCTTACCTCTACCCATACTCATTTACTCATTCACTCATTTAAGATTTTATTTTATTTATTTATTTATAATATATAATTAAAATAATAAAAAGTGAGAATTTTGTTGGCAAAATTGATTGTTTCAAGACTTGTTTGTGAGAAAACGAGTGATTTCTCATTATTTTGGCTTAATTCTTAATCTTGAAAATCATTATTTTGGCAAAATTTTGCTTAAAATCTTTCTCATCCGATAATTAGATTCTTTCGAATTGTGTTTTGTTAGCAAACGTTATACCTGTTATACCCACCCCATACTCGTTTATTAAATGGATATGGGACGGACGGGTAATGGTACAACAACATTTAAATGAGTATATACTCATACCCGTACTCGTTTAGTTAGACGAGTATGGATTCGGATACGACTATACTTGTCCCGTTGAAAAGGTAAAGATCCGTTTTACTTGCATGGTGACCTATCAACTAACTCAGCCTACTTGATATATCTTGTATAACACTTAACATAGCTGATTAGATCATCAGTTTTAAGTTTTTAACACAATAAATACCGTACATTTAACTGAAAGGATTTGATCAGGTCATATTCTTAAGAATAGAATAAAAAGTTCAGACCACTTTCTCCTATACCCGTGTAAACAACTCAAGCATGGGACAACCCACCGAAATGTTGCACGATAAGTAACTTCATCGTTGCCTTCGAAATTTGATAAAACACTTCACCATTACCTTGAAATAGTGATGAAAAATGACAAGTCATTACATAGAAAATTAAAAACACAACAAGTCAAAATACATTTACCACAATCCATGTCAACTGGACAATAAATTATTACAAACAAAACAACTCAAATTGCATTTATAATAATCCGTGTTCATTGGACAACAGATTATTATTAGCTTATTACCAGACAGTCCACATAACTAACATCATGCTTCAGAACATGATGAAGATCTTGATCGTATGATCAGGAACGTCTACCCCTGGGTCTTGGACATGTGAGCAATCAAGTCGACAATACGGGAGCTGAAGAAAGCACAAAGAATAACTTACATGTAGAACATCTATTATAAAAAAAGTAAATTGATGTCAACTTATTTCAAAATCAGCGCTCCCTCCTCGTTGTTATAAAAATACAACTTATACAAATGCTCAAGTTTATGATTGTATTTTAGCTTATTGTTGCGTTGCTCTAACTAAATCTCATGATATACCATTTTTGCTCTGACCCTAATCATGAGTCATGACAATAGAGGGTTAAAAAATACTCAATTAGATGGTTAAGATTGAGCTATCTATTATGGTCTATGTAATAGTTGGTGTACCTATTGTCGCCGATGAAGTCACTGGAGACCAAGTCCTCCTCGGTGTAGCCCAAGATGCCCTTCAACTTACCCTCGGATTCTTCCCTATAGCGTCAACACAAGCACAATCTTTTTCAATGTGGACTATATATGGATCGAGATTTTTCTTTATGTCTACAAATGAATACCATTAATAGCCATTATATCATTCAACTAATTCCTTCAAACCTATGCAGTTAGGTATGGTTTAGGTGAACGTATTTTTTGTTTTGAGCAATGTGACATTAATCTCCAGTGGTCTTTCGCAATTGTGATCAAGATTTTACTCCTAGTGTACATGCGTGAACAATATAAGTTGGATGTACCACAAAAGTTAGGTTCAGCATCTTAAAAACATTTGAAAAAATAAATATTAGCGCAATATCTACATGCAACTTACTTAATTGCAGCCTTGATCTGATCATAGGTGGCACCCTTCTCAAGCCGCAGAGTGAGATCAACCATGCATACAATCACAGTAGGAACTCGAATAACCATGCCTCTGAGTTTGCCATCTAAAACTGGAATTACATCACCCACGGCCTGAAAAATAGATAGGTCACCAAAAAGTAAGACAAGGAAATACCAATATTATGTTTATGGCCAATCACAAATATGCATGTTGTTAATTTTACTCGAAACATGATTACACGATACGAAAATGACACCAACTTAGCGAATATGAATTGAGAATTTGAACACGATTAATAAATGAATTGGATATGACAACATGATTATTAAAAAGGTTGGATATGAATTTCTGCTGCAAAAATGATGAACACGATTAAGACACAATAAGTAATCAGGTGATTAGGTACACAATTACGAATACTACACGACTAATACCGACAAGTCTACAAGTAATATACAAGTTATAAATTATAATGAACGGGTGGCGTGTAATTATGCAATCCAGTATTCGTGTAATAAACAAAACTAATTGTGTATGTATTATTATTTAATGGTGTAAACGGTAGTCGTGTTAAACGTGTACACGAACTCACGAAGTAACCCGTTTAATAATAGTGTATAAATGGGTTGGATATGACAACACGATTATAAATATGTTGGATACGCCAGAAGTCTAGCAACATGATTATTAAATAGGTCGGATACGGAACAACACCAAGAACTTATATATACAACTTGACACGACACGATTAGCACACGGCACGACACGATTGACAACCCTACAAACATCCCCCGCTCAAGGAATCGGTCTAGGAAAATTGCTTACTTTTTATATAGGGTACCTAGTAGCATTCATCACCCTTCAGACCTAACCTACTTTTTAAACTTCAATCTTTAACCTAAACCTTGTTTTCCACCTTAAACAATCCTTAAACCCTGAATGTTGCTTCCCTCAATAAAATGGATTAACAATTGGTCTCTAGCAGCACGTGGTCATTAATAATAAATTAAATCCTACAGAGCTATCACAAGAAATTATCATGTTTATAGCCTAGAATTTTAGCAAATTAATTAAGTAAATTACCTCGGCAGCTCCATTGGTGGTGGGAATGATGTTGGATCCGGCAGCTCTTCCAGCTCTCCAGTCATTGATGGATGGTCCATCAACTGTTTTCATGAGAGCTGAACCAAGAAAAAGAAACATCTAAATGATCACTACATCAATCTTCAAGTTTATTAGTGTAGAATGTTTTTGTTATGATAAGGTTTCGAGTGGTCACCAGTAGAGGAGTGCACTGTTGTTGTCACTCCCTCGATAATACCGAACCTGTAATTGATGACCTGTGTATACAGGCAAGTCGTATTAGTTCACTTGGTCACTCAATTAAGAGTAATCTCAAGCATGGGATCCTAATGGTGGTTTCCTAACTCAGATTTTTCATCTCTCGTTCCCTGTAATTCTCTTCTTCAGGGCTTACATAGTCATATTTGTTTATATTATCACTTCTCTTATATCATATGCAAATGTTTTGTAGAGAAAAAAAGGATATATAACCTCATATAGAAGTATTGACTGGTGATGGTTTTTGTTATTTATAAAAGGGTACAAAGTGAAGTTCAAGTTTAGTATGTGTTTTTCCATTGGTACGACATTTTTCTGAAGCTAATTAGACACACCAGATGTGATGAATACAAGGCGACAATAAAGTGTTTATCAAAACTGATGCGGGAAGAGGAAAAAGAAGAATGTGTATATATTTTGTTTGTTATGTTATTTCAGTTACATATATGAGAGGGATATTTATACATTAGTTTTATATCCGTTATACATTTATTGTATGCTTCGAATGCCCAAACGTTGCCTCTTGATGGAGAGCCGTCAAAGGTATGTTTCTTTAACACGCCCCCTCAAGTTGTGTCTCGAAAGGGTTGACAGATCCTAACTTGAAGAGAAGATTGGAAAAAGTTCTGTGATCAAGTGCTTTGGTGAAGATGTCTGCGAGTTGTTCTTTGCTTGAGACATAAGGAACTTCAATTTGTTTTGACTGTATTTTCTCCCTGATGAAATGACGGTCAACTTCTATATGCTTGGTCCTTTCGTGGAAGACAGGATTTGTGGCAATGTGTCGTGCTGCATTATTATCACAGAACATCTTCGTAGGCTCCTGAGTTGTGATATTCATGTCTTTGAGAAGTTGCCTGAGCCAGATTAATTCGCTGGTGGTGGATGTCATCCCTCGATATTCTGCTTCTGCACTAGATCGTGCGACGACATTTTGTTTCTTACTTCGCCATGTTACCAAGTTGCCTCCTACAAAGGTGCAAAAACCAGTAGTTGATCTCCGATCATGACTCCCAGCCCAGTCTGCATCGGAATAACCAATTATTGAGTTAGAGTTATTAGGTTTCATCCAGAGTCCTTGTCCAGGGGTTCCTTTAAGATAGCATAAGATTCGGTTTACCAAATCTAAGTGGTGAGTGTGAGGAGCATGCATGAACTGACTTATTAGACTAACAGCATAAGTAATGTCGGGTCGAGTGACAGTGAGATAGATGAGTTTTCCTACTAATCTTTGGAATTGTCTAATATTAGTTAGAGGGGTGCCATCTGTTGGTCCTATTTTCTTGTTGATTTCTATTGGTGTAGTTGTGGTTTTGATCCTAGTTTTCCAGTTTCTTTGAGTAGATCTAGGGTGTATTTTCGTTGGGAAAGGAACAAACCTTTCTTGGAGTGTGCAATTTCTATTCCTAAAAAATATTTCATAAACCCTAAGTCTTTTATGTCAAACCTTGATTTTAGATATTCTTTAACTAAGGTGATTTTGTGATTATTATTTCCGGTTATAATAATATCATCAACATAGATGAGCACGATGATAGTGGTATTATGACTATGTTTTGTAAACATCGATGCATCAGCAGAACTTTTAATGAATCCATAACTAATAAGAGAGAGACTAAGTTTGGCATACCAGGTTCGAGGTGATTATTTTAGTCCATATATAGACTTATGAAGCTTGCATACCTGATTTGGATGTGTGGTGTAGCCTGGTGGTGGAGTCATATAAACTTCTTCTTCAAGGTTTCCCTGTAGAAAAACATTTTTAACATCCATTTGGAAGAGATTCCAACATTGGTTAACCACAATTGATAGGAGAACACGAACAGTGTTCATTTTGGCTACTGGAGCAAAAGTTTCTAGATAGT
Organism: Triglochin maritima; assembly: GCA_963682175.1. Classification (NCBI taxonomy): domain Eukaryota; kingdom Viridiplantae; phylum Streptophyta; class Magnoliopsida; order Alismatales; family Juncaginaceae; genus Triglochin; species Triglochin maritima. Next base: position 5,631,371 of record OY821782.1, on the reverse strand, counting down.
CAAGACCATAGATTTGAGTGTAGCCTTTAGCTACAAGACGGGTTTTATATCTTTCTATTTGGTCATTGCTATGATATTTGATTTTGTAGACCCATCTGCAACCAACAGGTTTTATGTCGGGTTGTAGAGGAACCAATGTCCAAGTTTGGTTGGACTCTAAGGCACGTAACTCATCATTCATGGCTTTCTTCCAATTTTGGTTACCTATAGCCTCTTGATATGTTGTTGGTTCCTTATCTTGTTCTAGCTTTCCTAAGAAGGCTGATGATTGGATGAGAATTGGTGGTAGGATAAGTGGTTTTGAATAGGGTAAGTGGTTTTAGGACGTGTGAAAGAACATAGTCATTAAATCTAGGAGGGGGCGCGATGGACGAGAGGATCTTCTCGGAGGTTCTTCTTCCGTTTGTTCTTCTCTTTCTTCTCCGTTTTCTTCTTCCTCGGGAATGGTTGAGGCAGCGGATATTTCTTGAGGAAAAATTGGTAGTACAAAGGTAGTGGAGGTGTTTTCAGTGGTAGAAGTTTTAAAGAAAGGTTCAATTTCAAAGAAGGAAACGTCTCTGGAGACATAAAATTTCCTATCTTTTGGATCATAGCATTTGTATCCTTTCTTCTTAAAGGAATATCCTAAGAAAATACATTTAACCGAGGTGTAATCAAGCTTGTGTTCACGTTTTTTGTGAACAAAACATGTGCATCCAAAGACCTTAAGATGATTAATATTAATTTCTTTATTGTACAAGAGTTCTAAAGGTTTTTTTATTATCAATTGTAGGACTAGGAATGCGATTAATGATATAAGCAGCAGTGAGAACAACATCAGACCAGAATTGTGTGGGAACATTATTCTGAAAAAGGAGAGATCGAGTAACATTTAAAAGGTGTCGGTTTTTTCGTTCTGAAATCCCATTTTGTTGTGGTGTATTTATACAGGAAGTTTGATGAAGAATACCTTTTTGTTTTAAAAGACTTTGAAACATATTGCTCATATATTCGGAGTCATTATCAGATCTAAAAACTTTAATTTTTGCATCAAACATATTTTCAATAAAACGTAAAAATTCACAAAACACTGGATAAGCATCAGATTTATGTTTTAATAAGTAAATCCAGGTGGTTCTAGAGAAATCATCAATAAAACTAATAAAATATCGAAAACCATTGTAAGATTCTTTGGGAGCAGAAGTGAATAATGGTAAATGGAACATAAGTTTTTGTGCGAGAATTTGGAAAAGGTAATCGGGTTTGTTTGGCAAAACGACACACATCACATAGTAAATCAGATTTAAAACACAGAAAGAGATTTTTAGCACATTTGATGATGGATGGCCCATTCGCCTATGCCAGAGAAGATGATTATCAAGAGTTTAGGTATGATATGCCTTTTGTTTGTTTCAAGGACATATAAACCATTTGTGAGGATGCTTTTACCAATCATCCTCCCTGTGGTACGATCCTGAAAAAACACATTATTAGGAGAGAAAATTACATTACAATTGAGTTCACTAGTAATCTTGGCAACCCAAATCAGGTTAGCATTAAGGTTAGGAATATACAAAATAGTGTCACATGTGTTATTAATTAAGTTTGCTTTTTCCTATTCCTTGAATTTGAATTTTATCTCCATTTGCAACAGTAACAAAATTATTTAATAATCTTAAATTTTGGTTAATGTTACTAAGTAGCTTTGGATTACCGATCATATGATCTGTAGCACCGGTATCAACAATCCAATGTTTATTACTTGATTTGGTAGATAAGCCAGAAAAATTAGTAAATTTTGGATTATGTTTTATACTTGAGCAATTACCTGAAGCAGGAGGATTGTTTTGCAAAAAAATATTGAGTTGGTCCACCAAGGTGCTTAATTGGTGTGGGTTGATGGATCCACTAGTTGACCCGAGTAAGTCGGATCCGGTAGATCTGGGATCAGAGCGGATCTGATTAATCGGGTGAGGCGGGTCGGCGGATCCAGGCGTGTTGGTATAAAATCCATTCTTTTCAGCAGAATTCGAAAGGTTAGGGTTTCTGGAGAAGTCGATTCGGGGGTCGCTGCTCCCGCTGGGTTGGGCGATGCTGCCGGCGACTCCCTCCACCAGATTTGCCTTCCCATTTCTTTCGTTTCTTGGTGGTCTGAGGTGTGGGTAGAGGAACCAGCAGTTATTTTTGTTGTGTCCGGTTTTCTTGCAGTTTTCGCAGTGTTCATCCTTGCGATTTCTGAACCTTTTTTCCGTTCTGGTTTTGGTTTTTTCCGGCAAAAAAGGCAAGGTTTTCTGCTTCAGTTGTTGTTAAGTTCCCTTGCAGATGAGTTATGGTTCGCCTTCGCGTTTCTTCGTGGAGGACCATGGCGGTGACTGTGGCAAGGGATGGAAGTTCTGGTGCCATCATCACCTGACTCCTGATGCTTTCGAAGGTTGTATCTAGACCTACCAGAAACTGGTAGATCCGGTCTTGTTCTGCTCTTTGTTGGATTGTTTTGATGTCGGTAGTTGAGGGTTCGTAGACCCCTAACTCATCCCAGGCCCTTCTGAGAGTACCAAGGTACTCAGTGACTCCACGATTATTTTGGCGAGTTTGCGAGATTTCTTGCTTTATTTTGAAGATATGTGTGAAGTTCTGAGCCTTTCCATAGTGTTCTCGAACAGCTTCCCAGAACTCTTTTGCAATTTCTTTGTAGATAACTATTTCAGCAATGTTTGCTTCCATGGACGCCAGAAGCCAGGACATCACCTGGTGGTCCATGGTTTGCCATTCATCTTGATCTTTGTCGGACGCGTCGGTTTCTGGTTTTTGTGTCTTCCCAGTGATGTGACCTAGTCTCCCCCGGCCGCTGAGGGAAAGAGTAGCGGCACGTGCCCATGATAGATAATTGCTTGCATTGAGTGGTGTCATGACGAGGCGGTGGGGGTTGCTTTCTGGTTGGTTTCTTCTGTTGCCGTCAGACATGATTTTGGGTTTGGATGTGGGTTTTTATCGACCTTCAACCCCCTTGACGAGGTGAGGCCGATGATGAACTCCGGGGGGAGGCTGAGGCTAGATTTTTGTGTGGATCAACGCTCTGATACCATATCAAAACTGGTGCGGGAAGAGGAAAAAGAAGAATGTGTATATATTTTGTTTGTTATGTTATTTCAGTTACATATATGAGAGGGATATTTATACATTAGTTTTATATACGTTATACATTTATTGTATGCTTCGAATGCCCAAACGTTGCCTCTTGATGGTCACTCAATTAAGAGTAATCTCAAGCATGGGATCCTAATGGTGGTTTCCTAACTCAGATTTTTCATCTCTCGTTCCCTGTAATTCTCTTTTTCAGGGCTTACATAGTCATACTTGTTTATATTCTCACTTCTCTTATATCATATGCAAATGTTTTGTAGAGAAAAAAAAGATATATAACCTCATATAGAAGTACTGACTGGTGATGGTTTTTGTTATTTATAAAAGGGTACAAGGTGAAGTTCAAGTTTAGTATGTGTTTTTCCATTGGTACGACATTTTTCTGAAGCTAATTAGACACACCAGATGTGATGAATACAAGGCGACAATAAAGTGTTATACATCCATCGCTTTTGATAACATGGAGCTATATATCTTTTCAACATCCCCCACAGCGGCAAGATTATTCTTGGAGCCTACGCATGAGTAATATTGAATGAAGTGGTCCTTTGTGTGTCGTTAACTATCTCGCTCTTACACCATGTTAAATTCGATCTGTTTAATATGTCTTTAGAACCGAAATGTTCGGGTATGTAAGAGGTAGTGCGGATGATAATATTACAGATGATCGATATGCATTCTGCATCATTTTGATAAACCTAATTAAGGACTAATTTGAAAGGAATTGATTAAACCTTAACCAAGGGTGCAATGCGCGCAGTTGATGGTGCAGCTAGCATTGGACACAATGTCAAGCTCTGGCTTGTACTCATGCTCATTCACACCTACAAAAAACATGGGGGCATCTTTGCTGGGTGCAGAGATGACCACCTTCTTGGCACCTCCCTGTACAAGAACACAAACACACAAGTGAGAATATATATATTAGACAAAATAATTAAGCCAGGAACATATCTTATACAAAGTAATATTTTTTTACCTTAAAATACCTTAATCTAAGCAAGAACATATGAAGTTAGACCTTAAGATGAGAAGCAGCCTTGTCTTTGTCGGTGAAGACACCAGTTGACTCCACAATATAGTCGGCGCCAGCCTCACCCCATGGGATCTCCTCAGGCAGCTTCCTAATCAGTTAAAGAAAATTTGCACAAGGCCGAAGACATGCATAAGTTAAAACAAAATTAAAATTTGATTCCGGCTTTCCTTATAGACTTGTAAATGTGTCGATTATCTTATACGTACTTTCGTTTTGTAATACTTTACCCTTATCTGTTAATAATTTGTTTTTTAACATTTCAAGTTTGCAACGTTATTTTACGATTTTCTGTGTTGTTTCCAACAATAGTTACAACGCCCTTTATTTTGTTTACTTAAGATTTGGTTCAAATTTGGATGTTATTGAATTGAGATGTATTATTTCAGATTTGATATTAAATCTAAACCAAATTTGGCCCATTTTTTTCTCAAAAATTATTATAAAACCCGTAGAGATGAATCAATCTAACCAAAAATAAAATATCGATGAATAAGTTGAAGATGAAAAACTATTAAACAGGAGACGGCTGAAGTGTTTGAAGTTCAGTGGGTAAAAAAAAATTGATAACACTGATCAATGTAATAAACAGTGCTTAGCATGTTAAACCTGATGCAAAAGATAGTCACTGGCTTGACACCGAAAAGAAGAGTCTTCGAGTCCTTGACCTTGATATCGCTATGCTTCCATTTTCCACGTATACTGTCGTACTTGAACATATAGGCCTACACTCAAAAACATGTATAATTGTATCATCTAGTGAATGAATCAAGTATAACACAAATCAAACAGTAGTGATCCCACTATCCCGTATGGACATGCCAAAAAGACAGCTTGCTAATTTTTGAAGAAAAAAATATTCTACTATAATTGGTTAGTATAACACAAATCAAATATTCTACTATAATTGGTTAGTACTCAACATATAGGTTCTGTATGTATAAGTGACTTTGTTTATTTTTTGTATGACTGTGAATACACAATCATACATTTTTATTAATGTATCAACTTTTCAGAAGAAAAAAAAACAAAAACAGTTTGTTAGTAAGTAGATTTTACATGCACAACAAAGACAAGAAGATGTATCATATATTCAGTTGTGACGAACGGATGATTAATGGCAACAAGCTCAACGTCGTCCCTCTGGAGAGAAATTCTTGCAACAAGACGACCAACTCTACCAAATCCTAAAAACATAATGGACACACAAACAAACACAAATTAAGATAAGAATGTAGCACGTACAATAACACAAAACAAAAGAAAATTAATAATGTAGCAGCTTTTGAGTTCGCATTCTTCAGCACATATATAGTGAGCAGGGTTTGGAAAATTAATTTCACATTCGTAAACAACACTAATAAGTCTGCAACACTAGTCTATAATATATAAAATTAGATCCATTATCCATCACCAAATTAGTACGTGTTTGGTTTTTGTTGATATTGTGGAACAACCATATTTTACATTAAATCTGGGACTATGAAATTAAAGAAGTTGATTTCAAGAAATTTGTACACGGATCGAGATCGATCTCCCAAGTCCTAATACCTAAACAGGGTCATATAAACACATATATGCTAAACGGATCGAGCAAGCCCGAAATATGCATGAAGAGACTTATTTGATTAGCTTGGTATCCAGTTCCTGTGAAACTTGTTTATAATGACCGATTATGAGTCCAGGACAGAATTAAACACATTAATTATGGCACTTGTTGGTACACATGTTTCAAGACTTTATATGTTTAGGTACTTATTAGATTGAGCAAGGATCTATTATTCTTAAAATGTATTGACATCACTGTATCATTGTCAATAACTTAAAATTTAAACTTTGAAACGAAAAATTAACCTAAACCTTGTTTTCCACCTTAAACAATCCTTAAACCCTGAATGTTGCTTCCCTCAATAAAATGGATTAACAATTGGTCTCTAGCAGCACGTGGTCATTAATAATAAATTAAATCCTACAGAACTATCACAAGAAATTATCATGTTTATAGCCTAGAATTTTAGCAAATTAATTAAGTAAATTACCTCGGCAGCTCCATTGGTGGTGGGAATGATGTTGGATCCGGCAGCTCTTCCAGCTCTCCAGTCATTGATGGATGGTCCATCAACTGTTTTCATGAGAGCTGAACCAAGAAAAAGAAACATCTAAATGATCACTACATCAATCTTCAAGTTTATTAGTGTAGAATGTTTTTGTTATGATAAGGTTTCGAGTGGTCACCAGTAGAGGAGTGCACTGTTGTTGTCACTCCCTCGATAATACCGAACCTGTCATTGATGACCTGTGTATACAGGCAAGTCGTATTAGTTCACTTGGTTACTCAATTAAGAGTAATCTCAAGCATGGGATCCTAATGGTGGTTTCCTAACTCAGATTTTTCATCTCTCGTTCCCTGTAATTCTCTTCTTCAGGGTTACATAGTCATATTTGTTTATATTATCACTTCTCTTATATCATATGCAAATGTTTTGTAGAGAAAAAAGGATATATAACCTCATATAGAAGTATTGACTGGTGATGGTTTTTGTTATTTATAAAACAAAGTGAAGTTCAAGTTTAGTATGTGTTTTTCCATTGGTACGACATTTTTCTGAAGCTAATTAGACACACCAGATGTGATGGATACAAGGCGACAATAAAGTGTTATACATCCATCGCTTTTGATAACATGGAGCTATATATCTTTTCAACATCCCCCACAGCGGCAAGATTATTCTTGGAGCCTACGCATGAGGAATATTGAATGAAGTGGTCCTTTGTGTGTCGTTAACTATCTCGCTCTTACACCATGTTAAATTCGATTGGTTTAATATGTCTTTAGAACCGAAATGTTCGGGTATGTAAGAGGTAGTGCGGACGATAATATTACAGATGATCGATATGCATTCTGCATCATTTTGATCAACCTAATTAAGGACTAATTTGAAAGGAATTGATTAAACCTTAACCAAGGGTGCAATGCAGTTGATGGTGCAGCTAGCATTGGACACTGTAGAATTTTTGGGACGGATTTGAGGAAGAAGAAGAGGAAAAACACTTATTTTTTATTATTGATTTTCTAATCACTCTGTTTACATTTGAAATCAACGTATATATATTTGCTGCTTTGTTTTCCCGTTGTGTTGTATGCATACGAGGGGATGTGTCTTGAATGTTTGATGAATTCCGAGGAGATGTGATTAATGTGATGACCGTTGTGATTACTGTTGTAATCTTCAATACGCCCCCTCAAGTTGGGTCCTGAAATAAGTTGAAGAGACCCAACTTGGATAAGATAGAGTTTTCTTGTGGCTGATCGAGTGCTTTGGTGAAGATATCGGCGAGCTGATCTTTGCTGGGAACATAGGGAACCTCGATTTCCTTTGCCTGAATCTTTTCATGGATGAAGTGGCAGTCAACTTCAATATGTTTGGTTCTTTCGTGGAAGACAGGATTTTGAGTTATGTGTCGAGCTGCATTGTTATCACAGAACATTTTTATAGGGAGATGGTAAGGTTGCCCCATGTCGAGCAGTAATTGCCTAAGTCAGATGAGCTCGCTAGTAGTGGATGCCATGGCCCGGTATTCTGCCTCAGCGCTGGACCTAGCAACAACATTTTGTTTCTTGCTTCGCCAGGTCACTAGGTTTCCGCCAACAAATGTGCAGAAACCCGTAGTGGATTTTCGATCGTGACTGTCTGCCCAATCTGTATCAGAAAAACCAATTATTGAGTTAGAGTTGTTGTTTTTCATCCATAATCCTTGTCCTGGAGTTTTCTTAATGTATCTAAGTATCCTAGTGATTATATCTAAGTAAGGAGTTCTAGGTGAATGCATGAATTGGCTGATAATGCTAACAACATAGGTTATGTCAGGTCTTGTGACAGTGAGGTATATGAGTTTTCCAACAAGTCTCTGATATTGTTGAATATCTTTTATAGGTTCTCCTTCGGTAGTGTTTACCCTTAGTTTAGTTTCTATGGGTGTATTTGCTGGATTAGCCCCAAGTTTTCATGTCTCTTTTAAGAGGTCGAGGGCATACTTTCTTTGTGATAAAAACAACCCTCTTTGTGAATATGCAATTTCTATGCCGAGAAAATATTTTAAATGTCCTAGGTCTTTAATATCAAATTTTGCTTTTAAGTGTTGTTTAATTTGGTTGATCTCATGGTCTCTATCTCCAGTGATTATGATATCGTCTACATAAACTAGGATTATGGTAGTGGTGTTCTGATGATGTTTGGTGAACATGGATGCATCAGCGGAAGATTTATCAAAACCGTAAGAAATAAGGCAGTGACTAAGTTTGGCATACCAAGCACGTACGGGGAGATTGTTTTAACCCGTAGATAGCTTTGTTGAGTTTGCATACATTGTTCGTAGATGTGTAACCTGGTGGAGGGATCATATATACCTCTTCTTCGAGGTTTCCTTGAAGAAATGCATTTTTCACATCCATTTGATAGAGGTTCCAATTTTTATTTACGACGATGGAGAGAAGGACACGAACTGTGTTCATTTTAGCTACAGGAGCAAAAGTTTCTAGGTAATCTAGGCCATAGGTTTGTGTGTATCCTTTTGCTACCAGTCTTGCCTTTTACCTTTCTATTGTTCCGTTACTATTGTATTTTACTTTATATACCCATTTACACCCAACTGGTTTAATCTCCTTTGGGATTGTGGTTAGAATCCAGGTATTGTTTGTCTCTAGGGCTTGTATTTCTTCTTTCATGGCTTGACACCATTTTGGATCTTTTATGACTTCATTATGGTTTTTTGGTTCTATATGATTATCTATAGTTCCTAAAAAACCTTTGTGATGAGTTTTTATTTGTTCGTATGATAGGTAATTTTGGATAGGGTAGGTGACTTGGGAAGTGATATAGTTGTGCAAGTATTTTGGTGGACGGGTAGGTCGGGTAGATCTCCTTGGAATGTTTTCGTCTTCGTTGTTGTGTGGTTCTTCATTGTCTTCTTCTTGGAGGTCGGGTGTCACCATGGTGATTTCTGGATCGCAGGTGATGGGTATTGGTGCGTCATTGGAGTTTGGTGATGTTGGAGATCCGTTGTCTTCAGTTTCTGGGCGGAAGAACGGACTGTTTTCGACAAACTGTACATCCCGAGAAATATATAATTTACAATTTTTTGGGTCATAACACTTGTACCTTTTTTTCTAAAAGAATATCCTAAGAAGATACATTTATGAGAATTAGAATCAAACTTGTCATCTTTTTTCCTATGAACAAAGGCAATGCATCCAAAAACTCGTAAGTGATCAAGTAATAGTTTTCGACCAATCAGGATTTCCAATGGTTGTTTGTTTTGGAGACGAGGACTTGGTAGTCGGTTAATAAGATAAGCAGCGGTTAAAACAGCATCGGACCAAAATTCTTTTGGAACGTGATTCTGAAAAAGTAGTGCACGTGTGACATTCAAGAGATGACGATTTTTTTCTTTCAGACACGCCGTTTTGTTCAGGAGTGTTAACACACGTGGTTTGATGAAAAATTCCTTTTTGTTTTAAATTTTTTTGGAAGATATTACTAGTGTATTCAGAACCGTTATCTGACCTTAAAATTTTAATTTTGAAATCGTACATGTTTTCCACAAAACTCGAAAACATACAAAACGTATTAAAGACTTCAGATTTTGATTTTAATAAATAAATCCATGTAATAAGAGAAAAATCGTCAATAAAGGTGATAAAATATTTGAACCCGTTATAGGATTCAGTTGGGGCCGGTCCCCAGATATCAGAATGTATTAGTTCTAATGTGTGTCCTGTTTTAATGGATGATAAATGAAATGGCAATCGAGTTTGCTTAGAAAAACTACATACATCACAAAATAAATCAGACTTAATAGATGGAAAAAGCGTTTTTAAAACAGGATGTGACGGATGTCCCATCCTTTTATGTCATAACTCATGTTTGGATAAATTGCCTACATGCAATGCCTGCTTGTTTTTGTCTAGAATGTAAAGGTTATTAGCGAGTTTTCCTCTACCAATCGTCTTCCCTGAGATACAATCCTGAAATACAACATCATTGGGTGAGAAAATGATATTACAATTTAGTTCTTTGGTGATTTTTGCAACAGATAACAAGTTAGATTCAAACGAAGGCACATACAAAACATTTTTTGCAATCTGATCTAATAATTTTATATTTCCTATTCCTTCTATTTCTACTTGATTTCCATTAGCCACACTAACAAATTTATTTAGTATATATGGATAAGTTCCTTTTCAGATCTAGCAATAAGTTAGGATTGCCTGTCATGTGATCGGTGGCACCAGAATCAATAATCCATACATCATTTTCATTTTTCTTAGACTGAAGGGCTAAAAAATGATTTTCAAGAGTTTTTACCATACCTGCGAAATTACCTGAAGTTGAAGGTCTGGTTTGCAAAACGGCGTTTAATTTGTTTATAAGAGAGTGGATGTTTTCTTCGGGGCCCGCCAGGCCCATGTTCGCTGAGTTCGCCTGTTGTGGAGAGAAAAAAATTTCTCTGTTACTCGGATTCGGAGCTGATCCGATTGCGCGAGTCGAATCCGTTGGAGTATATAACCCTCCCGACCCGACTGCTGACATTCCATGTGGTTCCTGTGAGAGAAAAAAAAGGTTAGGGTTAGGGTTGGTCGAGTGGCTGCCGCTGCCTCCAGTGGTGGTGATGTAGCCGCTGCCGCCCGATGATCCCCCAGTGCTGTGAGATATGCTTCTCCCATCTCCTCCTCCTCTTCTGTCGTTGTCTTTTGGTGGTCGGAGGTGCGGATGGAGAAACCAACAACTATTTTTGCTATGTCCGGTTTTTTTGCAGTTTTCGCAGTGTTTGTCTTTCCGATTTCCATACCGTTTTTTGTTGCTTTGATGTTGGTTTTGTGACCTTCCGGTGAAAAACGCCTGATTTTCTGCTTCAGTTGTTGGTTGGTTTTGCGAAGGAGTTGTGGTCCTTCGTCGCGATTCCTCGCGAAGGATCATGGCGATGACTGAAGCGAGCGACGGTAGTTCGGGGGCCATAAGCACCTGACTCCTGATGTTTTCAAATGATGGGTCTAGACCTACCAGAAACTGGTAGATCCAGTCTTGTTCGGTTCTTTTTCCGATTATCGGTGCGTCGGTTGTCGGTGGTTCGTATACCCCAAACTCGTCCCATTAGGGCTGTAAATGGACGGTTCGTGGGCGGTTATATGGCTAACCCGTGAACCTACCCGCCTAATTAAACGGTTCGCGGTTCGGTTAGAAACCCATTTATTTTTACCTCTACCCATGAACCTACCCGTTTAATTTAATTAAACGGTTTTGGACGGTTAAATGGATAAATGGATAAAAACATGTCAAATGGTCTATATAGTTACAATAATTTCCATAATGAAATATATCTATATTTCGATAGTATAATATAAACAACTTTAACAAACAGGAAATACTAACCAAATTTTCACAAAAAACAAGTGCACTGGCAGCCAAACAAAGAACAAACTTGGAGCACAACTATGATGGCAAATCTATTTGCAACTAAATAGCATATTACTATATTAGACGGACCATAACCAAGCTTCCAACGGGAGTAAAATAAGAGGCATTGACAAAAGAAAGAACCAAAGTAAAGATAAACAACACCACAGGTCCACAACAAGTAAAATAAAGGGCATCAGTGCTCTCAAATTGAGGTCTATAGCTGTCAAAATAATACAAAGTTGGGAGTATTTTTAGAACTCATCGACATCGTTAATAGTCATTGCTTCCGCCATAACTTCAACTTTACCATCATCCAAATCCGTTATTGTGCCAAGATTTGCATCAACAACTTTAGCACCTACATGCACAAAGAGGAAGTAAAATCACACAATACATCTAGTAATAAGATAATAAAACAATATGAAACAATTGCGATTTGATAAATTTTAGATTACCCTCAAATTTCTTTCGAATCCAATCTTGTGAGCATATAAGTGCTTCAACTGTAGTCGCATGCATTGAACTTCTTGATGGACTTATCACTCTACCTCCGGTGCTAAAAGCCGACTCAGATGCTACAGTGGATACCGGAATAGACAATATGTCACGTGCCATTCGACTCACAAGAGGATACTTAGGAGCATTCACCTTCCACCAACCAAGAATGTCAAACCTGTTAACTTTAGGATGCACTACTTCCTCTAAATAAAGTTGCATATCAGACTTTTGAGGTTGTGCAGTGGATTTCCTGTGAAGGTGTTTCTTATACGCATCTAATGCATTTGCTAGACCAGGGACATATGCACTTTTCTTTGCATAGGTTGTGTTTCCACTGCTCAAACTGCTTGTGCCACTCTCACCACAGGCAACCATAACATGACACCCGAACTTCAAACGATACTCATTATAGATATCCATCAAACTATTCTTTATTTCTTCTACTTTCTCATCACCATTTGCACCATATATTAAGGACATGTAGAATTCAACTGTTTCCAATTTCTGGCACGGATCCAAGATAGATGCAATAGACAAAACTAAGCTTGCATCCTCCCAATACTTTGAGAATTTATCTAACATCCTCTCACCCATGGTGGACACAAATGGAACATCACTATTGCACATATCTCTTATTGTGGTGTTCATAGCACAAACATGTGGGAAAAAGTAGTTTGCAGAAGGATGCATGGTAACGGAGAACTCTTTTGTCACTTCATAGAAAAATCGCAAACATTCACAAACAACTATAGCATTTTCCCATTCATCTTGAGATGGCATATGTGAGTAAGAAGTATCAATGAAAGCTAATCGATTGAATGCATCCTTGAACTCAATAGCAGTTTCAAGCATTAAAAAAGTTGAATTCCACCTAGTACAAACATCCAACACAACAGATTTGTTTGGAGCTTTCACTTGTGCTGCAGCTTCTTTGAATTTCTCTTCTCTAATAGTAGAAGATTTCACATACTTGACACTTTCACGTATTTTAGTAATAATGTCTTGTATGGTCTCTATTCCTTCTTGAACAATTAAATTAACAATGTGAGCCGAACATCTAACGTGAAAGAGTTTACCATCCATTACAAGATCTGAACTGGAATCAAGCTTTTCTAAAACTTCTCTAACCAGAGCATCATTGGTCTTGCAGTTATCCAGGACAATACACATAAGTTTTCTATCAATATTCCATTTGTACAACTTTTCCAAGATGATTTTAGAAAGTGCAACTGCGGTGTGACGGGATTTAACTTGAGAAAAATTCAGAATTCTCTTTTGCAACTCCCACTCATCATCAATGTAGTGTCCAGTTAAACAAATATAAGCTTTGTTTTGCCCTGAAGTCCACATGTCACTTGTAAGGCTAATGCGAGATTCAAGATTTTCTATCTTAGTATACAATGTCCCTTTCTCCTCAAGAAACATTTCAACACAATCTTTCTTAATAGTTGTGCGAGAGACCATCTTAAATTCTGGACGAAGACCTTTACAAAAATCTCTAAATGCCACATGGTCAACTATAGAAAATGGGTACTCATGTAGGATTATCATTTTGGCAAGATCTTTTCTGCTAGTTTCCTGATCAAATTTGAAGTTTCTAAGATCCATTGTGCCATCTTTCTTTTTGTCCCCAAAATTCAACGTTAGTTGAGTAGCACCTCCATCAATTTTGCTAGGGTGTTTATTCTTCAAATGAGTTTTTAGTGAGCTTGTACCATTTGAAGATTTAGCAAGAAAACCAGTTTTGCAGTAATTACATTGTGCTTTCTTAGTCCCATTAACTGTGATGGAAGTGAAGTGATCCCAAACAACAGATGTAAGTTTTCTCTTTCTTCTACATTGTTCAGTTTCTTCATCAACATCAATCGGTGTTACAGGAGTGTCACTATCATCTACTTGAACGGATTCTGACATATCCTATTATAAAACACAACTCTAAACATTAATAGGCAAATTAATTTGGGAACCTAATCAAACAAGAGACACCACAAATCAATCTTCGCAGTGCTGCAATTCAAAATAAGGTATTTCAAAACAATCAAAATCAATAAGCCGAGACAACTCACAAAGAAAGGAGTGGAAGAGAGGAGATGGGGTTGGTCGACCAGAGCTTGCTTGCTTGAAAGAGGGCTGGAATGGAGCTTGTGTGGAGAGAAGAGGGGTTGGAGGATGGGGCTTCCGTGGAAAGAAGTCAAAGAACAGTGCCTGCAGGCTAGAGATTGCTGGATGCTGGATGTTGGATGTTAGATGTTGGAGCTTGTAGGGAGAGAAGATCTTGGAGAGAAGAGGGGCTGGGCTGGAGGCAGAAATTAGGGTTGAGAAACTAGTTTCTCTTCTTTTGTTAAACCCTTTCGGATGGATTTCAAGGATCTCATACTCACCCTCCATTTCGGATGGAATTACACTTCTATCCCCGTTGGATTACACCATTTAAACATGACTTTCAACCATTTAAACATGACTATGAATTTATATGTATATAATATATAGAATAAAATTTTATATTTATTTAGTTTTGCGGTTAAACGGTTAAACGGACGGGTTAAATCATGAAACCTTATCCGTCCATTTATTAAACGGTTTTGATTTTCACAACCCTTATCCACCCATTTATTAAACGGTTTTGATTTTTACAACCCGTGATCCTACCCGTCGGTTCGGTTAAGGCGGTTAAACGGTTTTGATCCAACCCATTTACAGCCCTACGTCCCATGCTTTTCTGAGAGTACCGAGGTACTCAGTGACGCCTTTGTGGTTTTGTCTTGATTGCGTTATTTCTTGTTTGATTCTGAAGATGTGTGCAAAGTCTCGCGCCTTCCCGTAGTGCATGTTCTTGAACAGTGTCCCAAAGTTCTTTGGCGATGTCTTTGTAGAGGAAGATCTCCCCTATCTGCGGTTGCATGGACGCGATTATCCATGACATAACCAAGTGATCGGAGGTCTGCCATTCTTCTTGTTTTGCCTCCGTTTCTGGTCCTTCTGGTTTTCTCGCGGTTCCGGTGATGTGGCCAATTTTCCCCCTGCCGCCGAGGGAGAGGGACACCGCCCGTGCCCAGGACAGGTAATTTGTCCCGTTGAGTAGAGTAGAAACTAAACGGGAAGGGTTTTCGTGGTGGTTTCCCGACATGGTTTGGTGGGGTTTTTTTGTGGATTTTGAGGGTTTGGATGTTGGTTGTTTTTTTCGCCTTCAACCCCCTCAGTGAGGAGAAGACCGGTGATGATCCTTGGGGAATCTGAGGTCAGATCAGAGATGCTCTGATACCATGTAGAATTTTTGGGATGGATTTGAGGAAGAAGAAGAAGAGGAAAAACACTTATTTTTGATTATTGATTTTCTAATCACTCTGTTTACATTTGAAATCAACGTATATATATTTGCTGCTTTGTTTTCCCGTTGTGTTGTATGCATACGAGGTGATGTGTGTTGAATGTTTGATGAATTCCGAGGAGATGTGATGACCGTTGCCGTTGTAATCTTCAATAGACACAATGTCAAGCACTGGTTTGTACTCATGCTCGTTCACACCTACAACAAACATGGGGGCATCTTTGCTGGGTGCAGAGATGACCACCTTCTTGGCACCTCCCTGTACAAGAACACAAACACACAAGTGAGAATATATATATTAGACAAAATAATTAAGCCAGGAACAAATCTAAGACAAAGTAATATTTTTTTACCTTAAAATATTAGTATTAATTTATTCGACGCATTGTCAAATTCTTCCATGATCTCATGCTATCTTCGATATCCAAAAAAATCCATTTGGTTCTTATTTCAAGCGTAATATATCACTCGTGAATAAATTTAACTTCTTAAGCGACTCTAAAAGGCTTCAATACATATGCATGGCATCCGAATGAGCACGGAAGGATTATCAAGCTCGTAATATAATTCGACATAGGGATGTAAGTGAAGATTTTAGTCATATTAAAAAGTATACTTTGGTGGTAAGAATTTAAAGGATATATATTGGTGGTATCTTGATTTTTCACAAAAATGTACTTAAAGATATATATAATTTTTTTTCAAAATGATATAAGTATTGTACATATTCCAAACAAACCCCATGACATAATTAGCATAGTTTAATACCCAAATCAAATATTAGATACTTCAAGGCTAGAACTCTACTAAAAAAACTAGGTCGCATTGGTGAGAACTGAGAAGAGGTAATCTAAGCAAGAACATATGAAGTTAAACCTTAAGATGAGAAGCAGCCTTGTCTTTGTCGGTGAAGACACCAGTTGACTCCACAATATAGTCGGCGCCAGCCTCACCCCATGGGATCTCCTCAGGCAGCTTCCTAATCAGTTAAAGAAAATTTGCACAAGGCCGAAGACATGCATAAGTTAAAACAAAATTAAAATTTGATTCCGGCTTTCCTTATAGACTTGTAAATGTGTCGATTATCTTATACGTACTTTCGTTTTGTAATACTTTACCTGTTAATTATTTGTTTTTTAACATTTCAAGTTTGCAACTTTATTTTACGATTTTCTGTGTTGCATTTTTTCCAACAATAGTTACTACACCCTTTATTTTTTTACTTAAGATTTGGTTCAAATTTGGATGTTACCATATATTCAGTTGTGACGAACGGATCATTAATGGCAACAAGCTCAACGTCGTCCCTCTGGAGAGCAATTCTTGCAACAAGACGACCAACTCTACCAAATCCTAAAAACATAATGGACACACAAACAAACACAAATTAAGATAAGAATGTAGCACGTACAATAACGCAAAACAAAAGAAAATTAATGATGTAGCAGCTTTTGAGTTAAAACGCATTCTTCAGCACATATATAGTGAGCAGAGTTTGGAAAATTAATTTCACATTCGTAAGCAACACTAATAAGTCTGCAACACTAGTCTATAATATATAAAATTAGATCCATTATCCATCACCAAATTAGTGTTTGATTTTTGTTGATATTGTGGAACAACCAAGTTTTACATTAAATCTGGGACTATGAAATTAAAGAAGTTGATTTCAAGAAATTTGTACACGGATCGAGATCGATCTCCCAAGTCCTAATACCTAAACAGGGTCATATAAACACATATATGCTAAACGGATCAAGCAAGCCCGAAATATGCATGAAGAGACTTATTTGATTAGCTTGGTATCCATTTCCTGTGAAACTTGTTTATAATGACCGATTATGAGTCCAGGACAGAATTAAACACATTAATTATGGCACTTGTTGGTACACATGTTTCAAGACTTATATATGTTTAGGCACCTATTAGATTGAGCAAGAATCTGTTATTCTTAAAATGTATTGACATCACTGTATCATTGTCAATAACTTAAAATTAAACTTTGAAACGAAAAATTAAATCATAGATCTTGTTTTATATCACAAGAGAAGTATGCACGTCGAAAATCATAAACGTTGGAAGTCATTTGATAAAATATTTCAAGAATAAAAAAATCAATGCACGAAATTCATTGCAAATTTGACATCACTTAATCTTATATAAAATGACATTTAACTTTAATAATTTTACGGGCATACTAGTATGGTGTTGTAAAACAATACTTATGGCTTATATTTTTCATTTGAAGTTAATAAGTGGTGTCAAATTTGTGTAAAAACATTTTGAGGGTAGTACATCCATCCTCTATTTAATTACATGTTTATAATGTTTAGTGATGTATAATATCTAACTAATTGCTTGGGTGTACCTCCCTCAAACACCGTTAACGGATTTCGTGACACTGTTAGTTGCTCCCGTTAAGTTCGAATCCAAGCGGGTGACCAAAAGTCAAACAGTCGACCGAAAACCAAATTGACTCCCAATTCGAGTCGACCGAGTCTAAATATGCTACTTTACACCTAATTAGACACCAAATCGAACTCTAATTAACATCCAAAAATATCTAGAAAACTCAATCGGCTCGAATTGGGACTGCATTTGGTTTTCGGTCGACCGTTTGGATTCGAACTTAATTAGTATCTAATTAGGTGTCAAGTAACATATTTAGACTCGGTTTGCTTGAATTGAGAGCTAATTTGGTTTTCAGTCGATCGTTTGACTTTTGATCGACCGTTTGGATTCGAACTTATTGTGGGTAACTAACAGTGTCATGAAATTCGTTAACAGTATTTAAGGAACGTGCACTCAAGCAATTGGTTGGATTTGTGGGCGTTTTGGAGCAATAAAAAATACACAAGTGCAAAGACCTAATAAACGACTTTTGGAGATGCACATAAGCAAAACCCTCATTTTTTGCATTCTAGATAGTTAATACTAGAGATCGAATTTCAGTTGTCTCGTTCACATATTTGCATGTGATATTTGAAATTTGAAATGAGACGGCCGACGGGTAGTATATATGGTTGATAAAATTAAAAAGAAGGAAGATGAGCTGATATTCGGTGAAAATCACATAATATGTGCATTCGAGCTAGTCGAGCGAGCTGAGTGGAGTGAGATGCGAGTTTGATTCTCACATCAATAACAACCATGAGATGCGGTTACGCCACACCGTGATAGTTAAAATTAATTAACACCACCACTAGTTAGAAGTTATAAGAAAAAGATAATGTGTGAATTTTACATCACAATCGCAAGAAAAAATCACCGAGTGTGACCATTGTTTTACTTTTTTTTTGGAGTAGAGGTCTATCAATTCAAGACCACATACTCTTAGAGGAGGGAGGTTGTCTTACTTTCGAGTTGGTTCTTGAGAATCAGCTCAAAAACGATCTCTGATATCTTTGTGTATAGCGTGAAATGGTTGTGGAAATTAAAGAAAGCACAAACACAAACAAAATGATATTACGTGGGTCAACAAGAATCGTTCGCTTAAAAAGTCCAATGCAAGAAACAAATATTACATGAATGAAGAACCTCCCATGCATGGTATCTTCGTTCCAAACAAAACCTTTGTCTTTTGCTTTCAATGAAACTTGACAAGAGCAGGTGGAGTTGAAGCTCCAATACGCCACCATTAGTGAATTAATTAACTAATAATGTGCTTAAATCAGTGTGCGTAATTGTATAGTTTCTATCAAAAATAATTCTTGATAAACTACAGGATAACAATCCAACAAATAATTGAAAATTTTCAAAGAGCCCACTAGATAAAGCTTACATCCGAATCCACTAGTTATGTGAGATTTGTAAATTGCAATTCAACTCCCTACCGTGAAAATAACACACGGTTGAAACTTTCAAAGTTATTGAGTATTATTCATTTTTAGCCCCTGCGTTGAATGGGCGACCTTTTTATTATTATTATTTGATGAATTTTTTTGTTCTTAATTATAAATTGAAAAATAGGAAAAATACAAATAAATTATAGAATAATTTTTTTCATGTTTGGACTTCAAAAATACACCTAGATAACCGACCATAATCTTACTAGGTACCCCTTTGCCTACCCAATTACTTAGACATTTTATTTTATTAATTGTAGGGTTAATAATACAATTCAGAAGACACGAAAAATTACAATACAAGTGTCCTAGTCATTTAATTGGACACATTGTTCTAAAATCCAGTTAGAAACTTCAATGTCGCGGTCGTCGGGATTGTTTGGATCGTCAACGTCAGAACTCGATGCACTTGGATCTCCATAAGTATACCAAGTTATGTTAATGTCTTCATCTAATCTTTCACTTAAGAAAGGTGTAGTTGAAGATGTCGAGTCTCTTGAAGTCGTGATCGACGAACCCGTCTTCGTGAAGATGAAGGTCCTAAGGCAACTTCCTTAGCCTCATCCCACGTTAGATCCTCCCCAGCAAAGACTGGATTCTCAGTTTCTACTAACCAATGATGATCCTCCAAGAGGTCGTAGTCCACACTGATAAGATCTAAGAAATCGGGACGTTTCATTCTTGTTTCGAATCTTTGTCATAACTACTGGTTGTAGTTCATAAAAACCAAATCATTCAATTTTTTCGCCGCCAATCTGTTTCTTCTCTTCGTATGCATTTGATCGAACACACTCCAGTTACGCTTGCAATCGGAAGCCAAGCACGTTAGGCCCAAAATCTTCATTGACAATCTCTAAATGTCTTGTCCTTCATGTATGCCATGTACTCACGTCATCAATCAATTAGTCTTCTTTCGGTGCGTTGTCTCCTTAGAATGTCCACCCCCCCCCCCCCCCCCCCCCCCCCCCGAGCATTCTAAGTTGAGATGTGTAACGATCCTGCAAGGTTGAACACATGTTTTGACCTTCACGGGACCGAAAGAGACAGTAAATGATGTCGAAGAAGCCTGACGCATGCTCATTCATGCTTGTGGTTCGTTCATCTACCGGAATTGAGAAGAAGGTCCCCAGGTTACGTAGAAATCCGACAAAGTGTAAGGGAGATCTCATCATTCTTCCTTCACCCCATCTCTTGTTGATATAGTCAATAATCTTTTCATACTATCTTTGGTTACCCCCAAAGTTTTGGATGATGGTTTCCTTGGCCTTCTCCATTGCGTCGTAGAGATAACTCATCGTTGGTTTATCGTTGTCGTCCACCAACCTCAGAACGTTGACCATTGGTCGTGAAGGTTGACTACTTTCACATCATTGGCCCAGAAGCGTTATTGAAGAATGACTTCAGACACTTTGGTGGAGGCTTCCTTCAACCTATTGTTCTTCATCGACATACCATTCTGGTCGTTGTAGTCGACGGATACAACGAAGGTTGTGAGATGGTCCTTCTTGAAATATAACCTCTGCAATGTCAAGAAAACCGTGGCAAATCGGGTGACGACCAACTTTAACAAGTTGTCCTCGATGGCTTTTCACAACTGCGAGAGAAATAAGGCATGGTCGTTAAAATGCCTCACGATCCATTAGCATAAGGCAACTATCTTCAAAAATAACTTGTCGTTGTCTTGCAAGTTGAGGTCGATGCAGTGTGTGACACAAGGAGTCCATAGAAGATGTTCCTTTTTTAGCATCAACATCTTCCCAGCAGCTACGTACGTGGTGGCATTGTTGGTGGCAACTTGAACCACATACTTCTCCCCCACTTCTTCAACAACTTTGTCCAATAATTTGAACAAGTAGTTGGTTGTGTGTGAGTGTCCAGAAGCATCAACTGGTCGTAAAAACATGGTTCATGTTGGACAATTCACTAAAAACTGATTAAAATTCTACCGGACCTATCAATCCATGCATCCGTCATTATTGTGCATCTATAAAATTTCTAATCTTACCTATATGAATCTAGAAAACCACTAGTATATTCAATTTCTTTTGAACATGCACGTATAACTAACTTCGTGATAAGTGAAGAGGTTTAGGCCAGGAATGTGTGTGGAGGTAACGACGATGATTTTCTTAAATTAGGTGTATTAACTGCGTTGAAAGAAATTTCATATCTATAAAAAAGTAGCCCATTTTTTATTAATTGTTTTACGGTGTTCTTTCTAATGTCATTCAATTGTGGTTTGTTGGGCCCGGTCAATGAGATCTTGAGATCATCCACAAAATCGATCAATTGGTAATTACTTTGCATTTTCCTCTTTCGAGGAGCCAAAAGGGGTTGGAATGTCGGGGTCATGTCGGGATCAAAACCAATACCTGACCCGTGTGTTC
Source organism: Triglochin maritima (assembly GCA_963682175.1). NCBI lineage: Eukaryota > Viridiplantae > Streptophyta > Magnoliopsida > Alismatales > Juncaginaceae > Triglochin > Triglochin maritima. The sequence goes on along the minus strand of OY821782.1, from coordinate 5,609,700 downwards.
CTATATTATTTCCTAAATAAAAAAAATCATCTAAAGAACTTGGAACACCAGAATTTTGGAACGTCGTAATTGGACATTTTGGATTCTTTGAATGAGAATTGAGGTGTGAAGAGTGGAATGAAATCAATGGGGGATTTTTTAAATTCAAAAAACTAGCCGTTGCAACGACTTATTTGCAACAGCTAGGTCGCATATGTCATGTTACTTCCTGGTGTGTGGGTGGTCGCATATCAGCGGTCGCCTAGGCGACGTCTATTCATCTAGGTGATTGCCTACCTAAGCATTATGCATAGTACTTATATAATATGACATTTAGAGTTTCTAGTTGGATTTTAAATTTTAAGTTATCAACGAGTGACAAAATTGTCTTAATAATTTTTAAAGACAGTAGATCCCTCCTCAAATCCTCATCATTTGTTATTATGTATATTAATGCTATTATATATTACATTTCTTATGTTCATTTAAAGTATATTATCTATTCTTTCCGTCCACTATGCGCTAATAAAAACCCCGTTAACCTATCCCATCCTACCCATATACACCCTACCGTTTGGATGTGGCCTTGTTGAACCCAAACGAATTCTAACGGCAACAATTTTACCCCAAGTCAGAGTCATAAAATAGATTTTTCACTTATTTCTCTCGTTCAAAAAAGTGCATGATATTTTCCGTGTGACATATATGTTGATGGTGTTCTTGGTAGCAAATGAACGAGGTAAATAAAGAGAAAGAAGAAAAATATTTTTGTTTTGGTATACGTTTACATAGAGAAAGTTTTTAACATAAATTTCTCTCTTAACTTTCACTTTTTTTGGAAAAAAGGCAAACCATTCAAAAGTCATTTAAAAAATGCAGTACCCACTTATAATTTTCATGCAAACCTATTACACCCAAAAATATGAATAATTTAAAATAAATTTCATCTTCTTTTCCTTTGTTCTTCTAAAAACTTTTTTGTTTTTTTAGTAGTAGTAGCTAGGGGTTAATTTTAAGTATTGAAATTAGTCGTGCGTTGCATATCCACATCTTACAAATCACAAGTTCTTCCCGGAGTGAAATTCTAACCATAGCAATGCAAGGAATTTAAATCCGATGTCGGAAACCCCAAAGCTACCTATTAAGCAGACGAATTCTGAAAATCCTAAAGTTCAAAATTCCAACCTCCATCCGACCCCCACAGCCCAGATAGCATGTATTTGTTATTATTTTTTCATATCAATAAGTAGTGATACGGATTAATTTCGACTATTAAGATGAATTATTTAGCCACATCTTATCTTATCTTATCATTTATGAATACTAAGGGTGTCAGAACGTTCGAAATTCGGAAATTCGTTCGCGTCCAGTTCGAAAAATATTCATTCCGAACAATATCCGATCCGAATAATATTCGATTCGTGTCATCCGATCTGAGATTGAATATCTGTATTATAAGATCCGTATACATATTTGTATCATATACTTATGCAATACATTATTATACCTAGAAGTATTCATATTTCAACATTATGTGATTATATTTTGAATATATAATTTAAATTTATTTATTCAAATAAAATATACATTTATTGATCACATTTATTGAAGCATTGAATATCGTTATCATTTTGAGAATATGGAGTTAGAATTTAAGATAAAGTAAATTAATATTTGATACCAAATAAAGTTATAAATGTGACTACTTATAAGAATTTGTCTAAGTGAAAATGAAAAATGTTATAAGATGAGGAATTGTGTTTATGGATGCAGATATTATCCGTATCTGCTTTGAATCCGTCAAATATCCTAACGAATATAGACTTTTCATATCCGTAAACAATCTGTATCTGTATCTATATCTGAATCCGTAAATTTCATGCAGATACGAATACATATATACCCGTATCCGATCCGTTGACACCCGAATGAATACATGTGACATGACAATACATTTAGGGCTGTCAAATTCGTGTTTCGGGTCGTGTTCGTGTCGACACGACTTGACACGAATTCTTTTTCGGTCAACCTGAACACGAACACGAATTTTTATAAATAAATCGACCCGAACACGAACACGAAATTATACACCTAAACACGAACACGAAATTAGTAACCCGAACACGACCCGAAATGACACGAATTTCTTTTCGTGTTTGTCCAATTCGTGTTTCGGATCGTGTTCGTGTCAACACGGATTGACACGAATTCTTTGTTTGTGTCAACTCACAACCTAAAAACAAAATAAACTTCATATTTCATCATCACAAACTCTTTTAAAATATAGACTAATACACTGAGAAATCCTAACATCCATAAACATTCAACATCAATATAAATTTTATCCAAAAGACAACAACTTCATCACAAACAATCAAACTTCCATTGACAATTCATAAACCTCATTGACCAAAAATATAAAGACTTCCATAAACATCATGAGTTAACATTGAACTTCCTTGCAATCATGTCTCCAGACTCTCCACATTCCTTGTTATCAAGCTGTGAGATGATGAGTAGAGTTATCAAAAAATATAGTAATAAATCTATTTTATGTTAAATGAAAGGATTTGAATATCCACAAACCTGCTTGAGAATTCATTACTTCTTCCAATGAGTTATCAACATTAACAATTTCTTCGTCACTCGTTTGAAGGACCACTACATTTTGTGTGAGTTTGTCGATATCTTCATCAATTTTGGATCACCTAGTTGATAGTCATTCCAAGTTAAAACAAGTATGAATATGCAAATTCGACCAAAAGTCACCAAAAAATAACATGAAAAATAGTAGTATATTGGGATGACCTTTATCTCCAAATTGCCAATCTCGAGTGCAAATGATTGCTTCAACTGTTTCTGGCTTAAGAGAGCTACGAAACTGATCCAAAACACGACCACCAACACTAAAGCCAACAACATTTGCCCACAATCACGAGAACTCATCCTAGGACAAACTTTAATATGACGAGTCATGTTTCCAGTCCCAAATTTACCACTACTAATGTAAGTCGCCTCGCAAGCTTTGCATCTAGACTTTTCTACTTTGTCGGGCTGGTTAGGTAGGTCCTCAAAAAAATTCCAAACATGCTCTTAGAAAATTTCCGTTTCTCTTTTTTTGTGGTGTTTGAACTTCTATTACTTGTATCTCATTGGGGTACTTGTTCCACATTGCAGTCCACTGGGTCATTTTCATCGACATTCATATTAGAAATGGAAGGGCCACTGCAATTTAAATCTCAGTAAATATCCCATTAATTAAATACACGACATATGAGTTCAACTACCAAGAAATCCAACAACAACAAAACTAGATTTGAATCAAGCAAATCAAATAATGAATAAACCTCCATGAGAAAAGTATTAGGTAGGCATAACATAAAAGGGTGCTTCCGGGCATATTATTATTAGAGCTCAATAGCTTAGATTATCATTTATCTAAAATCTTTACTTTGATCTCCAAACATGTGCTTCTGCAACACATTTGACGCAAATAAGGTCAAAATAAATTCGACAGTGGGAATGAAATAGAAAATCCAAATCACCAATCAGAAAACGTTAGAAACCCATCAAAAACCCAACTTCAAGCTCAAAATACCACATAAGATCCACATACCCATAAACTCAAACCACCAAGGCACCAACTAGACCACAAAGACTCATCCAACGTCCATCAAAAGATTTCAAAATACCCATAAAAATGACATCTTTGTCCAGGAAAAAGAACAAAGTTTCACCTACAAAATTTCAAACCTCATCAGTCATCATAAAGATTAAATGCATTATCAAAATAGCCAAATAGAAATCTATAACAAAATCCCTTCGTCATACTTTATCTACATAACCAATCAAGCACCGAATCAAACACCAAATTGAAAACCAAATCAAGCACCGAATCAAACACCAAAAGTTTGGAAGAGAATAGTGAAACCCATCCAAGATAGGCCAGAGAGATGGGTGTTGGGTTGTCGACACAGAGGAGGAGATGGCGCAGCGGCTAGAAGGAGGAGATGTGTGTCGGTGTTAGAGAGGGAGACGGTGCTGTCGGAGTTGGGTTGTCGACGCGGAGGAGGAGATGGCGCAACAGCTAGGAGGAGGAGATGGGTGTCGTGGTCGGTGTTGGAGGGGGAGATGGTGGTGTCAGAGGAGGAGATGTCGGTGTTGGAAGGGGAGATGTTGGTGTCAGAGGAGGAGATGTCACTGTTGGAGGGGGAGATCCGGAGATGTTGGTGTCGGAGGGGGAGATCTGGAGTGGAGATGTTGGTCTTGAGAAGGAGATGTGTGTCGGCCTTGAGAAGATAGATGAGGTTTGTTAGGTTTTTTTTAAAACGTATATATATGGGTGGGTATTTCGTGTAATTCGTGTCGACCTGAATTACACAAAACCCGAATTAGTTAAACCCGAACACGATCCGAAATACGATTTGGGTAGTTCGTGTCGACACGAATTACACGAAACCTGAAATATATCAATCCGAACACCAAAATTTTGGGTCGGGTTCGGGTTTGAATTTCATGTCATAATCCGATTTGACAGCCCTAAATATATTGACGGTGTTAAGAGGGTTTGAGCCGAACACGCACGTGTGGTGGACTCACTCTTCTTCTAGGGTTTTAGGGAGCCGAAACCAAAACCCTTTCCCCCAAATTTCTTCTTCCGAAATTCCGGTTTCGATCGGCCAATCCAATCTTCGGCAAGCATGAGGAAGCTGAAGTTCCACGAGAAGAAGCTCCTGAAGAAGGTGAACTTCCTCGAGTGGAAGAGCGAAGGCGGCCACCGCGACGCCCTCATCACCCGCCGCTATCTCCTCACTGAAAGAGACGATTATAAGAAGTGAGTCGCTCTTTTCCCCCATCCTTTTCGGTCCGGAAGGTTTTTTGATGCGAAAAGATCGAATCTTTGCGGTCTGAATTGTGTGCCGAAAACGGAAATGGAAGGTTCGGTTTTGTGCGGAATGGCTTGATCTTTGTGTGCGAATTTGTGTTTGCAAGTTTAGGGTTTTGGTTGTTAGTGATTGGTCTGTTGGTTTCGTTGAAAGTTTAGTGTCGAGTTTGGGTTCAAATTTCTTGTCATGACCCAAATTGACAGTTCTAATGAAAACTTGTTTTATTCAGAAAGTTTGGTGGTTTCAGTGTTAATGCTTAAGAGCAAAGACAACTCTTTTCTCACCTTTTCGGTCCAGAAGTTGTTTTCACGCAAAAAGATTGAATCCTTGCAGTCTGAATTGTGTGCGCAAGGCAAAAAAAATTGGTATTGGGAATTTTGTTGGTTGGAATTAATAGAACCTATTGTCTCATTTGGGGTTTGCATCGTAAATGGGTTTCAGTGAAGACGTGATTTTGGGTGCAAAGGTTTGATCTTTTTGTGTTAATGTGTGCGTGGAAGTTGATGGCTTTGGTGTTGGTGCTTGGTTGGTCGGTTTCCATTGAAAGTTCGGTCAGAAAGTTTCTTGTGTCAATTTATGTTTGTGAGTGGAAGTTTGGTGTAAATGCTTAGTATTGGTTTCTATCGAAAGGTTAGTTTAGGGTTTTTGTAAGAAGCCGTACTCAAATTTTTGGATGGAAAGTTGATTTTATTCAGGAAGTTTTGATCTTTGTCTGTCAGTTTGTCTGTGGGTGGAAGGTTTTAGTGGTAGTGCTTAGAATTGGTCATCTGGTAAATTGGTTGTGCCGTTGAAAAGCTAGTTTAGGATTCTGGATGGAAACCCTGTTTCAAAATTTTGGATGGGAACTTGCTTTTGTTCCGAAAGTAACGATCTTTGTCTGTCAGATTTGTGCTTTTGAGTGGATGGTTTTTGTGTTAACGATTAGTATTGTTGCTATTGAAAGGTTAGTTTAGGGTTGTCAGCAGGATCCGTGTTTTAAATCTAAGTGTTTTTATTATCAGATGTACAGCTGATATTCATATCAGAAATACTGTTTGAAAATTTAAATTTCAGGTTTTGTTGTGTAAGTGTTTGTTTAGAAACATGTGTTTCTTTATAATGTTCTCAACTACTCATTTTCTTCTGTGAGTTTGTGCGTGGTGTTGTTAAAGCTTTTGGTTTTAGTGTTGGGGATTGGCTAGGATTGGAATGCCTAGATTAAGTAAGATTCCCGATGGAACCCTCAACTCTTTCGATTGTGTATGTTAATTGGTTAGATTTTCAAATGACTTTGACGTCATATGTTAATTCATTTGAAACTTAGGTGATTTTTTAGCGATGTTTGCATTTTCTTTGAAGGTTCTCTTCTTGCCGTAATTTTTTTTTGCAAAAGAAAATCATTTATTTCTCTTCGAGTACTTTTCTTAGAATTCGTTAATGATAACTGCCTTTGTACCTAGAATCCATGTTTGAAGTTCAATTTTTTTGTGTGTGGCCCCAATAGTGTTACTAATTTCAGATACATGTCATGGCAGCCCTAGGCTATGTTTTTGAGATGTTGCAGATGTTATTTTCTTTACATATGAGGTGGGTTGTTAACACTGGCTCGAGCTCAAAACTCAACTTTGGTTTAGCTTAAAACTGAACAGGGTTGTCAAATTCGTGTTTCGGGTTGTGTTCGTGTCTACATGAATTGACATGATTTTTTTTTCTCAAGCCGAACACGAAATAAATAAAAAAATTGACCTGAACACGAACACTAAATTCTACACTTTAACACGAACACGAAATTAGTAACCCGAACACAACCCGAATTGTCACAAATTCCTTTTCGTGTTTGTCGAATTCGTGTTTCGGGTTGTGTTCGTGTCAACACGAATTGACACGAATTCTTTGTCACCTAGTTAAAATCATTCCAAGTCTAAGATCACATGGTATTTCACCCACAAAACATCAAGTACCTAACTTATATTAAACAATTACAATGCAAGAAAAAGTGAATCTTAAAATGGCTAAACAAAACCCTTTTACAAGAAAGCAAATATTTCAATTAAACTTGAAAAAACAACCCGAAAGGTTCATAAATAAAATCGAACTTACAAGCTTGTATAGTACACTACCATGGTAATACAAGTTAATGGGCAGTAAAATATAGTGAAAGAACAAAAAATTGAAAATAATAATACATACATACGTGAAACCCATTGCAGCAAGTGAATGATAACAAATCTTCTCATTTCGACAACATCAGAATAAGAATCAAAATTAACATTTCCAAATAACGGACAAAAAAATACAACACTTGAGCAATGTACAGGTTGAACATGTTTTTTCTTCTTCATCATGTTTTTTTTCTGTAGAGGAGTGGGTGGTGGTTGTGGGTGAAGAGGGTGGTGTAGGTGGCTGTGGAAAGGGTGGTGGTGGAGTCTACAGGTGGTGGTGGGTGTGGGTGTGGGTGAAGAGGGTGGTGTAGGTGGCTGTGGAAAGGGTGGTGGTGGAGTCTACGGGTGGTGTAGGTGGCAGGGGCTGGTGGTCGGGAAGCGGTCGAACCTGAAGGGGACGAGGATGGCGAGAGGAGAGGGCGAGCACGGCGAGAGGCCAGCGATGGGGTGGAGATTTGGATCGGAGATTTGGAGGATTTGGATTTCGGAGGCTTGGTGTTGGTCACCTGGTCTGTTGTAGACGGCTGGATGCCTGTTTTAGCTAGGGTTAGGGTTTTTTTACTTGTCTATTTCAAAGTCAGGTAATTCGTGTCGACCCAAATTACACGAAACCCGAAATATATCAACCCAAACCCGACCCGAATTACAATTCGTGTTGTTCAGGTCGACCCGAATTCGACATGAACCCAAAATAGGTCAACCCGAACCCGAAATTTCGTGTCGTGTTCGGGTTCGAGTTTCGTGACCCGAATTGACAATCCTAAAATTGAAGGATATTGATGAAAAATAAAAAATTCTTCCGACTTAATTCGGCACAAAGACGGTTCGAACTTGAAAAACCGAGGCTCGACTTGAATGCTCGACTCAAATTTTTGATTGCTCAATTTATATATATATATATATATATATATATATATTTGTATTTGACAATAATATAGGTTAATACTTGAGGTTCTAAATTTTCGCTCGACTCGACACGTTTACATATGAGGGTTTTCTTTTTTTAGCTAAAATTATGATCGTTTTTTGAAGTAAAATGTATGATGGACTCTTCTGATTTCTGAAGACAGAAATAAGGACTCATTTTAATTTGCAGTTTTACATGTTTTTATGACTCCATGTTATCCTTGTTTATCATGTAGATGTCAAGGCCCATTCACTTAAAAGCATTTGTCTTACCTTCGTCCCTAGAGATGTTTGGCTGGAAAATTTATATTTCTCTTTCTCTCGCAAAGTGCTTCAACTTTGTGCTGTCATTTGAGTTTGCTAGAGGAGTTGCTTTTATATTATTTTTGTCAGTGGGACTTCAGTAGGATCATTGTTAATCATCTTATTATTTACTTTTGCTTAGGTACTCGGCAATATGTCGGATGGTGCAGAAACTTGTCCACCTATTGAAACAAATGGATCCAAGAGAATCTTTCAGAAAGGAGACTACTGATGCTTTGCTTGAAAAGCTGTGAGAATTTGCATCTAGGCTACTAATTCTTACTCTTACACTTACATGTGAAACATGCTTGTTTATGCTTGTCCTTAGTACAGCAATTTCAATTTTCTCTGCATCTGTTTAAATTTTATCTGTGTAGAATATGAATATTACCTGTTTGTTAGATATCATTTTTTCAAGATCTGATATTATCCCTGTGTTTTTTCATTTTTTTAATTCCTACAACTGTATGTATTAGAAATTTAGAAAGTTAGCGGTATTCTACCACGATTTAAGTACCATATGTCCATATTTCGAAGAGGTACAAATGTGACTGTTTTTCATTGGCACCTGAATTATGTGCATATCGTAGAGAAGTGATTTGGCACATGGCCATACGCTTGTCTTATTATTTGTTGAGATGTACTATGCAATTCTTACATACACTTACCAGAGAGTTCAATGGTCTTGACATTCCTCTTATTTATTTAGAAGAAAGAGAACATCTACACTTTCCTTGCACAAAGGATGTAGATTTTCTCGTTCTGATACCATCTGTTAATTCCATGATGATTTGGAATGTTGGTGCTGGATGATGGCAGAGTTTGATATTAACAAATGAACATTAGTCAAGGAAAATATATCTACACAGTTCCAGTACAAAACAATTTCATCTGTACACAATTTTGAAAAATTAGATCCATATAACACCCCTGTTTCTTAAATTTTCTCCTTCGAAAAAAAAGTGCTGATTTGTAATTCAATCAACTCATCTTCACCCAAGTAACTCTGTGTCCATGTGACCCTTTCCTTGTGATTTGGACTAAGGGATATAATCATGAGCTAGTAGAATGATAGAAGTAGAAGCCCTAAATCATTTAGAATGAATATCTCCTGATTGGTTTGGCATTGTTTTATGATTTATTTTTTGTTGATGTAAGTGCTTGTTATCATATTGATTTTTTTCTGCTTCACTATTTCTTATCAAACGATTGCTTCATTTATTGTTTTGTTTTTTGGTCTTTAGGTTTCTTTTGAGTTTTGATTTCATGCTTCGGTTCTCATGATGGTTATATTCCTCTCCAGGTACAATATGGGTGTTATTCCCACAAGGAAAAGTCTAGCTTTATGTGATAAGCTTTCAGTTTCTTCCTTCTGTAGGTATGCATCAAATAAATTGCTCTTACATTTGATCGAAACCCTCAACCCCTTCCCATTCATAACACTACTTTCAAATACCCAAGTCAGTAAAATATTATGATGTATACTACTATGCAATACTGTAGTTGATATAACTTGCTATAGGAATCCTGCAAAGTGTCAACGATTTAATTTTTGTAGTAACTAAAACTCGTGTTGGGGAAGAAGGCGGTTCACGTGCTGGAATCTTTTTTTTAGCTTCATTTCTAGCCTATCTTAACTAGTTTGTGATTAAAGGCGGTGATTGTTGTTGTAAAACTCGTGTTGGATACTTGCACAATCATGTTTGCTTATCAGAAATCTACAACTGCACTGTTTGTGTTTGACCCTTTTGTCCATTTGGTTATGAACTTTATTTTTTCATTGCTACCCATAAACTCTCTTTTTAGTTACAGCTCTTCTTAAAAAAACGTAAAATTTTATGGTTCATCGAACCACCAATTCTGCCAGACATTGGTGAATTCAACTCTGCCTGCTTAGAAATAGAGAGATCTCACTTGTGCTATTCAAATATATCAAAACAGTACGGATAATATTTTTTGGAGAGAGTAAATCCAACTTTGTCTTTAAATTATAATTTGTTCCTTACAGGAGGAGATTGGCTACTGTGCTTGTAAAGCAGAAATTCGCAGAGCACTTGAAAGAGGCAGTGACATTCATTCAGCAAGGGCATGTTCGAGTTGGCCCGGAGACAATAACTGACCCAGCCTTCCTTGTGACAAGAAACATGGAGGACTTTGTGACATGGGTTGATTCATCAAAGATCAAAAGAAAGGTGCTGCAGTACAATGAGAAATTGGATGACTATGATGCCATGAACTGAAGGTCCGAATTGTTGATGGTAAATGACATCCAAGTCTTATCATATTGTAATGTAATGCTCTGCCACGTTACGATTAAGCTTTTGCTCTAGCTATTTTACTAATTTCTAAAAAAAATTGATTAGTGATATTAACATTTTCCAGAGAAATTTTGGATTCATGAATATATGTCAAATATCTTTCAGGATACACTTTTGGGGTGTCATTCTAAACTGAGGCTTTTGCTTGTCATGAGATTGAGATGAGAGAAAAAGATTTGGAGGATCACCACCAAAAGGTTGAGCTGTTTAAACTGTGAAGTGTGTTATGCCCATAATGTCTGGTCTGGACAGACAATATGGGAAAGTAGATGATGAATTTCAATAGTTAAATATTCCATCGGTTCAGTTAGAAGCACGTGGTTGGTTATTCCCTTCTGATTACTTCTTGGTGATTTCAGCTTCCAACGTGTTTGCCTTCTTCTTAAAAGCAATTTTTTCAACGTTTGGCCCTGCCTTATTTGATTTGAAATGCCAATTTTTGATTTGCATTACGTTCAAGCAGGGATGTATATTGTTTTCCAACTTCTTTGAGCAATAGGTTGATTTATCACCATGAATTTTAAAACTTGGCTGTTGAAAGAAATAGTATTATCTCCTGCAGTTGATGATATCCAAAGAATTAGTTTTGCTTCCTAAATCAAAATCTTTTCGTCCTTGCAGTTCAGGTTTTGCCAATATCTAAATATTGTTCTGTCATATTGAATATTTGGCAGAATAAGTGAACTCAGATCGAAAGTTTAAATTAGAATGTTGTTTCCTGCATTTCCGTTCTAAATACGCACCGATATTCATTCCATACCTGATCCTGCTTGTTAGTGGTTGATTGTTTGAGTCGTGTACGCCACCATTGAGTTCGTATTTTGCATTGATAGGATATATGCATGCCTGCTTTCTAAGTCGACCTTTCGAATCATATCGAAGTAGTAATGTTATTATTACCTGACTATATGTAGCAAATGTAAATTTTGGTTTGCACCATTGTGACATTGTCTGAACAATAATAACAAAACTCTGCAACTAAGAACCATTGTGACATCATATCAAAGAGTGCAATACTTCTCTTTAAGAACCTATTTATTTAGTCTTCGTCTTCTCCATTTTCAACTTCAGTTTTTCAATTTCTTCTGTTTCCACTCCCATGGAATCACCAATCCCATCTCTTAATGCTAAGAATCACGCAGATTATGCAAAAGCCAAGGTACTGTTATTTCCTTTTTTTAATGGAATTATTCGTTTTACATGGAAGGTCTAATAAAGACTTATAGCCTTCAAAATAAATCTGTGAATAGAGCATAATTACTAAAATTTACTTTCGATATGAATAATTTGGAGTTAAATTGAAGAAAAATAAGGAAATTTACATTAGTTATGTAGTTGTTAAGTATGACTCGTACAATATACCTGTGACTTACATTCCTCATATTAAGCTTTTCCGTTCGTGATCCAGTTTGCTCTAAACTTGCTCGGTTTTGTTTAGCTTGAGACTCAAGCTTGCTTCATGAGTTCATAATGAGCCAAGCACAAGTGTAATATATACAATAATACGAGTATGATATGTGTGTTACATTTCTACATAATATGTTTGTATATATTTATATGATTATGTATGTACAAACATATTAACATATAAAATTTAAGGGTTAAAGCTTATTATACGCACAACTTCAAATGATCTTACAGAAAAAATATAGACCTGCCTGTTCCTACTAGTGACCATAGATCCCTTCCATGATCATCCCCTGCTCATACTCGTTGACTTTGGTTCTCTCAAATGTCAAAACCTACTCAAACTTGCCCGACTCACTTTGGGAATGCCGAATACGCATAAAACATTTCACATCTCTATGAAAAGAACAATTTGAATTAAAAAAGATGTATTTTCAAAATCGTCAAAAATATGCTACTTGAATTGAAGAGAAAAAAGAGACAAGTTTGAATATATTATCAAAATGGCCAAAACATTATCGTCGCTAGTTAAATTTGTATTTGAGTTGAGTTGTTTTATTTAAAGCAGGAATTCATAATTTTAAGTAAAAAATGGTATATCACTAACCCGTTTTACTTTTAATAAATGATATAATAGGTGTTGCAGTTTTCATTTATTATACCTTTCTAAATATTTTTTACCACACTTAAAAAATTGTAAAAATTAGTTTCCAAATTAAAAAAAGTATTGCCAAAACTTCTATTGAAATTGGAAATTATATACGGTACAATACATTACGAAATATTAGAAGGTAATGATGATTTTTTGTTCAATTACTTAAAGAATATTACAAAATAAAAGAAAACTTAAGGGTATACGCACAAAAGGCCGGAAGGTCAACGAGCAATGGAGCTAGAATTCCGGATCCGGATGCGATCTATTCGGATCCAGACAGCTATGTTCCGCCAAATTTCGAAAAACCGTTTTTTTTTTGACTTGATAGATCCCAACCGCTAAAGAAAACGACTTCCAAGCCTTGTCCATATCCGAATCCCTCCAGCTCGAATCCGTTCATTTCTATATAAGGAAGATTCCATTTCTGGAATCGCGGACTCACTATTTCATTCTCACCACCTCTCCATGTGGTTTGTCCCTCTGTCTCTCTGTCTTTGTTGTTCTGGTCGCGTACCTGCGTCTGTTCTGGTGCAGGTTTGAGAATAGTGTTGTTGGTTGGAGGGGTTGAGGATGGCGGATAATACGGGTGACAAGGAGAAGAGTGTGGACGATTGGCTTCCCATCACGTCGTCGAGAAACGCCAAATGGTGGTACTCTGCCTTCCACAATGTCACCGCTATGGTCGGCGCCGGCGTGCTCAGCTTGCCTTTTGCCTTGGCTGAGCTCGGATGGTGAGTGGGTTTTAATTTTCCGTGCCATTTTGTTTTTTGTCCGTATGTCGCGGTTTTATACGTAGTTTTGTGATTTGGGACATAAACAAAACATCTTTTGGGGTTGTTGGGAATCATGGTTTGGTTTTTGTTGTAGAACACCCAAAAATAATAATCAATGAAATCTCGGACAACATTTTTAACGTTGTTTTTCTTTCTTTGGGATGTTTTGGACTCAATCTTGAACTACGATCCATTTGTAAGTGAGTTTCGAATTAGAAAGCGAAACTTTTTTTGGGTGATTTTAGAAATCTAATATCAAATGTACACTTTGTTCCCTTCATTTCGGATTCAACGAGAACTATCATCGTCCATGATATAAGATTCACAAGAATGTAGATTAGCCCGATTTTTTTTTGTTTTGTTTTTTTGAAAAGAAATGTTTACTGCTACTGCAAATACAAGATCAATTTCTTTTTTAATTATACTGTAAAATACAGCAAGGTCTGTAAATGCATTTAAGTCTATTTTCGATAATTTTTACGTAGAGTCGTTCCAATATACATAATAATATTCTCCTAATTTTCCAGGGGACCGGGGATCGCAGTGCTGGTGATTTCATGGGTGGTGACCCTCTACACCCTGTGGCAGATGGTGGAGATGCACGAGATGGTTCCAGGCAAGCGATTCGACCGATACCACGAACTTGGCCAGCACGCTTTCGGAGAGAAATTGGGGCTGTGGATAGTGGTCCCTCAGCAGCTGGTTGTCGAGGTCGGGGTGAACATCGTGTACATGGTCACGGGAGGCAAATCCCTCAAGAAGTTCCATGACACTGTCTGCTCTGACTGCAAAGACCTGAAACTCACCTACTTCATCATGATTTTCGCTTCGGTGCACTTTGTTCTTGCGCAACTCCCCAATTTCAATTCCATCTCTTTGGTCTCTCTCGCCGCCGCCGTCATGTCCTTGAGGTGGGCAACGCAACTACATCACAATTTTTTTTTCTTCCTAATTAAGTCATATCAACTGGTTTGATAGGATAATGACATGTTTAGTTATATTGGCTGATTCTGTTCTGATTAAGGTAATAATTAAAACGTGCATATGTGCTTAATGACATGATTTTCTACAATTATTGCCTCCACATGCAAAAAAAATCATAACGTGAACTGCGATCGTCCAACCATAACCTCATCCATTTAATTCACCTCCAACTTTTGTTATCATATTGCCCAGAAAATCAGCCGAAGTCTCTTATCATATTTTGAGTTACTCTTTTAATTTATTGTTGATGATCTTTTGATCAATGACAGCTATTCGACAATCGCATGGACCGCATCAGTCCACAAAGGCCAGCAACACAACATCGACTTCGGATACAGAGCAAAGAGCGGAACAGATGCCATGTTCAACTTCTTCAGCGCATTGGGAGACGTTGCGTTTGCATACGCAGGCCACAATGTGGTGTTGGAAATTCAGGCCACCATTCCATCCACACCTGAAATACCCTCCAAGAAGCCCATGTGGAAGGGAGTTGTCGTCGCCTACATTGTGGTCGCCATATGCTACTTTCCAGTGGCCATGATAGGATACTGGGCGTTCGGGAACGCGGTTGAGGATAACATCTTGATCTCCTTGTCGAAGCCCAAGTGGTTGATTGCAGCTGCTAACATGTTTGTTGTTATTCATGTCATTGGAAGCTATCAGGTGATTTCCCATTTTCTTGATCGATTAAGTTTGTCGAAAATTGAGGTCTTTAGGAATAAAACTGACAAAAACATTTATGATGGATCAAACTTTGAAATGAAAAGAAGTTAACAATCATTTTGCGCCAATCGCTTTTTTTGTTGCATTCCGATATAAATAAATGCGCCGGATGAATGTTATCAACTAGGTCAGTAAATTGGCATAAACTAAATTTCACTCGGGTCATCTGATATTTAGTCTGAACTGCATTTTGTAGCAATGTTCTTCGAAAAGCTATTCTTTTGTGGATCAAAAATTGATATTCGAATGCCAAAAACATAATTTTCATCATACTGCAGTTTCACAAACTCAATTTCAGATGACCCTTTACAGATCTAACTCACTTAGTTGTTGTAGATTTATGCAATGCCGGTGTTCGACATGATCGAGACTGTGTTGGTGAAGAAGCTTCATTTCCCACCTGGTCTTACGCTTCGTTTGGTGGCTCGTAGCTTATACGTTGGTAATGTGGTTTCCCATGATGCCTAACCAAATTATACCGAACTATTGATACGTAATTATGTGATTTTGATCCTTATTATGTTAAATGTTTGTTTCAGCCTTCACAATGTTTGTTGGTATAGTCTTCCCATTCTTTGGAGGTCTGCTTGGCTTCTTTGGGGGATTTGCCTTTGCACCAACAACTTACTTCGTGAGTATAGTCATTTCTCATTATATACTAAATCATTTATCTTTTGAAGTATGAATAATTGTTGTTATTTTTAATTAATATTTTCAGTTACCCTGCATTATGTGGCTCAACCTCTACAAGCCAAAACGGTTCAGTTTGTCATGGTGTACTAACTGGGTATGTTTCATTATTATGATTTTATGCTAGTTATGTTTCATTTTGGAAATATTGGTGTCTAATTTTTTGTTGGTTTGATCTAGATTTGCATTATATTGGGAGTCATGTTGATGCTTATATCTCCAATAGGTGGGCTGAGGCAGATCATCATCCAAGCCAAAACTTACCAATTTTTCTCGTAAGCTTTGGCTGACTGGTTGGAACAAATCACTGGTTATCTATAAGTGATTGTGCTTCCTAAAGATGGGATATCTCTAAACTTTTATTGGTGGTTAATGTTTGTGTTGACTTTCAGCTGTGCATTTAAATAATCTAGAATTTCTTTTTCTGAATTTGATGTATTCCATCTTAAACTGATACGTTCCCAGGGGTTATTTAACTTATTAGGATTTCTATTTCTATGTTTGGAGAAATGGTATGTGTTTGTTTATATGTTTCTGCAGAATATACTAAGTTTCGTTTGTTGTTCCAGTTTACCAGTTTAGTTTGCCTGAATGCGATGTGTTTTAGTTACACAAACCTTGATCACAATATTATATTAGTAAGAAAATATGGAAAAATACCTGAAGTGTCACATTAGAAATAAACTTGTCCCCCAGTTTAAAAACATGACGAGCTAAACCAAAAAATTGATTTATTGTCCCAGTTTAAAGATAATGGCAAAAAAAACTGTCTCCCCACCATGTTTTTGACTTTTATGGGAAAAAAATATTTACCATTCTCAAATCTTCTTCCATGTAAAAAATATTGTGAATAATTACGCTTGTAAATTTTTTATCTATAGTAATAAACCGGAAAAACTTCATTTTTGGGCATGGAAGTTTGGACATCCAAACATAACATTTAGAGTGTTTAAATGGAAGAGTGAGAATGATGAGTTTATTGGATAAATTTGATACAATTTATGGGTATCCAAACATATACACCTTTTGTATTGGAGACACCCAATGTACTATTTGATGGCATGAGATGGTAATCATAATTACATATTTAAATTTAATCAATACGATTTTTACTCGAACTTATTTGATATAAGATATAGCCTTCTTCCATCACCTCCTTGAATCTTGCCTGAGTGCCTCCAACAAAATACCCACAACCTACACATATATTGAAAATTAACTTTGCCTGATCGATTCAGAAGTACTGTAATATATACAAATTAAAGCGAATGGAAAGGATTTAAGTTGAAGCAAAAAAAAACCACAGGTACACTTTATAACAAATCACTTACAGATTACTCTTAACACTCCTCGAATTCCACGTGAAGATATAACACACTTAAATGAACGTGATCATCTTATTCTTCCATCAAAACTCCTTCCTATCCTATTCTTCAGTACAGATAATTGAAACATCGAAGATCAGTGAACATCTGAGAACAGTTCCTTGTTTCTTAAGAAAATGCGAATCTCACGGTAGATAATGAACAGAAAAGTTCTTGTTCACCCCAACTCCTGCAACAGCTTTTCTAATGCTTCCGCGGGTAGGGGCACGAAGAAGCAATCCTGGCCTTCGGCATGTTTTCTCATCTTCACCACCTCATGATCCTTGAACTCTGTCAGGTGGGAGTTCAGAGTCATCTGGCTACTGACGAGGAACCGTTCCCGGCACATGTTGTACAATGTAGTCATCGGAATACCTGTGAATAATGTCACTATTAACACGAATGTTATCTGATAAGTGTGTTTAGTCATCGATTACTTGCCTTCTTCTTTTGGATGAGCTAGTTGGTGTTCTGCAATGATCTTGAACACACTCTGCGCATTGGGGGTCAAGCTCTGCAGGACTATTAGAGCAGTTTTGGCGCTCTGGGCAATGTCACCTCCTGCGAGAATCAAAGGGAAGAACATCCCTTCCACAGTGTAGGGCTTAAAAGTTGGGACATGATACCAACACCAATTGAACTGCGTGTGAACCATCTTCTTGTCCCATACTGCAATCAAGTCATCAACCATTATCATGCAAACATATTAAAGGATAATAAGAAATCATAAAAAGAAGTAAGAAAAATTAGAAAACAGATAACAGCTGAGTACAAAAAGTAGATATCCATTTTGATCTTGAAATACTAATAGATTCTAAATCAGCCAACATCATGTCACCCTCGAAAATTGATGCCGATATTCCAATCAATATCATGCAAGATAGAGACAAACATGAAATATGTATGTCGAACCATACTTGGCACTTACAGAGACTAGAATCATAAAGCTTCAAAGAAACGTCCTAATATCGATTTCATAGTTTTGTGGAAAAAAGAGACTTACGAAGTGGGGCATTGACATGATCAATGGATGCAATAATACAAACATGGGAGCAAGATGCAATTTGTGCAAGATACTGTTGTGATTCAGAATCTCTCAGACCAGGTCCATCAATGTTATGAAGGACTACACATACAAACTCGTCATCTTTTTGATGGTCTTCATCCAAGAACTTGAAAATCTCTTCAATTGATGAAGAGCCACATGGCTTCTCCAATTTATTGGAATTCCTTGTAGAACCCTTCCTTTTGCCTTTTAGTTGATCCCAATAAACTTCAGCTATACAAACTGCTACCTGCAACAAACAATAGACATGGCAATTTAATAATTACTCCAGAAGTTTATTTTGAGAATACAGAAAACAATCACTTTATTTCTTGAAAATTTCTCAGAAACATATTGTTAACAACAATATTACTAGTTTGGGCACAGAACCATAGCCATTTTTAAAGTAAAACTCAAAAAGCCTTATGAATTTTAGAGCCACAATGAAATTCTCTAAAAGTGTCAAATGGAAAAGTCCACCAGGAAAACAAGACCGGTCGAAGCACCACTGAGACAAACAATCTAGCACTTAAGTTAATGAGTACACAACTCGCGAGCATCAACGTTAAAAAATCCCACCTTATTGAGCATGACCAAAAACATCAAACTAAAAGACTTACAAGTTGAACCTACTCAAAGATGATATGCAATGAGAGCTACGGATATGTTTTTGAGTTTTTGACTAATACTTGTCGAGACTTCAACAGTTCAACTACTCGGGATTTAAAGTCAGCTGATTGGAAGGCAGTTAGTTCAAAACTACAAATTTACTAGTCACCTACTAATTGGGCTAGCTAGTAGGATTAATTGGGCTAAATAGTCGGATGAAGCTGACTAGTCAGACTTAAAAATCATTATGCCCTTCTAAGACAATAAGTTGTATCAATAAAAAAACATGAAAAAGATAGTAATAACAATTACATGAGTTGCACGCACCCATCTTTACATTGGTAAGGTAAAAAACAATTAAAAGTAAGAACCCGGACTTATTATGACAACTATACCTGCTTCACATTGATTGACTGAAGATAGCCATTGACAACAATAACACCACAATTCAATGTGCTTGTAGCAAAATCTTCAAGTAGTTCCTTCTTGGAACCAAAACCATGCATTAAAAGGTTAAAACCACACCTGAAAGATTGAAGAACAATAACTTGTGAAAAGGATTTTCCAATAACATATATGATAAAATTCAACAATAGGTGGGTAGGAAAGATGCAGCAACTATCCAGATCCCCACATTTATACACAAAAGATGACTACTGATTTACATGATATGAAAAATATAGGCACTGCATAGTAGCTAAGTGCTGATAAAGCCTGAAACCAGGGAAACTGCAATACAAGCAGATCACAGTTGTTACATACAATTATAAAACCTCACATCACAGAAAGAACTAGTTCAAACATAAAGAACAGGAAAGATGACCACATAACTGGAATGGGGCCATTAAATTGCATTTGAAACTATAACATTGTATAAATAAGAAAATGAATTGCGTGATGTAAATTATTGGTAACATAACCACTATCAACTAACAAGGATACATATTATAAAAAATCTAACATGGGTAAACTAGAGCTGAATAACAAAAAGGAGATCAGAGAAGCAAATAATTCACATCTTTTCTAAATAAAGGGTCACACCTGAGCTCAAAAAGCCACTTTGCATACAGATCTTTATAGTTTGACAGCAATACTTTGATCTCTTTCTCATGCTTGGGTACAATTCCAGATATTGCTTCTCTTAGTTCCTAGAAATAGACAACAAAATCAACAACTCGAATTACATATATGATGAAAAATCTCAAAACGATTTAACGGGTTAATATCTTTTAAACATTTAGCGATTGACTAGTGCAGTTTTAAATCAGCAGTATATTTCTTCTGACCAGGATACACGTGAAACTAGGCATCCACAAGTATCAAAAACACAACGTAGCATCGCAGCAATGCAAGGGATCTGAAGAACCCAAACTGTAAACCACATGGACCATCAACAAACCGATAAAAAAAATCCAAAACAAATGGCAGCATGAATGTATATTTATTATGCTACTAACACATTTGAGCAACGTCTATTAAATAACAAGGTCGGAAAGTTGGTGATAACACAGATGACAGTACCTGTTCATCAATTAAGCCAATATCAGAAACCTTGTGTGCCGATTTCTTTCTTGACGATCCTGCCAGCTCTTTTGAAAGGAAATAGTTTCTTGAGAATCCAAACTCCTCAACCTCATCCTCCTCACAGTCCATCTCTTTGCTGATAAGAGTAGTTTTACAGCTGTGGAAAAATAACAGTGGATGATTACCAGTTTTTTTCTTCTTCCAGGCATACACATGGAATCAAAAACATCAAATAGAAGTCTATGTTTTTAAGGTGCATTAGCTGTCACTAACTCACTATTTCAGTGGACATGTAACTTTTTTGAGTTAAACATGTGAGAGTCGATCATCTATAATAGGAGAAGCACGAAGGTAACAATCCTGTAATGAACAATAACAGTTCCACTTCGTGTTTCTGACTTGTATCAGGTTACGCTTACAAAACTTATATCAGGTTTCTGCCAATCCAAATGTTGTGCGAAAACACATTTTTGTATGCATTATAATGTTTAGATAAAGAAACATAGTTTTTGGTAAAAGTATAATTTCATCAGAAAAGAGAGACTAAAAAAGGACCACATAAGGACTCACTTTTTTAATGAAAATCATGGATTTATAAGCATATCGTATTAGAAGGTCCAGGGGAATTCCAGAAAGCCCAGATCGAAGCTAGGTGAGACAGCTAGTGATGTCTCTGCCCGCACAGCATTCCTCAGCTCGCGATGATGAGCTCACTGCAGACCCCAAAGAGGCAAGAGATCCGTCCTCGTCCGATACTTCATCGCATTCCTAGTCCTTCGTTCCACTACAACTCTGGCATCAGCCTTGCTTTAAGGCAAGTGCCGGTCCGTAAGCACAAGAGAGGGATGATCCAGAAAGTGGCACCACCAGAGTTCTTTCCGGGCTGACGGAATGACAAAGACAGGAATCGCGGATCAGACGGGTGATCCGAACCCGAAAGAGACTTGACCAAATCCGGCTATGCTTAATAGAAGAAGGCTCTCTCGATGGTAAAGTAGACGAGAGAGGAGAATCTCGGCCAAAGGGGTGGGTGATCCGAACCCTATTTTTTGATTTAAACACCCTTTTTAAATATAAAAATACATATTTTCTTAAAAAAATGTCAAGTTCTAGCCTGTACTCATCCATAATAGAACCATACCAATGAACTCATATCTATACCACAATGTTGGGTAATGATCTCAACATTCAACTACAAACGGGAAAACAGTTAAAGGGTTAACCTAACATTTGATTCCCGGAAACCAAAGCGGGTCTGGAATTCAAAATCAGTTCCCAAACTGACAACATAAAACGCATTCCTTTAAAAATCCAACATTTTTTTTCTTTTATGAATCAACAAAGTGGGGGAAAAAATGGAACCGAAGTTGTGAGGTCGCCGGAGTAGGGGTCCGGCGAGAAGAGGCGGCCGGCGGCGTCGGTTGTGTGGTTTTGGGTTTCTAAAACCAACCCAAAGAAATGGTAAAGAGTGCAATTGTTGGGATAAATTGCAGTTTTATCCCCATGTAATGTGAAATTGTAGTACATATTTAAGAGCTTCAAATGGGACGTCTTTTATTTACCTGTGTTTGAATACTTGGATTTCCCAAACTACCATGAAGATGTCATTTAGGTATATCTAGTGTTAATCGGAATTTCACATTTTGAATCTCACTCTTGACTCTCTGTTGTATTTTTTAACTAGGATTTTCGTGTCTCTTTTCATATGTATCTTTTAGGGTGTTTATGTGTCTCTAGTTCCACTATATTTGGTTCGATTACATGAGAATTATTGATTTCAGAAGAAGAAAGAAGTTTGTTAAACACAGATCTAAGACATCATTTTCTCTAATACACATGATTAAATGTGAAAACGGGTTTGAAATGTATAAAAGACTGTGTTTGACAAACTTCTAGTTCCACTATATTTGGTTTCATGACTTCTATTTTAGAATTTTAGAGTGGAAGTAGAATAACTCACTCTAAATACACATTTTAAGACTCAATGGAAACTCACATTTCGAAAGAAAAAATTAAAATCCCTTCGGTCTACCATAATTAAATTAGAACAAGAAGTTAGACTGTTAAGAGGCTTATATATTCATGCACCAGACTAACCAAGGTACATTAATGTGAATGGACAGAAGCAAAACTACATGCTACACATAGATGTTAACATGTTTAGAGAGACAGAAGACAAGCATCCTTAATAGAAAGTACGTAACATTATTTAGACCTTCATAAAACTACTTCGGTTCCTGAGCAGTTCAATCCTCCTTCTGGTGTCCCACAGCGCTGTATCGGTAGGAAGGAGGAGACGGCGTCCGAGGGCAGTTGTAGATCACATGGCCTACTCCTCCGCAGCTGTAACAGTTCAATGGGGTAGAAATTTCGCCAACCAAGATGCCCATAAGCTCAGTGCTGTTGCGAGTTGGAGTGTGGAAGCTGAGATCTTGATCGGTAACTTGGTCAAGATCACTTCTTACTTCAGGATCTGCCGTAGTGTTGATGCGAATTGGAGTGTGGAAGCTGAGATCCCGATCCATAGCTTGGTCAAGACCACTTCTTAATTCATGATTTGTCGTAATGGTGGCATTCGTTGGCATCCCATTTGTGAGGATAGGAGATGTTCTCTGGGGTAGCTGAATGTGGTCTACGCTTGTGTCGTTTTCAGGAGGCTCGATCCACTGGAAAAAGCCACAAGCTCCCTGCCCCTGGACAACATTGCACCAAGAGTAACTTCAGTGGTCGAGTTGATGGAAATGAATCTTGTATCGGTGGTGAAGCAATTGGAGGATCAGATTTTGAGTTTTGCATCATCAACAAGTTATGTTCTTTTATGTCAAATTATAAATTGAATAAAGCACCAGATAACAATCAATCTATATATAGACTTAGTGGATATGCATTTTTATTTGTATATTAAGGCAAAACTTTTCATTTGTTGCTCACTTGAATCTCTACAATCAGCTTACAAAGTTGCAACCGAACATGCAGCAAAATATTATATTACCTTCATAATTGGACATGCGAAATATGCATGGCCCAAATCTTCCTTAGTCGCGAAGAGCCTACACTTCCCAGCACCGCAAGGACATGTTGGATTTCTCTTGGAAGGGCCCTCCGTCTCTACATCACACCATCTAGAGTATTCGCACTTCTTCTGCAAATTAAATGAAACGGAAGGTGAGCCCATAAATAATTGACATTTTGTAATTGATATAGAGTAGCCAATTAGGCATAGAGAGCGAACTAAAGCAGTGGATTGGACAATTATAATTGATCGTTACAGCTCTTCCTGGACAGGCAAAGTACTTCTTGCCCGCATCTGGTCCTGATTCCACCACGGTCAAGCGTAAACACCATCCTGCCCCACATGGACAGAACGGGTGCGACGAACCGCTAGCATCTACAGAAGGTACGCACTGCATTTTTGGAAAAACATCATCGCGCCACTTGAAAATTTTGCGACTTCCATTACCCTGGACACACATACACAGAAAACAAACAAACAAACATTTATCAGTTATCAAGCAATTTTGTAAACCCATTGAACAACTATATATTATTGTTCTTCCAAAATCCAACAAGCCACACCAAAACCCACAAAAAATTCACCCCAAAACAAGTAAAAAAGCACAACCAAACCCAACTTTCTTCCAAACAAGACCAAAAAACCAAAACCCAAAATCCAAGTGACCTTTCTCTTGAAGTAGAAGGGGAGTATGGTTTGCCGTTTGGGTGTGGGAGTGGTCTTGGTGGGGCAGTCGCTGACCCAGTAGCCCTCCTGGTTGCAGGCGAAGCAGGGGCCAAGGCGACGCGGGGGTGTGGTGCTGGTGCTGGCGCCGGAGGCCATTGGAATGGAGTGGAATACAGAGGAGGGACGAGGTTCGATTCATTGATTGGACGTTGGTTTTGGACACTTTTCCAAAGTGACTTCCTTCGTTGACAAGTTTTTTTGTGGATTTATGTTTGTTGTGATTTGTGATACTCACACATTGTCTTTAATCTGGGTCCTTTTCGGTTACTTTACTTTCAACTCCAAAACCAAAGTGATTACAAATTGGTTAGTCTTACTTACAGCATAAGCATTGCAATCAAAATTTTCAAATTTTGTATATAAAATTTAAAATAAAAATATGTTAAGCAACAAAACTGAATGCATAATTTTAGTTTTAATACAATGTTTCTTATAAGTTAATGTTATAATATATAAGATAAATTAAAAAATATAATACAAATAAATGTATAATTATTTGATATAACGATATTTTAAAGAGCCGAGCCATGCATGTTCAATTATTTAATCGAGCCTAAAATTGTACCCGTGGATCGACTTGTTTAGTTTTAAGTCGAGCCCGTGTGGAGTTTTAAAAAAGCTGAATTTAACTGAATCTTGAGCTCGAGTTTAATTTTTCACTCTTAACTGTGAGGTCTTTTACTATTTTCTTCGACTACAATCATTCATTTTTATTAAAAAAAACTTTATATTTAAATTTATCGAAATATATGTTTCAAATGGATTGCGTCAAAACTTACACACAAAATTTTATGCATTGAAAAAGATAAAGATAAAGTTGAAAAAGATAAAGTTGAAACGCTTATCTATCTCCAATCTACATTGTTAAAAAGACAAAAAATATCATATGTATACAATATATTTTAGAAAAACACTGAATAATTATCTTATGGGTTAATTACAGTTTGTCCCTCTGAATTATGTCTTGGTATCACTTTGCCCCATTGAAATTCAAAAACTCATTATTTAACACACATTCGACGTTTTTTTCCTAATTGTTTTTGTTGTATCCTTAATACACTTCTAAACATATATTTACATGAAAGCTTGGATCGAAACGAAGATCGGATATGGTTGGAATTTGGGTCGGATTGAGTGTAATTACAAAGTCCAAAAGCTTGTGTCCCCAAACGATTCTAAGAAAACACAAGGATGTAATCACTCCATAATTCAAGAAATAAGTCAATCACATTGTTCATACATTATAAGATGATATCGTTGAAGGTTGCTACCTAATTCCATTCGATGAAATCAAATCTTTGAGAGTCAAAACTTGTCTCCGCCTTTGGAACTCCATCTTGGCCATGCTAAAAAGGTTATAAAAGTTTCATGTAATGCGTCGGATGTAAATTGAGGTTTTGAATTAGTTAAAAAAGAAATTAGTTACGCTGTATTTTCACGGTGTTGTTAGATGATGCAACTATATAACATTGAATTCAATTCACAGAAATATAACTTGATATGGAATTTTATCACAAAAGGCAAACATGACCTAAGATGATAATAAAAAATCAGGCACGAACATTGACTATGACACATAAAGGCATGGTCTGAGTCAACAATGCACTTACAAACTAAAAAAAACTATAAGTGTACAGAGAAGGGAAGTCAGGAAAACGATAATTGCGCTGAGAGCACCCACTATGTTTCTGTCTATCACAAATTCAGTCTATCACGGTCTTTACTATCAAGATATTTGTTAATATCCACGATACGATCGGTAGATTACTGAAAATGATCCCCATTCAAACTTCCGCTGATATTCTGAGGTCGATCATAGATAAATTCATTATATCAACCAAACCCTCGTAAGAGTTGCGTTCATCCTTTACGATCATATTGTGCATGATGATGCATGCAGTTATTATTTTATTAAGCATGTCAGGATTGCATGCAAGAGATGACTTTTTCACGATTGCGAACATAGCTTGAAGCACTCCGAATGCGCATTCTACATCCTTTCGCGCTGCTTCTTGAACTTGAGCAAATAATCTATCTTTTGGGGGTTTGAGGAAGCACGGATGATTGGATAAATGCAGCCCATTTTGGGTAAATATCATATGTAAGATGGTAACCTATATCATACTGAGAATCATTAACCACATAAGTTACAGGTGGTGCTCGACCTTTCAGTATATCATTGAAGAGTGGAGATCGACGAAGGACATTCAGATAATTACACGATCCTGGGATGCCGAAAAACGAATGTCAGATCCATAGGTCATAAGATGAAACAACTTCAAGAACAAGAGTTGTCTTACCACTTTGTCCTTGATATTGTCCCTTTCAAGCAGCTGGGCAATTTTTCCATTTCCAATGCATACAATCGATGCTCCCCATTATGCATAGAAACCCCCTTTCCTCACCAACTTGGAGTAGTCTTGCTAAGTCAGTCGAAGTAGGCCTTTGTAGGTATTCAGCGCCGAAGTTGTTAATGATACCTTCACAGAATTTTTGGAGGATCGTTCTTGCTGTTGTTTGGCTAAGTCGTAAGTACTCATCAATCGCATCAGCCATTACGCCATATGCTAGCATTTGTAGTGTTGCATTTACTTTTTTGTAAGCCCAATATGTCAAGTCTACCCACAACGTCTGGTCCTTGTTGGAAGAAGGCATCAGATGCCTCAACAGTGGAGGAAATTCGAAGAAAGACATCTTCCGTAGTCGAAACATTCTGCTGAAAATACGATCACAATACGCAGGGTTGTCAGTAAAATAATCTGCAATTAAACGGTTATAACCAACCGTACGATCTTTGTCCGGGTTACAAGTTCTTCTCAACCTCTTTAGAGCATTTACGGTGAGCCGAGGAATTAACTGACAAGCTGTTTCAATTGAAAGATCCAATTTGTGTATCTCTCACGTAGGGTCATCTCGTCAGATGACGAAGAGGATGAACTGGAGCCAGAAGAAATATAAGAACTCTCTTCACCAAACAAATCCATAAGGAAAGACAGTTTATTAGTGTCAGAAGTCGATAATGTGGTGTTAGTGTGGAACAACCACTTATAATGTACATTGACCACTTGTGAGCACCCACATGATTGAAATTCCATGATGGAGCGACACTGCCCATGATGTTACAGAAAATCCGTGATGGAAAGACACCACCCGTGATGCTACAGAAAATCCATGGTGGAGCAGAAAACTTGTGTTGCTACAAAAAAGTGTTACATTAGAAAACCCGTAATGCTACCAAAAAACTGTGGTAGAGCAGCACAAAATGTGAGGGAGCAAAGCAATTGTGGTTGCTGCAGGAAATCTGTAATGGAACAGAAAATTTGTGATGGAGCAGAAAATCTATGATCTTGCTATTCAAGCAAATTTACTCTTACTAAAGCACACTATCATCTCCTACTTCAATCCTCCCAATCTCACAAACACTTCCATTCTTACACCAAAAATGTCTTATCCCGACCACAACCGTGAAGCACGTTGTCCACCAACCAACCCCTGTCCCTTATTCCCAATCGGATATCCACAATTCTCATACCGAAACTCATATCGATCTTATGAGCACCTACGATTCCCAACGTACCCGCAATATCTGAATAGTTTCCCCACGTACACACAAAATTCACCACACCAATACGGAATGTATACCCAAATGCTCAGTGGGGAGGCAAGTGCAAATGTAGATGGTAATACGGCTGATGACGAAGATCCTGACAATGAATTCAACACCAACCCCGCTCAGCTCTCACTAAATACGTCATCAGGACCATGGAAAGGAGGTCAACAATCCATTAAGCCGAAGTCGTGGTCCGTGTCAGAGGACGAAGCACTAATTGAAGGGAATGTGTTCTAAAAGTTTTACTTTTAAATGTCAATTATTATGAATTGAATGAGAAATCATTTTGTTCCTTGTTTATGTTATTCGTCTTTTAGAAGTGTTAAGGAAGAGGCTCTTGGTCCTTAACCGTAGAGCTCTAAAAGATATTGGTTTACATAAAACAAAAGATATTCGCAATCATGGTAATTAACATGGAACATTAATTACCGAGTTAAGATTGTCGTGTTGGTCATAGATCATTGTAGCTCTACAAGTGAGTGACAACACGGGTATGCAAAAGAGGAAAATATTACTTTTGTATACTGAATAGACCTAATAAGTAAAATATTATAGAAATGTGTTTCTGTGTCATTAATATTTCACTGTGTCTTTGGTCCTTTGATATGAGACTTATATCTAATCACTTAAGGAATACTTAATTAGATCAGTGTCTTGAACTATCGATCAGTGTAGTGTAAAGGCATTGGTTGGTTAAGTACAACTTTTGTTGGAGAAGATAGTTAGTCAAAAGATTATCATTGCCCCTCTTAATTGAGTGATGATATTAGTGGGCCCCTTGATAAAGCAAAGTTATAATGTGCACAATGTGATTTG
The DNA here is from genome assembly GCA_963682175.1 of Triglochin maritima. Classification (NCBI taxonomy): domain Eukaryota; kingdom Viridiplantae; phylum Streptophyta; class Magnoliopsida; order Alismatales; family Juncaginaceae; genus Triglochin; species Triglochin maritima. The sequence continues at coordinate 5,581,228 of OY821782.1, read as the reverse complement.
AGTTAAGTCACATATTTATAACTAGCTTAAAGAGATCAAGAAATGAATACTAATACAAAAATGACACAATACTACTTTGTGTGTATTCTTAATATCATGAGGCAAGGGACGGACACAAGTGGTGCACTCCATCACTAAATGGATCGGGTTTTGGTTCGAGTGGAATTAAGACATCTAACTAATTGGGAGCTATAATGTGTAGCTAGATACCGCTTATAGCTTGTGATATTAAGCTCTTAATATCACTGTCAACTTAGTCTAGATCCTCCCATAGGTCACACCGCAAGAAACCAGGAAACAAGAAGCTTGATTTTTGGTTCATATGATGTGTCAGGTTTCTTATAGAAAATATGACACATGTGGTGAACAAGTAAAATCAATCATGTTATATATAACATAATTAGAATCATGATAAATTCATATGAGATGCATATATTATGGGGTGCAATAATTTATTGTTGCATAGGATAATATATTGCATAAGTTGCGAATTTGCTAAAACCCCTCAAGTTCAAATTTTGTTGGAAATAAATCCAAAATTTGAAAAAGGCAAAATCGGGTAAAAGTTCGGTAATCCGTTGAGGTTCGGTCGACCGAAGGATCTGTGGATCGGTCAACCGAACATGGAACGAATAGTCATATTTGATTGACCGAACTTGACCAAAGTGCCTGGAACTTTGGTACGGTGTACCGAACCAAAATCGGTCGACCGAATAATGTTAAGTTCCGATATTTTCGGTTAACCGAATGGCACTCGGTCTTAGACGAGAATTCGTCCGATCGGTTAAGGAGAATTTTTCCCTTTAAGAATCGGTCATCCGTCTAGTACTCGGTCAACCAATCGTGACATATTCGGTTAACCGAATGGGTCTCGGTCAACCGAACAGCGATTGATTTTCTGCCTTTGATTATTAAGAGATTAATTTGATTGATGGTTGGATTAGCTCCAAACTTGGTCAAACGTTTTGTGGGTGCATGTAATACATTAAGGAATTAATTTATGAGAGAAAATATAAAGAAAAACGTGGCTAAAGAATAGCCATGATTAAGAGTAAGATTGGAACCTATAAATAGGTCATTATTCTCCCTAATTGGGTTACACAATTCAATAATTATTTTCTCTCTTAATTCACCACAAAAACCCACGAAAATTCTCTTAGTTTTCTAAGTATTTGGAAGGAGAAATCTCAGAGGCTAAGGAAGGGGTTTGTAGCTAGATTCTAAGCTTGTTTGGAGATCGATTGACTAGCTTCTTTCTCTCCAACCTTGTTTAGGGTTTCGGTGAACACTCGGAGGCATCCGGCGCGGCGAGAAGCATTCCCAACGTCTCCGAATCTTCAAGAAGTTTTTGAGAACTTCTAGGTATGAATTTCGGAGCCCTTGTTTGTTTTAATAGAGTTTTGAAACTAGATGTTAAAACAAACCGATGCATGCATGAAATAAATCAAAGAAAATTGTAATTGATCCTTATTATACATAAAAATTTCGAAAATATATATGTATAATTAAACATGAAATCCTACACTAATCTCGGCATATATGGAAGTGAGTACTGATTCAGTTGTTGGCACCAACCAAAGAGCGGAAGCGTTATGGGCAGGATCAAACAAGTGTACGACATGTCATGCCAAACCAACCCAAACCTAGCCATGTGAGTTGCTCCTTGAAAGGTCGTTGGCGAAGAATCTCACCATCAGTTATGAAGTGGATTGGTTGTTATGATGAAGCACTTCATCGGAGGAGTGGATACAACGACGAAGATGTCATCTGGGAAGCTCACAATTTTTACGAGCGAACTGTCGGATCCAAGTTTGTATTCCTTCATCATTGGGTCTTGTTACGCAGGTTCCCAAAGTGGGACTCACTCCTTAAACCTGGTGTTGTACCACGTGGACGCCTACTGGCATGTCAACGGGAGGAAGCAGATAGTAGTCCACACACACTAGAAGCTCTGGCAAGAGAAAAATCACAGATGATTCTATGGGTCACTCGACACCAACAAACGAAGGGTCATCACAACCCTTTGTTTGACCTGAAGGTGTCAAAAAGCCAAGAAGAAGGTAAAAGCTACGATGCAAACTGATGGATATGATCAAATTTCGGAATTGTTTGCTAAATTGAATATAGTTCAAAAGTTAGAGAAGAAGACATGAAGCTCGAGGCGTGGAAGTTGCAAAAAAAATCGTAAGTTTGGATATGATATATTGTTTGCTGAAAAAATCAAACCGAACAGAGCTTGAAGACCGAATGCTCGAAAATATGGTAAAATGGGCGGAAAGTAATGGGTTAATGTAGGCTATTTCTTATAATTGTTGAAGTAAGTCATACTTTCTATAGTATGTGTTTTATAATTTTGATAAGTTTGTATGTCGTACTGTATCACCATTGTAAACAAATTTCTCATAAATAAATGTATTTTTAATTTTCATATTATTTACTTTGTATTTATTAAAATAAATTAGAAAATATAATTATCCAAAAAAATGGGCCAATGAACTGCAAACACGTGGTCCTCGTTAAAACTGTTTAGAGGCTCATCCCGGATAAAACCCCAAAAAAATTAATTGTTTTTTTTAAAATAGAATGAAATAAAAATAAAAATTTAAAAAATAATTTAAGAATTTTTTTAAAAACATTTATTAAATTATTTTAACAAAAATACATAAAAATAAATAAATAAAACAACCGAATGGGCTTGGGACACGTGTGTCCCCAGCCCACTTGTGTTGGGCGTGCCCCGGGGCAGGAGCCGGTGGTGTGATGGTACTCCAAGAAAAAAGGAGAGAAGCGAAGTTGAGAGCTAAGCTAGAGGATTGAGTCTAAGGATGCAATTATGCAAATGTTAATGATGCATTGCATACATTGCATCATATGTCTTTCATTTAGATTACTTTTACATCAATAAATGCTACTAAGGTATGTGTTTAGTCTTATTTACAGAATACAGGGACCTGAATGCAATTTACCAACATTCCGAGCATAAACGTGTGCAAAAGATTCACTTCTATCATAAAGACCGAATTCAAGTTTATCGGGTTTCAATTGGAAATGCATCCAAGCATAAAAGCATTCAAGGAGCTAATCACAAAAAGGTCAAGGACTTAATTGCAAAATGCCAAGGACCTAATTGCAAAAGAAAAGGATCAAGTTATTTTGTTGGAAAAGTCAAAAGAAAAATCAACTATAAATCTCCAACAATGGAAGGAATTAATCCGGAGCTCAAGACAATGGAAAGAAATCATCCAGACACGCAAATAAAGATCAAATCATACCATAAACGCGTGACAAAAATCCTGATTAAATCCGACCAACGTGGGAGGCGAATCCGCCGCACAATACACATGATGTGCGGCGATTCCGCCGCCCATTGGTCGATCCGTGTGTCCCAATTTCGTCCACTCGTGTATGGACACGTGTACTATCCAATTCTATACCTAAGTCCCTTGTAGCAACTATAAATAGACCCGAGAACGATGTAAATAGGGTCCTTGGTTGTTGTTCTTATTTGTGTACCTTAGTTTTATTAATAAAATTCTGTTCTTTTAATTCTTGTTTTAGTTTTCTTTTAATGTCTCAAGGACCTCTTCTTCTTCCTCCCTCCATGAGTTTCTAACTCTCTCCAAAGGGTGGAGGTGATGGAATTAGGGTTAGAGAATGATGAATGCATGTTATTATTTTAAGTTCATGATTAGTGTATTTTGATTACTTGAGTTTATGTTAAGTCATTTATCTTGTAATGCTTCATAACTAACATGATTTACAATAAGTTTCAGTAATTCTCTACTCTAAACCTAAGTCTAAACCTCCACCCCACGGATTTCTCTCTTTGTTCTTGTTTTAATTTTAATTGCTTTTGTTTCGTACTTTAGTTAATTAAACCAAAAACCCCAAAAACCCAAATTAATTCTTCTCTCCCTTCTTCCCCTCAATCGAAATTACACTAACAACGAAATCTCTCCCTCCTTGTGTTCGACCCGTACTTGCCACGTCTTCATTGACGCCGTGCACTTGCGGTATAAATTTAAATTCTCATCAAGTTTTTGGCGCCGTTGCCGGGGAGGCGACGCAGATTTTGTGTTTTTGTGTTTTCGATTTTATCCTGTCTACCTTATGCGCGATCTAAGTATTTGAATTTGTGTAGCAGGAGACAGCAGAGCGCGCGGCGAAATCCGGGAGCGTTCTGAGACACTTGGGCGGCGGAATCGCCGCATCTTCAAGAGGACTTGCGGCGGAATCGCCGCACAAGCGAGGGCTCTGGTCTTCAAATTTCTGGGGCATCGTCGGCATCTCTGGGTGGTCGCATTGAGCTACTGGAATCTCCGAGAGCGGGCGGCGAACCCGACTGAGCATTGCGGAGGTAACGTTTCTTGCCCTTCTCGTAAAATCTGAATAGTTGAAAAGTTCCCTTTCGTAGAATTGCACGTGTTAGGGTTACAATTCCATAATTGGCAATAATTCAACTCTGACCTAAAATTGGCAAAATTAGAAAGACCTTAGTGCATGCATCATATAATGTTTTGCTTGCATTATTCTTGCTAAATTCTTGCAAATTAATACTTGTTGAAGATTGCTGGAGGCAAGGTACGTATCGAGGTTTTTATCGATTGCATTAGAGCATATAATTTAGTTGCATACAACCTTGCAATTGCCCCCATTAAAAAGACCATTGTTTGACTATCTTTGCTAGATTTAAGTTAAACTATCTTAAGGGCAACTCCGTAGGAAAAGATACGGTGGGGATTTCATCACCCTCCCGTAGCCCACAAACCACAATCCTGAAGTGTCGCCTAAGCCTAAAATTTAAAATCAATTAGACATTGGCCCCTAAGGACTCGGACTCAATTAAGGAGGAGATTGGTTGACTTGCTATGACCTGAAGCTAATTGAACTCAATTTGGTGTCTAGAAAGTGTTTTTGTGTCGACGAAAGTCTTCCAAGCGACGTGGTTGTCTAATTGGCACCGACTCTGTCGGAAGCGCCCCCACTAGCTATACACTAACTGGCCAACTTGGTTTGATTGGTGAGGGAGGTGAATCAAGCAAATCAATTCGACTCAACCAGTTAGGAGTCGTCTAGATCTAAGTGACACTAGGTCTAGGATTGTTTTGATCGTGCTTGTTCAGGAAATTTCTGACCAACCCTAATTTTTATCCTTTAGAGTTAAGTTTCCCTTCTCGTCTGAGTCTTCTTTCCCTTCGCATCCTTACCTTTCTATTGTTTGTTTCCTTTTAAAAAAAAAACGAAAAAAAGAGTAATTAATTCTTGAAATTAAATTTGGAATTTAAATTTCGAATTTGAATTCAAAAATTGATTCAACCCGGTGCACTCAGATTTGGATTCGGGACTTGAGTAATCGACTCTCACGAGTTCATCTAGATTCCAGTCTGGAACTTAACCCCAATCCACCTGTTGCACCACCTCACCCGGATCTAATGGGTGAGAACGTAGTGGACCCGCCTGTTGCGCAACCTATAACTCTGAGGGATCGGTGCTACCCAACGATGGCTGCTCAGCCATCGTGCATCGTTATGCCCACCATCCCGGGTCGCGACTTCGAACTTAAGGCACAATACATGAGTATGTTGCCTAAGTTCACCTCTAGGGAAGACCCATATCTCTTCCTTAGAGAATTTGAAGAAATCTGCTCTCTTATGCAATACCAGCATATCCCTGAAGAGGCAGTGCGTCTGAAATTCGTGCCTCTAGCACTTAAGGACGACGCTAAGAAATGGCTATATAGTCTAGCCGAAAGATCTATTAGGAGTTGGGCTGAGTTTGTTCAAGTGTTTCTAAAAAAATATTTCCCCAACCATAAGACTATGAAGATTAGGAATGAAATTGTTGCATTCGTTCAGTCTGAGAGCGAGCCGTTCTATTCCTATCTTGAAAGATTTAAAAGTGTCTTGACCCAATGCCCTCACCACGGAATTCCGAAGTGGCAATTATGCCAAATTATTTATGAGGGATTGACACCCACATCTAGGGTTATGCTAGAATCTGTGAGCCAAGGGAACTTTATGTCCAAAAATGAAAATGATGCCTGGACTTTTCTTGAGGATTTAGCTGAAAATAGTATGCAATGGGACAATGCTAGAACACCCATCAACCCGAGTATTGGATCTAGAATAGCGAGTCAAACCCGACCAGGTGTCTTAGCTATAGACTCCAACATAGCGGCCGAGGCAAAACTAGCTACCCTAATGCGTAGAATGGAAAGTCTAGAACTGCAAAACCAAACCCGACAAGCATCCCCTACCCCTTGCTCTAGATGTGGTCAGACTGGTCATTTAATGGAGGATTGTGTGAACCTGGAACATGTTAATGCCACATACAACAATTCTAGAAATGATCCTTACGCATCAACCTATAACCCAGGTTGGCGTAATCATCCCAATTTTTCGTGGACCCAACAAGGACAACCTCCTAGACAACAACAAACCCCATATAACCAAAATAATACATCATCTAGGGGTCATAACAATGGAAATCATGAGGTTAGGTTGACAAAATTAGAAACTTTAATGACAACTTTTATACAAACAACCAACCAATCATTCCAAAGGTTAGAGACACAGGTCAGCCAATTAGCACAGATAATAGGTGAAAGAGAAAAGGGCCAATTTCCAAGCCAACCTGAGGTGAACCCCAGAACTAATAATCAATATCAACCTTATCAACCACCTTCAGGAAATAACAACCCTAGACCGGTTCAAATGGTTAATGAGGAAGGACCGTTCCAACAAATCAATGCTGTAGTATCATTACGGTCCGGAAGACAAATTGACAATAATGTGGTAAACCCTAGAATGACTAATCAATCTAGCCATCAAGCACCCACATATGACTTGACCATTGAACCCGACGTCCAAATTGAAAAGCCCAATCCACCTACCCAACCTGAATCTGTAGCTCAACCTGAACCTGAGCGAGTCTATGTGCCTAAAGCCTCATTTCCCAATAGACTCAAAAAGAACTCTAGTGCACAAATAGAGAAAATCCTGGAAGTATTTAAGCAAGTTAAGGTGAATATTCCACTCTTAGATATGATTCAACAAATACCTGCTTATGCTAAATTCTTGAAAGATTTGTGCACTAAAAAGAGAAAAACAAATGTACCAAAGAAGGCATTCTTAACTGCAAACATATGCTCAATTCTTTCCAACACATCTCCTATAAAATATAAGGACCCGGGGTGTCCCACAATTTCATGTTCAATAGGAGATACATTTATCAATAAAGCCCTTCTAGACCTTGGTGCAAGCGTTAACTTGCTCCCATTTTCTGTCTACGAGCAACTCAACCTTGGTCCACTAAAACCCTCTAGGACAACCCTCCAATTCGCTGATTGTTCTGTTAAGAAACCGAGAGGTATAGTAGAGGACGTTTTGATTAAGGTTGGTGACTTTATTTATCCAGTGGATTTTGTCGTACTTGATACTGAACCTGTTGTAAATCCTAATCGACAAATCCCTGTAATTCTAGGTAGACCCTTTTTAGCCACTTCGGAAGCATTAATAAACTGTCGAAATGGGCTCATGCAATTATCTTTCGGGAACTTAAAAGCAGAATTTAATATCTTCCATATTGATAATGAGCCAGAAATAATATGCAACCCAAGTGATGTTGTGATGAGAGCACGTATTTATCAGAATTCTGAATCAAATAAATCATCACATAAGCAAAAAGGAAGTAAGAAAAAAGGGAGTGATTCAATTACTCAACCACCATCACTTGAGCAAATAAACGAACCAATTCAAGTGAGAAGAGTGGAATCTTTTCCTCAAGTCAACATGGGGAACAATTCAACTGGATACATGCACCAATATGGTGTCATTCAATCCAGTTCTGATTACGGTTGACTCTGAGCAAATTCAACCCCTCTACCGCAAGCCGACTCAGGTAATAAGTGCATTTATTTTATCTATGCATACATTGAGGACAATGCATGATTTAGGTGTGGGGGGGTGTTTATCTATGTATATATCTATTTGTTTGTTTTCTTCTTTAAAAAAAAAATAAATAAAAAAAATAAATCAATGTTTCATGACATAGCTTAAGATTGAACTACCAAAACCCGAGTACAAATTGCATTGAGTTTTTGTTTCTTATTATATAGTTCTGCTTGTAGAAATTGTGACATAAATCTAAGTTCCAAAGAAATAACACATTGCCCTGTAAGACATGTATGCACTTAAATTGGATGAATCAAATCCTTGAAGTGGTTGATAAAAAGCAGAGGTTGAGGAAAATACACCGGGAAGTGTGGACTTCTAATAAGCAATTAAGCCTTGAGGAAAATAAAAGTAAAAATAAAGGAATAAAGTGAGGAAAGCACATTTTGCAAAATGATTACAAAAGCCCAAGCCTTTGAGTCACTGGTCCGTAGGGGTATCTTGAAACCCGGTAACTTGAGTCTACCAGCTCGGGATTATCGACCAAACTCGCTACACGAATGCAAAAGGGTAAAAGTGTCAAAAAGCAAATGTGTTGAATCACGGAAGAAAAGAAAAGAAAAAAAATAATAATAATACTCAAGGCCCAAAGCTAAAAGAATGATCCATGCCATGGTTGATCCAAATGATACTTCACCACCAGAGGAGGCGTGCAAAATAATTTAAGTAATAACATGTTTAGAAGGGTTAGTAGTGTGAATGTTGGAGGAATAAATACCAAGTCATATTTTTAATGAGTTAGATTTATATAATGAGCATGCAAAAAATTCTTAGTGAGATGTATAAAAAAGCCAAGAAGAAGGTAAAAGCTACGATGCAAACTGATGGATATGATCAAATTTCGGAATTGTTTGCTAAATTGAATATAGTTCAAAAGTTAGAGAAGAAGACATGAAGCTCGAGGCGTGGAAGTTGCAAAAAAAATCGTAAGTTTGGATATGATATATTGTTTGCTGAAAAAATCAAACCGAACAGAGCTTGAAGACCGAATGCTCGAAAATATGGTAAAATGGGCGGAAAGTAATGGGTTAATGTAGGCTATTTCTTATAATTGTTGAAGTAAGTCATACTTTCTATAGTATGTGTTTTATAATTTTGATAAGTTTGTATGTCGTACTGTATCACCATTGTAAACAAATTTCTCATAAATAAATGTATTTTTAATTTTCATATTATTTACTTTGTATTTATTAAAATAAATTAGAAAATATAATTATCCAAAAAAATGGGCCAATGAACTGCAAACACGTGGTCCTCGTTAAAACTGTTTAGAGGCTCATCCCGGATAAAACCCCAAAAAAATTAATTGTTTTTTTTAAAATAGAATGAAATAAAAATAAAAATTTAAAAAATAATTTAAGAATTTTTTTAAAAACATTTATTAAATTATTTTAACAAAAATACATAAAAATAAATAAATAAAACAACCGAATGGGCTTGGGACACGTGTGTCCCCAGCCCACTTGTGTTGGGCGTGCCCCGGGGCAGGAGCCGGTGGTGTGATGGTACTCCAAGAAAAAAGGAGAGAAGCGAAGTTGAGAGCTAAGCTAGAGGATTGAGTCTAAGGATGCAATTATGCAAATGTTAATGATGCATTGCATACATTGCATCATATGTCTTTCATTTAGATTACTTTTACATCAATAAATGCTACTAAGGTATGTGTTTAGTCTTATTTACAGAATACAGGGACCTGAATGCAATTTACCAACATTCCGAGCATAAACGTGTGCAAAAGATTCACTTCTATCATAAAGACCGAATTCAAGTTTATCGGGTTTCAATTGGAAATGCATCCAAGCATAAAAGCATTCAAGGAGCTAATCACAAAAAGGTCAAGGACTTAATTGCAAAATGCCAAGGACCTAATTGCAAAAGAAAAGGATCAAGTTATTTTGTTGGAAAAGTCAAAAGAAAAATCAACTATAAATCTCCAACAATGGAAGGAATTAATCCGGAGCTCAAGACAATGGAAAGAAATCATCCAGACACGCAAATAAAGATCAAATCATACCATAAACGCGTGACAAAAATCCTGATTAAATCCGACCAACGTGGGAGGCGAATCCGCCGCACAATACACATGATGTGCGGCGATTCCGCCGCCCATTGGTCGATCCGTGTGTCCCAATTTCGTCCACTCGTGTATGGATACGTGTACTATCCAATTCTATACCTAAGTCCCTTGTAGCAACTATAAATAGACCCGAGAACGATGTAAATAGGGTCCTTGGTTGTTGTTCTTATTTGTGTACCTTAGTTTTATTAATAAAATTCTGTTCTTTTAATTCTTGTTTTAGTTTTCTTTTAATGTCTCAAGGACCTCTTCTTCTTCCTCCCTCCATGAGTTTCTTACTCTCTCCAAAGGGTGGAGGTGATGGAATTAGGGTTAGAGAATGATGAATGCATGTTATTATTTTAAGTTCATGATTAGTGTATTTTGATTACTTGAGTTTATGTTAAGTCATTTATCTTGTAATGCTTCATAACTAACATGATTTACAATAAGTTTCAGTAATTCTCTACTCTAAACCTAAGTCTAAACCTCCACCCCACGGATTTCTCTCTTTGTTCTTGTTTTAATTTTAATTGCTTTTGTTTCGTACTTTAGTTAATTAAACCAAAAACCCCAAAAACCCAAATTAATTCTTCTCTCCCTTCTTCCCCTCAATCGAAATTACACTAACAACGAAATCTCTCCCTCCTTGTGTTCGACCCGTACTTGCCACGTCTTCATTGACGCCGTGCACTTGCGGTATAAATTTAAATTCTCATCAGTTAACCAGTTATCTTAGTGCCCAATCCAAAAATATAAATTTGGTTAATATTTGGTAAAGAATTTTTATGAAATACAATTTGGAATTAGAATTAGTCTATAGAACTTTGTCAGTTTCAAGTTTGGATACGAATTCGGATATAAGAGAAATCATACCCAAATATCGAAAATACCAACTTTTATATCCATTTATATTTATACGACAAGTTGATAAAAAGTTAAGTTGTTCCTTTGTAAATATAAAACATAATAGAACAAACAAAAAATTAAAATACAATTCTCTTAACGCGTCTTTTCAAAATATTCAAGATAATACAACAAATAATATATAAAAAATATGTTATAAGAAGTCCAACAATATCCAAATCTGATTTGAAAAGTTTCAAATTTAAATATGAAATCGGTAAATCACGAAAAAAAATCAGATTTAATATGCTTATTTAGAATTTGAATTCGGATACAAAATATATCACCTAAATTTCTTTTAAATATGACTTTTTACTCGATGATATTTGATTGACATCATATCATGCATATATTTGTGTCTTATATCATTTATTTTTAGCCTAAGCAATGCTATGTAACAAGTTTTATGTTTAAGTTTCAGGAATAAACAAGCTTAAGAAGAAGAGACTCAAAAAGAACTTAAAAGCAAGGAAAATGACTAAGTTGCAAGACTTATACACTGAGATGCAAGAGAGAATGATCCGGTTGTAAACCAAAATGATCAAAAAGCAAATTAAGAAGCTTCACACCATCATGAGGAGTATTTTGACAATTCAATTTGGGTCTAAACTCCAACAATCAATTTAGTGCACTACACAAGAAATCAACCCAGACAACCACTCTCCAAATCCGGACTTGATCAAAAGCTTATAGACCGCTAATTGGCAGTTTCAGACCGCTAATTGGCAGTTTCAGACCACTAATTGGGGGTCGGGTCCTCTCCACATCCGATAAGATTTGGGTGTGTCATGTATTAGAGTGTTTTATGTCTATTTTTAGTAGTGCATTAGTCCCACATCGGGGGGATTGTCCCTGATTACCTTTTTCTATGTCTATAAATAGAACTTTTCCTCTTCCCTTGTATTCTACCAATTGCTTAGTGACATTCTCTCTACTTGGAGTTAGCCTTGGAGCAAAACTCAAGGTGGAGAAGAATGTTACTTGTAATGTGAGTCATGTAAATAAAATAATTCTTCATAGTTTGTTTTAACGTTGTCTTCTCTTTTAATGCTTGCATGCTTTTTAATTTCGTTTGTCTTCTTTTCTTAATGAGTAGTGAGTAGTTTCATCCACATTTGAAATGAAGGTAATGTATAATATGTGATATTGATGAGTTCTTTTATCTGTGTCATTTCATATGCTTAATACAGATCTATACTTGTAGCATGCTTAAACTTGTATTAAATGAAATAATATCCACACTAGGTACTTATCTCATGCTAGCTTTAAAGTTTATCTTGTTGCTTGTAATGATTTGATGAGAATAACTTGTTATTTATGGATTCATGTTTGATGCACATTCACATGAATGATTTATGTTGTATGTAGGATTGATTGATGCTCTAATGGTCACACAAGGTACTTATTGCATGTTTGATAATCTAAAATCAACCTCAACTTTATGTGAGATATGCATGTTCATGGTTTGTCATGTAGTGTTGTGTATCCTACACTTAGATTCTACACTAGCTTTTACTTTTATGTCACACAAACTACACTTGTTCCTAACTGAAATTAAGATTCACTCACACACACATACTTACACACCTCCACTCCATGATGGTTTAGTTTAATTGCTAGTTCATTTATAGTTTAGTTAGTGTAATCACAACTCTTCTTCCCTTTTTTTCTCACTTGCCTTCGAAAGAACCAAAGTCGACACACCTCCTGTTGAGAGGGGGATCTAATATGCACTAACACGACACGGATTACACGTACCACGAATCGAATATTGAATGCAGAATTAACTTCAGACCCTCTCCCAAACTCAATTGCAACAAGAACACTAATAAGATGGATATAAAACAAGCAAAGAAAACATACACACCTGAAACAACCACGACACACGTGTTTTACAAGGTTCGGCAACGTTCCTACGTCCTTGGGGGGTCTCCTGCGGGTTTCCTTTCCTTCTTCCGCTTCTCCAACAAGAGAAGCAAATGAGATTACAAATGATTGAGAGCAATATGTCTCCCAAAGCACTCTAGATCTATCTCTAGCCTTAATCTCTCAACTCACAATGAAGGAAACTAACTTGTATGCTATGTTATGAAAGGGTAAGGGCAAACAATCCCTTTTATAGACTCAAAACCCGAGCTACAATTAAGCAAAACCGAACATAACTATTCATGGGGAACACGGTTAACTGATGCTCATTCGGTTAACCGTGACTGCTTCAACAGGAACTATTCCGGTTCCGATTCGGTTAACCGAATCCTTTCCGGTTGACCGAGGGAACGATTCTTGCGCGTCTTGGTAGACCGCGAGAATGATTCTTCCACGAACTAACGAATTCTTCAACAACCCTCCGGTTGACCGAGTGCCCCTCGGTGATCCGTGCCAAATTGGACAGACACTTTCCAGATTCTCGGAACACCAAAAATCTCCTCAACGGTTTACCGAACCCGTTGTTCCGAAGTGCTTGAAACCTTCTGACGGTAGACCGAATCCAATTCGGCCGTCCGATCCCAGCTGCATACGAAGTGTCTGGAATCCTCGGTTCGGTGTACCGAATCCAATTCGGTAGACAGACCCGTCTTCGCCGAAAATTTCCTGGGTTGTGTGTCGGTAGACCGAATCCAATCCGGTCGACCGACTCTTCCTGGATTTGCTTCATTAACAAATATAAGCCAATATTCAACAATCTCCACCTTGGTTTAGATTTGTTACCTGAGTCTCCCTTTAACCCGCATCCTTCATGTCTTCATGAGACACCGCTTGGCGCTACCCCCAGAGCGCCCTCCTTCTCACTCTCTGAGGACATTGAGAAGCTTTGAGCACAACTCGAACTTCTCCCGATTGACGGCCTTAGTCATCATATCTGCAGGATTCACACTCGTGTCGATTTTCTGGAGAACAACCTGCCCTTCTTCGATCCACTCTCGGATCCTATGGTACCTTACTTCAATATGTTTGGTCCTTGAATGGAACGTCTGATCCTTGGCTAGATAAATTGCACTTTGACTATCGCAATGCAATTTGGTCACTTCCTATTCCATCCCCAAAGAGCTAACCAAACCCTTCAACCATATAGCTTCTTTTCCGGCATCGACAACAGCCATGTACCCCGCTTCCGTTGTAGACAACGCGGTAGTATGTTGGAGAACCGATCTCCAACTCACTGGACCTCCACCCAAAGTGAACACGTACCCTATTGTGGACCTCCGTTTATCCAGATCTCCAGCGAAATCTGAATCGACGTACCCCCCCACCTGCCTTTGTGCTCCATCTTTGGTGAACTTCAAGCTAACATCCATGGTTCCCTTCAGGTACCTCAGCAGCCACTTCAACGCTTCCCAATGCTCTTTTCCTGGGTTAGCCATGTAACGACTCATGATGCATTGCATACATTGCATCATATGTCTTTCATTTAGATTAATTTTATATCAATAAATGCTACTAAGGTATGTGTTTAGTCTTATTTACAGAATACAGGGACCTGAATGCAAATTACCCATATCCCGAGCATAAATGCGTGCAAGAGACTCATTCCTGACATAAAGACCAAGTTCAAGATTATCGGGTTTCAAATGGAAATGCATCCAAGCATAAAAGTATTCAAGACCTAATTACAAAAAGGACTGACTTAAGCACAAAAGTAGACAAGGACTTAATTGTAAAAAGCCAAGGACATAATTGCAAATTACGAGTAGCTTTTATTATTATGGAGAAAATCTAAAGAAAATCAATGTAGATCTCCAAATATATAAAGAAATAAAGTCGGAGCTCAAAAGAAAGGAAAGAATCAATCCAGATGCGCAAAGGATATTGAAATCATACCATAAACACACAGGAAAAATCCGGATTAAATCGGAGCTAAAAAGGTGGCGAATCCGCCGCACCTTATGTACAAAATGCGGCGAATCCGCCACACCAAACTAGATTCGTGCTCTAAATTTTTTACCGGTTGCGTGTTGACGCGTGTACTTTCCTATTTTATACCTAAGTCCCTTGTATCAGCTATAAATAGCCCGGAAACGATGTTGTGAGAGTCCTTAGCTTATGTTCTAGTTTTTATTTCTTAGTTTAATAAATTTCTGTTGTTTTATTTCTTGTTTTTAGTTTTCTTTTGTAATTCCTCTAGGACCCCTTCTCCTCCTTTCCATCCATGAGTTTCTAACTCTTTCCAAAGAGTGGAGGTGACGGATTTAGGGTGAAGAGAAGAAGAATAAAAGTTATTATTTTAATTTCGTGTTAGTATATTTTGATTACTTGAGTTTATGTTAAATCATTTATCATGTAATGCTTTATAACTAATATGATTTATTATAAGTTTCTGAATTCTCTAATCTAAACCCAATACCTAAACCTCCACCCAACGGAATTCACCATCTTTGTTCCTGCTTTAGTTTTATTTGTTCATGTTTCATGCTTTAGGAAATTAAAAATCAAAAATCTCAAAACCCAATTTATTTCTTATCTCCTTCTTCCCCTTAATCGAAAATCACACAAATAACAAGATCTCTCCCTCCTTGTGTTTGACCCGTATTTGCCACGTCTTCATTGACGTCGTGCACTTGTGGTATAAATTTAATTCTCATCAACTCACGAGGCTAACTGCGTGTGAAATGTCTGGCCTAGTGCAGATCATAGCATACATAACGGATCCGACTGCACTAGCATATGAAACTCTCTCCATATCTCTCCTTTCTTTTTCAGTAGAGGGGTTGCACTTCAACGAGAGCTTGAAGTGAGCACTAATAGGTGTGGCCACCTGCTTGGCGTTCTCGAGATTGTACCTCTCGAGTATCTTCCGGATATAACTCCTTTGAGTGAGCAAAATTTCACCTCTCTCGGTATCCCTTGAGATTTCCATACCGAGAATCTTCTTTGCACTCCCGAGGTCTTTCATCTCAAACTCCCCGTGAAGCTTCAGTTTTAGATCATCTATATGCTTCATCTCCTTAGCCGCGATCAACATATCATCAACATACAAAAGCAAGAACACGTGTGTGCCGTCTCCAAGACTCCGCAAGTATACACAACTATCATAATCGCAACGTACAAAACCATTATTAATCATAAATAAATCGAACCTTTTGTACCACTGCCTCGGCGATTGCTTAAGTCCATAGAGGGATTTCTTCAGCTTGCATACTTGTCCTTCCTTGCCTCGTGCGATGAACCCATCCGGCTGTCTCATATAGATCTTTTCCTCTATGTGCCCGTGAAGAAAAGATGTCTTCACGTCCATCTGCTCTAACTCCATGTTGTCCATAGCTACCATAGCTAACAACACTCTAATAGAGGTGTGCTTTACAACGGGTGAGAAGATCTCGTTGTAATTGACCCCTTCCTTCTGAGCATATCATTTTGCCACCAACCTAGCTTTATACTTTATCTCCTCCATAGGAGATGACCCTTCCTTCTTTCTGAAGATCCACTTGCACCCAATCGCGCGCTTTCCCTTGGGGAGGTCCGTTAACTCCCAAGTTTGATTCTTATGAAGAGACTCCATCTCTTCGGTCATGGCCACCATCCACTTGTTCCTGTCCTCCAGCTCAATAGCTTCTTCGAATGTACAAGGGTCCCCACATTCGATAACAAGTGCAAATGCAATACTAGCATCATCGTGGCCATACCTCACTGGTGCCTTTGTGATCCTCCTCTGTCTTCCTTGAGCAATACTCTCTTGCTCAGCTTCCTCCTCTACTCGTGAGTCAATTGTTTCCTGCTGAACTTCTTGATTCGATTCTTCCCTTGAAGTCGTGACCCTAACTTCAATTTCGTCTTCCTGCATGGGAACCTCTTGCTGCTCTTTGTCCCCAAGGCCCTTGAGCAGACTTGTCTCATCAAAGACCACATTACTCCGTAGGAGTACCTTCTTGCTCGATGGATCCCAAAGCTTATATCCTTTCACTGTCCTATCGTAACCAAGGAATAGCACTCCTTCGATTTCGAATCCAGCTTCGACCGTTGTGTCTCATCGACCAACGCATAGGCTTTGCATCCAAATATCCTAAGCCTCGAGTAATCAAATTGCTCACCCGTCCACACTTCCTGAGGCGTCTTTAATTCAAGTGCTGATGACGGTGAGATATTTACTAAGTAGCAAGCAAGATCTACTGCTTCCGCCCAGAAATCCTTTGACAGATTTGCATGAAGCCTCATGCTCCTTGCCCGTTCGCATAGTGTTCTGTTCATCCTTTCAGCTACGCCGTTTTGTTCCGGACTCCGCGGTAGTGAAATGCCTCGTGACGTCTTCTTTCTCACAGAAACTTGCAAACTCCCTTGAGGTGTACTCACCTCCGTTATATATTAATTATAAATTATATACATGTAACTAAAAAATTAGGTAAATTGTTCAATAATTTCTAAGATCATTAATTCAACGTTAAACAAATTAGGACAATTTTTAAAAAAAAACAATAACGGTGTGTTTTGAAATACGACCACATCGGGGAGATGTGATGCGCTTTTCCCCAGCATCGCGCCTGCATCCGTCCGCATTTCAGAACACTGGTCGAGCCACACTTCAAAACGAAGGGGTTAGGCTAAGCGCCTATGCTTAGGGCATCCACTACTACCCTAACCACAAATCTAACCCAACACAAAAACTCTCCACTATCACAACCTAACTATTCAACACACTCTCCCCTCAACATCATTCCTGAATAAAAACAAAAACAAAAAGTACTTCTTTAAAAAAAAAAAAATTAAAAAACTTATTTTAGAAAAAAAAATTAAAAAATTAAAAAACAGATGTAAACTGATTTTAGAAGAAAAAAAATACAAAACAAAACAAAAAATCACAGAGGCCAATGGCCTGACACACTTGTTGGGTGGCAACCCCGGTCGCATTGCTACCAGGGTTGCGACCCCCGCTAAGGGCATCCACTACACCAACCACAAATCCAACCAAATCCATCATTTTTTTCTTTGTCACGTCAACACAACTACAAATTCAACCCAACACAAAAATCCTCCAGTATTACAAATTTACAACTCAACTATTCAACATTTTCTCTCATCTCAACATCATTGTTGGATAAAAACAAAAAAAATAAAATCTAAAAAACAAGAGAAACTAAAAAACATATTTTAGAAAAAAAGATTTAAAAAAGATTTATGAACATATTTAAACTGATTTTAGAAAAAAATACAAAACAAAAAAAATAAAAAAAATACATGGGCCAATGGCACAGGGGCACGTGGATCCAGGCACATTTGCTTGGTGCAACCCCTACTAAGGGGACGGACCCAGGCGGCGACCCGGGTTTTTCACCCTATAGTGGAAGGCCTAAGGGGGCGGACCTAGGTCGCGACCTGGGTTTCCACCGGCAGTGGAAGGCCTTAGGATTTTAACTGTGCTGGTCGGACCTCCCGGCCCAATTCACAATCTCGCTTTTACATAATAAACTTATATATAAACATACCAGTACCGGATAACATTAAATCGTAAAAAAAACACATCATACATTCAGTAGTACGTAGATTTCTCATACTCTATACCATACTAATACTAACAAACTTAACTAATTATTTTGTAGCACCAACTTAGTTAATCCAGTACTCTTGCTCCTTCAATTATCATTGACAAATAGAAGCAGCAGCAACGGATGCTAATGCTTCAAAGCCCACGAACTTCAAACCCTCCTGGATACACAAATTGAAGATAAATTTCAGAATCACAAGGTTGCATGGGTTTTAATTTTCAGTAAACACATCCCACATGAAGAAGAAATGATTGCAAGAACTGAAAACGTGCACTAGTTAACTGGGATAATATACTGTTAGCATTTTAAATGAAGTCTCAACACTTGTTTATCGATCTAATTATGGTCATTCAGGTCATGGTATGCAATATGTTATGTACCAATCATTCCCGACCGATTCCATATTGCGGTTCATAAACAAATCTTCATATTGAAAACATGATTTTGCGAGGCTAAGCATTTGTTTGTGTAAAATGGTCAAAATAGTGAGCTGCCACTGAAATATCAGTAGCAAATTACATCTCAACTACTTTTTTGTTCTTCATTAATCATGATACGTACTTCAAACTACCAACTAACATTTTTTTCTGAAAATTTATCTTGGCAAGTTGTGTATTATTCGCGTTGAGCATTGACATATCATGTTGCGGCTTGTCATGGGCACATGGGGATGTTCTTAATACATTTTTCTTTCTTCCGTAAGATAAACAAAATTTCCCTCATCTGGATGCCTAAACAATATACTTCCTTAGCAAATGCTACCAAATCAACCTTAAAAAGAATGTCAACTTACAGTATCCTGGAAGCGGAGAAGATAGAGGTAGATCTGGTGGCGGGTCGTGGTTCTGCAACAAGGATATAGAAGAGCCCCATTACACCAGTATGCATTTGGGAGCTGCTGTAATTAGACTCCAAAGTCAGAGTCTCTCCATCTGCAATAGTAACAGAGCCTGGAGTCGGATAGCATGTTGACATCCCTACGATGTAACCAGCTTCGTTCCCTGGCTCGCTCCCGGTGCCATATGTCGGAGTAGAAGAGCATATAACCCGTCCGTCCTACCAAATTTCATTCAGAAACCGGATTAGAAGTTCAGATATTCGAACAATGCTTTCAAATCCTTATTCAATCCCTTCAATGGTACAATTATCGGATCATCTACTCAACCGATGGTAGAACTGGTTGAATATATGTATGTCATAATCGTGTCTCTAATATGATGAGATGAGATAATTGGAGAGAAGTTCATGGCAACTAAATTAACATTGTAAAGCAGCTCGAAACTTTCCCAAAACAGTAGACATAGAAAATCAGAAAATTGATGTTATTGGGATCTCATTAAACTGGTCTGTGGAACTCAATTTCCGAAATAGTGACTCCAATTAACATGGTTCATGGTCTAATTTGTCATAATAGTTGTCACTCAATTCTCATCTTCCGTTCAAATTATTAATGTTTTTGTAAAAGTCCATTGTCTAAGTTGCAACATATCGTGTGCAAATTCCTCGTTTCATATAAACAAACAGGTAAATAAGATGTATATCTCACCTGCCCATAAAGTGTGGATCCAACTCCACCTGAATGTTGATGTGCAACCGCGTAGACGACATCGCCGCCATGAGGCAAGACTGTTTTGGTCGTCCTAGTATCAGTGCATTTGGCTTTGGCAATACCATCCTCACTACAAGGCTCAATTTCATATTCAACCTGCACAAATAAAGTTTTAAATATTCATCTTAAACTAAATTATCAAATATTTTAAACTTGAACAGGTATACTGGTAATAATTTAAGACCTTTCAGGTTCATACCTCACATTTGCCAGTGTTTCCATCTGAACTTCGAGTTCCGAGTTGCTTGTATGTTACGTCGAATATGTAAATCTTCACGGGCACAATGCTCTCGTCCCAATCCATCCATCTCACGGTGTACTTCAAGTAAAGTTTTCTCCTCACATCCTTGAAACCCTCTCTGACTTGGCAATTTGTCATATCGTAACAACAATACAAGCCACCAATGTAGTCCTTACTCAATTGGCGTCCGAACTGATCGTGAGTCACATTGTACAAACTGCACTTGCACTCTGTGCAGCCCAACCTGTCTTCCACTCCTCGTGTATCGATGGCATGAACGTTCAGCATCCACTTCTCCTCATACCCCTTTGGAATCTCATCAAGATTTCCAACCTCTATTCCATACGGATCGGGCACGTGAGTCGAAGTCCTCCTTGTTTCTGAACCAAGACCAAAGTACTGTCCAAGTGTGTTTGGGCAAACCCCTGAATTCCTCCCGGACATCATTTTCGGTCGAGAGACCCCTTGGCCAATAGTTGTGCCGGTAGTTTCACTCTCGATGAGACCATAGTACCGAACGACAACCCAATGATGAAGATAAGTTTCGTGAAGCGGAATGGGGTTTCCATCCTCGTCAACAACTTCAGCGTCTAAACTCTTTAATGCTATGTGGCCTTTAGGGAAGTCCACACCGTAATAGTATTTGTCCTCCACTGATCCTGGACCTAGAGTGAAAGCCGGGGAGTGGAAAACGGAGGTTTTGATCCGGTCGTTTACTTCATGAATTTTCGAGGCATGTGGTGTTATGATCGTTAGGAACATCGTAAGCCCATATAGCCATGATCGAGAAGTGTAACGCATTTTTCACTACAAACTAAGTAGCAACCTGAAAATTAATGATTAATCACACAAGATGTGCATGGACTGATTCAATACAAGTAGAAACAGAATTGCTTAAGAGATATTGAATATTGAGATGATTGATTAATTAAACAAGAACGAATGGGAATTGAAATCAAAGATACGACACTTAATTTCAGAGTGTAATATATAAGAGCTTGTTTAGATGAATCGGTGTGTAACTGTGTAAATAACTTTCAAAAATGCTTAGATATCTCCACAAAAATTCATCGGATAACTACACGAAAAAGGGCAAAAACATGTTGATCATCCGTTCCGATTGTGCGATAAACAGGTAATTAAAGATTGATCGAGAGAGTTCTCTGGTGCCCAAAACAAAGGATGAACCATGAAAAAAGGGCAAAACACAGGTTGATCTAAAACAAATTCTCTATCCAAAAACAAAAGAATTCCACAGATCATTGTGTTATTGTATCATGATTTGAAGCAAAACATTGATTTTTGATTATAATAATTTAAATGAATCAGGGAAAAACACACAAAACTTGTCAATCAAGAAAAAAGGGAGGAGAGAAATTTCGTACCTTCTATTATTATTGTTCACACTCCTGTCTGGACCTCAAAGTGATCAGAGCTCCTGGATATTTATAACCACCTCAATTTGCATACATACCCCCACGTTAAATGCATTCCGACGTTTTTGGCACTTTTTGCATATTTTTCGTTTACAAGTTGTCACAAGAAACTCTCCAAATGAAAGTCAATTGGACTTCACTAACATCAAAATGGTTTTTGGAAATATTATTCTCGTACATTTCTTTGGAATCTTGAGGATTGACACATATTCATGTACAGTGGTGGTGCATGGGAGTTAAGGGGTTCCCGGTCTCTTCTAGATTTTGATTTTTTCCCAGTAAAATTTATACTAACTAGGATTTTACATCCATTGGATTTTAAATTTCACGTAGTGTACACGTAGTGTCCTATGGTTGCACGTGATTTGAAGTCTTTACCAAATGTCTATGCTTTCAATCCTAAAAAAAATGACATACTTGTGGTGCATGAATGGCTAATGTGTGACTAACGTGTCGATTCCATGCAAACGACAGCAGTGACATAAGCTTAATAAAAAACACCACCACATCACTATCATGTTCGTGTTTAATGAATTTCCTTTGCAGCTGAGTGTTCACACACACACACACACAGACAGATGATATATGCCGGAAAGCTGTTTCTGAAAGTTTTCTGTGTTCCCATGCATGATATTCTGTTTGGGAGTTTGGATATGAGTGAGTTCCTACCATTTGTGTGTGGGTGTAATTGATAGTTGTGTTTACACGAGATTTGTTGAGTCATTTCAATTTGGACTCTTCAGGCGATTGTGTAATTCGTAATTGTGTTCAGACGGGAAGCTAGTTTGTTGAGTCTTTTTTGATTTGGACTCTGGATTTCGCGACAATGCTTCCACTGTTTCATTGATCATTTAATAAAATCTTCTCCTTAAATATAACACCCTATTAACCTCGTTCCAAGTGAGATATTATCTAAATTAATCCACTATGGTTGTGTTAGGCCACCGTGATCACCAAAGTGGTTACCTAAGCTACTATAAGACGGAACAAACAAGGATGAAGAGAAGAAAGGGTTGGAGCAACTCATTAAATGAGGTGTTAAATACCAATGATAAATCTTGTAATTACCGAGACATAAATACATGGTTGTGACAATAAATGAGTAGTAGTATTTGTAGTGGAACCCTTGTAAGTAATGCCCATTGTAGATGGAGTCTCAATTGAATTTTCCCAAGACAAGTTGTTATCTCTGTCCCAAGGCCATTCTAATTTCATTCCCTCAATTTTCCTTTTCCAATTTCAAATTGGAAAATGATGTGTGTAATCTCCTATTGTAGTTACTTAACGTTTTCCAGTTTGTTTTGCCTCAACACCTATAATAATAATTCCTTCGAAAGAAAAAAAAATACCCATAGTAATAAACCAACCTCCAAATGTCATGATTAGGTTTATATTCCTAGTTTACTTTTCTTAAAAGTTTGAACTTATTTGTTAGAGTGTGTCTTGCATGCAACATGATGGCAGAGAGAAAACTCAATCTTGCAACCTTTCGTCTTCCTTTTCTTTCTAGTTTTTTCACACACAAAAATTCCATCATATCATGGATCAGTTTGGTACTTTTTTCCCAATTTCTTTTTCTTTTTCTAAATTCTTACATTCTTTGTACACTTTGTAACCAGATTTGAATGGCAAAGACCAAATAAATGCAATCGGCAAGTTGGTGCCCTTCCTAATTTGGCCAACACATATACCTCTTCATTCTTTTAGTAACATCCTTTTAAAATGAGTGTTGTTGTAGGCACTATGAACTTGATTGGGTTATATCAATCATTCTAAGTGCTACAGTATCATGGACATCTTGGTTTTTTACTTGTTTTAGAGACATATTGGAGTTGTTGCTTGAATTTATCTTTTATTTTTGGATAAAGTGCAAATGAACTCATAAATATTTTTTTGTTTTTAGATTTACAAGGACTATTATATAAGATTTAATTTTTACTTTTTTGTTAATTATGCTTCAAATAATAATATTTTGAACTTAAACATCACTAAATCCAACGTGAAAGCATTATTAAGGATAAGTAAGTATTTTGTTCTTCAATTGAATGGATAAAATAAACTTGTAGGAAGTGAACAATGTAAACGTGGAATCTAGCAATGATTTTATCAAATTTTGGGTGTTGATTGTGTGAGGTATTGAGGTGATAACGATTGTATTTACCACAGACTTTACTCACAATATTGCAAACACAAATTTTAGTCAACACGACAGCAGAAAAAAATTCAACTTCAAGGTAAAGAAATATGATGACTATATCTTGTGCAACTTGAACTCGGGAGCGTTCCAAAGAGAATTTAGACTTGTAATCACCAAACTTGAAGTCTAATCGATGTCTAATGTCTCAAACCATAACTAACCAGTCTTCTGTACATTTTGTCTCCAGTAAACCACATACATTGGACTTGTGAAGATTTCATTGGAGGGTATTTTCGAAAATAGTTTAAATATAAAAAACAAAGCTCGATATCATACAATTGCTATGGACGTATCATCACATCTTAATTAATGGGCCTGACTCTTCATTGATATATCTGTTGGGTAGTGATAATTGAAGTCCAATCATGAATATATTAAGGGCTCTTTCTCAAATCCAACTTCAAGTTGTACTAAACTAATGGTTGTATCTTAATTGTTCCCCATATCATGTTCAATTCACAATGAAACTGAACAAGTCGAAAGGTAATTCTTTATTTGAAAAGATAAAACATGGAAATGATTTATTCAAATTCAAGTATTTGCATGTCAATGTCACCCACCCAACTTAGAATTTTAAGTTTTAGCCTCACATGACATTTGTAAAATGATATAATTATGTTTATATTATAAAAAAATTGGTTTTTTATTAACTCGTCATATAAATATTAATTACCACACATATATAAGATGCAAAAATTAGTATTTTAGGATATGGTTGACGTATATTTAAATTTGTATCCCAATTTGAATCAGCAAGGTTTTATAAACCTATTTTGATTCGAAGGTGTATTTGGTAATAACTTCTTCACAGTATACCAACCAAATTTAATTTTAAAAAAAAGATACTGAGATACCATTTGCATCTTTACTTGGGAGGGTGGCACCCACCATATCGAAATATTATTAGATGCTACGGTAGCACTAGCACCGTGTAATCCATGCTAATATTTTCTTATTCCTTTCTTACAACTAATTAAAAGACACCTGCTCGTAATAAAGGTAAGGCCACGACTTCAATATATTAATGCTTTTGCAAACCAAACACTATTTCATCAATCCACAAAATGGTATGTCTCAGAAGTTGAGTCATAAATCTGCAACGTCAATAATGAACTAAAATGAGCGAAAAATGGACATAACTAAAATAGTCAAGTTGGCGCCTCAAATTAAAACAAACCTGATGTCAAGTCAGAGTACAATGCAGAAGGGGAAAATATAAGAAACTTTGAGTTCCTACTACAAGGCTACTGAGATGAGTAGGAAAATACATGACGATAGAGCTCAACAGATCCAGTCCATGCATGTGAAGTCCAAGTCATTTCCAGCCGTCTATCGCGTCCCACCTGCACACATACAAGTCTGGCCTGAGTCTCATATCAAGACTTAGTACACCACCTCAACCCAACACCGAACAAGGTTTAGTCATCTCTGACGGCTCACACTGGTCTCGTGTGCCAAGGCGATCATATGCCCAGCGAAGCCGAGCGTCTACCTAAACCCCACCGCGCATCCAACCTACAAGACAACACTCAACCTGCTTTTATGGCAGAACTGTCACACGTCTCAAGGCGACCACGCGCACAGTCAGGCTGAGCGTGCATCCTTGACAAGACCGCACATTCGGCCCACAAGGCAACGTCATACTCCAACCACGTGCCCGAGCCTACGAGCCCAGCTCCAGCGGTCACCCGTAACAACGCTGGAGAGCTGACAAATTTAGTGTCCGGCTCCGGGAATCCAACCACAACTCTCGAGCCCGCGAGCCCAGCATCGGCGGTCACTCGTAACAATGCTGGTAAATCATCCTGGACCGCCTCAACAAAGGTAATACCCTAACATCTAGTCATATACGCCTCACATGTCATCCTCACTACACGATCACACGTCTGAGTCCGTGAGCAACGCTCCAACGACGACCCACAACAACGTGGGTGAACAATTGACTCCACACGCCAAGACACAATGCAATGGGGTAAACACAATTTACCCCCAAAAGCACGGGTCAACAATCCCAACAAGATATAAAGTATGAATTTTTACTTGGATGCCACTTTGAAAGACTATATTTCTGTTTCTACCATCGTTGGAACGATATTTATATACGTGCCACCACAAAACTACCACTAAGTCATTTGTGTCATTCGGTTACCAAAAGCACTAACGTCGTTAACCATTATGGATTAAATCCATAATAAACCCAACGTACTACCTAACCACTCCCCAATCTTCCGTCCACATTTTCCCCCCATCCAACATTCTTTGCCGCCAACCACCCTCCTCCTTAAGTCTGTCCACCATTCTTCTTTGTTTCCTTTCCTGATTCCCTCCCACATTCCCGAAGCAGGCCTGAGAGAGTAGCACCATCAAGCAGGACGGGGAGAGCACCGACTCGACTCTCTCGAGCAATCTTCATCCATTCTGTGGTTGTGGGGTTCCCGTGGTCGTGTTCACCTCCAGTAGGCCCAAAAGCTTGGGGAAGAGGTTTTTTTGATGCCCCAACTTCAGAGTAACATTCCCACCGGCAATTGCTCTGAAAATTTGTACTTTTGATGAAGATCTTTATGTGTTTTTGAAATGCTTCACTTGTTTCTCGAGTTTAGGATGACGGTGGTTGTGGGTTTTTCGAGTAGATAAGTGATATGCCTCTTCTCGAAAACACCTTTACTTGCGAGATGCGAAGATTGGATTCATTCTTAACTTCCAAATTTGCAATTCTTGAAGAAAAAATGGAGGAAATGGCAACTGCTCCAGTGGAAGTGAGGGGTCGGCAAAAGAAATTCTGGTCTTCGGTGGTTGTCTTGGTTGTTTTAGCAGTTCTAGGAAGTTATCTACTTGCTAATGAATAGTTTTGTTGGGGTTTAAATTTTATGTTTTGTTGTTTGGTTGACTGTTGTAGTGCATGATGTTAAGATATATGTATGCGTACTGCATTTGTTGATGTTTATCATTTGAGTTTATTAATTACTTGGATGGTATTTTGACGGGTAATGTGATGAAGATGTTGATGGTTACTGTAAGTTTATTGGAACAAAATCTGAATCAATATTGTACTGCAATTTAATATTTAAATTACTTCAACAAAAAACTGTGTTTGTTGTACACCTGAAATAAGCATCCTATAATAATACATACACATTGCACTACCCAAAATGAGTTACATACTTCAACAAAAAATTGTTACTACCCAAACTGAGTTACATATGAAAACCAAAATCTCCTAACTGTTAAAAAAGGAGAGTTCACTCAGCGCGTCCTTATTTGAGTACCTTGATCAATGAGGTCCTTATATGTTTTGAGCTTCTCCGAGTTGGTTGTTCCTTAGTTGTCTTCAAAGCTTTGTG
Source organism: Triglochin maritima (assembly GCA_963682175.1). Lineage (NCBI taxonomy): Eukaryota > Viridiplantae > Streptophyta > Magnoliopsida > Alismatales > Juncaginaceae > Triglochin > Triglochin maritima. The sequence continues at coordinate 5,554,015 of OY821782.1, read as the reverse complement.
CTGGTGTTAGGTGTGGGGATTCATACTTTCATCTGCTACTCCATATGGTGTTTGATGGTGTACTTCTGATGGCTCCCCACAAAGTGCATGCGGAGGTAATGGTCCTTTTGTTGCTGCATATGTTGTTTGATGGTGTTCTTTTGAGGGTCCTCCACAAGGTGCATGAGAGGGTGTAGGTTGTTGAGGTGCAGTTGTCGGATTCCTGTTTGGGAAATGAAATGATTTGTGATGTTAGGTATTCAATATGGCAATTAATATGACAAAAATTTAAGATCATCGTATATAACTTTAAACTTACTTGGTCTTTCTTATTTTGTTGTCACTTGCTGTGTTAGTTGTTGGCACTTGTTGTGTTTGAACTGTACTACATAATGAACATGTAGTTATTGATATAGCAAAGTAATGTGCAAAATTGTAAGTTTAAGGAATACCTTGGTGTTGCATTTTAAGAAGATTGAATTGGTTCTTTGCAAGTTCTTGCTTGGTGACCAAATGCAGTGCATCTCCTGCATCTTTGTGTCCTAGTGATTTTGTTGAGCTCATATGCATGCCTCATTCTCTTCTTCCTAGGGCTGCATGGTGGCCTAACTGAATCAGGTGCTCTCACCAAAACCCCTGGCTGGAGAAATTTCAAGTTCACTCTTTGGGTTTGGAAATAGTAAAGCTTCAACAACATCCTCATCACACCTTAACCCCTAAATTCAAAGCTTAGAAGCCCAGGAACCTTATAAATGAAACAAATACTTTCATCAAACTGCCACTTTATGTGTGTTGTGATGCAAGACCTTACCACTTCAAAATTTAAGGGGTAGTTAACCACTAACACCTGCCCTACCTCTAAAACTTTCTGTGGAAATACCCTACCTTTCCTATTAACCCATATTCTCCCTCTAAATATTCGAAAAGTGTAATGTTCACGAGTCCCTTGATTGTAGAAAATAAAAAAAATCAATAATAATTTTTCATCAAACAATTGAAACCACAACAGATTATAGCAGTACACATCATAACTTGAATTTTCATCAAACAACTGAAATTGAGATTTGACACCTACAACTAGATACAAGTCAAAATACAAAACTTTTATCAAACAAAAACTCAAAAAATCGACAAAAGACCATCTTAACCACTAAATCCAGCATGCAAGCAAAATGAACTTGCAATCATACCCATAATGTACTTGCAATTCAACCTAAACAAAACATTTAGGGACAAACATACCTTTTAACCTTGCACTTCAAGTTCATCGACTCTCTCAACGACCTCATTCCAGGAAAGCAAGCTCACAAGCAAGCCTCTCTCTTCAACCTCCGTCTACTCCTCGATATGGCCGTCGGAGAGGAACTGGAGAAGACAAAGAACAATGTAAACTTAGATGGGGAATTTTGGGAGTCAGGGTGGTGGGAATGTCAAACCGGTTGGGGGAGAGGAGGATTGTGGTGGAGATTCACTCGATTTGGGAATTAGGGTTTGTCGGGTAGGAGGGAAATATTTGGGAATTAAGGTCAGGTGCGAGTTAGGTTGGTTGGGACGTAATGGGCCTAAGTGGGTTAGTTATGTGGTTTAATGAAATAATGGATAATTAACTTCAAAACGAATGGGAGTAAGATGCGTGGTAACAAATGACAGAATTTTAGTTAATTAAACGACAAGAGGGTAACGGAGTGGCAGTGCCAAAATGTTAATGACACAAACGACTTAGTGGTAGTTTTGTAGTGGCACGTATATAAATATCGTTCCAACGATGGCAGAAACAGAAATATAGTCTCTTAAAGTGGTATCCAAGTAAAAAAACCAAAATATATTGTAAACATTTAGAGAAAAAACTTATTATAGATGATAAAATATATACATTGTTATTGCTAACTACCATAGTACTAGATGTTTCTCTCTCACTCTCTTTCACTCGTCACTATCATCCTCACTCGCTAATCTTCTCTCCCTCTCAAGCTCTCTGAAGTTCCGACGGCATGTGGTGACCGACGAGAAAAAAGAATGTGGTTAGAGTCGCCGGAGGTGCTGAGATTGTGGTTCACGTGAAGTGTTCGCCAGTAGAAAGCTTGAGGTGGTGATCTCTGTGGTTCTTCGAAGGTTTCTTCAAACCTTCAAGGTATGTCAAGCTTGTCTTTAAGACTCACCCAAGGTGTGTGAGTGGTGGTTTTAGTCGACGGTAGCCGTTAGGCTCATCAGAGGTTGATGTGCAGCAGAAGTTCTGCTGAGAACGGTCGACCGCCTGGTGTAGTGGTCGACCGTTGCTAATGTAATTGAAGGAGTTTTGCCTTGCACCGATCTAACGATGCCTTGGGTGGTCGACCAGTCAAGCATAGTAGGCAAGTTCTGGGAGTTTTCGTTTAACGCGTTCCCTTAACCGTTTGGTCGGTTGCACTGTGGTAAGTCGGTTGGAGGCATAAACCATCTAAATGGTCGACCACCCTTTTGATCTGTTCGACCGATTGTACCTGTAGCTAAGTCGGTTCAAGCCTAGACCTTCTAAACGGTCGACCTCCTATATGATTGTTCGACCAATGATTTCTAGACTGGTCTGGATAGAGCGTGGACCATCCAAACGGTTGACCGCTCTTGACTCTGGTCTGACCGATCACTTAACTTAAAGTATGTTCTACCGGTGCAAGTGTGGTTCGATCTGTGTGACTTAGAGAGAAGTGAGAAGTGCCTGGTAGTTTTTCGGTCGACTGGGACCCCTTAGCCGTTTGACCGATGGGCATGCGATGTTGTTGGTGTTGTGGCGTAGACATTCTAACGGTCGACCACCTGTGACCTTGGTTCGACCATTTGTGGTTGTTTTGTTTGACCGTTGGTGAGTCGGTCGAGACACTTGCCTGGTTCTGAAGAGAATTGGTTGATCGTCTTTTTGGGTTCAGTCGACCGTTGTTGCTTTGTTTTGCAGCTGTGAGGTGCTTTTGTGTTGTCGTGCTTGTGAGGCGGGTTGTGTTGGCCGATGTTTTTCGGCAATGGTGCCTTGTGTGCGCGTATGATACAACGGTTGAGTGAAAGAGCCCTGGAGTCCCGTGTTTTTTTGTTTGGTACGTGGTTGGGTGAAAAAGCCCTGGAGCCATGTACATATGCGTTAAGGTTGGGTGAAAGAGCACTGGAGCCCTGACTTAGACCGCATGATAAAGGGTTTGGTGAAAGAGCCCTGCAACCCTGGTCTTTGGCCGTGGTTGTTGTGGTTGGGTGAAAGAGCCATGGAGCCCAGCCTTGTGATTGTGCTTCTTCAACTGTTGTTAGAATTGCATGTTATGATTGTTGTACCTTGTTCATATATATGTTAGGGGTTTGACATACGGGGTTTTCTTCTGGAAACTCAGGCATAATTGCATGTTTACCTTTCAGACCAGGAGTGGCGTTAGAGGGTGGTAACCGCGGAGGAGCATATCCGGGACGTGATCCTGATTTTTCCCTTTTGGAGGTTGTAGTGATTAGTACATTTCTTTATAGCCTTTTGATGTAATTGTTGGTTTTTTGGCCCCTTTAATCTTAATTTTGATGTTTAACAAACTAATATTATGCACAACTCCAATCAGCACACCACACACATCACATTGTCAAATTGCATAGATATTGTGTATTCCTAACAATGCAGGTACTCAAACTAAGGGACTAATCAACTTCAAGATCAAGACTTGTAATCAAAGCTCAAGGACTTCATATGTAATTTTCTATTTATTTGAGTTATAGGATCAAATGTATACTTGATGCACAAAAAGGATAAATCCGTCTTTGTCGGTCGACTGTTTGCCTCTCGGTCTACCGAACTCCTTCCAAACGGATGACCGAGTTACCTTCGGTGAACCGTGTCCTTAGAGTCAGTAACCTCTTGATCTTTCCTGGAATTCTTGTTTTGGATTACCGAACTCTACCCGGTCAACCGTTCCATTCTACTAAGTAGCTTCGGACCTTCTCTGGATATCTTAATTTGGTCTATTGAATAAGTATCAGTCACCCAAACTTTTCATGTGTCTTTTAGCCTAACGACTTCATCCTATTGGCCCACGTGACACAAACTATCCCCAACAGACTTATCTTTTGTCGATTAGCAATAACCTTTGAAATGTCCATTATCGGTCTATGAGTACCCTTCGGTTTACCGAAGACTTGTTGTTAATCAAAACGTAACGACTCTCTTCCACGTAAGATTTCGATTGTTATTGATAAACCAATTTCTCAGGCAATGTCAGCAGAAAACCCGCACTTGTATCGGTCAACCGACCATGCCACATTCTACAGAACAAGATCACCAAAGCACAACAATTTTTTATTGTCTAATTCGAACGGTGAACCGAAGTTCTCTTGGTCAACCGAATTTAATTAGTCGATATTAGGAAAAAGTTACTGGAAGTTGGTAAACGGTTATCCGACACATAGTCGGTTAACCGAGTACGTCAATCTGACCAATACACCCACATCTTGTCGGATGACCGTTCATTTACCGGTCGACCGAATATGCTCTGAATTCTGCCCGAGCTTAAGTCACTTCTTGTTTCTTATTGGTCCAAACTTCTCCAACTTACCATAACGGCTTTATTTGTCTTGAAGGCTATATAAGCTTCATTTAAGAGACACATTCACTTCTCTAAAAGCCAAAAATCTTTCATACTCTTGTGCTCTCAATCTTCAAGCCTTCAAAGCTCCACCAACTCTCAAACTTCCATTAAATTCACTTCAAGCTCAATTCCAATCCTTGAGTGCATTCAAGTTAGAGTTCAACAACTTCTATCAATTTCCATTGTGTTGTAAAGCTTCGAGGAAGCACCATCTCGGGTTATGAGAGAAGATTCGAGCAAGGTGAGGGTGTTCGCAAGGCTCCGATTGTAAGAGGGTTTATCTTCGACCCGAAACGAAGATAATAGTGAATTCTCAAGTAGGGATCAGAGGAGCGATCGAAACTTGAGGAGAAGACTAGATCACGGTGGTGTGATCGAACCTCTATAAATCTCCGGAGTAATCTTGTGGTTTGCAATCTTTCTCTTACTATTTCAATTGTGCAATTGTTTAAGAAAATTAAGACTTAATCTATACACCCACTTTAGATTAGTGATCGATCAACTTATAGTAATCAAACTTTTGAAACATTCAGATATATGTGTTATATATATGTTGGTGCACCTGGTGTTGTCTTTCGTAATGTCCTCAGTGTATGATTTGATTCTGTTGATCACTTCTTATAAAAATTTAAATTTTCCACTATTTGAGGATGTTACATTATTGGTAATAAAATTTGGGAACTACTAAACGTCGCCCCAAAACTACTTAAATCGCCCCTTGAAATGACTTTTTTGCCCTTAACAATATATTTAATACCCATATCGTCCTGTATTTTTAAATAAGGTTTTTGACTCAGTTTTACTAACATTCCTAGTATCAACACCACGAAAATGTCTGGCGAAGCACCTAGATCAGGCAAAGTAACGAAGGCGGATTTTTTTTCCAACTCGGGCGTCTGGCTAAGACGCTTGTACCATGGTGGAGGCGTCTGACTAAGACGCCTCCACCATGGTACAAGCGTCTTAGCCAGACGCCTCGTCCATCGTACAGGCGTCTTAGCCAGACGCCTATACCATCGTGGAGGCGTCTGGCAAAGACGCCTCAACCATGGTGGAGGTGTCCTAGCCAGACGCCTCCACGACGGTACAAGCATCTTAGTCAGACGTCCCGTTTTTTTTAATTTTTTTGTCAAATTAAAATTATACGGTGTGTTATCTCAAATTATTTGACGTTTCTTTGCAAGTTTTCGGTGGTAACCGGTCGGATTACAATGAGTTTTTTGCAAGTGATGAAGATTCAAAAAATGTCCAGATCCAACATTTTTTAAGATCCAAAATCCCCCGGCGGTAAAATATCCTGACATACAAATACCACATCGACATACAAATACCCGGTGAGCAAGAGGCATTCCACCTCGCCGGTGAGGTGGCGGGGTGGCAAGGGGGCAGCGCCCCCAGGAAATTTTTTTGATTTTGAAATTGATGGATCTGGAAATTTTTGAATTTTCGGTGTACCGAAGGGGTATCAGTCATCCGAATATAGTAATTATTAACTTATTAATTAATTAATTTAACAATTATCTAAATTTATAATCAATTATCCTTTTAAAAAATAATAAAAAATAATAAAAAATAACGGGCGTCCGCCGGAGCCGCCCCACGTAGGAGGGGACGTCTGGGTAAGACGCCTCCCCATGAGGGAGGCGTCTTACACAGACGCCCTTCCCATGGGCGGGGTGTCTCGGTAACACGCCTCCCCCATGGGAGGGGCGTCTGGGTAAAACGCCTCCCCCATGGGGGAGGAGTCTTACCCAGACGCCCCCTCCTACGTGGGGCGGCTCCGTCGGACGCCCGTAATTTTTTATTATTTTTTTTAAAAAGATAATTGATGTTAGATATTTTACCAGATTCGAGTACACTGGGCGTCCGTTGGCTCATTACTGACCTCCAAAACATTATTTTTTATGATTATAAGAGGAAGATGAAGAGAGATGTGTGATAGGAGGGTAAAATGTCACGTTATAGCAGTAGAAATGAGAGAAGGGCAAAATGGTAATTTCAAGAGGCGATTTAAGTAATTTTGGGGCGATGTTTAGCAATTCATTAAAATTTGGGCAATTAATGTTGAAGTTGAAGAGTCTTAAATGTCTAGTTATTTTTTATGTCCAACCTTTTAGTATATTTGTAAAACAAAAGAATATATTAGTTTACTAACATCAACTAATGCCAAATGACAAGATTTGAGTGGAGGTAGCATGAATTACAAGGTGCTACCGTAACACCTAATATTTTTTCCACCATGTCATCCCCAAGGAAGGTGTTAAATCCCTAACCTTCATTAGGGTGTTAATCCTTTTTCAGTTGGGGTTTTCATGGGGAAGGAAAGGTGACGTGATGGGGTATGGGTGGGGGTGAGCAGGGTGATGGTGTAGGGGATGGGGTGTTGATGGTTGATCTTTTAAGGGTTGCACTCATCTCTCTCTCTCTCTCTCTCTCTCTCTCGTTTTTCACTCTCTCTCCCTTACACAACTCTCACTCACCCTTTCTTCCTCAATGCCTCGGCCCTCGACGAGCTGAACTCCGACCAGCAGCAGCAAGGGGGTAGAGGCGATGCACGACGAAGCGAGGTGAGCGTGTGTGGTTTCGAGGCATGTCGGTGTTGGAGCGCTTCACGAAGAAGGTATGTCGGTTCTATAGATGCATGTTTGTTTGCTCACACTAGTAGTGTGAGGTGTTGGCTGGTCGACGGGGCTTGGAGATCCCGTCAGCGTTGTGTGTGCAACAAGTTAGACCTAGCTCGGCTAGCAAGTTGTCGGCCAACGGTCGACCGATGCTTTCAGGCGGTCGACCAGTTGTAGTGTAAATGCCCAACTTTAACCAACACCGGTCGAACGATGTCTTGTGGTGGTCGACCAGTTGTGTTTGTACTGGTGAGTCGAGAATGCCTGGTCGTGTTCGGTCGACCGAAACCCTGAGTCGGTCGACCATTTGTTTCTGGACAGAGCATGGACCATCTAAACGGTCGACCACTCTTGGCTTTCTCCGACCGGTACCCTAAGTTTACTTGATAACTGTTCGACCGATTTATTGTTAGTTCGACCGATTGATGACTAGAACTTCTAGGTTGCCCATGGTAGTTTTCGATCGACCGGGACCCCTAAGTCGGTCGACTGTTTGCCCTTTATGTTTTTGACTTAGTCTGGACTTTGACCTTGTAGCGGTCGACCGGTTTTCCTTGATTGTTAGACTGTTGGGGCTAAGTTATGAGCCCGGAGTTCGACTTAATGCAAGTGTCTGTTCGACAGATTCCTTGAGGAGCGGTCGACCGGTATACCTTTGTCGGTCGGCCATTTGGGCAAGAACTGAATTCTTTGTCCTAGCGGAGTGTCAACTTTGTCCACGGAAACCCGTGTCCTCGCCTAGCGCGTGAGTCGGGAGGTGACGTTGGGTGCGTTGATCGTGTATGCCCAGGGACCGCCATGTAGAAGAGTGTGGATACTCGAGACGTGTCACATCTGTTTTATGGATTGTGGGATCGTTGATACTTTTGTTGACTCATTATTAGAGTAGTAGACCTGAGGGATCGTGGATCCCATTGCACGATGTTGCATGGCTCAGTGGAGCATGATGACCTAACTGACATCGATCCGGAATTGTCTGATGTTGTGTCCGACATATGTTGTGTCGTCCGATGTTGTGTCGGACGTATTGTTGTACCACTGATGTTATTCCGGCGATAATGTTGTTCCAACTATTGTTGTTGCCGATGTTCCGGCATGTTACCTCAGCTGGGCACCTACTGAGCAATTGTTTGGACCGACCTGAGCAACGGCTCCGTCGGTGTGGTGTTGACCACGATGATTTAGATCTGATTCTATTGACGCGGACGTGTGAACGTATCTCACCGAACCTCATGTTTAGTATAGTCGTGTGTGGGGTGCGTTGCATATGGCCCGTAAGACCGTATGTGTCTACGATAGGTCTTCGAGAGAGACCCGATGTTGATTGTTGGACTGATGTCCATATTTTTACCATTGGAGGGGAACTGTTTCCTTACTGTTGATGACATGACATATCACTAGTATGATAAGTTCATTTCGTTGTACTATTGCATTTATATAGGTGAGTTTGACATACGGGGTTTCCTTATGGAAACTCAGCCATTGTTTGTTACATTTGCATTTCAGGACCGCAGTAGGTTCCGTTGAGTGGTGACACCGGACAGGAACATTCTGGGCTCAGAATTCTTTTCGGACTATTCGAGGTCGTCATGGTTACCTGCAGTTATCTTTTGTTGTATTGATGTAATCATGTATTTTGATAAATTCTATTGTATTTGGTGTACCGACTAGTTATGTATTTGAGTAACAATCTCACCTTGATGATCGTTAGCTTGTGATCTTTTGTTGTTAAAATTTCAAAAAAAAATCGTTGTTTTGGAATGTTAGAGAAGGAAAGTAATCTTTATTTCCCGTTAGATGTGAGACTCAAATGGAGGAGGTCGTTGTTATTAAACCCCATAATCTGTTTGCAGGTATTGATATAGTTAATAGCTATTAGCTAAGGAATCGGCTTGAAGATATTGTTAATATGTTTTTAACACAATAATTATCTATTATATTCTATCTAAACCCACGATAAGACATGCTATCACTAATGTGATTGTTGATCTAAGATAGAATTCTTGTAAATGGCCGGATTAGCTTTGCTGGGTTAAGAAATCGTTAATACTTAATTATGTTTTACCGTACAGTCCGACAAAAAAACACGTGTAACTCTAACTTCATAATCAGCATGTTGTTTAATGTTTCTTTCTGTGCGTGTTCCACAAATGTTCTAAATTTTCTTCGAGTTAGTCTTCCCTTGCTAAGCACCATTACCCTACTGAAAGCTACACCTGCAAATAAGACAGTGGATGCTGAATAGATGTTGAAAATACAAACCTTTCCTTTGAACAACAAAAACGAGTTTCCCTACGAAAAAAACAAACAAGAGTTGTTTTGAATTTTCAAGTGAAACTCTTGGAAATGAAGTCTAGAATACCTTATAAGAAAGTTGTATTTATCGTGCCCTGAATTTCAAAAGATGCCAAACCAATCAAACTAATTAAGAGATATATTTCTCCTACATTTACATTAAAAAACCACCAACAGGTGACATTTTTCATTTTTAATGGGCTACAATCAGGAGCCTTAATCGGGTCATTAAACTTTAGGAATTATGATTCAATTAACCAAAACTTGTATGATATTTATGCTTACACACTAGATAATTACCAAATGCTAATACGATTAAAGCATTACTAAACTTTTCATAAATTCGTGATCATTTTATTTTCTTCATTGCAATGCAATTTGTAGATACGACAGTGATCGTGATTCTAAAACCAATAATACATCGACAAGTATGTTTGCTGACTTCCCACTTTCCATAAGATTACCATTTCCAAAAGTTGATGACATTGTTTCCATATATGCAAATGGGCAATAATACGAGAAAGGGAGTGCATCATTTTTTTTAATATGACTAAAGATAAGGATAAGAACATACGTCTCGTATATTTCCAAATTAATCCTAGATATATACGACCCACCGGATAATAATTGCTTACATTACCTTTTATTACCATATTATACGTTAACAACACAATCAACATACCTAAGTTGCTTACCCAAAAGCTATCAATTAAGCAATTACTTTGGGAACTACTATTCGTCGCCGGAAAACTACTTAAATCGTCCCAAAAATGACTTTTTTGCCCTTAACAAATCAATTAATACCGATTTCGTCCCGTGTCTTTAAATAAGGTGTTTGACTCAGTTTTACTCACATTCCTAGTACCAACACCACGAAAATGTCTGGCGAAGCACCTGAATCCGGCGAGGTAACTGGGGCGGAATTTTTTTCACGACTCGGGCGTCTGGCTAAACCGCCTCCACCAAGGTGGAGGCGTCTGCCTAACACGCCTCCACATAGGTGGAGGCGGTTTAGACAGACGCCTCCACCTTTGTGCAGGCGTCTCCTTTGTGGAGGCGTCTGTCTAAACCGCCTCCACCTATGTGGAGGCGTGTTAGGCAGACGCCTCCACCTTGGTGGAGGCGGTTTAGCCAGACGTCTGTTTTTTTTTGTTTTTTTTTTAATTTTTTGTTAAATTCAAATTTTTCAGGTTCCGTTTCAAGATTTCGGTGGTGATGGGGTAGATTACAGTGAGCTTTTTGACAGTAAAGAAATATTTACAACAATCGAGGAAGGTTGTAAATGGGCGAAACAAGTTGCAATAGGAGCCGGATTTTTTTTGGTTATATCATCATACAAACCGAAAGCAGATAACCGGATGGATTGTTACCTCAGATGTGATCGCAGACGTGAGATGGGTTCTCGTGATACGAGTATTGCACTGCGAAAGAATACGAAAAGAAAAGGTTGCGGTTGTCGGTTTTTGGTAAAAGTGGTGGAGCGACGAGATCGTGATGGATGTGTTATTGTTTCTAGTAGCATGTTTGGGCAACACAACCACCCATTGGCAGTTTATTCAGAGGGTCACCGACAGGTCAGCGGACTTAGTGCTGGGGCAAAGCAAATTGTTCGGGATATGACAGAGGCACACACAAGGCCCCGTAACATTTTGTTGGCGGTAAAGAAGAAATTTCCGGACGATAATCCTAATCAAAGGCACATTTACAACTTCAGAGAGTACATGAGGATGAAGAAATCTGAAGACAGGAATCTCGCGCAGCAGTTTCTCAGAGAGGCAGTGCAGCATAAGTATTTGCATTGGATTGTGGCAGATGAAGAAAACTAATGTCTTGACTCACGCATTTTTGGCACATCCGACTTCAGTTCAGTTGTTGCGTACATACCCATTCGTGATCTGTATGGATTCGACGTATAAGACGAACAAGTACAAGATGCCTTTGTTTGAGATGGTTGGGGTTACTCCAACAAATATGAATTTTCTCGTCGGATATGCGATTTTGAAGGATGAGACCGAGTCTAGTTACCGGTGGGTGTTGGAGAGGTTGCGAGATCTGTTATTGGATATTGTTAGCCCGACAGCAATAATTACGGACCGGGAGATGGGTTTGATGCGACCAGTGGCAGAGGTTTTTCCTGAGTCAGCTCATTTACTATGCACCTGACATATCAATAAAGACGTGTACAACTACGCATACCACGTATTCGGCAAGGAGAAGCAGCTTGCAGAGAGTTTTAGACGTGGAAGATGGAGGAGAGTCATGCTTTCTGATTCACAGACGGATTATGATAGAGCAGTCCGTAATCTGAAGGATTCTTACAGTTCCTGGTCAGTGCTGACGAAGTATGTGGAAGACACGTGGTTGGTGCATAAGGAAATATTCGTGTTGAATTGGACGAATCAAGTTCTTCATTTCGGCAACACTACGAACTGCAGGGTGGAAAGTGCACATTCGGCTCTGAAAGAGTGGATCACTACATCGACTGCCGCTCTCGACACTTCAAAACCTTCCGCTCCTCGCCATCCCAGATGCGTCTGGCGACGTGGCCTCCGAAACTCGGAATGACGCTGCCATCTACAGGACCACCGGGAATAATATCCGTGACGATCCAAGACTCGTCATCACCCCTCTTCTTCTTCTGAGCTCGGGCGTCTGCAGTGCACGAACTCGAATCACCGGTCACAAACCGGCCACCTCGATCCTTCCTAATGACCCACTCAGATGAAGGACCACCGTGTCGCCCCCGTCCTCGACCGGCCTGATGTACTGCCTCCTCCTGTGGCCCCAAGTCGTATCGGCCCCCATCGTCACTATCGTCGTGACTCCTCAGCTCATCTGAATCATCCTCGTCGTCGAAAGACTCTCCAGGTGTCTGACGACGACGTAACAGATCTCTCTCTCTCCTAACTGAAGCAGAAATACCACGTCTACGTGGATGACGAGGACCTGACTCGTCTGCTATACTACGTACCGCGCGTAAGGGAATTGATTTCCCTTTTCCTCCACGGTAACCCGATGACTATTAATTCAATTTTAAAAATACAAATTTATTAATGAATTTACTAAAATAATTAAACTAATTATTAACTGAATAATCTATTAATTTAGCAATTATCACAATTAATCAATAATCCTTTACTAAAATCGTACACAACTAATTACTAACATAATAATCAATTTATTTAGCGATTTATTTATTAATTATCACAATTTATAATCAATAAACGATTTACTAAACTAATTTAACTCATTATTAACATAATATTCAATTTATTTAAAATTTATCACAATTTATAATAAAAAAAAAAAAAACCGGGCGTCTGCGGGAGACGCCTACCCTACGTGGTAGGCGTCTGCCGGAGACGCCTACCGTACGTGGGAGACGTCTCCCGCAGACGTCTGTTCATTGGGTCGGGCGGTCGCGGGAGACGCCCGACTCAAATTTTTTTTTTTAAAAATTTAATTGAAATAAACAAGGTAATTTACCAGATGTGAGTAGTCAGGGGTCTCCGCTGACTCTTTCCCTGGCCTCCGAGACATTCAATTTGGTGAATAAAAGTGTGATATGAAGAGAAAGTTGTGTTAAAAGAGTGAAATGAGGAGTTATATTAGTAGAAAGGGCAGAGGGGCAAAATGGTAATCTTACGGGCGATTTAAGTAGTTTTACGACGACGAATAGCAGTTCAGATTACTTTAGACGTGAAGAATAAGTTGTTTTGCAATATTAATAAAATCAATATCACTCTAATGGGTAGATATTTAATCTTGAAATAGTTGAGAGATGAGTAATTGAATCCCAACTACAACGTGCGAGATCATAGATTAGTTACAACATTTGGTATAATAAAGTAGATAATTCTTGTTAAAAAAACAAAAAAAACATTGATTACATTTACGAATAGCTTTATTTATACATAATCAAACTTGCCTACGTTTGTAAGCTTGGTCCATTATTGCTTGAATTTTTTGTCGAAATTAACAAACGTGTACCTTTTGAATTTGGAAGCTCAACCACCTCGATGTACCTGTTTTTGTCACCAAGTTGACGATCAATCTTTCATAATTGGATGATGATGAAGATAATGTTCTATTGACCATGATTCCGTGAATAAGTGAGTTCCACACTTCCACAATATTACTTTATCTCTCTCATCTCATCCATATGAAATCAGATCAATAAGTGTGTGAATCCTATTTGAAAACCAAGAAAACATGTTCCAAGACTAGGGGTGTAAACGATCCGAGTCAAAGCGAAATTTCGAAGTATAAGTATTATCTTATGTTATTAACAAATACAAAAAAAAAATTATGAATGAACAATAAAAAATTCAAACGAACTATCGAACCGAGCATCAAATTTTTTCGAGTTCGAACGGCTCGTTTATCGAAACAAGTTTGAAGATTTTTTTGGTTTTTCATCAAGATCTTTCATTTTCAAGTTAAACTAGAGACTAGTGTTTTTCGAATCGAATTCAAGTCGAACTATCGAGCCGAGTCAAAGTTGACAACCATGTCAAGACCAAACAAGTGACGTCAGTGTGAGACTTGTAATCAATATAATATGTTTAAAATGAAAGTATATGGATACTACATAACGGTTTAGTTCGATAACTTTGATCTGCATGCTTGAGTTTTAGAGAAACATCAGATAATGTAAATTTAACATGGTAAAAGTAATTAGATGATCGACTAAATTCCACTTCTACCAATATAATTGATGCACAAACACGTATAATAATCTGGAGGTATTCGATAGTTCAGACAACAGACTAATAACTCACCCCTTCTTCTTGCCTACAAGTTGACACCCAGTGCTTAAATTATTTTTCACCAAGTATTTAGATTTTATCAAAAAAAGTACTTAGATTTTAAAGACGCAGCAGACCAACTAACTTAACAATATTAAAATATCATTAATTTGTTTTAGAGATGAACAATCTAGTAAATTGTTTTTGTTGGTCAATTTGGAAGGAAATGAATAATCGCATATTCAGATTATCTTCAAATTCTTTTTGATTTGTGGTTAACGGCTGTTTTGAGAACCTAATTTTGTGGACAAGATCTTGTAAAAAGGCTCATGACTTGACACAAACTCGTATAAAACAAGGCATATTTGAACACTTCACACCACTATCAACCAACATTACCACGCGCAACAACACCCAATCCCCTCCACCTCTTTTATTACCTACAGTACAGCGGCAAGCTGGTTCAGTTGAGGAACCAACTGAGAGTGAGCAGACCGAGATCCATCGCTATACACATTTGGATAAGCTGTCTCATGAAGAGGAGTGAGCCGCAGAAGAAGAAGTTGTTGCAGCTGAGCGTGCGAGGTACTTTGAGAAGACAAATTTCCTTCCGAGCAACAACTCTCCCTCCACAACCGATACCTAATAGGAGGCTCATTGGATTTGGGATCTGTTTGGTTGTATTTTGGTGCGTCCTTTTTACCCATGATGTTGGAATAACTATGTCGGTAGCCATTCTCTAATTTTTAATGCAATATCAACTTTCACCCAAAAAAATCATTAATTTAAGAGCCCTTTCATGTTGGGAGGAAAATCATGTAACATCCTGAAATAGCGGAAATTTAAAAATTTATAATCAAGGCAATAGAACTCAATAATAAAATACGGGAATGTTACTTCTCATAAAACATATAAGTGGTGCACCATATTACATCAGAGTTTGTCAAAACGGTACATGATTACAACAGAACAACAAAAGGAAGATAAACGTAATCATGTCGACCTTAGTGGTCCGAATAGAGGATCTGATCCCAAGATGCGCGCGTCCGCTAATCACCACCCAATTGGACCTACTGCGGTCCTGAAAAAGATGCAACAACAATGCCCGAATTTCCATAAGGAAACCCCGTATGCCAAGCTCACCTATATGCATGCAGTAGTGCAAATGAACATATCATACTAGTAACATGTCATGTCATCACAGTAAGGAAAATAGTTCCCCCGAAGGGTAACATGGGACATCAGTCCGACAATCATCATCGGGTCTCCCGAGGAGACCTACCGTAGGCACATACGGTCTAACGGAACAAGACGTGATACTCCCCACACGCGGCTACACTAATCATGGGGATCGGCAGGAAGCATCCGCCAGGTCCACGCCATAAGAAACAGATCTGTAACTTCGTGGTCGAAACCACACCAACGGAGTCGTCGCTCGGTCGGTCCATCAATCATCATCTCAGTAGGTGCCCATCTGAGGAACATAGCCGGAACATCATCATCGGCCCATCAATCATCATCGCCGGAACAACATCGGCGGCATCACCGACGCTGCAACGGTGGTCCAACAATACGTCTGGCACATCATCGGACAGGTCCAGACCGAAGTCTGCCAGGTCATCAGGCTCCACGAGCCGCAAACACCAACCGTGCCGTTATAAAAGCAGGGCATCGACCTCCGTAGCCCCATGGGCCGGTAGTCACCTCACCCAATGACAGTTGTGTGCCCGCACAATCATCATACATTGGGATCCACGATCCCTCAGGCCTGCTACTCTACAATGAGTCTAATCAATCCATCATATTAGTCACGATCCATACATAGAGGTGACGCGTCCCGAACACCCACACTCTTCCACCCAGTGGTCCCTGGGCAGGCGCGTGTAACACGCCCACCGTCACCTCCCGGCTCATGCACAAGGCGAGGACACGGGTTTCCGTGGACAGAGTTGGCATCCAAAAAGGGAACCAGGAATTCAGTCCGGTGCAAAAACGATCGACCGAAAGAGGCAACCCGGTCGACCGTTTCCTCAAGGGAATCGGTCGACCGAAACGTCTGCAACGGTCGAACTCTTTGCGCAAAACTTACGTCCCAACGGTCGAACAGAGATCTAAAACCGGTCGACCGATACGAGGTCAAAATCCGGAGTCTGGTCAACATCAATTTAAAACTATCGGTCGACCGACTCAGGGGTCTCGGTCGACCGAAAACTAACATGACATCCTAGTATTTCTACGTCATATAACGGTCGAACGCATAACAATAAACGGTCGAACAAGCACGCATAATAACTAGTACACTTAAGTTCCGGTCGACCGAACACAAAGAACCGGTCGACCGAAACACAACAGACAGACAAAAAAACACTACATTCGGTCGACCGCCCGAAGTGCCCGGTCGACCGTTGGTCGTCTTCAACCTCGCGTCAGCCGAGGTTTTTCACCAAAACTCTTCGTCGGAGAGGTCTCCGACCTCCCCCGACCGACAAACACAACCCTCCCACGAGGGTTAACAACAAAATCACACTAAGGAGCGGCATACCTCAAAGAAGACGATGAAACCACCGGAGCTCCGCTCGCGCCTCCGTCACCTCCTCGCGCGTCCACCCTCGCACGCCTCACGCCGGGACCGCACGACTGCGCTCTTCACCACCACCAGAGTCGTCCTCCGCTGCTGACGCCAGACAAGGAAAAGAGTGAGAGAGAGCAAGTGAAATGAGAGAAGAAGTAAGGAAGAGAGAGAGAGGAAAAACGTTTTTCTCTTAACCCCACCCAAACCCATCATCACCGCCCCCTCAACCCATCCCCTACCCAGCCTAAACCCCTCCTTCCCCGTGCACTTACTAGCAACTCCATCTCCCCGTGCAAAACCTTCTTAAACACCGTTAACCCTAAACAAAGGTTTGGGATCTAATACAACTAGCTAGAATAGGTTTGTAGTTCGCGTCTGATGATGATGAAATATTATAAGGTAGATAAGATATTTTTGTGGGTAGATTTGGTGAAATGTGGGGTCTCTCAGAAGTCTACTGTTGAGGATAAGATCTTATCCACCTGCAGATGTTTGTAGCTGTGGTTATTCTTGCATCTCCTGCTCCAATCTCTCTCTCTCTCTCTCTTCATTTCCACGTTTCACGAGTGTGTTGGTTTGGAATTAACCGTAGGTGTTACATCAACATCAAGATGTAGTTACCTACTGTGCAACTGCTCGCGGACATTGGCAGTAGTTTTTGGTTAGATTTCCGATTTATGTAATTAGACATTTAATTTTATAATTTTTTGTTCATCCAAAGGTGTTTGGATTTCCAAAAAATTTTCGATTTGTTCCCGGAATCTGGATTCTTGTTCCCAAAAGTTAGGACAGGTCACCGAATCTTGCCACTCTACTAAATTTTTTGACTTTTGCGAGAATAGTCAATTTTACTCGTCACAAATCTTATTTCAAATACATTAAAATTGTAACTAAATATTACCGTGAGGGTAAACAAAAAATGAGCCGTGATAGACGGACGCGCGCGTCACGGACGCGTCTTACGTGGATCTGTACAGCTCAGATATTTTTCTTTGAGTCAGCGTCCAGTCAGCGAAATTTCTCTTCGCGCGTTTTGGTCTTTTTAAAAAACGTCAGTTCTTTAAGTTGAACGATTCATTTCCCAATACACAGATAAGACAGTGTGCAGACCCTAGGACATCGTGCAGTCTCATTATTCGTGCAGAGCCCACACTTATCATAATAAAATATTTGTTTTTAAGTTTTACGTTGGATCAACTTAATTTGTCTAGCTTACTTTATGTGTGTGTGCAGTTTACATTATGTGTTTATCCTGTTTACGTTATGTGTATGTCCGGAATAAATGTATATTGTTGTCCGGAATAAGTGTATTTGTTGTCCGGACTAAGTGTATTTGTTGTCCGGTTTAAGAATAAAGTGTGTCCAGAAACGGAACATAAAGTTTGTCCGGAATAAGTTGATTTGTTGTCCGGAATAAATGTATTTGATGTCCGGAATAAGTGTATTTGCAGTCCGGAATAAGTGTAGTTGTCCAGAATAAGAAGAAAGTGTGTCCAGAAAAACGGAACAGAAAGTTTGTCCGGAATAAGTGTATATTGCTGTCTGGAATAAGTGTATTTGTTGTCCGGACTAAGTGTATTTGTTGTCCGGTTTAAGAATAAAGTGTGTCCACAAACGGAACATAAAGTTTGTCCAGAATAAGTAGATTTGCTGTCCGGAATAAGTGTATTTGATGTCCGGAATAAGTGTATTTGCAGTCCGGAATAAGTGTAGTTGTCCAGAATAAGAAGAAAGTGTGTCCAGAAACGGAACAGAAAGTTTGTCCGGAATAAGTGTATTTCCTGTCCGGAATAAGTGTATTTGCTATCCGGAATAAGTGTATTTGTTCTCTGGTTTAAGAATAAAGTGTGTCCACAAACGGAACATAAAGTTTGTCCGGAATAAGTGGATTTGCTGTCCGGAATAATTGTATTTGCAGTCCGGAATAAGTGTAGTTGTCCAGAATAAGAAGAAAGTGTGTCCAGAAACGGAACAGAAAGTTTGTCCGGAATAAGTGTATTTGCTGTCCGGAATAAGTGTATTTGTTGTCCAGAATAAGTGTATTTGTTGTCCGGTTTAAGAATAAAGTGTGTCCAGAAACAGAACATAAAGTTTGTCCGGAATAAGTGGATTTGCTGTCCGGAATAAGTGTATTTGCTGTCCGGAATCGGAATAAGTGTATTTGCAGTCCGGAATAAGTGTATTTGCAATCCGGAATAATATATGACTTCATTATTGTCGGAATAAACGAATCAATATATGGAATGCAATAATATGATGTCAAAACAAAAAAACGTCCGCAAAGCGCGCTCCCTCTGTCCGCTCGCTTTGCGGGGCCACCCCCGCACAAACTCAACAAACCTCCCACTGTATATTTTACCCCACAAGAATTACGTTTAGGAAAAAATAGGGAAGAACATTCACGATGCTAACGCTGACAAGAACAACGGGAAGTCTTCGCACCGTCCCATTCACGCTGCTTACGTTGTGAAGAATCCTGGGAGTCGGCATCAGACGCTTCTTCGACATAATATCTTGCTAGAAATGGTGATTTATTCTGGAGAGAAAGAATGAAGAAGAAAGAAAGAGTGTCATCATATTTGTATTTGGGTGGAGAGAGAGAACGTGCTGAGTTGAAACGCATTTAATGTGATTTGAGTGGACATCAGGAAGAAAAAACAAAAAAACATTCATGCTTTGACCACGTAAGGGCTGACATGGATATCCACGTAGAGCGCGTCCGTGACGCCCTGCGTTCAACAAACATTTCCCAAAAAATATTTCCAAACTTATACCCAGATTCTGGAAAAATTTCTTTCTCGAGCTTTTCCAGAATCTAGGTATGAATTTAGAGTGTTTGGTGGTTGGAGAGAGGAAAATGAAATTCGTGTAGACTTTTGACCTACAAAACTGCACGTCCAAACACTACGTTAAATTCTTCAATTTTTCCCCAAAATTCCGACAAGATTTTATTCTTTTGATTAGTTGACATGTTATTTCTAGGAAATACTATTCGTCGCCCGATTTTTACTTAAATCGCTCGTCTAATTATCATTTTATCATTCACAATTCATTTAATACACATTTCGTCACATCGCTTAAATTAAGGCTTATGTCTAAGTTTTCCTCAATTTACCAGTATCAACACCACAAAAATATCTGGTGAAACGTCTGGATTTGGTGAAGTAAGCCCAACAAAAATAAATTTCATTCTGGGCGTCTCTCTAAGTCGTCTCCCTCATGAACGAGGTGCCTGGGTAGGCCCCCCATGGGAGTGGCGTCTGGCTGGGACGCCCCCAGTATTTTTTTGTTTTTTTAATTTTTTATAGGTTGTGTTATTTTAAATTATTTCAGGTTTCGTTGCAAAATTTTTGTGGTGATGGAGTAGATTACAGTGAACTTTTTGTAAGTTCACAAGTATTTCCAACAATTGATGACGTGAATAAATAGGCAAAACAAGTTGTCATCAGAGTCGGTTTTTTTGGTAATAGCATCTTATAAATCACAAGCAGATAATCAGATAAATTGTTATCTGAGGTGCGATCACAGAAATGAAATGGATTTTCGGGATATGGATATTGTAGTACGGAAGAACACAAAAAGAAAGGATTGCGGTTGTCATTTTTTGATAAAGGTGGTGGAGCGACGGGAGCGTGATGGATGAGTCATAATTTCTAATAGTACTCATGGTCAGCACAACCACGGACTTGCAGTTTCTCCATATGGTCACCGACAGATCAGCAGTCTTAGTCATGGGGTCAAGAAAATTGTTCGTGATATGGCTGAGGCACATGCGAAACCACATAACATCTTGTTGCGGGTAAATGAGAAATTCCCGGAGAATAATCTCAATCAGATACATTTATAACTTCAGAGAGTACATGAGGATAAAATCTAAAGACAGAAATTCCGCTCAGCAGTTTCTGCATCAGGCAATGCAGTGTCAGTACTTGCATTGGATTATGACGGATGAAGAAACTAATGTCGTTACTCACGCATGTTTGGCACATCTGACGTCAGTTTAGTTGTTGCGCAGATACCATTTCGTAATCTGCATGGATTCGACGTACAAAACGAACAAGTACAAGATGCTTTTGTTCAAGATGGTTGGGGTGACACCAACAAACATGAACTTCTTTGTCGGCTATGCGATTATGAAGGATGATTGTCATCTCTCCGAAAGGCATGTGGAAAGAGTTGGTGTCAGGCTGTCACCACTCCACAAATGCAGATACCAACGACATGTCAAGGCAGGGGAATATGTTGTAAGGCAAGTGACCCAATCCACTATCAGTAATGACCCTCGTGATATCATCACTAAAACTGAACGCCAACCCTGCAATGTAGTACAAGCTCTGTGCTGATTATGGCACTTCAGAACCTTCCGATCTTCGCCCTCCCGAATGCGTCTGGTGATGTGGCCCCCGAAAGTAGGAATGACGCTTCCATCTAAAGGACCACCGGACATCACAGTAGTCACGATTCAAGAATCGTCCTCACCCATCCTCTTCTTCCGAGTTCGGGCATCTGCAATGCACGGACTCGAATCATCGGTCACAAACCTACCACATTTACCCTTCCGAATTATCCACTCAGCAGAAGAACTATCATGTCGCCATTGTCCTCTACTGTATTGCTCATCTTGCCTACGTCCTCTACCATACTCCCCCTGCCTCTCCTCCTGCTGCCGCTCCAACTCATACTGACCCCATCGTCACTCTTGTCGTCCATTTCCACCTCATCTGAAACCTCGTCATCGTCGAAGGAACCATCACGTGTCTGACGACAACGTAAACTATTCATCTCCCTCCTAACCGAAGCAGATATACCACGTCTACGTGGATGACGAGGTGTTGAATCCTCTTCGTAAGCATGTACAACGCGTAAGGGTATGTATTTTTCTTTTCCTCCACGGTAACCCGATGACTACTAATTAGATTTTAGAAATATTTTTTTGTTAAATGGATTTAAGCATCTAAATTAACAAAATTATTAATTATTTTTAACTAATTACCAATTAATACTAATTGTTTTTACTAATTATTACTTTTAACTAATAAAAATAAAAGTAAATTTTTTTGGGGGGCGGCCGCTAGAGCCCCCCTCCCTCCCAAGGGGTGGGCGGCGTCTCCGGCAGACGCTCCCCAAAAAAATGGTTTTTTTAAACTTGAAATAAATGGAACATTTTACCATATTCGAGTGCATCGGGGCGTCCGCCGACTCTTTTCCTGGCTTCCGAGACATTATTTTTTATGATTATGAGAGGAAGATGAAGAGAGAGTGGTGGTAGGAGAGTGAAATGAAGAGATATATAAGTAGAAATGAGAGAATGGCAAAACGATAATTCGCACGAGCGATTTAAGTAGTTTTCGGACAATATTTAGCAGTTCAGTATTTCTAAGGCATTTTCGTTGATTAAGAGTCTTATGTTATGTTGTTCCGATCAGTTACACTTATTCCGACTCACTTAGTATCTACAATCATACATTAACTATAACGGTACGATGCAATTTCCAAATCCGAGTTGGGTGGCTATTCGACAAACATCGATCACTCCCAAGTCCCAATGACTACCCACCTCAGCAAATTTTCAACATGTTTTTTTTATCTTGTGTAATCGAAAATTCTCTTGATCTGCGTGCACACGAATTTTGAGTGCTTCAACAATGAAGAAAGATACTGAAACAAACTAACGACTCCCACAATAAATAAATGACTCAGGTGAACCAAAACATCATCATTGATCCCTTGTACCAACTACTCACATCGGCAAAATCTCAACATATATATTGTATAATCAGAAACCTTCTTCATCTAGTTATACGTTGCTTTGCAATACTCTAAGAGTGTGATTGATTTACAAGAATTCAACTTGGAAGTGAGGAAATTGACTTTTAGATTGATAATCTAGTAATTGATTTGTAGAAAAAACTTAAAATAATTCTAAGAACTATGTTCTGTGTGTTCCAAATTTTAAAATTTCCGCAAATTCCTGCAAACCGACGAAACCCAACGAACAAAGATACAAATAACTAGTAAAATGTGACAATATAAATTCCTAATGTAAAAATTTGTTCAGTTTTGTCCATTTTCACAATTTGTGACTCCCTCCTTGCGGATCCATGTGCATCTGCCACAGCAACACCCCAATCCCGGGCCCCACCTCCTCCTCAGAAAAGGAGATCAGGAGGAATCTCGGGCAGCCAGCAAGCCTGCCCGTCCCGCCCGGCATCTCCAATCCCACTATAAAACCAAATCCGCGTCTTGTGAAACGCAGTTTGCCACTTCAGCTTCTTAACTAACTCCCTCCGCTTCTCCACTTTTTTTTTTTTAATTTTCACCGAAAATCCACACACAAAAAAACTCAAATTTCCGTCGGAACTCGTTTAGGTAATGCTCGCACTCGTCCCCGTCGATTCCCTTTTTTATTTTTTTCCTGATTTATTTAAGAATCGTACGATTTTTTTTTTGGGAGCAATTTTGATATAATAAAAAGACGTTCTGTAGAGCAAAATTGAGTTCAGAAATGATGATCAACTTCGGTGTGATCGGTTTGGAGGAAAATTTCGAAAAACCGTAAATGGATTGTTCGGAGTGGTGAACTGAACTTCTAGAATGATTGGTTTGCGGAAAATTATAAAAATATTGGAAATGGAGGATTTGCACTTGGAATGTCTAAGAATTGGAGTTATGGATTTTTCCACCGCTACTTCTGAACCTTCACTACAAAAGAATAGTTAAAATTAATTTTGTTGTTTGATTTTAAACTAATTGTAAAATCTCAATGTCTGATTCTTAGGCATGAAGTCCAAACAAAAGAAAGTTTGATGTATATTTTGTATGACTCACCAATCAAACCGTTTAATTTGAGGTTGACCTATTCAAATCCAACAGTTTATGTGAAGGAGGTCCTGAATTTATGTTGTTTAGATTTTGAAAATCCAATATTGCTGTGAGCATGTGAGAATCGGCAATTCGCTCGTCGTTCTACTTTGTTTGAGTTATTTTTCCTTTTAAACATGTTATCATTTCTTAATGTTCCGGAATTTGGATGTAGATGGCCATCAATTTTTGTTCTTTCTATGTGGACAGTTATGGCTTCATCACATGCTGCTGATAATACTGAACGAACCAATTTGCATCCCCAGATCTCGCCAAGGAATTTAAGGAGGACATGGTCTTCAGGTGCTTCTACCGATGGGCACGGCCACGCGAACCAAAAGTGCGTGTGCGCGCCGGCCACACACTCCAGATCTTTCAAGTGTAGGCTTCACAGGACGAATTCTCAAGGCCACTCCCCTCGATCCGATCAGATGCAGCAGCAGCAGCAGCAGCAGCAACAACAGCAACAACAACAGCAGTCCGCAAACTCGACGCACACCGTGGAGGCCCAGTGAATATGGTAGATAACTATAGATCTAAATTCTAATAAGGGAGGGTAGGGGGAAGGCAGTTGTACTGGTTATATGTGTGTGTTTTTTGTTGCCTTGGGAGTGCTGTTAGTTGGTGGTCATCCCACTTACCCTTCTAGGCTTTGGAATAATTATGTGTGTGATGGTGTCTAGTTTGTTGGCATGTGCATAGTAGAGAGTGAATGGAATCATGGATTCATTTGCCACATGATGGATTGGTTTGTCTTGGGCTGAGAATTTTCATTTAAAACAAGGTTATTTATGTGGAATCTGAGAAACTGAATGACTCTTGATTGTGTATTAGGAGAATCAATATGATATCTTTTTGTTTGATGTAGAGCAACTCTGATAGGTTTTATTTATTTTTCAATTTTTAAATGTGAAACCATGTGATGTATGATTAATTAAGTGATGATAAGAATTCGGTTGAGGCCACCAAATACCAATAAGTGCATTGAAAAAGCTTGTGAATTCTGCAAAAATATGAGGACCATATTGCTTGAAGTTTTATCCCATCGTAATCATAACTTCTGTGGTTTGCTATTATCCTTATGTGGTCCACTGAGCAATGCAAATGGATTGGAGCTTCACATTTTCTTTTCTTAATTACAGGTGTAAGGTTGCTTTCCTCTATAACTTGGATTACACATCACTGGTGATTTCACTCATTATGGAACTTGCTAGAACTGTAAGTTTCATATTCATTTTTTGTATATCTTGACCTTTGTGTGTCATTATTTTCAGTTACTACTGAAATCCTCTTGATGTAAATACCGTCCCCTTGTATGCTTTTAAAGAAGTGATTAATACTTAAGAATTATGCTTCTGATATTGTTTCTTTCTATTGTTTCTTTCTTAAAAAATATTTTGGCCAACGACTATGTTGAAATTGAAAAAATGATTACAGACTACATGTTTTATATGTGAACATCAATAGAAATAATAAAAATAGTTGTTTTGTGGTTATTTGAACAAGAAATTTGACAAATTCGATTCTTGGGAAACTCTAAAAAGGATAGAAGGGGAAAAATAACCAAAAGGATAAATTGGGAGATAAGTCAACTCACATATTATTGGATTAGCGTCATTATTAAAAACCAACTTTGCCTTGTGAAATGGTAGTGGATGAGTTCAAGGCTGCAATGAAGATAAATAGATGATAACTTCAAAGCTGCTTTCATTTTTTATAATATTAACTAACTTCAACACTACAAATGATAAGTTCAAGGTTGCTTAATAGAGGAGCCTCAATAAGAATGATATTAACTATCATTTGAAAAGTCAACATTGAAAATGATTTGTAGTGTTGACTTCTAGTTTGTAGACACTCTCAAATGATCCCAACTCACAATCTATACAAAAATTGTTGTGATAAAAGTTGGAACAATTTTGTTTTCACCTCATATTTGACAACTGACATACTTGAGTTTCTGCCTTCAGTTTATCTTCATTGCAAATGGCAATTGATAATGACTCCACTTGTGCCAAATTCATGGCTCTTGTAGCTTCTTAGCTCCCTTGAACGAGGTTGATATTATATTTAAGAGTTCGATTTTCAGATTTCTATCACTCTACTAGGTTTGAGTTAGACGAAAGATGCCAATGAAAGGATTTGTTCCCTGCAAGAGACCATATGCTTTAAATTCTTAATGTGGTGGGTAAAATGTGACCATGTGATTCAATATATTTTCCTAATGAATAGTTGGCCTCAATGCCTTGTAAAACACCATTTCAGAGTTCTATGTTTCATATAAGACCTAGCATTTTTATACTTATTAATTATTAATTATGTTAATAAGATAGATAAAAAATTATATCATTCTATAAAGTTCTAAAATGTACCAATAAAAAAGGTTCTAAAAGGTTCTGGGGAACTTAAAAAGGTAAGTTCTGGCGAATTTTGTCAGCTTTCATTGTAGAAGGTAAGTTCTGAAGAATTTTAGAAAATGAACTTGTCATTCTTAGGAAAGCTAATATTAAAGGAAATGTGGAGGTGACCTATGTCTTTCTTGTTAGTTAGAATAACCAGTAAGGAATACATGATTTGTACACGTGTCAAAAACTCTGGCATAAGAAAAATCATATTTATCCAAGAGAAACTTGTGCAAGAATGGAAACTTGACAAACGGTGTAGGTCAGTTGACACCTATAAATAGGATAGTATGGTTCATTCCCTCACTATTCCAAATGGGTCGTAAGGTAGTCTTCTGTTAAGGTGTCGTGGACTTGTACTGAGACGAGATTGCAACATGCAAGCTGGTAAATGTACTGGTTGCCAGTGGTATCAGGTTGCAAAATATGATTTGATTTTTTTATGAAAATGACAAAATATATATGATGTGATATGATTTATCATTTGAATTTGTGGGGAATTCTCTTTCAAATACTTTTGCTTTAGTAGCTACGATGTACTTAGTTTTCTTCATTCACATATATTAGGGGATAGTTGAGCACAAGTAGGGTTGAACTGTTCCAGGTTGAATCCTGATCTCCCATGGAATTACATAAGAACTTTGCTTCGGGGTGTGGGAATATGTGTGGAAGATGCTTTGTGGTGTTGGAGAGGGTTGGAGACGTGACGTTTTGGGGTGGGATTTGGAGGGAGATTTTGAAGGGTTGGGTCGGACTGGGTCGGGTTTGTGTTCGGTTCGGTATTTTTTGAATGAGAATAATGTATGGGTGTTTGAATACGAGCAGAAGGAGAAAAGTACGAAGAAACGACCTTTTATGATGAGCGTGAGAGTATAAAGAAGTTCAAAAAATGTGATGTTTTGGGAGGATAGAGGAATTATGAAGAGCGAAGAAGAAGTAGGTTGGTTCTCTGTCCTTTCGGTATTTGGAATGTCAATAAAATGTGGGTGTTTGAATGCGAGTACGAAGAGGGATTTAAGGGAGATTTTGAAGAGTAGGGGGTGGAAAGTGGGTTGGCTTTGTGTTCGTTTCGATGTTTGGAACGTGAATAAAATGCAGGCGTTTGAATACAAATACGAAGGGAAAAGTACAGGAGTACGAAGAGGGTTGGAGATGTGATTGTTTTTTGTGGAACAGGGAGTGTTTGGAGAGTGAGGGGTATGTAGGTCGGTTTTGTATTTGTTTCGGTATTTGGAACGTGAATAAAACACGACCTTCTAAATGAGACTAAGAAGAAAGTGTGGAGATACAACATTTTGTGGTGAGAATTGGGCATATTGAATTTTAGGGAGTAGCAATATTGGATATGTATTTGAAATGTGAATACAAATAAAGATACTTGAATGTGAATATAAAGTAGAGAGCTAGTTTGGATACTTGACATTTTTGGGGGTGGAAATGATATATCATAATTACTAAGGGATATATCATAATTAGTGAGGGTATAGTGATATCGGGTATGCATTTTGTTTACCATTTGAAGTGAATCAGATGTGTGTTGGTGGTGGTAGGAGTGAGCTTCGGTCCAGGACCGGACCGGACCGAATCAGACCGGACCAAACCCGAATTTTCGGGAAGTCCGGACAGAAGACCGGACCGAATAGGTTCATTTCCCCTTCGGGGGAACTGTTTTACATTTCTGTCGATGTCATGACATGCTACTAGTATGATAGGTTCATTGTGTAATGCATGCATATATAGGTGAGTTGGCATACGGGGTTTCCTTCTGGAAACTCAGGCATTGTTGTTATATATTTTCAGGACCGCAGTATGTCCAGTGGGGTGGTGATCGGAGGGCGCGCGCGTTTGGAGTCGGATCCTCTAGTCAGACCACTGAGGTCCACATGATTACGTTTATCTTCCCTTGTCGTTTTGTTGTAATCATGTATTCATTTTGGCAAACTCTGATGTATTATGGTGCACCGCTTTATTGTTTATGAGAAGTAACAGTCCCGCCTTGATTATTGTGTTCTTTGTCTTGATTATGAATTTTTAAATTTTCCGCTGTTTCGGGATGTTACAATTTGGTATCAGAGCGGTCGATTCCTATGCGGTTCCCAATGAAATCACCCTTGTAGTTATAGGACTCATGCATTTTATCTTTTCGCATGCATACATGGCTGAAGTTTGTGATTGTTTCTTCTCTCAGATGGCTCCTAGACGTGTGCGGAATTCCCCGCGTAATCGCGATTCTAGTGGCGACACAGGAGGCGCCAACTGGGACAGGTTGGGCGAGTTTCTGGAGCGTCAGGCAGCTCAGAGCGCCCAGGGCGGAGTGGGAGCTGAGCACGATCGGTTCATGCGTCAGCACCCGCCGACTTTTGACGGCAGGAGGCCCCCGGAGGTTGCGGAGGACTGGATCTTCCGGATGGAGAAGATCTTCCGCGCTATTGGAGTAGCACCTGAGAGGATGGTGGAGCTGGCCACCTATGTGTTCGATGGCGAGGCCGCCAACTGGTGGAGGTCCGCGTCCATAGTTCTGTTTGATGACTGTGTGGATGTCAGCTGGGAGGAGTTCTTAGAGGTGTTTCATGAGCAGTACTTTTCCCTGCATGTCAGGGATCAGAAGAGGGAGGAGTTCATGTCGCTCGAGCAGAAGGAGATGACTCTGGCGAGCTACATCAGCAGGTTCAACGCCTTGGAGCGTTACTGCCCAGAGATCTGCGTGACCCCAGAGCAGCGGGCGAGGAAGTTCGTGAAGGGACTGAGGCAGCCGCTTCGTTCTCGGGTGATCAACAGCATGCCGCGGACCCTTGCAGATGCGGTGAAGCATGCTACGATCATCGAGCAGGACCAGAGGGAGTGTATTCAGGAGGCGCTGAAGGTGCCAGTGAGCACCAGCAGCAGAGTAGCTGGTCGTGGGGCAGGAAACCCGAGCAAGAGGCCCAGGTTTGATGGAGGAGGAGCACGTCAGTCTGGAGCGTGCACTTACTGCGGGAGGTTCCATCCAGGACAGGAGTGTCCCCGTCGGACTGGAGCGTGTATGGGTTGCGGTCTGATGGGACATTTTGTCCGTGATTGTCCTCAGAGGCAGGGAGAGCCGAGCAGGAGGCCAGGACCACCAGCAGTAGGCAGAGGCGAAGGTAGCCGGCCAGTTGTTCCACCGGACCAGAGCAGGAGGACCGGGCGAGTCTTCACTATCCAGGCTGAGGAGGCGAGGGACTCCAACACCGTTGTGGAAGGTATGCTTTCAGTTTTTGGTTCAGTAGCGCGTGTGTTGTTTGATTGCGGTGCCACTCACTCCTTCATTTTGGAGAAGTTTGCTGGCGAGTTGGGTCAAACCCCTGTGCTGCTGACTGATGTTTTGGAGGTCAGCACGCCCATGGGTGAGGTGGGCACTGTGGGGAGCTTTTTCCCCGGCACCACAGTTGCTTCGGGAGACCATGATTTTCCGGCAGATCTGGTCTTGTTACCGATGGAGGACTTCGACGTCATACTAGGGATGGACTGGCTGTCACAGTACGACATGCGAGTCTTTTGCCGTGAGAAGAAGATCCTGATTCCGATGGAGGGCATGCCAGATGTTCTGATCAGAGGTGCGAGGAGCAGAGGGGGTCGTCTGATTGTGTCTGCGGTTAAGGCACAGAGATTGATACAGCAGGGATGCAGAGCGTTTGTGGCCACGCTGGTAGTTCCTGATCCTGAGACGAGGAGGCTGGAGGACATAGAGATAGTGCAGGAATTCCCGGATGTGTTTCCAGCGGAGATTCCAGCATTACCTCCGCACCGAGAGATTGAGTTCAGCATCGAGTTGGTTGCGGGTACGACACCTCAGTCGAAGGCACCTTATCGGATGACACCTGCTGAGTTGACAGAGCTGAAGAAGCAGTTGTAGGAGTTGATGGAGTCCGGGTTCATTCGACCGAGTGTTTCTCCATGGGGAGCGTATTTGCTCGTCGTGAAGAAGAAGGATGGATCGTTGCGGATGTGCATCGACTACAGGATGCTGAATAAGGTTACCGTTCGGAATCGGTACCCTTTACCCAGGATTGATGATTTGTTCGATCAGTTGCAAATGGCGAGAGTGTTCTCGAAGATCGATCTGCGTTCGGGTTATCACCAGTTGCGGATCAGGGAGGCGGATGTTCAGAAGACAACCTTCAGGACGCGGTACGACCACTATGAGTTTTTGGTGATGCCATTTGGACTGACGAATGCGCCTGCAGCATTCATGGATCTGATGAATAGGACCTTCCAGCCGTACCTTGACAGTTTTGTCGTGGTGTTCGTGGATGACATCTTGGTATACTCGCCTGACAGGGAGCAGCATCGAGAGCACCTGAGGATTGTGCTTGGCATCTTGAGGGATCAACAGTTTTATGCCAAGTACACGAAGTGTGAGTTTTGGTTGGATCAGGTGGCTTTTCTGGGGCATATTGTGTCAGCAGATGGGATTTCAGTGGATCCGGCGAAGGTCGAGACAGTGACTCAGTGGAGAGCCCCGACGAGCGTGACGGAGATCAGGAGCTTCATAGGTCTGGCAGGGTATTACAGGCGGTTTATCCAGGATTTCTCCAGACTTGCATCGCCGCTGACAGCATTGACACAGAAGGGCGTCAAGTTCGTTTGGTCCCAGAAGTGCGAGGACAGCTTCCAGGAGCTGAAGAGGCGATTGACGACAGCACCTATTCTGACGCTACCGAGTGGCAGTGGAGGCTATGTGATATACAGCGATGCATCAGGGATAGGCTTGGGTTGTGTTCTGATGCAGCATGGGAAGGTGGTCGCGTACGCTTCGAGGCAGCTGAAGGTGCACGAGAAGAACTACCATACTCATGATCTGGAGTTGGCAGCGGTAGTTCATGCGTTGAAGACCTGGCTGCACTATCTGTATGGCGAGCAGTTCGAGGTCTTCACCGATCATTAGAGTCTGAAATACTTGTTCTCGCAGAAGGAGCTGAATATGAGGCAGCGCAGATGGCTTGAGTTCATTAAGGACTACGACTTCACCATTTCCTATCATCTGGGGAAGGCGAATTCGGTTGCAAACGCGCTGAGCAGGAAGGTGGAGGTTTCTGTTGCGAGTCTGTGCATCCAGGAGTGGAGGCTACTCGAGGCCTTGTCAGAGTGGAGACCGTTCACAGAGGGTACAGAGGGAGCAGTGATTGCTGGGCTTCGGGTGGAGCCGCAGACTGTCTCACGGTTGGTTCAGGCTCAGCAGGGGGATGATGAGTTAGCTAGTCTGCTACAGTTGGCTTCCAAAGATGGATCAGATTTCAGTGTGGGGGTTGATGGTGGTCTGAGGTTCAGGAGTCGGATCTGGGTGCCGAAGTTCGATGGACTGAGAGATGACATCATGGAGGAGGCACACAGAGCTAGATACACCATTCATCCGGGGAGCACGAAGATGTATAAGGACATGCAGCGGAACTTCTGGTGGAAGGGCATGAAGAGGGACATTGCAGAGTTTGTGGAGCGATGCTTGGTCTGCCAGCTGGTGAAGATCGAGCATCAGAGGCCAGCAGGACCGATGCAGTGTATTGAGCTTCCTGAGTGGAAGTGGGAGCACGTGACGATGGATTTTGTCACGGGATTGCCGAAGACGAGGAAATTCCACGATGCGATTTGGGTGATAGTCGATCGACTGACCAAGTCGGCGCATTTCTTAGCGATCAGGACCACGTTGCCTTTGGAGGGTCTAGCTAAGTTGTACGTGGAGGAGATAGTCAGGTTGCATGGAGTACCAGTGAGCATCATCTCATATCGAGATCCTCGTTTCACTTCCAGATTTTGGGGGAGTCTGCAGCAGGCGCTGGGGACGCGTCGGAGGTTCAGTACAGCGTTTCATCCGCAGACCGATGGTCAGTCAGAGAGGACAATTCAGACCTTGGAGGATATGCTGAGGGCTTGCACACTAGATTTGGCAGGGCACTGGGATGAGCACCTGCCACTCATAGAGTTCGCCTACAACAACAGCTACCACTCGAGTATTGGGATGGCACCGTACGAGGCGCTGTACGGGAGGCCTTGCAGATCACCGGTATGCTGGAGTGATGTGGGCGAGAGGCAGTTAGTGGGGCCAGAGATTGTGCAGATGTACTCAGAGAAGGTTGATGTGATCAGGAGGAGACTGGCCACAGCACAGAGCAGGCAGAAGAGTTATGCTGATCGACGCAGACGGGTGTTGAGTTTCGAGGTCGGCGATCACGTGTTTCTGAAGATTTCTCCAGCCAGAGGGGTGATGAGGTTTGGGAAGAAGGGGAAGCTCAGTCCGAGATATGTTGGACCGTTTGAGATCCTCGACCGAGTTGGAGAGGTTGCCTACCGGATTGCATTGCCACCGCAGTTTTCGGGTCTGCATAATGTCTTCCATGTGTCGATGTTGAGGAAGTACGTGGCAGATCCGTCGCACGTTATTGAGATAGCAGTGCCAGAGATTCAGCAGGACTTGTCGCTCGAGGAGAGGCCAGTCGAGATTGTTGATCGCATGGATCACCAGCTCAGGAGGAGGACCATCCCGATGGTGAAGGTCAGGTGGCAGCATCACAGCGAGCGCGAGGCCACTTGGGAGATCGAGCAGGATGTCAGAAGGCAGTACCCAGAGCTTTTCGGTGAGTAGGTTGCTTTGATTTCGGGACGAAATCCTTTTAAGTTGGGTGGATTGTTAGAACCCTAACCCGAGTTTAGGGTTAATCCTGGTTTAAGGTGTGGTTTGCATGGGGAAGGTGAATGTGCAGGAGTTGCATGGGAAGGTGAAGGGGCGAGCACTGTAGATGAGGGGAGAGAGAGATGGGTTGTACTGTAGCATCCGGGTTTGTAAATAAGGTCCTTCTTTCTTCTTCTTCTTTTCTTCTCCTTCCTCATTTCTTCTCCCTTTCCTTGCTGGTGCGCGCGGTAGGAGCAGCTGTCGCGGAGGAGGTAGACGAGGAAGGCATTCGTGCGGAGGCTTAGCGCGAGGGAGACCGGAGGAGGCGACGTGCGTGAGCGGAGCTCCGGCGGTTCGTCGTCTTGGTGGAGGTATGCCGCTATCTAGTGTGGTTTTGTTGTTGACACTCATGAGAGGGTCGTGTTGGTCGGTCGGATGCCTCTCCGACGTCGCGTTTGGGCGAAGAAACCTCGGCTGGCGCGAGGTTGAAGACGACCGGACGGTCGACCGGCCCTTGGGCGGTCGACCGATTGCATGTATATCTTTACTGCCTGTTGCGTTTCGGTCGACCGAGGCCTTGTGTTCGGTCGACCGGAACTTAAGTTTATTGGTTTATATTGCATGATGTTCGGACGTAGGCTTGAGTTCGGTCGACCGTTATATGACTTAGAAATATTAAGTTGACCCTGTAAGTTCGGTCGACCGAGACCCCTGAGTCGGTCGACCGATGGATTAAATTGATGTAGAAGTTGTTATGTTAGTTTTCGGTCGACCGGGACCAGAGTCGGTCGACCGATAGACTGGATTGTAATGTTGACCAACTCCGGATTTTGACCTCGTTCGGTCGACCGGTTTTAGACCTTCGGTAGACCGTTGGGGGGATTGTGTTCTGTGCGCAGCGGTAGACCGTGTTAGGGACGGTCGACCGATTCCTTTCTGGAGACGGTCGACCGAATCACCTCTTACGGTCTACCGTTTGGGCCCAGAATAGAATTCCTGGATCCCTTTTTGAATGCCAACTTTGTCCACGGAAACCCGTGTCCTCGCCTTGTGCGTGAGCCGGGAGGTGACGGTGGGCGCGTGATGCGTGCCTGCCCAGGGACCGCCGTTGGGTAGAGTGTGGGTGTTCGGGACGCGTCAGTTCCAGGTATGGAGCGTGACAAATGTGATGGATTGATTGGACTTATTGTAGTATAGCAGGCCTGAGGGATCGCGGATCCCAGTGTTGATGTTGTGCGGGCACGCAACTGGCGTTGGGTGAGGTGACTACCGGCACATGCGCTACGGAGGTCGCTGCCCTGCTTTTATAGCGGCGCGGTTGGTGTTTGCGGCTCGAGGAGCCCGATGACCTGGCAGACTTTGGTCTGGATTTGTCCGATGTTGTGCTGGACTGTTGTGATGGACCACCGATGTTGTGCCGGTGATGCCGCCGAGGTTGTGCCGGCGATGGTGATTGTTGAGCCGAGGCTGTTCCGGCTATGTTGTTTTCCTCGGCTGGGCACCTACCGAGATGTTGTTGTTATACCTTCCGGGCGACGGCCCCGTCGGTCCCTGTGGCTCCGACCACTGAGATTTGCAGATTTGTATTCTATCGGCCCGCAGGCATGACAGAGGCTCCCTGTCGAACCCTTGAGTAGTGTAGCTGCGTGTGGGGGGTGCGATGTCGCGTGCTGTAAGACTGCATGTGTCTGCAGTAGGTCTCCTCGGGAGACTCGTTGTTGATTGTCGGACTGATGTCCTGTTTTACCCTTCGGGGGAACTGTTTTACATTTCTGTCGATGTCATGACATGCTACTAGTATGATAGGTTCATTGTGTAATGCATGCATATATAGGTGAGTTGGCATACGGGGTTTCCTTCTGGAAACTAAGGCATTGTTGTTATATATTTTCAGGACCGCAGTAGGTCCAGTGGGGTGGTGATCGGCGGGCGCGCGCGTTTGGAGTCGGATCCTCTAGTCAGACCACTGAGGTCCACATGATTACGTTTATCTTCCCTTGTCGTTTTGTTGTAATCATGTATTCATTTTGGCAAACTCTGATGTATTATGGTGCACCGCTTTATTGTTTATGAGAAGTAACAGTCCCGCCTTGATTATTGTGCTCTTTGTCTTGATTATGAATTTTTAAATTTTCCGCTGTTTCGGGATGTTACATCAATCATGGCTGGCAAAATTGGGCCCGTGGTTCTTGATCTGGTTCGTACCTTCATATGGCCGAAAAAGGATTGGCTTGACTTAAATTGATTGAGTTTTACACTTACGACCAGATTGAATAGAGTCAAAAAAATTACACTTTTTGTTTGGCTGTTCGAATTATAATAGAATAAATCAAAATGACTCATTAAACTATCTACACTTATTCATTGTGAAATAGCATATGCATGTTGCATTTTTCGGATCATGGGTAGATTGGAAATTACCTCTTTAGATTGTGTACGTCCAATACCAACCCCTTACCCCGCTTGGAGCAGAGCCTTTTAGAGGCTTTGGGATAATGTTGAGGTTGATGTGGACCTTAAAGTGATCCATACTCTAGTTGAAAATTCAAACTCAAATCATACGTGTATAGTATTTAGGTTGGGAATTCAAATGCTACCAAAATCTTTTCTTTGGAGTCTGGGTACATTGTTTGCAAATTTCAAAGTTTTTTTATGATTTTCTTGGACAATAAATTTACCGGTAATTTTTCAAATGTAACAAAAATACTTGGGTAGTTGAATAAACAAGTTATGAATGAGCTGGGATAAAGATTGAACGAGTCATTTGCAACTTGTATGAGAAATGGGTTTATAAGGATAAGCACCTAAACCTATATTTCTCACTTTAGGCGGTCGTTTCGGCTTAGAAAAATGTCATCCTTATTTGTAGAGCTGCACCAGAAAGGAGGAAATGATTTTGTTATACGGGATTGTGGAGCTGAAATCTTACATGGTAGTCTGTTTTTATCCATATTGTTGGTTATACTTAAATGATTAGTACAGCATATTCAAACTCATAACTTGTCTTCTATAATCACATGGCATCTGTCATAATGTGAATGTTTGCTGCAAAAACATAGGGTGTAGAAGTGAATGTGAAAACAATTTTCTGAAGCCCAAGGAAGGAAGATTTCACAAGATGTTATGCTTCAAATCCGAAAATCCAAATCTGCCCAGATATGCAATACCATCTTGTACATTCAGGCGTGTTCCCTGTATTTGTGGTATGTATTCATTTGTTACTTATTATGGTCTGTTTTCT
The DNA here is from genome assembly GCA_963682175.1 of Triglochin maritima. NCBI lineage: Eukaryota > Viridiplantae > Streptophyta > Magnoliopsida > Alismatales > Juncaginaceae > Triglochin > Triglochin maritima. Next base: position 5,518,085 of record OY821782.1, on the reverse strand, counting down.
GTAATGCTCTTCTCTAGATGTTCGAGAACTACGAATTTTGTAGGACGAGTTATCTTCTCAAGGAAGTTGAAGTGGAAACTGATGGCAAGAAGTAAGGAAATAGAGTTGGAATCTGAATTTTGGGAAGTCAATCTCTCGCACCATTTTCGGGCTAAAGCAATTTCTTATGACGGGGAAAGAAAGTTTTTCATTGTTGGTCACTTGGTCTAGTGTGTTGAATTATAATGCAGAAGAGAGAAAGAGAGTCCTGGTTTGGTACTCACAAGGGTGAGTTTATAGTGTCTAAAATTGAACAATTTGGATTTGTTGAATAATAGGAAATCTTTTATCACTCACTGGTTTTGAGTTGGATACTTATGTTTCAATACATACCTTGTTGGGTAATCAATTGTTATTACTCAAAAGTTGTAGGTTAGTTACTATCTTCGTTGTTTTGTACAATAGGGCAACGGTTATGTAATTGCGCATATTATAACCAGTAGTACTTATAAAATACTTTCTTAAGTCTTTTCACGTGTAATACTTTCCAAAATAAAATAAAAACATAGTGTGGCAAATTCTAGACAAGAATCCAACCATAAAGAATCAAATCTCTTCCAATGCTCATATATTCTCACACTGCCATTTCTCCACTTTTTCTGGACCCTTCTACCGTTTCAAAATGCTTAGGTAATCGAGTAATTTAATGCAAGTTGATATATTATTATGCTCCACGGGACAATTGGTTTATTTTTAATTTCCACGAGAAGTTCTCTAAGCTATCATTATCATTTGCGTAAGCAATAAAAAGTTCTTTTGCTTACACGTCCCTGAAGAAGTTGGATTGTTAATTTTGTCTTCAATATCACAACTATTTGTTTTATTTAGATGTCATTTTCAAACCGTATTGTGATTTTTTGTATTTTAGTGATTTTATGGTTCATAAGATTTTTTGTTTCTATTTTAATTTTTGTGATAGGAGGTTATCATATCTAAGCTACTTGCTAATTTTTTTTGGATATAACAATTATATGACAATTAAGTCAGTTAACAAAATGGCCCTTGAACAAAACATTGAGGTTATCGACCAAAAATAGAATTTAGGATATCATTTTTTATCAAGAAAATCTAAGCAAAATAGCAAATTTTAAAATCAAAACAGCTGAGAGGATGACATCACTCTTATGAATTTCAACTTTAGATAATTTATTAACGGTAAGATTGGTTCGAAATAAGTAGGGGGAAATCTAGAAATCGAGTTCTTGGACTAGATCTCGTACTCGGAACTCTAGTTCTAATGATCGGTATGAAATGTATCTATTGATATAGTGAAAAAGTTTGTTTTTATTCCATTACTAGAAAACAATTTAAGGCAGATTGCTTGAAACTAAATTTTCTTTGATTTTTTAATGGAAGTAGGAGAAGTGATCACTAATCTAATTTTTTAAAATTTTGAAATTCACGAAACTCTAGTTCCAATTTTTTTTTTTAAGTTTTCTTGCAAACAAATCACTTAAAAATCATCTTAGAAGTCAAGTTCCCCTTTTTTTTCTCCAAATTAATCACTCCCTAAGAAAAATGAATCTTAAATTTGCTTCACCCTCCGACCGCAGTTAAGCATATGAACTGCTTCAGTTTTAGGGGGGTTTTAATTATCAGGACAATACATATCTCTCACGTAGACTTCTATCTCAGTTTTATTATGAATCTTAATGGCCAGATAACAATTTAATTACATGGAAAAGAAGGTCAATACTATCGCAAACTTCGCAACAAAACACTAAGGATGTGATTAATTAACAATAAAATCTTACAGGAATTGAGGAATCGAACTTCTGAGATACCTTGGGACTTTCGTGACATGTGGATGATTAATTTGCAGGGAATTAAACTTAATAATACTGGGATTGAAGTTTCATGAATTTCATGACTTTCAAATACTGAATTGCTAAACGTCGTCCTAAAATTACTTAAATCGTCTGTACGAATTAGCATTTTGTCATTCTCTCATTTCTACTTATATATCTCTTCATTTCACTTTCCTATCACCACTCTTTATTCATTTTTCTCTCATAATCAACAAGAAGAATGTCTCTGAGACCAGGGAATGAGTCAGCGGACGCCTCGGTGTACTCGAATCTGTTAAAATGTCTCATTTAATTTATTTTATAAAAAAATTGGGGTGGGCGTCCGCGAGAGTCCCCTTTTTAAATATTTTTTAATAAGTAATAATTAGTATTAATTGATAATTAGCTAAAAATAATTAATAAATTTGTTAATTTAGATGCTTAAATTCATTTAACAATATTTTATTTCTAAAATTTAATTAATAGTCATCTGGTTACGTGTTGTACATTCTTACGAAGAGGATTCAACAGCTCGGTATCCACGTAGACGGTGTATATCTACTTCGGTTAGGAAGGAGAGAGATAGTTTACGTTATCGTCAGACACATGAGGATTCTTTCGACGACGAGGAGGATTCAGATGAGGTGGAGAGTGACGACGAGAGTGACGATGGATGTCGGTATGGGTTGGAGCGGTAGGGGGAGGCGAGACAACAATATGGTAGATATATGACGGGGCGACATGGTAATTCTTCTTCTGCGGAGTGGGTCATTCGGAAGGGTAGAGGTGATAGGTTTGTGACCGGTGATTCGAGTTTGTGCACTGCAGATGCCTGAGCTCAGAAGAAGAAGAGGGTTGAGGACTATTCTTGGATGGTGACTGGTGTGATGTGCGGTGGTCCTTTAGATGACAACGTCATTCCGAGTTTCGAATGTCATATCGCCAGACGCATTTGGGAGGGCGATAATCGGAAGGTTCTAAAGTGTCATAATTGGCACAGAGCATGTACTGCATTGCAAGGGTGACGCTCAGTTTTGAGCGATGATATCACGGGGTCATTACTAATAGCGGATTGGATCACTTGCCTTACAACATGTTTCCCGGATCCAGACGTTTCGCCAGACGTTTCGTGGTGTTAGTACTGGTAAAGTGAGGAAAACGTAGACAGAATCTTTAGTTTAAGAGATGGGACGAAATGAGTATTAAATGAATTGTGAATGACAAATGATAATTAGACATACGATTTAAGTAGTTTGGGGCGACGAATAGTAGTTTCCTTCAAATATTGTATCAAAGACGAGTTTCCATACTTAAACTCCAAAACTAAACGAAATCAGTTATCTTTATTTTATCTAATAAAGTGTTGCATGATTATATCAGAAAAATAGCTTATTTTTGTTCACTTTATCGTAAAAAATACATAATTTTACCAATCACCAAAATTGAAGGTGCGAGGAATGATATTATGAGAACTAGAATTATTGATTTCTCTCTACTTCTCTGGGACCAATCATATTTACCTTAACAAGAAGTCAAAGTTCCATTGGATAATATTGGATAATTAAACTGGCTAATTGATGTACATTTGAAACTCATTCTCCGCCAACACCCAAGTGTCTGTTTGATGTCCTTGACTTTTTTTGTCCTTTCATGCCACAAATAATTGTTCAACCGATTCAAGACAAAAAATAAAGAAGCTGAACGAGGAAACGCTACGTCTCACGACAAACAATAATATTGATATGTCTCATTCCATATGATGACATATACAAATAAAAAATTTATAGTTTTATTCGGATCCTTTTCAATCCATTCGTTCAAATGTGGCTACAAATACTTAGAGAAAATCGTATATGCACGCAACGTGAAAGTTAATTACGTGTACTTCTTCTTGATCTCCATCTCTCAATCTCTTTCCCTCGTTGTCCTTCTCACTCTCTCCTCTTCTGTCAACATTTTCTCGCTCTCCTTCTCTTTCTCTTTTTAGCTCTCTGTCTCCATCTTTTTCTTCCCTCTACGTCTCTCGTTGTTTTCATATTTTTTTCTCTCTCGTCCTACACAGACAATCAATTATATACATATGTAGGTGAAAAACGTATTCGTGTGAGAATAATTTGATTAGAGTCTAAATAAAACCAAGAATTATTAAAATTTCTCATAAATTTAGACTTTTGCACATATTTTGTTGTAAGATCGGTAATAGAAGATTTTTTGGAATTTTTGTATAATTGTGATATTATTTTTTGTTGAGTGAGAAAAAAAATTGGTTTGTCACCATATAGTTTTGCAAATGTTTTGTTGCAAATATTCTTACTTCAAAATAAATAATGTTTCAAATAATATATATTCTTGGTAATATGAATATACATCCTTATCGACGTGCGAATAGCATATATGTGGCCATATCTTTGCATATTTACTTCAACATTTGCATCCATTCTGATAGGCAGAAAGTTGTTTAATTTTCTTGAATATTGAAGACCATTAAACTTCTTATTCAATATCATTTTCGTGCTAACTAGCGATTTTGACATTATAAGGACTTTTTGGTTAATATCACAAAACGACTACACTGAGAAATGAGAAAAGTAAAATAATGCAAGGTTTATCTTGAGAGCCTCATTTTTTATTTATTGTCAAGGTGTATGAGTTCACCCAGATAATTACGTGTGTACGCAATGAAAACAAATTTCCACTAGATTTGTGTAGAATTTTCAAACATCTAAATGAAAAGTTAATTACAACTTTGACTTTTTAAAACTCATTAGACAAGCTAAACACAAGTGTACGGGTATATATATATATATATATATATATATATATATATATATCTGTGTGTGTGTAAATTTACGTATTAACAGATATGCAAAAGTCACAAAGTTACATGTTTAATTGGTTTTAATGAATTGATACTTTCATAGCTACATGAAGCAAAAGGTTAAAAAAATGACATAAAAAATCCATATTTTGTTTTGTTTTGGCTTAATCGTTTTGAAGTATTTCTTCTGGGCGTGCCTTTATGTCTCTTTGTTTCTGGCGTATTTTATTTGTATTTTCGCAAAAGATATTGCGAAATGCAACTGCCAACTAGATGCAAAAATGATGGGATTAGAATCAAAAAATATATATTAATGACGGATGTAGTTCTTTGTAATCATGAAATATTCCTTATTTAAAAGATGTCACAAAATTGGTACTTCGATGGATACTTCACAAAAAAACAAGGTATCTTCCATATTTTAATATGTTTGATTATTAACATGTTAAGTGAGGTCATCAATGGAAATGAAGAGGTAATCAAACTTCAATATTATATTATACAACGATTGAGACACTCAAGGTAAAATCTCATCTCATGCTTGATTTTATTTGTAACTAATATTTCGTCCAAATTGTATCTTAAGTATTACCTCGGAGCCAATGATGTTAGGAGTAGAAGTCGAGAGGTCAGAATTGAAAGAACGATATTAAAAGGACCGGAAATTAGTTGGTTGGTTTCCTTTAAGGTTGGTTTGAAGCTTGATTATATGTTTTACCTGAAAGTGAGTAAATAGAGACTCTCTATTATACTTATTTAGGCAAAAAAATTAGGGAACTACTAAACGTCGCCCCAAAACTACTTAAATCGCCCCTTGAAATTACCAAATTGCCCTTAAGAAACTTAAAAAACAAATTTTTTAGGGGGAGGCGTCTGCCGGAGACATTATCAAATTTAATATGTTTGTACATTATATAGTGTGAATTGATTATCAAAAAAATTAAAAGGTAGAATACTCATCATAAAAAAATAACAGTACGACAGAGAAACAAACACAAATACGAAAACAAACGTACGACAGATAAACAAATACAAGTACGAATAGTAAGTGTACGACAGAAACGAGAATACAATAATAAGAGTAAGATACTAATACTCTAACTACTTATCAACCTAATCATGGTCGGGGATGCCCAACTGAGAATGTCACGCCTGTATCAAGTGACCATCATCTACACAAGCAGCTCTGCTGTACTCGTCTGACATCTCGTCCTTCTTCGCCAGGATCGGCTACACAGCCCAAATCATCTTACCCATCCACTGTACATAACAACCCCATTAGTATACACTAAACATCACCCAAAAATTACTTAAATCGCCCCTGAAAATTACCATTTTAACCAAATTAAAAAAAAAAATAGGGGGAGGCGTCTAAGGCAGACGCCCCTCCATAGGGAGGAGGCGTCTGTCGTAGACGCCTCCCCATAGGGGGGAGGCGTCTCCGACAGACGCCTCCCCCCTATGGAGGGGCGTCTGCCTTAGACGCCCAGGTAAGTGGTTTTTTTTTTTTGAAAAAATATACATCGGGGGAACCGCTGGTTGCTTTTCTGGTATCCGAGACATTCGAGATATTGTGCATGAGGTATAGGAAGAGAAAACGGTGGTAAAAAAGTGAAATTGTGACTTATATAAGCCTAAATAAGGTCAAGGGCAAAAAGGTAATTTGTTAGGGCGATTTAAGTAATTTTGGGGCGATGAATAGCAATTCAGAAAAATTATCTACCAATCTTACCACTGATATTTTGTAAAATCCAAAAGTCGAAATCCTAATAAATAAAAAATTCCAAAAGAATCAAAATCTTAAAAGATTTTTACAAACTAGACTTTGTGGTATTGCCACTGTCTTAATTGACATAAACAAATTTGTGTATATATAGTACAAAACTGGGACCAACGTACTTACCAAATCCATCTACCCGAAATAAATATTCCAATGAATATAGGAAGCATCCTTTACTTCTAGACTTTTGTAATTTCAACTTCTTGGAAGCTTACAAACCTATTGCTTTTCAATGGGAGCATATCAAAGGTGGGAAAAAAAATCAAGTTGAGAAGTATCCATCTTTCAAACAATATGAATAAAGGTCATTTGACAAGGTTAGAGGCACTTTAAGAAAATCAATTATTATTTGAATTAATACAAATCTTCATCGTTACATGAAAACGGCAAAGAAGACCTAAATATAAAGTAAACATCCCCGAACAATGGAAAATTTAAACTTTTAAAATCAAAGGAAACACAAGGATAAAACCATCAAGAGTGGAGACATTACTCAAAAATTACTCAAATATATCTGGTGCACCATATTACATAAGAGTTTGTCAAAAGAGTGATTACATCAGAATCTGAAATACATAATACATGTAATCACGACGACCTAAAATAGGCAAACAACAGGATCCAGACCCAAAGTGCAATCTCCCTCGGTCACCACCCGCCGGAACCTAACACGGTCCTGAAAATAAACATAACAGCAATGCCTGAGTTTCCATAAGGAAACTCTATATGACAAGCTCACCTATATGCCCTAACATACTAGTTTAGCATCGCATGAATACAAGCAATAAAACAATATTCCCACTAAGGGTAAAATCGGACATCTGTCCCATGATCGTTCCCGCTGCCAACGATCTATAAAAGCAGGGCAGCGGCCTCCATAGCCATCCAGATCGGTAGTCACTTCACCCAACGACAGTTGCGTGCCCGCTGAAGCAATGTGATCCACAATCCCTCAGGTTGCTACTCTAACACGAGTCAAATCATAAACTACGTCACCCTCTATAATGCAAAGGCAACACGTCCCAAGTATCCACACTCTTCCACACGACGGGCAACGTACCCACTGTCACCTCCCGGCTCACGCTCCAAGCGAGGACACGGGTTTTCGTGGACAGAGTTGACACTCCACTAGGACCAGGATTCAATTCTGGGCTCAAACGGTTGACCGAAAAAGGTATACCGGTCGACCGCTTCCGCAAAGGAATCAGTCGACTGAATGCCTACAACGGTTGAACTCTGTGCTCAAAACTAAATCCCCAACGGTCGAACAAAGGTCTAAAACCGGTCGACCGAACGTGGTCAAAATCTGGAGTCTGGTCAAAATCACACAAGTCTATTCGGTCGACCGACTTAAGGGTCCCGGTCGACCGAAAACTACCAGGGTCAACCTAACATTCTGGGTCATCTACCGGTCGAACAAGGCACAACAAACTGTCGAACAACATACTATATACTTAAGTTCCGGTCGGACAAAAGGTCTAGGATGGTCGACCGTTTGGATGGTCAACGTCCGGTCCAAGCGAAACACGAAGCAATCGGTCGAATGACCCAAGGATCTCGTTCGACCGAAAACATCCATACAAACCTCGACTCACCAGCACACGCACGATCGGTCGACCGCCACACAAGGCATCGTTCGACCGGTGTTGGTTCAAGTCAGGCAAAACACTAAATCGGTCGACCGCCCGAAGGAAACTGGTTGACCGTTGGCCGACAACAACCTTGCGCCAGCCAAGGATTTTACGTTGTTTCTTCGTCGTCGGCGAGGTCTCCGACCTCCCGCGACCGACCACAACCCTACCCCAACGTGGGTGAGAAATAAAGGAATTTAATGCAAGAACTTGGCATACCTTCTTCGCGAAGAACGACAAACTTCATCGGAGCTCCAACGACGCCTCCGGACTGCAACCTCATGCACACTCTCCTTCTCGCGCCGCACCAAGCCCAGCACGCCCTTGCCTCGCGCGCCTTCACCACCAACACATGAGCCACCGAGGGAGAGGAAGAGATGGATGGAAAGGAGAAAGGTTGAAGAAGAAGAAAAGAAGAGAGGAAGGAGAAACGTGAGAGAGTGTGAAGAAAGAGAGAGGTATGGGTTTTCTCTCCACCAAAAGCCAGTCAACCCATGCCTCCACCATCACATCTCCAACACTTCACCCAACACATCGTCATGCACCTACCCCCTAGCCAAAGCCTCCTTCACGTCACCACCCATGCCTCCACTATTCCTCCCCCAACTCCCATGCAAAACTCCACCATCAAGCCTACCTAATCACCATTAGTCCCTAATTAAATTTAGGGTCTTTACACTTTCGGACTTGGATTTTTTTTTCAAAGAAAATAAGCCACAAATACTATATCAAAGTTGTGGTGTCTAATAGGGGTTACTTTCCTCTAAATTTTAATAATATCAAGAGTTTATTAATTACGTGTACTTGTGAAATAATGGAACTTCCACATTTGCAACGACATTCAAAATCGTGGTAGTAAATCTTCTTCTATGATATAACAAAACGACTTGATATACCCTATTTTACAAGCGATAATCCAAGTTGAAAATTTGTATAAATTAAGAACGAGGTCAAGAATCAGCTTGAAATTGAGAAGTCAATAATATTTACACTAATATTTTCGACCCGTGTATTTTTTTATTTCTAATATTAAAATAAAATGTAAGCTTAATATTACAATAATATGGGTAAAACTCACACAAACGCAACAAAATATTCGTGTCGAAACAAAACTACCCAAAACTTGACAAACCGGAAAAACAATTGTACATGGTAAGTATGCAAATTTCCCAATTTAATTAAACTAATAGTCATTAAGGATGAGGAAAGATAGGGAGTCATTGGTGGACAAAAAGTCAACACATTTGGATTCTTATTCTGTACATAAACAGAAGAATCCAACAAACCCACTTCTGCCCCCCACTTGCCGCCAACTATTTACCAAGTAAGCCACTCCATGCCCTTCTCTTCTTTCATCTCCAAAATTTGATTGTTCCTGTTATTTAGCATGATGGCTTTGGTTGTGTTATGCACTTGGTGGGTGTAGTTTTGCATCAGGTTGTGCCCAAAAGGACCCGTTTGGTGTTTGTTTTGACAGAAATTTAGGGTTTGTTGCTGTTGTTTGTATGTTCATGTTTTGTTTATTCAATTTGATGTGGTTTCCGGATTTTGTATGGATAGGTTTTGTAGATTCGTGCAATAGGGAAATTATTTGATTGGGTGATTTTTTTCCCTTTTTTGGTTAGGTTTTGGTTTTTTTTACCTCCTTAGAGTAACTCCCTCAACTCATCCCTGCATCTGTTTGTGGCACTGTGTGGAGGAGTGGGAGATATTGTCCTAAGTTGATCGGTTGAGCCCACAATAATTAATACAGTAAGTTTGGGATGAAAATAGAACCTGGGTGGGGATATCAGGATTCTCTTAGAAAATCGGTTGATTCTCTTATAAATAATTAATACAGTAAGTTTGTTTATTCTTTTGTGTGAAAATTAGCTTGTTTTTTTCCACTGTGTAAGCAAGCTAGGGTTTTCATAACTGTTGTTCTTAACCAAGCTGTTTTTGGCTATTGCTGGGATCAGAGAGTTTCTCTATCTTTTTTCCCCTTAAGAATTGAGTCATATTTGAGGTTAGTTTTATTGTTACTTTTGACCCGCAGTTTTTCCCACCTTGTTTCGTTTATTAACGTAGTCTGTGGATTTCGTGTGAAGGTGCTAATGTGTTGGGGTCAAAGTAATAACGTAGAAGAAATAATGCTGTGGAGGGTGTATTGGGAATTGGGATTATATAAGACAATTGGTTTCTTTGATGGGTCAACATAGTTTATCATTTCTCCCGGATTTTTTTCCCGTTTACGATGGATCTCATGGGGCACTACTGATCACCTGTAAATAATATGTTCTGGTTTTCTTTATATTATGTGTCTATTAGGTGAAAAGGCAGCTTTTATGTGATTTAGTTAGTGATTTTATGCTTTGAAGTTTCTTTGTTTGACCAGAGAAGCTTTGGGAATCAAAGGCAATAAGCCATATTTTGTGTGATTTTAACTCTAATATAGATGCAAGAAATTTATTTTTTGCTATTAGGAGATAGAACAGTTTCTTGGTTTATTTTAAACAAGTGTCTGTATGCTGTTTCTGTGCGTTAAAGTAAATAGCTTATTTTCTGGGTTTTTTGAAGAAATTATATGTTTTGGGGCTTTATGTTTCTCAGGTTGTCAATAAGCAACTCCTTGGCAATCTTCAAAGAAGCCTTCGGGTGGGTGGTTTTTGTTATTGTGGCTTACCCTAAAAAATTAAGAAGCTACGGCATCCATACATGATTATGGCTTTTGCGGTGTGAATGATGGAAATAGTGGTATTTCTTCTTCTTCTTTCATCACCTATTCTCTTTTTCTGCTTTACCTTCTGCAATTGTTATTTGTCGGTTGTTTTGATCTGAAATCGTTGCTCTTGTGAAATCATTTACAGGCCTTAACGAGCTTCAATAGGCGACATGGTCTTGCGTTCACGTACCCGTGGGTTTGCTCATTAAGCAGAAGACCTCCCTTCTTTTGTCAGGTGTGGGTGCTCTACAATTTGGTTGTCAAACTTAGCATCTTGAAATTTGCATCAAAAGAAATCCAGACTTCATGTTTTGTTATTTCGAGTTTATTGAATTTCAAAAGGTTTACATCAACTTCTAAAAAAGCTGCATGTCAAAATAACTACTTAACTTGGCTGTAGTTATTTTAGCACTTTTGGATGAACATGTTTGACTTTGGCTTCAAAAAAACCACTAAAAAAACTTGGTCAACCAATTTAGCTAGGGCGTAACTGCATTCTATCAGTCATTATTTAGACCATGAAGAGCTTCTCCTAACAAAACGGAAGCTTACGCATCAATCAATCGAAAGGTGTTCGTCTACTACTTCATAGCAATTTGTGAAGCACTTCCATTCAGATTGATGAAGATTGAAGAATGACTGATAAAATTCACGCCTATCTAGAAAGATTTAAAGAAGTATATTATCAGATCTACGTTTTGTGTGACTTGTGCTTGCCCTTAGCCATTGTATAAATAATTTGCCAGTTGCCACCAATGGCATCAACGCTTTAACATGGTTTTTACCTTTTTTGTATTTTCTAAAATATCCATTCTTAGGACGCTAGTAGATATTGTTCACCAACATTTGATCAAGAAAATGTAGTTAAATATTTGTATTTTTGCAGGCCATAACTTGAAAGTCGGACAATTTTTTTTGTTCCCTTTAGAAATGATTGCAATGTTTTCCCTATGTTCAAACCATTTACATTTTTCTTGGTATCTTATATCGTCTTATGAAAAAGTGTGAAAATTTGATATCGCTTAAGATTGAACGTGAAGGGCTAAGAAAATAGGTGTGTTCTTATTATTTCAATTGCAATGCTGAATTGTTTTTTGTGAATGCAAACATTATTTATCATCTGAAAATATTTTTAGTTGTATCCTTTTCCTAAGATCCAACTTAACAAGCATATCTTTTTTTCATCCAGGAATGTGTTTCCATTTGTAATTGTCCCTGAATGTGTTTTCCGACCATTTCCGGGATCTGAACTTCTTGATATCGCAACTAATTTTTCTCCTTACAACATGAGAACACTTACAGTTACACAACTTGAAGTGGTTCACAGATCAGATAATATCCTAGAACCCCTTGATGAACTCGATGTCAGCTTTGGATACAAATGCAGCTTTTCCCAAAGTAGTGGCTCAAATGACTCTAGTGGTACCGAGACGTCTGCCAATGATCAAATTCAGGAATCTAAGTTCATGTTGAGAAGCAGCTCTTTTTCTCAACTCTCTGGTGCCGCACTTAGCGCCAATCCTACCCTGGCAAATACAAATATGTGCAACGGACTTTTTGGCGAAGAAATTCTTCCTGGTCTAGATTCTCCGAATTCATTTCGGAAGTTGACTTCCTCTCCTTTTCTGTTGAGGTTGGACTCATTTTCATTTTCGCCTGGCGATCCGTCTCCCTTGGCATTGGGCAGATACGAGTCCATGGGCTCTCAAACAGATCTTGAAACATCAAGCTTTCTCCACGCCATGGATATAAATGTGGCAGGTGGAGCTGCAGGAGAAGACAGAGTCCAGGCCGTGTGTCCTGAAGGAAATGAATGGTTATTTTGCGGAGTATACGACGGATTCAATGGACGAGATGCTGCTGATTTTTTGGCCGTTACCCTTTATGAGTATATTGCATTTAATTTGCAACAACTCGAGTGGGAAATGAAGCAAGGAGTGCCTTCGCCGAATTCTCCATTCCACATAGATGCGGCTAAGGAGATCACCAAAAGTCCATTGTTGGTTAGTGGATTATCCACTTCAAGCATTGGAAATTCTGGAAAATTTTCATCGGAGCTCTTTCGTGATGCTATAATGAATTGTCTTACCCATGCTCTTGCCCAAGCCGAGAGTGAATTTATGCAGAGGGTCGAGGAGGAGATGGAGAAGCGACCAGATTTAGTTTCAGTTGGATCCTGTGTTCTCGCAATGCTTCTACACGAATCGCACCTGTACATTATGAGCTTAGGCGACAGCAGAGGTGTACTGGCAACAAGAAGTTCCACAGATAGCAGTTTGATACAGGCTATTCAACTCACTGACATTCATTCGGTTGATAACCCAGTCGAACACCACAAGATTGTGGAAGACCACCCTGATGATCCTTCGCCAATTACCGACAGAAGGGTGAAGGGTAAACTGAAAGTAACTCGTGCGCTTGGTGTAGGCTATTTGAAGAAGGTATGATTACTGTTAATTTTTTGTTGGGATGTTGCAAGAAATTATTGGTCTTTTCATTCTTTTCATATTGTTTCGCAGAAAAATCTGAATGACGTTCTTATGGGCATTCTTCGAGTCCGGAACTTGATCGATCCTCCATATATTTATACCAATCCATTCACCATGATTCGTGAAGTGTCAGAGAAGGACCTATTTATTGTGTTGGGGAGTGATGGGCTTTTTGATTTCTTCAGTAATTTGGAAGTGGTGGAGCTTGTTCACCAGTTCATCAGGGAAAATCCATCCGATGATCCGGCAAAGTATCTGGTCAATCAGCTCATTCTTAGAGCTGCCAGCCAGGCATGTAAGTCTATAAGTCTACTCATCAAAAAAATTCTACTTTCACATACCACAAGCTTTATTCATAAAGAGTAATGGATTCATAGGTATAGGTAGAAGTCCCATTTTTCTTATATTTATGTTGTGTTTTCCCCCCTAGTCTATAAAATAGTAATATAAAAGAACTATGATTCTAGTTCCTGACAAATTTTAAATTTTTAGGCTGGCATGAGTAAATTGCTTGGGCCTTGGAATAGTCAGGACTCATGTTTGGCTCCTAAGTATACCACTTGATATCATAGATGCGTAGTATGACTAGGGTCAAGTACAAAACATAATTTGTTGGCGAGTTAATTGCAACATGGCACACTTGTAACTGGAGCATGAAGAGTTCCCAGTTCCCACCACTATAAGATTTGAGTTTAACTTAAATAGCACTCGCTGTTGGTGCTTATAAACATAAAATTGGTTTGTAATCTGTCATCTGGTTTTGTTGAAGGTATGAGCACGGAGGAACTGAGTAGAGTTCCTTTCGGAAGGAGAAGAAAGTACCACGATGATGTGACCGTCGTCGTGATAATCCTCGGAAATAAGCAACGCAAGACTTGTGCTTCGACTTCCCTGTGAGATCTTCATATCAAGTGTAAATAACTCATGCTACTTACATGTTTTTTTGTTCACTATGGCTGTGCTATTGTAGATTGGACAAGTTCTTTTTGGCATTGTGGCATGTTGTAAAAGTTGTTCACATCTAGTCTGGTTTGTGAGATTGAAGAATGTTTTTGAGACACTAGTGGTTCAAGTTTTCCTTCAGTGTGTAATTGTGATAATTGTCATGATATTATATTACTGAATTGTGGTTTGAATGAAGAATCACCATTTCAACTTACAAACATGGGGAAAAAAGAGTTTGAAATGTAATGTACATGAACTGTTAAATTGTTTGTTCAGACCTTTGGATGTAATAGTAGTTCTCAGACGGTTTGAAACGATATGACTCGTAGGAAAAACAGACAAAATAACTGTTATTGCTTCTTGACATGCATGTCAGGTGTTGCTCTACCTGATCTCGATGTGCAAATCTATCTCTGACTCTCGTGATTATCTACCGAGGTGAAGATTAGTTTGATTCACAAAGATGGTAGTTTATCAGCCTGTATCTAAACGCCGAGTTGCATCGATGATGGTCAAACAAGGCTTGATTTTCATAAGTGCGCTTAATTCGACGTGTATGGATACATATATGCCTCTTTATATGTCGCGATTGGAAGAAAATGATAAGATCATCTTTGCTCGCAAAAGTACGATGTGACAGATATTACACCCTCAACTTCTGATTCACTCGTCAGTCATCATTATGGAAGATGTCAAGCAACTCATCCAAAGTGAACCATTACATTGCTAGCAATGGCTTCATCTACGATGTTCTCGCATTCATGGTCCACCACGCCTCCCTTGGAATGCATGATGCAGGAGTTTCCAAGCGCTTCCTTAGGCTGTCATTTCTTTGGCAAGCGCTTCTGATTCACTCGTGATTCATGTATTTCTGAGTTGTAATGACTTGGTTCCATTTGTAACAGATAGAAATCAAACGATGGACTCGAGCCAAGCTCCAATATGCAAGGGGTTTTGCCTCCCTGCTCGACAAACACATATACGAGTTAAGAATTTAATGTTTTGTGGATGAGAGAAGCAATGAAACTACTTGTAGTGCTTTAACTTTGACATTTTACTGAACAACCCCTTTGATCCTTGTCGTTGTCAAAACTTCCGCATTACATCCACTCTCCATACAATGGCAAGTTCGCCGCTATTGGTACACCATAATCGGAATTGGAGTGACCACCAAAAAATTTATATTTGAAACTGGAATCATGTGTAAGATCTTCGTATCAATGGAGATAATTTGACGATAACTACACTGGAATTCAGGAACAAACAACCTTAGCGAAAAAACCGATAACGAGGTTGTTGTATCATTCAATACTAAGATGATTATTTGGCAATTCGAAGTACACTATAAATGAACCTGGTAAACAACTAGTCATGTGACATTGTCCCTTGGGTTTCCAAGCCCATGTTTGTAAAACTGCAACTCTAAAACTGAAGATCACAGCTAGGGGTGAGCAAAATTCGGTTCGATCCGGACCCAGACCGAACCAATTTTTTCAGTCTGATCTTCGGTCCGAGAGACCACGGCATTTCAGTCTTCGGTCCGGTCAAAGACCAAAATTTTAAGGGTTAAATTCAAATTTTGGATCGAACCGGACCGAACCAAAAGGTCTTCGGTCCGGGCTTCCAAAAATTTCGATCTTCGGTCCGGTCCGGTCCCCGACCGAAACTCACCCCTATTTTCACAGCATCTAAAGGTTACTCAACCTGACTAGTCTCCTGGAGCGATTTGACATTGCAAGACCCGAAATCAAAAATGATATTTTAGAAAATTGAACATTACATCCTTTCTGATTCTATGATTGATTTACATCCTCTTCCTTTCCTTTCTGTAGGAACAATAATACAATTTGTACAAAAATAATGCTGCTAAGCAATTAAGAACATATTGCTTTGCTGCTTTATACATCAACAATGAAAGAATAGACTTAACAGCTATTTACATCGGTGAGTGTCTGTTCCCCGGTAGAACAAAACAATAAACATCGCCATCTACCTTATGCAAAAATAACTCTGTGAGCCACTGCTATTTACAATACCAAAATTGTAGTTCTGCTTCTTCCAGAATATTGTTGTCCATGCCTCCAGCCCTTGTTGCTAGAGACAGGTTCCAATTCCATGTTCCTTCAACTTGCTGATACGCTTCCTTAAGTCCCTATACAATGATGAACAGGAACATAATCAGGTTAGTCAGATAGTGATAATTAGATTTCGTATCTGGAGAAAAAATTAGTTAGAACGATACATACATGCAACGAGGTACTCGACAAACTGGTTGATCACAGGAAAGTGCATGTGACGACAGGATATACCACATCTTATTACAGGAACTGCAGCCTCCTTTATAACGAGTAGAACATACCTTGCCGTGGTGGAAAAGTAACTTCAATTTGCGGCAAAAAGGATAGCTACAGCCTGCACCATAGCATTCTACGCAATGGAACAGCAGATCGAGAAAAATTGGCTTCTGGAAATAAAATTAACAAGTTTCAGAAAATTTAACTACAGTATTTCAGCAAAATATCAAGGAAAAAAACACAGGAACATAAGCATCAGACACGTCTTATGAAGAGCAAGCACCAACAACAGGAAGAATCATCGTCAACATTACCCCCAAACCTCAAAAGATGCTCAGGGTAAGGAAGGGGTCTGATGTAAGCAACCATTCCCTTGTCATCCTATGACAGAGAGGTTGTTTCCGATTGACCTATGATCTGATGCCTAGATAACTTTTTACTAATTCAGTAATTCACATTAAATAAGAATCACAGACAGCTAATATGAACAACGTTGATTTAGTCCGTTGTAACCCAAAAGCCAAAAAAAACTCAATATTTGACTCCATCACAATGGGTAGAATCATAAACTCATGAAATCAGATAGGGGACTTGAAATGGTGATGCTAGATCTTACCAAGAAGTGCTGTTGTTCTCTCCCCAGGCTGAGCGTTTTACATTGGCTATTTGCTTGATGGCAAGGGTTCAATGAACCAGAATGTGAACGCTCAGATCGCTGGCCCAAATCTGTTTTGGTATTATCACCACTCTTGGAGCGTGAAAGGGCAATCTTTTGATGGTGTTGGTAAAGAATCATCATGGTAGAATATTTTGCATGGCGAAGCGTGTCGTACTGATAATGGCCCTCCTGGCAAAAGTTGAGAAAAGATGTCCTATTATCAAATATTTCACTCTGTACGGGTTCATCTTCGTCAGTTGTATCTGCAGGCACACCAATAACCGGGACCTGGAATTACAGAATTAGCAATTTAGAATGTCTGATTAATGTGAAAAGGATAAAACGTGAATATTAACATGCTCTGGGGAACATCAAAACAAATATATAAGAGTTCACTGACTCGGACAGATGCACTTATTTTCTGAACCAACAAGGAAGAAAACTAGGAATATACACTATTACTATCAAATTCAAAATTCGGAACTCAGAGAAAGAAACAAAATTTGGTTTAACACTTACTGGTGATAATGGATGTGTTTCCTTTTGATCCATGGGATGCTTCTTCTTGTCATCAAGGATCTTCTCTATTTCATGGCATCTGACAAAGACAATGTATATTAGCACATAATCCAGTTCGGATCCCAGCTACTTCTAGTAAAATAAAACAAAAGCAAAGCGATGATGATAACATTAAAAGCACATCACTGAAAGAGGCCACCAATTTCTGACAAATCATAGCAACATAAAACAAACACAATCAAGTATAAACTGATCCAAACTGGGTACACAAGCATATCTGAAATAGGAGTCTAATGGCAGATGTCGATGCGGACGTTGGCATTGACAAATATGATCTTAATCGTATTCCACTTACTTCTCGCAAAGTTGAAAATGTTGGCACAGGTTACAGGCCCATCTTGTTCCAGTTATAATAGGCCTGCAACAATGGTTGCAAGCATGATGCAAGTGTGCCAAGATGAAGTTGTCTTTTGCTGGACGGATAGCATCCTCAATCTGTTAAATTCAAAGAAATCACACAATTTAGATCATCATGAAACTAAAAAGTGGCATGCCTCGGTAGTATAGAAAATTCACATGCTATGCTGAAGAATGTACAGACATATTTGGTTGTAATATACTCGTATAACAGAAAATTTAAAAGAACGTGGAAACATTAAAAACATAGCTTGTGATACAGCATATGCTTACTTTGTTCATCAGAATAATGTCTTTCGAATTTCCTGCAGAAA
This sequence comes from Triglochin maritima, assembly GCA_963682175.1. Lineage (NCBI taxonomy): Eukaryota > Viridiplantae > Streptophyta > Magnoliopsida > Alismatales > Juncaginaceae > Triglochin > Triglochin maritima. The sequence goes on along the minus strand of OY821782.1, from coordinate 5,499,693 downwards.
CATCACACTTGAGAGCCTTCAGAGCTCTTCTCGACACTGCCAGTTTTCCTTTCTTTGTTGGCTCTTTACCTTCTTCTTGTTTAATAGCCTTAAGCACTTCCTCTGCATGACTAGGCCAAAAGTCACCCTCGAAATACGGCAACCGAGCTGTAGTGGTCTTTGCCTTGCATTCCTTGGCCGGCATAAAAAAATAATCGTGTAAATTAGTTGTGCGCACCACGATCTTTTCTTTAGCAGCTTTCTTCAACATTGTTCGATACCTGGGATGAATAAGCAAATATTAAGCTAAAAACCAATACTCTTAAGCAGTTTCATCAAAAAAGCATACCAATCACGAAGTTTTTCAGGCTTTGGTATCTTCTGCTTCTCTGGATGACAGTTCAAGATAAAATCCTCTCTTTTAAGAGAAGGACAAGACCAGATATAGCAGCTTGTGAAACCCCTTCTTCTGCTGTGATCCAGATAAGCAATCTGCTGACGGAATGCAAGATTAAGCATTTGGTAGATCAAAGATTTAAAAGACTTTATAGCAGCCGAGATACGCACCAGTATTTCATGATAAACAAATGTACGCAGAGCTTCTCCAGTCACAGCTTCTATTTCTGGAGAGAAGTACTTCACTGAATCCAGATATGAAAGATAAACATGCCTTTGGTTTGGAGGTGTGCAATCTGAACCGTATTCTTGAACATACATAGCAAAAATCAAGATATCTACACCATCAATCTTCTGAAATAACAGAATCGCCTGAAAGAACATACCCAAAGTACATTAAACTTTGTTAGAACACTTCATAATAGACGCAAGAAGTAAAAGTGCAAAAGGCATTTACAACTACAACCATGATTCAGAAACTCAAAATGTCTACCTTTGACTTGTATATAAATTCTCTTGGATAATTCAATTCCTTAAATATGTCATAATAATGGTTTTTCACTTCCTGTTTCTTCTCAATTGAAGAAACTACACGGACAGCGAGAGGCTCAGCACCTGGAACCTGGTAATCAGCAAGAGAAAAATTCACAAAAAGTTAAGACAATTTTCCTTGAATTGGCGCTTGGCTCACTTAAAAATTATGAGGATTGAATAATGGAAGATGTACAAATCCAGGCACTAAAAAGATAAGCATACAAATAATGATGGATTCTTGCATTCGACAATGTAATCTACAATTATAAATGAAACATCAACTCCTTTTGACATTTTCCAAATAAAAATATCAGTTTAAGGAAAATTATAACAGCACCTATGGTGTGATATATTCAAGTTCCATATTAACAACGGTACCCTTACAGTGTAGAGTTTTGAGATATTAATGTCAATGTAGATTGTAAAAATCTCTAAATAATCACAAATTTACAATGAGACCAATCTATTTGGGCAGTGGAAAGAGATAAATAGTTACATACAGACCTCGTAAAAATGCTTTCCCATTTTTTTTGCTCTCTCTTCTCTCTCCTGATTAAGGCTAGTGGAAAGTCGATTCTCAATAAAGTCGCTGAGTTTTGATTTCGGCAAGTTTGTTGCTCCAAGCAGAACATTAAGAGATAAAGGCACACGCTCTCCATTTTCAAGCTCCCGTACATAGCATATTGGACAGGTGTATTCTGCTTTATCTTTCTCATTTTGCATATCATTAAAAAGGCCACATATTTGATGCTGCCAGCAAGCACATTTATCGCACTGAACCCACTGCAGGTTTATATCGGCAACAAACTCAATAATTTAAGCAAAATTTAGGAAATTCTTTATTAAACAGCAAACCATTCAATTCTAAACTAGTGAGGACAGGCTACAACTGAAACTCATAATCAAGGTTCTGAAAGTCAAAATCAAGAGTTATAAACAGTGTACCCACCGACTCCATTACAGTCTCATTGTTCTGCTTCTTAACCAGCTTTGCCTTTGGGAAAGCAACATCACCACTCCTTAAAAACTCACCGTGTGTGCCTTTATAACATCGATTACAAAAGCAAATATGGGAACCACCTTGATAACCCAAGGTATCAGTAACTGCCATCGCGTAATACGTCCGGGAACGTGGAATGCGGCCAGAGCATGATGCACAAAATATTGCCGGAGGCTCAAATGAAAGATTCAATAATCCGCAGAGTTGGCATGTGTTTTCATCAACTGGAAGTTGTGATTCTTTAATTTCTACATCATTTGATCTTCCCTGTAAAACATGAGATGAATTTATATAAAAGTAACAAAAGGTATGAAAAAGAAAAAGGTCACTGCTTTCAGGAATTATAAGTTACAAAGTAAGGACACTAGCAAGTTACAGCACAAATATAATTATTAGTACTTCGTAAAAAATGCTTACAGACATTAATTTACGAAGATATGATCACATTAACATGATTTAATGATCACTAGAAAGCTTCGAAGCAAAAAGGTAATGAAGAGCCAATTCCAGGGCTGATATTTAATTATTTACATATGCATGAATGTGCAATGTCAGTTGACATAAGCATGTGGTGTGCACTAAGGTTTACTCAAAACTTTGTTAGGTGGTATGATATTACATCCCTCCCAACGGTATCCAAAAAGTATCTTATCCCATCGTGTAGTACTTCAAGTAAGTTCCAAACAAATCCTGCTTATGTGTGATACCCATTGTTGATTGTGCACCACAAATGCTGCACAATGCAAGGCAAGCAATGCCATTTAAATTGCAAAAACAATTGCCATTTGTGCCAAACTGCATTTTCTCAAGTTTGAAGTTTGAGACTTGAGCGTTAACTCGTAAGTGCCATCAAAAAGATTAGTGTCACTGCTATGCTTTACAAGTTTGAATGTTCAACTCATCGGTGTCAAGGAAAAGATCAACACCACTTGTGATAGAAAGAACAACTACTAAAAATATCAAAAGATAAGCTTGCAACATGCAAAAGCAAGCTAACCTTATTGGCCAACTGCCGGATGCATCTCACATACTCATTTGCTTGATCAGGTGTAAACCATTCTATCAAAGACACACCCTTGATCTTAGTCTTGGCTGTTAATGTTTCACAAGCAAAGCCAACTAAAGGCATTCCCATCTTATCAGGCTCAGCATTAGTCCCAATCTTGTTGGTCACAATCTGAACTTGATCACTCTCTCGCTTAATTTGACCACCAATCAGCTTAGAAGGAATGGAAGATTGAACACCTGATATCTCTTTGCAGGACACTTCAGTAGAGCTAATATCTGAAAAGATTTTATGCTTCATCTCAATTTCATGTGTTCCATTCATAACTTGCTTATTTTCTTCGGAAGAGATAATATCAACCTCTTCAAGGATGGCAGGCTCAGTGTTATGGTTCAAATCACCAGTCGCTTCATCAGATGTTACTTCAACCACAGAAGAAGGTTCAGAGCTTTGAAAGGGGATGGCAGCAGAAGTATTTGCCTCCACAACAAGTGCCACCATACCAGCAGAAACAGACTTGCTAACATCAGTATGCACATCAGGAAGAGTTTTCACTAGTAAATCACTAGAAATCCTAGGATTTACCACAGTTGGGGATTTTTCCATAGTTGAAGTCGAAAAAATTTCTGTCCTCAAGCGTTTTGGTAGATTCGCTGTCTCATCCTGAGAGGGAGGTGAAAACAAAGCAGGATTTACTTTACTTTGGCTAATATCAGCATCGCTTAGCCTCCTTTTGATGCCTCTGTTTAGACTTTGTCGGACAGGAATGCCAGTGTGGCAACTCTCCATGCAAATTCTGTGATGGTTTGGAGAACTTTTCAGTGAATTGCACATAGGTTCACTTCTATCACGGCTAGAAGATAAGCAATGAAGTGTTTCTTTTGTTTTTCTAGACAGAGTATTGACAACTAAAGGTGTTCCCATCTTATCGGGATCATCAACAATATTCTTTCTACTAATTATAACTTGCTTATTTTCTTCAGAACAGATAGCATCAACCTTTGCAAGGATGGAAGGCTCAGTGTCATGATTCAATTCATCAGACGCAACCCCAACTGCAGAAGAAGGTTCAGAGCCTTGAATGGGAGTGGTAGCAGAAGAACTTGCCTCCATAACATTGGCCTCTATACTGGTAGACACAGACTTGCTAGCATCAGTCTGCACGTTAAGAAGATTCTTCACTAATGAATCAGGTATGCAACTGGGATTTACAACAATCGGGAATCTTTCTCTGGTTGAAGTTGATGAATTCCCTGTCCTAGAGCGTTTTGATAATGCTGTATCATCATGAGAGCGAGGTGCAAGCAAAGCAGGATTTGCTTTACTTAGACAAATATCAGTATCATTTAACCCCCTTTTAGAGTCTCGGTCAAAAATTTCGTGAACAGAAACGCAAACATGGCAGCTACTATCCTTGCAATTTCTGTAATGGCCCAGCGCAATATTCAGGGACTTACACTTGGCACATTCACCACCGCACCAAGCCAAATGCTCAAGTAATATTATATTTTCGCTGCACTCAGGACTGTCACATTTTGCCTTTCGTTCCGAACACGACAGTGCTCGAGAGCATGATACTATAAGGCTGATCAAATGATTTGAGTCAGGGTCAATAATTTTGCCTGCAGGGAAAGATATTTGTTCATTCAGTTCTCTCAAAGCAAATCCTACACCATCCTGTCCAACTTGTTGAGAGTTTTGTGGTCCAGGTTGAAGTGAATCACTGTAGGCACTTGGAGATTTCTCCTCGATTAGCAGATTCCCTGTTTCTACCTTCTGGAAATTTAAGCTTTGACTACAAAGGGGTTGTTGATTTCCAAGAGGTTGATAATCAGATTGCACCTGCAGTGAGCAGTTATGACATGGTATTTGTAATATATTCTTTACAGAGCGATGAAGCATTTTATAAAATAAAATGTAATGGTTCAACTTTTAGTTACCTGATGAACCTGCTGCAAAGATGCAAAATTAAAATCAGAGGAGTCTCTCAAATTATAATTTACAGGCCAATAGGAATCTCTTAGATTGTGTGCTGCTATGCTTTTCTGGTTGAGTTGGTCTATTTGGTTTTGGTGCAGACTCCCGTGTAATGAATTTTTAGAGAAGTTGAGACCTTTAGATGGCTGTTGGCGCATGTCCCCTGATGAAATTAACATTATGAGAAATTGAAGCACCAAAAAACAGAAGAAAAACAAGAATTTCTTTCGGATGTGTAGTGAGTTGGGAGACCAAAAGGTGAACAAAACAACGGCGTACGTTTTCTAAGAAATTCAGTCCATGGGTGCTAGACAACCAATAGGTGAAGGTGCCGATTGTTGATAAGTAATCCATTTTTATGCACCCCGATTCATATTAACCGTAGTCAATGTTCTTTAACAATTTTATCGTAATTGGGATTTAAAAAAATTGCAAATGTTTGACCATTACACTTTCCAAAGCTTCTACAATTCTACTGATGTCAAGTACAAATCATTACTCAAATAAAATAATCTTTTGGAAACTTCTAAAAATGTTCAGTGGATGCACTACCTACAGAAGCAATAACATCACTACACGGTAGCTTTATCTAATAAAACTAAGTTATGTACCAAAAAGTTGTGCTCCGCCATCAAATAATATACACAGATAAAAAGCTATTAAGGTGAAGAAATTGGATTTTCAAAGAACCCTAAGACCTTGCTCTGTGAGACAAGTAAACATATTGTATAATGAGAAACATAAGATGAAGCATAGTTTCAGGTAGGAGAAGATCCAGAAGCAAATAGCATACCTGGCACTGAGTTCACAAAGGCAGTGTTTGTTGGCAAAGAGGAAGAATCATGGGACATTGCAAACCTCGCAACATGACTTTGCTCATGATATCTAAGTAATTTGATAACCCTAGAAGGCAATGTGTCCAATGCCGTGTATACCTCCTAAGCATACAATAGAATAGAAGATCAAGAATCCAGGGAAGAGAACAATTACAACAAATATTATTTAAATGATATTTCTACACATGCGTCTAAGACCAGGTTCCTTAATAAACGTATCATGCCTATGGACTTAGGGGGGAAATTCGCAAACAATGACAAAATTGTAACAAATGTAATGTAGTAGAGCATGTTAATTAGCGAATGTAATGCAGTACAGCATGTTAATTAGAGAAAATAAACAAACAGGATTTGGAAAGAACTTCAGAACTTTACAATATGCCACTGAAATTCCAAGTCAGAAAATCATAAATAACAAAACACCAATTAGTAAAGACTCTGTTGCTACTTCTTAAAAAACAGAAACCTTAAAATAACTTCCAGTCATTCTCGAAAACTCAATCTACGAAGAAAGGATCCTTAAGGCCTAGAAAAAATCATATGCAAAGTCAATTGGAACAAAAGGAAAACAAGGATACAAGTGTCACATACGAGTGAAGAAGCTTGACTGTATAGCCTGTCATCTAATTGATTGGCAACACAATCGACGGCCTTGTCTTCCCACTGGCTGCAAAATGGCAATGTCTGTAAATATGCTTTGCTGCAAGAGTAAAAATACATTGTAAGGACGCACAGAGTGAGCAGGCCATTGTTAGCAAGTACTAACAGATATAGTCTTGATGAAAATCTTTCCACGTGTTACATAATGTGCTTGGCTAGGGACCTGGTGCTTGAAAAAAAAACAGTTTACATCACATGCTTAATTAGGGTCCCGACAAAAATATCTGCAACTGTAATGATAAAATTTAAGTTCAATACCATTAATATGCACTCTATGTTGCATCTTGCACATGAGCTTTCTATCACATGGTGCTTAGGACAAATCTTGAAATGTAAATGGAAAAATACATTGTAAATCAGATAAAGAGAATTGCTTCACATCCCAGTATGCCTTTGGTAGAAAAGACATAAATTATTGAAGTATGTAAACAATATATATGAGATTAAAAATGAATGTGCTGGGTTCTAGTAAATGAGTGGATCACCAATGTGCTACATGCCTCAGCTTCACATACAAGTTACCGATGGACATCTAAGAATCACAAAACCCATTTGCTAGTTGAGACTTAAATGACTCACATTAAGGATGTCAGCAATTAGGATAATACCTTTTTATATTTTTAATTTTTGAACATCATAGCATAACTAACACTATTTTCATACAAGTGTAATGCACAAAAAATTGATAAAAGAGAGGAAAAGACAGTATACATGTGATTTTGCATCAAAACACGAGCATTTTTTGTGTATGAATTTGAATTCCACGACGAGGTCCCATTTTTTTGCTGATATTCACCATGTAATACAGGGTTTGCCTTGTTTGGCAAATGTACTGAAACCCCTCCATCCATATGGTTGGACAAGCTTCCAAGCATTGGTGCTAGCTAATCACCTAAAAGCATTGTATGAAACACTCAGCAAACTAATGATAAATAATGGCTGTTATGTGTTGATCGCAACAAAGTATTGCAACTAAAGAAGGTTCAGAAATAGCTTGACAAAGCTACCATTATATATAGTAATGGTTATAAAGCATAACTGCTTCAGTCCTACTACAACATCAGGACTTCAGAGAAACAACATCCTTCTTCCTCTCACATAAAGAACATACAACCCACCATGTCAAAGAGTTTCAAGTCATATTGCTAACAAGTCTAACGGAAGTATAATTGGGTTAACATTACACAAGCCCGGTTTAATGAACAAAGAAAACATGAATTTGTATGCCGATCCCAAGGAAAAGTTTGATCTATATAAGAACCAGAAACACATACGTAAGGAATTGTTAACAGTAACAAAGTAAAATCTTTTTAATCAACTGTAAATGTGAGAATTCAATCACCACGCAATACCACCCACGCGGTTAAAAAATGAGTTTGATCCACAACCCCCAATACCACCAACATTTCCAAATTCAAATTCAAACCCATACCTATATACAATTCTACAAAATAAAGATTACTAGGAAAACCATATTCTTCACCAAAAAGTAAATTCACATTGATCCTACGAAACACACATTCCCTCTACAAAACCATCTCCCTGAGAACCCAAAAGCTCACCCTCCTCAACCACTTTCAATGCGAAAAGATCATCAATTTACCCAAAACCACAATCCAAACTCCCACCACAACGCACATTCCCAATTAAACCAAAGCCTTCTCAGCGAAAACAGAGCATTCATTGGAAAAGAACGAGAACACCCTCATCTCGAAAAACTAAAAACCAAAATTCCACATTCACAATAACCTTTCCAAAACACATCAATCCTACGATATGTGTGTTCCCTCTACAACACCATCTCCACTCAAAACCTAAAAACTCACATTTGAAAAAAAATTGTTGGAAATTTTAAAAATAACACCCCCGTCCAGGGCTGAGCATCGGTCCCGGACCGAACCGAGACCCGAATTTTCAGAATCCTTGCACCGAAGACCGAACCGAACCTTGTTGGACCGAATTTCATGAGTTTGTCTTTTTTTTGTGGTTTGGCCTGTTTTTTTTATCTTCCATCAAATTACTTACTACTTCTATGCTAATTGCCTAATTCCATTTCCACCAACAAATTTCACAATCCACAAACAAACCAAAACCCACAAAACTCCCACCCAACAACCCAAATTTTCCTCTACCAATCAAGAACCAGGAATTAAAATCCCAAAAAAACCCAAACTATTCGGTCTTTGGTCCGGGTTCAAATTTTAGAGCGGACCGGACCGAACCCGAATTTTGGATATTTGGCGGACCGAAGACCGGACCGAATAAAATCAGGTCGGTCCGGTCCAGTTCAGTCCAAAAATTTGGGTCTGACGGAATTTTGCTCACCTTCCGAATGCACATTCCCTCTACAACACCATCTTAACTTAAAACCTAAAAACTCAAATTCCCCCACCACTTCCGCCGCTTAAAAACCATCAACTTCCCTAAAATCACATTCCCAAACAAACCAACACCTTCTTAGGAAACAAAACAGCTTTCGTCGGAAATTTATAATATAAAAAAAACAAAATAAAAGCATTCGCAATCACCTTCCGAACACACATTCCCTCCTCTCCTCCACTCAAACCCTAAAAACCTCAAATTCCCCAACCACTTACCATCAACCTCCCCAAAACCACATTCCAAACTCCCACCATAACGCACATTCCCAAACAAACCAACACCTTCTTAGAAAGAAAAGGAAAAAAATAGCTTTCATCAGACAGTTAAAAAAACAAAATTTCACATTCACAATCACAATCACCTTCAAACGCACATTCCCTTCTTTCCTCCACTCAAACCTAAAAACCTCGAATTCCCCAACCACTCACCATCAACCTATTTCCAAACCCCCACCAAAACTCACATTCCCAAACAAACCACAGTCTTCTCATCAAAACCCAACCTTCCACATCCTCAATCACCTTCCAACCCGAAAACCCCCAATTCTTCCACCGAAACCTCCCAAGAACCGAACCATAGAACGCTCACCTGCAAGCGGAAGGGGGCCGAAGGCGTCGAGGGCATCGGCGGGAGAGGGCGAATTGGGGGTAATTTAGGGGAATTTGGGGGTTTAATTAGGGTTTGGGTTCGGTTGGAGAAAGCCGGGTTTTAAGGCGGGATCGGAAAGGCTCGACGAGTCTGGTTGGAATAAGTATATACGGATGGGAGGATTTAAGGGGGTATTTATAAGGGAGGTTTTGCGGACGTACTCCCCGAGATTTGGGGAGTTCGGGGAATGGGTCTGGTCCCTTGACTCGGGGTTTTAGTTAAGTGATGATAAAATAACCGGACTAGACTGTTAAATGTCGTCTGTAAATTACTTAAACCGTTAGTGTCAATTACAATTTTGTCGTTCTCTCATTTCTGCTTATATATCTCTTCATTTCACTCTCCTATCATCACTCTCTCTTCATTTTCCTCATAATCATTAAAATAATGTCTCGGATGTCAAGAAAGTAGTCAGCAGACGCCCTGGTGCACTCGAATACGGTAAAATTTCCAATTTATTTTAAAAAATAATAATTGAGGGGGCGTCCTCGCCAGACGCCTGGGGTGGAGAAAAAATTTGGTGGGCTTACTTCACCGGATCCAGACGTTTCGCCAGACATTTTCGTGGTGTTGGTACTGGTAAAGTGAGAAATACTGAGACAGAAGTCTTAGTTTAAGAGATGGGACAAAATGAGTATTAAATGGATTGTAAATGGCAAAAAGTTAATTGGTGTTAGGCTTTTGGCCTTAATCTAAGTTTTGATGATTTAATCAACTTAATCTTAATTGTAATCAATGTAAAGTAGCACACATATTGCAATGCATATATATTATTTTGTGCTAAGTTCTACAGGTGATCAAGACTTAAGAAAGAAATGAAATCAAGTCAAGACATGTAATAAAGCTATATTGAAAACATGTAATTTGCATTTCTTTTGAATCTTAGGAACTTTGTGTAATTGAGCATACTTGAGTTAAAATCAACTCAAATACACATTAGGTTTCCTATAAAAATCACACACAAAATTTCATATAATTTGGACTTCAATAGACCACTCAAACTTAAACCGGAAAACATTAAACAATTAACCTGAACAGTCTGCCCACATTCGGTCGTCCGAAACAGACTGTTCGGTCGACCGAGTGATCAATTACCCAGTTAGTATTTTACTGCCCGATTTCGGTCGACCGTCCAGACCTTTTCGGTCGACCGAGTTAACACAAATTTCTGACTGTTTGTTTTGTCGTTTTATACCCAACGGTCGTATTCGCATTTTTCCAAATACCCAAAAAATATTGTTTCCTATCGATCGACCGAGGACCGTGTTCGTTCGACCGAAATTAAGATATCTCGACAAACCCAAATTGCATGTTGGTTTTCGACCGTGGACCTTGTTTCGGTCGACCGAATATGATCTTGTTTGTCAACCTCGTAGAGCCTGTTATAAATCGGTCGACCGAACCTATCTCGGTGTTCGACCGATCACTTAAGTGTACCTGAGTCATAGCCTTTGGCGGTCGACCGGTTAAGCGACCGTTTCTTAACCGGTCAAGGAACGGTCGCTTAACCGGTCGACCGAACCGTGTCCCAAATTGACCAACGGTCGACCGAACTTACCGATCTGGTCGACCGAGCTTAACAGAAATGCATCATGCAAGTTTCTGTTTTGTGTATCTTACACAATCTTTACTCGTTTTATCCCCAATGGCTATAACTTTTTAGGAGCTTATAAATAGAGTTGTAAAACACATTTTAACATAACTCTCACACTACTATTTGTCTCATACATTAGAGAGGAAACTCCACACACTCAAAAGCTCAAAACCTTCCACACATAGTAATCAATTTCATATTCTACTCAAGTGTGCTCAAGATTAGAGAGTGTTGTTCCACTCAACCATTGTCAAAGAAACAATGGTCTTGGTGAAAGCCCAAAACAAGAGTATAGACTTCGGTGAGAGTCTGAAGTATCCCTCTCGGATTGTGAGAGGAGTCAAGCTCGGCGAGGGTTGTTCGCGAGTTTGAAGATTGTAAAGGTGTTCTATCCTGGTCCGGAACGGGGAGTGGTTAATGAAGTCGTGAGCGGAGCTCGGTGATCCGAGCGGAGCTTGCAAGAGAGGACTAGGACCCGGGTGGGGTGCCGAACATCTATAAAATCACCTGTCTCTATTGTGGTTTGTTTGTCTTTCCTTACGTGCTTGTTTATTTGTTTAAAATTCCGCTGCACATCTTTGATTGCTTAAACAAGTAGGTAATTAGCTTAAAAGTGATTAGAATTAGAGACTCTCACGATCCTACAATTGGGATGGACGATTTTAGTAAAAATCGGGCGACGAATAACAACTCCCTGAAATTAGAGTCTATATTTAGGTATTATATTATAAAGTTTTGTTAGTTAAGATGGTAAATGTAAGACAAATAAATTACTTCATCTTTGTTCTAAAAAAACACGAGTTATTGAGAGAGTACGTGGACCAATGTCTTGTTTTTCAATTGGTTTTTTTTTAAAAACCTACTTCGGGACCACTTGTGATACAGTTTGTGTGTAATAGCTAGCTAGAGTAGAGCTTCGATCACCAGATGATGTGTTGGTGTGTACAGTATTTTTTTACTCTGAAAAACGTTTGAGTGAAAAATAGAGGGCAATGTGACTCAAATCGTGTGCATTTGAACTGTTTGAGGTAGAATTAATTAGTTAAAGTATGGTTTGAACAAATGCCAGCGGATCCCAAGATGAAGGTGAATTTGTACTTTTATGAACTCATTTTGGAAGGTTACGTCGAAGGGTTGTTTTTGCACTCCTGCGATCTATGTCCATTTTTTGTCGAATTTTGTGGTATGTATAATTTTTCATTTTTATTTCTCAACGTTTGAGGTTTGAAATCAATGGAAATTCATCGTATGTTGTCGACCAAACACATTTTTGTTCTTAACGGAAGAGTGAATACATTTCGATACACCAAATACATTTTGGTCTGCCGAAATCCTTAAAAAAGACCATCACGCTACAACAATACAGGTAACCGACGGTATCGATCTGCCGGTGCATGTCCCCATCCGTCGGCGTAGGTGAACATCGACAAAGCTACCTATTACCAATGCTACATGTGTTAGTGATTCTCTACTCAGACGGATATTCCACAGATAGACGTTGTCAATGTTACTTTTGACGTGAAATTTCTTGCTAAAATATTTCACATTGTTTCATTGTATTGAAGAACACCGACATATATATTCTGTAGGATCGTGTGGGTTATGGGTTCACTAATCACTTTTTAATCTAATCCATCTTCTTGTTTAAGCAATCGATATGCGCAGCGGAAATTTAAAACAAAACAAGCAAGTGTAGGAAATATGCAAACCACAAGAAGTCGGGTCGATTTTTATAGAGGTTCGGCACCCCACCCGGGTCCTAATCCTCTCTTGCAAGCTCCGCTCGGATCACCGAGCTCCGCCTACGACTTCACTATCCGCTCCCCGTTCCGGGCCGGGAGACAACGCCTTACAACCGTCAAACTCGCGAACAACCCTCGCCGAGCTTGGAATCTTCCTCTCACAATCCGAGAGGGACACTTCGGGCTTTCACCGAAGTCCTTGCTTCCTTTTACAACAATTGAGAACTTGAGTGGAACAACACTCTCTAAACTTTGAGCACACTTGAGTAGGATGAAGAAATGATCACTAAGTGTGTGAGGTTTGAAGCTTTGAGTGTTTTGGATTCTCTCTAAAGTTTGGGACAAGTTTGTAGTGGGAGAGTTGTGTTAAAATGTGTTTTACAACTCTATTTATAAGCATTAGAGAGAATAGATCCGTTGGGACAAGATTTGATTGGATTTTGTGCAAAGCACACAAAGCAGAAAATTCGGGCTGCAAATCTGTCCAGAAACGGTCGACCGAAAAGTGGAACGGTCGACCGAACGCTTGGGTTTGATAAGGATACGGTCGACCGAAATATGAATAGATCGACCGAACACTTAAGTCTATTAAGAAAACGGTCGACCGAACAGGGTTACCGGTCGACCGAATAAGCGTTTCGGTAGAGGGAAAACTGGATCGGTCGAACGAAATCGTATCGACCGATAGCAGGGAATTCTTGACAAGGTTAACCGGTCGACCGAACTTGGCACATGGTTCGACCGATTGGTTAAGTATATGGAGGTGTATATAGTTTTAATACGAATACGACCGTTGGGCATATACGACAAGAATAACGGTCGGAACAGTAAGTTCAAACGGTCGACCGAAAGATATGGTGCGGTCGACCGAAACTAGGCAGGAAAACACAAATTGGATTACTTGATCATCCGGTCGACCGAACGGCATGTTGCGGTCGACCGAATGTGGGCAGACAGTTAGGGTTCAGGTTTTGTGTTTTTCCGGTCTAAGTTTGGGTGATCTATTGAAGTCCAAATAATGTGAAATTTCGTGTGTGACTTCTATAGGGAACCTATTGTGTATGTGATTGGTTTTTAACTCTTGTATGCTCAATTTACACATGTTCCTAAGACTCAAAATAAATCAACATTACATGTCTTCGATTTAGCTTTAATTTACATGTCTTGACTTCATTTCCTTCTTTCTTGAGTCTTGATCACCTGTAGAGGTTAGCACAATACAATATACATGCAATGCAATATGTGTGCTACTCTACATCATCATAATTAAGATTAGGTTAATTAAATCATCAAAACATAGATTAAGGCCAAAAAGCCAACAATCTCCCCCTTTTTGATGATGGCAACCTATATCTTAATTCTATCTAAATACATGGAATTTGTATATGTAAACTATGCATATTAATGCTCCCCCTATGGATGTGCATAGTTTTTGATCAATTTTATGCCAAATTCCAAGTTACCCCCTTAATTATCTCTCCCCCTTTGACATCCATCAAAAATAATAAATATTTAAGACTTTAAGCATAGAATTTGGATGTCTTGTAATGAAGTTGCTCCCCCTAAATTTTGCACTTCATTACTCTAATAAAAGATATAACATTTAAGCTCCCCCTATTAATAAGGCTAAATTGAAACAATGAGTATGATGAAATTTAAGTTTAATTAAGTTTCTTCTTAAGCCTTATTCTAACATCCATTTAGAATTGACATTTAAAAACAATGGATGTGATAAAAGATTTGCAATGAATAGGGTATATGATTTGCAATGAATTAAACTATATGATATGTCAATTAAGCATGTGAAGCTAGATTAGAGCTAATATAACATGAATTGTATAGATAGGAATTTATACCAATGTTGAATTCGAATTTAGCTCCAATCTCATTTGGTGATGCAACCGGATTTGAATTTGACTCTTGAGCTCACCCGGTCACCACCAATCTCCTCCTCAAGCTCCTACAAGAGTAGATTTGGGTACCCAAACAACTTTGGGTCCTTGAACATTAGCTTTTGGGATCCAAACCATTTTGGTTTTGGGTGCCCACACACTTGAGGAACTATGGTTAATGAACATATGCTTACCATTTAGAGTAGTGTGAGATACATGGTTTTTCAATTTAAAATTGTAACCTAAACCATGTTTTTGCAAAGATTGCCTTTGACTACCTAATAGCATGTTAAGCATATGAGTTCCATTGGTGAATCTTTCTAAATCTTTTCTTAATTGCAAGTTAGAAGCTTGAAGATTTAGTTGATCACAATCTATAGGTGTTGCTCTTAATTTATCAAGATTTGATGCATTCTTTTCAAATTTAGCAATCACCTCATTCTTCTCATTTATGCATGTATCAATTTGGCTTTGGAGATCTTTGATTAACTTTCTAGCATTCTTGTTTTTATCACATATGATCTCATATTGTTTAACTAAATCATGGAATGCATTTTGAAGTTCATCATAAGAATAAGTTTCTTCTTTAGAACATGAACTATCACTAGCATATGATTTAGATGAGCAAGAATGTGATCTACTAGAGTAAGAGTTAGAGGATACCTCACTTCCTTCATCTTGAATTGCCATGTAGCACATATGTGCATATTCCTTTGTTGATGAAGGTGTGGTTAATTTGGATGACGATGAAGACGATGAATCGTCCCAAGTAGCCTTGTGAGCTTCCAACCTCTTCTCTTTTCTCTTACTTTTCTCCTTTTCTTTTCTCCTCTCCCTTCTCTCCTTTTTCTTCTCCCCTTCTCTCCTCTCATTTTCACTCTCCTCCCTCTCTTTTTCTTTTTCTCTTTTCTCACTTCTTCTACCTCTTCTTTCATTCTTTTCTCCCTTATCTCTCTTGAGGTATTTGAAGAAGTCTTTGGCTAAGACCTCAATGTCCTCTTCTTCCACTCTCCTTGGCTCATCAAGGTTTGCATGTAATGCCAAGGTGGATATCTTCTTGGTGGCTTCCTTCTCCTTCCGATGCTTGATTTGAAGTTCATAAGCCATCAAGTTTCCAATTAATTCCTCCATTTTGAGTTGGGAAAGATCGTGTGCTTCTTCAATTGCAACCACTTTATCTTCCCAATCGTGGCTTAACGACCGGAGGAATTTCCTTGTCATCTCTCCTTCATTTAATCTTCTTCCAAGAACCAAAAGAGAGTTAGTGATATCGGTGAAGCGAGTGTTCATTTCGCTTATGTTCTCACCGATTTGCATAGAAAAAATCTCATATTTATGCATGAGGAGACTAATGCGTGTTTCCTTAGTTTTACTATCCCCCTCATGGTGCATTTGAAGTCTATGCCATATCTCATGTGCACTAACACACCCTCTAATCCTATTATATTCACCCTCATTTAGCCCACAATATAGAATGTTCATGATTTTTGAGTTCATCTCAATTTCTTTCATTTTGGGCCTAGTGAGTGAATCTAATTCATCTTCATTTGGTGGTGTGTATGGATTTTGTAGAAACATCCAATACTTAAGGTCATTAGAAATTAGGAAAATCTTCATCCTATTCTTCCAATAATCATAATTTGACCCATTAAGCAAAGGAGGTCTAGTGGTGCATAATCCTTCTACATGATTAGATGTGCTAGCCATGCTAAAAATACGATTAAGTATAGAATTTAGCTAACAAGGCTCTGATACCAAATGTAGGATCGTGTGGGTTATGGGTTCACTAATCACTTTTTAATCTAATCCATCTTCTTGTTTAAGCAATCGATATGCGCAGCGGAAATTTAAAACAAAACAAGCAAGTGTAGGAAATATGCAAACCACAAGAAGTCGGGTCGATTTTTATAGAGGTTCGGCACCCCACCCGGGTCCTAATCCTCTCTTGCAAGCTCCGCTCGGATCACCGAGCTCCGCCTACGACTTCACTATCCGCTCCCCGTTCCGGGCCGGGAGACAACGCCTTACAACCGTCAAACTCGCGAACAACCCTCGCCGAGCTTGGAATCTTCCTCTCACAATCCGAGAGGGACACTTCGGGCTTTCACCGAAGTCCTTGCTTCCTTTTACAACAATTGAGAACTTGAGTGGAACAACACTCTCTAAACTTTGAGCACACTTGAGTAGGATGAAGAAATGATCACTAAGTGTGTGAGGTTTGAAGCTTTGAGTGTTTTGGATTCTCTCTAAAGTTTGGGACAAGTTTGTAGTGGGAGAGTTGTGTTAAAATGTGTTTTACAACTCTATTTATAAGCATTAGAGAGAATAGATCCGTTGGGACAAGATTTGATTGGATTTTGTGCAAAGCACACAAAGCAGAAAATTCGGGCTGCAAATCTGTCCAGAAACGGTCGACCGAAAAGTGGAACGGTCGACCGAACGCTTGGGTTTGATAAGGATACGGTCGACCGAAATATGAATAGATCGACCGAACACTTAAGTCTATTAAGAAAACGGTCGACCGAACAGGGTTACCGGTCGACCGAATAAGCGTTTCGGTAGAGGGAAAACTGGATCGGTCGAACGAAATCGTATCGACCGATAGCAGGGAATTCTTGACAAGGTTAACCGGTCGACCGAACTTGGCACATGGTTCGACCGATTGGTTAAGTATATGGAGGTGTATATAGTTTTAATACGAATACGACCGTTGGGCATATACGACAAGAATAACGGTCGGAACAGTAAGTTCAAACGGTCGACCGAAAGATATGGTGCGGTCGACCGAAACTAGGCAGGAAAACACAAATTGGATTACTTGATCATCCGGTCGACCGAACGGCATGTTGCGGTCGACCGAATGTGGGCAGACAGTTAGGGTTCAGGTTTTGTGTTTTTCCGGTCTAAGTTTGGGTGATCTATTGAAGTCCAAATAATGTGAAATTTCGTGTGTGACTTCTATAGGGAACCTATTGTGTATGTGATTGGTTTTTAACTCTTGTATGCTCAATTTACACATGTTCCTAAGACTCAAAATAAATCAACATTACATGTCTTCGATTTAGCTTTAATTTACATGTCTTGACTTCATTTCCTTCTTTCTTGAGTCTTGATCACCTGTAGAGGTTAGCACAATACAATATACATGCAATGCAATATGTGTGCTACTCTACATCATCATAATTAAGATTAGGTTAATTAAATCATCAAAACATAGATTAAGGCCAAAAAGCCAACATATTCGTCAATGTATATTACACTGATTAACACGTACTCCGACAGTCAAGGCGGGGAGGAAGGGGCGGAGAGGAGGCTTGGCTCCGGTCGGATTGGGGTGGAGGAGGAGGCAGGCAGAGTGGGAGGGGGCAGGACTAGGCCAAGTATGCGACGAGGAGGGGGTGAGATCGAGCATGCGAGGAGGAAGCCGACTGGGGTCGGTGCAGGAGAGGGCGGGGAGGAGGGTTACCATGGCAACTCGAGGGCGGGGAACGATAGAGATTAGGGTTTTGGAGGGTATAGAGGTGTGGGAAGAGAGAAATGAAGAGAGAGCTCGTATGGGGCTACTGATGTAACGCTACACTGACAACAAACAATGTATGTCGGTGTTAGTGAGCACATACGTTGATGGTATCCGTACTAATGATCTGACGGCTCTATCAGTGTCTGATTACCTATCCGTCGATGTCGTTAAATGTAAAAGTTCGTGAAGGTCTTTTTTCGAAATATACTCCTACGGACAATATCCGTCGGTGAAAAAATTGAAAAACAAATCATCGACGGACAGTGACGTCGGTGTATGGAAATTCAACCATCGGTGCCTTTTTGCACGACAAATTTTATTTTACCATGGATTATTTTATCAAAAATATACACCGACGGTACAAGTCTGTCGACAATGACTACGAAAATATCAATCGACAAACTTTGTTTGTATGTGTTAGTGAGCACATTCGTCGGTGTATGGTTCCACATACAGCAAAAACTATCCATCGATGTATAGTTACTTGCACCGATGGATGCGTCACCGACAGATTTTTCCGTCGATGAAACCTATTTTTCTAGTAATGCCAATTCGGATAACCGAAATGCATTTGGTCATCCATTCACGTTTGCTCAGAGAAATTCCATTATTTCTCATTTTGGTCATCCGTGTTTGGTATCCAAACTGGCTGGAAATTATTTGTCCAAACATGCACACAAAAAATTGTCAAAAGAAAAATACTTTCCACTTGATTATGTTTTCCTATTCTTTCCGTTAGACTTTGAAAATCACTTTACGGAGCTTTCAACTCCACTAACACACCTTACGTATAGACCAACCACGACCAAATCTCAATCCTCTAAATGTTTAGAATCTAAACATACCTTTTCTTCCTGATCTGATTTCCTGCAACAATTTTCTAAAGCCTTAAATATATATATATATATATATATATGTCATTTTTACATGCCATCTAATTTCATATAGGCAATTGTGGAAGATTGTTTCAGTTCTATCACCTCAAGATTGATTATTATTGGTATTTAGTTTGCTGCCTTTTCTTTTTTATGTTTCAAAATGCCCAAAACTATAGGTCTTTTTCCCCTAAAATGTACTTGAATTTGGGTTATTTCCTAATTTTAATTTTACTTTTGTTTTTGGTGTTCTTACTAAAAGGAAAGGTTGAGAGTGCATATCTAGGTTTGCCTTTGCTTTCTCTTCAAAAAAAATCTTAGCTTCGCGTTGGACTACTACTAACATTGAGCACTCTGACATCGTCAATTTAGATCTTGAGTATGATGACCCCTTTGTTCCTCTTAATTTGTCGGTCTTTCCAGGAACACTTAATCTGTAAGATCATGATATTTTGTTTAGTTTGCAGCATGGGCAGGCAGGACGGGCCTACGTATAGGTCCGGGTGAAGGGAATGTGTTCTAAAAGTTTTACTTTTAAATGTCAATTATTATGAATTGAATGAGAAATCATTTTGTTCCTTGTTTATGTTATTCGTCTTTTAGAAGTGTTAAGGAAGATGCTCTTGGTCCTTAACCGTAGAGCTCTGAAAGATATTGGTTTGCATAAAACAAAAGATATTCGCAATCATGGTAATTAACATGGGACATTAATTACCGAGTTAAGATTGTCGTGTTGGTCATAGATCATTGTAGCTCTACAAGTGAGTGACAACACGGGTATGCAAAAGAGAAAATATTACTTTTGTATACTAAATAGACCTAATAAGTAAAATATTATAGAAATGTGTTTCTGTGTCATTAATATTTTACTGTGTCTTTGGTCCTTTGATATGAGACTTATATCCGATCGCTTAAGGAGTTCTTAATTAGACTAGTGTCTTGAGCTATCGATGAGTGTAGTGTAAAGGCATTAGTTGGTTAAGTACAACTTTTGTTGGGGAAGATAATTAGTCAAAATACTATCATTGCCCCTCTTAATTGAGTGATGATATTAGTGGGCCCCTTGATAAAGCAAAGTTATAATGTGCACAATGTAATTTGAGTTAAGTCACATATTTATAACTAACTTAAAGAGATCAAGAAATGAATACTAAGACAAAGATGACACAATACTACTTTGTGTGTATTCTTAATATCATGAGGCAAGGGACGGACACAAGTGGTGTACGCCATCACTAAATGGATCGGGTTTTGGTTCGAGTGGAATTAAGACATCTAACTAATTGGGAGTTATAATGTGTAGCTAGATACCGCTTATAGCTTGTGATATTAAGCTCTTAATATCACTGTCAACTTAGTTTAGATCCTCCCACAGGTCACACCACAAAACTGGGAAACAAGGAATGAGGATTTTGAGTTCATAAGATGTGTCGGGTTTCATGTAGAAAATGTGACACATGGGGTGAACAAAGCAAAATCAAAATTATGTTGTGATTTATAACATAATTAGAATCTAAATTAAATTCATATGTGATGTAAATATTATGGGGGTGTAATAATTGATCATTACATAGGATAATATGTTACATAAGTTGTGAATTTACTACTAATCCCGAAATGTCAAATTTTGTAGGGGTTAAACCGAAATTTGACAAGTCTGCAAAATAATGCATAAACGGTCGACCGGTTGGAAGTAAACGGTCGACCGATCGGTGCACGGTCGACCGGTGGTGTCCGGTCGACAGAACGCGTCTCGACCGATAACAGGTGAATTTCGTCTGTTCGAACGGTCGACCGAATGTGATAGGTCGGTCGACCGAACATTGCGATGAAATATTCTACTGTTGAAAATGGTCGACCGAGTCTCGGACGGTCGACCGAAATCGGGTTTGAGCGGTCGACCGGACCTCGCAAACGGTCGACCGATCAGACGGTTTTATGCAGAATTAATTTAAGAATTAATTAGATCATGCATGGAATTGGTCCATAATTGATTTAATTCGTGGCTAATATTATTTATTAATAAATGATGGATGGTTAGATAGAATTTTTCATGGGATCATGGGCAAGAGGTTGCACATGAATAGGTAATTTGGAGAGAACCTATAAATACAAGGTTATCTCATTACCTCCTTAATTAATTCATTATTTTTCTTATGCAAAATCTCTCTCCATAATTCTCCACGAAAATTCCTTAATTCTTAAGTTTAGTTTTAGTTCTTAAGAGATCATATTCTCAAGGGAATTAAAGAGGGGTTAGTAATTAGATTCTAAACCCAATCGGAGATTGAGAGACTAGCTTCCCTCTCTCCGATCTTGTTTAGAGTTTGGTGAATACTCGGAGGCATCCGGCGCAGCGAGGAGCATCCCAACCGTCTCCGAATCTTCGAGAAGTTTTAGAGAACTTCTAGGTATGAATTTCGGAGCTCCTTCATGTTTGTTTTAATAGAGTTTTTGAAACTAGTTTGTTAAAACAAACCGATGCATGCATTAAATTCTAGAAAATTGAAAATTGATCCTTATTATACATGAAAATTCGAAAAAAATATATGTATAATTAAACATGAAATCCTACACCGGGTGGGCATGGGCCCACCCACTAAATTAAAAAAAGAGTCGATCCTACCTGCCCAAACTCAATCATCATGTGCATGTGGCCAACCCAAACCCCAATGACCTAATAATCGTAGGGTCAATGTGGGTCGCTAAATCTAATCAATTTTAAGCTTTAATCTCTACTTAAACAATCAAAGATGCATCAGAAACAATAAGGACAAGTAGAGACTAGAAATATGCAAACCACAAAGGGCACAAGGATTTTTATAGAGGTTCGGCATCCCGTCTACTTCTTCTCTTGCAAGCTCCGCTTGATTTCACGAGCTTCGCTCACAACTTCACCATCTACTCCCCGTTCCGGGCCGGGAGACAACGTCTTACAATCTTCAAGCTAACAAATAACCCTCACCTAGCTTGGAATCATTTTCTAACAATCTGAGAAGGATACTTCGGGCTTTCACCGGAGTTTTTACTCTTTTGACAAATGAACCTGAGTGGAACACCACTCTCTATCTTGAGCACACTTTGAGTATGATTTGGATATGATCAAAGATGTTAAATTTAGGCTTAGAGTGTAGTGTAGGAGCTTTTGGGATTAGGAGACTTCTCTCTAATGTATTGGACAATTGTGCATGGGAGAGTTGTCTAAACAATGTGTTCAATCCTATATTTATAAGCTCCTAAGGTGTTATACCCGTTGTGACAAAAGTGGTAGAAGAATGTGTGAGAAACACAAAACAGAAAAGCACAGGTCATTATTCTGGTTAAGTTCGGTCGACCGACACGGGTAAAACGGTCGACCAGATTCTGTCCAGAAAAGGCATCCAGACAGTTCCAGAAACAAACGGTCGACCAAACAAGAGGCGGTCGAACGAACGTGACTATAACTTAAGTGAACGGTCGAACCAAAGGTGGAACAGTCGACCAATTTGGCAGTCCAATTTTATTGTCCAGGAAAGTCCAGGGACAATCGGTCGAACAAAAAGGTTTATTCGGTCGATCGATAAAAATGGCACTACAGGGTTCAGGAGATGTCTAGGTTAGGTCGACCGAAACTTGGTCCACAGTCAACCGGTGGTCAAATGTATGTCTAAGCTATGTGATAAAAATGTGAATACGACCGTTGGTATAAAATGACACGTGTAGACGGTCGACCGGTCGAGCAGTTAAAATTACTATTGGTTAAAAGATCAATCGGTCGAACGAAGGTGGTTTAGTCGACTGAATTGGCACAGGCAGTTCAGGTTTGGTTTAGTGACTTCCGGTCTAACTTTGGGTGACCTATTGAAGTCCAAATGATCTGAGATTTTGTGTGTGACTCCTACAAGGAACCTAATGTCTATGTGATTAGTTATTTACTCTAGTATGCTCAAGTACACAAAGTTCAAAAGAATGCAATAGTACATGTCTTCAATAACTTGATTACATATCTTGACTTGAGTTCATTTCTTCCTTGAGTCTTGATCACTTGTAGATGTTAGGGCAAAGCAATATATATGTTATGCATGTGTGCTACTCTACATTGATTATTATTAAGATTAGGTTGATTAAATCATCAAAACATGGATTAATGCCTAAAAACCAACAATAATCTCAGTGGCCAGTGCAACCAAATATCATTCTTGCCGACCCTACCTACTACTACTTGCCTACTTCCCCAAATTCCATGCCCTCAAGGAAGAACCCCACCAGCGATCACAATCCAATTTCCAAGCTGATTTTTCACTCCACAATTGTGTTTCTTTTGCCGCCTCACACATCGTTGACAACTCGACTTTGTCGACTTGCCACTCCACATCGCATGAGAAAAACAAAGTAATTACTAATTATCTATTTGTATTATTCATTTGTGGACTTAATTTGGATTTATAGTATGTATAATTTGTAGTTTTCGATAATATTAAGATTAAGATTGAATTACGATCTATTAGAATCCTAGGAATTTACGCATGACCTTCCTATTGGGCATATATCTCAAATTGTTAATTTTTATGTTCTCAACTCAATCATGAAGTTATTTTTTTAATTATTGATCAAACACTGATTTCACATTATGCAGCATGTTTAATAAACAATGATATTCATGTCAATATTTTTCTTTTATATTGATGGTAGTATGAAATTGTAAAAATGGTAGTTTTTTGGTATAATGTCGACTGACCAAATAAATTACTGGATGTTATCTTTGAACATTGTTTGGATATGCTTTTCAATTACTGCTTCACAAAATGTTAACTTTGCAAATTATTTTAAATATATCATACAATGTGACTTTTGACTTTAATGATATTTTTTAGAATGGATAAATACATAGGAACTTCTTTTACAAATTCAAGCACGACTAAACGGCCTCGACCAGAACCTCCAACTCTTGAATCTCCTCAAGAGCCACTTGTGAAACCCCTTTGAAATAGGGGGCTACTATTCGTCCCCGAAAAACTGTAGGATAGTGTGGGTTATGAGTCCACTAATCAAGGCTAATTAACAAATATAATCCTAAACAAACTCTACTTGCAAGTCAAAAGATGATGCAGCGGAATTCAAAACAAATACAAGCAAGTAGGGAAGGAATAAGCAAACCACAATCACACGGGGGTTTTAAAGAGGTTCGGCACCCCACCCGGGTCCTAGTCCTCTCTTGTAAGCTTCGCTCGACTCCGCGAGCTCCGCCTACGTCTTCACTAACCACTCCCCATTCCGGGCCGGGAGCAACACCTTTTACACTTCTTCAAGCTCGCGAACAACCCTCGCCGAGCTTGGCACCACCTCTCACAATCCGAGAGGATCACTTCGGGTTTTCACCGAAGTCCTTGCTTCTTCTTCGGAATTTCACCGAAGCCTTTGCTTTGACAACTCAATGAGTGGGATACACTCTTCTCTAACTAAGCACAACAATTGCTAAATGTGTGAGTGATGAATAATGTGGAGATTTGAGCTTAAGATCACTAAATGAGAGCTTTGAGGATTTGAGATTTCTCTCTATGAATTTGACTATGAGGAATTGGAGAGTTGTGTGTAAAACTGAGTTTGATCCTCTATTTAAAAGCTCTAAGAGATTCCTAGCTGTTGGGGAAAGAGTTGATTGATTTGTGTAAGAGATACACAAAACAGACTTCAAATTCAGCAAAAACTGTCTCCAACCGGTTGACCTAAAGTGGAACCGGTCGAACAGAACCTTACAAAAACTAATGGATCGGTTGAACAAATAGATGGTTCGGTCGAACGGTTGGGAATAATGTTATGTGTATATGACCGTTGTATGAATACGACAAAATAAAACGGTCACATGAAAACCCGGAACGGTCGAACAAAATGGCAAAACCGGTCGACCGTTTTAGTCTGGGCAAAACACTACTGAAATCGGTTGAACTATGAGGCAAATCGGTTGAACAAAAATGGTCATGTAAAAACTCTAAATCTACTGAAACCGGTCGAACAAAAGGTCCAATCGGTCGAACGTTTTCAGACAGGATTTAAGGTTTAGTTTTAGTGATTTTCCGACTATGTTTTGGATGACCTATCGAAGTCCGGTTGATCTGAAATTTTGTGTGTGACTTCTCTAAGGAACCTAGTGTGTGAATGCATGGATATTAGCTTAAGTTATGCTCAATTCACATATGTTCCTAAGACTCAAAGAAAAGTAAAATACATGTCTTCAATCCAGCTTGATTACATGTCTTGACTTGATTTTTCTTCTTTTTTGAGTCTTGATCACCTGTAGATGTTAGCAAAATACAACATATATACCATTATACTACATGTGCTAATCTACATGTCCTAATTAAGATTAGGTTGAATTACATCATCAAAATATGGATTAAGGCCAAAAAGGCAACAAAAACTACTTAAATCGCCCCAACAATTACATTTTTGCCCTTAACAATTCATTTAATACACATTTCGTCATGTCTCTTAAAATAAAGTTTCTACCTACGCTTTCCTCATTTTTCCAGTACAAACACAACGAAAATGTCTGATGAAGCGCCAGAATTCGGTGAAGTAAGCCCAGCAAAAAAAAATTCGAGTCGGACGTCTAGGTAAAACACCCCTGCCAAAGGGGAGGCGTCTGGACACCACCCCCAAGGGGGCGTTTTAGCCAGACGCCTCCCCCATGGCGGAGGCGTCTGGCTAAGACGCCCCATCCTAAAATAATTAAAAAATCTTAAAATTATACGGTGTGTTATCTCAAATTATTTGACGTTCATTTGCAAGTTTTTGGTGGTAATGGGTCAGATTAAAATGAGTTGTTTGCAAGTGGTAATGATTCAAAAAAAAATCCAGATCCAACAATTTTTAAGATCCAAAATACCCCGGCGGTAAAACATCCCGACTTACAAATACCACCTCGACAGTTCGTTCGGGGGTCTCGCTCACCGGGACGGGGGTCATTCGGGGGTCTCGCTCATTGGGTCGTTCGGGGGTCTGGCTAAGACGCCTCCCCTTGGGGGAGGCGCCTTAGATAGACGCCCCTCCCATGGGCGGGGCGTCTGGGTAAAATGGCCAATGGGGGAGGCGTCTTAGCCAGACGTCGGCCCATGGGAGGGGCAGATCTGGCGAACGCCTGTTATTTTTTATTATTTTTTTATTTTTTTATTAAAAAGATGTTGGATATTTTACCAGATTCGAGTACATCGAGGCGTCCGTTGCCTCATTACTGACCTCCAAAACATTATGTTTTATGATTATAAGAGGAATATGAAGAGAGATGTGTGATAGGAGGGTAAAATGTCGCGTTATAACAGTAGAAATGAGAGAAGGGCAAAATGGTAATCTGTACGGGCGATTTAAGTAGTTTTCCGGCGATGAATAACAGTTCAGTTTAAATATGATATTGTGGTCAATCCGGGTGAAAAGGCGACCACTTAGTGAGCTCGCAAATACTTGTGAAGAATTAGAGAATCTTCGGATGTCGTATTTGATCAACTACCATCATCAACCAAAACTCAAGGAATTTCCCTCAAACATTTTTTGGTGGGAAACCACGAAGATTTAATCCAAAATGGTATGAACAATATCATTAGTTGGAATATAGTGTCCCAAAAGATGCATTATTTTGCTTGTATTGTTATCTTTTTAGTTGCGAGCATTCTCGTTTTGGCCATGATGTGTTTGTAAAGCAAGACTCTAGGAATTGGAAAGACAAAAGAGATTGACGAAACATGGAGAAGTTGGATGCACCCACAACTTGTGCTTTAGTGCTACTGAAGATTTAATGAATCGAGCCCAACATATTGATATTATTTTTCTGATGCATCTGATCAAGCCGCACGTGACTATCGTGCTTGTCTGAAGGCAAGTGTTGGATGTATTAGATGGCTTCTAATGAAGGGTTGCCTTTTCGAGGCTATGATGAGACAGATTTCATCTAGATTGGGTTTGATTCTCTCACTTTTAAAGTACTCGTGCTTACTAAATGAGAACATAGACCGAGTAGCGATGAAGAATGCTCTTGAGAATCTCAAACTTGTAGCACCATCAATCCAAAACGATATTGCTTGTGTTGCTGCAACTTTAACTGCTCAATCAATTGTTACATGTATTATGTAAAACAATACATATTTGCTTCAGCTTGATTCAATTATTATTTTTCATTAATGCAATGTTAAATTGCTCGACACATTGTAGATATTGGTGATAACTTTTTCGCTTTACTGATTGACGAAGCTCAGGGTGTATCACACAAACAACAAATGGCAATTGCTTTGCGA
This sequence comes from Triglochin maritima, assembly GCA_963682175.1. Classification (NCBI taxonomy): domain Eukaryota; kingdom Viridiplantae; phylum Streptophyta; class Magnoliopsida; order Alismatales; family Juncaginaceae; genus Triglochin; species Triglochin maritima. The sequence continues at coordinate 5,472,388 of OY821782.1, read as the reverse complement.
TATGTGGACAAGCATGGTTGTATTATGGATACAATGGCTAAATCACTCAAAAAGGCAGTTGACTTGATCATCAATAAGCATGGTTTGAGTTTGTTTAATGTTCAAGGTCAATGGTATGATGATGCAAGTAACATGTCTGGCCAGTTGAACGGTCTAAAAAGTTTGATTTTGTCAGAAAATAATTATGTTTTTATGTGCACTGTTTCGCTCATCAACTTCAGTTAGCTCTAGTGGCATGTGTGAAGAATGTTCAATCTCTTTTCGACTTCTTTGATTATATTTCTTTGATTTGTAATATTGTTGGTGCTTTTTAGAGAAGGAAAAATATGTTGAGAGTCAACAAAATTCAACAAGTAATTAATGGTGCTGCAGTTGGCGAGCTCTAGACAAGTTGAGGTTTGAATCAAGAAGTCAGTTTGGCACGACCTACAACAAGAGCTACCACTCGAGTATTGGGATGACACCGTACGAGGCTTTGTACGGAAGACATTGCAGATCACTGGTATGCTGGAGTGACGTAGACGAGGCAGCTAGTTGGACCTGAGATTGTACAGATGTATGCTTAGAAGGTCGACGTGATTAGGCAGAGATTGGTGACCGCTCAGAGTAGGCAGAAGAGCTACGCAAATAGGCGTAGGCGTGAGTTGGGGTTTGAGGTAGGCAACCATGTTTTCCTGAAGATCACCCCATCTCTAGGAGTGATGAGGTTTGGGAAGAAAGGGAAGCTCAGTCCGAGGTATGTCGGACTGTTCAATATCATCGACCGCGTTGGAGATGTCGCCTACAGGATCGCTTTGCCGCCACAGTTTTCGGGTCTTCACAACATATTCCATGTATCGATGTTGAGAAAGTATGTAGCAGATCATTCTCATGTGATTCAGTTAGAGGTTACGAAGATCCGACAAGATTTGTATCTTGAGAAAGGACCTGTGGAGATAGCGGACCGGATGGAGCACCAGCTCAGGAAGAGGACCATTCCGATGGTGAAGGTCCGGAGGCAGCACCACAACAATCGAGAAACCACCTGGGAGATTGAGGAAGAAGTATCTGGAGCTTTTTGGTGAGTCACTTGGTTTAAATTTCGAGGAGGGTGGATTGTCAAATCCTAATCCTTATTAGAGTTGGCTAATCTTGTGTTTGGTGTGTTTTAGGTTGATGTGATGGTAAGGGGTTGAGGTGGACGACTGGGATTGGTTTGGTTTGAGGTGAGGGGTTTATAAGTGTTAAACTCATCTCTTTCTCACTTCCATTCTCTTCTCTCTCTCATCCGTCTCTCTCTCTCAGCTCTCTAATTCGTGGTGGTGAGTGACGAAGAAGAAGGAAGAATTCAGTGGAGTCGTCGGTGTTGGGTGATCGTTGCTCGGAGTAAAGTTCGTCGGAGAAGAGCTTTTGGTGAGGAGGTGTTCGTCGTTGATCTTCAAATGCTTCTTCAAACCTTAAAGCTATGTCAAGCTTCTCTTTAAGACTCATCCAAGGTGTGTGTGTGGTGGCTTTAGCCGACGGTGGCAGTTTGGCTCGTCGGAGGTGGAAGTGCAGCAGGATGCTGTTAAATAATGGTTGACCGACGTGTGCCTTGGTTGACCAGTGCTAGTGTAATTGTGGGAATCTGCCTTGCACCGGTCAACGATGCCCTTGAGCGGTCAGCCGACTTAGTGATTTGGGCAGACTATTGTTTTTTTGGGTCGAACGGGTCCCCTTGCCGTTCGACCGGTTACACTGTTGGTGAGTCGGTTGGGTCATAGACCATCAAAATAATTGACCGCCTTGTTGACCAGTTCAATCGATTTCACTATAGCTAAGTCGGTTGAGGCATAGACCATCTAACGGTCGACCGCTATGAGATCTTGTTCGACCGATGACTTAAGTGAACTTAACAGAAGTATGTTTTTCCAACTGCCTTATTGGAAAGATCTTTTAGTGCGGCACAATATTGATGTGATGCACAAGGAGCAGAATGTTTGTGATAGTTTTTTGAAGACAATATTAACCCCAAAAGCAAGCAAGGATAGCGTAAGATCAAGGAAGGACTTGAAAGAAATGGGTATAAGATGGGATTTGTATGTAACACATGACGAGGACGGAAAAAAGGCGTCTTATCCACCAGCTTCTTTCTGGATGAGCACTATTGAGATGCAATTTTTTTGTAGTATTTTTCATTTAGTGAAGGTGCCAGATAGGTATTCATCCAACATATCTCGATGTGTTAACGAGAAAAGTGCAAGATTAGCTCACTAAAAACTCATTATCATCACGTATTGATGCAAGAATTATTACATCTAGCCATTAGAAAGAGTCATAGGGTTAAAGAGGTGTGAGAAACAGTTATCAACCTGACCAGTTATTTCGCAGTTTGTGTTCTAAAGTAAACACCGTTGAAGATTTTCAACGACTAGAGATGCATGTTGGTCCCATTCTCTGCCAGCTGGAACTGATATTTCCACCGAGTTTTTTATGTAATGTTGCATTTACCTGTTCACTTTGCTTGGGATGCACGATTGGTAGGAGCGGTTGAATATTGTTTGATATATCTTTTTGAGTCTTTGAGAGATATATGAATAAGTGTAAGGGGGAGTCAGACCACGCGACCTATTGGAGGCGATGGAGCAAGTTACCATTGGTCAGTACTCATGGGGGTCAGCGACGTTGGCATATATGTATTGTCAGCTGGGTATATCGAGTCGTGCTGATTGTTCTGGGATTACGGGTTGTCTTACACTGCTGCAGGCTTGGATCTATGAGTGTTTTCATGCTTTCCGCCCGTATCGGGAGCGGAAGATTATTGAGCGTGGTCATCCTCGTTCACGTATGTGGGCTGTCCGGGCCGAGGATAAGAGCGAGGGTCGACTTCTTTCTATTCGTAGACGGCTAAATCAGATGACTGCATCGCAAGTATATAATGTATATATCATTCACGTTTATTTAAATTTCAACTTTATTATTATTAATGTATAAACGTTTAGGTGGAGTGGTTTCCGTATGGTCCTGAGCCTGTTGTAGCTGTGCCGAGGACTACATTTATGGGCGTTATTCGTTATAGGGATATCACGGAGCCTTATTTACCTGATCGCGTGTTATATCAGTTAGGTTACGTTCAGGTGATCCCGGTTGACATCCCGACGCCCGAGCATGCAGTAAGGTCTGCGATTGCGATGACGTACGACGTCAGGCATAACGTTTCGTTCGCGGAATCAGTTTGGAGGACATTTCCGAGAGTAGGACGACTTCACCTGGACGATCTGAGTCGTAGCAGCAATCCCTCCACTTGTGATGCAGATTATTTGTAGTGGTTCAGTAGGTGTTCACATCCACTTATCGTACGCGGTATCATTCCGAGATTGGAGAGACCACTGGATAAGACATGTGCCGATGCGGTAAGTTTAACTAATTTTATTTGTAATTGTAATGTATATTTTGTTATTATTGCTAATGCACGCTAATTTTTATGTTACATATAGTGGATGAGTAGGACGATACGGTGTACGCAGCCGTTCTTGCGACAGAGACAGGATGTCGACTGAGGATACGAGACTTGCATGTACAGATTGGGATCGCCTCATAGAGGATTGGAATAGCCAGTTGGGCATTTCAGACTATGATTCAGATGCTGAGTTGTAGTTCACTTGCTCTTACTATCGTTTTATTAGATGTTGCACTATTACTACATTTGTTGGTATTTGGTTATGCTTATCTGTGTACTCTTATTATTTATTTCTTACGAACATATCTTCTACTTATTTCTTTGACTATCGTATTTTTAATATTTATTTCTCACGAACATATATTCTACTTATTTCTTTAGATATCAAATAATACTTAAATTTAAAATCTGGTAAAAGAACAACACGATATAAGTACAAATACACGATATATTATACATTACAAATGCATTACAAATTACAATCAAAATGTACTACGTAACTGGTTCCAATACGTCATCCTACTTTCGTACTGATCCTCCCATCCAACAACACTCTCATCTCGCATTTGATACCACAAGGTTGCTATAGGAGGTACTGGGAAATCATCAGCTAATTCCAAACGAATAAAATGTCTGTAACTCCCTAAATGAGCAATGACCAACTCTCTGACAGACCTCGTCATGGCAGACGGACTCTCCCAAGGTAGCACAGTAAGACACGGGAATAACGAACCATCCGTTCCCATTGAGAAATACATGACCGCACACTTGTAAAAATTAGCAATCGCAAACAAGTCGGCTCAAACCACCATATAATGATCCTCATCACAAGCTCCCCCGCCCCAATCAATTCGTTGACGAGCCTCTACCACATTGCCGAAATAGACACTCTCATAAATAGGATGTGCACCTATCTCATTTGAAATCGCACGACGGGCATACGACCAGTTGTCTTGACCACTATGGAAGACATCAGCAACACATCGAAATCCACAGTTGTCATCAGCACGTACGTCATTCCACCTCTCCAGAAATGGTAAAGTGATTCCTGACAGTCTATCAACATATGGGAAGTTATCCACGTCAATCTGTCCGGACACTGTAAGATAGAGAAATAACAATTCATTAAAACAACAAAATTAGGATATAATATATTCAACCCTATCTATATTAGTGATATATATTAAATAACAACAAAGATATCGTCATACCAGATCCTGTGTCCGTGTTCACGGACGATCGAGACGAATTGGAAGACCGACCACGACCCCTGCTCCCACTACTGTCAGACCAACCACGACCTCGCTAGCATAATCGAAGGCACTCGGGTCTCGACGTGTCGACTTTCCCCTAGGTCGACCTCGTACCTTAATATTTTCTGCGGGTTCTCCATAGTTCGACTGATCGGGGTGTAACTGTTCGTATAAAATACGAGAGGCACTACGAATTACTGCAGGGTCGCTCTCTGAAATCTCATCAACGAGCTTCCGAAAATGCTTGACGTCTTGTGCTGACTGATCCACAAACTCTGACATCTGGACTCCTTCTCCAATGACAAGTGTTTTCCAGAATCGATGAATCTGCTCTAAATAAATTTCATCACCTGACGCAAAACACTCGTACATGGTACAAACACAAAGAATCCCATGTGATGTCAGAAAAGCACACCCGCAACGATATTCAACTTCATTACTTAAGTCTCACATTCTCTTCAACTCCTGAGTCAATAACGACAAGCAGTGATGCGAAATTCGGCCATTTATATGCTAAAACAAAGGACCTATGTAGTTTGCCACAATTCGACGTCTCGAATCTTCAAGAAAGTTCCGAATTCACGCGGTCGAAAAAAGTGTCGAGAGCGGCAGTCGATGTAGTGATCCACTCTTTCAGAGCCGAATGTGCACTTTCCACCCTGCAGTTCGTAGTGTTGCCGAAATGAAGAACTTTATTCGTCCAATTCAACACAAACTTTTCTTTATGCACCAACCACGTGTCTTCCACATACTCCGTCAGCACTGACCAGGACTTGTAAGAATCTTTCAGATTACGGACTGCTCTATCATAATCCGTCTGTTAATCAGAAAATAAGACTTTCCTCCACTTTCCACGCCTGAAAATCTCTGCAGACTGCTTGTCCTTGCCGAAAACGTGGTATGCGTAGTTGTACATGTCTTTGTTGATATGTCAGGTGCATAGTAAATGAGCAGACTCAGGAAAAACCTCTGTCACTGGTCGCATCAGACCCAACTCATGGTCCGTTATTATTGCAGTCGGGCTAACAATATCCAATAACAGATCTCGCAACCTCTCCAACACCCACCGGTAACTAGACTTAGTCTCATCCTTCAAAATCGCATATCCGACGAGGAAATTCATGTTTGTTGGAGTAACCTCAACCATCTCAAACAAAGACATCTTGTACTTGTTCGTCTTATACGTCGAATCCATGCAGATTACGAATGTGTATGTACACAACAACTGAACTAAAGTCGGATGTGCCAAAAATGCGTGAGTGAGGACATTAGTTTCTTCATCTACCACAATCCAATGCAAATAGTTACGTTGCACTGCCTGACTGAGAAACTGCTGTGCGGGATTCCTGTCTTCAGATTTCGTCATCCTCATGTACTCTCTGAAGTTATAAATGTGTCTTTTATTGGGATTATCCTCTGGGAATTTCTCATTTACCGCCAACAAAATGTTATGTGGTCTTGCTTGTGCCTCTGTTATATCACGAACAATTTGTTTGGCCCTAGCACTAAGTTCGCTGACCTGTCGGTGACCCTCTGAATAAACTGCAAGTGCATGGTTGTGCTACCCATAGGTGCTACTAGAAACAACGACCATCCATCATGATCCCGTCGCTCAACCACTTTTACCAAAAAACGACAACCACAACCTTTTCTTTTTGTGTTCTTTCACAGTGCAATACTTGTATCACGAGAACTCATTTCACGTCTGCGATCACATCTCAGGTAACAATCCATCCGGTTATCTGCTTTTGGTTTGTATGATGATATAACCAAAAAAAAATCTGACTCCTATTGCAACTTGTTTTGCCCATTTACAAGCTTCCTCGATTGTTGTAAATATTTCTTTACTATCAAAAAGCTTACTGTAATCTACTTCATCACCACCGAAAAATTGCAACGGAACCTGGAAAAAAAACAGAAAATTAAAAACATTTTAAAAAAAAGGGCGTCTGGCCAACACGCTTCCACCTATGTGGAGGCGTCTTAGCCAGACGCCCGAGTCGGAAAAAAAAATTCCGCCTCCGTTACCTCGCCGGATCCAGATGATTCGCCAGACATTTTCGTGGTGTTGATACTAGGAATGTGAGTAAAATTGAGTCAAAAATCTTGTTTAAAAACATAGGACGAAATGAGTATTAATTGATTTGTTAAGAACACAAATGTAATTTTTGGGACGATTTAATTAACTTTCCGGATACGAATAGTAGCCCCTTTGGTTTTCTTTGTGTTTTTCTCTCTGATATATATTATCTTTCATTCTTAAAAGATGATTTAATATTCTCTTTACTTCTTTGGAATGGTCAATCACGTCGTACTTCTTCGAGTCTTTTTGTCACTATTTATAGCTTTGTTTATATTTCTGCAATATATTAATTATTGCATGTTCAAATTATATTTGTCAACAAATGTAAATATGCTTATTAAGAATTTTCTCAATGTTTTTGGAAATTCGTAAGGTAAATAAACTTATCTATGTAATTTTGGAAAGTTTTATTGGGATGTTTCAACAAATGTAAATGATTCTTTTTGAGATGTTTCTTATATTATGGAAATTTTATTACAAAGTTCATCTACGTGTAGAGGAATAAACATTTCAAGTGCTTTAAGGTGCGAATAATTTTTTGTATTTTATAGTTCCTGCCTTAAAGCATAGGAAGCAGGTCTGACTCATCATCCAGAGGAATGCTTATGACCAACGACAGATAACGAGATTTTGGAAGAAGTTGTCCACATGGAATTATTAGCCGGCCTTGAGCTAACGTTTTTGGAAAAATGAGCAGATTGTCAATGGAAAATCCTTTTGTTTTATTTTCTTATGAACGTCTAGCTTAATCTGATGTAGGTGAATTATTTGAATTTAAGATATATAACAAAGTCTATTTTATTGACAAATTATTGATTATTGTTTGATATGTTAAGTCCATTCTAAGAGTATACCAATTGTAGCTTTTGTTTTTTATTATCAACAACAAAAATGTAGCTTTTGTTGTAATCTATTGTTTGCTTAAATATAATGTCTTTTAAGATTGCTGCATTGTAATTTGTGATGCGGAGAGTTGGTGAGAATAGTATCTTGCATGGTTCTAGGGTTAAAATTGATATTTTATCTAGTATGGACGTATGGTATAGTCACATAGTGTATACGTGTCCATTTGGGTCATTCTTCATTTATGAAATACACGTTTCGTGTTCTTACTCCTTCCTACTTGTAAAGATACAAATATGAAAATACTCATATTCGTTACTTATCTCATTCGTTTGCACTCTTAGGTTTTAGTTTGGATGAAGCTTTCAATACGAGCTTCTGGTGGGAAGTCAACTTCTGGGAATGTGGATCTAGGAATAACTTCTTTTTCAGATGTTGGAAGTTGTTTGGATTGGAAGAAGACTTTTGGGAGCCTCAGATGTCTTGTAGAAATAAATTCTCAAATTACTTCAAACTTTGATTAAATAAAAACTTATACAGGAATATGTTGGAATCAATGAGGATAAAATCGTCGTAAAAATCTAAGTGAAGAAGTTGTCAAAAACTCCTCCCATGAGTTTCTTAATTCCAAATTCCAATACAAAACATGTTTTGATTGTCATGCTATGAGCCCACCCTCTTAGAGATCCTGATGTTTGGATGTGACATTCTCACTCTAGTAATTCCACGACGGGAGGGGAGGTAGATCCCCTCTCATCCAAATGCCTTCTTAGTGGTACTGGTACAACTTTTCCTCGATGACTTGGTAGAATGAATCTATGGGAATGACTGCAAAATATAAGATAGAACTAAAATGTTTTTCTTTTCTTTTCTCTTCTTTTTTGATACGAACAAATGAATGCGGAGAAATTAAGAGACGTGCAAATGGATATATATAGATCCCTACGCAAGTTGTAGACTAAGTCCAGGGAGGGGTGGGCGGATGAGGTGGAGACCAAGAGGAAGATGCCAACCGGGCAATCCAATAGGATTGTAGGATCGGTGTGGATATACTGGTTGGGATAGTTCATGTTGCACTAGGGACCATCCTTTGCTTTATCTTTATTATGGACGCTTTTGTGTTTTAACTCTAACTTAAAACTTGCTGTCTTTGGATTTGTTGCAACATTAACATTGGGTTTTCTATTAATATTGGATATCTAATTTCATATTTCGGATTTGAATCTGTTTATCCGTTTATCTGTAATTTGATGTATGATGCAGATCGTACCAAGATTAGGGTTTCCCTATAAATATACATGTATCCCATTTCATTGTTGTACCTTTTAACGAAATAGTAAATTCGTGAGCATGCGGTTGTCGTAGCTTTTTCTGCAATAGTTTTCCACGTAAAATATTTGTCTCATGGTTTGTGTGTTTTTTCTTTGTCATTTGTCTGCTCTATATGGTCGAATTCCTAACTAAAATACTTTCGTTTAAAATTGTGTTTTGAATATTTATTGAAATATATTTACACTATTTATTCGTTAAGTAATTGTATATTTTGACTAAAAATAGGTTATTTTACAAGGTTGTGTTTGGATATGGTATCTACAAGTTTCCTAGAATTTGTAATTGGCGGGATTCACAAATCCCATGATTAATAAATGTCTTGATTTTTTTTGCTATGTTTGGACAAAGATGTTTTGTTAAAATTATTATTAAAAATTTAAGATATTGTATCAATTACCTAATTCTGAATTATGTCTGAACCATAAAAACCTCACGCTGATGTGCATAAAACCATATTCAGAACAAACATTAATTATTTTATACTAATTTGAATGATCAAAGTTAAAAACAAATTGTGTGGAATTTGGTTTTGAAAATAATAATATAGATGTGGAATTTCAAAATATCATATGATAGATTTGCAAATTTCATCACAATATCAATCATGGTAATTGCAAATGTAATATTTTAAAAAATCACGTTAGAATGAAATTCCAGATTGAAATGATACAATAAAACTTAATTGTAAGAATTATTTTAATTTTTGTAACAAACTATTGAACTAATTGTTGGCTTTTTAGCCTTAATCTTTATTTAGTTTTGATGATTAAGTAATCTAATCTTAATCTATATTTAATCAATCAACCTAGACAATCAAAGTAAGCAAACATGAATACATGCATTTGCATATATATATTCGTGTACTTGCGATATTCTTAATAGGTTGATGAAGAATCAAGCTAAGGAGCTTGGGGACAAGAAGATAAAGACTCAAGACATGTAATCAAGCTTTGGACCAATATGTAATGTAGTATAATTTGAGTCCTAAGGATTAATGTAAACTTGAGCACATTAGGATTCTGTCCCGTATCCCCACGGTTAACCGACCCCTTCTCGGTAAACCGAATCTTGTAGAGTTCGGTCCACCGAACACCTTGCGGTCAACCGTGTAGAACCCTTTAGGTGTTCCCTGGAATAACCACCTCGGTATACCGAACCGCCTTCGGTAGACCGAATTAGCCTGGACCGGTTTTGGACTTTGCTCCAACGGTCGTATTTAAATCTTGACCTAAAGCCAAATTGACTTATCCATATTCGGTACACCAAACTTCATTCGGTCAACCGAATCATATTGCTTTAGGAGACCAACGACTATTTAACTTGACCGTTATCGGTAAACCAATCTCCCACGCTTTGTCAGCGCAATTCCCGCGCTACTTCGGTATACCGAAGTATACACGGTCAACCGAACTTGAGTAGATCAGAGGCCAATCAATTCTACTGTCCACCTTGGAACGGTGAACCGAATGGACTTCGGTGAACCGAATTTAATTAGGGCTAAATAGATAAAAGCTACTGGAGGTTGGTGAACGGTGATCCGATACATAATCGGTCAACCGAGTTCTTTGTTCAGACCAATGTTTCGGACTACCGTGTGGATAACGGTCAACCGAATCTGTCTCGATTTCTGGCCGAGCTTAAGTCACATCTTGCTTTCTCATTGGTCCATTCCCACCAACTCCCAAACGGCTAGATGAGCTTGAAGGCTTATAAATAAGACCTCATTTGGTTGCTTTGAAGATCTTGAACACTTCCTATCTATCCAATACTCAAAGCCAAATCCTCTCCATCTTCAAGCTCTCAATCCACAACACTCAAGCCTAAACTTCACCACTTGCATATCCAATTCCATATCATATCCAAGTGTGCTCAAGTATAGAGTGTTAGTTAGATTGTGATTCCAATTCCTTATTCAAGAATCACCAAGTTGTAAAGCTTCGAGGAAGCTCCCTCTCGGGTTGTGAGAGGAGACACGAGCGAGGCGAGGTTGTTCGCGAGGCTCGGTGTTGTAAATGGCGTTGGTCTCGGCCCGGAACGGAGATCGGTTAGTGGAACCGTAAGCGAGGCTCGGGGGATCGAGCGAGGCTTGTGAGGAGGACTAGGACCCAGGTGTGGGTGCCGAACCTCTCTAAACTCCGGTGTCGACAAATTTGTGGTTTGCAATTGTCTCTTCCTTAATCCTTCGATTAATATTTTTAATTCCGCATTTTTCTATCGATTAGAGGGTCATACATCCTTACACTAATAACCACAAAATCATCGTTTTCAATCCACACTGAAATTGTGGAGATTACCAAAATAAAAAATGGAAGATATCACGTGCCATTCGCCTTCCCACTCCAAACACCCCATCCAAAAGTCCAAACCCCAACGCTCTCCCGAAACCCTCCGATGCCGGCGAGCGGCGGCGTAGACGCCACCCAAACCCCATCGAACTCCGACGAACACCAGAAGCGCTCGGAGATCTACACCTACGACGCCCCGTGGCACATCTACTCGATGAACTGGAGCGTCAGGCGGGACAAGAAGTACCGCCTGGCGATCGCCAGCCTCCTCGAGCAGTTTCCCAACCGCGTCGAGATCGTCCAGCTCGACGACTCCACCGGCGACATCCGCTCCGACCCCAACCTCGCTTTCGAGCACCCCTTCCCCCCCACCAAGACCATGTTCGTCCCCGACCCCGACTGCATCCGCCCCGACCTCCTCGCCACGTCCGCCGACTTCATCCGCATCTACAAGATCGCCGACGACCACTCCTCCGTCAACTTGCTGTCGCTCCTCAACGGGAACCGGAATTCGGACTACTGCGGTCCGATCACGTCGTTCGATTGGAACGACGCTGAGCCGAGGCGGATCGGGACGTCGTCGATTGACACGACGTGCACGATCTGGGATATCGAGAGGGAGGCCGTCGACACGCAGTTGATTTCGCACGATAAGGAGGTTTACGATATCGCGTGGGGTGGGGTCGGGGTTTTCGCGTCGGTGTCGGCCGACGGGTCGGTTAGGGTTTTCGACTTGAGGGATAAGGAGCATTCCACGATTATCTACGAGAGTTCGGATCCGGTCGAGACGCCGTTGGTGAGGTTGGGGTGGAACAAGCAGGATCCCAGGTATATGGCGACGATTATAATGGACAGTGCGAAGGTCGTCGTTTTGGATATTAGGTTCCCGACGCTGCCAGTCGTGGAGCTGCAAAGGCACCAGGCCAGCGTGAACGCGATCGCGTGGGCCCCGCACAGCTCGTGTCATATTTGTACAGCGGGGGACGACTCACAGGCGTTGATTTGGGACTTGTCATCGATGGGGGGGAGCGCTGGGAGTGGGGGAGGGCAGGCTGAAGGGGGGTTGGATCCGATTCTCGCGTATACAGCTGGGGCGGAGATTGAGCAGCTTCAGTGGTCGTCCTCGCAGCCGGATTGGGTTGCAATCGCGTTCTCGTCCAAGTTGCAAATACTTAGGGTTTGACGGAGGCTGCTTTCTTGCTTGCTTGTTATCTCTGGGTATATACTTGGTTTGGTCTCTTTTAGTGGTAGTTTGCTTGTTCTGATTGCCATTTGATGTTGAATGTTGTTTGGTGTTGTAGACAATAGATTTAGACTTTTAACTCTGCTACATTTTAGATGATTTTGTAACTTCATGTTGTTCTCTCTGTCCTTTTAGTGTCTATGGTATTTCTCAGTAGAATCTGTGCTGTCATACTTATATCGGTGGTTCTTTAATTCAATGTGATTGAATATCTCTCTTCTGAAGTTATCTTGTGTTTTTTTGGTGTTCCTGGCTGGCCCAACTCAAGCCACCTTGATGAACGGGTGCAGTATTTCTAATGTTCCCATTTGCCCTTTTCACATTCCGTAATAAGATCAATATAAGTCAGATGAAGCAAAAGAAGATAAAATGCTATATTTTACTTTTCTCCAAGAGTTCCTTAGCCTTCTTTTCCACCGGGATTGAATTCCCAAGGTGACTTCCTTCACTGCGGATTTTCCTGCCTAGGGTGCTTCTTGATCCTAATATTATTATCAAATATTATGCATATCATTTTTTATCGGTAAATATTATTCACATCACTGTTTCCATTTTCAAAGCAAGTTGATAAATAATCATTTCCCATTTCCTATTTGTTTCAGAAAGGCATGCAGAGACCCATTAACCATATCATCATATCGGACATCAGCTCTTTAGTCAACATCCTGATGTTAAATCTTCGGTCGATCTGTACGATTAATTGATCATATCTCTGTGGGGGATAAAACTTGATTCTTATCACATGAGATGCCTTTCTTTTATTCTTCATTGCTAACTCCCAAATCTACCTTTTACTTTCAGGTTTTCAATAGTGAAATGCTTAGATTTTTTGGCTAAATAACTAACACAAACCATATGCTTAACTTGACATTGTATTTTGTACGCTAAATTATATTCTTGGTCCTTCCATTTTTCTCACTTTAGTTTTTCTGCTTACTCTGCATTTTAGATGTGAGAAGAAACCAAGATTTCAGCCTTAATCTTCTGATATGTTTTGCACCTGGATTGTGATTCTGAATCATGATTAGTTAGTTAGAACACTACTAAATGAATATGCTAGTTTATAAACTATCCCGAAACAATTGTTCTCGAAAATACAAAAAATAATAGCAATAGGCTACCAATCTATTCATCTAGGTAATTACCAACATTCAATGGAGATGATAAAATAGGACACGTCTCGCTACATGACATGGCATCCAACAGTGTTGTCATCGTTGAAGTAGTCCGCAATTCGAGGAGGGAGTGTCTGCACTGCTTGGTTCACTGGCATGTCATGGCGGCAGTGGCAATACAAGGGTGCTGGGTAAGTGTTTGGCATGTAATATGCCATGGGAACCATGTTGCTGGATCCCATTGCATAACTGATTTGAGTGTGAGGCGGTTGCACCATGCCGGGATTCCCATAGCAATTCAACTGAGGAATTTTGGCAGCTTCAGCTGCAAAAGCAGTTGAATTCATGGTATCACGAGGATAAGCACCTTTTGTGATTTCAATGTGTATGCCATTCCCGTGCATTACTTTTGTTGAATCTTCTGTTTTAGGCAATGGTTTTTCCTGGTTTGACTTATTGCTGGTCCATTCTTGATCGTGCCCTGATTTTTTTGCACTGTTGCCTTCATTTTGCTTATCTTTTCCGTCTGTCCTTGCTAAGTTCACCTCATTGTTAGCAAAGCCAGGTTTCTTTTCCCCTGTTTCTTGCTTCTTTGTTTCAGCAGGCAACAGCTGTGCCATCTTGCCTATCTTTGCAAGTTTCTTTATCAGAGTTTGTGCATCTACATTGCCTATGATGGTGACTTTAGGAAGTACAGGGTGGATTTCCATCTTCAGAACCCCTGCATATCGTCATTCCTTGGAAATTTAGTACATAAAGGCCATATGGCTGGAAGGAAATGAGAGGATGCATTACTGCATGAATTAAGAAAGTTGAATGAAAAGAAAGTTAGTACCTTTGATGCTCAAGGCTTTGAGGACTTTTTTCTTGCATCCATCACAGCATTCAACCGATACCTTCAACTCTATTTTCTGATGAGAGCCACACTATGGACAAATTGCTTAGTACTCGAGCAAAACTAGAAAGCAAAGAAGAAGCAAGGCCTTTGGTTGGAGACCCACCTTCAAGTTCTCTTCTTCTGCCATGTTCTTTGTGTTGGTTGTGTGTTGAAGTGGTTGCTCAGAAATCTAATACAGGAGAAGTTTATGGAATATGTCTTAACTCTTGATTGAGTTGGTTGTGGAGGTCTTGACTTATATACTAGTTCCTGGGCACAGTTGGGTATTCTCTCCACTCTTATTCCTTTCTTTTATGTTTAATACAAGGTGAGCTTGTGGAGAACTCGTCCTAATGCTTATAAAGGAGAGGTTGCCATGTTTTGGGGATCCAACTGTCCAGGTCCAGGTACTCATATTCTACCCTATTGTCAAAATTTCAGTAAAATTATTTTCCATGTATTTTGATCTTTAACTCAACACACCGTGAAAGTTCAAATCCTTAACCTGAATACACTGAAAGTCCACACAAAAATTGTTGTGGTTTTGATTAGCATTTATCATCATTCTTATGTAAGCAAAGTTAAAGCAGTTTGCCACTTACCAATACGGCAATACCATTAGTCAGCATATTATTTTTGTGCATTCACATGGATGATCTCTATAAGCAAGTACGGAGTATAGGAAAGCATTCTACTTCTAGATGGGTATTCATTTAGGATTCTTATATAAATTATGTGCAAGCATAGATATTTTGTTAGCATAGTAAAGGTTCTGAGTGGAATAAGTTCCTGCATTATATAATTATATAAGGATGAAATGGAAAGATTTTGGGATGTGGTGTACAAAATTCTTAGTGTAAAAAAAGTAAAGAAACCATGGATTTGGAGCAATTCAGGATGCGTAATAGCTCCAATATGAAGCTGGAAAGCTGCACCATCGGTTATAAAACTATACGAAATATTTTGTTGCTTCCAAGTTCTATTTCTATGCAGAGGGTTATGTGAGGAAGGAATGACAAACATAGATTAATATTTTCCTTCTTCAAATACCATCTGTTGCATATTAGATTAAGACTGGATAGATATGCCGTCGTACACTGGTAATGGTTACGCTGAGCATATAATGGTTGTTATTGGGAATTCGGGACCATACAACTATACAAGTGCATAGTTTGTGGCTTACATGTGGGATTGTTCATACATAACGTATCATAGAAGCCGAGACTCATTTCAGAATTCCTAATTAATTAAAAGTACTTGCTTATACTTGTTTGAGGTCATGATATGAGTAGAACTGCTGTACTAATAACATATCAGAACATGGATCTAGCCTTCAACAGGGTAAAAAAGAGTGCATTTATTTAAACGATAAAAGGAGAATGTATTTTTTTGGTGACAAAAATGGGAAGAACACAAGGTACTTGTTCTTGTAAAGTTGTTTCGTCTTTTAATTAAATCTTAGGAGGTAATTCGCTTCAATGTGCCGTAATCAGCTAACCGCAGTTGATTAAAACACGAGCAGATGTGCCCTAATGAAATATTACTCATAGTGAACAAGTGTTGCCTATAAAACATGGACATACCCTTCAAATCTGAAGGTCTTGTTGGGTAACCCAGCTTAAGCTATGCTAATCAAACTACACGTCCCCAGAATTATTAGGTCTTTGGTGCTAATGGTATGATTTTGAACCATACTTGGTGGGTTCCACTTGTTCCTTGCCGACGAGTTAATATCTCATGTTTTACATTCATCTCTCTTTTAACAACTACTTTTTTACGCATCGGGATACATCACTTAGTAAAGAAAGTACAAAGTATGATAAAAACTCATACGTCTTACCAATAGATCCTAACTTTTGAATTAGTAACCCCTCCATTTTCTCTAGTGACACTTCCAAAAATCTACCTCAAGTGATTTTTCCCCTATTTTAGGAGAATTGAGCAGGTGGAGGGTGTAGAATAACGCTACTCTACTAGATACAAATATATTGGTCTAATTAGTAGGAAGGGGATTCCTACAAGTTAGGATTTGTTCTGTCCTCCCTTGAGACCGTCCAGCTGGTATCTTCTCAAACAAATTGGTATTGATCATTCCCTACCATTCCCTTGTAATCTTTCATTCTTTAACCCATCATTTGATTCATTTCCCATGTTGCATGCAGCCTTGGTCGTGACAACTAAGCCTTCATAATGTTCCTTACACATTGCCCATATTTCATACCAATCCACCTATGAAGTTTATATATTAAAAAAATACAAGAAACATTATCCAGACAAATTATAGTGCTTGAACTGCACAACATGGGATTTCAGAGTTTAGACCAGTGCTTTTATGCAGCAGAAGATTCAATCTGGTATTTCCCACTCCTCTGACCATCTGAGCTTTATCGACCAAATCCCTACTTTACGTCTATGCACATATGTTTTAGTGGCTTATAATGCTGGAGGTGATGTCCACTTTCCATCTTTATTCCAGCTTTATATGTTCTATGTTCAGCTCCAAAAAAAGTTCTCTGTGTTGGGGTCTCTTCTGGCTATAGGTAGAAGCCTATCATGTTGTCTTGCAGTTTGAGGACTATGAATTTTGTTGAGATGTCTCTTTTGTTTTGACCGTTCAAGAGGTTTCGTTGATGCTTGCCTTAGTTAAGAGGTCAATGACCTAGTGTGGATGCAATTCGACAATGAGTCATGTCGGTTGATTTTGGAGGTTGATATTCCACTGACTTTCTTTGTCTACCGGTGTACGTTGGAGTCGGATCTCATGGTGTGGGCGAGGTGGGAATTGATCGATGAGAATAGGGTTTAGGTTAAGAATCTTATTTAGGATTTTAAAAAATTCTTGGTTCTGGATTCTGGTCAGTTTTTCAGTTTGCCCCTAGTTGTTTCCCGAGTTCGGACCGGACCCAAAACTTTTGTTTTTTGAGGGTTCGAAGGCCGAACCTGGACTGGTCCGGACGAATATTGTCCGGTCTTCAGGTCTAAATTGTTGCAAGGTCTGAAATCTGAATAATATCTGAACAATAACAAAACATATCCAAACTGTGATACTTATGCGGTATTTATGTTTGTAATGCTTACATGCATGTATATATTATTCTAGTACTTTTATTTTATCACTTTTTAATGTAAAATCCAATTTACACCTATTTCTCATTATATATTGCGTATTATTCATTAACTATTAAATTATGGTGGATTTTGTGGCATTGGAGATCTGTTTTTTTCACATTTGAAGTAAAGATTTAGCTTCTGTTACAAGTAAAATTTGAAATCAGATACAGCGGGTACAAAAAATGAATATTTGAAGGAATAAAAGTTGTCTTTAGGGTGTTAAACCCTCTCATAGCGGGTGTAGGATCTGTAGTCAACTAGTCACTCAGGATGGTGAACTTCCATATGAATAAATCATTTTGCAATCTGTATATGTATTCATATTTTATATTATATATGAATATGAATATGCTTATATTTACACAATTATTAACGCCTCTACAATTGAGCACCCTCTCCCCTTCAGTATATTTTTCCTCAAAAAGCTTTCAACAAATAATCACAGTCGATAGGTTTAATTGTTGTAAGACTGAAAAGGAGAAACAGAGAAAAAAATAGGGAAAATGAATCAAAGCTTAAGATACAATACACATTTAAAAAAAAAGAGTATTTGCAAAAACAACTAAAGGTGTTAGGGGTTGCTATTTGTATGCTAATCATCAATAGGGCGCATCCCTCTACATGTGGTAAGGGGACCATCTTATTTTAGTCTAAAAGACATAACAACGGTTGAGTGATAATAAGCAATTGAACACACATGCTTCATCTGAATTTGATGGAAGACGGTGTATTGGACTGCCCAACTTTTCATGGTGGGGACGAGTTCTTTATTTGTTTTCTTTTGGTGGGTCTGTTTGTGTTAGACAGTCTTGTTGATTATGGTCATGTGCTCAGTGCTGATTGTAGATTTGGATCTTTTGATGTTTTCCAAGATGGGCACAGAAAATGATCAGAAGATGGCAGATGAGTGTTGTTAAATAAAAGAGTTTGGATCATAATAAACTATTACCTCTTCGATACCACATTAGGTTTTGGTGGTTCCCATCCAAATTATACATGCATGCCTTGTTTTACCAAGGTTGATGGCACTCACATCATACGAGAAATTCTCATTCTTTTAGGTTTAGTTTTCAGAATTCAATACCACGTCTTGCGGTTGTATCATACTCTTAGACGACGAACTGAGTTAACTACAAGGGTTTATCTTCTTAGCTTTGTACCTTACCACAAATTAGTTGGTTGATTTTGTTTCTACCTTATTCGGCAGGGGTTACGTAGTATTGGTTGCTTGGTTGGGTGTATGTATGCCATTTTAACTAGGTTTTTTTGCTTGTTGTTAGTTTCAGGATAATGCTTATGTAATTTGCTCTGAGTATGATCAACATTGCTTTTATATTAATGAAATAGTAGTAGTTGTAGATTAACTTAGCTTGTCAATGAAACATTCACAGCTTCACATGTACTGACGTATAGGTAGCAAACATAGTCAATGAAGATGTTATGTAAGAGCATAAATACTATTGAAGACAGTGAGTGTGGGTCACAACTCACAAGTCACACCCCACAATGCTATTCCACATACCAAAGCAAGGAGTTGAAGCATATATAGTGGTCCAACTACAATTGATGGACCTTGCATTTGTTTCCACACCTTTCTTTAATTCCTACCCATCTTTTATGATGATGATGGTGATATTATTATTACAAAAAAACAACATGGGGACATGTAGATGGGAGGGAAAGGGAATCAAAGGGTCCCCTCGAGCTTTAGATTCGACCCACGGCCATAAAAGTTTTCTTGTATTCTTATGGGCACAAAGAGTCTGATTATTGCAGACACTTGTGGGATTGGAATTCATGTGTACAAATGTTTTGACATGAGTCACATTGTACATGTCACGTTTTGGTACTATGGGTGAAACTGTGGAAGTTACCATCCTCACATGCAAACATTAAATCTCAATTATTCCTCGTGAAAGAATTTTACCTCCTCAACTGTGAACAAACCTGAAGATGCAACTCAGTGTTATCGGAACGTGATCTCTTATTTTAGTTATTATAATGCCAAAGATTATCAACTAAGGATATGTTTAGGTGGATTTCGACTACGTAAGAAATTATTTTGCTTATTTCGATGCGGAAATTGAATTACCCCACAATTTAAGTTTTTTCATGTCCCATTTCTAACAAGCCGTAAGGTGTTGGGTTATACATAAAATTCAATTTCAATTGTTTTTTAGTTGGAAACTCACATTTTAGCATGGTGTCAAAGTTTAATAGTTTAGGGACCGACTTAATTAACACTACCATCCATATTTATATTTGCACTTATTGCGCCCAAAAGATCTCAAATTTGAGAATATTCTCACGTTTGAAAGATTGAGAAAATTTTCACAATTTATAAGATCTTAAGCCATTCTATAATTGTATTCAACACAAATTGACTTTAAGTTGGAAAAAAGCACTTAAATAACCTAGAAATCAGCACTCCTCCCTTACATAGTTACATGTAGCAACATGTATAAAATTTAAATATTCCTCGAGTAGTCATGTTCCATACATCACATAATCATCTAAAAAAGATGCCATCCCACATTTGTAACCACATATGGCTAATTAATTAGCATCCAAAATGGTCATACATATTCTAGATGGTAAAACAAGAAATGGTGAAAAGAAGAAATGTGGCAGATGAATCAAGGCAAATTAAGCAGAGCATCTGATGCCATGCCATGAATGGGTCAAGGAAAGGAATAGAAGGCAAGACATGGGTGGGTGGAAGTGATTCCAATGCACTTGCATAGACCTTGTCATCATCAAAATCCACACACTACAACTGATTACCGAACTGTTGATATGATGCATATCTTTGAAGTGGTGCATCACACATGTATGCTGATGCAAAAGAAAAGCAGAAGCGTGCATGGGCCGGTGTGTGTTAGTTGTGTTGAGAGAACCGAGAGAGAGAGAGAACAAGTGAAATGTAAGAAAGAAGTTAAAGTTGAGGAGTGAGAATTGAGAAAGGTTTTGTTGGTGGGGAATGTGAATGGATTTTTCTACACAAAAAGATGGTACATCGTTTAATGTAGGGTACAACGAGAGAGATAGGAGATTGCCTACTTAATTATATGCGATATATCATATGGTTCGGCCACCAGGCTAATCTAAAGCCAAAGATTTATGAACTTAGTTAATTCTTTTTTAGGCAAAGGTTAAATAAGAAGTATGTAACGGTGAATCTATATATATATATATATAGCCTGGTTTTCTCTATTAATTAAGTCGTAGTGAACCTCATTCTATTTCATAATATCTTTGTGTTGTTCCCCAATAAGTACGTACTGGCCAATAACTTTTTTTTGTCTCACAACGAAGGATGAGTTTAAACCAAAAGGCTATAGAGGTGATCGAATGTGCGCGTCACATTTGTATGCATGCATGCATGCTTATTAATTTGATTCGCTACAAGAAAACAAGGCAACAGTGACGGATAATATCCGTCGCTAAAAACATATTATCCATAACTAAAAACATGTCCAATGCTTATATAGTTATATGTAAGAAGAATAGTCTTAAGGTCTTATCTTCTAATTTGCTCTACCTGATCTACTACAAAATTTGGAATACTACTTTTGATGTTCCCCACCCCACAAGCAACAAGCAACAGGAACCCTACCTTTCAAGGATTTGTGGTTGTGAATTGTGATGGGAATCTTCCTGAGAAGCAACAACATGGATGATATTTGATATGTCACTGCACAGTGTGAATAATAAGGTATAGTGGTAGTAATAGGCAGCATATATAGCAGAGAAGTGAATGGAGATCGACTTTGTTCTTGTCATACATCTTTATCAGTGTGGATGGCAACAACACTACTGCTTAGTGCTGACATTGTAAGATAGGCATCAAGTAATTAAGAGGACTTTCACCCCACTCACTTTTCCATGTCTCATGATCATCAAGTCAATGGCTACAAGAACAATGTAAGTGTAACAAAAGATGATTGTGGGTCAGTAGAATTGCTTCTTTTTTTTAAAATGAAAGATATCAACGAGCAAAATAATTAATAGTCTCAAATAAAGAATAAGAATCAACTATATTTAGAGCACGAAGAACTACCTTTTATAGCTAGTGTCTGATTGATTCATTTATAGTAGGACATCTTTAATAAATCTAAATATAGAAATGAATGTTTATATTTACATACAATGACACCTAAACTTAAATTAAAGGTTTAGAACATGCAACCGATTGTAACAAAGTTCACCGTAAATATAATAAATTTTTTCTATTGAAACACGAATGCAATAAGACAATGTAGTTCAACTCAAGAGAAAACTTACGCAATCAACCTCTTTTTTTTTTTGGGTTGTTCACGGGCACACTAAGGTGTCTTATTAAACATATATAGTTACCAAGCAGGACTCTTAGAAGTGAAAAAAATCATCTCGAATCTTCACCCATCTCTCCTCAGAACCAACCTCTCGTGCATACCATTACTACTACTAAAAAAACTTACACATTCAATGACAAAACCCCTCAATCATCCATCCATAACATTTTATGATTCCCAAGAACCAATCCAAGAAAGAAGGGAAAAAAATACACATTCAACACAAAACCCTTCAATTTCATTCATCAACCCATAATATTTTCTCATTCCCAAGAATTAACCAATCCAATAATCCATCTTATTTACACAAAAAGAAGGCAACACACAAACTAATCACAATCAACAAATTGAGACATGAAGGCTGTCGTTTTTCCCTCCCATACATACTGGACAAGTGTCGACCTTTGCCTCACAATTAGCACACAAGCAAAGATGCCTACAAGGCAACACCACCACTCTAACCTCTCCTCCCCCACAAACCCTACACTTAATCCCACCACCACCCTCACAACATGACATTGCATCCTCCTCCCCTAGGCTCCCATAATTCCCATCATAATTATCACCATTGCCATTAGTGTTGTTGGTGTTGTAACTACGGATTAGTAGTTGTTGGAGGTTGTTAACCAAAGCCTCGTTGCTCCTAGCGAGATCGAACCACATTTGTTTCTCGGCCGACACGTGCCTTATTGTCTCCTCTAGCTCTCTACTCTTGTCCCTCGCGCGCGCGAGGGATATTTCTTTTTCTTGCATTCGGCACCGGATGGTTTCTTCTAGTGCATTTTTTTGCTTCTTTCGGATTAGATCCATCCCTTCAAGGATCTTTTCCCCGTGCATGCGGATTAGATCTTCTATTGGGGATCTCCCGCTTGTTGAGGTATCGCAGGAGATCATGTCGTCTTCTCTCGGCCGACCGAAAATGTGCGGTTGGGGTTCGATCGGGAGGAAACAATCGAGGTTGGGGTTGGTGTGTAGGTGGTTTTCTATCATGTTTCCATAGCTATATCTGAAGGAAGAGGGGAAAAAAATTAATTGTACATGAGATAAGAGCTTATGTATATATGCATACCTCAAAACATAAACACACAAAATGTCTATTACAATTTGATTCGATTTTTAATCTTAACTAATCAAACGTCGATCAACAAAATCAGTTATAGTTGGTTGCATGACAATGTTTTCAAAGAGTAACCCACAAAATTCTTTGTAGTTGCACTCACCATAAAACCTAACAAATGAGATGTTTGAAATTGAGTCTGAAGCCTATGATTTTGCAAATGCAAACTATAAAGAAGGATGTTATTCCTTTAAACAAACTCAAATCGCCATGAGTTTTCGATGCGCAAAATTAAATCTCTTCTTATTTTGCAAAAAAACTAATCTCAAAATAAATCATCCTTAGAAATCAATTTGTGTAGTAAAATCTAGAAAGACTCTAAACATGCAGCTAGAGGGAATTAAGCAATAGGAAGAGTTTGTATTATGTACCTGGTGATGAAGGCATTGGAAAGAGAGTGTAGTGCCATTGATGGGAAGAAGAAAAAGAGAGAGCTGAGTAGATGAGACTATGAGAGGTGAGGTGTTGATATTTATAGTACAACAAAGCCAGTGGTGATGTTCAGTTCATGGGGTGGTCCTAAAGTGCTAGATTACTTAAGTTATTAATTGCTTTCAGGAAGTGGTGGTGGTGGTTGTTGGAAAACTATTGTGCCCACATGTCTTGATTAATGAAGGAATGCATGCCTTCATGAAAGGATACGTTAAATTTGAAAAGATTCAAATCCATAACTACCCAAAAACGGTTACTCTCTAATGGAAGGAGTTATTGGGTGGTTAGTGGGAGTTTCTTGGTCCCTAGCCTATCTATAAATAGTGATAAAGATCTCTCCATTGGATAATAACTTTAAGGAATAGTAAAGGCTAGAAGACTACTCCTATACATATATTCTTCAACAACAAAACATTGACAGAGACTTGGACAAAATGGCTGGAGGTACGATCTTAGTCTAATAGTTGTACAAATATGGGTTCTTCACGTTGAGGTATGTTTCATAAATAATGTTTATTAGTGATTATGGTTTTCTAACAGTTGGTATCAGTAGCACAGATTCCATTCCATGTTGTCGAGTTTTTGTTTCTTGAATGTTATGCTTGTAAATTCATGCGGTGGGTGGAAATATTTCTATGATATTTGATTCAACATCTGTAACTCCGTTTGTGTTGGTTTCACATGTATTTAATGTTAAATTGAAATTAATTATCATTTTTAATATATGTTTACTACTCTGTTAGTGATGAAGTTTACTAACGAGGTACACAATTTATTATCATTTCTACAAATGTAAAGTGAATTTAGTGTGATGCTTATGATGTCATTTCATACTGTTAAGAATATTAAAGTATTCTAGGAGTAGCCAAAGCATCCTATTCTATTTTAATGTGAATGCTATTATCATTCATATAGGAAATGACATCAAAATTGTAATTAATTTATGAACAAAATTGCTCTACCCAAAAGGGAAGTAGTTATGTTTATAAATTAATTAGATGAAAATATTGAATATATTTGTCAAGATTGGATAAATTCTATTCCCAAAAGTTTGAATGATTTCATGATTGATACTTTATTCAATAGTTTTTGTTCATAAAGCTTTTAGATTCAGTGCGTGAATGCAATCTTTGCCCAAAGGGAGATTTGAATTTATTTCTATTTGATTTTGACATTGGTTGAATCAAAATGTTAAGTATATATAATAATAGCATGACAATATTTAAATCTTTTTGTAGCAATTCCTTCTGCCTATAGTACTTCTAATGTTCCAATGTTGACTGGGGACAATTTTTCTGAATGGAAAGAAAAGGTTATGTTGGCACTTGGGTGTATGGACATGGACTTGGCATTTCGTATGGATGAACCATCTGTTCCAACGGAAACGAGTACTGAAAAGAACCTCTATGAAAAGTGGGAGCGATCCAATCGCTTAAGTTTAATGCAAATAAAGACCCACATAAGTAAAGTAATTCGAGGTTCTATCCCGGAGTGCACTAAGGCTAAAGATTTCATGAAAGCCATCGAGGAACAGTTTGCAAAATCTGATAAAGCACAGGCAAGCACTTTGATGAAAAAACGTTCAAGCATGAAGTTCAACAACTCGAATAGTGTTCGTGAACACATCATGGAAATGAGGGACATTGCATCTCAACTCACCCTGAAGGTTGAATTTTCTGAGTCATTTCTTGTTACTTTCATTCTAAATTCTCTTCCTAATGAGTATGGTCCTTTTAAGATTTCATATAACACACATAAAGAAAATTGGACCATTAATGAACTATTGGCAATGTGTGTACAAGAGGAAGAAAAGTTAAAGAATGAAAAATTGAAAAGTGCTCATCTAGCAGCACATTTCAAGCATAAGTCAAAGAAAGGTAAAGGCATCTCAAAAGTCCACAAGGAAGGACATGCAGAACGTAAGCTTTCATGCTTCTTCTGCAAGAAAAAAGACATTTGAAGAAAGAATGCCTTAAATATAAGAAGTGGCTTGAGAAAAAAGGTACATGTTTTTCCTATGTATGTCATGAATCATATTTTATTGATGCTCCTAATGATACATGGTAGATTGACTCTGGTTGTACAATTCACATCTCTACTACCATGCAGGGCTTCCTAAAGTAGAGGAAACCAAAGGGGAATGAACAAGTCATCTTTTCAGGAAATCGGATCAGTTCAAAAGTAGAAGTTGTGGGCATGTGTAGACTAGTGTTAGATAATGGATATGTATTAGATCTGATGAACACTTTTTATGTACCGTCTTTTTCAAGAAACTTGATCTCTGTATCCAAACTTGATGAATTTGGTTATAAATTTGGCATTGATAATGGAACCTTTGAATTTATCAAAGACAATGTTTGTGTTGGATATGGAAAGAGACAAGATGGTTTGTATAAGTTGTGTTTGGATCCCACACTTGAGCATAGTCTTACCACGTTGCATCAAAATGGTGGTATTAAAAGATGTATCATTAATGAAGATTCTTCTAAATTGTGGCATAAGAGATTATGCCATATCTCTATCCAACGTGTGAAAAGATTAGTGGATGATGGAGTTTTACATTCTCTTGACTTCACTGATTTTGACACTTGTATTGGTTGTATAAAGGGAAAGACAACTAATAAATCCACAAAAGGAGCAATTAGGAGCATTAATAAATTAGAGATCATACATACGGATATATGGGGCCCATCTCCTACACCTTGTTTGAATGGACAAAGATATTTTATCTCTTTTATTGATGACCATACAAGATACATGTATCTCTATTTATTATTTGAAAATCAGAAGCCATAGAAGCTTTTAAAGTATTCAAAACAGAAGTAGAGAAACAATATGAACAAAAAATAAAGGTTGTAAGGTCAGATAGAGGTGGGGAATATTTTAGAAGATACACTGAAAAAGGTCAAGCGCCAGGACCATTCGCAAAATTCCTTGAAGAAGAGGGCATTGTTGCACAATACACCATGCTAGGAACACCACAACAAAATGGTGTGGCGGAAAGACGAAATAGGACGCTTATGGACATGGTAAGAAGCATGATGAGTGCATCTAATCTTCCACTAAAGTTTTGGAGTGAGGCTTTAAAGACTGCCATTTATGTCTTAAATAGGGTACCATCAAAGGTTGTTCAAAAGACACCTTATGAATTGTGGGTTGGTCGGAAACCTAGTTTAAGACATTTACACATTTGGGGTTGTCCTATAGAAGTAATGATCTATAACCCGAACATAAAGAAATTAGATCCTCGTACAACTAGTGGCTACTTTCTTGGTTATGCAATGAATTCAAAAGGGTTTAGATTCTACTGTCCTACTCACACACCCTCGGTTGTTGAAGCAAGAAATGCTAAATTTCTTGAAGATATTGAAGATTGTGGAAATGATTTACCTCGTAATGTTCAAATTGAGGAAATCGAAGAAGAGAGTTCTCTTTCTAAAGATAGTCGATTTGTCATGATTCAAAATAATCATTTAAGAGACGAATTAACTCATGAGGAACAAATTCTTGCTATTCCACATCGCGAGAATTCAACTGATGAGGCCACTCACCAAGATCCAGTTAATTTGGATGAAACAGTTGAATTAAGAAGATCTTCGAGAATGAGGAAGCCGACAACTTTTGATGATTATGTCGTATACTTACATGATATTGATGTTGGTGTTGATATCATTAATGATCCCATTACATTTTCACAAGCAATGAATGGAGAAAAATCTCAATTGTGGTACAATGCTAGAAGAAATGGAATCCATGGCC
The DNA here is from genome assembly GCA_963682175.1 of Triglochin maritima. Classification (NCBI taxonomy): domain Eukaryota; kingdom Viridiplantae; phylum Streptophyta; class Magnoliopsida; order Alismatales; family Juncaginaceae; genus Triglochin; species Triglochin maritima. Next base: position 5,445,186 of record OY821782.1, on the reverse strand, counting down.
AATAATAAAGTTTGGACTCTCGTTGAATTACCACAAAAGGCAACAACTATAGGTTGTAAGTGGGTCTTTAAGACTAAAAAGGATGCTTTTGGTAATATTGAACGATATAAAGCAAGATTGGTGACCAAGGGTTTCACACAAAAGGAAGGCATTGATTATAACGAAACATTCTCTCCAGTCTCTACGAAGGATTCTTTTAGAATAATCATGGCATTGGTAGCTCATTTTGACATGGAATTACATCAAATGGATGTCAAAACTGCCTTTCTAAATGGGGATCTTGAGGAAGAAGTATACATGAAGCAACCAGAAGGTTTTTATAGAAATGATAACCTAGTTTGCAAGTTAAATAGGTCAATATATGGACTCAAACAAGCGTCCCGCCAGTGGTATATAAAATTTCACGATGTGATTAGCTCTTTTGGTTTTATTGAGAACATCATGGATCAATGTGTATATCTTAAAGTGAGTGGGAGCAAATTTATATTTTTGATTCTATATGTGGATGACATTTTACTTGCAAGTAATGACATGGGTTTACTTCATAACACTAAAGAATTTCTTTCCCAAAATTTTGAGATGAAGGATATGGGTAAAGCCTCTTATGTTCTTGGCATAGAGATTCATAGAGATAGATCACAACGATCATTAGGTTTATCTCAAAAAGCCTACATTGAAAGGATTTTGGAAAGTTTTAGGATGCAAAATTGCTCACCTACTCCAGCTCCTATTGTCAAAGGAGATAAATTCAGTTTGGAACAATGTCCACGCAACTCATTAAAGTCTAAAGAAATGGACAATATACCCTATGCTTCTGCTGTAGGGAAACTTATGTATGCTCAGGTTTGTACAAGACCCGATATAGCATATGCAGTTGGAATGTTGGGCAGATATCAAAGTAATCCAGGCCTTGATCATTGGAAAGCTGCAAAGAAGGTTATGCGATATCTTCAAGGAACAAAGAACTATATGCTCACATACAAGCATTCAGATCATTTGGAAGTCACTGGTTATTCAGATTCAGATTTCGGAGGATGTCGTGATTCTAAGAAATCCACTTCTGGCTATGTATTTGTACTTGCTGGTGGTGCGATATCTTGGAGAAGTATTAAGCAAAGTATTGTTGCAACATTTACGATGGAAGCGGAATTTATTGCATGCTATGGAGCCACGTCACAAGCTATCTGGTTAAAGTACTTTTTGTCTAGTTTGAGAGTCATTGACTCAGTGGAGAGACCAATAAGGATCTACTGCGATAACATGGCTGCACTTTTCTTTTCAAAGAATAATAAGAGCAGTAGTCGTAGCAAACATATAGACATAAAGTATCTATCAGTTAGAGGTCATATCAAAGATCGAAAAATAGACATCCAACATATTGGTACTGAATTGATGGTTGCCGATCCCTTGACCAAAGGATTACCGGTTAAAGTTTTTAAGGATCATGTGGATCGTATGAGACTTATTAATACATGTGATGTATGATAGTGATCTTATGTAGTATAACTGGACCTCATTTGGATGTTTGACATTATATAATACATATATTTTATGTTTTATTTGTGCACATAAAGTTAGTAAATGTCAAGTGTAAAGTGGACCACGAATAACTTATCGGAAGTTCATTTATAAAGTTATGAAACTCATAAAGTATTTATATGAAATATCATGTCCGTAATTGATGGAAGGAATTACTCGCTTAAAGGGTATGACCGTCATTATTCGTATATTGAGACTTTTATATAAATAATTAGTATACAAAGTTTATGGCCATAATAAGATTATAAACCACTTATTGTACTTTCAATCAAGACATATGGTCAAGTGGGAGAATGTTGGAAAACTATTGTGCCCACATGTCTTGATTAATGAAGGAATGCATGCCTTCATGAAAGGATACGTTAAATTTGAAAAGATTCAAATCCATAACTACCCAAAAACGGTTACTCTCTAATGGAAGGAGTTATTGGGTGGTTAGTGGGAGTTTCTTGGTCCCTAGCCTATCTATAAATAGTGATAAAGATCTCTCCATTGGATAATAACTTTAAGGAATAGTAAAGGCTAGAAGACTACTCCTATACATATATTCTTCAACAGCAAAACATTGACAGAGACTTGGACAAAATGGCTGGAGGTAAGATCTTAGTCTAATAGTTGTACAAATATGGGTTCTTCACGTTGAGGTATGTTTCATAAATAATGTTTATGAGTGATTATGGTTTTCTAACAGTGGTGTGGGATTGGTAATTAATTTGTAAATGGAGTTGGATAGGCAAAAGGAGCAACTAAACAATGTCAGCCTGACATGATATTGATTGTGAATTGGAAACCAAGACTTCTTTGCTTTTCATGACTATTCTTCCGAAATATTGTTTATATGTTCGTATTTTAGTATTTCTTTGGAAATAGTTGGTCCAATGTTTTGAAGGGTGGTAATTAAACATTGTTTATTGAATTAAAACGGTAGACGATATGAGATTATCCTCAAAATATATAAAATTATCCGACCATTACTTCCCACTCAGCAACTAAAAATTCTTTTGATCCATCTCCACACCAGTTTGCACACTGGTACGTTATCTTTATTGTACAAAGGTTGTGCATATACAAGGAGAAATCGTCTTACTCGAAATGGTATCTGTGTAAGTATCTATAAATGGGGTTTACAGATAGATATATATTTAGAGAGTAAATAACACAACTACTTTGCCACACCGTTTTTAATTGATCGGCCACATATATATTCATGTTCCGCATTACACATCAATCATCGTATCAAATCACCAATAATAACAACAATTATTGTGATGTGGTGGTGATCATTGTCTCACTACCAACATAAGATGTCCATCTCTGGTGTCTCTTTCATCAAACAACCAACTCCCACTTCCCACTTCCCTCGTGACATAAGTAATAGAATCACATTTACACCTCCCCAATCCATATCAACAAGACGAACAGTAAGTGGGTTGATGGAAAAGGGCAGCTTAAATATTTGAGATGATACGATATGGGATATGAATACGACATGCACAGTTGGGTAGCTAAATAAGAAAATGATATGTCTCTTCTCTATCTATCTATCTATCTATGGTATTGGTGGTGCTTAAAAATGGAGTGATGTCAACGAGTCCTACTTCTTAACCGTACCATGACTTATTGCCTTTTGTTGCTTTTCATATTTTGTCGAGTATACTTGCTAGGACCACATTGAAATAGAAATCTCCTAAGGGTAAGTAAGAGTCCACTTGGGTAGACCAACCTTTCATGTTCACTGTAGATTGCATTAATTCAGCTTTTTTTGGAGGATTTGAATGCTAGTGGGTAATTAATTTTGGTAAAGTTCCGAAAAACTCACCCTTGACCATCTTTTAGTTGGTTCTACTTCTACCTTTCATGCAGACACATAAACTCATACTTCGGCACCCTAACGCGACAATCGTCATCGACTTATGAGACTTAGTCCGATTCGCAGGATGGCCAAGAGTCACTTATGCTAGATGTTGTCTTTTGTAACAGGTGGTACCGGCTAGACTATTTGAGCATTTGATTCTTGTTCTTGTCATTAGAAGTCAGTTTTGTACATGTTTTAGATATTGTGACTTATAACATCTAAAATCAACTTTTTATTAATGAAAACCACTATTTTATCCACACACAAAAAAAGACATTCTTCTATAGTTCTACGAGTTAGAATTTGCAAAATGTGATGACTGAGAAGCACCAATTCCGCCGCCTTTGTTAGGACACAATGTCTCTAGCAGTTAGGGTTCTCACACCCAAAGTTTGAAGTTATGTCAAACAATAGTTTTGCAAAATGACGTTGGAACGGTGGAATCTTTAAAGTGAAAGTATATGAATACAATGCATCTAGTATTCATGGGATGATCTACGTTCTCATGGGTGGTCCTCATGAATAAGTAGCATTAGAGAGTTAAAAGGTTTAACACCACGTAGTTTTCTTGTATCTCTCTACACAACTTGCGGTCCTTCAACTTCCCACAACGCGCTCGCATAAAGTCTCCGTTTTAAACATTTGGTATCCAAACCAAACCATAACACAAGATCCAAAATAACATTACTACATGAGGGAGAGGGACCAAACTCTAATACTTTGGATACCTTTTGGAAGTTCTTACCTTTTAGGCTAATAAAATTAAAAACTTTCACAAATCACAACCTAAAAAAGTGGACCATTCCACACTTTGGAAGGTGAGTTTCTACTAGTAATAATAGTAGAGGAGACTTAAGGGAGTACTCTAGTATGTTAGCAGAGATCTGACAAGTGCTGTGGGAATGGTGGATTGGGTGGTGTCTACTGTATTGTAGTTTGTTTTCTGCTGCTGCTTCAGTTTCCGCCAAACTTCTCTGTCAACCCAAGTTAATTGTTAGGTCTGGTGTTTCCACAACCCCATGCATGCAAGCATGCAGGAATCTGACCTCTAACCTGTCCTAATAAAAGAAAAAATAACAATAATAATGCTCCCTGTCACCTGCTATCTTGGTAGGAATCTCCATGTTATGTTGCACTTTTCTATGTCTACATATGAAAAAAATAAATACTACCATCTGTATAGTTTATTTCTAGTTGGTTATCCATAGAAAATACAGAACAGTCTATTTGCTGTGTAATTTATTTCTAGTTAGTTATACAAAGAAATTACAGAACAGAGTCCATCTGCTTAACACATTTATAAAATTATATAATAGAGTCCATTTGCTTTGCACATATATATTTATAAATGTGAAAAAGTTGTTGGGTAGTTATTAATATACTTGAAGCACATCTATCAATTTTCATCAGTATCATCATGTTGTCACCATGAAATTGATGATGAACAGGGATTCTACCTAATTAACAGCTAGGATGGGGGGGAAAACTTTTGGTGCTACCTTTAAAAAAAGTCAAATATACTATAAACTGTGGGAAACATAAAAGGTATTAGACTGTAACTTGTCACTTAATCATCATACCAACTAAAAAACAGATCTCAACCAGAAACTTTCTCATTTCAGTAGTACAGCAGTAGACAGATCTCTTAGTGATTTTGTTTGTTTTGATTTCTTCACATGACCATCAAGAACAAAATGACAATAAAAGGGTCCAGCATCCCCTCACTACATTTTTGTTGTGGTCCTATTTCCCTGTGACCTGAATCTCACCATCATTTAGTTCATGTATTATTTCATTTTATTAATTAGCCAGTAGACTTCTGATTGAGAAACCAACCCCTGACATCTCACATCTGTCCTGTTGATTGGGTTGCTACCAAGATTGTGCATACCAATTAAAGATGCTTCTAAAGTCATATTACCTCATCATCAAGTCAAATTGAAGGGCGTTCTGTTAATCCAGTTTTCAGTAGGACAAAGTCTAGGTTTAAATTACAGTGAATTAAAGGGGTGATCTGATGAGGTACGGAATTTAGGCTCTAGAGTAGGCATTGTTTCATTTTTTGATTAATATACACAAAATTCGGACCAGTAAACTTGACTTCTATTTAACAAGGAATTTAAATAAAAATCAAAAAATTAGTAAAATCACAAGCCCAGACTGAACAATGACAGAAAAATGGACTCATTTATTAGTAATAGAGTTTTCAAAATAGAGTTCCTGGGACAATACAAATTCTTTTAAGGGCATGGTTGGATTGAAGTGGGTAAGTTCTATAGTTTGGTATTGTTTTGAAGGTTTCATAACTTCTCGTGAAAAGTCATCTTATGTCAAAGTTAGAGAACTTACTAAAAAGAAAACTGAACATCAATTCCTTGTCATGTCAGTTTCTAACAAATCAAAATTTTCACGTATAATCACATTCTTAACTTCAATGAAGTTTTATATTTGTTGATTAGACATTGGGAGGATTAAACAAATCAAAATGATAAAATTATAGCCAAAGGCCAATGAATCCAATCAAGTACCTAAGTAGATAGTTGGTTCCTCTTTCCTGCTTCTTTACAGATAAAATATGCACAAAAGCCCACAATGATCAAATAGATTAGAGATGGGGAAGTCAATAAAGAAGTTTTTTGCTGCAAGTTTTGGGAACCAAAGGAGATTCTTGAATTAAGAGCATGCCCATTTATGGTGTGTGGTGCAGGCAAACCCTATTTTATGCCTCCCTCCCACTAGGGACTCGTAATTTTTTTGTGGGGGCACTACTAACCAGCATGTATTATTCTTTAGTTCCACTCACCCAACACCTTCTGCATCTACTACAGCCCCCACTCCCTCTTTCCACTCCCTAAAATCTTATGGACCTGTCTTTCAAAATAAAAAAAGTAAAAGGTGCTTTCTTTGTACCTACTATTAGATCTTCCTTTCAGTCTTCAGTAAAAAGTCTTTACTTGCTATTCCACCCTCGATTTTACTTAGGGGTCACTAGCATCTATCATTGTTTTTCTCTGCTCCCCAACATCTTGTGCACCTATTACAGCCACCACTCCTTAAAATCTTATGCGTGATGTACATCTAGCTTTCGAAATGATAAAGTGGAAGGGGTTTTTGTTATGCCTACTATTACATCTTCCTCTCAAATAAATAGTTTCTACTCGCTGTACTCCCAATAATAAGGTTGTCTGTCTCACAGTGCCAATATATTCGAGTGCCATTTTAGTACATGCCAGCTAAATTACTATAAATATCAGTGCTCTTAAACATATTACATATAATAACAACCTGCCTACTGCCTAGTATTGCAAACCTAATAAATAGAGTTAATTACAAGCTGGCCCTTTAAATTATGTATCGATATCATTTTACACCATTGACTTTAAAAGATAACAGTTACCCTCCTAAATTTTCGTTTTGTAACATTTTGTCCGCTTGAACTTTAAAAATATATTATTTAAACACACAAATCAGACTCAAATTCCAACAATATTTGACATCCGATTCGATCCGAACGTTCACATAAAACTATGTTTATAAGTATATTAGGGATACAACGTAAAAAATTACAAACAAAATGCGAACATGTGTATAAATAATAGATTTTTAAAGTTCGAGGACAACAAAATGTTACAAAACGAAAATTTAAAGGGAGTAATTGTTATGTTTTAAAATTCAGGAGTGTAAAGTGATATCGATACATAGTTCATGGGGGTAAATTGTAATTAATCCTAATAAATATCTAAAACATCTACTTAAGTAAAAAAATGTAACTTGAAGATACTGAACATAGTAATACAAGATTTACCTCTTCAATGGGTCATTTTCACGTAAAGTCGAGTAGATTAATATATTGAAAATCACCTTAGGTCGCATTTTGATTATTCATAATTCACACTCGTTCTTACAGAAGTATGCCTTCATCATATGATCCATTTCAGTTGTCACTTTGTGGATTAGGGACAACAAATGGGCACCATAAAGCACACTAATTTAAGGTAACCTACACCATCAGCTTCCCGTAATACACGGTAAAACGTCACAAATGTTTAATCTATCCACATCTAGATTGTTGTGATGCTTAGCTGTCCAGTGTCTAAAACCTATACTACGAGAAATGGGAAAATAATCAAATATAGACATGGGAACACAAACGTTTAGGCAGCTCCAGTGCGGACAAAAGTTACACATAGTCTAGATTTCCTTCAACCCAAAGCAACTCAGAAAAATGTCTTACTCATTATCCTTTCTCAGTGATAACAATTCACAAACCATGTAATTTTAAGAAACAAACGTTGTTGCCTAGTGTGTTTTTTTATTATAAACTTTCTATGCTCATTTTGTATTTTTCACTTCTCAAATTCACAGGATGTGAAGTTGTGAACTCCCAAATGGACATTTCATTTTCTATTTCTTTCAGAAGGATCACATGCCACACCTGCTTTCACTTATCCAATAGTAGGTGATATTCTTCTAATCCTTGACCATCACGTTGTCGAGAAATGGATGGATACTATTGCTCGTTGTTGTGGAACATGGCAAGGAGATATTAATTCAATGAAGTAACCGACTTATCAAAAAAAAGAGATGGATGGATACTAAGTAAGCATTAGATTATATCAAGATTTGTCTCAGCAATATGTGCAGAGAAAGATGGTATTGTCAGTGTCAGCTATTCTTTATATAATCCTAAATTTAAAGCATGAATGTGAAATGTAGATTGGATTATTCTAATCCAGGGAATATAACGCTAAGACATTAGTACATTATTAACAAACAGTTAATCCATTGCAGCAAGTGGCACTTCAACGCCAGCTTTTCAGATTTAGCAGTGCATATGATGCTAAATATATTTAAAGAACCACGATGAAGATATTATATGGTATTATTGTCTAGATATAGGAGATCACGATCATTTAGTGGACAAGCAAACAAGCTGACTCCATTAAAATTATCTTCAAATTGGTACCATTTTTTTAATTTCAGATCGGGTTAGTGAACTGTACCCTTCATGAATTTGGTCATCTTAAGACTTTAGTATGATCAAAACCTTCCTACAAGACAACTTTGAAGGCAGCGCAGGCATCAATAGATAATCAAATACTAGCTAACAGCTTCAAGAAATAATAACTTCTTCAACATGGAAATCGTTGAGCATAAAAGTACTACTTGTCTATCAAATCATTATTTCAAGCTTGTTTCAATGTGAATTGTAGAAAGATGAAATGGGAAGGCAATACCTTTCCTCCCCGTTGAATCATTTGTGCATGCCAGTGCTTTAATCAGCTTATTAAACCTTGTTCTGACCAGTCTGAATAGCTAGCTTGGATCATCCCCTGCTCGGCCATGATTCCTGCTATGACAACTTGATGCTGCACATGGACTGATTCCTAACATCAGATGTTGTCGTGTGGGTTGTTGTTTCATTTACAATAACACAATAAAACAAATATGGGTTTGTTAAATTTATGCTTTAGCAACTTTCAAAAGGATGAAACTTAATTTTTTTTGTAATAGTAGAAAAGCAGCCTAATAAATCTTTGAACTAATTACTCCAACAATTATTTTTCTCAGCATTGTTTAAATTCCTTAAAACCAAAAACGAGAAAGGAAAATATTATCACAAGGGAAAGAAATAATTAAGCACATTTAAAAGCAAACCCAACCTTCACCTTGAGATTTACACAAAAATATATCGTACAGAACATCCAAAGAAATCACAATCTTTCCTACCTTCAGTCCTTCCAGCCTTAACTGGTTTGAATCTTATGGCCAAAATTAGTACCAAATACACCTACTATGCTAAACCGATAACAAATAATTCATGTCAGTGTCTGCAAATCTTCCCAAAAACTAAACTTTTATGAGTTTGTGGACAGAAATTATAATGCGCTAACTCCTACTAATCTATTGCCTGTGGCTTTTCATGTGCAATCAACTCTCTGCAGCAGGAATTGGTAGACAAACTTAGATTTCTTAATTCTTACAAGAACCTGAAAGTTATATTCTCAAACAAAAAAAAACTGAAAGTTGTCCCATCTACCTCTGCCGTTGAATACGAGGCAGGAGTTTTGTTGGCCCACTAGTTAATGCCTATCTCAATCGCACTCCAACAAGAAAAGAGTGAAACAAGGTTGGATGCCCTTTTCTCAGAATCTAAAACTGGTTTTCTCCTGTTACAGAGAAAATGCACAAATAGTAGCTTCTTTCAAGACTTGGCAAAGTAAAAGTCTTCCACTGATTTCCTATCTTAGAACTTGGGATATGTTCTCAGCACAAGGATGTGACTCTTTAATAATCAAACAAATTCTTGTGAATATTGCCTAACTAATTTTAGAATCTCACTATACCAATAAATTGCTAATTATTAGACAGTGGACAACATTGAAATCCAATATCATAAAGTGACAATCTAGGGTCTTCCTTTAGAATCACACTTGATATAATCTCATCAAAATTCCTGCTACCTCCTATCCCTATCCTCAATCTCATCAAATAATGTGAATACTACATCTTTAAAGTACATTATGACTGCGGTAGATTGCACATTACAGTCCTTTCAGCAAATGATACGACCCATATGGGACAGGTTGCTGAAAAGCAAGAGGTACAATTAAAAACAACTTTGAGAAGATATTTTTAATTTAATGATGGTCTATGACGTAATAGACAGATATCACTATTTCATGATCTAAATGGAGGTAGTTAAAATTGTAAGCAAAAACCATCACATACTAAGAAGATTACTCACAAAGTCATAGTTACTGAGATTTTCAAGCAGAGGCGGGAGGCCTGTGACAGGACCCTATTTCAAGGACTTAAATCCAAATAAGATGGGAAAATGTAAATGCATTTATATTCAAATTAAATTACAATTGTTTTCTTCAAATCACATGGCAACCTATTATAGGAACAAACTAACACAGCACTGTATTAAGTATTAGCTATAGAACAATGTGCAAACGTAACACATTGACATATTAAAAGGAACATGGTACCTACAACATACAACCAACTCAGATCAATACATGGAAAGAGACCTATTTATGATCAAAATATCTTCTAAGCAAATCTCTTTCCTGCCTGCCTACTGTCCACATGATATATACATGTAAACATTCATGCCCTCTTCAAGGAGATTCCCATTATCGACGTTCAAATTAACAATTATTCCTCAAATAGCTAGAGATACTACTATGCTAGCAGTGGCAACAATCACCCAAGCCCAGTCAGTCAACATAAAACGGTTTTTTTTAAGTAGGTTTTCTATATTGAATCAAATGATAAAGAAGACAGTCATTTGTAACCCCGAATTAGGCTATACCGATGTCTGACAAAACAAAAGAGACATAGAAGTGAAATAAAACTACAATGGAGATTCCTTATACGGTAAGGCAATCCTGGTGCCGGCTAGTAAATTTTATTGTGGAGAAGATAAAAGGACAGCAATGTGGAAAGGAGAATTGTCAGGGATACATAGCGATAATGTTTGTCTAGTTCTCACCAGCAGGAGCGTCGGTCCTGGTGGGTAGTGGTGAGCTTCTCAATGATGGTGGCGGGTAGGTAGTTTATTGAGCCAGGGCTTCAACAAATGCAAATTACTCCTGCCATGAGAGGAATAAACGCAATGAAAATACCAAAGAATGGATCCTTTTCTAATAAGCGAGAACTCCAAATTATGCTGAGATAAGAAGGCGAACATATGCTTAATTTCAAAGAGACTCATTTATTTTCTTCGAGCTAATACATGAGTCACCATTCATAAAAAACAAACTAAGTGGTACAATAACTAGCACCACAACGCACCACAACATGCAGTCATGCAACATCATATTATGGTAAGGAAAACATGGTTTCTATAGTTAATGACTAAGATTATGTATGCATATGGATCATCTATTCATGACGAAATTATTTCCAATGCACATTTTTTGCATGACCATCCACTACCAACATATATGTGCAGATTCTATTTACGTATCTAAAGGGAGTCCAATGATGTTGTGTAGATATCTGCACTACATCTATTCACGAGTAATAACAAACTACATGAAGTGGGGAAAAAGACAGATTTAAAAGAAATGTTTTGAATGCCTTCATGTTGAATTGGAACTTCGTGCATTGCTCGACAGACAAAACAAGTTGAAAAAAAAGTACATCGTGATAGTGAAAATAATTTCACAACTTTCACGTTTTCAGTGGTTTGGGTAGTAAACAAAATCAAGATGACCTATATAATTGTTGTTTAAAATGATAAGAAATGGCAACACGCAATGAGAAACAACAGATAATAGTAGAAGAGAGAGCATTGGGGGTTTTGTTCTGATTAGTTGTGACCTAGGGGGCTAACAAATACCTATAAATCCATCAAGAAAGAAATTTTAGGATTTTATCACTTAAATAATGTACGCATTATTAAATGTGCTAACTTTCCATCAAACCTAAGGATATCTTATTTGTTCCCAAAAACATCCAAACAAGAATTGGGCCTGTTGTATGATGAACTATGTGAAAGCAACTAATTTACCAAAAGGCCCAAACTATAACTTCCATTGCTGAACCTCAAATTCATATCCAAATGAACACTTCAATTGAAGAAAAACAAGAGTTATTCTTGCAGATGTGTTGACAGATACATGGTATAGTCTTGAAGACATGGAATGCAAAATAGCCTGTTAAATTCAAAAGAGTCTTGATATTTGCACTGCAATTGGAAACAAGCAATGGGAAACACTTTAGGGGTAGTTCCATGCGAACAAAACCAATACCTCATCTAATTAGCCAAGTTGTTTCTGTGTTTTACTTCTTTCAGCCTGATAATTATTGTATATAAAAAAAGATACGGAAGCACACAACTTAAACAAAGCAAGCAAATATTTTATTTGTCAAAGATATCAGTAATTTACCTGAACTTGTTGTAGAAAGGAAGTAAATCAACTAATAACAGGAACAGAAAGACAAATCCAAAGAGTTTGGAAGCATATACAATTACAAGTAGGGGAAGAGAAACTAAAAGCTGACCTTTTTTAAGCTTCCTAATCCGGAAGTAATGGAGGAACCAGGTGAATCTGACTTGTTAAAGTGGTAAATACCACAAAGCAATGTGCTCGCTACTTCAAGATTAAATATTAGAGAAACACTAGAAGAAGCTGAATTGAGAGGCAGCTCGAGGATACCATGAAGCAATATCAAGAGCCAATCAAGCAATGTGGCCCTCCATTTGGTATCATCTATACACTAGGAATCAAAGATTTTAAAGCATTTATTCCTTGCTGTCAATCACTGAACGCAAGTATTTTCATTTTTCATAATGGTCAGGTCGCTCTCAACAGCCAACACCTTTCTGAGATGAAGGAAGGATCCCAATGTGACGATGGCTGCATTTGCCTGGGGGGCTTATCTGATGGCAACGCCATCAATGTGAATAGACTCAGGTTTTAAAACCGTGTAGCATAATAATGACCCCCTGTTTTACTTCAGCATAACAAAAACCACTGAACCAACAACCTTGGATCCTATATGTAGACAACTACATATGAAAATGGAAATTGAGGATTTTGAGAACCCTCGGTATGTTCCAACATACAAGTAATAACACTTAGAAGAACAAGATCACAAGAAGCCATTTCCAAATCCTGAATGAAGTTTACCTTTCTATTCAAAAGCTATGAATGAGAGCAAGCATCATTATTCATTGTCATTTTGGAATGAATATCTGACTGGAAGGACAAATTCCAGTATTACACGACATATTGAATGCAGAGTCCAACGAGGAAGCTAAATTTTTATTTTCCTCTGAAACTAATTATTACATGATACTAACAGAGACAACTGAACTCAGTGTGTCTGTTAAAAGCACAATTTATTAATCGCAGCTAATAAGAACAATATGCTTAACAACAAGAGTAAACTATGTTATCGTGAGACTCGTGAGGCTCACTGCCATTGGTGGTGCAAGAATTCGAACCTGAGAGAATCTCCGAGACAAACTTGATCAACGAACAAAGGCCACCTAAGAAGTTATGATCAATGACTCCCTCACCTTCCACCACATGAGCGAAATCCACAAGCTTCACCTTCACTCCATCCCCTGCCTTCCCACGGAACATCAAAACCGACACTGAATTAAAGTGGAAAGTGGTCTGGTGCTCAAACCACTCCTTTAAATCCATCAACTGTGCCAGAACTCCCCTAGATCCACCATAGATGGATGAAGCAAACACACAATCCGGCTCTGTTGCGGACGGAGCCGACGACACAAACCGCCTCAATACCAACCGAACATCATCGATTGTGAAACCATGCACAACCTTCTTCGACGGCTTCCAAAGGGATGATCCTTCCTTGTCGTAGACCTGCAACTAGGTCTGTCAATGGGTCACATCGTGTATTTTTGTGTGAGACATTTGTTTCGTTTTCGTGCATGTCACATCTAACATACTTTGAAAGAGACTCACAACATTAGGATTATAATAGCTAGATACCATGACATATTTATGTTATCATACTATGAAACATCTTCAACAACCATTCTCAAGAAAAAAACTGATTAACCTACAAAAAACGTGTCAGTTTAGCATAAAAAATCGACTCAACATGCAATAATGAAACCTAAATTAGTTATGTTACTCCATAAATCATTACAACTCGGCTAATCAACTGCAAAAACATTGCACTCACAACATATCATTGTGTCGTTTGGTGTCGAATATAGACAAGTCTACATGGCACCCCGTGCAATCACGTCATATAAAACCAACGAATCCACATGCAACCCCGAAACACCAAACCAGTCACATCATTCCTTCATAAATCATCATAACTAAGCTAATCAACCACAAAAAAATCACATTCCCATCTTAGAACACCCGCAACCATGATCTTTATAAAAATATCATCACATTTTTCTCTCTCTGTCACGTCAATTTTTCCATTTCACAACATTTATCCACAATCTTTTTCATCTTCTCAATCATGATCTTTATAAAAATATATCTACAATCAACTATTCTCTTTCTTCAACTTATTTCTTACATTGTACAAGTAAATAAATAAATGTATCATCATCTATCTCTTTTAGGTATGAATTATTAATAAAATTTGATACAAACTTTTATCATTTTTAATTTTTAAAAAAATAATTGTTGGACAAGTTGAGAATATAATGAGTTGGAAAGTTAAAGTTGTAAGAATAAAAACCCTAAAAAAGTGAAATACGAGAATAATTTTTTTAAGATATTTAAAAAAATATAACTGTTTGAAAAATATAATATGAGAATATAACAGTTTCAACTTTAGTAATTGTCTCGTTTGAGTTAACCATCGAAAATCTAGTACTACGAAAATACAATATTTATATAGCAATATAGGTGTCCATACGTAGAACATCATAAGATAAGAATTATGGTGATCTGTTTAAAAAATTATTATTATTTTTCTAAGATATCTCTATTTAAAACAATACAATCATATGTTATAATTATATTCAATAAAAAATAAAAATATGTCCCACCACCGTTAAAAAAAACAAAAATGGTGGAGGAAGCCTTGGTTTTAATTATTTTTTAATCCACTAAGATCTTTCTGATACTCTTATCACCATATCCTCTTCTCGCCCAACCACGCGTGTCAAAAAAACCAACAAGTCCACATGCAACCCCAGAATCCCAAACCACTCACACCATTCCTCCACAAATCACCCCAACCAACCCAATCACCCAAAAAAAAGAAGCATATCCTAACTGGTTTAAGGACTAGTCAGGTGGGATGGCAACGCATATTCAATCCTCATTTCTGTAAGTGTACAAACTGTTGTCTACGAGATACGATTAAACAACATGCTTTAATAATTTAAATTAAAGCTACCAATTATCAAAAGAGTATAAAATAAACAAATCCACATAAAATCATCATAACCACCTGCAGCCCGGAAACCCTAAATCCCAACCTCGCCGTCGTCGTCCCTAGATCCTTCTCAAAGCACCTCTCCAAATACTCCTCCCCCGCGCCGGGGTACCAAGTCCTCGCCCCGATCTTCAGATCGACGACGGACGGGGCGTGGAGCCCGGCCATGAGGTCGTCGAGGACGAGGTGGGGGTGGGGTCCGGAGCCGTCGGAGGCGGGGAGGGTGCGGGTGCCGTGGAAGGCGGGGAAGAAGGGGAGGACGCGAGCGGGGAGGGAAGAGGAGAGGGCGGTGTAGAAGGCGAGCTCGTCGGAGCCCCGGGAGTTGGACTGGAGCGGCTTGTAGAAGTGGCCGGAGGTGTCGGTCACCGGGCCGAGTTGGCCGGAGACGGCCGTGTGGCCGGCGACTTGGTGGGACGGGGGTTGGAACATTGTGGGGGGGAGTGGATGGAGGGAGGGGCTTGTGGAATGGAGTTCGGATAATCTGGTATAATATGGCCGATGGTTACCTAACGAATTGACGATTTTTCTTGAACCATGTTCATTATTTCTATGGACATTGGACGGGGTTCGTGACTTCGAGAATAACGACATAAATGTAAATATATGATTTTTTATGATCATAAAAAGTCATATATTTACGTTATTTTTTTTAAATATTTACATTTATGTCTTTTTCTTTAAATTATGTTCTTTTTCTTTAAATTATGTTCTTTCGTTAATTTTATAACTAACTATGTTAATATAAATTAATTAAATGTAAATTTAACAAATTAACTCTTAACAATCCAGCAATTAGACAAATATTTTTTTAATTAATATTGAATTACAAATTTGCAAAATATCATCTAAACAATCTAAAAAACATCATTCAAATCTCATTCTTTTCTCATTTTCTTACTTCTCTCTTACTTTCTTTCTCTCTTTCTTTCTCTTCATCGAATCTTCTCTCCTTACTCATGGTCATGTCTTTTTTCTTTCTATCTCCTCATTTCTTCTATCTCACTTCTCTCTCTTGTCTCATTTCTTACCATCTTCTCTTGTCTCTCCCTTACAAAATTTAAATATTTAAAATCTAATTAAAAATAATAAAACGTTTGCAGACAAGAGAGAGGAAAAGAAGAGAGAGAAAAAAATATAGAGAGAGAAAATAAGTAAGACAAAGAGGAGAACCTGAGTGGAGAATGAGAATGAGAAAATAATATAGGTTGACTATGAATGTGTTTTCTAGTTGCTAGATTGCTGAAATTCAATTTTACGAACTTTACAATTAAAAATTAATTTATATTAACGGAATTAGTTGTAAAGTTAAAGAATGACCCAATTTGAAAAAAATAATAACATAAACACAATAAATAAGAATTTTAGTGTCATAAATGTAATATATAACTTAAATTTGGTCGCATGGAAAGTAATGATATTGCGATAATAGAAAAAACAATTTCATTATTTTCCAACGTGAGTAATACTCACATTCATTTATAAGTGATAGCGAAGAAAGACTCTCAGTCAAAGCATGAGATCTTGGTATCCTTGGGATTCAAACGTGGGTGGGATGTCCGACTCTTGTCACAGTTGACAAGTCGTAACTGTTTCTCTTCAGATCCCATCAATTTCATTTGAAATATTTGGATTAAAAATGGAATGGGTAGTAGAATACATAAAATCAAAAAACGAAAATTAAGCATACTGTGGGACATTGGCGAAATGTAATATACATTTTTTCTTTTTCTATAAACAATATAATATAGAGCTGTTAATTATACATTGTACACGAACTGGGTTATCACAGTGTTAGATATTTTGTCTAGTATGTGAGACTGAGTTAAATGTTGCAATTTAATTTAAAAAGTAAAAATTCTTTCGAGACAAGTCATTTATAAGTGGTATGGTTAATTATTCCCAATTATCAGATAAATTGCGATTTGCATCCTACCAATCACAAGTAGGTTGTGCATTGGTCCAAACCTGGACCGGAACCCGGTCCGTCGCCAGGTTGCGGACCGAAGACCAGATCGGTCGGATCAAGGTCTGGACCAGACGGAAAGGTCACGACTAGACTGACGGTCCGGTCCAGTTCGGTCGAAGATCGGGTTTTTTGTATTGAAAATCCGAGAATGGATCGGATCCGAATCGGACCGGAACCCGATCCGTCGCCAGAGACCGGACCAACCATATCTGCTTTGGACCGGAACCCCGACTGACTCCGAACGACCGAACCCAGTCGGACCGGACCGGATTGTGTCCTCCCCTAGTTACGAGTGCGATGATCGACCTTCATCCCATCCTGACCAGAACTAACACTTTGATCGTTTGGGATACACATGTGCGCTCAAAACAATTGTTACGCTGTAATATGTGTCTGCCGGTGATACTATTACGTCACCCTAATATAATATCACGTCTTGGAATAAATATGAACCTCATACAATTTTTTTGTAAATTATGTTAAATAAACATATCTCTCAACACAAATCACCAAATCCTTTACGTGGTAGATCAAATATCATGGTTGAACATTTTGTTGACGCCTTGACGGTTGGATTTTATAAACATGGCTCGATTATCTCACGAAGAGTGTGAGTTTTCTTAGTTTGAAGGGAAAAGAAATGAATCAAAATGAAATGACTATAATTACCTCGAAGAGAAATCAAAAATATACCACAGGCCATTGCCTCATTGGGTGGAAACAACAAAAAGTCATTTGGGAATATAGAAAGGATGATTCCTACGGTAGAGATTTTTTTGTTCTTTAACATACTATTCGAGTAAGAGGAACCTTGTTCTGTCAGTGGAAAATTTATAACTTTTCGAAAGAGAAAATCAAACAAACCCGAGGATATTACGAAAACACAACGTAAAGTGCACCGACATATATCTCGAATATATATATATATATATATATATATATATATGAGTTACAAAAGGCTATAAGATAAAATATACAACTGTAATCACAACGACCTTTGAAAAGGGTGAAAGCAGGATCCGGTCCCGAGTGCTCTCCTCCGCAGTTACCACCCCTCCTACAGCCAATCATGGTCTGAAATGCAACATGAAACTATACATGAGTTTCCATAAAGAAACTCTGTATGCCAAATCTTAACACATGAATGAAATAATGCTAACAGATAAATGTAACCATGCATAAGCCCAACAACAGTAAAACATAACATTTGCCTCATTTACCGGAGCCACGATTTTGCCTCATTTGCCGGAGCCACGACTTTACCTCATTTGTCGGAGCCACGACAACCAACACCACTCGCTCCGTAGAGCCACCACTGATCGCTATCAGGCCGGTATGTCCGTCCGTTGCCCCAAAAAGGTCGGTGAACCTGTTGCCCTCGAGCCGATCAAAACAACACAACTCAACCACAAACAGAGCAGAAATGGTCGACCGAACCAAGCTAGCGGTCGACCAAAACTCCACAAAGGGAACTGGTTCAACTGGAAAAAAACCTACCAACCGGTCGAATGACAAAGGGGACCCGTTAGACCGAAACAAACCAGTAAGTCCTCCTCTTGCTCAAAATGCTCTAACGGTCGAACAAACCAGAAACAACGGTCGACCAGAAAAATACAGTAAATTCAAATATGGAAACAAATTATATTGGTCGATCGAAACCACAAATGGTCGAACAAACTATAAGTTAACTTAAGTCATTGGTCTAAAAAGATCTCAGAGCAGTCGACCGTTTTGTGGTCTACACCCCCAACCAACTTAAAACAGTACTTTCGGTCGAACGGCAAAGGGGACCCGGTCGACCGAAAACACCCAGAGCCTTCATCTTCTCACTCAAAAGCATAATCGGTCGACCACCTAAGGGTATCGTTCGACCGGTGCGAGAGATAAACGCCCAAAATACACTACGATCGGTCGACCAAATCGAGCACCGGTCGACCGAAACAAAGCAGAAACCTGCTGCACGAGCCCTCGACGCGCCAAACGGCCACCGTCGACTAATCCACTACTCACACACCTCGGATGAGTCTTAAATTGAAGCTTGACATACCTTAAAGGCTTGAAGAAGCCTCCGAAGAAACACGGCGAACGCCTCCTTACAGAAAGCTCTTCTTCTCCGGCTAACTCCTCGCTCGAACGACGATCACCCGCCTCTACCACTTTGTGCCAACAGAGTTGGGAGGGAGTGAGATGAGAGTGAGAGATGAGAGGGGAAGTGAAGTGAGCAGAGATGAATGATTTAAACCTTAAATGCCCTTGCCTTTCCTCAACCAACCAAAAGCTTCCACCTCATCCTCACTGAACCAACCCCCAAAACACCCATTAACCACCTACACATGATTAAGCACAAAACAATGATTAGGATATAACACTCTCTACTTCTTTTCTTTTCGTTGTTGGATTTCGAGAGACTTGGGACGATGTCAGAATATATACCAAATATATATAAACCCTTTTATTTCAAAAAGGAGGAGAATACTTGATTTTCTGTAAAATCAGAATATATGCTACATTTCATCTCATCTTATAAAAAATATAAAAAATGGGTAGGGATTATTATCATATTCAATGTTTGGAAACTGGAAAAGAATATATGCTGAATGTAGTGTTAGATTTATGCCTTGAAAAACACATGTTCATCCGCATGACCGATTGGCAATCATACGTCTGATTGGTGTGCATCAAAGTCTGCTTTGAAGTTTATTGGATCCTAAGTTTTGAACGATTGCCTAACTTTTGGACATCTAGTCCAGTTTTGACGGGCTCATTCTAGGAGTTAATGGAATTTATGTTTCAGACACAGTTTGCAGCTTGGACGTCCGTCTTCCTAGTTTCGAACGCCCACTTCTCATTCGGTCGTCCAATTACCTATTCACAGACCTTCATGGAAGCTTCACTGGAACTACGAGTTCAGACGTTCACTTCCATTTTGGATGTCTGTTTCTAGCTAGACACAGACATGACTTTTCTAAGGCTATTTTGGACTTTTCATTACCCTTTTAGGGTTGCTCTAGGTCTAGTATAAATAGACATTACCCTTTTAAGATTTGGGTGTGTGTGCGCATCCACCCCTATAGAGCACAAGTGGTGGATTCCTATCTCATGGAGCATCTTCTTAGAGCCACATAATATGGATTCCATAACTCAACGAGTCATCAAGTTGAGAAAGTTATTGGAGCCATCAAAAGAGGAACTTTGAGAGGTTGAAGAAGACACATGGAGGTGAGTGATGCATTGCATACATTGCATTATATGTCTTTCATTTCGATTACTTTTATATCAATAAATGCTACTAAGGTATGTGTTTAGTCGTATTTACAGAATACAGGGACTTGGATGCAAATTACTCACATTCCGAGCATAAACGCATGCAAAAGATTCATTTCTATCATAAAGACCAAGTTCAAGTTTATCGGGTTTCAAATGGAAATGCATCCAAGCATAAAAGCATTCAAGGAGCTAATTACAAAAAGGTCAAGGGCTTGATTGCGAAATGCCAAGGACCTGATTGCAAAATAAAAGGACCAAGTTATTGTGTGGAGAAAGTCAAAAGAAAAATCAAATATAAATCTCCAACAATGGAAGGAATTAATCCGGAGCTCAAGACAATGGAAAGAATCAATCCAGACGCGCAAACGAGGATCAAATCATACCATAAACGCGTGACAAAAATCCTGATTAAATCCGACCAACGTGTGAGGCGAATCCGCCGCACAATACACATGATGTGCGGCGATTCCGCCGCCCATTGGTCGATCTGTGTGACCCAATTTCGTCCAGTTGTGTATGGACACGTGTACTATCTAATTCTATACCTAAGTCCCTTGTAGCAACTATAAATAGACCCGAGAACGATGTAAATAGGGTCCTTGGTTGTTGTTCTTATTTGTGTACCTTAGTTTTATTAATAAAATTCTGTTTCTTATTTCTTACTTTTTTAGTTTTCTTTGTAATGTCTCAAGGACCCCTTCTTCTTCCTCCCTCCATGAGTTTCTAACTCTTTCCGAAGGGTGGAGGTGACAGATTTAGGGTTAGAGAAGATGAATGAATGTTATTATTCTAAGTTCGTGATTAGTATTTTGATTACTTGAGTTTATGTTAAATCATTTATCTTGTAATGCTTCATAACTAAACATGATTTATTATAAGTTTCTAAGTTCTCTAATCTAAACCTTAAATTTAAACCTCCACCAAACGGAATTCTCTTCTTATTTCTTGTTTTAGTTCTAATTGCTTTTGTTTCGTACTTTAGATAATTAAACCAAAAATCCCAAAAACCCAATTTATTTCTTCTTCCCTTCTTCTCCTAATCGAAAATAACAAAAATAACGAAATCTCTCCCTCCTTGTGTTCGACCCGTACTTGCCACGTCTTCATAGACGCCGTGCACTTGCGGTATAAATTTAAATCTCCATCAAGTTTTTGGCGCCGTTGCCGGGGAGGCGACGAAGATTTCGTTTGTTTTTGTGTTTTCGATTTTATTCTGTTTATCGTGTGCGCGATCTAACTATTTGGATTTGCGTTTCAGGAGACAACAGAACGCGCGGAGAAATACGAGCGCATTCTGAGCTTAAAGAGCGGCGAATCCGCCGCCCCATAAGAAGCATTTGCGGCGAAATCGCCGCACAGGTTGGTCTTCCGGTCTTCAAATTTTGAGGGCGTCGTCGGCATCTCTGGGTGGTCGCATTGAGCTACTGGAATCTCCGAGAGCGGGCGGCGAACCCGACTGAGCATTGCGGAGGTAACTTTTCTTGCCTTTCTCGTAAAATCTGAGTAGTTGAAAAGTTTCCTTTCGTAGAATTGCACGTGTTAGGGTTACAATTCCATAATTGGCAATAATTCAACTCTGACCTAAAATTGGCAAAATTAGAAAGACCTTAGTGCATGCATCATATAATGTTTTGCTTGCATTATTCTTGCTAAATTCTTGCAAATTAATACTTGTTGAAGATTGCTGGAGGCAAGGTACGTATCGAGGTTTTTATCGATTGCATTATAGCATATAATTTAGTTGCATACAACCTTGCAATTGCCCCCATTAAAAGGACCATTGTTTGACTATCTTTGCTAGATTTAAGTTAAACTATCTTAAGGGCAACTCCGTAGGAAAAGATACGGTGGGGATTTCATCACCCTCCCGTAGCCCACAAACCACAATCCTGAAGTGTCGCCTAAGCCTAAAATTTAAAATCAATTAGACATTGGCCCCTAAGGACTCGGACTCAATTAAGGAGGAGATTGGTTTGACTTGCTATGACCTGAAGCTAATTGAATTCAATTTGGTGTCTAGAAAGTGTTTTTGTGTCGACGAAAGTCTTCCAAGCGACGTGGTTGTCTAATTGGCACCGACTCTGTCGGAAGCGCCCCCACTAGCTATACACTAACTGGCCAACTTGGTTTGATTGGTGAGGGAGGTGAATCGAGCAAATCAATTCAACTCAACCAGTTAGGAGTCGTCTAGATCTAAGTAACACTAGGTCTAGGATTGTTTTGACCGTGCTTATTCAGGAAATTTCTGACCAACCCTAATTTTTATCCTTTAGAGTTAAGTTTCCCTTCTCGTCTGAGTCTTCTTTCCCTTCTCATCATTACCTTTCTATTGTTTGTTTCCCTTAAAAAAAATTAAAATTCAAAAATTCAAAAAAAAAGAAGTAATTGATTCTTGGAATTGAATTTGAAATTTAAATTTCGAATTCAAATTCAAAAATTAATTCAAACCGGTGCACTCAGATTTGGGTGCGGGATTTAAGCAATCGACTCTCACGAGTTCATCTGGATTCCAGTCTAGAGCTTAACCCCAATCCATCTGCTGCACCACCTCACCCGGATCCAATGGGTGAGAACGTCGTGGACCCACCTGTTGTGCAACCTATAACTCTGAGGGATCGATGCTACCCAACGATGGCTGCTCAGCCATCGTGCATCGTTATGCCCACCATACCGGGTCGCGACTTCGAACTTAAGGCACAATACATGAGTATGCTGCCTAAGTTCACCTCTAGGGAAGATCCATATCTCTTCCTTAGAGAATTTGAGGAAATCTGCTCTCTTATGCAATACCAGCATATCCCTGAAGAGGCAGTGCGTCTAAAATTCGTGCCTCTAGCACTGAAAGACGACGCTAAGAAATGGCTATATAGTCTAGCCGAAAGATCTATTAGAAGTTGGGCCGAATTTGTTCAAGTTTTCCTAAAAAAATATTTCCCCAACCATAAGACTATGAAGATTAGGAATGAAATTGTTGCATTCGTTCAGTCTGAGAGCGAGCCGTTCTATTCCTATCTTGAGAGATTTAAGAGTGTCTTGACCCAATGCCCTCATCACGGAATTCCGAAGTGGCAATTATGCCAAATTATTTATGAGGGATTGACACCCACATCTAGAGTTATGCTAGAATCTGTGAGCCAAGGGAACTTCATGTCCAAAAATGAAAATGATGCCTGGACTTTTCTTGAGGATTTAGCTGAAAATAGTATGGAATGGGACAATGCTAGAACACCCATCAACCCGAGTATTGGATCTAGAATAGCGAGTCAACCCCGACCAGGTGTCTTAGCTGTAGACTCCAACATAGCGGCTGAGGCAAAACTAGCTACCCTAATGCGTAGAATGGAAAGTCTAGAGCTACAAAATCAACCCCGAATGAATCAACCCTTGTCTATCCCCTGCTCTAGATGTGGTCAGACTGGTCATTTAATGGAGGACTGTGTGGACCTGGAACATGTTAATGCCACATTTAACAATTCTAGAAATGATCCTTACGCATCAACCTATAACCCAGGTTGGCGTAATCATCCCAATTTTTCGTGGACCCAACAAGGACAACCTCCTAGACAACAACCAACCCCATATAACCAAAATAATACATCATCTGGGGGTAATAACAATGGAAATCATGAGGTTAGGTTGACAAAATTAGAAAATTTAATGACAACTTTTATACAAACAACCAACCAATCATTCCAAAGGCTAGAGACACAGGTCAGTCAATTAGCACAGATAATAGGTGAAAGAGAAAAGGGCCAATTTCCAAGTCAACCTGAGGAGAACCCCAGAACTAATAATCAATATCAATCTTATCAACCACCTTCAGGAAATAACAACCCTAGACCGGTTCAAATGGTTAATGAGGAAGGACCATTCCAACAAATCAATGCTGTAGTATCATTACGGTCCGGAAGACAAATTGACAATAATGTGGTAAACCCTAGAATGACTAATCAATCTAGCCATCAAGCACCCACATATGACTTGACCATTGAACCCGACGTCCAAATTGAAAAGCCCAATCCACCTACCCAACCTGAACCTGTAGCTCAACCTGAACCTGTAGCTCAACCTGAACCTGAGCGAGTCTATGTGCCTAAAGCCCCATTTCCCAATAGACTCAAAAAGAACTCTAGTGCACAAATAGAGAAAATCTTGGAAGTATTTAAGCAAGTTAAGGTAAACATTCCACTATTAGACATGATTCAACAAATACCTGCTTATGCTAAATTCTTAAAAGATTTGTGCACTAAGAAGAGAAAAACGAATGTACCAAAGAAGGCATTCTTAACTGCAAACATATGCTCAATTCTTTCCAACACATCTCCTATAAAATATAAGGACCCGGGGTGTCCCACAATTTCATGTTCAATAGGAGATACGTTTATCAATAAAGCCCTTTTAGACCTAGGTGCAAGCGTTAACTTACTCCCATTTTCTGTCTACGAGCAACTCAACCTTGGTCCACTGAAACCCTCTAAGACAACCCTCCAATTCGCTGATTGTTCTGTTAAGAAACCGAGAGGTATAGTAGAGGACGTTTTGATTAAGGTTGGTGACTTCATTTATCCAGTGGATTTTGTCGTACTTGATACTGAACCTGTTGTAAATCCTAATCGACAAATCCCTGTAATTCTAGGTAGACCCTTTTTAGCCACTTCGGAAGCATTAATAAACTGTCGAAATGGGCTCATGCAATTATCTTTCGGGAACTTAAAAGCAGAATTTAATATCTTCCATATTGATAATGAGCCAGAAATAATATGCAACCCAAGTGATGTTGTGATGAGAACACGTATTTATCAGAATTCTGAATCAAATAAATCATCACATAAGCAAAAAGGAAGTAAGAAAAAAGGGAGTGATTCATTTACTCAACCATCATCACTCGAGCAAATAAGCGAACCAATTCAAGTGAGAAGAGTGGAATCTTTTCCTCAAGTCAACATGGGGAACAATTCAACTGGATACATGCACCAACATGGTGTCATTCAATCCAGTTCTGATTATGGTTGACTTTGAGCAAACTCAACCCCTCTACCGCAAGCCGACGCAGGTAATAAGTGCATTTATTTTATCTATGCATACATTGAGGACAATGCATGATTTAGGTGTGGGGGGTATTTATATATGTACATATCTATCTATTTGATTTTTCTGTTCTGCTTTATTTTTTTAAAAAAAAAAATCAATATTCTATGACATAACTTAAGATTGAACTGCCAAAACCCGTGTACAAATTGCATTAAGTTTTTGTTCCTTATTATATAGTTCTGCTTGTAGAAATTATGACATAAATCTAAGTTCCAAAGAAATAACCCATGACCCTTGTAAGACATGTATGCACTTAAATTGGATGAATCAAATCTTTGAAGTGGTTGATAAAAAGCAGAGGTTGAGGAAAATATACCGGGAAGTGTGGACTTCTAATAGCAATTAAGCCTTGAGGAAAATAAAAGTAAAATAAAATAAAAATAAAGTGAGGAAAACACATTTTGCAAAATGTTTACAAAAGCCCAAGTCTTCGAGTCACTGGTCCGTAGGGGTATCTTGAAACCTGGTAACTTGAGTCTGCCAGCTCGGGATTATCGACCAAACTCGCTACACGAATGCAAAAAGAGTATAAGTGTTAAAAAGAAAAGCAAATGTGTTGAATCACGGAAATAGGAAAAAAATAAATAAATATTTTAAGATACTCAAGGCCCAAAGCTAAAGGAATGATCCATGTCATGGTTGATACAAATGATACTTCACCACCAGAGGAGGCGTGCAAAATAATTTATGTGATAACATGTGTAGAGGGGTTAGTGGTGTGAATGTGGAGGAATAAAGACCAAGTCAAACTTTTTATAAGTTAGAACTGTATAATGAGCATGCGAGAACTTTAAGTGGGATGTATAAGGTTAAGGCAGAGATATTAAGAGCTATTAATGGAGTGTTGAATTAAGACTTTGTGGGTGTGTCAACTGAAAACCCTCACGAGACAAAACTCGTCCTCTAAGGCAACTTGGAGGTTTAAAGGCTTGTTGCACATGCTAAGTGCAACCGTGATTCCTACGAAAGTGAGTTAGGATTTCCCTGTTTTCATTTCTTTTATATTCTGTTTTGCTAGGGACTAGCAAAATCTAGGTGTGGGGGTATTTGATGCATTGCATACATTGCATCATATGTCTTTCATTTAGATTACTTTTATATCAATAAATGCTACTAAGGTATGTGTTTAGTTGTATTTACAGAATACAGGGACTTGGATGCAAATTACCCACATTCCGAGCATAAACGCATGCAAAAGATTCATTTCTATCATAAAGACTAAGTTCAAGTTTATCAGGTTTCAAATGGAAATGCATCCAAGCATAAAAGCATTCAAGAAGCTAATTACAAAAAGGTCAAGGGCTTGATTGCGAAATGCCAAGGACCTGATTGCAAAATAAAAGGACCAAGTTATTGTGTGGAGAAAGTCAAAAGAAAAATCAAATATAAATCTCCAACAATGGAAGGAATTAATCCGGAGCTCAAGACAATGGAAAGAATCAATCCAGACGCGCAAACGAGGATCAATTCATACCATAAACGCGTGACAAAAATCCTGATTAAATCCGACCAACGTGTGAGGCGAATCCGCCGCACAATACACATGATGTGCGGCGATTCCGCCGCCCATTGGTCGATCTGTGTGACCCAATTTCGTCCAGTTGTGTATGGACACGTGTACTATCTAATTCTATACCTAAGTCCCTTGTAGCAACTATAAATAGACCCGAGAACGATGTAAATAGGGTCCTTGGTTGTTGTTCTTATTTGTGTACCTTAGTTTTATTAATAAAATTCTGTTTCTTATTTCTTACTTTTTTAGTTTTCTTTGTAATGTCTCAAGGACCCCTTCTTCTTCCTCCCTCCATGAGTTTCTAACTCTTTCCGAAGGGTGGAGGTGACGGATTTAGGGTTAGAGAAGATGAATGAATGTTATTATTCTAAGTTCGTGATTAGTATTTTGATTACTTGAGTTTATGTTAAATCATTTATCTTGTAATGCTTCATAACTAAACATGATTTATTATAAGTTTCTAAGTTCTCTAATCTAAACCTTAAATTTAAACCTCCACCAAACGGAATTCTCTTCTTATTTCTTGTTTTAGTTCTAATTGCTTTTGTTTCGTACTTTAGATAATTAAACCAAAAATCCCAAAAACCCAATTTATTTCTTCTTCCCTTCTTCCCCTAATCGAAAATAACAAAAATAACGAAATCTCTCCCTCCTTGTGTTCGACCCGTACTTGCCACGTCTTCATAGACGCCGTGCACTTGCGGTATAAATTTAAATCTCCATCAGTGAGGGATTCTTCTTTATACTTAGCATCCGTGATCTCTGTGTTGCTTGAAGATTGAAGACTCACGAGGGATGTGATTAAGTTCCAACCGGTGCTCCTTGGAGGTTTATTTTTCTTCATGCTCTTTCATTTTATTGAATTGCTAGTCTATACTCTCTCGCCTATGTATTATATTGTATGGAGATTAGATTTATCATTTTGTTAAGCTTAAGATTCGTTGATTGAAGGTTTATCGTACTCGGAGGTGTAATAATCCAGAGTTCCGATTTAGTTCCAAGTTATTATCTCTGTGTGTATGTTCCATCGCCTATATCGTCGTTTACACCATAGTGAAGCTCAACTGTCTATGTCTGTGATTTTCCCAAATTAGGTTCCACATATATCTAGGTGTTTGAGTTGATTGCTTGTAGTTTGCTTCATTTTTTTGCTTGATTTGGTACATGCATGCTAGGTGTTCGTGAATTTGCATAGTCTTGCTTCCTTTTGAGTTTTCCGCACTCATCATCATCTCTTCCGCATTATACCTCGGGCACACCACCATTTCAATTTTCCTAACATGTACAATGAAAAATTACTAGATTAGACATGGTTTTTCTTGTTTCTTTCAACAACTTAAATTGTGAATTTCACAAAAATAGTAATAAAAATAATAACACAATACCCAATTCCAAATCACCGAGACCCCAACCCACCAAACATGACGAGAACCCACCAAACACCCCTCCCTAATATGATAAGATATCCCTCCATCGTAGGCCTGACAATTTGACACGATACACGAAAACACGACTCAAAAAATTCGTGTTTGGGTTTAAGAATTTCGTGTTTCAAGTACACGAAATTAATTTCGTGTTGTTTTTGTGTCTCACCCACCGGATACATGAACATACCCAAAATCACACGATAGTAGTATTTTACCGTAACTAATACACAACAACACAAAATGTTCTAGTGGTAAGATAGGCATCACCTCTCAAAGTCGACTCAAGTTCAATTTTTTCCATTTCCTAATAAGTTTTTTAATTTAATTTTTTTAATCCACAAAAAAAGTTGTCGTAAGATTCAAACCTACTTTGCATGACACAACAGAGATGCACATTACCACCCTACCAACCCACGACAGTTGTTGATAAGTCTTCTATTTAATATATATTCTTTTATCAACGAGATTCAAGTGTGGGAACTTTAGTCTCACACCAAATAAATTGAACTTTTACCTCTCATTCTAGCTTCTGTAAGCTCACCATAGGCACTAGAGTTGAAGCACTATTTGGCATTAGTGCTTCGTATTTTGAAGTTGAGTCATGTAATATTAATCAAGTGAATTTGTATTAACACAAATTCAATACTTGATTATTGAAATTAAATAATTTTTTCGTGTCCATCCATGTCGTGTTTACACGAAATTGGATGGGTTGTGTTACTGTTCATGTATCAAATATTGATACATGAATTCATTTCGTGTCATTTGTGTATGATCATAGTGACTAATAAACACGAAAAAACACGACACGAAAGTATACCACACGACTACCTGGCCTACTCCCTCCCCTACCCGTACCCCCACCCATACCACCCCCTCCTTGAAAGCTCTATTCAAACTCAAGCTTCATCCGAATTCCAACAAAACTAAATTGAAAAAGGCAATTCAATCTCATCAAACCTAACCAACCAAACTTAAGTTCAAGTAAACTCTAGGATCGTTTTAAGTGATCAACGTCCTACGTAATTACCCAAAATCATATACACCCGTCTTCCAATAACCAGAGGGGATCTAAGTCAGACAAAAAAGAGAAGATATATAAGAAGTTAAAAACCCAAGAGCCGAAGATGATTGGATGGAATTGAATTGAATTGAAACAAAAAAATGTCTTACCCATACCTGATGATGTGATGGGAATCCTCCCTCCATCCCAACTCCACTGCCACGCTCTTAAACTCTACCTCCTGCCGTGGCGGTCAGGAGTGGGTTTGACGGGAATTATGCTGTAGGGAATGTTGGAATTTGGTTTACAATTGTTAATACAGGAAAACAGGGAGAAACGGTCGATCGGAACTTAAGTCACGGTCGACCGATTTACTCCAGGAGCCTGGAGGCTCGGAACAGATCGAGGAACGGTCGACCGGTTCGGGGAATGCGGTCGACCGAAAACGGCCAGTAGATTTGGAGCTCGGATCTTTTGAAGATCCGGTCGACCGGTGCTGGGCACGCGGTCGACCGAAAAGTGACAGTAGATACGAGACGAAATTCAGCACAACAATCGGTCGACCGGTGTTGGACACGCGGTCGACCGAAATTGTCCAGGAGCTTCGAGCGTTGTTCAGCAACGCGGAACGGTCGACCGGCTATGGGCGAGCGGTCGACCGAACGATGGCAGTTACGCGAACTAACCGAAGTTCGGTCGACCGATGGGACATTCCGGTCGACCGTTTTCAGACAGTTATGCACGATCTGAATTATTCTTTGTACGATTTTAGCCTATTATAAATAGGATTTTCGCCCTAATCTTGTAATATAACACACAATCTTTATTTCCTTGAGAGAAATTATGCTAGAGAGAGATCTAGAGTGCTTTGGGAGACGCATTGCTTCCAAATTGTGTAATCTCGGAGACTTCTCTTGTTGGAGAAGAGCTTCAAGGAAAGGAAATCCGCAGGAGACCCCCCCAAGGACGTAGGCATCTTGCCGAACCTTGTAAAATCGTGTGTGTCGTGGTTTGCTTCAGGTGTGTTGATTGATTGCTTGTTATTTCCATCTTAATTGTGTTTACTTGTTGCATTGAGTTTGGGAGAGGGTCAGAAGTTATAGTTTCCGCATTCAATATTTGTTTTTCGTGGTGCGTGTAATCCGTGTCGAGTTAGTGCATCGTCGATCCCCCTCCCAACAGCTGGTATCAGAGCTTTGGTTGCACTTTCGATGGCGGAAGAAGCGCGGAATTTTCGGGTGGAGAAATTCACCGGAAAAGGGAACTTCTCAACATGGCAACGGAGGGTTCGTGCGTTGATGTCTCAGACGGACGGGCTATTGCTGACGTTAGATGGAATTGAGAAGAAGCCGTCGAAGATGACCGACGAAAAGTGGGAGAGTCTGAATCTCCGGGCTATAGGAATCATCGAGTTGTGCCTCTCGGATGATTTGCTTTTCGAGGAATCGGCGAAGACCGCGGCAGAATATTGGAAACTTCTGGAGGAGAGGTTCATGAAGAAGAACCTTAGCAACAAGTTGAATCTGAAGCGTCAGCTGTACATGCTTCGGATGAAGGAGAACACACCATTCATTGAGCATCTCTCGGTGTTCAATAAGTTGATAGCTGATCTGACTCAGCTAGAGGACAAGATGGAGGATGTAGACAAGGCAATGTTGTTATTGACGTCGCTGCCGGACTCGTATGAGAATTTGGTGAATACGATCATATATGGCAAGGATTCGTTGGTGTTGGAGAAGGTCAAGGGCACGCTGATCTCCTATGATGCAAGGAGGAATTCTGGTAGTAACTCTTTCGAGAAGGGCGAAGGATTGATCGCAGCACCGGAAAGGGGCAGGACGAGTAACAAAGGAAGAAGCAACGGAAGGGGCCGGTCCAAATCAAAGGGGAGATCCTTTGAATGTTTTTTCTGCAAGAAGGTTGGTCATATGAAGCGTGATTGTAGGGCCTTCAAGGAGTCGCTGCAGAAAGGGAAAGACGGGTACAATTCCGCCAGTGTGGTGGAGGAGAAGAACGAAGTCGACGTTCTAACGGTATGCGCTGCAGGTATTGACAAATCATCATCTGGATGGATTTTGGATACAGGAGCATCATTTCACATGTGCCCGGATAAGGAGTGGTTCACATCCTATGAGCCACTGAAAGGAGGGATCGTTGTTATGGGCAACGATGCACCGTGCACTACCGTCGGTATTGGTTCCGTACAGTTCAAGATGTTCGATGGGTGCATTCGAACGCTAGCGGGTGTGCGTCACGTACCGGAGTTGAAGAAGAATCTGATTTCTCTAGGAGAGCTTGATACTCTCGGGTGGAGATGGTCCGGCGGGGACGGAAAGATTAAGGTCACTCATGGAGCGTTGACAGTGATAAAGGGAACCAAGGTGGGCAACTTGTATTGGATGCTCGGGAATGCAGTAGCAGGAAAGGGTGCAACAAATATTGCACAAGACGAAGACAGCACCGCACTTTGGCATATGAGGCTTGGTCATATGTCAGAAAAGGGTTTGTGTGAGCTACACAAACAAGGATTGCTGAAGGGTGTTAAGAGCTGCAAATTGGATTTTTGCAAGTATTGTGTCTTCGGTAAACAGCACAGGATTCGGTTCAAGACGGTTATCCACAAGACGAAAGAAATTCTGGAGTATGTGCACTCAGACGTCTGGGGACCGGCTCAGGTTCGGTCAAAGGGTGGAGCCGAATATTTCGTCACATTCATAGACGATTTCTCAAGGAAGGTATGGGTTTATTTTCTGAAAAATAAATTTGAAGTCTTTGATAAGTTTAAAGAATGGAAGGCCCAAGTATAGAAAAGTACAGGAAAATTTGTTAAGTACTTACGGACAGATAATGGAGGTGAGTACACCTCAAGGGAGTTTGCAAGTTTCTGTGAGAAAGAAGGCGTCACGAGGCATTTCACTACACCGCGGAGTCCAGAACAAAACGACGTTGTTGAAAGGATGAACAAGACACTATGTGAACGGGCAAGGAGCATGAGGCTTCATGCAAATCTGTCGAAGGATTTTTGGGCGGAAGCGGTAGATCTTGCATGTTACTTAGTAAATATCTCACCGTTATCGGCACTTGAATTAAAGACGCCTCAGGAAGTGTGGACGGGTGAGCTATTTGATTACTCGAGGCTTAGGATATTTGGATGCAAAGCCTATGCGTTGGTCGATGAGACAACGGTCGAAGCTGGATTCGAAATCAAAGGAGTGTATATTCCTTGGTTACGATAGAGCAGTGAAAGGATATAAGCTTTGGGATCCGGTGAGCAAGAAGATACTCCTACGGAGTAATGTGGTCTTTGATGAGACAAGTCTGCTCAAGGGCCTTGAGGAGAAAGAGCAGCAAGAGGTTCCCATGCAGGAAGACGAAATTGAAGTTGGGGTCACGACTTCAAGGGAAGAATCGAATCAAGAAGTTCAGCAAGAAACAACTGACTCACGAGTAGAGGAGGAAGCCGAGCAAAAAAGTATTGCTCAAGGAAGACAAAGGAGGATCACAAAGGCACCGGTGAGGTATGGTCACGATGATGCTAGTATTGCGTTTGCACTTGTTACCGAATGTGGGGACCCTTGCACATTCGAAGAAGCTATTGAGCAGGAGGACAAGAACAAGTGGATGGTGGCCATGACCGAAGAGATGGAGTCTCTTCATAAGAATCAAACTTGGGAGTTAACGGAGCTTCCCAAGGGAAAGCGCGCGATTGGGTGCAAGTGGATCTATAGGAAGAAGGAAGGGTCATCTCCTATGGAGGAGATAAAGTATAAGGCAAGGTTGGTGGCAAAGGGATATGCTCAGAAGGAAGGGGTCGATTACAACGAGATCTTCTCACCCGTTGTAAAGCACACCTCTATTAGAGTGTTGTTAGCTATGGTAGCTATGGACAACATGGAGTTAGAGCAGATGGACGTGAAGACAGCTTTTCTTCACGGGCACATAAAGGAAGAAATCTATATGAGGCAACCGGATGGGTTCATCGCACGAGGCAAGGAAGAACAAGTATGCAAGCTGAAAAAGTCCCTCTATGGACTTAAGCAATCGTCGAGGCAGTGGTACAAAAGGTTCGATTTATTTATGATTAATAATGGTTTTGTACGTTGCGATTATGATAGTTGTGTATACTTGCGGAGTCTTGGAGACGGTACACACGTGTTCTTGCTTTTGTATGTGGATGACATGTTGATCGCGGCTAAGGAAATGAAGCATATAGATGATCTCAAACTGAAGCTTCACGGGGAGTTTGAGATGAAAGACCTCGGGAGTGCAAAGAAGATTCTCGGTATGGAGATCTCCAGGGATACCAAGAAAGGTAAAATTCTGCTCACTCAAAGGAGTTATATCCGGAAGATACTCGAGAGGTACAATCTCGAGAATGCCAAGCAGGTGGCCACACCTATCAGTGCTCACTTCAAGCTCTCGTTGAAGTGCAACCCCTCTACTGAAAAGGAAAGGAGAGATATGGAGAGAGTTCCATATGCTAGTGCAGTCGGATCCGTTATGTATGCTATGATCTGCACTAGGCCAGACATTTCACACACAGTTAGCCTCGTGAGTCGTTATATGGCTAACCCAGGAAAAGAGCATTGGGAAGCGTTGAAGTGGCTGTTGAGGTACCTGAAGGGAACCATAGATGTTAGCTTGAAGTTCACCAAAGATGGAGCACAAAGGCAGGTGGAGGGGTACGTTGATTCAGATTATGCTGGAGACTTGGATAAGCGGAGGTCCACAACAGGGTACGTGTTCACTTTGGGTGGAGGTCCAATGAGTTGGAGATTGGTTCTCCAACATACTACCGCGTTGTCTACGACGGAAGCGGAGTACATGGCTGTTGTCGATGTCGGGAAAGAAGTTATATGGTTGAAGGGTTTGGTTAGCTCTTTGAGGATGGAACAGGAAGTGACCAAATTGCATTGCGATAGTCAAAGTGCAATTTATCTAGCCAAGGATCAGACGTTCCATTCAAGGACCAAACATATTGAAGTAAGGTACCACATGATCCGGGAGTGGATCGAAGAAGGGCATGTTGTTCTCCAGAAAATCGACACGAGTGAGAATCCTGCAGATATGATGACTAAGGTCGTCAATCGGGAGAAGTTCGAGTTGTGCTCGAAGCTTCTCAATGTCCTCAGAAATTGAGAAGGAGAAGCGCTCCGGGGGGTAGCGCTGAAGGTGCTTCTAGGAAGCACAAAGGATGCGGAGGCAAAGAAGGCTAATGTAACAATTCTAAACCAAGGTGGAGATTGTTGGAATTTGGTTTACAATTGTTAATACAGGAAAACAGGGAGAAACGGTCGACCGGAACTTAAGTCACGGTCGACCGATTTACTCCAGGAGCCTGGAGGCTCGGAACAGATCGAGGAACGGTCGACCGGTTCGGGGAATGCGGTCGACCGAAAACGGCCAGTAGATTTGGAGCTCGGATCTTTTGAAGATCCGGTCGACCGGTGCTGGGCACGCGGTCGACCGAAAAGTGACAGTAGATACGAGACGAAATTCAGCACAACAATCGGTCGACCGGTGTTGGACACGCGGTCGACCGAATTCGTCCAGTAGCTTTCCAGCAGTGCAGAACGGTCGACCGGTGTTGGACACGCGGTCGACCGAAATTGTCCAGGAGCTTCGAGCGTTGTTCAGCAGCGCGGAACGGTCGACCGGCTATGGGCGAGCGGTCGACCGAACGATGGCAGTTACGCGAACTAACCGAAGTTCGGTCGACCGATGGGACATTCCGGTCGACCGTTTTCAGACATTTATGCACGATCTGAATTATTCTTTGTACGATTTTAGCCTATTATAAATAGGATTTTCGCCCTAATCTTGTAATATAACACACAATCTTTATTTCCTTGAGAGAGATTATGCTAGAGAGAG
Source organism: Triglochin maritima (assembly GCA_963682175.1). Lineage (NCBI taxonomy): Eukaryota > Viridiplantae > Streptophyta > Magnoliopsida > Alismatales > Juncaginaceae > Triglochin > Triglochin maritima. Next base: position 5,409,750 of record OY821782.1, on the reverse strand, counting down.
ATTTAGAGTGCTTTGGGAGACGCATTGCTTCCAAATTGTGTAATCTCAGAGACTTCTCTTGTTGGAGAAGAGCTTCAAAGAAAGGAAATCCGCAGGAGACTCCCCCAAGGACGTAGGCATCTTGCCGAACCTTGTAAAATCGTGTGTGTCGTGGTTTGCTTCAGGTGTGTTGATTGATTGCTTGTTATTTCCATATTAATTGTGTTTACTTGTTGCATTGAGTTTGGGAGAGGGTCAGAAGTTATAGTTTCCGCATTCAATATTTGTTTTTCGTGGTGCGTGTAATTCGTGTCGAGTTAGTACATCGTAGATCTCCCTCCCAACAGGGAATGCGTTCGTGGATATGTACGTCAAGTCGGGGTTTGTGGAGTTGGGGATGGAAGTGTTTCGGAGGATGCCGAGGAGGGATTGCGTTGCGTGGACGGTTGCGGTGTTAGGGCTTAGCTTGCACGGGTATGGGGGGCGGTTGAGTTGAGGATACTGGAATGTGAGGTTGGGGAAGCGGATTGCGGAGGAACTCCTCGAGTTCGAACCTTTAAATGCTGAGAATTATGTTTTGTTGTCGAATTTGCACGCTGCGAACAAGAATTGGGATGTTGTGGATGGCCTGAGGCAGACCATTAGAGACATGGGGTTGAAGACTAGGAAGGCGTTTAGTTGGATAGAGATAAGGAACAAGGTCCATGTGTTCGGTGTCGGCGATTTTTCCCATCCAAGATCGGAGGGTATATATTGGGAACTTAAGTGTTTGATGAAGAGGATGGAGGACGAGGGTCTTCAGCTCGACGAAGATTTTAGTTTGCACGATGTGGACGAGGAGAGGGAGTGCATATTAGTGTTAAGGGAAATGGTGCAATCCAAGTCGTTAAGAATGCTCTCAAGTGTGTTGGAATTGCCACTCTTCTTTTAAAATGATTTCCAAGATTCTTGACCGAGAGATTGTGGTTAAAGATCCTGAACGCTTCCATCACTTCAAAGATGGATGTTGCTCGTGTAAAGATATTTGGTAGATTGTGAGTTTGTCGATAACTTGTCTCTACCGTACTACCCATACATAGAATTTGGTAGGCTTGAATCTCTAAATTTATTCAAATATATTTTTGTTCTTTTTACCTTTGTGACAATGTTTGAATTTCACGTATTTATCAGCTAACTTTGAGCGGAATCATATATAATTTCCAAACGGAGACTCACTTAAAATATCATTCATACAACAAAAAACCCAAGCTTGTAATCCTGAACGAGTTGGGGTAATCTAGAAATATGTGGCTATTATCAAGCAAATATTGCTGTCTTTCTTCTTCTTCTTTCTAACAGCTATTTTTCCCCAGCATGACAATTCTTAATCTATGAAATGGATTATTTAACTGAAAAACATGCATGTAAACCACTGACTTACTCCACGCCAAGTATAATTGGCTCATCATTACTTGAAGAATATCTAGAATCCAATAATTGACATAATACTTCCAAAATCAATTAAAAAACAATTTGCCACTTAGTCACTAACTCACAAAAGCCCCTATGATATACATTTGCATCAACAAAAAGCTCAAATGCAGTAGTCATATATACTTCAGCTTCTCTGCCATTTCTGTACTGGAAGGTAAGTTTTGATCAAATCACTGAACATGTGTGTTCTTGGTTCCATGTAGTTATCTACACACTCCTTTGAAGCATTTCTTGGTATCTCTTAAAAGACTGTTGCTTCTGCATCCTCATCTGTTTATGGAACCGCATTATGAACATGTCAGCTACGAGATCTATCTCGTCTTCCAGCCTGAAATCCGAGTCTTCTGCCCGGGAGTTCCTGACCAGGTCTATGACTGATCCCGTACAATCTCCTAGCTCGTCATCATCATCAAATAGAGAATGTGTGAGATCTGGGTACCTGTCACTACGTGTGCCTTCTTCGTGCTCATCGCTGTGTTCTTCCATGTTATGGTGCTCTTCTGGCGGTGACGATGTGTCACATCCAGTGTCATTGTAAAGAACGATGGCCTTGCCTTCGTCTTTGCCGGCAGCAGCAGCTTCGTTAGTGCAATGATCTTTATCGTGGCCACAACCTTTTAGTGCATGCCTCTTGTGGAAGACTTCTGTTGATAGTACTTTCTTGTTGCGGACAAGGCTAAGGATTATAAGACGTGTCTTTATGGCACCGGTCTTGCTCCTCACCGCCATCGACTTGTTTCTTAAGATGGTAAGAAGCTCAGAGACTACCTGTTTCAGGAAAACAGCGGCCTTGTTCTTCATGTCTACGATGTTGCTATGGATATATGCCACGAAAATAGTGGTGGGCTATCGAGCTATTCTCACGAAATCAATGGATTTCCGAATAACAAAGGATGATAGGTATAAGAGGTTTGTGGTATTTTTATGAGAGTTACTATTTCCTCTAATGGGCTTTTATAGAAAGCGAGAACACAACTAATGGGAGACAAAGATGCGTAACTTCTTACAATCTTCCACGCCTATTTGATTATGTTGTTGAACCGACGGAAAGAGAAGTGGACATGAAGAAAAGCCAGGAGAGCAGCATGACAAACATCACAAAGGAACTAAATAAAGAAAAAGAAGGTATTTGTGTTGGTTGGTGGCCAATTTTTTGATATTTCAAATTGCAGTTTCTTAAAGATGGTCTCTATATTAGGAGCGTCCTCTGCATGGTGCTTTTGGTGTTAAGTTGCTTTTAAGTGTGCGGAATCTTTCTGTTTTGCTTTGTTTATTGGCCCACAAAATCTTTCAGGTGAAGTACCCACTCGTACCATATGTTCAATTTTTCCTTACATTGGCATCATTCATGTTATTTTAAAGTTAATACCAAGTTGCAGTGTATTCTTAACTTCAATTATCCTCAACTTACAAGGGCTTTAATATCAAGATGGGTCTTTCGGATTTATATTTATATTTGTCGTTGTAATGTTGCAAACCGATATGAAATGTCAAGGGGTTATGATGCTCGTGATGTTTCCTTCATTGTGAGATTTCATCAAAACTTTATTTGGAGCATGGCATACATTACTATTTTTGTTAACATAAACATGAAAAAAAGGAAATTTGCATCAAACTTTTACAGGAATATGGCATATATTGTTGTCAACACAAATATAAAAGAAGGAAGCCTCACAAGGCAAGTTTGCTTGGAATTTCCCCAACTGTCATGGGGAATTAATTATTGTCGGTGGGTGATTTTGTGGTGTTGTTTTCTTCAAGTGAGGTTGAGGCATCCAGTAAAGAGAAGGGATTCTAAAGAAATTTATCTGATTAAAGAGGGAGTGTGGTGTGGTGGGTGGGTTGTGGGGCTCCAAAGGTGTATGTTTTGCTTCTCTTTTTCTTAGCATTGAAGACTGGCATCATCACCTTTCACATTTTCAATTTGTCAGTTGAGCAACAACCCACTGTAACTTGAGCCCACCTAAGAATTTCTCCCGCATCCTATCGAGGTTTAATCCCCACGAGGACTAAATGTCTCTCGTCTTGACTTAACTGGAGGAATGTGATTGTAGGTTATGTTATGTTCTCTTCCTTGGGTTTGTACCTATGTCAGCCTTCGGTTTTTCTTCGCATTGAAGACTAGCATCACTTTCCACTTTGTCAGTTGAACAACTAGTGTAACTTCGGATATTTTCCATTTCAAGAAAAATGGTTTCCAACTTTTTGAAATGACATGAAAACTAGGGGTGAAAACGGAGCCGATACGAAACGGATGTGCCAGTATCCGAATTCGTATCTGTTTTTTTTCTCGAATCCGAATTCGGATCTGATCGAATGTATGAGAAAGGGATCCGAATTCGTATCCGTCGAATTCGGATCCGAATTCGAATAAATTCGCATCTGAATCAAGTTTAAAATTCATTCCGAATTAGGATATCCGAATTCGTTAAAAAATCCGAATAGACTTAAAAACATTTTTTGATTGATCTAAACAAGAATAAATTTCAACCTTTATTTTTTGCCTACATGAAAAAAATATTAAATATAATATAATAACATAATTTAATTCATATATATTGTATATATTTTATTTATTTATTTATATGTGCATATAAAATACGAACCAGATATTATTCGAATCGGATGTACCAATATCCATATTCGCTTCGTTTTTTACGGATGTTTATATCCGAATACAAATTCGGTTGCAATTTTTTTTTTCTCGGATAATTTTTTTGATTTCGAATACGGAGTCGGTCGGATTGACGGATTTCGAACACAAAATTTCACCCCTAGTGAAAACTGTTTTGAGTCCATCAAGTCTTGGTCCAAGAGAAAGAAGGGGGATAAAAAGATGTTTCCATAAACACTAGTTTTTTTTTGCTATTATGTCACTCTCAAAAATCCTTGATTTCCAGAAAGATCATCCAATTACGACTATTTGTCCAGGAGTAACTAAAATAAGCTTTTAACATTCGAATTGTCATTATGATTTTTCTTTTCTTGTTATTTCGTTAATTTTTTTGTTAGTGGTGTTACTGTTCCGTTAATGACGTTAATAAAATTAGTATTTAATTATAAATTTTACAATTTCACCGTAGAAACTTAACAAACATTTCATTCTTCTCTCATCTTTGTCCTCTCTTTGTCCTTTCTATTGTTTAGAGAGAGAGGAAAGCCAAAGAAAAAGAAGAGAGGAGAGAGAGACGAAGGAGAGAGAGAAGTGAGGAGAAAGAAGAGAGAGGAGAGAAAATGAAGAGTAAAAAGAAGGAAATGTTTGTTAAGTTTTGGGGATGAAATTGTAAAATTTACAATTAAATATATATTTTTAACGACGTTAATGGAATAGTAACACCACTAACGAAAAAAGTTAACGAAGTGACAAAAAATCATAATGACAATTCGAATGTTAAAAAGTTATTTTAGTTGTTTTTCGACTAATAATCGCTGGTGGATGACATTTTAGTAAAAAATCATAATGACAGAACGTCAAAAACCCATGAACACTAGTAGGACCAACCCCCGTAATTCAACTTATTTTTTGGGTATTGTGATGACATGGAAATTATGAATGTTAGTAATATAAAAAAAACATGTATCCATAAACACTATCCGAAGTAGTAGGGAGTACTTGGGTTGGGAATACTCATTTTGTTATGTTCCTAACCCTCTTTAGGGTTGTTCAGTGCTAATTAGTGTTTAGTGGGTGAGTTTGCATGGGAAAGGAAAGGAGTGGCGAGTATTGTAGATGAGGTGTAGGGTGTTGGTGTAGGGGTGGTGAGGTGACGAGTGGTTTGGGTTTTAAGGCAGAAAACTCAAATTTCTCTCTCTCTCTCTCCCTTACGTCTCTCTTCTCAGTTCTCTCATTCACTCTCTCAACCTCAGACCCAAGCTCACCAGCGACGGAGGAGGGTGTTGCGGCGAGCGAGCTCAGGAGAAGCGTGCGCAAGGCTCGGGCGGTTGCTGGGAGGGCGCGTGAGGTGGATCTCCAACTTTCTCCGGAGATCGCGACTTGAGGTATGCCGGCTTCTTAGTGTGTTTTTGTTGCTCACCCTCGTGTGGGTGAAGTGTTAGTCGGTTGCGGGAGGTCGGAGACGTCACCAACGATGTGGTTGGTGTAAATCCTTGGCTGACGCAAGGTTGTAGACGACCAACGGTCGACCGGTTCCTCCGGGTGGTCGACTGATGTATGCATTTTTGCCCGACTTTAACCAACACCGGTTGGACGATGTCTTGTGGCGGCCGACCGGTAGTGCTTTGTGATGGTCGATCGGGGATTCCTGTTGGTTTTCGGTCGACCGATTCCATATTTTCGTTCGATCGGAAGTTAAGTGTACTTGATGATTACACATGATTGTTCGACCGTTGTTTGGTATGTGTTCGACCGATTTATGACTTATAACTGCTACGATGCCCTGGTAGTTTTCGGTCGACTGGGACCCCTGAGTCGGTCGACCGGTTTTAGACCCTTGTTCGATCGTTGGGACTTAGGTTTTGCGCAGAAAGTTCGACCGTTGCAGATTTTCGGTCGACCGAACCTTATGGGAACGGTCGACCAGATTGCCTCTTTCGGTCGACCGTTTATGCACAAAACTGAATTCTCGGTCATGTTAGGATGCCAACTCTGTCCACGGAAACCAGTGTCCTCGCCTAATGCATGAGCCGGGAGGTGACGTCGGGCGTGTTATGCGTGCTTGCTCAGGGACCGCCGTGTGGAAGAGTGTGGGTGTTCGGGACGTGTCACCTGCTTGTATGGATTGTGACTTGATGTGATGGATGGATGAATTCATTGTAGAGTAGCAGACCTGAGGGATTGCGGATCCCAATGTATGATGTGCGGCTCGTGGAGCCTGATGACCCAGCGGACTTCAGTCTGAACCCGTCTGATGTTGTGTCAGACGAATGTTGGACCACTGATGTTGTTCCGGCTATGATATATGATGTGTTATGGGCCGATGTTGTTCCGACTATGATGTTTGATGGGCCGATGTTGTTTCGGCTATGATGTTTGATGGGTCGATGTTGTTCCGGCTATGTTTACCTCAGCTGGGCACCTACTGAGATGATGATTAATAGACCAACCGAGCGACGACTCTGTTGGGGTGGTTTCGGCCACGAAGTTACAGATATGTTTATTATGGCGCGGACTTGGCGTATTCTCCTTGCCGAACCCCATGTTATTGTTTAGTATAGTTGCATGTGGGAAGCGTCACGTCTTGTTCCGTTAGACCGTATGTGTCTACGGTAAGTCTCCTAGGGAGACCCAATGATGATTGTCCACCGATAAAAATTGGAAAGGGTAACCCTGGCATGATTAGGATGGCCTAATGTTGGACTAAACCATACCTTTGACACCACTCACCTAGGGGTGTAAGCGGGGCGGGGCGGGGTTTTGGTCCACCGCTACCCACCCCCGCCTAAGTTAAGCGGGTATGCGGGGTGGGTCAAAAATAAAAAAATTGCTACCCACCCCGCCTAAGGTTGGACTAGGTGATGCGGGGCGGGTTATGCAGGTTTTAAAAAAAATGATTTTTCCTAAGAAAAATAAAAGAACTTCAAAACTTGAGAAATAATAATCACTAATTGCATTTTTTGGAAAATATGATGTATAATGAGTGAAAAATTAGACATTTGGTGAGTGTTGAATAGTAACTTGATGCGGTTGGTTAATGGTTATGGGTAAAATTGAAACATTAAAATAATTTTGATATATAAAGAATTAATAATATATTTAATTAGGCAAGTTGCTGGTTATGCAGGACGGGTTGCAACTGCAACCCGCCCTTCTTATTTGACGGATTATGCGGGTGACAGGTTAACGAGTAACATTTTTTTGTCAACTACCTACATTAGACGGGACGGATAAAATCCTACACATTTACCGCCCTACACTCACCACGACACATTTGGCATGTTGCATAGCTGACAAATCACACCAGAGTAAAATAATAACTTTCTGATATTTTATAAGCTCAAAACTCCATCACAACTAACTCGTCCTACATGTGTAGCTAGTAATATGCAGAATGAAACACGAACTGTGAATTTTATTTTATTTTTTACTTTAATCAAAGCCAGAAATTTACGAAATTTGGCCACTTCTAGGAATTCTGATTTCATGTCAGATGCTTAATGGGTAAATAATTGATCGTTCCGCAAGAAATGACTGAGTTAGTGTACAATTAAAGGCTATCTTCAGCCAGATACATTTATTGGACTAAACTACCAAATACCATCATTTGTTAAAATTGCAGGCTAAACCCTGCATATGCAATAAAATACAATTCAAATATCACATAGCAGTACAATATAATTGAGTTCCAAATGGATGCCAAAATATGCATCCGGTAATTACATAATTTCCCACAACAACAGTGGTATCATTAGCAGCAGAGTTGTCCTTCATCAGATAAGACTGTTTTTCAGGTTCCAACGAATTCACCTGCGCATGCCCAAAACATACATGGAATTATCACTTTGAAGGACCCTTGTGAAGCTTGAAACCGAAAACCTTGGGCACATAACTCTGAACGGGTTTTGCAGGTTTAGCAGAAGGATAGGTCATCAAATATAAGTGTGGAAAAGTCGAGCCAATGTAAGCACCATCCATGTCTGTTTATATAATGTAAGACGAAAGAGGTTGTAATGAACGAACTAAACTATTTTCTTGCAGGACAACTCAAATTTTAAGTTAACTACAACGAAGAGTCAATAACTAATTCCAAAACAAAGCTTGGGAAGCTTGACATCAAGAAACCATTAGATTGTATAAAAAAATAAAGGATTTAAAATAAAAACAGTTAAAAGGTTCAGATCAAACTTCCGTGGAGACTTTTATTTTCGTTAAACCGCGAATTCATTACTTGCACATAAGATAGCAATATATAACATTATGACTCTGAGGATAGCTGGACGGGACAAGTTCGTAAACTCATGCAGCCATGCAGGGTATAAGGGAATCGTAGTATTACCAACTCTACATGGTGGTGGACTAATAAGTTATAGTTGCAGCAGTTCTTTCTCTAGTGCAGGATTGTTTTGAAAAACAAAAATGTTAATCTACTATAATTTTTTACTACGGTCATCTTCAGTTGCTGCAAAAAAATAAAATAAAAAAGGCATCAAATAAAGGATACTGCTCTGGTATTTGCACCTTGGGAGGTACAAATCCTCACATTTAGGGCAATAAATTTTTACTGCACCATTACGAGGTATATCTGATACACCCACCGGTAAGCATGGTTGTCCTGCACAGTAGACTCGAGGGCAGCGACCAAAATCTACACTCTTGTACTTTTCATGCTGAAAAGACCCATACACAGCAAATAAAACAAACAGTTCAGAAACTGAGCATCGAGAACCAAGGATAAGTGATTACCATCATATTCAATCCTTTGCTTGTTAAGATATACCGGGCATGAATGAGACCATATAATAGTTCAGCAGCAGATTCTATTTCAGCATGCTCTTCAACACCAATTTCACCTATATGGAGAAAGCACAAGATGCAACAATAATTAAGACATACCAGATAGCGGCTAAAACAGCAAAGCAGTTTCCGTTTGTGAAAGCAACCAACATCACAAATACAAGTAAAAAAAACCAAAAGAAAAGGAGAACCCCAAACCAGAATGACGTACCACTTAAAGAATCACTATCCAAAATCATATCTAGAGCATGATCGTAAAATAGGACCTGCCCTTGGAGACCACACAGATTGAAATCATCCTGTATGTAATCCTCGTCAACTTCGCAAAGAAGTTCATTTCCTCTAAGTCCACAAAACCAAGATATCCATGATGAATCGTCTCCCTCAGAGGTGCCAAGTTCTGTCCCATCACTTCCCGTGTCTGACAATTCTACAAATAGCAAATTACAGGTTAATGAATGCTACAAACAACAAAACTCGGTAAAACATCAAAATAAAATATAATACTCTCAGTATTTTTGGCCTTCAAATGAAAGATGTGAGCAAAAACGAGCTGACAATAAGCACTATTTAGTGTGGCAGAATCACTTTTCAATTAGGAGGGAAATTAACAAGGCAAGAGTCTCAGATATTTGAGGTGCATGAGGGCTCACCTCTAGTAGTTAGAATGGTTCAATTCACTTCACTTCAATTACATTTCATTATTTCATTATACTATTGAGCTCTAGGCCCATTGATGTTCGTGATACAAAACATAACTTGTCATCCCTAGAAAACCTTGAGATACAAAAGACACGTTTTCAAGAAATCACAAGAAGACATGATTTTACATAAAATTCAAGGGTAAGAGGAATCATACAACAACTTTTTGATAAGGCAATTTCTTTGCTTCCAACATTAAACATTCTACATCCATCTCCATCTTTATAAGATATGCAATGAGTAGTCACAGTAGTAAAAATAAGCAAATCATCTTGCACTCTAATTGAATTCACTTGCTTAAACTTTCACCTAAGCATGCGGTGTTGACTCAAAAGAATTGCTAAACTCTTCGGTAATTGGGTTAGTAGTTTCTAATCAGCACGCGTCAGACCCATTTCATGCAGGAATTGCATAAAAACAGCTTCCAGCTCTTCGCCCATTTGGTTGAATTCAGCAGCAGGGAGTCAGAAACACTAACCTCCTTCAATCAGATCCTAATTCCAAAATGGGTTTTCCACACTATAAGCTACAATCTACTTAAAGACACATAAAGCGTACGTGAGATTGAAAACTACGATTCATGAGCTTCACACTCACACCACAAACTGTGCGTATTCCTTTAGCTACAACCAAACATACATAATTTCAAAACTGCAACATTTCAAGACCAAAAAAATAATCAAATCTTTCCTTTTACAATCAAAACACAAATTGACCAACTAACGCAAAATATAAAAAAAAAATGCTAAATTTCCAAAATCCAACATTTGAAGAAAATTTTCAAATCTTTTTTCCAGCTCACAACTAGATTACAACCATCTGATCAAACCCAAACCGCCAAACCATCAAAAAAAATCCAAAACCAACAAATAAAATCAAATATTTTCCCTACCCACGACCTGAAAATAAATATTTCCCTAAACCCGAACCAACCAAAAACGCAAAACCAAAACCACCTAGAAAAGAAGAAATAAATAAAAACCAAACCTTTCTGAGTTTTTCCTGCTCGCAGCAACCTCCCAAAACCCCAAACCCAAAAAACAACAAAAAAGAAGAAACAAATTAAAAAATTCCTGCTCACACATACAACCCAAACCCCAAAACCACAAACAAACAAAAAAAGATAAAATCTTTTTGAGTTTTTCCTGCTCATTCACACAAACAACCTAAAACCCTCAAAAAAATCCCAAAAAAGAAAACCACAACCTTGGGGATCTCCAACTGTCCTACTAGAAGAGGCGTTATCGGGGCGCTTCTTGGGTCCTCCAGCAAGCTTAGGGTTAGATGTGGACGCGACGACGCCCCGAACGAGCCCTCCGTTCTTCGCCATGCGATTCTCCCCCAAACCCTAACCCTAATAGGGGCGTCGGGCGGCGTCCGGTTAGGTTCCGACCGGCGAGGGTGACATGAGAGCTTGATCTTATCTATGGCATCAAAGATGAAGATTAGATGGGTTGGGAGTGGATGGAGAGGAGTTGGAGGTCGGCTGCTTTGCTACTTGCTTTTTATCTCTCTGTTCGCTGTTGGTTTGTGGAATGTTTTGAATTTTGATGCCTTTTAAATTATTGATTTGGGAATTATTTTCCTTCTTTTTTTTAAACAAACTGGTGATTTTCTTGGTTGAAACTTGAAAATCGGTAATTGCTACTTAATTAAAATAGTCATGCTACGAACTAAGATGACATTTTCGTAAATGTCATTCTTGTCGTATAGTAATATTTCTATTTACTAGTGTTCACGTAGAAGGCTACCGCCTTTCGTCCAGTAAAGTTGGGCGAGATGGGCGGTCGACTCGCCTACGAGATTGTCGTTGGAGGTTTTCTAACCGTTATCATATTTTTATTTTATTTTATTTTTTTTCAAAAATTACAAATTTACACTACCCCAAATCCTATATAAACTTTTCCAAACCTCTTCATTTTTCACACATCTATCATTCTCTTCTTTTTCATAATTCTATTCTAATCATCAAGTTTTCGCGATTAATTCTCCGGTCTTGTGCTTAGTTTTGAAGTTGGAAAGTGAAGTCTCCGATCCGGTTCTTCATTCTTCAACCGCCAAAATCAAGTGCATTCTTTCTAACTTCCCTTTAGAATTAAATTAATTAGTATTTCATTTTTATATTAGTCTAAATTTTAATATTAGTCTAGTTTTAAGATATGACCTACGTACCCGACACTAGTCTCCTCATGCATCACGAGAGTTACGATGACCTAAGACCTACCCGTACAAATGACCCCGGTTGGAATACTGCACATTACATTAGTGTTAAATGATAAAAATTGCATTGTTTGTGAGTTATGTGGTAAGGAAACTAGAGGTGGTAGAGAGGGTGTCTAGTGAGGCATTCGTCGGGGAACTATGTGTCTTTTTTAAGCTTAAACATGTATGGTATTTTTAGATAATATTTGTGCATTTTTTCCTATTTTTCCCGATTTTTCCTAATTTTTTTAATCTATTTTATCAAATTTAATTGAATAATTTTAAAAAAAAACCGCCTAAAGTTGGACGGTCGCACAAACGCCTAGGCGATCGCCCTGGCAACCGGACGCACCCGGTCGCCTAGGCGTGAACATTGCTATTTACAATCTTTTTCTCACTTAACAACTTCTTCATCTTAATCAAACTCGTTAATAAATGTTAAACTTGTTAAATTAATTTTCTTTCACGTCATTTCTTTTCGTCTCGTTTACAGTTTTTAACGATAAATAATTAATTAACTTATTGTATTTACAATAAATTTTTATAAGTAAATATAAATAGTAGGAAATAACTTAGAAAAACAATCAGAAAAAAATCGCTTGTAACTTTCGTCACGATCACGAGTGAGGTTTCGAGGCTTAAAGGTTAATTTCAAATTTTTGAAATTTGAAAGTTGCACGACGTGACACAAAATTGCACGACGTGATAAAAAATTGACCTTAAAGTTTCTATTTATGTAAAATAATTGCTATTTGTAATTACTTCGCTAAATTATAATAATCAACCAAAAAAATAAGAAAATAAACTGTAATTAAAATTGTCAAAAAAAATTAACATTATCATCAAAGTAATTAACAATATAAATTTAATTAATAATAAAATAATAAATTTAATCAACAAAAACATTTTATTTAACAATACTAATTAATTTACAAATTAAACTAATTTTAAAACAAAAATAATAATTAACAAATGGCCTCCCCAACCCGCGTGACCTGGTCACGGCACCCCATTGAGTGTGCCCTTAGGGCATTCATAACTAGGGGTGTAAACGGGTCGGGTACGGGTCGGGTATGCCCCTACCCGTACCCGTACCCGGCTAAATTAGCGGGTACATGTATATACCCGGCAAAAAACATATATACCCGTTAAGTTGGCGGGTACGGGGCGGGTAAACGGGTATAGCGGGTATAATATATAAAAATATAATATATATTATATAAAATATATATTATATATAAAAATATATAATATATAAACATATAAAATAGTAAAAAAATATTATATATATAATATAATATATCTTAACGGGTATACGGGTATACGGGTATGGGTAATGCGTATACCCGTACCCGACCCGTTTATTAAGCGGGTAAACGAGTACGGGTATACGGGTTTGAATTTTTAAACGGGTATGGATTTTTGTACCCATACCTGTACCCGCCCGAGGCGGGTGACCGGGTATACGGGTATTACCCGCCCCGTTTACACCCCTATTCGTAACCATGACCAAGGTCAACCCAGTCATGAGTTTTCTCTCTTCCATCTCTTTTCCACCTCAATTTTCTTTTTATCAACATTATTTCTCTGTCTCCTCAACATTATCTTTTATTTCCACTTACTTTTATTCTATTACAAAATCAATTCTATTAACATTAATAACTCAAATAATATATATATATTAATTAGCAGATAATTATTAATATTAATAATAAAACAAAATACATATTTATTTAAACGATTGTACGTAGCACAATACACTTCATCCTCCCGACTGACCCCATCTTCCTCCTCCCTCCTCCAAACCACTCATTACTCTGCATTACTCATTGTTTTTATACGTTGAACTAGCTACGGGTCGATTGAGGGTCTATTAATAATTCTTGTGGGGAGATTTGTTGAGTTTATGAGTTTGATTAAGAGTGCGGAGGTGACAACCCCTGTTGGAAACGTGATATTCTGGATATTGTTTTGACACATATTTTGGATATTAATCTGTTTACCCGTTCTTAGTGATTATTTTGAGAGAGAAAATCTTACCTAAATTTCATTAAAATGAAAATGCCAATTAATAAAAACACATTTAATTTTCGATTTGTCAGAATCGTTATTTTAAATAAATATTAATAAATATCCAACTATTTACAAAATAATACCTCAAAATCATTTAAACCCAATTATATACCCACACAAAAATTAAAACAAAAAAGATTAACAAAAAAACCCAACAAGGACGCGTCGCGCGTCCCTGCGATGACCTGGTCGACCCGACTGGCTCGTCGCACCTGCGATGGGTCATCCACGACTCGTTAAAGATGGTCTTAGGAGATATATTGATCGGTAGGATTATGAATCATAATTTTTTCTTATCAAGGTATCGTTTGGTATGCTCTCTTGCATCTATGTTTGGTAGGAATTTTGAATTTTGATGCCTTTGAAATTATGGATTTGGGATTATTATTTTTCTGAAAAGTTGTTATTTTTGTGTGGAAAATGGGTAGTTGCATTTTAATTAAAATAATCATGTTACGAACCACAACATGATTTGAAAAGGTTGATGATTTTCATTAGGAGATATATTGGATGGACCATGAATTACCACAATCTTAACTTTTAAGATATCGTTCGGTATGCTCTCTTGCATCTACTTCAGGTAAGGAATTTCGCATTTCCAGCTTAGATGTTGGAATTTGACATCTGGAGTTGAAGAGGCAAATAGTATTTGGAGTTGGAGATTGTATTGGGTGTGAGGTTGATGCAATTCAACTTCTAACGTCTCAATGCATTTTCAGTTTTTACCAAAACGTACATCTAATGTGAAAATAATTGGTGGGTGTGTGTAAATTCAGATACTAGCATACCCAAACAAGAACAAATAAAACCAAACAAAGTTGTTTAAGGGTTCGTTTGGGACACTCAACTTTTGAGTCTGAGTGTTCCAAATGGTGTATTTGAAAGGTGAATAATTTTTTGTGCGATTAAGAGATTTTGAAATAGGAATCACTTTTTCGTCTGGGGCGTTAACTTTTTGTTTTGGGGTAATAACATCTAAAAAGTTGGTATTTGAAAAGAAGTAAGGTATGAGTGATAGATTCTCAAATCAAACATAAATAAATGAAAGTGTGTATGTCCAATCAAAGTATGTATTTTCTTCCTCTAGTCGAAGCATCTTGTGAGAATTTCAGTGGCCACAAGGAACAAGGAGGATGAAAGTGAATCTCATAACCATAATCCATTTCCTGCTTTGAAGTTAGGTGAGTGATCTTATTGTACGAACGAAAAATGAATTTGAATTGATGCATATCTCTTTCTAAGTATCGAATTTCAGTAGTCTTATTCGCATATTTGAGATGTTAGGATTTAAAATGAAATGAATATCATAGTAGATAGGATTAAAAAAAGTTGATGCATGTGTCGATCCAAAGAGATCCATATTTACCGAAGCCTATTACATGAAGAGCTTTGAGCCTGCATTTTAAATTAACGTAAGTCGAAGACATTTGCGAAGTGAAGTTTCAAAATCAATTTTTTTCTTTTTCTTGTGAAGACAATGTATTATTTGATATGCTCTAACGGAGCAATCATGAGATGATTCTTCCTTTTAGACCATGTTTAACGGCGCCCAGGCTACCCCGGGCGTCCTACTCTTTCTCTCCGCCACGTCAGCTCACCTGAAGTCCAGGCTACCCCACCCACCCCAGATTCTCTTTTCTCCGTATCGTTTCTTAATTAAATAATTTTAATTCTTACATCACATTTAACAAATTGCATTTTACATAATTCTAATTCTAATTACGTATAGTAGTCCGCGTGAATGCACAGTACACGCGTGCCATGAAAGTAGTCTGCGTGAATGCACAGTATTCGCGTGAATGTATAGTACACGCGTGAATGCACAGTGTCTGATTTTCCCTCTATATATACCATATACAAACACAACATAAACTTCACACAACTTCGTAATGTCTTCTCCAGATCACAACCGTTCTCCCCGTCGTTCCCAATCAAATCCACGTCCACATTATCCACAAGGATACCCCCGTCCATATTTCCCACAACTAGTCTAACATCAGGACTTCTCTCATTACGCTCAGTCATTCCAACAGTTATTCCAACAACCAGACTTCTCCCAATACGCATTATCTTTCCCACCACTAGACCAAAACCAACAATTTCCATAATTCCCGCAATATGCCCCACCATTCCACAAAATCAACCCCAATTTTAGATGTTTGGCCGCAACATGTCACAAGTAAGTACTCCTAGTATAAAGGACACTGAAGAAGACGACCAAAACGACGATGAGTTCCCACCACGCCAGACCGTCGCACCACCATCCCCACGTCTAGGGGTGTGCAAAACCCGGTCCGGTCCAGGTTTTTTTTAAAATTTTTAAGGTCAGGTGCTTCGATTAGGCGTACCGACGGAAAAGGAGCGGGCAGAACGACGACGATCTCGTCTGGCAAGTTCACCACATCTACGAGTGCACTAATAAGTCTAAATTTCTTACTTTGATGCTTGTGTCATGTTGCGTAGGTACCTGAAATGAGAGTCTCTGCTATCTGGAGCAAATGACGTGTGTGTTGGTCGGGAATCCCCGGACTTTGACGATGAATGCAGTCCCCATTCGGGAAGCCTTGGGAAAAGAAAGAGCACTGATGACTCCAAAACGCAATCCCCATCGGAGGGAGAAGAAGTGACACCAAGATTGTCTACACGCCCACCAGGAGTGAAGAAGACAAAAAATAATGGTAAAAGTTCATTAGGCCCTGAAGGCAACACCGACGTTCAGAAACTTGCACAACAAATTGCTTACAACGCCAAGTAAGAGAAGAAGGTTTCTCCAAGCAGGAGGAATTAACAGAGCGAAATTTTCAAAGACATGTTAAAAAAACTAAGCTCGACATGTTTCACTCTCTGATAAAAAAAGACAACCTGCCAGAGCGGGAACAAAAGGCGATTGTGAAACTCATGGACTGGGCGGAAGAGAATGGTTTCATCCAGTTTGTTAGTTCATATTTGTTCATATTTCATGTAGTTTATATTACGTGTAGTTTGTTGTATTTCGTATTTCGTACCGCTCCGTATTTACGTCTACTTTGTATTTCGTACCGCAATATATTGTTCTTATGATGTTTTAATATTAATATATTTTTTAATTTGAACATTAAATATGATTTATCTTTTTATTTGAGCATGAAATTTGATGTATAAATTTAAAATATTTTTCAAATTAATAACGTAAAAAATTATCACCCCACGTTACTAAAAATTACCCAATACATTATCAATTAACTCTAATGACAAATCCTCCACTCAAATAAAAAAATTAAAAAAAAAGTGGACGAATGGGAGGCAACACGTGCCCCACCCGATGGCGCCCTGGGCACCCGCCCGGTAGACGCCCTTCCCGTTGAGAGTGCTCGTAGGAGAACAAATTGTCTTTGCAAACCTTATTACTGAAGTTTGGAAATGTTTCGTACATAGTATGTATTAGGTTGATACGTCTGAAGTCACCCAGATGTTAAGATATCCACAAACAAAGTTGTTTTTAGATGTTCCAATTTTTGTGGGTTAGATGCTTTAGGTTAGTTGGTCGAGAATTTTTGAAGAAATCATTCTTTAAATGTTCTCAAAATTGTTGGAGAAATAAGATAATGAATCCATCTGGTCCAAGGGATTTTATTATTTTGCAAATGGAGTGCGTAACAACATTCTATCTTCTTTTCAATAAAAGGGCTTACTTCAAAAGGATGGTTATTTGATTTCCGGACGGAATGTGTCATTATTTTCAAATACTTTATATTCCTGTGTAATTCCAAAAGAAGGCCTCGACGGTTGAAGATAAGGGGGAAAAATGCAATTAGACGGTTTAGTTTGTATAACATTTAGGTAGTGTTTAGATAAGGCGTTTGAGAAGTGTTGGCGTTTGTGTTGGGGAACGTTGGAGTTGAGTCATCTTCCTTAAATTGAATTAAATATTCGATCTAGTATAGTTCTATTGCCACATGATTTTGCTAAATGTGTCTCAATCTAACAAATTAATGTTGCATAACATCAGATTGCAAAACGTCGGCGATAGTACTAACTAGTATAGAACATAAGATTCAATAATTTAATATAGTCCGCACTCTTACAAATAAAAAATTAAAAGAAAACTCTAAATCTCCCACAACAACCGTCAAACAAAATGCTAAATAACCAAGACGCGATCACGGTTGAGACCTTTCACTTTCAGTTCGGCTTTCTTGTTGAAAGCTTCCTATATGTGGCAGTTCAATGATAATTATTGTATAGATCAAAACCTATAGATTTTTGTAGGCCCAATCAATAAGAAGTGGACTTAAAAAAGATATAATTTTCTTATTCTTTTGTTTATAGACAATTTTAGCAGTTTGGTCCACTTAAAACAATATTACTACCATATTGTATGGGTTCTTTTAAGAAATTCAACAAATTTCAATGTTTTTCATGTTTGCCATTTAGTTAAGATATTGTACAAACGAATATCAGAATTTTCATGCTTCCAAAATTAAATGACACAAAACTGATGGGAATTAATGATGATCAGAAAGCCTCTGGTGTTTGTTATGAGTAATGACTTGGATAAAAAAGAAAGCAAAAGAAAGTTGCAGTCACGACTCACAAGTTTCAATTGCATAATTTAGTTAACACATAACGTGGTTACATGTATGTATATGATTAGTTTCCAGCTGTCATCTAATCACAAAATAATAAGTAAAGAAACTGGTAAAAAATTTATTAATTTCTTATTAGCTCACATATAAAGTCCACTCCTACTAAATGCTTATGAATAACGTGTTTACATGTATGTATATCGAGCATGAAAAGATAAGACTGTCTCTTTACACACTTATAGATACGTCCACTATCACGAAACAATTAATCGTCAAGCAGTGTTAAATCAAGAAAACACCAGCAAAACCAGCTGGGTCACCAATAAACACACGCCAATTATAAACTCTAATAAATATAAGATCATAATATACATGCATCTATATATAAACCTAATCAGGTTATTGCAAATATATATATGGCAAACTTCAGGCAACCAAAAGATTAACAATAACTCATCAACTCAACTGGCTTATATATATGCCCTTCCATTAATCACATAATTAGCTTTGCTGGTCCATGACTCTTCCTACATTGAAAAAAAGCAAGCAGTTAATATATGATTTTAAAAATTACTTAGAGAATGCTAATTAAGTTTTCAGATGTAGAGCTCACCGGCCTATCTAGTAACAGAAGAAACACGGTGAACAAAAACACCATGATTTTCGTTTTTGATCTGGAGAAGGTGTTGGCCGGACCGGAAAAGTATTGTTCGTCTGGGATGGTTGTGATAATGGTGCATTGTAGACGTTATGCGACGCTGTTAATTCTGCTGCCAATCTGTAGTGATTACACCAAAAGTTCGTATCAAACAACTAAACAAGTGATGATGCGATGTTTTTGCGTACGATAATCAAGTAAGATAGTAATGCATGTTTTTGGGAAAAATTAAAAATAAAAGTGATAATGGTACAAGTTGTATGTACATTGGAAAAGCGAAAGAGGCAATGCTCGTGTTGCTACAATCGGAGCGATGTGAATTGCTTGCGGATAGAGGGGGGCCTTTAAGATGTGAATGTCCGTCTGGACTACTATCCCTTAAGACCACTTTCATGGCTTCTTCATCTCTCATTTCAGTCGCTTGATCGGTTATCGTTAGTGGTTGAGGAACCTGCTTGACTCGATCCATCTCCCTTTCTGGTGATGATAGATATTCAAATCTACTAGGGGGAGTGACATCAACCGAATTGGTAGTATTAATAGAAGTAGTGGTAGCAGTACTAGTACTAGTTGTTGTTGTTGTTGTGAAATTCCTCGAATTTGGAGATTTGGCCCTCTCAAGCACAGAAGAAGGTATCATTAACCCGATTGGTAAGTCTGACCGCAACATCGTCTGGACCGGAGGAGATTGATCATTCGGTTCATGTAGGTTCAACCTTTCTGTGAAAACCAACCATCCATGAATTAAATTAACCTTACGATTATGATTTAACTTGTGTTGTTTGATATTTGTTCGATCAAACCAATCAATGTTTGACTAAAATCTTTTGACTTTAGTATGATCACTAGCTAGTATATATTATTCACTGAATCCAGTTCATATATCTTCTTGAAGATTAATGTCGATAAATTCCAACACTATAAAGCATTAATCCCTACACATTTTTTGCAACAAAATACTAGACCTAACTATCGTGTCGTGTACGTGTATTATCGTGTCATGTATGGTCTGACATTAGCATGTATGATCTGGGCATACATGAACACGACACAATAAGAATTCGTGTACACGAACCTGGACACGCACATGACATGATAGTTATCATATATACACAACACATAATCCAACTAAGAATATTTAATTTTAAAAAAATCAATATTTACTCGAAATAATTTGCATTGGAGCATCACACATTGAAAAATGATCTATTAATAAATTTGAACATTCGAATTTCATATTTTTTTCGTGTTATTAATGTGTTATCGTGTATAAACAAGTCTATCGTGTACTAACGTGTGTAATCGTATATCGAAGTATACAATACCTTATCGTGTATATTATCAGGTTATCGTGTATGAAAACTTATACACGAACCTGCAGACACGATAAAGCTTTGTGTATTATGTCGTGTATACTTATTGTGTTATCGTGTACAAGGATCTATACCCATACACGAATTTTTCGTGTCGTGTTATCGTAACTGATTTTAATAGGTCTACAAAATACTCAAGGAAAGTAAGATGAGCGTATACCTGGTTGGGGTGGAGAAGCATGAGGGCTAAATACTTTAGCCTCATTGACAGCCGAAGGTCTGCCAAACTTGCTTGCATCTAATTGGAAGTAATCTTCATCGTCAGAGGTGTGCGAGGAGGAAGAAGAGGTAGAAATTTGTTTGTCCATCACTCGCGAGCTTCGCGAAAGTAAGCTAAGCAACCCCCTTTCTTCCTCATCTCCCGATATATTACTCTTGGGACTGGAACTTCCACGACCAGGAGAATTTTTCGCATTTCCACGACCGGGCGAGGCTTTGAACTTAGCACTCCCAATTCCATCTAAAGTCTCCACAAAGGTTTGCATTGCTACAATCACATAAACACAACCTAAAGAAACAAAGATGAATTAATCACAATGATGAAACAATGCTAAAATCATGCATGGCTCCAATTTTATTTTATTTACCACATTACTAGCTAGATTGAGATCTTTGGTGAAGGATTGAGGAAGGAATTAGGTAGAGTTGACTTACAAAAAGGCAAGGGGAGGACAAGCAAACTACATATATTCTTGTTGTTGTTGAAGAAAGATGAAACAATGGTGAAGGTTGGGAGCATTAATGTGAATGGGAAGTTTAATCATGAATGCATATCCATCTTATAGGATGCTAATTTTCCAATAATCATTTGCAAACAAATTATATCTTATTCGATGAAGGAGGTGGTAAAGGGAAGACGTGCTCAGTGGAATGAGAGGAGTTGCCTCCCAAAAACTCTTTTACTTTTTTTAGGTGTTTGGATTTGTTTTATATACTTTTTCGGGTTGAAATGGTAATACCTACTACTTTGGTAACACATCAAGTAAGGTAGATCTCGGGCAAGTCCTAGGATGTTACAAGTTGAGTTAGTCTTTAATTAGTTAATTATTTAAAAATGTTTAGTGTCACAATTTGACCCTCAATGTAGGCTTTATTAGATGAGTTGGATTCTAGCTATCAACCATCATGCATCGTGTCTGGGAAATCGGATTTCGTGGATGTTATGCATATTTTCGTGAATACTTTATGTATTTTGTCGGTATGTATATAGCACAACCATAAGTACAAGATAGTGATATATTGGAATTTTTTTTCCATAAACTTAAGTAACTTGTTTAACGTTAAAACGGTATATATATGTGTGTGTTTGTGTATCTTTTTTGTTTTTTTCCTTCCAATTAGTACACATCTGACTATGAACCGATCACATCGATCGTAGCGATTTATTTTCATCTAATAGTAACATCATCTTAAACTATACACTGTGAAGACTAGCAGGACCGGACCGGACCGGACCGAAACCCGAATTTTCGGGAAGTCCGGACCGAAGACCGGACCGAATAGGTTCGGTCCGGTCCGGGTCGGTCCAAAATCCGAATTTTCCCCTTTAATTTTCGGTCTGGTCCGGACCGAAGACCGAATTTCCAAAATTTTGTGGACCGAAGACCGGACCGAAAAAATTCGGTCCGGTTCGGTCCGGACCGAAAAATTCGGTTCGGTCCGGGTGCCCGGACCGGACCGAATTTTGCTCACCCCTGAGGAGGTAATATCAGTATTTCAAGTCAAATATCGGAATTTGCACGGGGTCATATTAGTAAGTTGGTTTGATTTGAAATTTGATTGTGTATTTTACCTATAAATGATATGAATTCTCGTAGTAGATTAATTGGACAAAATTTGATTTACCTATCTTGGTATTGGTTTCTGGAAAAAATCTAAAGGAGTTAGAAACCCTACTTCAAATAAAAAATTAAGGGGAGTCAAAATCTTAAAATAAATATACTACTTAAGCGAAATTCTAAAAACCATGGGATATACTTGTTACTACCCATTAATACCGATGAAGGTCTCAAACCGACACAACTACGAGAGGGCCGAGGAGGAGGAGGCATGGACAACATTATGGGCACGAGGTTAAAAATTGTATAACCAAAATTGGAAGGGGTTGTATTAAAAAAACACAAAATCTATCTAATTCAGAGATATAAGTAGCGCTAAGGGAACACATCATGACCATAAAATCTTAATTTGATTTTATAACCTTAATTGAGAGATAGAAGTAGTGCAAAGGGAATGAATAAGGGCTATGAAAATGGTAAATAAGATTATTTAAAAACATCTACAGTGTGTCTTTAATTAAAGAGTCCTTATACACGGACGCGGGCGTCACGGACGCGCCCTACGTGGCTTCAAAAAGTGGAGGAGTCAGCGTCTACTCGGATTGCCATGTCACGCTTTCCTTCCGAACGCGCCTTAAATTGTTTTCAAATTTTTTTGACGGTTTTCGAAGAAGGACGGTTCGTTTCCAGATTAGACAGCGGCAGACACCCTACGAAGACGGTTCGGATACCGAGGAAGATAACATATCCAGAACTAAAGGGAGACTCTCGCTTTCTTTCTTTCTTACCTGTGAACGTAGGAAGCGCACCTGTGAAGCTTTCCCGACTTTCTTTCCCTGTGAAGCGCACCTTCTAAACGATAATGGAATCTTCAACTCCGGCCGTCGATATCGAACACGTCCCAGAAGCGGTGGGTCTCTAATTTTTTCTTTCCCTGGGTCGTTATTTTTTCTTTCCCTGGGTCGTTTATTAAATTATTGGTTTTAGGGAACCACGTACTACTTCCGGGAATCACGATGCTCCTGGAAGGCCATCCGAAAGCAGTTTGACCGGATGAATAAGGTGGAGAAGGAGGCTTTCCGTAGCACCCCATTCGGTCACTTCCTAAACCTTCCTAACATTACGACGGACAACGAAATAGTCGGTTGGTTCGTCGAGCACTACGATACGGAGGAGGTGGGGCTGAGAATAGGATCAGGGGTAGTTCCCCTTACACCGGAAGACATCGCCCTAATTTTGGGGTTACGTACGCATGGGAATGCCGTGGTGATGGAACGTCGAAGGTTGTGTTGCCATACTACACGTAAGTTTTTGTTCCTGCTTCACACTTCCTCTCTTCCTCTTTTTTTGTTTTTGTTCTTTTCGGAAGACGATGTGTGTCTGTTCGGAATACGTTGTGAGTCTGTTCGGATTAAGTGGTGGGTCTGTTCGGATTAAATGGTGGGTCTGTTCGGGTTAAGTGGTGGGTCTGTTCGGATTAAGTGGTGGGTCTGTTGGGGTTAAGTGGTCGGTCTGTTCGGATTAAGTGGTGAGTCTGTTCGGAATAAGTGGTGCGTCTGTTCGGATTAAGTTGGGTGTCTGTTCGGATTAAGTGGTGGGTCTGTTCGGATTAAGTGGTGAGTCTGTTCGGAATAAGTGTTGCGTCTGTTCGGATTAAGTTGGGTGTATGTTCGGATTAAGTGGTGCGTTTGTTCGGATTAAGTGGTGCGTCTGTTCGGATTAAGTTGGGTGTCTGTTCGGATTAAGTGGTGCGTCTGTTCAGATTAAGTGGTGGGTCTGTTCGGAATACGTTGTGAGTCTGTTCGGAATACGTTGTGGGTCTGTTCGGATTAAGTGGTGGGGCTGTTCGGAATATGTGGTGGGGTTGTTCGGATTAAGTGTTGGGTCTGTTCGGAATACATTGTGAGTCAGTTCGGAATACATTGTGAGTCTGTTCGCATTAAGGGGTGGGTCTGTTCGGATTAAGTGGTGGGTCTGTTCGGAATAAGACGTGTGTCTGTTCGGAATAAGAAGTCCGTCTGTTCGGATTAAGTTGGGTGTCTGTTCGGTTTACGTTTAATGTATGTTCGGATTCAGTTGTCTTTCGAATATGAAGGTACGTTGGTATAGTAGTTCTCATTTTTTTCCTTTCCATTTGAAGGTGTGGCTTTGTGAGAAATTTAAATTGGGGGAGCCCAGAACTGGAGTTTTCCCACGGATGAAAAGATGGACGGAGATGTTTGGGAAACGATTAACCCTGAGGAAATGGGAGGAACGTGGAATTACCTTACATCGAATTTACGACGGCACGTTCGACCTGATGGGGGCTCCATCAATGAGTGAAAGGGAGCTGCAACTTATTGGTCCTGTTCTAAAGAGCTCAACTTCAACCGTCAGTTTGCCAAGGCTCCAACTGGCAGACTGCAGCATTCCATGCGACCCGCTGCTCCAAGAATTGGAGCTGAGTGAGGTGAAGACAAAATGGCTGAGGGCCGAAGCTGCCCTTAAGAAGGCCACAGAACAGGTACACGACCTCAGGGAAGAACTGAGGATTTCCCAGGAAGAGTGTGGGAGGCTCAGGAAAGATATTATATATCTTCGAGGGACAGGGACAACTGGAGTCCCTGGTGGGGAGAACGAGTGAGAGCAAGAGGAGGAGAATAGGAAGAAGAGGGAGGCGGAGGAAGAAGAGAATAGGAAGAGGAAGGAGGATGAAGAAGAAGAAGAAAAAAAGAGGAAGGAGGAGGAAGAAGAAAAGAGGAAGAAAAGAGGAGGGAGGAGGAGGAAGAAGAAAAGAGGAGGGAGGAGGAAGAAGAAGAGAAGAAGAGGAAGGAGGAGGAGGAACGAGAAAAGAAGAAGAGGAAGGAGGAGGAGGAACGAGAAAAGAGGAAGAGGGAGGAGGAGGAATGTGAGAGAAAAAGGGAGGAAATGACAAAGGAAGAAGAGGAGAAGAAGAGGAAGGAGGACGAGGAACGAGAAAAGAGGAAGAGGGAGGAGGAGGAATGTGAGAGAAAAAAGGGAGGAGGAAAGGAAGAAGGAAGAAGAGGAGAAGAGGGAGGAGGAGAGGAAGATGGGAGAAAAGAGGAAAATAGTGGAGAAGGAGGAAGAGAAGAAGAGGGAAGAGAAGAAGAAGAAGGAGAAGGAAGAAGAAAGCAAGGCCCAGATAGCAAACTGGGTCGCGAAAAGAAAACGCTCGACGGCCACCGTTGAGCAGCAGCTGAAGGAAGGCGAACATCTGGCCAAGAAGAATAAGAAGGAAGAAGAGCAAAAAAGAAAAGATAGAGCGGCTCAAAGGAGCCTGAAGAAAAAAAGGCCGGATGTTGACATGCCTGCATTGGGCACGTTGTCAGTTGATGAGGTCAAAATGCTAATGAACCTGACCGAACCCAACAAGGACAATAGGGAGGTCATCTGGAGAGGTGATATGTGCAGTTTAAAACGCTCCGACCTGAAGGAGCTTATAACGCCTAGGATGGATATTAGCGATGAAACTATCGACGCTATGCTATCGGTGCTCGAAGAAAGACGCCACCCAGAAAAAGTTATATGCATATCCACATTCGAGTCGGGGCGAATTCTTGGAGGGCAAGGCAGAGAAGTTGATGATTTTATCCTCCCTAAAATCGTAGGTGCGTCTCCAACACAGACCGTGATCGCACAACCATGCTGGTCTTCAGGTCATTGGACACTGGTGGTTGTCTATGGTCCGTCCAAAGAGATTTTGGCATTCAACAGTCTCTCTAGGGAGCTAGGCGAAGGTGATGATCCGGAGCAGACTGTAGGCCTACATGAATGTGCAGCAGCGGATGCGGCTGTATACTGGAGGGATCTACGCAAGGTCGACTGGCCCCTGAGAATCCTGAGGAAAGAGAGCCAACAACAACCACCGGGGAGCAACGATTGCGGCGCCTTCGTTTTATACTGGATAAGGTGCCTAATGTTCAATCTTGACCCTACGAAGGAGAAGGACCCCAATACCATCCACTCTATCAGGGGTGAATTGGCGGTCATGTTACTTAGGGATCGTCGGTCGTGTGTGCAGGTCTAAACAGACAAAGATATTTTAAGTTTTGTTTATTTTTTGGTTTACATGTACAAAATGTTTACATATTCAGTTCACAAACTATTTACATGTAAAAATACAAACATTACCAATGTCATTCTTAAGCTAACTTTATTCCGAACAGACAGTCTTCTTATTCCGAACAGACCCACCACTTATTCCGAACAGACTCACAACTTAATCCGAACAGACGCAACACTTAATCCGAACAGACTCACAACTTAATCCGAACAAACGCAACATTTAATCCAAACAGGCTCACAACTTATTCCGAACAGACAGTCTTCTTATTCCGAACAGACCCAACACTTAATCCGAACAGACACAACACTTAATCCGAACAGACTCACAACTTAATCCGAACAACCGCAACATTTAATCCGAACAGGCTCACAAATTATTCCGAACACAGTCTTCTTATTCCGAACAGACCCACCACTTATTCCGAACAGACCCAACACTTAATCCGAACAGACTCACAACTTAATCCGAACAAACGCAACATTTAATCCAAACAGGCTCACAACTTATTCCGAACATACAATCTTCTTATTCCGAACAGACCCAACACTTAATCCGAACAGACCCAACACTTAATCCGAACAGACGCAACACTTAATCCGAACAGACTCACAACTTAATCCGAACAAACGCAACATTTAATCCGAACAGAACCACCACTTATTCCGAACAGACCGAACACTTAATCAGAACAGACCCAACACTTAATCCGAACAGACTCACAACTTAATCGGAACAGAACCACCACTTATTCCGAACAAACCGAACACTTAATCCGAACAGACTCACAACTTAATCCGAACAGAACCACCACTTATTCCGAACAGACCGAACACTTAATCAGAACAGACCCAACACTTAATCCGATCAGACTCACAACTTAATCGGAACAGAAACACCACTTATTCCGAACAGACTCACAACTTATTCCGAACAGACACACCACTTAATCCGAACACACACAACTTATTCCCAACACACCCACAACATATTCCGAACAGGAAAAACTTATTTCGATCAGACACAAGTAAATCTGAACTGAACTTGTATAACAACCATTTACAGATCAAAACAGATCAACAATTACAAGTTTCTTGGTTTTACATGAACGGGAAAAAACAAAAAAATGTAAATTAAGGAGGAAATTCCTCGTAATACAAACTCATGTCCCAATCGGAGAAATCAGGATCCGCGGGTTTTGGTGCTACTTCGTGAAGCGGCGAAGTAACCTTCATCTTCCACTTTCCCTTCTCTTGTTGGGCATGTTTTTTATGGCTCTTTTTAATTATCTTCTCAGCTAAAGACACTCGACGTCTAGTCGGCGGTCTTCCTATACGTCTGACCTTTTCCGGATTAAGGACCGATGTACCCGAAGACTCAGGTTCATCAGGTCGAACCAAGTTTTGTGTAGTGTGCATACGTGCCTTAAGCATTTCAATACACTTCACGGCCTCAATATACCTTTTGTGGGAGATGAAGGCTTCCTGTGCGATCCAAACGGCACGACCCATGATGTCGTCGTGACGACGTAGCGCATCCTTCGCCATTACACCATCGTCTGGGTACGTCTTATCTCGATAGCTCCTTCGAATATCCTTCCGCCATCGGTTAAGGATGTAAGAGTCTGGAAGCAATGCATTAGGATTCAAGCGTGCAAGTACAACAAAAACGTGGCTGCATAGAAGCCCAACGTGCTGAAACATTCTGCAATCACATGTAAAATTCATGGATGTGTTTTGTACTAGGAAACGTTTCGACAGTAGCTGCTCACCAGCCAAAACACGTTCAGATACCTTGTACTGGAATGTTTCATTCGTATTGAACTCCTCCGTTATATCGCAGTCTATCATCTTCCCAATTTGTAACTGCACTTTTTTGAAGACCCCTACGGTATACAACTCGCTCAACTGACTCTCGAATGGATAAATTGAAACCAACTGGGGTTTTTTATGAAGACAATCAAATTCTGATTGAGCTTCCTTCTCGTACTTGTGGCGGAGCGCAAGTTCGTATTGTTGAACAAACTGCTTAAGGGTGGTCTTCGAAGTAAGATACTTGTCGAAGAAGGCGTTCATACTCTCGCTCCTCTGAGTAGATGCCATTCCCGCGAAAAAAAAATCACCAATAAATGCAGGGATCCACGACTCTCGGATTGCATAAATGGATTTGAGCCAGCTGTGGTTCCGAACAGACAGACTTTTTATTACGAATAGACAAACAAAAAAGAGGAAGATATGAAGAGGGAAGAAGGAAAAAAACTTACCGTTCATGCACGACAACCAGGTTTGGAACAGCCATATGTAATTTTCAGTAGTCTCATAGGACAGCAAAGCGCAACCGAGCAAAACTGATTCGAAATAGTGATTGACTCCTACAAATGGGGCGAATGACATGTCGTATTTGTTGGTAATGTAGGTTGTGTCGAAACATATTGCGTCTCCAAAGTATGAATATGCAGCTCTAGAACGACTGTCAGCCCAAAAAACGTTGCGTAGTCTTCCTTCGTCATCCATATCTATTACATAAAAAAACATGGAATCAATCTTATGCATCCTAATGAAATAGTCCTGAAGAGCTTGTGCATCACCAGGTCCCATCTTCAAATTTCTGACTTGGTTTACAACATTCCTGCAAACAGGAACCAGTAAGACCAGGCGCAAAATGTTCAACTTCAATTATGTTAGACGGAAAGAACACAAACCTTAAATCCCTTTCGTTGAAAGTCAATTTGTCATAACCTCCAGCCTCGACCACAAGAGATTGCATGGTCTTAGCAGCCGATATCCCAGCTTCATCATTAACCGATATCCGTGCTACGACGGCCTCAGGGACGGTTCGTTTTTGCCTGAGAAATCGCATTTGCTCCGGGTCAAGCATGGGATGGTTATGGTTAAGATCCACAAAGTTAACGTTGTAACCCCTTGCTGTGTTTCCGGATACCCTTATCCGAGCAGTGCATTGTACTCTGCTGGATAACCTAGGCTTCAATTTTCCTTGCCCTTGGTCCGTTGGTGCGGTGCCCTCCTTGGAGCAAGTCAGCGTGGCCCGTATAACAACACCACGATCGTAATGAGATTGTCTTGTCTTAACGCCAAAACCACAATAATCGGCATAGGCCACGTAAAATGTTTTGGCTTCTTCGAAAGAGGGGAAAAACATCCCCTCATGGGGAACGTTTGATGGCTGCTCCACTAGGGAAGGCACGGGAACGATTTCCATTTGGTACAGAGGAATGACCACAGAAGAGAAGGGAAGGAAAAGGAAGAGGCATCTTGAGATTGATAACAAGTCTTCTGTGCCGTGTAGGAGTGCCGAACGCCAAAATGATGAAGGAAGAGAGTGATTTGAGTCGCATTAATGAGGGATGGAGGGAAGGATGGTGGAAATGATGAAGGTACGAAAATAGAGGAATAAAAAAACAAAAAACTTTTCATATCCCATCGCGCCAACTAAGCAGCGTCTGCTGAGTGGACTGGCCACATCAGCGCGCGTCCCGGACGCGCGCGTCCACTAAACATTTTGTTAATTAAACCGTGGGTGAATAATTTCAAACCAACCCTTATGTACTTTTAAGTGAAACTAGGGGGTGTTAGAGGCGCGAAAAACTTCGGAAAATAATTTTCGGAGTTAAATGGAAAAGTAGAGAAAAACATAATATAATAGAAAATATTTTCCTTTGACTGAATTATATTGCTTGTGCATGTTTGAACAAGTAATTCCGACTAGTTTGGATAACGAACACGGATGACAGAAAGAATGTCAGTGGATCGAAATGAGAAAGAATGATCATTTTCTGAACAAACGTGAATAGATGACATAATGCATTTCAGTTATCCAAACTAGTGATTCTTTTTATGGCTTTAATTAATTAATGACACACACATATGATCTAAGGGCAACAGGTGCCCCAACAAAATGTTTATGTCGGCATTTTGTTGCACCCCTGAATGGGGTGCAAGACCTGACTATTTGCCACCCATCGCCATTTTTAAATTTCATTTTTATTTTTTAATTTTGTTTTATTTTTTTGTTTTAATTAGTTTTAGTTTTATATTTAACTATAAATAATTCATTATGCTGGAAATATATATCTACTTTTTTTTTTAATTTTATGATTTATTTTTATTGGAGAATTAGTATTATTGATGAATATTATTTTTGTTAATTAAATTTGTATTGTTAATTACTTTGATAATGTTGATTAGTTTCCAAATTTTAAGAGTTAATTGAGCTTGGACACCTCCTTAAAGTTGAAATTGAGCGCGTGCACCAATATTTTCGTTTATTAGTCTCATGCACTTCACTACCATATTTTCTTACCGCTGTGCACCTGAGTCGTTAACATTTCTGTTAAGTTATGGTTTTGGTTGGAAATTTTGCACATTACACATTGTAAATTTTAATAATAACGATTTCGGACTGAAAATTTACAATCACACATTATAAAATAAAAAATCATTAATATCAATAAAAAACAAAAAAAACCAACACAAACATCTCTCACTCTCTCCTCCCTCTATCTTCTTTCCCCTTCTCTATTCTCTTCCTCTCTCACTTCTTTCCTTTCTCTCTCTTCTCTTACTCTTTCTCTTCTTTCCTTCGCACTTGAATCATTGCCCATATCACCACTGTTTTCGAGCATCCAAACACACAAAACACAACCAACAACTACAGAATCCCCAAAGCCTACGTTCTCCTAACCATACCCAAAGCAACCCCCATTAGACCTCCCCCACTCCTCCCTCCTCTCCCATCCCCTCCCTCTCACCTCCTCATTCTCATCCAAAGCACTCACCACCTCCCTCATGTTCGGTTGTCTCGTCTTCTTCGACATCGTGCACGCCAACCCAAGCTCCAACACCCTCCCCACCTCCCTCTCATCCACCCCCTCTATCCTCCTTCCCCCGCAAGTCCAACGACATCTCCTCGGTCACCACCTCCAGCACCACCACTCTGAACTCGTATATGTCCCCCTCCGCAGTCGCCTCCCCCGTTTCCACGTACTCCGCCGCCATGTAGCCGAATATCCCCCTCACTAACCTCGCGTTCACGTGATGGTGGGACAAATCGGAGTTGTTGGACAAGGTTAGAAACTAGGCAAACGCGAAGTAGTCGAGCTTGGGGTTGGATCCGTTCTTATCGAGGAAGATGACAAATGATCAGGTGATGTGGCGGTGGATGACCTACTGATCCCACTCCTCGTGGAGGTAGAGGACGGTGGAGGCAAGGGAGTGGAAGAGAAGAGAAAGAAAGAAAAGAAGAGAGAGGAAGAGAAGAGATGGAGGAGAGAGAGGAAGAGAAGAGAGAGGGTGACAAAGAAAGGAAAGAAGAGAGAGAGAGGAAGAGAAAATAAGAAGGGAGAGAGAGAAATGTTTATCTTGATTTTTATTTATTTATTGATATTAAGGATTTTTCAATCAAAATCGTTATCAGTAAAATTTACAATGTGTAATGTGTAAAATTTCCAACCAAAATCGTAACTTAACAGAAATCTTAACGGCTCAGGGGCACACCAGTAAGAAAAATAGGGTGGTGAGGTGCATGAGACTAATAAACGAAAATACAAGTGCACGTGCTCAATTTCAACTTTAAGGAGGTGCACGAGCTCAATTTCAACATTTTTATTGGAGAATTAGTATTATTGATGAATATTAATTTTTTGTTAAGTAAATTTATTAGTTTAATTAATTTTGTATTGTTAATTACTTTGATAATGTTGATTAGTTTCCCAAATTTAATTAGAAATTATATTTTCTTAATTAATTTCAAAGAGGACTTGATCCCGAACATTTGGTAGCGTTACCGACGACATTAGGAATGAAAATGATTTTTATTAATTAAGATTTTTTAATTGCGAAATTTAGTTATTGTAACACACGTTTTATATTTAATAAATTTTATTTTGAGTAATATGTAAATATTCACATTTTATTATAATAAGTTATTATAAATAAAATATGTGATATAATTAATTGGAATTATGAGAAATTAAAAATAAAAGAAAAATAAATAATGTGCAAGTGATACGGTGTTGATTTGAATATGTTGATTTGATTGATAGATAATGTTGATTTGACAGTGATGACATATATGAAAATTTCATGAACCTAAGATTAAAATTGAGGTTTTTGTTTGACACTATAAAATAATTATTTCCATTTTATGTAATCGCCGTTCAAATATTTATTATAATGTCATTATATTAAGAAAAATGATTAATAGAAGCGATGCGTTCTGGATAGGGGTGCACATGGGTTGGGTTCAACCCGAAACCCAACCCGAATCCGACTGGTTGAGTCGGGTTGGGTCGGGTTGGGGAGGGGTTCGGGTCGGGTCAGGTTGGGAAAATCAAAAACCCGAATTTTCGGGTCGGGTTCGGGTTGAGGGGGTCGGGTTGACCCAACTCAACCCGAAGCCGATTTTTTTTTTCCCAAATAAACCGGTCCACCGAACATCACTCGGTCGACCGAACATCACTTGGTCGACCGTTTCCAACCCGAAAATTTCGGGTGTTCAAGCCACCGGTCGACCGTTTAAGCACCGGTCGATCGAACCCGACCAAGTTTGGGAGAAAATTTCCGAATTCGGGTTCAACCCGACCCAACCCGAAAATTTCGGGTCGGGTTGGGTTGAACCTAAACCGGTTCGGGTTCGGGTTGGGTTGGGTTTTTTCCCAACCCGAAAATTTCGGCTTTGGGTCTGGTTGAGGCCCAAATCCGACCCAACCCGACCCATGTTCACCCCTAGTTCTGGACGCCATCTGACATGGTCAATCCAGTCAGCAAAAATCATATATTTTTTATTATGAAGATTAATTAAATCACATATTATTTATTTATTTATTTTGTATTACATCACACACACGCTAAGATATTCGACTTTTGGTTTCCACTATATATATATATATATATATATATATATATATATATATATATATATATATATATATATATCTTCTCTGAACCTTCCATTATTCTCCAAAACCTTACATTCTCCATAATTTTCTCCCGGCACAAAGACCCGTCGCAACCTTTGATGAGGTTGAGGTCGGGATCACCTGGCGCTTTTCCCAGGTAAAGATTACTTTGGAGGTGTTTGTGCAGTCGGATTCCACGGAATTTGGATTCCGGTTGACTCTGGAAAGAGGATTGTTTGTGCACAGCGACATGTATTCCGTCAGATTCCGTCGGATTCTGTGGTATGTATACAATTTTCTTTGAGTTTTTCGTCATTTTGAGATCGGAAAGCCACGAAAATCGATTTTTTTTCGGTCGACCGTCAAATATTCGGTCCACCGAAATGATTGTAACGGACGACCGAACATATTTCGGTCCACCGAATTCGTAACTGGAATGACCCGTTCGGTCTTCTGTTTATGTTCACTCTGAGAAGTCTCATTTCGGTCGACCGAAAATAGTTCAGTCGCCCGTTTTCCTTATCCAAACTGTTGACATTCTGAGTGAGACTCCCGACCGACTCGTCGCAATGGACATAAGAAGTATGAGCAAATAACATAAATCCCTTCCCCAAATCACTTTCCGACGCATGTAAAAACAACAAAATTCAGTTAAAAGAAAACTATTTTCCACTGGATTCTATTTACTTTTAGTTTTCGGTTGACTCTGACGCACTAATACATTTTAGAGTTTAAAACTAAACGGAGGGAACTCTTACCTTGTAAAAGGAAAAGTACCACGTGTCAACACGGGATTAGACCCACGAGGTCACCATTCCCCTAAATCCATCCATCAATCAACTAATAAATTCCCTGACCCAAAAACCAACCTCAGTCAAACTAAACTCAACTCAACGCATATCTCTCTCTGCCCATTCCAAAACCCCCAAAACAGACCCTTCTCGATGCCTCTCCGCCGATCTCTCCTCCTACTCGTCCTCCTCCTCGTGGCGGTGGCGGATGGTGATCGGAACAGGTCGACAGCGGGGGGAGGAGGGCTGCTCTGGTCCTCCGCCAAGGACGACGCCGATCTCCAGGCCTACCACTCCGGATCCGAGGACGACCAGTTGACCGGCGGGTTCTCGTCCCTCGACGGGATGCTGCAGTGGGCGATTGGTAAACCCCGGCTCTACAACTCTCGTGCTCCAATTTTCCGTTTCGCTGTTTTTTCTCTCGGAATTTCGGTGAAGTTTGGGTCTTTGGTTTGTTTGTAGGAAAAGTTTAAGGTAATGGAGAACTGGACTTTTGTGATGATTTGTGGCGTTTTGCGTGATTGGTTTGTGGGAAAATTAGGCATAATGTGTTGAAATTGGAGTTCCGTGACTAAAATCAATTGGTGGTTGCATAGTTTATGTTGTTATTAGCGTGTAGGAAAACTTTGAGGAAGTGGAGAACTGAACTTTTGGAATGATTTGTGGCGTTTTGCGAGATTGGTTTGTAGGAAAATTAGAAATAATGTCGTCGAACTGAAGTTCGATGAATAAAATCATTTGGTAGTTGCGTATTTTGTTGTGATTAGCGTGTAGGAGAACTTTGAGAAAGTGGAGAACTGACCTTTCAGATTGATTTGTGGCGTTTTGCGTGATTGGGTTGTAGGAAAATTAGGAATAATGTCGTGGAACTGAAGTTCGATGAATAAAATCATTTGGTAATTGCGTAGTTTGTTGTGATTAGCGTGTAGGAGAACTTTGAGGAAGTGGAGAACTGGACATATTATGCAGTGAATTGTGAACTTTGGGTGGTTGGCTTGTAGGGAAATTGAGAAAACCAGTTACAATTGGAGTTCAATGACTAAAATCTATTGGTAGTTGTGGTGTAGTTTATGTTGTATGTGTGGAAAAACTTTGAGGAAGTGGAGAATTGAGCTTTCGTAGTGAATTGTGAACTTGTGTGTGATTGGCTTGTCGAGAAATTGCAAAACCAGTTGCGATTGGAGTTTGATGACTAAAATCAATTGGTAACTATGGTGTAGTTTATGTTGTGGTTGGTTTGTAGGAGAACTTTGTGGAACCGGGGAACTGAACTTGTGGAAAGAGTTCTGGCCTCCGAGGTGATTGGTTTGTAGGAAAAATTTGAGGAAGTTGGATACTTAAGTTATGGAAAGACTTTTGGCCTTTTAGGTATTTGGTTTGTAGGAAAACCTTGAGGAAGTAGGAAACTTAATCTATGGAAATATTTCTGCCTTCTAGGTGATTGGTTTGTAGGAGAACTTTGAGGAAGTGGGGAACTGAACTTGTGGAGGGACTTTTGACCTTCTAGATGAATGATGATTGATTTGCAGGAAAAACTAAGAAAATAATGGAATGAGAGTTCAATTGAAGTTTCTTACAAATTTGTACATGAAGAAGTTTTCTCACAATCTCACTTATCTCTTAACCCAAGGAAACTGAAGTTCTGGACTTCCCTCAACTTCCTGCAAACCAATCGTGTTTAGATAATAAATGAAATAATGTGTGTGGGCAATTGATTGAATCCAATTGCAAGAGATTGTGGCCGAGTCTGTTTAGTGCTGCCGATCTCAAAAAGAGAGTTTGTTTAGTGCTCGGACAATTCACACATACAAGAGCTCATTTGGTCACATGATCGGTTGTAGCGTGCTTCTAGGAATGTGAATTTGAATGTGACATAAACCATGACTATAAAATATCCATCGTGGGACACCTGAGCACTTTTAAGGCCAATTTGTGGTGGTTTGTTTGAAGTTGTTGTCAGTCAGTACAGCCCATGGGTAGACAAACCGTGCTGTTGTGGGAGTGAGCAAAGATCGTTATAGTTCTGCGTAGAAAGTTTAAGCTTTGGATTTTATGACATGTTAGGTTTAGTTGATATCGGGAAAAGATTAATGCAAATGTGAAGTTCTTTTATGGAGCTATTGCACATTGCACTTTGATTTGTATTTTGTCCTATTTACCCATCTCTGATGATTTTAATTTTAAATCCAAGAATCCTCATTAATAGTGGTGAAAGTTAAGCATTTCCCTGCCTTTTAACTTATATCTCATGGTTTATTATTTAGGTCATTCAGATCCAGCTAAGTTGAAGGAGAAGGCAAATGATGTGAAACGACTCTCTCCAAATGAACTAAGAGAACGACAAGCAGAAATTAAGGTAGATTTTATTTTATTGTTTCTGCTGTTCTGTTTCATCTGAAATTGGTTCAGCTTGGTTTGTTTTTGTGCATAGAGAATCCGTGAGATGGTTTTCATTCAAGAGTCAGCTTCTGTGTTTTATGTTATTTTTTGTTTCTGAATTGAGGAAAAACCAGAGTTGGGTTACTTTACTAGTGCCCTTTTTACTCATTCTTTTGAATGAGTGCTATGTGATTCAGTGCATTGAATTTAGTCAGACACTGGCTTAACACAAATTCAGTCATGAGAGTGTGATTTTACTTGTATCTAGTCGTTCATTAGGCTAGTTATAGGATTCTTTGAGTATTCAAAGTTTATTGCTTAATCTGTGTAACTGTAATGTGTCTTTGGGTCTCTGGTTGATGTTTCACTCATGCTACATCCTCTGGTTGTGCTCCTTTATCTTCTTTCTGTGTTCTGTAACTTTTGTTACCTTAAGGTGGTTTTCATAACACTAAATTTTGTTTGACAAGAGGTCTTGCATTTTCCATATACAATATTCTGGCGACTTTTATGAATATTGGGTTAAATCACTACGATAGACGTTATCAAAGGCAATATGTGTGGTTTTCTTTCTTTTTTGTTAATATGCAAAAAAATTGATTCCGATGTTGATTTTCAAGTATATCATTTCATTGAAATGTCGTAGTTTAGAAGGAACAACGACATTGTTATTGAGGTAAATAGCTAAAAAAGACTGAAGAATGCTGAAGGAATGCATGTAATGGGTACAAACTTCTTTGGGTAAAAAACCTGCCAAGAGGGAAGAAGCATAACCCTTTTCCTGTCTTGGTGGGTTTGAAAATGCTACAAAAATATTGATTTGAGTGGCCCAACAGGCAGTTGATAATACGATTGCATGGGTGACATGTGTACTCGAAAAAACACTTTGAAATTTCAAGTCCTCAACAGTGTGGTCGATTGGCTTTTGGTAGGAGGAATCACTTATTCGGATGGAGTAATTTTAGAATTTCACTACCCACTAGGTATATTACTTGGACCAGACATAGAATGATGCTCTGGCAATCTAGTGTCCATGCAGCATAGGTTTTTCCCCTCCTTGGAAATCACCGCATATTTAGCTATACTTGTTTATGTAGAGTTATGCTCGTTCTGAGAATTTATGATTGTTAAGCATGAATTGCGGAATTTATTGAATATTTTTAGTGCTAAGAAAAGAACGGGCTTGAATATCTGCCTTCTAAATACAGGAATTGATGGACAAACTGAAGACTCCATCAGATGGAGAATTGATGCGAATAGCAATAGCTGACCTGAGCAATTCCTCGCTCCCTATTGAAGACCGTCAGCGTGCATTGGATGAACTCCTGATCCTAGTTGAGCCAATTGACAATGCCAATGGTAAATAACCTGCAATTTTCACTTGGATATTTCTGAAACATTATACCTATTATCCTTTCATGCGTTTCTGTTACACTTGCAATGGGCCTTTTTTCCGTGCTTTTGAACATTATAGTAGAGTTGTAGGCGAAGTTTGATGCATTACGGAAATTATCACCACTGGACTTGAGAATATTGTGGTTATGCTGTGTCCTGTTGTCTGGTTGATGGACAGTTTCTACTTCCTCCAGCTTAGTAATATAATTGGAATCTCTTGGTTGACAAACCACCGCCACTAGTAACATGTTGATATCTTTTTGGTATTCATTAGTTGTGAATTCCTGAATGGTAGTCATACGTCAACATCTGGTGACTTGGTTTTATTTAAGTTGACTAGAGGGGAAACAGTAGTGTATGTGGTATTTTCAGATACCCTACTTTGAATTGACGACGTGCTGTCCCCCTTTCTGTTCATCCTCTATCGTTACTATTACTTACAATTGCTAGCCATGAAAGTCATGAAGCTTCTGTTACTAAAATGAATTAAAGCATTAATTTAATTGCATAATCATCATTCTGTAGTTTCTGTTCTGTAATTACACTAATTTGTTTTGACCTTACATCTACGTCAGATCTTGATAAACTTGGTGGGCTAATTGCTGTTGTGAGGGAGCTCCAAAACTCGGACTCTAAGATACGGTTAACATCTGCCTGGATAATTGGAAAAGCTTGTCAAAACAATCTATTTGTTCAAAATCAGGTAGGTTCTTCATTGAATGTCCAATATGCAATTGTTCATTTATTAGCTTGTTTTATCTTGGTATCTTAAAGTATCTGGCTGGTAAAGCATTATTGGTGTCCGTTTATGTTGACAAGTCCGACCACTAAATTAGCATTTTTTATTTCCAGTATGATATTAACATGCCTTTTTTATTCTTGTGCAGTAGTGCACATTGATTCATATGTTTTCAGGAGTCAGAACTTTATTATTTTGCACTATGTTGCCAAATCAGCTAGTTTAGACAAAAAATATTTGTGAGCTTATATTTTTGAAGCCCTAGACTGGACATACTTGGACTTCAAACATATTAAATTGACAGACACTCTTGAAAGTCAAATGCGACAAATCATGTTTATGCTTCATTTCACTTCGAATGTTAACATCCTTGCATTAAAAGGCTCCCTAGTTATATTTTAAGAGCTAAATCCAAAAACTCAAATTTGATTCAAAATGTTTCAAAATGACAATAACTTGTAGTCTTTTTATCGCTAATAACTTTTAGAACTTGAATTATACTATACCACTATACCAGGGTTTAAGGATTTTTCATGACAATAATATACTAGGAAATTATGCCGATATGTATATGTAGGATAGAGGAGAATTATTGCAGCAATATGCGACTTGAATATATCTTGTTCAAGTGCGAGTACATGCAAATTCATATATAAAAAACGTGGGAACCTCCTAAAGATTGTCGTTCAAGATATTGACCATGTTTGTTAATAACATGATTTATTTATCTTTTTCGTCTTCAGGGCCCAACTTCTCTGGATTTTGGTAGAATTTTTAGTCCATTGTATCGACAATATCAGAATCATAGTATCACACCATTCTATGTTCTTGCTGCTCCATGTAATTGATAGTGATAAAGTAGTTTCTTATTCCAATATGAGAAATGAACAAGAATCCTATGCAACAAATGATGTGATGTGTGCGAGAACTTTGCACAGAAAGTAGATAAGACCGACATTTTTATGTTAAAGCAGATACGCTGTTAATAAAGCAAAAGTGAGCTTGTGCTGTTGTGCATCATGACCTATCTTATTTTTTTGATATGGAAATTTATACCAGAATTCTCTGGAATAATTGCATATTATTTTTCTCCTTTTTGTCCAGGCACTTGGTCATGGAGCTCTGCCAAAACTGATGGAGATGGTTAAATCAGGTCATGCTGAAGAAGTCATAAAAGCATTGTATGCAGTGTCTGCGTTGATTCGAAATAACAATGATGGTCAGGAGCTGTTCTATGCTGAATCTGGGGTAATGTTGCTTCAGGTAAATTGAAAAGAGAAGCCTCCATACATTGTACATCTAGAATGTGATAACATCCTGATCATTTTTTTCCTTCTGTAGAGCATATTGAGCAATGCAAGCATTGATATCAGGCTCCGCAAGAAAGCTGTGTTTTTAGTGGCAGATCTAGTTGATTTTCAGTTGGAACATATGGAAAATGTGAAGTACCCTGTCTTATCAAACCGCTTTTTGCTGAAATCTATGGTTGACCTATTAGGATCTTCTGACCTCGATCTTCAGGAAAAGGTGCAAAATCTATTTTGTGCTGCATTTAGAATCAATTTAAACAATACTGGCATTTGGACTGCCTTTTCTTTTAACTTGCGCTACTCCTGCTTGTTATATAGTAATCTATTATCTGCAAAGTGGTTATTAGCAATTAACTTACCTTGATGACTGAAGCTTATGTGTTATTATTAGGCCTTATTTGCTCTCCGTAGTCTCATACAACTTGACCACAACAAGGCCCTCACCTTGAGAGATGAGTGTAACCTTGAAGGTGCATTAGATACTATGAAGAAGAAGCTCGAGAACTTGATGTTATCAGAGGAATACAAAGATTTCGCTGTAGACTTGGAAGTCCTTCGCAAAGAAGTCGAAACAATGTTCCGTCGGAAGCTGGAAAAGGTAGCTAACAGTATGCCCCTCTGCTTCAATTGTGTTCACCAAACAACACTAACATTCAGTTAGATTACGTAATGGTGTAATGATTTTCATGGAATGAAGTCTGAATGGGCAGGTGGAATGGGTGCCAACATGATATGAATGGTCATTCTTGGGTTTCTTCTAACAACCATTTTACTCACTGAAGGAAACTGCTACAAAGCGAAGTGTTTATGATCCTCTTTCCAGCACCACACGGTGATTAAGTGTCATGTACAAATGAAACAGAAATGTAATAATTTTTGTTTATTTATTTATTACCATTTCTGGTTTGTGCTGGATCATAAGTGTAATGGGCAGTGAGATTTCTTGACCAAAAAAGCTGGATATTTTGTAATGGCTTATTAGTTGATGCCCAGTTTTGTGGAAACTCTCTCTCACTTGATTCAGTTTTGATGCTTCTGATGCGGTGAAAATTTTCCATATTTCGGATGCTGGGTGACTTGGTGTGCAATGTTGATTATTCAAATTTGGGGTTTGAGTTCATGATTATCTACTGTTTTACAGAGAAGAAAATTTTCGAATAGTTGAGCTCCTTTTGTATTTACTTTTATAGAAAGACCAATTTTTCTTATAAATTATAAATTTATTTTGACTTTCAGAAAGCAAACAAAATAAATTCTTTCTTAAAAAAAATCGTGGACCTGTGGCCCGTAATTTTTATATATAATAAAAAATAAATTAGAAATTAGAAATATAGGAATAAAAATAAAATTCGAAAATTACACGGATCGCGGGTCTAAACCTCGATCAGTCTTTTTTTTGCACGGATCGCGGGTGTTAACCGATGATCCATCAAATTTTTTTTTCTTTCACGGATCGCTGTCCACATCCGTAATCCGTGGCATTTATAAAAA
This sequence comes from Triglochin maritima, assembly GCA_963682175.1. Taxonomy (NCBI): domain Eukaryota; kingdom Viridiplantae; phylum Streptophyta; class Magnoliopsida; order Alismatales; family Juncaginaceae; genus Triglochin; species Triglochin maritima. Next base: position 5,368,452 of record OY821782.1, on the reverse strand, counting down.
AAAATCATTTATAAAAAAAAATCACGGATCACCTGTGTGTAGGGGTGAGCAAAATTCGGTTCGGTCCGGGTGTCCAGACCGAACCAAAATTTTCGAACCGGGCCGAACTTTTTCGGTCCGGTCTTCAATTTGGGAGACCACGAGAATTCGGTCTCCGGTCCGGTCAAAAACCGAAATGTTAAGGGTTAAATTCAGGTTTTGGACAGAACTGGACCGGACCAAATTTATTCGGTACGGTTTTCGGTCCGGCCTTCCGAAGAGTTCGGTCAGGTCCCGGACAGAAGCTCACCCCTACCGGTGTGAACCACGATCCCTGAATTATTTTTATTTTTTTCGAAATTATTTTTATCTGTTTTTCAATTATTATTATTATTATTTCCAAATATATTTTTTAATTGTTATTATTTTTTTAATTTTTTTAAATTTGTTTCCAAGAATCAACTCCAAAATTACGTTGATACATGAGAATTTTGAAGTTAGGTTATTTATACAATAAAAAAATAAATTTTCGTATCAAGAATAATAAATTATTTCTAAAAATATTAAACAAACACTAACACTTATTAAAACAAAAAAATTGGCTACGTTGTTAAAAATTCGTAGGTTGTAAACTAATTACAAACATTTATGTAGGTCGATAAGTAAAAAAATTAAAAACAAAATTAATTTTTTTTAAAAAATAATAAAATTTAAAAAACATATTTTGAAATATATATATATATATAACCATATTTCAATTGATTTTAAAAAAATCAAAAATAAAATCATAAAACTAAAATCCCTAAACATAAATAATTAGTTTTTTAATTTTTTTTGGACTGATCGCGGTTGACACCCGATAGAGGGTGTGACTTTTTTATTTTCTTTTATTTCTTTTTTTTTGAAATGTTTTTTAATTTTTAAAATAAAATAACTTTAAAAATGTATTTTCTAATTGTTATTTTTTTTCTTCCAGAATCGCCTTCCAAATTACATGAATAACTGAACGTGTTGAAAAATTAAGTTAGTTTTAGAAAGTCTCGTTGGCGATCGGTGCTATTTTATTTTTAAAAACTAATTATTTAGGTTTAGTGATTTTAGTTTTAGGATTTTATGTTTTGATTTTTTTAAATCATTTTAAATATAGTATATATATATTTTTTTTGAAAATATATTTTCTAAATTTTATTATTTTTTAAAATTTTTGTTGTATCGACTTTCAAAAATGTTTATAATAAATTTCAACTTACGGATTTTTAGCGTCACCAATTTTTTTGTTTTAATTAGTTTTAGTGTTTGTTTAATATTTAGTTGTAAATAATTTATTATTCTAGATAAGAGAATTTATTTTTTATTATATAAAATAACCCAACTTTTCAAGCCGTTCAGGTATCAACGTAATTTAAGGGTCGATTGTGGAAAAAATTTAAAATTTAATTTTTTTAGAAAATAATAACAATTAAAAACTATATTTTGAAAAAAAATAGAGAAAAATGATTTTGAAAAAAAATAAAAACAGAAATAAAATAAATAAATTCACGGATCGTGGTTGACACCCACGATCTGTGAATTTTTTTTAATAATTTTTTTTTAAAAGGCCACATATCACATGTGTGAACCGTAATCCGTGGATTTTGTTTTAAATTTGGCGGATCGCGGTTCACACTTGTGATCCGGTAAAAACAAATTAAAAAAAGTAACGGATGAACCGCTATCCGAGTATATTTCGAAATATTTTTTTTATTCCTAAATTTCTAATTTTGAATTTTATTATTATTATGTATAAAAATTACGGCCTGTGGTGGCCTACCGCCTACAGGGAGAGAGTGTGTGTGTGCAGGTAGTAGGTGGGATGGGGCATGTGAAGTTGTAGTTGGCGGGTAGGTGGGATGAGTGCTGGTTGGTTGGTGGCGAAAGTATAGTAGTTATACATAATTTCCTTCTTTCCTCAATTCCCATTCCATTCAACCAAACCATAACATAATGATGTCCCTAACCATCACCTCAACAGCCACCACCCTCTCTTCTCCGGCCGTGACACCTTGCCGGAGAATTACCCTTACCCACACGGTCACCCGATCGAGTTGGAAGTTGAAAAACGATGGGAAGAGAGCCGAGAATAAGTCTGTGGTGGTGGGGAGGTGTGGGGCGGTCCCGAACTCCAATTATGTGGTTCCGATGGATCGAGGCCCGTCGCGTATGATACGGCCTCTTGTCGAGATCCTAAGGGATCTCAACAAACGCGTGCCGGATAACATCATCAATTCACAAGACAACTCCATCTCATGGTACCCTTTTTCTGAAAATACAGTTCAAAGTTGTTGGTTTTTGTAATTTGTCTTTTGATTTGTTTTGGTTACTGCTTTTGCTGTTTGTCTAGGTACCATGCTAACAGAATGCTCAGCTTCTATGCCCCAGGTTTTTTTTTTTTGAATTCTTTCTATTTTGTGCGTAATTAGAGTATCTTGTTTTTAAACTCAGTACCAATAATTTGTTTTCAAATATTACTCATACTTCCAAGATTTGAATTTGAGCTCATTTTAAGTCCGGTTGGGTTACAAGTTTTGAGGCGCTTCCGTGATAGTAGTGAATGATGCCTTGCAGGTTGGGAAGCACTCTATAACTTGGTCCTAATAAAAGAGCAGGTTACTAGGTCGAGAACACGATGTCCTTCCCTTTAATTTTGGGATGCCGGTGTCCTCGAGTCGCTAACATGAACATGGAAGGACCTAAATGAACCCCTTAGAGCTTCTAAGTCACAAAGTTCAGTTTCAGTTTAACTTTGATATATCTTAGTGACAATTTCAACTCATTTTCATGCCATGCTAATTCAGTTTTTGGCATTTTTTGCAGAATTGTAGTCTATTCTTATAGAAAGCACATTTTCTTGTCCAAAATGAATATTTAGGATGACAAAATTACTCACCTATGTGAGAAGTTTTTCACTTCTGAGTTTTTACTCTTTGTAACGTCTGCCATTTTTTATAGGCCTCGAATCCTACCAAGGAACGTCAATTGTTCTGTTAGGCTTAAAATGAAGTTGATTAGTCTGGAATATAGCTTATAGAACATGTATGACACAGGCACCTTGTGATCTTGTGTGAACTTCCTACTGAACATCACACCATCTGCATTTTAGCAGTCTTGGGTTCGAAGTTGAATTCATTTGGAAAAATAATATCAGAAATCTAAGATGCAGTGAAGCCTAATTGTCCTATCAGAGTAGCAGCATAATACGTTTACAACGTTTCTATTGAATCTGCGTTTTAAAGTTTCAAAAGTTGTATCTTATATACAAAGCATTACACAAAGATATCGTATTTTTCTGCCAATTAACTTGTTCATGCTGTTGAAATCACTCTATTTGCTTCAGGATGGTGTGGAGAAATACGCAATGTCATTTACTCAGATGATGGAACCGTTTCTGTGGTTTACCGTGTGACTATACGAGGTTCTGATGGTGAGGTAACTTCCTAGTTTGTTAATCAATGATTTGTTAATTGTCTATGTACCGAGTTTCATCACAAATTCATTAAATGTCTAATGAAATTTCTCATCGCCAAGCATCTGGTTTACCATTCAAAATAGTTTTCAATATCATTATCTGTTGTTTTGATTAGTACATGCTGTCTTCAATTGATGGTGAGATGTTTGACCCTCTAGACTCTGACTGAATTAATAGTTCATTGACTTGAAAATGTAGCTGGGAAGACAATTAAAATTCAAGTCAGAGATTTAACTACATCTCTCTCAAAAATTCCTATATTAGTTTGATAATTTGCAAATTGATTCAGGCTTATATCCATAAAACATTAAAACTGAATTATATTTTGAATGTTTTTCTACCATGCTCAAACCATACTCGGATATGACTTGCATCTATCGTATAGGATTCAATCTTTGATCTTATCTATTAATGGTCTATGATTGTGGGGGTAATCCAGCTTGTTCATGAGACCAAACATGAAGAAACACAAGAAGGTTTTGATTTTTATTGAGGATGTTCTTTCTAGCTTAATAAAAACTTCTTTGAATTCGAAGTACATTGATTTTTATATAAGTGCAATTTTATCCGTTGAGTTGAAGTGCCTCGGGAGAGAAGCGACGCAATGCTCCGGGAGGAGATGCGTCGGTTGAATGTGTTGGTTGGGCGACGTGACGGTTGGATGAGGCGTCGGTTGGGTTCTTTTACACTCCCCCTCAAGTTGGGTCCGGAAGAGGTTGAAGGTACCCAGCTTGCTGATGATCTGACTAAATTGCTTCTGGCTTAGAGCCTTGGTGAAAACATCTGCTAGTTGTTCCTTACTGGGTATGTAGGGAACTTCTATTTCTTTTGTTTGGATCTTTTCGCGAATGAAGTGACAATCAACTTCAATGTGTTTGGTCCTTTCGTGGAACACTGGATTGGACGCTATGTGTCGAGTAACATTATTGTCGCAGAACATCTGTATGGGCATGTTGAGAGATTGTCACATATCGTTGAGAAGTTGTTTTAACCATATAAGTTCACTAGTTGTAGATGCCATTGTGCGATACTCAGCTTCTGCACTGGATCGTGCAACAACCTTTTGCTTCTTACTCCTCCAAGTTACGAGGTTCCCTCCTACAAAGGTGCAAAAACCTGTAGTTGATCTACGATCATGACTTCCTGCCCAATCTGTATCCGAGAAACCAGTGATACTGTTAGAGTTATTATTTTTCATAAGTACTCCTTGCCCTGGAGTTTGTTTTATATACCTTAAAATGCGATCAATGATACCTAAGTGTGGTGTTCGAGGTGCATGCATAAATTGACTAACTATGCTAACAACAAATGTTATGTCTGGTCTAGTTACTGTTAGATATATGAGTTTGCCTACAAGTCTTTGGAACTGATGAATATCTTTGACGGGTTCTCCGTCAGTAGAGTTGATTTTGAGGTTTGTTTCTACTTGTGTGTTGGTGGGTTTAACACCAAGTTTTCATGTTTCTGTTAATAAGTCTAGGGCATATTTCCTTTGTGACAAGAAGAGACCCTTTTTTGAGTATGTAATTTCTATTCCTAAGAAGTATTTTAAGAGGCCGAGGTCCTTTATGTCGAATTTTGTTTTTAGGTAGTGTTTGACTTGACTAATTTCATTGTTAATGTCTCCGGTGATGATGATATCGTCAACATACACTAATACTATGGTGATACCTTGTTTGTGGTGTTTAGTAAACATAGAAGCGTCAGCGGAAGATTTCAAAAAACCATAAGCAAGTAAAAAATGACTGAGTTTGGCATACCATGCACGTGGAGATTGCTTTAGACCATAGATAGCTTTGTTGAGTTTGCATACCTGGTTTGAGGTGACGTTGTAACCTGAAGGAGTCATATATACTTCCTCTTCAAGATTTCCTTGTAAGAAAGCATTTCTTACATCCATTTGATGGAGTTTCCAATTTTTGTTGACTGCTATGGATAGAAGGACGCGAACTGTGTTCATTTTCGCAACAGGAGCAAAGGTCTCTAGGTAGTCAATCCTGTAAGTTTGAGTATACTCTTTGGCCACAAGTCTAGCTTTGTATCTTTCTATGGTTCCATTATTGTTATATTTTATTTTATAGACCCATTTGCACCTAACATGTTTGACCCTTGTGGTTTTTGGATGAGTGTCAATGTGTTGTTGTTTTCTAGGGCGTTGAGTTCCTCTCCCATGGCTTTGTGCCATTTTGGATCTCCTATAGCTTCTTGGTATGTCTTAGGTTCTAAGTTATTTATTTGGGTTAGGTATGTTTTGTAGATTGGGAGAATTTTATCATAGGAGATGTGGTTTTCGATGGGATAGGTAACGTGTGAGGTAACAAAGTCGTTAAACCAGACGGGAGGACGTCTTGGACGAGTGGATCTCCTTGCTTGAGGATTTTCTTGATTGTCTTGAGGTGGAGTTTCTTCTTCTTCGTCTTCTTCCTCGTTTTCTTGGTTGCTTTCTTGTCCTTCTCTTTCTTCCATGTGGCTTTGTGGTAGAGTTGTTGTTGTAGCCGGGAGAGTCCCAGTTGTACTCTTGTTGTAGTAGAACTCACTCTCTCTAAAGGATACATCTCTCGATATATACATTTTACAAGTATCGGGGTCAAAACATTTGTACCCTTTTTTGCTTACAGAATAACCAAGGAAAATACATTTTACAGAATTGCTGTCAAATTTGTCTACCCGTTTCTTGTGAACAAAACAGACACAACCAAAGACTTTAAGATGATCTAATTGCAGTGCCCGATTTAACAATATTCCTAAAGGTTGTTTGTTTTGGAGGACGGGACTTGGCAAACGATTAATGAGATAGGTGGCAGTTAGAACTGCGTCAGACCAAAAATGTTTTGGTGCATTACTTTGAAATAACAGAGATCGGGTAACATTCAAGATGTGACGGTTTTTTCGTTCAGAAATTCCATTTTGCTCAGGAGTATTAACACACGTAGTTTGGTGAAAGATTCCATGATTTTTTAGAAAAGTTTGAAAATTGAGACTGGTATATTCTGTCCCATTATCAGTTCTTAGAGTTTTAATTTTGAAATTATACATATTTTCAACAAATGTTACAAATTCGCAAAATTTTTTAAAAACGTCTGACTTATTTTTAAGAGGGTAAGTCCAGGTGTTACGCGAAAAATCATCAATGAATAAAACAAAATATTTGAAACCGTTATAAGATTCGACCGGGGCGGGACCCCTAATATCGGAGTGAATTAAATCGAGCGGAAATTAAGATTTGTTTTTAGATATAGGAAAAGGAAGTCTAGTTTGTTTTGAGAAATGACATACATCACATGCATATTTAGGAGAAAAAGTAGTAAATAAGGTTTTTAGGACATGAGAAGATGGATGTCGCATCCGCTTATGCCAGAGATCCCGATTAGTGTTACTAGAAGTATGAAAAACACTTTTTTGAGAATCTAAGATATAGAGTCCGTTGTTATTGACTCCTTTACCAATCGTCTTCCCTGTAGCTCGATCCTGAAAGAATACATCATTTGGGGTAAATACAACATCACAATTAAGGTGTTTTGTTATCCTTGCGACAGATAGAAGGTTGGAAGTGAGATTTGGAACATATAATACATCTTTGTTCATTTGTTTTAATAACATGGTTTCTCCCATTCCTTTAATTTCAATTTGATTGTTATTTGCTACGGTTACAAATTTATTAATCATGTTGGAATTATTTTTAATGTTTTGTAACAAAGACGAATTTCCGGTCATGTGATCGGTAGCTCCAGAATCAATAATCCAATGGTTGTTATATTTAGATCTTGTACTAAGCATATTTCTAGGAGTATTTGCAGTAAAAGTTTGTGGGGGAGGAAGTTATACCTGCATAATTACCTGATCTTGGGGGGTTTTGCTGTAAAATAACACTTAATTGGGATAGAAGCTGGTCCAGATCCGGTCTGGATCCGGATCCGGGTCCGCTGGTCGCGGGTATAAGGGGATCGGGTCGGCTGGATCTGCTGGAATCGGGTCATCCTTCGTAGGATCCGACTGTTTCTCCGTGCGTGCATATAAAGCCGCGCTGATCCGCGAAAACACCTGATTCGTCTTCCCATCTTCTCTCCCTTTCTCCGTTAGGGTTTGCTGCCACACCATTTCCTGTTGCTCCGTCGTTGTTTTTCTTCCGATTCCGATGATCTCCCCCTCCTTCCCTTGTCGGTCGGAGGTGTGGATGTAGGAACCAGCAGACGTTTCTACTGTGGCCTGTTTTTTTACAGTTATCGCAAGTTTCTTGATATTTATTTCCATATTTCTATTTATTTTTACTGGGTTGTGGTTTGCTGGCGTAAAACGCCTGAGATTCTGATGCATGGTCGGTATTCTGAGCGGTGGTACATCGGGACTCCTCCCGTTGGACCATCGCAATGATGGTTCCGAGGTCCGGCAGTTCGGTGGTCATCAGGACTTGACTTCGGATGGCTTCATAGCTGCCATCAAGTCCGATAAGGAACTGGTAGATGTGGTCCCGTTCCGTGCGTTCCAGTATTATTTTTTGGTCTGTCGTCGCTGGTTCGTAGATGGAAAGTTCATCCCATCCACGTTGAAGTGCCCCGAGGTACTTCGTGATGGTCTGCCCTTGTTGTTTTGTCTGCGAGATCTCTTGTTTTAGTTTAAAAATATGAGCAAAGTTTTGTGATTTACCGAAAATATTTTGGACGGAGTCCCAGAATTCTTTCGCAGAGTTCTTGTAGAGAAAGATCGCCCCGATCTTTGGTTGCATGGAGTTGAGGAGCCATGACATGACGAGGTGGTCCGTCGCCTGCCATTCCTCCTGTTTTGTCTCGGTGCTCTCTCCATCTGGTTTTCTTGTATTCCCGGTGATGTGTCCGAGTTTTCCTTTCCCACTGAGGGCCAGTGTGACAGCTCGCGCCCACGACAGATAGTTCTGTCCGTTGAGTAGTTGCGAGACCAGTCCGTGAGCACCGTTTGCCTCTTGATCCATCACCGCCTATTTTTTCTCTCCTGGGTTTGGATGTTGGGTTTTTTCCTTCAACCCCCCCGAGGAAAAAGAAGGTCAGTTTTGTGGGTTTATTTTCTGAGAGATCCGGTGATGAGTTCAGTGAACTCTGAGGATCACCGGTGATGAACAGAGTTTGTATGCTCTGATACCATGAAGAAACGCAAGAAGGTTTTGATTTTTATTGAGGATGTTCTTTCTAGCTTAATAAAAACTTCTTTGAATTCGAAATACATTGGTTTTTATATAAGTGCAATTTTATCCGTTGAGTTGAAGTGCCTCGGGAGAGAAGCGACGTGATGCTCCGGGAGGAGATGCGTCGGTTGAATGTGTTGGTTGGGCGACGCGACGGTTGGATGAGGCGTCGGTTGGGTGTAGCGTCGGTTGGGTTCTTTAACAAACAGACTTATAATTTTATTTGGTTTCATCTTCTCCATAGTAGCTGCAAACTAGTATACTAAGATCGGGGTTGGTAATCAGTATGGTTCTTCATCTCAAGCCGAGGTCATTGTATTCTGCAGGCACATCGTGAATCCATCGGGACGGTATCCTCGAAAGATGTTCAGATCGTGGATCCTGTTGCTGTTGCTGAGGAAATTGCCTTCTGCAAAGCATGCGCTCGTTTCGGTCTTGGTTTGTACTTGTACCACGAAGATGATCGAGATGCTGTAGAAAGTTAATCCAATTCTGCCGACAATCGTGCAAAACAAAAACTATATACCGTTACACTGGTAGGACACTCATCATTAATATCGAGACTGTCGAGCTCATTGCCATTTTAGCATATTAAACTTTACCTTCTTCACATTCCTGTTATATAGGTTGCTTTTCTAAATGAAAATATCATGTATATCGGATAAACTAATGGTCTTCTTTAAGGAATGGTAACAAGTGATGTATGTTTAGTAGACCAACAAATCAAGAGCATTAAAATAGTGAGTCTTATTCTACTGATTCTGATGTTGCAGTCGTTTTTGAGGTTGGTATTTGCTAAGAATTTTCCTTAAGAGGAGGCAAATTTCTACACGATAATTAAGGGGGGTCGACATCCAATAATTTGAAATTTCAATGACCTGCTGCAAAAACATTTGTAAAATGTTTCAAAACTCTGTTCAAGCAGTTTCAGTGTTGTTTTCTGAATCATGTTACACATGAAGCCAATTTCGTATTTGATATTTACCATGAGAAAGTTTCATTTGGATTGATTTTCTCAAAGTTTATCTAGAATTGGTGACGCTCAATTTTAAGTTCGTAGACTCTGATATCACATATGCTGAAACAAAAACTTATTGTCGATACCGACTACGTTGCGATGTTACTATAAATAGATTTGGAATGTAAATTACAGAAATTCAACATGTTGATATAAGCTTCCACAGAGCTCCCAAGCAACAATTGGTACCTGAACTTGTTAAACTCAAAACACAATTATGATTACCTTCAAAACATCTGTACTATTTCATAACACCTCTAAACCTACTCATACGATTAAAAACAGCAAAATTCTGGTCCTGTTTTTGTAACATCCTGAAACAGCGGAAATTTAAAAATTTATAATCAAGACAATGAACTCAATAATCAAAGACGAGACTGTTACTTCTCATAAAACAAATGGCGGTGCACCAAAATTACATCAGAGTTTGTCAAAATGATACATGATTACAACAAACGACAAAAGAAGATAAAACGTAATCACGTCGACCTCAACGGTCAGAGAAGAGGATCCAACTCCAAAATGCGCGTGTCCGCCGATCACCACCCAACAGGACCTATTGCGGTCCTGAAAAATATATAACAACAATGCCTGAGTTTCCAGAAGGAAACCCCGTATGCCAACTCACCTATATGCATGCATTACACAAATGAACCTATCGTACTAGTAGCATGTCATGTCATCGACATAAAGGAAAACAGTTCCCCCGAAGGGTAAAACAGGACATCAGTCCGACAATCAACAACGAGTCTCCCGAGGAGACCTACTGCAGGCACATGCAGCCTTACAGCACGCGACATCGCACCCCCCACACGCAGCTATACTACTCAAGGGTTCGGCAGGGAGCCTCTGTCACGCTTGCGCGCCGATAGAATACAGGTCTGCAAATCTCTGTGGTCGGAGCCACTGGGACCAACAGGGTCGTCGCCCGGAAGGTATAACAACAACATCTCGATAGGTGCCCAGTCGAGGAATCAACATAGCCGGAACAGCCTCGGCCCAACAATCATCATCGCCGGCACAACCTCGGTGGCATCACCAGCACAACATCGGTGGTCCGTCACAACGTCCGGCACAGCATCGGACGGGTCCAGACCGAAGTCTGCCTGGTCATCAGGCTCCACGAGCCGCAAACACCAACCGCGCCGCTATAAAAGCAGGGCAGCGACCTCTGTAGCCCGTAGGCCGGTAGTCACCTCACCCAACGCCAGTTGCGTGCCCGCACAAACATCAAACATTGGGATCCGCGATCCCTCATGCCTCCTATACTACAATGAGTCAAATCAATCCATCACATGAGTCACGGTCCATACCTGGAGGTGACGCGTCCCGAACACCCACACTCTTCCCAACAGCGGTCCCTGGGCAGGCACGCAATACGCGCCCACCGTTACCTCCCGGCTCACGCGCAAGGCGAGGACACGGGTTTCCGTGGACAAAGTTGACATTCAAAAAGGGAACCAAGAATTCTGTCATGGGCCCAAACGGTCGACCGGCAGAGGTGCTTTGGTCGACCGGTTCCAGAAAGGAATCGGTCGACCATACGCCTAACACGGTCTACCGCTGCGCTCAAAACACAATCCCCAACGGTCGAACAAAGGTCTAAAACCGGTCGACCGAACGAGGTCAAAATCCGGAGTCTGGTCAACATAAAATCAATCTATCGGTTGACCGACTCAGGGGTCCCGGTCGACCGAAAACTAACATGGCATTTCTACATCATTTTAAACTACCGGTCGACCGACTCAGGGGTCTCGATCGACCGATAACAGATAGGGTCAACCTATGATTCGACGTCATATAATCGGTCGAACGCAACATACAACGGTCGAACAAGCATGTATAGAAAATCAGTACACTTAAGTTCCGGTCGAACGACCCCAAGGCACCGGTCGACCGAAAACAGACAGAAAGTCCCAACTCACCAGCAAATACGCACTACCGGTCGACCGCCACAAGGCATCGTTCGACCGGTGAAGGTTAAAGTCGGGTAAAACACTACATTCGGTCGACCGCCCGAAGGGACCGGTTGACCGTTGGTCGTCTTCAACCTCGCGCCAGCCGAGGTTTTACGAAGAAACACGCCGCCGGAGAGGTCTCCGACCCCTCCCCGACCGACCAACACCTCCCCCACACCTGGGGAGCAAGAAAACCACACTAATGAGACGGCATACCTCAAATGAAGACGACGAAACGCCGGAGCAACGCTCACGCCTCCGTCCTCCTCACGCGCGACCTCCTCCCCGCGATGACCTCCTTACGCCGGAGTCTCCGAGCCCTCTTCCTCCTCTGATCGTCGGACCGAAAATGGAGAGAGAGTGAGAGAGTGCAAGTAAGGGAGAGAGAGAGATTACAACTTAAATAACCCTACACCCCATCACCTCACCCTCACCCTACACCCCAACCCATACTTCCCATCACATCCACCACTCCTTCCTCCATTCCCATGCAAACCCCTCTTCTAACCCAAATTAACCCTAAACCAAGGGTTAGGGTTCTAACAGTTTTGGTTCATAACATATCTTAATAATAGAATTTTGATCTTTTCATCATACAAAAAAGAAGCAAGACTTACGAAAGAAACAGAGAAATGGTAAGCCAAATAATCTCCACAATTAATGTACAAGTGTACAACAAACAAGAAAGCAATCAAATATACATTTACTCAAGACAATAAAAACGACCAATCAAACCAACAACCAAAACACAAACCACATACATAACAAGAACCAATACTAGTTCTTGTTGTTATTGCTACTTCTCCCACTGTTAACAACAACAGAAAGAACAACAATAAGAACAATAAACAGCAGGATTAAAATCCCAATGCATGCCCTCTTTCTGTTACTCTTCAGGTGCACAACCGCCTTCCGCACCTGCTCAGTCCCTTCTACGACAAACGACAAAGCCCGCTTCATGTGATAATCAATCCTGTTCAGTTGCTCCCCCTGCGCCTCCACCAACACGCCCATGTCCCGGAACACCTGGTGCAACTCCACCAGACTCTTTTCTATCCCCTTGGACGCGTCGTGCCTCTCACGAATCTCCGTCACTACTTCCATCACCTCACTCTTTCCCCCACTCTGTATCACCCTTTGTAGAAATGTTTCTGCCTCCCCGGTCGATATCAGTGTGTCTAGCAATGCTTCGTCGGGTTGTTCTCCTGTAACGGTATAGTACCTGTTGATCTTTTGTCAGAATCTTGTAGATGTACATTGAAAAATTGGATTGAATGTTCAATCTTTTGTTTGTTTTGTAGTTAAATAATTGTTTGTGTACTTCAAACCTACTAGTCCATCAACTCACTTGTTAAGTTTGGGATAGTAGTGAATGGTGCCCTTAGGTTGTTAGATCTTCTAAGATAGTTGAGAGATGATGATTTATTATAGTTAATTGTTTCTCTTATCTAACCTCTTTAAGTCGATATGTATATTCATCTAGTACAACCTTTGATAACGCAAGTGGATTTTATTTACTCAGCTAGATTTCTTCGTGGTATTAGGGTTGTAGAAGTTTTTATTGATATGAGTGTTTCACAAAGTTTCTATTGACATATGAGTCAAATTGCTACGATAAGAAGTGATTCAATTGTGATCAGGAGACATGCATCTATAGAAGTATCATAGCAAAATATTTAACTTTTAGTTATTACTAGTTGATCTCTCCAAGCACAACTCTTCACCAACACAAGGAAAAAGAGCAAGCTCAGGTAATTCAAGACAAAATAACAACATATTTTTTCCCCGCAAAAGCATTACTATCATATCAACGAAGGTAAAAGGGAAATGAGCCACTTAAAAGTTATTTTAAGGGATTAGCTCAACTAACTAAGATCATAAGTTGAAATCATCAAACCAAACTAGTACCTACGTTGCATTTCTTCTCTATAGTCCACAACGACTTTCTCTCTAACTTGGTTAAACCCGATCATGGAATCCTTCAAATCCTTCCTCAACATCACCACTTGCACTGTAACATCCCGAGACAGCGAAAATTTAAAAATTTAAACAATCAAGAGATTATCAGAATAATTCATTAACGGGAATGTTACTCATAAATGGACAGTCGGTGCACCAAAATACAACAGAGTTTGTCAAAAGACGTGATTACAACAATACAATGAAAGACAGGTACAAGCAATCACGACGACCTCGAAGAGTCCGAAAAGGATCTTGCCCCAAAATGTGTGCGTCCGCTGTCACCACCCGACAGAACCTACTGTGGTCCTGAAACATGAATGTCATTAGGAAACCCCGTATGTCAAGCTCGCCTATATGAATGCAACTGTACGGTAAATGAACATATCATACTAGTAGTATGTCATATCACATCTGCAATGCATCAAATCCCTCAAAGGGTAAACGAGACTTCAGTCCAACAACCAAGTACCCTGAACATGGTTCACAAGGACATCAGTCCAGCAACAACAACAAGTCTCCCTCGGAAACCTACTGTAGGCACATACGGTCTTACGGACAGTACGCGACGCACCCCCCACACGCGACTACTCGAGCCAAAGGGATCAGTGAGGAGCGTCCGCACTTCCACGCAAAGTAACCATGTGGTCTACACCACCTCGACGGAGTCGTAGCCTGGTCGGTCAACATCCCAAGATAAGTGCCCAATCGGGGATCATCACCGGAACAACATCGGTGGCCTCGCCGACACAACATCGGCGGTACAACATACGTCCGGCACAACATCGGACGACACAACCACAAGCCGGAACATCGTCGGCACCATCATCGTCGGTAAAACCTCGGCGGTACAACATACGTCCGGCACAACATCGGACGGGTCCAGACCGTAGTCTGTAGGGTCATCATGCTCCACGAGCCAAGCGTCAACACGCATTGGGATCTGCGATCCCTCAGGTCTGCTATTTTACAGAGAGTAAGGCAACAACACGTCACACCACGGTCCAACACGGAGGTGGCGCGACCCAAGTGTCCACACTCTTCCACACGGCGGTCCCTGGGCAGGCACGAGCACGTACCCGCCGTCACTTCCGTCTCACGCTCTAAGCGAGGACACAGGTTTCTGTAGACAGCGTTGACTCAAACACAAGGACCAAGAATTCAGTTCTGCACACAAACGGTCGACTGAAAGAGCCTAACAGGTCGAACGTTCCCAATAGGTTCGGTCGACCGAAAGTCTACAACGGTCGAACTATTCTGCGCATCACTCAAGTCCAGACGGTCGAACCACAATCTAAAACCGGTCAACCGAATACGAGGTCAAATTCCGGAGTCTGGTCAAAATCATACAAGTTTATTCGGTCGACCGACTAAGGGGTCCCGGTCGACCGAAAACTACCACGGTCATCCTAATAGTCTACGTTATATAACGGTCGAACAACATAGCAAAATCGATCGAACAACATGCAAAATTATCAAGTACACTTAAGTTCCGGTCGAACCAAAGACAATGGACGGTCGACCGAAAACCGACAGTAGGTCTCCAACTCACCAGCACACAAGCAACCGGTCGACCGCCACAATGACATCGTTCAACCGGTGTTGGTTAAAGTTGGGAAAAACATTAAACCAGTCGACCACCCGAAGGCACCGGTCAACCGTTGGTCGACAGCAACCCCGTTCCAGCCGAGGATTTTACGTCGTTATCTCGTTGCCGGCGAGGTCTCCGACCTCCTGCGACCGACCACAACTCCCCACCAACGTGGGGAACCAACAAAACCATACTAGAAGCCGGCATACCTCAACACAAGACGAAGCACATTGGAGATTTGCTCAACGTCGCCCGCCAACCGCAACTTCCGATCACGCGCGCCTCACGTCCACGTCCTCGACTCCACTTTCACCACTACTCGCCGGAGCTACCGCCACATCCTCTGGTCGCCGGAAAAGAAGAGAGAAAGGGTGAGACATGAGTGAGCAAGTGAGAGAGAGAGATTGATGGGTTTGCTTTAAACCCAACACAACCCACCCTTGCTACAGTAACCGGCCCTGCCCATCACCCGTCACTGTTCCGCCTTCCCTTACCCATGCAAAGCTTCCACTAATCACGAGATTAGTCCACTAATCAAGGTTAGGATCCTAACATGCACCGTCCTTGTTTGTTCCTCCATCGATCCCGGGCCACGCCCAGGAGAATTAAGGTTAGCAACATTGGCACAACCAAGAGCATCCAAACGGAGCTTGACTAGTTTGGCTTTCTCAAGACAAGTAGCAACATTAGCCTCCATCTGGGCTCGGTTGGCCCGGATTGTAGAAGCCTGGTAGAGGAACTTGGCGTGCTCGTTGGGGTCAAGTAGCGCCTTTTGGAGCGAGTCGAGGCGTTTGATTTCGTCTTTGACTTCGTGTATCTCTTTGAGGAATTCGTCGAGAGGGTCGGGTGGCTTTTGTTGCTCTAAGTCACGGTCGGCGATGCCGGTCACTAGCCTTGAGAAGGAGCTGCTTAAGAGGTTGATCATGGAATTGTTGCTGAATTTTATTAATTTGATGGTGTTGGGAATTTGGTGAGAGGTTTGGATCAGAAAATGTTAATATAAGTTTGGTGATCTGTCTTTAGTGATTGATGGAGTAGCAAAAAGGAATTTATCAGATACTGGTGGCGGTTTCAATGAGGTGCTGGATGTTTTCAAAGCAACAATAACAATATAATTTCAAAGGAGTCTACTTCAGTTTGTAGGTGCATAATCTTGTGATAACTACTACCATGATCGAATTCTAGTGATCACGGGTTGTGTCTTGATATAATATTTTCCTTATAGAAGTATAGATGGGCACTGGAATTCTCTGTCGTTTTTGTGTTTTTTAATATTGTTTATAATTTAGTACACTATTTAGTTGACATATGATCATAACATGGCTTATTAGAAAATATTATTTTACTATTATGTTATGTTATTATTGTATTATCTAATGTATAAAATAGTATTTTAGCAATATATAATTATATTATCACGATACAGTGATACACCAAAAATATGAACTGTTCTACCTATATTACTGTTGGTAATGGTAAAAAGCTAAATGGTCAATTTTAAGTGGGTCAAAATTCACTAATCTAAATATATAAACCACCTTGAAAACATTAAGACATAATTAACTTCAGAAAATTTGTACTGTATAATAACCTCCTGTAAACCATCTCGTACAATCAAAAAAGGCAAGCTGTTGCTGCCTTGTAGAGTTGTAGTTCATAACTGATCTTATCTAATGGAATTTTAGTTTTTTCCATAACAGAAAAGAGCAAGACTCATAAGAGCAAAGATGAACCAAATTATCTTCACAATATACTGTCAACATGCCTTCCCAACAACAAACAATCAATCAAGCATACATGTATATAAAAAACCCAAAACACCCCAAACATGCATCAACAATCAAACACAAACCACACATCAGAAGCATCAATACAAGTTCTTGTACTTTTTGTTAATAAGCATCAATACAAGTTTTTGTTGCCGTTGCCGTTTTTCCTGTTGTTTAGAACAATGGTGAGAACAATAGCAACGGCGACGACGACAAGTAGGACTAAAAGTCCACTGCAGACCCACGCTCTGTTACTCTTCAGGTAAATCAACGTGCGATGCAGTCGCTCCACCCCTTGTCTAATGAACGATGAAGCTCTATGCACTTGAACCTCGATATTGTTCAGCTGCTCCCCCTGTGCCTCCACCAACAAGCCCATTTCCTCGAATACCTGGTACAGCTCTATTAAGCTCTTTTCCAACTCCTTGGATGCCTCGTGCCTCTCGCGGATCTCTGTAACCACCTCCATCATCTCCTCTCGCCCAGTATCGTGTATTGCTCTTTGGAGAAGTGTCTCTGCCTCTCCTGTGGATATCAGCTCGTCTAATGTTGCTTCATCCGGTTGTTGTCCGGTGATTGTGTAGTACCTGTACAGAAATTATTAATTTGTAGTTTTAAGGTCATATTTCGAGAGCCTTTGAAAATATAGCTTTTGAGTAAGATTTTGAAAGATTGATTTGGTGTTTGAGTGAGACCAAATACAATTTTAAATTTTAGTTTTGGTTCAGAAAAAAATGATATTAAAGAGTTTAGCCATTCCTTTTTTCCTCTCGAAAAATATGTCTGTGTGCAAACCTTTCAACTTAAATATGTTTGTACGTATGCAAACCTTTCAACTATCCCTAGTAGCTAACCGTTTTCATGGTATTAAAGCTATAGACAGTATCTTGGTGATATTGAAGCTTGATGAAGCCCAAGAGGACATGTGTTAACTGTAAAGTAATTGCTAATTGTGGGATTGTATTTTGTGGAACAAACAAAGAATTAATAGTCGCCAGACAAGAAGTCGTCGTTTCAAACAGACAACCTCCACCTCTAGCCGCAACTACTAGGCGGAATTCGGAAATTCTTAATGCAATCTGTAGATCTAGAGGTGGTTAAAGTTTGTTGTGGACAGAGGACGACTAGCTTATTGTTCTATATGGTTCTGTTGACTACTATGAATACACTGATGATTGTTTTGTAACAATCTGAGAAGAGAAATAAAACAAAGTCCAAATTCCTCTTTGATGTCAATTAATTTTCTCAAATACAAACCTACAGCCTATTGTTCCAATTTAATTCGTCTTTTCATTTTTCCTAAAATTAATTATCATTATGGATTTCCTAAAAAAGACGATCACTTTGTGCATCAAATCCTCAAGAATTAATCCGCAAACGATTCCGTATAATTTCCTCATTACCCCTAATTTCAATTCAGTTCAACGATTCGAAAATCGTAACGATCATCATCAAATAAAAAATAGATATCGATCATTGTGAACACTTTCTCATAATAACTAGATTAATCGAACAAGATCTCATTAACCTGCGTTGCACCGTTTCACGATAATCGACCGCAGCCTTCTCTCTAACCTCATTAAACCCCAACATCGACTCCTTCAACTTCTTCCTCAGCATCTCGATTAGCAAACTCCTCGTCCTCCGCTCCGCCGACGACCCGAGGACGGTCACATTCTCAAGCGCCTCAAGTCGGAGCTTCACGAGTTTAGCCTTCTTAAGACAGGTGGCGACATCGGCCTCCATGCGGGCCCTGTTGTCCTGGACGGCGGCCGCCTGGTAGAGGAACTTGGCTCGCTCATTGGCGTCTAAAAGCGCGCGGTGGAGCGCGTCGAGCTGCTTCAGGTCTTCCTTGATTGCGTCCACGTCCTCCAGGAAGCGGTCGAGGTTCGGGTCGGAGGTGGGGTCATCATGTTGCTGCTTTTCCACGTCGGTGGCCGTCGGCGACAACAGGTCGTTCATGCTGGTGGAGGTGGTTATCGAGTTGGTTGACAATTAATTTGGAGACAGAAGGAGAAGAAATATTAATTATAAATATAATAATAATTTGATGGTTGATGGTGTTGCAGTTGCACTGCTATGGAATGAGATATGATATATAATTAATTTGCCAGAAAAAGGAGGTTGCTTTACTTTACCAGTTGGATTGTCCATGTACTTTTGGTGGACACGAACACTGCACAATTAGATTTCGCGTTTTAATTTGGGGACACGAACACAACACGGTTGTAACTGTGTCAACACGACACAATACAGTTTGTACACGAATTTTTTTTCATGTACATATTGTGTACCGTCGACACAATACGATATACGATTGATTATACACGAAAATTGTACACGATTTCCCTGATACTTGGGTAATTGGATAACTTGGTATTTGGGTAATTTGATACTTGGGTAATCGGTAATCGATTTTCGTGTACTTCCATGTACTTTCAGGTACCCGACCAGTCAGACACGAACACAACACGAAAACTATTTTTTGCACCGATTACAGCACACGAACACGACATGAAACACGAAATCAGTAAACCCAGACGAATTTTTCGTGTAGTGTTCGTGTCGTGTTATCGTGTTTCGTGTCAAATTGTCGGCCTAGAGTAGAGGTACAAATTCTATTGAGACCAATTGAACAACGATACAACAATTAGTTACTAAGTAGGCGGTGACAAACTCACGCTAGTAGGAGAAAGTATAACACTTGTCCTAACCTTTACATTAGGTCATGCATGTATGAGCAATAATTTTTTTTACCATGTTAGTAGTTTTAAGTTCTCCCTCCCTTGTAATTACGAGGTTCGCGTGTTTTCTCACATATGACTATATGAGCTAATTTTTAAGTTGAGTTCTCACATGAGACCTCATTACTCTCTATGCTGAATGAAATCGGGTTGAGACATAATGGGCAATGAGTTGTGTTGAATTTGGTAATTAATTGGATGTAATTTGCATAAACGGGATATAACCGAGTCAAATGCTCATACCTATCATCCTGCAATCCTGCTAGCATTCAATGCAAGATTGAGTTAGAGCTTTACCAACTTGCAACATTAGTTGGTAAAACTCAACTCTTAAGATTAACTTGACTCAGGTGATAGAATCCTCCCACACATAGATTAGTTTGAACTCTGCTCTACCTAACAATTTCTACCTATCATGAAGAGTTATTACATACGGATTTAACTAACAAAATATAAGATGCTTTGAAAAGTAGGTGGAACATGTACATGAGGCATGGAATGCCTATAGACTCTCTATACATGTCATTAGCTCAAAAAAATTGTGGTCATTTCATATTTGCTATAAGATTATTTATCCTAAATTAAAAGCACAATTTACTATTCGTATCATTGAATCCTTGCCATTCTCTTCAACATTTGAATTTTCTTCAACTTGTAATGTTTTAAAAAAAGGATTTTTTAAGAAAAAAAATTCAAAATAATAAAGAAAAAATAAAAAATTGGAAAAATAGGCACCCCAGAAACTTATTGGCAAAATATGCACATTGAAAAACGGCACCTCAAATACCGTTTTTATTAAGTGAAAACGACACTGCATGGGTCGTTTCTAAACTAAGTAAAAAATGGTACCACGGGTACCGTTTTTAACCAAGTTAAAAACGACACCAGTGGTACCGTTTTTTACTTAGTTTAAAAACGACATCTAAGATGTTGTTTTTTACTTAGGGTTTTAAGTGGCCTGACCAGCCACCATCTTCATTCTCTCACTCCCAAATTCCCCCCCCCCCCCCCCCCCCACTCCCCATTAGTCCCTCTCTCCGACCAACAACACTTTTGAGGTTTGGTTTTTTTTATTTTGTTTTTTTTTATTTTGACATGAAATACAATGCATATATAGTTAATGTATTTGTTATTATGTTCATGTATGTATGAAATATAGATTTTCTACACTCGAAGTAATGAGCTCCGGTACCGGATTGGTTATGGTTTTTTTCGATGAAATTATTACATTCATAGATGTGGTACCGGAATATGAAGGTGGTTACAGACGAATGCTTAATGTTAATACACAAATGCGATATGATGATATCTGTGAATCAGTTTGTCAAGTTTGTGGTTTCCAAGAATGAGAGTTTGATCTAAAGTTAACCTGCAAATGGTCATCGTATGAAAAATATACATATGCTGAAGTTTTTGATGATCAACACGGCTACAATGCTATCTTTATTTAACTTCATGAATACAGTTGTATTGTTTGTTGAGAAACAACCAAACACTATACTACTGTCCACTACAGTCAGTTGAATGAGGATTATCAACAAATGACACAAACATATAGCCAATATGAGTAGGTCATTCGTCGAGAGTTCCTCAGTCCTATTTTGGATCGTATGAGCACACACCAATGAATATTGGTAATTATGAAGCAGACGTAGTTCAATCACATTCTCAAGGAAGACATGTTGAAGATGCAGATAGTGATGAGACAAATGATGATGAGGCAGATGGTCAGATGGATGGTGATGAGATAGACATTGTTGATGTAGATTCAACCCCACTTCCGGAGCTACAGAACATGTTTCATCATATGGCAGACGCAGTGAATCAAGAACCTGATAGCTACGTACATGAAGTCATCGTTAGTAATGAATTGCCACCATTACCAGTCTACCAGATTTGAGGCATTTGCCTGACATAGAGCCTGACAAGAACTGGATTGAAGATTCAGTGATTGGAATGTCGATGAGCGTGTTGTTGCGTACACTGAAAACAAAAAGAATCAGAAACAACATGGACGAGTAATATGATGTGGGCGTTGTCGCAAGTTAGGTCACAACAGGAAAACATGTAAAGAGACAATTTAGTATGTTCATTTTGTGTTCTTTATTTTAGCCTTAATTTCCCTTGTACCCCATGTAGGGGAAACAATATTAAATGTTAATCATCGCTACAATATGTTATGATAATATTTGTGTTGTGAATCTAAGGTTAAGACATTATTTTTGTGTTGAAAACTAAAAAAACGAAAGCGAGTGCTCTGGAATTCTGTCTGCTTAAAAAATGACACTAGTAGTGTCTTTTTTAACTGAATAAAAACGACACTAGGAATGCCATTTTAATAAACCAAAAATGGCACTGCTAGTGCCGTTTTTCAGCAGACAGAAAACAGAAAAAATCTATTTTCTCATTCCATTCTCTTGAATTTTAAATCCAAGTATTGTACACCTAAGGGGGAAAAATCATTTCGAATATCGCCGTATAACAAACATACAAGAAATAAAATTGAAAATAAAATTTCAAACAATTAAACCGTCAAATAAAATTGTTCATAACACATGACATATTGTTTAAGAAATGAAATTGTTCTTGTCGAAAATGTAGCTTAACCAAAATGTAATGACAACTAAGGTGGAGAAAAAACTTTAGTAGTAATTTTATTTCGTCCACCTCGTCGAGGGGCCTTCGAAGGCCGACGACGGTAAACTTGGGTTATCACACCAGCATCGTCTTCAACAACCCCACCTCTTTCGACTTCAGCACCTTGAAATCCTGAACCCTCGCCTATGTGAAATGAAGAACCCTCGCCTTGAAAAAACGTAGTACCGTGCGATTCTTGAGTCAGAATCCCTCCATCGTTTGCAGACACTCCGGTGAAAATGAAATTGTCCTCCTCGTCAAGTGACACTCCTATTTCTGGAAGATTTTCTTCATAATATGTACGATGTGGTTGATAGCAAACATCTTCTGACAGTTTCAATGACGGATCTACACTCTTAAAGCACGTCATCATTTCCTTGATCTTTTTCTTTAATTTCGCCGTTAATGACTGAGTGAGCCTGTGTGAAAAATGCATCCCTTCAAGATGATGAATATCTTCATGTCAACTGTGTAACCCATGAAGCTGCCATAAAAACACATTTATGATTAGAAAATGCAAATTAAAACCTTAATCAAAATTATAATTTTCTGATCATTTATTACCAAGTATCAATCTCTAGCAGCTAGAGGCCTATAATTCGGTAATTCTGCACCGTCAACTCTTCTCGTCAATCATCGAATCGTAATCTACCAATATCACTCCATGTAAATTCGTCTATGATGAGAATTTTATTTATACCGCAAGTGCACAGCGTCAATGAAGACGTGGCAAGTGCGGGTCGAACACAAGGAGGGAGAAATATTATTATTTTTGTGATTTTCGATTAGGGAAAGAAAGAGAAATAAGGTTTGTTTGAGATTTTTGGATTTTTAATTTTTAAAGCAAGAACAACAAAAACAAATTAAAAATAAAGCAAAGATGGATGAGAGTCCAGCGGGTGGAGGTTTAGATATCAGGTTTTGTTTAGAGAAATCTGAAACTTATAATAAATCACATTAGTTATAAAGCATTACATGATAAATGATTCAACATAAACTCAAGTAATCAAAATATACTAACACAAAATTAAAATAATAACATCATTCTTCTTCTCATCACCCTAAATCCGTCACCCCCACCCTTCGGAGAGAGTTAGAAACTCATGGATGGAGGGAAGGAGAATGGGTCTTAGAGAAACTACAAAAGAAAACTAAAAACACAAAATAAACCAACAAAATTTTATTACTAAAGCATGGAATAAAACAAGTTCTCCTTTGGATACATGATTCGGTCTTATTTATAGCCTCAACCGGGGATCCCAATACATAAAAGAAAAGTACACGCGTCAATACAGCATTGGTAAAAATTTGAGCGCACGGATCGACTTTTGTGTGGCGGAATCGCCGTATTTTGTACATGGGGTACGGCGGAATCGCCACCTTTTTGGCTCAGATTCGATCCAGATTTTTCCTGTGTGTTTATGGTATGATTTAAATGTCCTTTGTGCATCTGGATTGATTTCTTTCCTTTCTTTTGAGCTCCGAATTAATTCCTTCATATCTTTGGAGATCCAAATTGATTTTTATTTATAACTTCTCCAAAATAATATTTTGGTACTTTAATTTGCATTCGGGTCCTCAGCTTTTTGCAATTAAGTCTCTGCTACTTTTGTGCTTAAGTCCTTGACCTTTTTGTAATTAAGTCTTTGAATGTTTTTATGCTTGGATGAACTTCCATTTGAATCCCGATAATCTTGACTTGGTCTTTATGATAGAAATGAGTCTCTTGCACGCGTTTAGGCTCGAGATATGGGTAATTTGCATTCAGGTCCATGTATTATGTAAATAAGACTAAACACATACCTTAGTAGCTTTTATTGATATAAAATTAATCTAAATGAAAAACATATGATGCAATGTATGCAATGCATCAGTCTACAAGCAGCAAAATCTTCTGACAGTGACGGTGCCTCGAACTACACAAATTCTCGCCGACGTGACCATGTTTGAATGTATAACTGTTGCTCTTGCAACTAGTTTACTCTGGGCTTCCCCTGAGCCTTCTTCATCTTGCAAATCTCCATTATTTCTGGAATATGTTGCCACAATCCAAACTGACGCATCACCTTGTCTGGAACGTGCACTGTGGCAACTCCGAAACAAACAATCCATGTTCTGCTCATCCAACCCTCATGTCCTTGGCGGCAATCAGCAGGTAACGCCATCATATCTACTTCTTCGTATGGGTTCCAACAAACTGGACTTTCGTCTTGAACGTCGAACTTATTTCTGTAAAATTCAATCTGAGCCGTCTTCACATTGTTCGCCCACGACCTAGGAATCCGCCAACGTGAACCTAAAGGACACAATGGAAGTTGCACACTGAGAATTCTAGATGGTCTTCCGACATGAAGATGTTCCCAACACCATATCTGTAACAATGTAAGAAAACCAGCTAATTGTTTCCTTTTTTCAGACATGCCTGATCCAAATATTGATACAAAACAGCTAAAGATGCAGCTCCCCAACTGCAGTTTCCGCATTCAAATATGTTTTCCAACAACAATAAATATCTAAGGTGGACTTTGTTTCCACTCTTATCGCCTACTATCCCGAATCCTAACTGAAACAAAATGTACGCTCTCGTGTGCTGCATAACCTGCTCATCTGTTGCATCTTGCTCAACAACCTGAAAATTTTGCTGCAACCACTGCAATGACATGTATCCACCTTTCACTGCAGTTCTCGCTTCTTCTTCTTCAGCACCCAACAGATTCATGCAAACCTGAGTCCAATCGTGATCTAATGTTGCACACACTGTCAAACCGTCAACACGAAGACCACTAAGCATAGCTACGTCTAGTAGCGTGATGGTCATCTCCCAGTTATTAAAATGGAAGGTGTGTGTCTCAGGCCTCCACCTCTCCACAATAGCAAGAATCAGATTTCAATCCAGTTGCAGTCGTTGCAATCGAGACACAGTGCCAAATCCCACAATCACTAACAAATCACACATCCTTTTATCTTGCACATTCCACGTGTTGAACTGAATGGCGTGCTCGACGCATTTAATATCCGTCAAAGGCTCCTGAAAAAAAAAATTATTTTACGTCAAATAAAAATCAATACCGATACACAAAAATTAAAAATCAAAACACTTACATTTTCAAGAATCGAAGATGATCTATGATCTTTCTGTAGTACTAACACTGAAGGGTCAACAGGACCGTGGCAATCGTGTGAAGTCGACATTTTGGAAACTGTAAAACATAATTTACAAAAAAATTACATACTATTCGGTTAAAATAATACAATCCAAACAAATTCAATACATTATCCACAATTAATCTAATTTCAACAACTACAACATTGATAATTAAATTTAATTGGTTTAACACAAATCCACACAATGTGAAACTTGCTAAACAATGTAAACTTATTAAATTGGGACTTTGGAGATTAATTGATCCATTAATCAAATCATCAAATCCACCCAAGATTAATAATCATAACAATATAACATCAAACACACAAGATTAATTAAACAAAGTAGGATAAACTCATCAACCAAATATCAATCAATCGAATCCAATTCAAATCAAACAATTCACACAAATCCTAACCAAACCAAACCAATCAAATGCACATAAATACAAACTAATAAAGCAAAACCTTAACAAAAAATGATCTAAAAATACCTGAAATCGCAGAAGAGAGGGAGAGGAAAAACGAATTGGGAATATTGGAGAAAAGGGGGCCTTGGTGCTGTTTTTAACCTTAGGTTAATAACGGCATCTCGGATGTCGTTTTTATCTAGAGTGAAAACGGCATATCGGATGTCGTTTTTAACTTGGTTAAAAACGATACTCGTGGTACCGTTTTTTACTTAGTTTAAAAACGACACTTCAGGTTCCGTTTTCACTTAATAAAAACGGTATCTGATGTGCCATTTTTCAATGTGCATATTTTGCCAATTAAGTTTCTGAGATGCATATTTTTCCAATTTTTTATTTTGAATTTTTTCCTTTTTTTAATAATAATTTAAAAAAAATCTCATTTTACATCTGTCAAAAAAATATTTCTCACACTAGACTCGCTGACTTCACGTCACGACACGTGACGGTGGCGGGTTTTAAAAATGAAAGATTTTACAAAACTCGACATTTTAAGATGTCGAGTTAGGACACAGGAATTTTTCCGTCCCATCAAGAGTGTGGACTGCCAATTTGAAGTTCAAACTAAACTTGACAGATTTAATGCCGATCAGTTCATTACATGGAACTCAACAAATACAATGTCGAGTTCATTTAAACTCGGCAACTTGGATATTGTGTTTAAACACTTGGATTTTCGCCCCCAAGCACGGTTTTGTATGTTCCCAGTTTGAGCACAGGAAGTGAACAAGACATCTTAAACACCGAGTTAGTTAAACATAACTCGACATCCAGAACGGCAAGTTCATTTGAAAATAAGGAACTCGGCACCCCAACCGAGTGAAAACCGTCCCAAGGTATAAAAAATTACCATAATCTTTTCGTACTTTCTTCTTTATTTTGTAAAGCATGATTATTATTCATGTTTTAGGTTAGATTTGTATGTTTTTGTTGATTTAAGAGTTGGTTTTGGATTTTTTAGGGTTGGTTTTGGAGGTTTCGTTTTCAGTTTTGGGTTTAGAATTTTATGTAGTTTAATGTTGATTTTAGGGTTGATTTTCAAGGATTTGGGTTTTGAGTTTAAAATTTTTGTAGTTTAATATTAAGTTTAGGGTTGATTTTTTTTTGTGGTTTGGGATTTGGATATTTTAAGTTTTAGGTTTAAAATCTTGTACATTTAATGTTACTTTTAGGGTTGATTTGGAAGGATTTTATTTTTGTGATTTTGGGTTTGTGATTTTGTTTTTGCGTGGTTTTCTGACATTTATGCAATTGTTTGTTGGGAGCCTTTACCTATAGGAAGATCAACAAAAACCAGACCACTGGCGTACCCAGATGATGCAAGGGCATCATTGGGTGTTAGTTGGAGACGACTGATTTTATCAAGACTTTCACACTCGATTTTATCGAAATGAGTTCACCACACAAGATGTCGACCAAGTCATCTGGGATCCTTATGCACATCTGGATATACGACAATTTCCACTATTGTGTACTGAAGTTTCAGAGATATGGATGAGCCGAACATACCTTATCAATTTCGAAGAGGTGGTCATGCATTGTTCAGGTCATGTAATGCTGCAGTTTGGTCTACGACATCACATTCCAAACCCGATGGAGAGACATGAGATTAAATCAGCTCAGGGAACGACATACGTGAACTGATTGGTGGAAAAATCCAGATTTATTGAACATTGGTCTAACATAAGAGATCATGTACAATTAGAGCGTCCACCACTAAGTACCAGTCCTGAAGATATATGGAATTGTATTGGAACATCACGGTACGTTGGATTGTTCACAACACTGCGGTTCCTCAACCGATGACATACAGACCACGAACGGGTAGAGAGAGAGATGGTAAGAATTCAAGTGTCATTTTATTAATTCGATGTTTAATACATAAGTTTGATGTGTTGCTAATGTTTTTTTTAGGTGCATCGAGTCTACGAGGAACTCCACAAGATCCAAGAAGTCATCCAAAATTGTAAAGTTAGCTCTTCGATGATAGCAAAGTTAAAGGATAAAATGAAGACTTTCTATACTGTTTCAGTGCCCAAGAACCCACACTAAGGTTGAGTCAAGACCGAGTGAAAGAAGAAGGGGGAGAAGTTGATATTGCTATTCCACCTACACAAGAATGTGGAGATGAGGGTGTTCTGACTCAGGAAACATGAGAAGCTGGAAATGTAGGTCGAGGTGGTGGCCACAGACGTAGTAGAGGACGTGCTCTGGTACGCCCTAAGAAGAAGAAAAGATTGAGATGGCATTTAGGGTAGTCAAAGTTTGTATCACTACTTATGTCGTTACTTGTTTGCAAATTTAAATTTTGGACGTTATCTGAATATTGGGATAAACTTAATACTCTTTTCTTTCAATATTATTTTTAGTTGAATGTTTAAATTTTTACCGTTGATGAGTATTCGAATGTGTGTTGTATATGATATGTTGAATATTGTGAAAATTAGACAACATGCTGCAAATAAACGTGTCGGCATAGAACTCGACCTCCAATACCGAGTTCTACTTAATGAATTTGGTTATTTGGATGTCATTTCCGGAGGCCAAGTTCGGCTACTTAGACAACAAGATGCCGAGTTCATTTCAACTAGTTGAACTGGGAGCACACATATTTGTGTGCTCCTAAAAAGACCAAGTACATGAACTCGGTATCGTGGTTGCCGAGTTCAATTGAACTCGGTATCGTGTAATCGACACGGTTTTACCGCTGCTTAGTTTGATTTGAACTCCAAATTGGTTGTGCACATTTTTGGTTGGTAGGAATTTTTTTAAGTGTTAGAACGCGGTATCTCAAATACCGAGTTCTTTGAACCCGACATGAGATGTCGAGTTTTCTAAACACTAAAATTTGAAACTCGTTGTTGCGTGTCGCGACGTGAAGACTGTGAGAAATAAATTTTGGCATATTTAGCATGAAAAATTGTTTTTAAAAAAATATTATTACAAAAATATTTCCTTTAAACAAATATGTAACTTTGAGTTATATATCATAGAGAATCGTCTAAGACGATTTCTTTCAAGAAAGCAACTCCCATTTCTTTTAAGAAAGCAATAATGAATAGGTGGGGGACTGGGGGGAACTCTCCTGCCATTCTGGGAATCTGGTTACCATAACTTGCTTTTAAAAACATTTTCATATAAAATGTATGGGTGTCTTTGTAAAGGAAGGCAAGATGTGTGCCTTTTGGCTGAAATATAATTCTCATTGTCAGTCTTTTTTCTTTCTTTTCTCTGACGAACTTTTGGTGTTTCTTAATGGGAAACTGTAGTCTGGAAGAAACGTGGATTGTGAAACCTTCGGATAAAAAAAAAATTATAGATAAAAAAATATTTTTTGTAGAAATACATATTTTCCAACATGCTCTTTGTCTAATACTATAATGTCAAAGTTTTTTCTGTACAAATTGAATTCACTTCTGCATATGATCACGTAAAATTATTCAGTAGACTAATGGTTTAATGTTGTTTGCATGCCCATGGTTATTCGTGATCAAATGTCATGTTTATCGTCATTTTAACAGAATTAAAATTTGCCTGCTTCAGATTTTTTGTGTTGCTCTCATTGTATTTTGTATTAGTCAACTGAACCTGTTGCTGTTAGATAAGTGCAGATTTCTTGTTTAAATGCCAAAAGCATTGTGTTAGGTGGACCGTCGGTTTCTTTTATTAATTGATGAATATTGAAGTGACAATTGATTTGAACATTCTTTATACCGAAGAAATTGATACTGAAAAGTATTTTATACATTGGACTTGAGGGCTGTTATCTATAGCTTGTTCCAGTGATGTAGAGGTAATATTTTCTTAAGTTGGATTAGTTGTGCAAAAGAGTTAGCGAATTGTTTTCAGTAGATTGATCGAAACCTCTGATTTTTTTTCTCTTTAATGTTGTTCTCCTGAAGTAGGTTTAGTGATAAACATTAATGGCATAGTCTTCACCTTACGATCGAATTTTTTGTAAGATTCTATCTTATCATTGACATAAATCACCAACAAGACTTTTTAGGTAGATTTTTTACTATTCATTACTTTAACAAAAATTCAAAATGCGACATGTTTCGTTAGGATGTGATACTTTTCAGCGTCAAAGATCTATCAACTAAGCTAGGCAAAAGCCGACAAGACGAGTAAGAATTAGATGAATAAAATGGCACAAACGAACTCGACAGTATCACAGTGAGATATATATATATGTGTGTGTATATGTAAATAAGTATAATTGTACTAGAAAAGTGAGATTGTACATCATGATCAATAAAGTCAAATCTCAAATATCCACGACACCTGACTAAAATCTATGCAATGTTCATTTTCAACTAAAAATTTATCAAACTTACACAACAATGCAAGTCCAAAAGATTATAACTTATTTGGATATCTTCCGAATACTTCCAAATGTAGTTGTTAAAAAGAACTTCAAAATCTCAATCAAATTGATTTTAAAATCAATTTTCTTCAAAATATTATCTTAATTCATCTCAAACCCCAAATGAAACCACAATTAACCAATTATATCATAACTTCAAAATACTACACTTACATGTATGAGATTGAATTAAAAAAAATGGGAAAGATTTTTTTTTTGAAAATCTGGGTGGGGCAGCTGCCCCTGACGTACACTGAATGTATTGACAGTTACTCAAAAAAGAATGAAAGAAAACAATGTACAGACGGTACGTCTTTCCATCAAGCAAATTAAAATCAATCAACCATGTAATGCATGTATAAAACAATCAAAACAACAACTATACATCAAGCAAAACCCAGTGGCAAACCACAAACAGAAGCACCAACAGGTCCAACACAACTATTTGTTGCTACTGTCTCTGTTGTTGAGCACAACAGAAAGAACAATGATAAGAATGATAACAAGCAGAATAATAATGGCAATGGATGCCCACTTCCTGCTGCTCATCTGGTGCTGCCTCGCGGTCACCAGCTGCTCCGTCCCGCCTCTGACAAACGAACTCGCCCTCCCGACATGGCTCTCGATGTCGTCCAGCTGCTCCCCCTGTGCTTGTACCAATACAGACATGTCAAGGAATACCTGGTGCAGCTCAACCAAGCTCTTTTCGAGTTCCTTTGAAGCCCCGTGCCTCTCGCGGATCTCTGAAACTACCTCCATCACCTCCCCTCGACCGGTCTCCTGTATCGCCCTTTGCAGGAATCTCTCAGCTTCCCCGGTCGATATTAATGCGTCCAAAGTTGCGTCGTCGGGCTGGCCTCCTGTAACTGTGTAGTACCTATTGAGAATTATTACCAATTTGTAAGTCGTTGTTGTCTTTGAAGAATTTCAATGCTCAATTTTGTCACCAACTAAGCTGAAAGTCAAGTAAATGCTTGGAACATGACACAAACTCAGAAGGCACACCTAGGATGTTGTTCCCTTGTTCTTTAAATTTCTATCGATTCTTAAGACAAAAACAACACTCATTGTTAAACCAATAAAATAAAAACTTGCACGGAAGTAATAGAAGTGTAGACAGATGTGGAGTCAAGTGAGACTTTGAAAATGCCTCTGGGTATTGATTTTTAACAAATTTTGATCCAAATGCTACCAATAGTTCTACATATTATATACTTGTAAAAGATAAATCATACTTTATTTATTCATCTACGCTACAACTACATGGTTGAGTGAAATTTATCATTAAAACTATTAAAATCTCAAGTCTTCATTGTCCCCAATTGTCATTATCGAACTTAAGATCTTCGACACAAAAATATCTATGAACTAATTAAATAACCTAAAAGTGTTTCTAATTGCCCAATCTCAACCTAATAAACCAAATAAAAAATGCAAAAGTCCTTAGTCCTAAACCCCAAAATCCAAGCCCAATAATATTGTCCTCCATCTGTCCTGTTGACAACGCAGATCAATCTATCTCCAAGACATTAAACCAACCAAAATCCACAAGTACACGATCCATCTTCAAAACTCTTAAAAACCTAAAAAATGACAACAACAAATCCTTTACTAATTAATAAAATCAATTAACAACAATATATACCTTCGTTGGACGGCCTCTCTGTAATCAACAGCAGCCCTCTCCCTAACCTGATTAAACCCCTCCATATTATCGATCAACTTCTTCCTCAACCCGGCCACAACCGACGTCCGAGTCCGGTCCGTCCCCGACCCGGGCCCACACCCAGGCAAAGCCCGGTTGGCGGCATTGGCTCGGTCAAGCGCCTCGAGTATTAACTTAACGACTTTGGCCTTCTTGAGACAAGTGGTGACGTCGGCCTCCATCTGGGCGCGGTTGGCGCGCACGTCCTCGGCGCGGTGGAGGGTCTTGGCGGCCTCGGTGGCGTCGCGGAGGTGGCGCTCGAGGTCGTCGAGGCTGGCGAGGTCGGTCTTGATGGCCTCGACGTCCTCGAAGAACTTGTCGAGGTTGGAGGACTGGGATTGCATCTCGACGTCGCCGGAGAAGCGAACGAAGGAGTTGGAGAAGAGGTTGTTCATGGTTGGAGTTGGTGAAGATCGGTTGGAGGGAAGGATATTTGGTAAAGATTATATCCATGTGTTGTTACGATCGCAAATATTATCGGAGAGTGGGTTGCATATGTCGAATAAATATACCCCGTAAGTATCCAGATAAAGCCAATATACAAAAACATGTAAAGAAAACAAGAAACGAAGTAACAGTTATCAGAAAGGACCTCACAGACCGAGCCGTCGGTAGGCGACTTGCCTCAGAAAAAATATCGGCCCACATACCAGTGTGTTTGATGGTCTGCCGGTTTTCTCCCAGGATAGAACGGTCTCACCGTCGATCGGGCGCACACCAGAGTCGACGGACCACGAAAGCAGCGCGGAATCATCAATGAAAGTGATAAAATATTTCTTTTTATCCTTAGTTAACATGCCATTGAATTCACAAGTATCAGTGTGTACTAAATCTAAAATACTAGTATTTCTAGTCACAGAATGAAACGGTCATTTCGGTTGTTTAGCTTGTACACACACTTGACATTTTTTTATTCTCAATAGCATACTTAGGAATCATATTTAAATTCATCATTCTTTTCAAACATTGATAATTCACATGTCCTAAACGTTTATGCCAAACATCACCAGATTCAATGGAATAAACAACAGGAGAAGACACATCTTTAACAGAAATAACATTGCGATTATAAAAAGCAGGTTCAACATGAATTAAAAAAGCACCACAAGACAAGTACTCATTGCCAATAAAAGTACCAGAAAGAGTAATCACAACTTTGTTACATTTAAATGTTACTTCATAACCCTCAACTACCAGACACAGACCACTAATAATATTGCGACGAACAGCAGGCACATGATGCGTCCTGTGCAGTGAAAGAACTCGTCCTGAAGGTAACTTCAAGTCGATACGTCCAATTCCAAGCACCTTTGCAACATTCCCATTGGCCATCGCCACAGATCTACGATCAACAGGCTGGTAAGA
Source organism: Triglochin maritima (assembly GCA_963682175.1). NCBI lineage: Eukaryota > Viridiplantae > Streptophyta > Magnoliopsida > Alismatales > Juncaginaceae > Triglochin > Triglochin maritima. The sequence continues at coordinate 5,335,087 of OY821782.1, read as the reverse complement.
GACAAACATGGACTTGTCAGCACATGCATGCACATTAGCCCCAGTGTCAACCAGCCACTCACGTGGTTCATAAATGAAAAAAACTTGAGGATTAACAGAAACAAACTTACTGTTGGTCTCATCCACCTCAGTCAATACATTGACTTGTGGAGTCGATTCAGTGGTACCTTGTTGGCGTTTGGCTTTCTTGGATGGACAATCCTTAGCCCAGTGCCCAACATGTCCACAATTCCAACATGGTTTGTTTGTTGGCCTTTTTCTGGATTTTGACATTGGGTTTAGTCTTATTAATAGGTTGTGGTTTTCCTTTAAAATGTGACTTAGATGAGGATCTAATTAATACGTTTGCCTTTGGTTGGAACTCTACAGGCATCACTGGTTTTTCACCCCGATGTTCCTCCTCGATTATAATAGCAACCATGAAGTCATCTATAGTCAGTTTTCCTCTCCTATGCTTTAGAGACATCCCGAAGTCCTCCCAGGATCGAGGGAACTTCTCAATAATTGACATTACCAGAAACTTCTGAGAAAACTTCATGTGAGCCTCTTTTAAGCCATGGATTAGAATCATAAATTGATGAGCCTGTTCAGTAACTGACTTGCTTTCCACCATTTGAAACTTAAGGAATTTTCCAACATAATACTTTTCATGACCTAAGTTCTCAGTATTATATTTTTTATCCAACTCATCCCATAAATCCTTTGCAGTCACAGAAGCAGAGGAAGACGAACTATAAACATCGAATAGCACGTTGGACAGAGCCAAAAGAATGCAACCTCGACATAATTTGTCATTCTCTATCCACAGATCTTGTGCTGCTTTGATTTGGGGATCTTCAGTTTCAGAAAGTGGGAAAGTCTTTTCAATTACATCAACTAACCCAATAGTGGTCAACCAGATCTTCATACGTTGTTGCCAACATTTGAAATTTTGCCCGAAAATTTTTTCCGGCATGCCTGACATGTCCACTTTTGGCGCAAACGAATTGTTAAACGACATAATTAACAATATTTTCTCTGAGATTGTTGTTACAATTGCAAATATTATCATGTAATACAGTGGGTTACATATGTCGAATAAATATTCCGTAAGGATCCAGATAAAGCCAACATACAAAAACATGTAAAGGAAAACAAGAAACAAATGAACAGTTATCAGAAAGGACCTCACAGACCGAGCCGTCGGTAAGTGACTTGCCTCAGAGAAAATATCGGCCCACATACCAGTGTGTTTGATGGTCTGCCGGTTTTCTCCCAGGATAGAACAGTCTCACCGTCGATCAAGCGCACACCGGAGTCGACGGACCGCGGAACCTCGCAAAACTCGGGCGTTGAACAACTCTGGATTCGGAGATAGGAAATCGCCGGAGAGGGACGGTTTTCGTAGAGAGATGATGGGAAATAAATCGTGTATATTTCAGGAGGAAATCGTCATGATATATATATATATATATATATATATATATATATATATATATATATATATTTAATCTTGTAACCGTCAAGGACTTAATTGCAAAAACAATTATCTTGAGGTCCAAAAATAAATAAATACACCCTCCGCTGCCACGCCTCGCCTCGCCCCGGACCGGGACGAGACGGGCGCGCGCGCGTGTGGAGAATTCTCTCCTCCTCTTTTTCCACCTACAAAGTGACAAGTGAATAGTATGTTTATCTACATCCTTCAACTTGTTAGCTTCACCAATGTGGGACTAAAAGTAGAGGTGAGCACATGGTACATGGGACAATAGTTCTCATCTTCATCTCAACATTGGATTTCTTCAATTGAGCTATTCATGGGCCTAACCCAAACTCAATAATCCAACACTATGATATGAGACGGTTTGGTTTCGAGGAATGATATGATCATATTATATATCAGCAGCCTCCGAAGACGACTGACTTAATTAGACTTCATTGGGTGGGGAGTTGGTTGGACTTTGGTCGTTTAGTTACCGCCCAGGTAAGGTATTTGGAGATTTTTTTTATTTTTGTTTTTTGAAATTGGGCTTTTTGTATAAAAGTCCGTGTTTTTCTCCAATGGAATGATTTTCATTTCCAATGTGTTTGGATTAGGGGTAATAATTATGTGAGGGGAATTATTACCCTAATATATATGGAAGTAACCAATTACCCTCCTAACCCCTAGGGTATTAATCGTGGAGTAATATGTTTTCACTTGGTTTTTATCTTCCCTTAATTTTATCAACTACAGATCCATGTAGGGTCAATTAAAATCATAATTTGACATCATCGATATCAATTGGAGCGACACGGGTTGAGTTTTATCAAGTTTGAAGTTGTTTTCTCATTAACAATTCCCCTACTATACCAAACCTACACTTGGTAATGATTTTCCTTCTAAAAATTTACTCACATAATAGTTGTCTTTGAAATCATACTCTATCGATAGCTCCGTCGTTCGAAATGCACCCTAAGTGTGTAACTGAGCTGAATTGAGTTAAATTTGAGTCTCTGGTACTAATGCATCGTGTTACTAAATACAAGGATTTTTTGCTCACGTGACACTTAAAAACGTTGAAATTGCTGAAATGTTACTCAGAAAAACTCTTATTTGTTTGTATGTCACTTCCACGAAAACTCATGCCACTCTCTCACTAACAATGTTAGTTAAATATTATTTTATTTTAAATTTTGCAAAAACCAACCCTAAATAATCTACAAACTATTAGTTATCTTTATTTGGTTGTAAATTTAGGAATAACTATATCTCTTTCTTTTTCTCTCTACAATCACATCATTTCTCATCTTACTTACTTACTTTCTCTCTTTCATTCTTTCTTCTTGACCAAAATATTTTTTCGAAGAGTGAGATTATGATAAGTAAAAAGAATCATCTGACCACTTTTGTAACATATTTTATATGTAAAATGACTACTTCGGTTAGGTCAACTCAACGTTGTCCCATTTAAGCAGTAGGGCAATTAAGCTAATCCAATTGGGACTAAAGTAAACTTGTACCTTTAATTTGAAGTCATGTTATCTTATCATTTCTATTTAATCTAGTCAATGAAATCATTATATGGTATGTTTATTAATTAAATAATACCAGAGAGCCAATTGATATAGGTCCACTTAATACAATTATACTAGCAGGTTTTAATGCTAATAAATGGAGTTTGAGGATAGTTTTGCAAAAGAACCAAACACAATATCATAATCAATGTGCACAAAAAGACTCGGGGTATTAAGTCATGAATTATGGAACACTCAATTTGGATGTACAAACATAAATTAGTTTGGAGTCTCTTGACCAGTGATGAAAGGGAAATAGAGAGATCATCTATAATTCAGTTGCTTGACCGGATCTCTTTCCCACCAAAACCTTCTTTAATTATGTAAATTACAGTTTTTCTCCTGTCATTTTTAAAATAATCATCTGCACGTTTGTGATTTTGGCAACTTAATCTATGTACAATTTTTTGGACAAAATTATTCTTCACTTCTACAACACGAGATTTATTTTTCCACTGCATCCTCTTTCTACATGTAATTTTGTAATTTTGCAATACGATTGAATTTTTTAGCATAAAAGAAGAAAGATATGAAAACGAGTGTCCTCGTGTTGTAGAAGTGAATGCCACAATTATCCAAAAACTTGACGAAAGTTGGTACAAGGGCAACCTGGGGAACAGGTCGTGTCGTGCCAGCACGACTCGTTGGCTTAAATGGTGATGGTGAAGATAGACCGGCACCCAAGTCTAGCAACCTTTACCGATCTTTGAAGGACAAAAATGCAAAATGTATTTGGGTCAAAAGGATAATTTGCAATTGATCACATTTATTGATTGAGGGTATTATTTCTGCAAATTGTAGAGAAGCGTGTGAAGACATGCGTGATGGTGAAGATAGACCTTGACTTCCTTGCTATGGCTGCGTCATTGGAATCGGAAATCATCGGTTTAAGATATTAACACTAATAAGATAATCAAGAATCGTATGTACCAACCAAGAAGTTATTGGATTATTAAGTTTGGGTCAAACCATGAACAACTTAATTGAAAAAATCAAATGTTGAGAAGTAGAGATAGTGGAATGAGTGAATGGGTGGTTAGACTCATGTACACTTGCACACATGGTGATCATAGGCCCGTGTTAGTAGGGTTAATGAGTCTTATTTTTATATCATAGACTACTATAAATTGGTTTGTACCCCACCCAGAAAACACACACAAGATTCACATATTTTATCTCTCTATCTCTCAACGAAAAATCGTTTTTGCGAATTTTGTCTCCACGAATTCCAATGTTCTCCAACGGTTGATTCTTGCGAGGTTTTGATCTGCTTTCGAGGTCAGTCGACTCCAGTGTGCGCCCGTTCGACGAAGGAACCATTCTATCCTGGGAGAAAAGCGTCAGACCCATCGCACCGGTACGTGTGGGCGATATTTTCTCTAAGGCAAGTTGGAATTCGACGGCTCGGTTTGTAAGGTGTTTTCTGACCTTTATTCTTCGTTCGTTTGTTTTCTAAACATGAATTTGTACGTTGGCTTAATCTGGATTCTGTTGATTTATTTATTCGACATTTGTAATCCACAATACATGATCATATTTGTAATTGTAACAACAGAAGTTTCCTCCAATCGAACCCACCACTTATCCTTCACATGATTATTACAATTCATGCTCGCTCTGTCGTGGCAATAGCAAGAATTTCATTAAAATGGCCTTAGAGCACCCTTAACGGGTGCTCTTTTTCGGTCGCCCTGCCTGGGCACCCGAAAAGCCTCCCTTAACGGGAGGGCGCGTCCCGGGTGCCCGATCCGCGGGGGGGGGGATTGGTTTTTTTTTGTGTTATATAATTATATATTATTTATATATATAATTAGGTTAATGTATTGATTAGATAAATTGTAATTAAATTAATTAGGTTTTGAAAATTAATTGAAAAAATATTTTTATGATTAATTAAATTGTTTTTGATTTATTCAGATAAAAGTAAAATTAAAAATTAAAAAAATCATATACAAAATAAGAAATAGTAGTACAATACTCATAAACTTTGGAAACAAAATACAATACAAATATATATACGAAATACAACAGAAATACGGAAAGGAAATACAGTCCTCAATGCTTGAGAAATCCAAGCCTCGATGCAATTGTCTTGTCTTTTGTGTAGTCACACGCATACTGTAGGTCCTCGATGCTTGAGAAGTCCAAGTCTCGATGCAATCATATTGTCTTTTGTGTAGTCACGCGCATACGGTAGGTCCTCGATGCTTGAGAAGTCCAAGCCTCGATGCAATCGTCTTGTCTTTTGTGTAGTCACGCGCATATTATAGGTCCTCGATGCTTGAGAAGTCAAGGTCTCGATACAATCGTCTTGTCTTTTGTGTAGTTACGCGCATACTGTAGGTTATTTCTCACAACTATAAATGTAGTCCCCCTGGTTGGTTCTCACTCATTCATCTACAAACAATGTCTTCATCCGATATGTCTTCCAGTTCGAAGTCTTCATCCTCTTCAACATTCAATGACGAAGCTTACGACCAAGTGTTGAACTGCTTAACGGAGTATGTCTCCCAAGTGGTGGACTGACGTCCTAAGATGCGCAAAAGGCGAACTTGGTTACAACCGTTGATTGCCGATTATTTTTCTAACGACCTTGTTTATCCTGACAACATTTTCAGGAGAAGATTTAGGATGCGAAAGCATGCCTTTCTTCGCATTGTGAGTGTCATTGAGGCGTCTGATGTCTTCTTCCAACGTAATCCAAATGCCACCGGTAGGATGAGCATCTCTGACTTGCAGAAATGTACCGGGGCGATCCGTATGCTAGCGTACGGTGTTGCGGCTAATGAGGTGGACGAATACTTAAGGCTAAGTGAATCCAATGCAAGAAACACACTTGAAAAATTCTACGACGGTGTAATTAACTTCGGCGGTGAGTACCTTTGAAGACGTAATGCAAGTGATGTAGCACGACTATTTCACGTTGGTGAGCAGTGTGGGTTCCCAGACATGATGGGAAGTATCGATTGCATGCACTGAGTGTGGAAAAATTGTCTGGTTGCTTGGAAGGGCCAATATCAAGGGCGTAGTGGTAATGCAATTCTTGTCCTCGAGGTAGTGGTGTCAGCTGACTTGTGAATATGACACTCGTTTTTTGGCACACCAGGTTCATGCAATGACTTAAATGTCCTGCAACGATCTCCGATTTTTGACGACCTAATGGAAGGACGAGCTTCACCTATGACTTTTGAGGTAAACGGTTCTCGATATAATATGGGATATTATCTTACTGATGGTATTTATCCAAAATGGGCAGCATTCATTCTGTCAATCGTTCATCCACAAACACCGAAGGACAGGTTATTTGCTGAACGACAAGAAGCAACACGCAAAGATGTAGAACGTGCATTTGGAGTCTTGGATGTGCGGTTCGCGATAGTGAAGTCATCTCTTGCATGGAGTAAGGTTGTGCTCAACAAAATAATAACAACTTGCATTGCAATACATAATATGATAGTGGAAGATGAACGTGATTCCTTCAGTAATTTTGGAAATTGAAACGAATTTGTTGAGGACCAACCTGTAAATTCCGTGAACGACGCGGTTCGGTATTCCACTGACCGTGTAATGGATATTACCAGGTACTTGAGAATGAGAGATGAATTGCGTGATCGCACCACACATTTGAACATTCAAGCCGATTTGATCGACAATATATGACAACGAATTGAAGGAAATGCGTCTTGATGTATTTTAAGTTAAGTATCTAATGATGTATTTTTAGTTTTAGTTTTTAAATTTCCTAATTTTTAATAATATTTTCGTATTTATTAATTAAATGTTATTAAAAACGAATAAATTGTTGATATTAAATAATTACGATAATGATTATTAATATATTTTGTTGATTGTTGAAGGAGTTTTAGAAAGAAGAATAAAAATAATGACGTGACAACAAATACTGTAGCGTGACTGTGTGGATTGGGTAATGGTTAAGGATTTTGTAGAGGGTTGATTTGTACTGACGTGACGGAGACAGAAGCTGACATGACTGAGAGAGAAACTAGGGCGCCTGGAAACTATCTGGGCGCTGTTAACGGTGCTCTTAGATATAATGTGAAAAGAAAATTACTATGTATTGATAACTGGAAAGTATATTTGCATTATAAGAAGATAATGGTCGTCATTTACTGGAATAAATATGAAGACTTGACAAATTAAAATTTATACGACTTTTTTCGGAATTGATAGATCCCACGTCAATATCTTCGTGAATTTTTTCTTAATATTCTAGTTTTAAAAATGTGGGAAATGTTATAATATAAATGCAAATTAATGTATAATGATTGAATCAACATAAAATGTTATCATCCTTTTTTTTGGTTTTAATCGTGTCTGATAATCATCAAAATAAGAAGCAACCGACATCAAAGAAAAGGTTCCAATTTTAATATTGTCAACCACTTTGCACTGGCATAGGGTCTCACATGCAAGATCTAATGTACATGTTCTTTTTATTTATCGACAGCATTTTATATTTTTAGTTAAGTATTAGAGATCGTACATCTGAATTATCTCTAGTTAAAATAAAAACACAAATGTGGTTTGAAATTTGAAGGCAAATTGTAAATTTACTTAGCGCAAACACTCCAAATGTCGTTCCCAAGCGATGGTTGTGAGTCAAGCAAACTAATTTGTTTTTATAAAAATCTAAACTTAAACCCAAACATAACCCATTTTATTGAGCTAAGTTCGGATCTGGGCCTACTCAAAATAATAAACTTGCTAACTAATCGAGTCTTTATACACGGACGCGGGCGTCACGGACGCGCCTTACGTGGACGTGTTGAGTCAGCGTCCAGTCAGCAAAATTTCTCTTCACGTGCTTTGGTCTTCTTAAAAACGCCGGTTCTTTAGGTTGAACGATTCTTTTCCCAATACACAGATAGTGCAGACCCTAGGACAGCGTGCAGACCCTTTATTCGTGCAGAGTCCAGACTTATCATAATAAAATATTGTTTTTAACTTTTAGGTTGGATCAACTTAATCCAAACAGACACACAACATATTCCGAACAGACAGTCTTCTTATTCCAAACAGACGCGCAACTTAATCCGAACAGACAGACTTCTTATTCCGAACAGACACATAACTTAATCCGAACAGACACACAACTTAATCCGAACAGACACACAACTTAATCCGAACAGACACATAACTTAATCCGAACAGACACACAACATATTCCGAACAGACAGACTACTTATTCCGAACAGACATACTTCTTATTCCGAACAGAAAGACTTCTTATTCCGAACAGACAGACTTCTTATTCCGAACAGACACACAACATATTCCGAACAGACAAATAACATATTCCGAACAGACAGACTTCTTATTCCGAACAGACGCACAACTTAATCCGAACAGACACACAACATATTCCGAACAGACAGAGTTCTTATTCCGAACAGACGCACAACTTAATCCAAACAGACAGTCTTCTTATTCCGAACAGACAGACTTCTTATTCCGAACAGACACACAACATATTCCGAACAGACAGACTTCTTATTCCGAACAGACGCACAACTTAATCCGAACAGACACACAACATATTCCGAACAGATAGACTTCTTATTCCGAACTGACATACAACTGTTATACATGAAGAAAATGAAGAAGAATGTGATCATTCCTACATTTTTAAGGATGACTTTGGTCTTGTTTGTATATGTGGAATTACACGCAAAAGCATAGAAAGTGTGTCCAGAAACGAAACAGAAAGTTTGTATTATTTATGTAGAAAGATTGTCTTGTTTATGTAGAAAACTTGTCTTGTTTATGTAAAAAGTTTGTCCAGTTTATGTAAAATGTTTGTCCAGATTATGTTGAAAATTTGTGCAGAAATGGAACAGAAAGTATTCCGAACATACACACCACTTAATCCGAACAGACAGACTTCTTATTCCGAACAGACACACAACATATTCCAAACAGACTGACTTCTTATTCCGAACAGACATACAACTGCTGTACATGAAGAAAATGAAGAAGAATGTGATCATTCCTACATTCTTAAGGATGACTTTGGTCTTGTTTGTTGTATATGTGGAATTATACGCAAAAGCATAGAACTTTCTGATTGAACTTTTAACAGTAGAACATCACGCCAAAATCCTCGGAAGCTTTGACACCATTGCATCTCGTTCCAGCACATTAACACCTGACCCAGAGGTAGCAAACAAACGGGTGTGATGCCTTTTCTTAACACAAAAACCACAAGAATCGGCATAAGCAACGTAAAATGTTTGGGCTTCTTCGAAAGAGGGGAAAAACATCCCCTCCTTAGGAACGTTTGTCGGCTGCTCCACTTGGAAAGACACATGAACGATTTCCATCAAAGCACAGAGGTAGGACCACAGAAGAGAAGGGAAGAAAAAAGAAGACGCATGTTGAGATTTATAACAAGTCTCCTGTGCTGTGTAGAAGAGCCAAAATGTTCATGGAAAATGAGTGATTTGAGACGCATTAATGAGGGATGGAGGGATGTAGACATTTGTACGAAACGAGGAATAAAATAAAAAATAAACTTTTTCTGTGGAGACTGCCAACTCAAACGCGTCTGCTGACTGGGCTGACCACATAAGCGCGCGTCCCGAACGCTAGCGTCCGCTAATCGTTTTTCTTTTGGTAAAGAGGAAAAATATATGAATTGTCAGCTTTGGATTACAAGCAGGTGACAATTACAATATAAAAACAAAAAAGATAAACTTATCACACAATTGAAGTCATAGACACGATCAAAATTCAAAAGTAAGTTTTGCTTGCTTGTGTAGGAATACAATTAACATATCCTTAGCTCCATTTTCAGATGCTTAAATCTTTGTTTTGGTTAGACAATTGAAAAAATTAAAAAAACGAAAACTGAAAAGCAATAAAGATGATCTATTCAAAGTGGAAATTTTTTGGAGGTCGACGTTTACAACACATTGTAAACATTGGCATGAGCCAACAAAAGCATAAACCAACACAATTGACTGAACCTTTTTTTCTCTAAAATTAAACACTACAAAAACATAACTAATTAACAGACAATAACACACCTCAGAGAAGCCAACGATATTTCCTTTGGGTGCTCTTCAATCTCTCATTCCACACCTCTTGAAGGCATAAGTTCCATGAATATGTCGGGATTTGGTTTCATGTGTGGACCATCACTGTCCTTTCTTAACCGCACCGGATCGGCTGGACCGGTTTTTCGCCATCTTAGCCTGGATATTGAGATGCTTTGAATTGACCCTTCTCGTTCGTGTTCTTCCTCGATAATTCTTTGTCGAGACGAGCTTTGCGCACCGCCTGTTGGATTTGCCTTTCGTGTTCTTTCAGCATTTCCTCGAGGTTCCCTCCTGGAGGCATTAGTGGCCCCGAGTATTGGATTTTGTTTTTCCTGCCGCGATGACCCTGAAAACATCGATATAAATATGTCAGCTTAGTAGTTTTCTTAACTAATTTTCTTGTAACATGAATGACAGAATTAAGATATCTTCACTTCCAAACACACACAAGTTTTAAGCAAAATTTTACAAGGAGAAGTCGACTGTTGATTCGTATGCAAGACTCAACCGCATGAATAATCAGGTTGAAATTAACACAGAATACAATTCAACATAACTGATGTTTTTTCATGAAGTAACAAAATTTTGAGCTAAGTTGTATTACAAAAGTTAATATGATCAAATTTAAAAGAAAGAAAGAAAAAATGCTAGATATAAAATTATCATTTTATCTCTACCCATTCAGAACATCTTGTTAGCATGGAACCTGTTTATGGTAAGAGTCATACTCTTAACTTAAGCATTATGACTTGTTAGTATTGTAGATAGAAGCTGAATTTTTTTAGCTTTCTGAAACTTTGATTTAGCCATTTTTGCTGCTTGAGTTGGGAATCAAAATCCTAAAAGCAAAGCATGCCTTGGGAATGTCTAGAAACAGATTGCGCGTTCCGCAAGATTTTAAAGAATCTTACAATCCAAACATGATTCAAAATGGAACCTAAGTGAGACTGGTTATTTTGCTGACCAAATCAAGGCCACGAGGAATGTGACGGAGCCACAAGCTCAAGTACTCTTAGAAGTTGAATACAAATTCTGAAAACATGTCAAATCATGTCTTTTCTCGTAAAAATCCAGAACAGAAAATTGCACATCCAAATACTACCTAAAGAGTCAGTATTGCATGATTTACAATCTTGAGGGTTTATACATACCAACAATAACTGTCATAACTGTCGAACAGTATTACCGTAATGCTTCACTGGATTAGGAAGAAAAAATAAATACAAAGGCCAAAGTAATTATAAACCAACACTTACCAAATCTTTGGAGAGATTTCTCTCCTCTTTGATGAAAGAAGACGAAGGCCACCAATCCGGTTTCTCCGAGACCTCGCCATCGTCCAGCTGATTGAACCTAAACAAGTTATCCTCCCAATAAGAATTATTACTCCTATGTGACTTGCTACCGCCTTTCCCTCCACCAGAAGGCCCATACAGTTGCTGCATTGTCCTCTGGGGATCATTTAACTCCAACAGCGTGCTAGCCGATCGGTCGTGTACGCCTATTGAGGGCCTTGGTAAGTCTAATTGTCCCGAATGAGGAACCCTGTTTCTTGATGTTCTCTGAGGGTGGTCGAACGGTAGCCTTGATCTTAAATCGTCTTCCGGAGAGCATCTTTCGCTGATGCTCATTCTTCTCGCGTTCGATCTTCCTCGTGGTTTCTGCTTTAGATCATGTCAAACACGAGCGATGAATGATTTCCGAAAATTCAGAGATCAAGAGAAGTATAACTTAAAGACGTCATCATGAAAATTAAGGAATGTTTTAAGCAAATATGATTGGAACAAAGTAAACATCAACCACTTCGTTTATAAATCTTGGAATAACAAATCTTGTCGTTTAAATTTCGTTCTGGAATTTTCCAAAGACACAACGAAATGCGACCAACGTAAAGAAATTAATAACCATATTATTAATTTGCTTGGTTATGTTACAATCCACTTTAGGTGGTCGAAGGAAATACATAAACAGGAGACATACCTGAAACAAGGATCCTTCTTCATTTGCTCCCATCGGATTAAACTCTCTTGGTACTCTTCTCATAGATTCAGATCCAACATCTTTGGCAGCAGCCTCTTTATTATTCCTAATGTAAGATGAAACTTTGTTAAGGGAATTCGTTACACACTCGAAGGTTCAGACAAGAATTCGGAAAGATCGAGTTTCTTTTTCCGAAACATTAATTATCCATTTCAACCATAGTAACATACCTGAGACCCTCTTCTTCCCGAAGTTTTGCGTCGAATTCCTTGCTGGCTGGAAATTTCGGGAAATCTGAAGGATCGCAAGGGTAAGGCTTTGTAGTGAAGAACTGACATATAAAACGAAATATTAATACCATGTAAAATATTGTGAGCAGAATTTGTATTTAGGAGTCTATTTTTGTAATTTTGTGGCATTGAGATTGTCACCATTTCCTTTACTAATTGGATCTCTTAATTCCTCTTCAATATATGTTTCCTATGTCTTGAAAAATTTATGATCCACCAGTTTTGATAGATAATTCTTTACATTAATTATATGATTATTATCATTAGAAGCTTGTGAAAAACAATTGGTACAAACACATATGCTTCCCAAACAAAGAAAAAATATATTCAGTTCTTAACTAATTGAAGATCAGATTTAGATATCAAATCACACGTATCATACAACTCTACAGCACTAATATTATCTGTAATGAAGCTTAATTCTACATCACTGAGCAATACAAACGTTAATGACAGCCACACGGTAATAAACTTACTTCGCTTTTAAGAGCAGAAGACGCGGTTCCCCGTTTCTCTGGTTCGATCGAGAGGAGGACATCAAGAAGAGCTAAAGCTGAAGGAGGGAAGTCCTTATATGTCTGAAGAAGACAACGTCGATACGGATGTTGAGGCTTGAAAACAGTCGCATTCGGCAACTTTGATTTCTTCCAGTAATCCTCAGATGGTGAACCACACAGTTTGAATATCTTATGCAGTTGCTCCACCTATATATGTGAGCTCAAATAACTAAGAAACGTAATCGGGAACTCTTATTGATAAAACATAATTCAGTCCTACACAATAACACATCTTATAGATACCAATACAACTTTACCTCGACTTCTAATCCGAAAGCTATATGTGCAGTCTTACCTCTATGATACCAGAGACTATATTTTTATCCTACTAGACCTTGATCAATAATGCAATGATTGATTCATTTAATTTTACTACATTCTAATCCGAAAGCTAAAAAGTACAATTTGTGACCCCATTGGAAATCAACATATATACAGACCAACACATCTATAAAACAGAACTTATAAATAAAAAAGAACTCAAACATCTTAATCTTATTAAGTAGAATTTGCTAAATGCTAAGTTTCTATAAAGCATTATGTTATATTATGAAGGCTTTTAGAGTAATAGTTTAAATTCTTCAGCAATGTTTTAAAACTGCCGGAGTAGGTACCTCTGTTCTTCCAGCCATGATAGGCTTTCCAGCAAGCAATTCCGCAAGTATGCAACCACTACTCCATAAATCAACCGTAAAATCGTAGTAAGTAGAGCCCAATAAAAGCTCAGGCGGTCGGTACCACAACGTCACAACTCGACTCGTTAAAGGTTGTTCCTGAGCAGGATCCACAACCGTAGCAAGGCCGAAGTCCCCTATCCTGAGGCGCCCTTTGTTATCGATGAGAAGGTTCGCGCCCTTGATGTCGCGGTGTAAAATGCCTTGACCATGACAATGCTCAAGACCATATAGTAGCTGCTGCATATAACACTTTATCTGAAAAACACCAACAAACCAAACAAGTGAACAAAGACACACACACACACAAAAAAAAAAAAAGTTTGATGTAAGGAATATGTAGAAGCAAATTTAATTAACCACCTGTGGCTCTGTAAACTTGATGCTGGGATTAGCAGAAAGCCCAGCAAGGTCGTGCTCCATGTACTCGAATACGAGATACAGACTCGATGCATTTTTTGATGTAATCAAGCCTTCCAACTTAACGATGTTTGGGTGATCGATTTTACGAAGAATGCTTATTTCTCTGGCCATAAACCGAACGCTTTCAGGATCCATATTTACAAAGCGAACTTTCTTCAATGCAACTACCATACCGGTATCGAGATCACGGGCTTTATACACGCTACTGTAAGTTCCTTGACCGATCTAAATGCAAACAAACTAACGATCAAATAACAAATTGTAGTTAGTTCTCGAATAAATAAAGAATCGACAAGACGGATAATGTAGCAATCATAATCCACGTGCCACATTTATCGACATAATGTCCTTTAATTCCTGTTAATAAAAGACTTGATGACCACAAACAATTACCAATGAATGTACTATTGTGATTGATCATTGTCTATGTGATCAACACGTACTTACTCTTGAAGATTTTATTTCCCTCAATTTCGACCTGCTAGCTCCCAAAGTCGTTACACAATACCAATGCAATATTAGTTTTTGATCCGATCCATTACCAATTATAACTACAGGTCCAGAACTACCTCATAACACATTGCGACATTTGAGTCTTTCAAATGTTTAAGCTTGAAATTGTTATGTTTAATAATTCATATCGTTGTAGCTCCCATTCACTTTTCTTGTCTAAGCAATGGGAGACTGTAATTACTACAACTATCGTTAAAATCGTACCTATGTCTCCAATTGATCGGTAAAGAATACCTCCTATATATGGTCGGCTAAGAAATCAACAACGATACAAGTCTCTAGAACATATAAGATGATACAATTCAAGACAATTCAAATACCAAACTACAAGTCCCCTCACTTTTTTTGTCTAACCGATGTCTAATTGTAATTAGAATTGTTACAGTTAAATTCCTAATTAGGTTCTGAATAAATCAATCCAAATGAATGCTAATAAACTAGACTAATGGTATATCTCTCGTTAATTCTCCAATGCTTGCGAGACTATTCTCAAAAGCACACCTTATACAACTTCTCGAACGACTTCGCCTTCCTAGGCAACCACCCTTTAACCGCCTCAGGCGCGACGGCAGCAAGCCACCGGGGCCATCCAGCCGCCACAAGCTCGGCCTCCACTCCATTGGCAAGCGGTCCGCTAACCTTAAACTCCTTCTTCCCCTCGCCGCCGGCAAAGTCAACCGTGGGGCCTCTCTGGTGAGCACTCCCCCTCCTCTGGGGCCCGACCTCCGCCACCGCAGTTTTCTCCTTAAACCGCTCCATGGCATCGTTTCGAGACGCGGTGCGCGAGTCGGTCACGATGAAGTCCATGCGGCGGGACGGGGGGCCATTAGTACTGATTGTTTTGTGGAGTTGGTGGTGGTGCAACTGATTAGGGTGGCCTTCGGGCGGGGATGCCTTGGTGCAGATGCAGCCCATAGGGTGGTGAGCTACGCCGGCCGGAAGGCGGACATGGTGGGGTTGGAGGGAGGGAAGATGTGAAGAGGAGAGGGGGAGCACCACTTAAGTTATTAATTTGCTTAAAATTATGTTGCATGTCGTGGGGTCGTGTTTGCATGGAGAATTGAGTGGAGGGAAAATGTTTTTTTAATTTTTTGTTGGATCGTTCTGCTGCTATGTTTTTTTCAAAGAAAATGATTTATGTAATTATTTTAACGCTACTCACGTTAAGGGACATGAATTCTTCGAGTTACATGTCCGTCAAGTTTTTTATTAACAATTTAATTTGATGGCATGATAATATAAGCGTCTATTAATTTCCCAATATACGTGATCATTATCATTTTAAGATGCATATATAGATGTGTTCCGTGTGGGATTGTGGAACCAACAGACCATAGATTGTGTGATAATTTTGGTGTTCATTGATTTTCCAATGCACGTGATCATTGACATTCTAAAATGTATGAATGTGAGTCCTGAGCGGGATTGGTATGTTCCAAGAGGGACAAATGTGGTTCCTACATGAGACATATGTGTGTTCCTTCTTTACATTTAAATTATTTACTAATGGAGAAATTAATTATTTTTTACTTTATTGGAAACCATATTTTTAAACAATAAATTAAAAAATACAAATAACGACATGAATAGTGACGTGGAGCGCATCCGTTTATTAGGACATTTTGAAAAATACATAATTGCTAATATCAGCCAAAAAAAAAAGATTTTCTACCAGTTGAGATAGCTTAAATAGTTACTTTAGGTTTTGTCAACTAAAACTTTGTAGATTAATTTCATTGGTTGCAAAGCATTTACGATTTCAAATAGTTCAATTGGTCAACTTCACGTGACCTCAACAGATACCAAAGAAATTTTAAGATATTTTCTTCTATTCCTTCGTTGTTGGATTTTGCAGTGTGTTTACTTTACATTAGTTATGTTAAATGATAAAAAAATATAAAAAATAATATACAATTCCAACAGATATTACAACTTTTGCACTCAGGTAATCAGGTTAGACCGTTTATTAATTAAGCAATGACCAATTGACCACCACAACCACGACGACGAGCATAATCAAACAAAACACCCTTAGAAAACAAAAAAAAAGCTACCTGTCCAAAAAATAATTAATAAAGTTGATCTAGATGTGTGGACAGATAGAGTAAAATTCAACTTCTAACATATTTGGTTTAGAACATATTCTAGAATCACATACATAATCTTCAAAAACTTAATCCCAAAGTTAACCAACATTAATTGGTTGCGTCTCGCTGAAAATTGGCTTGATGATGCCAAATTGACAACCAACGTGATGATGTGAAATCGAGCACATTTTTCCAAAAAATTGCAACTTCCACCTTGACATCCAAGTTCTTAATTACTTGTCATTCACATTCACACGTATCATTGATAGTTTGCCCATATTAAGTAAGAAGTCGGCGGCAAGTCTTGTGTGTGCTTACGCATTTCAATTTCAATTTCAGTGCCGGCTGGAACACCGGATCGATGAGGATAATTAACGATGTTAGCTTAGTTGACTGATTCCTAGCTATGAATTAATCAAGACTAAAGATTGAAACCCAACATTTGAGTTAGATGATGAAATTTATTTTAAAAAAAAGTAATTTGAAATAAGAAGAAAAGGAAGAAAATTCTTAGCTGCTTAGAGCTAACTAGTGAGATCTTAATATGAAATTTGTGCTCGAGGAAATCTCAAGGTGATCAGTAGAGTTAGTTCATCTTGTCAGTATTGAAAGGAAGTTGCTCTCAAGTTTCAAGAAGCTTTCGAACCAATCTTTCTTTCTGACTTCTGAGTGACACTTTCCGAAACATTTCAACACACACCAACGACAACTTAGCTCATTCATGTGAAGAATTTCCCTAGTGTCAGGAATCTTTTGTGAAAAAATCTCTTAGAAAATGCATCTTACATTCTTACACCAACTCTCAAAAGGATTATAGGCTTCGTTTGGGAATACCCAATGTTTAGTTGAGGTGTCCAACACCATGTTAAGGAATAATGATCGATCCTAAAATACGCAGCGGAACAAAATAGTGAATCCGATGGGGGAAAAGATGCAAACAATGCAAATCACAATTACCAAATCACGCAAGCATGCAAGACACTAAAAATTAACGTAAAAGCTTAATGCGAGAAAAATCACGGACGACACAATCTTAATCTATTATAGAGAAACGAATTATAAAAACGACTTACAGAACACACGAACCACCCGACGAAGAAACCTGATTGAATTAGCTCCTACCGAATCCACACAATGATGCTCTCTTTCTTTTTCTTTCAAAATGCAAAGTAGATGATAATAATGATGATCTTACCAAAAGGTGACGAAATTGCCTTTCTTTACTAGGCCAATACAAATATTAGTTACACCAAAAACGGGGTGAGAGAAGTGCAAAACGTGGGCATACTCGTTCTGAACGGTCAACCGCTCGGGTGAAACGGTCAACCGAACTTAAACTGTAGCATGATCGGGAGCTCTACTAGTCAACCGTCGCGCGTCTTTCGTCGACTGGAAATTTCCAGGAATTTGTCCTGCGCTTCCAAATGCTGAAACGATCGACCAATTGAGAACTACCAGTCGACTGGAAATTTCCAAGAAGTTTTTCTGGATGTCCAAATGTCGTCACGGTCGACCGGTTGAGATCTACCGGCCGACCGGAATTTTCTGCACGTCAAACTGCAATACCGGTCGATCGAACTTGGGATCGATCAACCGTTTGGTTGTTTTTCCCACAAAAAACTTAATTCACATATTCAAGGTAAACAACAATAATCTCTACCATTACCTTGAATAACCTCCCGAAACTTGAAGGAACGCACTTCGTTTCTCGTTGTGTCGTCGTCGTAGTTCCACCTACTCCGAGTTCAAACCAACCAAGTTCAAGCATACCATGAACTTAGTTGAAATTATGAGTTTCGTCAACATATCAGCCGGATTATTTTCTGTGTCTATTCCATAATGAATGGAACAAATGTATGCATGTCGAGTGGGGTTGTGTTCTTTGGTTTCGAGTCTACCGAAAATTTTCTGTTTGCTGAAGTTTGTTTTGCAGCATTAGTTATACTTCTGACCCGAGGCTGGAAATTGTTAGTTTTTATGCAAGAAGGTTGTAAAACTATGATTATGCAAATTCTGGGTGTTTTTGGGCTTTCCATGCTCGTCACACTTTTGGAGAAGCTTGAGCTTCACGGGTGACATTATCCTCAAGTAAAATATTTTGGGTTAAAAAGTATGTATGACTCGTCTGTTGGTATTATAGTAAGATAACTCCTGCAATTTGGAAACAGAAACAAAACTCTGTTCTAAGTATACTTGGGTCTTGGGTTTTCAGTCTAAAACAATACACTTCACTTTTAAAAAAATTCTGCATGTTTTATTGTTTGCCTTATTTAGGACAAAATTTATGGTTTGACTTGCATATAAAATTTAGGAACTCTATTTGTGAAAGCCGAAGACCTTTGTTTTCTTTATAAACTCTGGCTTAAACGATAATTCGAAAAACACATGGTGCCACATTTTAATTGTACCTTCTCTTGTGCCCGTTCGGAGCAACATTTGCCTTTTGGGCCATGTCGGCAATGTGATTCTGTGGGATATGGGGAGTGATATCACCCACGGCAATCAAGGAGATCATCATTTTAAGATAAATTGAGGCACAAAGGAATTTGCCTTGAGCCTAGTTTTTTTAGGGTGATGCCTAAACAAGTTTTAATTTTTTTTCGACCGTTTATGGACCATTTTGGTTAATTTTTTTGTTGATTTATTTACAACATGCACCTTCTAAATTTTAATGTCCTTAATATTAAATATAAAAACTCAAAACAAAAATTTTCTTTACAAACACATCATCTCTTCTCCCTCTCTCTCTTCTCTCTCTACTCTCTCTCTTCTTCTCTCTCCTCTCTCTACTCTCGCTTATTCTCTGACTATCACAATAACCAACCATTGTATTCTGACCTGGACTAAACTCTCCAAATAGATCCTTGACCGAAAGAGCTTCCTTTATACCATCGGTCGTTGTCATATACTCTGCCTCCGTTGTAGACAAAGCAACAGTGTGTTGCAACATCGCTTTCCAGTTAATAGTCGTGCTCCCAATAGTGAACACATAACTAGTCATACATCTTCGTCTATCGTGGTCTCCCGCGTAATCGGCATCCACAAATCTCATCAACGAATACGAAGATCGACCAAATTTCAGAGATAGCTTAGTTGTACCATTCAGGTACATGAGAATCCACTTCACAGCTGATCAATGCTCTTTTACGGGATTTGACATATAAAGACTCACAACACTGACCGCTTAAGCTATATCTGGACGAGTGCATATCATGACATACATCCAGGTGCCAACTGCACTAGTATAAGACACCTGCGACATGTATGTCTTATCCTCCTCCTTCTTAGGACTCAAGTCTGTTGAGAGCTTAAAATGCGCAGCGAGAGGAATTCTTTCAGACTTGACACCCTGCATGCCAAAACGATGCAAGATTTTCTCAACATATTGCTGCTGGGAGAGAAACAAACTCTTGCATTTATGATCACGGCGGATCTCCATACCTGGAATTCTCTTCGCTGACACAAGATCCTTCATCTCGAACTTTGCATTTAACAACTCTTTAAGCTCGAATATTGTAGACTTTTCCTTAGCTGCAACCAACGTATCATCTACATAGAGTAATAGCAAAACAAGAGAGTCATCCGGAAATACCTTTCGGTGAACACAACAATCATATTTTGATCTGTTGTAGTCACGTCCAACCATAAAAGAATTAAATCTTTTATACCATTGTCGAGGTGACGGCTTTAACCCGTAAAACGACTTCTTCAGCAAACAGACTTGATTCTCTTTACCCTCGACCACAAAACCCTCTAGTTGGTTTATGTAAATATGTCCTTCTAGTTCTCCATGTAGGAAAGCGGTCTTCACATCAAGTTGCTCTAACTATAAATCATGAATTGCAACCAAACTCAACAAAACACGAATAGAAGTATGCTTCATAACGGGTGAGAAAATATCACTCTAGTCTACACCCTCCACCTGACTGAAACGACGAGCAACTAACCAAGCTTTATACCTTACATCTGAGGAACCCTCAATTTTCTTCTTAAATTGATTCATTTGCAACTAACGACCATTTTCCCTTTTAAAAGTTCTACCATCTTCCAAGTTTGGTTCTTCTAAAGAGACTTCATCTCTTCATTTATTGCACCCACCAAGCAGCTGAATCGGGTGCCGAAATTGCCTCTGAATATTTTCTCGGCTCACCAGAGACTCCAATATCTTCAGCTGCACTTAGAGCATATGTAAGGACCACTGAATTTGTAGCCTTTTGCAGTCAGATTACCCACTGAAATTAGATTCTTACATGCCTTCGAAACGTGTCACACATCCGACATAACCAAGTCATTATGGGTCCTCAATCTGACAGAGTCAATACCTACTACATTGCACCTGTCACCATTACCCATCACAACCATTCCACCTAACATTGGTTCATAAGATGAAAACCAGTGCTTGTTCGGAGTTAAGTGGAATGTATTGCATGCGTCAATTACTCAACCATCGGAAGCCTCAGACGAACCTGTAGTTGTCAACACAAAATCTGAATCGGACTCGGCAATATTGGAACATGACTGATCACTACTACCAGAACCCCTCTTCTTTTCTTTGTTTTGTATCTTAAAATATTATGATATCTTGTGACCATTCTTCTTGCAGTAATGACAAATAATATATTTGTCCTTCGACTTGGTCTTAAAGGTGTTCTTTGAGGAACTCATCTCTTTTCCCTTACCACGAGCAACCAGTGCTTCACTTTTGCTCGAATCAGAACCATCAGACCTCTTCTCCATATCAGATTTGGAGGGGAGTGGATTTTTGACATCCGCAAGAGAGATGTCGGTCCTGCTGTACATCATTGTCTCCACAAAGTGATCATACGAAGAACTCAATGAGCAAAGTAAGATGATTGTTTGATCCTCGTCAGAAAACTTTGCATCCAACTTCTCCAAATCCATGATGATTGCGTTAAAATTATTTAAGTGTTGCTGGAGAGAATTACCCGACTTCATCTTGAATAGGAACAATTTCTTCTTCAAGATAATCTGGCTCGCAAGTGACTACTTTCTCCAGCTTCTTCCACATGCTTGCAGTCGTCTTCTCTTTCAACATGTCTCTCAAAACTTCGTCAAACAGAGACAGTTTAATGGTTGACATCGTCTTCCAATCGTGTTTCAACTTATCTTGTTCGGGAATCTCTTTCGGCAACGAATTCATACCCTCAAGAACGTCATCCACATTTTGCTGCATCAGAATTGCGTGCATCTTGACTTACCACAAGGCAAAATTAACATCTTGGCTCAATTTCTCAATCTTCCATTGATTCGCCATGTGTATTTGCAAGAACGATCGATAAAACCAAATAATTCGGACAAAAAAAACTCTGAAATCAGTTGTTAGGGAATAAGGATCAATCCCAAAATATGCAGCGGCACAAAATAACGATTCTGATGGAAGAAAAGATGCAAACAATGCAAATCACCAAATCACGCAAGCATGCAAGACACGAGGAATTAACGTGGAAACTCAATGTGGGAAAAATCACAGACGACACAACCTAAATCTACTATAGAGAAACGAATTACAAGAGAGACTTACAGAACACACGAACCAACCGACGAAGAAACCTGATTGAATTAGCTCCTACCGAATCCACACAATGATGCTCTCTCTCTCTCTCTCTCTCTCTCTCTCTCTTTCTCTCAAAATGCAAAGTAGATGATAATAATAATGATCTTACTAAGGGTGACGAAATTGCATTTATATACTAGGTCAATACAAGTATTAGTTGTACCAAAAATGGGGTGGAGAGAAGTGTAAAACGTGGGCATAACCGTTCTGAACGGTCGACCACTCGGGTGAAACGGTCGACCGAACTTAAATTGTAGCATAATCTGGAGCTCCATCGGGCAACCGTCGCGCGCCTTTCGTCGACAGGAAATTTCCAGGAATTTGTCTCGGGCCTCCAAATGTTGAAACGGTCGACCGGTTGAGAACTACCAGTTGACCGAAAATTTCCAGGAAGCTTTCCTGGACATCCAAATGTCGACACGGTTGACCGGTTGAGAACTACCGGCTGATTGGAAATTTTCATGACTTTGTCTTGTACGTCAAACTGCAATATCGGTCGACCGAACTTGGGACCGGTCGACCGTTTGGTTGTTTTTCCCACAGAAATACTTAATTCACATATTCAAGATAAATAACAACGCATCGAGATTTTGGAATTCATGACAAATTTCCCAAGCACTACAAACGTTGGTACCACCCTGTCAACGGTGAAGAGAGTGATTTGTAGACACTTTAGAACGTCAAAGACATCCTATTGATCAACTTTAATTTATAACCGTAGTTTATCTATCCCAATGAAAATGGATGTCAGAAAATCGAATCATGACAAGCACAGAATAATTGTTTGGACGCAAGCCATGTCGTTTGTCCTTGGTTGGTTTAGCCTTGAATATGAGTTACAATACCACTTTGCGTTTTCGCATTCATTCTTATTTTAAGAATATATAACTTAATGTGTTACTTGTTAAATCAAGTGGCAGTCATATTTTGTCTCTGTTCTAAAATGTGTCACTGTCAACGCCCAAACATTGGCATCCAAATCCAAAGGGTGGTTTTCACATTTCTTCGTTCTAGTGCGTAAAGAAGATCGAGAGGGATCAAGACCGGGCGGCGCATCAACAAAAGTGACTGACACCTGAACACCGGGTGAACATTCTCCTTCTAGCTTTCTTGGTTTCCTTATCTCATGAGATATTACCCGATTTTAAAAATAAATAAATAACTTTCCCATACGTAGACAAATCATGGGCCTTACGATCTGAGAGACTATTATATTATTAACTTTGGCACCTCGCCAGTATGCTTCCCAACTTTGCACGTCTCTCATCCCCAGCACACTAGCTACAATTATGATTTAATTAAAAATTACAAATATACTTTCCAAAAACAGCACACTAGCTTCAATTATTCGTGGCAAATGGAGGCATGGTCGCATGGACGTTAAATGCAGGTGGGGGCTGTTCACGTTAAAATTGGTGATATTATAAAATATTACTTTAATGATTATTAAAGGGACAACAATATTTCTTGATTTTTATATTTTTTTCCTAGTGTAGTCTGATTACTCCGTGACATGCTATATTACTATCTATCTCACGATTTGCTCGAAGGAAAATGTTACACGTGCTCTTATACCATTCGTAAACATGGATTCCGACGACCTGATCTCACGAGCTTTCTTTCTTTTCTCTCTCTTCCACGTCAGTTTTCTCTCTCTCCAATCCACTTTCTTCTCTTTCCTATATTATTCATCTTTTAACCATAACCTAACACAATTCATCTCTCTCCTCTCCACATCATTTCGGAGTTGATATTAGAAGAAAAAATTAAAAAATTAAAAAACAGAAAAAATTAGAAAACGTATTTTCAAAAAAAGTATTAAAAAAGATTAAAACTATTTAAAAAAACATAAACCTTATAAAGTGTGGCCCAACAGTGCACGACCTGCACGACCAGGCCGTGCACCCGGTCGTCTGCATGACCTCCCCCCTATTTTTGCTCTAAATTGGGCTATATGGCTCCACTCCACCTCCCATGGTGGGTCGGAAAATTTGCACTAATCTGGCAATGTCTTAGTAGTATTGTCAATCGTGAGGTGTTCGTGTACTATCGTATCAAATATTTCTGAAGTCGTGTCAGGATTTCGTGTTATCGTATTTAGCCCAATTAGAAGAAAAATCATCATCTTTAGATTGCAAATAATTAATGACATGTTATATTATATTTTTCTTTCTAAATAACATATTAATTAACTATTATGAAGTAAAAAATCTGGAAAGATCTTGGTGGATATTTGCTCTTTCCAGGTAAGATTTGTTAGATGTGCGTTTGAGATACCCCATATATTTAATATCTAATGTTACACTTCCATTTAATGAAGTTGATTTGAGTCACATGTTCACATAACAACATTGGTGGTATCTAGAATTGTGGTCCACACATCCAATATACGCATACAATATACTAAATATGTGGTGGTGTGCGAACAATAAATAAACACAAATAGACATTACACGAATGAGACAAAATTCGTAGACATTATCTAATTTAGATAGCATAAATGTCTAACAATTAATCTTTATATATCTAAAAAATCATATAAAATGACAGACACACAACAAAAGCATATATATATAAATATTGGTAGACATACAAATAGATAATAAACATTAGTAGTATCTAGACATGTGGTCTACACAACCAATACATACACACTACACTAGATACGGGGTTGTAAAAATGTACAAATAGTGCAAAGATATCCAAGAACAAACTAAATAATCTTAGACGTGTCCATATATCTCAACAAAACAAAAATTACTAAAAAAACACAGACATATATGTCCACAAATAACCCTAAAACAACATGAGTAGGTTGGAGGTAGGGCTGCAACTCGGATAATATAACTCGGATACCAACTGTATCCGAATTCGAATCCGAATACCATATTCCATTACCAAATTCGAATTCGAATCCGAATTCAGTAGAACTATCCGAATCCGAATCCGAATCCGAATTCAGTAGAACTATCCGAATCCGAATTCGAATCCGAATTCAGTAGAACTATCCGAATCCGAATACTAAATTTTCGTATTAAAATTTTAGAATACTAAATTTTGGAATACTAATTTGTGTATTTGACCATGTATTCGAATAATTCGGATAATTCGGATAATTCGAATATTAAATAGCTTGTATCCGAATTCGTATCCGAATTCTAATTGGTAAATTTTTTTAAACCAAATTCGTATCCGAATTCTAATTGGTAAATTTTTTTAAACCAAATACCAACTAAATAGAAATTTTCGAATCGGATACTCGGATACTTGGTAACCATTTGCACCCCTAGTTGGAGGAGGATAAAGATTAATGGAGGACATCAGAGGAGAAAGTCGAAGAAAGATGACGACGAGGAGAAGGTTGGAGGAGGATGGTGGGAAGATGACGGAGGAAGAGGCATGTTGGAGGAGGAGGAGGAGGAAGGAGGGAAGAGAATGAGTTTTGAATTTGGTATTGGGGGTGAGAAGTGAATGGTTTATATTTATGAGATATATGTAGTTCAACCTTTAGATATCTAATAACTTCAATTAGAATGATTTTTTTTATAAAACCAACTACCTTCACTAAAAGAAGGGGGTTGGAGCCTAATGATTAGCACAAAATAGTGTACATTGATCATTACTCTTGCTGGAACAGAATCTCTTCACGTAGTTCACGATACAAATCTATCAACTACGATAACTTCATTTAGTCTAGCTCTTTCCACGAGAATACAAATCTATCAACCACCATAGCTTCGTGTCGCTTTCCATAACATAACTCATTTCATAGTAAAGAGTGAAGGACCAGCAAACCAAAAATAATTAATATTAAGTTACTGAACATTTGAAAACAATGACATATTATCGTTCCCAAATATACGAATTAAGTGTCTAAACTTCCACCATCATATTACAAGCATATTAACTCAGTAAGACGCCTAAACGCAGTACATGTCGTTTACGTCCAAAATAAGTTAAGATTACGTGGTGATTATATCTAATCATTTTCGACCAATTGTTGTGTGCTCGATGGCCAAAACACAAACTTAAGTTGTATGTGGATCTATTAAATACACCAATGCAAAGAAAACACGGTCACATCTCAATCATCATACAGGATACCGTGTTGGGTTGTTGTATCGTGTCGTTCTCATAACTCATACAAATAGAAAGGGTGATTTGCTTCGGTATGCCTATAAAGTGCATAATTGTTAAAATACCCATGCGTTTCACTATTCACTTGGGTGTACTTACATTTCAAACATTATTGTTTGCATACTTTCGGACCGTTTATGGATCACATTCCGTTAACTTTTCTGTTGGTTTATTTACAAAACACATCCTTTAAAATTTAATGTCTTTAATATTAAATATAAAAACTCAACACACAAAAATTTCTTTACAAACACACCCTCTTCTCTCTCTCTCTCTCTCTACTCCCTCTCTTGTTCTCTCTCTCCTCTCTCTACTCTATCTCCCTCTCCTCTCTCTCCCCCTATTGTTCTCTCTATCCTAGATCTTTTTCTCTCTTCTCTCTTCTCTCTTCTCCCTCTCTCTCTTTCTCTTATTCTCTCTCCTCTCTCTCTTCTCCCTCTCAAATTCTCTCTCTCTCTCCTATTCTATCTTTCCCTTTTTCTCTCTTCTTCCTTTCAAATCCTTTTCTTCCTTTCAAATTCTCTCTCTTTCTTCTCCCTATCGAATTCTCTCTCTTTTCTCCCCCTTGAATTCTCTCTCTTTCATATTCTCTCTTCTCCCACTCTCTCTTTTTCCCCTCTTTCTCTCTTCTTCCTTTCGAATTTTATCTCCTCTCTCCCTTCTCCCTCTCGAATTCTCTCTCTCCTATTCTCTTTTCTCCCTCTCTCGCTTCCCTCTTTCTCTCTTCTTCCTTTCGTATTCTCTCCCTCTCTTCTCCCTCTCAAATTCTCTCTCTCTTATTCTCTTCCCCCCCCCTCTCTCTCTCTCTCTCTATTCCCTCTTTCTCTCTTCTTCCTTTCGAATTCTCTCTCCTCTCTCTTCTCCCTCTCGAATTCTCTCTCTTTCCTATTCTCTTTTCTCCTTCCCTCTTTCTCTCTTCTTCCTTTCGAATCCTCTTCTTCCTTTCAAATTCTCTCCTCTCTCTTCTCCCTCTCGAATTCTCTCTCTCCTCTCTTTCTCTTCTCCCTCTCGAGAGGGAGAAGAGAGAATAGGAGAGAGAGAGAGAGAGAGAGAGAGAGGAGAGGGGGAAAAGAGAACAAGATAGAGAGAGAGAATAGAGAACAGTGAGAGAGGGAAAAGAGAGAACATGAGAGAGAGGGAGTAAAGAGAACATGAGAGAGAGACAAAAAGAGAGGGAGAACAGAGAACATGAGAGAGAGAGAGATAGAAAGAGAGGGAGGAGAGAGATAGAAAGAGAGGGAGAAGAGAGAACAGAAGATAGAGAGAGGAGAGAGGGAGAAAAGAGAGAGGAAGAGAGAACAAGTGAGTGTAGAGAGAGAGAAAACAAGCGAGAGTAGAAAGAAAGAGAGAGAACGGGAGAGAGAGAGAGGAGAGAGGGAGAGGGGGAGGAGAAAAGAGAACATGAGAGAGAGAACACGAGAGGGTAGAGAGAGAAAACAAGCGATAGTAGAAAGAAAGAAAGGGGAGAGAGAGAACATGAGAGAGAGAGTAGAGGAAGAGAGAACAAAAGAGGGTAGAGAGAGAACAAGCGAGAGGAGAGAGAACAAAAGAGAGAGTAGAGAGAGAGGGAGAAGAGATGGTGTGTTGGTAAAGAAAAATTTTGTTTTGAGTTTTTATATTTAATAGTAAAGACATTAAAATTTAGAAGGTGTGTTTGTAAATAAATCAACAAAAAAATTAACGAAAAGGGTTCATGAACGGTCCGAATGAATGCACGATCCATCCACTCGAATTCACATCTCCGGACTCCAAACCAAACCAAATCAAATGGGAGCGAAAGCGGGAAAACAAGCCTCCCATGCAAACGACCAAACAACAATAATCCAAAAACTCCCACTCATCCCCCGCCTAACCGTCGCCACTTTCTCCGTCTTCATGGACGCCGCCCGCCGCCCCGACGGCACCCTGAACCGCTTCCTCCTCTCCTTCTTCGACCTTAAGTGCTCCGCCAACGCCAAACCCCGCAACGGCGTCTCCACCCACGACGCCATCCTCGACCGCATTCGCGCCCGTCTTTTCCTACCGGCTTCCCCGCCGCCCTCACCTGTCGGATACCCCGTCGTTGTGTACTTCCACGGCGGCGGGTTCGCCTTTTTTTCCAGCTCTTCAATCCTGTTTGATGGGCTTTGTAGGATGCTGGCTAGGAAGCTTGGGGTTGTGGTGGTCTTGGTCGATTTTCGGCGGGCGCCGGAACATCGGTTTCCGGCACCATATGAAGATGGTGTTGACGTCCTCCGGGCACTTAATGTTGGTCAGTGTTGTTGTTTTTTTCTTTTTCTAATTCAGATTTTTGGTGTCTTTTTCTTAGTTTGACTTAACGTCAACGTGTGGTATAGTGTTTTAGTTTTCTAGATCCAGATTAGCTGGCAATTGTGTTTTTAATTTTTTTAGAGGTTTTGGAAAGATAGATTACAACTTATCACCCTTAATTATTGTATTTAATGCAACGATGTTTTAAAGGTGAGATGTATTTGACAGCATGGCTTAAAAAGAATATCAAGCAAGATAAATATCAGGAAAGATAATTAGCATACAGAATCATTCCACATTGAATGATGATGTTAACATGTTTTTTTAACTTTTATCTATTCTACCCTTACTAAATCACAAACACAACCCTTTTCACTGAGATTCAATCTCTAATCCTTATTATTTTAGAGTCAAAGATATACCAATCGAACTAACCCATTTAGATATAAAACTAACGTACGAATCTATTATGGGCGAATCCAAAGAATCCCGCCTTATTATTTCAAAGTCAAAGATAATACCAATCGAACTAGACCATATAGATTATATAACACTGACGTACTAATTTATTGTAGGCGAATCCAAAGACCCCGGAGTAGCCAAGCTGTTCTCGATGTCGGACCTCTCGAGCTGCTTCATTGCTGGCGATAGCGCTGGTGCTAACATTGTGCACCACGTGGCCCACCGTTGGTCGACCGACCCAACACCCGGACTCCTCCGACTAGCCAGAATCATACCCATCCAACCATTCTTCGGGGGAGAGGCCCCAACGGAGTCCGAGATACGCCTTGTCAATGCGCCAATGGTGAACAACGACCGGACAGATTGGATGTGGAAGGCATTCTTGCCTGAGGGTGCCACCAGAGACCACCCGGCGGCAAATGTGTTTGGGCCCCAGTGGACAGGCGAGCTTGGTAAGGCCTTTCCATCGACAATGGTTGTGATCGGGACCGGAGACCCGTTGATGGACCGCCAGAGGAGCTACGTCGAGGGGCTGAGGGAGAGAGGCAAGGAGGTAAAGGTGGTCGAGTACGCCGGAGCTGTACATGGGTTTTATATGTTCCCGGAGGTGAAGGAGTCCGGCATGCTTATAGAGGAAATGAAGGAGTTTATCAACAAGTATTCTAGTAATGGAGAAAGTAATTAAGTGTTCAAAGGAGGATCTTCACTTTGGGGACATGCTTGATAATGGAAGCCTTTGTACTGTTTATTTTACACAATTATTGGTTTGTTTTTATATATTACATTCAGATTGATTACAACTTCTACATGATATTATGATGTCAAAGCTAGAATAAGATGACAAACATAAGTTGACATGGTTTACAATCACTTGCTTAGTTACCTACTGTATCCGAAGTAGCTCTGGTTAGACGCACTCTTAAGCCAGTTGGAAGATGCTGCTACAATGAGAAACAAAAGTGAAGTCAGATCAAAAACCAAAAATAAAGATGACATATTATATCAATGAAAACTACATAAACCTGCATCGTTGAAAGGCTAAACCCTGAAGTTAGGGGCAAACGATTTTGTATCTCCGAAAACTTCAGTTTCTCCCACACGAGGAGCTTGCTTGAGTTGGGAGACTGGTGTCGACGTTCCTGAACTTGCACCACTGTGAGAGAGCTTGTCTTGTCCAGAAATCTGTTTCAGGGTTCAAACATGTTTTGTCTCGTGATGCTTTTCAATAATTGTATGAGCAAATCCATAATCCAGAGACTAACAAGAAACCTATGTCCAACGAGGTTCTGGAGCTTTGGGTTATTTTTACATCTGGAAATTGCACCTGCAGCTAATTGAATTAAAATAGAAAACGCACCCCAAATTTTAAGGATCTGTTGTAGAGACGAACAAGGCCAGAAAATAGTCTGACTGCATAATTAGCAATCTCCTCAGTTTCATATTCAGCGAAAGCATAGCCCTTATGCTGCTGCGTATCCTTATCAAGAGGTATGTGTAGGTCAACAACACGACCTGCTTGAATAAGAATCTCATGCAACACCCGATCATTCACCCTTTCATCCAAGTTCCCTGTATGGAAAAAAATAAAAAAATAGAATGACTTGTCAATGTTAAGACTAGGAAAGTACCGCAGGAGCAGTAATTCAAAGTCAAGTACTAACTAATTGTGAAGAAAACTAGCACTACATAATCCACATTGGCAATCCAAAAGGCCTCCTATCAAATACAAACGAATGAGAACCTATTTTATGAGTTTTTCAAATGACCAACATTAAGGAGTGACCAGCACTGCACAAATCCACTGAACATATACTTTGATACTTCAGATCTGGTTTTACTCACTAAGTGGGAAAAGTTATGAAGTCAAGCCCATTTCTCAGAACTTCAGTCAACAAGAGCAATAAAAATCAAAAGATTCATGTATATAACCATACCAAAGATTACTGCATATCAGCTACCAGAAATGCAATTCCAACTTAGATATTGACGAGCATCGTCAACTTATGCTTCACTATTTAAGAACCATCCCTAGATAACTTCTTTTTTGTCAAAAGCTACATGCCCGTGACATGTCACCATTTTCAGGTAGTGTGTCATACGCTTCACGATCAAGATTGGTTTGGTCATAAGCAACTGGTTTAGGCATCACCCTCAAAAAACTAGGCTCAAGGCAAATTCAAATTCCTTTGTGCCTCAATTTATCTTAAAATGATGATCTCCTTGATTGCCGTGGGTGATATCACTCCCCATATCCCACAGAATCACATTGCCGACATGGCCCAAAAGGCAAATGTTGCTCCGAACGGGCACAAGAGAAGGTACAATTAAAATGTGGCACCATGTGTTTTTCGAATTATTGTTTAAGCCAGAGTTTATAAAGAAAACAAAGCTCTTCGGCTTTCACAAATAGAGTTCCTAAATTTTATATGCAAGTCAAACCATAAATTTTGTCCTAAATAAGGCAAACAATAAAACATACAGATTTTTTTTTAAAGTGGAGTGTATTGTTTTAGACTGAAAACCCAAGACCCAAGTATACTTAGAACAGAGTTTTGTTTCTGTTTCCAAATTGCAGGAGTTATCTTACTATAATACCAACAGACGAGTCATACATACTTTTTAACCCAAAATATTTTACTTGAGGATAATGTTACCCGTGAAGCTCAAGCTTCTCCAAAAGTGTGACGAGCATGGAAAGCCCAAAAACACCCAGAATTTGCACAATCATAGTTTTACAACCTTCTTGCATAAAAACTAACAATTTCCAGTCTCGGGTCAGAAGTATAACTAATGCTGCAAAACAAACTTCAGCAAACAGAAAATTTTCGGTAGAATCGAAACCAAAGAACACAACCCCAATCGACATGCATACATTTGTTCCATTCATTGTGGAATAGTTCGAAAACTTTGGTAATAAAATACCAAGGTTTTTTTTCCTTCGATGCATTGGATCACTACTACAGATAGGGTTGTAAATGGGCGGTTCGTGGGCGGTTATAGGACTTAACCATGACCCAACCCGCTTAATTAAACGGTTCGCAGTTCGGTTTGAAACTCATTTATTTTTACCTCTACCCATGAACCTACCCTTTTAATTTAATTAAACGGTTTTGGGCGGTTAAATGGTTATATGGTTAAAACTTAATGGATACTAAAATTGATATAAGAGTTTGGTAAATGGTTAAATGGATAAAAACTTGTCAAACTTGATAAAATATCATAACATCCATACTTTTATAATCAAAACCTCCCAAAATTCATAATCTAAACATCAACAAATTCATATAAAACAACATCAAACATCTACACAATACAAACAATTATATGTACATAGTAGATATAACAAAATATTATATATATTCATTATGTTTCACGGTTAAACGGTTAAACGGACGGGTTAAATCATGTAACCTTATCCGCCCATTTATTAAACGGCTATGATTTTCACAACCCTTACCCGCTCATTTATTAAACGGTTATGATTTTTACAACCCGTGACCCTACCGGTCGGTTCGGTTAGGAAGGTTAAACGGTTTTTACCCAACCCATTTACAACCCTAACTACAGATAACAATATCCGCTCCCTCATACAAGCGAGACCTTCCCCTATCAATTTTTTTCCGAGTTTGAATTTGTTAATTTCAAAAAGGTTTCTTACAAGTATGTGTTCGGAACCTCGTTCACCTTGAAAGTGCCATAAAATGCTTCCTCTAGTCAAAGTGAAACCAACAAAGAAAGAATCGGGCAGATCCACTTTCCCTCTAATTCTAAGGGTGTGATTAATTTGCCGGAAGTGAAAGAACTTCCAGAAACTTCAGTTCTATGACTCCCTGAGATATAGAATGAAAGCTCGGAAAATCATTTGAAGTACAAATTTATGAGATTGTGGAACTCTTGAAACTGAAGTTTCAGAATTTCATCAAGTTTTCCTGCAAACCAATCTCCTCAAAACATTTTGGAAATCCAGTTCGGCCACTTATGTGCTATTTTCCTGCAAACCAGTCATTCATACCCTGATCGAAATTCTGTTGTTTGTGGGCAACCACTGGAATTGATTGGAAAAATAATAATCCTAACAAGACACATTTCGTTCTTCAAAATAAGGTTTCTGGCTCGATAAGAAAATCAAAATTCTGAGAATCAAGCTTCATAGGAATCATAAATTCCACTGACACTGATCTCTACAACAGTCTTGCCCAAACTAAACCTCACTTTTTCCTTAAGATGGAACTCTACCTGACACGTCCCATTACTCACAAAAAAGACCTAATAACCTCGAAAATACCAACAAAACGCAGAGATAAAACAAACAAAAATTTAAAAAAAACGGATTTTATGGGTTACGGCTGACCTATGTAGACGGTGCAAGTCGGATTCCTCGACATGACGAAATCTAGAAACTTCGAATTCCTTCGGAGGACGAAACGAAAACCACCCAAATCACCCAAGTGAGATTTCAAATTTGGTACCGAAAGCGACTTCTTAATTCTTATGCATCTTAAAAGTATAAAACCCACCTAAATTCTGGGGTAAATTCATTGGTTACTCAACTTACTCATTTAAGAAGTTTCACTTTCACTAATATCGTTAAACTAAACCGTAAATTACAGTTAACTCCCTTAAACTATGATCGATTAACACTTTAACCTTCTGAACTTTGAAAACATCTCATTCACACGCATACCTCTCAAAATTTTAATTTGCATAACATTTTGACTCATTTTTCATCGTAAAATTGTTATTTTTTAACATGTTGATCGTTTTTCTTAAATTTATTTGCTAAACATACTTTAATCTATTTTTTTAGTAAAGTTCAAATTGATTCAAAGATCAGACTTGTCGCAAATTTTGGACCGATCGGTACCAAATAGAATTTTCTGCTACCTAGTTCTACTTATAACTAAATTTTATCAAATAAACAAAAACAAAAATGTAATTTGAAGCATTAAGGGTTTATGTTGAGAGGTTGTGAGAAGAATGTAGATGAAAGAGCTGAAATTAAAGGATATAGATAAATTAAGATTTGAAATTGAAAGATGCAGATTATATAACCAACGGTGCCACCTTGTAGAAGGGAGGTTGGGAGACCCTTTTGAATTTTTTTATCTTTTTGGATTTTGACCCGAATTTTTTATATTTTGCTTATATCATGAAGACTTTATGCGATTCCGATACCTCTTGATTTTAGAATTTAACTTGGTTTGGAAAAAAATGGATTCTAACACTCGTTTAACATTTTTGGATTCCAACCCCTGTGAATTCAAGTTTTTTCTTGGATTTTGATCCCTCTAAAGAAATTATCAATAATTAAATACATAGATTAATTTGTAACCACGTTGGAATACCATTTCAATTCCAACCCCTAACCTAAAGTTCTGGCATCGTCACTGATTATAACCCCTTTAATTTGGAAGATATTAGTGATATTGAAAGCTCATATGAATGATACAAGAGAAATTTTCTCATTCCCATGTGTGAAGAATATTCCAAAGCGCCCTCGATTTACATCAATTTACCTGCAACTTTTGCCAATTTATTGTGCATCTAAGACATTATTCCTGGCTTAAGAAAGGAGATAGAAAAGTAAGACATTGTCATTCAGTTTCATTTGTGGAAGAAGACATCATGAATGCATAACTCAACAAGATCGTACCTTCAAATACAAGCCACGTACTCAATTACCAAAGAACTACGTCCAAACACACGTTAATATTGGGAATTGAAATTCAGAAATCACCAAAAATGAGTTGTGAACTGTTTATTTTTGCACCAAAAAACAAGTGAAGTGATGGGTACAATGCGATCTGAATTTTCCTCAGCCAGTGCAGCAACAATGTAAAATTTCCACTAATAACACATACAAAAACCAGCTACAGCATATGAAACAAACAAAAAATCGAATTGAATAGCAATGGTGGCATTGCTGTATGCTTGTAACGAATCTATACATAACTGCTATGGCAGTAAGGAACTTCCCATATATATTTACCAAAGCGCTTCCTACTTGTGGGGATTGATATTTGGAAATAGACTGAGTATATGTTCCGGCATGAAATCGTGCCGTGTCAGAATTCCCACAACAGGAGGTCTCTGCAATGAACAAGAGCATTTAGAATGGTTTACAAAGGTTCCATGTGGCTCTGGAATAAGTTTAGAAGTGGAAAGATCGTAAAAACAAACTGAAATGAAATTTCATAAACAAAACCAACAAAATCCAGACCGTCATGTTCATCAAAGAAATGAAAAAATAGACACCCAATACATTTGCAGAGAAAAGTTAATGTAGCTAGAAGATTTTAAAATGATGATTTGATATGTATGCCATCGAGAAAAAGCCCTCTCATTCATTTATTCTATTGCTTTCAACCTGTAAATTCTAGGAGGTATCAACTGCAGTGAGAATATGCTTTCGCCTGTACGAAATTCTAGGTTCGAGAAGGAATGTCGATTTAAAAAGTCAGCACGCATAAAACATCCAATTTCCCCTCTATATTTTAGAGAAGTTTTATATTGATACAATATGAGGGTCCACTGTTATTGCTAGAGTTTCTCGCTCAACCAAGTCAGATAGAACAACCCATACACGAGAAGCAAGGGTTCCAATATTTCTAATGCATAAAATATAGATGTACAAAACGTTCAATAGAGAAGGGCTGATCACGACAAGAAGGAAGAGGAACAGGTATTCTTGCTTCAAAACACAACAGTAAAGATAGCATATCAATATTATAATGGTGTCGAGGAAAATCTTAAACATCGAAGTTTCAATTATTGGCAAGATTTGATCAACATAGCTGAACTTATTAATGATTTTAAACACATTGGCGTGCTGCCGTGCTGCACCTTATTACACAGACAGTTCATATTGGATAACCCTAGTCAAGATCAACATTAAACTTACTACGATATATTGATATGACACCAGTAAAATTTGGCATGAGATAAAACAAGTCATCAAATAAATAAAAAATATAACAGCACAAAAACAATGAATTTTATGTACTAATTTTGAAAGTTTAAATTGATCAGGCACACAGTTTTAAGGAAGAAAATACATACCCCAGGTGTTTTTGGCACGACACACAAGTGCCTTAATCCCAGTTCCCTCATTAGCATAGCAGCCTTGGTAAGTGACATTGTTTCGACCACTGTGTACGGTGACGTGTTTGTTATTGGATGAAGATCAACAAACATGTCTAATTCCTCTTCACTTATTTCAACATCGTCAACAGTCAGCCCCTTTCCTGAACCAGGCTTAGCAAAATCAGAAGCAACAAACCTTGTGAAAAGCTCTGCCGTCCCCGTAGTTACCCTCTCTTTGGTGAATTTCCTTCCTTTCAGCAAAACAAGTAAGTGAGATCTTAAAACAAGCCCACATAACTCCATACCTTGAGAACAAGGAGAATGATCAATTACAGGGAAACCGTTATGCCCGGTCAATTTCAATGCATGCATTATATTCCCTACTCTTTCAACACCAGAGAAGGTGATAAGAGGCCCTGAGACTACATCTCCTGCGACTAAATTCCTCATGTAAGGCTCTGAATGAGCCTCCATAAAAGGAAGGCCTTTCATCTTCACAATTTGATCGTACACTCCCTTATTGAAACAATCTGCAACTGTTTTTGATATCAGGAGGACTAGCATAATTGGTGGAAGCATTACAAGATCATTTGTAAGCTCGAGAATAATTACGCAAACTGAGACAGTCATTCTCATTGTTCCACCAAGCAACGAAGCCGCTCCAATTAGAGCAAATAGACCAGGATCAAGCTTGGTCATAGATCCCATAAGGGTTCCCACGATCCGACCATAAGAGGCCCCAGCTAATATAACAGGCACAAAAAGACCAGAAGGGACAGCAATGCCATAAGTTAGAAGGCCAAGAATATAGACAGCAGCAAAAAAGATAAAAAGGGTAGACATGTGGTATTCGGTATCAGTTCCACCACTGAAGAGATTACGTATGGCATCGTCATTAGTGTTCATGAACAGGGATGCAAGGTCGTTGTAATGTCCTGGTGGGCACTGGAAATTCTTGAAATTTCCTGATCTACCTATGGTTGGGCACTGATCTTTCAGATTCTCGGGACAAGGGATGCAATTCGCAAGCCAAGGTAGTCCAAAGGCGCAACATGAGGTCATAATTGAGATGCAAAGTGTAAGGACAATCTTTGACGGGGCACCTTTCCTGCAATAATAGAACATTCTGCTCAATAGAAAAGCTGATAAAGATGCATCATTCCATTACTAAAGGAGATGTCCTAACGTCGATAACAATAGTGTAAACAACAGCCCCGCAGTGGTAGATTTAAGGTTCTACTAAGTAGTACGTTATAAGGCTCATGTGTTGACTCTCACACACCTTTAGGCTTGAGTTCTCAAATGGGGCCATGTTTCTCTAATTTCACCCCAATATAGTCCAGCTAACTTTTATTGCTTGTCAATACATTAAGATAGATAGATAGATAGATAGATAGATAGATAGTGGACAATGGTGACACTGTGACAGGAATAAAAAAAGGTGACATGATAAAAGTATATTGTGTGACTACTTTGGCAAAGATATTTTAACAAACTGTTTTTCTAGTACATATGTCTAGAGAAGGAAATGCTGTAGAAGGTACTAATTTGCATGCGAGAGGACAGACAATAAGGAACGGCATAACACACCAAATTAAAAGGAATTTAAGAACTATCCTCTGCTTATGATCAATAAGTAATATGTAGTTATAGAAATCATTGGCAATAGAAAAGTATGTATAACAAAAATTCTAGAAACGTTAACATACTCATTGACACGACTGTAGATACGTAGAATGCGATCCAGCAAATAGTTATAGAGACCTCCAAGAAGACCACCAAAGATACCAATGATTATAATGGCCACCATTTCCAGTGTGTTATATGTTGCAATAGTTGAACTAACATCAAACATAATAAGACCTCCTTCTCCAAAGAGTCCACAGTTGCCACTGCGGCAGTATCCAATTAAACCTCTCAATACTACAGCAACCACTGCTGTTGTAAAAAAGGCCCTCCACAAGAGAGCACTTCGCCACCTAAGCATCATCAATTAATAACAAATCAATCAGTGCTAAATATTATAGTATTTGAAGAGATTGTTCTCACCGATACATAACAGAACAGTCTGCAACAGCTGCATGCTTGGGACGGAGGAATTCTTTTTAAAAAAATAACCATTGAACATATAACATTCTTCTCATGTGCAAATAAATGGTTTGATTAGACAACAAATGCATCTGTGAATGAACCCTAACAATAAGCAAAAATTATGATATTAATGGTTAGATTTATATTTTATTGAAAAATAGC
Organism: Triglochin maritima; assembly: GCA_963682175.1. Classification (NCBI taxonomy): domain Eukaryota; kingdom Viridiplantae; phylum Streptophyta; class Magnoliopsida; order Alismatales; family Juncaginaceae; genus Triglochin; species Triglochin maritima. The sequence continues at coordinate 5,296,709 of OY821782.1, read as the reverse complement.
AGATCGTAAACAAAAGGTACGAGATGAAGCTGGACAATACAGTAGTGCACTGATCTAAGCACATGACAAATGTAACCATGGAATGCATGCGAATATTACCCTCGGATTTCATGTTACCATATAAACACGATTAAGATCAATTATAACATGCACACTCCACAAGCATTGTGCTTACCAAGAAGCTGCTTCTTCAAGAGCAAAAAGAACTCCACCAACTGGGGCTCGAAAAGCAGCTGCTACTCCTGCAGCAGCCCCACAAGTGATCAAATCTCGCCTGTCCCGGTCATTCTTGAAAAATCGAAGCCATTTCCATGTCAGATGGTACTTGCGTGATCCACCTTGTCCCAAAAGGTTTGCTATACATGCTCCTGTGTGTACCATAGGTCCCTCTTTACCCAACACAAATCCAGCAGAAACTCCACCAATAGAACCAAAAATCTACACTAGGAAGAAAAAAATCATATATTCACATTTCTTGTATTTGCTTAGACCAAAAAATTTAAAATAAAATTAATGATGTCAGCTAAAAAAAATTAGAACTCAAAGAGCTTAACTTATCAGTTGTTGTTTCTTAAAACTCAACTATATATTTATTGCACTGCATCATGCCCTTCAGTTTTAGAAGCAACAAGCCCAGAAGAGGTACCGTATTAGTAATTCAACACAGCATTATTTGTACTAATCTGAAGAAGATGGTTATAGAAATCAATTACCAAAAAAAATGAAAGCAATCCCCTTTGCACTAGTGAATCGAAGTCCATGACAACAAAATTGTTGAAGAGATAGAAACCCAAAATTTTCAACCAACCCGTATTCAAACATTTTAAGTTTGACAAATTGCAACTTTTATGCAAATCAGTCAATTTCCAAAGAATTAAAAAACTAAATTATTATTTTTGTACTATATAGACTAAATTCAAGATGGCTCATTAGAACTGTGTGCACTTACTATTTTAGCTAGCAGACTACTTTTTAGTTTTTACACCTCTGCTCATGGGTGAATTGGAAATAATATCTCTATTATTGCAGAATTGAGACTGCTGACATTCAATCCCTTCCATCCTACCCTCTTTTGAGTTTGAGGATTTAAGGAAACATTTACATTGTAAATTTTATGTCAAACTTTTTTCAAGAGATGTAACACTTTTGCATTCTCATTCTTTCTCATGATGCTTAGAAAAACATAATTAACCATTCAAATTCTGAAGTTCAAAAGTATAAAAACACCTTTACGAAAAGTGTGCTAGGGGCCAATATGGAATGAGCATCAACTCCATTTAGATATGCTTTTACTTCAGGTATTCCCGAACCTGCTGCTGCAGGTGCAACATAAGCACAGAGAGTTGCAGCTGCTGCTGCCAGAACCAAATTGCAGCCAGCAAATGTCAAGAATGCCAAATAATACCTGCACTGAAAAGGTAATTGTCTGATATTCTCACATATGTGATCAAGAAAAAACTTCTTGATATGAAAGTCATCGGGAAGGAGGACGGAGAGCAAAAAAGAAAATTCTTTATAAACATAAAGGAAAATTTCCAGCTCACCATGGAACCATTACATTCATGTTCTTACCAAAATATTTTTTAATGCATTAACATGTGATAGCCTTACTTTCGACTTTCATCCCCACTTCAATGAGTAAATTTCTCAACAAAGTTATAAACATGATTCAGAAACAACCTTTTCCACAAAGCATGTTAGTATCATCCTCTAACACACTAACTTATTTTCAGAATGTGACTGGGATATGACCTAGATAATCAACATCATCACAAACCTAGTGAAAAAATCATTTGAAATATAATTCATTCGAGATCTATGAATTTTTAGGAAATTATAATTCCATTGCCTCTTATGGTAAAGAGAGATGATGTAGGATCAACTTGAACACAATTCACCTGTTGTTAAGCATGAGATTGCTTATTAGCAGCAACTTGAAGCCAGCTATATTCTCAACACCGAGGTTATTGAAGAAACCAACAAACCCAGTTCCAAGGCCTATAAGGAGTACCAGTGTCCACTTGAGGACGACGTATTGAAATATCTGCACCTTTTTCCTTGATCTCCAGTCCTGCTTGAATAGATCATGCTCTATAATTCTGCGAAGTAAACAAATGAATCATGAGAATGACCTCTATTACATTAAAATTGAGAACACGTCACTTTTCAAATCTGAATTGCACAAAAAATGGAATTGTATCTAAATATAATTAATTAGTCTTTCCTTCACTAGCATCTCATAAATCAACTAAACACCTTTCAAACTCTAATTAACAAAGAAGAATATAAATGATTTTTCCCTTCGTTGTTTATTGTAAGAAATCGTTCTTTAGAAAAGCTGCAATATTTTCCTCTTGTACACAACAATATTATTGATTTTTAGTGACAAGCTACAAACTCCTAGTATTCAAAAAGAGTCTTTTGTCATACAGAATTGATATTACCAATCAATCAAACCCATACAAGTTGGTATTACCATGGGTGCATTTGGAACCACGTTTCGAAGCTTCTGATAATCAAATTTTGATTCCCAAAACTCAAGAACGATTGATAATTGAAAGCTAAACACTCAGAATTTCGATAGTAAAGTTAGGGTTCATTTGAGAATGGATTCTGAGTTTGATCAAATTTTAGAAATATGTTTCTCAAAGTGTTTCATTTCCATGGGAGTAGCTGAAGTTTTTACGCTGGTTTACAACATTTATCACAAGATTCGCAACCCTCCTCCTTTATCATGACTTGGGATAGGCCACGTAAAACTTACATAGTTTGGGATTAAAGGTTTTGTTGTTATTGATTCTCGAAATGTGATTCTGGACATAAAACTACTATTTTGGAACCAAACTTCCATAATGACTTCCATGTTATCGGTAAATTAGGAAAACCTTAAAAACCCAAGATCAAATCAAACAAAGTTGTAAACTTCCTTCCACTTTAGTCACAACTCATAATCCACCTTAACGATTAAAATTAACCCCTACAACTTATCCAAAAAAAATATCCGACTTCCTACAAACCAATTCTGAGTATGATCGAATTTTAGAAATCTGATTCTCAAAATGTGATTCTAGACATAAAACTATTATTTTGGAACAAAACTTCCGTAATGACTTTCGCTGTTGGCAATTATCAGATAGAGTTGAAAACTTCATTCCATCTTAACAATTAAAATTAACCCCTAAGAATTATCCTTATTTTTTTAAAAAATCCCACTCCCTACAAACCAATTCTGATTTTGATCAAATTTTAAAAATCCAATTCTAAAAATGTGATTCCAGAATCCGGACATAAAGCTACTATTCCAAACTTCCGTAATGACTTCAGAGTTACCGGTAATTCCGGAAAACTTAAAAATCACAAGATCAAATCAAGTAGAGATCAAAATTATCAAAGAAAGGGGGCAGACTCGTAGTCGAGGCTCTCGATGGGGCAGACATTGGAGCCGATGATGGCGAGCTGGGAGGTGGCGTTGACAGTGCGCCTCCGCATGAGGAGCGACTCGCGGATCCCCGACCCGTCGCGGTCGAGGAAGCTAGAGAAGCTGCGGTCGATGCTCTCGTCCTCCGACAGCGCCACCCCCACGTTGCTCTCCTCGTCGTCTCCTTCGTTCCCGTGCTCCATCGCCGGGAGAAGAAGAAGCAGCTCCGGTGGTTCCTTTCCTGGAGAAGAACGAACGCGTCATGGGTTTTGAATATTTGGAAGAAAAAAATTAAAAATTTGTTATGTTGTTTATATGACTACTAGACTGATATGTACGGATATTTATTTTTAATAAGGTCGGAATTATTCGAATGTAAAAAATTATACAGAAATTTAGATTAAAAAATTTACAAAAGTCAGAGGGTTTAGAACCCAGAAAAATAGTTGGTACTCAGTGTGACAGTAAATATGCGGGTCATGTGTTTGATTGTCAAATACACTGGTTTGGTGTTACGTGTTTGTAAAATGAGAGTAAGCGATTGTATATAAAATATTTGAAAAAGATATATCACCAATTCTTAGTGGGGGATGGATACGTTAACTTTAAACTAGTTTGACATCAATTTATTCTTGAATTTTAAACTTTGAATGTGAAAATTCTAATAGTAAATTTTGATATATCAATATATATTTTTTTATATGTTAAAAATCTAAAATTCTGAATTCATTCGATATAAGATCAAAATACCAAATTATTTAACGAATGCACTACGTTCTTTATTCCATGGTTTGATCTTATAGTATATGACTTTCAATTTTTTTGATTTTTAACATACAAAAACACTATGATCCATAGGTCAACATTTACGTTTTAGATTTTTCATTCAAAGTTTAGATTTGAAGTTATCATTAAAGTTATCATCTAGAGTGCTTTGGGAGACACATTGCTTTCAATCATTTGTAATCTCGGTTGCTTCTCTTGTTGGAGAAGTGGAAGAATGAAAGGAAACTCACACGAGACCCCCCAAGGACGTAGGCATGTTGCTGAACCTTGTAAATTGTGTGTGTAGTGGTTTTTAGGTGTGTATTTGTGTTTGCTTGTTTATTTCCATCTTATTAGTGTTCTTGTTGCAATTGAGTTTGGGAAAGTGTCAAAAATTATTATTTCGCAATCAATATTCTATTATACGTGGTGCGTTTAATCCGTGTCGTACTAGTACATCTGAGATCCCCTCCCAACAACACATACATGATAAACAGTCAACTCAATTACTCAATTGTAATCCAAACTCATCCACAGGACCACAACAAACCCAAATATGCATTTTTATTTTTTTCATGTAATCTTGTCTTATGTCAAAAACACAACTCTTAATCACAAGGATATAAGTAATTCTTTTATAGAGGTCATGGGAATATCCCAAGAATCTAATGCAAATCATCAAACGGATAAAACCAAAATCCAAGTATTTTCCAAATTTCATTAGTGAGGCCCTCCAACTCACTAATGCGGCCCCACGAGTCATGCCAGACAAATAAACCAATTAAACCCACGCTCGAAAAAATCATTGTAGGGTCTGTTTGGATGTTTAGTTTCTAGTTATGGATGATTGAATCCCTATAAAAATTAGTTTTCGGAAGAACTAATAACGTGTGCTTTTGTCAAAATCCCGAATTCACTCCCGTCTTACAAATCCGAGCCTTAGTATTTGATATGTCTCTTGAAAATCAAAATGTCATTTTGTGTTGTTTGGATAAACCAACTGACATGTGAAGATCGAATAGTTTCTTTCACAAACTCCAGGTCCAAAGTTGTCGTCCAAGCGCAATTTCTTAATTGAAGAACTTGACCAAGTAATTATTATTTTTCTTAAGTTTGTTTATTCGAGTTAGGAACTAAATCCAACTTTAGAAGCCATCCGATTTCTAAGTTTGACCAACGGACTAGTGAGTTATGGCTTCATTTAAGTGATCGCAGAGGATCCAATGCAAAGATCAGGATTAAACAAACGTAGATTCTTCATTAAACACAACAAGAAATATAATTCAATTGCATCTTGATCTGAATTGATTGTTTCCAGACGTGTAATCCACCTTAACTCAATCTCACCCTTCAGATTAGATTTCCAATCTCATTTCAACTTAACAACGCCACATGAACTCTAAACGTTTTATGGGTATTTGAAGTTATTTTGCGAATTTCTAATGTCTTCTCGTACGATATATCACAATTAACACACACAATAATTTTTTCTCCGAAAAAAAGTCCAGATGAACATATTTTTCTCTGTTCAGAATTCTCACGTAGAATAAAGAACTACAATCAACACTTGAAAGCAAAGCCGAATCGGAAGAATAAATTTTTCCGAGGACACCTGAAGGATTCCGGTGCCTGATATTACCTGACTTGTTACAACAACTGAAATTCATAGCTAAAACAACCGGTTAATTAACCTGACAATCCATGCAAGCATACCTTCCTTAAGCTCATATTAGATCATCCTACTTGGTCGTATTACAGTTGCAAATTAACCATCTTTTCACAGCATCCTAATCCCACATACTAACGCCATGATCATAGAACACAAATCAACGAAAAAAAGACTCAAAAGGAATCCAAATTGAACATAAAAACACACAAATTGTGTAAGAATGAAAATCAAAGTCAACTGCCAAAACGAACGACACAACCGTCTAACCTGGAAGCGGATCGGCGTGTCGTCGGACGGATTAAACTGTTGGTAATTAAGGAAGGAAGAAGGAAGGAAGGGAGGAGAGGTTTTAAAGGAAATGGTGTCTACGGCGATCGTTAAGGAATGGCGTTGGATGGAATCGGATTGCTTAATTATGTAGGCAAGCAAAGCAACGACCACCTCACGCGACCGGCACGTGACCAACGATTTTATGCTTTTTTTAATATAAAAAATTGCAATACGTGTCCCACTGTCCTAGACTTCCTTAATCTTGTGTTTAGTTTAATTAATTTCTTATACGTGCACAACTCATTGTCGTACGACTCGTATTTGTCGTGTCCTCGTTGACGTCATGCACTTGCGATAAATTAAAATGATCATTCAATACTCAATAGACCAAAGGTTTATCGATCCCTCAGGTAGATCATCGTCCTTAAGCACTTGCTACTGTATCTAATACAGTTAAACTCAACAAGCACTACGGTCTTCTTTTCAAATTCAAATTGCATGCTCAATTTTTACTTCAATTGTAGGTCTGTCAAAAACAGACACGGCGCAATAATACCGGATATGAATAAACATGATATCTTATCGGATCAGATTTGGGTACAGTTGGTTGAACATTAGACTTTATTCGGGACATGTTTGGGTACGATGTCTTTGACACAAAGACACAATAAGATAATTGGTACTTAAGTAAACAGACACCATAATATATGAATACACAATAGACTAATGCATAATTTTTGTAAATTAAAAGGGATAAGTCCATGCGTCTCTCTTTCTTTGTTAGAAAATAGATGGGAATAATTAAAAGAGGAATTAACAAGTTTTGCTTTTGAAGATCGGAAAAATAAGTGTCTATGACGAATAGGGGTGAGCTTAATTAGAGGATGCACTTCTACGACATTAAAATTAACAATCGTAAGATTCACGATTATTCCAAAAGCTATGGTTATATTATGTGGCAATATACAACATATTTTCGTGATTGATATTCCACCTTAACTATCATATAGAAATAATTCATGTTGCAACTTAACAACTTATTTTACGTTATTCACAGGAGATTCACCAAAAACACCATACAGCTTTAAGGAGAATCACACAAATGAACATTCAGACGAATAAAATACTTATATAGGATGCGTATGCAAGCAATCCTTTATAAAGTTCAAATGTTTTATTGTAAATATTTGGACGGTTTTTTATTATTATTAGAGGGAATATATTATGACGCATTGCTGCATTGCTTAGTATGAAAAGTACATCGGATTTTGTTTATTGTTTTAAGCTGTATATGCTTTCACACTAATCCCTTAAGCTCGTCCTTCTAAATTAATAATAATTAAGATAAGCCGCTAATTTACGTTTGATAGGGTTCGCAAAATTACTTCTTACTACAAATGGAATGTGAAACTGTCATTATGAAATATAATAAAAGGCCAATCTTTCAGGCCAAAATTACGAAGCTACCTTATATTCTATTTAATTTATTTTTAGCTATAAATCATAAATGTCCCATGTTCAAGTGCATTAGTTCCTATTCTTCTGGTTTTTATCCGGCTAACACTGACTAGTTATGTGCTAATTAACATAATTAACCACAGGTTTTAACCAGATGATACACGATTAGTGCTATCCCATCCTTGGAATTTGGGAATTACAATTAAAGAACATCCGAAACATGTAGTGTTGTGAGCTGAAATATATAAAAAAAAATTAAAAAATCACTGGAGGACTATTATTAGCATTCGTTAATTATCATGTAATCAGAGAAACACTGCTCCTTGAGATAACAATTCTTTGAAACGTCAACAAACTTTGTGTGTGTTTTCAAGGAGCTGTGTTTATATTCGGTATTGGAAAATGTTTAGTGGACGCGCGCGTCCGGGACGCGCGCTGATGTGGCCAGTCCACTCAGCAGACGCTGCTTAGTTGGCGCGATGGGATATGAAAAGTTTTTTGTTTTTTTATTCCTCTATTTTCGTACCTTCATCATTTCCACCATCCATCCCTCCATCCCTCATTAATGCGACTCAAATCACTCTCTTCCTTCATCATTTTGGCGCTCGGCGCTCCTACACGGCACAGAAGATTTGTTATCAATCTCAAGATGCCTCTTCCTTTTCCTTCCCTTCTCTTCTGTGGTCATTCCTCTGTACCAAATGGAAATCGTTCCCGTGCCTTCCCTAGTGGAGCAGCCATCAAACGTTCCCCATGAGGGGATGTTTTCCCCTCTTTCGAAGAAGCCAAAGCATTTTACGTGGCCTATGCCGATTATTGTGGTTTTGGCGTTAAGACAAGACAATCTCATTACGATCGTGGTGTTGTTATATGGGTCACGCTGACTTGCTCCAAGGAGGGCACCGCACCAACGGACCAAGGGCAAGGAAAATTGAAGCCTAGGTTATCCAGCAGAGTACAATGCACTGCTCGGATAAGGGTATCCGGAAACACAGCAAGGGGTTACAACGTTAACTTTGTGGATCTTAACCATAACCATCCCATGCTTGACCCGGAGCAAATGCGATTTCTCAGGCAAAAACGAACCGTCCCTGAGGCCGTCGTAGCACGGATATCGGTTAATGATGAAGCTGGGATATCGGCTGCTAAGACCATGCAATCTCTTGTGGTCGAGGCTGGAGGTTATGACAAATTGACTTTCAACGAAAGGGATTTAAGGTTTGTGTTCTTTCCGTCTAACATAATTGAAGTTGAACATTTTGCGCCTGGTCTTACTGGTTCCTGTTTGCAGGAATGTTGTAAACCAAGTCAGAAATTTGAAGATGGGACCTGGTGATGCACAAGCTCTTCAGGACTATTTCATTAGGATGCAGAAGATTGATTCCATGTTTTTTTATGTAATAGATATGGATGACGAAGGAAGACTACGCAACGTTTTTTGGGCTGACAGTCGTTCTAGAGCTGCATATTCATACTTTGGAGACGCAATATGTTTAGACACAACCTACATTACCAACAAATACGACATGCCATTCGCCCCATTTGTAGGAGTCAATCACTATTTCGAATCAGTTTTGCTCGGTTGCGCTTTGCTGTCCTATGAGACTACTGAAAATTACATATGGTTGTTCCAAACCTGGTTGTCGTGCATGAACGGTAAGTTTTTTTCCTTCTTCCCTCTTCATATCTTCCTCTTTTTTGTTTGTCTATTCGTAATAAAAAGTCTGTCTGTTCGGAATAAGAAGAGTGTATGTTCGGAATAAGAAGTCTGTCTGTTCGGAATAAGAAGTCGGATTGTTCGGATTAAGTGTTGTGTCTGTTCGGAATAAGAAGTTTGACTGTTCGGATTAAGTGTTGTGTCTGTTCGGAATAAGTGGTCTGACTGTTCGGATTAAGTGTTGTGTCTGTTCGGAATAAGTTGTGAGTCTGTTCGGAATAAGTTGTGAGTCTGTTCGGAATAAGTGTTGGGTCTGTTCGGATTAAGTGTTGGGTCTGTTCTGATTAAGTGTTCGGTCTGTTCGGAATAAGTGGTGGTTCTGTTCGGATTAAGTGTTGTGTCTGTTCGGAATAAGAAGTCGGACTGTTCGGATTAAGTGTTGTGTCTGTTCGGAATAAGAAGTCTGACTGTTCGGATTAAGTATTGTGTCTGTTCGGAATAAGTGGTCTGACTGTTCGGATTAAGTGTTGTGTCTGTTCGGAATAAGAAGTCTGACTGTTCGGATTAAGTGTTGTGTCTGTTCGGAATAAGTGGCCTGACTGTTCGGATTAAGTGTTGTGTCTGTTCGGAATAAGAAGACTGTCTGTTTGGATTAAGAAGTCTGTCTGTTCGGAATAATGTCTCACTCCTTTCGAATTGGGTCCCTTATGCAGATATACCCCCCCCCCCCCCAGCTATAATAACAGATCAATGTGGTGCCATTACTGCTGCTGTAAGGAATGTCTTCCCAGATTCAAGACACAGATTCTGTATATGGCACATAATGAACAAAGCTCCCGTGAAGTTGCCGACGCAGTATCGGGATCACATATTATTTGATCTGAAATTGATTGTATATGATTCCAAAACCCCAGCAGAATTTGATCGTAATTGGCAGGGTTTCCTTCTTGATTTTGACCTGCAGAACCACAGCTGGCTCAAATCCATTTATGCAATCCGAGAGTCGTGGATCCCTGCATTTATTGGTGATTTTTTTTTCGCGGGAATGGCATCTACTCAGAGGAGCGAGAGTATGAACGCCTTCTTCGACAAGTATCTTACTTCGAAGACCACCCTTAAGCAGTTTGTTCAACAATACGAACTTGCGCTCCGCCACAAGTACGAGAAGGAAGCTCAATCAGAATTTGATTGTCTTCATAAAAAACCCCAGTTGGTTTCAATTTATCCATTCGAGAGTCAGTTGAGCGAGTTGTATACCGTAGGGGTCTTCAAAAAAGTGAAGTTACAAATTGGGAAGATGATATACTGCGATATAACGGAGGAGTTCAATACGAATGAAACATTCCAGTACAAGGTATCTGAACGTGTTTTGGCTGGTGAGCAGCTACTGTCGAAACGTTTCCTAGTACAAAACACATCCATGAATTTTACATGTGATTGCAGAATGTTTCAGCACGTTGGGCTTCTATGCTGCCACGTTTTTGTTGTACTTGCACGCTTGAATCCTAATGCATTGCTTCCAGACTCTTACATCCTTAATCGATGGCGGAAGGATATTCGAAGGAGCTATCGAGATAAGACGTACCCAGACGATGGTGTAATGGCGAAGGATGTGCTACGTCGTCACGACGACATCATGGGTCGTGCCGTTTGGATCGCACAGGAAGCCTTCATCTCCCACAAAAGGTATATTGAGGCCGTGAAGTGTATTGAAATGCTTAAGGCACGTATGCACACTACACAAAACTTGGTTTGACCTGATGAACCTGAGTCTTCGGGTACATCGGTCCTTAATCCGGAAAAGGTCAGACGTATAGGAAGACCGCCGACTAGACGTCGAGTGTCTTTAGCTGAGAAGATAATTAAAAAGAGCCATAAAAAACACGCCCAACAAGAGAAGGGAAAGTGGAAGATGAAGGTTACTTCGCCGCTTCACGAAGTAGCACCAAAACCCGCGGATCCTGATTTCTCCGATTGGGACATGAGTTTGTATTACGAGGAATTTCCTCCTTAATTTACATTTTTTTGTTTTTTCCCGTTCTTGTAAAACCAAGAAACTTGTAATTGTTGATCTGTTTTGATCTGTAAATGGTTGTTATACAAGTTCAGTTCAGATTTACTTGTGTCTGATCGAAATAAGTTTTTCCTGTTCGGAATATGTTGTGGGTGTGTTGGGAATAAGTTGTGTGTGTTCGGATTAAGTGGTGTGTCTGTTCGGAATAAGTTGTGAGTCTGTTCGGAATAAGTGGTGGTTCTGTTCCGATTAAGTTGTGAGTCTGTTCGGATTAAGTGTTGGGTCTGTTCTGATTAAGTGTTCGGTCTGTTCGGAATAAGTGGTGGTTCTGTTCGGATTAAGTTGTGAGTCTGTTCGGATTAAGTGTTCGGTCTGTTCGGAATAAGTGGTGGTTCTGTTCCGATTAAGTTGTGAGTGTGTTCGGATTAAGTGTTGGGTCTGTTCTGATTAAGTGTTCGGTCTGTTCGGAATAAGTGGTGGTTCTGTTCGGATTAAATGTTGCGTTTGTTCGGATTAAGTTGTGAGTCTGTTCGGATTAAGTGTTGCGTCTGTTCGGATTAAGTGTTGGGTCTGTTCGGAATAAGTGGTGGGTCTGTTCGGAATAAGAAGACTGTGTTCGGAATAAGTTGTGAGCCTGTTAGGATTAAATGTTGCGTTTGTTCGGATTAAGTTGTGAGTCTGTTCGGATTAAGTGTTGCGTCTGTTCGGATTAAGTGTTGGGTCTGTTCGGAATAAGTAGTTGGTCTGTTCGGAATAAGAAGACTGTGTTCGGAATAAGTTGTGAGCCTGTTCGGATTAAATGTTGCGGTTGTTCGGATTAAGTTGTGAGTCTGTTCGGATTAAGTGTTGCGTCTGTTCGGATTAAGTGTTGGGTCTGTTCGGAATAAGAAGACTGTTTGTTCGGAATAAAGTTAGCTTAAGAATGACATTGGTAATGTTTGTATTTTTACATGTAAATAGTTTGTGAACTGAATATGTAAACATTTTGTACATGTAAACCAAAAAATAAACAAAACTTAAAATATCGTTGTCTGTTTAGACCTGCACACACGACCGACGATCCCTAAGTAACATGACCGCCAATTCACCCCTGATAGAGTGGATGGTATTGGGGTCCTTCTCCTTCGTAGGGTCAAGATTGAACATTAGGCACCTTATCCAGTATAAAACGAAGGCGCCGCAATCGTTGCTCCCCGGTGGTTGTTGTTGGCTCTCTTTCCTCAGGATTCTCAGGGGCCAGTCGACCTTGCGTAGATCCCTCCAGTATACAGCCGCATCCGCTGCTGCACATTCATGTAGGCCTACAGTCTGCTCCGGATCATCACCTTCGCCTAGCTCCCTAGAGAGACTGTTGAATGCCAAAATCTCTTTGGACGGGCCATAGACAACCACCAGTGTCCAATGACCTGAAGACCAGCATGGTTGTGCGATCACGGTCTGTGTTGGAGACGCACCTACGATTTTAGGGAGGATAAAATCATCAACTTCTCTGCCTTGCCCTCCAAGAATTCGCCCCGACTCGAATGTGGATATGCATATAACTTTTTCTGGGTGGCGTCTTTCTTCGATCACCGATAGCATAGCGTCGATAGTTTCATCGCTAATATCCATCCTAGGCGTTATAAGCTCCTTCAGGTCGGAGCGTTTTAAACTGCACATATCGCCTCTCCAGATGACCTCCCTATTGTCCTTGTTGGGTTCGGTCAGGTTCAGTAGCATTTTGACCTCATCAACTGACAACGTGCCCAATGCAGGCATGTCAACATCCGGCCTTTTTTTCTTCAGGCTCCTTTGAGCCGCTCTATCTTTTCTTTTTTGCTCTTCTTCCTTCTTATTCTTCTTGGCCAGATGTTCGCCTTCCTTCAGCTGCTGCTCAACGGTGGTCGTCGAGCGTTTTCTTTTCGCGACCCAGTTTGCTATCTGGGCCTTGCTTTCTTCTTCCTTCTCCTTCTTCTTCTTCTCTTCCCTCTTCTTCTCTTCCTCCTTCTCCACTATTTTCCTCTTTTCTCCCATCTTCCTCTCCTCCTCCCTTTTCTCCTCTTCTTCCTTTCCTCCTCCCTTTTTCTCTCACATTCCTCCTCCTTCCTCTTCCTCTTTTCTCGTTCCTCCTCCTTCCTCTTCTTCTTTTCTCGTTCCTCCTCCTCCTTCCTCTTCTTCTCTTCTTCTTCCTCCTCCCTCCTCTTTTCTTCTTTCTCCTCCTCCCTCCTCTTCTCCTCTTCTTCCTTCTTCCTTTCCTCCTCCTTTTTTCTCTCACATTCCTCCTCCTCCCTCTTCCTCTTTTCTCGTTCCTCCTCCTCCTTCCTCTTCTTCTTTTCTCGTTCCTCCTCCTCCTTCCTCTTCTTCTCTTCTTCTTCCTCCTCCCTCCTCTTTTCTTCTTCCTCCTCCTCCCTCCTCTTTTCTTCTTCCTCCTCCTTCCTCTTTTTTTCTTCTTCTTCTTCATCCTCCTTCCTCTTCCTATTCTCTTCTTCCTCCGCCTCCCTCTTCTTCCTATTCTCCTCCTCTTGCTCTCGCTCGTTCTCCCCACCAGGGACTCCAGTTGTCCCTGTCCCTCGAAGATATATAATATCTTTCCTGAGCCTCCCACACTCTTCCTGGGAAATCCTCAGTTCTTCCCTGAGGTCGTGTACCTGTTCTGTGGCCTTCTTAAGGGCAGCTTCGGCCCTCAGCCATTTTGTCTTCACCTCACTCAGCTCCAATTCTTGGAGCAGCGGGTCGCATGGAATGCTGCAGTCTGCCAGTTGGAGCCTTGGCAAACTGACGGTTGAAGTTGAGCTCTTTCGAACAGGACCAATAAGTTGCAGCTCCCTTTCACTCATTGATGGAGCCCCCATCAGGTCGAACGTGCCGTCGTAAATCCGATGTAAGGTAATTTCACGTTCCTCCCATTTCCTCAGGGTTAATCGTTTCCCAAACATCTCCGTCCATCTTTTCATCCGTGGGAAAACTCCAGTTCTGGGCTCCCCCAATTTAAATTTCTCACAAAGCCACACCTTCAAATGGAAAGGAAAAAAATGAGAACTACTATACCAACGTACCTTCATATTCGAAAGACAACTGAATCCGAACATACATTAAACGTAAACCGAAGAGACACCCAACTTAATCCGAACAGACGGACTTCTTATTCCGAACAGACACACGTCTTATTCCGAACAGACCCAACACTTAATCCGAACAGACCCACCCCTTAATGCGAACAGACTCACCATGTATTTCGAACAGACTCACAATGTATTCCGAACTGACTCACAATGTATTCCGAACAGACCCAATACTTAATCCGAACAACCCCACCACATATTCCGAACAGCCCCACCACTTAATCCGAACAGACCCACAACGTATTCCGAACAGACCCACCACTTAATCCGAACAGACGCACCACCTCACCCGAACAGACGCACCACTTAATCCGAACAGACGCACCACTTAATCCGAACAGACGCACCACTTAATCCGAACAGACACCCAACTTAATCCGAACAGACGCACCACTTAATCCGAACAAACGCACCACTTAATCCGAACAGACACCCAACTTAATCCGAACAGACGCAACACTTATTCCGAACAGACTCACCACTTAATCCGAACAGACCCACCACTTAATCCGAACAGACACCCAACTTAATCCGAACAGACGCACCACTTATTCCGAACAGACTCACCACTTAATCCGAACAGACCCACCACTTAACCCCAACAGACCCACCACTTAATCCGAACAGACCCACCACTTAACCCGAACAGACCCACCATTTAATCCGAACAGACCCACCACTTAATCCGAACAGACTCACAACGTATTTCGAACAGACACACATCGTCTTCCGAAAAGAACAAAAACAAAAAAAGAGGAAGAGAGGAAGTGTGAAGCAGGAACAAAAACTTACGTGTAGTATGGCAACACAACCTTCGACGTTCCCCTGCCTCATTATGAAATTCCCTGCCTTTTTCCTCTCCTGCAGTTCTAAACTTGCTTTCTCGAGGCCTCCAACCAGGGTTTTGTGAACTGCACTTGCCCATGCGTAGCTGCTTAGGCGTTTGATGTTCCTCAGAGGGTGCATGAACCATTCCTTCGGTCGCAGCGTTCCATCATAGAACAAAAAATTGTTGAAGATGAAAGAAATCAGGAGACGAACGTACTCCTCCGTCTCGCCCATGGTACTGTTTGCCATGAGATGAACTAAAAGTTGGGTGTTGTCAAGGTTCACCCCGTCTCGCTTCTGGACGCGCAATGGTTCCATCACCACGGCCTTCCCATGCGTACTTAACCCCAAAATTAGGGCGATGTCTTCCGGTGTAAGGGGAACTACCCCTGATCCTATTCTCAGCCCCACCTCCTCCGTATCGTAGTGCTCGACGAACCAACCGACTATTTCGTTGTCCGTCGTAATGTTAGGAAGGTTTAGGAAGTGACCGAATGGGGTGCTACGGAAAGCCTCCTTCTCCACCTTATTCATCCGGTCAAACTGCTTTCGGATGGCCTTCCAGGAGCATCGTGATTCCCGGAAGTAGTACGTGGTTCCCTAAAACCAATAATTTAATAAACGGAAGTTCATCAAAAAAAATAACGACCCAGGGAAAGAAAAAATTAGAGACCCACCGGTTCTGGGACGTGTTCGATATCGACGGCCGGAGTTGAAGAATCCATTATCGTTTACAAGGTGCGCTTCACAGGGAAAGAAAGTCGGGAAAGCTTCACAGGTGCGCTTCCTACGTTCACAGGTAAGAAAGAAAGAAAGCGAGAGTCTCCCTTTTGTTCTGGATATGTTATCTTCCTCGGTATCCGAACCGTCGTTCGTAGGGTGTCTGCCGCTGTCTAATCTGGAAACGAACCGTCCTTCTTCGAAAACCGTCAAAAAAAATTTAAAACAATTTAAGGCGCGTTCGGAAGGAAAGCGTGACATGGCAATCCGACTAGACGCTGACTCCTCCAGTTTTTGAAGCCACGTAGGGCGCGTCCGTGACGCCCGCGTCCGTGTATAAGGACTCTTCGGTATTTTGGTAGTACAAGGAGTTGTGTTTATAAGGATTTCATGATTTAATTATTTAGTACAAAAGAACACATATAGAGCATAGAGGGTTGAGCAAATCATTAATTAATAACTTTGTTGACCAACAACCAATCTAACAAGTAAAGATACGTGGTGAATATTCCCGATTGAGTTGGCAAAAAATATTATTTTATTTCTTCCGCATGGGAGTGCGAATTTCGGGTTGAAAATTATTGTGGAATGTATACAACCCAATAACCCATCATCATAGTGCCTCGAACAGTCGAACTATTTAAAATTATATATGAAATGAAATTGTTTTCCGATAATACTGATGAATAATGTTAGTTCGATCACAAGAATGTATGTTAATAACAAATCTATATTTTATATTTATATTTATATAACCACCTAATTTAATATAGTAACTTAGAAAATTAACCATCTCCAAAATATCTTCAAACAAAACGACAACCAAAATTGATGTACTTATTTGCTTCATGTCGTTTGCTATCTACTTGAACTTTTTCTCGGACTGTATAACTAATTAACTGTGGTTATCTTAGTTTAATGACTAACCTATTATAATAACAAGTTTTACTATACATGTCTGCCATCTGTACTCACTTGGAAAATCTAGCATATGAATTCAAATTAAGTGTACGAAGGACGTGTGATCAACAAAATAAATATCTGATTTTATTTGGTATCAACAAAGAACAAAATTTATTTATTTTTTCGTTCACTCACAGTTGTTGCAAACTCTTATGCGCGCTAAGGGCATCCCTTAACGGGATGAAATCATGGGTCATCCCAGGTCAGGTCGTGGATGACCTAGGATGACCGGGTCATCTCCCTCTTAACGGGGGAGATGACCTGGTCATCTTCGACCAGGTCATCGACCTGGGCGTTGAAACGCACGGGTCGACGACCCGATCGTCAATTAAAAAATATTAAATTTTGTTTTTTGTTTTTTTGTTTTGATTTTTAGATTTTTTGTTTTAGTTTTTTAAATATTTTTTTTGAAAATACGTTTTACAATTGTTTAGAATTTTTTTAATTTTTTTTAAAGTTTTACCAAGATGACCCCCGAAATGATGTGGAGGAGAGAGATAGGTTATTGTGGGTTGTGTTGGGTTGTGGTTAAGAGGTGAATAGTGTAGGAAAGAGAAGAATGTGAGTTGAAAGAGAAAACTGACGTGGAAGAGAGAGAAAACTGATTTTGAAGAGAGAGAGCTGATGACCAGGTCGTCCAGGTCATGGTTAGTGATGGTCTAACGATACCAACGTAAATTTGCGTCCAACAATTTCCAACAGTTGTCCGATTTGTGTTGATTAAATAATAAGTGTTAAGGACTTCGAAATATAATCTGTCACGTGCCCGTGGATTAAGATAGGCGAAGAAAAATTGATTCAAACTTCAAAACCATCCGATTTATCAACCTTCGTCAAAAGCATTAACCCAAGAATTTGTTGGATTATTGAGTTTGGGTTAGACTCGTTAATAATTCAATTGAAGAAATCCAATGTTGAGATGAAGATGAGAATTATTGCCCCATGTACGAAAATCATCCCTCTCCGGCGATTTTAGGTCTCCGAATCCAGAGTTCTCCGACGACCGATTCTTGTGAGGTTCCGTGTTGCTTTCGTGGTCCGTCGACTCCGGTGTGCGCCTGATCGACGGTGTGATCGTTCTATCCTGGGAGAAAACCGACAGACTATCAAACGCACTGATATGTGGGCCGATATTTTCTCTGAGGCAAGTCGCCTTCCGACGGCTCCGCCTTTAAGGTTGTCTCTGATCACTGTTCATTCGTTTCTTGTTTTCCTATACATGTTTTTGTATGTTGACTTTATCTGTATCCTTACGGAATATTTATTCGACACATGTAACTTACTGTATGACATGAATATATTTGTAATTGTATCAACAAAATCCATATAGAAAATTTGGACGGTTTGACTTGACTTGGATACAAAATCCAAATAACACATGCTTTTTTATTTAATCTAAGTTTGGCAGGCTGGAGATTGTTTTAATTGCATGCTTATGATGTATTTATATTGTCATAGGAAATTAACTGAATGTTAAGGACATTATTATTTTTCTTTCGTTTTAAAGGAGGGTCATAGAATGAAAGGCACTTATTAATCAAACTCCTTGTATGATGTGCACTGTGGAGCACACAAACTTGATTCAAGCCTCCTTTAGCCGTTGCATTCAGCTTGTTGATTTGCAATTGATTAAACTTTTGGTAGTTTTGGTTTTTTAATTAGAATATATAAACTACACGTCTACACCAAATTAGTTTACTGTTTAAACCATTTTGCACTTGATTCTTATTATTATTTTAAATAGCAAATGGTGTTTGCGTTTCAGATAAACATTTTTTCCTTAAACAAGCTTTCTACCATTGCATTAGCAATGCTCAATTAAGGATTTGATCTTACAATATTTGTTTCCAAAGGAACAATGTATTTGGGATACTTATGTTTGGATATGACGATTTGAGTACTAATTCTTAGACCCATTTCAGATACTCGAGTTTAAGGTATGTAAAGAAAATAAGGACATTTATTCTGAAATTGAGTTTCAAATTAAATGCATATTTTTCTATTAAAACATTTTCAATTTAGATATGCTAAATTCTCCATTTATTTGAAGGGCAGAAGTCTCTTTTCACTCGATGACAACTTGAATGTATCTAATTATAACGACGAGGGATATTGTTTAAAACTCGAACCTTTAATTACAAATCCAAAACGTAGATATTATTTGGTAACACGTGCTAAACATGCATACTAAATTTTGTTATATTTGGAGCTCATTTACACACAATATCTAGTCACCCAAAAATCAATGTACCACATTTATTAAATAATTGACACCACTTGATCTTAGGGTAAATAAACTTCAAACTTAACAAAATTTAGTATGTATATTTAACACGTGTTATTAAACAATATCAACCATTTTGATTTTTCATTAAAGGTTCAAATTTCGAGAAAAAAACAAATAATACCAACACAGTGTCAACCAAATTTAAAGGTATTGGATTGCTCCTCAATTATAATTCACATGGATGCTGCAATTGATGATTGTAGAGAGATGGCCGATAGTATTTTGATTTCCAGTATTTTCATTTCCAGGTAACTTGGGTTCCCCGTATTTCAATAACTCAAATATTCTTTCAAGCCCACCAACATCTAGCCCAATTGCCCAATCCGTTCCCAACTTGATATTAATTTGCAATTGCATATATATAAGCAATGGAATATCTCCTAAGCCAAACAGTCAAGTGGCCAAACTTATGCTCATGAAAATATACTTCAGTAATGAGTAAAAAATGATAATCCTACTTAGATCTAAGAGAATTATCAAAGATTCATTACATCCAAACAAAAATGGTTACTTCGAAAGAACACAATAAACGTGTTGTATGAAATCAAACTAATTCAAATCAGAGACCGGTTGAGAACTGGTAAGGTTGCGATGATGTCTGGGATACCGACTAGAGCTTCAGAACCTAATGAAGTATGATTACAAAGATGTTAGTTGGAACATGCTATTGTTTGATGGAATATTGGCTCGTTTGAGCTATGACCCATCTATATTGGATTTGTATCGACGGTATAGTTGTCATGTTTGAGTAATTTAAAATGACTTAATTACGTTACAACTTAATGAACTCATTTCATATAATTCATGAACACATGAATAATGCTCCATGGCTCTTCGATGGGCTCCAAATTGTGCTCCAAATATGTGACACCTAACCCCAAGGGCTTGTTACGTGTAGCTCTCCCTTGTCCATGTGCATCAAAAAATATTTTATTACAGCCCATCATGTCTTCTCCTCTCTTCTCTTCTCTTCTCTTCAAGTTCACCAAACACATGTCGTTCTCTGATTCTCTCTCCGCCACAAATAATTATTTTACGAGAATAAAATCTGAAGATGATGTGTGCATTAAATGCACTATCAGATCGTGCTCACTCTTGTTTATTGGATATATTTATTTTGAATTAATTAGGTTTGTTAATTTTTGTAGTACATGTATTTTATATTTTTGTGTTGACGTATTTGATTTGCACACCAACACTTACTCTTGCACTTGATGCTGCATCAAATATGCTAGTTGTACGGAGGCACATGTGTCCAGACAACAATCTCATGATAACAATGAGATTATATGTTGTTCCAGAGTTATGTTCCATAGATGTTGGACATATCCACAAATAATTTTGTATTTTAAATATATCCATTTTGTTATTCTTTTGTTATATATCAATTATATATGACTGACGAGTTAACTAAATATATTCATTATGTATATGATGTGAACACTTGCATCAACAATAAATCAACTTGAACATATCTCTAGAAAAATCTTGGTAGATATATATATATATATTCTTTTTCTTTTTGAAGTTAGTTCGTTCGTTTGAGATGTCTAATATTTTTACTTTTTAATGTCACACTACTATTTCATGAAGTTGATTTAAGTCAAATATTCACATAATAACATTGATGATGTCTAGAGTTGTGAACTACGCATATGTTGATTTTTTGGCTAATACTCGTTAATATGTTTTGAAAATTAATTAACATATCAAATAAATACATGTATATATATCATATCATCACATGCATATCTACACATATTATGTATTACTACCATTTCGGGAGACAAGTATTGTTCAAGACAAGAAATCTAGTTGAAGAGTAGATAGAATTTATGTTTCTTGTACTTAGGACTAAAATGTAACTTGATACTTGAAATATTGTCTATGTGCATTGCATTGATCCATAAAAAACCTATAGAAGTCATATACAAAATTCCATGTCAAACCGACTTTGTTAGGAGAACCGATTACACTTAGAATTTCCTCTTAGATCAGAGTTTTTGCTGCTTTCGGTCAACCAGTAGACATCTGGTTTGACTGAACGTACCAGGGTCTAAGTTCTTTTCCTTAACGGTCAAATGGACCTTCTTGTGGATCGATCGTTTTTAACAGGTCATTTACTTGTGCCAACTAGTCGACCAATTCTTTCTCCATGTTCGATCGTTTGCCTATGTCAACCGATATATCACAGGTCGACTGACTCCTACTTATTCATCAATTATATCTTGACACATGCCCCTTATTCGGCCGACTAAAACTCGACTTTTGTTCGACCGTTTAACACCTCATATTTCATTTAATATGACCGTTATACTTGTTGTATTATACAACAGTCATATACACATACTTTCACCTAATCCTTCTTTTGTATTTGGCCACCGGTCGAACAATTCCTTAACGATAGTCAACCGGTTGAAGACAATTCAAACTCCCAAACTTCCTATTTTCGGTCAATGCACCTTTCATTTGACCGACTACAATTTTCCCCAGCCAAGTTTCCTTTAACGGTCGACCAGTCTTTTATCTGGTTCAACCGTTCACTTAAGTTATAGCCTTAGATGATCGACCGATAAGCAAATCGTCTCGACCGTATTCTTATTTACAAGAAACTGGTCGACCGTTTAGCTTGATCTGGTCGATCGTTTGTGTCCTGATTTGAGTTTTGAACTTCATTATTTTATGCATCTCTCTCAAATTACTATCACAACAACTAAATTATGTTTGGAGCTTATAAATAGAGCTTATCAACTCACCAATCTTTTCTCTAAGCTCCTATACTCTTACTACTCTCAATTTGCTCAAAACATCCTTTGTGCTCACATCTTTCCATTTGAATCAATTCATTGCATTCATCAATTTTTCAAGTGCTCAAAATTAGAAGTTGCTACTCAAATTTCCAGCAAAGTATTGTAATAGCTTTTGGAGTGAAGCTCTTCTCGGATTGTGAGAAGGTGATCCAAACTTAGCGAGGGTGTTCGCAAAGGTTGAAGTGTAAAAGCTTGATCTCGGTCTGGAACGGAGATCAGATTAGTGGAGGACGAGAAGTTGCTCGAGGATGAGCAATTCGTAAGAGATGACTAGGATCCAGTGGTTGGATCCAAACTTCTATACATCTGTGTCGTGGTTTGCCTATCGTTTCTCTTTACATTAAATTGTTCTTACTTCATATTGCTTTATATTTTTAAAACGTAATTAGTCTATTCAAATCCCCTTTAGACTAATCCTAGGGCACATTAGATCCTACAACATCCAATATACATATATAAAAGACTAATGTGTGGTGATACTTAGGACATTACACACGTGGGACAAAACTTGTAGACATTATCTATAAATAACATAAATGTCTAACAATCAATCTTCGTGTATCTAACAATCTTCACATAAGTGACAATCACATGCACAAGCAGATACATGTAAATATTGATAAACACGCACAAATAGATAACAAATTAACACTGATGATATATCTAACAATTTCATATAAATGACAGTCACACACACTACATAAGCAGATATATCTAAATATTGATAGACATACACAAATTAAATTATATGCTTAAATGCAATCGATAAAAATCGTGTACGTACCTTGCCTCCAACACTCTTCAACAAAAATTAATTTGCAAGAATTTAGCAAGAATAATGCAAACAAAACACTATATGATGCATGCACTAAGTCCTTCTAATTTTGTCATTTTTTAGGTCAGAGTTGAATTATTGTCAATTATGGAATTTGAACCTAACACGTGCACTTCTACGAAAAGGAAATTTTCCGAAAATAGAAATTACGAGGAAAAAAACAAAAATGTAGAAACAATATAGACATATCCACCAACAGACTAAATAACCACAAAATGTCCACAAAAAATATTACTAAATAACCATAGACATATATCAACAAATAACCCTAAATACATTCCAGAGGACGAGGTCAGAGGACATCGGAGGATGCCGGAGCACGTCGGAGGAGGAGGGCGGAGGAGTTTGAAGGTTGGAGGACGTCAGGGGAGGCCGGTGGAGGAGGAGGATGACGAGGAAGCCAGAGAAGGAGGTCAGAGGAGGAGGGTAAAAGAGGATGGATGTGGGAAGAGGTTGGAGAAGGAGAAGACCATAGGTGGAGGGAGGCTAGAGGAGGAGAAGGAAGCGGTGAGGGGGAATGTGTTTTGAATTGGAGGGGGAGAGAAAATAATTTATATTGACAAAATATTTGTGTTTTAGCCTTTATGTATCTATTTATCTCAATTTAAACGATTTTTTACAAAACCAACTACACGGAAGATTGAAGCTTGAAACTGATCACAAAATGGAGTATATATATATCACTACTCTATCATTGTCAAACTCAACTTCGATCTTACCGGAAGCATGCTAGAGCTTCGACAATCTCTTTCAACATTTACCGGATCTATTAAATTACATATTAATTTTTTAAATTACATTGCAATTCATACGTTGAATTACAATGTTACCAAATAATATAATTTAATTACATATAATTCAATTTCTTGGAATGTAACATGAAATTGAATTCCATAAAATTCAATTACGACAATCAAAGCAGGACAGGAGTAAGTCTCGCAATTGCTAACCATGACATGAGTATTACTAGTTGCAATCCGACCGGTTCTAATTACTCTCTCATGCTTAAACTTCTTTCAACAGCCGTTCTAATTTCTAATCACCGGATTAAACCAATTCCGTCTCACCGCGAAACGAATATACCCAAAACAAATCCCCACGAAACCAAACCACCGATTCCGTCCTCCAATCCTTCGACGCAACCGTCCTTCTCCTCCCGCGATTAGGGTTTCCAAACCCCAATGCTCCTCTCCCCCCCGATCTAGGGTCCTCGCCTCGATGTCGATATCGGGGGAGAGCTCCGGCGGGCTGGCGACGTCGCCGGAGCTGCTTAAGAACACGCCGTCCAACATCGCCAGGTTGGAGGACGCGATTGAGCAGTGCGAGGCCCGGCATAAGTACCGTGCGACGACCGGGAGCCCGTCGGACGGGGGCGATGTGCGGTGGTACTTCTGCAAGGTTCCGCTCGCCGGGAAAGGTGAGGATCGTTATCGTGTATTATGTTTGTAGTTGATGATGGACTTTGTAGACGTGTTGGAAATTTGAAGGTTGGGAATGTAAGAAGTAGGAGTTTTAGTTTGGGAATGAAATATTTGGAGATTGTTTAATTTCATGGTTTCTCTGGTCGGGAAAGGTGAGTTCGGTGGATCGTTATCTTATGTTATGTTTGTAGTTGATGAATTTTGTGGTTGTGTTGGAAAATTTGAAGCTAGGAATGTAAGAATCGGAGTTTTTGTTTGAGAATGAAGTGTTTGGAGATTATCGAATTTCATGGTTTCTAGTACTTCTGTGATGTTCCTCTGGTCAGGGAAGGCAAATTCGATGGATGATTATCCTGTTATGTTTGTTGTTACTGGATTCTGAAGTTGTTGGGAAAATTTGAACTTTGAAGGTTAGGAATCTGAGAATTGGAGTTCGCATTTGAGAATGAAGTGTTAGGAGATAATCAAATTCCATGGTTTCTGGTACTTCTGTAAAGTTCCTCTTATCGAGAAAGGTGAATTCGATGGATGATTATCGTTTTGTGTTTGTTGTTGCTGAATTTTGTGTTTGGGTTGGAAAATTTGAAGCTTAGGAGTGTAAGCAGTTGGAGTTTTCGTTCATGAAGGTGAGTGTTTAAAGATCACTGAATTTCGTGATTGCTCGTAGTTTTCGTTTGGGATTATGAGTTCTCAAAAGATTATAGCAAAATTCTGTTTCTAGTTGCCAAATTTCACAGTCCTGCTGGAAAGTAGAAGCCAAATTTCATAGTTGTGTTGGAAAATTTGAAGCTTAATAATGTAAGAAGTAAGATGATTTGTTGGGAAATGTGAGTGTTAGAAGATTAACGCAAAGTTGTGTTTTAGTTGCCGAATTTCGTAGTTCTGATGGAAAATTAGAAGCTTAGGAGTGGAGGAAGTGAGATTTGTGTTTAAGATGGAAAAATTCCACTGGCTGGGAAAGGTGAATTCAATGGATTTTGTTCTGTTTCATTGCTAGTTTGGTGATCTAATAGTTCTATTAGAAATTAAAAGCTTTGGAGTGGAGGAAGTGAGATTTCGTTGGACACATCCGAAATGCGTGCAGTTGTTTGGTCAATACAAGTTATTTTGATCCGTTGCTCCTTAATTGAGATGGTTTGGAATTGCGTGGGCAAGATAATTGCAAAGGTCCCCATTTTAATGGGTAGACTGAAATTGCACTTCTAAGGTCATTACGGGATACATATTAGTTGTCATTATTTCAATGATAAAATTGTGTTGTTTCCATAAACATTTAGTTGCTGGGTTCAATAGTTATATATATTTGGAACTTGCGCTTTCTAGGCATTATAACACATGAGTTACTTGTCGTGACTTGATCGCAATGGTAAAAGTGTCACATTGCCATAAACAACCCCTTTTATTGGTGGAGCTCGAGAGTAGCTTGTTCCATCCACTTTGATGAGTGTTAGTAGCTGGATACCACAGAGAAAAATCACATATATGTATTAATCATCTCATACTTTTTATGATTTCCCAAGTCTAAAGAGAAAATGGAACAATTTTATTTTTCATTAAAATACAAATATTGGAAAATTTGTCTTAAAATCAATGGAAGACCAAAAGAGTTGATTCTTAGTTTAGGGGTCCATTTGAGACACCTAAAAAGTTGCGTTTAAGTCTCACCAAAACCTAGACACAATCTTTTGTCCCAAACAATATTTTTGGCATAAAGCTGCCATTGGACCCAGACACCATCATTAATTTTTGCTTGATTTGAGAATCTATCCACACCTAGTTTTTCGTTGGATGAAATTTTAGACATTCTTACGCTCGGCTCAACATCATCAAAGTTAGGTCCATAAGTCAAAGATTTCTTAAATTAAGTTAGTTTCCCAATGAAATTAATTCTGTCAACTTTTATATAAATTTTGGAATTAAATTGAGAAGCTTTTTTTAACAGAATTGGATTGGGTTGGAAGATAAAATTTATTAATGAAATTGATGTACCAGCCCATAGAAATAACATTTAAATAGATGACTATTTTTTTCTACATGTTGAGAAACCAAACGCCAAAAATGTGTTCAAGCAACTCATATAGGTCTGGAAGGGCACTTGAAATGCAAAAAGGTTTTTTCTTTCTTTCAAAAGCTAGTGTCCCAAACAGAAAAGTGAGTTTTACACTCCAAAAACTCTTAATTGCACACAAAAAATCCACTTCAAACACACAACCTTGAGAAATCTTGACTCAAAATCTGGGTGTCCGAAATGGACTTGGTGTAGAATGGAGATTATCAGTCAAAGCCAAGCTTCCATAAAAAAAGAGAATCCCAACACCAGGACTTGGTATTTTATTATAGCATGTGATGTCCCAAAGGCCTATACAACGTGTATTTACCATTTAACTTGTTACATTCTTTTGTATACATGTTAAATTTTGATCCCTTGATTCTTCACAAAGCGTTATAGCTTCTGATATGATTCTCACCTAATTTTTTTGGTTGGAAGAGACCTTTTAAGCACATTAGATTTTGCTTGGGAGGAGTCTAACACATTGGTTCTTCCAGAGCTTGCAGCATCTGTTCCTCACACAGAAATGGTTGGAAAGAGTGATTATTTCAGGTTTAGCATGAGAGACTCCCTTGCGCTGGAGGCATCCTTCCTGCAGGTCATTATATGAACTTCTTTTGTAGTTTTCACAATACAATTTCCTACAACTCAATTAGTATGATTCTACAATATTAAATATCAATTGGAAAGCAAGTGATTCTTTTATTCTTTCTTTCTTTTTAACCTTCTAAAGGCCTTTATGTTGAACATTGGATAATTTTTCGGTTTTGCAGATTTCTTCTTTATCTATTTTTTAAACACCATATTATTGCGTTTACAAATTATAGCTTCATTTTCTAAATAGTAGGAAACCTTGAAAACATGTATCAAATAGCTCTCTGGAAGAGATCCAGGAAATAATCATCACTGAGGCGTGCTTCATGCAGACTTGACTTGTATGCTTTGTTACTTATAGGTCATCGTTTTTTTTGCTGTACTAGAAATGTAGAAACATTTGTAGACATGCATTTGTAACTGCAAACTTATTCACTCCTTCATTGTTAATGAATTAGCTGTTCACATCTTTCTTGTATTGCGAAGTCACTTCTTTTGATCCCTTTTTCATCTCACTGTATTTGCAGTGAAAGACAATGATGAAGCCATAAAGCAAAATACCCGAAATGATATAAGTATTGGGATGAGACAATCATCCAATTCAACCAAGACTGTAACTTAAACAAGCTTAAAGTAAAAACAGATAAAGATAGATTTACCAACCATATGTATCAGATTCAAGCACTTTTAGTTTAATAATTACACAAGTTAAGAGGACACCTTTATGAAAGACCACCCTACAAAGTTTGAATTGTGAAGCTTCAACCGTCGTGCTTAAGTGAATCACCTCAACTTTGCCGGATTCACAAAAGCAACATGCTGTATTTTTTGTGTTTCATTTTAACTTTTGTGGTCTGAAGGGTGGGGTTTGAGTTGAACTAATACAAGCACAATAGCACCATACATGTTTACTAGTAAGTCTTAATTTGGTAAAAAAGTATTTATATTAATGCTTTCTGAAGTAAATGTTTTCTGTGGGCCAACATATATCCTGTTTAAACGAAATAAGATATTTGATTTATCACCTTGTTTTCCTGTAATTGAGTTTATTCCCAGCCTACTGTAAACCCTATATGGATTATGTATACACGTTAGGAAGTTGAGATGCATTTGCATGCATCCTCCAGAAGCTGTACAAGGGAAGTCTCATTTAAAGAATTTGCTGGTTCCTTCAACCCCCCAAAAAAAGAATTTGCTGGTTTCCTCTTTTAAAGTATATCACTAGTGGTCCATTTACTTTCACTTGAATTTGTATGTTCTTGGTTTTGCATCTTCAGAGGGAGGAGGAATTACTTTCATACTGGTGGAAAGAGTACGCAGAAAGTAGCGCAGGTCCGAGCAAATCTGGTGTAACTTCCAAAATATCTTCAGATGTACAGTTGCATGAAGAGGATTACAGTCCAAATGAACTGTACACAGTTGAGGAAGAGAGAGTTGGGGTTCCTGTGAAGGGTGGTTTATATGAGGTGCACAATCTGGCTCCCCCCCCCCCCCCCCCCCCCCCCCCCCCCACACACACACACACACACATTCATTGGATTAGTTCCATCTGTTATTTTGCGTTGTATTGTTATAATCACAGTCCAACCTTTGACATGAAAAAAGTTCTCTCTCACTATTTCACAAATATTATATTGTTCATAGTTGCAGATTTTCTCTTTAATATTTCACCCTCAATTCCCTCATTTTAAGTTGAATCTACTTGTTTTGAAATGTCACAAATACAAAATCAATAATCTTTTGCATTTATCATTTAGTTATCCATGGTTTGAGAAAAAAACTCTACAGAGTAGTTTAAAGCATTAATCTTGCTAACACCTAACAATAAAATTATGTATGCTGCAGGTGGATCTGCTCAAAAGACATTGCTTTCCGGTTTATTGGGATGGGGAAAATCGCCGTGTCCTAAGAGGCCACTGGTTTGCTCGAAAAGGTTCTCTTGACTGGCTTCCACTGCGTGAAGATATTTCAGAACAGTTAGAGTTGGCATACCACTGTCGGGTAAGTAATAATTTTAAACTAAATCTTTGTTTTATTTTTCTCTTTAGCAGTTGGTGTGGCTTCACGGGTCACATATTTCCTTATTCTATCCATTAGTACTTATATGTTGCTTTGGCATTATTTCTTTATTTAATGATTTTGACCTAAATTATTTTTATGATAAGGGTCTTTTGTTTGAACGGTAATAAGGGATCTTTTCTTAGCACTTTAAATTTCATTTGCAAAGGTATGGCACAGGCGGAGGTTTCAACAATCAGGCCTTTTTGCTGCTCGAGTGGACATACAGGGCACTACAGAGGTATGTTTCATACTCATCATAGTCTTTTTGATCATTCACACCCATCGAAGTTGAGTTTTTCAATTGTTACAATCATGATGGACAACATCCTCCCTTTTCAGACTTCACATGCTCTTTCCTTAACAGATTATATTTCTTTCAGGGTCTGCATGCTCTTTTTACCGGAGAAGATGATACATGGGAAGCTTGGTTAGGTGTAGATAGTGCAGGAATTTCTTTGGGTTGGGGTAAAGGTAATGGATTTCATTTAAGGCGTGGCTTTTCAGCATCAGGATCTTCAAAACCAACACAGGTTTTCTTCTCCTTCGAAATTGTGTTTTCGATCATTCTGCATTTCCATGTTTAGTGTTGTTTTCTTCTATATAGAATCATATGTTATTTACTGTCTACTCATATAAGTGCCTTCCTATTTTTTAATATGTATCATTTTTAGTAGAAATCGTTTGATTTTTGCCTTTTGTCATGATATTGCTAAATGCTAATTAGCTTGAAGTCAATTAAGAACATGGAAACTTCCACCTAGTCCATGTCTCTATGTTTAACTAAACTCCAGAAGAGATAGGTTAACTTGAATCTGGTCATTCGTTAAAAGAGATTGCTAAAAAACCTATCTTAATCAGAGCACTTGGGCGTCATCAGCAGTATTATAGGTTTACTCTTCTTTTCCACTCTTTCATGTGTAAAACAAGCATTGAATTTGAGGGGTTGCTGCTGGTTGTTGCTGCATGTGCTAGATTTGAAAAATAATTTGAAAATTGAGCAAATCAATTCGTATAACTGGAGGGAGGAGTAGGTTTTCATGTTATATAGTATATATCCCTCCTTGAGCTACTTATTTTGTTTTTAATGAATGATAAATCTTTATCGTTATCTTTCATGGATTTTCAGCATTCCATTGGGTTATGGTGGTTAGCTTGTTGATATGCATTATAGGATTTACAGTGAAGTTACGTTTTCTCTTGTGCAGGATGAATTGCGCCAAAAAAGAGAAGAAGAAATGGATGACTACTGTTCTCAGGTACATATTTATGGCTAAACTTAAATATTTCTTTGCACAGTCACTGAGGGAACTCTCAGATTTGTTCTTTTCCATCGGAATGCAACTCGGTTTTGCTTATTCATTTATTCTCTCCTCTTAAGCATGATCCTCTTAAATTATGTTATAACTCGATCCTCTTAAAATCCAAACTTGTTGCCAAAGAAGCCAAGTTTTAAGGCCTAAATTGGTTTTGATCTGAATGTCTTGGCTCACTCTCATCTTATTCTTGCTTCTGTGTCAGAATTAAGAACAAGAAACTATTTGTTAACCAGCTCTTATTTTACTCAGGTTTCAAATAAAATAGTTCTTAATATATTCTAAGAAAATTACCCATGTTGTGGTGCAGTGGTTTCAATTTCATGTTTTTTTATCGGTATTAGTTTGCTGCTCTTAACCTTCAATTTGTTTGAGTTTCTAAAATCTGTAAGATATTTAGGTCAGGTAAAAATGTCCTGACTCCTATATATATATTTATTTTTTTAAATTTGTACGTCTTGCATTTCCTTCTGTTTTGTCTCTTTTCAGATATCAGACACCTCGTAACAGAATTTAAAGCTTCAGATAACTTACGTGGTGTGCCTGATACCTTGCTTTTAGACAGTTAAATTAATAGTAGTTCTAAGAGTACAATACTTCATTTATCATATTTTGGCTCTTCTCTGTGCTTTCAATTAAATGGCTTCCTCTTATTATCTAAATAAAAATATGCTTTTATTGCTGATGTATCATTATACATGAAATGTGTTAGAAGTAAATCACACTTCTTATAATTGAAGGATAGTGGCTTGGTAATTTTGTGACAGTATTTTGTATTCCTTGAAGAAGTTAGAGGTTCGTCGTTTAATATTACTGTTAGTGGTCTTTAATCTTTTATAGGTTCCAGTTGGTCACTTGGTTTTCATGGTACATGGCATCGGACAGCGGTTGGAGAAAGCTAATTTAGTGGATGATGTTGGAAATTTTCGTCACATCACAGCGCGTCTTGCTGAAAGATTTCTGTCTCCTTACCAACGAAGTATTCAGAGGGTTCTTTTCATTCCTTGCCAGGTAGTTGTTGTTTGTTCGCATTTGCTAGTTCCACGCTCCCATTGTTTACACCTGAGAATCTCTCATTTTTTCTAGTTCCTTTTCAGTAGGGTTGCCAGTGACAAATAAATAGATGCCCCACAAATGCCCACTCATGCCTTTATATTGAAATGCCATCCGCAATTTTTTTTCTTCCTGTGAGGTATTTTTTTGATAAATTTTTCCCCTTGTGAGCTATGGAAATTGGATACATCAACATTATGAAAAAAATTCATTTTACCTAGACTAAAGAGTTTCTTCAATATTTTCTGCAATTCAGATGGTTTAAGTATCATGAACTCTTCATGACTTATGTTTCAATTTGTTGTTTTGTAGATCAAGAGCTATGCATTAGCTGCCCATTAATTTTTGTTATAGAAATAGGGAGTGTATTTGTATGCTGCTACCTCAGTTCTTGGTGTCCCTTGAGAGCATCAATTTAACCTGCCATGAGAGTGAACACTAAAAGCGTTAGTCTCCCAAGAAACACAATCCTGCTTTGAAGGTTTAGGGGTTGGCTATCTTTGAAGCCTTGAAGGTAGGATTGCAGCTGAACTAATGAAGCAGAGGTTGCAGGGAAGCTCTAGCCTTCAACTGAGTAGCAATCTTAGATTCTAACACTAATATTTGGTGGTTTAACCATGTAACAAATGATTGGCTTCGTAGGATTGGCTGCCGGCCCCTAAAATCAAGGATCAACGTAACGTCTACACCATCACCAAGATCACAGTTACCCAAGCCCCTCGTCCTCCGACCATTCTTCAAAGCTTGAGAAAGCAACATGACAAGGACAAAAGAACAAACTGAACTTCCCTAGAGTAGTAGGATGTTACTCTTTAGTAGCCGTAACCCCATGGTTATTATCATCAACTGCTAAGATCCACGCAAGAAACATTCCAAACTCAAGGTCCATAAGATATCACAATAAAATCAGGGATGTGCATCCAGCCATCCACTCATAAAGTATTCAAACTATCATGTCAGACCACAAAAGCCAACTACTGCGTTAAAATTATGCTGAAGGATAACTCTTCTTTGGCAACGGAATATCCCAGCCTCAATATAAACTTTCTTATATATATGCAACGCAAAACAAATTCCATTGTTTTGCTATTTACTCGTCTTTCTAAGTTTAAATACCTTTAACTTGAAAAAATTGTTTGTATTTTCAATGTTCCTTGTGTAGTCTGATCTATCTTAGTTTTCAAAAAAATTGTGCATGCCATTTAGTGGTCCTGTCACTTTGAAAGTTAATAAAAAATGATATAGATCAATTAATAGCAGAGGGGAAGTAGATAGTAGTGGAAAGTCCAAATTATTATAATCTGATGCCCCTCTTTTTATTGTTCATTTATTTTGCAGGGATAAATGTGGTTCTGAACGCTCGATAGTCAGAACATTCTAATCAGTCTATTCCTATGCAGTTTCTAGTTTTATTTATAACTTATATAAGTTATGCTCATTATTGCAGTGGAGGAAAGGGTTAAAGCTAAGGGGTGAAAGTACTGTTGAAAAAATAACCCTGGATGGTGTCCGTGGTCTACGAGTGACTTTGGGTGCAACTGCGCACGATGTGCTGTACTACATGAGTCCCATCTACTGTCAGGACATAATTGACTCGGTATTATTTATAGCAAGCTTTTCTTAGTCAGTTTCGTTATATTTTAAAGATTCTGTTTTGTAAATGTCTATAGCTTCTTTGGATATCTTCTGCCTATTGAGGATCAATGGATCTGCTCTGCTGAGTTCTGGACTTGTATAATGATTGCATTTTTTCCGTCTTACTATATGAAGTAGTGATGTACTAATCCCTGGTGCATTCAAACCTTGATTATAGGTGTAACTTGAATCTTGGTAACTAATGAAGTAGGAAATATTCGAAGGACTATTATACGAACAGCATGAACTTGTTGACACTAACATTAGTGACACCCTATAGATTTTTGCAGTATTGAAAACTAGAACTTTAGAATAAAACGCATAAAGAAAAAGATGAGGAAGGTAACTATTATTGTAAAAAAATAATGCTCCTTGACATTCTTATATTGAGGTTGAAATGGCTGACATGCTAGAATATGCCTTGTCTATGGTAATAAAATAAGATGTCCTCTGTCCAGTTCAGTCTTTGGAAACACATAGTCATGGTTCCTACATTGACACTAGTTAAGAAGTCAATTTATCTCCGAAGTTCAGGTCACTATGCTGCAGTAAAGAACAAATGCTTGAACTTATTCAAGGTAATGAAATCATTATTCATGGTCTGTACGTTATTGTGGTTTTATCATATGTGATGAAATAGTATTTTGCTTCTTATGTTCGGTCGCATGAAAGTGACTATACATAAAAATCTATCTTCAACTTGAATTCATACTTCCCAATCCTCTATTGGAGCTCCTCTCACCTCATGGTTTTGCGCTACAGCCCACATCATCCAAGTTGATGGTCCTTTCCTTCACCAATCAAAAAAAGCTATTAGTTTATGTCAGCAATTCACTCTATTTCGAGTATTTCATCCTTGTTGTAATTCCAGAATTTAGAATTATCTACTTTTATAAGTTTCGAACACAGGACAGTGAAACAATCTTTGTGAACCCAGATAGTGTTTTGTGTGCCATGTGCACCTCCAACACTTCCTTTTCCGCGTGTTGAGATCTGATCGGCAATATTCTTTTGTTACTGGTTACATGAGATTTTAGGTGATCTCAGTATGCAACTTGTTCGCATATTTAGAAGCTTGCTTGAAGGATAATGTAATGTCTTAGTTATAAACTTGTTATTGTTGAACTATGCAGCTTTCAGGTCACTCTATATTTTAGTCTTAGATGATAGCTGCAGTGTTTATTGATTTGATATCTCTTTCAGGTATCCAATCAGTTGAATAAGTTGTATAAGAAGTTTCTCAAAAGAAATCCAGGTTATGATGGCAAGGTATACTAACATGTGATCTGTAGACTTATTTTTCCTCTTAGAATTCTAGCATCTGGTTATTCTGACATTCTACAGGTTTCTTTGTATGGTCATTCTTTGGGGAGTGTTCTGTCTTATGATATTCTTTGTCATCAAGAAAGCGTAACTTCTCCATTCCCTATGGAGTCACTATATGTTGGAAATTCTGGCGAAAATAAATCTGAAGTGGAGCAGTTAGAAATGCCCTGTCAAGTTCAGAATGAGAGTGCTACCCAGTCAAATGGTGGTCCTGAGGGTAATCCTGCGCCAAGTCTAATGGTTCTTGAAGGTACTGATTGCGTCCAATCTAGCATTTCAGAGTGCTCTCCTACTTCAGAACTGGAGCAGAGTTGCTCAATTCCAGTTCCAGGAAAAGATTCCGCTGATGTACAAATTTCTGAGTGCCACCAGAAAGCTGACCTGCACATAGGCTCATGTTCTTCCGAAGAGGATCATGTGAAGGATTTGGTAATTGATAATGGAGCTACATGCGATGATACACATGAGGTTTCCGATGGCAGATCTGAAGATCATTATGATAAGGATGAGGTTATTTCGTTGCTTAAAGAAGAGGTGGTGTGTCAATTAAGAATCTAGCTTTCCATTTATTCAAATTATAAAGTCAGGTTATGTTGCTCCAAATTCTCAGCCTTATAATGTTATGGGTTTAATTATTTTCAACTTGAGCATCTACTGTTATTGTTTTGATCCATTTGGTTGCATGAAAAATAAATTTATGGGCTATGCACTTCATAGAAGAATCCAAATTGAACCATTTACTGGGATTGTCTGGTATAGGCATTTTGGCAGTCTTGTTGAATAAATTGGATTTTTCAAGAGACTTAAATTATTGATCTTGATATCTACAAACATATATTTATTCCTTAAACTCCCTTATGTAAAATTGGCCCAAATCAACTTATTTTCTATTTTTCATAATTAATATCACATATCAGGTAGCTTATGGACTTTATTTTATCATCTTCATATGATCGAACCACTACTAACAATTGGTGAATTGGACCTGCAAAATGTTTTGATGAGTGTTCAGGATTTGCAAGCTAAGGTTGTCCTTCACATTTATACAGGTGCAGACTCTCAAGCTAAAGATTGCAGAACTTGAAAAAATGAAGCAGTCCCTGGCATCTAAAAGCACGGATAATATTGAGAACTCTGAGCTCTTAAATGGTAGCAATGAAAACACTCTTTTGTTATCTTGTTAGATTGTTACCTCATACAAACTTGTCTAATAACTTGCCTAATATCTCCTTTCTTTTGCTGGGCTCATTGATACACTTTTGAAAGGAAAAGAGAGCAATGAAAAGGATACTGAGCATTCATCGTCTATGAAAGAAGAACCAGATGATTGTTCAAGGACCTATATGCCTTCCATCCATTACACCAAACTTGAGTTCAAGGTTCCTTCTATTTAGACACATTCTTTCATTTATTTGACAATACATTGTTAAGTCTTTGCAGTGGATGGTATTTAGAACTCTGGCCTCTCACTAATAAATATAGTTTTTTTTGCCTTTTCTTCTTTCTGTTCAATGGTTTTTGTCCAATCGCATATTTCTTCTTAGATGTAGGTCTATGTCTATAAGATGGAAAAGAGTTGAGAACGAAATTAACTTTGCTGAAGTTAGAAAATTTGTACTTTAAATTGTGCATCACATACAACATCAACATTACCCCAGTGCCTCAAAAGAGGCTCCCGCCTGGGGGGGGGGGGTCGGGTGTACACAACCATACCAATATAAAAGGTAAAACATGGATGTTGTTTTCAATTGACCCAATGATGCGAAGTGCAAGTGACCCAATTTGCGATTTCAAAATAAATAAGAAATGCAGATAGTTTAGAGAGCAATTTGATACAGTTCAGGATGATCCAAATGCTAGAAAACAATTTTATCTTTGACACGGTAGAAATGGACAAAACGGTTGATTTGTATTACGTGTATATTTGGTATTTGGTTCATAGCAGTATGAGATACATGTGATTTTCAAGGTTCATTTACGCATGTTCATCTTTATAATAATGGCTGCAGTTTTAGTCATGGTTTTCTGACCCTAAATCGAACATTGAGCTGGTCAAGACACCATGCAGTTGGTTAACCAATTGACTTGTTAGTTGTGACATTATTGGATCCTAATAAATATTTATAGTACATGGAGACATACAAGCGTTGGTAAATTTTCTCTGTTAACAATGTGAGAGGTGCAAAAGGTGGCAGCCTGTTTGGAAGAGGATGAGGAGGTGGCAGGGTAAGAGGGTTGTGGGAGGAGACAGTGTTGAAAGGAGCAAGAGAGTTATGTCATGTGGTTGCTAAGGCCGAGTAGGTTCATCCTGTAAGCAGGATCTCAGTTTCACTACACTCTGTTTTGTCTCTTCGGAGACATCTGATAAATCAATACAGGGAAAGGAGCAAGAGAGGTGTTTTGAGCATGGCAATATCACAATAGCTTATGGTGCAGGTGAGAGGAGTGGGTGTGGGAGAGAATTGTACTAATATGTTGGAGTTTTGACTTTTAAACAACCAAAAAAAATTGTACAATGTGTTAAAAGAGGTTTACAACAACAACAACAAAACCTTTTATCCCAAACTAGTTGGGGTAGGCTAGAAATGAAACTCTAAGGAGTCACGGTTCAGGCACGTGAATCGTCTTCTTCCACGCGTTTCTATCCAATGCTGTTAAAAAAGTTTTAACCAACTCAAATTGTTGGATATAAGCACTACAACCAGAATGTTTGAAAAGAGCACTACCAGAATGTTTGAAAAGTCACCTCTAGAATACTAAAATGTGATTAGTTTGTTGCTTAGACCTTGACAATGACATAAAATATTCAACTGGAGTGGCTTGTAGCACCCCAAGTGTAGTCTTGCATTGCTTAGAGTTGATTTTGGTGAGAGCTATAACAATGAGTCTACTACAAATTTTAGCATTTGAAGATTCATTTCCGGGTCAGTGGACTCCCTAGGTCACTGACATGTGCTTTAGCATTTGAAGATTCATTTCATGGTCAGTGGACTCCGTAGGTCACTGACATGTGCAAGCTCTGTGCGGACCTGATAACGCATTGTTACAATAATGAAGCTAAGAAAGAGTAATAGTCTGTCTAAGTTATGCAATTATGTGAAGTAAACTCTAAGTCAAATTAGTTATTTGTGTAAAATAAGGTACTGCACTCATAAAAGGACTATCTTTTTTCTACCGATAAAAAAAGAACCATTTTTTCTCACCCATGATTTAACCTTTCCTATTTTTGATTTTTTTGGCGCAACATTTTTAGATTATTGGGTTCTTATATTATTTTCATATCCATGTGGCTTTCACGTTTTATATTGTTGGTGTTTTGTGCTACTGCTACTACTTGTGCTTACTTGAGGCAATCCCATTCAGGTTGATACATTCTTCGCTGTTGGTTCTCCTCTTGGTGTTTTTCTTGCACTCCGTAACATTCGCATTGGAATTGGTAAGTACGTTTCATCAATTGACAATTAATGGTTTTTTGCTTTTCCTAGGATGTAGATAGGAGTCCTTGAGGAAACATGACAGTGTAATAAATTGTGAACTTGCTGTTGAGGAGAACACCGGCACCCTTTTAATTTTTCCTGCAACCTACTTTTCCTAGCTTGGCAGCAGAACCCTTTTCTGCATTTTTTGGGTATGTGCTGTTCTGATAAAAAAAGGATTGTTTAGGTAGAGGACAA
The DNA here is from genome assembly GCA_963682175.1 of Triglochin maritima. Taxonomy (NCBI): domain Eukaryota; kingdom Viridiplantae; phylum Streptophyta; class Magnoliopsida; order Alismatales; family Juncaginaceae; genus Triglochin; species Triglochin maritima. Next base: position 5,258,787 of record OY821782.1, on the reverse strand, counting down.
GACTATTGGCAAGACGAGGTTATTTCTGAGGAGATGCCATGCTGTCGTCAAATGTTTAATATATTTCATCCTTTTGATCCTGTCGCTTACAGGTCTGTTGGTACTTTCTGATAGTTATTCTTCTGTAATGTGTTGTTGATTTCTTCAACTTTTCTTCTCAAATTCAAAGATGGCATCTTTGTGCTGATTCCTGGATCTATTTCTTGAAAAAAAACTAATTATTATCAAGTAAATATAGAACACAAAACCTTTTCTTAATTCCTACTTAATATATAAATAATAACTTCTCTTTTGAAACTTTAAATAAAGGAAATGCTAAGGTGTATTATCCAGATAATGGAGTTCCAGAGGTGCCCTAGATTGAATTGTTACTTAAAAAAAGGGTGTTGCTATGGTGTTGGTCATGGACTCGAATCATATTTTAATATGTTCTGGTTGAAATAAAACGTCAGTAGATATAAATAACTCTCCTGACTATCTTAAGAATATAATATCAAATCGTTAAGACTTAAAAGAGGATATAGAGCACTCACAAGTCACTATACTAATAAATTCCAATTAAAACTATACAACTCACAAGTCATTATTCTAGTAAGTTCCAAATAAAACCATATATTTAGCCATATGACGTATTAGAAGATTAACATCCCTCATAAGTATTTATTCTAATAAATTCCAGTAAAACTATATATTTAGCCATATGATGAAATTTTAGATTAGTATCACAATATTAGGTTCATTTCATAAAACACACCAGAAACACTGTGCTATTGAGGTCACTCGCCTCAGGCTACCAGGCTAGGCTAATTGAGGGTCTCAAAATCCCAAGTTAAACAAGGTCGTCACCTCAAACTCTATTGAGGCTCTCCCTTTCAAAGAGACTATAGCCTCTTAGTCTGTTTGGGTGCCCTATTGACCCAAAGGCATCGCCGCCTCTAGGGCCTAGTTGAAGCTCCCATCTAATTAATCTAGTAACATCGAAAAAATGAGTCTCAAACCCCTCTTATCCATAGCCGACGACAAACTTAAGTAACTTAAAGTCGTGTTTTTTGTTAATTTAATTATTTTATTGTTAATGCCATTTTTTAATTAAATTAGATTAAAGTTTGCTTTCTTAATTTTGTCATCGTATTCCTATTTTTTGGCATTTAAGTATTTTCAACATGAAACATTGGAATTTAGAACTTCTTTATTAAAAAGATGGTTATCTTCACTTCTTTTTTAAAATATTACTTCAATTGGGCTAGCACCTTGCGTCTTGCCTCAACTCTTGGGCTATTTTAAAGTTCATCGCCTTGACGTCGACTTTCGCTTCAATTTCAAACATTTAAATACTTCAGCCTGTCGTTATCTTGTTTCCTTGCCGATTACCATGTCTTTTGCCTATTAACTTTACTATAACCAGGAAAGTTTCCCTAAGACAAGTTATCTACTTTTCCTAGGTGGTTGATTTTAATCTTTGGGTTCAGAAAAGTGTGTGATTCCACTGATGGAAGAGGGAAAATGTTAAATAACTATTGAACTACATACATTATGTCAACTTTTAAGTGGATCTCTGTGGGTGTCTACTCTTGGTTGTGGACAATGCCGTCTTGCTGAATATCACGTATCATTTTGAAAGATATAAAACATTTAGATGTCGAAATAAATTCAAAATTCCTCTGTACCCTATAACATCATAAACAAAACTAGTCTGCTTGTTTTCACTTTTCACCACTTTATTATATATTTAGTTAATTCGCACTGCTGCATTAGGAATCTTATTTCGAGATGAACATATCACAACATGATATTATGTTTGTCTGTAACTTTCTTACAACAGTCTTATTTTCTAAACAGAATAGAACCGCTTATTTGCAAGGAGGTTGTCGGCAAGCGTCCTGTCATCATACCGTATCATAGAGGGGGGAAGAGATTACATATTGGATTTCAGGTATCCAACCAGCCTTGGAATTGGAAATGATAGTACTTTTTTTGTTGGTTTTCCAGCCTAAGTTGAAGACTTTGCTTTCTTGCAGGAATTTACTGAAGATGTAGCTTCTCGTTCTCACGCTTTTGCTAGGCATTTGAACACCATGACGGTGTGCATCTTATATTTTAGTGTTCTTTTAGTTGCACTGGGATGGGAAACAATGCATTTACACATTTATTTTATCTACTTACAATGTGGGGATCAACAAACATCCAATAGAATAATTCATTCTATTCAGTGAACTATGACTAAATCTTCTTTATTTGAAAATACATATAAAATATTGCCTATTCGAATCGAAAGAATAAATGTATTATAAGAATTAACAACAAAAGTAAAATTGAATGGAAACTTATTAAAGAATTGCTAGAAACAATTATCAGGGTCCAAAAAAAAACAATTAATTCTATCTACTGTTCTCCCTATGATTCACGATTTTATATATTCTTCAAGGTCAAAAAAAATTATAATAATTCATTTTATATCCAGTTGATTAATACCATAATAGCATCTGATCTGGTTCTTGCTTTTCTTTAATAGTGTCTCTGTTAGCATACCATTATAACAAGGTGACCTGGTTCTTGGATTTCTTTATTACTTTTTGATTTTGAAAGGCCTATGATCAATACGAGACACACATGCAATTAAGAGAGCAAAAAGAGCTTTACTTACAATGGCGGAATTGGGATAAAGAGTGTTCTAATTTACCATAAAACATTTCTAAATTCTCAAAAGGATCCCCTCCAAATTAGTAAATAAAATTAAGTAAAACACATGCATGTGATCATTTAAAAACATTCTTTGCAACACAATGAAGAAGGTATTTAGATAATGTATTGTTACTTGTGAGTTGCAAAATTTACATCATTACACGAATAATTGTTTCGAAATAGCCCAGGTGCATTGTTGCTTGTGAGTTGTAACACTTACATGATTAATTTGTTTGGAGATGGCTGGGTTTTCTTTTTCTGAATGTCACTTTCTCAGTGCATGTAACAAACTGTCGGTTTATATCTCATTTGTGTTTGGTGATGATGTACTGGTGTTGTATTCCCAGAACGAGCAATGAATTTCTTTTATCCTCTTCGCCTCTTCGGTACTGCACAATCATTTATAGAATTCTGCAAAGCATATGGTTGTTTTAGCCAAGTTTTTTCAAATCTGTTGCAGGTTAAAGTGATCGACATTTTCAGAAAAGAAACAAATGACATGGAAGGTAAGTTGTTTATATTGTGTCTTTGAAGTAATTAACGTATTCACACCAAATGCAAGTCTAAGTTATTAAACAAGCATGTATGTTCTAGAATCCATGAATGGTGTTCAGGCCAACGAAAGAACATATGGTTCCATAATGATGGAGAGGCTGACGGGGAGTGAGAATGGCCGTGTTGATCACATGCTCCAGGTATGTATTACACAGCTAGAGCTGTATGTCTTTTATGGTCTTCAGTGAAAAGTGAAACATGAAAAACTTCATTGGGGTTCTTTTAATGATCAATTGTTTGCTGAATCGGTTTACCTGAGCATCATTCCTGTTGAACATGGTGTTTCTTTTTTTGTTTTTCTAATAATTTAGTAATGTATTTTTGTTTCCAGTCTTGGCTTCAGTCTCATGCATATCTGAACAAGCTATCTTCTACTTTCCAGTTTCATGCCACTATGTTATATAACTGGCATCCGTGCCTAATATTCCTATATATTCTCTCTTTTTTATCTGTCATTTCTGCATAGGTCTTGCTAGAGTGCAATAATGGAACTACCATATGGCTATAATATGTAATATTGTTACATTGTTGAACCCTTTTCTCATTTCTAATAATCTAATTTTTATATGTGACATCCTATGTTGTCTAGCTCATTAACAATTTAACATGCAGCTCATATAATCTCCCCTGTTCTCCAAAGGCCGACTCGTGTCAGCAAATATATTGATAGTCTTTAAAATATGTTCACTGGCACTGCTATTGCTGCAATTTTAACTTAGGGACAAAGTCGGCTGTCCCAATTGATTTCATATAGCATGATGGTCATGTTGTTTTTCATCAGAAAACTTTGTTAGAGGTTGCTACTCTTTTGAAGTCACATGAAGGATTTTATTCTGGTTACAACAAAGAGCAGCAAGCAAATGGACTGAACAAAGGATTTTTGTGCTAAATAAATAAAGACCAGATTATTAATTGTCATAGGAGTCTCAAATTGACAACAAATTGCAGAATATTGATATAAATATTTACTAAAATGAATGGCATGGATTGGAAAAAACACTTTCCGTTTAAGATTTAATCTTGGAACTATTGCAACTTTTATTTGCCTAAAAAAAGCTTGACAAATTCATCTTTTCCACTGTGCAGGACAAAACATTTCAACACCCATACATATCAGCCTTAGGATCACACACGTAAGTCTATTTTTATAGCTTGCTTCATCTCTGTAATGTCTTTGCTGAAGAAGATAGCAAGAACTACTTCAACCCTTCTTTTAAACATACTTCTGCCTTCATCAACTATATTCTCACTTTACAGGAACTATTGGCGAGATCATGATACAGCTTTATTCATTCTAAAACACTTGTATCGAGATATACCAGAGGAGCTAGATACAGATGACGAACTAGAAAAAGAAAATAGTTTTGAACATAAAAGAAGGCAGATAGAGCTTTTTTTCCAGAAAGAAGCCATGGATGAGGATCTTCCTTTGACGTTCTCAGATAAAGCCGTGATTCGTGAGTTTTCAAGAAAAGCAAGGAAGTCCAGGAACCCTCCCAGATGATCCATTTTTCATGGCATCATTAGTAAGTTTCATTCCTTTTGGAATTCCGAACTACCTAAAATACCTTTGCTGAAACTTTTGACACACTTCTAGTCAATGTCTAACCATGCCTTCTGCCTCCTTCCTATATCGTCCTGTTTTCGAGCTCCTGCTTGAAAGATGGAAAGCCTTTTGGTTGCAATTTGAGCTATGGATCTCTTAGTTGTCTACACGTCTCCAGTTTTTTCTTTGATAGCTATTTATGACGAAGCAATTATCATTATCATCATCGTCGTCGTCATTATTGTTTTGCATTATTATTATTTTTTTGGAATAATTGTTTTGCATTATTGTTGAGTTTCATTTCTAGCCTACTCCAACTAGTTTGGGATTAAGGCTTTGTTGCTGTTGGTATTGATTATTATTATTATTTTGCATTATACCGAATTGGTGTACTTGTAGTGATAACATACTGATGTGCTTATGTTGCTTTGGCTTTGTGCCTCTTTCAGATGCTAAAGGTGTCCCCCTCCATGTTTTTTGCGCAGAAGTTTTCAAATGAATCTATTCGACCAGCAGTTGACATGGTATGCTTCTCGATCCTAATGTAAATTAGAGCTCAGCTTAGGCATGTGTACATAATGTGTATAAACTAACATATTGGTCTTTCATCAAGACATCAGCATACTGTATATTTAGCTCTTATTTTAAGTTTTTAGCCTTTGGCGATCAGCATAGTTTTTCTGAATTTCAAGGAATGTTTAGTTGGAGATTTTTTTTAATATATAAGGACTTGCTGACTTACAAGCCCAAAGTTGAAAATGTTTATTTGAAAAATATACGTCCGGATGTTGTTGCTTTTGGTGGTGCAGCCAATTGAACGTTGTCCATGAATTTATATATGAAACAAGGGCAAGTCATCGAGAAATCTGCGCTTGTTTCAGATGATTTTATTTCACATTTCGAGCTTGTGTTAAGTTCAATGATGCATGTTAAATTTGACTATAGCAATACAAAATTGATTATTTTGACAATCCACTCTAGTGCCAAGATCTGAAAAATTGATCGCCTCCATCTTTCCAATGAAGTCCTATTTATCACCATTACGGCCTAATATGGGTAATAGTAGGTTCTATCCTTACGCAGTGTGAAGGATGTGAAGATTTCAAGTGAGGTTCTCTTTCAATGATGATGGCTGAAATCAGTCTTCAATCAGACCGTTTCTTCTTCACTTGTTTCACCGGGGGATGTAAAGATTTCAAGTGAAGGTTCTTCAATGATGATGGCTCAAACGTGTCTTCACTTATTTCACCGGTCGTATGACATGATTGGAATTTGCAAGCTCGTTCTCTTGTTGAACTCCACATAGAAATACACTTGCCTTGCTTCTGAAGATTGAAAACTATGGAAGCAAATTGGAATTGAGATTTTTGCTTGTGTACACTTGTAAAGTCATTTTATTGGACCTTTGCTTCCTTATAGTTTTATATTGACCATGTGCACGTGCAAAACCCAGATATTGCATTTATACACTTCCTTCTTGTCGTTGTTGTTTTCCAACCCACACCGTAAGTTTCACCTGACATCCCGTTAGATTTAGCAAACAACACAGGAAAATTAGGGGATAATCTGGTTAATTCCTTGCAGTAATTCGGTCCCAATTCTTAACCCTAAATTCCCAAATTCTACACCCCAAAATCCCCAATCTCGACCCGTCCCTTTCTCCCCCAAAACCCCAAATTTTGTCCAAACCACAAACTCTCTCCACCCGATCTGTCAAGCCCTAACGAAATCCCAACACTCCGAACCCGACATCTACATCTCTGAACCCGACCGTCTACCGTCCACCTCCAGTGGCATCTACATTTCTTCAACCTGAACTTTGGATGTCGTCTTCCGTCGATCGCCCGTCAATTCCTCTCTTCGACGTTCTAACTTGCAAATGTGGACTTCCAGTTAAAATCCAAGCGTCCAACAATGTCATCTCATTTGGTCGTCACTTCTGGGTGTGTCCTAGGGATTTTAAAGTATGCCTTCAAACTTATCCCCTCATTTTTAGTTTTTTTAATCAATAGTGGGGCTTTTTAGATAAATGTTGGATTTGATTTACTTGTTTGGTTTGTTGAGCTTAGAATAATATGCATTGTTGCTTCTTTTGCTAGATTAAAGTTAATATAGTTTAAAAGATCTATGATAATAAATAAAAGTTACGTTATCAGACAAGTTTTTTTACGGGGGATCATGTGGTGGTGGTGGTGGAATGTAGGATTTGAATTTTTCGTGAAAAAATGTTATTTTTTAGTTGATTTAGTTGTTGTGGTTGATTGGTTAGTGTTGGCGTGTTACTAATGCAAATGATAATTTTATCTATGCTTTTGCTTTATGTGGTCGCCTGATTTGTGGTTGTACAAATTTTGACCGGAACATATGTTTCCCTAAAAAGAATGAATTATTAAGAGTATATGTGTAAACTTGGTTATTCTGACGATTAGTTAGTTGGTTTGATTGGGGGATGTGTCTTGCATTTGCTTGCAATGGCAAAATGTTAGGAAAGTATAAAGTGATGTTTGATCAGCTGTTTATTTGTGCATTTCTTGGTAGTCATACTCAACTTAAGGTCTTTGAACTTCATTTGTTCATATTCTGCAACTATTTTACATTGTATGAATGGTAAGAGGAGTTGAACCTGACTTTACATGCAGTTGTTTTCTCCATACTAGATTACTAGGTTGATACAACAACACAATAATGGATTGATAACATAATTGGTTTTCTTGCATGTTCATAGTATTTTTTCTCTCTTAATTGTGCTAGTTAATTTGTGGTTGAAAGAACAATGACATGTTGAATAAGAAAGCAATACGTAAGTTTAAGATAGTACTAAGTGTGTCCCATTACATGGTGACTTTTATAATGTAAAATTTTGATCAACAATTGTTATTTATTTTTGTAGAGTTCAGATTCATGCGACTTTTTTAGGTGGTTTGACGACGACATGAAAAAGTTTAGTTTAATTAATGATAAGATGAAGTATTGCTTGGACGAGCTTCTCGATCTCAATGTTCGGGTCGGGGAGATGCATGTGTTGCTTCGTGAAGTGAAGCAAAACGTGGATGAGGTGAATGTGATCGTAAAGAAGGTCGATATGTTTTTCTTGGTCTTTGGTGTTGTAGTCCTTGCTCTATTTGTGAAGCTAGTTGTTTAGAACGTGTGGGGAGTTCTAAGTTTCTTGATCTGAAATGTCTTTGACTCTTGCATTCGCGACACATGAATTCTCCATGTGCAATTTGCTTCTTGGCACTTTGCAGTCACTTGATCTGGTTGACTCTTAATGATATCAACTACACTCTCAGACAAGATACAATGTTGCAACAAACACATTCTGAAACAGGCCACATCCGGGAAAATTGCCCCTACAGACATCACCAGGTTCTTCATGTCAACATGAATTGGTTGTGGTCCATCATTGAAACTAAAGTCCAACTTTTGCAGAAGGTCATCCTCGTCCTCGAAGGTGTCACCAAACTCCAGGAAGAGTACTTCTTGATCATTTCTTTCCAACTCTGGCTCTCCACCCGGCGTGTATTCAAGTCCCTTTTCAACAGAATCCCTAGCGGCATCCATGTCAACATCATTGTTGTCTTCGATTGTGGGGTCATCATTTGGGACTCCATGAAAACCCCTCGTACAAGTGGCAATGCTAGACCTTCTTGGTTGACTGTCCTTTTTCAACCCTTCCATTTACGTAGGTTCATTTGTTGGAGGCTGGATTGGAGATTGTGGTTGTTGTGGGCCCACAATGTTTTCCTAAAGTTGTCCTTCTATTACTGGAACAATTGGATGTTCAGGTTGATCCACAGTTCTTCTACAAGAACATGAGTCCACACGGTGTAGTCATTCAACCCCACATTCTTCCTCACTTGTGGTCAGCACCGTGGAGACATTTTCTGCACTTCCAAAGATGTGCAACTCCATCTTCCGATCACTGGACAGTAGTGCTTCCTCTAAATCCATATCTGAAGAGATGGTTCGATACTCTTTCATCTTCGGATGAAGAACCCTGTAGTTAGGGCTGCAACTCGGATAATATAACTCGGATACCTGCTGTATCCGAATTCGAATCCGAATACCATATTCCATTACCAAATTCGAATTCGAATCCGAATTCAGTAGAACTATCCGAATCCGAATCCGAATCCGAATTCAGTAGAACTATCCGAATCTGAATTCGAATCCGAATTCAGTAGAACTATCCGAATCCGAATACTAAATTTTCGTATTAAAATTTTGGAATACTAAATTTTGGAATACTAATTTGTGTATTTGACCATGTATTCGAATAATTCGGATAATTCGGATAATTCGAATGTTAAATAACTTGTATCCGAATTCGTATCCGAATTCTAATTGGTAATTTTTTTTAAACCAAATTCGTATCCGAAATTAAATTGGTAACATTGAACTTACCAAATACCAACTAAATAGAGATTTTTGAATTGAATACTCGGATAGTTGGTAACCATTTGCACCCCTACCTGTAGTGAATTCTCAAAACCTGGTTGAGACCAACCTCAACAAACTTCTCGGCCCACCTCTGAAGATCACTAAAATTGACTTCTTCAATAATGATCATCCCCTCTGCCTCTTTGAAACCCACAGTACGCCTACGTCCCTTTCTAAATACCTGATTTCTTCCAATGTGCAAATTAAGGTTAACATTCCTGGTAAGATGAATAAAGGGTTTCCAAAACATATGATGCTATCAATGAGAATGTCAAACTATTAGAATTTTTGTTAAAAATGAGCATTTTCAATCTTACTGCTCCACTGCCTCATGTGATTGAAATATATATTTTGGTAAAAATCAGGTGAAGGTTTGAATAAATTGTGATTATTGTATTATCTAGTGATACATGCATGTTGGAAGAAAAAAATCAACAATATTTATGCAACAAACCAAAGATGATTCAGCAAGTGATTTTACTGGAATCATTACTGATGTCCTATGTTTTTTGCACTCATTTCTGATGGTACATGGACCAGGATAAAGCTTCATTTCTAGATCTTCATGATGACAAAATGATTCTAGTGTTCCTAACAGGTTAGCAAATTATGGACCTACTCAATGTCCCCAATCATGAACGGCAAAGCATGTTCAAGAAACCACTAGTTGGAGTAATTCGAAATGCCTACCTCAGATGACGACCGGCAAGTCCACTTCTTGTGTGCATTATATGACGACGAACTTGGCGGACTGGGGAGCGAGAGACGACCAGACCAAACTTCGGGTTGAAGAAATGTAGATGCCGCTGGAGGTGGACGGTAGGGTTCGGAGATGTGGATGTCAAGTTCGGAGATGTTGGGATTTCATTGGGGCTTGACAGATCGGGTGGAGTGGCTTTTGGGGTTTGGATGAAATTTGAGGTTTTGCAGGATAAAGGGACGAGTCGAGATTGGGGATTTAGGGGGAATAGAATTTGGGAATTTAGGGTTAAGAAGATTACACCCTAATTTTCCTGTGATATTTGCTAAATCTAACGGGACGTCAGGTAAAACTTACGACGTGGGTTGGAAAATAACGACGAAAGTAATGAAGTGTATAAACGCAATATCTGGATTTTACACGAGAACATGACCAATAAAGTGTACACAAGCAAAAATCCCAATTGGGATTCAATCCAACTCACCAAACTTTGCGTAGCAGAACTTATCAGACAAAGGTTCTTATCTTTAGATTTTACGAAAACTCAAAAAAAAACCATAGCATAGTTTCTTAGAGATACACGGACAGTCGTCAAACCCGTTGTACCGGACGTTGTACCAGATCACCTAAAAAAGGTGAGTCACAAAGACCACCTCCGAATGGCATTTGATGGTTTAATTTTCAAAATGTAGGGACAGAGTTCCGTCCACAACAAGGTGGGGGGGAAAGCTTACCTTTGTGCGCCACAAAGCATCAGGTGCTAACATAAAAATTCATCATATGAAGATGGAATAAGATTTCAGAAAAATGTGGCTAGGTTTCAACAGGGGAGAGATAGACGTGCGACGATTCACCATGAATATTTTATGGAACAATAGAGCTAGTGGAGCCCTGAGACAACGATCGGTTCGAATCGCTCCGACCAGTGGGTAACTTGAAGTTTACTGTGTTCAATGTATTCTGGAGCTTCTGAAACTGAGCTTCCACATTTGCTCTCATTATCTGAGAGAACTGATCAGGATTTTCTAGGACCTTGACAACAGAATCTGCTGCATAATCAACCTGCAGAGTAGACAACTATTAAATGAAGCCCAAATTGTTTTATTCTCAGTGCACTATTTGAGCACAAAAACAGCCGGTTTCTTGTACTGCTACACCATTCAACCCCAAAAGAAAGAAAAAACAGAAAACCGTCGGCTGATTTCTTGTACTGCGAGATTTGGATCAAATTTTCAGAAACTCCATTTCAGATGCATTACGGACAACAATTTGAATGTAAGCTGAAATGGTTATACAATACACATGCTCCCAAATACAACGGTCCATCAAGCTGAATTTTTTTTTAAATTTAAATGATGATTCCACACAATAAATCAAAATACCCATGAAGAAGAAACGGTTAAAAGTAACAGACTCCCATCTAAGAAGATGAATACTTAAACAGCAAACAATATACTATCAAATATCACAGCCCTAGTAGCAGAGCAACCTGAAATTCCATTATGAGGTATTCAAAAGAAACATAAAATTTCAAAAAAAAATCATAAGAAGTTAAGAGATCATGAGCTAAACTAATTAGTGCCTAATAGTTTTCCAGATTTTAAGAAACCAAATAACTTTCCTGTATGCTCAACAAACAGCAAATGCAACTTCACAGAAACAAGAATATAAAATGAAAAACTGCAATTTATGAACATTGACACACTTCACTTTGTCAAGCAACTCACAACAAACCAAAGCAAAGACAACCTCAAAACACGATCAATTGCAACATCCCTTTAAACCATAATCACAATTGGTAAGACGTACATGTATTGTTTAAAATAAAACTTGGTTGGCACTTCAATTTAGTCACATTAGTCAAGTTAAAGTTAAAGCCAACTTGCCTACTAGTCGATCGACTTTTAAATCCTCGGTGCTCATCACAACCATGACAAGTAAACACAAAATGAGATGGGGGTAGTATAACTTAAAATTATACTTGTCGAGTGTTTTTTTTTTCCATTTAGTGACACATTACCATGAACCATGCATGACAAGTACCTAACGCTCATTAGAAGCAGCTACAAAACGTTACGACTCACATAAAAAGCAGAACTAGTCAAGCATGCTTAGGATCTGCTGATATGGTTTGAAACGAAACTTGGCTGGTCTACCTTAGACGTGAGCCACATCACCTCCATAATGTTTTTCACGCATCTCTCTTTTTTTTCTTTTTTTATTATTAAAAAAACTACATATGTGTCATCACGAATCAAGTACTGTCAAAGTATCAATTACGCTAGAAAAATACAGTGACATATTCAGAGAGAAAACACGGGGGGGTCGTACCGATTTGGACGCGGCCTTGAGCACGGTGATGGCGATGGGCAGCACGCAGAACCTGAATTAAAATAAGATCAAACTTACAAAATAAAATAAAATTCGAAAAAAATAAAAAAAAAAGTGAGCAACAACTGACATTCCTCGGGCAGCAGCTAGGGCTTGTTGGGAAGGATCTCTCCACTCGTCCACTCTACAAATTGATTGTCAGAAAAGAACAGAACAAACAATATTGGTTATAATCGATAGATTACATTACATAAACAGAAAGGGGAAGGGAAATTGTGATTATTGCTATTATTATTATTACATCCATCCGTAGCGTCGATCGAATATCAGCCGCTTTTGGGGCCGTCGAGCTGCTTCTTCGCCCATCACTACGCCCATAATTTGGTCTCAATCACACACACAACAAACTTATGGACGCATGGGTGGAGGAGAGGTCGCACGTTTTGTCCTCGTCACCGTCACAACCTAGTATAATAATTAAAACTAAACAAATTAAATAATAATGAATTTTAAAAATATTCTGTAAACTATAAGAAATGGAAATGGCAGTCGAAATACAATTTTGAATTTTCAAAAGTGAAAAACGATATCTCAACTACTTTTTTCAGTTAGTATTCTTATTTTTTTTTAAATCATACATTTCAATAAAAATAAAAATAATTATAGCTTGTCATTCTAAATTATATTTCGATTTCACTCACTTTGTCTCTTTTTTACCTCTGAAATTTAAGAATTCGTTATTTTAGTACATGGTTACTTTTTGATTTGTTGGATTATATATATGCATTTCTTATAATTATCCAAATATAATTACGTGTATGGAATGCTTGCCATTACATTCGGCATACATATTTGTCACCCCAAACAAAAAACGGCACGAGAATAATATAACGCTGAATTAGTGGCTACTGTTGCAACAACGGTTTTCCAAAAAAACTCAATCCATCTATAGTAGATTAGCTCAACATATACCTGCCCAATTCTAAAAATAAATAAAATTATCTTAATTTTAATGTCATTGTTGACAATAATTCTCAATTCCGTTTTGTAATAATTTGATGGATGTCGAATGTGACCAACATCAATTTTGTTGTTACGTTTGATCAGCATCTAAGCCATTTGCGGATTAATTTGTCACTATAGTATTTGAAACCTAATCTGCTTGATGCAAATTGAATAGCCTTTTTTTGTGCAAAATCGTGTTAATATGATGTATGAAAACCGATTTGCTTGATGATGGTTGAAGGTTCAGTCTTCCCTATGATTTGGGAAAGGAGAAGAAATTAAACCGTCCTCGTTTCCATGAAAGTGGTGGTGGTATAGGATAATAGGATGAACAATAATAGTAATTTTATGTTTCATTTGCGACAAAATTGAATTAAAACGACCAAAATAGATATCTCCAAATAAACTCCATAATACCATATATCTACTTACAAAAGAGAATATTACCTCTTAATTATAATTATACTCAATTTATTCAATTTGAAACTCATATCAATAAATACACAAACCCATACTACAAAAACTAACTAAATTACAATCTCAGTGTTCATAGTTCCAATTCCCTGTTATACATTTTTGGATATATAAAAGCACACCAACATGGGTCACCTAGGCTCCGATTTCCCTGTTCAAATACTCCACAAACATTCTCTTTGCGCTGTCTGCGTCCGAAGGAGGTGGGGGTCCACTCAGGCTAGTTTGCCCTGTCAATTTTACGAATGCCCTTCGCAAGCTGCGGAGCTCAGGTAGAGCAACTGTTCTCTGAATGTTAATGTGAGAGACAGGTTAAGGCCAAAAAAAAAATATCCTACAGAGTACAGTATGCATATAGCAAACTCAGAAATCCTAAAACATAGTGATGCAAGCTTTCCTCGTCAAAACTAGCGATCAATCTAATACAACTGGAAATCTGATGCAGACAATTAAGAAAAAATCCAACAAGATGTGACAAATGCTATCCATAATGATACAAAAATAACATTTCAGGATACCAGCTACTTAAGAAGTTGATTTCGATCAATAATTTAAATAAATGGAGATAAGAAAACGAGATAAAAAGGATATAGTAGGCAAATGTTGACCAAAAGAAATCCTGCTCATGCTTCCGCCAAGCCCCTGAGATTGTGCTTCCATGATAGTATTAATCACCGCCTGCAAGCAGTGCATATGTAAAGTCTTAGTTCACAAAGAGAGTGCATCTATGGCCACAAAATGATGATCGGATGTACCTGGGTTGCTCTGTCCATCACATACAAGGAATTGGATTCCGTTTTGTGTGCCTAGAAAATCATCCAAATTGGGTACTTAGACGAAAAAGAGCCTACAACATTACACGTATTGAAGGTTGGTGCTTACGGTTTGGGTCGCAATAGTTGGCTGCAGAATTCTAACATCCCTTGTCTTTGAATCAACCTTTTTGGTCAAGTGGGAGACGGCTTCGGTAATTACTGTAGAAGATTGTTTTATTCCATCTGTGTATACAAGAACATAGTGGCAGACAGATAAGTAAAATGGAGAAAGGTATATCAGCATGAATGACAACGAATTTTCTGAAGTTGTATACCATAATTGCAGAGTTTTTCACACAAGATGTCCAAATAAACTCAGATTACCTTTAGCTGGCCATAATTCAAAGAGTGGGGAATCCCAGCGACTGCGTCTGTCCGGCTTTTCAAATCTTCTTACTAAGTCTTCAAATCTGATCCAAGCAAAATAAATAAAATTAACTCTTAGGGAGAAGCACTGATTCCTTGATAAAAAACACAATATCAGCAGCTAAGTTGTCGAAGTAAGTGTACTAGCCCCATTTTTAGGATAAAAGAAATCCCATATATGATCCAACTTAGGTGACAGAATTTACCAATTTGAAATTCTAGACATAGACTGAATATCAGCTGAACTCTCCAGAGTTTCTTTTTTGCTCAAGTATAATAATTAACTGAAAGAAAGCAAGGAAGAAAATCACAATGAAAAAATTACTGAATCTTTAATAGATCTTGCACTCACATGTTATCGTCATAAGAAAGATCTCCTTGCAATGTGCGTGCCTTGTTCCATTCTCTGCAACAGTTTTCGTCTGTATCACAGAATAACTGAAATATGGCATGAGCAAGATTGTAGACTTCCATTTCCTCATGTAAAAAGTGGCATGAACTTCATTATAGTGCAACAAAGCAACCACTCATAATTGGAGAAGAGAATAGAACATGTCGCAACTCCGAAGTCCGAAGAGACATTTGGAAGTTCTCGACAATAAACATTACAACTACACCAGCAATGCAAGGTCAGTAAAGCCTTTCTAACTTCGTTCACTACAAAATGGTCAAGGGAAGAGGTAGCCTGTACAAGAAGTGTCCACGTGGAAGTAATTGTATTATAGGATAATTGATCGCTAGCCATCAGTCTACAGTTCCTAGCTTACTTTTTGCAAACGCAGTAACAGTGTATCCCTCAATTAGGACTCATAATCGAAAAGATTCTTTCAAATACCATGTATTTCATATAAGGAAGATACATCAATAATAATCCAAGGGCTACAAAATTTTATATAAAAAAAGGCTTTCATACCACGCAATATCTTATTCCAGCTGCACGAGCTAGGCACCACAGTTCATATCTGTAGCCCTAGAAAGTGACAGGAAATTGTTGTTAACATTATGTAAGACCAATGCACAAGGAAGAAGTTTAAGAAATAAGCCATTGCAGTTAGTGTGAAGAAAGAAAGTTGCATCTAAGAAAGCATTCCTGATGAAGCTTAAAAGAACTGCAAAGAATATAACAATGTGAAATAATGAAGTTCCATGGGGTGGAAAAGCGTAGACAATTTCTAGATTTTGACTAGTATGTGAAGATGACATCACTAGCTATACTGTAGACTCACCTTGATATTGTTGAGGGAGTCAACAATGACAATATTATCTTTCGAAACAGCCCTATCCACTTCAGATCTTAGAACTCCTCGTAAATTCTTCTCAGATGGCATATCTATCGATAAAAAGAAGAGTTTCAGAAACAAGATAACCACCATACAGAACAAAGGTTAAGCTTACAAACACAACA
Organism: Triglochin maritima; assembly: GCA_963682175.1. Classification (NCBI taxonomy): domain Eukaryota; kingdom Viridiplantae; phylum Streptophyta; class Magnoliopsida; order Alismatales; family Juncaginaceae; genus Triglochin; species Triglochin maritima. Next base: position 5,242,468 of record OY821782.1, on the reverse strand, counting down.
AAACTCAACAAGCAAAACATTTCAAGCCAATTCCTAAGGGATGTGTCAGTCTATTCCAAATAAATAAAGATTTAAGCTTGAAACACATTACACTCCCATCATTCCAAGCCCATGAAAACTCCTACCCAGCACTCAAGCCTTAAATATGGCACGTATTTGCAATAGCATTCCATATTTTCATCAGAAAAAAAATGATAACAAAAGGGTCCTATGAGACCATATCTAATCAACAAGCATAATGAATTCATGGATACGATTGACTCAACCCAACATAACTTGATTTTGTTCATCCTCTCTATACCCCATGCTAATAAGGCAATTTTAGTACTGTCCACTCTCGCCTCTGAAAGAGTTCATGAACGCATGAAAAGAAATCATGTCTCGTGCTTCACACATTTTCTTTAACACAGCACCGACTTCTTCTGTCACACCTCCTGCCCTCTGGCAAGGAACATTAACAAAAGTGTATGTGTGATTTGTTCGAACCATGAGAAGATACATAAATGATCTATAACCATCAAATACAACAAAAACTTCAACAAACTGACATGCCACGAGAAATTCAACACCCATAATTTCCTAAATAAAACCGACACAACAACACAAACCGTCCGAATTTCTGATCAAACAACATAAACACATTACGCGGTCCTCTTTTAATCCGAAGCACGCTGTAACGAATGCTTATCCGACGACGACATCACAAATTCGTATTAAGTTAACAAGTGAGTTATACCGGCATAGCTCTGATTGCGACCGAGATGGAGAGAGGACTCGTCGATGATCCTGAGGATCGGCTTGGGGTCGACCGAACCTAGGGCTTCGGAGAGGCACCGTGCCGCCGTGGACTTGCCGCTGCACGGCTGCCCGCAGACGACCACCAAAGCCATGTCCTGAACAAAAACACACCACAAACGCAATTGTAAACCTAAAAATCCAGTTTTACCACGAATTTTGGTGGTTTTTAGCTAGATTAGAACGATTAAACGTGTTTTCGAAAGGAAATTGCGGAACGTACGTAACGAGATCTAGGGTAAGTTCGGTTAACCCAACTCGAGAGATAAAAGAGAGGGGGAAAAAAGTTGGTTTTTTTTTAATTTGGATAACGACAGAAAAGAAAAAAAAAAGAAATAAAGAAAAATGATATAATACAAAATCAAATTCAACTTTTTCTTCAATTTTGGAGAAAAACGGAGAGAAAGTGAATAAATAATATTTTAGTTACCAAAATATCCTTATTAAAAAACCTACAAAAAAATCCTAATTTGCTACATATAAATACTCATTTCTCGTTCCATCTTCCGTCACCCAACCGTTCTACTCTCTTTTCTTCCCCACCTAAATATTTCATCATACTCATCTTCTCATTTCTCACTCCTATTTAAATTAGTCTACACTATGATAGGAAACTTGTTGAAAATTTCTATCATGTTGTAATCATTTGTAGTATTATTTTATAATCTTTCAGTTGAAAATTTTGAGTTGGAATAGAATTTGTTTTTTTTAATTTATTACGAATTTTGAGAATTTAAATTTGATATATTCATATTTATGGGTTAAGATCTATATCCAAATTAATTTTACATGAGAAATATTTTTTTAATATTTTGCATATTACCTTGTTTGTAACATTTCTGAGTTTGTATGACTTCAAATTTTCAAGTTTGGTGGATATATTTTTATTTGTAATAATTTATAGTTCTGAACATTATAAAATAATATAGAAAGATGTAAGTAAAAAATATAATACAAAATAAAGGGTATTTTGGTCTTTTAGAATGTTTCTTTTCTTTTCTCTCGTAAGATGTTAATCAAACAAGAAAAACGTATTTGTTATAATGAGTATCCAAAAAAGAAAAAAAGAAAGAAAAGAAACACATTTCTTTTCCTTTCTCTTCTCTCCATTTCTCTCCTAAGTTGTTATCCAAATGGACCATTAGGGTTCTGGGAGAGTATTTTGGCATCCAATATACATGGTTATTAATATTTTTAGTGTGATTAATAAAAAATTAAGTTATTTTCTATGTAAATATAAACATAATAAAAATGTAAAAACAAATTATAATATAATTCTCTTAAAACAACTTTTCAATATATTTTAGATTATACAACAAAAGATATATAAAAATATGTTATAGGAATTTGAACATTATCCGAATTCGAAAAAACTCTCAAATTTAAATATGAAATTGGTAGACTATAAAAAAAATAATTTGAATTCGGATTTATATGCTTATTTGAAATTAAGATTCAAATTCAAATAGAAGTTATATTAAATTCAAAAATATCACATCACTTCACACAGCCCATCGAACCGCGAATCAGGACGCGCTGAATATGTGTACGATGGTTGGTTGTAGACTTGTAAGCTATCTTTGTTCGATTTGAACTGACAAAAGCAATGTCTGTCTGTCTGCATAAGGTGGATTGATTTCTAAAGCTGCTTTCTTGCCTAGCTTATCTTCAATTGAGTAAATTGAAGATTTTAAAGCCTGATTTCCAAGGAAGTTGGATTGTCCTATGTTAAAGATAATATTCAAGCAGTGTGACAAAAGAGTTACATTTGAATGGTAATTTGATAGCATGGGAGTTACTATGAATAATAAAAGACAATGATGGCATTTTAGTTTGCAGTGCAATCACTGTTAGCATCTCATTATATATATTTATCTAAGTTCGGAGGCTCTCTTATTGGTAGAGCGAAACTTTGAAATAGCTAACATTATGTTTTGCATCCTGTGTTGTATTCTAAGATTGAAGCTGCACAGCTTACCAGAGAGTATTTGTTTCTGGGCATTTGTGCCAATTATAATTAGAAAATATAGGTAACACTTCGGGTAATCTCTATTAGACATACCCGATAGTGGAGTAGTTAAATAACTCGTTCCAATTATGTCAAGGACACCTACAAAATTAGATTAAAAGTGCCTTCAATCATAACCCTCCTATGTTATATTGTGAATTTGCCATGCTTATGTTCTCCAGTTTTGCAATTATTGTTAAGGAAAGAAATCTTGTTGCATGAAGTGTGTTACGTGTCTTAAAACATCCCCTAGTTTGCCTTTCACAATATTGGGAGATTTCAATGTTTATTTTCTTTTTTGTTACTTGGAATAAAAAAACGAAACCAATTCCATAAGAAAGATTCAAGTGTCACAAATTTAACCATTCAACTTTTTTATTCCCACCAATCAAGTAAATGTACAGAGAAATATTCTGCATCTAACCTGTTTTTAATCCTATACATTCCAATACCCACTAACTGACGAAATAATATAGTGTTTTTGTTAGATCTGAAAGGCTTTTAAGTTGAAACCAGATTGGAATGGTTTCTAAGGAGTTAAGTCTAAGTTACTAAGTTTGTTTTTAGTATCGCATTGAAAATAACAATAATTTCCCAGTCAAGAGTTGAACTGCATTTCCCGCCAAAGCCGGTTGGAGGCCAACAAGTAACAAGTGGAAGAGTTGAAAAGTTCACATTCCCAGTCCAAACCCCCTCCAACACCCCTTCCTATCTTTAGCCCCAACACAACCACCTCCACCACTTCTATTTACATCCAACCAAACTCCCCAAGACTCCAAACCCACCCTCAAAATCCAAAGAAAAAGAAGGAAAAAAAATCGAGCATTCCGAAATGAGCCGATCACCGATATCGATCGTAGAGTCCTCACTTTCGCCTCTGAAGCAACCCAGAGCCAAGCCCCCACAAGCCCATCCCCTCCCACCACCACCCCATCCCCTTGCCGACCTAAAACCACCTGAACTCTTCCCACAACCCTTTGCTCTCACCCGAAGCTACTCCTCTGTGTCGCACAGCTATCGGTGCAACGACAGGAGCAGCCAGTGTGAGAGCAACAAGGACGCTTTTATGACCATGAGGAAGGCATTTTCGTTGGGGAAGTCGTCGCCGTCGTCATCCACCGACGGGTACTCGAGGATTGGTGGGAATTCTTATGATGAGGAGTGTGAGGTTTGTGTTGGGAAGGGGAAGAAGAAGTGGAAGATCTTTAAGGCCTGCAAACGTTTGCTCGGAATGAAGAAAAAATGCGATAGCTGAAGAAGTACGAAGCTTGCATGCATGGAGTTTACATACGAAATTTCAAAATGATGCAGAGATATGTGTTGTTTGTGATGATGATGGTTGTATGAGTTCTAGTTTTTTCATTACATGATCGCCAGTTGATTAATCAACTTATTTTCCTATAATTTTGACCAGCTTATTACCACCTTGTTAGGATGTTTTTATCTTCATTCCAAGGTCGAACAATATGATTTGTGTATACCCACAAGAAGATAACATGTGTTTGTTATTGATATTAACTAAGATACAACAAAAATTCTGTATTATCATCGTCATATGATTTAAATCCTTGCCTTAATTAGATCATTGGTTTTGGATGAGCATATATGGGTTCAAATGGTGAATGCTTCGGTCCCTGGAGTTATAACTAGCAGTCTAATATGAGCTGACTAATAAAATGTGTAAAACTCAAACTAATTCAATGTTCAAACTGTAAACCTGTAAGCCATAAAAGCTGCGAGCACTTCGGTCCCAAAACTTGAGAGTTTTCAAAGTTCTGATCATCAGATGTGTAGCATTCACATTGGTTGGGGCATTAAAACTTCGAAAAGTGTTTGAGATACTTAAAAAGAGTCATTTAGGTTCAAAGTGGTGTCAATGGCCATTGCAAACCAGTGCAGTAATTTCAGGCATACCCTGCCATGCTGCCACATATTTCCATGTAGTTCAATTAGACTCGACGACATTAAAACTACTCAAATATCTTAAAAAGGCCATTTGGTCTGTCTAGTTGGCCAAATACAGTATTCAATCTAGAAAACTACAGTTTGTACCTTGCCTTTCAGCAGTCACTAACAACGTCTATCAGGGCAGCATCCCAATTTCAAGAACTGCTTGTAGGATGAACTGTACGAGCAACATGTTTCTCTGCTGATTCGGTAAATTCAGAATCAAGTTCCCTATCGAGTCTGTCTTTTTCTTCGAGATAACATCGCATCAGCTGAGCTTTCTTCTCCTCATACAGACGTAGGAGGCGTCCTTTGACCATCTGTAACTCTTCCACTGCTTTCAACTTGGAGTCCAGGAAACTGCTACCTTCATATTCCCTGAGATAAATCCAGGAAATTTTTGAAGGTAATAGTAGTGTACCATTTACTTAAGAGAAATTACCGACGCATATGATAAGACCAACTGAAAATTCTTACAAGTTTTACGTTTCCTGAATTTTAACTTAAGGATGTATTTTGTTTGTTTTTTTGGATTTTTCAGTTGCTTGTCTGCCAAACTTTTGATGAAGTAATTTCTCACCAATCAAAGCAAAAAGCTAACTGTGTCTTGCCATTGAGGAGTCCTGCAGAGCTTTTTGTTGGGGAAAGTACAAGAGGGTGCAGATGATTTCTTGCTATGGTGTCCACTGGCATTCAGTGGCATGCCAAATTATGATGTATGATCAGTGCCTTTTCAATATAGTTATTTTGCCAAGAAACCACAAACTATATCGGGAGAACGATAAAAGGCTGGGTTTTGTTTACTGATTACGCTAAAAACTAATGTGTGTGGCGATTCAAATGTTCATTCCGAAATTTAATTTTTCACAAAGTACCATGATGCATGTAAAGAACGCACACATTAAGTTGCATCAAATACAACAATGAAATCCAACATTCAGACAAAAAATAAATGGTCTGATCATCCGCATCTTTCAAAAGACGTGCACATTGATACCATCACTGACGCCCAAGGTTTGAATCGAACGATTTTCATGTTAAAGATGGTAAACAAACGGGGGCTTATTGGTGATGAATGAAGAAATAACAAATAATTTGTTAGATCCTCACAAATATATAAATCTTATTGTCAATTACAACAAATATGCCTAGGACGGCAAATAAAGTGTACTACACAATATTACCAGAGCCAAAGAGAAAAAGTGTTCATGCTGAAGTTCGTTGAGAGAGGACGAGGACTCCAAATTTGGCCTATCGTGACACGTTATAGATGATCTAAGTGTCTTTAATCTTTGTGGAATATTGGTTGTCTAAGGCACCATAAAACTCCATGAGCCATAGTCCATTGGCATTAGCATAAACAGCAAAAGCATTCCTAGCAAGACTTGTTTAGGATCAACAAAATATGAGTAATATAAGATGGTATTGGACCGAAAATGGTGCAAATTTTCTTTCAAGGTTTTGTACATTTTAATATGTTAGAAACAGTGGCCAAACAGTTCAATGCTAATATTGTGTTCTTTTAAGATTCCTAGTTAATTTTAAAAAAGCATAAAATCAGTAGCAGCAGTCTGACATTCTTATAAACAAATTTGAAGAATTGCAACTGCACTATGACTACGAGATAGGTTGAATATATTGTTTGTTGAATTGCATAACCTTCGGATGAACTGCAGCTTTAATTACATGGAAATTTAAAGTACCTTATTCCATGATTTTCAGTTCGATGCTCCACACCATCCTGCTCTACCATGGCCAAATTGTCCTGCAGTAAGTGCTTAGCACTTATCTCTTCTCCATGAACACCTTTGTCTACTACATTTTTCTGCTGCTCTACTTCCACTTGATCACTCTGCAGACTATCTTCCATCAGAACAAGGAAAATGAAACAGCGAGAGAATGGGGCATGCAGAAATTGAATTCTTAGGCCAGATCTTTCTAGACTTGGAAACACATGAGAGCTTTATTACGCAAGGACATTCCCTTCAATTATTCAGCTTCGAATCTTGAATATATAAGGAACCAACAATAACTCCATATTTTAGCTCCCCTTTTATTTTTAAACTTCGCTTGTAACACAATATCTACTTGGAGGAAAGTATCATCAATATCTAAAGCAGGAGTGGAACAATACAAATCACTAGTGCATAAAAAATTAGCTTCTTGGTAAAACAATACCACTTCATTGCTCTGTTTGTGTTCCATGGTTCCTTCTTCGGCAATCCGTGCCCCTTCTACATTGTGAAACACTTTCTCACTCATGGCTTGAAACTCTTCAAGGCTTCTTTTCATTCGCTCTAACTCGGCAACCTTGTACTTAAGTAAGAGCAATTGGCGATTATCTTCTCTCATTTGCTTCACTGGACCCACAACAACTTCTTGGAATGATCTCATTTCAAATTTCAGTAAGGATTTGCCTAATAAACTCGAACATGAACATCAGATGGTTTGAGTAAAACGAAATTTCAAGCTACTAAAGATCCACAAAAGAGCACCACGTCAATGATTTGGGTGAAAGAGAAACTAATGCAGACCATGAGAATAAGCAGAAATAACAAACAGAAGACGATATTCTGTTTTTATGGAAAACAGCTATAAAGATGACTTACCATTAGAGTGCCGGTTAATGATATCTACATCTTCCTTACTTGCCAGAAACCCATACAACTGACGTTTCCCACCAGGACAAAATAACACCCTATGATGCCCCCAAGCTTCTCTACCTGTACCTTCTGCGGCAAAATGCTTGTGCAGAAGTTCAGCCTCCGAATACCCAGCAGCTGAAGCATGGAATATTAGTACGCTTATGCCTCGATGCCCTTGTGGACCATAAGAATGTCGAGACCTGATTGGTCCATATGTTTTAAAATAATCAAGCAGCTCTTGGCTACCCATTCCAATCCACTGCAGTTCAAATTCCCAACATGAGAAGGTTTAAATTAAAAGAGAATGTCTTGGTCACAAATAAATACTGACTGATCACTGATGATATTAGTTTCACTTTTTATAACCTGTAAACTGTCTATTGCAAAATAACGTACTAGCTAAATAAAGCATGGAAGTTCTTTTGACGTGACACGTTTATAAAAGACCACAAGAGTTCTTATGGTTGTCCCGGGCTCATAATGGTACATGAGAAAAATAACAAAATTAAGTATAAAAAAGTATTACTCTATCAATGATCAAAAAAAAGTAGAGGAAAAAGGACATTCTAAAGGAGTAAAATTGAATTGGTTCTACATTTAGAACGGTACGCATGATGAAACTAATCCATCCTTGACAACAAAACATTAGGCACAAAATTGTAAAAGTTTAAACAGCTCAAATGCAACAAAACTGAACTCTACCTTGTCCTTTTCATCTTGTTCAAGAACCGTGTTCATTACCATCACCATTGGAGGCCATACTACCTCATCGGCAATCTTAGTCTCCGGCAGTCCCTTCCATTTACCAAATACGTCACCAGACGATATCACCCTTGTCCCTTTCCTTTGAATTTCTTCCTCGAGCAGCTCCGCAAAGTCCCTGTGAAGCTTGCCTCTTTTGGGTCCTTTAGTTTTTGCATGTGTTAGCAAAGGTTGCAGACCTCTGAACCAGGCAATGGCACCTGGCCCACCTTTGCAAGCCGGACAGTGCCAGCGCCTTGACGATTTAGTTATCTGTTCAACAGGCAGTGCGTCCAGTGCTTCGAAGAATGCCCTGAACCAATAACTATTTTTCCTAGATTCAAAGCTATCTTGGCTAGCATCAGAATCATAATCGTCACTTGAATCCTGGTCAGAATCTTCATCGGACTCAGAACCATCAGTAGACTGCTGAAGCTCATAAAATATATCAGCATCATAATTTCCACGAGGAAACTGATCACCAGCTGAAGTTGTACTTTTAATTTCCTTGTTGGGTACACTCCACGACCTTGCATCGGTACTAGATTTTCCCCATGAAATTTCTAGTTCAGACATAACCTTTTTCGTGCCACCAGCAGATGATATGCTCAGTGCTGCAATGCCCTGACTGATTCCGCCACTGCTAGGGCTGTGGCTTTTGCATCCTGGGCTACTTTTACATTCTTCTCTAGTTAGGTGATCACTCGCAACAGCATCAGGACAATCACTGTCATCCATGTTTATACTTGATTTTTCCAGTGGCAGCCACTAGTCTGCACTCAGCAGTGTAACGTGGTAAGGATATACAATCCCACAAGGACACAATACGACATGGCAAGTGAAAAATTACATAAATTCTCAATTCCAAAACCATTGAATCCCAATTTTACAATGTCAGAGACAGTTAAGAATAAAAAGAATATTTACAAAACATTATTCAAGTTCGAAAAGTAGAATACCACGGAAACACCTACCAACGAAAAACTTAATCCCAAGCCAACGTCGACCAATTAGGGTTACAAAATGGAAATTGTGCCTACAAAAACATACTATGAGGCATGAGCAGACCGTTGGCTATTTCAAGAATAAGTTGTAAACCAAAAATTTGAACGGTGAGCTGCTGAAAACCCCAAACACTTAATCTTGCTCTAATACGCATAAAGTTCGTAATGGTGAAAAATTACCTCATGAAGTGATGAAACCATAGTATGAAAAGATAATGGTAAGAATAATTTCACAACAAAAAATATTTAGTACTTGCTTAAGTCCATTTGAACATATATCAAACTATTAAGGGCAAAAAACTAGAAAAACTTACTCTTACTCGAGGATTCAAATCCTAAGAGCATGCAGTTAGAAATCACATGGGGATTTAAATCCCCCAAAAAACACAAAAAATTAAAAAAAATCTGCTAAACCCTAAACCTCAAGTTTTCCTGCAAAAAACATAATGCAAAATCGTACTAGAAATCAGGTAAGAACCCAGGAAAAAATGCTCGAAGGCGAAACCCTAGATACACGTACAGATACCCAAAAAGAGCTCAAAATTTCTCTCTTTTTTATTTTTATTTTTTTCTTAAAAAAAGAGAAACGTTACCAGCGAGTTGGGGCGGGTTTTGCACTGACTGCTACCCGTCCCGCCAAAGTTCGGTGGGTAAGTGGGGCAGGGTGAGTCAAACAAAATTCTAACCGCTACCCACCCCATTTAAGGGCGGGTTTGGCGAGGCAAGGTGGGTTAAACGGGTTGATTTTTTTATAATTTAATTTGGATCCATAACATGTATGAAATAATAAAACAACAAAGATAAACAAATTTATTTAATTATAATTACAATCTTAAACTTTTAAATAATATATTTATAATGTATATTTATATATTTAAATATAGTTTGGCGGGTTAGCACGACAAGTTAACCTTCAACCGCAACTCGTCCTGTTTAAACTAACAGGATGGCGGGTCATAGGTTGGCAGGTTGCGGGTTGTGGAAAAAACAACTGCAACCAGCCCCACACAGGGTGGGGGTGGGTTGGCAGGTCAAACTCACCCCACGAACAACCCTAGGTGTCTAGCTGAAGAGGTAGAGCAGCCGTGGACAGAAACAAGGATAGGGTGGAGACGGGTCCTCTGCTTGGCGACAACAACCCGCTCATTGCCTCGGATGCATAACGAGGTTATTCCTGGTTGGCTGGTTGTGCTGGTTTTCTATTGTTGTCATATTAATCAACCACAACGGTTGACAAACTCTATCTTAATTTTTGAAAATAATAATAATTAAACATTATCAAAATAATAATAATTAAACACCTTCATAAAAACTAACTATTTATCGTAAGTTAGTGTTTATTTTATAAAGGGAATTACTATTTGTCGCCCGATTTTTACTTAAATCGTTTATCTAATTATCATTTTGTCATTCACAATCCATTTAATACTTATTTCGTCATGTCTCTTAAACTAAGGTTTTTGTCTAAGATTTCCTCACTTACCAGTACCAACACCACGAAAATGTCTAGCAAAACGTCTGAATCCGGTGAAGTAAGCCCAGCAAAAAAAATCACATCGGGTGTCCATCTAAGCTGTCGCGGGGGCATCCAACCCCCCCGGAGGCGCCCTACCCAGGCGCCTCATCCATGGGGGAGGCGTCTGTCTAGGGCGACTCCCCATGGGAGGGGCGTCCTAGTCAAACGCCTATTTTTAATTTATTTATGTTGTGTTATTTAAAATTATTTGAGGTTCTGTTGCAAGATTTCAGTGATGATGAAGTAGATTACAGTGAGCTTTTGTAAGTCCACAAATATTTCCAACAATCGATGACACGAATAAATGGACGAAACGAAACAAGTTGTCATCGTAGTCGAGTTTTTTTGGTAATATCATCCTATAAATCACAAGCAGATAATCAGATGAAATGTTATCTGAGATGAGATCGTAGAAATGAAATAAGTTCTAGGGATATGGATATTGCAGTACGGAAGAACACGAAAATAAGGGGTTGCGGTTGTCGTTTTTTGATAAAAGTGATCGAGCAACGGGAACGTGATGGATGAGTCGTAGTTTCTAATAGTACTCATGGTTAACACAACTACAGACTTGCAGTTTATCCAGAGGGTCACCGACAAATCAACAGTCTTAGTCCCGGGGTCAAGAAAATTGTTCGTGATATGTTTGTGGGGTGGGGGCTCTCGCGGACGCCCCCTTCCCCCAAATTGGTTTTTTTTTAAAGAACTTGAAATAAATTCGATATTTTACCAGATTCGAGTGCACCAGGGCGTCCGCTGGCTCCTTTCCTGACACCCAAGGGAATCTTTTTGATGATTATGAGAGAAAGATGAGGAGAGAGTGAAATGAAGAGATATATAAGTAGAAATGAGAGAATGACAAAATAGTAATTCACACGGACGATTTAAGTAGTTTTCAGACGATGTTTAGCAGTTCAGTTTATAAAATAATAAGTTATAATATCAAATAATTCGACCTTATTTTGTAATTTTGTTGGAATGAAATACTAATGATATGTTTTTAATTATTTCTAAAACACCCTTAACTTATAAGTCATTTTGCCGATTAGATTTATTTATAATGCTATGTAAAAACACAAAAAAAAAGTTTGATACTGTTAGAAAAAAACGAAAAGAAATCCATCAAATACTCATTCAGGCAAACTACGCCTTGAAAATCTAAAGGTACTAAATCTTTTAGACTCTTGCTTTTAGGCAAAATTCTTTCTTGCTCAATGGTTGTTTTAGGTCAATCAGAGCATCGCCTTTTTCGTATATTAGATTGTTGCCTACAATTGTTTGATGGGATGAGTCAGTCCCTAAGTTAAGTAAGTCTCTAGTTAGCCTTGTTGTTCCGGTTTCATGCCCTCGAGAAGCACATGAAATTCTCCCAATAAGTTATACTTTTAACCCACAGTCGTTATTCAAAGTACATTGTTTTGCGGTTGATTTTATCCATCATCTTGATTTGTAAACTGTTAGAACCCAAACCTAGGGTTAGTGTGCTAAGGGTGATTAGGGGTGTGGTTTGCATGGGGAAGGAGTGATGAGCAGTGTCCTGGTGATTGGTGATGGGTGAGAGGTGTAGGGTTGCGTGCACTGTTGGAAAGAAGATGAGTTAGGGTTTATAATGTGGTTTTCTTTCTCTCTCTCTCTTTTCACTCTCATTTTGATCTCTCATTCCTTCCTTCTTTTCCCTTGCGTGTGCGTGGTGGAGCAGTTACGGAGGCGTCGGGCGAGGAAGGTGTTTGGGCGGAAGCAGAGCGCGAGGGAGGCCGGAGGTGACGACGTGCGTGAGCAGGCTCCGGCGGTTCGTCGTCTTCGTGTGAGGTATGCCGCTCCTTAGTTTGGTTTGGTTGTTAACCCTCACGAGAGAGTTGTGTTGGTCGGTCGGAGGAGGTCGGAGACCTCTCCGACGTTGAGTTTTGGTGAAGAAAACTCAGCTAACGCGAGGTTGAAGACGACCAACGGTCGACCGGGCCCTTCGGGCGGTCGACCGAATGTAGTGTTTTTGCCTGTCTGTTGTGTTTCGGTCGACCGAGTCCTCGTGTTCGGTCGACCGGAACTTAAGTATATTGGATTTTATTATGCATGTTGTTCGACCGTTTTTATGTGTTCGGTCGACCGTTATATGACGTAGAATATTAGGTTGACCCTGTCTGTTTTCGGTCGACCGAGACCCCTGAGTCGGTCGACCGATAGATTTGAATTTAATGTTGACCAGACTCTGGATTTTGACCTCATTCGGTCGACCGGTTTTAGACATTTGTTCGACCGTTGGGGATTGTGTTTTGAGCGCAGCGGTAGACCGTGTTAGGCGTACGGTCGACCGATTCCTTTCTGGAACCGGTCGACCGAATCACCTCTTCCGGTCGACCGTTTGGGCCCAGGACAGAATCCCTGGTTCCCTTTTTGAATGCCAACTTTGTCCACGGAAACCTGTGTCCTCGCCTTGTACGTGAGCCGGGAGGTGACGGTGGGCGCGTTCCGCGTGCCTGCCCAGGGACCGCCGTGTGGAAAAGTGTGGGTGTTCGGGACGCATCACCTCCATGTATGGACTGTGATTAAGATGTTGGTTTGATTGGACTTATTGTAGTATAGCAGGCCTGAGGGATCGCAAATCCCAATGTTTGATGTTTGTGCGAGCACGCAACTGACGTTGGGTGAGGTGACTACCGGCCTACGGGCTACGGAGGTCGCTGCCCTGCTTTTATAGCGGCGCGGTTGGTGTTTGCGGCTCGTGGAGCCTGATGACCTGGCAGACTTCGGTCTGGACCCATCCGATGTTGTGCCGGACGTTTGTGATGGACCACCGATGTTGTGCCGGTGATGCCGCCGAGGTTGTGCCGGCGATGATGATTGTTGGGCTGAGGTTGTTCCGGCTATGTTGATTCCTCGACTGGGCACCTATCGAGATGATGTTGTTATACCTTCCGGGCGACGACCCCGTTGGTCCCCGTGGCTCCGACCACAGAGATTTGCAGATCTGTATTCTATCGGCCCGCAGGCGTGACAGAGGCTCCCTGCCGAACCCTTGAGTAGTGTAGCCGCGTGTGGGGGGTGCGATGTCGCGTGCTGTAAGACTGCATGTGCTTGCAGTAGGTCTCCTCAGGAGACCCGATGTTGACTGTCAGACTGATGTCCTGTTTTACCCTTCGGGGGAACTGTTTTCCTTTCTGTGGATGCAATGACATGCTACTAGTATGATAGGTTCATTGCGTAATGCATGCATATATGTGAGTTGGCATACGGGGTTTCCTTCTGGAAACTCAGGCATTGTTGTTATATATTTTTCAGGACCACAGTAGGTCCAGTTGAGTGGTGATCGGCGAGCACACACATTTTGGAGTCGGATCCTCTACTCGGACCACTGAGGTCAACATGATTACGTTTTATCTTCTTTTGTTGTTCCGTTGTAATCATGTATCATTTTGACAAACTCTGATGTAATTTGGTGCACCGATATTTGTTTTATGAGAAGTAACAGTCCCGTCTTTGATTATTAGCCTTTATTGTTTTGATTATGAATTTTCAAAATTTCCGTTGTTTCGGGATGTTACATAAACACTTCCTCTCTTATAAGACGATTTTGTACAGTTGTCACACATCTATGAGAAAAAAAGTTTAGATGTCATATAATGGGGCTTGGATTCTTGGGGAAACTGTTTTTTTCCAAAAGAGTGACATCCAAACACCTTGAATTATGGCTAGAATTCAAAAATCTTGGTGCAACTAGGATTTTACAAATTATCTTTGATGAGTTGGAAAACCTTGTGAGGAAGTTTTTTTTCTTGGTCATGTAAGATTAAACTTAGTTACTTATAACTTTTGATCTCCTTCAGGACACTTTTAGCCAAGAGAAAATCGGAGGACCAGTAGATGTTGTAGGAGGTGTCCCACTCCTGCGCAACGAGTGCAGACATTAGTTGTGTCGAAGATTCTTGCTAATCGGTTAAAGAGAGTCTTGCTGAGGCAATTGAAGCGTTCATCTTCTCGTTGATTGAAGTAAGAAATTGGAAAGTCAGGCACTTCACACAGATAGATGGTCAATGTCGGAGGAATGACTTTGTTAGGTTTGGAGAATTGTTGCGATTCTTCCTGAATAGACTGGATTCTCCTATCGAAAGTGACTTGGAAAGATTGATCCTAAGAACCACAGCCACACCTATCTTAATCTCATGTTTCGATCCAGGCTTTCTGGATTTCCCACGGACCTCCTACCCCGACGCAATGCGGAATTGACTTTCTCGTCCGGTCGAGGCTAGTCTTATCACTTTTAGTAGAGTATAGTCTATTCTTGTTAGAGTGCTCCCACCTACACACGCTTTACGCCCAATCATTCCGGGTAACGCTTGCGTCCTCTGTCTTCTGCGACTGCTGGCACAGAGTTAGCTGATGCTTATTCCTTGGATATTGTCATTGCTTCTTCTCGATGTCCGCTCAGTTTTGACCGGAGGCAAGGATGTTGCTGGATGCCATGGTTCCGGGCGCCATGATCCTTCTCTCTTGAACAATCGAGTCTCAGCTCGATTGCCAAGGAGAGGAAAAGGCCTTCATGAAGAGTCTTTCGGGAGTAAACTTGTGGAAATGTGGAGAATGTTCGAGAAGATCCAGCATTGATAATATGAGTCATTTTGCCGGAAGGATGAAAAGACATCCTTTGTGCATATTTTTGGATAAGTTGGATGGTAAGTGACGAACTAATGTGACGACACATCATGTAATTAGAATTTCTCAGGCATTCCACGTTTCCGAAACGGATCCCCAGAAATATTTAACATTTTCATGATCATCTTTATTTTAGGTATTTGGGGAATCCTCCAAGACCACTGAGTCATACGAGCTCGGACTTTCGTTGGCGCCAAGAGCCTTCTTCTGAACTCTTGTCGGGACCACCACTGGATATTGAACCAAACGAAAGGAAACTGCAAAAAAAGTCAGATGATGTCGTCTGCTTTTGTGAGTCGAGCCGCCATGAAGAAAATAAGAATGAAGAATCACGAAATAGGGCATATCCAATATAGACGAAAGATGAAATATTTTAAGGGAACAATCTTTCTGGGGGTACTTGTCGGGTTCTTTCGAGATCCATCTGTATACACAAGTCTCCACAACTGACTTGGACACCAACAAACGAGGACCTACTTCACTCTAGTCTACGGTCAAATGAACGAACCACTGGGAGGTTGTATGAGAGTAGGTTTGACTGCCCTAACTATGGCTGTCAGGTCCCACACTGATCCCACTGCTGCTACAAGGTCCCAACTCCAAGGGTCTCTTGACCTCCTTTTCCATTATTCACACGAAATGTTGCTGATTTAGTCTGGCCTGTCAGATTCCAACATTTAAATACTCATAAAAAACAAAACACCCCTCGTGGTGTGGTTCTTGAGTAAAAATTGGATTCTCAAGAATCTAGATTTGTAAGGCTGTGTTTGGATGTGTACACTGGAGCGTTGATTTTTTGGAAAACCACACATAAACCGAAATTTGCTACAGTTACGGTTTGTGTCCAGTTTTCCTGAGCGATTCAGTGCTTTGTTTGGGTGTTTTGGTTTCTTAAGAAACAAAACAGCCATATCAGTAAAAGAAGGACGGAAGATATGTTATAGTAAGAAACTACCAAAAACGGGTCTGAGGTGTTTCTGGTTTTTAGTGTAAAAACGAAAATCGAGTAGAAACCAACTTTAAAGATTACGAAGAACTGGGTGAGCATTTGGATGTGCATTGTTTTTCAACAGTCTTGTTTCAATAGAATCAAATCATGTCACCAACATATCCAAACACACCCTAAGATTCTTACGCACAATACAACACCCAAAAACACCAATGCCGAGCCACAAGCCACAAACTCACTGTACAAACGTGTTGGTGATTTGTAATTTCTCACGTCATAAGATGGTTAATTGTAAGAGTTTCCGTTAACATTCATACCCGACCGACCCGACCCGACCCAAACCAGGCGACTCTACAAAATACTCCAAACCAAGAGCCACTGCACTTCCGCCGAATCGGTCCACCTTCTTCGACTCCCCGATGGCCGAAACCCTAGACAAGCACGCCGTCGAGGACGAGGGAGAAGCCGAGGAGAAGGCGGATGCGGCCACGGCGGTCAAATCCTCCTCCTCCGATTCCGACTCGGAGGACGACGCCAACGAGCTCCGGGCGGAGTCGCTGGCGAAATCCCTCGCCGAGAATCCCTCCAACTTCGACGCCCACGTCGAGGTAGTCAACTCGTCACCAATTGATTTTGACTTGGATCCCCGTATTTCAATATGTTACCAGAGCCAAAAAGGTCCAACCACCAGCTTAACACATCTACCCGTTTCGTAGTTCGCACATTGACACAAAAAACAATCTTAATCACGCATGCGATGAGTGTTAGAGAATAGTCTCACATTGAAGTGTCCATCCACTCATCAAAGATTGATTTTGAGTTAGATACCCACACTTCAATAGATAGTTGTTAAGATCCAAAAAAAGTTGGACAGGTGGACACTAATTGATCCAAGTCGCCAAATCGACTAGGTGACGATTAGTTGGGCTAGATGGTCAGATTGTTTGGTGCTTGGACTGGTTTGGTTGAAGTCAATCGATGACTAGTCACTTGCTTCCGAGTTTCAAGCATTACTACAAGTACAGTAAGGATTTGAAGTCGGCTAGTCGAACTATAGTTTATCCATGACTCCAAATCAATTAGTTGGTGATAGTTGGGCTAACTGGTTGGGCTAGTCGGGTTGAAGATGACTCAATGATTTAATGCACGGCAGCCGCACAGGGCCAGGTAGGTGGAGATGGGAGAGGAGCTTTGAAAGAAAGAAAAAAAGAAAAAAAAGAGGGGAGGGGAAGACGAGGTTGAAGAAAGAAGAAGGAATGTGCTGTTGGGGACAGTGTTTTCTCGATTTTAATGTTTTTTTAAGTTTTTTTGATTTTTCTCAAAAAAAAAATTTACAGTTGTGCTGCCGCTTATGTGACCGCACAGGGTCGCATATGCGACTTCAAAACATGAGATGACTGTTGACTGTCTGCTGAGTTTTGAATATTTGATGGTTCCCCTCCAATTTGGTAGCGGTGGTCTAGTGAACACCGTGTTGCCGAGCTTTAGAAATCCGTAGGCTTTTTTGCTCATGTTTATTGTTATCTGTTGTTTTGTATTAGTTTGATAGTAGCATCAGGTTGAACCTATGTTGGGGATTGCTGCAGTGGTTAAACCAACATGAGCCTACAAGTATTTGAGTATCTTATGTTTTGTAGTAGTCCGATACTTCGCCACCATTTTGGCAGTTGGTAATTGTCATATACAACTGCATCTTCTAGAAATCATATGGGATTGTAGTGTTTT
This sequence comes from Triglochin maritima, assembly GCA_963682175.1. Classification (NCBI taxonomy): domain Eukaryota; kingdom Viridiplantae; phylum Streptophyta; class Magnoliopsida; order Alismatales; family Juncaginaceae; genus Triglochin; species Triglochin maritima. Next base: position 5,224,491 of record OY821782.1, on the reverse strand, counting down.
CTTTGCTCATGCTTATTTTCGTTTTTTGGTTGGTATTAGTTCGACGTGCTTGTGAAGTTGAATCAAAATGCTAGGAATTCATGGACTGGCCAAATCAAGTTAAGCTTCCAAGTTTTTGAGTATCTTACATATTATTGTAGATCGATTGTTTGTCACTGGTTTGGTAAATGGTGAGTCATGCAGAGCTGCAAGTTGTAGAGATCTGCAGCAGATTATTGGGATTTCTTTGCTCATGCTGACCGCTGTCCTTTGTTTAGTTTCAGTTTGGTAGGCTTATCAAGTTGAACCTAAATGTTAGGAATTGGACAGTGGTTAAGTCATTTTGGATTTGCAGCATCAAATATTATATATTTAGTTTTAGTTCGATATTTTGCCACCACTTTGGTAGCTCGTGGATGTCTTATAGATATGAATATGGTAGAATTTGGTGGCAGGCTCTTGCGTCTTCCTTGCTAACAAATGTGGTTGTCCAGGTTAATGACCTTTTATTCTGTTCTTTGGTTGGCCAATGTTATTTACAGCCCAATATGGTCATGTGTTGTAGTGGATTTTCACCTCTTATGCTCGTGTAGTCCGTCATCTAATAGTAGGTTGACACTTTCCCTAACACCCTCTACTTGATTTCAAACCAAAATGCTCGTAGTTCGTCCATCAGTTACAACATAAAACAATTTGACCTGCCAAGTAGTCCTGTGTCTTCTTAAAGAGGTTCAAGGTGACACAAAATGAACTACCTATTTTGTTTTACATGGAAATAAGGATCAGCTTGACATTCTAGATTCTGGAGGGTAATAGATTGTGTTTTTTTGTATTTTTGGTTTGTTCAGATTATTTTGTCACAAAGTCAAAGCAATGTACTGTATTGCTTTCACGACGTAATAACTAATCAGTTAAAATGAAATTGTGGTCATGGTAAGCATTCCTATACTAGGGTGATCTGAGCTCCGTTAAGGACCTTTTAGGGTGCTCCTTAAGTGAATATGAAGGGTTGCGTATGCACTTACTAAACATTCATGAATGTGAAGTTGCATTTTTTTATCTTTACATCTACACAATAATTTTGGGGGAATTGAATTTAATCCTTTCGTTTATTTGTTTTCTCATAGTACATTCAATGCCTTAGAAAACTTGGGCAAATCGAAAAGCTACGAGAAGCAAGGAAGGCGATGAATGAACTTTTCCCTCTGAACCCTACAATGTGGAAGGAATGGGCAAAGGACGAGGCTTGTCTAAGTGGCAGGTACGTGCTTTCACAAATAAACTTTCCACTAACATTAGTCGTATTAGGTATTGCACGTATACAAAAGTAGTAACTCTTTTGGTATATTTGTTAATTTTATTCTCATTATTGTAGTTACCTTTTGGAACTCACAAACTTTTCTTCGTTCTTGTGTACCTTTCATTCTGTCAACTTTATAGACGTTTTTCTTACTTTAAAAATTGGACCATATTTATAGTTGTTGTCTTGGAATAATAAAGCAGAACAGAAATAAATGCAAAACATGGAGAGTAACAAAACTACAGATCTTTTTCCCCATGGGCTATGGCTTCCTTCCATAGAGGGCAACTTGCCGTCTTGATTGTTTTTAGGTCTTAAAGTTTAATAGAATAACTACATACTCGTAGTCATTTCATGTTATGTACTTAATAAGTACGTAGCTGAGCATATTTACTTGTAGTGATGGAGATTATTATTGAATTTGTTTTTCTAAATTCCATGGTCTGATGGTCTAGTATAACAAAGGCTTAACCTATTTGGTTTACAATCTTGCTTGTTTACAAAAATTCTAAGCCCGTACTTTTTACACTCGTATTACCTCCAATAAGCGATACCTTTGTGTGAAAGGAGTTTTTTGTTAAGAGAAGATTCAAAAACAAATCGAATAATATGAAATCATTCTAAGGTAAGAACATGCATGACATCTCGTTCCCACTTCCCATATGCCCCCAGTGTGTGTGTGTGTGTGGGGGGGGGGGGGGGGGGGGGGTTCGGGTCATATTGTGATTCATTACAAAATTCAAGTTGGCAGGATCCTATTGTATTCATGTTTATTTTTATTTGAAATTTCTTGTCTCATTTACCCTCATTCTTGGCCTCCAGTTGCAAGCAGGATGATTCGGTCTCAGCCTTCATGGCATGCCTGTGTTTGTAATTTTCTTCTGATTGTTTGAAGTTGACAGTAAAATTCTGAAACATGCCCCTCAAGGTTGATATACTGAGTGCGTTGTAATATTGTAAAAAGTTGCATGTTATTTCTATCTTAGTCCCCATAAATAAAGCCTCTTAAGCTCTGTGGCAGTAAGCTCAGATTCTTTGAATTCACAGGCAAAGTTAAAGGAGATTTGATATATTATTTTAGTCAATTGTCAGCCTTGGGTTTAAACGGATTAGGACAACTGAGCAGGACTGCCGACTTCTGCTTTATGGTTTGGAAGGAGAATAGGAATTTTGGCCTCGGAAAGCCTTCTTTTTGGGTGCACTTTATTATTATTATGTTTTCCTTTTGTTTTCTGTTAATGTTGTGGTTAATCTTGGCTCACTTATTGTGGGCTTTGTTTTAGTTCCTTGTACTTCTGTGTTTTTCTTTCTTTTTTATTGATAGAGAAGGACAAAAACTGGCTTAGAACATGTATTCTAGACAATTTCTTCTTTCCAGAATTTTTCAAAACAGATCATATTTGATGAATAACATATGAGGTATTAAAGTAACACCCATGGGCCATGGTAGATGAGACTCATCGGCAGGTAACTAATGGCTAACAATCTTTTTTTTTGCTGCATTTACCTTTCTTACAGTTCAGAGGCTTTTTCAACAATTAAGGATATCTATGAAAAAGGAATCAAGGAATACTTGGTAAGCTCTGACATACATTGGGAAGATAAATTTAGGTGAAGCTAGCATTTCACTTGTTGATCCACTTTGTTGTGCTTTGCAGTATGTATCTTTATGGTGTGACTACATAAACTTTGTTCAAGAAAATGATAAACTAGTTGCCCAATGTGCACCATCTGGAGTGTCGAAGATGAGAGATTTATTTGAACGTGCGGTTACAGCTGCTGGACTCCATTTTGCTGAAGGCCATAATGTTTGGGATGCTTATAGAGAGTTTGAACAGGCAATCTATCTTACAATTGATGAAGAAAATAGTGAGGTAAATTTTTTATACGTGCAGACTTGCAGTGATTTTCTATGCTTTACTAATCTGTGACTTCGATGCTAATATTTAGTAAAATATACTAGGACTTATAAAATGCTATATGCTCTATTTCTATATGTTTGTATCTTGGAGTTATAGTTGCATGATTTGAATAGAAATCATTGGATAACCAATAAAAAAAGAAGATATAAATTATTGGACAATCTCATGCATTTATCTTTTGATGCTTCATGGTAGTTTAATTTTCTCTCTTATATAAACAAAAGAAGTGTTCATCGGTTTACTTTGTACAGGCCATTACAAAGTAATGTCCATACTGCCAAATTTCTCACAGCGATTTTCCCACCAGAATGTCCATAATCCATATTTGATTCTTCTAGACTCTAGAGTCTGATCGCTTTAGTGGTAAACTTGCTCAACTGTCAAAGATATAAGGGTTTCTCATTAGTTGTTACGGAGACTTTCAGTGTGAGAAGCTACAGTTCACTGCCATTGTGTCACCTAGACGTTCCATTCCTTGATACTGCAATTAGGTTCCAGAGCCCGTTCGAGGTGGTTTTTGCAACTGCAAGATTGCTTCTCTTTTGTATTTCAGAAGTTGGTGCTAAATGTTTTATCATATAAAATTCTAAAATTTTGGATATCCCGTTGATCATTCATTATGTTCCCAGGTTTGTTTGGTACAAGAAGATGGCAAATTAATGCTAAAAACGAAGATGGAAAATTGAATTGACTGCTTCCACAAAAGTGACATGACACTCTAAGTAGAGAAGAAATTATCGAGACGGAGTGACTTAGGACTAATCTTTTGTAGACAGCAGATTGCTTAGAGATTTTGGGACTTGGGTGAACTACTTGGTCGACTAAGCTATTGCACCATTCTTCCCTTTCTGTCAGATTCATAGGGTTGCGTTTGACTAGACTTGAAGAAATCAATGCAGTTGTTAGAAATGGGGAGAAGTTTGTTTCAACTTCCAAAAAACGTTTTTCAGGAAAGAGTTACTTGTATTCTTGATATCTTGCTTTTCCATGTAGAATGTTGGTCTCATTTTCAAAATTGACCTCCATCTCACTTTTTTTTTTTTTGAACTATGTCTCTGAAAGTGAAGCTTTTCACTTATAATGAAGGGGATTTTGTGATGGGAACTAAACTCATTTGCTTCACCTATTCTTCTCATATGATATGATTCAGGGTTATAGGCTGGCAGTTGCAAACTATGTTGATTAACATTAGCATATTTCAGAAATAACTGCACAACATATGAATTTATTTACTGCAGGAAAGAGGAAAACAACTTGGTCGCATTCGTGCACTCTTTCACCGCCAGTTGGTTGTCCCTCTCAGACATTTAAAATCAACAATTATTGCTTACAAGCAGTGGGAAGCGGAACAAGGGAATAACAGTGACATTGGTTCAGATGATTTAGGCACATTACCTGCTAATGTTGCATCTGCATATAGAAAGGCATTAGTTATGTGCACCGCTCGAATGCCTTATGAAGAACGAATTTCAAAACAAGATGATTCCAATGTTAAACTCGAGGCATTTATGGTATGTTTTTTGTTGTTGAAGTTCTATTAAACTCCTTGATAAGCATCTTGGGACATGTAAGGCGTAAGAGCTAGGTTTAAAATAGAAAGCAAAGAAAGTTATACACAGACCTTGTTTCCAAAAGTCTAACCTACCTCTTCTTCTCTTTTCCCACTTCCACGAGTTGTTTTATTTAATATAATATATGCAGTGATACTGTGCAAATTTTTCTCTAGTTTATTTGTGCCCTTTGGTTTGTTGCCAATGTTGTGTAAAATTTTGAGACCTGGTCATCCTTTGATGCAGAGTTACATAAAATTTGAAGAATCTTGCGGTGATCCTGCTCGTGTTCAACTGATGTACGAGCGTGCTGTCTCTGAACTCCCTCTATCTGGTGAATTATGGATGGGTTATACTAGCTATTTGGATAAAACCTTGAAGGTTGTCTGTGCACTTCTCTTAATATGATACGACTTGCTTCCATTAATGCCTTTGAAGAGGAATGATGTGCTATTATTTCTTCAGGTTCCTAATGTTCTGAAAGATGTATATTCTAGGGCCATCAGAAACTGCCCATGGATAGGGGCTTTATGGGTCTGCTACTTGCTCTCTCTTGAACGTATTCATGCTCCTGAGAGTGAGCTGGCTGCTGTACGTTTTCAACTCTCATTTCCTTTTATAAAAATATATATTTAAGTAGGATAAATAGGGTCAGTGTCAACAATTTTTCTAGGCTTGAAAGTATGTGACACATAATGAGGTGCTTTTGCTTTTGCGATATTAGACATATGAGGTGCAACCCCCAGCTTTATGCCAAAAAACAGATAAGCGAATCAAACAAGCTTAAACCTAGAAGCATCATCAATAAGAAAGCTAGTATGACTAAGGAAACATGTAATAAAAAAATTAGTAACATGAGGCACTGATAAAAAAGTTCTATAGGTGAAAAACTACAGCAAAACATGAAGAAGAAAAAGGCAGCTATGTACATGTAGGAGAAGAAGGATGAGGTGGAAGATAGAGATGGAAGTGAAATACATCAGGTTTTTGAAGGGGTCACTGACCCATTACGAGTCCAATGGATGTTATTTACATCGTTTTGACTGACGATTTACTTAGGAATTACTGTGTTGATATTAGATTTAGTGAGAATTGAGGTAATTTAGGGACTTGCATTCATATTTTTGTTGCATAACCTTATCTAGTAGTCCAATTTCCTTGAGGGTTTTGGTGAGTTTTTTTTAATCATCATGATACTATGGAAGTACTTTTATTGATGATTTTGAACATTCACATGGTCATATTCATCATTCAAATATAAGACTTTCTTTCTTGTTCAGGTGTTTGAGAGGTCCTTGCAGTGTATCTTTACCAGCTCTGATGAGGTTCGTAGCCTTTGCAACATGAATCACACTTTTTAGATATTTTCTTTGAGTGAGTGATTTTCCAAGGTTTTCATATCTGGCCTAGTTTGGTTGGTTGATCTGTCTGGTTGGATGGTCATCCTGTAAGTCAAGGGGCTGGGTTAGTCAAAATGATCTTGCATTGAACCACTGGGTTGCCCTGTTCAACCACCCAACCTTGGGTTTTATAGTTGATTATTAACCTAGAAAGAGGGAATAACGATACCCTGTGGAGATGTAAATCCACTCTCCCATCCCTCATGCAAATCTAGATGTTCATTTTAATTGCTAAAGCTTTCTCATGTATGTTTTATTCACATATGAAGGTGCCTAGTTGCCATCTTAGGTCTCATCTCATTTCCCCTCTTGCTGGTATATGGATTTTGGCATGTCATGAACTCATGCAGTCCTGTGTCGGAAAAAGCAAGCTTTCTGTCCAAAACTTTTTGGCCACCTTCTCTATATTCTAATTTCTCTTCGAGATTGTTGATCACTTCTTTCTTGGTATAGCAAATTCAGGAAGACAAGCTTTGCATAAGAAAAGTGTAAAAGAGCTTGTTGTGTTAATGTATGGGTTAAAGCTTCTGTTCAATGAATCAAAGACTACATATATTCACATTTATTTGGTCATTGCAGTACTTAGATCTATTTCTGACACGAGTTGATGGTTTGAGGAGGAGGATCTCAACGGCTCCCGTCAAAGAGGAAGGATTGGAATATGTTCTTATAAGAGAGACGTTTCAGGTTTGACCATTGGATGCTCATATTAGCTTGTTTCTCTAATAGCTTACCAGAAGCTCATCAATAATTTTAATTTTTTGTAACCTTGAGGCCTGCTTCTTCCAGGACCCCGTCATGTCTTTCTCTTCTTACAGATTCACTATTTTTTATAATCCAAAACTCTCAAGTCCTTTTAGTTATATTAGTTGTTGAAGTTAGCACTTACGGGAAATCAGGTTCTGATTTTTTTCTTCTATATTCATTAATCACTCTATAGGAGCAATGCAAATTAATAATTCTGTATAAACTCTTAATTTTCATAACTATGATTCGTAAATGTATTTCATATGGTACTTGTCTGCTTGTCATAAAATGTTAAAACTTTTGGGCCTTTGGTTTACCATTTGTACTCTTCTTTGCCTAGTTCCAAGTTCCAACTTTACAATTTAGTTAAATATATACAATTTGTTCCTTAATATAATTTCTCAAGTCCTTTCCGGATGCTCGAGCTCACTTCCACTGACAGTTGGCACCTGATTACGTTACATCCCTACAAAGTGCAGGGTTTGGTGGCTTGCTGTCTTTTTTCTATGCAAAACAATACAACTTTGCAATGTCTTAAGTGTCCTACCATCTGTATATGTGGTTCAGTTAGAAAACACTGTTGGTCATTTGGGACACGCTCATCTTAAGGTTTTTCTATCTTCATTTTGAAGACATGTATGAACTCTTTTTGGAGCTCCACTCTAATAATATATAGATTATGTAGATGGATCTGTTCATGCTGACACAATAACTAGACAACGGTCTGTATTGCCTATCAGTGTCTGCTTAATGACCGTGTTTCATTCAGAACTTCTATGATGTCCCGGTGAGGGTAAGAAACTGCTTTGTGACCAAAACATCACGGGTTCAGGTCACGGAAACAGCCTCTTTGCCAAAAAAAAGGCAAAGGAGAGGCTGCGTACAAATACTCCCCCAATGCTCGCCAAAGCGAGAAGCCTTATTGCCATGAGCCTCGGTCTCTTAAAGCTGACACCAGTTATTTTCTTTCTGTTTGTTTTTGGCAATTACAGCGTGCTGCTGAATATTTGTCACCAGAGCTAGCAAGATCAACTGACATATTGCAGCTGCATGTTTACTGGGCAAAGTTGGAAGTAAATATTGGGAAAGATTTAGTTGCAGCGCGAGGAGTTTGGGAAAGCTTACTCAAGAAAAGGTTTGAATTTTTCTGCACTTTTATTCTTTCTAAATAAGAGAGCCGTTCTTTTTAAGGGTTGAGCCATCTACAACTTGCTCTTTAGAGTGTAGATATGTTTCTTACTCTTACTCGAGGATAATTTGTTTCTTCTAGTGCTCCATTACTAGAAGTTTGGCAAGCATACATAAATATGGAGATTGAAATGGGCCACATAAATGAAGCCCGATCAATTTACAAGAGAAGCTATAGCAAAAGGTTTGCAGGGACAGGTTCAGAGGTACATTTTTTCTTATGCTTCGAATCTACATTTTCTATCCAAGCATTCAAGTTCCTTTTTCACCCTCTTGTTTCGTAATTTTTTTTGTCTTCCATGTTAACCAGAGTCTATTTTTTCCAGGACATATGCTATTCTTGGTTGCGTTTTGAAAGAGAATATGGCACTCTCGATGATCTGGATCTTGCAACAAAAAAGGCATGTGTTCTCCAAGTTATTTATTTTTTATCCTAGGTAAAGTAGATTTTATAGATTGAAAATGTAGCTTACATGACTTTTTGTCTATGAATCATATTATGTTTTACATGACCGATGTAACTTATCTATTTGGTTCATTTTCATTTATAAAATCCGTGACCATCCATCCTAAACTTTAATACCATTATGTTGCCAGGTAATAAAATGGTTTTCCACCTACTAAGTCTCGTCTTTTGAAGCAGTGTAACATGTCAATAATGAACAGAACTTGATTAGGTTGTATGCTCTTCTTTTTTGTTTAACTACAGAGACCAAACTTCTTAGAGAAAGAAACTAGAATGCAAACTCCTTTCTTCCTAGAGGATATGTCAGTCTAGTTTGTTATTATAGTATCTTCTTCTCTGTAAATTATAGCTGGCAAATTATTTTAATCCTTGGAACGTTAAAGTGGGAATTTTTCATGTTACAAGCTAATAGGTTACAATTATACTCTTTTAGTTCCGACAAGTTTAATGGGATAAAATGATACATTCATTTAGGATTTATTATCATGACAGCCGTTTTGACCTCAGAACAAGGTCCATTATTTTTAATTTTAAAAAATTAACCAATCATCAAAGGTCCATTATTTTGACCCCAAAACAATTGTTATTTTCCTGTACACTTTTTTACCCCAGCACTTATTGCCATCCAAATAATAATTTGATGTATACACGTTTCACAATATTACTCAAATTATAGAAGTACTATTTTAGAGTAAAGGAAATTACACTTCTTTTATCGGTAAATTAACTATATTAAATAACGGGAAGGAGGGGAGGGAGGGTGCCCTCTTTTGTTTTGGTGGCTTATGCAGGGGCTGTTGCTTTTGTTGTATTTTTTCCTTTATTTCTTTTCTATCCCTTTTCACTCTATTAATAATGGGAAAAAAAGTGTTGACAGCATGTCACATATGTTGATGGAACTAGCTACACAGCCCTCAAATTGAAATTATCCTGAAATATCTCTATTGCAAAGTCTTAATCTCTCCGGGGTTATTTTGTAGCTTTAGATCTACCATAGAAGGTGTTAAAGGACGTGGTTTAATATTCCTTTCCAATTGTTTGAAGGGTTCTAATTCATAAAACACTCTTATCTATTTTCGCATTTTGTTTATTAACAGTTATATAATCTTTATTTCAGGTGATTCCTCGTCTGGACGAGCTCAGGCTATACAAGACGCAACAAGATTCTAGAAACGTGCCTTCATTGACCGGTGAAAAAGATAATAGCAACTCATCCAAAACTTCATCCCAGAAGAGGAAAGCACCGAAGATTTCCTCTGAGTCACCTGCCAAGCGTCAAAAAAGTGCAGGTAAAAAATCTGAGAGTAGAGATGCGATGAGAAAGGATGCTGACATGCATAATGTTGAGAAGGATGAACAGAAAGATGCATCCACATCAAACATAAGCATTGATGATGAAGGACATCATGAAAACCAACCTGAAAGTTCCAGATCTAGAGAATCCAATCAGATTGTCTATACCGATCATTGCACTGCATTTATTTCAAACATAAGCTTGGAGGTACATTTTTTTTTGGTTACATAAGTGTACCTTTGTATTTTCGTTGGTCTATGCACCTCCACGTGGTTGGGGGTGTTGCCTTTAGATTTCTAACTTGACCTAGTTCCTATGTTGTAATTTTTGGCTATTTAATATATATATATATATATAATATATACATATATATATACATACATACATATGTCTAAACTCCAAATTGAAAATCCAAACCGTAGATCTTGATCTACAACACATGAAGATTACTGACGTCGAAAATCATAAAATTCGGAACATGTTTCACGTAATATTTAGAGATGTAAAAATGAACGTACTGCATTCATTAAAAAACTCGATTTCTAGATCTAATATGAAACGATTACTAAATTTTATGATTTTCAAAATCCTTAATCTACTTATGTTGTAGATCAAGATTTACGGTTTGAATTTTCAATTTGGAGTTTAGATTTGATATTATCGCCGAGCGCAACCGTGTGTTAACATAATTTATGTTTAGTGGATCCCTCCTCTCTCTATATATTTATGTGGGTGTGCCAATGTGCTATACTAGAAAGAAAAAAAGAGGTATTCAAGTTCCAAAACAAGATTCATCTTCTTCAAGGGGATTAACACAGCTGTAACCCTGTTATTTGACTTAGCTTCATCTGCACTTTTAGTAGCAAATATTCCCAAATAAGGTGGTTTTTATTTTCTTTCAAGGTGGGGCACAATCTGCACACTCTCAGGTTGAATGTTGAAAAGTTGGGTAATATTCTTACTTACATAGGAATGTTTTGGCTATGGCAACACACCCTCATCACAATAGTCATATAGGTCACTTTTGCGATCCCTTCATTCATCTCTGCCGTGAATATTAATGGTGAGATGGGATGCAGTACAAGTCCAATATTCTTCTATTGTTCAGAACCAAATTTGACATCTCGAGGATATGAGGACCATCAAATGACTCATATCTATGTAGAAATCCTTAATGTCAAACATGATATCTGAATGGACGTTTTATAGCTTTTTTGTGTGTTATGTCAATGGCCAATTGTTTCTGCAGGCTAATGAGGATCATCTTCGCAAATTCCTCAATGATGGTGGTGGGGTGGTTGCTATCCGCTTGCTAAAAGACAAGTTCACTGGAAGATCAAGGGTCTCTTTCTTTCACTCTTTCTGCATCTTGTGTGAGCCTGTTTATTGTCGTGCCTGTTTTCAGCACTATTTCTTTGGTCATGTCGGTACTGATTGACCTATATTTCTTTATTACTGTGGCAGTTGATGGCACATAGAGAGGAGAGATTTTCTTTTTTCGTCACTCCTTAATGCTTTTGCTCTTACCAACACTATTGACATTCCTCCAACAAAAAGAAATTTGAAATTCTTCTATAAATTGTAAAGGAATCTTGTATTCAAGTATATTAAAACGGAATACGATGATATGAAAGAGAAAACTAGACCAAGGAAATAGGTGTTTGGTCATTTACAAGAAAAAAAATCAGGAAAAAATCTCAACTGAGAAACTAATGCTTCTGCTGCTGAGTTACTCATTTGCTGATGCTTATTGGAGGATATTTATCTGAAATGCCATCTAGAATATTGTATGTGAATGAATGTTTTTTTTATTCCATAATTCATTTATTGTAACAAAGAAGAAATTGCATTTGGACTTGTCACTGGATGTCTGACTTCTCATCTTAAGAAGAATTATTCCGATTGCCAAGCGGCTCATGTGCCTCGTTGATGTTTACTTTGTCAATTTTCACATGCAACTCACTCTGTCAAATTGGCAGGGATTGGCTTATGTAGACTTTTCTGATCAAGAACATCTATCAGCTGCCATTGCCAAGAACAAGCAGAAGTTGCTTGGGCAGAAATTAAGTATTACACGGTCCAATCCCAAACAAAGTAAGAAGAAGGAAGCAGAGCATGGTCGTGGTATGTTTATGTGATAATATTCTTTCCGAAAATATATGGATTCCTTGTTAATTTGTTTGTGTAGGAATCATATGATTGTTCTATTTACACAAAATAATAATATCAATTGTGTACTTTATTAACTTAACCAGTACCTGATAAAAAAACCCTGTGTTGTCAGTACAGTTTCTTAATGTATCACCAAGAACTTCAAGAAATGACTGATGATTTCGATTTAAATTACATCATCACGTCAGTATCTCACTGAGGAACATTTTCTTTTTATAAATATCAGGAATGGAAAAAAATAGAGTAAGTAACATGGTGCTCAAATGGCATTTCCTAGCTACGTACTCTTATAGGTTCTGTACGAAAAAACTCAAGGCGTTTCTTTAGTTGTCTAAAAATTTCCTAGCTCTTTACTTATTTTTTTGTGTGTTCAGATTGTCCAAATAAGCTACTGTAGACCTCGAAGCATGATATTTGTTAGTCTATTTGAAATCCTCCACCAACTTTTTCTGTTGAAAGTTCCAGGTGTAAATATAAATGCATCAACCCACCTTACCTGAAATTCAAAAAAAGAGAGGCAATTATGGGGTTATTCTTAATCCATTCATCTTGATGAGGCATGTGGCACAATAATCCGACATTCAAAAGCAAATGAATAAAATCACTTGGAACTTTTTAGGTTAAGTTCTGACTTGCTTCCTTTGTTGTCTATGGTTTTAATGTATTTTACTTTCAATGCACTTAATTTAAACTTTTAGCTAAACGATATATCTTTTTTTCAGGTGGAAGAACAACGTCAGACAGCAAGGGACATGTCAAGAGAGATGATACAAACTCATCGGGCAGAAACAACACTGTTTCTCATAGACGTGGTGGCCATATACAGCTCATGGGAAAAAATACGTTTGCCGTGCCAAGAAATTTGGCTAGACCTCTTGGGTGGACTGACAAAGGAAAGAAAACTGAAGAAGTTGAAGAACAGCTGACATCTAACGATGAGTTCAGGAAGAAGCTTTTGGAAAAATGAAAATTTACACGCACACTTTCTCCTGACCATTGTGTGATGTCATCTATTAAAGTATCGATATCTATGACGTGTTAGTATTTCTTTCTTGTTTTCATGGTTGTCTAGTTTGCTAAAACATAGATATGCTTTTCTTTAGTTTGAGGACCTTGTATTCTGTTTATTGACGAAAGGTTATTCATACTGTGCAGGGGAGTCGCAAGGAAATATAGAGATCCTAACAAATGGCCAGCGGAAGATATCTGCCCTGGAAAACTGAAGTTTCACCTCGAGGGTGGGAATATCATAGCTATCCCTTTGAACATTGAAACACAGTATAAGCTAACTTGCAGCCACAATCTGAGGAACAGTATCCATGAATCGAGATTATGAGTAACATGTTCATGATCACTGTTAATATAATATTAGGGGTCCTTGATAGGGCACTAATAGCTGGTAATTGTGCAAACGTGGTTGAGTCATCCTTTTCGCTATGTTTGTTAGGAATATGAACAAAGTTTTTATTTCCCTTCGAAACCAAATAGGGCTTGTTTTACCATATTCTGGTTCTTGATGGTTAGAAGCATTTCTGTGCTTAACCATGTGGGCTTGTTTGGATTGGAGCAGAAATCGTGTTTCAAGTATCACTTGATTACTTAAGGAGAAGAATATGTCCAAAACATGTTTTTTAGTAAAAATGTCTGCACTTAGGCTGTTGATCTTATTAGTAATAAATCCAAAGTGAGCATTCATGTGTCACAGTTCGATGGTTTGGTTCGAGTATGGACTTAGTAGAAGCTTTTCTTCGTTTTGGTCATCCACTGTATTGTAGTTTCGTCAAATTAAATGTTGTTTTGCAATCGGACATGCCAATGCTGGTCTTAGTATCTTCACTTGCCTCAGTCCTCAGGACGTCTTGTCTTGCTTTTCCGGTTGATCTGTGGAAGATTTTGTTGGTCGGTCACAGAACCTTGCTACGGGTTCTAATTCCCTTTAGGTCTTGAGTTTTTAAACTAATAATCACTTTGCAGTTTTTGCACTCGTAGACTGGTTTCCATTAATGTTGCTCTAGTTTAGAAAAAAGAAAAAAAAGGACAGGCATTTGTTTCGTTTCCTGTAGATCATTCTTCCGTAACTCCAAGAATGAACATCAAGTTATGACTAAATCAGTGAAATACAGTGGTCTATGGCAATATTATAGAATATATATGTGTTAAAGAGCATATTGTCTGCCAGCAGAGTCCAATACTTAATGGCAGGAAGTAGGGTAAGAGCCCAAATGTCTAGCTGTATGTGGCAAAGGGTTTGGAATTATATACCATCGTTCCTATGATATCTTAGTAGCAATTAGCTAAATCTAGAGTTTCTGATGGGGACATGATTCAAAAGTGAAATGAACAATCTTTCTACACATAAATGGTAAGGGACTGTATAATAGAAAATTGTAATGAATTTTCAAATCGAAGATTTACAAGTAATGTGCTCCATTTTCTATGTTGAGGGTAAATATGGTATTTCTTAGTGGGGACAATTGAAGGTCTTGAATTAATCATGATTGAAAATGCCTTTTCCAAGTAATAATGTGAATTCTAAAATCGCAGAGAAATCGGGAAAACGCATAAATGTGTGGCATGCTACTAAATGGAGTAGCACATAAACAGTTGAAACCAATTCAAAATAAGTGAAATAATTTGGTTTCATTTATAAGTTCCGCATCCTTTGCATCGCCGTGCACCCCGAAAGTTACAGGATCTAGTATTTTTTTTAAAAGGGTATGGAAATACATCCTTACGAGTATTGAATATGAAGTGATTTTTCAGGTTTTTAACTCTCTTCCTCTATTCTTTTCCTCTCTCTTTGTTTTTTTTCCTTTTTCTATTTTTTGTATCCACAAAGGAGAAAATGGTCATCGATGGTGATAATATTTGCTCGTGATAGTGATAATTAGAAAGCTAAAATTCCTAGAAATTAACTATGAACCATGTAGATATATCCCTAGTTCCAATGCCCTTTACAAGACATATGAAAACCTAACCATTAGTTTGGTAGTTTTACATTCATTGGAATAATTAAGATCAGAGACTAAACTGTTACGATGGGTGGTTAGTAATCACACCTTAAGATTTAACTAGAACAACGTACAAAAATCTTTCGAAAAAGACATCCTGATAAATATTGTTACTTCATTACGCCTTTGAAATTTTATTCTTGCACCTGAAATGAAAAGCAATTAACTTCCAAGTAAGGTAGAATTTCCCCCCCACCCAACTATAACTTATAAATACTTACACAGTCACAAAGTTCTACGGTGGGGAAACCACATTCCCTCTAATCTCTATCGATGTAAAATAAATTGAAAAATAATGCATTTGTTCATTAAAACTAACATCACAGCTTTATTCCTAAATCCAAAGTAATGTCACCTCCCAAGTACTTTGGACTTTGATTTGACAAGATTCTTTTGTCCTCCGAAAGCACTTGTTTCTTCCCTAAAGCTAATTATTCTATTCCAATGCGTTGTTAGAATACAATTTGTTTTCTAATCCTAATTGCTCTAAGACCGTAGATCTAATTCTAATTGCTATACTCTAATTTGTTTAGTCAACTTTAATAGGTCATGTCAGCTTTGTCTCGTAAGAGCTTAGAATAGACCAGACGAGGACATGACATGAAACAACTTTGTTCTCTTTTGGTTTAGTTTATGTTGGTTAGTGGAAGGTGAATCTCATGACCATCTTGTACTTTGGGATTGGTGGATGGGTGTCAAATGGGGTTAATTAACTTTATGTGGAACTTGACAACCTCAATTAGCCGAGTTGGTCACTTGAGAATATCTTGTAAGCTGGTCGAATTCTTTAGATGTTGGTTCACGAACAAAAATTTCTTTTCCTATCACTTGTAAAAAGAATTGTGTACGATTATGTTTTGAATTAGCATGGGTTGGTTAGTTTGATGAGAATCATTAATTTTTAGTGAAATTGATCGTCTAAGAATATATATCTTGTAATCCGAACATTTTTTTTTTCTTCTGGAAGTTGTTGGTTCACGATCAGAAATTCTTTTCTCATTCATTCGGGATAGAGTTGTGTAAAATTCTGTTTGAATTGGCACGAGTTGATTACGTTGATGCGAATGTTTTGTTGGTGGGAAGAGAATCGTTTATAGTGGTATGAATGATAATATACATAAACGACAACTTCTTCTACCGGTAGAAAGAATGGAATTAGTATACAGGAAAAGAATGTTTAGTGAGGTCTATCTTGTAGGCGTCGCAATAATCAGATGAAGTTAGGAAGTTTTATATAAATTCCTTATGTAATTTTATTAATGAAATAACTTTTTTTAAAAGTAACAACTTACCAAAATGTACAATTTATTTGTCTATAGCTCTATCTCTATGTGTATTGTGAAGAATATATTGTGCAAAAGTAGTTTTGAGTTAGAAGATAGAAACTAGTGATAAGTGCAATGGTGTAAAAGTGCCAAACATGATAAAAAGAATAACTTTTTTGATAAATTCACAAAACATGTTCTAGATGTGGGAAAGATTTTTGAAAAATGACATTTTTGACCATTTAACCGAAAAACCTTACTTTGTGTGTCACTGCATAACACCTTATTCGGCTTTATATCATCACCTTTCAACTATTCATTTCAATATCTCTATCAGACCTTTTTTATAATGCTAATATAGCACAAAAAACTTTCACTTGTATAATCTCTTGAGTCCTTATTGCTTCACTTTTATAGAAACTTTTATTTATTTCTAGAACTCAAGTACTCCCAAAATTGTTTCTAGACATTGCATTATACATCTAAATTCTACTATATGATCATACAATTCAAATATTTTAGTTGAAAACCAAACTTCCAAAGTAAGAAAATAAATTATACTATATGATCATATCAATTCTACTATACATCTAAATTCTATTATATGATCATATCAATTCTACTTTGTCGAGTTAATTTTCAAAAACAAAAGAAAGAAAGATTTCCCACCAAAATGTTATTTCAAGATCGTAGGACCAGTGTCAGTCCTATATTTTTACATTAAAAAGTAGTTGGAAAAATGACACTTTTGCAGCTATATGAAGCATGCCCACCAACTGCTCGACAGTTATTGCGACCGAGGTAGATTTGATCGTTCGAATTTCGCAGCAGCCTCGAAGCTAGTTCAAACTAGTGGGAGGTTGTGTGCAGGTAGAGATGGGCAGGGGTAAGGTTCAGATGAGGAGAATCGAGAATCCAGTCCACAGGCAGGTCACCTTCTGCAAGCGCCGCGTTGGGCTGCTCAAGAAGGCCAGGGAATTGTCCGTGCTGTGTGATGCCGATGTTGCGCTCATCATCTTTTCTGGCAATGGAAAGTGCTTTGAAATGACCACAAGAGGGTATGCTTGTGTTTTTTGTCTTCCAAGTTTGCAGTGTTATGTTCAAATTACTACATAATATATTGGTTTTTGTTGTGTTTTAGTTGAAAGATATCAGACAGGCTACATAGAACACCTCCAAATAATGATATCTTTATACTTTTATAAGTTGTAATGCTCTGGATTGCAATTGTTTAACGTAAATTGAAGGGGTTTAGATATGGCCTTTATATAATGATGTGTTGAATATTTATGTATGTGGTCAGAGTTTTTAATGTTTTTATTTTCAAGGTCTATAACACCCCCGTTAGACAATGATTGTATATCTTGTTAATTTTAAGCTGCAATTCTATGGTTAGTGTGTGTGTTTTTTTCTTAGATGAAGGGTATCGAATTTTGGCATAGAATAGCTTCAAAAATAAAAATAAATACATGGTTAAGTTTTTAGTGTTCTTTATTGTTTTGATCAATTATGATGTTTTTTTATCATTCAAATCAAGGACATCAGATATGGATTGCATAGAACAGCTACAAGCATTGTGCATTTTATCGCTCTAACTTCCATGATTTATATAATATTGTGGTCAGAAGTTAGATTTCAAAGAAGGCTAGTGTCTCGTTAGAAGAACAGAAACTTAAGAGTTAAAATAAAGGCGTATTTAGTAACAACACCATTTCCAATTTAAGAATAAGCTTTAGCAGTTATTTTTTGGTTAGTCTTAGACAGATTTTCGTGGTTGTTACGTTGATGATGGGACATGTTGATTCAGGACAATGCAGGAGATGATTGAGAGGTACATGAAGTCATGTGCAAATGTTCAAACCGAAGTTGCTGAAGAAAGCAATACTAAGGTCAGTCGGACGGGTCTTATCATATTTTCGATGTTTTCATGTAGCAGTTTTTTTGCTGTAACAGAAATGGTGTCCTTTGTGAAATTCGTTGTGGCACTTCCATCTCTTGTTTGAATTTTGTTGCTTGATTAATGTGCTTTTAGGAAAAAGAATTTAAAGTTGTTTTTCATTTTTTATGCCAGTGTTGTTTTGGCAAGATAGTATTAAAAAAAAGTAATTTCATTCCGAACTCATGGATAACAGGAAGCTTATAAATCTAAACAGAGAACAATTTCAATTTGTCCATGACTCAATTGCCTTTTGGACTTTGACAACATTAAGAGTTAAGACATAAATGACAATAACAGATATAGTCAATTCATATTACACAAGTTGTAGGATTGTTTAGTTTAGATGCCAAAGAATTTGATTTGTATATTGTTGTCAAGACCTTGATGTTGGACATTAAACTGGAGAGCTTTCTGATCAAACTTACGAAGTTGAATTTTGATTTGTCAACATAAAAAAAATAAAGTGATGAATAACTGAACACCATTATGATATGTTTCGAGCTAGAATCAGATTTTCGATTCACCTACTTGCACCACATCTTCATAGCTTAACATCATGGCCAAAAGCAGAAAATTGTTTGTATTTACTTCCGATTTGTCTCTTTCATTCAAGTTCTATTCTTTTTCTATAATTTAACTCTTGATTGTCGAAAGCAGGGGATGGAGAATGAAGTACTGATGCTGAAGCAAGAGATTGATTTGCTAAGAAAGGGTCTCAGGTAGCCATTCCCATTCTCGATCCTACTTATCATGTCTAATATGCTTTTGGTTTGTCTATTTCGAAAGATAAACAACACATCCTCTTGTTTTAATTGCCAAATGAGATTATTACTTCGGTAATTGTTTTCACGAACAAAATGGAAATATGATTTCATCCTTCAGGTACATACATGGCAATGGAACGGAGAACATGTCGTTGAACGAACTGCTAGCCGTCGAAAGGCATCTTGAGATATGGATGTACCACATCCGTGCCACTAAAGTAAGAAGAACTTTTACTTGTTATCCTTTGCATTGTGAGCATCTGTTTCTGAGAATATGAACTTTATGGAACACATTTTATACCCACAGATGCGGCTTATATTCCAAGAAATAGAGTTGCTGAAAAACAAAGTGAGTTCTAGTTACCACACTACCAAATTATGTTGTTTGTGCTGTCATATACGTCGAGAAATTTCAATAAACTGTATTTCAGTGTCCATTTTGATGTTGTCGATATGTATCAATAAGTATTGTGATTCTTTGATGGGCAGGAACACATTCTGAAAACTGCAAATGAGACACTCCAGGGAAAGGTAATGTCTTATTCTATTTGTTGGCCGGGTTTAAAAACACAAGGATAAAACTATTATCGGTGCAGTCAACTATTCTCAAAAGAACACTTTGGTTATCGAATGTTTCAGATGCTAGAGAGGAGAGAATTCAGAGTTGTGATTTGGTAAGAAAAATGGTATACAAAAAATTACACAGAGTATGATAGGTAATACACATAAAAGCTCAACACCATTAGGTACAAACATAACTTTTAATGGTTAGAGGTGCTGAATTGGCGAGTTTTATAGTTCATAGTACTAAAATGATGTGATCAAATTGATCACAATTTAGGGTATTGAATAGACAAGTTTTATGGTGTAGGCCATGAAAGTAACTTTTAATCACAATTGAGGATTCGAGGTTACTGAATCGACGAGGTTTGTAGTTCAAGCAACCAAAGTTGTGTTCTACCATAGCTGATGGTACCAATAAAAATATACTAAAAACTTATTTAGACTTCAAGCAGTATAATTAACACACATCTAAGAGCAGTAACTTCTTTGTTTAGCAAACCAACTTCAGTGACAAGAAGTCTTATTCTAATAAATCTGCTCTTCATTGCAACTCATCTCATGACTAATGAATGAAGTATACTGTGGTGCAGATTACTGGACAGAACTTTACGCAGATAGAACCGACCGGGTTTGTAGAATTCGACCCAACGATAGCGGATTTTTCTTACCCACTTACCGTAGATAACGAGTTTTTTTCAGTTCCAGGGAGGCCTGATCTGAACTGGAACTCTGACTTATGGCAATAAAAGTTGAAAGCTGCTTAGACATGCCTGTTGGATGTAGTATTGTATCTTGCCGAGTGATGGAAACACTCTATAGTTTGTTTCGGAAAGAGATGATTTAATCTTTTCATTTTAAACTCTTCTGGTGTATTGTTATCATAAATATGTTGCAAACATAAAATTACTATCATTGTTTATCCTAAATCACTACTTTAATGGAAGCAAGGACGGTTTAATTTGTTCATCTTCTCTCCCAAATCAGAGGTAAGATTGAACCTTCAATCATCATCAAGCAGATTGATCAACTTATTACAAAACGTAACTGAGAATTATTGTCAACAACGATATTGATATTAAGATGACATTGAATAATTAAAATTGATCTTAACAACTACAACGACAATATGGAGTTAAATAACCCGTAAAGCAATATCCTCCAGAGCACTTCTTAACACATGATCCTCCTCCGGGTGGGGCCAGGTCGCCCTGGTCCTTGCAAATTCATGAGCTGGATTGTTCGGATCTCATCCCCCAATGTAAAATATCATTGTGATTGTCCCATGCTTCACAACCATTCTATATATATACAACATACAACATGTTAATATCTTAATTATCGATAATAACAACATCAAAAGCAATTAGAATCACAAACACAATATGTGTGTTCGATTTTGAAATCTTACTGGTTGTCAAAAGCGAGCAACACAACGAACGCAAGAAGTTAAGAAGCGACAGTTTTCAAAAAGAAGAAGAAGAAGAAGGAGCGACCTTGCCATTTTGTGTGTTGAAATTTGTCTTGTGAGTTTGAGTGTTGGGTAGTCTACTTATTTGGTATTTATAGGCGATATTTCTGTTTTCGAATATTAGTATCTTCTTCTTTTAGAATGAAACGAGATTTGCTAATTATATATTAGATTAATTTGATTATGATCATATGTCTTAACACAATAACATGTTAAAACTGTTATATCTTAACTCTTGCTTATGGGTTAATTGTATTTTGGTGGTGGATTAAAGTAGATTGAGATGGTCGGCTGAGATATGTTGGGAGAATTGTATATAAAAGTTATTTTCTCTCTCTCATTTTCTCACTCTCACCCGTGCGTCTCTCTCTCACTCTTTCTCCCGCTCACATCTCTCTTCCTTAGGCGAGTCAGAAGCTCCGTTTTGGCGAGACTGGGAGGTGCTCAGACGATTACCGGAGTCGAGGTGATCGAGTTCGAGGAATTCGCCGGAGAGGAAGAGGTTTTGCAAGGAAACGCTCGTCGTGATTCTTCAAAGACTTCTTCAAGCCTTAAAGGTATGTTAAGTTTTACTTTGCTACTCACCTATTCTTTCGTGAGTATTGGAGTGGTTGACGGCAGGCCAGAAGACTCGTCGTACTAGTGCATCAGAGTTCAGCACTGGAACGGTCGACCGTTCCTGTGGTTCGGTCGACCGGTCGTAGTGTATTTTGGGAGGTATCTCTCGCACCGGTCGAACGATACCATAGGGTGGTCGACCAGTTGTGCGTTTTGAGCGAGAAGATGAAGACTCTGAGTGATTTCGGTCGAACGAGTCCCCCTTGTCGTTCGACCGGAAGCACTATCGTAAGTCGGTTGGGGGCGTTGACTATCCAAAGGGTCGACCCCCTGTTTGACTCGTCCGACCGATGACTTAAATAACTTAAAGTCTGTTCGACCGTTGTTGTCTTGGTCAACCGGTATAGTTTGGTTTGATCTTATGTTCTACTGGTAGTTTCTGGTCGACTGTGGGCTTTATTTGTGTTCGACCGATTGTGCATGTTTGAGCAAGAAGATGATTTTATTGGATGTTTTCGGTCGAACGGGTCCTCTTTGTCGTTCGAACGGTTGGTGAGTTTTTCGGTTGGGTCAGTCCTCTAGAGGGGGATTCGGTCGACCGAAGTGGTGGTTTTGTCCGACCGTTTATGGCCAGTTGTGCATCGGTTGCATGAGCTGTTGTGATGTTGAGTTGTGTGTTGATCCGCCTCGAGGGCAACGAGTCCCCGACCTTTTTGGGGCGACGGTACAAACATTTCGACCTGAGAGAAAGATCGTGATTGTGGCTTTGAGGAGCAGGTGCCTTGTGTGCACGTATTGTTGTGGGGTTGGGGTGAGAGGACCCTTGAGACCCGTGACTGATGATTTTCCGGCAGTGCCTTGTGTGCATAAGTTGTTGTGGGGTTGGGGTGTGAGGACCCTTGAGATCCCTGTTGTGGCGTCAACTGTGGTTGGGAGAGAGATCCCGAGAACCCAGTTGGATTGTGACAGTTGTGATATATTGCATTTTCATATCATGTCTCATATTTGTTCATTTCATATGTTTAGGAGTTTGGCATATAGAGTTTCCTTATGGGAAACTTAAGCATAGTTTATGGTTGCATTTCAGGTCGTAAGCGTTTATAGGAGGTGGTGACTGAGGGCAGGAGCACTTGGACCAGATCATGTCTTCTGTAGTTTTGAAGTTGATGATTACACTTGTATATATATTGTATATCCTTCGCTGTTGTAATCATCTTTTGACTCATGTATCATACGATGTATCACTTTATATATTATATGTAATTTTGGTAACGTCCCCGGTGTTATTCTTATATCTTTTAAAACTTTAAATTTTCCGCTGTTTCGGGACGTTACAAAAATATCTACGACATCTGTTGAAATATTATCTTCTTCTTCTTTTAGAATGAGATTTGTTAGTATTATTGTAATTTGATTATGATTGGGTCTGATAATATTTTGTAGATCACCCAAATCTTTCCATTCTTGTACATGCAACAATCTATAATAGTAGTACATTTCTTTTAGTTAATCTACGTACGCCATCTATTAAAAACATGAACATGTTAATACCAATCTCAATTTTACAAAGTAACTACAATTTTTTGAAACTTACTAGTTATATCACAACGATCAAACACGACCAATGCAAGAACATGAACCGGCGTGTGTGTGTTGGGGAGTCTATATGGTATTTACAGGCGATATTTTCTTCTCATGTTCAACCAATTTTTATTTATTTTCAGAATTGGGTAGATATATTTTAGGCTAATCTATACTATAGAATATAGATAGATTGTGTTTTTGTTGAGAAGTTGGTGTTGCAATAGTAGCCACTAATTCCAGCTATCTATAGATAGTGCCGTTATTACTTTGGGATGCAGATATGTACGTAGGGGTGAGCATCCAGTCTGGACTGGACCGGATTTTTATCCGGGGTCCGGACCGAAGACCGGACCGGATGCTCGTGGACCGAAGACCGGACCAGACCGGACCGAATCGGTCCGGCCCGGTCAAAAACCAATTTTTTTAAAATAAAAAATAAAAAAGACCAGTCCGGACCGGACTGGACCGAACCCGAAATTTTAAAAACTTCCGGACCGAAACCCGGACCGGACCGAACCCGGACCGACCGGACCGAACCCGGACCGACCGGTCCGGTCCGGGTTTTGCTCTCCCCTATATGTACGTACAAGGAATGTAATGACAAGCATTCAATGGACGAACAAGTAGACGAGCGGATAAACATGTAATTATATTTGTTAGATTGGAGAGAGAAATGGATAAACATCTAATTAACAAAATAACTATACCCACTACTACTCTTCGAATATTTACAAGATTAATATTTATATACGTAACATCCTGAAACAGCGGAAATTTAAAATTTAAATCAAGAGGTAATCAGATAAAACTCATCAACGGGAATGTTACTCATATAAATCAACAGTCGGTGCACCAATAATACAACAGAGTTTGTCAAAAGACATGATTACAACAATACTGCGAAAGAATGTACAAGTAATAATGACGACCTCGAAGAGTCCGAAGAGGATCCTGACCCCAAAATGTGTGCGCCCGCTGTCACCATCCGACAGAACATACTGCGGTCCTGAAACATGAATCAAACAACGATGCCTGAGTTTCCATTAGGAAATCCCGTATGACAAGCTCACCTATATGAATGCAGTAGTACGGTAAATGAACAAATCATACTAGTAGCATGTCATAACACATCTGTAATGCATCAAATCCCTCCAAGGTTAAACGAGACCTCAGTCCAACACAAGGACCCTCCAATGGTAAACAAGGACATCAGTCCAGCAAACAACAACGGTCTCCCTCGGAAGCTAACCGTAGACACATACGGTCTTACGGACAATACGCGACGCACCCCCCCCCCCCCACACGCGACTACTCGAGCCAAAGGGATCGGTGAGGAGCGTCCGCACTTCTGTGCAAAGTAACCATGTGGTCAACACCACCTCGACGGAGTTGTAGTCCTGTCGGTCAACATCCCAGGATAGGTGCCCAATCGGGGATCATCGCTGACACAACATCAGCGGCATCTCCGACACAACATCGGCGGTACAACATACGTCCGACACAACATCGGACGACACAACCACAAGACGGAACATCGTCGACATCATCATCACCGGCAAAAACCTCGATGGCATCGCCAGTAAAAACCTAGGCGGCATCGCCGGCAAAAACCTCGGCGACATCACATACGTCCGGCACAACATCGAACGGGTCCAGACCGTATTCTGCAGGGTCATCATGCTCCACGAGCCATGCGTCAACACGTATTGGGATCCACGATCCCTCAGGTCTGCTACTCTACAAAGAGTCAAGTAACAACTCGTTACACCACTGTCCCTCATGGAAGTGGCGTGACCCAGGTGTCCACACTCTTCCACCCGGCGGTCCCTGGGCAGGTACGAGCACGTACCCGCCATCACCTCCCGGCTCACTCTCTAAGCGAGGACACAAGTTTCCGTGGACAGATTTGACACAAACACAAGGACCAGGAATTCAGTTTTGTGCACAAACGGTCGACCGAAAAAATCTAACTGGTCGAACGTTCCCAATAGGTTCGGTCGACCGAAAGTCTACAATGGTCGAACTATTCTGCGCATCACTCAAGTCCAGACGGTCGAACCACAATCTACAACCGGTCGACCGAAAAAGAGGTCAAAATCCGGAGTTGGTCAAAATCACATAAGACTATACGGTCAACCGACTCAGGGGTCCCGGTCGACCGAAAACTACCAGGGTCATCCTAATAGTCTGCGTCATATAACGGTCGAACAATATAAAGCATCGGTCGAACAAGCATGCATAATAATCCAATACACTTAAGTTCCGGTCGAACCCACACCAAGGGACGGTCGACCGAAAACCAACAGGAAGCCTCTAGCTCACCAGCATACAAGTAACCGGTCGATCGCCACATGACATTGTTCGACCGGTGTTGGTTAAAGTGGGGGAAAATAGTAAAACCGGTTGACCGCCCGAAGGCACCGGTCGACCGTTGGTGGACAGCAACCTTGCATCAGCCAAGAGTTTTACGTCGTTTCTCGTCGCCGGTGAGATCTCTGACCTCCCGCGACCGACCTCAACTTCTCACCAACGTGGGGAACCAACAAAACCACACTAAAAACTGGCATACCTCAAGAAGTAGACAGAGCGCGCCGGAGATCCGCTCAACGTCGATGCCCGACAGCACCCCCGCTCCAACTCACCTCACGTCCGCGTCTCCGCAACACCATGCTCGCCACTACTCGTCGGCGCTGCTGCCGCTCCCTCTGGAACGACGGAAAGGGAAGAGAAGGTGAGAGGAAGGTTTGGGTGAAGAAGAAGAGAGGAGAGACATGTTTTGGTTTATAAAACCCCAAACCCAACAGTAACATCTCCACGTCTACAGTACCCCGGCCCCTACACTACACACCCATCACCTCACTCTCCTCCAAATTCCCCATGCAAACCACCTTCTAACCAAGGATTAACCCTAAACAAGGGTCAAGGACTTAACAATATACATTGCAAAAGCATGTACGGAGCAGAATTAATGCATCTACCTCCAATGCTCCAATCTATTTTTTCCTGATCAGTAGCGGCAACATTTCCAATATTTAGCTCAATGTCCATTTGGAATCACATTTCGATAATAGGATTGTGTAACTTTATTATATCAAAAATTGTCAAACTTAGATTTAAGTTAGCTCGCGTCTTAATTATGATTTTATAGTTTTTGGGTCAGCTGACTCAGCTTGGGTGTAGCTTTTGCAAAATTTAGCCCGTTTGTCCGTTGGACACTTGGGTTTCTGTAAAAAATGTTAATTCCAAATAAAAAGTTCGTGTTGCATAAAAACTCGTCGTTGAGGCTCACGGGGTGATATTACGTAGTCACAAAAATAGTTGTGATACAACTAATAAACATGTTGTATTTGGACTTAAAAGGACAAACACGATTAACATGATAACTAGTCATGTATTTAGGTACATGAATACGAGTAATACACAATTATTACAAAAAAATACACTCTAGTATTGTTTATGTAGATATTTTTAGTGTTTTACGTGCTTACAAGCTACAATATTACGAAAATAAAATTACACCGCGTTCATAGAGAAATTAATCCAGCCAAACTTGATGATTCGACGAAGGTATATGCATGAGAAAGACATATGACTAGAATCTAATTCAATTTGAACTTGATGTGAAAATTGGAAGCATGTATAGAAAATGGAAGGTTTGCATGGAAATGGTAATGAAATTTGATGAAACATAAATAAGTATTGTCGGGTTTACACGATTATAATCCTATTGAGATTGGGTAAGGATATCCAACAACACTATTATTAATATGGGTTGAAAAAAAAACTTATATAAGACCTTATATACAAGTATATACGATACCATAAATACAAGACACGACACATTTGATAATGATACTTGAATCAGATCATATATTCTCAGTGTTTTGGGAATTTTCTTTTAACGCCAAAAATGGGTGTTTCGATATTCACTTTATTAGTTGCATTTGATATTTGGCAACATGTACAAATGCTCGAGTATCCAAACAAAACCTAAGCAGAAATAAATTTTCAGATATTAGCTAAACTATTATAAAATAAATATACATGGGACAAAGAAGATAAAGATTTGGGGAAGAATATTTGTAGTATTTCATCATCACCAAAAGTATTACAATGGTCTTATAATGGTCTCCTATTTATAGGCTATAGGAGACAAATGAAATGGTGTATGTTACAAGAGTAATGAGAATGTGAGATGTTGATGGAGTTATGAGAGGAGAATGTTAAGCATCTATGATGTTTCACAACACTCCTCCTTGGATCTTCACCTTTATACGCTAGAGATGTTGTCTCGTTAAAAATCTTATCAAGAAAAACCCGATGAGATAAAAACTTGATGAAGGAAAAAAGAGTGCAGCGCGTATGATGCTCCCATCACTTCAACATATATTCTTCAAACGACGAACACCAAATTTAAAGACAAGCTTCTTAGAGACTTTGGTGGTCAATGACTTTGTAAATAAATCCGTCAAATTCTCGTTTGATTGGATCTGATCAGTTGTCACTTGATTGATCTGCCTCATTAAAAACCTTGCCAAGTAAAACCTTGTGGGACAAAAACTTGGTGAAGGAAAAAAGAGTGCACCGTATAATTCTCCCCTTCAATTCAACATACGTTTATAATACTCCCTTAGATAATACGCGTTATATTTATGTCTCGTTAAAAACCTTCCCACAAAATCTCGTGGGAAAAAGTAGCTAACGAAAAGAGTGCATAACATACGCTAACAAAATTACACAAGATGACTCATTAAAAACCTTTAACCAATAAAATCTTTTAGGACAAAAATTGGAAAAAGAAAAAAGAAGAAGTAGCTACTCTGCTTCGCTACTCACTCGAAACCGTTGGAACGAGATAGATCATATTTGAGTTCGGTAATATGGGCAGATACTACATGAGGTTCAGACGCTCTACAAGCCTTCTGGGCTTTATCCTTCAGGGATATCCATCTTTCACAGACGATAAATACAAATCCTCCCCCCTGATTCGTAGTTTACCAAACTTACGAATATATTTTACGAAGTTCTTAAACACAAAAGTGCATGGGGATTCAATAAACAAATACATGGTAGGTTAACAAATTTAATGTATGTTTACTATATTTCACTTAGATAATAGGATTGTGAAATGTGTTTGCGTATTTTTTTTTTCAAATGATATACTGGGAGTAACACCAACTGTGACAACTTTTACAAAATATGAATATGTTACCTCAAAAGATATTACTTATGGACAATTTAAAGATGTCTCATATTTACATTGATGCATAGCAATATGAGAATGTAAGAATCAATAACTGATTCACCAACTTGCATAAAGTTGTAATGACTCCATATAATGACACCAAATAGTTTGTGATAATAATTGATGCGTATTGGATATGTAGGAAACATCACTAATATAAATCTTTGTCGCATGACTAGAAATTTGTAGATCATTCAACGTCATATAAATATTTTCAGAAAAACATTTACTAGGAACATGATAAGAAACTTCAGGTCCTATAAGAATTAGATCTTTGTCGATATACAATAGATGTCTTTTGTTAATGTGCTTTCAAGATGAGCATTTAGTAGAATATTTTTCTTTAATATTCCATTTCTACAATTGAATCATTGTACCAATTCTCTTCTGCAGAATGTTCGAACTTCAGGTCAAAAAACAATTGATTTATCTCTAGTCATTTATTTAAAAATCCGTCATTTAAATATTTCACAGTTTTTCAAAAACTTTGTTGGAGGCCCTATGACATCAAGTCATATGCATATAATAAATAATAGTAAATTTTGTTATTGGGTGAAATATATGGACGACTAATATCAACTTCGTATCATTCTTCGGGATGACTTTGATTGAATAGGTTATATACACACTCTTACTTGTTTCTTCATATAGTGATCTTTGTATACTACATCTTTTGATTGTTGTTATTATATAATATACTTTGTCATCTTTGTCCTTCAGGGACCTTCATATATGTATCAATATTAAGTGACTTATAAAACTTTAAAGTCACAACATATCTTATATGCATATCATATTGATCATGTAACAGGACAAATTATCAATATTACGAGAGAATGAGTAACATGACGATGGATGTTGGGTTCTGCGAATACCCTTATATTACTTCTCGCTTTATAATGTATTACATGTTATTGTGATTTCTATTTGTATCATTCAGGGATATAATTTTAGAAATCAGGACTACATGTACAAATAATATGTTTATTCAACGAGTTTATTATATATTGTTCGTCTTCTTTTGTTTATATCAAATACGAATGCTTCTGGCATTCTTATAATATCATAGGTTTTGGATCCATTTTTCTTTTCTTGAGATAGCATGCTATTAAGAAGGCGAATGAATTGTCGACAATAATTTTAATAATGATTTAATATCTCTCATATCAACATATATAGTTGATTGCAAGTTTTACGTCAATAATAATCAAATCCTCATCGTTTCCCAAAACTTTAGGATTTGACCGTTCTTTATCCCCGTAATTTCTTTAATCTTTTGTTTAGCATCTGCATTTATTTTTACGGGTTTATATTCTTCAGGAATAACCTCTTCCGGAGATGCAATGAAAGTGACTAACTTTTATTTCATTTCCACAAATAATGTATGCTATGGTCCACGCTTCTGGCGTTGGTTGAGCTCAAATATATTTATCATATATGTGGAGATCTCCACTTTATAATATGTGGTTTATGCTAGTAATATAAGGCTTAGTCGTTCTTTTGTGATCAATAAAAATGTATAACAATTACTTGCTAGATATTACAAGATAATGATTTTATGAACTTCAGGTTCAACCATACTTGTACGTATATTTTCTTATGAACTTCAAGTTCAATATAATACATTTTCTTGACATTCTGTAAGCTTCTAGCTTCTCCCCCTAATTCCAGAAAATGTACATCTTATATATATATGATTGTTGGATTAGACAATAAAACTTAGCCATTCATGAGCTTTAAATCGCAGGAGGGAAACAATTTATTCATTATTGTACAAGTAAAGTAGAGGAAGATTCATAACATGATGTATATCAACCATAAAAATTAATGAATAATATTAGCAGGTCTATATCCACATTAATGTATCATCAATATTGAGAGATATTTGAAAAACAGAGGGACTCTCATTTTGTTGTGCAAATCGGTCGACAAATTTGACCTCATTTTGGTCGTGATAGAAGTCAACAATTTTATCTAAAGCTTTACAAAAACAATACAAATGATGGCATCCATAATTAATATAAGAGATGATTTTATTTAGGCACTTCTGGGCATGTTTCGTCTCGTTGATGCCATCTTTATTTCATATTTATTTGCACAAAATTTAGTCCATTGTTTGTGCTCTTGTTTTCACGATACTTTGTAGTGAGTGCTTCTTGCACACACACAAAAAGGTATAAAAAGTATCGTGATTTTCCAACAACTCTCATGACCTTCAATCATCGGTGATGCATAACCCAAAAGAGTATTGGGTCATTAATTTGTAAAGTGATCCATAATTTTTTTCTTTCTTTTACTACTAATCTCTATATATCTATGAACTTCTGGTCATAGGGTTTGATTTAGAGATCGACGTGCATTTTTACTCAATTAGCTATTTGCACGTCGTTTAGATGATCATATGAATCCTTCAGGGATTATCATAAAATTTCATAACCCTCTTTAAATGAATGATTTCTAAATCTTTGTATAGTAGCATTTTATGAATATTAAGATATTCGACTTCTGGGAAAATGCATATCATTTTCAATAACAATGTTCACATTGTAACATGGTGATTTAAATTCCACTATGTTGTAGCACATTGTACTATATATATACATCTATCAAGATGGATATTATGTGCTCACGAGATGAATGCTCGTATTGGTTGTGAATGATCATGTGATGCATCAAAATTAACAATTAATAATCACATGCTTGAACCATTTTACAAATACTCTTTTAATCAACATGATACTAAGAATTCATATAACTTATACTAAGCAAGTGAATCAATACAAAGTTGCATGAGATATATATCATTCAATTTTAGAAGCACTACTAAATATGTAACTATTTCTTTTCATGCTTCATTTGATCGAGAATTCATGAAATTTGGATCAATAACTCGATATTTTGTCCAACCACAAAAACAGACATGAGATTAAATCATAATACTTTTAAAATTATTTTAACAAATAGGATAGCAAAAGAAAATCACAACATTCATTTTATCTTGATTTGATTCTTCTTTTTCTAGTCATTGATATTTAAAAGGCAATGAGTTAGGTTCAACGTCCATAATCCATGATAAGACATCATTCTTATCCATGATGTCAAGTATAGAGTTAAAAGTCATAACTTACAAGCATCAAAGCGGTACATGCATGCAACTTATTACCTTTTTTTTCTTCTATCGGTGGATACTAAATTAAACATCTCAAAACGGAATATATTATAATGTACTTGAATTATATGATAAACAAAAGTGCATATTAACAATTCCAAAAGCAACATATATTGATTGTATATATGTAGTCTCATTTATTTTATATATATACAAAATTGTCATGATATATTCTATGCACCATGTAGGTAAATTAATTACATTGTGATGAACAAATACACATTCAAGATGTAAGTAAGATATCCATATATGTCTTTAAGATAGAAATTATGCATATCAACATATTAGCATGTAAATTATTAATATCTAGAACAATCTCATCGTAACTGAATACAAATCACAAGTATGGAAATATATTGGACTAATGAAAGTACTAACCAATATAAAACATTTTCTCACCAAAAACATGTAATATTATAACCAATGCTAAACCATGACATTAGATTTTATTTTATTTTGTCTTTTGAACATAATTTGTTGGGTAAAAAACAATATTTTTTGACTGATGCATCAATATATTATAGCACGTGGCAGAATAACCAATAAAAAATCACAAGTTTAAAAATGTATTTGTTGTGCAAGATTTAAATTAAGAACTAAATAATGATTCCCCTCTAACATAAATACATTAATATATTGACAAAAATAACAAAATAAATATCCAAAAAATCTTATAATCATGTCACAAAAAATCTTATAAATTATGATTTTTGTTGTTGTTGTTGTTATAAAGCACTAAGATATACCATTGTCCGAGATTCACACGTCAAAACATATTTTTTATTTTATTTTTAGAGTATACATATACAACCCTCAATTGATTGAAAATGATTTCTTTATTAATCATGCAAGATGAAATCACCTTTCTAACATTTTTTTATGATCAAAACAAATAATTTTTGACAGATAAACGGAAGAAATTATGTATGTCACATTGGGAATCAAAACATGAATTTGTTATCTTGAGACGTGAGTGACACCAAAGGTTTTAGCCGGTAGTAGAACTTTCGTGCTGATAACGTGTTATAAAATAAATATACATGGAACAAAAAAGATAAAGATTTGGGGAAGAATATTTGTAGTATTTCATCATCACCAAAAGTATTACAATGGTCTCCTATTTATAGGCTATAGGAGGCAAATGAAATGATATATGTTATAAGAGTAATGAGAATGTGAGAGGTTGATGAAGTTATGAGAGGAGAATGTGAAACATTCATGATGTTTCACAACATAAACCAACTTTTTACATGGTTGCAAACATTTTTTGTTCAATTGGATTAGCTTGACCTCGGTTGGAAACCCAACATTACGAGTTAGATGTTGGGATTTAACTAAAAAAATGTTAAACACTACCAAGAAAATATTTTGAGAAGTCAAAATTAAGCATTTAATGAGACCACGGAAGATGAACCAACAATCTGCGTATGCATGCATGCAAAACCATAACTCCTCAACCAAGACCACTCTCATGTGTCTCTCAAACCCAACCCACCCTAACCCAAGTCCACCACTTGGCTCAAAACAACTCGAACCCCAATTAATCCCACATTTAATCCCCTCTTCCAACCACCACCTTCCCCATTCCTCCCTACATAAACACTCCACCCCCACAATATTGCACCATCACCAAAGCCAATTAATTAATACTAAATCCAACATGTCTTTCTTCTATGTTTTGTTGGTGTTCTTGTTGGTGTTTGGGGTTTGTCTGGGACAAGACATAGCACCTGATGTGAGTGGGAGTGGTAATGGTGGTGGGAGGAAGGAGTTGGTGCCTGCTTTGTTCATATTTGGAGACTCTTTGATTGATAATGGGAATAATAATGATTTGACTTCCTTTGCTAAGGCTAATTACTTTCCTTATGGGATTGACTTCAAGGATGGTCCCACTGGCAGGTTCTCTAATGGTCTCACCATGGTTGATTCTATTGGTATGTATGTGATGTTAGTTTCTATTAGCGTTAGCTGATTAGGTTGTTATTTGATTATAATTATACTTATAAGTTTATAACACAGCTTTCTGACTGAAATTCTTCTTTCTCCGGTCATTTCTGTAAAAAAAAATTAGTGTGCTTCATGCTTGCTTGGATGCATGCAACTTATTTACTAGCTAGTTCATTTTTATTTTTTTTGGGTTTTGTTCTTAGCATGCATTATATTATTTGTAGAGTGAAGTAAGTAATAGGGATTTTGACATAATAAAATTCCTACGATGTGTAGGGTGTGGCATTTTCTGAACAATCTAGTAAACTAGTATTTTCTATTATTTAGATTTTAACTAAAAAAATTAATGCAGGATTATACATCCTTCAAAATAGATTTTTAACGCACTTTTTTGATTGGGAGTGTTCTAATTATTTTAGTACGTCGATGCTTGGATAAATTTTTAGTCTCCAGGAAAATGATGTTGAGTTGTCCTCTAAAAATTAATTTTCAGGGTATTTTTACTGAAAAATCTGTTTACTCCAGAAATCGCAACATAACCTACAATAACATAACTTCCCGTCCTTCCTATGTGTTGCTCGTAAAGAATCTTAGTTTAGTTCCAAAAATGTACATAAATTACAACATACATGCCTTACATCGTTAATACTAATTAATTTTTTCATGCATGCAGCAAATCTACTAGGCTTACCTCTAATCCCACCCCACTCCCAAGCTTCCGCCGATGCCGCCCTCCACGGCCTCAACTACGCCTCTGCTGCAGCCGGAATCCTCGACGAGACCGGCAAAAATTTCGTAAACCCCCCTATAAAACTCAAAATTTTCAACACATAACTAAACCTGCAAGACTAAAGAACTGACGATTATTATCATTTTACATGTATTAATTTTGATAGATGGGGAGAATACCATTCAACGAACAGGTTCGGAACTTCCAGAGCACACTGAATCAGTTGAAGGACAAGCTTGGAGCTGATGATGTTTCAAGTGACATAAGCCGTTGCATATTTTTCATAGGCATGGGGAGTAATGACTACCTTAATAACTACTTGTTGCCTAATTATAACACTAAGAATGAGTACAATGGGGAGCAGTATGCTGATCTCCTGGTGCAACAGTACAACCAGCAACTCCATGTTAGTATTTCGTAATTGATCTTTGTTGTGACCTTTTGTTTTTGTTGTTAAGTGTATAGTTTTGAAGTTGGTTGCATGCATGATGATAAAGGCGATAATGAAATTTCAATGGATTTTGGTGCAAAGTAATATCAAATTAAAGGGTCCAAAACTTTAAGAGTTATTTGTTTACAACGATAGAGGCTAGTTCAATTAGTAGATCTTGAGAGTGAGATTAAAATTAAAAAATATAAAATACATAAACAAAGAGTTACTTCCCCAAAAAATATTATGAATATCCTCTAAAAATTATAAAAGATTTCCATTATCGGCTAATAATTTAGAGTGAAAATGCTCAAAAATATTTACAGTTTCTTAAATATACCTAAAATGCACTGGTATTTCCAACTCTAAACCGGATTAATTATAAACAACAATAAGATGAAACTAAGATACTACCCTCAATTGAGGGATATCTAAGATATTATGAAAGATGATACTTGGATTTCACCATCATAGTCAATAACTATATAAGTCAGGAATTCTCTCTTTTATGAATCAACCAAGATTAAGGTCTCAAAGTGTCTTATTATATATGGTTTCAGTAACTAACGCATTTTCGACATGTTGTTTCTTAGAATCTCTACAATCTCGGAGCACGGAGGTTCGTGCTATCGGCAATAGGATCTCTGGGCTGCATTCCGAGCATCCTCGCACGGACGCCTTCGGATCGTTGCAACGAGGAGGTGGACAAATCACTTGTGTTCCCCTTCAACAACAGGTTGAAGATGCTGGTCAACAACCTCAACTCCAATCTCCCGGACTCTAAGTTCGCTTACTTGGACATATATCACATGTTCATGGATGTCATTAGCAATGGCAACACCTATGGTAAGTTCGCATTAATTATCCCTTTTTAATTAAGTGTTTCGTAATTGTCATGTTATATATATGTTGGGCTTAATGTTATTGCCTTGACAACGTCTTTACATTTTATTGAAATTTATACATTCTTAAGTGAATGTAGAATGTATAAACTATGGATATATAATTGGCCAATCAATTGATGCATCTTTTCGAGTCTAGTTACAAAATATAACAGTCTTAAACATGCAGAAACAACGGTCTTAATTAAACCACGATATTATGAGATTGTTTTCTAAATTATTTTTGAAATCAGTTGTTTGTGTGCGACTCTTTTCTAGCTAGTATATAACAATTGAGTATATTATGGCATGTGATATGATTTTGGTACAGTAAATTCCACAAAATCAAGTTGATTATGGCTTATGAGTTTACAATATTTGGAAATAGATTTTGTAATTTGCCATGATTACAATGGAAATGACCTAAAAATACCTAATGGAGTGTTTGAATATAAAAGGTGAAGAAACTGAAAAGAAAAGCATAATATGACTATTTTGACTAAAAGGTTGAGTCAAATTTTGACTTATTATCTTTGACCATTTGTAGGGTTCAGCAATGTGGACACCGGGTGTTGTGGCGTTGGTCGGAATCGGGGCCAGATCACGTGCCTCCCCTTCGAGACACCGTGCGCCAATCGGGACCAGTACGTCTTCTGGGACGCCTTCCACCCCACCGAGGCCTTCAACGTCCTCATGGCCAAGAGGGCCTTCGGTGGCCCTCCCGCCGACGTCTTCCCCGTCAACATACACCAGCTGGCAACTCTCCAACTCTAGTTAGGGGTCAGTCACTCAACTACTGAAGCATGTAGGCTTGTGGTTGTCGTACGTCTTGTGCGAGATCGTGTCGTGTCGTTTACTTTGATGTTAATTAGTTTGTGTATTGTTGTGTTTTTTTGTGTTTGTGAGAATATTGTTTCGCAGAGAAATTGTTTTTTTTCAGCTAAAATACTTTTAGTTTGGTGTGTAATTTTAATTGCTTTTGAAAAAAAAAATTAGATAGTTCCCTCTTTTGGTTTATTCGTTGATCTCCATCTCGTGAATCTTAAAGTCTTGTTGTGCTCAGTTGACAACCGAACATGCTAAAAAGCTTCACATATTGTATATCTCTGCTAGGTAGGGTGAGTAAAGTTGTGTAATCATTTGCAACCAAACACATCAAGGCACACTAATTCATGAGTTTTATTATTATCGTGTTACGTATTATTCAAATCGTGTCGTATAACAAACGGCCAAACACAAAAGTCATAAAAGTAACCAGACTTACGTGCCCACCATGGTGTGGTTCAACAGTTGAGTTTGCGTTTTCGTAGCTTTCGAATATTGGTTTGAATCTCATGACTGAGTCCAACTAAAAATGGTGTTGGGTCAACTTAAGTTTAAAACCGCAGCTCATCTACTCTCCTGTCCCAAACCCCCAATTACTCTATCTTTGCCAAGAAACTCTGGGTTCTAATTAAAAAGCAAAAGTATGTTATCAAGTGAGTGGAGATAGGTATGCAAGTTCGATTCTTATCAAGGAGAAGCAATTATGGAACTCATCTTAATAACTAAAGTTAACCCTACTGATTATTAAGAAAAACAACTTCACCTATTGTATATCGTGATACGTCTTATTCAATCTTTTCATCTAACAAACCACCAAAACCTAAACCAAAGACAAAAGTTTGTTATAGCAACCAAACTTATATACCCACCATGGTGAGGTTCATAGGTCGAGTTTGCATTCAAGTAGCTTTGGGATATTGGTTTGAATCTCATGAGTGCATTCACATAAAAATGATGTGGTGTTGACTTAAGTCTAAAACCTTAATTCCCCCCGCTTACCCGTCCCAAACTCCCACAACAATGTCTTGATGAGAAATTATGGGTCATAAAAAATCGTACATAAGTTATCAAGTGAGTGAAAAGAATAGTTTCATTGACTTGGCACCGACTAGAACTATACAAGCATCCCAATGAAATGTGTGTGATTGTTATGACATTGTTGACTATCAAGTAACAAAAAAAGAATAAGTGTACCCAACTGGGTTTAGGACTAACTGGGTGGAGGTGAGGATGTATAAATTCGATCGTCATCCCCTCAACAACCTGCAATCGGCAAGATAAAACTCATTCTAATAATTAAAATCAACCCTTCAAATTATATTATAAATCACCAAACACTCACTTGAGTTATCTATGTTTCTAGGGTCTCTTTGTCATCCAAAATATTTTTTATATATAATATGTTGTTGTCATCCAAAATAATATTACTAATTTTAGTTGATGTGAAAATATTTATTCTTTTAAGTTACCCCCAATTAGGGTTGTCAATTTTGTTTCGGCTCGATAGCTCGACTCGAACTTGACTCGAAAAATACTCGACTTTAGTTTAACTTGAAAATAAAGAATTTTGATGAAAAACCAAAAAAATCTTCAAACTTAGTTCGGTAAACGAACCGTTCAAACTCGAATTTTTTAATGCTCGACTCAATAGCTCAATCGAATTTTTTATTGTTTCATTTATAATTATTTTTTTGTATTAATTAATAACATAATATAATCTTTATGGCTCGAAAGTTTGCTCGACCCGACTCGTTTACCTGCGACCCCATGTAGCAAGAAGAGAGAGTAATAATTCAAATTTCTATACGATAATTCATAGGAAAATGTTTTATGGCCGCGGTGCGTCCGAGACGCCGTCTGACGTGGACAATCCAGTCAGCAAAAACCAAAGATTAATTAAATCACATATTATTTATTTATTTTGTGTCACATCACGTGGAACTATGTGACTTTTGGTTTCCAACGTACATATATTCTCAAAACATTCCATTATCCCCCCAGACCTTTTATTCTCCATCATTTTCTCCTGATGGAAGACGAGATCGGTAAGAGGGATGCTGAGGAGATGACGCGGGAGTGAGTCTTAAGGAGGTTGGGACGCCGACGTCGTTGGTAAGGACGTCACGATGTAGTTGGTCGGCGAGCAAGATGAGGAAATGGTCGGCGTTGTAGTCTTTCTCGAGGCGAGGAGGAGGAGGAATG
Source organism: Triglochin maritima (assembly GCA_963682175.1). NCBI lineage: Eukaryota > Viridiplantae > Streptophyta > Magnoliopsida > Alismatales > Juncaginaceae > Triglochin > Triglochin maritima. Next base: position 5,185,891 of record OY821782.1, on the reverse strand, counting down.
TGATTTTTTGTAGCTGATTTTAGTTTTTTGTATGATGTTTTTGGGGGAAAGTTTGGTTTTCGTGGCTGATTTGAAGTTTGGGGTTTTGTTATGTGATGGATTGGTCTTGAATTTTTCGGAAACGTGGTTTTTTGTAGCTGATTTGAGTTTTTTTGTGTTGAGTTTTCACGGATGAGGAGGAATGTGATTTTTTGTGACTGATTTGAGTTTTTCGTGTGATGGTTTTTTGGGAAAGTTTGGTTTTCGTGGCTGATTTGAGTTTTTGGTTTTGTTCTATAATTGATTGATCTTCAGTTTTTTGGAAGTGTGGTTTTTTGTAGCTGATTTGAGTTTTTTTGTGTTGAGTTTTTGAGGAAAAGTTTGTTTCTTTGTGGTTGATTTAAAGTTTTTGGTTTTGTTAAAAAGGAAAAACAACAACTTAAAAAAGAACAAACATAACTTAAAAAAGAACATCAGAAAATAAATAAAAAACAGAAAATTAAAAAGGAAAAAACATCAACTTAAAAAGGAACAACAGAAAATTAAAAAGGATGAAGCAATACTTAAAAAGGAAAAACAGGAACTTAAAAATGATGAAGTAGTATCTAAAAAGGAACAACATATCTTAAAAAGGACGAAACAAAAATCAAAAAGGAAAACTTCACACTTAAAAAGGTACACCCACTTAAAAAAGAACATACTACACTTAAAAATGTACAACTCACAGTTAAAAAGGAACAAACCTCACTTAAAAAGGAAAAAATTACACTTAAAAAGGTACAAGTCACAGTTAAAAAGGAGAACCTCAAATATAAAAAGGAACAAACCTCACTTAAAAATGAACATATTACACTTAAAAAGGTAAAAGTCACAGTTAAAAAGGAGAACCTCAAACATAAAAGGAACAATCAATTCTTAAAAATGAACAGACATCACTTAAAATGGTACAAACTCACAATTAAAAAGGAGAACCACAAACTTAAAAAGGAACAAAAAACACTAAAAAGGAAAACTTCACACTTAAAAATGTACACTCACTTAAAAAGGAACAAACTACACTTAAAAAGGTACAACTCACAGTTAAAAAGGAAAACCTCAAACATAAAAAGGAACAATCAATTCTTAAAAATGAACATACATCACTTAAAAAAGTACAACTCACAGTTAAAAAGGTGAACCGCAAACTTAAAAAGGATAGACGTAGATATTAAAAAGGAATATGTTTTGACTTTTTAAATTGTTGTTTGGGGAAACCAAAAGTTACGATGGGAAAAGTAAAAGTTGCATTGGGAAACCAAACGTTGTTGTGACAAAGGAGAACCTCAAATATAAAAAGGAATAAGCTTCACTTAAAAAGGAACAGACTACACTTAAAAAGATACAACTCACGATTAAAAAGGAGAACCTCAAAAATAAAAAAGAACAAACAATTCTTAAAAAGGAACAAACATCACTTAAAAAGGTACAACTCAAAGTTAAAAAGGTGAAACACAAACTTAAAAAGGATAGACGTAGATATTAAAAAGGAATATGTTTTGTCTTTTTAAGTTGTTTGGGGAAACCAAAAGTTGCGTTGGGAAAAGTAAAAGTTGCATTGGGAAACCAAACGTTGCAGTGAGAAAGAAGAACCTCAAATATAAAAAGGAATAAGCATCACTTAAAAAGGAACAGACTACACTTAAAAAGGTACAACTCACAGTTAAAAAGGAGAACCTCAAAAATAAAAAGGAACAAACAATTCTTAAAAATGAACAAACATCACTTAAAAAGATATAACTCACAGTTAAAAAGGATAGACGTAGATGTTAAAAAAGAACATGCTTTGCCTTTTTAAATTGTGGTTTGGGGAAATCAAAAGTTGCGTTGGGAAAGTAAAAGTTGCATGGGGAAACCAAACGTTGCAGTGAGAAAAGTAAAAGTTGCACGGGGAAACAAAACGTTGCAGTGAGAAAGTAATGTTGCATTGGGAAATTAAATGTTGCATGTGACACCAACATGTTATTAAATGAATTTCTCTGCTGACTGGATTGTTGACTCAACTGACCAGGTCAGCCGCGTCCCGGACGGGCGCGGGAGTGTACAAGGACTCTAATTCATATATCCGATTCGCATAAAAATGGTGGTGAGTCACCCCTAAAACCGCACCTCAACTGCTCACCTGCTCTGACATTTCCACGTACCGTCAGGACTTCGACTCTCCAACCCTCCGGCGATGCCTCTCTTCCAGCTCCAGATCTCCGCCGAGCTGGAGAATCTGACCAACCTCCAACCCCAAGAGGGATGCGACGACCCCACCTTCTCCTACCGCTTCAAGGTAACTCTCATCTCGCCCTCTTCCGGTTCGATTTCCCACGAGTTCCTGTTTCGATCGTTGGTCTTGCAGCTCCGGTGCGAGAACTGCGGGGAGGTGACGCCCAAGGAGACGTGCGTGATTCTGTCCGAGACCGTGCCTCTGCCCAAGGGGAGGGAGAGCGCGCACCTCGTCCAGAAGGTCGGTCGGTTTGGATTTTAGGGTTTGTTTGTGTTTGGTGATGGATTCGAGGGGTTTGGGAGTGATGACGTGGTGGAATTTGGGGGGTTCCAAGGGAGATTATGCATGTATGGTTTAAACGGTATTTGGTCGTTACTTGATTAGGTTTGTAACAAGTTGTGATTCTTAAAATAGGGATGAATATGATTTGTCAAGTGTAGTTTGAAACCATATCAGTAGTTTGGCTTTTAGGGTTGATTTTGTTTTGGTGATGGATTCGAGGGGTTTGGGTGGTGAGGTTGTGGAATTTGGGGGTTTCGAGGGAGATTCTGTTGCCATGTTTTAAACCGTATTTTTTGTTACTTGATTAATGAGATGTCACGTATCCCATTTGTAACAAGAGGTTACTTTAAAACGGGGATGGGTAGAAAACAATAAATCATGAGATTATGTGGTTTGCATGCGCGGTAGAACTAGTCTAGTATATCTAGGAGCGTCCTAGGGATGTTTGGTGTGCAAAAGTGACCAAAGGGTTTAACTAGGATTTTGTTTGGTTTGTAGGAGGCCATTTCATTTGGTCGCATGGATGAGCTTTTGTTATCTTTTTAAGGTTAATTTGGTTTGGCGCTGAATTTGAGGAGTTTGGGTGGTGAGGTGAGAATTTTGGGGCGTTTTGAGGGAGATTCCGTTTGTATGGGTTTTAAAACATACTTGGCCATTACTTTATTTATTAGGTGCCACATACTCACACATCTTGTGTGTAACAAGTAGTCATTCTTAGAATACGGACGACTGTAAATCATAGTCAAGTGTGGTTTGAAACTGTACCAGTATATTTGGGAGTGTTTTATGGAAGTTTGAGGCGCAACAATGACCAAAGGGTTAAGCTTGGGTGTAATTGGTTTGTAGAAAAATAGTTAGGAAGTGAATGAAATCTTGTTTGCGTTTTAGAGTTAATTTGGTTTTGGTGTTGAATTTATGGGGTTTAGGTGATGAGGTGATGAATTTTTGGGGCTTTGGTGGGAGATTGCAACTAGTTATTCCTAAAGTCGGGATGAATTGAAATCATCTAGTTATGTGACTCACATGCAAGATATAGAACAAGTTAGGTGTGGGTTAAAACTTAAAACCATACGAGCATGGCCGGGAGCGCTTTAAATTTGTTTAGGACACAAAAGTGACCGAAGGGAGGGTTAAACTCAGTGTTGTGATTGGTTTGCAGGAAAATGGTTAGGAAGTAAATCTAGAACTAGCTTTTGCATGAGTGACTTGATGTAAGTTTGGCATTCAAGTTCTTAGGAGAAGTATATGTTGAATTTGAGGGCTTTGGGTGACGAGCAAATGTGTTTTGGGGGTTGTAGGTATGTAAGTATGTTTGTGGAACATAATAGGATAAGTATCCGTTGTTCGGACTGTTGATTTTTTTGTGTTTTTTTTCGAACTTTAGGATTATAATTTGAGACTAAAATCTTATTCCTCTAGAATCTTATGGGAAAGTGATTTTTGGAAAACCTAATTTTACCGAATATGCATGTATAAAAAATGATTTTCTCCTCTTTGGGGATGTAAAATGTGTTCCCATACATTCAGATAGAGAATTATGAAGATCGTTGTTTGGATTTTCCATTCGTCAGTGGATGTCAAAACATGTATTTGTACCAATATTATATATTTCATGATACAGTTAGGAGCTTACATGATTATTTCATCAACATTTTAAATCAATCCTCCATAATCCCACCACTTGTATATATCAGTATTATTCTCCACTTGATTCTTTCTAAAGATCTTTTCACTAAATTTATGTGCCAAATTACCTCCATTTGTCTTCAGTATCACCCATTTTCCTTTACAGTGTAAATTTTGTGGAAGAGAAGGAAATATCAAGATGATTCCTGGGCATGGTTGGCCACTCACATTGGAGAGGAGTCAGGCCCATCAATTTGCTACATTGATGGTGTTCGACTGCAGAGGCTTTGAGCCTATTGAGTTTTTCTTTGGAGATGGATGGCATGTTGAATCTGTGAGTGGTCTTTACGTTGGACTTTCAGTGATAATGATGTTGTTCATGTATGATGCAGTTTAATATTTATAGTTTTATTTGTCATTTACAATGGAAAGTTCTATTTCGATTTTCTAGGTTAATGGTCATGTTGCTAAAATCTCATTGTCCTCATTACTCGCTGCCTAGACTATATCAAGTTCTCTAGATTCTAATTATTGGTCGACTTTTGATATCCTTTAACTGAATATACCTATATTGCCGTCCTTTCCTTCATGCAGAAAGCTTTTGATCTTTCTTGGCAGTTAAAACTAGCCATCCATAAATACTTCACATCTACCTAGTGGTGTTGGTTTTACTTGTTTCTGCAAGAACAACTGTGATTAGATAATTGACATTGTAAAGAATTATACATTAGAAATAAAGAGAGAAGAAACCGAACCTGCTTCTGTTGCCTCATGGAACTGAACTGTTGAGTGTTGCTTAGCTGATTTAACAAATAGTGAGGTCTACAAATGAAAGTTTATGTTTTTTCCCTTCTATTTGCCGACCTTCATTCATCACAGTTATAAGAATATCAGATTTTCACATATGATCCTATATATTTAATAGATTAGGATACTTTTGCCTTCATTTTATTGTTATTCTATGTACTGCAATTTCCTTGATTAGCTTTTTTTATTGGGGCCATAAAAGGTGGGTTTAGTACGTAAAGGTTAGTGCTCTGGGAAAAGGATCAAGGATGGGAGAACAAATAATAAGATAATAGATACAATTCATCCAATAAACAAGGAAATTCAAAATGTCTACATGAAGGCACCCACATATGAAGGTATGAATGTACGATGAATACTCCATGGATGTGCAAGTGGGTTAAATTGATGAATAATATATGACCAGAATAATTATTGCAAAGGTAAATGTTTTGCTAGTATTGTCAAGATAGGTAAATTATAGAAAATTTCCTTTGACTAACGTAAATGTAGAATGCTTGATACCCACTGCCATGGGCTGTGTTCTCGGCATCAACACGTTGGTATCATGGTTTGGCTGAGATTTGACTTGTTTGAGTTTTCTAGAGGAGGTAAAAGATGGTAGTGGAGTAATGGATTTCCTATGGATTGATTATTGATGGTTTATGTTGAAACTTGAAAGTTCTGCTTTTCATTCAATGTCCCTTTTATCTTCGAAATCCATCGCCGTATGGAATTACTAGAGTAACTAGGTTCCCACATATTGCATTTTTAAATCATGCGGGTGATAATGTTTACTGCCAGGCTGCCATACTTTACTATGTTAAGACTGTAAACTGCTTTGGCCAAACCTCTTTGACGTTACTCTCACGATCCATTTTTAGAACATCCTTTCTGAATCAGATATTTTGTATGCCATGATTTACGTCTCTGCATGTATTGCATTTGTACTTTTTCTCTGAGTATTTGGTTGATAGATATGGGGGACCAAGTTCGAAATCGACTTTTCTGAAGGTGACTTTATGGAATATGACGAGAAGGGACAGGAACCAGTTTCAATATCAGACATCAAAGCAAGTTTCGTAGTGGTAATTCACATCAGGAAACTCTTTCATAGCTGATTCAGTAGTCATATATGGTGTTCAGATTGATTTCTGTTAACTGGATTTATTTAAACTTGCAGGCATCAAAATTATCCACTCCAAGCCGTCAGCTCTCATTGTCGCAGACTACTACTTGATTGGAACAAGCTCTCGTTACGTAAATTTCAACCGTTACATTTGGGCTTCCATGGCCATGAACTCATGATCTTTTACAAGATCCACCTGTTCTGTAAACAAAGGCCGATCAGCAGGGATCTGATTGGTGGTAATGAATGGATAAATAAACTGTCCTATGACGTAGTATACTTCCTTAAACATATAGAATGCTAAGTGTTTCTTCCAAAAGTATTTCTACTCTGCTTGGACATGTCAATTGTACCGATACAAATCAAATCAACCTGAATTGGAGCCGAATATAGAACCAAAAAAATTGATGAAAAAGGGACGAAAAGATAACATCATTACTCGTGTGGAAGACGAAAGTTGCCCTCGAATTTATGTGGAGTAAGGGCATGTAAGTTACGTATAGGGCTGAAAGCAGAGTGGAGTTTATTTATATAACAAATGTGAAAACTAAAATCTTTTTCGGGGTGAAAGCGGTCTAAATGGACTGAATTGAATTCATCTGTTAGAATATCATCGTAAAATATAGAATCCATGTAAATGTGATAGCAAATTTAGTATGTGAGTTGTTAATTGCACGTATGCTTACGTATTAGTATCAAATTTCTTAATTATTTGATTTTGCATAAATTTACAAGATTAGAGATAATATCTTATTCATATCCGATTATTATTCATATTTGTTCTTTGAATTTTGATGTGTGTGTCTGTGTATTATAGGGTTTTTTGCTTGAGTGCACTTCTAAACTAACCATATTGGATCTATGCATTCAGAGTTTTGCGATTTTACTTAAGTACACTTATAAACTTATTAAATTTGTTTGTTACACTTGAAAATTTGTGGAGCTCACTTTCCTGTTAAATTTATATTAAAATAATTAAAATTTTGTATATCAACCCACAACAAAACACAATATCCTCTTTAACTTCTCAAAATTACAGAACTTGTCAAATTAAAATTAATTACTCAAATTATACTTTCTTAATATATGAACAAAATCTGAATATATTCTTTAATTTTTTAACACCATCCTCTTGACTTAACTTCGTACATCAAAACATTCTCACATTAAAAAATTCTAAAAAACTCAATTAAAACTATTTCTTCAAATATATCCAAACATCATCTTAACTCCATGCATAAAAAACTCAACAATAAATAAGAATATATTCACAAAAACATTCCAATCCAACATTACAACAATGCAACACCAATGTAAATTATGTAACCCACAATCTGCAACACATTATTTTCACAATTCCAATCCATTCAACCAAGAAACTCGTAAATAACTGAACTACTTTAGCTTTGATACTGCAGCCGCAAAGACTACAACCATAAGGATAATCGACTCTGCCATCTTCTCCAACTCCTTCAACAATTCCACTTGGCCACCTCGAAACAATAGGGATGTCATCCTAAGCTTTGAGTAGAATTCCTGGCTATACACCCACATGTGTTGTTCCACGATCAACATATTCTCTTCACGAACTGAAAAATATAGGTTACACAAAATACCAGTTATTGTACCTCCTTCTCTAAAAAGAATATCATCCAAATGTTGTCTCATCTTTTTAAGCTTATCTCCGGCATTGCTCCCCGCTAAGAAACTCATGACATCATTCAACAACACACAAAAAACACAAGAGAAACACAGCCGGATTGGGAGCCAACTGCCCACACCTAGCCAACCTGAGCTTTGATACGTCGTAAATACAGGGATCAGGAAGCTGTGGAACGGTGGCAAGGGCGCTAAGTAGGAGGACGAGTTCGGGGATGGGGGAAGGGGAAGAGGAGACGAGATCGACGACAAAGGCGAGGAGGGGAGGGGAGGGGAAAGGGGACTTGCGAGCCCACACGATTTGGTTGCAGATGAGTTGGAGAGGACCGAGACAGTCGATTTTGGTCAAGGTATTTGTTAAGAAGAGAAAAGCTTGAATAACGGCGAAGAAGAAGAAGTCGATTTTGATTTTGAGATTACGTATCTGGGTTTCCTTGCCGTATTTTTTATTTGATCAAGGTATTTGTTGAATTTTATCAATCCGACCGTTTTTGGATTTAAGAAGAATTCGTGAATTGTCATGGACTTCTATGCAAATTGTTTGACTATTTTAATCTAAAACCTAACGGGGTTAGTAAACCAAACGAGTACTATGACATTTTAAGTACCAAACAAATTTAATAAGTTTGTAAGTGTAGCTAAGCAAAATCACAAAACTCGAATGCGTAGATTCAATATGGTTGGTTTTGAAGTTCACCCAAGCAAAAAGCCCATATATATACCATTCAAATAATATTTATTATATTTGAATTTTGTACTTCTTATATATGTGTGTGTATAGGATACGTTATGTTTCAAATCTAATCTTTCAAGCTTTGTTAGACATTAACATGAAGTTAAACAAACATGAAAAACAACTCAAGAACATCGTCGGAAAACTACTTAAATCTCCCGTGTGAATTACTGTTTTGCTCTTCTCTCATTTCTACTTATATATTTCTTTATTTCACTCTCATACCACCACTCTCTCTTCATCTTTCTCTCGTAAACATAAAAAATAATGCCTCGAATGTCAGAAAAAGAGTCAGTGGACGCCTCAATAAACTCGAATTTGGTAAAATGTCATATTTATTTCAAGTTTTTTTTAGATCCCCCCCCCCCCCCCCCCCCGGAGGTGTCTCCGGCAAGCACCCCTCAATTGTTTAGTAGTATTAATTGGTAATTAGTTAAAAATAATTAATACTTTTGTTAATTTAGATGCTTAAATCCATTTAACAAAAAAATAATTTTAAAATTAAATTAATAGTCATCGGGTTACCGTGGAGAAAGAAGAAAATTCATACCCCCTACGCATTATACATGCTTACGAAGAAGATTCAAGACCTCGTCATCCACGTAGACAGGGTATATCTACTTCGGTTAAGAGGGAGATGGATAGTTTATGTCGTCGTCAGACGTGTGATGATTCATTCGACGATGAGGAGGTTTTGAATGAGGTGGAGAGAGACGATGAGAGTGACGATGGGGGTCGATATGAGTTGGAGTTGGAGCGGCATGAGGAGTATGGTAGAGGACGTGGGTGACATGGTAGTTCTTCTGCTGAGTGGGTAATTCGGAAGGGTAGATGTGGTAGGTTTGTGACCGATGATTTGAGTTCGTGCATAACAGATGCCCGAGCTCAGAAAAGAGGATGGGTGAGGACGATTCTTGGATTGTGACTGGTGTGATGCCCGATGGTCCTTTAGATGACAGCGTCATTCCTAGTTTCGAGGGCAACATCGCCATACACATTTGGGAGGGCGAGGATCAGAAGGTTCTAAAGTGTCATAATCGGCACATAGCCTGTACTACATTGCAGGTTAGCGTTCAATTTTGAGTGATGATATCACAATGGTCATTACTGATAGAGGATATGGTCACTTGCCTAACAACATGTTCAATTGCCTTGACATGTCGTTGATATCTGTGTTTGTGGAGCGGTGACAACCTGACACCAACTCTTTCCACCCGATTTTTGGAGAGATGACGATCATGTTGTATGACGTGTTCCAGATCAGCATTCATGTTGAGGGTCGTATGGTCGGTGCTCAGGGATCGACGACTGAGCTGAAGAGTTATATAGCCAATCTACTCGGGGTGACCGTTGCTGGTCTTGGGAGGAATAACTCTTTTTGGAGTGGTGGTGGTGTTAGCATCGACGCTGTTGACAACTTTTGCAGACCTCCGCGGGCCGAGGATACGCAGTTGACTGCCTACATATTCTTACTGCTCGGATGCGTCTTGTTTGTCAACAAGAGCGGATGCAGGACCTGACGACGCGACATATTGGAGGTTAGGGACCCAGCTACCATTGGTCAGTACTCATAGGGTCGGCGACGTTGGCATACCTGTATCGCCAGTTGGGGATAACTGTCGTGCTGATTGTTCTGGTATTGCGGGTTGTCTGACGCTGCTGCAGGCTTGGATATATGAGTATTTTCCTTCTTTCCGCCCACATCGGGAGCGGAAAATCATTGAGTCGGGTCATCATTGTTCGCGTATGTGGGATGCCCGGAGTAAGGATAAGAGCAAGGAGCGACTTCATTCCATTCGTAGACGGCTAGATGAGATGACTACATCGCAGGTACAAAACTTTATATCATTCATGTTTATTTAATTATTATTATTAACGTATAAACGTTTAGGTGAAGTCGTTGCCCTATGGTCCTGACCCTGCTGTGGATGTGCCGATGACTTTATTTATGGGCGTTATTCGTTATCGGGATATCATGGATCTTATTTGCCTGATCACGTCTTGCGTCAGTTAGGATACGTTCAGGTTACCCGGTTGACACCCCGATGTTAGGGCATGGGGTGCGGTTTGCGATTGCGACGACGTACGACGTCAGGTACAACGCTTCGATGACGGAATCGATTTAGAGGACATTTTCGAGAGGAGACCGACTTCACCTTGGCGATCTCACACATAGTCGCGACCCCTCTACTTGTTATGTAGATTATTTGGATTGGTTCAGTAGATACTCACATCCATCTCTTGTGCGCGGTACCGCTCCAAGACCTGAGAGAGCACTGGATATGACATGTAGCGATGCGGTAAGTTTTTCTAAATTATTTTTTATTTGTAATGTGTGTTTTATTTTTATTGTTAATGTATACTAATTTTGATGTTATATACAATGGATGAGTAGGGCGATACAGCTTGTGCAACCGTTCTTGAAGAAGAGGGATTTGATGTCGGACGAGGAGACGAGATCTGCATGTGAAGATTTGGACGACTTCATACAGGCGTGGAACAATCAGTTGAGTATTTCCGACCACGATTCAGATGAGGAGTTGTAGTCGGCTTGTACATTATTTTACTTTTATTATCTGTTGACTCTTATTATTTGTATTTGTATTTGCTTATTTGTTGTACTCTTATTATTTATTTCTGACGAACATATCTTCTCTCTATTTGTTATATTTGATGCATTTTAAATTTAATATCTGATAAAAATACGTGAGTGATGACATTAGTTTCTTCATTTGCCATAATCCAATGCAAGTACTGACACTGCACTGCCTAATGCAGATACTGTTGAGCGGGATTTCTGCCTTCAGATTTCATCCTCCTCATGTACTCTCTAAAGTTATAAATGTGTGATTGTGAGTATCCTCCGGGAATTTTTTCTTTACCGCCAACAAGATGTTACGTAGTTTCGTTTGTGCCTCAGTTATATCACGAATAATTTTCTTGGCCGCAGAAATAAGACCGTTGATCTGTCAGTGACCATCTGGATAAACTGCAAATTTTTGGTTGTGCTAACCATGAGTACTATTAGAAACTACGACCAATCCATCACACTCCCTTCGCTCGACCACCTTTATCAAAAAACGACAACCACAATCCTTTCTTTTCGTGTTCTTCCATACTGCAATATTCATATCCCGAGAATTCATTTCATTTCTGCGATCGCATCTCAGATAACAATCCATCCGATTATCTGTTTATGATTTATATGATGATATTACCAAAAAAATGGCTCCGATGACAATTTGTTTCACCCATTTACTTGCGTCATCGATTGTTGGAAATATTTGTGGACTTATAAAAAACTCACTGTAATCTACTACATCACCACCGAAATCTTGCAACAGAACCTGAAATAATTTAAATAACACAACATAAAAAAATAAAATTGGGCGTCTGGCTAGTATGCCCCCCAACCATGGGGGCAACGGCGTAAACAGACGTTCGGGACGAGAAAAAATATATTTGGTGGGTTTACTTCACCGGATCCAGACGCTTCACCATGCATTTTCGTGGACGCTTCACCATGCATTTTCGTGGTGTTGGCACTAGTATAGTGTGGAAAACTTAAACAGAAACTTTAATTTAAGAGACAAGACGAAATGAGTATTAAATGGATTGTGAACAACAAAATGGTAACTATATGGATGATTTAAGTAGTTTTCCGACGATGAATGTAGTTCCAAAACAACCAACGTGAATACAAAGTAGATAAAATATCACACCTATCTTTGTTTGTGAGTTCACAAAAATCATTATAATTATAATACCAGGATCTATACCTTTTAGTATAAAACGTTGTCGTATCCATTGTCATATTCGAACAAATAATACACATCATAAATTAATCTTACCAAAAGGATTCAAATCGGAGCCGGAAAATCCGACACAAATGAGAATTCAGAAAACAAACCCAAAACCGAACCTCTCAACGAAACAAAACGCATTACCTTTGCTCGCCATGGCGCCGCAGCACGACTCCCGACGACCGTACAAGCGCCCATCGATCTCCGACCAGCAGCGCCGGCGAGACCTCGCCCTGCTCCGGCAGACGCAGCACCGAGCCGAGTCCCAGGCCCGCGCCCGCTCCCTCGCGTCCTCCCTCCTTCCTGATCCCGCCCCGCCGTCGCCGGAGCTCGACGCCGTCCAGGCATCGCGGCTGAAAGGAGCCGACGCGAGACGGTGGTTCTCGCGCCAGCTTATGCTCCCCGAGTGGATGGTCGACGTCCCGCCTCGCCTCTCCCGGGACTGGTGCGGTTCCGGTCCTCCCGATTGTTTCTGGTTTTCGTGTTTTTCGATGTGATCGATGAGAATTGAGAATGAACTCGTTTCGTAGGGTTTTGGTAGGGGGTTGTCAGGATTTCACGTCAGGAGGTCGGAATTTGTAAGGATAGTCTAGGAGCGTTGGGTTTTTATAAAATGGTTCAAACTTTGGAGTAGTACTTGATTTCAAGTGTGTTTGAGAAGAAGGTGGAATACCAAAATTTGTGTGGACGCCCCTATCGTTATGCTTGTTGTCACCCGGTGAACCACTCTCTTTGTGACACTAAGATATCGCTTAGAATGGGGCTAATAGTGGAAGTAGGATATGCTGGTATGAGTGTAATCTGTACTCGAGTAGTACTTGATTTCATTAGTTGTCAATGACACCTATTCCATGTGTAATAAGTGATTATTTTTAAGGCGTGAAGCCTAGGCTATTGACGAATTGTTGCTCAAAAGTGAGGTGAAACTAGTCAAATATGGTTTACCAGCAGATTTGACAGAATTTAAAAGGGCAAACAATTAGAGGGTAAATATTTTGTGTTGAAAAAGTAAATTTTTCCTATTCAAAATTTTTACCCCTTAATTATGCATCCTCAGTTACTCTCATTTCAACTGAGCCCTTAAGGAACTCTCTTAATCCTCTCCAAACCAATGCTTGGTACTACAATGACATATGGAAGTACAAACCCCAAGATTTGGGTGACAGGTGGAGTCCACAACAACTAGTTAGTCAGTTTGTGTGAAGGGATAACCACTCACTCAACTAGTGAATCATTTTACCCATGTGGGCTATTACATGATGAAGGAGAGATGATATGTGATATCCTTCCATCTTTTGATAATTGGTAGATAGCAATTGATAGGCTTGGTTTGAGTTGGGGCGGAGGAAGGATGATGTCACTGGTTGGTTAGTCAAGCTTCTTGTGACCTTGGGTCCTTCACTGGTGTGACAATCCGCTAGAATGAGGAAACTATTGTTACAAGCAACCTCTTATTTCTGTGGATTGTGCTTTGTGCGAGTTTTCTTGTATTGCCATCATGTATGCTAGTTTAGCCTAAGTTTTCTCCTTGATCATTTGTTCCGAGTCTGTGTATGAACTTGAGGTTGGGTCTGTATGCTCTCTCTGCAATCTATAAGAATATTATTTCCCATTATTATGATATATTTGTCCTCTCTGAATTTTACTTCCCCATTAACTTGAGTTGCATATTCAATTGCAATATATTTCACGATACCATTCTTTTCAAAGGAATTATTTGCTGAATATTGCTTATTTACTCTCTTAGGTTTGTCTTTGCAAGACCAGTTGGGAAGCGGTGCTTTGTGGTGTCATCGAATGGCACAACTGTGAGTAGGCTTCGCAACGGCTCTATTCTTCACCATTTTCCTTCTCTGTTACCCAATGGTGCTAGAACAAAAGATGTTTCAGGTCCGGCACAGGGATATAGCATACTGGACTGTATATTTCACGAGGTATTATGCTAACAACTCAATAATACTTGTGGTCCTGCACCCTACTATTGTCTCAATGATGTTTAGGTTGATGACCTCCGTGGTACCCGATTATGACTTGCAGGCTGATCAGACATATTACGTTATTGACATGTTGTGCTGGCGGGGTTACTCACTGTATGAGTGTGCGGCAGAGTTTAGGTTCTTCTGGTTGAACTCCAAACTTGCTGAAACTGGAGCTTGTAACCCTCCAACATTGTACCACAAGTACAGATTCTGTGCAGTTTCAGTGTATGACTGTAATCAAACTGGTTTAACTGTGGCCTATTCGGGTGAAATGCCTTACGGGAAAGATGGGCTAGCTTTCTATAACAAGTGAGTGATTTGTTTATTATCTTTTCTGTCAGAATCTGCAGTGTAACTAGAAAGTTAAAAATAACAGTCAGATTGTTTGTTATTTCGTAATAATAATAAACGCAGATGGTTTGGAAATTCATTTTGATTTGTCCATTATATCCAAAATGCCAAGATATAATATAATTTTTTTACCCAATGGAAATGCACATTTATAATAATCTCAACAAAATCCTCTTTCAAACAAATCATATTTAGCTATGACTACACAAATTCGCCCTTATAAATATGCATTCTATTAGAAGCTTCAATACTGTTTATCAGCAATTAGAAAGTAGTATGGAGAGATAGATGGTGCTTTTTATTCTTATGTCATCATGGTCCTGCTTTCTTAAGTAATTTTTGTATCATAGTTGATTAGGTTGCTTTTCCCAGATTATGTTTTTCTTACACTATTTAGTTTTTGCTTCTTAAAAGGCATGCACATTATCAAGCAGGTATTACACCATTAGCTTTGGTCTGGAAGGATGAAAACTGTAGCCCATATTTCCTTGATACCGATGCTAAAGGGCAGATCCCCTCTCACCAGCAGGTATATTCTCATTTATAACTTGTAGAAACTACTAAAGCATCATTAACAGGTATATTCTCATCACATGATTCATGATTACTCTTAAGAAGTGTTTATTCATTAATCTTAAGAAATGTTTCCATTTATTCTTATTCTTTCCGTTGTTACCTATAATAACAACTTTATTTACTTTATGGACCTGCAATAACAGCAGGTGTTGGCAATTGGCACAACTACAATAGTCTTATTAGAATTTTCTTTTTATACCTTTTAATGTTCACTTCTAGTAAGATAATTAATATTTTTGGAATTATTGACAGCCTGTCTTACAATGATCAGGTTGCTTTGCAATTGCAAGATGATGGAAAATTAGCTACTTCAGATGATCCTCCTGTTGTATTTGGTTGTTTAGACAAAGCAGTGATCCAAAATGTAAGAACTTTGTGGTGTATTTTCTTATTCTTTTTGGAGGTCTCTGTTGAAATGAGATATTCTTTCCAACTCATTTATGCTATATAAAAAATTCTGTGGAATTGGATGTTCGAATAGTTGAGATGAGGCTGGAAATAAAAGCAATGTGACAATTGGTGACTGTTAATAAGTTAGGCTGTTTGTAGCTACACTTAAGAATTTTTCCCCACAGTCCATATTTTTTTGTACTTCAGAATCTTATTTTGATTAATTTCAATCCACCAGGCCCCTTTGATGCCTTCTTTGTGTCTATTTGTTATTGTCTTCTAAGCAACAGTGCATTATGTACAGTTTGATTTACAATCAGGGTCTCTCTTGAGATTTGCTATTGGTGATGGTGGCTTGCTTTTAGTTGATGGCAAGCTAGAGACAGCTGATCTACACTACGTTGGCAAGGTTAATCGTTCAAGAGCTCATGCTGATAGCTACTCAAAGGTTGGTAAACGTGTGAGATGATCAATTTCAAATAGATGTTGCACTTGAGATTACTGTAGTGTAGTTGTACACACGTACATACTGTGTTTGATTAATATTGAAAGTGATGTCAGCATGTGAAAATGTTGATGCCTGAAGAGTACATCATTTGGATGCCAGCATCCACATGCGTAATCTGCCTGTATTGTCCAACAAAAATATAATTTGTTCAAGGATGCAGTTAAACCAAATTTGCATGTAAACTAGTTTTGTTTCACGCCTATTCTGTAACATATGTTATTTCTCTCTTAATGAATTGATTGCAAAATAATGAGAGCTACGATTTTCCTCTCAGTAAAGAAAATCTAGAGCTCTGATCTTTGAATGGGGTTAAAAAAAAATGGAAAATCTGTGTCACACCATCATAAACCAATATTAAGTTAGAACTGCTGGATATGTGTACATAATGTGAGACTAAAAATTTATGGATACATAAATTATGAAAACTAAGTTCTAATTGAAATGCTTGCTGTTGCAGCGCATATAACCTTAACATTAGTAAATTGTGGTTGATTACAACTTGTTTAAATCAGTCTGTTGCCATTCTTATATAAAATTGCTACTATATTAATTGTGGTAATTAGCAGCAAAAATTGTGTTTCATCAAAAGAAGTCCCATAAGTTTTGTAACAAAACTAGTAACAATGATATTCTCAATCCTGAAGGTTATAGTTCTGATGCTGCAACCACCATTATTGTTTTCTTATTTACTTAAGCTGTTTCTTATATTTAACGAAATCTTCTTAGAAAACTATACGTCTTGTGCATTGAAAACAGTACTAATCAACTTTCTAGAATTTCTACCGATACTTGACTCTGATTGTACTGTACAGGTTTTGTTTCAATATACAGCTCGCCATTCTCCTATTCGGTTTGATGATCTATTGGAATCTGCAACTTCTATGGATTTGACGGATGAACCTACCCATTTGTCGAATGAGATAAAAGACACTGAGATGATTGGATAGGTATCACCAAGTCCTGAAGTATTTACCAATCTGGGTCTTTGTTGTCGCCCTTCTTGGTGGTTTGGTGTTGATTGCTTCAGTAACAGGTAGTCTCATTTGCTTCAGCAAGGACAGCACCTTTAGGCTTTACCGTTCATTTTCATTATAGTGGGTGTATTGCAATAATTGGCATCTATTTTATTTTTCTCCTGAGATACCATAGAATGGTTTGATGAGAAAGTTGAACGTGAAGAGCACCCTTCACCAGCAGGAGACATTTTCCAGCAAAGTCGCCAAAGTATAGGTACAGCGTGTCAATATATTTTGGGTGTTGATTGCACGTCAAATGGTCGGTCTAGCTGTGGTTGCAAATCTGAAGATGTAAGGTGGATAATTTTTTATTAGATATGTGGGACTGAACTCTTGAAGTAGTTTGCGACCGGTTTCCTGGATACATTTTGGAACGAGGGAGGTTTCAATCATATACGTGTGATGTAAGTAAATATCGATATTTATCTATGATGAAGTTATCTTGCAAAAAAAAAACTTTTATGTGTAAGCTTATAGAAGATATGCTCGCGTTGTATTGTAATCTGGTTTATGTGTTGATATTAGTCATTTAACTAATAGTGTATTGTAGTGTGACTTATGTGTTAATATTAACCTTTCAATTAATAAAATAAATAAAATAATACTCGCAAGTAATGAGTTCTAATATGATCATGATTGTTACACAGCTACACTGCGAGAATGAATAAAGTAATGGATCACCTTGCTTTGCGCACGCTCTATATTAGGCACTGCTGAAGATTGAAAATATTGCAATTCTATTCAAGACGAAGTTGATATGAAAATTATTTAAGAGATTATATATATATATATATATATATATATAATACGATGGAGTAATGGACCTCCCAGACTCCCAATGCAACAAACAATATATTGATTTCAGTCCAAACTCCAAGCTGGTTACACAACTAACAAAATATAATCACCCCCTGAAAAATAGACATTTATTCAGCAAAACAAAATTTTAAATGCAACGAATCGAAATTGGTACTGGACAATGAAGAAGAAAAAAAAAAGAACTGATTCATTGCGCAAGAGAAATTTCCAACGGGGAGCAAAAATAAAGATGCATACATGCATGCTATTCATTTTACAGTTTTACAACTACTGGCTGTCTAGCAGCAGAAACCTTGGAAATGACACATGGCTGAAAAAATAGAAAGAATTCTGCTTCTGCGGAGTTACAGCGACTTGAAAGGCTATCAACATGAGACCGTCCGAAACCTTTCTCTTCACCTACCAAAGTACATGGATGGGACTGCAGCTTCTATTCTTCGTCGAAGGTTGAACTTCTCTGCTATCAAAGGACGGACATCCTCAACTCCAACCAAGCTCTCCAAGAATGGGAGCAGTAAAGGCAGTTCCTTGTCAGACCGGTCATCGAACCAACTCTCTATTGGGATGCCATTGTCTACCTGAAAACCAAATGCCTGTACAACATTCAAAGGCCAATTTATTTCCTGTTGGAGTGTTGAATAGAACTAAATCTATTAAATTAATAGACAGGCATAAAAGAAATAGTGCCCTTTGTATGACAAAATGAACTACAGATTGCTAATGGAAATGCACTTAACAACCATAACCAAAAGCCAAGATCACATTAACAGGAACCAGAAAACCATGATTCATAAATCATAATCGTAAATAATAATCTCCATCAAAGTAATATCGCAAAAGTGACGAATGTTTAGGCTCCAAAATATCCCTAAAGATGCTAATGCTCCAAAAGATCAAAAGGGGAAGACTGATCTTCTTCAAACTCTTCCTAGAGTGTGGCTGTGGAAATTACTGGTTTTTGTTTGACCCTTGTTTCCAATGATGGCATCCGTATCTCTATCAACTTATCAAATGGTAATGGTGTTTCTTGATTTGACTAGGACTGGTGTTGTCTTGAAGCCACTGCAAAATTATCACCACCTAGATGGATTTACAAAACCATTTTCAAATAATTTCATTTTTTCACAGTTTCACAGAATGTCATTTTGGTAGAGTGAACCTAAAAATATTGAGTTGAAGATCAAAATAACACTCGAACTGATTATAAGGATACTAAAAAACATAGTAAATACCCAAACCATAAAAATATGAAGTTTATTTTCCCTTAAAAAACGTTTATGGACCAATTAACATGGGCACTTATAAAGAACTAAAGCAGGCAAGAGTAGAATAAAGAAATACCTGTGGAGAGTTGTCAACCATCACAACACGGGCCAAATCACGGCCAAGAACTGATAAATCCTTGAGATAGTTTCCATCTACAAAAACACAGGACTCTCGATAAACTCGATGACGGAAAAACCTTCGCTTGGGGTCCAGCATATTAAGAAGCTGTTCAGCATATATACTCTGGCTTGCAGTGAAAATGATGATTTCAAACAGGCAGGAGACTCTATCCAAAAACTCCTTGAGATAAGGACGACAACGCACATATACTGTGTGGTCTTTACTGTTAAAAGTAACAGGAAAGGTAAAGTCGACATCTGAACAAGCCTCAAGAGTTGAGTGGACCAAAGTTTCTGCATGTTGCATAAAATATTCAAATTCGTGAAATGCAAAAAAGAAGTGTTGATCCCAAGAAATATTCTTGAAGAATAATTTTTACATCAAATTAATACGACTTCACAGAGAGAATGTAAATATTGAAGAGACATCTGAAAAATAGCAACAATTATAAAATACCAGCGTAAACTTTTAGTTAAAGAGAAGGAAAGGTACCATCTAAGTCCAGAACAAGGGTGGTTGAAGGACAACTCCGAGTTTGTTTTGGGAGAAGTATGGACCTAAATGTTGGCACAACTGAAGACAACTCCGGCAAATACTTAATGAACAGGTACGGATCAAATTCATCAATTTCATCCTCCTCAACGTCACACTCTATGGATATTGATTCCTGTGACTGCTCGACACATAGGGATCTTGTGTTCTGCTTTGCAAAACATACAGCTGATACTTCAGAATGCAAGGCCCCTTTACATTCTCCATCAGTATCTGGACATGCATTTTCACTTATAAGAGGCTTATCTTCGCAGCTATTATGTGCATCAGAGTAATGTTTTAGGTTGTAAGTATCAGAACTACACAAAACTTCATCATTTTGATTCCCATGTGGACCATTTTGAACCCCTGACGTAGGGCATATAGTAGCATCTTTTGACTCAGGGCATGCTTGACCAACTTTTGATCCTTCAATTCCAAAATTCAGAGAGCCCACGCCCGTTGCATCTTCACTAGATGATATATCCATAAACTCTGTTTTGCAGGGAAACAAATGAGACAAAATTAGCAGTTAATGATTAATGATAATTCAATGGGACCGCATAAAGAAACTACTGGCACAAAATGATCTATAATTAAATTCAAATGATATACTCTTGTATACCAAGATTGCCCTTTTTAACAAGATAGAATTATAAATGATCACAAATGGTAAGAACATGACTATTACTAAACTTACATTCTGGATAATGTTAAATCAATGAGAAAATTTTCGAAACAGAATAAGGAGATGGCCCTGGTTTAGTAAGAATGAAACGATGCTGGCATGAAGGAATGGGTGGTAGGCGAAGTTTTGGAAGAGCAAAAAACATTCTTATCATGAAGAAAAGCAAAAAAAACAAGAAACTAAATCAGCAAGAAAATCAGCACTAAGTACACATTTCTGAAAAAACAAATTTGAATTAAAGAAAATGGTTCCATTAAGATTATTATTTCAGTTTCATGGAGAATGTTCCTGATATCAGACCTTAGTTTGAAGAATTCTGCATAACTAAGTACACTGTCATGCCCGATGCCTCCTCAAACATCAACAGATAAAATAATACATAGAGGAAATAAAATAAGTAATACAGACCAAAGAAAAACAGTCTTTTTTTCAAATACTGGAATACAGAAGACGTTACCAACATCAGTGTTGCCACTGTGTCCATCATTTGAAATGTGAAAAGAAGGAGAAAATATGGTATTTCGACCATCCACCTGCTGCACATCCATAAGAAAAAAATAATTAAACCAAGCAATAAGGATTATAACCAAACTCACTAAATTTCTCAAAAGATGTAATAAGTTAGTGGATTTAATGAAAAATGAATGGATAGAAAAAGGCAAGTTTATTTGGTATATTTCTCACCTAAGAATAGTCTAGACGCCCCCAACAAAAGTGGTCAAATTCTGGGGTTTCATAGGGTACAATAGCAAATGCTTTTGAAAAAAGAATAAACTAGATGGGAAGACGAAGAAAAAAATTCAAACGAAGTTCAATATATTAAAATAAATTCGAATGTTTGATCACAACTGGTTGATTCAACAAGTGAAACACTCTTCACAACAAGATAACCAGGACAAATAATTGTATGTCCCATAATTCCAGATATCTGTTCAGGCTTCAATTCATTGTACTTGTTATGGATTTTCACCCAAGTGCTTGAACATGGATGATTGTCGCCCACCACCATTGTTGCTCAACTACTAAGATATCCCTCATTGTCATGTCTTATTTCTCAATGGCACTTCTTAGGTTATGGCTTACTAGTTAAGCTCCATCACTTTCTTCACGGATTTAGCTACAAAAACTAAACCTATAGTAACTAGAAATCACATTAGCTTAAATATTTTTTTGCCAAAAGATGTTTTATATTCACAGAATCCTTGTACTTAGGCTGTTATACGATAGAGTCAAGTACAAAGAATGGAATAAAATAAAGACCCAAGATATGTAACAAAATAAGGATAAATATCACTAAATACAAGTAGGAGAAAAAGTATACCTAACGTGCCAAAAGAAAATAAAGGACAACAAAAAACAAACAAAAAATTATATAACTGAGCAGAACCTTGTGGTCTTCAGAACCACGGCAGCTGATTTCATTGCCCTCACAGTTGTATTTCAGATCATTTTCAACGTTGGCATCTCTAGTTTTCTTTGCAAAAATTGTACCTAGAAGGAGAAAAGGATCCACCGAATTAGAGAAATTTTATGATAGTAGTGCATGGCCCACCTAAAATCGAAAATATATATTTACGTTTAATACTTTAAATGCATTGAAACTCTGAAAGTGTTACAACTCACAACATACAAATACCTAGTACGCTGCAAACACAACTTTCTGGAAGTACAAATACAAAATCGATTTATTTTGCAACTGACCACCCAGACAATATATTCTATTTGGAAAACTTGATAGTTGATATTAACTAGTAATGCCAAAACCCTAAGAAACAACTTGTGATCTACACACTACAGCACTGAACACAAATAATTGAAGATCATATGGCATAAACAAAACCTACATATGACAATATATATATATACAGCAATTCTCTAGTGAGCTAAGGGCTTAATTTAGAAAAATTAAGCCCCCACAATATCCACCACTCATTTCAAATTGTAAGGTAGATTAAGAAAAAAACGGTTATGCTAATGAATGATGAGATTAACTGTAAATAAAATCCAATGGTGAGATTGTATGGGGCTTAAACTAAATTTGATGAGCCCTAGGCTCACTAGAGCTTGACCATATATATATATATATTATTTGAAAGTTAAGCTTCCCCTATCGACAAAAGGCACTCACAAAGAACTCAATGCCAAGCTTAAAATAAAGTTAATGATAAAGCAATTATTTGGATATACAACAGAGCAAGGAACAAGCACATAACAAGATACCGGTTTTCTGTTTTCTGGGAGAAGATGTTATGAGCTCTGTGACCTTCTCAGAAACCACTATTGTCTTTTTTTGAAGCCTGTATTTTGGGCTAGTTTGCTCTGCTATAGTACTGCTTGCAACAATCTTTTTCCTTGTTTGCATGGCTAGATCCAGAGTATAATGTCTTCTTCAGATTTTTATGATCAACAATCTTTTTTCAGCACCATGCAGTCGCCATTGTACCAATCCTAGAGAGAACTATATGTATATGAACTCCAACTCCGAGGTTTTCATATATGTTCATGCTTGAAGAATAACTTCTCAAGGTAGGAGGCTGAGTCCCACTTAGCATCTCCTATGGACCACATCCACTCCAAGCAGGAGCACAGCAAATGTAGTCGTACAATTAGATGATACACTCCAAAATCAAATGTCAATCACAAGGAATTATCACCTATAAAAGAACATAACTAATAAACAGACATGACATTTTCGAATAAAACATACAAAAATAGAGAAATAGAGAAAAAGCAGAACAAAAAAAGGAACATTAGCATGATCAAAAGCATAAATAGAAAAATAAATAGGTGGTTTTGATTTGGCTTGGAAATAAAGCAGGGCAAAGCTGACAAGCACAGTGAGCTTACGATCGAGCTAAACTGGAAAACAAATGAAATGCAATGCATGTTTATCTGGAAATCTAAAACTTTATAATGAAAAATATTGTATTTTCACAGTTAAGCTTGTAAACTGTTTTTCAAGTTTTCAGTAGATTATCTGCTAATTTTTCAATTCAAAGTATGCCACTACAGATAGTAATCAGACATGCTGGATGCTGCATCTTTTGATTACCAAGGAATCTTGTGTTGTTCAGCACATCTATCGTCGACATCCATGGATCGAAACATATACATTGATATGGGAAAGCTTGAATGCCCGTATGAATTTAGTAACGTCAAACAGTACTTTTCAATTCTTTCTTCATATTACACCAACCTTTCTAGTTTTTCCCAATTCCCCCCAAAACATGACCTTGTTTACCCCCAAAACACTACCTCATACACTCCAATCGACCTCTAAACCCTAAACTTCTATTTCTCCAGTCGGAATGAAAACAACATGGGAAAAATCAAAAAAAATCCCTAAACCCCCAAAAAAGTAATAAAAACACCTTTTACCCCCAAAACACTTCCTAGAACACTTCACTCGATCCCTAAACCCTAGACATCTATCTTTCTCAATCAATTAATTAAAGATCAAATATTTTCCTAAACTCACTTCTCACCCAAAACCTCAAAAAGAACTTCAAATAAAAAACCACCTTTCACCAAATACACTTCCGAAAACACTCGAAACGACCCCTAAACCCTAAAAACCAATCGTTCCGAAGCAAAGATAAACAAAATTCCCCTCAAATCCACTTCAAATCGCCTAAACCCCAAAAACAAGTTCGAAAAAAAAACTTTTACCTCCAAACCACTTCATAGAACACTCCAATCGACCCCGAAACCGTAAAAACCAATCTTTCCCCCCCAAAAAAGAAAGTCTCGCAAAACCCCCTTTCACCCCCCCCAAACCACTCCCTAAACCCTAGGCGAGATGAATCCGTGAAAGCACGAAGACTCGAGCGGAAGGTCACGATCGGAAAGGAAAACGAGAACATGCATGCGTGCTGAATCGACGGGAAGAAGAAATCACCTGCCGGAAAAGGGTTTCGGAGCGGAACGAACGAAGTAACGGAGTTTTTTTCTTCTTCTGATTTTTAATATTTCCATTTCGGCCTTTTTCTTGTATCACTACGATTTTTGAGTCCGTTGGGACTTTGAAAGCATTTCGTGGATGTGATTGGTTTGCAATAAAATAATAGATGATAAATTAAGAGAACCGCTGAACGTCGCCCCAAAATTATTTAAATCGTCCCTTTAAATTACCAAATTGCCCTTAACAATATATTTAATGCCCATATCGTCTCGTGTCTTTAAACAAGGTTTTTGATTCAGTTTTACTAACATTCCTAGTACCAACATCACGAAAATGTCTGGCGAAACACCTAGATCAGGCAAAGTAACGGAGACGGATTTTTTTTCCGACTCGGGCGTCTGGTTAAGACGCCTGCACCATGGTGGAAGCGTCTTAGCCAGACGCCGCCACGATGGTACAGACGTCTTAGCCAGACGTCCCATTTTTTTTAATTTTTTTGTCAAATTAAAATTATACTGTGTGTTATCTCAAATTATTTGATGTTTCTTTGCAAGTTTTCGGTGGTAACCGGTCGGATTACAATGAGTTTTTTTGCAAGTGATGAAGATTCAAAAAAATTCCAGATCCAACATTTTTTAAGTTCCAAATCCCCCGGTGGTAAAACATCCTGACTTACAAATACCACCTCGACAGATCGTTCGGTCATCCGAATATAGTAATTATTAACTTATTAATTAATTTAACAATTATCTAAATTTATAATCAATTATCTTTTTTTTAAAATTATAAAAAATAATAAAAAATTACGGGCGTCCAACGGAGCCGCCCCCACGTAGGAGGGGGCGTCTGGCTAAGACGCCTCTCCCATGGGTGGAGCGTCTGGGTAAAACGCCTCCCCGATGGGTAAGGCGTCTGGGTAAAACGCCGCCCCCATGGGGAAGGCGTCTTAGCCAAACGCCCCCTCCTACGTGGGGGCGGCTCCGTCGGACGCCCGTAATTTATTATTATTTTTTATTATTATTTTATTAAAAGATGTTAGATATTTTACCAGATTCGAGTACACTGGGGCGTCCGTTGATTCATTACTGACCTCTAAAACATTATTTTTTATGATTATAAGAGGAATATGAAGAGAGATGTGTGATAGGAGGGTAAAATGTCGCGTTATAGCAGTAAAAATGAGAGAAGGGCAAAATGGTAATTTCAAGGGGCGATGTTTAGCGATTCAGTAAATTAAATATTAATGATTGTCAATTAACATAGATATGTACTTTGTGTAAATTTAGATATGTCCTTTCGCAAGTCCATTTTTAATATAATATTAATGTTTAAACTGAAATCCGAAAGGTTACACTTCGTTAATTTAGACCATCCTTAACCATCCAAAAACCAAGGGCGCCACACAAACACCCAACACATCAGCACAAAATTGCACAAAACACGTCTACATGTTCTCGTGCGGGCGGGAAACCGCCCATCTTTCCAACCGGGCGGGTGGATGGGGGAACGTTGGTTTTTGATTTTTTTTATATATAAAAATATGTTAACAATTATTGTAAATCGTTTTTTCAAAAAATCATTTATGAAAAAATGTTTTTATTTGTTTATATTTAAAAAAAATTGTGTTTTACCCAGATCCTCAAATGACGTGGAAGGGAGAGAATGTAGGGCACTTAGTTGTTTCTGGGTGTGGTTAAGGAAAGTTTGGAAGGTTTGTTTGTGCTGAAGTGGCAGAGAAAAAACTGATGTGACTGAGAAAGAAAACAAGGTGCCCGAGAAGTACCCTTGAAGGCAAAAGTACTTTAGAAGAATATTCTATATTTAGTAATCTACGGGGAAATAACCTAATTTAGCTAAAATTTAAGTTGGATTTTTTCCCATTGGTGTGCATGACGGACAGTGTTTTATAATCTATTTTTAGTTGAAATTCGAGGTCACATTTTAGAATAGAAGATAATTAGGATGGTGATTGGAGACTTATAAGAGTCGTAATTTTAAGATATCCAATGTATGCAAGGCTCGTAAAATTCCAAATTGTTTTACCTGGGTTTTTTTATTTTAACACATATATTTGATATTCAATATTTTGAAGATTTTGTAAATTTTAAGAACATATCTTGCCTTTATTATTATAAGATAAATATATATAATATAACGTTGTGGATTATTATGTTACTACAATTTTTAATAATGCAATCTTGTGGCTCATTAACTTTAGCCATAATTCTGCATCTTAAGTAGTACGTAGCTAAAATATTGTTGTGTTAGCGTCAACACCGATCACCAATAAAAGTATGTTATCAGAATTAATACGTATGCAATGCACCCATACTTTCCTTACTGTTTCAGTTTTTAACTTTTTATGATGTGGTTTACATTGTGAAGCCCTTTTACCCCATGTAATTTGATCTTTAACCCGTTTTGACATGTATTTGAAATATTAACCATTTTGATTTGTACTCCTATTCTTATACTTGTTTTTTGAATATTTTGTTCCCATGTTATTTTGGTCAATCGATGGATTATCTACACTAGTGTTCCAGCTAGACGTGTATTACATTGTCTAATTGCTAACAGTAGCCTGGTTTTGAATATATACAAGTGACTCACTCTTCAACAATTTTCAGCTTCTGCTCGAATTGATCATCAAATGTGTAGATTCCTCCGAGTCTTCTGAGCTACTTAATTCTGTGTTATGTTTGATTTGATTTGCTTGGTGTCTTTCATTGTTTTTTTTTTCTCCTTGTGTAATATCCCTAAACCCAATTATGGGTTAAGTGGAGATTAGATGGAGGTTTGACTTTGAAGAGAGAGAGAGAGGTATGGTTGGGGGTGTTGAGGTATGAGCTTGGATGTGGGAGGTATGAGAGGGGTGTTGGGTGAGGATTTGGTTTGCTTTAAAAGCAACCATCCTCCTTCATTCTTCTTCTTCCTTCTTCATTTCCTCCCTTCTCACCAAGAACTCATCTTTCTCCCTCAGTTGCTCGAGCTCCGGCGGAAGAGGTTGCGTCGACGTGAGGCGTGCGGAGGTCCTTGCGCGAGGAGGCGGTCGTGGGAGTGGTTGCTGACCGGAGGCGGCGTAGGGCGAGCGAGGCTCCAGCAAGTTTCGTCGTCTTCGAAAGGTATGTTGGCTTTTTAGTTTGATTTGTGGTTCACCCATGTTGGGGTGATGTTGTGGTCAGTCGCGAGATGTCGGAGACCTCACCGGCGACGAGAAACTACGTAAAATCCTTGGCTGGCGCAAGGTTGTCGCCGACCAACAGTCGATCGGTGCCTTCGGGTGGTCGACCGGGTTAGTATATTTGCCCAACTTTAACCAACACCGGTCGAACGATGCCGTGTGGCGGTCGACCAGTTGTGCGTGTGCTGGTGGGTCGGAGGAATGCCTGGCAGTTTTCGGTCGACCTTTCCATACCTTTGGTCCGACCGGAACTTAAGTGAACTTAATTGTATTGTATGTCGTTCGACCGATTATATATCTTGTTCGACCGTTATATGACCTAGACTAGGATGCCCCTGGTAGTATTCGGTCGACCGGGACCCCTGAGTCGGTCGACCGATTAGACTTGTATGAGCTTGACCAGACTCTGGATTTTGACCATGTATCGGTTGATCGGTTTTAGACTCTTGTTCGACTGTTGGGACTTAGGTTAGACACAGAAAGTTCGACCGTTGCAGACTTTCGGTCGACCAAACCCATGGGAACGGTTGACCGGATTGCCTATTTCGGTCGACCGTTTGTGCGCAGAACCGAATTCCTGGTCCTGGTTGAGTGTCAACTCTGTCCACGGAAACCCGTGTCCTCACCTAGTGCGTGAGCCAGGAGGTGACGGTGGGTGCGTTACGCGTGCCTACCCAGAGATCGTCGTGTGGAAGAGTATGGGTATTTGGGATGTGTCACCTCCGTTTATGGATTGTGGCGTAATGTGATGAATTTATGGACTCATGGTAGAGTAGAAAACCTGAGGGATCACGGATCTCAATGCATGATGATGTGCGGCTCCTGGAGCCTGATGACCTGACAGACTTCCATCCAGAACCGTCCGATGTTGTGTCGGACGTATGTTGGACCGCCGATGTTGTGCCGGTGATGTCGTCGATGTTGTTCCGGCGATGATGAGTCGATGTTGTTCCGGCGATGATGGGTCGATGTTGTTCCGACTATGATGTTGTCGATCTTGTTCAGGCTATGATTCCTCAGCTGGGCACCTACTGAGATGATTGATGGACCGACCGAGCGACGTCTCTGTTGGTGTGGTTTGACCACTATAGATACATATCTGTTTCTCACGACTCGGACCTTGCGGGTGCCCCTTACCGAACTCCATGATTAGTATAGCTGCGTGTGGGGAGCATCGCGTATTGTTTCGTAAGACCGTATGTGCCTACGGTAGGTCTCCGAGGGAGACCCGATGATGATAGTCAGACTGATGTCCTGTTTTACCCTTCGAGGGAACTATTTTCCTTACTGTCGATGACATGATATGCTACTAGTATGATATGATCATTTGTACTACTGCATTCATATAGGTGAGCTTGGCATACAGGGTTTCCTTATGAAAACTCAGGTATTGTTGTTGTATGTTTTATTTCAGGACCACAGTAGGTTCAGTTGGATGGTGACTGCGGGTGCGCGCATTTTGGGATCGGGATCCACTCCTTTGGACCACTGAGGTCGTCATGATTTCTTGTACTGTCTTTTGTTATATTTGATGTAATCATATAGTTTTTGACAAACTATGATGTAATATAGTGTACCGTTTGAATGTTTTATTGGAGTAACAGTCCCGCATTTTGATGATCTGTCTCTCGTGTCTTTGATGATAAATTTTCTGCTGTTTCGGGATGTTACACCTTGTTTGGTTAAGCTCTACCGATATTGCAGATTACGATGGAAACTGTGAAGCAAAAGATTGAACAGTGTTCCCTTCGAGGTAAGAATATTTTTATTTTATTTTTTTTGTTTCATCAGTTTGAAGTACTTTTATGCCTGATAATTTTGAAATTTCTGTCAACCAGGGGCCTTGGAATATGAATCTAAAATTCTGGCTGATAACAAGGATGAGTGGGAGCGTCTAGTGGATAAACATAATGAACATAATGAAGTTTGAAAGTTTTCCAACTTGTTGTTTGCCTTAGGGACGCCCTCTCGACGATGGCGGCACCTTCCTTTTGTTCTATATTTCTTAGCATATTTCCTAAATCTAAGGAATAGAAGTCTACTGGGTTTTAACCTGATAATGTGGTTTTTTAAGGAAAATTTTTCAAAATAATTTTTTTTTTTAAAATTTTTACCAAAATAAACCTCCACTAAAAGTAATTTCCAAACTAGACCCGCTGCCACCACGTGGTGACACGTGGCGGCGGCGGGTTTTGTTTTTTTGTGCATAGAGAACTCGGCATCACCAGTGCCGAGTTCATCTTTTGAGAACTCGGAACTGGCGATGCCGAGTTCAACTGGTATAACTCGGCATGGGTGATGCCGAGTTCAACTTTGGTAGAACTCGACATGGATGATGCCGAGTTCAACTTTGGTATAACTCGGGATGGGTGATGCCGAGTTCTACTTGGTTTTTTATTGGCCAACACTTGCGACATTTTTTCTTCGGTGATTGGCTCTAATAGAACTCGGCACTTAGAGTGCCGAGTTCTATATAAGAAACTTCTTCTGGCGATCAGATCGTGTATGAGATTGATTGCCAGGAGAACAGTTACTTAAATAGAACTCGGCACTCTAAGTGCCGAGTTCTAAAGGAAGAACTTCACGTTGCTAACGCCGAGTACGCCGATTTCACCTGAGAAAAAGTGAGTTTGCAAATTTGCGTCCTAAAAATACATTACATTCATTCGTCTTACAATTAATCAACTCTTAAAAAGGATTTAAGTCTTCGTACATTCATTCAAGTCATAACAAAATACATTACAAGTCTTACAATTAATCAACTCTTACATTCATTCGTCTCACATACAAAATATTTTGCTATATAGGTTCTTTACATCGCTTTCGGTTATGCCCTATACCGCCGCATCTCCCACACCTTACCTTTCTTCCAGAGTGTTCGTCCATCTCATTTCGGATTCGCGTTGATTTAGGCCGACCGGGAGGTCTTTTGGTTTGGGGAGGCTTCATTGTGATGTTGCCTCGATCTGGCCAGTACCTCACATCAGGAATTGGGACAAATATCGGTTTGTACGCCTCCCTGTACATTTGAACCTCATAATACGGGGACACCAGATGTGAAGTGTTGACATTTGCATGTCTGCCACTGCAAACTGCTAGTACATGTGAACATGGGACGTGCATTGCAATTATGTATCCACAAGTGCAAGTAATAACTCCTTCTTCAAATTTGACGAGGTATTTTTTGTGGTCATTGGCTTCAACCTGATACATCAGCTGGTGGTACCGAGTTACTGTATGTGTTCTAGCCAGATTACTGTTTGCCATCACCACGGTGTGGACTGTCGGTACATATGTTTCATTCCACGACTCGGCGACGTCCCTTCTTTTAACAAAGAATTTGTTCAAGCGGAGAAAGGTCATCAAAATCATGGTTGTAATTGGCATACCGCGTGCCCCTCGTAAGACATTGTTGAAGCTTTCTGACATGTTTGTTGTCATACATCCGAAACGCCGACCCCCGTCGTGACAACAAGTCCATCTTTCCAAAGGACCTTGATGTTGAATCCACTCATATATTGGTTTATGTTTCTCTACAATAGCCTTCATTAACTCTTCAAATTTCATAAATGAATGAGTTTTACCCGCTTCGTAAAACTTGATTTGTCCCAATCTTTCCTTACAATTTCGATGTTTAGCAAGATTTGCTTTCATGTGTCGAAGACAGAATCGATGTACATGGCCCTCCGAAGGTGGAAATGCGGCTCGCACACAAGCATTTATTCCCGAAAATCTGTCGATGATAATACACAAATCGGGTCGCCTTGTAACTCTACTTGCCAGCAAATGAAGGAACCACGTCCACGACTCTGTATTCTCGCTCTCTACAACAGCAAATGTCAAAGGAAAAATTCCGTTGTTTGCATCCGTGCCCACAGCAATTAGCAATAAACCTCTATATTTGCTATAGAGGTGCGTTCCATCCACACTGACAACGGGTCTACAATAATGAAACCCACTAATTGAAGGCCCGAACGCCCAAAACACACGCTTAAACATCTCCTCGTCTGAATTTACCTGGACAGACTCTATTTCGACAACAGATCCTTCATTGTTCTGACAGAGAACTGTGACGAACCTTCGCAAATCTTTAAAACTGTCTTCTTCGGCACCATATATTCGGTTCAACGCTTTTTGCCTAACATGCCATGCTTTAGCGTAACCAATTTCAAGTGAGTATTTGGTCTTCACCCTTTCCATTATTTCAGCAGGAGTAATTGTGAACTTAGTTCTAACAGATGACATTATCAAGTCGCATACAAAATTAGCACTGCATTGTTTGTTGTCGTTTAGCAAGATCGGATTGGAACAAGTGTGCTCGGCGTCGTATGTTTTAACTTGAAAATATCTGCAGCCTTTTGGAACAGACGCATGTAGACGCCATTTGCAGTTATCTTCATCACGACGAATACAATGAACAGTATACCGTTTCGTTGAAGAAACCACAACTAAATACTGAACAAACTTTTTAATGTGCCACGATTGCAGAGCATGAACCAAATCATCTTTCGTTGGGAAAATTCGTTTATCCCAGAAAGAACGACCATCTTCCGTATGCCAATCACGTCGTTCCAAATTGTTCGCAGCATCGAAGAATGAGTGTTCAATTACCGAATTCTCTATCCAGTTGTCGTCCTCGAAGATATCGGGAAGTTCATTAAGAGTTGGAACCATGTCGTTGTTAGCAACTGCATCATCAACAACGTCGTCTTCACGGTTTATGGATTGTCCCATCGCATATATGACATCCTGCGTCTCCGGAACGACTTCATTAGCAGAAACACCTTCAGGTTCATCTTCTACAGCGAATGGTGTGCTGTAATCCCCTAATTCCTCAGTGTCATCGTCTTGAACGCTATGCATCTCTTCCAGGCCTTCTGGTCGACTAAAATTAATTGGGTCAACAGCTGACAAACCAAGCCCAAGGTAGGCTCTAATAGAACTCGGCACTTAGAGTGCCGAGTTCTATTTAAGTAACTGTTCTCCTGGCGCGTCAATCGTCTCATGCACGATCTGAGCGCCAGGAGAACAGTTTCTTATATAGAACTCGGCACTCTCAGTGCCGAGTTCTACCAAAGTTGAACTCGGCATCATCCATGCCGATTTCTACCAAAGTTGAACTCGACATCATCCATGCCGAGTTCTACCAAAGTTGAACTCGGCATCACCAGTGTCGAGTGGTGATGCCGAGTTCTATTTGAATCACATCAGTAAAAATTGTCAAGTGTGGCCAATAAAAAACAAAGTTTAACTCGGCATCACCAGTGTCGAGTTCTCAAAAGATGAACTCGGCACTGGTGATGCCGAGTTCTCTATGCACAAAAAAAACAAAATCCGCCGCCGCCACGTGTCACCACGTGGTGGCAGCGGGTCTAGTTTGGAAATTACTTTTAGTGGAGGTTTATTTTGATAATTTTTTTAAAAAAAATTATTTTGAAAAATGTTCCGTTTTTTAATGGTATGGTAATCTGATTTGTGTTGTAATGGACTTATAGAAGTACTATCATTCTGTATTGATCAATGGATCAAATTGGATACGATTTGCAGCATATTCCGTAAACAAAACAGAAAATATTAAAAAATGGTTGTTTGTCTTTACCTGTTCAGCTGTGCTGAATATTAAGAGAACCTATTCACCTGTATTGTTGCTGAAAATCTTTCCTAGATCTAGCCTTTTGTAGTTCTACTTTCGTATGTTGTGTTATCCAACGATGTGTTTTCTATTGTTTAATGATATTTTTCTTTGATACATGAATACATCTTAAGTGATAATGTTTGGTTTAATCAAAGTTGCTACGGGAAATTAGGCTCACTTAAGTTTCTTGAAGTAGTCTTATTTAACCCAAATTATCTAGTACACATAAAAAAACACAACCACGAAGTACATGATATGACATGATATTTAAAGTCATTTATTTGTAAATTATGAGTAGTAAATTTTGTTTTTTTAGGAAAGGCGATGAACATAGTGGTAGTTTTGTTACTGTATTATCTTGATGTTGTTTACCAAGAAGGTCGGATTAATTAAGTTGTAAATAACTGGTCATGTTGTGCCTACGTACGTGATAAATGTTAATCGATGCCTGGAGTTGGTTGGCATGTACTTCGGAGGATGCTAATTTTTAGTTTTCGATAGATTTTCTTTGCTATGTCCTCAATAGAAATTTAAAGTTGAGAGGGAAGTTATAGGATTCGCTTTTTATTAGGCTTGAGTTGGTTAAGGTATTTTAGTGGGGAAGTCATAAAGGAGAAAACTGGTTTTTGTTTTTCCTTTCTTCTGTTCTTCAATATTTTCCTTTTTTAATCTTCTCCTTTGTCGAATGAATGAATGATTTTCTTTGGAAGACATCTCTTGAAGTATAGTAATGCGACCAGAATGATTAAGAATATAAAAATAGTGAAGAAAAAGTATGCATTCTTAAATCTTAATACACCTCTATTATCTAATCATTTCACTTTTCTTATTCTCATTTCAACCATCAAATATGAAGAAAAAATTCATTTTTCTCTTCTTGTAACTTCTCTTTCCCATATTTAAGCTTCAAGTAATAAAAGGTACCTAATGAAATGGATCCGCACAGGACCAGATTGAACTAGACGACTCAGAATTAGGGGTGAAAACAGAGTGAATCCACTTTCTGTAATCGAATCCGAATTCATTTTTTTTCTTACATTCGAATCAGAATCCGAATTTGTTCGGATATACAATAGGAGATCCGAATTTGTATTCGATGGATTCACATCGAATTCGAATAAATCCGCATCCGAATTAAATTTCAGATCCACTCCGACCGAATCCGTAAAAAATCCGAATAATAGCCTACATGAAGAAATATTAAACATAACATAAATAAGATAATTTAATTTATATATGATTTATATATTATATATGTTTTTTATTTATATGCGTATATAAAAATACGGAGCGGATATTACTCAGATTGGATGTATCAATATTTATATTCGTTTCGTTTTTAAATAGATGTTTATATTTGAACGAATTCGATTGTGGCTTTTTTTCTCTCGGATAAATCTTTTGATTTCGAATACGGAGTCGATAAGATTGGTGGATTTGGGACACAAAGTTTCACCCGTACGAGTAGAAGTTCGAAAATAATTTGGTAACGGCTTTGCTACTTCTTCCCCTTCCCTGGTCCAGTCTATTTTCCCAAATCACTATCAACCTAACCCTGACCCTTCAGTCTTTCTCGAGCCAGTCACCACCACTTCAGCCTTGTCAGTCGTCTCGTTGTCGTCGTCTTCCAAACCGTCCTCTCTAGGACCAGCATTTTCTTCTTCTATAACCGCAGTCAAGTCATGGACTTGGGCTCACCTTTCATCATCGAAAAGTAGGTACACTCCACAAGTATTAACTTCGATATTATTGGGTTCAGACATCTGATTCTCACCATTGAAATGTTTCCCCCTCTTATAATAGGTTATCCCAGGATGATGATGAAGTGTGGGTCTTGTTCCTGTTTATGGCAAGCACACCGTTGAGGGGACGAAACATTTCGTTCTTCTCAACAAGGATCAATTCATCTCGAGTGGTAGCGACTGCAACAACCTGTTGGCCGACGACTGGTCGAACCAGTCGGTGGTGGGTCGGACTGGGAAAATTGTCCTTTTCCCTAGATTTTCCATATATTTGTAGTAAACTTTATTAATTGGGAAATTTACTATCTCCCCTGAACTTATGAGAATTTTGATTAATAAGAATTTTTAGTGGAATTACGCTTAGACCCATGTACTCTTTTGACTGTGGGTTTAAAGCTATATTTTTACTATGTAGTTTGTATGATCTTCTAGTCTTTTTATGTTTATTGCTCTATGTTTTTGTTGGGATCGTGCGACCCATACGTTTGGGGGTAAATTATGTTTACCCATTGCCTTGTGAGAGGTGTGAGACGTTTGTGGAATCGATTGTCCATGCACGTTGTGGTGAGTAGCTGTTGGAGCGTTGTTCACAGACTCAGGCGTGTGGTCGGGAGATGAGGATGGCGTGTAAGGCGCGTATGACTAGATTTTAGGGCTTTACTTGTGTTGTGGTGGTTCGGGAGGGTGCACCAACATTATGAGTGACCGTTGAAGTTGGGCCTACGGGCTCGAGCGTGTGGTTGGCTCTTGAAGCTGGATGTGGAACTGGTCAACTCACCAGGGTTGTGATGAGTGACCGTTGAAGTTGGGCTCACGGGCTCGGGCACGTAGTTGGAGTAGGAACAACCTTGTGGATCAGATGCGTGGTCTTGTCGAGGGTGCACCCTCTTCCTGGTTGGAACGTGTGATCGCCTTAGGACGTGTGACAGTTCTGCCATGAGAGTGGGTTGAAGGTCGCCTTGTGGATCAGATGTGCGGTAAGGTCGACGTGCACGCTCGACTTTGCTGGGACACGTGGTCATTTTGGGACACGAGACCAATATGAGCCATACGGACGGTGTGGCATTGTACCGTATCGGGTTGGGGTGGTGTACAAAGTCTTGTTTTTGAGACTCAGGTGTGGCTTGTGTGTGTGAAGGTGAGCCGTAGTAGGCGATTAGGGTTTGGGATGCGTGGACTGGATCTATTGGGCTCGATTGTCATGTATTTTCCTTCTCCTCTTTGTAATTATGTAGAAGGAAATCAGAGTTGCTTGTATTTCCTTTCTTTATTGTACTATGACATTGACATCATGTTTGTTTTAATTGAGGCATCAACTTGATTATTTTTAGTTAATGTTCTTTTTTCGCTTGCTATAGTTGTGATTGAATTCTATGTCCCGAGTACCAATTATGGGCGTTACAACTTGGTATCAGAGGTCAGGTCAATACATTCGCGTACAACCCAAGTTATGATCTTTTAATGTAGTTTCATTAGTTTTACATGTTTTGAGGTTTCTTGTATCGGTGGGCAGATGCCCCCGTCGAGGTGCTAGATCGAGACATGTAGACCTCCCACACCCAATTCTCAAGACGATGACCAACGAGCAATGCGAGACCAGTTGGAGAGTATGGGCACATTTATGGAGGAGCATGCGCAGGAGGCCACATATGAGGACTCGGGTGAGGTTCTCGATCATTCTATGTGCCAACACCCACCGACCTTTGTCAGAGGGACAGACCTTGAGGCAACAGAGGACTGGATTTTCAGGATCTAGTAGATTTTTGAGGCGATCGCTTGTTCACCTGAGCGTCAGGTGGACTGGACACGTACATCTTTAGTAGATTAACGCACAGTTGGTAGAGGACTATTTGTGAGAATCCAAACCTTTGAAGAAATTAAATCAAGTCTTTAGATGCATGTGTGGTTTTAGGTGATGTTTGGGCTTGAGTGCAATTTACCCAATCCTTTCCACGTGTGATGATGAGAGGAGAAGTTGAGAGGCGGTGGAGATGGATGAGTATAAAAGAAAGGAGTTGAAGAAGAGAAATCAGTTGATGTTTGTGTTGGTGGAGAGAAGATAGGAGATGTGAAGAGAGAAGTTAAGAGTTGAGAGAGTTGAGGAAATCGGAAGAATTAGAAAAGCAGAAATCAGAGAAGAGGGAAAACGTGAGGAGAAGGTTGAGTGAGTGGTGAGAAAGAGGGGTAGTGAAGAGATGAAGTAAGTTGAGAGAAGATGAAATTTTGAGAAGATAGAGAAGAAAAAGATGAAAAATTTGAGGCAAGTACTGATTCGTTACTCTTCAGTTTCATATCGTGTATGTCTCTCTTGATATTCGTAGTTGCATGCATGCTGAGTATCGACATTGATTTTTTTGATATGCATATGATTTCGTGGTGGTGTTTCGATTGACATGTCCTATGGCTGTATGTATATTTCTAGCTGAGCCACTTAGGAAAGAGCTACCTAGCGGGCAGCGTGGAGCCACCCAAGTGAGGAAATGACTGTTTGTCGTTAGTGTGGAGCTACCAGGTGTGTGTCTGACTGATTGATAGATTTCAGAAATATAGGATGTGGTCGAATCTGAATGGGGGTTCCAGATTGTTATGCATGCATATTATTTGTGATGTTGTCTCTTGATTGTGCTTATTGACTGAATGTCATATTCTGTATTATTTTCCACATGATTATGATTTTGATTGATTGACGGTTGGAACTTACGGGTTGTCGAGTTCACAAATTATTAATTATATTTGTGAGTGGTGAAGTTCACTAAAAGACTTCGACAACCGCTCCGGTGATTGGTGTTTACTAGTATGCCCTAAACATTGGAGGATGCACATTGTAGTGCAATGACTTTGGATGTTGAGTACCCGATTCACACTCGGGAGATCAGAGGGCATGGAGGCAGTAGTCGCCGCATTAGGAGCCAACCCAAGAGCAAATTCGAAGGTCTCCCTAAGAAGAAGCAGAGGTCAGCTGAGGGCAG
Organism: Triglochin maritima; assembly: GCA_963682175.1. Classification (NCBI taxonomy): domain Eukaryota; kingdom Viridiplantae; phylum Streptophyta; class Magnoliopsida; order Alismatales; family Juncaginaceae; genus Triglochin; species Triglochin maritima. Next base: position 5,147,971 of record OY821782.1, on the reverse strand, counting down.
TACCAATGATATTTGTGGACGTTGTCGCCATTCACACCTGAGATGAGAGTGTGGCATGGTGACTGGTGGATGCTTTGAGTGTGGACAATTAGGTCACAGGGAAGCAATCAACAACAATGACAACATTGGTAGTGGCGGAGCGGCGAAAAACTGCTTTAACTGCAGAAAGTCGGGACACCTTGTACGTGACTGCAGAGCACAGAGACCGGGTACCAAAGGTACCAAGTCTACAACTGGGTCGTCGAGGACTGCGGGACGTGTTTTTGTCGTACGGTTGGAGGATTCTGCTGCTATGTCAGCTGACGTGGTGGAAGGTACTCTCGTTGTTGCTGGTCATGTTGTTAGGATCTTATTTGATAGTGGTGCAACATATTCCTTCATCTTTGAGAGGGTTGCGAGATTAGTGGACCTTAAGCCACCTGAGTTTGACCTCCTACCTCGAGATTAACACCCCTGTAGGAGAGAGGTTTGAGCTCGGAAAGTTTTTTGTTGGCGTGTCGATAGTGTCAAGCGACGAGAGCTTTCCAGTTGATCTTGTGTTATTGTCGATGGTGGACTTTGACGTGATACTCGGGATGGACTGATTATCACGTTAGGACATGCAAGTTCATTGCCGAGAGTGAAAGATTTTGCTTCCGATGGGCAGTGGGTTAGTGTCTGGTAATCCGTGGCGTGCGCGGCATGGAGGGTCGTGTCATAATTTCTGCACGTACTAGAGGTGCAGAAGCTCTTTCGTCCGGGTGTGAAGCATTTTTGGGAAGCACAGTGTTGACCAAGAGCCAAAGACCTAATCTGGAGGATGTGGAGACAGTTCGGGATTTTTACGATGTGTTTTCAAAGGACTTGGCTGGATTATCTCCGTATCAAGAGATCAAGTTTTCTATCGACCAACTTCCTGATACTACGCCTCAGTCCAAGGTGCCATATCGGATGACCCCTGCTGAGCTGGCCGAGCTGAAGATTCTGTTGCAGGAGTTGTTGGACAAGGGGTTCATTGGTCGAGTATGTCACCTTGGGGGGACCATGTCCTCTTCGTGAAGAATAAGACGACTCTATGAGGATGTGTATCGATTATCGGATGTTGAATAAGGTGACTGTCAGGAACCGTTACCTTTTGCCGAGAATTGATGACATCTTTGATCAGTTGAAGAATGCTAAGGTCTTCTCGAAGATTGATTTAAGATCTGGATATCATCAGTTGAGAGTCAGAGATGAGGATGTGTCAAAGACAACTTTTCACACGAGATATGGAATAAGTTTGTGATGTCCTTCGGATTGACGAACACACCTGCAACGTTCATGGATTTGATGAACAATGCTTTTAAGTCATTCTTGGATCAGTTTGTGATCGTATTCGTGGATGATATCCTGGTCTACTCACTGGATCATGAGACACACAAAGAGCATCTACAGACGATACTAGAGGTGTGTTGAGGGAGCAGCAATTGTATGCCAAGTACTCAAAGTGTGAGTCAGTCAAGTCGACGTTAGACGTTGTCTAATGGGAAGAAAATGCTCGTAATCTCTTCAAGTTATATTTTGCGTATTTCACATTCAATTTTTGTAACATATGTTTTTTTATCTTGTATTATTAGATACCTATTCTGTAGTTTGAAAAAGGCCCATGTTGAACGTTTGTTTGTACATGACCTGAGTATCAACAATTATTTTCTTTCCTGTCAGGTGATACATTATGGTGAACTGACAATAACTAGTATGCGGTTTCTCGATACATATTTATTTCTTATTATTTCTATTTTTTACTAGCATTCAATCCGTGCGACTACTATAACGAAATAACAAATACGTACAACTATTATCTTAAAGACAATAAAGTTTTTCCATTCAATTTTTTTGAATATTTTTCGCTTGGCTTTTATATTTGCTTTAAAGTGCGTACACAACTCAATCCATATTACTTGAAAATTCCTATCTACCCCCAACAAAACAAACAATATTCTACATAATACATAATTGTTATTGAAGTAGGTTTAAAGATAAAAGATACACATAATCCAAACAGTGTAAGTGAACATGCATTATCCAAGGCTCTAAACTTGCCATAACAATCTCCACTAATCTAGTAGCCAACCTTTTTGGTAGACATTTTTGTTGAAAAAATATATGTAGTTGGGGAAGAATTGATAAAAAAATTAATAGTCAGGCTTGGACTAAAAAATTAAGTAAAGTTAACTTGTGGTATGACATGTTCCAAGTATTTTTTATTGGAATCTGATTGCAACTCTTAATTATTCTAACATAATGTGATAACTTGTAACTCTTGTTTAATGTGAATATCATGCTCGACCTTTAATAAAATCATGGTGATAAAACAACATATATAGGTTTGTAAACTGAATCTGAAAAGAAACCAACCTCCCAGTGTATAATGGGAATATACCTAGGTACCGAGCCGTGCGGGCCGACCCAACATTGTCGAGGCTCGTTTCACCCCCAACAACCTATGTTACGTCCCACCTCAACATTAGTATTATTCAAAGGAAACACATTATTATACTATTATCATTACTTAATTAACAATAATTGTATAAAAAATTATTTCATGCTATGCTATCTATTTCACCAAGGCATGCTCATTTCCATGTCACTTTTATGCACAATTACCCGCAACAACAAAGTCTTTGATCCCAAACCAGTGGGAATAAGTTATTTATTCACAATTACCGATAAAAAATATACACAATTTGAAATGTCTAATGCATGTCATTAACATGGACTGAACTGTAAAATATCAACATTTGATATTGATCGGTATTTGGAAACAATAATAATATGAAATCTATGTTATTTCAATCAGAAATTTGCAGTGTCATGGATTTCTTGAGAACCTACTTCAAATTATTCTGATATTTGGTAATGGTTGAGTATTTTCACTTGGTACTTAAGTAATGTTTGGATCCCAAAGGTTATTAGGTAGTGTTACATATAAATAACTTTTTCCAGCTTTTTATCTGCATATAGATTAAAAACATGAACACATGATTTTAAAAAGAAGATATTTTCTGATTATTGTATTTCTTTGAAACAAATGGCACTTTATTTTTTAGGCACGTATTTCTCGTAAATTTACCAATTCTTCTGTTTGCTAACTTGTAATATATGTATTTCCGTGTATTCTCCCAACATTAAACATCAGTCTATCAATTTCATAATAGCCTAAGATCCGTATTTCTTTCGATAGATCCGACATTGAAACGACAAACCTTGTTTTTGTATACACCTACCTACCAAGTGACTAGCAATGTGGCTTTTTTGTGATGTAGTACACACTGAAATATGGTCAATGAGATACTTCAGTTTGTTAATTACTTCATGAGATCATATTTAGACACATATACTTCTAAATGGTCATGTTCTTGTGCACATATTGCTATCATAATGACTGATGAAATGTTCTTTTAATTTGATTTGCTCATTTTCTTTTCTGTAGGCTAGTTTTTCTCGAATCCTATATGTTTGAAGATTAATAGTGTCAGAAAGCAAGCAACACACAACACATCATAGTGCACTGATATACATCATTCCAACTAAACCATCACTTTTCCATTTTTACTTGATTTTTGTAGTTCATTTTAATGAAACTATAGATATCTTATGATTTTCTTTTTGAACATTTTGTTGTTGTTGTTAAGGTACAAGTCTTTGATGTGTTTGTTTTGTAGATATTCAGCTTCTCTTGCTGAACATGAAAGAAGTTTCCCTCCTCCGGCCATGTACATATATAACTGCATATCTTATGATATCTGAATTTTAAACTCTGCTCTATGATAATTGGGATTGCTTGATCATTGATTGACTATTTTATTGTGGGTTTGTTTGCATCCTTTTGCTTTTAGCTGGGTTATAACTTTATTGCAATGATTCTAATTACAGGTATATTTTTGGCTGTCATATCTTCTTTTAACTCTATTATGATCTTTTTTTCATCAAAACATTTGTTTCCTCACAACATTAGAAGTACTGAACAACAAATCATAGGTAAAGGTAGTAAAAATAGGCATAGGAACGATACCTATTGGAAATCATGACAAGATCAACAAAGATGGAATTTGTGGTATTGTTATTATTAGGAATTTTTTTCAAAATAATCAAAAAATAAATAAAAAATTGGAAAAATATGCACTTCAGAAACTTAATTGACAAAGTATGCACATTGAAAAATGGCACCACAGGTGCCGTTTTCATTAAGTAAAAACGACACTGTAGATGTCGTTTTTACCCTTAATGAAAACGACATCAGTGATGCCGTTTTTACTTGGGCAAATTTTTTCTTGGTTTCGAGATGTCGTTTTTATTTAATACATGTTGAACTAGAAACGGGTCGGGTGATGGATCTTCAAATTGTTTGATCTGGAAATTTTTGAATCTTCGTCACTTGCCAACATCATATATATACATGGCTGTTTATAGCCGTTTTACATGTTCCTACTATGGTAATTGCTTGTTATGGAAGGTGCACGTTTGATGATCTTTGAGATGAGAGAGATAATCCTTGATTTCGCTATGATCTGAGCCAAATCAAGGAGTATATGACCGTTGGTGCATTATTCAACACTCCCCCTCAAGTTGGGCTTCAAAAAAGGTTGAACGATCCCAACTTGTGAAGAATACTTTGGAAGTGTGTTATCCAATGGTTGGTAAATATATCAACGAGTTGATCCTTGATGTTGACGTATGGAACTTCAATTTCCTTTGCTTGAAGTTTTTCATGGATGAAGTGGCAGTCGATCTCTATGTGATATTGCAAGTTAGATTTGGATTACTAGTCATATGGTATGTGGCACCTGAATCAATTATCCATACATTAGGCTTGGATGAATTAACAAAAAAACAAGTGAAATGAATACCTGAGGCATTACCTGCATTCTGATTTTGTAAAATGTGATTGAGATGAGCCAGAATTTGGTTCAATTGAGGGTTGGTTCGGTCTGGGGTTGAGTGGGCTCGAGCATCATATGGGTCGGGTTGGTACTGGGCTCGAGTGGTGTGGAGATCAAGGGTGTTATTCGAAGACTGGATCTGGATCGGGTTGGAGGAGCATCCATCGGTCGCGACTATAAGAGCTTGATTATTTGGGTCATATCCGGCATGCCTCCATTTCTCACCTCCTTCTCCCAATCTAGGTTCTTTCCTCTGTGTGGTGGCTAGAGGTGTGGGAAGAAAAACCAACATCAACTCCGGTTGTGTCCTTGCTTATTGCAATTGTTGCAAAACTCCTCCTTTCGGTTTCCGTAATCCTTCATTGATGTTTTCTAGTTTGCCCCCGGAGTTGAAACGAATGCTTGTCTTTCTTTATCTACAGGTTGGTTGCTCATCGTGTTGCGTCTGGTTTCCTCCTGATGGACCATCACTACGATGCTTGAGAACGGCGGGAGTTCGGGTGGGGTGCTAGGAGAATCTAAGACTTGACCGGCTCGAAGGTTGAGTTGAGTTCGATCAAGAACTGGTACACCCAGTCCTGCTCGGTCATTTGTTGTATAGTTTTAAGGTCAGCGCTTGGTGGTTCGTACATCCCCTTGCTTTGTTTGCATGATTTCTTGTTTGATTTTGAAAATGTGAGCAAAAATTTGTTGGTTTCCATACATCCCCTCGATTGGTTCCTATAGCTCCTTGTGGAGTTCGAGAAAACGAAGAGTTTAGCGAGTCATGGAGGTTAGGATCCGTGACATGATTAGGTGGTCGGTGTTTTGCCATGCTTCTTGTTGTGCTTCTGTTTTTTCGTCGGTTGGTTTTTGGGTTTTTCCCGTGATGTGCCCGAGCTTTCCTTTCCCGTTGAGGGAAAAGGAGATCGACCATGCCCATGGTAAGAAATTTGCTTCGTTCAGGGGTTGGGTGGTCAGACGTTGTGTGGTGTTTGCCTTGTCTGTCATTTCAAGATTTGGAGGTTGCGAAAGTCTCAGCCCCCTCCTTGGTTTTAAGGTTGTCCGGACACGACCAGTGAGGAGATCACTGGATTTTCTGGATCGATGATGAAGAGCTTTGGCTTGTTTATGCTCTGATACCATATTGGAAATAACAACAAGATCAACAAGGATGGAATTTGTGGTATTGTTATTATTATTATTGCTTGTGTGACATACATCATCATATATATACAGGGGCAGACCCAGGACGAGATTTAGGGGTGGACACCTTTTAAAAATATATCAACCAAAAAATAATAAAATAAGTTTTTATATTAATTTCAAATATGTTTGTTACAATGTAATCCTACGAGGTTTCATGCTTTGAATTTTTTTCATTATAACTTCATCACTGATCGTATCGAAAAGCTCTCGTTCGATGTATGTAACAAGAGCATCATTAACCCATTCGTCTCTCATCCGGTTCCACAATCTATTTTTCACGACATTCATAGCCGAAAACACTCTCTCAACTATTGCAGTTGCAACTGGCAAGACTAATGCCAAGGTAATCAACAAGAAAACCAACAGAAAAGTTAAAATTTTCTTCTTTTGAACCATCTTCTCTGCGAGTTCTGTTAAAATTTTCAAATCTCCAAATTCTGGATTGGATCTGACATCACGAACATAAGTCTCCAATTGACTCTCAAGAACAATGACATCAAAATCAGAGAATTCTTTGGGATAAACTAAAGCATCTAACCTTCAGTCAGGTGAAGCAGGTGGATTGAGGCCGGGGAAGCCGTGAAGGTGTGTCGCGTGCGTGTGGCTCGTGTAGGTGGTCAGGTGGAGTAGGGGTGGCTGCGGAAGGTGGACAGTGGACTGGAGACGGGAGTTGGAGAGGTGGAGCCGTCAACTGCGATTTGCGGAGTTGGAATCTTGGAGAGGTGGAGTCGTAGAGCTGGAAAGGTGGAGGCGTGGAGCCGGAGGTGGTTCAGGTGGAGATTTCAGGTGGCGTCGTGATCTCGTGGAGAAATGCGGAGGGAGGAGTGGAGGCGTGGAGTGGAGTTGCGAAGTGGACGAAAATAGGGATTTGGGGGTGGATGTGGATTTTGGGTTGAAAAATATGGTTTGCAGGGATTAAAGAGATTGGAGATGATGTTAAATATAATGTATAGTTTTTTATTTTATACAACACAGTCCATAATAATCCCACATCGAAAACTAGTAATGATTTGGTGGGATTTATAACGTTTTACCTCTCTACTCTATTGTGAGTTGATCACACACTCACAAGACATTTTGTACTTGATTGGTAGTGTGGGCACACAATGATTTTTATTAATATCTAACATCAATTTTCAATTTCTGGCGTGGGCACTTGCCTACGCGTGCCCACACCTAGGTCCGCCCTTGTATATATACATGGTTGTTTATAGCCGTTTTACATGTTCCTACTATGGTAATTGCTTGCTATCGAAGGTGCACGTGCACATTTGATGATCTTTGAGATGAGAGAGATAATCCTTGATTTGGGTATGATGGATACTGAGCCAAATGAAGGAGTATATGACCGTTGGTGCATTATTCAACAATACCTTAAAATAATAGTCAAATATAGTTATTTAGTTGATATGATGAGATATATTACTTTCTTTTAATTGGCAATGTAATTGAGGATCATTTCCACTAGAGTGGCTGAGTTTCTATTGCGGCCATCTTTCTTTATCCTGGCAAACGAATATTGGGTAGAATATGAAATTTATATTATATTTGACAAAAATAAGGACATAATTCGAAAATAAAATATTCTTTTAATTGAAACTGAAAACCACTAAGCATACATAGTAAACCATTACAATATCATTATCTTTCAGCCAATACCTCTTTATGCTTTCACACCACCAATTGGCAACAATTTTTTTTTTACATAAAGCAAAGAAACACCACCAGCCGAAAGCCCTTTTTCCATGCACATATAGATAGATAAAGGAAAAAGAACCCTTCAAAAGTTGTAATCGCAATGTTGCCTTCTTATGTGAAAGCCAACACAGCAACACAAAATCATGCACATTGCTTTTCACTAAAGAATGGCATTGCTTGGCCTCTAAGGACCTTAATACATGCATATACCACTCTTCCTACCTATAAGAGAGAGAAATAACATTGTTAGAGACAAAGATTAAGATGTCTACAGACTGGGCTCCTGTCATAATTGGAGTTAGCCTCTTCATATTGTTGTCACCAGGGTTGTTGTTTCAATTCCCATCAAGAACAAGAGTTGTGGAGTTTGGAAACATGAGCACAAGTGGGATTGCCATTTTGGTCCATAGCATCATATATTTCGCGATTTTTACGATTTTGGTGGTCGCGATCGGGATCCATATTAATGGCGGGTGAGTAAGGGGTTCAATCGGTGTCAATCGGTTGTAGAGGAGGTATGATCTGCTAGTATGGTTTGAAAGCATTACATGCCGGTACTTCTTCTGGTGATCAAAGTTATATATGCCTTCGTGTAGTGGATAGTTGAGGTGGTTTCGTGAGGGTAAGTCTGTGTTCAAATAGAATAGAAGTGTTGTTGATATTGTTGTAAACCGTACTAGAAGATCCAAAAGATGGTTCTTGTTGGTATTGCTTTTTACTTAATAAGATTTTTTTTATCATATATATATTTCCCATTTTGTGGGTGAGTCTTTGGAATCTTGACTGGAGGGTTGGAAAATATTTGAAAATGTTGGAGATCACTTGTATCTATCAAGGTATATGATTCGTGGTGGATGATGTTTTGCACTGTGAAAGTATATATGCTTTATTCTTATATCCTAGAAGATAAGATTGCAATTTGATTATCCATCAATGGCATATATGTGGCTCACATGCATAATTCATAAGGTTAAGTTATTCGTATGTCGATGTCGATTGAAAATCTGAAATTTGGTGTAAAATGATGATTTCTCTTTACTTAGAGTTTGTTGTTTGTGCTTGAGATAGGACAACTTAAATAGTTAATTTGTTGTGCTTTAGAAGAAATATTGATGAGATTAATTGTTGACTAGGCTAGCTAGTCTCGGTTGAATGCCAGATTTATTTATGTTATGACAAAGGTAGGTGTTTATTAGATTCGGCTAACATAAAATTTCTTTTAACATAATGGTGTCCACGCTATGATCAAATGTGTATTATTACTTAATACACCACACTGTTATTTATCAATTCCATCTGGAGACAAAATTAAGTTCAATTCAATGTATTTAAAAGGCTTGTTGGTTTATGATTTATCTTTTATTTTTTTATCTGACATCGTCCATATGTTTTTTTTAGTCTTTCGAGGTTGCAGTTTTATCTTTGTTGAATGAGACAGTGTGTTATCATAAGCACAGTATGCTCAATGGATGTTTGATTACATTACATAATCGATAATGATTGTTAAATGTTTAAAGTGATATCAATTAAACTTACTTGTGTTACGAATGTTTGGTTACATATTTATAATTGATAAATGACTTTTACTGTCTATATTTAATTTCATTTAAACTTCACTTGAAGAAACATATATTCCAAACTTCAAGGTTATCACGTCACATGATTGTAACAGGTAATAATAGGGTTTTTAAGCATAATTATCTTAATGGAGCGAATAGAAACACATGTAAGTTTCGAAAAAGAGAAACAGGTAAAATTCTTACCTGCGAAAATTGCTATTGAGATCCAAATCTAAGGCCTTTCATTGAGATTACCCTAAGGTAAATAGTTGACTAATTGATATCTCATAATGATTACCATAGTTAGGAATTTGAAATCAACACAACACAATGTCTACTTTCGAGTAAGGTGTGATTCATAACATAAGAAGGTTAGGAAAGTTTTATTAATTCCCATGATTTTTCTTCATTTTATAGTGGAAGCTGGAAGTCACTCTAACACATTTTTTAAAGTTCTGGAAATATTTAAAGTTTTTGAGACCAACCAATCACCTAAAAATCGTTTTAAAAGTTCAAATCCTTACTTTCTTGAAGTTTTCTGGAATACCAGTAACACTCTAAGAATGTATACTTCCATTTCCCAGAAGAATTGTTTTCCCAATCGTTTAAATTGAAGTCCTTAATTTCGAGCTTTCCATTTCCCATTTACAAGTTACACTAGTTAACAAAACCAACCACTCAAAAACCAAAAGACATCTCTCAACCTAACTTTACATGCGCACATACATATAACACTTCAATCTATATACCTTTAGAATCCAATTCCCAATAGATGAGCTCCAAAGTGAATCCAAAGCTATGCCAATTAAGTTACTACTTCTCTTTTGTTAGGAAACACCACATCAACTTCCACAAAGAAATTAACTAAACCACACTATATCGATCGACCAGGATTCCAACATCGAGTTAGCGAAAAGAGATGAGAGATTGGGCTGCTCCGATCATATCGGTAGCTCTTTTTGTCTTCTTGTCGCCAGGCGTAATCTTCCAGCTTCCCGGCAAGTATAGGCCAGTGGACTTCATGGGTATGAGGACAAGCCTTGTGTCTATTGTTGTACATGCCATCATATATGGTTTGCTTCAGACTTTGTTTCTTGTTGTCTTGCATTTCCATCTCTATGCTTGATGTGAAAGCAAATTAAGTGTGGATTGGAATAATATATACTAGTGTGGTGGAAGTGGAAATATTTGATTTTTATGAAGCTTGCTCTATATGTCTATGCTTGTTTGTTGTAATTTTCCTTGTATATAAACGTGACAAATGCGTTATAATTTCATTAAGTTCAATATGTTTGCGGCAGGATGTTTTTGCGTGAAGTAAGTTGCAAAAAAAAATGTTTTAACAATTTCTTTTGGCGTAATTCTCATTTCCGTTTAATTAGTAATTACAATGATAGCTAGTTTGTGCAAGTATTTTGAAGAGCTGCAATTCAAAAACCTAATATTTTCTTTGAATATCAGTGCATTTTTTTCTTCCAATATGGACTAATTAATGGGCTTCTTTAGAAAACAAAACTTACACAAAAGTCTAAGACATAATTTTACTCCAAATAATGCGAGAACCTCACTTATTTCCAATCTGAATCCTTATATTCCTCCATAATTATAAATAAAATTGTCAATAATTGATCACCAGGACATCAACTCATAAAACAGCAGCAGCAATGGGCTGCAAGTTCAGTTGTGACAACTAGTTAAAAACCGAGGCTAATCCAGTCAGTAGATTCTGACTTTGAAATCAATCCAAGAACCATAACATTAATATTGACTGCATCAATGTAGATTTGTTTTAAGAAGAAGTGACGACAATATCGTTCACATTACTTTGACATGACTGCTTAATATCTCCTCAAACACCATCTAAACCAAACACAAACAACAATCCCCAATTTATTATTACTCTAAAAAAAGACAAAAAAAATCACTAACCATCCATCAAACCAACAATTGAGGAACCATGAACTCATGCATGGTAAGCATTGAATCACCAAACCTAGCCAAGATACAAGTGAACTCCAACAGCAAGCAAGAAAATGGCAATGAGAGCAAAGTAGATGATGGCATGCACTATTATGGAGATACCACTGGTGTGGAATCCTCCAAACTCAATGAACTTATTCTTCCCTGGGAGTTGAAAGATGAGCCCTGGAGACAACACCACAAACAGCAATACAGCTATCAACACTGGCCCCCAATCAGACATGGTGTAATTAACAAACAACACAATATATATTTAGTGTGTTGCACTCGGTTTTGGGTTTGATGGATGTTCAAGTGGGTGAGTGTATATGTAGGTTTGGTATTTGTAGGGTTGGGGAGTTAACAATTTATATGATAGATGCATTGCCTCCATCTCACTACATGGTTGCATGACTTTGATTCTCTTCACTCCATGTGTGTTTGTGTTGTTTTGGTGTTTTTCATTTCCTTTACAATTATATCTTTGATACCCTTTGGTTTGACTAAAATTTTCGGTTGTACATGTTTTATCATTGTAAAGTTAATTTTGATTTAAAAAAAGTTCTATCCTATCAAATCATTATTTTTTAGAGTTTCATTATAATGTACAAAGTAGTTGTAACGTCCCAAAACAATGAAAAATTTAAAACTTTAAACAGATATAAGAATCAACACCGGGGTTGTTACCAAACCACATATATATATAATAAGTGGTACAACATCTGATACAGGAAACAAAAGATGATTACACGACAAAAGGGTATACACTAAATACAAGAGTAATCATCAACCTCAAAAGATACAAGACAAAATATGGTCCGAGTGCTCCCGCCCTCAGTCACCACCTCCTATTGATGCTTACGACCTGAAATGCAACAAAACTATGCATGAGTTTCCCATTGGGAAACCCCGTATGCCAAACCTCTAATATATGAACATAACATAGATATATGACATGAAATGAAGAATGCAATAAAAGCACAACTGACACACGTGCACACAAGGCACTGCCGGAAAACATCGGTCACGGGTCTCAAGGGTCCTCTCACCCCAACCCCACAACACATGTGCACACAAGGCACCGCCGGTCAGAGTCTCGGCCACAACAACGTGCTCACAAGGCACTGCTGGATAAACATCGGCCACAACAACGTGCTCACAAGGCATCGCCGATCAGAGTCTCGACCACAACAAATGTGCTCGCAAGGCACCCGCTCCGTAGAGGCACAACCACGATCTTTTTCTCAGGCCGGCATGTCCGTACCGTCGCCCAAAAAGGTCGGGGACCCGTTGCCCTCTGAGGCAGATCCAACCACACACGACACCAACATCCATATGCAAAACGGTGCCCAAACGGTCGACCGAACTCCACTACTATTCCGCAAAATAACCAAAATAACGTCCAACCGGTCGAACGGCAAAAGGGCACCGTTCGACCGAAATCCAACAGTGAAATCCTCTTTTCTCAAAAGAAACAATCGGTCGGACTAAAATCCACAAACGGTCGACCGATCGCTACCAGTAAAACCCCCCAACAATACGCACTACACGGTCGACCGAAACAACTCTTCTGGTCGACCGACCATTAAGTTAACTTAAGTCATCAGTCAGACAAGTCAACGAGCGGTCGACCGTTTGGATGGTCAACGCCCCCAACCGACTTATGACAGTGCTTTCGGTCGACCGGTAAAGGGGACCCGTTCGACCGAAAACACCCAGAGCCTCTTCCTCTTGCAAAGATTGCACCACCGGTCGACCACCCCTAGAGTATTGTTCGACCGGTGCAAGAGATTTGCCCAAAATACACTACGCCCGGTCGACCGCACCAACCCACCGGTCGACCGTTACAGAGCAGAAAAGCTGTTGCAAGACCCTCGACGTGCCTTCCGGCCTACCGTCGGCCACTCCAATCCTCACGAAGGCTTAAGGGAGGATTAAACTAAAGCTTGACATACTTTTAAGGCTTGAAGAAGCCTTTGAAGAACCCACGAAGGTCGCTTCCCTGAGCACTTCTCCTCCGGCGAAAACCCCGAACGTGATCACCTCCCTCCGGCAACATGACTGCAACAACGTGCACCTCGTTTCCCAAACCTCGACGAGCTTCCAAAAGCTGAGAGAGAGAAACGAGAGAGTCCAACGGGAGAGTGAGAGAGACGAGTGAGAAGAGAGAAGTGAGAGAGTTCAAACCTTTTATACTCAATCCAAACAATCTCAGCCGTCCATCTCAACCTCTTCTAATCCACCACCTAAAACACAATAAACTCATTAAGCAAAGAGTTAGGATGTAACAGTAGTGCTAAATTACTAGCTAGATATTTTCAATGTGAGAGTACAATTGGAAGTTACTTCTAACTGGGAAGTATTTGTGATATAGTCAAGTGTTGGAAGATATTGATTAATAATATTTTTTGGAAAATGTCTGTAGATTATCCTTCTCTTCATTTCCTTTTGTGAAAGTCATCCATTTCTTTATGTAGTTGATTATGAAGGTGGTGATTCCTTTCTCTTTAACGAAGTTATGTGGTAATGATGGCAACACATTCATTTGGTTCTCACTTGTGGAATAATGGATTTGAACGTGTTGTCACTTGTGGGAATAAATTCCTTGGAATATATCACACGTGGTGTCTATCTGTTTCCTTTATTGTTTAGGATAAAGATAAATACAAGAGAGAAGGAAAAGTATAGGAGTGCAATTGGCCGGTTATGCTTTTCTTGGTTTAGATAAACTTCATATCATATGTGTACATGCATGATCGACCCAATTGAAAGTTAAATTACATGTAAGAACTTTGAGATATAAGCATGACCGTGATCGGTAATTAGGCATAAATCTACAGATGATTTAAAGTGAGGATCAGCTAAAGTCACCTTCTCTAGATTTGCTTTAGTACTTTATTCAAGACCGTGTGTTACTTAAAGAGAATTTCTTTCCTAAGCCAAAATCTTACATGACAAACTTTCAAAATAATAGCATTTCCAACTTTCAAATCTCAAATTTATATCTTGCTACAATCAATATGTCATCAACTATGATATTAGAAAATTAGAAGTACCATCATATTTGCTTTTCTCTTGTTCACGATCAACCATAACGGTGCCACATGCTTATACCACTTTACGATACTGCTTTAAGGCATTAAAGATTTCTGCAACAAATAAACATGCATGGTTTTGCTTTTCTTCAATGGTGATTCTTCTGGTTTTTGCATGCATGTATGCTCTTCAAAATTATCATGCATGAAAAAATGATTTTCTTAGCAAAGCTAACATTATTGGATGATTAGAGAGCATATCATCATAATCAATACATACCTTCTACCGTTCTATGTGCCTTACTAAAATAAAAAAGAAAACTTTTTTGGACGGTATTAGAAACCAAAAACATGAAGTGCGTTTATCACAATGCATTGAGAATGGAAGGATGTTGACGTGAAAGATCCAAAAAAACATCTAATTTAAAAGCAATAACATTGTATTATAATGAAGAAAATGCAAACAGACAATAAGTCCTGCTTAAGAAGATAGATATGAGAAAGGAGACAAATTAGTCGTAATTCGAAATTATAACATTTAGTTTAGCTTACTCTAAGATGTGAAATTTTCGTTGATATTAATGCAAGAGTTTTGTTTTTTATGCCAATATATCCAAAAAAAAATATTGACATGAAAAAAATATTAAAAAATAAAAAAAATCAAGGAAAAGACAGTACGTGACAGGTACGGACAGCGGAAGCGACAGGCTAGATTGCGGACAGACAGTGTAGCGGTTGGGAGTCGTTATCGTCCCGCCAAAATTGGAACACAATCTCATTCCATTCCAAAACCACCTCATTCTCCCTCTCCTAATTCCCATCCAAATCCCAACCAACTCAACCAACCTTCCCTTTCCCTCCTCCAACAAACAAAGGAACTCTTGATTTGGTTGGTTGGGGGTGGGATTTGCAATGGAAGGCGGCGATGGTGGTGGTGGTTGTGGGCCTTCTACTTCGTCGACGTCTTCGCGGAGAAGTTTGTCCATGAGCAACATGTCCTTCGCTAGGCGAACCGACACCAACCTTGCCAGCAATGGCCGCAGGTTTTGTGACACCTTTAGTTATATAATCTTGTATTGCCTATGTAAGAAAAAATGGTAGGAACTATTGCGACCCGTAGGTTTCGTTACACCTTTAGTTATATAATCATGTGCGTACTTCCTTAGTAAGAGAATATGGTAGGAGCTATAACGACATGAATCTACTACATATACCATGATCTTCCGTCTCCAATTCATTTCCTATTACATTTATCTTCATTTTCGTAGATACTATACATGAATTTGACTTATCAATATTGAGAATGTGAAGTAATTTATTTAGACCAGTTGCAAATAAAATTCGATTTGTTCAGCGATTTTCTTTTAGTAAGAGACTAAGGGTGTGAATTTCCTTTTACATTATTATACAATTGGGACAAAATGAAGTTAATTGTGTACAGTAAGCGATTAAGAACTAGCACAAAATTTACAAATTGGCGAAAAAATTGCCTTAAGCTTTTTAAAAGTCCAAGTTGTGGTTGCTTCTTACATCTCCATCTTTTGGGGTTAAGGATTTACAATTGTGATTTGTACAATGATCATAGTCATGAGGGAGAGGGATTACAGTCACTAGACATCTGTTACTAATATCCAACTTCAAAGTCCTACATGTACGATTTGAAGACTTTGCCAAAATTACTTAGTGTAATGGCTATATCACTACAATCTTGTTTGCCCAATTAAGTGAAGGATATTTATAATTACTGTCAAGTTTAACAAGTGATAATCCATTTCAAATCTTCTTGTTTGGGGACGGGACCACATCCAGTGACCGGACCGTGAAGAGATTAAGATTATCAAAAGCATTAACAATTCCTCAAAACACAAGTATTCAAGAAGCTTGTCGTCGAATGATCATACGCAAGGTCGATGCAGTGTTGTTAACAGACTCGAACGCTTTGTTGTGTGGAATCCTAACAGACAAGGTCGGATTCTATTCTTCATAATGTATTGGAAAAGAAGTCTCGCATTGCTTAAAACAATAGACATAATATATATTCCATAAGTGCGCACGCGCATTCTATGATAGAGTTGTGTCCACTACCTCCCATCGAATCGAATAATGTAGGTTCATATATGGACTTAAAAAATGTTGCACATACCAATTAAAAGTTGTTTCCCAATGAAGGATATAGCTACAAGAGTTATTGCTCAGAGTTTGAACCTTGAGGAAACGCCGGTTTCCAGAGTAATGACGAGGAATCCGGTGTTCGTTCTTTCAGACACACTGGCTGTCGAAGCATTGCAGAAGATGGTTCATGGTACGAAGCCTTGGCTTAATTTTAACACCAAATTAAGTGTAGTTTTCGATATTGAACTTGGATTTTCTTTCTTCTAGGCAAGTTCAGGCATCTCCCTGTCGTGCAAAATGGTGAGGTCGTCGCCTTGCTTGACATAGCGAAATGCTTGTTTGATGCTATTGCGAGAATGGAAAGAGCGGCGGAGAAGGGGAAAGCCATTGCGGCCGCGGTTGAGGGAATCGAAAAACATTGGGGAACATCCATATCTGGTGGTTACAACCTCTGCAATTATTTAGAAAGCTCTTTTATTTATTTATAAGCACATCAAACTTGCTCAGAGAAATTAAGCTATATATACCAAAGCATTACCTGTATATATAGTTTTTTCTTCATCCAACCGATAACAAAACCTCGAGCAAACTTCCTGCACTTTCACCTTAATTAAAATGCTTCAAGCTCATTATGCCTACAAAATGAACGACTTTTCTTTACTTCAACATAAAATATTTAATTGAACCAATCACCAAAATTTGGAGTTTCGGGACTAAACTTTCAGGAACTAGAGTTCGATAATTGAAGTTTTAGACTTAGTTTAACTATCTGCAAACCAATTAATCAATCCTAAAGGACAATTAGATATAAAAATGAATAAATCCACACAAAGTTCAAAATACAACTCAACATATTTTTTGTTGATCTTCTTCCCTCTTGATTTTACCAGGATCAGGTACATTCCTTGAGACACTTCGCGACCGAATATTTCGGCCCTCCCTTTACAGTATCTTTTCGGAGAACTCAAGGTAGGAAATACTAATTATCACTTAAATAGATGTGAAAATATCTTTTTTTCTACATTTCTAGTCATTACAATTTCTTGGTTGATGATAGTGTGTTATCTCTCAGGATTGTTAAAGTTTCTCCTTCCGATTCGGTGTTGACCACGACAAAGAAGATGCATGAGCTTCAGCTCGGTGCTGCGGTGATAGTGGTGGAGGATAAAGTACAAGGGATTTTAACGTGAAGTCGCTTTCTCATTTATAAATCCGTGTTCTTGTCGATAACTTTAATTCTGCATTAATCCGAAATTAATTTAATTGTTAGGCAATGATAGTATTCTAGATTTTGTATTGTTGTAGGTCAAGGGACATATTAATGCGGGTCGTCGCGCAAAACCTTCCTCCCGAAACAACAGAGGTTGACAAGGTATTCTAAATTCATATATAACATATGTTAGAATATTTTATTTATCAGAAAGAGTGAGTAAATTGACATGGAGGGACCAAAGTAAAATTCATTTGAAGTTACATCTACTATTGGTTTAACATACTATAACTTGAAAATTAAACCTGGTTTAACATACCTAACTAATCCATTTTGTGATGCAATAGACATTTTTTTACGGTTACATAAACATTGAGATTGTTATTCAGGTTATGACTCCAAATCCGAGATGTGGATCGGTAGATACACCGATCGTCAATGCTCTTCATATCATGCAAGACGGGAATTTTTTACACCTCCCGGTTTTAGACCGAGGTTAAATTTAAACTTAGTCAACTTACTTAAACTGCTTCTCGATCCATATCCATTATCTGTAATCCATGACTAAAATCAATTTTTTGTACATGTTAGACGGCAACATTGTGTCCATCGTCGACGTAATTCATGTCACCCATGCCACCGTAGCCACAGTAAGTCAGTTACAACACAAGTTGATAAAATGTATGTAATTATAGAACTAATTCATTCCCCATTACTATCACAATTGATACTAACATTAATTCATTATTTGCCAATTGAGGTGGGAAGCAGTTGCGATTTCGGGACCGGAGCAACAAGCAGTTTGGGGCAGAAGTTCTGGGATTCTGCAATGGAATCCGGTCGGGCAGACGATGACGACGACTCGCAGAGGTTATTCGAGCTTCGAATTATTGAATGATAACTGACTGACATTTTAATTGATTTTTATCGTTTTTTTTCTTTTGATTTTAGTGAGGCTTGTTTGAAATTTCCATTGGAAGCAGCGGAGACGGGTCGACCGTCACCTAACTTGCCCAACACTTTCAGCTTCAAGCTTGAAGATAGAAATGGTCAAATGCACCGATTTAATTGCGGTATTGTTTTCGTACTTAATTATTGCCAAAGTTGTTCAAGTAAATTTTTAATGAAATCTAATTACGTGGAATTTGATTATGAAGATGTTTGTTGTGTTAAACTTAATGTGTGGTATTTAACTGCTAGATACGCGAAGTATGGCGGGGCTAATAACTTCTATTCTTCAAAGAGTAGGAGAAGAGATCGATAGGAATCGTTTGCCACAAATATTGGTATGTTGTTGTGTGCTATGTTTATTTTCTGACCAAACAATGCTACCAGACTTTGGATGTTTGATTTTCAGTATGAAGATGAAGATCATGACAAGGTGCTTCTCGCATCCGATGGTGATTTGGAAGCGGCTATCGAACACGCAATGGTGGCCGGTTGGAAGGTAAAATGGCTAACAATTAAACTTGTTGCCTTGTATAAGACTTGTATGCCTGATTCAGTTATAGTTATAGCAACTTATCCAGTCATTGTTCGCAAAATCTTTGCGAGTCAACTAGAATGGAGGTACATTTTGTTCTATGCATTTAGAGATTCATGGTTGTTAGGCTACGAGTTCCGTCGGTCGGATTTGACTCGGTTTCCCTCAGGTGAAAACTACCAATCTGATTGCAATTTGTTGGTTGTAGTGTTTAACAATCAAACCTTGTCTATGTGGTGATGAAAACATGCTGAACATAATCATCAATCCTATTGTTTTAGTTAGACTGAGACGGAAGTTTGTAATTATGACAATTTTTAAATGCTCATTTTGTATCAGTTGATGTTATAAGTACTATACAAAGATCATAAGCAGAGAAGAATAATATTACAACACATCCACCCATACAAATCACATATTGTTCATGTAATATCCCATCTCCAATTCACATAGAGACCAGTCTAGTCTGATTCGTCGCTTATGAGTCTATCATCCTACAACAAACTCATAGCGACTACCACAATTTTTGTCACTTAAAAATATAAGCTGGAAAATGTTATATTAGTAGATTCATGTCCTTATAGTCCTTACAAACTTCACATCTAAGCAGTTTGAGACTAATTGGGGGTGCTATTCATATTTGGCAATCCACCAATATCCAAATCCAATCCAAGTTCATTGATTTTTTTCATCTTCATTAAGGTGCAGAGCTAGCAGTAACATAGCCAACTAATTCAATTCCGACAGGGTCTAAGACTACACTTGGAGTACTCAGAATCGAGCGGTCGCAGCAAGCGCTTGGGGTCAGGCAGCCTCGAATTCGCGCAAACCGACGCATGGGCAGCGGCTTACAGCACGGTGGCAGCAGGGGCTGCACTAGTTGCAGGACTTGGTCTTATGGCTTACCTGAGGAGGTCTGGTTTCTGACCTACTTCGGTGTCTTGCTAATTAAGATCAACTTCTTGAGTTCTTAATTAGCAGAATTAATCCTAGAATTAATGATTGCTTTGAGTTGTGAGTTTGTTGGCTAGATTGTTATTGAGATGGGAATTGGCATGTTGTACACCACCCTGTAAATCCAGTTGCAAACAAATAAATGCAGTTGCTTAGTTTCTTGTTTGTGTTTTTTCCCCTGAATTTAAGTGGTTTGTATGTCATTGTAATTAAACCACATGATGCGATCGGTTTTGTGAGGAGTGCAACCTTGCGATTGTTGATCGGTTATTTCAAAATTATTGATGCTCAGTTGGTGTTTGATTAGTTTTTTGCTTTGTGTTTATGAAGTGTCTGCTTACCAAAATTATTGTCATTTTAAGAAATCGATTAAGTTTTTTTGGGCTAAGGTCTTATATAATAATATATACGAGACAAAAAAACATTGATTATTAATTAGTTGGTCTTGGTGACTTGTCCAAAGGACTGAGAAGTAATCAGGTTTAAAAAGTTGGTAATCTGGTGATGTTCTTTATCTGAGCCTTTAAGAATGGAATTTTTTTCAAAATAATCAAAAAAAAATAAAAAATTGTAAAAATATGTACTTCAAAAACTTAATTGGTAAAATATGCACATTGAAAAATGGCACCTGAGATACCGTTTTTATTAAGTGTAAACAGCACCTCTAGTGCCGTTTTTCACTTGGTAAAAAACGGCACTACTGTAGCCGTTTTTCACTTGGTTAAAAACGACACTACTGGTGCCGTTTTTACCTTATATAAAAACGACATCCGAGATGCCGTTTTTAACCTAGGGTTAAAAACGTCACCAATGCCCCTTTTTCTCCAATCTTCCCAAATAGTTTTGTGTTTTTTCCTCTCCCTCTCTCCTGCGATTTCAGGTATTTTTAGATCATTTTTTGTTAAGATTTTACCTTATTAGTTTGTATTGATGTACATTTGATTGGTTTGGTTAGGATGTGTGTGGATTGTTTGATTTGAATTGGATTCGATTGATTGATATTTGGTTGATGAGTTTACCATACTTTGTTTAATTAATCTTGTGTGAATGATGTTATATTGTTATGATTATTAATCTTGTGCGGATTTGATGATTTGATTAATGAATCAATTAATCTCAGAAGTCCAAATTTAATAAATTTACATTGTTTGGTGAGTTTCGCATTGTGTGGATTTGTGTTAAACCAATTAAATTGAATGATCAATGTTGTAGTTGTTGAAATTAGATTGATTGTGGATAATGTATTGAATTTGTTTGGATTGTATTATTTGAACTGAATAATATGTAATTTTATTTTTTATTAATTATGTTTTACAGTTTCCAAAATGTCGACTTCACATGATTGTCATGGTCATGTTGACCCTTCAGTGTTAGTACTACAGAAAGATCATAGATCATCTTCGATTCTTGAAAATGTAAGTGTTATGATTTTTAAATTTTAATTTTTGTGTATCGGTATTGGTTTTTATTTGACGTAAAATAATTACATTTATTTTTCAGGAGCCTTTGACGGATATTAAATGCGTCGAGCACGCCATTCAGTTCAACACGTGGAATGTGCAAGATGAAAGGATGTGAGATTTGTTAGAGATTGCGGGATTTGGCACTGTGTCTCGATTGCAACGACTGCAACTGTATTGGAATCTGATTCGTGCTGTTGTGGAGAGGTGGAGGCCTGAGACACACACCTTCCATTTTAGACACGGGGAGATGATCATCACACTACAAGACGTAGCTATGCTTAGTGGTCTTCGTGTTGACGGTTTGGCAGTGTGTGCAACATTAGATCACGATTGGACTCAGGTTTGCATGAATCTGTTGGGTGCTGAAGAAGAAGAAGAAGAAGAAGAAGAAGAAGCGAGAATTGCAGTGAAATGTGGATACATGTCATTGCAGTGGTTGCAGCAAAATTTTCAGATTGTTGAGCAAGATGCAACAGATGAGCAGGTTATGCAGCACACGAGAGTGTACATTTTGTTTCAGTTAGGATCCGGGATAGTGGGCGATAAGAGTGACAACAAAGTCCACCTTAGATATTTATTGTTGCTGGAAAACATATTTGAATGTGGAAACTACAGTTGGGGAGCTGCATCCTTAACTGTTTTGTATCAATATTTGGATCAGGCATGTCTGAAAAAAAGGAAACAATTAGTTGGTTTCCTTACATTGTTACAGATATGGTGTTGGGAACATCTTCATGTCGGACGACCATCTAGAATTCCTGGTGTGCAACTTCCATTGTGTCCTTTAGGTTCACGTTGGCGGGCTCCTAGGTCGTGGGCGAACAATGTGAAGACGGCTCAGATTGAATTTTACAGAAATGAGTTCGACGTTCAAGACGAAAGTCAAGTTTGTTGGAACTCATACGAAGAAGTAGATCTGATGGCGTTACCTGCTGATTGCCGCCAAGGACATGAGGTTTGGATGAGCAGAACATGAATTGTTTGTTTCGGAGTTGCCGCAATGCACGTTCCAGACAGGGTGATGCGTTAGTTTGGATTGCGGCAACATATTCCAGAAATAATGGAGATTTGCAAGATGAAGAAGGCTCAGGGGAAGCCCAGAGTAAACTGGTTGCAAGAGCAACAGTTATACATTCAAGCATGGTCACGTCGGCGAGATTTTGTGCAGTTCGAGGCACCATCACTCTCAGAAGATTTTGCTGCTTGTAGACGAATTTACATGGAGTGGTACTGACAGATTACGATTCGATGGTTGACCCGAAGAGTTGACGATGCTGAATTACCGAATTTTAGGCCTCCAGCTGCTAGAGATCGATACTTGGTAAGAAATGATCAGAAAATTATAATTTTGATTAAGGTTTTAATTTGCATTTTCTAATCGTAAATGTGTTTTTATGGCAGCTTCATGGGTTACACAACTTACATGAAGATTATTCATCATCTTGAAGGGATGCATTCTTTACACAGGCCCACTCAGTCATTAACGGCGAAATTAAAGAAAAAATCAAGGAAATGATGACGTGCTTTAAGAGTGTAGATCCGTCATTGAAACTGTCAGAAGATGTTTGCTATCAACCACATCGTACAGATTCTGAAGAAAATCTCCCAGAAATAGGAGTGTCACTTGACGAGGAGGACAATTTCATTTTCACCAGAGTGTCTGCCAACGATGGAGGGATTCTGACTCAAGAATCACGCGGTACTACGTTCTTTCAAGGCGAGGGTTCTTCATTTCATGTAGGCGAGGGTTCAGGATTTCAAGGTGCTGAAGTCGAAAGAGGTGGGGTTGTTGAAGACGATGCTGGTGTGATAACCCAAGTTTACCGTCGTCGCCCTTCGAAGGCCACTCGACGAGGTGGACGAAATAAAATTCCTACTAAAGTTTTTTCTCCACCTTAGTTGTCATTACATTTTGGTTAAGCTACATTTTGGTTAAGAACAATTTCATTTGTTAAACAATATGTCATGTGTTATGAACAATTTTATTTGACGGTTTAGTTGTTTGAAATTTCATGTGTGTTTGAAATGAATTCCCCCCCCCCCCCTAGGTGTACAAGACTTGGATTTAAAATCCAAGAGAATGTAATGAGAAAACAAACTTTTGCAAGGTTTTCTGTCTGCTGAAAAACGACACTAGTAGTGCCATTTTTACTTGAACAAAAATGGCACTACAAGTGTCGTTTTCATTTTATAAAGGAGCACTGAGTTGCAGGAGCACTGTACCATCAGAGACTGAGTTGCAGGAGCACTGTACCAGTGATCGCCTAATAAAGGATTATTTCAATGGACGGGCAAAAATTCTGATATTAATGTTAGAGGCGGCATTCAAAAGCTGTACAAATGCTGAAAACGTCTTCAAGTTTGGATTATGCCTCTTGATTGAAGGTGTTTTATATGCCCGAGAGGGCAAGCTATTCGTATGGGCGGATATGGTCAAGATGATTGACAACCTGGACTATTTCTTCAAGTATCCATGGGGAAGTCGTCTTACCAGAAGTTGCTAACATCATGTCAAAAAGACATGATTAAGCATAAAGATTTGTATGAGAAGAAGAAGGAAGTGAGGGGACAACAAAAAGAGGCAAAATATAGCATATACGGTTATGCCCCTGCGTTACAGTATTGGGCGTACGATGCCCTTCTACAGTTTGTCACCCAATATCATGTGAATCATGGACACCAAGTCCCCAGGATGCTCAGTTGGACGAGTAATGAGAAAAAGTCCCGCAAAAGGGTGATGTTGCACGCATGTTTTCTTTAAAAGGAAATGTAAGTAGTTCGATGTCACTGTTGTCAATTGATGTTGTTATTTGTGTTGGGTGTTCGTAACACTACAACCTTGATGGGTTCGATAATAGTGTTGCCTTTTTGGCTAATAATTTCTAATCTGTTTTAATGATTAACTAACATATCAATAATCACATGTATTCTCTTAATATCATCGCTTGCATATATTGTATTCTCTAACATTTCAGGAACCAAGTTTGACTTAACACAAGAAATGAAGAGTGAAGAGTAGATAGATTTATATTTCTTGTATTTAGGCTACAATGTAACTTGGCACTTGAATTTTTTGTTAAATTGCTTTGCATGTCTCATAGGAAACCTATAGAAGTTTCACATTCAAATCCATATCAATTTGACTTCAATAGGAAAACGTCGAATCACTTTAAAAGTCCTTGGAACATGATTTCTGTGTAAACCGGTCTACCGGTAGAACCATCTGGTTCGACCGGATTTCAACAAACAACCCCAGACAACCTCTTGTTTCCTAAACGGTCGACCAGAATCTTCTTTTCGTTCGACCAATTCTATATCTGGTTTCCCAGTCTAAATTAGTCGACCAAAATTCCTATACCGTTCGACCGTTTCTCTTTTGTCAAACGATAGAACCTAGTTCGACCGATACAAATTATCTAGCCTATCATATGTTGACACGTGTCCTGGTTAGTGTGACATTTGGTCGACTGAAACTTTATTTTGTTCGATCGATTGCATTTTCGTATTCGTCTTAAATATGACTGTTAAACTTGTCGTATATACCAACGGTCGTATACACATACTCACCTAACCCCCTTCTTAGGTTTGGTCTTCTGGTCGACCGAAATCCTTTTAACGGTCGATCGATTCTTCCCAGTTCCAAGTCTTACTGGAATTTTCCGGTCGAACCCTCGATTATTCTGTTCGACCGATTGCCACTTTCCACAGTTTTGTCTATGATCAAATATTCCAAACGGTCGACTGATTCTTGATATTTCTATGCTTCAGTCTTATTAGAAGTTTCCGGTCGAACACTTGTCCATTTTGTTCGACCGATCACTTAGTTCTATCCCAATTAGTTCGATTGTGCACCTTTGCCGACCGAAATATTTATTTTCACATACCAGTCGACCGATATACCCGATCCGGTCGACCGTTAGTGTTCAGAAATGTGTCATGTCATTTCATGTCTTGTGTTTTCTTACACAACTCAATACCAATTTAATCCCAACGGCTAGAATTAGTTTAGAGCTTATTTATAGAGTTGAGAACACACTTCTAAGACTACCAATCTTTCTCCAAGCTCAAATCTCACCATTACTCTCATACTTGCTCTAAACATCTTGTGCTCACATCTTCCCACTTGAAATCACTCTCTTTGATTGCGTCATTCATTTCAAGTTCCCAAGATTAGTTGCTGAAGTAAAGTCTTCAAGAGTTGTACTAGCTTCCGGTGTGAATCTCTTCTCGGATTGTAAGAAGGTGGTCCAAGCTAGGTGAGGGTGTTCGCAAAGCTTGTGGTGTAAAGGCGTGATCTCGGCCCGCAAAGGAGATCATATTAGTGGAGGACGCGAAGTTGATCGAGTACGAGCAATTCGTAAGAGAGGACTAGGATCTGTTGGTTTGATCCAAACCTCTATACATCCGGTGTTGTGGTTTGCATTTCTCTTCTTTACATTTAATCGCTTTAGTTTTAATTTGGCATAGTTTGTTAAAATAGTTAGTTAGTCTATTCACCCCCTCTTTAGACTAATATTAGGGCCTAGTAGATCCTACAAATAGTTCGGTAGTCGATAGGTTAGATGTATTTTTCGTTCCCGGATCATTTAGTTTTCTCGATAGGAGTTCGAACTCGGTAGTTCACTTTTGTTTTTTTCTCGACAGGCGAAAATTCCGATATTTAGTTTTCTCGATGGGCTCAATAGTAGTTCAACATACATAGATGGTTTAGTAGATTTTTATTATTTGGTGAAGTGTTTAGTTTGCTCGATATGAATTCGAGATCACCTCAACGGTTTAGAGTTGTTATTGGAATCTAACATAATGTCTTATATTCATCGCAGTTGATCGTATTCCATGTATTGACGCCCCGTACATTGAAGGTTGAATACTATAACAACCTGACAGAAGGTGATGACCCCCTTCCACCCGAGCTCGAGGAGGATGTTGATGAGGGTGATGATGAGGTGGCTGAGAGAGTGACTAAGTTTGCTGCAGAGTCGAACATTTTTTATGTCGATGCCGGAGAGGAGGAATCAGTTATCTCGGCCTCTACCCTAGCTGTCGTCTGAACCCCTGCTTCAGTCGCTTTTGGTAGAAAAGTTGGAGAGGGTGGAAGCAACGCAACAGTCGATGGAAGTAAAACAACTGTCGATGGAATGTCAACTGGGTACCGTCATTGAGAATCAGGTGTCCATAATGGACCAAATGGCTAAGATGGTGTCTTTGTTAGAAGCTCGTCGAGAGTCCAGGGAGATGTGGATCAGTTGTCCACGTCCGTGTCAGAACAGTTGCCTAAGATCGTGTCTTTGATAGAAGCACGATCGAGACCATCATCAGATGAGAATCGGTTGTCAGTGGCCATGTCGGACCAGTTGGCTAAGATTGTGTATTTGTTAGAAGCATGTTCGATCCCGCCTTCTGATGACGAAGACGACATACTACTCTACGGTTACATCGTTGAACAAGATTCATCCACCCGTCGAGGAAGAGGCGTCTGTCGGAACGTGTGGGTCTACAATTCTAATCACTTTTATCTTCAATTACCTACTTGTTTAACGATCAAAGATATACAGCGAAATTTAAAACTAAACAAGCAAGTAAGGAATAGAAAATGCAAACCACAAGAAACACAGAGTTTTTTACAGAGGTTCGGCTTCCCGCCTACGTCCTCTCTTGCAAGCTCCGCTCGCGTCTTCACTATCCACTCCCTGTTCCGGGCCGGGAGAGAACGCCTTTACAATCTTAAAGCTCGCGAACAACCCTCGCCGAGCTTGGCTCCACCTCTCACAATCCGAGAGGGATACTTCGGGCTCTCACCGAAGTCTATACTCTTTATCTTGGGCTTTCACCAAGACCTTTGCTTCTTTCAGAATGGTTGAGTGGAACAACACTCTCTAAACTTGAGCACACTTGAGTAGAATATGAAAATTGATTACTAAGTGTGGAAGGTTTTGAGTTTTTGAGTGTTTTGAGTTTCTCTCTAATGTATAAGACAAGTATGTGTGGGAGAGTTGTGTTAAAATGTGTTTTACAACTCTTTATATAGGCATTAGAGAGAATATAGTCGTTGGGGTTGATTGGGTGAGTGTTGGTGTAAGATACACAAAACAGAAACTCGCAGGACCCAATTCTGAGTTATCAACCGGATCGGGTCGTTCGGTCGACCGTTTGGCAGTTTTGAACACAGTTCGGTCGACCGGTTAAGGAACGGTCGACCGCCCAACGCTATGTCTGGAGTACACTTAAGTGATCGGTCGAACACCGCAAAGGGTTTGGTCGACCGATTCACTACAAGCTCTAAGGGGTTGACAAACAAGATCATATTTGGTCGACCGAAACAAGGTACACGGTCGACCGAATTCCAACAAGAAGTTCGGGTTTGTCAAGAGACAGATATTCGGTCGACTGAACAAGGTCCTCGGTCGACCGATACAAGAAATGTATTTGGGGTATTTTTGGTTTAATACGAATATGACCGTTGGGTATATACGACAAAACTAACGGTCGGAAAAATGAGTTCACGCGTTCGACCGAAACCGGGCAGTAAAACACAAACAGGATAATTGATCATCCGGTCGACCGAACGGTCTGTTTCATTCGACCGAATGTGGGTAGACAGTTCAGGTTGATTGTTTGGTGTTTTCCGGTCTAAGTTTGGGTGATCTATTGAAGTCCAAATTATGTGAAATTTCGTGTGTCACTTCTATAAGGAACCTAGTGTGTGTTTAAGTTGATTTTAGGTCAAGTATGCTCAATTTACACAGGTTCCTAAGACTCAAAAAATACAAAATACATGTCTTCAAATGAGCTTGATTACATGTCTTGACTTGATTTCCTTTCTTCCTTGAGTCTTGATTACCTGTAGAGGTTAGCACAAAGCAATATATATGCAATGCAAATTGTGTGCTATTCTACATGATTATAATTAAGATTAGGTTGATTAAGTCATCAAAACATAGATTAAGGCCAAAAAGCCAACAACGTCCCCCAAAACATCTTCACGATATCTACACTGACCCAACCAAGAAACTGTGGCCAACGAACCGAGATGATGAGCCATTGGTGGTCGACCATTTAAAGAAGTGAGAGCCCCGACTATTAAAGTCACTATAACGGTGGATACTTGGGTTGATCCCTAATGAGAAGCAAGTTGATATGAAAATTGGACATGTTGATCCATCGTGGTTCGTGATGATGATGACAAGCATATTTTGGCTCGTCGATGATGTAAGTATCTTATTAATTCAAATTTCAATATCTAGGTGTAACTGGATAGACTCGGTAGTAACTCGATTGTTTGCATGTGATTTCGATGGGACCGACAATCGAGTTTGATAAGAGGTCGATAAGCTAAAATAGTGCTCAACTTTCTGGGATATTAGTTTGCTTGATGGGCTCGACGGGCCCGACAGTAGAGTTCGATTATGGTTCGATAATCTTGAATAGTATTTTGTTGGGTTTTTTTAGAAATCAATTAGGTTTCAACATGTTGATTTATTTGTAGCATATTGACGTGGCTCTGCATCTGATGAGGATGCGGCGCAGTACCTCTGACGGTCCATACCGGAGAAATGTTGTGGTTATGAACAACTTTTTCAGTCAATGGATGACAGGCGTGTTTGAGAGGAATGACGAGGATGACATGGATTCAACGTGTCTGGAATTCCTGACTGGGATGGAGGAGCAACACATGCCTTCTTGGAGGGGAAAATATTACGTCTACTAGTGCCTTGGCTACAAGAACCAACATTGGATTGTTGTCAAACTATCAATTCCCGACTGGGAGTTGACGATATACGATGACGATCACACGATCATTACTGGGCCTGAGCTGCGGAAGTTTATGTTGCCCTGGTGTCGCCTCCTTCCTTATCTGATCAAGGCTTCCACGTTGTTTAAGGATCATCCAAAATTGAAGTTACTCAAAGGACGTAAACAGGGAGAACTCGCGAGGTAAATTTATTCATGAAATAGGTCCAAGAGTTGTGATTCTCGTTGTCCGCCAGTGCAAACACAATAAGATACAAGTGGTCATCTGCATCCAATGCAATGACACATAACATGTTCCCACCGTATCTG
The DNA here is from genome assembly GCA_963682175.1 of Triglochin maritima. Lineage (NCBI taxonomy): Eukaryota > Viridiplantae > Streptophyta > Magnoliopsida > Alismatales > Juncaginaceae > Triglochin > Triglochin maritima. The sequence continues at coordinate 5,118,348 of OY821782.1, read as the reverse complement.
GTCATCAAGAATGTGTCATCGACACATATCACAGGATGACACCATCTAAATCCCCTTCTTGAAGCTCCAAGAGAGAAGAAGCAGTATAGGAAGTGACCATCTTCTGTGAGAAAATGAGTGATTGTGTCTGGATTCTTTTGCTCCAACATCTACAGGTACGCAGGTAACTTTGAATAAAATTCCTCTGCCTTTTCATAACTCATATTTATGTCGTATTGTTCTTTTATATCATCCATTATGTTTTTTGCCAAGTAGCTAGTACTGTCACTGACATATTTGTTCTTAATTAGGTGGCCAACTACCCAAGGTGTGGCTTGTCGGTGGTCTTTCTGTCTGAGTTCCAATGTGAAATTATGTACATTGTGGAAGGCAGTAAGCTCAAACATGGGTGAGTGTAATTGTTTTTTGCTCTCAATCTCCAACCACAATTAGGATCCTTGCAAGTGATATACCACACCCATTTACCAGACTTCTTCACTACAAACTCAAAATTATTCTTCATTGCAAAGAGAGCAGTTTTGGTTTTCAATTCAACTTTGCTTTTGAAAATCTTGCCAAGGTGGAATTCGGAAGATGATTCGCCAACAAATGACGTATGAGTATGACTAGAATTCAATATATCTTTTCTTGTTAGCATTGGAGCACTACATATTCTATGATCTTCTAATGAAAATAATTGAGAACTTCGTCTTGTGTTATTTTCCGTTCTACTTGGACGACTGCTACTTGTCCGAGGTGTTTGGATTCCTAGAGTTTCGGGTTGTGGGTGTCTTTCTGTTGGGTGCTGTAAGTAAGGGAGTGACAAATCTTCACTAAAGTTCACATGGAGTTCATACTCATTCAATTGGTGGGGGACATCAACTTCAGGAACAAGTGTTTGGGGATCTAACTGGGGGGGGGGGATCTCAACCTGACTCCTAACTTCTTTATTAAAGTTGGAATAAGGCTATGGTTCTACAGGTGCATTCTTCTTTACTGGTGTCACACATAAAGGGATCCTACCATGTAATGTTTCAGAGACGAAGAAACAGACGTCAGAATCGTTCGTAGTTTCAACAGGTTTAAGTGGTTGACCATGTGTTTTGTAAGGAGCCTCCAGTATGAGCTCATACTTCAATCTATCAACATCAAACGTCTTATGCAAATTTTCAGCTCATTTTCTATCGTGATCCCTTTACTCTTGCTATCATTGAAAAATCAATCTCTACCGTCCATTTCCCAAACATCATTGTACGCAGCCAATACGTTAATGGATGAAGTTGATATGACAGAAGGAAAAAAATCAAAACAATGGAAACAAGAATAATAATCATAACTTATCGAGCTCTATCGAGTTTCAATCGAACACATATGGAGTACACTCGAAGTCAAACTATCGAGCATACACATCGACCCACACTATCTATCGTGTGTCGTCGAGTACCATCGAACTCGATCGAACTCTAAAACAAATAAAAATATCGAGCCTATCGCGTATCGTCCAGTACTATCGCGTGTTGTCTGCCGTCATTAAATTGTCATTTATCTTGCGCAATCGAGCTGAATCGAGCACAATTACACCGCAAAAGGTAGATTTAAATACAACTTGCACAAACCAACATAACACCTCAAGACGGTTCAATAATGGAAAGAAAATGCAAGAAAGTAACACCCACATTATTTTTTAACAATTTCACCTACCCATTCTCTTGGACGCTTGGTTTCAGTGGGGTTCGACAGACTCAGTGGGGGACGATCTCAGCTGGTTATTGTGTTGGCGGTGGTCTTCACTCACAACTGAAAAATCTGAGTCAGATGCGCCTAAAAGAGAGAAGACTGAGAGAGAAAGAAGTTGTAGTTAAGTCAAATGAAGTTGTCGCATGAATTAGACATAATTTTTTTGAGAATAAGTGGAAATATAATTATATTTTTCAGATAACGTCAAAGTAAAATCTTCTTTTCTTTTTCGAAAAAATAAATAACTTTTAGCGTAGAAAGTGAAGTTTAACTTTGAAAAGCGCCGCTAAGGCTGCTACGTAGTCTTTTTCATCCACGTTCTACACGTGAAAAAGGCAGGCAAACATTCTTCGTTTCTTCCTTCAATTTCCCTTTCGCGTCCACTAAAACATCAACATGTACCACGTGGTACCTTATCATAATCATTACCTTATCATAATCAATAAATTAATTAACTCCATCTCATGATATCATTGATATGTAAGAATGATTTCGTGAAACACCATTAACTTCCGGAATTCTTGCTTTGGTCCTTACGAGTTTGGTTTTATTTCGAATTTCTTTAGGATTTTATTATGGTTGGAGACGCAGATATTAATCCATCTAACTGGTGGTGTTTTGTATTAAAAAAAAGTTGGAAAGAACTTTACATGAAAATTTGAAACGAGTTTAATGGAGTGTCTACAGACGCCTCAATTTTGAGGTGAGTTACGAAGAAACAACCAACCAATGATGTGATTGGTAGTAATTAGGAGAACTTTAAGAAAAACATCTAAGAAGAAATAAAGATTGAATTGTAATAGCATTTTGTTAAATTGAGATGAGAACGAGTTCTTCCGCAGCCACTTTAAAATGAAAGAAAGTCTTGGAAATATGGTTAGACTTGCTTCTACATTTTGTACCAACCACACTCTTCACTAAAAAGACATTGCCCTTTCTGCTGGGAACCACAATGATATTTTCGTTGTGCAGGCAAAACTCAACATTTTAAATCCACAAGAAAAACCTTTCAATAATATTGTTAAGTCAACATGGTAATTTTATCTTTGCTTTTGACACAAATATTTGTTCATTAACAGACACCTTGCTATGTACAATATGTAATATATCTTCAAATGTGGGATGAAACGAATACAATGTATGACCTTCGTGCAAAATAAAACCAATCACGTATGATTCGGGACCAACTTAGCAGCTCGTTCCAGCAACAGGCGTCACATTTTAACACCAAAGCAAGCACTACTTATGTAACATCCCAAAACAATAGAAATTTAAAAATTTAAACAATCAAGAGATACTCAGATAAAACTCATCAACATGAATGTCACTCATATAAATCAACAGTCGGTGCACCAATAATACAACAAAGTTTGTCAAAAGACATGATTACAACAATACTGTAAAAGACGGTACAACAATAATCATGACGACCTCGAAGAGTCCGAAGAGAATCCTGCCCCCAAAATGTGTGTGTCCGCTGTCACTACCCGACATAACCTATTGTGGTCCTGAAACATGAATCAAACAACGATTCCTGAGTTTCCCATTAGGAAACCCCGTATGCAAAGCTCGCCTATATGAATGCAACAATACGGTAAATGAACATATCATACTAGTAACACGTCATATCAAATCTGCAATGCATCAAATCCCTCAAAGGGTAAACGGGACCTCAGTCCAACAACCAAGTACCCTCACACATGGTCCACAAGGACATCAGTCCAGCAACAACGGGTCTCCCTCGGAAACCTACCGTAGGCACATACGGTCTTACGGATAGTACACGACGCACCCCCACACGCGACTACTCGAGCCAAAGGGATCGGTGAGGAGCGTCCACACTTCCGTGCAAGGTAACCATGTGGTCTACACCACCTCGATGGAGCCGTAGCCCGATCGGTCAACATCCCAAGATAGGTGCCCAATCGAGAATCATCACCGGAACAACATCGACGACATCGCCGACACAACATTGGCGATACAACATACGTCCGGCACAACATCAGACGACATAACCACGAGCCGGAACATCATCGGCACCATCATCGCCAGCAAAAACCTTGGCGGCATCGCCGACACAACCTCGGTGGTAAAACATAAGTCCGGCACAACATCGGACAGGTCCAGACCGTAGTCTGCAGAGTCATCATGCTCCACAAGCCATGCGTCAACACGCATTGGGATCCGCGATCCCTCAGGTCTGCTACTCTACAGAGAGTAAGGCAACAACACGTCACACCACGGTCCAACACGGAGGTGGCGCAACCCAAATGTCCACACTCTTCCACACGACGGTCCCTGGGCGGCACGAGCACGTACCCGCCGTCACCTCCCGGCCCACGCTCTAAGCGAGGACACGAGTTTCCGTGGACAAAGTTGACACAATCACAAAGACCATGAATTCAGTTCTGCAAACAAACGCTCGACAGAAAAGGGACGGTTGACTGAAATCCGACAGTAGGCCTCCAACGCACCAGCACATAAGCAACCAGTCGACCGCCACAATGACATCGTTCGACCGGTGTTGGTTAAAGTTGGGGAAAACACTAAACCGGTCAACCGCCCGAAGGCACCGGTCGACCGTTGGTCGACATCAACCTTGCACCAGCCAAGGATTTTACGTCGTTCTCTCGTCGCCGACGAGGTCTCCGACCTCCTGCGACCGACCACAACTTCCCACCAACGTGGGGAACAACAAAACCACACTAGTAAGCCGGCATACCTCAACGAAGCAATCAATGACGCATGCGGGAGAACCCACGAAACCACCTCCGATCCGCGATCGCACGCGCGTCTCCTCGCACACCGACCTCCGCACCTCACGCCGGAGCAACCTCCACGTCCCGTGGTTGCCGGAAAAGAAGAGGGAAAGAGTGAGAGAGAGCAACAATGTGGGAGAGAGAGAGATGCATGAGTTTTGTTTCAAAAAGCACAAAACCCAACCCAACCCATCCCCTACTCCTCCTACACCATCACACCACACTATTCTCCTCCCCTTCCCTACGCAAGACACTTTGCACGCCTCTTCCCCATGCTAAACCCCCACTAATCACAGGATTAGTCCTAAGCATGGGTTAGGATCTAACAACTTATTTCTTCAAAAAGACACAAAAACAAGGGTAGCCTCACAAATAGCCCACCGGTCGAGTAAAATAAGAACATCTGCAACCATGCTCTTAATAAAAAGATCATCTTAGTTTTTTTCTCTATCACGTCATTTTTCCACTTCACATTATTTATTCACAATCTCTTTCTCTTTCATCTTCTCAATCATTATCTTTAAAAAAAGATCAAGTTGTCAAATAAATTGTTCTCTTTCCTTCAACTCATTTCTTATATTTTACAAATAACAGAATAAATAAATATATTGTCATATATATATATTATGTATGAATTATTAATACAATTTTTTTTCATTTTTTATTTTTCAAAATAATTGTTGGACAAACATGGGTACCATAATTAATTTATTAACTACAAAAGGATAATAGTGATATGATAACCAAACTTACATACATGACGTATACTAAAAGCAATTAATTAATCTACTTTTAATTATCGCTTCGCCCACAACGTGTCATGATATTCTCAATTAAATCCAGTTTAAGAGCTAAATATGTCTCTCTATCACGAATTCGGCATTTATTGTCCAAGTAAAACCTAATATCGACAACATGGTCGGTCGAGTATTCGAACATCTCATCCTCATTTGTTGTTTATCTACTAGTTGTATGTTGATGGCGATCTTCAACCAATTTATTTGTATCAACGTAGTAAGCATATAATTCTCGTTCCCTAAAGAAGTGAAAGTCGACAATATAATTGTTTGAAAATTGTAATATGAGAATATAACTGTTAAAACTTTGATAATTGTCTCGTTTGAGTTAATCATTGAAAATTTAATATTTTGAAAATATAATATTTATATAGCAATATGACTATACGAGTGTATCTGTAAAACATGAGAAGATAAGAATTTTAATGATTTTTTTTAAGATATCTCCATTGAAAACAATATAATATCTATATCAATTATATTCGTTACAGAATGTAAATAGGTCGTGAGCTCAAGATATTATTTTTATAGTGGGTAATCGCTGTCGTTCCTGCCCACGATATTAAAAACCATTGATGGTGGTCTACGTACAATCGAATTCCAACTTCCAAGTAACACAGGTTCACGAAAAATTTGCATTTTAACCCATTTAAAAGAAGATTTTAGTATTTTATTTTTTCACTGAGAAGTGAGAATTTTCTCTGCCTGATGCAAGCTCAAAGAGAAGATAACAAGAACAGGGCCCACGACAATGATAAATCCCTTACTCGGGTAAGTAAAGGCTCAGTGACATTTGAACTTATCTACTTGTCACCCCGTGTTTATGATAAGAGCGCTCGGGTGCTCTTTTTTGGACATCCGAAATACCCTCCCTTAATGGGGGAGTGGTCCCGGATTCGTTTATTTTTTTAATATTTTAAAAATGTTAACAAATGTTTTAAAAAAAATTAATTTTTTTTCCAAAAAAATATATTATGAAAATATGTTTTTTATTTGTTTATATATTTTTTTAAATTAATATTTTTTGTGTTTTACCTAGAATTGATCCCCAAATAACGTGGATGAGAGAGAATGTAGGGTGTCTGAGTTGTTTCTGGGTGTGATTAAGAAAAATTTGGAAGTTAATTTGTGTTGACGTGACGAAAAGAGAAGTTGACGTGAGTGAGAGAGAAAATAAGCCTCCCAGGAAGTACCGGGTGTTGATAAAGATGATCTAAGCCGACTGAGCTGCAAACCCACGGTCACTTTCCCAGTAAGTCGAGACAGAATAGAATTCCAACTTGAGTAGGATGTCTTCGGATTTAAGCGAGAGTCGCATTAAATCGTAATTAAGGGAAATGATTAAACATAATGATGGCGAAAGGGGGGCATTTGTATTTTCCTTGTATTAGTGGTCCAGCTCGACCTGCTCCAAACTCTTACTTAAGTGCGTTTCTTTTTCCGGCGTTTTCACTTCTCTTCTCTTCTCCTTCTCTATTCTCCCTCCTTCCGGTGGGCGATTTCTAGGGTTACGACTCCGCTTCCCGATAGCGATGAGCAGAGGTCAGTAGTTTCAGTCTAAGTGGTGGATACTTGCTACTGTTCTGTTTGATTTCGATTCTTTTGGTGGAGATTTCAAGGTTTGGAGTGGATTGATGCGTGGTAGATGGCTTTGGGAGTGGGAGGAGTGTTTGGTGTAGAAGGTCGGAATAGTGGAATAATTGGATGCTTCGATTATGAGAACATTCTTTGCAGCTTCATGTCTTGAAATTGCTTCATAATTTCTTCATCTTCAATTGACTGAAAAATATTATTTTTCTATGTACTTGATAAGACAATCCTCATTCATTTGAGTCCGAAGTTTAGTCTTGACAATCTTCATAGTTGCGAATGTTCTTTCAATAGTTGAAGTTGCTACCGGCAATGTTAAAACTAACTTGATAAATAAATAAACTAGTTGATACACCACATCGAGTTTGCTTTTGACCATCTTCATTTGCAGGCTAAATTTTGAGAGTCGATGTGTACTTCGTGTTGTTGGACATTAGATTTTTGATATACCCACACCTTTATTAGCAGTCCTAACAAGATTGATTTTACACACTCTTAATATTGATTTTCCTCGTGCTCTTACCTTCATACGATAACATAATTGTAAATTTACGCACCTTTAACATTGTTTTCCTTTTACTCGTGCCTATGAAAAAAATGTTTCATGTTCTCATGAGTCATCACATTCACACAGTTCAGACAGTGGTCTCAACAGATTGCACATGCATTTCATATTTTACTACATAATATACCAATGTAAGCAAAGATGTAGTAGCCCAACAATGTTAACATACACCATTCAAAAGTCTATGCAAAATCCACTATTGGCTCTTTTGATTTTGGTAACCGTAAATGAAATTTGTCCAATCAAACCCATCTTTTTCACCCTTAATTTGATCGCTTTCAGTCCTGCTGGCAGGTGGAATGTGAAACTTTCAAATATAAAGTTTGAATTTTCCAGAAATTTGCTTGGTTTGGACTTCTGATGCTCATGGTTAGGAGAACTGGATCTGGTGTTGGGGCTTGATTTTGCATTTTTAGCCTTTGTTGCTGATGTGGAATGTGAAGATTGTAGATGTCATCGTTGTTTTATAGATCATAGATAGTAATTGTTCACCAAGATGATTTTGTTGTTAATTTATTGTTTTTAACTTATTCTATTGAGTACATAGAATTTTGCAAGTGTTTAAAAAATGAAGGCGATTGGCTTCACATTGTAGAGGATAATTTTCCGTTGTGGAAAAAGAATTGTTCGAAGTTTTTGCATCCAAAGGTTGGTTTTGTAGGACTATCCGTATTTGTAATTGTATTTTGACCAATCTTATCTTTTGGGTTCAACGTCAAGGCTAGTCTCTGCGGATGTTTTTATTGTTCTTGCTATTGTTATTAATTTCTTTCGTGATATGTTTTGTTTGGCAGAGTTTGATATAGGGAAACTATGTGAAGAGGCTCAGAGGCGGTGGCTGAAACCTTCAGAAGTTCTTTTGATACTAAAACATCACGAGGAGTATGAAATCACTCATTCACCTCCTGACAAGCCTCATAGTATGCCTTTTCTTTATGCTTTCTTAGATTGATAGATTTTTTCTTTTTCTTTTGAATAAAGTAACATAAACCTTAACACCAACAGGTGGTTCTTTGTTGCTTTTTAACCGGAGGGTAAACCGTTATTTTCGCAAAGATGGGCACCAGTGGCAGAGAAAGAAGAATGGGAGAGCTTCTGCTGAAGGGCATGAAAAACTGAAGGTTTGGTGTTGTAACTTCCTTCTCATGTCTTTTTTCGGAGACATTTTTTTCACTAGTTTCTAAAGGAAGTTTTGCCAAGGAGTTGATATTAAACAATTCAGGGTATATTTAACTCTATATGTATTAGTTATCCAAAATTTGTTCTTTAATAATTTATAGCAATTCGAAATGGATGGTAAATACCTCTTATTCAATATCTAGCATGATTGTTTTAGCAGGCAATTTGCTTAGACCTACTGAATGAACCCCAGCATAGCTATTGTCTTTAATTAGTAAATATTTCTATTAGTTATTAAAAGTTCAGGATATTGGGTACGTCATTGGTTTATTTTGATTCTTGACCTCTGATCATTCGATGTACTCGAAATGTTATGATAACATTGAGATTTCCAAACATTAAGCCATTTGTGCTTCACACACTTTGTTCTCCGAACTTGCACTATCTATAATTTTTTATAACAAATAGAAATATCTAAAAGAACTTCCATCTCTGGCTCTCTCAATTTCTGGCAGGGCATGCAGAAATTCTACTCGAAGAACAAATTGCCACATTGCTATGCTAGCATTTTGAAGTGAATACCATTGGCACAAAGCCACATCACAAAATACTGCTTAGGTTGTTGGCTTTTAGGCATTAATCATGTTAACTTTGATGATTTAATCAAACCAATCTTAATCACAATCAAATTAGGTCAAACACATTCCATGCATTGCACTTATACCTGTATTGTGCATAATTCTATTTTAATAGGTGAACAAGACTCAAGGAGAAAGATATTCAAGTCAAGACATGTAATCAAGATTTTGAAAATATGTAATTTTATCTTTATTTCAATCATTAAGAACTCATGTAAATTTTAGCACATTTGTTGGGATATCTATTCACATTTACTCTAGGTTCCATCTAAAAGTTACACACAAAAATGTCACCAAAATCTTAACTGGAAAACCACCAAACTCAATTTCAACCAGCCTGTGCAAAATAGTCGACCGAAACTTGGGTTCCGTCCGTCCATTTGTTAACAACTCTTTAGTAGAACGGTTGACTGTTCCAACGATTTCGTCCGACTGTTGCTTGGTTTTCGAATTTCCTTTTTGAACCATTTTCTTGTCGTTATTCCCCAACGACTATCTTGAAGAACACACCTTTACCCAATTTGGACTTTAGATTTTAGGGCGCACAACAGTCGACCGAATTAGACTAAAAATTGGACAATAACTTTTCTTGTTCCCGTTCGACCGTTTTTTACCTACCGGTCGACCATTTCCTTAATGTTTAGTATCCATACTTCCAGTTTACATTGTGTTAGTCTGACCGATTTCGTCAGACCGTTAAACTTACAACTTAAGTGAATCGTCAAACTGAGTGACCAAACGGTTGACCGTTTGACAACTCATTTTGCTCTTTTGTCGGTTGCTTCTATATCCCTTTTGTCTTTAGCTACAACGGCTATATGGATCTTAGAGCCTATAAATAGGTGTCTAAACCTTAGTTTAACACATCTTTCACACTCTTTATTGTCCTATTGATCAAAGAGAAATCTCTCTCACTTCAAAGTTCAAATCCAACACACTCAAGCAAAAACGTCCCACTTGTGATCTTCACTCCTATACTACTCAAGTGTGCTCAAGTCTAGAGTGTTGATTAGTGATTCTCAATTCCATTTTCTTGAATCACAGGAGTTGTATCGCTTTGGAGGAAGTCACCATCTCGGGTTGTGAGAGGAAAAATCAAATTCAGCGAGGTTATTCGCGAGCTTGTATTGTAAAAAACTTAATCTTGGTCCAGAAAAGAGATCAGATTAGTGAAGTCGTGAACGAGACTTGTGGTGATCGAATGTGACTTGCAAGAGAGAATTAGGATCTGCTTGGGGGTGTCGAACCTTTATAAAAATCTCCAGTCTTGTGGTTTCGTCGCTCTCTTGTTTGCTTATTTCCGCTGCACACACTTAGTTTTAGAGATAAGATTAGTGTCATCAAAATCCAACATAAATACCTTTCAATATTATCTAAATAAATCTTGCATAGCATACAAGATTTAAGATTACAACGCAGCCAACAAAAATGAGACCATCATTTTGTCTTTTGTTTTGTTAGACATCATCTCTTTCTTAAGCAGGTTTCAACTGCTTAAAACCTAACCATATCCGACATAGGAAATTCTAAAATAAGGTTAATGAACTACATCTAAAAAAGAAACATAAAAGTTGTAGATAATTACCAAGTCGATGGAAACTATTTGGTCCAACTAAAGCAAGTTAGAAAACCGTACTTATTAATTGTACTATTTAAGCCAACTTAGCCTAATAATTTTCTAATGATGTTATTGTAGGATTTCGTGTCTCCATGTATGTATATATTTTAAAAAATTAATATAACATACAAGATCGATTTCATATTTTCAACAATTTTTATGTACATAATTTTGTGTTTTATTCTAATATCATGTACCCTACATTTATTAAAATAAACCACAAAGATAGAATCATACCTAAAGGTTCTCTAAAACTTTTTTTAAAGATTCGGAGTCGCGTTGCCCGTTGATTCTTCCACGGATTTGCCTCTGAGTGTTCACCAAACTCTAAACAAGATTAGAGAGAAATGAGGTAGCCAATAAATCTCTAACAATGTTTAGAATCAAGCTAATTACCCCTCTTTAAGCTCCTCTGATTCTTATCTCTAAAACTTAATTTTACTAAGAGATTTTCGTGGTGATTAGGGAGAGATTAATGAGAGAAAGAATTTTGCATTAGTATTAAACAAGTAGGAGTAGGGGTCCTTTTATAGTCTCCCAAAACATCCTCATTAAGAGCTATTTTTTAGCCATAATCCCTTGTTTATTGTCTCCTAAATTAATCTCCAATTTCCACATAATCACCCACAAAAAACGTTTTAATTAAATCTGGAATTATTCCACCCATGATTTAATTAATCTCTTAATAATTCAGGCAGAATCGTTCTTGTTCGGTGGACCAAGTATAACTCGGTCAACCGAACCGTTGGGTTATAACACGTGTTCGGTGCACCGTGAGATAGACGGTTGACCGAGTCCGCATGAGAAAAATTTCCTGAAAAAATTCGGTCGAACCACGTCTTTTACTCGGTCTACCGTTGACCCACCAAAATCGTTCCTGGAATATAGTCATCGGATGACCGGGTCACCTTCGGTCTACCGAAAATATTCTTTCTCGGTTGACCGTTCACACTCGGTTAACCGAACCCGATTGTCCAGGCACTCCAGACAATTTTGATCAACCAATTGTGCTTACCCGTTTTCCCCATTCAGTTAACCGATCCGAAGATACTCCGGTCGACCGAACACTGAACGGTTTACCGTGTTTGACCCCGATTTTGCCTTTGTCAAATTTTGGATTTATTTCCAACAAAATTTTATCTTTTAGGGTTTTTAGCAAATTCACATTTTATGTAATATATTATCCTATGTAATATTAAATTATTACACCTCATAATATATACACCTCATATGAATTTATTATGATTCTAATTATGTAAATTCTCATGACATATTGATTTTATTCATTCAACACGTGTGTCTCATTTTCACCTGAAACCCGACACATCATATGAACTTAAAATCAAGCCTCTTGTTTCCCAGTTTTGTGGTGTGACTTATAGGAGGATCTAAGCCAAATTGAAAGTGATATTAAACACTTAATATCTCAAACTATAAGCGATATCTAGCTACACATTATAGTTAACCAATCAGCATAGATGTCTTTGTTCCACCCGAACCAAAACACGATCCATTTAGTGATGTAAGTTCATCACTTGTGTCCGTCCCTTGCCTCATGATATTAAGAATATATACAAAGTAGAAATGTGTCAACTTTGTATTTTATTCATTTCTTGATCTCAAAGCTAATTATAATTATGTAACTTAACTCAAGTTACATTGTGTACATTATAATTTTGCTTTATCAAGGGGCCCATTAATATCATCACTCAATTAAGAGGGACAACGATAATCGTTTGACTAGCTATCTTTTCCAGCACAAGTCATGTTCAACCAACTATTGCATTTATCACTACACTTATTGATAGTTTTTTGACAATAATCAAATTAAGCACTTCTTGAGTGAAAAGATATAAGTCTCATATCTTAGGATCCAAGACACAGTAAAACATTAATGACACGAAACACAATTCCATAATGTTTTACTTGTTAGGTCTGTTAATATATAAAAGTAATTTTTTCCTCTTTTATATACTCGTGTTGTCAATTATTTGCAGAGCTACAACAATCGATGACCAACACGACAATCTCATCTCGGTAATTAATGTTTCATGTTAATTACCATGATTGTGAACACCTTTTGATTTATGTAAACCATTATCTTTTAGAGCTCTACGGTTAAGAATCAAGCGCATCTTCCTTAATACTTCCAAAAGACGAATACCATAATCAAGGAACAAAATGTTTGTATATTCAATTCATAATAATTGACATATAAAAGTAAAACTTTTAGAATACATTCCTTTCAGTTATGATCATAGGATACAATTTCATAAGTATGAGAAAATAGAGTGATGCAATGCCCCTGTATGAGTAATTGAGTACGATGTTATACTATAGATACACTGGTAATATTTTTATTTTTGTATACAACATGGATCCTTGGTATTTGAACTGGATAATTAAAGTTGTCTCACCACTAACCTTAAACTCTAAAGTAGTTATGTGGTGTCAGTGTTTGATATGGATTTGTTAATGAGTAGAGATATCCACTATCTGAAATTGGAGGTCTGAAAAATGGAAATGCTGCATATGATGTGATTTAGAGTGTAGGAAATAAACCAATCAAAAAAATATGTAGGGGATATACTTAAATTTAGTTTCTGATATGGTGTTGTATGTATGGTGTTTGTTCAGGTTTGTAGAGTAAGGGCCTACTAGATTATTCTTGATCATGTTTTTACACCTTCACAATTCAAATGCTATGATGAGTCCTAGAAGTTGATGCTTGGTGCTATTTTAATAGTTTATAATGTGCTTCCCCAATCTAGTATTAATGTTTTTTTAAACGTCTTAATTTTTGTAGGTAGAGAATGTGGATTCCCTGAATTGTTATTATGCTCGTGGAGAGAACAACTTCTTCCAAAAGCGAATTTATTGGATGTTAGACCCGTGAGTTTAGTTTTGTGGTTCTTGACCATATAAAAGTTTTTATATTTTTATGTGCCCCTTTACATGTTTTTATCAATGATATTGGGTTCTCTTGTTTATTTCTTTGTAATATTGCCTAGCACATCCAGCCACATAATTTGCATGACCTCATACCATATCAAAATTGCATACATAGGTTATGCTTTGGGACTTTTGAAAATTGTGGTTTTCAAACTCCTAAATGTGCCAGTGATAAAAAAGAACTACATGTTCCAAATTTTTTGTAGCACGATAAAAACTCAAATCATCTAAATATGGGACTTGCTGTTCAGTAAAGCAGCAAGTTTATGTGGACAAATAAGGAATTCATGACATATCCGTGACATGATATCCTACTATTTGGGAAGATTTCGTATCTGTGTGATGTCATTCTGCCATTGTGTATCCATCTCTGTGCTCCATTTGGCATGATACATTGACTATAATGTTCGAGCGGTACGTCTTGTGTGTGTGTGTGTGTGTGTACGTGGGATGTAAAAAAGGCTCATTATGTGCAATTATTTGTTTGGTTGATCTCAGCTAACAATTTAGTATTCACTAATTGCATATTAACTTCGAAGGATGTTGCTGTAGGAAATCTTAATAGTTTATGCCTTGTGGTGTCTTCTCTTAAACAAATTATGCCATATTTTGTCTGTCTCTATGTGACTCGGTTTCAATTTGTTGCAGGGCTCATGAGCATATTGCCCTTGTTCACTATTTGGATATCACTGAGGTGTATAATGAGCCAATGTTCTAGTATAGACAAAGCATTTAGTTTAACCAATATGAAATAACAAGTTTCCTATTTCTCTTACCTTGTAGGGAAGTTATCCTGGGTCAAGTGTCCCAGCTGATTCCAATTCCACTACCAGCTGCACAAGTATTTACACGCTAAAATTACGCTCAGAAAATGGGGGGCTTAACGGGAATGAATCTTCTACGCCATGCAACTCTAAATTCGTGGAATTGCACTCAGGCATCCAAAAGCTTATTGCGAGTGAATCTCCTAGTAATGATAATCAATTGCTTATTGAGCAATATGATCCATTGTTTGAAAGCAGTCATAATATTCTAAATCACGGAAGAGGTGAAGACGTAGAAGACAGAACTCAAAGTCTATTACTAGATGGTTTAGGTTTTGACGAAATTGGTCCTGCTTTTGGTGAAGATTCTGGAAATCGAGCCCTCTTTGACAATACCCAATATTTGGAAGGTGCAGAAAATGCTCTCTCATCTCGTAATATTCAATTTTTTATTTTTAGTTTGGCATCCCCTTTTTAATAATTGCTCAGTCTTTCACAACCCTGAGTTTTTGGAACACTTGGACATCTATACCTTTCATGTAGCTTATTTGTATGTCATTTCAAACGTTGTTAAACAATTTATTTTTTCCATGTTAGAAGAGCAGTAATGCCAAAGAAAATAATATTTTTTTCCAAGAAGTTTACAGTAACAACATATATTTTCCAACTTCACAATTTCTGTCTGCTTTTAGCAGAGTTTGCTAACTAGTGTCAGGTGCTGAGTTCTTTTTGGTAACTTTAACAGTGTATTTTTTGCTTAAGCACATTTGGGCCTCCCTTTGTAACATTTTGTTTCACAGTTTATGTAGCTCGTTGCCCTTTGCCTTATTGTCAGGTTGAGTAAGTGAATTACTTGTCCCACTTCAGGGACGTGTAAGTGTTTAGTTTATTCACTAACATCCATACTTGTGTTGGTAAAAATCATTTATAATTTATGTAGTAGTGACTGGACATAAGGTGCGATCTTATAATATTGTTGTACATCTTACTTTTGCAGTGGCAATCAGGACCAGCAAGCTGCTTATATCATGTTATTTAACATTTTCAAGACTACTAAAATTTTCCATCATTTCAATTTTCTTGCTTTTGGTTTTAGTTTTATTCATTGCCAAGCAAAATATCATAAGGTTTGAAGTTTTGTGGCAGCAATTCATACTACTCGAATTGAAGTTCTTTAGATATCAAGTAACATGCTCTTTATAATTTAAGGTTTTGTTTTGGTACCCTTTTATTGTATTTTTTTGTTGTTCTTGTGCGTGGTGTATTTTCCAATTATCCATACTTATTTTGTATAGTTTGTTACTTTATTGCTCACAAGTTTTTATTTGTTCAATGCTAATGTTTCACTACTTTTAACAAGTTGAATATATATGATTTTTTTTCATACGTTGAAAGTCTCTTACAAGTTTGAACATTTGACTCTTCTCTTTTAGATGGCTATGAGAAAACACATTTTGCTCCTACCAGTGGACATACTACGGCTGGAAGAAATGAATATTCCTCATGGAAAGATCCTGTCCAATTATTTACTGCTTCTGCGTTTGGTGGTTGCAGTAAAGAACCTTCTGGATTTCTGTTAGGAGAAGAGCCTGAAGCTGCATCTGGAAGAAACCAACAAGCCTGTAGAGGAAGTTTCTCATCCAAACCCTCAAATTGTCATGAAAGTGTGCGTAACTTATGTGTAAAGTTTTTCTACTAAAGTTATTTGAGCATGGAGAATCCATAAAAGATAATACCAGGTAAAGTGTAAAAGTTAAAAGCAGGACTGAGATTTAAGGATGGATTTCAGGCTGAATTATATGAGATCGAACTGGACTTGAACCAAAATTTTGAGTTTGGATCAAAGATAGAAACCAATCACATTTGGGTCTGAGTTGAACCCACTGTTTTGAAAACCGGACTGGACCGGCTGGTTGGACCGGTTTGATCGTGAACCGGAGGCCTATCCGGTCCGGTAAGTGACAGAAAACCGTTTCTGCCACGAACCGTTCCGGACCGGCGGTTGAACCGGTCGAACCGGTTCGACAGGCCAGTCCAGACGCGGTTCTGGGTAAACGGATATCCATTTACCCATATCCGTTTACCTGAATCCGAAAAAAACACAAACGTAAATAAACGGGTAAACAGATCAATATTCGGAATACAATAATAACAAAGTTAGTTTGGTTTTGAAAAACCTCAAAAGTCAATGAACCTGATCCATTCCCACCCTTAATTTGACAAGTTAACTTGTTATCGAGTAAACTTCGAAACTAGAATCATCTCCATTCACCATACCAGCATACATAGTACTTGCAAATTTAGACCCTATGATAGTTTTTTTTGGTTAGTTGAACAACTAGGTGAATTTGCAATTTTCTTCATTGAATCCCTTTTTTTACAGTCCATTTACTGTCATAAGTATGTATTTATTATTATACATACCTGCACCGATCAGTTAAATATCTTTAGTGTTGACTAAAATATTGACACGTCATTAACAAAATATGTTTCTTCTTTACAGCGTTGGCTTCTTTCTCCAAAAAGCAACTTTTCGCCAGTGAATATATTCCAGCAAGATGGTAAAACTGATGCAAGAAATGACCTTGATTATTGTAATGTGTACCACAAGTTGCCTTCGTGCTCCTACGATTCCATGCGAAACTCTGATGATTTGATTGAGTCATCTCTAGATGCAATACTTGGAAGGATGGACGAACCTATGCGGTCTTCCACGAATGGATGTTTTTCTGAGATGGGGATGTTTGACAAAGAAGCTAGTCTTGATTGGGCTAATAGTACAATTTTTTCTGCTGATTGTAGTAAGCCAGTTTGCTCTAACAATTTCGGCATGACATTTGACAGCAATCAACATCTATCATTTCTAGGCAGTGATAACTCGACAGTTGCAGATAAGCCGAAGTTTCACATTCGTCAAATCTCTCCAGATTGGGCATTTTCTTCTGAATGCACGCAGGTATTTTTGAAATGTGCTATGTTGGTTTATTTTCTTGTCCTCCATCAGTTTGTTTGTAGGAGTAATATCAAAATGATCTTATAATGGTTTTAATAGGAAATAGTCGTCAGATGTATAAGTTGTAGAAAGTGAAAGACAGAAAGAGAATGATAGTTAATTGATCAAAAAAAGAAAAAAATAAGAAGAAAGATAATGATAGTTTAAAGCATTCTGCTACCTATGTTATTTCATTAATGATTGACATTTCTCATTGAAGTTAGCTTGCTTTTTTTGCTTTTTTGACAGATGAATATCTTTAGTTTCGTTTATTCACAAGTGTAACACAATTCACAGGTCATACTTATTGGAAAATTTCTATGTTCATCGTCATGTTGTGATTGGAAGGTAATGTTTGGTGATATTGAGGTTCCATCAGAAATCATTCAAGAAGGTGTTTTACGTTGCCATGCTCCTATGCATGCTCCAGGAAAGGTCACACTGTGCATTACACCCGGAAACCGGGAAGCCTGTAGTGAAGTAAGAGAGTTTAAGTACCTTTCACATCCCAGCACTTCCTGCTCTATAGATGATTCTCAATCTGATACAATCAAAAGCAAGGAGCTATCACAACTTACAATGCTCGTGCATATTTTGTTGTATGGGCATGGGAAGACATCTGCATTAATAGGTGTCGATGTCGAAGAAGAAATTCCAAGCAATAATCCATCAGATGTTAAAGATTATCTTTTAGGAGAACTTCTAAAGGATAAATTACAGAAGTGGGCAGCTTCAAAATCCCATGAAATTGAAGAAACACACTATTCTCTGTCAAAGCAAGACCAATGCATAATACACTTGATTTCAGGTTTGGGTTATGATTGGGCATTGGGTCCCGTCCTTGGTTGTGGTATTGGTATCAACCTCCGCGATGTCAATGGATGGTCACCACTTCATTGGGCTGCTCATTTTGGGAGGTATGAATCGTTTCTCTTTTTATAAAATTATAAGTGTTGCTTCCTGAGTAACTATAAAAAGTGTTGCTTCCTGATTTTAGGAATTTAGGTGTCGTTATCTGAAAATTGTTTACGTTGCACAGGGAGAAAATGGTGGCAGCGCTTCTTGCTTCTGGAGCTTCAACTAGGGCTGTGACACATCCCACTTCAGATTGCCCCAGTGGAAAAACTCCTGCTGATATTGCTGCTGATTCTGGCCATATGGGTCTTGCAGCATATCTTTCAGAGAAGTCACTCACCGATCATCTTTCTTCTCTTAAATTGGAAGAAAGGGAATTTTCTAAGACATACGCTGCGTTGGAGGCTGAGAGTACTTTGGAGAACATCTCTGAGAAGAATAACTTTGGTTGTCTGGAACACCAGACATCACTCAAAGATTCACTCTCTGCAGTTAGTATCGCTGTGCAAGCTGCATCACGGATTCAATCCACTTTCCGTGTTTACTCATTTGAGAAAAGATTGAGGGCATCCAAGAGTTTAGATGAATATAATATGACTACAGAAGAAATTCATGCACTTTCATCTGCATTCACTTCAAGCCATAAAAGAGGGCATGATTCTCATGTCAACAATTATCATTCTGCAGCACTTTGCATCCAGAGGAAGTTTCGAGGATGGAAAGGACGCAAAAGCTTTCTGACTTTACGGAAGAATGTTGTGAAAATACAGGTACAAGAATCAAATCTACTTATCCATTACGGGCAGGGGCGTATCTAGACTTTTTTTTGGGTGGGGCAGACTATCTCCACATTGATTGAATTTTTTTTGAATACTCATAACTTTAAGATGATACTTTAAATAAATTAATTAATTAAAAAATAAAAAATTGAAAATATCCTGAATACATTTTTCCAAATCTGAATACATTAAAATAAATTAATTGAAAATTAATTAATATTTTTGCAAACCTGAATACATTAAATTCAAACATCCAAAATAAATTTTTACAACCATAAAACACAAATAAATTTTTACAACAATAAAACACGACACATTAGTTAAACAACTAATTAACTAAATAATTTAACATAAAAAACACAAATAAAAGTCATTACAAAATCATTCTTCTAGACTTCATGTCTTGAAAATATTTTATGATCGCTTCATCATCAATGGAATCAAGTGCACGGCGCACCGGCAAGGGAAGGAGTTGTGCCGATCAATTTGGGGAGGAGGCGAGGAGCTGAGGAGGAGATCAGATTTAGGGAGGAGGAGAGGATTGCGTTTGGGCGTGAGTCGGCTGGGATTGAAAAAAAAGAGGGGAAATCTGGGTGGGGCAGGTGTGGTGTGCATCCACCCCTGATTACAGGGTCTTTTTGCACCAAAATAAATAACACCGTCACTTGTTATTAGGTTAGTTGGTATCTTGAGCCCTGGGTAGTTAGAACCAAAGATCAAATCCCAGAATTCACTTGGTATACTAGTATGTAAGGCAAATAAATGAAAAATATGATATATATGTTGAGACCATCACACCTCAACTTTGATCCCCCCTACTGAATTTAACACTAATTAAATGTAGTGTTGCTTCAACTTGCATTCATAAATGTGAGGGTAGACCTCAATAATATTTAAAGCAATCAGCATGTCCATCCATAATTTTTCATCCTTCAAACATTAGTTTATATTACAACTTATAGTCTTATACCATTTAGGCTTCTATGATAATAGACAAACCTTTAAGTTTTAAATACGCATGTTCTATGGGGTTTAATGCTTAATTGCTTTGTCAAGATATGGTTGTTCTGGAACTAGGGCCTACCAGTTTTATGTTTTGGGATCATACAGTATTACTGCCAATTTGTCATTGCAACTGCACTAAAAACGTGTAAATCATTAAGATTTGGTGCAAATGAATATAAATATGATGGTTACATGGTGCAAATGAGTATTCATTCTGTCTTGCATGTTTTTATAAGTATAAATTGATGAAACAGCATACTGGCCTTTTTTTTGCTGTTCATTTGTTGTTATTTGTGTCGTGTTGATTGGCTAAGATTTAGCTATTGATTGAAAAGTTTTTCTGGCATTTAGCTTTTAAATTAAAAACATGCAATAAAGGAACCAGAAACAAAGTGTATGATAAAAAAGGTTTGCCAAAATGTAAAGTGGGTGATAGATGCTGAAGTAAATGTCGAGTTTGATGCTTTTAGGAAGAGCAGAGAATGTAGCTTTGCCTATGTTTATAAATGTGGGTAGTTGAAGTGATAGTATGGTTTTTAGTAGAAAATAATTGACTCAACAAATAGCCATGTGAATCCACCGTCCTAAATTCCTAATGTTGGTCAACCTGGTCAATTATCTGAATCGTAGTTTAGCCGATTTATAAATTTTGAATGAGCTAACATATATGAGATATGAAAGTTTCCTTTATCTCCATCTCATATCTATTCTTGTATATATCTGCAGGCTCATGTAAGGGGGCATCAGGTGAGAAAGAAATACAAGGAGTTCCTTTGGACTGCTAATATTTTTGAGAAGGCTGTCTTGCGATGGCACAGGCGTGGAGCTGGGTTACGTGGCTTTAAGGCTGAGCCACAGCCTGTTGATGAAACTGAAGACGATGATATCCTCAAAAGTTTTCGTAGGCAAAAAGTGTATACCGCTCTTGAAGAAGCGGTTTCAAAGGTGTTGTCTTTGGTGGACTCTCCTTTGGCAAGACGACAGTATAGTCGGATGCTACGAAAATACCAAAAATTGAAGGTATTACTATTTTTTCACTTGACTTATGTGTAGTCAAATATGAAACACAATCTATTGTTGGACTGGAAGTTATTTTTTTATAAACAGTGTCTAATGGAATAGCGAGCGCATTGTAAGTTTGATTTTACATTTAGACCCCCAAGTCAAATTGCCTTCACACTAACTCGGTCAAACCAAACCTATATCTTAAATTGTTCATTTATAAGAGAGGAAAAGTGCTGTACTCCTGAAACTCTTAACATGCTGCTGCATAAGCTTTTTCTTTTTGAATCATGATGTCGTGAAATTGTTGGCAGTATAGCACTGGTGTTCTCAAAAGCTCACAAATATCAATACGGACATTTTATAGATGCCTTTCGAAGCATAACCTTTATCTTTGCGTTTCCTTTCCAGAATAAACTGTACATTTCCACTGAAGCTGTAACCAGCCAGCAGGTCAACGGGGATCACACTGACACCGATGATTTGCATGATTTACTGATGGAGGGCGATTGGGACTTCGATCTTCCAATTTCTCAGTAGATGTTAAGTTTTCTGCACTGTAACTTAGAATATATATCCTCGATCCTTTGTTGATGGGTGTTCAGTTAGGATAATGTTAGAGGTGTTTCAGCCTTTCAGGTGAAACGCATTGGCTCGTTTTCCTTTTGTTTCTGTAAATACGGATACTGTAATTAAAGTTTGTTCATGTGGTGTATTAGAAAACGTGTTGTAAAATGGTGTTTATGCAATGTATTGTTTAAAGTTATACATCAATAAAGTTTTGATTACTTACAGCGTAACATACAAAGTTTTAGGCATCTCATATAGGTGTCAACAGGTTATGTTTTAATGGAGATTTGTGTTGTGGGTTTTGTCTGATTAGCTGTGAGGAGTTGATGCCATATCATATATATGCTAGCATGTTTTTTCATGTTTATACGTAATAAAGTTACCAACTTTATTCAAGATTTCCAAGCCGTAAGAATAAAGTAAATCGTATAAGACTAGTATCGATTGTCCTGTTATAATTTATCATGGCTTATTACCAACTACCCATATCCTGAATTCTGATATCATGTTTTGTTTCCACCAATTTTATTTTCATTTTGGAAGATATCTTGATCGTTTACTTGATTTATTACCCACTTTCTCTTATACCTTTGTAACTTAATATAATTATTGTGCACTTTCACTCAAAAAATTTGCAGAACACTTGGGTGTTCAAAGTAAGCTATTTGATCGCTTGTGTTTCTTCACTTCTCCAACGAAGAACGGATGTTGATGTAATGATGTTAGTGGAGCAATGTCAAAATAACTACAATCCTAACATAATAAAATTCAACAAAAACATAATAATAATAATAATAATAATTGCTTATACGTATGGGAGAAGGTACAAATTTGCTTATACGTATGGGAAAGGCTTGAATAAATTAAAAGGTTTATTCTTATACGTATTAAAAGTGAACTCTGTAGGTCTTTTAATGATCACAACTATTTTTTTGTTGACGACGCAATGACTTGTATCAACCTCGGTCAATAACCTTTCAAAATTTTATTTTTTTTAGAAAGATATAGACATTCCACCCCAAAATCAAGGAATATATGCCATTACCAATGGACACGTGGCATAATGCAAAAGTTAATCACTTGCCACGTAACCTATTTGCATGCAGGAGTTAACGGCACCTCAAACATTTCCAGCCTCATTCTATCCTTCCCTTCCATTGTTTGTAGCAACACTAACTTAAAATTTCTTGTGATTTTCTTTTCCAATTCTTAATTATTTTTTTGTGAGCTCATGGAGAAGGAGAAAGAAACTCCAGATGGGTCAGAGGTAATTCTTCTTGTCTCTCATTCTTTGACATTTGTTTTCTTGTTTAGTTTGTCATTCATTTCAATTTCCATTATCATCTGCATATGCAAGAATAAGGAAATTGCTTTTCTAATTCAATTTTGAAGGTCGAAAATTGTATATTTAGAAGAAATTAAAACCATAAATGCAAACATTCAACCGAGTGAATTCTATTTGTCTAGCGGATAAGTAACACAGATTCTTAAATGAGACAAAATAACCTAAAATATTTTTATTATTGAAAGAAGTTATCTATGTTTTCAAATGCTTCTACATAAATTTAATAAATTGATTATTGATATCCCAAATTTTATTTTATTTTATCTTATCCCATCTGAACTAATCTCAGGTGGTGTCTTGCGGCAATTTCATACTGATACAATAGTGGACGTCTTAAGTTTGAGATCATGATATTTATGAACTCGTGTCCTTATATGTTCAATTGTGTCGACGTCAATTTTTCTAGCCCTGATAACATTTCTAAGATGTTGCATGACATTTCAAATTTTGTTTTATTCAACTCAACTAGCGACATGATTCTTCATCCATTTACGATTTCCAACCTCCTGTCAATGTGTCTGTGACAGGTTGACTCAAAGGAGAATCTAAATAACTCAAAACACACAAACCCAACCGTCGAAGACAAATCTCACAAAGTCAGAGAATTTGATACCAACAAAGACACGGACACAAAGGAATGCAATAACTGTAACACCAAAGAAACGCAACTCAATATTGTTCTAAAAGAAGTAGGGAAAATCAGGAGGCAGAACGCAATCACACACTGTCTTATATCGACTCTAATCGTCGTCACCGCCGTCTGGCAGTTCTCAGAACTATCCTTACTACTACTCGCCAAGAACATGATCAAAGAGAAGTTGAGCAACCCTTTGCGGACCGTGCGGGGTGCTATCACTGGTGCCTTCAGAGGTACAGGAGAAAGTGTGCAGGAACAGCTAGGCAGTCTTTCTACGCCTTCGAAGGCATCCAAACTCAAGGTATCGCCATTACCTCCTGTTGGTGTACCAGACCTTTCGCATGCCGATTTGCCGTCGTTGGCCTTGGATGGTGGTGAAGGCTCCTCCAAGCAGGACTGAACTTTCAATCTTATGAACTTGTGACTTGTTGTGGATTTGTTTAATATTGGTTGAGAAAAAAGTTCAGTTCCCAACTAAGAAAGTTTGTGTTAATTTGGACCATTAACGCTCGGTTCAACTAGTCAAGGATGTGGTTGTACAACTAAAAATTATGGGTTTAAACTTCAGAAGAAGTGATTATGTAATTTCTGGGAAAATATGTCTGTTATTCCTTTCATTCTGTTCAATCAATCAAAATGTAACGAAGCATTTGAACAACCTGAAAGTCAAAACTTATAAATGTATCAACATTAAAGACTACATAATTCTGGATGATCTGCAATTATCATAATTTGACATACCATCATACAGCAAGATATATGAGATGAATGAGAAACCCTGAACTAAGGAAACCAAAAGCATCACAGTTGGTTTTATAAACCTTTGTTAGAGATCCTTCAATTGCATATTTCGACAGGCAACGGAAAACCATTAACTGGGTCTTTGTCTATACGCATGGCGAATACAGGTAGAATAGATCTAGGAGAGTCAAGCGATGGCGGTCGGGCATGGATAAAACGCCGTGCCGCTAATGATTTTCAGCTTCCTTCCCCATTTTGGAAGAACACATCCAGGTACCTTATTCCACTCCCTGTTGGAGGGATCATAGGTTACAAGCCGGTTCGACGCCTCTGACCTTAGAGACAACATGAGCAAGCCATTATTTCCTAGGCAAGTCATTTGCACGTGCTTACCGTAAAAATCCAAGCACCACAAGTTTGGCATTCTGTCGACCTCCTTCCACAGAAGAGTCATCTTCTGCAACTCCCACACACACACGCATGTGGCGGCATTTTTGCTAAGCAGACCCACAAGCATGATACGTCCGTTGCAGCCTGCCAGCACTTGATCTTTCAAGTTTGTGGGCAATGGGACGAGTAGCTGCTTCCATACACCGTTCGCAATGTCATAAGAGACGATACCATCTGGGTCAAAATGCATGAAATAAACAGTCCTTCCAATCGACAGGGCTTGCGACCTGAAATTCAAGTGTATAGGAAGTTTGATGCTTGATGGCATCATACACGGATGGGTCCAACAATCCTCTACCGCATCATAAACCTTATGTTCCCCGCTGTTTGCAAGCCACATGATTTTGTAACCATCAGCAGTAGATTTCCCATTCAGAATCATCCCCACAGCTACCCGGGTCAAGTTGTTTTTCCGAAGCGGTATTTTTTCATACGACTGTGTCAGCGGATTGCAAACAACAAACTTCTTGTATCCAATGTCCATGAAGCATATGAGCCCACCAGCAGAACTTACAGGTAGATAGAGCTTCCATGCTGCTGGCAAAGAAGGAATACAAATGTGGTGCCATACTTTGGTGCACGGATCATACATGACTCCCTTATTTTCATCACGTCTAATCATGTAGAACCAGGGGTGTTTCCGTGGAACTTCAGAAAAATGCTTGGATAAGCTATTTGAGGTTAGCAAAGAGTTCCATTTTTGACATACTGATCGGAAACGGAAAAATGCTGCAATTGGAAGTCTAGCAATCACTGCCTCGAAAAGATCCAAAGGAAATTCTTTCCAGATTTTCTCATCCATTATCGCCAAAGACTCTGCAGAATCAGACACCCTTTTGCAATTCTTATCCCTACAAAGCTTCTTCGCAGGAGACTTGTGAACGTCTTCCAACATATTATTCATTTTTTCTCCAGATATGAAATGACAAATACTGTCATCTAAAGAGCTATTATTGAGATCAGAAAAGTATCTGTAGACAAGATAAAAATGAGCTGACCCTATCAGAAATATGCATCTTCAAAGTGAATAAATGGCTGAAAAAAGAAAATAATTTTAGGTGCACAAATATCCCTATTAAAAAATTACAAAAGCACTAAAGGAAAGTAGACAACTAAGGTGGCTATAAACTGTGATCTACAACTTAGAAAACTAAAGTGGCTATAAACTGTGATCTACAACTTTGTAAGTTGTGTTTCACATGTTTATGATTTCTTACTTTGCAGGTTGTTGAATGATATTGATGTGCTATGAGATAACTTTGACATGCCCAGTACTAAATGCATGAAAACTGGAAAACATCTTTCACAAATTAAAAATTCAAGTGTAATGTTTTTTGTTAAGATGGAACATGGAAATAGTGTTCTCCTGGAATCGCAATGCAAATTTTTAATAGAACAACAATACATCTGTTTCAATTCTTTCAATAATCTATGCTAAACTAAAAGACATGAACTAAAGAAAAAGTTCCACATTTAGTCTCGTTAGTAAAGATATAAAATGTTTCAGGTTGAGCAACTATTTATATAGAACAACAATACATCTGTTTCAATTCTTTATATAGAACAACAATACATCTGTTTCAATTCTTTAAATAATCTATGCTAAACTAAACTAAAAGACATGAACATAAGAAAGGTGTACTTTCAAGTCGATTTTCTGGGACTAAAATATTTTCAAAAGTCGTTTAACACATGAACATGGATCACCAAATCTTCTTTCTCAGCAAAAAAAAAACTAGACGTTACTTACTAGTTCTACTTTACCAAAAGGAAACAAATTATCTCAGTGAAAGCTCCACAGCACTCAGGAACGACAACTTCAGTAAGATAGAAGGGATCATTATTATTATTATTATTATTATTATTATTATGGATAGAAAGATAGAAAGGATTAGCAACAGAGAGAAAATAGAAGGTTAATAATGACCACCACAAGGAAATTAAATAATTAATCAAGTTTAGGTGTTAAAACTTAAAACACTAAATTTGAAGCATACGTCTAGGAAAAGGCTAAACTTGGAAGTAAAGTGCACCGTTGTTTCTCCAATTTTCTGGACCATGAGAGATCAGAAGCCATACACAGAGGTTGAGAGGTCACTTATAGATAGCAATGTGACCAAGAAGTTCATTACTACAGAATTTCGCCTTAGGAACTGAAATTACAGTATAATTCTTTCATTGGTTTGTCATGCAAACTCTATATACTTGCTTGCTGTTAAAACCATATACAGTTTACATTTTTTTCCTTTGCAGTGTGTGAAAATAGTATAAATCGAAACAAGAAGAGATCGATGTGTCTAAACTTGCATACAGATATACCATCAAATGAATCAATGAAACGTCCTCCGCTTTTTTTAGTTATTATCACTCAATACTCAACAGCACTTTGGCTCTAGCAATTTTAAGTTGATGTCTTAGATGAAGGACAATGATAGAGAAGTTTCAAGCATTGAGGAATAATTTCTTTACCATCTTCCCTTCGATTTATTATACCATATATACCATCAAATTAAAATTAAAGAGGGAATAACCAGATGAAGAAGGTACACCAAGGTAAAGAGGTAAATAACCTGGAATCATAGAAATCTATTCTTATACTTCAAAGTAGAAAAGTTAAACTTAAAATAGGTTTGACATACAGCAGTAATTTGTTAATGTTTTGCCTGACATATCAGACCAATGGAGTACAAAACCAACATATTGGATTTTTGTCAGATCTCTACCGATATGATACACATATATCATTAAAAGAAATTTCATACTATGAAAAAGGAGCAAAACAACACATGAAGAAGGCATAAAACGTACAAGAAGGGTTTCAAGCAAAACAAAAAAAGCAATATTATGGAGCTGAAAGTACTTCTGATTATCCTTTCTGGAAAAACAAAAGGAGAAGCCAGTGGAAGTACCTCTAATTATCACTTCATGAGCGCATAAAAGAGGTCTGAAAACCTGGATACACGCATATAACCTGTCGACATGAATTGATTGATCTGTTTTCGATCCAACCATTTAATTACATTTAATTATGGTACATTACTGCATGTTAAGAACAGAAAAAAAATCTAGATTTTTTAAAACTAACTTCTGTAGTCTGCATTAGTGAATGCTAGGTCATCTTTGACCATGACACTAGTAGTAGTAGCAGTAATTAATTTAGTTGATGTATGTCAGCCAACTACATGCCTACAACTCTTTTTATAGTGACACACAACCCACCAATCCATTTAAAAATTAAGAGGATATACATAAATAATTCATATAAATAGTTATAAAGTTACGAAAAGAGAGAAACTATGAAAATGTTTATATTTGAGAAAAAACCCTCCTCCCTTAGCTTTAAATGGTTGGGGAAGCAAGATAAATGAGCAAGACTGAGTTTGCATTTTTATGGGCAAACATATTATAATGTTATGCTTATGAAATGTATATACTAAACCATAGAAACAATATAATTGCTACATCATGTGATAAGGCATTCACTCCACATTCCACAATTTGTGTTTAACCGTTGGTAGCGAGATTTCTCTCCTAAATTTACACTAAAGCGTAAATTATTATCTGAAAAAAAGGCTTGGATATCCTCTTATCCCTAAAAATTGAAAACTTAGGCATTTCTATACCTCTCCATTCATACAAATTCACTATATCCACTTCTTTATGAACAGGACTCGGGTGGACTAGTAAATCAACTGGGACTCATCATTCCTTATCCCTACTTTTTCATAACTAGACAATATATACAAGCATAATCCATTGCATAAAAAGATGAGTTGTCGATAACCTATGGAACCTCCCAAGACCACTCTCTCAAGAAATGGAATCTCCATTGGGACTAAATAATAAAATTAAATTGTTCTTCTCTATAAATTCTAGTAGGAAAGGTCATTCGCGGCGTTGCTTTTGCCGGGGGAGCACAAGTTATAAAGTAGAAGATTTTTTTCTTGTTAACAAAATGTTTTAAGGTCTGAGAAGCAGAAAATTATCCTGAATTAAGTTAGGATAGCTACTGTGTTTGAACTTCATCCCAGAAATCAAGTTAGGATAGCACTCATGATCAATTGGACCACTTATACTCCCAAAACCAGGAAACACAAGTTAAAAAAAAAACTGGATGCATATGACTCTATTCCCACCTCAAATTACTGTTGATTTGTTATACCAAATATCATCTTAAAGACCACTTGCCCACATCCACGGAAACGTAACCTATGAAGAACAAGGAGGATAAACTAAGTGCAAATCACACTTGCCATTGCATTTATCATGCGTCATACTAGGTAGTCTAATCTTATGTAGGCTAAATGATGACCAAGATTGGCCAAATCTAGGTTCACTC
Source organism: Triglochin maritima (assembly GCA_963682175.1). Classification (NCBI taxonomy): domain Eukaryota; kingdom Viridiplantae; phylum Streptophyta; class Magnoliopsida; order Alismatales; family Juncaginaceae; genus Triglochin; species Triglochin maritima. The sequence continues at coordinate 5,089,115 of OY821782.1, read as the reverse complement.
TGCTCGAAAGACAGCTTTTAGAGGTGGATTATTCTGAGTTTGTATCAAATGCTATGCTAGCTACACCTTGTTACAATGGTAACTGGAAAACTACACCTTGTTACAGAGGAAACTGGAAAAATGAAGAACTCGTAACACCACTAGATCGAAGATGTGATAAGTCCTATGTTGGCCATACATATACCAAGGGCGCCGCCATCTTAACAATTAGCTTTGGAGGTGGATGCTCCTCAGCTTGTGTTGATCGTAGCTAGACACCTAAATCTCATGATTTGATTTGAGTGTTCCAAGGAGCTATCTGGAAAAGGATTGGTAACAAGGCCACAAGGACAAAGATGTGTAACATGGAGTCATTCATTGTAGCAGTCACATAAAAATTGTCTCAAATCAATTATATGGTTAATAAGATGACTTAGTCTCAATCTGTAGGGGATGGGATGGTAGGAGAGATTTGGCAAGACGGCGACAGATAGCTCAACAACATGCCTAGTAAGTGGTGGGGGAGAATTATCAATAGGAGCTTCTTTCATCTTCAAATGCACAAAATAAGGTATATGGGTGGGTGATTACAAGATTGTCTTCTTACATTGTTACTCATGACACTGTCCGAAAAATTTCCTTTTACAACACACAACCCTAGTTTAAATGTCAAACAGATGCCCGAACAGGCCCTTGGATTAACTACTCAGCGGCACAATCGGTCGACCAGTAAGGGTCTTCTCCTCCTACGTCGATCGACCATTATAACGAGCAGTCGACCACATAGCCGTCCAGTAATCTCATGCTTCGACCAACCACCAAAACTCTAAAATTCCTTTTATCCTTCCTTCTTCTTCTACCCTTCTACTTTCATCTTCCTTACCAACAAGCCAAAATTTTCCAAAAAAAAAATAAAAATCCATCACTCAACAGCCCTCTCCAGATCTGGTGTTGTATCATAAATCCTTCTCCGTTCATTTCCCTTTGAACTTCAACGTAACCTCTTAACAAATACATTACATAACGACTTCGGTCCTTCGAAAAAAACAAAAAAAAAAACTACTCCCTTTGGAAAAATTGGGAAGACATTATTAACTAACAAGTCACCCGGCGCTTACGTTCAAATTCCAATCAAACCGCGTTCGCATCTCTTATCCTCGTAGTGCCGCATACTGACGTCCAGGTTAATTGATCCTCAATTCGAAAAAAGAAAAATCTTTCGAAGGCAAAATAAAACACCAAACAAATCCAAAAACCCAAAAACCTAGAAGGAGAGGGAGGAAACGAGAATAAAAATAAAAAGGGGTGGATGATTTGTTTCTTGCCTTTGGTAGTGGTGGAGGAGGAAAGGGGGAGGGGAAGGGGAGCCGTAGAGGTCGCAGAGCTCCTGAATCTGGCCTATGAGGTGCCGGACAACGGCCACTCCGCCTTCGTCTTCTTCCATTCTCTCAAATTAACTCTCGCGTCGCCATTTTTTTTCTTTTTAGGGGAGGTTTTGGTGGTTTTTAGGTGAGACTCATGATGATGGATCGGTGAGTTTGCTTCCTTCCTTCCTTGCTTGCCTTTTCAATGTGTCATTGCACAATACCTAATTGTCGTTCATCAGGCCGGGTTGGTTCGGGTTTGGGTCGGATTTGTATGGGATTCTGGGACTTCAGGTGGCTCTGTCTCGGGAGATTGGGTCAGGTTTGGTTCGGATGTGTATCAAGTTCTAGGGCTTGAGGTGGCTTTGGCCCTAAGAATTTGGTCAAGTTTGATTTGGTTTGGATTTGTATCGGATTTTAGGGCTTGAGGTGGCTTTGGCATGAGGGGTCGGGTCAGGTGTGGTTCCGATTTGTATCGAGTTATGGGGTTTGAGGTGGCTCTGGCCTCTGATGGGTGATTATGTTGTTTGGTTAAAGGAATGGGTTTGGGTTGGGTTTGAATTTGTATGTGTTCGAGGGGTTTAAGGTGACTCTGATCGATGATTATGTTGTTTGATTAAAGGAATTGTATCGGGTTGGGTTTGGATTTGCTTGTGGCTCTAGTTGTTCGAGATCTATGCCTAGTGATTATTTTGTTTGGTATCAAGTAATTAGGTTTGGTTTTGTTTGAGTTTGTATGTGGTTTAGGTTAGTTGAGGTCTATTCAACGACTCTAGCTCGTCTGACATCGAATTTGCTCCCTAATTATGCCCTTGGTTGAAGGAATTACATCATGTTTGGGTCGAGTTAGGTTTAAGTTTGTAAATAGCTTGACTCGTTCGAGATCGACTATGATACCTAATTTGTTCTTTGGTTCAAGGATTAAGTGTTTTGAGCTAATAAGTTAGCTTAGGTATGTATGTAACTCCAACTCGTTAGAGATCAATTTGATTGGGTTGGTTTGTGTGGGTCTTCATAAGTGATGTTGTTTGTAAATTAAAATCGTAGGAGTTGTGAAAGAACTGATATGTCATTCTTATGTTCTTAAGTTTCTTGAAGAACGTTAGTGATTCTACTTTCTCCCTTCGGGAAAGTAGTCCCAAGTCCTAACTACAAAAAAAGCAAGCTAAAGACATTCATTGCAATAATGTTGCGATTTAGATTTCTTTTGCAATATCTTGCAACTCCTTTTTGTCCATGTTGACCATGAGAAGACAAGAAGACATGCGTTCCACTTTGTCCTTATTTAACATAACATATATAACCGATCTCGGCTTGATGTATTCCCAAAATTCAAATTAAGCTCCCAAATAGCAGTGATTTGATAGATTTGTCTACTCTACTCTAATCAAATTGCAGGATGCAAGATAATGGAAAGTCGACAAAAATAGACCCTAAAGAGCTCATGAGCTTCTTTTATCGGAAAATAAGCAATGACAGTATATAAGTTGGGAATAATTTCTAATCTTGACGTACTATTCTGACTCGTCCCAACATCTAACTATCTAGTGATTTCCAAATGCTTATAGGACATAATTCATAGTCTTGGTCAGAGAATGATTCACTTGTTTGTTGAATATATAGTTGATAAACTCATTCTTGTTCCAACTTGGAAAGCAATAATTACAAGTTGCCAACACTTTTCCCATTTTACAAAATGGAAGAATTGGTCTAGATTTAAGGAGCAATAGGCAGTGGAAGACTAAAGATGAGAAGATGGAATGGTGATAAAGATGAGAAGTTATGATGAAATCGCAATGATAATGACACTTTAGTGTGCCCCATCTCATCATCACCATTCCCTCCTCTTCTCTCTTTCCCTTTGCTTTCCATATTTTCATGATGATAACGCGTTCGGTGGGAAAATCATCACATTTGTTGATTCCAAGTAACTTGTTTTGCACATATCAAGTTTTCAAAATAACTATAACGACACGTATGAATTAATCACATAATATAACAATAATAATACATCACGTACCATAATTATGTTATGACTTTCACCAGACCTCATTATTTCTAGTGAGACCAAACCTCAGAGGTAAACCAATCAACAATGGATTAATACCTACTAAGGATATATGAGAATCTAAGCCGAACCCGAAATTTTAAATTTATCAAAAGCTTGCAACCAAAGTACGTGTTCCCATATGAATTTCAAGGTGAAATCAAAACAAAATGGTCTGAATCCCACATCCCTCAAGATGTCATATTTAGGTGAAATATATTTCCAAAAAGAACAAAATAATTGAAGTAGTCAGCATGTTGACTACACAGTCAATGTGTTGACTACTTCAAATATTATGTTCAATTACATAAGCAAAATGCAAAATTACCGGGAAGTATTATTTGCGGATTCCCAATGAGAACGATAAAAAAAGCTTATAAGTAACTTCTAGTTAACGTCAAGCTTCATATACATACATAGATAGTTGTTTTCATCTTACAAAGCACGTACCATTCTTCTTAGTTAAGAGATGGTGTTTGAAAGAGCAATATCACACGATTCACAACCAAATTATGGTAGAGAACAACAACATGATTGCAATGGCCCTCTTGTTTCCAATAACATGATATCCAAAGCTAGTAGTGGTGGTGGGGGTACTGGCAGAGACCGGGGTTATTCCGGTGGTTGCTGCATGAACATAAGACATCAATAAGTATAGCCAGATTGGTTAAATGAAAGTGAAGTGTGTATTTTATGTATATGGTAATTGTTACATTAATTAGAGATTGGAGTTACCTGAAGCTGAAGCTGCTGCTGTGTCATTGAAGAACTTGGAGTCAGGTGAGTTTGGTGGTAGTCCCAACATTTCTGTTCACACACAAAATGGTTAGGCATACATCTTCATGACAATTAACAATGCGCCAAGATGTGTTTGAGCTAGGTTAATTTCCATATATATAGAGGACCAAAGTTTGAGTCTTTACTTCTCATTTATCATGTTAAAATGTGACACACTTAGTGGGGCCCAACATTTGTTCTACCAGGCTTTGTGCCCCCTCTAAATGACCGCCCACCAAATTTCTTTTCCAATGCGAACTCTCATTTGTCATACGATAATTTCTTAAGTTTTTTCTGCGTTAGGTAAAAGCCTAACGAAGCAATGTCGCATATATATATAGAGGTTGTGAATTTCTTCTCTCAGAGAGAAAAGCACACCAACTAGCACATCCTTGTTTCCCAAGCATCCCATGTCCACCTAGTGTGATCTTCATCATTAATTGCAGCAACATGACCGGAAAATCCAATGTCCACCTCCCATGGTGAACCATACACACCTTAATTATATGACATAAACTCACAAACTTAATTGGGGTCATGATGAATCCTCTTCATTTATATCGCCCCGATCGAGCATTCCCAACAACATCAACTTCCTAGTTTATGGCCACACTTTGACTCTCATCTACTCACAACCCATCATCATGTCCAAAAGTATGATAATGAGTAGATCAATATTGGTCTCTCACCTAGGGCTGTGCATCCGGTCCGGACCGGACCGGATTTTTATCCGGGGTCCGGACCGAAGACCGGACCGGATGCCCACGGACCTAAGACCGGACCGGATCGGTCCGGTCAAAAACCGATTTTTTTAAGTTAAAAAAAAATTGGACCGGTCCGGACCGGATCGGACCAGATTTTTTCAAAAATTTACGGACCGAACCCGGACCGACCGGTCCGGTCTGGTCCGATTGACCGGTTTGACCCGGTCAATGCTCTCCCCTGCTCTCATGGGTAATGTCATCACTATTCTACATGCATGGTGATCATCTCCATTTGGAAATCAAAAGGATCGGTGCACTTCTACACATGGTCATGCAAAGCTAGATGTGGTACTATGGTTTTGTGCTCATCAAGTAATTAAGGTAGACATAGACCATGCCTTGGTCGCTCAATGCCTTGGTCATAGAGGGTAAGAATTGAGAAGCTTGACTCAAATAGAATTGTATTATTACTCCATCATAGTATTTTAGGGATATATTGCTCTTAAGCTATTGAAAAACACGAGTTACGTGATGAGCTTTGGTTAAAAAAATTATGGTTCCTATAATGGTATCCTAATAAGTGATGTGGTTCACACAGGAAGAAGGAGCCCAATTAAAATGATTTCAATCATACAACTACAAACACAACCACAAAGAGAGTGTTGTGTCGTCGAAGAAATTCATCATTTATGGAATTAGTGTGCCTTAGGGAAATGAGCAATTTCCATTGATCATTTTAAATTAACTTCAACCAAATGTTACATGTTCAAAACCTAACAGTGATCTCGCAACCACGGTTTTTCTCTTACGTACCCTCCTTATACATATCGTTCGGAGCTTACTTGTGTTTACAACTTTTCACTTGTGATACAATACTAGTACTTACCGATGGGGTACTTAGGGGTTAGCTGAGTTGGTAGATTCCTAGTTAAACATTAAATCCCAAATCCCAACACGTGAGTTATATGTGTTAAAGTTTTAAGGGTTAATTATAGTTTGCCCCCTGAACTATACTTTGGTATCACTTTGCCCCCATGAAGTTTCAAAGTTAACAGTTACCGCCCTGAACTTTAATTTTGTAACATTTTTGCCCCTTGAATTTCAAAAACTCATTATTTAACACACATTCGACGTTTTTTTCCTAATTTTTTTTGTTGTATCCCTAATACACTCATAAACCTATATTTACGTGAAAGTTTGGATCGAAACGGAGGTCGGATATGGTTGGAATTTGGGTTAGATTGACACTCAATCCGACACAAATTCCAACCATATCCAACCTCCGTTTCGATCCAAACTTTCACGTAAATATAGGTTTAGGAGTGTATTAGGGATACAACAAAAAAATTAGGAAAAAAACATCGAATGTGTGTTAAATAATGAGTTTTTGAAGTTCAATGGGACAAAGTGTTACAAAATTAAAACTCAGGGGAGGTAACTGTTAACTTTGAAACTTTAAGGGGGCAAAGCGACATCAATACATAGTTTAGGGGGACAAACTGTAATTAACCCAAGTTTTAACTATAATATACTTAATGCTCTAAAAATAATAAGATACTAGTACTTCCAAGAAAACGAAATTAGTACTTTAGGACAATTAATTAACTAATGAAAATTAAGCTAATTAGCATGAACGTACTGGGGCAATCAGCAACATTGCTATCCTTGATCTTGCATGCAGCCGGGAGCTGGAGCAGCCTCTCAATCCTCAACCCCATACTGGCGAGCCCCTGCGACGAGGCGTTGTGGGCCTGTTGCATGATGAAGCAGAGGCACACCGGGTCGCGCCTCCTTATGTCGGCCACCGACCCGCAGCACTTGTCGGACGGAGTGTCCTTCTGACCAGTCGAGAATGGTAGGCACTCCGATAGCTTCGTCATGTCGTCGGCACATTTGTCCTGGAGATTCGGAGCGGTGGCAGCAGCGGCGGAGGAGGAGAGGAGTAGGAGGAGGAGGAGAAGGAGAGGGAGGAGGGTTTGATGGGAAGACATGCTTGGATTGTGTTTGGTTTTGAACTTTGGTTGGGGGAGATTATAATTAAGGTTGTGGAGTGGTGGGTGGAGTACTGTTGATTGTTTTGTGTTGACACGTAGAAGATTGTGGTGTGAGTTTTTGCATGCATAATGCATGCATGCATGGTAAGTTTCTTTTTGGGTATTTTACGGGATTTTATACTCTAATAAAATTAAATATTAGGATGTTTAAATACCACTCTATAGACACAAACTAACCATTTACACCCTCTATTCATCAACTATTTTTGTCCTCTCAATTCCCAAATCTTCAAAGCTTATTCTTCACACTCAAACTTAAACGTCACCACTTGTATATCCAATTCTATATCAATATCCAAGTGTGCTCAAGTATAGAGTGTTAGTTAGATTGTGATTCAACTTCCACATCAAAGAATCATCAAGTTGTAAAGCTTTGAGGGAGCTCCCTCTCGGGTTGTGAGAGGAGACACGAGCGAGGCGAAGATTGTTTGCAAGGCTCGGAGTTGTAAACGACGTTGATCTCCGCCCGGAACAGAGATCAGTTAGTGGAACCGTAAGCGAGGCTCAGGGGATCGAGCGAGGCTTGCGAGGAGGACTAGGACCCGGGTGTGGGTGTCGAACCTCTCTAGACTCCGATGTCGTCGATTTTGTGGTTTGCATTTTCTCTTCCCTTAATCCTTCGATTAGTGTATTTAATTCCACATTTATCTAGCGATTAGAGGGTCATATATCCTAACAATTGGTATCAAAGCATTAGGTTGTCAATTTCATTTACTTAATCGTAATTTAGCATGACATCTACTTCTAATCATTGTGAAGGATTATCCACATCTAAGTCACCTTTGTTTAATGAGTTAAATTATGACTATTAGAAGAAAAGAATGAAGATTTATTTGCAATCTAATAACTTGAAATATTGGACAATACTGATAAACTACCACGAATATGAAATGCAGTCCTCCTACGGATACGAAATTTAAACCACCACAATACTGATAAACTAAAACACACATATTGATATTACAAATGAAAACATGAGCACCTACATATATCTTTGTGATTTAGCCTACTCATTGAGTTCAGCAAGTGTTTATTTATCGAATTCGTCCTTGTTTTCCTTCTTCATCAGAGCAAATAGGACATCAAGTTTCTTGCTATTGAGTTTCCTTTGGAACTTCACCACAACTTCGATGTGTTTCCTCTCCACCCGTTCTTCGTAACGCAAGTATTTTTCTCTCTCACTTTTGCATTATATTCAATTTGTTTCCCCAGTTCTAACATATCGGGATCGAGTTGCGCCTGAAATGGATGTTTCCCCTTCTTTTTTTAGCTTTTTTAACACCTTCAGGACGAGGACATGGTTCGAACATCATTTCATCTGTTGACGGTGTTGCATGACTCCCATCGTCATCAGTGCTTTTTCTTTTCCGGCTGCTCAAACTCACTGGACTTTCTTTAGCGACGTCTCCGGTGGGAAGTCCAAGCGCAACTGACTCCCATTTAGGTTACTTGCGTAACATAAGCCACACATGCATGCACTAAAATTTGGCCTTGTGTGTTCGTTCGTAGATGATGTGCGCATCATGGATGACATCGTCCTCGTTGTAACCACTTCTCTTCTTCCGCACCGCCTGGTCAAAGCAACCGACCCATTGGTTCATAGATGTCGATGTACGCCACCATCGTCCCTTCAATGATTCATTGTTACGCTCTACTGCACCTGGCTCGTCTGAGTCATTGAAGAGGCGCACCACACGTCTCCAGAGGGACTTCATTTTTTGGTTTCTCCCAACCAAAGCATCGCCACTTACAGCCATGTAAGCTGAGACGAGTCGCTGATCCTCTTGTGTGGACCAAGATTTTTGCGACCTTTTCGTCGCGGTTTTGCGTGTTCCTTCACGACTTGTAGGTTGAACGACATTTTCGTCATTCACATCATGTGTAATGTGGCTTGCATTTCCACTACTTTCGCCACTTATGAGGTGAGTATACATATCCATTGGGAATTGGGTTTGGTCTTCTTCCTGAGTTGGCGGTTGATATTGATTGTGCGGGTAGAACTAGGGGTGAGCAAAACCGGATATCCGAATTTTTGGATACCCGAAATCCGGATATCCGGTTTTACGGATCACCAAAATACCATTCCGGGTCCGATCCGGATCAAACTGGATATCCGGATTTCGGGTATCCGAATATTCGGATTTTTGTTTCCGGATATCCGGTTATTGTTCTCATAAATACCTGCATAAATTTTCACACATTCTCTAAGTTTTGCAATCCAAATTTCAGTCCAAAATAATAATAATAAATACTATATCAATAATTATGCAAGGATAAAGAAATCATAATCACCAAAACATTCACAAAACTGATTCTCCACCATAAACATGAAAAGATCAAATGATTCGTAACAAATAAAAATCACAAAGTCAATTTTGAATCCAGGAGTCCAATACAAAGTCAATGTTCTTATAGTGTTCTTATAGTAATGCCGGAGTTGGAGAGGAAGGGGGCGATGGACTGGAGAGGTTAGGGTTCGGTCAAATGAAGAGGGATTCGTGGGAATCCGGTTATTCGGATTTGACGAGCATTCATAATTCGGATATCCGAATTCTCCAAAGGTTTGATCCGAATCCGATCCGAAAAGGAGGGTAGAAAATCGGATCGGATACCCGATCCGGATTATTAGGGTCGGATATCCGAATATTCGGATGTAATAAATCGGATACCGGATCGGAAAACCGGATATCCGATTTTTTGGATTTTTTTGCTCGCCCCTAGGTAGAACCCTGGGTGTGGGAAAAATTGGTTTTGGTGGGACGGGTGGAATCCTGGTTGCGGGGTAAATTGACTTTGGTATAACGAGTGGAATCCTGGTTGTGGAACATTTTGGTAGGGGAAAAAGTGTTGGGTTGGGGGTGGACGACGTGGAGATCGTCGATACTCTGGTGAACCATTGTCTTCTGAAGAGGACATTGTGAGATTATGGTGGAAGAAGTAAGATCGGAACAGAGGTGAGTAGAGAAATAAGGTGGTTGGGGTATATATATTCAAGTAGTCACGCGCATACTGTAGGTCCTCAATGCTTGAGAAGTTCAAGTCTCGATGCAATCATCTTGTCTTTTGCCTAGTCACTCGCATACTGTAGTTACTTCTCACAACTATAAATGTACTCCTCCTGGTTGGTTCTCACTCATTCATCTACGAACAATGTCTTCATTCGATAAGTCTTCCAGTTCGAAGTCTTCATCATCTTCAACATCCAATGACGAAGTTTACGACCAAGTGTTGAACTGCTTAACGGAGTATGTCTCCCAAGTAGTGGACCGACGTCCTAAGAGGAGCAGAAGGCGAACTTCGAACCCAGATAGAGATAGGGAGCTTGGACAACCGTTTGATTGCTGATTATTTTTCTAACGACCATGTTTATCCTGACAACATTTTCAGGAGAAGATTTAGGATGCGAAAGCATGTCTTTCTTCTCATTGTGAGTGTCATTAAGGCGTCTGATGCCTTCTTCCAACGTAATCCAGATGCCACCGGTAGGATGAGCATCTCTGGCCTGCAGAAATGTACCGCGGCGATACGTATGCTAGCATACGGTGTTGCGGTTAATGAGGTGGATGAATACTTAAGGCTAAGCGAATCCACAACAAGAAACACACTTAAATTTCTACGATAGTGTAATTAACAACTTCGGCGGTGAGTACCTCCGAAGACCTAATGCAAGTGACCTAGCACGACTACTTCACGTTGGTGAGAAACGTGGGTTCCCAGACATGATGGGAAGTATCGATTGCATGCACTGGGTGTGGAAAAGTTGCTCGGTTGCTTGGAGGGGCCAATATCAAGGGCGTAGTGGTAATGTCACTCTTGTCCTCGAGGCAGTGGCGTAGGCTGACTTGTGGATATGACACTCGTTTTTTGGCACACCAGGTTCATGCAATGACTTAAATGTCCTACAACGATCTCCGGTTTTTGACGACGTAATGGAAGGACGAGCTCCACCTGTGAATTTTGAGGTAAACGGTTCTCGATATAATATGAGATATTATCTTACTGATGATATTTATCCAAAATGGGCAGCATTCATTCCGTTCATCGTTCATCCACAAACACCGAATGACAAATTATTTGTTGAACGACAAAAATCAGCACGCAAAGATGTAGAATGTGCATTTGGAGTCTTGCAAGCGTGGTTCACGATAGTGAAGAAGTCATCTCTTGCATGGAGTAAGGTTGTACTTAACAAAATAATAATAGTTTGCATTGTAATGCATAATATGATAGTGGAGGATGAATGCGATTCCTTCGGTAATTTTGGAGATTAGAACGAATTTGTTGAGGACCAACTTGGAAATTCCATGAACGACGTGGTTCGGTATTCCACTGACCGTGCAGTGGATATTACCAGGTACTTGAGAAGGAGAGATCAATTGCGTGATCGCACCACACATTTGAACCTTCAAGCCGATTTGATCGACAATATATGACAACGCTTTGGAGGAAATGTGTCTTGATGTATTTTAAGTTTAGTATTTAAGTTTAGTATTTAATGATGTATTTTTAGTTTTAGTTTTTAAATTTCCAGTTAATGTACTATGTAATGTGGTTTCCTAAATTTTAATAATATTTTCGTATTTATTAATTAAATGTTAATTAAAAACGAATGAATTGTTGATATTAAATAATTACGATAATGATTATTAATATATTTTGTTGATTGTTGATTGTTGAAAGAGGTTTAGAGAGAAGAATAAAAATAATGACGTGACAACAAATATTGTAGCGCGACTGAGTGGATTGGGTAATGGTTAATGATTTTGTAGGGAGTGAGAGAAAAGCTGACGTGGCTGAGAGAGAAACCAGGTACCCGAAAACTACTCGGACGTTGTTAATGATGCTCTTAGGGTGGAAAACAACAAAGCATGCACAAAATGTATTTATATTTCAGTGCGTTTACATGTTTGTTTTCGTTTGCTCTTGGTTGTAGTTTTATCGAAAATATATCAAATATAATTAAAAAACGTAACTCGCATGCTGGAAATCATCAACCCAAGGATCTTCCAAATGAATTACCTTCAATTTATTTTGTTGCTCGTCGAGTATAGTTTTCTAATTTTTCTTGAATGGTCGTGGAATGGGGTTCGATTGGGTAGTTTTAAGTTCGAGTGTTACATTAAACCGTTGTTGCGGCAGTAATATTTGCATGCATGTATAAGTTGGAGGCTTGGAGGCCACGTGTTGGTTCATGCATTAACTGAACTAGAAGACACACATTGAATGATTAGCTATTTCTACGTCAAGGATATTCATGATTCAAGCCAAATTATATATATATATATATATATGACGTAGATTAACAAATCCAAATTCGTGTGACAATTATCTTGAAATTAAGTCTTTGTTCACTATATCTTGAGATTACATTAATTGAGCAAAAGAACAAGAACATCAAATCTCATTGTGACCATACAATTGAATGTTGTCATCAAATCAAATATTTATATAAACATGTATAAACTATATAAACATGTATCAAATCCATATATCTTATATACCATAATAAATAAACTATGAAGAAAGGAAGAGAGGTTGGTTGCTTTTGGGGGAGGAGATGATAAGATGGGAGAGGAGTAATGGAGATCCGAGCGGTGGTGATGACTGATGAGCCTTGGTTGACACGTCCAAGGCAGCACCCGATGCTATGCTTTCCCATAGCCACGTCCACTTCCTCATCTCCCAAGTTCCATTTTCAAACCCTTATCATATCACCTTTTTCTTTCTTTAATTAATTGGGCATTTTCCAATCATACCACTCACCTTAATTAATTGCATTCATGTTATTAACTTTTTTTTGTTTTTGACTAGTATTACGCATGTCTGAATCTATGTTTACCTTTTTCTCACTGTTCCCTCTGGTTTGGGGTTTTGTTGTGGTTTTGTTAAAGTATTTACTGGTTGTTAGTTCAAAGACGAAGGCAGAAGGAAATCATATGAAAAGTTGTTTCGCTTGCCTCAAATTCTTTTGACATAGTTTAACTTAAAAAATAAAATCAACAAGATTTTCTCTGATAAGATATCATAATAGGTTTGAATGGAATATAATTCTTGAGAACTGAAAAGTAAAAAATAAGTTATTTCGCCTTCAATTGTGATCCTACATTAGCAGACAAAGAAATTAAGACATGAAAGACAAATATACGAGTTTACTATGTACACAATCGAGTCCTTAAAAAATAAATTTGCTCCTAAATCTTCTTTTTCACTCTACTGCTTCTCAAGGAACAAAGAGAAAATTTTAATCATGAAAAAGGAAACACAAAATATCACCAAAAGAGATGGGACACATGCAAAATCCCCTTTCTTCTCAAACATGTTGGTATATATATATATATATTCTAAACTAGCTCCAATGTTCTACATCTCCAAACATCACTCATCTCATCTTCCTCCTGAAAAATTAGTTCTACTCAACAAGAAAATTCAGGCAGCTTGTTAGAATGGGACAACTTTGGACCTTCCTCACCAACCTCAATTCTCTTGCAGGGTTACATTTCAATTTTCCATATTAATTAACATGCTCAGTATTATCTACGTCCCAAATTATCAAATTCTAATTTGTTTTTGTTTTAAACATGTCACAGACCAACCATTATGTTGTTATACCCCTTGTGAGTACTTACAAACACGCACTATGAATACATATGAGTTTCTTAAATAATTAGTTTTGTTATATAGTTTAACAATTCAATGATTTTGTTGGATGTTTTAGGTATGCTTCAGTTTGTGCAATAGAGAGTGAGTCTAAGCTGGATGATGAGCAGTGGCTTGCTTATTGGATTCTATACTCTTTGCTTACTCTCACAGAGTTGGTGGCTGAGCCTGTTATCTACTGGTAAAATTTGAACAAAAATTCACCATTTTGTTTGGTTTGGTTTGTTTTCTCAAGAAATTATACTTGTGTAGGATCTTATTCGTTTCTTCCTTGTTGTGTCTAATATTAATGTTTGGTTGATGTTTCACATATTTCAAGCTTAATTTTTTATGGGACCCATCGTAATTTTTATTTTATCTTCTTTACTACGTATCTTATTTTAAGTCTCAACCTCTCAAACATCAAACATCAGAATGAAAATGTTAGGATTCAATTTTTGATCTTTATTATCTTAAGACAATGAATCTTCAAACTGTACCGTTGGTACTTGTAAAATTAATTAATGATTTTGCAACAAAAAAATGGGTTAATTACTTGGGTACCACTATAAAACACTATAATTCCCAATAACCATAAGTCTACAACTATTTGCTTATATGTAATTAGGGTCGTGCAACCAGTCCGACACGGACCGAAGACCGGACGGGTCCGGTCTAAAATCGGGTTTTTTACCTTTTTTTTTAAATTCAGATCCGACCGGAACCGAATTGGCTCCGGATCCCGGACCGAAACCCAGACCGATCCAAAAAATCGGACCGGACCGGTTGTTGCTCAACCCTATATGTAATCGAAAAATCAACATCATGTCTCAAATACAATAAAATTTTCGAGCATGCCCCTTTTTTAACGGATTTCGTTGATGACATCATATTTTTCGTCGATGACGTAGCCGACAGAATAATAAACAATTTTGATTGTAAAATTTACAAATTTTGTCTTATATAATCTTTTTTTTTCAAACTCTCATTTACTCTCTCTTCCTTTTTTTCTCCTCTTTTAAATTTACAACCTCTTTATCTTCATCAACTTCTTTTGTTTGGCCATCTAATTTGAAAGAGGAAAGAAAAAAGAAGGGAGAGAGATGAGAGTTTGAAAAAAAAATAGATTATACAAGGTAAAATTTGTAGAAGGGAGAGAGACGAGAGTTTGAAAAAAAAATAGATTATACAAGGTAAAATTTGTAAATTTTACAATTAAAATTTATTTTTTATTCCGTTGGATGACGTCGATGAATCCGTCAAATGAGTGGTATGTTCGAAAATTTATTGGTATTTGAGACATAATGATTTTTTGATATCATATAAGTAAATAGTTGTAGAGTAGTGGTTATTAAGAATTATAATGTTTTATAATGACACCCAAACAATTAATAATAATAAAACAAATGGGGAAACCTGCTAATTCATTCTCTCCCATTCCATTGAAATAAATATAGGTCTGACTTTTCGACTCACTTGAAAATTTTGGCCCGCTAATCCATCTCATGAAGGGAGGGAGATCGGGTCAAGCCACAACTAAAACTTTCAATTAATTATGTTACCGTCATTTCGAAAACTTGAATACATATTGTTGGTCGTTGTGGAAGCACGCAATTTTTATTAGTGTTAAAGTTAAAAACCAATTTATTTTTTGAAATGTGCAAATATACCTCTCAACAACAACATAAAATGCATCATGCATGTGCCACATAGATAGCAGATAGAGAAGTCGGGCCTCTAAATATTGAAGTTCGCCTCGTTAGCAATGGCCACTAATAAAATGTCTGCACCTCTTGGATTTTAATCCTTCTACATGTCAATCCCCCTTGATTTTTTAAAATACCCAATTAGATAAATACGTAAACTAGTTTTACAAATTCTGACATCCTTGACATCCTACATGTCCTTTCTTTTACGTATTTCTTTTATGACGTCGGTATATTAGAACAATACAACCGACGTGATATGAGTCGAAAAATCAACGTGAAAATCATATTTTCCAGCAGTGACATGAATTCCTACATGGATATGTGACTATTTGTTGCGCTTTGGAATGTAGGATTCCACTATGGTACCAGATGAAAGTGTTGCTAGTGGCATGGCTTGTGCTCCCACACTTCAGAGGAGCATCCTACATATATGAGAAGTTCGTGAGGAAGCAACTGGAGAAGATGAGAACAAAGAGATCATCAGGTGGGAGTAGTCACGATCATGTAGGGAAAGATCTCAATGAGAGGTTTGTGACTTATGTCAAACCAGGAAAAGGTGACCAAGAAGTTTATTAATAATGATCATGTCTTGGACAAATTTGTTGTTACAAATTAAGAAAATATTATATAGAGTTTCAAATCATCATATATATATATGTGTGTGTGTAGGGTAATGTTAGAATGAAGGCTGATTTCGCCGTAGTTCTGGTGAGGTCTCTTATGTTGTTTTAAGTATATAGAAAATGTACTTGTTCAAGGATGTAATAAGCTTGTTTAACAAAGTCATTTACATGTTTGTTTGATAAGTACTTCCAAGAAATGGTTTACTCTCCTAGTAGGATGATTCATACTAAGTGTTGAATCACAAGTTTGTTTGATAAGTTATATCCAGCTTTCACCAGAAAACCATATTAATTTCATAAACGTGTGTTAGTTACCTAAGTTCACATAGAACGGAGGACAATGATAAATGAGGGCGGAAGTTATTTCAATAGAGATGGTGTTAATTTCAACTAAACATGTGTCTCCTAGCTAGGGCTAGAGAAGCGGTGTGCAACCTTCAAAAATAAGTTTGAATCTCAAGCAGAAAACTTTGCATTTTATGAAAATGTTAGTGGTTATCCCCAATTTAGGATTATAATCCACTTATCCTCAAAGTGAAAGGTTGCCACGCTGGAGAATCCAGACTCATAAAGGAGGAAGGTCGTGAATAATTATAATTGGCTGTAAAGAGCATGTTGTTGTGCACTAGAAGTCTTGGATGTGTAAACAACTTAGTTGACCAAGTCCAACAACTATCCATCCTTGAACATTTGACATTTCTAAGGTGGTAGTTGTTTGAGTTTTGACTTCTCCAAAAGTAGTCAAAATCAAAACTCCACAGGAATCCATCAAATTAGACCATTTCTCAAGAAACATTCCAACTAAGTCATGAGTTTGGTTCCTAGGAGTGGCAATTTTGATTAAGATTTTTTTCTATATTTCTCTTACCTTATCCGTAAATCCAGGTTCATGATTTGTTCTTGATAATTTTAAAGGAGAAAAAAGGCAATATCTTTAAATCCAAATGAGGTACTATCTTGTCCTTCCATGAGTTATTATCTCTCCCACTTATCTTAATCATTGTTGTTATTTATCTTTTTTTATGATTTAACTTGTTTGTTTCATGACATTAGTTGTTTAATTTTGTAGTGTTGAACTTATGTTGTTAGGTTAACTTTGTATTATGTACCATTTATTTATGGTGGTGGTTAAACTTTTGTTATAAGTAAGAAATTGTATATATTTGTGTCTTGTTTCAATGTTTTAGGTTATATGTTCATTTATATATAATGTATAAATACTTAATTTTATAACAGGTTAATCAAATTTTTAACAAGATGAACAACTTGTTGAACGATCTCGTAAACGAGCCGAGTTCAAGCATGACCTCATGTTTGTTTAATAAACGAGATGAGTTCAAATAGATTGGGCTTGTTTACACCCTTACTTCTAGCAAAACCCACCTTTCAAAAAGCCACAAGAGTAATAAGATCGAAATAATGAGAGAATAATTTTAGATCGACAATTTTTAGGGATATTTTTGCAGAAATATTAGATTAAGTTATACAGTGAATGTTCACGGCATTATTAAAAAAACAAGTGAAACTATGCATGACAATATCGCATTTCATTGGTCAATCGGTATACTTATTATATGACAAAAGGAATTATAACCTTGCTATGTTAAAGTGTCAGAATAAATAGAATATTTTGAGCTGCAAAAATGTCAACTAAAATCCAAACCAAGACCCTAATTTTATACCACATATAAAGTTAAACTGATGTGATCAACTATCAAATTAAATAGTTATTAGGGTAGTAGAAAGAAATTAATTCAAGCCACTTTAATCTTTCCGGCAAAAAACAAATTTTTGCTATGAAAGATTCTATTATATAATAGTGTTACATCCTAACTCTTCTTGATGCCTGATTGTGTTTAGGGGAGGTTTAGAGAAGATTGAGATGGACGGCTGAGATGGATTGAGCAGAATTGTATATAAGGTTCGGATTTCTCTCTCTCACCTCTCTCTCTCTCTCTCTCTCTCTCTCTCTCGCGTGCATCCCTCTCTCTCTCTCATTTCCTTCCACGTTCCAGGAGGAGAAGTTGTGAGGCGTGATCGACGACACCCGGAGAGGCTCAGGGGGTTGCCGGAGTCAAGGGGATCGTGGTCGTGGAGTTCACCGAAGAAGGAGTGTTGCGCGGAGAAGCTCGTCGTGATTCTTCAAAGGTTTCTTCAAGCCTTAAGGTATGTCAAACTTACTTTTACGCTCACTTATGTTTAGTGTGAGGGTGGGAGCGGTCGACGGTAGGCTGAATGACTCGTCGGACCTGCACAACAGTTTTTCTGCACTATAACGGTCGACCGATGTTTTGGATTCGGTCGACCGGTTGTAGTGTATTTTGGGTAGCATCTCTCGCACCGGTCGAACGATACCTTTGGGTGGTCGACCGGTGGTGCAATTGGAAGGAGAGATGAAGGCTCTGGGTACTTTCGGTTGAACGGGACCCCTTTGCCGATCGACCGAAAGTACTGTCGTAGGTTGGTTGGGGCGTTGACCATCCAAACGGTCGACCGCCTGTTTGACTCGTCCGACCGACGACTTAAGTTAACTTAAATGTCGTTCGACCGGAAGTGTTGTTTCGGTAGACCGCGTAGTGTGATTTGATGGTGAGTTGTACTGGTGGATTTCGGTCGACCGGATGTGTTGGGTCGTTCGACCGCTTGATCTTTGTGTGTGCAAGAGGTTTCTTTACTGGTGCTTTTCGGTCGAACATGTCTCATTTGCCGTTCGACCGATTGACGGGTTTTTCGGTTGGACCAGTCCTCTGGGTGAGGAATCAGTCGACCGGTGAGGTATTTTCTGTCCGACCGTTTTTACATAGTTTTGGTGTTTTCTTTGTTGTTGTTGATCGGCTAGAAGGCAACGGGTTCACCGGCCCTTTTGGGGGCAACGAACGGACAAACTGACCCAATAACGATCAATGGTGACTCTTTGAGCGGGTTGTGGTTGTTATTGTTGTGGCTCCGGTGAATAAGGCAAAGTCGTGGCTTCAGCGAATGATGCAAAACCGTACGTGGTTCCGGTAACATTGAGGTAAAGTTGTGGCTCCGGCGAATGATAACCGTGGCTCCGGTAACATTGAGGCAAAATCGTGGCTCCGGTGAATGAGGCAATTGTTGGTGGTTTTCAGTTGATAGGCTTGTGTCATTTTATGGTTTTTCGTATTCATTGTTTCATTCATTTGGTTGGGTTTGTCATATGAGGTTTCCTTATGGAAACTCAGGCATAGTTCATGTTGCTTTTCAGGCCGAGAGCGACGTTAGGAGAGTGGTGACCGCGGAGGAGGTGCTCGGGACCAGATCCTGTTTTTCTTTTTTTGAGGTGGTTGTGATTACATATGTATATTTTCCCGTTATGAGCTTTTGATGTAATCACATTCTTTTGTAAACTCGGTCACATATATATAGTATATGTTGGTGCACATGTGTGCGTATGTCTTTTCCGTAATGTCCTCAATATGATTGTATGTTTAAAACTTTAAATTTTAATTCTGAGGACGTTATAGATAGACTTCCTTCGGTTTCTATTGGTCCAAGTTTGAGTCGTCTACTGAAATAGGTACCATAAGTTTCAAATTTGTCTTTGTTTGGATAACTTTTCCTTATATCTTTTAAACATTTTCAATTGTAAGCTCATGTCTTCATGATGTATGTACCAAGGGTATCGAATGAGTCACCTTAAGACAGCAACAAGGTGATGCTAAAATTATCCTCCAAATCCAGCCTATATTTATGTCACTTAGGTTACTTGATATGTGTGTTCTTTTGGATCCTTATATTGGTTTCATTGTGTCGTGTGTGGTACCATTCATTTGAGAATTTTGTATCTTAGAAATGTAAGCAATTTAAAAAAAAACTTCTGGTTTGTCCTTCGATGTACATTACCATTTTCTACTTTGAAATGTATTCTGCATTGATTCTCCTGTTTTCTGCTACTTTACTCCAAAAAATGTATTAGCATTGAAATATAATCTTTCTAAAACCAAATTACCCTTACTGTTTTTGCGTTTGATTTTCATTGAGGTGCTTGGTCGTTTTCTTGGATTTCTTATATGCTTAATCTTTTCTCGTTTGTGAGTGATCCATTTTGTTCTTTTTCCTTCATAATCCATTATTGTGACATCAAGACAACTCATGTTTGGGGTTTATAAGATACTTTTTAAATGTTAAACGTTAACTCGGAAGTCCTTTTAGAATTTGACCTTGCTTATTTTGTATTTGTTCGGAAAAAAAAAACAAATTGATGTATCTATTTTCATTAATGGTTGTAATTGCAGGCTTGGAGTTGTGGTTGACATCATCCTAATATAGTTTCACGAAAGTATGAAAGCAATTTCTTTAACGAATTAATAACGTTAACACATGACAACGAGGCCATGAGTAATATCGTAGTGTCTTATTGGTTGTGCATTTGTTAATGAGATAAGCAATCCGATTTAGAAGACAACACTTGACATTCATTAATTCATTCAATATATTTACGTATATCATATCTTTGTAATATACTCAATTTTGATTATGTGGAACAGACTCACGGGCTTTTGTCCTCATTCTTCGTCATTGTTAATATTTACCCAGCTTTAGCCTTTATGCCATGTCTGTGTTGAAGAAACTTCAAGTTATATGTTGGTGGTCAAGAATCAAGATGGTGGAAGAGAAAATGCAAGTGTGTATTGGCTAGAAGAAGATACATTTGTAAAGAACCAAGTTATATCCCACTTTTTTTTAGTTAGTTGTATAAAATCATTATTCTTAATCGTCGTTGTTATGTTAACACATTGTAAAATCCATCTCAATTTGTGTCAATGTTTTATAATTTGACAATAATTGTATTAGCATAAATAAAACTTACATGTCGACAAATTATAAAGTTACGAGCTATTGAGTTGAGTTGAACATTTAGGGGTGTAAACAAGTTAAGTCGAGTGAATTTTCAAACAATAATTATTATTTTATGTTATTACTAAGTACAAAATAAGTAAATAAATAAATAGAACAATAAAAAATTTAAACTAGTTATCGAGTCGAACATCAAAATTTTCAAGTTCGAACAACTTATTTACCGAATTAAGTTTGAAGTTTTTTTTTATTTTTAATAAAAATCTTTTATTTTCAAATTAAATTAGAATCAAATAATTTTTTACGTCAATCAAAGTTATTATCTAAGTGTGCAACGCACATGTTTGTTGCTAGTTATTATCTATAATCCCACGCCATAGTCTCCACTCTTTTCCACGGCCTTTGTTGAACAAGAAAAGCCACACCACACCACTCCCCACCAACCTCAAACAAACCCTAACCCTAGATCGCCTCCTCGATGCCGATCTCCTGAGGGATTTGCCTTCGCGTCCCCGATTCGCCCCCACCTCGCCGTCCACGGAAGCGCGCCGGAGGCGGATATGTACGTCGCGCCGCCGCCGGGCGGATCCGGCCACGGAGGGGATGAATGCCGAGCCCCGAGGGTCTACGAGGCCTGGAAGGGCAGCAATGTGAGTTTCGGTTTCGGTTTTTGATTTTTTTTTTGTGTGTTGGAGATTTGGATTGGATGTTGTAATAATCTTTCTTTCTTCTTTCTTTCTATTTTGGATTTGATCTGGAAATTGCGAATTGTGTTGGTTTGTGTGTGAAGGTGTGGTGATGTTGTGGTTGTGTGAGAATGTTGTATTATCATCATGATTTGATGATATGGTGAATTTTTGTTGTCTCTGCTTTTGTATTGGCGGCCTCGCAGAAAAATAGGTTTTTGTATTGGTTCTTCACTGTGGTGATGTTTAATTGAACCTGAAATGTGAGTCGGTAGCTATTGGCAATTAGTTGGTGATATGCCGCAGAGCTAAGATAGCTTGTGAGAATATTTAACCCAAACCGTCCGCTTTTGGTGATAGATTGATTGGTTGGCTATTAGTTTTGGTTTGCTGGGAGCATGTTTGGTGTTGTGCGAATTGTGTTGGTTCGTCAGCGAAGTTATTGTGGTGTGGTGGTTGTGTCAGAATGTTATGTTCTGATTTGCCGATATGGTGGAATTTTGTTGTTTTAAGAAAATAAATTCATATTAGTTGTGTTGCCATGATAGTCAGATAGTGTTTAATTGAACCTACAATTTGATTATTTTTATTATTATTATCGGTAAACCTGAAATGTGAATTGGTAGATGAATAGTTGACCTGTGAACAATAACTGTTTTACATTGGTATGACATGAGTCATGCTAAAGGGACTACACTATTGGCACTTAGTTGGTGATATGCTGCACAACGAAGATATATTTTGCAGAACGTTTTCCTCAACTGTCCAGTTTACATGGAACTATAGACCGTAGGACAGTATGCTAAGATGCACCAATAAAAAAAAGAGTATATGCGAAGATGCTTTGCTCTTGGCATATGTTTGTCTCGTATGCATTTCTTGTAAGATGCATACAATATCTTGAAGCTAACTATTGCTGCACATGAAATTCATGATTGAATTGAATATATAGTCAATCTTGATCGCCCGTTACACCCTTTTGGAATCCCCCACCCCCATCAATCCCATACCAGTGGCCTTCTTTTCCATTAACACCTTCCAGCTTCTTTTCTGCATATATATGATTGAAAATTATTATCCGATATTTGTCACGTGAGCAGCTTCTTTTTCTTCATTTTATGTTTTTACCAAATTGGGACAGCACCAAGACAACAAACATTGACTCATTGAGTAACCTCTAACTGATTTTTACACTTACTGTCATTGTCTCCATATTCAAGCCTTTATCTACTGTACCCAACTTTATTTAAAGCTCTCTTCCCTCTCTCCATATTCAAGCCTTTTTGTACTTCCTTATTTATCATTATTTTCCCCCTTTACTTGAGGTTTCACTTTCTACGAAACAAAATAGTGGGAGTTTGTTTGTTATGCATGGATGTGTTTGTTTTTTATTTTTATATCTTATGTAATACTCTTATGAATTTATGCTGCTCCGTCGGAGGATGCTACTTTGTTTGTTATGCCAGCCTTCATATTTTTTGATTCCTTGGACTTATGGTCTCTGGTAACATTAACATCGGAGAATGTGCTGTTGTTCGCAACCTCCATTAATTAGATGTCAGTTTGCTCTGGCACTCTGTAACTTGAACTGAGGTGATTTAAGGATCCTCTCTTAGCAACTTACCCTCAGGCTAATAGAAGGCAGAAGCTAAACACTGGTTCAAGCTGCCTACCACAACCAGTTTGGGATTAAAGGCTTTGTTGTCGTTGTTAGAACAGCAAACCATATGCTGTGAAGTGCTTGTGAATCGTGATAGCATGATAGGTTTCAATGTGAACTGCTTTGGTTTAGCAAGAATGAATGATCAGCATCTTTTGAGATTCTCTATCTGTGCTTCCTATCATTTTTTTTTCTTTGTGTTTGGCAGCATTTTGTCTGATACATCTTTTGTTTATTATTTTAAATGCTCAATGTTTTTACCCTTTTCTTTTGCTTTTAAAGTGACCAATGCTGACATAAATCTTACATTGTTGTGTAGGTATTTTTCCTTCAAGGGAGGCTTATATTTGGGCCCGATGTGCGATCACTATTTATCACTATATTTCTCATTGTCGCCCCTGTTTCTGTTTTTTGTGTTTTTGTTGCAAGGAAGCTGATGGATGATTTTCCTAATCGTGCTGGATTATCCATCATGGTGATTGCTGTTGTATTTACATTTTATGTGAGTTTTTTCTCTTTGACCTTATTTGTTGATTTTAATACTGTCCTAGTATCTACCAGGAATTTTATGTCATCCCATGCTCAACGTCTGTAATAGATTCGTCATGCAATATTCTTGTTAGTTGCCTAATACATTTTTTTTCTTCTTTGTGATTTTTCTTTTTTATTTGTTTTTTCTGGCACTAGGTATGGTAATATTCTCATTCTTGCTTACAAATAATGTTATTATATTGCTATGTCCTAATATCGATATGTTGTTTCTCAATATAGAGTTGGATATACTCTTTTTTTGGACTTTCCTTAAATATTCCACAAAATAACAAAGTAACTAGCTCTTTTATGAGTAATAGTAAATGCTTTTGGTTGGAATGGTCAAGAAACGGATATTTTATCCATTGGTTACCCTTAGAGCAGAAATAACAGCGTCCGGGCTACCCCGGGCGCCCTGCACTCTCTTTCAGCCACGTCAGCTCACCCAACCCACCCAAAAAACACCATTACCCATGCCCAGGCTACCCCACCCACCCTGCACTCTTTTTCCTCCACATCATTTTTTAATTAAACAATTTTAATTTTCACACAACATTCAACAAATTACATTTTATATAATTCTAATAACATTACAATTGTATTTTAACTCAAAATATTGTTAATAATTACTGCTCAGTGGAAGCGTAATTAAAGTGCACACATGATATTAGACCATACTATTAAACCACCTCGACAGGTCGTTTAGATTTTGAAATTATTGGTTTTGGAAATTTTTGAATTTTCATTATTTGCAAAAAAATATTACCCCACATTAATAACAAATACTCAATCCATTAATAACAAAACATCCATTAAATAATTAAAATTTTAAAAAAAATCGACAAATGGAGGGGGGGGGACACGTGCCCCGCGCCCCAGGCATCTGCCCGGGACGCCCAACGCCCGAGTGGGCGTCCCAGGCGGGCACCCGCCCCGTTAAGGGTGCCCTTATAGTTAGTGTGCAGACTGCAGACTTTCTGATGGATTTTGTTTTAACATATTCTATGCTTTTAAACAATTCAGTGATGAAAGTTCAACTTCAAAATGTTTGATATAATTGTTCCAGCATGATGATAGACTACTGATATCATACACAGACAGCTAGAAATCCGAAGATTCTACATGATCTCTGTCATTTTTATTTGTAAGGGTAACAAGTAGAGGTGAAATTTATTGAGGACATGATAGTCTTTCATATCAACTCTCTTTTGTTTCTTGCACACTGGTGAGAAAACACTCTTTCAATCATGAGTCATGACTCACGATTTGAAAATAGTGCCATGTTTAATATCTTGTTAGAAACCTGATAGAATCTTATAGCTTGCATGAACAACCATTCCTTCAGTCTTAGCTGGCGTCAGTACATCCTATGATTTTTTTTAAAATTTTTATGGCCTAACAACTCACTTTTTTTGCCTCAGGATCTAGCTCTTCTCATGCTCACATCTGGTAGAGATCCTGGTATAATACCTCGTAACAAACACCCGCCAGAATTGGAAGGTTATGATGGATCTGAAGTTGGTGCTGGCCAAACTCCACAGCTCCGATTACCACGTATAAAGGAGGTTGAGGTTAATGGAATAAAAGTGAAGGTTAAGTATTGTGATACCTGCATGTTGTATCGTCCTCCTCGTTGCTCACATTGTTCGATTTGCAATAACTGTGTGGAGCGATTTGACCATCATTGCCCTTGGGTTGGACAATGTATTGGACTGGTAAGTGACATTGTGTACCCACTTTTGGTTTTATTTCGGGATGCAAACTTATGTTGAAGTTATATATCATCAACTTTTTTTGCCGTGTCTGGAACATTTTAAGTTGGTAACAATGCTAGAATGCTTTACTACAGATTATTGTCCAACGCAACCCTATAGTTCTCCTTCTCCTGAGGCATTAATTACCTCTATACTGACCTTTTATTTTCTCTCGATTACACTGCTTACAGAATATTCTTTGATAATCATGAAAATTATTTTCAGCAAATGTAATTCTGTGGTGTTTTTGGCCTTAGGGTGCACAATTTGCTCACAGTTTTGTTATTCCTTGATGCTGTCTTGTTATTCATCCCTATGGCTGACTTGACTTTTTAATAAATTCTGCAGCGGAACTACCGATTCTTTTTTATGTTTGTTTTCTCAACTACTCTTCTCTGCATCTACGTATTTGTGTTTTGTTGGGTGTATATCAAGCGAGTCATGGATCATGAGCATACGACCATTTGGAGAGCTATGATAAAGACTCCGGCATCAGTTGCCTCTATTGTTCTGATCATCTACACTTTCATAGCTGTCTGGTTTGTTGGTGGCCTCTCTGCATTTCATCTGTATCTTATCAGCACCAATCAGGTAAGCTGTATGCCTTCACTCATTATGTTTCAATTTTCATAGAAAGTTTGAATGCCATATGATTGTTATATTTCCTTTTTCATGGCAGACTACTTACGAGAACTTCAGGTATCGGTATGACCGCAGAGACAACCCGTATAATGTGGGTGTTGTTGATAACTTCAAAGAGATATTCTTTAGTAGCATCTCTCCTTCAAAGAACAACTTTCGAGCTGAGGTCTCGGAGGAGCAGGATCTAACATCGAGAGCTGTTGGTGGTTTTATCAGTCCAAACATGGGGAGAGCTGTCGGGGATCTTGAATTAGGGCGGAAGGCGACATGGAGTGAACGTGGTACAGGAGTTGATATGGGTGACTTAGAATCAGGAATCATCAACGGGAGATTGGATGAGAAGGATGTCGGTATGAGTGGTTTATCTCCAGGTTTAATCCGGGAAAGAGTAGATTTGGCCGATCAGCCGGAGGATAGATGCCCCAGGCAATCTGATCAGACTTGAAAAGGTGAAACTTCAGATATAACTTGTGTTAGTGCCCTAAAGGCTGGATTAGGGAATCAAACCAGGTTGGGGTGGCATTGCTTGCATCTGTTCAAATCAGTAGGAAGGATAACAATAGGTTTGGCATTGCAGCACGGATTTTTTCTGGTCTGCGCACTGGGACTTGGTACACGCTGAGCTTTTTATTGTTTTGCTACCATGATTGGGTCGTGTCTTGCTTTGCTTTTCGGTTGTGTTTGTAGTTCCAGCTGTTTGGTGTTTTGGTTTGTTTGGATGGTTTTCGTTGTTAGGGTTTGTTTTTATTGATTGTAATGGTAATCGTGTGTATATAAATTGCTGATTGTAAAAACTACGTTGGTCTGTAGACAGATTATTATTTTTTGGTTTTGATTTCACTACTCGCTCTGGGTTTCTTGACCGTATTGCATTGTCTGTGGTCTCAGTTTCTCCAAATGCTGTGTCCAATCAAACTGAAGTTCATACCATTACGTTGAAATTGTTATTCGTGAAGTTTTTATTTAAATGCTGCTTTTTCAAGAGAAGCGTGTGGGAAGAGACGATTAACATGCCGTGATTATTGTTCAGATTCATTTTTTTACCTAACATTACTATTTTGGTTGGAAGGTTCTATTGTTGATTGAACAAAAAGAATTATAGAGAAACCAATGTTGTTAGATTTCAAGTTTTTGTTGCAACTTTTTTCACCCTTTTTAAATTGACTATGATCCAATTTGAATTGAGTAATTCGGCGTAGTTGTCAGCAGGATCATTTCGATCATTTCTCTGTCATGCTTAATCCGGAAAAAAATGGGTTTTTTCTTACATAAATTTCGAGCTTAAGTATTTATTCCAATGTATTTTTAAAATGGTACATAACCATGTAAACCAAAGTTTTAGGTAGATCCATGGGTGTTCAGTACATCTTTTATCTTGTGGTTTAATTACAGGGACGGGTGGGTTTTATATATTTGTTATAACTTGAGTTGTGTTATAGTTATTTTAAAGAGAAGGTTTTGTAATCCCTATAGGTTATAGTTAGCATGTGATGAATGTCGAGAGATGTTTGTCTTGCTTAAGTACTAAATTGCTTCTTAGATGGCTCTTGTATTTGGAATGTCTAAGTCTAAGCTGCCAGTTTGGAGGATACAAATCGTGAGAATAAGACAAATGAGCGTTAGAGGATTGCTCAATCTCCTATATGAAACAAATTAATTATATGTTAACAACTACGTACCCACTAAATTACAATCGCGTTTGAGTGACAATTATATGTTCAGAAAAGCTTATTGTTCATATCTATACTACCTCTAATGTTTGCATTACCTAGATAGTAGATACCGTTAATTATGTAATAATTTGATATAAAATAGAGAAGACCATAACTACGATTTATCTATAAGAAAGTAAAAAACAATAGTAATAGAGGTTACAACATCAAGTCTATCACACCCTAATTGTTTTAAGTAACGAAAGCTTAACTGAAATATAACAGGAATGCAGTTATGAATGCAAATAATTCTAAAGGCCATGCTTGTAATGTTGAAGTGCTTAATCAAAGTTAGCAATTTTGTTAGCCCAATCGTTGGAGTCCTTAACTGCATACCAAAACCGAAAACCAAGACATTATGACAGCAAGAACGTGCCTAGTTATTAAGAGAGAGTTGGATGACATTCATGTCATACCATCCCAACACATGTAATGTAATGTCGCCACTTAATAAACCTCTCAACCATACAATATTCCAATGTTTTGAAGTTTGGTGTAAGTTGACAATATATCCCAATCTTTCCTATCTCATATCATTCCTTTTACAACAAAACCAATAGGTACCACCTAAACATGACATCTACTTCTCAACTAAAATGAAGTTTCAGATATATATCTTGAAACGAATTTCAGCCAATGTTTTGAATCATGTTATGTTGAGCATTACACATGTTGAGTTGTTCTCCAACATACAAGTATATTGATATGTAATCACTGGCCAAACGTTTTGCCAAGAAATATCTTGAAATTACAGCTCATCCCATGAAACGTGGACTGTTCCTTTTTAATGGACAAAATATGATATTGTGATAATATTCTTGCTAATATGTCACCTTTTGGTTCTAACGTGAAAGAACTTAATTGGATGCTTTGTTTGTAATTTGTTTTCGGTATTTTCAAATGACAAGATTTACAAAACTAAGATTTCTTAGATGAATAAATTTACAAAGTTACGATGTCGTAAAAGAATTTTTTTATATTTTGAACATGTTTGCATTTCACAATCAAAATGCAAGTTTCACAAAACGGAAGGGCATATGATGACAAGTTGATAGTTGAGGCCCGAGAGTTGAAATTTTGACATTTTCTTAGTTGAGACCTTACCGGCGTTCAGAGAGCAATGGGTAGAAAATTGGACCTCTAATCCCAAAAACTTAGAAGAAGACATACATCCGGAACAAACTAAGTAATTAAGTGGAACATGATCTGTTAGGTAATGGAACAAACAATTCTTATGATTTCGTTTAGTTATTATTATTATTCAAACAAAATTGACCCCAATAATGCACGTGTCCAGTGCTCCACTTTTGAAGCATAAAACAAGCAAATTTCGAATATTATACCTCATGATTTGTCTACCTCATAAGTGAAACAAATCGAACCAATTTCTGCGAGGAAAAAGCTAAACCACGAATTTAATTTATTCGGTTGACTTGTTGGAAGATCCACTTCATCACATTTAAGAAGGATATAATCTCAATTAATTAGTCTTTATCCTTGAACTAGACTTTTTAAAAGAAAATGTGAATCCCATTTTCATGTAATATTGTGAATTTCTTTGTATTCTTGTTTTGAAAAAAAAAACATTTTTAGTTTTAAAAACTAACACAATATATTTTGTAATTTAACCTGGAATTGTTAATTTTTTTCACTTAAAATCCTGAAAGAATGTTGTTTGATTACGACACTTTAACTTAGGATTGTAATTTAACTTAATTCAACTTTTATACTCCTGAAGGAATAGTGTTTGATTGTGACACAATAACTTACGGTTGTAGTTTAACTTTGAACCAGGAGCAATCATTTGTAAATGGTTTTTTTGGTTAGCTCTTCTTGAAATTAAATCTTCAAATCGTTTGAGGTTTAAAAATAATATTATCTATACAAAAATATTATGAAAAGGAAATACTTAAGGTTGTAACTGGGGTAGGTATTATCTATTTATTCGCCCCATTTAACTCGTACGTTTGGGTATGGGTATAATTTTTGTACTCATTTAAAAAAGATAATTATCCACGTACGCTTGATTTTGACATTACATTTATGTTGTCCTAGGTGAACCTTTGTGGACGACAAAGAAAATCACACGAATTAGAAAAGTTGTGGAATTGTTGGGTCACTCTCCACCGTAAGATCTTTTTTTATAGTTATCTTTGTTTTTTGCAATTCAACCAATCAGTTAGACCATCCGTAACCATGACCCGGACGACTTGATCAAGAGTTTTTTTTTTCTTTTTCACATCAGTTTTCTCTCTCCCCAACTCACTTTCTTTTCTTTCCTACACTATTCACCTATTAATCACAACTCATCCACCATAACTCACCTCTCCACATTTCGGAGTCGATATTGGAAAAATTCTAAAAAATTAGAAAACGTATTTTCAAAATAAATAAATAAATAAAGATTAAACCTAATTTTAAAAAAAACCAAAAAATGCTTTGAAAACCGTGCTTGTGGTGACGACCTGGTCGTCCACGCCCCAAGCGGGACGACCCCCGTTACGAGTGGTCTTAGTATCAAATTACAAGTCACAATTTCTCAATTTTTTGTTTTAATTTCCTATTTTGAGAATCCCAATTCATTTTTGAGAGATGTAACCATAAATTTGGGTTCTTCTCGTCGAGTTAGTTCATTTGAGTATTATATTCGCTAGGTTCCGAGTAATTTTTGAGATTGTCATTTTCCATAGTTGGTTATCACTGAACATTGTTTCGATTTAATGATGACATTCTGATTTGTATTACACGTCTTCTACATATATTCAATGATCTTGTGATTTATACTCTTTCTTACATGCAGTGCAGACCTTGTAAATCAACAACACGACCTTATACTTTTGCATTAGTCTTGTAAATTAAAAACACAACTTTTATATTGTTATAATAGATGTTATTAATCGATAAAAGTCCCCCTTTACTTTACATTATCATATTTTATATTGATGAGTTTCGTGTCAAGTCATTTATGTTATTCGATTTCTAGAGTCGTTTCACCACACGAGCATCAAGTCAATTCGTTAACCGACGAGGACCTATTGGTTGAACATTTAGATTGTGTGGTTATTGGTCAATACCTTGTGGTTCCTACCCTTTCTTATTTAGTTCTTGTGCACACACTTAAGTTCACACATTCCATATCACATCGATTTTGGGATTCTTCGTGGAGTTACATGGTTAATTGGGTTATAGTATCATCTGACCAAAGTATTAGTTGTAAGGAGCATAGATTAGGCGACGATGTTGTGATTCTACTTCAGGTCACTTATGTTAATTGGATTCTAGAATCGTTTCACCACACGAGCATGCAGTACATTCATTATAGGACGATGACATATTTGTTGGACACTTGGGTCGTGTGGCTGTTGGTGTGGTGGAGATTGATCCAAAACCTCAATAACCTTCTCTCTTCCAACATGGCATGCCACATAAGAGAGTGTTTATTTGGCATCTCACGGTCATTAAAAAAATTGTACTCGTTTATCTATACCTGTCTTACACGGTTAATAAATGGGGTCGTTTCGGGTATGACTCTACCCATATATTATATATATATTACTCATTGACATAATATAATTACGAAACAATAATATGTAATATTTAATTGTTAGTTTGCATATGGTTCAAATATTTTGTGATGATTTTAGACTCGTATTGATGTTATATTTGTTATTTTACATATTATTTGATTTGTTGTTTTTCTTTATGCATTAATTGACATGATTGATGTGTTGAATGTCTTGGAGTTAAATTTAAATGAGTTAATGCACTAGTATTGGTAAATGTTGATACGAAACATGAATGTCATATAATATCCACCATAAATAAACGGTTATGGGTGTGTTCGTTAAAACAAAACTTAAACGGGTGTATACCCGTACATGTACCTATTTAGTGAGTATGGATACGAGTATATGATCATATCCAACCCGTTTACACTCTTCAAATACTAAAT
This sequence comes from Triglochin maritima, assembly GCA_963682175.1. Classification (NCBI taxonomy): domain Eukaryota; kingdom Viridiplantae; phylum Streptophyta; class Magnoliopsida; order Alismatales; family Juncaginaceae; genus Triglochin; species Triglochin maritima. The sequence goes on along the minus strand of OY821782.1, from coordinate 5,057,464 downwards.
AGATAGACGAGATTAAGTGATTCCAACATGACTTAGATTAATTTTAATCATTTCAAAATAACACCCACGTTAATGTCCCATTTCAAATATGATTGGTGATATTTACATTCTTATTTGCTCTTCTTGTTGTGACATGATGTTATAAGCTCCATGGGAGCCAAGTGTTATCCCTTCAAATTGTCAATAACTGTAAAAGTAACATCTTCCTCGAAGATGGGTAATACAAGCAACATCTTTTGCATGTTACGTTCCGAAGAATTCTCGAAATGACATATATATATATATATATATATATATATCCAAAGAATCGTTATACACGGACGCGCGCATCCGTGACGCTTCCTACGTGGACGGACCAGTCAGCTGTCAGTTCAGCGTCCAGTCAGCCAAAACTTCTGCGCGGGGAAAAGTAAATTACGAATTTTTGGGTGGGACGGTTCATTTCCCGAAATCACGATTAGACGGTTAGACTTCACGTACATCATTAGCGGCGATACAGCATTCGAGTAACTTTCCTCCCGAGTCTTCTCCTTTTCCATTCCCCATTTCACCCGGAGTTCATTTCCATACGCTCATCCAAAACCTTCATTCCTGTTTTAGTCGAACGAAAATTATAACTAGGCGAAAATGGATCCTTCTCTACCTGAAACCTCCATCGCTCCTGAAATTGTAGCCGCGCAGGTGTTGTGTCAACCACGTTCTTTCTGGTTCATTTTAAGGTTCATTATTGGCCTCTAACAATTTTTTTTGGTGGTTTAAGGGAAGCACGTACTACTTCCGCGAAACCAAGTGCGGTTTCACGGCCCTTCACAAGCAGTTCGACCGGATGAAGGAGGAGGAGAAAATTGTCTTCCAACGGACGCCTTTCGGTCACTTCCTCACCTTTCCTCACGTCACAACTGACAACAAGATACTGGGTTGGTTCGTCGAACACTTCGACGCCAATGAAGTCGGTCTGAGAATAGTCACTGGGGTGGTCCCATTTACGGTAGAAGACGTCGTCCTTCTACTTGGACTAAGAGCACATGGGCAGAGAGTGGATATGGAAGCCATGTACGTAGAGAAACGTGACGGGGTTAACCTCGACAACACCCATCTACTGGGTCATCTTACCGCCACGAGCTTGATGGGCGAGGAGGAGGAGCACGTCCGACTCCTTATTTCTATGATTTTCAATCATTTTTTGTTCTTCGATGGATCACTGCGAAGTAAAGCGTGGTACACGAAGCACCTGAAGAACCTCAAGCGCCTCAAGAGATATGCGTGGGCAAATGCGGTTCACACTTTCTTGGTTGAAGGCCTGGAGGAAGCCCAACGGGACCTCTCGAGGAGGAGATTGTCAGCGAACTTCTCTATGAAGCAGGGCTACGTGTATGGTTGCGTTGCCGTATTACAAGTAAGCATCTTGGTCCGGAATGAGTGTTGTGTCAGTCCGGAGTAGTGTTGGTTTATGTCCGGAATAAGTGTTTTGTCTGTCCGGGATAAGTCTTGTGTCTGTCCGGAATAGTGTTGTCTCTGTCCGGAATAAGTGTCTTGAGGTTATCCGGGAAAAGTATTACGTATGTCCGGAATAGTGTTTTGTTTGTCCGGAATAAGTGTGTTGCCTGTCCGGAATAGTCATGTATATGTCCGGAATGATTGTCTTGTATGTCCGGAATACGTATTGTGTCTGTCCGGAATAAGTATTTTGTCTGTCCGGAATAAGAGTTTTGTCTGTCCGGAATAAGAGTTTGTCTGTCCGGAATAGTGTTGCGTCTGTCCGGAATACGTATTGTGTCTGTCCGGAATAAGTATTTTGTCTGTCTGGAATAGTGTTGCGTCTGTCCGGAATAAGAGTTGCGTATGTCCGGAATAAGAGTTTTGTCTGTCCGGAATAAGTATTTTGTCTGTCCGGAATAAGTATTTTGTCTGTCCGGAATAGTCCTGTATATGTCCGGAATGATTGTCCTGTCTGTCCGGAATACGTATTGTGTCTGTCCGGAATAAGTATTTTGTCTGTCCGGGATAGTGTTGCGTTTGTCCGGAATAAGAGTTTTGTCTGTCCGGAATAGTGTTGCGTCTGTCCGGAATAAGAGTTGTGTTTGTCCTGGGGAAGTTATGTTTCTGGTTTTTAACTCATTCCTGTTTTCAGGTGTGGCTTTGCGAGAAGTTCAAATTGGGGGATCCCCGGTCAGCATTTCCACGGTTCAAGTGTTGGACGGAAATGTTTAGCAGACGCCAAATCCTTAGAAAATGGGAAGATCGAGGCATCAACTTGTCCCGGATTTACTCGGGCCAATTTGAGTTGAAGGGCACCCCAAAACTCAGTGAACGGGAGCATTCACTGTTGTCAGAGGATCAATTTCCTCCTGCAGAAACAACTCCCGCAGCAAAGGTCGCCTCGAAGGAAACACCTTCAACATCCACTCTACCAAGGGTACAACTCAGTGAATGCAGCATTCCATGTGACCCACTGCTACAAGAGTTGGAACTTAGTGAGGTGAAGACGAATTGGCTGCGAGCCGAAGCAACACTTAGGGAGGCGACCGTTAAAATTAACAACCTGGAGGAAGAACTCCGGATCTCTCAAGAAGAGTGTCGTAGGCTGAGAGTCCGTGGGGAGGAGGAAGAGAGGGAAAAGAGGAAGGAGGAAGAGAGAAATAAGAGGGAGGCGGAGGAGAGGAATACACTTCATGTTCCGTTTCTGGACACACTTTATTCTTAAACCAGACAACAAATACACTTATTCCGGACAACAAATACACTTATTCCGGACAACAAATACACTTATTCCGGACAAACTTTATGTTCCGTTTCTGGACACACTTTATTCTTAAACCGGACAACAAATACACTTAAACCGGACAACAAATACACTTATTCCGGACAACAAATATACTTATTCCGGAGAGCAAATACACTTATTCCGGACAAACTTTATGTTCCGTTTCTGGACACACTTTATTCTTAAACCGGACAACAAATACACTAATTCCGGACAACAAATACACTTATTTCGGACAGCAAATACACTTATTCCGGACAACAAATACACTTATTCCGGACTGCAAATACACTTATTCCGGACAGCAAATACACTTATTCCGGTCAACAAATACACTTATTCCGGACAAACTTTATGTTCCGTTTCTGGAAACACTTTATTCTTAAACCGGACAACAAATACACTTATTCCGGACAGCAAATACATTTATTCCGGACAAACTTTATGTTCCGTTTCTGGACACACTTTATTCTTAAACCGGACAACAAATACACTTATTCCGGTCAACAAATACACTTATTCCGGACAGCAAATACACTTATTCCGGATAGCAAATACACTTATTCCGGACAAACTTTATGTTCCGTTTCTGGACACACTTTATTCTTAAACCGGACAACAAATACACTTATTCCGGACAACAAATACACTTATTCCGGACAGCAAATACACTTATTCCGGACAAACTTTATGTTCCGTTTCTGGACACACTTTATTCTTAAACCGGACAACAAATACACTAATTCCGGACAACAAATACACTTATTCCGGACAGCAAATACACTTATTCCGGACAACAAATACACTTATTCCGGACAAACTTTATGTTCCGTTTCTGGACACACTTTATTCTTAAACCGGACAACAAATATACTTATTCCGGACAACAAATACACTTATTCCGGACTGCAAATGCACTTATTCCGGACAGCAAATACACTTATTCCGGACTGCAAATACACGTAATCCGGACAGACAAACAATGTAATCCGGACAACCTAAGTACGTCTTCCGGACATACTGGTCACTTAATCCGGACATAAATAAAACGTAATCCGGACATTGATGAATCGTAATCCGGACGGACATATAACGTAATCCGGACATACTGGTAACTTAATCCGGACATAAATATAACTTATTCCGGACAGACATACAACAAACCAAAATTACTTAAATATATTTGTCGCCATCAGAAATTAATTCACAAACGAACAAACAAAGAAAGGGTTGAATCTTATGCAATAATACGGACAGACATACAATGACTTTCAACAAAATTACATAGGAATAATTCCAACCAAGGACAAATACAATAATCATGGAGGAACTCCCTCGTAATGCAAATTCATGTCCCAGTCATCGAAATCGTGATCCCCCGGTTTGGGTGCTGCAGGGTGTAACGGGGGTAGAACCTTCTTCCTGATGATTTTCTTAACGTTACTTTTAATTATTTTCTCAGACAAAGAAATCCGTCGTTTGCTCGGCGGTCTGCCTTTCCGTCTTGTCTTATCCGGATTGAGAACGGATGTACCATCGAACACAGGATCAGGTCGTTGCATACGTTCCTTAAGCAACTCAAATGCCTCTACCGCCTGAAGATATCTGTCGTTTGAGTCGAAAGCGGCCTCGACGATCCAAACCGCACGACCCATTATGTCGTCGTGGCGACGAAGCGCATCGTTCCCCGTTATGCCACTTTGAAGGGGAAACTTGACTCCATAGCTCCTTCGGATATCCTTCCTCCATCGGTGGACGATGTAAGACTCGGGGAGCAACGCGTTTGGACGTATTCGGGCAATAACAACATAAACGTGACAACATAGGATACCGACGTAATCAAACATTCTGCAATCGCATACCCACTTCTCATCTCTAATTTGCACTGTGAACCGTTTCGACAATGGGAGGATATGTGTCAATACATGTTCGGTCACGTTGAAGTGCAATGTGTCGTCCTCGTTGAACTCATCCTTGATGTCGCAGTACATAATCTTCCCAATTTCTAACTGCACCTTCTTGAAGACACCCACCGTATACAACTCGCTCAATTGCCTCTCGAATGGATATTTCGAAATCAATTGCGGAGCCTTATGCTGACAATCGAAATCAGACTGAGCTTCCTTCTCATACTTGTGGCGTACTGCAAGTTCGTATTGTTTCACGAACTGCTTAAGTGTCGTCCTTGATGTGAGGTACTTATCGAAGAAGGCGTTCATACCCTCACTTCTCTGGGTTGATGTCATTCCTGCGGAAAAACAATCCCGCCAAAATGCAGGTACCCAGCGCTCTCGAATTGCATAAATGGATCAGAGCCAATTATTGTCGTGGAACTCGAAATCATCTAGAAAACCCTGCCAATTCCGCTCGAATTCTGCCGGAGTCTTGGAATCGAATACACAGTTGTTGAGGTCAAACAACGTATGCTCCCGGTACTTCGTGGGCAGCTTCACAGGGGCCTTATTCATTATGTGCCATATACAAAATCTGTGCCGCGCTTCAGGGAACACAGTCCTCACAGCCGCAGCTATGGCGCCACATTGGTCTGTTATGATCGCCGGGGGGCTTGTATCTGCACACAACGCGATCAAGATAAAAACATATGTTAATCCGGACAGAAATAACGTAAACCGGACAGACGTCAAGGGTAAACCGGACGAGCAAAAAACGTAAACCAGACAGACGTAAGGGATAAACTGGACGAGCAAAAGACGTAAACCGGACAGACGTAAAGGGTAACCGGACAGGCACATAACGTAAAACGGACAAAGCCGGACAAAATAAAACACGTACCGTTCATGCACGTCAACCATGTTTGGAACAACCAAATGTAATTTTGTGTCGTCTCAGAAGAGAGGAGTGCGCAACCGAGTAGGACGGACTGGTAGTGGTGATTTACCCCCACAAATGGGGCAAAAGGCATGTCATACTTGTTTGTTATGTATGTTGTGTCGAAACATATTGCATCTCCAAAGTAAGAGTAACCAGTTCGAGAACGACTGTCGGCTCAGAACACATTTCGTAGTCTGCCTTCGTCGTCCATATCCATTATGTAAAAGAAGTGGGAATCATTCTTCTGCATCCTGATGAAATAATCTTGGATAGCTTGCGCATCTCCTGGTCCCATTTTGAGGTTTCTAACCTCGTTCACAACATTCCTGCGAAACATAATTTTTATGACAAAGCTAAATGCGTAACTTCAACCAGGTTAAGTGGAGAATAAATAACCTTAGGTCCCGCTCGTTGAAAGACAATTTATCGTGACCTCCAGCTTCGACCACAAAAGATTGCATGGTCTTGGCGGCAGATATACCGACAGCATCATTGCACGAAATGAGTGCTCTGGCGGACTCCGGGACGGATCGTTTTTGTCGGAGGAAGCGCATCTGGTCTTCCGACAGCATGACGTGATTATGTTCGAGATCTACGTAGTTAATTACGTAGCCTCTGGATGGATTACCGGAGACCCTAATCCGAGCAGTGCATTCGACCCTACCGGATAACCTATGTTTCGGTCTACCTTCACCTTGGTTTCCGGGAGCATTACCCTCCTTTGAGCAAGTAAGAGTGGCCCGTATTACAACACCATGATCGTAATGAGATTGCCTTATCTTCACACCAAAACAACAGGAATCGGCGTATGAAACGTAAAATGCTTTGGCTTCTTCGAAGGAAGGAAAATTCATCATCACTTGAGGGACGTTGGAGGCATGAGCCGGCTGTGAGGACACATTTACGAGTGTCATTACAGTACAACAAAAATGGAGGAATGAGAGAAGAAGGAATGGTTCGTAGGATCGGAATAACCAAGACACTCATATTTGTATCTCCGTGAAGCGCCAAAGAATAAGAAAGAAGACGGAGGACGTGCTGATTTGAAAAGCATTAAATGTGATGGTGGACGCATCGGGAAAATAAAACAACAGCAAAAAAATTCAGCAGTAAGTAGTACGTCTGTCCGGAATAAGTGTTCCAACTGTCCGGCATAAATAGTAACTGTGTCCGGAATAAGTTATGCGTTTGTCCAGAAACTAAAGAAAATGACTGATGTGTGTGTCCGGAAAAAAATGAATTTATTAATAAAGAGAAGGGAAAAAAATAGGAGGACGAATGTTGAGTAACTAGTCTTCAGTCTGTGTAGGAGCGCCAAAATGAAGTTAGTGATTTGAAACGCATTAATGAGGGATGGAGAAATTTGTACGAAACGAAGAATAAACTAAACAAAGAAATGGAAATTGTTTCTGGGGAGAGTGTGCACTCAGCCGCGTCTGCTGACTGGGTTGCCCACATCAGCCAGTGTGCTGACTGGGTTAGCAGTGTCCGTGACGCGAGCGTTCAACAAACATTTCCCATATCCAAATGCAGCTTTAAACTATAACGATAAAATACATCAATTCACTATCTTTCTCTTACTTGGCAAATTGCAAAACCATTTCTCAAGAAACCACCAAAGGGTCTAAAGCTAGAAAATATTAATGAGATGGCAGGGTTCTAGAGAGGTTTAAGGGATAGAGAGAGAGAGAAATGTGAGGAATACACAAGTTAGGGGGTACATTGTCACACCAAAGGGCCCACTCATACCCTTCCAAAGCAAAGTAACGTATGGAGAAACCTCCCAAACACCACCAGGCATGTGTTCTGTTTGTGTTGTCTGGCTTCACCACTTGATGTGCTCAAATGCCACCTTTCTATCCCTCCTCTCTCTCCTTATCTTTTGTATCTATATAACAAAACCTCTTCTAGTCCCAAACCACAAGACATTAGGAGTACAAGTTTACAAGGTTGGAGAGGGAAGGTGGTGGTCAGCTCCATTCCATACACAAAGGAATAGCTAGCTTTGGGCTTCCCTCTCTTAAAGAGATAAAAGATGGGTGTGTTCAGCAATGTTGATCATCCTTGGTCTTTTGCTTTTGGCATCATGGGTAATTTAAGCATTTTTTTAATTAATTTTGTATGTTTATGTTTTTTTTCTGAGGGACCATAATGTCGTTGTATATATTGTATAGAGGTACTTAGAATTCAAGTGGGTATACACTTATACTGATGTACGTTACTATTTCCTTTAACTACCACAATGCGTTTTGCAATTTATGATTCCATTTTCAATATGATGGGCGAGACCGTGAAATGATGCGACTCACATTAAAAGTAGAAAAGTCTAACTGATTTTATAACTGTAGCGACTTATCATGTGATTAATATTGCTTCTATTCATGAAAACTTAACTCTTGCATTTAAATAGATGGCCACATCATATAAATAAATGTGGAAAAGCACTTAAGTAAGTATATTGGAGTTTTTGTACACACAAAAATACAAATGGAATTTTAGATTATTTTTTATGCTTAATAGTTTGTGATATTGACTTTGCTAATATATTTATGTGTACTTTAAACATCAAGAAGCTAAAATATAAATGGGTGTTTATAGATCGAACACCTCAATTATAAGTTATCATAAATATTATATCTAATGATTTCTAATTTCCTCATGTATCTCTTTCCCTCCAAATTTTGCAGGAAACATCATATCATTTATGGTCTATCTTGCTCCAGTGTATGTGCTCCCTTCTCCTTCCATTTAAACACAAATATAATTCCAATCAATTAACTAATTTGTTCACTTTTTTTCACAGACCAACATTTTCAAGAATCTGTAGAAAGAAGTCAACAGAAGGCTTCCAATCACTGCCCTATGTGGTTGCACTCTTCAGTGCAACTCTTTGGATTTACTATGCATTTGTGAAGACAAACTCCTATCTCATAATCACAATCAACACTGTCGGTTGTGTCATAGAGACCATTTACATCATCATTTTCATGGTTTATGCTCCTAAAAAAGCCAGGGTATGTATATTATTAGTAATTAAAGCCAAAACACCACTTGCAATTTACTTGGTTACGTATCTCCATACCTATTATATATGATCTATATCTAATTGAGTTTCTTCTTGAATTTCAGATTTTCACCACCATGATGCTCCTACTGCTGAATGTAGTTATCTTTGGGTCAATTGTTCTTTTCACTTTAATTTTTGCCAAAGGGAAGATTCGGGTCCAAATTCTTGGTTGGATATGTGTGTCCTTCGCCGTCACTGTGTTTGTCGCACCTCTAAGCATCATTGTGAGTATATAAATACCCCCTATTAATAGTACTGCATGTACTATTTAGTTATTATTCATTTTTAGTGTTAATAATCATCCTATCAGTTTATGATAATGGTTAACGTGTGCAAAGTACAAGTACGAGAATAGTCTCTTATTTGCTTTAAAACAAAAAAAAACTTTTTTTTAGATAATTATAGCGACAAACTTAATTAAATATATGCATTTGTTTAACCTTTTAATTTTTGAGTACATATAATATTTTATAAGTATGCACTAGCATTTTCACCAATAGTTGCACCCGTTGGTATTATCTAATAATTAATTACCTTTAGTTTCTTTGTATTATCTTATCAGTTGCAGATACAAAGCGTGATCTTAATTAGTTGTTATTAGATGCTTGCTTAGATACGTTTAATAATTATACATGACTTTTACAATATAAATTCCAATGTTTAAATCCGGCTCAACAATTACATTTTTTTCCTTTTCCTCTGCATGTGTATTGTGTCGCAACTCCCAAATGATATATTACGTCTTATGCATCTTTTTGGATTATATTAATCAAATACTCATTTTTTTATATGTATAAAAATGTGACAGAGGCTTGTGATTAAAACCAAGAGTGTGGAGTTCATGCCATTTTCCCTCTCCTTCTTCCTCACAATAAGTGCCATCACATGGTTCTTTTATGGATTGCTCACCAAAGACATCTACGTCGAAGTAAACACACACATATACTCCAACTTCACATATTAATATGACTTACTTAAACCTTTTTTTAATACTTATCTCTTTGTGTTATTTTGCCAACTTGTAGTTGCCCAACTTGCTCGGATTCACATTTGGTGTAATCCAAATGGTTCTCTACACATGCTACAGAAATTCAACACCAGAAGTTGGGATGTTGGAGTTGGAGAAGAACAATATTGTTGATGGGAGTGAGAACAAGTTGGGTGAGGTTGCAATTAGCATTGAAATGCACCATGCAAGAGTGAGCCCTTTGAACCCAGGAGTTGGTAATGTGCATGAGATCAAACTTACCCCATAAGACTGTATGTTTAGTTTGATGAGTTAATCCATGGAGGTTAATTAACATGTGGTGAATTAAGTTTGTGCGGTCTTTGAACTCCTTAGAGGTGGTGTTATCTTTCTAGTTACTTTCACATGCATGCACAACTTTGGGTATTCATCTTTATCCTTTTCTTTTGTCTCTCCCTCCATGGGGATTATGCTAAATGCTGAGTGAGACGTTGTGGTTTTGATGAGAGACATTGTGGTGTGCTTGAAATTAATCCCATTTATTCCCAATGGGTTTACTTTATTGGGTGCATATATTACTTTGATTTTGAGATAAACCGGTCCGAATCTTCTGTGATTAATCATGAGAGTCGATCAACTCGTCACGTTGAGATTACCTAAACCAATGGTTATGTTCAAACCCCCAACAACTGCAAAAACATGTTACACCAACGGATACGTACGTATTCACCGACAAAATGATTATCCGTCGGATGTAATTCACTCTAACGGATCTGTTTACAATTACCGACAGATAAACTCTGTCGAACAAAATTTTCATAACTTTTCGTCGAATCAGAAAACATACACCGAAGGATAAGTACCATCGGTGTATGTTTCTAAAAGAAATTGACAACGAGAAAATAATTTTTTTTGCACCAAAATCATCACTGACCGATTTGTTTGTCGATCTTTACATACAAACATACATCGACGGATACCTTCCGTCGGTGTATTGTTCGAAAATGGACAGTTATGAACATAAACCCATATATACACCGACAGATAAGTCGACATTCACTTAGGCTCTTTTCACCTGGAATCTTTATGTCATTAGTCCGAATAGGGCTACCCCTCCACTCTCTTCTCTCCTAAAATCGCAAACCCTATATCTCTTATCCACTCTCCCTATCATCGTCACCCCCTCGATGCTCATTGCCTTCCCACGCGAAACTCGCTCCCTCGACGCCATCACCTTGCCTCGCTGGTGAGCGTTTCCCTCCACCACCACCCCCAACCTCGTCCTCCTACTTTCCCGCCGCCCTCTCTCCCTCCTCTCCGGTCGGCCACCACCACTTTGTCCACCCGCACCACCCCACCCCCGACCACCCTTGTCCCCTCACCACCACCATGTTCACCTTCACCACCAAACCCCTTCCACCACCTCCACCTCTTAGTTTTATCGATTTAAATTATGTTAATTAGTTTGTTTTAGTTAATTAGAGTAATTAGATTAGAATGTGATTTTGTAGATTTTGTTAATTAATTACTTATATATTGTTAGCTAATTTGATTTTGTAGGGTTCATTGTGTGTTTTTTATTGTTATTAGTAAATATTTTTTAATGTGATAAATTTGAATGTTTTGTTGGATAATGGATTTTTTGGATATTGTTGTTGCCGTTGAATTTTTAGTGTTTTGTTTGATGTTGTTGTGATTGGTGGAGTTTCAAAGGGGGAGTAGTAGGATTTGGTGTAGGAAAATTAAAATGGGGTCCTTTTGGATTGGGCGTTAATGTTGTAATAATTTCTGAGTAGGATTGACTTTTTGAACAACTACAAAAAGAAGGAAACAATGTTTAGCCGTCTCAACATGACTGGATGACTTGCAGACGAGATTTGGAGGTTGGGGTTGGATTTAGTACTTCGGGGTAAATATTGGATTTATGATCGGTTGGAAACAAGATTTGGGGTAAAGGTTGAAACTTGAAATTATCGAATTGTTGATAGTAATTTTGTTTCTCCTTTGGATGAGGATAAGAGAATCAATTTGGTATTGTAGGATCTACTAGTCCCTACACTTAGTCTAAAAAGGGTGAATAGACTAATTAAGGTTTTTAATAGAACTATGTCAAATTAAAAGATAAAGACAATAAGTATTAAAGAGAGAACAAACAAAACACTACTCCGGATGTATAGAGGTTTGGATCCAACCACTGGATCCTAGTCCCCTCTTACGAATTGTTCTTACTCGAGCAACTTCACGTCCTCCACTAATCCGATCTCCGTTGCGGGCCGAGATCACGTCTTTACACCACAAGCTTTGCGAACACCCTCGCCTAGCTTGGACCACTTTCTCACAATCCGAGAAGAGCTTCACTCCAGAAGCTTTGTACAACTCTTGAAGACTAATACTTCAGCAACTAATCTTGAGCACTTAAAATGAATGATGCAATCTATTGATGATGATTTCAAGTGAGAAGATGTAAGCACAAGGGTTTAGAGCAAATTGAGAGTAGTAATGAGATTTGGAGCTTGGAGAAAGATTGGTGTCTTTGTATGAGTGCTCTCAGCTCTATTTATAAGCTCTAAACTAGTTCTAGCCGTTGGGATTGAAATGGTGAAGAGATGTGTAAGAAAACACAATTCAGAAAGTGACAGGATACATTTCTGGCGACGAACGGTCGACCGGATCGTGTACCACGGTCGACCGGAATTAAGTAGTGCTCGGTTCGGTCGAGCGAAGACGCTAACGGTCGATCCAATTTGGCTAGAACTTAAATGATTGGTCGAACGGTTTGGAATACCAGTTCGACCGAAAATGGACAGTAGGACTGGATTCCGAAAAGACATAAGTATCGGTCGACCGTAAGAAGAGTTTCGGTCGACTGGTTGACATGTTGGATTTTAGACACGATAACAACAAGTGTAATCGGTTTAACCAAGAGAGTTGTTAGTTCGACCGAAAATGCCCAGTAAGAATGGGACTGGGAAGAATCCAGAAGCGGTCGACCGTTAAGGAGAATTCGGTCGACTGGAAGACCAAATCCAAAATAAGGTTAGTTGAGAAAATGTGTATATGACCGTTGGAGTATACAACAAGTATAACGGTCATATTTAATACAAATATGGAAATAAAATCGGTCGAACAGATACGAAGTTTCGGTCGACCGAAGGTCTCATTAACGGGACACGTGGGGACAATTGATAGGCTGAAGGATTTGTATAGCGTAAACTAATTTATATCACTCAACTAGGTGAGACGGACGAACAAAACAATTGTTTCGGTCGACCGATTTCCAACAGTCAAACAAGATTGAAGAGACGGTCGAACATAATGTATATTACGGTCGACCGATTTCAGACAGGTAAACCAGATAGAATGCGCGATCGAACGGGAAATGAATATGGGTCGACCGTGTTGGACAGATTACGTTTCCTGGGAAGGTCTGTTGAAATTCGGTCGAACCAAATGGTTTTACTGGTCGACCGTTTTAGTGCAGATTTCCTGTTCTACGATTCTAATGAGTTTAGATGATTTCCTATTGAAGTCTAGGATAGTTGGAATATAGTGTGAGACTTCTATAGGTATTCTAAGTGATGTGTAATGCAATGAATCAAAGATTTCAAGTGTCAAGTTACATTTGTGGCCTAAATAAATGGAATTTAAACCTAACTACGCTTCAATCTTCATCTTTAATCAACCCAAAACTTGATTCCTAAAATGTTAGATAATATACGTATATGCAAAAAATGATCTTTTAATTGATACATGTTTTTATTGATATGTTGATTAATTATCAAAATGGATTAACGATTATTAGCCAAAAAACCAATAGGTATGTCTTAAAGTGAAGGGTTTAGGAGAAGATAATACTTTTAGATTAGATTGGAGCATAGGTGAGTTTTGAGGTTTTGGGTTGGTGGTGGTGCTGTTAATTCCACTTTAACTCGTTGGAAGATAAGAGATGTCAATGGTTCGTGGAAACGTGGTGGTGATTTAGGAGAACGCGGGGTCATGAGAAATTGGATTTTGGATGAATTGGATATGAGATTTGGGATTGGTGTTGAACTGTTTATGTTTATTTACTTCTAACTTGGTGGAGGACAAGAGATGTGAATGTCTTGGTCCTATGGCGGAAAAGTTGAAGACGAGATTTATACGTCGGAACATCCATCGGTGAAACTAAATACTAACGCAAGCAACACAGACGTAGGTGTATCCGTCGGTGATCACCTATACCGACAAATGGTGACCTACACCGATGGAATTTTTCCGTCTGTGATATCATGTTGTGTTGTAGTGTTTGTCTCTTTGAATGATAAAAAATATTTAAAAAAAGAACCGTGAGAACTGATAAGTTGGGACTTGATTATGAAATAACGATCACGAGCATATCAATTCTGTAATATCATAATGAACAGTTCTTAAAAGTACAGTGACTCATTAATGAGACTCATTGATCAATATGGAAATGTAACACTTCAGTTCCAATAGCCAGTTCAAGTTTTATACGTGAAGTAATCCTTACGATTTCATACTATCGGTTTCCCATACCTCGAAATATTCACAACAACCTTGCCAAACTTAGAGCATCGTTAACTCCAACCTAATTTCTCTTTCCATCACTTCAGCAAAAAATACTACGTAATCCACCACCCAACCAAACTCATTTTTCACTCCTTAACCTCAACTTCACTTTCAACTATCTCTCTCATCCACATCATTTTTATTACCTCATTTCTATTCTATAACAAAAATACACAAACTACTAAATAAATTATTTCTACAGTAACTTAATCTAATTAAATTATGTTAATTATCAAATAATTTCGAAAAATTAGATTTAATAATGACCACTCCAACGGGTCGGTCGGGGGTCTCGCTCACCGGTGAGCGAGCGGCGTTCCACCTCACCGGTGAGGTGACAAGGGTAGCAAGGGGGCAGCGTCCCCTGAAAAAATTTTGTTTTTGAGATTTATTAGTAATTCTCTACCGGTTTTTTGGGGCTACTAATGCGTTTTTGGGTGAACCTGTGTAAATTCATGTGTTCTATTTTACTTGGTAATTTTCTTTAATTAAATACATTTACAATTATCCTACTAATTTTCTTTAACTACTTACATTTATTTTTACTAATTTTGATTAATTATTTTACTAATTTTCATTAATTATTTTCGTTTATTTTAATTTTTAGAAATTAATTCTAATTATATAAAAACATATACATATCAATTAAATATTATTTAACAAATAAAAAAACTAATTTTTAAATCTTTATTTAAAAAAAAACAAAAAAATGGGTCAACCCAGGTCGGAACCCAAGTCGGGTCCCCAACCTGGACCTGGGGTCGGGTCGACCCCAAAAGACCCTCCGTTAAGGATGGTCTTAGTTATCTCAATTAGCGAATCCTGACCAGGAAAAAAAACAATTCAAAAACATCAGCACGTGTATCCTGTCCACATACTTGTTATCATGATTAATATCGTTTTTCAAGGATTCGGTGTTTGTCATATTTGGAAAATATACATGACTACCCCCTGCTATATGCCTCCAATTTAATTCTCTCTTAAATCTGCTGTCCTACCAGTTGCCCAACGTGCATACTGTACCCCGTCACCATCAATAAAACTGCATCCTGTGCAATGTATAATTAAAAACAACCCTAACTAATCTTCACTTTCTCCCACTAATTATTCTCCAAGTAATCCCACACAAATGATAAACAGACGTCACAGGCTATAAAGCAATCATACAAAACAAACGTACGTAAAGATATGCAACGAGCGGCACCAAAAGTGGCCCTCCTTTTTGTCCCTTTCCCCATCTGTAGGGGCAGCAAAACATACCCTGAATTTCCACTTCATGCATGTAGGTCCCTATACTTCTTTTAATATTTTTCTTTCCCTTACCCCATCATAAAGGCACGATTATAATATAAAAAAATCATTAAACCCTAAAAAACAACACAAAGAAGATCCTGTTTAAACTGGTTAATCTACACAAAAACAGAATGAACATGCTGAAGATTTATGGATGGCAGAGGGCCCAATGGAGACATGCCCATTGACTTCCAGTTGCACAAAAAGGTCGACTACAATTCCAAGAACACCAAAACCCAGAAGAAGGAATGCCCATATTTATATCATCCAATGAAAAGGAACACCGCCAATTCATAAAGGCATGCACCAGTCTGGACATAACATGACGGGACAATAATCCTCCCATCAGTCATCACATGATTCACACATCACTCTACAAAATTGAATCAACGCGTACAATTAACAGTCACAAAAACTAGTTTAACCACATCATATCAATCTCCAAGAACACAAAAGACCAGTATCCAAATCCATCCTGAATTAATGCATACAACAGCTAATTAAAAAGAACTAGTATAAGCGTCTATGGTATATCCACCATTAAAAACTATGAAAGAAAAGAGTATGTATTTCTTCTTCTCTCTCCTATACTAAAATCAAAACCATCCAATTAACACTATAAAGTAAAAAGGTCACTCATACACACACACCTCATCCATTGACAAATATACCATCCCTAGCTAGATCACTTCAAAAAAGGAACCAAAGCATATATGCAGGTGCCATTCCTATCCATCCTATATACTAAAAAAGCTCGATCCTATCCTCATTCATCATATATCACTCAATTATGTACGCAGGTCATGGAAGAAATAGCAAGAGGGTAATGAAACGAATTGGCATACTGAAACTTGACACTACCACCGACCGGGAGCGGCTCACCGTCATTGACAAGGCAATCATCGAAACTAATGCGGCGGAATAGCCGCGGGTCGACGAGGCGGGCGGAGCTGAACCAGCCGCAGCGGAGGTGGATGGCGGTGAGATTGCAGCCGCTGAGGCAGTTGTTGAGGATCTGGACGGTGTAGGTGGGGATGCCATTGGGGAGGGGGAAAGTTGGGTCCTGGAAGACGGCTACGTCGTCCTTGCTGCAGGCATCGCCTATGCGGTTGGGTTGGTGGTTTGTGTCTGGAGTGGACAAGGAGGGGACATGGGTCAGAGGAAAGGAAAGTCAGGTTGGTTATTGTCTGCTCAGGAACCACGAACGTGTGTAGTGAACTAACAAATACACAAACAAAAATGATGCTGGAGTTGTACTGCAGCTGATGCACTGCACCACTGCACTACAACGTTGGACAAAAAAGAAAAAGAAAAGCAACTAACAAGCACATCACGTTACAATCACTTCTTCAAAAAATAAAAACATATTACAAACGTATATTATATTACTATCATATATTTTAACAAAAGCAACCAACTGTTACAATCGTACGCAAGTTGTTATAGAAAGAACATTGCCCTCATACGTATATTTATTAATGTGAGAAAACCAAATAGTATATTAGTATATTACAATCGTATATTGTATAAAGAACTTAGTACCATCATATATTTCGCAACAAAACTTGATTAATTTATGTATTTCTTGATTGGGTGTAGCATGTTATTTTCCTAGAAACTAAATGATGTAGTATGTTGGCCGAGGTTGTGTTAGACAACCTTGGTTTAAAAAAGCATTACCATCATACAATTATTTAATATATCTTCATCCCGTGTTGTTTTTGTAAGACCCGTGGTTTAATCAAAACCTTGCAGTTGGTATAAAACACATGGTATTTTTTTATTTTAAAAAATTGGACAATAATTATTTGAACTAATAAATAGATAGTGTTTTTAAAATAACTATAGTTCAACCAAAACCTCGAAATTCTTGTCAAAAACATGGTGTTTTTAATCAAAAGAAAAATGAGAGATTTGGACAATAATCATTTGAATTTATATAAAGGACATGTATATCTGTAGATATTAAATGGGAAAATTAATTAAGTCGAAAGTTGGAAAAAGGGTCTACTGGGTCTGTCTTATCTGTTTTTTTCCATTGGATTTTTTTATAATTTTTGCAATGCAACAGTGATAAAACAGGGATGGTGACAAACAAGGAGTTGGCCAATGGTGTCTTAGCATTGGAAAGGGAAACTGTGAGGAAAGTGGAAAGGAAACTGTTGTGTCCTTCGTGTTTTACAAAAATTAACAGCAAAATGGAAAAGAACAAAGAGTTGTTCTCTCTGCCTTCGTGGTTTCAAGGAAATCTCATAATGAAACATGGGAATTAGAGAATCTCAAACATAAAAGTGTTTTCTTTTCGTTTTGCTTTTTTTATATGCACTTGTGAAATTAGGACAAAAACACAAGTCTTACAATATTTAACTTTTATTTTAAAAACTGAAAGTAAAATCTGAACAGTGTTTTTTTTTTTGGGATGCTTCCTCTTTTATTTTTCCAAACCAAAACCCCAATCATCTAAAAAACACATAAACCATATTGTATCCATTAACTTTCCCCCCTAAGAAGCACACCCAGTTGATGTTTTACTTCCAAAAATGGGAGAAAACCTAACAAAAGGCTACCAGATAAAATAAATAAAAATGACTAAAACCACAAACATTCCAAAAACAACGTCTTAGCGTTACCTGCTCCGAAAAGTCAAAAAATAATCAAAAGAATATCAAAACACTCTTTAAATTAACACTCTTAACAAAAGAGAGAATACCCCGCACAGAACTCCAAAAACAATTTACCACACTATTACAAAATAACAAAAGAAAAGACAATCAATCCCAGATTAAGTAAACACAGTTCAAAAAAATAACAAACAGTCCAAACAAGTTAACCAAACCAAAACAAAATCAAAAAAACTAACCACATATAACACCAAACAAAGTATTCACCAACTTTAAAATAAATTCAAAAACCAAAACTCAAAACCCGACGTTACGTCAAATAAATTTACCGAAACAGTCTTCAGATGAACAACTACAAATCACAAAACCATTAAGAAAAGACCAAAAGCATCAAAACCGGACGTCACCTTCAAAAACAAAAAACCGAAAATCATTAAACAACTACAGTTAACGATTTCAATCTAAGAATAAACATTCCAAATAAGTAATCCTCAAAACGAAACACAAAACTCTCTCCAAACCGGCGATACCTTCCAGTAATAGTTTCCGGACGGAGGCGATAGTCCAACTTCGTCTCCCACCCGACGCGGAACCTTCGAGAAGAGTTAAACCCGTGAGCACAAAAACCTCCAAGGGAAAAGAAGAAGAGAAATGGGAGAACGGAAGGAACCTTGGCCGGCGGCGGCGAGGAAGACGAGGAAGACGGCGACGGCGCGTGAGGAGACCATCGGGGATGGGGAGTTTAAGGTTTGGGCATGGAATTAGGGTTAGGGTTTGGAGAGGGGGTTTGGGTGGGGTTGGAGGAAGGAGAAGGTGGGTTTGGACTTTGGAGGGAGGGGTTGGGAGAGTTCGGGCTTTTATAGTGGGGTGGTGGGAGTGGGAGTGGATCTGTTTGGGATATCGGGTTTTGTGCGGGTGTTCTTGCAAATGATCCCTTCAGCCGTTTCGTTTTTCCAGAAATGGAGGGGCTGTTTTAGATAAGGAAAGTACTTGAGGGGGTTTCTTTTAAGAGTAGGGTTTTCCAGAATATTTTTTTTAATTTTATTGACCCCGACCCACTTGAAACAGGGGGGGTTACGGATTAAAATAGGGGTCATTCAGCCCTTAGAGCAACATTAACGGGTCGTACTCCCCCACCCCCACGACCTAGGATAACAGGGTCGTCTCCCCGTTAATGGGGAACGAGATTGTCCGATTTTTTAATGTTTTTTCTTTGTTTTTCGTTTTTTTTTATTTTTTAAATCTTATTTTATTTTATTTTTTTTAAAATACGTTATATAATTGTTTCGATTTTTTAGTATTTTTTATTTTTTTAATTTTTTTGTCCAAGATAGACCCCGAAATAATGTGAATGAGAGAGATAAGTTGTGGTCAAGATGTGAATAGTGTAAGAAAGAGAAGAAAGTGGGTTGAGGACAGAGAAATGTAATGTCGAAAAGAAAGAAAACTGATTTGAAAGAGAGAAAACGCTCATGACCATGTCATCTGGGTCATGATTACGGATGATGTTATAAGTATAACGTTTGACTCTCCCAAACCAGTGATGCTATATTCCAAGTGTTCTTCTGTTTTTCACATTTGGATTTTTTTTAGGAAAATTTTTCAAAATAATCAAAAAAAATAAAGAAATTGTAAAAATATGCACTTCAGAAACTTATTTGGCAAAATATGCACATTGAAAAACAGCACCTGAAATCCCGTTTTTATTAAGTAAAAACGGTATCACCAATGCCGATTTTTAACCAAGTGAAAAACGGCACTACTAGTGCCGTTTTTCACCCCAGGTAAAAACGGTACCAGTAGTGCCGTTTTTTACCTGGTTAGAAAACGGCACTACGGGTGCCGTTTTTACCCTATATAAAAACGGCATCCGAGATGCCGTTTTTAGCCTAGGGTTAAAAACGGCACCAAGGCCCCCTTTTCTCCAATCTTCCCAAAATTTTTGGTGTTTCTTCCTCTCCCTCTGTCCTGCGATTTCAGGTATTTTTACATCAATTTTTGTTAATATTTTGCCTTATTAGTTTGTATTTATGTACATTTGATTGGTTTAGTTAGGATGTGTGTGGATTGTTTGATTTGAAATGGATTCGATTGATTGATATTTGGTTGATGAGTTTACCAAACTTTGTTTAATTAATCTTGTGTGGATGATGTGATATTGTTATGATTAATAATCTTGTGCGGATTTGATGATTTGATTAATAGATCAATTAATCTCAAAAGTCCAAATTTAATAAATTTACATTGTTTGGATTTGTGTTAAACCAATTAAATTGAATAATCAATGTTGTAGTTGTTGAAATTAGATTTATTGTGGATAATGTATTGAATTTGTTTAGATTGTATTATTTGAACTGAATAAATATGTAATATTATTTTTTGTTAATTATGTTTTTCAGTTTCCCAAATGTCCACTTCACATGATTGTCACGGTCCTGTTGACCCTTCAGTGTTAGTACTACAGAAAGATCATAGATCATCTTCGATTCTGGAAAATGTAAGTGTTATGATTTTTAAATTATAATTTTTATGTATCGGTATTAGTTTTTATTTGACGTAAAATAATTTAATTTAATTTCCAGGAGCCTTTGACGGATATTAAATGCGTCGAGCACGCCACTCAGTTCAACACGTGGAATGTGCAAGATGAAAGGATGTGGGATTTGTTAGAGATTGCGGGATTTGGCACTGTGTCTCGATTGCAACGACTGCAACTGGATTGGAATCTGATTCGTGCTGTTGTGGAGAGGTGGAGGCCTGAGACACACACCTTCCATTTTAGACACGGGGAGATGACCATCACGCTACAAGACGTAGCTATGCTTAGTGGTCTTCGTGTTGACGGTTTGGCAGTGTGTGCAACATTAGATCACGATTGGACTCTGGTTTGCATGAATCTGTTGGGTGTTGAAGAAGAAGAAGCGAGAACTGCAGTGAAAGGTGGATACGTGTCATTGCAGTGGTTGCAGCAAAATTTTCAGGTTGTTGAGCAAGATGCAACAGATGAGCAGGTTATGCAGCACACGAGAGCGTACATTTTGTTTCAGTTGGGATCCGGGATAGTGGGCGATAAGAGTGGAAACAAAGTCCACCTGAGATATTTATTGTTGCTGGAAAACATATTTGAATGTGGAAACTACAGTTGGGGAGCTGCATCCTTAGCTGTTTTGTATCAATATTTGGATCAGGCATGTCTGAAAAAAGGGACATTGTTACAGATATGGTGTTGGGAACATCTTCATGTCGGACGACCATCTACAATTCCCGGTGTGCAACTTCCATTGTGTCCTTTAGGTTCACGTTGGCGGACTCCTAGGTCGTGGGCGAACAATGTGAAGACGGCTCAGATTGAATTTTACAGAAATGAGTTTGACGTTCAAGATGAAAGTCAAGTTTGTTGGAACCCATACGAAGAAGTAGATCTGATGACGTTACCTGTTGATTGCCGCCAAGGACATGAGGTTTGGATGAGCAGAACATGGATGGTTTGTTTCGGAGTTGCCGCAATGCACGTGCCAGACAGGGTGATGCGTCAGTTTGGATTGCGGCAACATATTCCAGAATTAATGGAGATGTGCAAGATGAAGAAGGCTCAGGGGAAACCAAGAGTAAACTGGTTGCAAGAGCAACAATTATACATTCAAGCCTGGTCACGTCGACGAGATTTTGTGCAGTTCGAGGCACCATCACTCTCAGAAGATTTTGCTGCTTGTAGACGAATTTACATGGAGTGGTACTGGCAGATTACGATTCGATGGTTGACCCGAAGAGTTGACGATGCTGAATTACCGAATTATAGGCCTCCAGCTGCTAGAGATCGATACTTGGTAAGAAATGATCAGAAAATTATATTTTTGATTAAGGTTTTAATTTGCATTTTGTAATCGTAAATGTGTTTTTATGGCAGCTTCATGGGTTACACAGTTTACATGAAGATATTCATCATCTTGAAGGGATGCATGCTTCACATAGGCCCACTCAGTCATTAACGGCGAAATTAAAGAAAAAGATCAAGGAAATGATGGCGTGCTTTAAGAGTGTAGATCCGTCATTGAAACTGTCAGAAGATGAAGATGTTTGCCATCAACCACATCGTACAGTTTCTGAAGAAAATCTCCCAGAAATTGGTGTGTCGCTTGACGAGGAGGACAATTTCATTTTCACTGGAGTGTCTGCCAACGATGGAGGGATTCTGACTCAAGAATCACGCGGTACTACGTTCTTTCAAGGCGAGGGTTCTTCATTTCACGTAGGCGAGGGTTCAGGATTTCAAGGTGTTGAAGTCGAAAGAGGTGGGGTTGGTGAAGACGATGCTGGTGTGATAACTCAAGTGTACCGTCGTCGCCCTTCGAAGGCCCCTCGACGAGGTGGACGAAATAAAATTCCTACTAAAGTTTTTTCTCCACCTTAGTTGTCATTACATTTTCGTTAAACTACATTTTGGTTAATAACAATTTCATTTGTTAAAAAATATTTCATGTATTATGAACAAGTTTATTTGACGGTTTAGTTGTTTGAAATTATTTATTTCTTCGTTTTGATTTTCCCCCTTAGGTGTACAAGACTTGGATTTAAAATCCAAGAGAATGGGCAGACAGAAAACAGATTTTTCCTGTTTTCTGTCTGCTTGAAAAACGGCACTACTAGTGCCGTTTTTACTGGAAAGAAAACGGCACTACCAGTGCCGTTTTTTGTTTATAAAAACGGCACTACTAGTGCCGTTTTTATTAAAGAAAAAACGGCAATTGTAGTGCCGTTTTTCAAGCAGACAGAAATCCAGGGCATTTGCTTTCGTTTTTATTGTTTTCGACCTGAAATTCACAACACAAAATTAATTTTTAACCTGAGATTCACAACAAACCAGTATTATGAAAACATATTGTAGCGATGATTAACATTACATATTGTTTCCCCTACATGGGGTACAAGGGAAATTAATGCTAAAATAAATAACACAAAATTAACATACTAAATTGTCTCTTTACATGTTTTCTTGTTGTGACCTAACTTGCGACAACGCCCACATCGTATTACTCGTCCACTTTGTTCATCCATGTTGTTTCTGATTCTTTTTGTTTTCGGTCGCCCACTTCGTCTTACCATAGAAGGTGCTATTAAAGCTATATGTCCTTCTTCTATCCAAAACCTTTCATCTAGTATTGGAAAGAAAATAGGTGCATATGCTTTCCTGTAAGCTTGAGTTGTTAGGTATTCTGAGACGATTCGCGAAGTATGAATGTTCGCGTGGCGGTTGCTGCATACGGCCAACACATGTGAGCAAGGAATGTGGTGTGCATCTATGTACCCGCAGGAGCATGTTGGACCTGACTCCGTCAGAGTAACCTGAAAGCTACGAGACTGGTTGCTTTCGACACTAAAGAGGTTATGACTATGTCTAGTGACACAAAGCTGAGTAGCCATCTGCCGTTGGTTTGTGATTTCATCGTTGATCTTTTTAGGATATGCCAATATCATATTCTCCCCTTCATCTCTTCTACTGACAAAATATTTATTCAGACGCAGATAAGTCATCATGATGAGAGGACAAAGTGGTAAGCCACGTACACGCTTTAACACATTGTTGAAGCTTTCTGACAAGTTTGTGGTCATTATCCCGAAACGGCGTCCAAAATCATGACTTAATGCCCAATACGAAACGTCTTCTTGTTCTTTAATCCATTTGAAACCATGAGGGTAATTAATCTCGATATCCTTCATATGCTCTTCAAATGTTTTTCTATCAGGAGCGACACCGGCATGCCAAAATTTATTTTGCAATTCGACATTCCTGCACCGAGCATTTCTTGACATATTTGCACTCATATGTCTCAGACAGAACCTGTGAACATGACCTCGCTCAGGGGGGAAAAAATTCTTCACAATATTTGTAAGACCCGGAAACCGATCACTAATAATACACAATCTATCTCGTGTGCATACTCTGCTGGCCAAAATACTTAAGAACCACTGCCATGAGCTGCCCGATTCTTTTTCAACAACAGCAAACGCCAAAGGAAACAAACCAGAGTTGGCGTCTGTACCCATAGCAATTAAAAGAGTCCCCTCAAACTTCCCAAACAAATGAGTCCCATCAATGCTCAACACAGGTCTACAGTACTGAAAACCTTCAATGGAGGTTGCGAATGACCAAAAAACTCTTTGAAACTGTTCAATGTTGTGACTTATCCTCTGTGTCTGAATCTCGACCACGGTGCCAGGATTGGTGGTGCAAATATTAGACATAAAACGTCTTAAGTTACGATAAGAAGCCTCATCAACTCCGTATACTTTTTCCAGTGCTTTCTTGCGGGCGTACCAAGCTTTGTCATACTTGATATCTATGAAGTAATGAGTCTTCACTAAAGCTTGAATTTCTGCAGGAGTAATGGTTATGTTTGTTCGAATGGTGGCAAGAATCATGTTAGAAATTAAACCGGCGTCACATTGCACGTGGTCATGCAAAAGTCCCTCGTTACTACAGGTGTGTTCAGACTTGTACTTCTTAACTTGAAAACATTCTTTGCTCTGACTGTAAGAGGCATGTATCTTCCATTCACACTCTTTTTTCAAACAACCAGCTGAAAATCGTTTTGGCCCAGACGTTAACACTTTGAATTAGACACTTTTTCGCAAATGTCATTCCTTCAACTGATGCAGCAAATCTTTTTTTGTTGAAAAAATCCTATGCAACCAATAACTTCGTCCATCTTCCAAGTTATCGTATTCAGTGTATGCAGCAATACGGCCATCGACATTTCCAATCACTGAATCTTTAATCCAGTTCTCGTCAGGCTCTATGTCTGGCAAATGCCTCAAATCTGGTAGTACGGGTAATGGTGGCAATTCATTACTAACGATGGCTTCATGTACGTAGCTATCAGGTTCTCGATTCACAGCGTCTGCCATATGATGAAACATGTTCTGCAGCTCCGGAAGTGGAGTTGAATCTACATCAACAATGTCTATCTCATCACCATCCATCTGACCATCTGCCTCATCATCATCTGTCTCATCACTATCTGCATCTTCAACCTGTCTTCCTTGAGAATGTGATTGAACTACGTCTGCTTCATAATTACCAATATTCATTGGTGTGTGCTCATACGATCCAAAATATGACTGAGGAACTGCCGAAGAAGGACCTGCTTCATATTGGCTATATGTTTGTGTCATTTGTTGATAATCCTCATTCAACTGACTGTGTTGGACGGTAGTATAGGGCTTGGGTTGTTTCTCAACAAACAATACAACTGTATTCATGTAGTTAAATAGATATAGCATTGTAGCCGTGCTCTGATCATCAAAAACTTGAGCATATGTATACTTTTCATACGGTGGCCATTTGCATGTTAACTTTAGATCAAACTCTCCTTCTTGGAAACCACAAACTTGACAAACTGATTCACAGAGATCATCATATCGCATTTGTGTGTTAACATTAAGCATTCGTCTGTTACCACCTTCATATTCTGGTACCTCATCTACGAATGTAAGAATTCCATCGAAAAAAACCATAACCAATCCGGTACCGGAGCTCATTACTTCGAGTGTAGAAAATCTACATTTCATACATACATAAACATAAAAACAAATAAATTAACTATACATGCATTGTATTTCATGTCAAAATAAAAAAAAACCCAAATAAAAAATAAGAACCTAACCTCAACACTGTTGGTCGTCGGAGAGAGAGACTTAATGGGGAGTGGGGGAAATTTTGGAAGTGAAAGAATGAAGATGGTGGCTGTCCAGGCCACTTAAACCCTAGATAAAAACGGCATCTCGGATGCCGTTTTTATATAGCATAAAAACGACACTATAGGTGCCGTTTTTTAAGTAAGTAAAATAACGGGCCGTTTTCTCTAGGATAAAAACGGCACTGCGAGTACCGTTTTTACCTGGGGTGAAAAACGGCACTAGTAGTGCCGTTTTTCACTTGGTTAACAATCGGCATTGGTGATACCGTTTTTACTTAATAAAAACGGGATTTCAGGTGCCGTTTTTCAATGTGCATATTTTGCCAAATAAGTTTCTGAAGTGCATATTTTTACAATTTCTTTATTTTTTTGATTATTTTGAAATTTTTTCCTTTTTTTTATCATGTATAGGAGGCGGATCTTTGCGGTTTCCAATTCTCCTAGATTTTAAAATTCCCTTAACTTATCATCTGCATTTTCTAAAATTCATCAAGTTTGTAAGGACCTTTGTAGATTTTGAAATCCTTCAAGTTTATAAAAAACTTTCCGACTCTCCTAGAGTTTGATATTCCACCTAGTTTACAAGAATTTTGAGGATTTGATAGTCTTAGATTTGGAAATTTGTGTAGCTGATAAGAACTTTTGAGGACTCCAACCATTTAAATTTTAAAATTTCATCTAATTTATAAGAATGACTGATTTCCAACTCCTCCTAAAATAACTGATTTACGATGGACAATAAGTTTAGCACTGGTCGCACTTCGAAGGCATAGTTTCAATAATAAATGGTCTAAATTACAATTAAGCAACATTATAAAAAAAAATATCATACTGCAAACAAACCTTCTACCAACGTTCGGAGTTATTTGTGATGATGAGCCTGGGAAGCCGAGGTTTCACTGAGACTGTCTTGGGTTGGATCTTTGTTCCAAAATCCAAATGTTCACTTATCCAGTTATCTTTTTATGTTTCGTAGTCCTTATGCGTAATTAGAAACTGTTTGGGGGGTTTCTGAAATTCAGGTTTTGCATGGCAGAGGCAGGGCACGTGTTGGCCTATCCAACAGTGTCAGAAATTCTCCTGCGCTGCTTAAATTTCCGTTAAATTGGTATGTGTTGTGTAATTATCTTTTTTTTATTTTTGATTGCTTATTTCCAAAACAAAGTTGATTGGTTAAGTTGATCTACAGTTAGAAAATTGGAGTTAAGTATCCAACTTTAAAGTACGATATACTTATGTAATTACCAAAAATGACAAACTATTAACACTAATATAATATGAAAAAAATGACCATTTATGCACCAAGTTACCTAAACTCTGGAGAGAGAAAAAGTCATATTTTGACTTTTTCTGACAAATATGCTTTATGTTTCCTGTTTTACTCAAAATTCCTCTGTCTTTAAAAACATAAAAAAAATCTCTCTATCACCCACATTCTCTCTCTGTCACGCAATCATTCTCCGTCGTGGTCGCCGCCAGATGTTTTTTGAGGGGGTTGTTTTTGCATGTGTCGGAAAGTGATTTTGGGGGGTTGGGATTGACTCATACTCCTTATGTCCACTTCGACGGGTCGATCGGGAGTCTCGCTCCCCAGTGAGCAAGCGACATCTTCTGTGTTTCCAACGAAGCTCGATCGGCTCGATATGAGTTTGATAGGAACGCGATTGTTACGCTCGATAGGCTCATGAGTTCGATAAGATTAAACTGGGTATTTTGTGGAGCAGATTAAATCGATGGAAGTCGGATTGATCTTTTTTGTTTCCAACGAAGCTTGATAAGCTCGATACGAGGTTCGATGGAGCTCGATACAATGTGCTCGATTGTTTAGGGCGTCTTATGACGAACGAAATTCGAATCGTTTGGGTGTGGAGAACTGTAAACTCGATGGGTTCGATGCGCTCGATATGACCTCGATAATTTATTTATTTTTGAAAAAACACGACTTTTCACCTCACGATTTTTGAGGGTGTCTTATGACAAATAGAGAATGATTTGGTAACTTGGTGAATAGAGAAAGAAAGAAAGAGAATGATTTGAAGTGAATGGTCTCACACGGTTTAGGCATGAGTATTTTTGGGAGAATTAGAAAGATAAACATATTTTTCAGAGAGAACCAAAATGTGGACTTTTTTCCAGAGATTTGGTAACTTGGTGCATAAAATGTCAAATTTCCTGTAATACTATCTTTGTGAAGTCATTCCTTGTCGAAGTTTTTAATTATCTTTTTAACATAAGATAGGTATTGTTTGTGTGCCACAAAATTAAGTGATTATGGTCTCATGCCGATAACACGCACACAAAAAAAATCAGATATTATATCGTTTTTTCTGTAAATTTTCCAACTAAGGCATCCTTTTCTAGTGAAATGAACACGTTGTTTAGCAAAAAAAGGGTACATTAACACAACTAATTTGCTACCCTTCCCAAAGGGTAGAGACTGACCGAGATACTCCTAGAAATTTCGAAATCCAATTTTTTTTAAAAGAATTAGAAAATTATTTGAATAGTCGACAACCTAATAACTATTGGTACGTGTGGGTCAAGGAATGAATCTGGACTTTGTGGTGGTTTGGTTAGGCTTCAGTTGCGTAGATGGAGCGGAAGGATATATGAGATATCAAGAAGATATTTCAGGCAATTGTACGTGGGTGGTTGGGTTTGGGCCAGCTATGATTTTAACCATAATGGACTTTTAATTTAGATGGTGTTATGAAATTTTTACAAAGAGCAGACGAGTTACCTTTTACAATGTCACCTCTTTTTAATGTCCCTAGTGTAACATCCTAAATTCCATTATTATGTAGTAATTTTCCATTGTAAGTGTAACTCTTACCTCCTTGTTTTATATATTAAAGGCTTTTGTAATCTTTTGGAATACATGAATAGACAAAGTGACAAACTCTTCTCTCTCCTAAATCGTTTTTCCTTGCTTGGTCTGTTGTTTTCTAATAGATAGATTGTATCAGAACTTTTTTAATTGAGAACGGTAATATGACGGAATGCTATTGTGCCAAAAGTGCGATTAGTGTGCAGAAAATTTACAAGAAACTAGCAAATCTCTATAATAACACTACTTATGACCAATCATTATATGACCAGTCATACAACCTGCAAATACCTAAAACTTGTATGCATAAAAAGAACCTGTAGTTGTCTAAATGAATGGCACAAATCATTATATAAATCTTCAGGAGAACGACAATATCTCAAATTCCACGCATGAAGATGATAAACCTTAGGTATGACAAAACCTATTCTATTTGAAAGGGATCCAATTCTGGACAGGACACAGGTTTAATAAATACATTTCAACATGAATTAAGGGTTCCAAATCCAGTAATGGGCGCTAATGTTACAACAACATTCTACATCATCACCTAAATTAGGTACAATGAGTCAGCAACTCTGGAACATACAGCAGGTGGGTTCTGGAAAATCTGAAATAGACAACCTTTGTGCCTGGGAGCTCCATTCTGAAGCCTGCAAGTTACAATTCACTGGCGAGAAATAGGCGGAGGGGTCGCAGGTAAAGATGGCTGGGGTAGAGACCTTCCAATCTCTGGTGGCTGTGCATTTTGAAAGAGATTTGGAGGTGGAATTGGAAATGTAAACGGACGTGGAGTGACCACTGGGTAAGGTGGCACTGAAGGTGACCACTGCGGGGTACATAAATAATTGTAAGCTGCGGACATCTGCATGAACTGGTGAGGGAGTGGCGGCTGCAAGGCTGGTTGCAGAGGTTGCAGAAGTGGCATCTGCGCCGAGAGAGATGGATGGGGATTCATAGGCAATGACAATGGTGGAACGGGGTCATACGGAAGTGGAGGTGGTGGTGGCTGCTCAGGCTGCTGGGAATGAGGTGGTGTGTGCGGTAAGTCATTCCCCACTTTCAGTCTTTTACCATCAGAGACGAGCTGATCAATCTTAGGCTCAAGGTGAGAGAGTGTGCGACTTAGCTTCTTGGAGGAGCATGTTGATGCCGCAAGCTTCGCTGCCACCTCAGCTGCTGCAACCTTCTTCTGTTCATCATTTCCAGAGTTGGGAGGAACCAAGAACTTTTCTTCCTGGGTGTATGACACTCCTGCAGAAGGATCTGTATCTTTGTTTCCAGCTCCAGACGCCAGTGTCAAACTAGCAGTCACATTGGGCTTTGAAGCTTCTTCCTTCTGATGCTGACCCAGCAAAAACTGTCCATTGGTTGTCCCCTTTAACTGGTCAGATATGTTGGCTACAACTTGAGGTTTAGCCTCAGCAACCTAAGGATGAAATGGATGTATGATCTTTGAGACTTCTACAGCTATGCATCCAAATATGCTTTATCATATTGTGTTACACCTACTAGCTGATCCTTTAATTAAAAAGCGGAGGCAATATACAAAATAGTATAGTAAAAACAACAATTGAATGCCATTACTTTTAATACCTAAAAGGTAGCAAGATAAGGATTCAAGCGCATAAGTGTAATTTCCAATGACATAACATCCACAAGCTCAATTTGCAAGAGTATCTGAGAAAAAAATTCTGAATTCAATACATATTTTATTTAGTTGATTGAACTTTGGAAATTACTGATCTACAAACATGAAATTGTAAATTAGACAAAATTAGAGACAAAACTGTGGGAAGATGATACATGATAACTTGGATAGAGGATGATATTATTGATTCGACGTTTTAAAGTGAAGATTAACCATAAAATATATCCACCAAATTAGCATCAAGAATAAAAGAGGAAAATATCAGCATGGCATATTGGATTAACTCTATAGTATCACTTGGAAAGAGGATAATGGGAGGCAGGGAGGGAATTTATTAACGGGGTACAAATTTAAATAGGAAAGCAAACAATTTTTATACCCTTTTAATCATTCCCCTCAGAATCCAAGCAATACCAAAACGTGTTGACCCATGGACTACATTTTGCGATATTTGTTATCAAGGAAACAAGGTGCCGGCATCTATCGTCCAATTGAGGAGGCTGGATAGGGAATTCTGTCTCTTCAAACTACCTATGCACTTACCAAAGATGTACAAGAAACTCCTAATAAATAAGCATTGAAGTTTTCCATGATTTAGATATGGCTATCATGCTAGGCACTAATTTAAACAATTTAATTTGTAGATGTTTCGAAAAATTCAAGCTTAGCATTTTTTTAAAAAAGAAGCTAAAAGTAACACTAAGACTCCAAGGCAGATAAGTTGAAGAGCACCTTACCACAAGCCTTTTCTGAAGTTGTTCCAGCTTTTGCTCCTACAAAGAACCTTCAATAAGCCATGATATACTAACAAGTACCAATATCATGAGAAGAACCTCTACATGCCTAAAATACCTGCTCACTTAATGCTTCCTTCAAATGCAATATAAGAGTCTCACGTGCGGACTTAATACCCTTCAGTTGTTGAAGGCAATCTCTAACCATGACTTCTTTTTCTTTCACCTCGCCCACGACTTTAAAACATTTATGTTTCCAATTCATTAGAGGGGATGACAGCACATGCAAAATCACCAAAAGAAGAGTAAGACACATGATCCTGATTACAAAAGTGGATATGGATAATAAATATTCATTGTTTGACAACCTATTTATATCCCCTCTTGTTTGTACTAATGTTATTGTTGTGAATCTTATATTTATATAGAGGAAATATTGAAATGAGCACGGGCATTGCAGTGATCTGATTAAAAATTGAATTTAATACCAAAAAAACTGTATAGTTATAAAACAACAAAGTCATCGTAGAAGGATCCAGGATAAAAACTTTATAAAGCAAAAGATAATCTATCGCAATCATTCGCTACTTTGATATTGCAATGAACTGAAAGAAAAACCACATTCATAGAATCTCATAAATCAATAAAAATAAGGTCAAATGTCTTCTTAAGTAAATTATGAAGATCCAGAAAGGGCATATTTTGGAATTATTGCTTAGACGAACGAGAACCCAATCTCAGATTGTTGTCGTGAAGAGCTGGTTGGGATCAAGCCACGTTCAACACAAGGTCGATCTTGCTTTCATCAATAACATGATTCTGACGTATGGCGTCATGGTCATCCAAACATATTTCAGAATCATTGTCTACTTTCCTGGCAATACCCTAAAACATGTCCAACATCATTTTGGAAGGGAATAAGCTGTGACCATATTCATTGATAATATGGTACAGATATGGTGCTTGTTTAGGATGTGAGACAGTGTGCTGCATGATGTATCACTTCTTACACCGTAAGCATTTTGCTATGGTACATTCAGTAAAAGTTACGATATAAAAAACTTCAATCCCCTAGTTGCTTTCTGCCGGTCTCCATGAACTGAGAACATCTTAAAGTCTTGAAGCCTTCCCTTTTTCCCGCTGTATCACAGGATATTTTCAGCTTATATTTCTGGATCAAAGCAAACCTTTTATCATGCTTATTTTATCTATAAAGACTAAAAGGTAGTGGCCATCAAAACTTGATTAACGGTAACCAGAGCATATCTAGGTTCAATTTCTTCTTCTTCGTTTAAGTGTATGACTTATCGTGAATCCACTCCAAACAAGGAAACCCCATCCAACCTTTCGTGCAGTTTAGAAAACAAGTTTGAAGTATGAGTCTTTCTCCCTTGAGGTTTGCACCCTTGTCATACTATATTGTCGCACATTTTCGTGCATTATGCTTTACATAAATACAATGCCATTTAAATATGTGCAAGTTATTTACCCATTGTTTACCTATTTTTATGTTCTTCCTAGTACACATGAAACAACTAAATTGTTTGTTTACATGTCTAAAATGGTAATTTATTAAATAACATACTTGCAAACATTAAATATCATCGATACTAGAACATATAGACCCCAACGTGCTTAGAATTGATAGATTTCTGCGACCCTGTATTTTTTTGTTGGACTCAAACAGAAGTTTCGTTGAAATCCTGAATTAATTCTTTTTTCCAAGTGGACTCCAATATAAAACCAAAATTCCAAATGTGATTTGTATAGCTGAGTTATTTGAAGATTGTTTCTTCTCATAAACTCTTCCGCAATTGGAAGAACTTCAAGCAACATCTTTTATCGTCCGTGCAAATCCCTTGCTTGGTTTCACTTCATATGTATAGTTTGATAAATCCAAGAATGTAAAATCGTAAGGAATGGATATGCAGCTAAAAATATAATATGACATGGGGTGCATTTGTGATCGCATATCAATGGAGTTTGGATGTGTGCAGTCTTCAACCTTTTGAATCTTGTGGTGTATTAAGAATGTTAAACTAGTTTATTGTTACACATTCTCAATTTACAGTAATTCATCATATATTGTAGTGTCCATGAGCTCAGACGCGTGATAATACTTACTTCCTTATGAGTATAGCCAATAATGTTTGCTTTGAAGTCACAAAATTTAAGTTATAGTTAGGTACACTTTTCTGCATATCTGATTTTCCCATTGAAATTTAATATCTTACTAAACGTGCCTCTACAAGTACACTCCATTAAGTGACTTCCTTGAATGGAAACTCCAACAACAACAAAGTCTTTAATCCCAAACTAGTTGGGATAAGCTAGAAATAAAACTCTAATGAGTTATGGTTCAGGCACATGAATCACATTCTTCCACGCGTTTCTATCCAATGCCGATTCCCGATGAACATTCCAATCTTTTAGATATCTTTTAACCGTTTCCTCTCAAGTTAATCGTGGTCTACATCTTCTTCTTTTTGTGTCTTCGATCTGATTCAATACTTCTCTTCTTATAGGTGCCTCCATAGGTCTTCTCCCCTGACAGGGACGGGAGCAACCTTCGGGATTTCCCTGTTACCACACAAGGTTAAGGCTTTCCACTTAAGTTAAGTGGATCTTACCCAAACTAACTCCGCCTATGTATGTGTACATAACTTGTCCGGTTGTCCCAAGCCAGAATAAAAGAGGGTTGCGAGCCAGCATAAAACCCTAGCTACTCTCATGGAAATGAAACTTGAATGAAAATTCCATGTCTACAAATGATTGTATCACGTCTCAGCTACATATCATGCTTATGTGAGGTCTCGTAATCATGCTTGGAAGGTGAACAAAGAATATTAAACTAGACATGCTTTGATGGCCGAGTCAAATATTAATCATGCTTGGAAGGTGAACAAAGAATATTAAACTAGACATGTTTTGATGACCGAGTCAAATATTATTAATAGAAGGTTGATGGCTTGACATAAGCCCAACATTTTGTTATAAAACTTGGACAATCTTTAGAGTCAACATGAATCTTCCAACCCAATCCACTTCCACAGAATTAGGTTTATAGATAATAGTGTGAATCATGTATTAGTTTCTGGAAGCTTCACGGCTCGTGAGCTCAACGGCCACGCTATTAGCTCCCTATGTAGGGACTCTACACTAGAACCGACATCCCACATTTCAACGAACAATAAGTCATTCTATTTTCATAAAGAAGACAAATCACTGATACAAGCAAGAAGCTTTATGACCCATACATAAAGACTGAACTTATTTTTCATTTCTCAATAAATATTCGTAAAATAAATAGAAAAAAATGCAAATAAAAAGTCTTACATATATACTATTACTATAATTGCAATTTGTCATCCAATAAAGTAAAAGAACGCACTAATACATATATATAGGGAAAGTAGAGAATCATGTGAATAACTGAACAGGAAAATATAATGGTTCTTGTAAGTACCTAACTGATCGTTTTCACCTTCTCTGTGAACCTCCTTGAGATAGGTGAGAGCAGCATGGTATTTACCTAGTAGAGTATCTTCATCAATGTGAACAGCATATACACTTTCAAAACCTAATACCAGTCTTTCCACGACACTTGCAATCGGTCCTTTCTGATAACGAAACAATGATATTATAATCGGAGTGGAAAGCCGTCAAAGCAAGAAACACCTCACATGCATATCAAAAAAATCAATAGGAAAGAACTTGGATATTAATAAACTAAGACATGAATTTATTTTGTAAGTACTCACAAATGCATGGCTGAAACCTTTTCCACTCGTATGGCTCTCATGTTTTCTTCCTAAAACCTCTTCCTTGAGCATTTGTCCACGGGAACCAAACACTTTACGATCTTCCCATATGTCTATCTGCTCTCCATGCAAAACAGATGTTTTTTTATTAGGGGGAAAGGCAGTAGAATTTACAACATGCTAAAATATTAAGTTGAATCTCAAGTTGCAGAATGAACGAATTTCCTTCATGATGCTGTAAATCGATCAATAGCATATAACAAACCACAAGGTAAAGGTCTAGTACCAGTCTAAGTGCAGCATTTCGTCCTGACTTATCTCCATTATCAAGAACATATCTAAGAGCATCAGGGAGAACCTTAAAAAAATCCCCAACATATTCTGGACCCTTCCACCTGCTATTCTGCAAAATATCATTTGCAAGGTATAGAAAAGAAACCCATTGATCCTTCGGGGAGCAATGAAATTGTTTTGCCCATGTTTCAACAACTTGCTTTGCATTCTTCCGATGAAAAATGCACCAATGAGACAAAGCTAGTCAAGGTTAAGGCATTTAATAATAATCAAAGTTGAAAGTGAAAGGAAAGAAAAATAAAAATGGAAAGATTTGAGGCCATAAAATTGCTCATAAATCCGTCTTCTGGGATGCAATTGAAGAGGGATGGAATTTCTGTAACCATGACAAAATTTCATTAAATTTGTTCCTTAAGAGTACCCAAATTCGCAACTGAAGCAGAAATCAAATTAAGTATGAATATGACTTGATAATAGATAATTAAAGGATACTCTCAATGCTTTGCTGAGAACAGTTTAGCTTCACTAATTTGTCGGACAAAATTTGCCCATTGAAATTCACATTCATGGCTACCTAAGAAATAGCACAAAATTACAATTCTCTCCACAAAAATATAAGTTAAGTATAAAAGACATGTGGAGAAACTATTAGTAATAATCATCAAACAGAAATTCAAAAAAAAAACTAAAATTGCAAAAGTACGGTACCTTTGCAACTAAAGTATCAAAAAAAAGCTTTAACTAAAATCTCAAACAAACAAAAAACCCAGCTACAATTTTTACTTTCAGTGTCACTTACATTCTCACCCCGAACTATAATTTTTCCCCAGAAATAAACACAAAAAATAAACCAAACAACATTCCAGACCCAAATCTATCCGGCCCTGACCTATAACCCACCCCCTACTCACACCACTTATTCACAACTAAAACTCAAAAATAAAATAAAAAATGAAACATAAAAAATTGACATCTAACAATTCCCAGCCCCCAACTACAGTTCTTGTAAAAACACTCATTCACAACTAAAAATTCCAAGTAGCAAAAACATCACCCCAGCTACAATTTTTACTAAGTGGTTGAAAATTCAGAAATCAGTTCCATGACTTCCCGAGAAACTACAGTGGAAGTGGGGAAGTTGCAATTTTATAATGGTTCCGAACACACAGAACTTATTTTCCAAAATTATTTTAAACCTTCCTGCAAACCAATCACCAGAAAATTATTCTGAACATTCCAGATTATTTTCCTGCAAACAAATCACACCCTAATATTCTCTAAGTGGTGGCAGAATCGCCATCTAATTCTCACACTCGACAACAATTCTTTAACACTCAAACCAAATCATCAAGATTCCATAACCATAATTCTCATCATAAAAACTCCTCCCCAAAACCAAAAACAAAAAACAGCCATTCCTGCTACAATTCAAATTTCCTAATCTCGAAATCTTTCGAATCCTAACACAACCACAAAGAAAGAAGAACCTCCATCTGATCCCCCAAAAAGGAACGGCGGAAATCGAACCTGAGACGACGACGAGGAGGAGGAGGAGGAGAGGGGGTTCAGAGAATGGGGGGTTTGAGGAAACGGAAGCAGAGGAGTGGAGATGAGGCCATGTGGAAGGGGAAGGAACCAACGGATCTTCAATTAATGAAATCGGTAACGTCAAACCGGGAAACGGATCCAGGAAGAAGATGAAGATTAAGATGAAGACGACGACCAACACAAGAGGAATTAACCAAGGTTTTAAAAACCGGACCGGACCGGACGGTTCGACCCGGTCGAACCGGGAACCGATGGTTCAACGGCCGGTTCAACTAAAAAACCGAGCCTCTAGTTGAACCGTTCTGAACCGGATTGAACCCGGTCCGACCGGGTCAGACCGTTTGGTTGGACCGGTTGGTCGGACCGGACATAAAAATATTTCAAATTTTTCTAATTTTTAAAATCGGAAAATATGATGATTTTTTTCTATTCTTACAAACAAAAATCCACCACCCACAAACTCTTCTCTCCCTCACAAAATCCCTTCGTAAGTATGATGTCATGGATAATATTGAAGTTTGATTTTGATTTTAGATTCTTAATCCAAATAATGTTTTCTCTAATTCGTATTCAAGCAAATTTGTTCCGTTAAGTAAATTCTGTTTGATATCATGAATTATATTTAACGTTTGGTGTGTGTATATATTAAATAATTTTACAAAAATCGGTTCAAACCGGTCCGACCACCGGTCCGACCGTTAATATTTATTCGGTCCGGTCCAACTTCGGGTCTCAAAAATCATGATGTCATGCTGACGTCATCAACGGTCCGACCGTGGTTCGACCACATTGAACCAAACCGAAGCTTTATCGGTTCGATGACCGGTTCAGTTCTGAAAACCTTGGAATTAACATTAATAATTAACAAGTCGTCTGCTAATGTATTGCTAAACGGACTCCGACTGGGCTGGGCTGGGTTGCTCTGACTACTCGATGGCACGGATCGGATCGGATCGGTTCGGTTCGGTTCGGTCCACTAATGAAATCTACGCAAATCCAATTAATTTGGGTAATTTGCACTTTGTCGTCCCAATTTTTGGTCTGAATGCATTTGTCTTTGGAAATAAACGCTTAGGTAGTGTTTGGATATGCAATTTTCTGTTCTTGAATGTTACATAAAAAGATATGATTTGACATGTTCTCATAATCTAGATTCTTGTCCACAAAATGTAGGACGGGTCACTGAATCTTGTCTTCCCACTAAGTTTTTTTTTACTTTTGTGAGAAAAATCAATTTTACCATTTACAAATCTTATTTCAAATAAACTAATATTGTAAATAAAGATTATCACAATGGTAAAATTATATCTTCCCAAAATATGTTTGGAAAAGCTTTAGTTTTTCAAAAATATGGGTATGAGTTTGGAGTGTTTAGATGTTGGAGAGAGAATAATAAGATTATTGTAAAATCTTGACCTACAAAACTGCACATACAAACACTACCTTAGACTCTTGCTTTTGTGATTTTGTTACTCATGTTTGTTTGTTGTCGTTTGGTGTTTCATACATACTAGGTTCGAATCGGATTGAGTTGGGTTTGTTCGGCTACTGGATGCAATCGAATCGGGTCGATTTGGTTCAGGTTGGGTTAACCAAACTCAAACGGACAATTCAAACTAATTTACGTAATTTGTAGGTTATCTTCGTGATTTTTGCCTTATATGCATTTGTTATGCTTTTTTTAGCGCTTCAATTTTCTTACTTTTGTGATTTTGACAACTTGCTCTCCTATACGAATTTTTGAACAAAATTGTCATTCATTTCCATGACACGGGAATTCAATATTAGGGATCGAGGTTTTGACTATAAATAGAAAATGCTTAATTTCATCATATTGTAAATGTGAAGAAGGGCAATACCGTCTAAAAGCTTTCAACAGGAAAAGGCTAAATCTAAATTTGAAAATAAAAAAATATTTTTTACATCCTAGACATTATAGTTGAATAAAAAAAAGTAATGGAAGTTATAATTGACAACAAGATTTGATAACAATGGCTTGATTTGAAAGGTATTAATCCAAATAAGACCAAAATAAAGAACATGAATGTAAAATTCCCTTTATTATTTCATAATAGCAGATTTAATCTGTTTTTTTTATTTGAAGCTAAAATGTCAAAAAAAATATGTTTTTTATGAAAAAAATAGGAAGGAAACATACCCAGTCGTTGCTCTCGGTCGGTTAAGATTTCTGTACTCACACTTTCAATGATATTTTCCCATTTTTCGGTATATATACTTGAGGTTTTACTTTTTCGAAAACACCCTAGAGTATTAAATTGAATTCGTACAATGGTAGGGTTTTTTGTTTACCAGAAAGAAAAAAGTGCATTTCCAGTTTCCACCGTGTTCATGTTATTGACTTCACGTAGTGACGTAGATGTATTATTGTGCTTGCATCTAGTATGATTTACACATGTATTATCTGATTATCTATTTTATTTTTTTATGTATTATGTAACTAATGGAGATGATTACTTTAATGTAAATTAAGGACCCTTTTACCACCCTACCGGCCTGCCGTTGTAGTAATTTAGTATAATATATATAATTCTAATATCTAGTATTTCAACGTTATTTAATTATTTGACCTTGTCAATTGCGTAATACTGGTCTACCCAAAGAAAAGTAACAACACCTCGGTTTGACCATAAAATTACTTGACTTGAGCATCCACGAGAGCACCTCTAACGGTGCTAAAAACACCTCGGGGCGTGAGTTCCTCTTGACCCCAGGTCGTGAACGACCGGGTCGTTCATTATTTTAATATTTCTTTAGTTTTTTTCATTTTGTTTTGAATCTTTTTGAATTTTTGTTTGATTTTTTTAACTTTTTTTTAGATTTGAACCTCGAAATGACGTGGAGGAGAAAGATAAGTCGTTGTTGGTTGTGGTTAAAATGTGAATAGTGTAGGAAAGAGAAAAAAGTAGGTTGGAGAGAGAGAAAACTGATGTGGAAGAGAGAGAAGAGAGAACGCTCATGACCAGGTCGTCCGAAGACATGGTTAGTGATGCGTTCCCAAAAGAAATGAAACCAAACAAATTAAAGAACAAAAAAAAGACAACAACCGTGAGGGAATATGTTCTCAAATCTAGTCAGCACCCGTTTTAGTTTAAAACAAAAAATTGTACAAAAATAAAAAAAAATGTCATCTAGAAATTTTATCAAAAAAAATAGGGTTTACATCTCCTTTACAAGGAGGAATAAGAAAACACATGATACCAAGTAGTATACTAAATAATCAAAGTCATACTATTCCCAAGCTAGTAGCACATTGAACAATATGTTCTCGAACCTAATCGGGTCTTAAATTTTACATCACATGCATGCATGATTATACATCCTGATCAACAAAAAACCATCACTAGTTTATTTTACAACAAGATCATAGAAATCGGATTTCATCAACCACTCCATGATTTCATTCGGATCAATATCATCATCAGGGACAATGT
The DNA here is from genome assembly GCA_963682175.1 of Triglochin maritima. Classification (NCBI taxonomy): domain Eukaryota; kingdom Viridiplantae; phylum Streptophyta; class Magnoliopsida; order Alismatales; family Juncaginaceae; genus Triglochin; species Triglochin maritima. The sequence goes on along the minus strand of OY821782.1, from coordinate 5,017,387 downwards.
AATATTCAAGGTTGGGTGGCAGTGGCAGATCAATATCAGAGAGAACGATGTTAGTAGCTTGGCAATCTACCTTTGAAGTGGGAATCTCCTCACCTAAAACGCATAAAAAGAAATTCATTAGCAATTTATAAGTTAATTAATTAATCGAGGACTTCGTTTTCGTAGAAGTGATAGAAAACAATGATGTGCGTGTTGTTTGCTCAAGTCTTATATATGGAAGAGTAAATATGATTTGAAACCATTCCAACATTGGCATGGAAGAAAAAACACTTTGTCGTCGTGTAATTTTGAACTTGAGAGGGGAGCAAGTACAGACTTGGATCGTCATAATCCAAATGTTGGTACTTAATATCAATCATGTTGGAAGTAGAACAAGCTATTGATGAAATATTTGTATCAAATGTTGATATTGTAGGATTTCATGTTTAATTATACATATATATTTTTCGAATTTTCATGTATAATAAGGATATATTACAATTTTCTTCGATTTATTTATGCATGCATTGGTTTGTTTTAACAACTAGTTTCAAAAACTTATTAAAACAAACACAAGGGACTCCGAAATTCATACCTAGAAGTTCTCTAAAACTTCTTGAAGATTCGGAGACGTTGGGGAAGATGATCGTCGCTTCCCGTTGCGCCGGATGCCTCCGAGTGTTCACCGAAACCCTAAACAATGTTGGAGAGAAAGGAGCTAGCCAATCGATCTTCAAACAAGCTTAGAATCTAGCTACAAACCCCTTCCTTAGCCTCTGAGATTTCACCTTCCAAAGACTTAGAAAACTAAGAGAATTTTCGTGGGTTTTTGTGGTGAATTAAGAGAGAAAATAATTATTGAATTGTGTAACCCAATTAGGGAGAATAATGACTTATTTATAGGTTCCAATCTTACTCTTAATCATGGCTATTCTTTAGCCACGTTTTCTTTACATTTTCTCTCATAAATTAATTCCTTAATGTATTACATGCACCCACAAAACGTTTGACCAAGTTTGGAGCTAATCCAACCATCAATCAAATTAATCTCTTAATAATTAAAGGCAGAAAATCAATCGCTGTTCGGTTGACCGAGACCCATTCGGTTAACCGAATATGTCACGATTGGTTGACCGAATACTAGACGGATGACCGATTCTTAAAGGGAAAAATTCTCCTTAACCGATCGGACGAATTCTCGTCTAAGACCGAGTGTCATTCGGTTAACCGAAAATATCGGAACTTAACATTATTCGGTTGACCGATTTTGGTTCGGTACACCGTACCAAAGTTCCAGGCACTTTGGTCAAGTTCGGTTAATCAAATATGACTATCCGTTCCATGTTCGGTTGACCGATCCACAGATCCTTCGGTCGACCGACCCTCAACGGATTACCGAACTTTTACCCGATTTTGCATTTTTCAAATTTTGGATTTATTTCCAACAAAATTTGAACTTGAGGGGGTTTTAGCAAATTCACAACTTATGCAATATATTATCCTATGCAACAATAAATTATTGCACCCCATAATATATGCATCTCATATGAATTTATCATGATTCTAATTATGTTATATATAACATGATTGATTTTACCTGTTCACCACATGTGTCATATTTTCTATGAGAAACCTGACACATCATATGAACAAAAAATCAAGCTTCTTGTTTCCCGGTTTCTTGCGGTGTGACCTATGGGAGGATCTAGACTAAGTTGGCAGTAGGGGTGTAATCGATCTCTAAACGAGCGATCCGAGTCTGCTCAAGATCGGCTCGTTAAGGGTTTCGAGCGGAAAATTCTGCTCGTGCTTGGTTCGACATGCTCGCGAGCGGCTCACGAGCGGCTCGTTAACCTAAACCTTTTTTTGGTATTGAATTCCTAATAATGTTGTCCTAACAAGTGAATTATAAGATTACTTAAGACAAATATAATAATAATTACTAACACAATTTTAAAATTAACCTAAAATAAAACACAATCTTATAAATTATACGACAACATCAACATCTTATAAATAAGATTATACACTTGGATCAAACAAAATCAACACAATATTAAAATCAAACACAATCTCCTAAATTATAGGACAACTCACAACATTAACATCTTATAAATAAGATCATCCACCTGACCCAAATCTTAATTTATTTGAACTTTGGGTGTAGAAAAGAATGAGAAAAAGAAAAAAAAATAGTAATAACGGAAAACAAAAGGTTTAGGACTAATAAGGTTTTGATTCTTATGAGTATTTTGGTTTGGTTTGTTAAATGGATTGTTAGATTTGGTAAATTAGTTTATTAAATGAGTTTAACACTTTACCGATTGGGTAATTGGATAGAATATTCAGGTTAATCAAATAATTGGATATGATAATCAGGTTTCGAGCGATAATTGAGCGAGCACCGAGCGAGCATCGAGCGAGCAGGGTCTGCTCGTGCTCGGCTCGTTACTAACCGATCCGAGCAATTTCGAGCAAAATCAGAGCAAAATCGAGCGAACATCGAGCGATCTATCGATCCCGAGCAGAACTTGACAGCCCTAGTTGGCAGTGATATTAAGAGCTTAATATCACAAGCTATAAGCGGTATCTAGCTACACATTATAGCTCCCAATTAGTTAGATGTCTTAATTCCACTCGAACCAAAACCCGATCCATTTAGTGATGGAGTGCACCACTTGTGTCCGTCCCTTGCCTCATGATATTAAGAATACACACAAAGTAGTATTGTGTCATCTTTGTATTAGTATTCATTTCTTGATCTCTTTAAGCTAGTTATAAATATGTGACTTAACTCAAATCACATTGTGCACATTATAACTTTGCTTTATCAAGGGGCCCACTAATATCATCACTCAATTAAGAGGGGCAATGATAATCTTTTGACTAACTATCTTCTCCAACAAAAGTTGTACTTAACCAACCAATGCCTTTACACTACATTGATCGATAGTTCAAGACACTGATCTAATTAAGTATTCCTTAAGTGATTAGATATAAGTCTCATATCAAAGGACCAAAGACACAGTAAAATATTAATGACACAGAAACACATTTCTATAATATTTTACTTATTAGGTCTATTCAGTATACAAAAGTAATATTTTCCTCTTTTGCATACCCGTGTTGTCACTCACTTGTAGAGCTACAATGATCTATGACCAACACGACAATCTTAACTCGGTAATTAATGTTCCATGTTAATTACCATGATTGCGAATATCTTTTGTTTTATGTAAACCAATATCTTTTAGAACTCTACGGTTAAGGACCAAGAGCCTCTTCCTTAACACTTCTAAAAGACGAATAACATAAACAAGGAACAAAATGATTTCTCATTCAATTCATAATAATTGACATTTAAAAGTAAAACTTTTAGAACACATTCCCTTCAGATATTACTTCATTACGACCACTGGATGTGGAATAGAGTAGCTCTGGCTAGGGGTGTAAACGGGTAGGGTCTGGGCGGGTTTTGAACCCACCGCTACCCAACCCGTCTAAGCCAAGCGGGTTGGTGGGGCGGGGCGGGTGATTTTTTTCCAACCGCTACCTGACCCGCCTAAGATCGGGTATACGAGTTATGTGGGGCAGAGCGGGTAGACGGGTAAATGAGGTTTTCAGTTTTTTATTTTTAATTCTGAACGTAGATATAGCAAAAAAAATTGAAAAATTAAAATCAAATGGAAAAAACAGCCAACTTCCTGGAAAAAACAACATCAAGAATTTATAGTTAATCAACATCCCAACAATATTTTGGTCAAAACAGCCAACAATCCAACACCAAGAATTCAGAATAAACAACATTAAGTTAATCAATAGACAATGTCTTGAATTTCAGAATTTGTAGCAAAATAAAATGACAAGTCTTTCTCAGGTTGACAGGAACGACTCTCCATGTCTCCAACTTAAAAACTCCTATTTGAAACCAACAAAGACAAGAATCACAGCCACTTCCAACTCACATAGTCACATAGCACAAAACCACAGAGAAACAAAGACAAACCACTTGATTTCACAATATCATGGTATATAGAATCCTAAAGAACCACTAATAACATCAGTAATAATTAAAAGTAAGATTGATTCCGTAGTAAAGGAAATTAAAAGTGTGTTTGCCAAATGATAGTACGGCAGACCCAAGATTCAGAAAGGAAGCCTTCGAAGCAGATTCCTCACCTAAACCACCAATACCCGGTGGCATGGGCTTCCTCGAAGCCACAGATGGGAACGGAGATTAGAAGGAGGACTAGGGTTTGAGCGAAGGGAGTTGGGAGGATTGCGGATAACAGAGGGCGGCGAGATTCTCACCGGAGACGGAAGCCAAGAGAAGAGTTGTTGAAATGGAGAGAAAGGGTTAGGGTATTTTTTGCGGCTCAGGTTGTGCCCTAACCTGGAAAAGTGGAAATCGGGTATTCGGAAACCAAAATGTATATATATATATATATATATTTTTGTAATAAACGAGTAGTCGGGTAAAAAAGGTGGGTTGAAATTCCTACCGCTACTCGCCCCGTTTAATAGTCGGGTTGACGGATATTCGGGTTGGCGAGTGGGATTTTTTACCACAGGTCGGATTACGTGGGTCGGGTTGGCGGGTCGGGGTGAGTTTTACCTGCCCCATTTACAGCCCTAGCTCTGGCTGTGTGTGACTGTTATGCGACGAGAGGAGTTGATCAATTTTCTGTGGTGAGATTAAGAGGTTGAGAGGCCCAAAAGCTAGGATTAGGATCGTCGAAACTTTGCAAATGTTGGTCGTTATCAACATCCATATTATAGGTATCATTATAATCCCAGCTGGTCTCACTCTTTCTCGCAAAGCGACAATTCCAAAAGTTTTTAACAACATTGTCACAGTTCGCCCGGGTAACTGCAAACACAAAAATGTTTTTTTATAGCAAGCATAGTATTGCAATAGATAAAATGGTTTAACCGTGATCCACAGCTAAACTAGAAGTCATACAAAAGCAAACACAAAAGCAAACACAAAACTAGTTTAGCTGTGGATCACGGTTAAACCATTTTATCTATTGCAATACTATGCTTGCTATAAAAAAACATTTTTGTGCCTACAATATTATAGGTTCACAATAATTTGTTCCTCCTCAAAGGAGAAGGGAAAGGTTTTGACCTCTGGGTTTAGATGATATTTCCATAGTTGCCTACAACTTTTATTTTCTCTCAATAGTCCCGATTTTTTCGCGACTATTTCCCAATTCTTAGCGTCATGCTTCTTTACATAGTCATCTAGGATTTGATCTTCTTCACGTGACCAACGTCTTCTGTTAGTGTTATTGGAAGAACTCGGATCTCTATCCATATCTATTCACTTGACTATGATGTTTTTATTGTTGTATTGCCTAAGATCGGTAAAACAATAATTGGATGATAATCAATAATTAGCTGATAAATTTATTGTTACATGTGCATATCCAAACAAGTAGTGATCATGATTGTAATTTAGCTTTCACAAGCTAACTTTGTTAAGGCAAAGAGCATGATATTAGCTAATAAAATACATGTGTTGTCAAAAAGAAATGATGTTTGATTAGGAAGAACCAAAGAGGCAAAGAACATATATATATGATTCCGTATGTACGGACAGTACGGTTATACAAAGAATTAGGATTACTTTTTTTGTCTTAAACTTGTTTTCAAACCTAGCCTAACGAGACACCTAAAAATTATCACGCAATGATTTACCATTAACCAGTTCCAACTTGAAAATTGATTTAATCTTAATTAATAAATATTTCACATGCAATCATAAAAAATGCTCCTCTCGATGTAAAGATAAAATAGACCAAATAGATACAACAATCCTTTACTATGCATGTAGAAATATAACAAAATTTGATCTATTAATTATCTTAAGATCAAACTATTTAGATAAGTAAAGATATATACGGGCAAATTAAAAATAAACTCTTTCACACTAATGTATTATTGTATTTCCAAATCGCAAACCTGCAATCGTACTTGGGTTTGGCTCATGCTATGTGCTACAAAACAAATTAATTTAGAAAAAAAATGAAGTAATAGTTGTAGTTGTGATTAAGAATAAATTAACTTACATACGGAATTACGGAATCCAAATTAGAAAGAAAAATTGATTTATTGATGACTCCACATGTGAGAAATGTGTATTTGAAGTTTTGAACCGATCGATATTATGATATGATATTTGGGTGTTGAGAAACGAGACTGCGACACACTTATTTATATAGGGGAAAAAGACAACCGTTACAATGATTTTTTTTTAATATCTAGGAGAAGTTTCAACGTTAATAAATTATTTGACGCCGTCAACTACGTAACAATCCTTTTATCCAATCATAATTAATGATCCCGCAGTTTGAGTGTTTGACAACAAAAATGCTTGAACAATGAACATCCTTTATTCCTTGATACATCTCTTTCACTAAACAGAATGAACAAGAAAATGCCAAACAAATAAAGAAAAAATAACAAAAAAGACAACAACAGTCAACGGTAAGTGATATGTTCACGAAGCTAAATAGCTAATCAGCAACATTTTAAAAAGGAAAATTTTTCAAAATAATATTTTTTTTCAAAAAAATTGTCAAAATAAACATCCATTAAAACTATTTCTCAAACTTAACCCGCTGTCACCACGTGGTGACATGTGACGGCGGCGGGTTTTGTTTTTTTGTGCATAGAGAACTCGGCATCACCAGTACCGAGTTCATCTTTTGAGAAATCGGCACTGGTGATGCCGAGTTCAACTTTGGTTTTTTATTGGCTAACAGTTGAAATTTTCACTTAGGAGGTGACACTTGGTAGAACTCGACACTGTTGATGCCGAGTTGTACCAAAGAAAACTCGACATCACCAGTGTCGAGTTCTATCTGGGAGTATTGCCCACCACTTCATATTCCACTTGACGGTTGCCAGGAGAGATGACAGATAGAACTCGGCATTAGAACTCGACATCCTCAATGCCGAGTTCTATTTGGACTTGTTCTCCTGACACTCAAATCATGTGTGAAATGGGTGAACGGCCAGGTCTACAATAGAATTCGACATCTATAATACCGAGATTAATAGGCATAAGTCGAGTTTAATATGCTATTTTTAGATAGAACTCTCCTATATTTTTCAAATTGGTAAATTTAAACCTGCACGGTAGAACAAACTAACAATACTACAAAATTCAATTCTAACATACATTCAAACTCACATACATTTAAACTCAAATAAATCACTTTTAAGTTTACATTCATTCAAATTAACATACATTCAAACCTAAATAACAACAAAAAAATCTAATTTTAATCACAATAATCATACTTAAATTCAACTATTTTTAAGATGACTACCGTAGACCTATAATCAACAAAACTAAATTCAATAATCAACTATCAAACAAGAAATAAAACGTTTTGCCTAAAAACCCAAAATCGAATTCGAGTTTGCACCAAAACGGGTTCCTAAATCAACAAAAGCACTACAATCATACATAAAACAACAATGTATATCATCCTAATACATAAAAGGCAAGAAAACGGTGGAAAATGAAAAAAAATCGAAACCCTAACCTTAAAAACTCAGAAACTCGACGGATGGGGAGAGGGGGGGCGTCAGGCTATTTTTATAGCCCGACGGAACTCGGTGTTGGTAACACCGAGTTCTTCCTTTAGAACTTGGCACTGAGAGTACCGAGTTCTATTTAAGTAACTGTTCTCCTGACGCGTCAATCGTCTCATGCACGAACTGAGCGCCAGGAGAACAATTTCTTAAATAGAACTCGACACTCTCAGTGCCGAGTTCTATTTGAGTCACCTCGGTAAAAAATGTCAAGTGTTGACCAATAAAAAACCAAGTAGAACTCGGCATCACCCATGCCGAGTTCTACCAAAGTTGAACTCGGCATCACTCATGCCAAGTTCGCAAAAGATGAACTCGACACTGGTGATGTCGAGTTCTCTATGCACAAAAAAACAAAACCCGCCGCCGCCACGTGTCACCACGTGGTGGCAGCAGGTCTAGTTTGAGAAATAGTTTCAATGGAGGTTTATTTTGGCAATTTTTTTAAAAAAAATATTATTTTGAAAAATTTTCCATTTGAAAAAGGAAGATTTTTCGAAATAAAATTATTTTAATTTTTTTTTAAAATAATTTTTTTAAAATATTTTCCATACTATACCTCCTACCACCACGTCGCGACACGTGGTGGTGGTGGTTTTTATTTTTTTAGTGTATACAGAACTCGACATGTAAGATGTCGAGTACTTCAAAACACAACTCGACGTTTAAGACACTGAGTTTTACATAGTTTCATTAATGGTTGTTAGGTTTTCAAAAACAGAATGTTTTGTGTGATTTCGAATTGTTTCTAACAATAACTCGACAACACTAGTTTTGTTTTTGAAAACCCAGCAACCACGTCGTCGAGTTCTATATACTTGGATGTGACAATGTAAGCACCGAGTTTTACAGAACTCGACACCTTCATTGTCAAGTTCGATTAAGCATCCGAACTCGCTCCGCACCCTTCTACAAGGTACAATTTTTTTTCGAAGTGTTGGAACAATGTAAAACTTGTCGTCTTAAATATTGAGTTGTGTTTTGAAGTACTCAACATCCTACACGCCGTGTTCTCCAAAAAAAAATTATTTTACAGAACTCAACGTTTGAAACGTCAAGTTCTGTATACACTCAAAAACAAAAATCGCCGCCGCCACGTGTTGCGACATGGTGACAAGTCTAGTATGGAAAATATTTTTCAAAGATATTTATTTTAGATTTTTTAAAATAATTTTATTTCGAAAAATCTTCCTACAAAAAAAGATTTACATCTCCTTTACGGTTTTACGACTTTACAAGGAGGAATACAAAATAAATAAATATCAAGTCATATACCTAAAGTCAAACACATTATTCTCAACTCATTACGATGAATTACGTTCACATTATTCTCAACTCATTACGATGAATTACGTTCTCAAACCTAACTCTCCGTGGGTTCTGTTGGAATATTGAGTTTGGGCTAGGCCCATGAATAGCTCAATTGAAGAAATCCAATGTTGAGATGAAGATGAGAACTATTGCCCCATGTGCCATGTGCTCACCTCTACTTTTTAGTCCCACATTGGTAAAGCTAACAAGTTGAAGGATGTTGATAAACATACTATTCACTTGTCACTTTGTAGGTGGAAAGAGAGGAGGAGAGAATTCTCCACACACACGCGCGCGCCCGTCCTGTCCCGGTCCAAGGCGGGGCGGGGCGGGGCGAGGCGAGGCGAGGCGTGACGTGACGTGACGTGACGTGACTTGGCAGCGGGGGATTTGGGGGAAATTAGAGGCTTTAGCCTCAGGATGATGGGTGTATTTATTTTTGGACCTCAAGGTAATTGTTTTTGGGGTCGTTCTATCCTGGGAGAAAACCGGCAGACCATCAAACGCACTGGTATATGGGCCGATATTTTCTCTGAGGCAAGTCGCCTTCCGACGGCTCGGTCTATGAGGTCGTTTCTGATTCATGTTCCTTCGTTTCTTGTTTTCCTTTACATGTTTTTGTATGTTGGCTTTATCTGGATCCTTATGGAATATTTATTCGACATATGTAACCCACTGTATTACATGATCATATTTGTAATTGTATCAACAATCTCAGAGAAAATACTGTTAATTATGTCGTCTAATAATTCGTTTGCGCCAAAAGTGGACATGTCAGGCATGCCGGAAAAATTTTCCGGGCAGAATTTCAAACGTTGGCAACAACGTATGAAGATCTGGTTGACCACTATTGGTTTAGTTGACGTAATTGAAAAGGCTTTCCCACTTTCTGAAACTGAAGATCCCCACATCAAAGCAGCACAAGATCTGTGGATAGAGAAGGACAAATTATGTCGAGGTTGCATTCTGTTGGCTTTGTCCAACGTGCTCTTCGATGTTTATAGTTCGTCCTCCTCTGCCTCTGTGACTGCAAAGGATTTATGGGATGAGTTGGATAAAAAATATAATACTGAGGACTTAGGTCATGAAAAGTATTATGTTGGAAAATTCCTGAAGTTTCAAATGGTGGAAAGCAAGTCAGTTACTGAACAAGCTCATCAGTTTATGATTCTAATCCATGGCTTAAAAGAGGCTGACATGAAGCTTCCTGAGAAGTTTCTGGTAATGTCAATTATTGAGAAGTTCCCTCGATCCTGGGAGGACTTCGGGATGTCTCTAAAGCATAGGAGAGGAAAACTGACTATGGATGACCTCATGGTTGCTATTGCAATCGAGGAGGAACATCGGGGTGAAAAACCAGTGATGCCTGTAGAGTTCCAACCAAAGGCAAACGTATTAATTGGATCCTCATCTAAACCCAAGGTCAAAATCCAGAAAAGGCCAACAAACAAACCATGTTGGAATTGTGGACATGTTGGGCACTGGGCTAAGGATTGTCCATCCAAGAAAGCCAAACGCCAACAAGGTACCACTGAATCGACTCCACAGGTCAATGTATTGACCGAGCTGGATGAGACCAACAGTAAGTTTGTTTCTGTTAATCCTCATGTTTTTTCCATTTATGAACCACGTGAGTGGTTGGTTGACACTGGGGCTAATGTGCATGTATGTGCTGACAAGTCCATGTTTGTCTCTTACCAGCCTGTTGATCGTAGATCTGTAGCGATGACCAATGGGAATGTTGCAAAGGTGCTTGGAATTGGACGTATCGACTTGAAGTTACCTTCAGGACGAGTTCTTTCTCTGCACAGGACGCATCATGTGCCTGCTGTTCGTCGTAATATTATTAGTGGTCCGTGTCTGGTAGTTGAGGATTATGAAGTAACATTTAAATGTAACAAAGTTGTGATTACTCTTTCTGGTACTTTTATTGGCAAGGGGTACTTGTCTTGTGGTGCTTTTTTAATTCATGTTGAACATGCTTTTTATAATCGCAATGCTATTTCTGTTAAAGATGTGTCTTCTCCTGTTGTTTATTCCATTGAATCTGGTGATGTTTGGCATAAACGTTTAGGACATGTGAATTATCAATGTTTGAAAAGAATGATGAATTTAAATATGATTCCTAGGTATGCTATTGAGAATAAAAAATGTCAAGTGTGTGTACAAGCTAAACAACCGAAAAGACCGTTTCATTCTGTGACTAGAAATACTAGTATTTTAGATTTAGTACACACTGATACTTGTGAATTCAATGGCATGTTAACTAAGGATAAAAAGAAATATTTTATCACTTTCATTGATGATAGTTCAAAGTATTGCTATGTTTATCTTTTGAAGAGTAAAGATGAAGCGTTATCTAAGTTTCTTATTTTTAAGAATGAAGCAGAGACACAAACTGAAAAGAAACTTAAGAGGTTGAGATCTGATAGAGGTGGTGAATATACGTCCAACCTGTTCGAACAAGTGTGTCAGGATTCTGGCATAGTTCATGAGGTGACGGCGCCGTATTCTCCACAATCTAACGGGATTGCTGAACGGAAAAATAGAACACTATCTGATATGATTAATGCATTATTAGAGAGTTCAGGATTACCCAAATATATGTGGGGAGAAGCTTTGAATACGGCTTGCCATATTCTGAATAAAGTTCCTCAGAAACATAAGGAGGGTAGTCCATTCGAACTCTGGTGTAGTCGAAAACCTAGCCTTAAATATCTTAAAGTTTGGGGTTGTCTTGCAAAAGTGTTAATCCCTGAACATAAGAGGAAAAAGCTTGGTCCCAAGACTGTTGATGCAATATTTATCGGATATGTGATTAATAGCTATGCGTACAGATTTTTGGTAATCAAGTCCGAGATATCTGGCATAGATGTTAACACAATTGTTGAATTTCGTGATGCCACATTTTTTGAGGATGTATTTCCTAAGAAATCTGGAGTTCCTCAACAAGTTTCTTCTTCAGTTGATCCCTCTACGTCTGGTTCCATCCACGAGCATGTGGAAAGGATGACAAATGTGGGGGCAGATTTGTCTATTGCCGATTTTGAGTCTTCTCAAACTCAAGTTGAAATTGAACCTAGAAAGAGCAAACGTTCTCGAATTGCCAAGGATTTGGGAAGTGATTTTATCACATACCACATCGAGGGTGATCCTAACACTTTCAAGGATGCTATGGCTTCATCTGAAGCAAAGCATTGGAAATATGCAGTTAAGGTCGAGATGGACTCTATTGTCTCTAATGGGACATGGGAGTTGGTAAATCTTCCTCCAGGTTGTTCAACAATCGGATGTAAATGGATATTCAAAAAGAAATTAAAACCAGATGGTTCCATTGATAAGTATAAAGCCAGATTAGTTGCCAAAGGGTTTAAACAAAAGGAAGGAATAGACTATTTCGATACCTATTCTCCAGTGTCTCGTATGACTACTATTCGAGTGCTCTTGGCATTGGCGTCTGTATATGATTTTACAATCCATCAAATGGATGTAAAAACTGCTTTTCTTCATGGTGACCTTGAAGAAGAAATTTATATGGACCAACCTGAAGGATTTGTAGCTTCTGGAAACGAGAACAAAGTTTGTAAACTTGTTAAGTCTCTTTATGGACTTAAACAAGCCCCAAAAGCTTGGCATGAGAAATTTGACAAAATTATATTATCATTTGGATTCCAGGTTATTGATTCTGATAAACGTGTCTATTGCAAAGTTTAAAGTAATGCATGTATTGCATTGTGTTTATATGTTGATGACATTTTACTGTTTGGATCTAATTTGAATATAATACATGAAACTAAGTCCTTCTTGTGTACTAAGTTTGAGATGAAGGATATGGGTGTTGCAAATGTGATCTTGGGTATCAAACTGACTAGGTCAGTTGATGGTATTTCCATATCTCAATCTCACTATGTTGAGAAGATTCTTGAGAGATTTGGCTATACGAATTGTAGATCTGTGAAAATCCCATATGATTCATCAAAACCTTTGTACCAGAACAAGAGTGGTGTTCCAGTTTCATAACTGAGATATTCTCAGATTATAGGTAGCTTGATGTATCTTGCAAATTGCACACGACCAGATATTTCATTCTCGGTGAGCAAACTTAGTAGATACACAAGTTGTCCTAATCGTACTCACTGGGTGGCTTTGGATAGAGTACTTAAGTACTTGAAGGGTACTTCTACCCTTGGGCTGCATTATGGGAAATTCCCAGCTGTACTAGAAGGGTACAGTGATGCAAGCTGGATAGCCAAAAACTCTGGGAGTAACGGTGTTACAGGGTATGTTTTTACTCTGGGTGGAGGCGCAGTCTCCTGGAGGTCTACAAAACAGACCATATTGTCTCGATCTACATTTGAGGCTGAACTTTGTGCTTTGGATACAAGTGGAATGGAAGTTGAATGGCTGAAAGGACTCCTTTCTGAATTGCCAATGACTAGCAAACCAGTTCCTGCAATATCTGTACATTGTGATAGTATGACTACTATTGCAAAGTTAAGAAGCTCAAAGTATAACCACAAACAAAGGAGACACATCCAAGTCAGACTGAAGTCTGTAAGGGAATTGATCTCGGAAAGGGTGATAGTTGTTGATTTTATTGGTACCAAAGACAATACAGCTGATCCTTTCACCAAAGGACTTGATCTAGTTCAAGTTCTGAAATCCAAGTTGGGGATGAGACTGAGACCCATTACATGACTAATCTAGAATGGCAACCCAACCAATCTGAGTGGAGATCCCACGAAGTTGGTTCAATGCGGTAATAACAAGTTCTTGAGTGAGTCAAGTGCAACTCATTGGTGATACATTGTAGGTCATACATTGTATCTGTGTCAATACCCCAAAGAATGGATATGTTGCTGAAACTGCAAGTTTGGTAAGAGTGTAGACTCTGAATGGGTTCAAGTCTTTGAGACAAGATGTTAGCAGTGCATCTTTGGAGAAGCCCAACTATGTGAATGCAATTGTGTGGCCGCAATTAGAGGAATGTGGGTCATTCCTTGAAAGCATTCATGAAACAGGATACAGATGCATGGCCGTAAAGCATCAACCCTGTAGATTGCAGCATAACCTGCTTAGTGTTGTTCTCAATGGACATCTCCACACAAAAGGTTCAAGTTCAAGACTTCGTTTCACTTAGTTCCTGTGGGGATAAAGTTGAAGGACTCAGGTCGTGGTTCAAACCCGAAAGGTACCATTACTGAAAGCACTAGGATGCAAGGTTTGGTCGCTCGATCAACAATGGATTTGTGGGGGATTGTTGGAATATTGAGTTTGGGCTAGGCCCATGAATAGTTCAATTGAAGAAATCCAATGTTGAGATGAAGATGAGAACTATTGCCCCATGTGTCATGTGCTCACCTCTACTTTTTAGTCCCACATTGGTAAAACTAACAAGTTGAAGGATGTTGATAAATATACTATTCACTTGTCACTTTGTAGGTGGAAAGAGAGGATGAGAGAATTCTCCACACACGCGCGCGCGCGCTCGTCCCGGTCCGGGTTGGGGCGTGGCGTGGCGAGGCGAGGCTTGGCGTGGCTTGGCGTGGCGTGACGTGACTTGACTTGACAGCGGGGGATTTGGGGGAAATTAGAGGCTTTAGCCTCAGGGTGATGGGTGTATTTATTTTTGGACCTCAAGGTAATTGTTTTTGCAATTAAGTCCTTGACGGTTACAAGAATAAATACATATATATATCATGACAGTTTCCTCCAAAAGATACACGTTCTATTTTCCCATCATCTCTACGGAAACCGTCCTTCTCCGGCGATTTCCCTCCCCAAATCCAAAGTTGTTCAACGTCTGATTCTTGCGAGGTTTCGCGCTGTTTTCGAGGTCCGTCGACTCCGGTGTGCGCCTGTTCGACGGTGAGACCGTTCTATCCTGGGAGAAAACCGGCAGACCATCAAACGCACTGGTATATGGGCCGATATTTTCTCTGAGGCAAGTCGTCTTCCGACGGCTCGGTCTATGAGGTCGTTTCTGATTCATGTTCCTTCGTTTCTTGTTTTCCTTTACATGTTTTTGTATGTTGGCTTTATCTGGATCCTTATGGAATATTTATTCGACATATGTAACCCACTGTATTACATGATCATATTTGTAATTGTATCATCAGGTTCTACACTTTATACATCACATGATTATAAACCATCAACAAATAAAATAACACTAGTTTATTCTACGACAACATCGATCATTTATCCCATCTAGGGGAGAGCAAAACCCGGTCTAAACCGGGTTTTTGGACCGGATCGGACCGGTCGGTCCGGAAGTTGTGGGTTTGGTCCGGTCCGGTCTGGGTTTCGGTCCAGGAGATTTTCAAATTTCGGGTTCCGTCCGGTCCTGTCCGGTCCGATTTTTTTAATTTAAAAAATTCGGATTTTAACCGAACCGGACCGGTCCTGTCCGGTCTTCTGTCCGGACCCCGGATAAAAATCTGGTCCGGTCCGGACAGGATGCTCTCCCCTAATCCCATCCATCCAAGTCCATGATCGAGTCGACAAAACCATTCGGATCAAAGTCATTGACAAAATCAACGTCTTTCAAGTCTATTTGTGCCGAATCACTTTCAGAGTGAACGTTGTTATTAGGTTGATAATGCACCTTGGAAGTTGGAAGTGGCAATCTCCCCAACTGAAACACATTAAAAAAGTCATTATAATTTAATTATAAACGTTATTTTATGGAATGTAACAGATATATTTAGAATACATTACCGACTACTTACATGATTGTAATGAAATTAAAGCCTCGATGTCATAACTTCGTCTCTGATGAAACACACCCAAAAGAAATTCTTAACTTCATGTAGGGCTGTGCATTGACCGGTTTTACCCGGTCAACCGGACCGGTCGGTCCGGGTTCGGTCCGGAAATTTTTGAAAAAATCCGGTCCGGGTTTCGGTCCGGCAAATTTTAAATTTTCCGGTCCGGTCCAAATTTTTTTTAATTTAAGGTAAAAAATCGGGTTTTTGGACCGGACCGGACCGAACCGGTCCGATCTTCGATCCGCCTATCCGATTTTTTTCCGGTCCGGTCCGGTTTTCGGTCCGGACCTAATTTTTTTTTCCGGACCGATGCTCAGCCCTAACTTCATGGCTGGTGAACGTATAAGACGGATATAGACTTGGATCCCTTCCATTTACTCAATGTGCGTTGAGACAAGTCACGGTCTTCATGTTTATAATTCAAGAATTTGTAATTAAATTTTACAATTGGAATTTTTTTTGAAATAATTTATTTTAAAAATTCAAAATAAACCTTTTTTAAAATTATATTCCACGCTAGACATGCTTGCCACCACATGGTGACACGTGGGTCTTTGTTTAGTGTGTACAGAACTCGACGTCTCAGACGTCGAGTTCTGTAGATTTTCTTTTACAGAACTCGGCGTTGGCAACACCAAGTTCTATATAAGAACACTTGGGACAATTTTTACCAAACTGAACTCAACACAGGAGTAGCCGAGTTCCACTTAGTTAAACTAGGCAATTCCAGTACCGAGTTCCATTAGGTGGAACTCGACAACTCGAGGACCGAGTTCTCTCAAACAGAACTCGACACTGGTGTTTCCGATTTACCTTAAAGATGACGATATTTTCTGGGAAGTGTCCCTATATAGAACTTGGTGTTGACAATGTCGAGTTCTACAAAAAAATCTACAGAACTCGACGTCTGAGACACTGAGTTCTGTACACACTAAAAACAAGATTAACCTCTGCTCCGTATCACCACGTCGTGACAACAAGTTTAACGGGAAAAATGATATTAAAGGATGTTTATTTTGAGAATAAAATAAAATTATTATTTCGAAAAAATCCCATTAGATTTTAAAATTTATTTATTAGACTAGAGTGCCGTAATTTTTTTAAATAATAATCAATTTAAAAACATTTCGAAAACTAATCAAAAAATAATAATTAAAACTACCACGATCGCGGGTCGAACCCGCGATCCGCGCGACCACGGATCGCGGGTTGCACCCGCGATCCGCGCGAATTCTTATAAATACCCATCCGATGCGTTTTTTTAATACAATTATTTTTTCAATTCCTCACACATTTCCACTTCTACTCTCCACACAGTTGTGAAATTGTGTCCGGTAACATCAATTTTTCTAATCCGTGTGTCTTTCCTGGTGATATTTGAGGTAATTATTTTTTTCATTCTTATATTTATAGTTATTAATAATTGGTAATAATATCAAATATTGAAATTCTACTTTCTTCACAGTCTTCAAATTGTGTCTGGTGATATCAATTTTCTGATCCGTGTGTTTTTCCTGGTGAATTTTGGGGTAATTTTTTTTTTCTTCTTAATTTCTATTTATCTCACATTATTAACAATTGGTAATAATATCAAATATTGAAATTCTACTCTATTCACAGTCTTCAAATTGTGCCTTGTGATATCAATTGTTCTGATCCATGTGTTTTTCCTGGTGAATTTTGAGGTAATTTTTTATTCTTAATTTCTATTTATCTCACATTTTTAATAATTGTTAATAATATCAAATGTTGAAGTAATTTTTAATATAAAACTGATTAAAGAATTTTACATTGTAGTTAACCTAATGATTGCGGTTAGTGTGCACTTTGGCGGTGAAATAGTTCAAAATGCAAGTTACGGTGTAGAGTACACGATAGGTCCAAGACTTACACTTTCAGCGAGCGAAAATGTAACCTTAGAAGAACTTAAGAGTTTGATATATCAAGGTTTGAATGTCGAAGAATCTCAGTACTCGATGAATATTCAATATCGTTGCAACATTGCACCAACTGGTTACTTTTTTTTAATGTGATGCATGTATATGATGAGAATTCCTGGAGAATAGCCTATGAAACAGCTTATTCCAAAATGGAAATGATGGAGTTATATGTACAGTTGAATCCTGTGGAAATTGAGTGGAGGGCTGAGATGTTTACAGGTAACCAACCGGGTAGTAGTGGTGGTGCAGGTTTCATATCTCAACAATCATGTGATGCAAACACCATAGCAGAAACCAGTCGACCTGCGAATAGAACTTCTGATTTCGTGCCTATACCAACAAATGATGAAGAAGAAAATGATGACGAAGATTATAATATAGATACAGAGAATGAATCATCAGGTGAGGACGATGAGGATGCTGATGAGGTTGAGGAAGATGAAGATATTGGTCCGAACGTGAGTCAGTTAAGCCAATACAACCCATTTAGAGGGAGGGGTTGGGTTCACCCAGCCAAAAGCTTTCATGATAGTTCTAGTTGGGTTCCTGCAGATACATCATTTATAGAAAGCAGCGTAATAGTTGAAGGTCCGTTAGCTGAGAATCAAGCATTCTCATCAAAAGACGCTCTGAAGAACGCAATATCGAAATGGCATATTGACAATAATCGGGAGATCAAGGTGCAAGACATCAGCAAAACCAAATATAAGGTGAGATGTAAAGATGAAAATTGTAGCTCGATGTTGTACGCTGCACGGACCGGTTCGGGTGATGCATGGTCTATAAGAAAATGTCCGTATAAGCATATATGCAGGTCCACAACTTCCCGATTTGATCATGCTTAGCTGACTGCAAAGATGATGGCTGATATCATCCGTGAAGATGTCGAAAATAATGTCTCGCTCCCGATTAAACAAGTGTTTGGTCTGGTAAGAAAAATATTTTCAGGTGTTAATCCAAAGTACAATAAATTATGGCGTGCCCGCGAGATTGTTGTTGCATACATGTTTGGAAGTTGGTCGGGTTCATATGCTTTGTTGCCTCAATTGTTAAATGCTATTAAACAATCAAATCCTGGAAGTAAAGTTGTAGTTCATTCTGACCCTTTACCATGCGCTGGTGTCCGTCCAACATACATGCTCATCCAACATACATTCAAATTCATTTCTGTAATATGTAAGACAATTATGTGCGACACTAACCTCATAAGTCTGTGGGTATTGCCACTTAATAGCAAATGAAGGTCGCGATTCTAGGTCGTCTCCACCTAAACACTCAACATGACCCACGTGTCTCGGCCGGGCTACGGGAAACCGAGTCCAAGACCAGTGTTGAAGAAGTAACAATGCACTACCAATGTTCCTTTTTCCAGTTTGACATGAAATAGATAAGTTGCGATATAAACATGAAAGCACGGCCGCACCCCAATTGTATACTATCGGCTTGTCCAACACCTGCAAAAACCTCAAATACATAACTAGAACACCTGTCCTAGAGCTATCAGGGAAAACCATGGATCCAAACAAATCTAAAATGAAAGCCCGTGTATATTGTGCCACTTCTTCATCTGTGGGAAATTCTGGCAGATTCCCGTAATTTACCCGCAACCATTGCAAACTGATGCTAAATCCGGACTCTTTGAACATTTGTGGCTCATCTCCTCCTACCGTTCTTTTACCTTTTTTCATAATCTCGGCGTTTATATCAATCCCAAAGGAATTTCTAATTAACTCACGACTGTCTCGATCACTGTGCCCGATTATTGGAATACCACTGATAGATAGACCCCACAAACAGCTAACATCCTGCAATGTTAATCCAACCTCCCTAACCAGTAAGTGGAAAGTGTGAGTCTCAGGACGCCAACGCTCTACAAGTGCAGTAATCAATCTATTGTGTGTCCTTGTATGTTTTATTTGGGCAAGTTGATATAATCCCAAATTTTTGAGTGCTTGACTAAAACAATCGTGGAAAGGAATTACTGGACGATGTGCACGACATTCCAAAACAGCCTCCGGCTATAATGTATTCAAATATATTGTGAAAAATACATCAATTAGAAAAATGTAATTTAAATATTTAGAAAATTTACACAATATGATTTTTTTGGTACTTACATTTATGGAAATATCATTGACTCTGAACATGCAATTTGGTATTCCGAGAAGTGGGGAAATAGACTCTCTATCCACTGCATCATTATACTCACGTTCGTTTTGTACAGAGCGACTTCTACTTAAATGACTCATTTTGTCAAAACAACTGTTCATGAAAATAAAACAGAATTAATTATAATAATTAAAAAATAATTTACTCGTACATTTCATGACAAATTGCATGTTATAGAAATAATGAAAGCTACAACAATTTAACACATAAATACAACTAATATTAAAAATTTAATTTAACAGAAAATAATAAATAACTATTCCAAATACTTATATTATATAATAAATTTCGTAAATGTACGTTATACAATTTTTAGATGTATATACATTTAATTTAATTATAAATAGATACATAAATACAACTAATATTTAAAATTAAATATAATAAAAAATAAACAAGACAATTCCAAATAATTTTAATTTAACAAAGAAATTAAATCTTAAGTAAAACATTTGTGTAAAATTTACCTGAGTCCAAGATAAGCTGGGAAATAAGTGTTGTGCGGGTTCCGAATGGAAGAAAAACTAGAAGAGAAGTGTCGTGTGAACCCGAGTAGATAATAAAAATTACTTGAGATTAACTGATTTTAACTTAAAACTTAATCTGAAAACTCAAAAATTAACTAATTTTAACTCAATACTTAAACTCAAAACTCAAAAACTTAAAAACTGAAATGTAAATTTAAAAAAAAAGCAGACGGATCGCGGGTTCGACCCGCGATCGTGGTAGTTTTAATTTTTATTTATTAGTTTTCAATTTTTTTTAAATTGATTATTATTTAAAAAAATTACGAATAGAGTGGACTAATACCAGTATATATATATATGTGTATATATATATGTATGTATATATATATATATATATGTATGTATATGTATGTATATGTATGTATATGTATATGTATGTATGTATGTATATATATATATATATATATAAATATATATATATATAAACACACACGCACTTCCTCGTAATCCGCTAATTCCCCAATCAAATAGACACCTCTTCTTCTTCCTCCCGATCGGAGCCGACGAAATGGAGAAGAACGCGTCGGATCCAGAGCTGGATGAGGCGAGTTCGGGCCACCAAGAGTGGTCGACCTACAAGGACGACGAGATCATGAAGCAGCACGCCTTCATCCAGGCCGAGGAAGCCCACAGATCCCCTCTCGTCGCCGACAAGGTCCGATTCGCCCCTCAGATCGTCACCTTCTCTGGTTCGGTGTTAGTTAGGTTCGGTTTGGAGTGGAGTGGAAACGGGGAGTGGTTTGAAGGATTTAGGTTTTGGATGATCACCGTTTCGAGTTTAGTAGTTTTTCTTTCCTTGTTTTGGAGGATCGTCGTGGTTTGATGGTGGAAATGGTTTTGCCGTTGGTTTGGATTGGAGTGGAATGGAGAAATTAAGTGATTTGGATGATAGTCACTGTTTCAGGTTCAGTAGTTTTCTTTCGATCTTAGTGATTTGATTGTTAAAGTACTGATGTTGTTGATTTGGTGATGGATTGGTGTTAGTTTGGTTCGGACTGAAGTGGAAACGGAAAGTGAATGATTTGGGGGACCCGGGTTTCAGATGAGTCGTCATTTTGTGTTTACTAGTTTTGTTTCAGTCTTAAAGCTCGATCTTCGTGGTTTGATGGTTGAAAGTAGTTGTATTGTCCATTTGGTTATGGATTGTTGTTAGTTAGGTCTGTGCGGAGTGGAAACAGTAAGTGATTTGGAAGATTAAGGTTATGGATGATCATCATCGTTTCAAGTTTAATAGTTTCCCGCCTTGGTTTAGCTTAATTTTCACTCTTGATGGTTGAAGTAGTGGTGTTGTTGATTCGGTGGTGGTTTGGTCAGTTAGGTCGTTGTGGAGCTAATATAGTAAATGATTTGGAGGATTCAAGTTTTGGATGATCATCGGCATTTTCGGGTTACTAGTTCCGCTTCCGTGTTTTGTCTCGATCTTCATGGTTTGTTGGTTAAAGTATTTGTGTTATTGATTTGCTGGTGGGTTGTTGTTATTTAAGGCGTCGTGCACTGGAGATGGTTAGTGATTTAGAGGATCCTGGTATTGGATGATCTCGTTTGTGAATAAAGATGGATTTAGATTAGGTCGGGCACATGTTTGATTTGTGAATGAGTAGTTCTTCGAGGAATATACAGTTTGCCCGATTGATCATTGCTGGTTCTACTGGTTTCTCCTTCGTCTCTGTCTCGGTTTACATGGTTTGATGCTTGGTAGTTGGTAGTTTAGCTAAGTCGTTGATGTGGTGATGGATATTCAGATGGAAGTGGAAACGGTAAATGATTTGGTGGATTGAGGTTTTGGGCGATCTTGTTCTGAAAATGAGAATTCGGGATTCTGTGTTTGGACCGTCTTGTTTGTGAAAATGAGAATTGCTACGAAGTGTTGCTGAATTTGTTGGGGGCAGAGTAGATAGGTATTGTGTTGATGTGGTGATGGATTTTTATTTTAGGTTGTTGCATTGTA
Organism: Triglochin maritima; assembly: GCA_963682175.1. NCBI lineage: Eukaryota > Viridiplantae > Streptophyta > Magnoliopsida > Alismatales > Juncaginaceae > Triglochin > Triglochin maritima. Next base: position 4,995,135 of record OY821782.1, on the reverse strand, counting down.
ATGTTCACGTTCTGATTGGTGTACAATTGGCAAGTGATGGAGGATTTAGATTTTGAATGATCTCGTCAGTGTGCGGAAATCCGGCTTAATAGGATTTTGTGATTGTTTCTCGTTATGTTGTTAGAGATGAATGTGGATTAGGTTGGGCACATCTTGATTTTGTGCATGAGTAGTTCTTTGAGAAATTTGTGTTCGGTTGACCTTGTAACTTGTTTCTGATGTGCTGGTTCTGTTACAAAGTGTTACTGAATTTGATGTAGTAGAGTAGGATGGGGTTGTGTTGATTTTATGACATGTTCTTCCAATGTAGTTAGGTAGTTTCAACGTAGGGTTTGTGTTCAACTAGAAATGCTTAGTAAACGATCCCATGGTCTATGGAATTTGTTGTGCTTTACGGCCTACACTAGGATTTGGTGGTGGTTTTTTGTTAATTGTTACTGCTGGATGTGGATAAGAGAAGTAGATAGTTGTTTTGGATGGTCTCTTTCTGTAATGTGCTGCTAGTACCTATCACCCAACTGCACTGCACTGAGATTTTATGATGGTTCTTGTTTTGTTGTTAGAGTTGGATATGCATTAAGGTGAGGAACACCTTCATTTTGTCAATGAGGTTCCAGGAGTCTGTGTTTGGGGGGTCTTGTTCCCTTTGGATAGTGGTCATTGGAATCTTGTGGTGCTGAATCTTATGTGAACTGTGGGGGTGGGATGTGTTTGTGACTTTGTGTTGGTTTGCTGATGGATTGGACTAGAACTGTCTGGTGATTTAGAGGATTCGTGTTTCAGATTTTTGTTGTTGGTGTATGGAATCTGGCTATGCTAGGATTCCATGATGGTATCTTGGTCATATTGTTACAGGTAGATGTGGATTAGTAAGACGAGTCTTTTTTTGTGAAGAAGAATAGATTTGGGGAGTCTGTAGTGTGCTGATGCCACCTAATTCTGCATCACAACCTAAAACAGAGTTTGGTAATGGTTTCATCTTGTTTTGTTGTAGATGATTAGGTGAGATATTGAGAATTTTTACATTTTATGAATGAGAAGTGATTGTAGAAGCGCTTGGTTATAGGGTGCTCCTATTCTGTTAGTAATGATTACCAAACTCTGTATGCTTCACAACTTGCTCTGGGACTTTGTGATTGTTTTTGTTTTATTGTTACAGTTAGACATAGATTGGGTGAGAACATCCTCGTTTTGGAATGATAAATGTTTCAGGGAGTTTGTATTTGCACAATCTTGTTTATAATGTGCTTATGCTATGAAATCCTTTGTGCTTCACAATTGAAAACAGAATCTGGTGATATTTCTTGTCATGTTATTGCAATATAGTGGATGGGTAATGGTTAGATAACAATCTTTATATTTTGATGAATCTTTTGAATTTTCTGATTTTCTCCACTTGCCCATCTATATATAGCTGATGGGTAATAGTTAGCAATTTCATGTTTGGACTGCCTCATCTGTAACATATGGTTTACTGTGCTTCACAGTTTTTACTTTGATGAGTTTGTGCATTGTTTGGTGACAGTTTTTTATTAAAATTATTGCAACATGGGGTTCAAATATGGACTTTTCTTAACCAGTGATGAATGATATGTAATATCATGTAGACTTGCGATGTGGTTTTGCTGGTTCTGTTATCCATGTTTCCAATGAAACATGAAGTCCTACCAATGTAATCGACTAATGGTATTTCTACGCAACAGATGTTTAACACCATCAGGTTAGGATTAGGGTCAATTTTATATCTAATGATTATTAAATGTTTATTACTCTTACTCCAATATTTTTGTTATTTGCTCTTTTCTACTGCCGGGTTTCTGTGTTTCTTATGATTCTCACCCAATAAGAGTAAAGTTATCTAGCAATGTTACTGAATTCTTGTCCTACAAGTCTGATATTGAGGGTAATTACCCTTTTCTGCAGTTTTATACTAGCTTGTTGCTGCCGTTGTTATAATAGCAAGATTAATCAGTTCGGTAATGCTGCAGGAACCTCTGTCAAGTCTAGCAGATGAATACAAATCAGGTAATCCAATTATCCAGGAGAAGATCAAGGTTTGTTGTTCGAACATCTAAACTTACCTACATTATGTTCTATACATATTTTTATAATAGTCTTCATCATGCATAGATTCTATCTGAACAATATGGTGCCATCAGGCGGACACGAGGTGATGGTAACTGCTTCTTTCGGGCTTTCATGTTCTCTTACCTGGTAAATAAATCATCAAATTTTATCTGCTATAGTGAGCCATAATGTTATGTTTCTTATGGTCTCATGGATTAAAAAAATGTCTGGAATTATTGTACAGGAACATATTCTTGAAACTCAAGATAAAGCAGAAGTTGAACGTATTCAGTTAAATATTGAGCAATGCAAAAACACATTACGGAGCCTTGGATATGCTGACTTCACCTTTGAAGATTTCTTTGCTGTAAGCCCCCTATCCTTGCTATATTTCACTTTCCGTATGCGTAAGTAATTTTTTAGAACTTTGTAATTCACATCTGGAGTTTCCCGTTCTCTGAAATCTTGTTTTTCCTATATGTAAATGATACTTACAAAGCATATATATGTAAATGAGAAAGTAATAATGCTAGAAGACATATAGTTGCGGACATGACAACCTCAAGCATGTCCATGTTACGGTTTTGTACATGCTAGTCCCTTTCAAGTGATCTTAGTTCATTAACATAATATTAGTTATGAAGTGATATTATGCTATTAATTCTATTTGCCAAGCTCCATGAGTTACACCAGATGGAAATATTCGAAGGATCAGAAAAGAGCCTTTTTTTCTTTGAATGCTTCTATTAATAGTAAAATACAAAGAGCAAAGCCTAATGAGCTGAAAAAAATAATAAACATGATGAGTTAGTAATTCAAGTTTTTCTATTGAAATGTTTGCGACACGTTCATGTGATTATGATCGTTTATCACACCTTTCAAGTTTTAAATAATGAATAACAATGTCTCCTTAATATGTAAATTCATTAGTTTCCTGTCTGTTTTTTTTATATTGGATATACCAGTTTGTGAAGGTCCTGAAGTATATGGTTTTTGTAGTTCTAAGTCCAACTCCCTGAGTAGGCAAATTTGTCATTTTGTTGCTTTCAATTGCCCTTATTGTCTTTTATAGTGTGCTCACTGCTCAACCTCTGCTATAGTTTTTATTTATTCATGTTACTGTCTAATGTCTGTCCTTGTTTCTTTCTTTACCATGTTGTGTGTGTTGCCCTCAAGCTCTTAGAGCACTAGTAATGGGGGTCGTCCCTCTTGGGACGACCCCGACGACCCGGTAGTTTGTGCTCAGCACATTTTTTAAAGTTTTTTTTTGATTTTTTAAATAAAAATTAGTTTTAATCTTTTTTTATTTTATTTTTTTGAAAATATGTTTTCTAATTTTTTTGATTTATTAGAATTTTTCCAAGATCGACTCCGAAATGATGTGGATGAGAGAGATGGATTGTGGTGGGTTGTGGTTAGGGATAGCAACAGATCGGTTCTGGTTCGGGTACTAGTAGAACCGGAATCGGATCCATATTATAAATTGGGATCCAGAACCGGATCCGGATCGGTTCCTATCTTGGATATCCAGATCCGGATCCATTTGGTTGATGGGTACCCAGAACCAGATCCGGTATGCAAAAATTATTGCCCCCCTAAATTTGCATTTATATTTCATCTCCACAACAACTGTTTTATAAAACTAAATTCATCTCCACAACAACAATAAATCATATAACATCAATTTACATGTTATTTAAAATTTCATCTCCACAACAAGTTAGCAATTTTACCACTCCAAAAGGTTGTGCATGCAAAGAATACTGTATACACCTACAACATCTTCAATTTATAATCCACAAGTTTATAATCAACAAACCTAGAGACTACTTCCTGCATCTTCAATTTATACAACCAAAACATGTTCAAAACACAAGAAAACATAACTAAACAACAACTTGTGCATGCAAATTGCCATGAGGAGCTGCTCACCCCACGTTCTCCTGATTTTCGAACCTATAAAAAATCAACAAAAATAATTTGAATGATATACATCAGATTATATTTTATACAAGAGTACATTAAGCAAATTAAACCTCAATTTCTTGACTATCTTCAGACACCTCTGAGATGTCAACATCCATATCATGGATGATTGTCGCATACTTAAGCCCGTTTGACTCTGAAAACCCCTTTTCAATGACAAAAACAAATAAAAAAACAATGAAAACAAATAATAAGAGAATAATAATATAAATCACGTAACTATATCTCATATACCTTGCATCTCGGACGACAACCAACTTTGAGAACATGCTAAAGCTTCAACTGTATCGGGATGTAACCTACTACGATGGAGACTATTCAATCTACCACCCATGTTGAATGCCGACTCAGAAGATACAGTGGAAACAGGGACGGCATAAATATCTCGAGCAAGTTTTTGCAAGGTAGGATATTTGCGAGTCTACTAACGGTGTAGACGGAACACTACCACCCTCGTCCATAGGACCAATTAAATCATTGGATTCCATATTAACTGCAAAAACATATGAATTACAGACTTATTTCGGTAAAATAAATTCAGCCAAACTAAACTAGACCCAAACCAAATTGTTTTTGTTTTTTGTTGGTTTAAATTTCAGTACGAATTGTAGTCAGTAATTCTTTTGCGAATGTAAAAGCTAAAAGACATGAAAAACTATTTTGAAACTAAACTATGTTCACACATTAACACGAGTAGAATTATAATGTTAAAGTAGAAAATTACAAATTCAACAACAATGCCGGAATATACGTTGCATCAACGCAAGTGACTGAATCTACATATCAATGGGAAAAAATAAATAGGTTTAATTCGGTCGATGATGGCTAAACCCAAATCAAAACAAAAATATCATTAGTTTGAAGCTTTTTACCGGAATTTGAAATTTCAATTCGAATTCGATTGGGGATCAGTAATTTCCCCTAATTCGAATTCGATACCATAAGTAAAAATTCTAAACACAGATTTGGTACCAGATATGATATATAAATCGGATTCATATACTCACTATATAAACACAGATTTTCATATATACCTATGAAAACAATCCCTAATTTCTTTCATTACTCTCACCACTCTACAATTCTACATTGCAACTAGGGTTGTCAGTTGTCACCGCCTCGCTTTCATCCGACCAGAAAATTCCAAGGGTAATTTTGCTTGTTTGATGAAAAGCCATAAAATCCGAAAACAATAAATATTTTGAGGAATTTGAGAAGAAAAACAACAGAATATCCAAAGTACCAAACCAAATAGAATTGCAACATCCAAAATCGGAAACAATGATTTTTTTTTTGCAATAAACTCAACTCACCAAACAATCGCAGGGTAAGTTTACTTGTTCCTTACCAGTTACCAGAAATCAAACCTTCCTAACCGAAGCTTTTCTGAGATCTTGAAGAAATCGGAGATGGGTGTTGCGTGGAGAAAGCGGAGGCACGTGGAGAAGATCGGAGGGCCGCGTGGAGAACTGGAAAGTGAGAGGGAGAGGAAGTGGGAGAGGGAGTGGAGGGGGTGATCGTCGTACGGTGGAAGAGGGTTGGAGGCGGAAGAGGAAGAAATCGTTGGGAAGTAGGGTTACGGCTGCTAGGAGGAAATTGTGCTTTGAGTTTGTGTCTTAGACCTAGGTTTTTTTTAAATTGATTAACCGGATCCGATTCCGGCGGTGAGAATCGGATCCGGGTCAGTTTTGAAAATTAAAATCCATATCCGATCCATATCCATTTTATCCTGGTTCGGTACCACCGGATCCGGGTCGGTTTGACCGGTTCTGAATACCTATTGTCACCTCTAGTTGTGGTTAATAGGTGAATAATGTAGGAAAGAGAAGAAAGTGGGTTGGGGAGAGAGAAAACTGATGTGGAAGAGAGAGAAAGCTGCTGACCAGGTCGTGGAGATCATGATTACGGATTGTCTTAATGATGAGACGAACCCTTTATAAGGATAAATCACATATTCATCAAGATGAGGACCTTTCGTGTAGATCATTTCCTGTTATAAACACATAATCATGCTCTTGCCATCACTATATCAGTCCCATCCACGGAAATCACTAACGCTTTATTGAGCATGCTGTCATAAGAACTTAGAAGTGTAACACAATTTTTTCTATTATTTTCTTTTGCATAACGTTCAACTGTAGATATTAATTTGCTCAAAGCCTTCTAGATGGTATATTTTTTATTTTATATTGCATTAAATCATTTTCAACTAATTTTTACAATTATTTCCGTGGTGAACACATTAAATTTCACAAGGATAGAATATTTCTCTGATGACAACTTGGTGAGTCAAACTTTGGAGTACAACCCTTCTCAGCCAAGAATCTTATCTACTGTAGAGAGAGCTTTCATAGTAACTCGTAAGGAGTTAACATCTTGGTGAATGTGTAGAGACTAGAGAGTGTTATTCTTCCATTTGTTTATAATTATCTGCAAAATCTCCACAATAGCCATGCCAAATGAAAGTGTATTCTACCCAACACAAGGGTCGTGTGCTTTTATGATACAATATTTCTTACTATAGATGCTAAGGCTGGCAGCCTGGCAACGACGATGTTATTCTAGTTTTCCCTGAAGATCCACGTTGAGTTTGTCTTCTACTGATGGAAGTGTGGAATAATGCTTTGCATGTGTTATTTAAGTTGCACACTAGTATCCCACTGAGAGATAAGTATTAAGTATTTGGTTCCAAAAGTTGCACGTTCATGAAAATCTTAACTTCAAAAGAAAAGAAAAATACACTTCCATAACAAACAACATCCATCGATCAGTTGAGAAGTCATAGGTTCACAAGATGCACGTCCATGGATGTCTCAAACAAAAGAAGAAAAAGGTTCCTTAAAAATCAGTACAATTAAATCGAACTTCTGATGTATATCCTTGTATCACATATTCTCCAAAGACCTTATCTAGAACATTTATATTTGATTATCACTTTGCATCTTTTGTCTGATTATAATTTTATTTGATCTTTGTGAGGGTTTTCAGTTATTCATTGAACAGCTGGAGAGTGTTCTTCAAGAGAACGAAACATCTATTAGGTGCCTATGTTTTTTTTTTATTGCAAGAAATTAAATTGATCACTCTCTCAATTAAAAGTGATTGACTTGGTTTTGTGGATGCAATTTTCCAGGCACGAGGAACTTTTGGAGAGGTGCCAAGACCCATCAACTTCTAACTATGGTAGAAGTTATCAATTACAATTGAATTATTATCTTCATCCTTTATTATTTTCCTCATATTTTTCTTTCAGTTGTTATGTTTTTCAGATTTGTGACATCTAGTGAAATCCGTAAGCGCTTGGACTTTTTCGAGCCTTTCATCCTTGGCTTGAGTGATGGGAGTACCGTTGATCAGGTGCACTTGAAACTCCTTGGTCTGTGAGTTACTATACCAGGATATGCTGATTACAACTTTAAATCCATTGGTCACTTTAGCAAAGTTGAATACTAAGTGGTAAAAAAAATTAAAAAAATTGAATGCTTAACACGATGCTACAGTTCTGGTTCCTCTTGATTGGTCTGCAAGACATGTTAGTTAAGTTTCACTATCTAATATGTATGCATGCGAGAAGTCCATGTCTCTATGATCTTAATTAGTTTGTCCCAGTTGGATATGAATGTTGATATTAGAAACTGTATCTATATCCAAATGGGTCAATTAAATTAATTATTATTTCCTTCTGCATTCATAGTTAGAAGTCCGCATTTCAACCTGATCTAGAGATTTTCTTATGTCTCCTGGCAGATTTTGAATAATACTATTCTTTCTTACTATTTTTGTTTGATGAATGTTTCTTGCCATGGAAAAGTTCTGCAAAACCTCGGTAGAACCAATGGGAGCAGAAAGTGATCATGTGCAGATTATTGCTTTATCCGATGGATTAGGCGTGCCCATACGAGTGATGTACCTAGACGGGAACTCTTGCAATTCTAGCACCGTGAGCATTAACCATCACGATTTCATTCCATCTTTGGATGGCCCCAAAACTGCGATCAATCAAGAAATTGGAGATGATGCACATAATCCCCCAAAACCTTTCATTACCTTGCTATATCGGCCTGGTCACTATGACATACTTTACCCAAAGTGATCTCAAAACAACCAAGTAAGCAATTATAGTTGCCAATTATATTTGGACTGGCAAACTTGTTTTGTTCATGTTATTAATTACGTTGAATAACTGTTTTGTCAGGCTGCAATAAAAGCTTGGTGATGCCATTTAAATGGCTGGCTGTAGGTGAGCTCTTAAGGCCTTCATTTCAAATACCTTCATGTGTTGACATTTGCATTCAATATCTTTGATTTGAAGCTGTACGCAGACACTGACTACTTCGATCTAAACATTTTTTTAGCTCCTGTTTTGTCTGATTGACTGTTGACTTCTTGATATATAGTGATTAGTGAGATCGGTTTGTTTTTCGAGCACCTGTAATGAGTATGATATGGTCTCTTGCCTTCTGGGTAAAACCTTTGGTATCTGCCGTGAAAAGTAATTGTCATCAAATCTTTGATATTTCTTTTTGAAACTAAACCGGAAATTTATGGTCATGAATTCGGTGTTGGTGTTTGTTCTTTCAATCATCAGAGTTTGCAATAGTTCTTACCATTAACTAGAACCAGAACTTAACAGATGTTTAAACAAGGTAAAGGCCTAAAGCTACATTTAATACAACCGATTCGTATTCTTGTCGGATTTTCTGGTTATTTTTTTTAATTTCCTTAAATGTTTTTATTTTTTAACAGACTGAATGTAGTCACATGTAAACGTCAAATTTTCAGGTTTAATTTAAACATTCGTTTGATAGGGGTCTCATTTGAGGCTTGAGCCCGTTTTTCCTACCATGCTCGGCTTTAAAGCTTCGTGTTAGGCCTACCTTGGTATCTTGAAGACCAAATGTACACCCACAATGTAGCAGCAAAAATTGAATTTCCTTTTTTAACTAAAATAAAATAAGATGAAATAGAAGTTATATGCGCAACAATGTTTGTCCCAGAAAAGGCCACAATAGTGAATTGAAGTCTTAACATTCGCCAAGAATTCCAAACTTAAATTTGCTTAATATACTAAATAAAGTGCGAGAAGATTTTCTATCAACTTGCGATTTTGCGAACTCGGGAGGCAGACAAGGTTAAACCACCTATCCATGTAACTTTTACAGCTAGCGCCTAGCGGTTCTATGAAGGCAAATTACAGTTTGTATCCTCAATGATATGTTTTCGAATTTCGAAAATATATGAGTATGGATAAGCTTATATCTGTACCATTTGCACACTAATTGGAGCATCTGTTGGATTGACGGTTGAACATGATAACAGAACTATCATAAAAAGAATCAAAATTTTCTATTTACTTACCTTTTATTTTGGAATTAATTAGAGTTTGTTTTTTGAATTATTTTTCGATTTTACTTTTCTCATCTGAACTTTAAAATACGACAATTATCTCTCCGGTCTTTTTTTTATAACACATTTTTCCTGAATTATAAGAATTACTTACTTTTTCACATATTCGTTCATAGTCCTAACTTTATGTTAAAATTAAAATCAAATCACAAATTAAATCTAGTTTGAATTTGAGTATGATTGGATATCATTCTGACCCAAATTCTAACTAATTAGACTTCTGATTTGATTCGAACTGTAAATTAAACTTAGGATTATAAGCGTGTTAGACAAAGATTGCAAAAAAATCGAAAGAAATAGTGAGGAATGTGTGCTAAAATAATGAATTATTAAACTTTAGACGACGAAAGATGATAAAGAGTTACAAAACAAAAGTTTAAGGGCGTGATTGTCGTATTTTGAAGTTCATAGGGTAAAGTTAAATTGATGTATAATTCATGGAAGTAAGCTGTAATTAATCCTTTATTTTGTGACCTCTTAGACAACATTGTGTTAGAATTACATTTTTATCTTTTGGTCCGGATTGTAACTTGTAAATCATTGACGCTTTGGAACCTTAGTCGTGGTTTGGTTTACCTTTGCGATTTACTTAGGTGCAATTGATTGCCCTTAACCTTCTTCCAACGTTGTTCTCCTCCTCCTATTCTTATTTATTTAATTACTCTTTTATAAAGCTATATATTCTTTTCAAGGATCAGCCGATCAGATAGTTTTTTTGTTTCTTAGAGGTACGAAGTATACACATTTTTATATCTTACAACTGCATTATTATACCAAACAAATTCAAATACGTCTCTTGGATGGATATTTTCTGACCTCTTTCAAGTGGGGACGAGAGTAGACTAGACCAGACTTTTTAATCTCCGTTATGGATGGATACAAATTGAATTGTGTTAACAAAGACGAACATAACCATCAACGCTAACTCGACTTATTGTCTAGGTGAACCATTTGAATTGGGGGAAGATAAAATCAAGTCAAATTAAATATACAGAATTTGCAAATTGCATTTCAACTTCCCACCATGAAAGTAACATACGTTGAAACTATCAAAGTTGTTGAGTATTATACATACCCAACCATACTCGAAAAATGTTCAGGCTTCGTATGTCTGTACGAAACAAATATGAGTAGAATTGTGGTGCCGAAACGAACATAACCAACTGAGCTAACATGTCTTATCGTTTCAAGTGAACCTATACAAAGTAGGAAGGTAAAACCAAGTCAACTTAACTATATGTAACTTTAGAATTGCATTTCATGATTTCAACTCCTCACCATGAAATACCATAAGGTTAACACCATCAAAGTTGCTAAATAGTATTCATTTTCAGCCACATTCGATTTATTATTATTATTATTATTGAATTTAACCCTAATGTCTATGTGAGATGTACTCGAGTAGGATTGTAATAAGGAAACAAACATAACCAACCGAGCTAACTCGACTCATGGATCGGGTGGACCATTTGAAATGGGTACTAGTAAGGACTATACCTACTTTTCCCTTGTCACTATGTACCTCCATTCCTGACAATTATATAAATCGAAGTCTATTACTTTGGTTCAAAGAATTTGTGTGTGTCATTGTATGCAACGTATGTTTTCCGACTATTAATTAACGTACTTTTTGTACATCAATCATGTGATACTTAGATGTGGTATTTTTGTGATCATGAATTTACGTGTGTTACAAAGGGAGCTTCCTAAAAAAGTAAACGAAACTTTGATCAGCTCATGAAAACCTTTGAAGTCATTTTTGGCAAAGTGTCGTAAAAAATTGTTGACGTCATTTTTTGGAAAAGTGTCGTAAAAAAACTTTTGAAGTCCCTTTAGAGAAAGTGTCGTGGAAGTAGACCTGGGTACCGAGGCAGACATGACCTGTTATTTTTTTTAATTCCTCTAAATATACTTAAAATATTAAATATATATAAAAATATCATGCCCGGCCCGGCACAACCCGCTGCGAGCCTATTTCCCGGGTCGGGCCACTGGGGCCCGGCCCGGTACCCATGTCTACATTGAAGCTCTATATTTTTAATAACACGTGTATAATGTTGATTTTTAGGTCTTAATCTACATGAAAATTAATGATTAATCAATCTAATTTTAATCAATCAACCAAATCAATCAAACTGAACAAACATGATTACATGCATTGCATACATACTTGTATACTTGTAATCATCTTAATAAGTTGATCAAGACTATCAAGAGAAAGAGCATTGGGACAGACTTAAGAATGAAAACTTGTAATCAAAGTTTTGGACCAAGACTTATAATTTTATATGTATCGAGTCCATAAGGTTTAATGTAAACATGATCATTAGGATTATGTCCCGACCAAGCTCAGTCAACCGAACACCTATCGGATAACCGAAACCTACACAACAATAGACGATAGGATACTCTCTGGAATTGTCCAGTCGGATGACTGAAACTCCTTCGGTCGAACCTACACATTAGTAGACGATAAGATACTGTCTGGAATTGTCCAATCGGGCGACCGAAACTCCTTCGGTCGACTGAAACGCCTTGGACCGGTTTTGAACTTTGCTTCAATGGTCGCATTTGAATCAAGCCTTGGAGCCCAAATGACTCGTCCTTTTTTGGATGTCCGAACTGATTTCTTCTTGACCTTTGGCACGCAATGACTATTTTGACATGACATTTGACCATTGCCTTCAACAATCATTTAAGTCATAATTGTCAGCGCAAAACGCACGCTAACTTTGATTGTCCGAATAACCTGCAGTCAACCATGCAAACTTGTATAATCAAAGCCCGACCTATTCTTACGGTCAACCTTGAAACGATGAACTGAACGCAATTTTGTGAACTGAACTTAAATATGTCAAAATTAGTAAAAGTTACTAGAAGTTGGTGAATGGTGATCCGAATCCGATTCGATCAACCAAATGCTTAATTTAGACCAATCCAACCTTCATGCTTTGGAATAACGTTTCTTGAATGGTCGACCGAACCTGGTCTACAACCATCCCGAGCTTATTTTAGATCTTGCTTCTCTTTGGTTCATATCTTCATCAACTCCCCAACATCTCTTTAAGCTTTGAAACGTATATAAACATCACTCAAGAGACACAATTTAGAACTTTACATCCTTCATTCAACTATACTCTTTGTGTTCTCAAATCCTAAGCCTTCAGAGCTCACAACACACTCAAAGCTTCATCTTCACCACTTGCATATGTTTTTCACATATATATCCAAGTGTGATCAAGTTAGAGTGTTTAGTTAGATTGTGATTCAACTTCCACATTCAAGAATCATCAACTTGTAAAGTTTCGAGGAAGCTCAATCTGGGCTTGTGAGAAGAGACACGAGTGAGACGAGATTGTTCGGGAGGCTCGATGTTTGTAAACGACGTTGATCTCGGTCAGGAACGGAATTCAGATGGTGGAACCTTAAGCGGGGCTTACGAGGGGGACTAGGATCATGTGCATGACCGAGCCCCTCTAAATCCGGCATCCAATTGTGGTTTGCACGTTTTCTCTCTTAATCCCTAATTATCATTTTAATTCCATATCAAGACCGTAATTAGACAGTCATCGATCAATCCTAACATATAGAAGTCACTTTCTCCGTTGGTTTTTAATGACACTTTTAAGGTGTCATTAAAGCCTATTTTTGTAATAGTGTTCTGTATTATTGTTATTTGATTTTCCAAAGGCACCTTGATTTATTATGGTACATGTTAATAATCAAAATCTACCAAACAATTGCACGAATTTCTTTAAAATATCCGTGATAACAAATTGAACACTAAACAACATCTCATGTAACATGAGGTGGTCAATGAATACACACGTAGAATTCGAGTCCTACTTAGTGGTCAACAAATGCACAGAATAAAAGTCAAAGTGTTTGAACAAATCACGTCAAACACCAATTTTGATTGAAGGAACAATTCAGGACTTACCAAATATCCTCACATTCTAGAAATATATTAAGCAACAATCATACGCTTCAACACCTAGACTAATTGGATAGATATGAGACGCATGTTCAATCTTTATTCCAGTAATTATCCGAAATTAGTGTAACGTGGATCACAATTCACAACCTATCTAATAATTAAAACAAATTCTACCACTTATCGGCCGGAGAAACAATCATACACACCCCCACATACATATTCAACGCTGACAAAATATGATTTTCATGTGCAAACTGCACACCGACCGTATTATTTCCGTTACAGGTTCATATTATCCGTTAATTTATTAAACGGTTATGATTTTTACAATCGGTGATCCTACTCATCAGTTCGATTAAAACGGTTAAACGATTTTTACCCAATCCATTTACAACCATAAATCCCAGACATATTACTTTGGAAATGTGAAATAGTTGACTGAGTCAAAGAATGGACCGTGACAAAGTGTAATCTTATTTTGTTCAAATGTGCATAACAATCTCTACTAATATATATTATATACACATATAAAAGAAGAAAAAAACAGAAAAATATGGAAAACACTCACATTAGCTCACCATGAATCACGTACACAACTTATATAATTATCTTGCATATAAGTATAATCAACAAAGTCAAAAGTAATCTCCTTTGCTTAATAAAAGGGCACTCATCAAAGTTCCATCAACTATTGCTATCACCTTATTATTATTCTTCTTGTCTTCTTCATCATCTTCCACCATCGATCATCTCATATTTTCCTTGTCCTCTTCGTAATACCACTCTCCTTAATTTCGCTACCACCTTCTCACAAGACGAGAAACCGACACGGTGGATCGGGAGCATGGCAAAAGGGCTCTTCCATCCGAAAGGCCGGAGGAGAAAGAAGAAGAGAATTCCTCATGTTCTTTCCCCTATTGCGCGGATGGTGACCTATCGGCGATGGTATCCCATTTTATTGGGACAAATAGCGAAAACTTGCCATCAACCACGACCCAAACACCTCAAATGGAACATAGTTTCTCACAAAACCTTGAGCATTTTCAGCCTCATGGTACCAATTAATTACTAACTCATATCATATGTTCATTTCAAATTTTGATCATCTCTCGATCCTTCATTCTCTCTTTTTTGTGTTAAATTTGAAGTTTGAGTAGTGATATGGTGTCTATAGTTATTGTTGATATATTGTTTCTTAGAAAATGTTGTGATTTGTATTTTCTAAAATTGGTTTGAACATGAAACCCTAAATTTTCTCTGTCCCTCAGAGTGAAACCCTAACAGCATGCGTGTTTGAGAAGAAAAAAATAGATAAAAGTAAAAATGAGATGTATATATAATGAGATGCAAAAGTAAAAATCCATTCTATATGCAATGACACGTATATATAATTGAAATTTGTCAATTAGTGACTGGAAACTTCTCATGTTAGTTTTAGATGTCAACAAGAATTATAAAAAAAAATCATTAAAAGAACTATCAATTTAGAAAGTTAATATGATACTGTTAATCGTCAAATTATTACATTAAAAAGTATTAAAGCTTTAACAATGTTCAAGCTGTCAAATTAGAAAATATATTAGAATGCCGAATGATGCACTATGTATGTAGAAGTTAAAAGAAATGTTAATTGTTGTCTGTTCTAGTGATTTGGTACTATCATTGGGCTAGGAGTAATATACTATCAAGATCGTAATTGATTTTACAGATAAATAACACAAAATGCTATGCATACCATGACTAAGAAAGTAAGCCTAAACAAACAAAACATATTTATAGAATAAAGCCTTTATTAATGTCCTTGCGATTCTCTTCATTACTTGCACCATAAATCCAGTCAAACTTGTACCTAACAACTAGCAAATTTTGATACTCAATCAAGAGTCAGGGCAAAGATTTCAATATTTTTTCGATGAGCTTCTAAACGATTCACACAAGAATTCCATCTTTTTTCCTAGTTAGGTTCATTCCTAAGTAGGTGTTATTGACTTCTTCATCCAAATTAATGATCATAATTTTCTTTCTCTCGTGGTTAATTAAATTGGTGGTATTAAATGATGAAAAGGGTCGAGCTCGAAGGGACCACGATACCGAGGCGTTCGACAAAGACCATGGGGCAAATGGGCGGCCGAAATAAGGGACCCAAAGAAGGCTCAACGTGTTTGGCTTGGCACATTCGACACGGCCGAGGATGCGGCGGTGGCGTATGACAATGCCGCCTTACAATTCAAAGGATCAAAGGCCAAGCTCAACTTCCCCGAGCGAGTCCAAGCTAGAACCGATCAAGGTCTCTACATAATGTCATCATTTCCGTCTTCATCACAATCATTAATTAATCCACAACAATTAATGCCTCTTATGACCACCGTCCAACCGACGCCATACCCCTATCTCCACCACTATGCACAACTTCTAAGGAGCACCGGAGATATCGACTTCAACAACATGGGGAGCTTCCTCTTCTCCCCTCAATTGTCATCGTCCTCGTCGGAGTTGGAGAGTTTAAGCAAGGTAAACGACGATGATAAAGAAAATTAGAGTTCAAATCTTCTTAATCAATATAATTTTTTTCTACTTTATTGTGATTAAACTCCATCCGGCCGGCCTCTACAAGGGTGTACCAGACATTTGATTTCAGTTTGTTAAGAGAAGCATCATATTAGGGTTGGCATCGATGCTTCAAATGTTTGGTGTGATGCAACTAATTAATTTAGGATTGTATCGTTGCATTGGTTTGGCAAGTAATGTACCTACACTACTTTGCTTAATTACGTGATGGTTTCCAACTCTACTTTGCTTAAACGTTTTATTGGTTACGTGAGGAACTTGTGTACGTAGCTACTACATGTTTAGTTTTTCTTATTGTTGATTTGTTTAAATATTTTTTGATCAATAATTTGGAATATGTTTGGTATGTTTCCATCTACCTAATTAAGTACTCCAATTAGTCCATGGTCATTGGCCATGATCAAGTTAACTTTGAATGTGCATGATCATAGTTCATAGCTGCTGAATATAGAAAATTAAATATTGAGTCGTGCATGATTGTTGGTCAACGTACTGGAAAATTAATTAACTTGTTGTATTTATATATTATTTTGTGATTTGGTTTGAAGCTTCTAGTTTCATATACGTATTGTTATTTAGAACCTTTATAAAGGCTTTAATTAAATATTGGGACTTTAATTGGATGAAAACTTTTAAAAGAGGAAAGAAAAGAAGATGGCGATGATATCCCAAAGTATCCAACCTCTTCGATGTATTTCCAAAATACCCTCAAAAGGAAACCATCCCCTTCATTTTTTATCAAAAAACACCACAAATATCATTGAATTAAAAAAAATTGCTCCTTAATTCTTGAGGAAACTATGACTTCTGTTTCTTTCATGTTTAACCTTGATAGCTAGAGATATATATTAACTTATATATTTCATCCCTTGATATTACAATTATTAAAGGGGGACCTATTGTTTTACACAACAAACATGGGTGGGATTTTGAAGATTATTGATAAATCTATGCTTTCATATAAAAAAAAGAAACTTCCAAAAAAAAACTAAGCATTCAAATTTCAATGATATTAGTTAGTTGCCCATGATTTCTCAGGAAAATTGCTTTAGCATGCAAGTGTTGTTTCTCTTAGTTAGATTAGATTGTTGCAGTAGTAGTATTAAAATTAAGTAAATCTTCTTCGGCTAGAGATCGAGGTGAAACCTAATGATATATGAAAACTGTCATGTGACTACTCATTAGATGTGTAAAAGGATGAATTACTTGTTTCATTTGTGTTAGTTTCAGGGTTTTCATGATTTAAACAGATACTAGACGAAAGTAGTAATCTCTTAATTTTGACGTGATGATATCACTCTTTTGTAAATACATATACAGTCACAAGTATATAGATAATGAGACATAATTAAAGAAGAGGGTATTATTGTCAACGTTGGATTCTAACAATTCACATCTGTTCGTAATTAATCTGAGTTGAGACTAAAAGTGAAACCAACTAGGAAATGTATAAGATTATGTTCTAAGATTATTTACTACCTACCTCCAAGTTAAGAAGAACGCCAAATTGCTTGGGTGACATCAAGAAACAATTATATTAGCCTTATGCTATCTGAAAATCATTATTTCCACTGATGTCACAGAAAAATCAAAAAACATGTTTTAATGTTATTAACTTTTTTCCAATGTCATTCTGTTAGGTCCGTTAGTTTTATTAATATTTAATGAAAATTTTACAGAATCACCTTGAATAAACCCAGAATTCATAAATTTCATTATATGTGTTGTAAAAATTACAAAAAATACTCAAAAATTGCAACAAAAAAATAACAATTTGAAAGAAATATTTTATAAAAACTCTATTTTTTTTTAGAAAATGCATCTTTTATAAAAAATAATGAAATATTTTATAATTTTAAAATATAAAAATTATCGGATTTTATTAGTTTAGCGACAGAAAAAGAAAATATGATAGATAAAAGAATATTTTTTCATTAGTTTCTCTAATTGAGTCAACAATTATTAATAAATAAATTGGTTACTTTCAGAGGGGGTGATTGTGTTTATGTTTTTATTAATTCGATTGTGGTTGTATACTTCAAAATTAAAAAGACAACCGAGAAAATGAAAACCAACCCGAACAAACGAAGAAAACCTGACCCGACCACCCCAGATCCATCACGTCTTGACAAAAAAATTGTGTTTTTGTTTTCCAAAAAATATTTATTTTTTGCAATTTTTGAATATTTTGTATTTTTTACAACACAAATAATAGAATTTATGAATTTTGTGTGTTATTTGGGGTGATTTTGCAAAAAAATCATTAAATATTAATAAAACTAGCGCTCGTTAACGAAAAGTTAACGAATGACTAATGGAATGATATTGAAAGAAAATTAATGACATTAGAGTAAATTTTTTGGGTTTTTATGTGACATTAGTGGAAATAGTTGTTTTCAGATGACATATGGTTAATATAGTTGTTTCTTAACGACATCCAAACAATTCACCCTAAGAAGAACTATTACTTAGGAGGGAAAATGGTCAATACTGAAGCCATAAAGTGAGATTGAGAGAAGATGACAAAATCGTAGATTCTGGTTTTCGGAGAAGCCAGAGCCTAAACATTAAACAGACAAGTGGTTAAGTTGTGCAACATCGGCTTATTCTTTTCTACTGACCAGTAAGTCGTAATTATTTGGGACAAAAATAAGATGGAATTCAAAATCTAAATTAACAATAGTGGAATGAACTTGAGTTTTGTTCTACATTTGGTCGGTCTTATAAACATTGCATATAATATTATGAGTCACAAAATCCTAATTTTTTTTGGAGGTATAGCCACATTATGAATGTAATGTAATCCAAAGTAGGTAATGCCATGCAATAGCATGATCTCAAGAAATACATACTTACAGGATTCATTTCATTGTATCGAGGCAAAAACCCTTAAATTTTAATATAATTAGAACAAAATAAGCTAGCTAGATCCACTCCTCAAAGTAACTTAGCAACATTAATTAGCAAGAGAGTATGCTTATGGATAACCCATTTGGCCATGTTTTTACGCAAAAGGTTTGACATCAAGATCAATTTTACTTGGAAGGCTGTTATTTTAAATTTATACCTCCACATGTCTGTCTTCCTATTGTTAGGATGTAGTGAGAAAAGAGTTATCCAGTAAAATAAATATACCTCTCAAGGATGTTTACAATTGAGATCAAATCTATCGGATCAGATTGGATATTTTGGAGACCACTTTCATTCCATTTACAACCTGGACACAATTATCATATGACATTTGCTTATTGGTGAGATAGGTGTGAAAAAAGTTTCCAGAAAAAAGATATACTATTTGAGAATACCTGTAAATCTGTAATGGCAATCAAATCGGTCAGATTGTACTGCATATCATACAGGCCACTTTCACCTCCATGCATGAGGCGGACACCAATTATCCTATCACATTTCCCAAATGGGGGCGGGTGCCGGAGAATTCTGCGTCATCAAAAAAATAATAATAATTATCCTATCACATTCACTTATTGGTAACAAAGTGAAAAGAATTCCCAGTATAATGAAACCATTTGAGAATGTTAGAAGTGAGACCAAATCGGTCATCAAATCGGATATTATGCAGACTACTTTCAACCCATCCATGATGTGGACGTCAATTACCATATTTGTAGACTTGTAGTTAAGACTGAAAAGTGTTTTCAAATAAAACCATTTGAGGATGTTTGTAACTAAGCTGTCAATCGTGTGGTGTCAAGTCGTATAATAAGTTCTAGGTGTTGTGTCCTATTCGACTCATTTAATAATCGTGTTGTTAGACTTCTGTCGTATCCAACATGTTTATAACCGTGTTGTCATATCCAACCCATTTATACACGATCATAAAACGAGTTACTTCGTGTACATGTTTAACACGACTACCGTTTACACCATTAAACAATAATTCGTACACAATTAGTTCTGTTTATTACACGAATACTGGATTGCACGATTGCACGTCACCCGTTCATTATACTTATATATTACTTGTAGACTTGTCGGTATTAGTCGTGTAGTATTTGTAATCGTGTACCTAATTATCTGATTACTTATCGAGTTTTATCGTGTCTCAATCGTGTTAATTATTTTTGCAGCAGAAATCTATATCCAACTCATTTAATAATCGTGTTGTCATATCCAACCAGTTTATTAATCATGCTCAAATTCTCAATCCATATCCGCTAAGTTCGTGTCGTGTAATCGTGTTTCGTGTAAAATTTACCGTCATATTTGTAACTGAGATCAAATTGGTACGATCGATTGAACATTATTCGGATCATTTTCACCGCAGTGTGGTGACATGCACGCCGATTATCATATCACATTTGCCTGGTAGTGATGGTGGTGGGAGTGAAAAGGAAACATAGTATATATGCACGGAGAGCATAGGGATCCACGCCACGCCATGATCAGCTTTCGGTGCAACCAATTACTAACAACACAAAAGAAGTGGAATTTATTGGACACAGACACTGACTCTTCACTCGAGAAATAAAGTTGACGGATTTGACATCCAAGTCATAGAAGTCGGCTCCACTCCTGAGCTTTGCCTTTTGCGGCGTCCAACTTTCTTTCTTTCTCACTTCTCATGTTTTCTTTGGAACTGTGTGCGTTTAATTTGTAAAATCTAAACGATAGTGGTAAAATTTCTGAATTGTTATTCAATCATCGGAAAATTACTTAAATCATCCGTACAAATTACTATTTTATCTTTTTACCATTTTTACTTATATAATTCTTAATTTCACCCTCCTAACACCACACTTTTTTCATATTACTCTTATATTTACCAGAAAAATTGTCTCGGAGGCCGGGAAAAGAACCAACGGACGCCCCGAATTACTAAAATATGGTAAATTGTCTAATTTGGTTGTTTTTAAAAAAAATTAAGTCGGGCGTCCGCAGGAGACGCCCGACCGAAAGGGGAGCCGCCTCCCCCAAGGGGGGAGCGGCGTCGGCAGACGTTTCCCCGATGGATTGGGCGTCTCTGGTAGACGTCCAATTTTTTTTAATTATTTAAATTGATTATAAATTATGATAATTACAAAATAAATTGAATATTATGTTATAATTAATTAAATTAGTTTAGTAAATCCTTTATTGATTTTAAATTGTGATAATTACTAAATAAATTGACTATTAAGTTAATAATTAGTTTAATTATTTTAGTAAAGAATTATTGATTATAAATTGTGATAATTGCTAAATAAATTGATTATTAAATTAATAATTAGTTGTGGACGATTTTAGTAAAGGATTATTGATTATAAATTGTGATAATTGCTAAATAAATTGATTATTAAGTTAATAATTAGTTTAATTATTTTAGTATATCCATTAACAAAATTTTATTTTTAAAATTGAATTTATAGTCATCGGGTTACCGTAGAGGAAAAGGGAAATCAATTCCCTTACGCGCGGTACGTAGTATAGCAGATGAGTGAGGTCATCGTCATCCACGTAGACGGGGTATTTCTGCTTCAGTTAGGAGAGAGAGAGATCTTTTACGTCGTCGTCAAATACCTGAGGATTCTTTCGACGACGTGGATGATTCAGAAGAGTTGAGGAGTTACGATGAGCGTAACGATGGGGGCCGGTATGACTTGGAGGAGATACAACAGTATGGTCGAGGACGGGAGCGACAATTGTAGTCCTTCGGCTGAGTGGGTCATTAGGAAGGGTCGAGGTGGCCGCGTGATCGGTGATTCGAGTTCGTGCACTGCAGACGCCCGAGTTCAGACGAAGAAGATGGGTGAGGACGAGTCTTGAATCGTGACGGATATGATGCTCGGTGGTCCTCTAGATGACAACGTCATTCCGAGTTTCGGAGGTCACATCGCCAGACCCATCTGGGATGGCGAGGATCAGAAGGTTTTGAAGTGTCATAATCGACACAGAGCCTGTATTACATTGCAGGCTTGACGTTCAGTGATGACTGATGATATGACGACGATCGTTAGTGACAGTGGATTGAGTCACTTGTCGTACAACATGTTTTTATCCTGCATTGACATGCCATTGATTTTGGCTTTCGTGGAGCGGTGGCAGCCTAACACCAACACTTTCCACTTGTCGTTCGTAGAGATGACGATCATGTTGCATGACGTCTTTCAGATTCTGCACATTCCTGTTGAAGGTTGTATGGTCAGTGCGCAGGAACCCACGTCTGAGCTGAAGTTATTTGTATCAGAGTGGTCTTGGGCAGGATAACTCATTTTGGAGTGGCGGTGGTGTTAGTATCGAGACTGTGGACGACTGTCGCAGACAGGGGCAACCACCACGGACTGAGGATATGCGGATGACTGTCTACCTCTTCTTACTGCTAGGTTGCGTCTTGTTTGTCGACAAGAGCGGTTGCAGAGTCAGACCAGACGACCTATTGGAGGCGAGGGAGACAAATACCATTGGTCAGTACTCATGGGGGTCGACGACGTTGGCATATTTGTATCGTCAGCTGGGTATATCGAGTCGTGCTGATTGTTCTGGGATTACGGGTTGTCTTACACTGCTGCATGCTTGGATATATGAGTATTTTCCTGCTTTCCGCCCGCATTGGGAGCGGAAGATTATTGAGTGTGATCATCCTCGTTCGCGTATGTGGGCTATCCGAGCCGAGGATAAGAGCGAGGGTCGACTTCTTTCTATTCGTAGACGGCTAGATCAGATGACTGCATCACATGTATATAATGTATATATCATTCAACTTTATTATTATTAACGTATAAACGTTTAGGTGGAGTGGTTGTCGTATGGTCCTGAGCCAGCTGTAGCTGTGCCGATGACTACATTTATGGGCGTTATTCGTTATAGGGATATCACAGGGCCTTATTTACCTAATCACTTGTTACATCAGTTAGGTTACGTTCAGGTGATCCCGATTGACATCCCGACACCCGAGCATGCAGCACAGTCTGCGATTGCGACGACGTACGACGTCAGGCATAACGTTTCGTTCGCGGAATTAGTTTGGAAGACACTTTCGAGAGTATGACGACTTCACCTGGACGATCTGAGTCATAGCCGCGACCCCTCCAATTGTGATGCAGATTATTTGCAGTGGTTCGGTAGGTGTTCACATCCACTTATCGTACGCGGTATCATTCCGAGACCAAAGAGACCACTGGATAGGACATGTGCCGATGTGGTAAATTTATCTAATTTAATTTGTAATTGTAATGTAAAATTTGTTTTTATTGTTAATGTACGCTAATTTTTATGTTACATACAGTGGATGAGTAGGGCGATACGGTATACGCAGTCGTTCTTGCGACAGAGAGACATGATGCTGACTAAGGATACGAGACTTGCATGTGCAGATTGGGATCGCCTCATCGAGGATTGGAACAGCCAGTTGGGCATTTCAGACCATGATTCGGATGCTGAGCTCAAGTTGACTTGCTCTTACTTTCGTTTTATTATATGTTGCACTGTTACTACATTTGTTGGTATTTGCTTATGCTTATCTGTGTACTCTTATTATTTATTTCTTACAAACATATCTTCTACTTATTTCTTTAACTATCGTATTTTTAATACTTATTTCTCACGAACATATATTCTATTTATTTCTTTAGATATCATATTTTTAATACTTAAATTTAAAATATGGTAAAAGAACAACACGATATAAGCACAAATACACGATATATAATACATTACCAATGCATTACAAATTACAATCAAAATGTATTACGTAACCAGTTCCAATATGTCATCCTACTTTCGTACTGATCCTCCCATCCAACAACACTCTCATCTCGCATTTGACACCACAAGGTCGTTATAGGAGGTACTGAGAAATCATCAGCTAATTCCAAACAAATAAAATGTCTGTAACTCCCTAAATGATCAATGACCAACTCTCTGACATGCCTCGTCATGACATGCCTCGTCATGGCAGACAGACTCTCCCAAGGTAGCACAGTAAGACACAGGAATAACGAACCATCCGTTCCCATTGAGAAATACATGACCGCACTTGTCAAAATTAGCAATCGGAAACAAGTCGGCCCAAACCTCCATATAATGATCCTCGTCACAAGCTCCCCTGCCTCAAACAATTTGTTGACGAGCCTGTACCACATTGCCGAAATAGACACTCTCATAAATAGGATGTGCACCTATCTCATTAGAAATCGCACGACGGGCGTACGACCAGTTGTCTTGACCACCATGGAAGACATCGGCAACACATCAAAATCCACAGTTGCCATCAACACGTACGTCATTCCACCTTTCCAGAAATGGTAAAATGATTCCTGATAGTCTATCAATATATGGGAAGTTATCCACGTCCGTCCGTCCGGACACTGTAAGATAGATAAATAGTAATTCATTAAAACAATAAAATTAGGAGATAATCTATTCAACCCCTGTAAGATAGATAACAAAATTAGTGATATATATTAAATAACAAAAAAATATATCAACATACCAGATCATGTGTCTGTGTTCACGGACGATCAAGACGAATTAGAAGACCGACCACGACCCCTGCTCCACCACTGGCAGACCGACCACGACCTCGCTCAGCATACTCGAAGGCACTCGGGTCCCGACGTGTCGACTTTCCCCTAGGTCGACCTCGTACCTTAGTATTTTCTGTGTGTTCTCCATAGTTCGACTGATTGGGGTGTAACTGCTCGTCTAAAATACGAGAGGCACTACGAATTACTGCAGGGTTGCTCTCCGAAATCTCATCAACGAGCTTTCGAAAATGCTCGACGTCTTGTGCTGACTGATCCACAAACTCTGACATTTGGACTCCTTCTCCAATGACAAGGGTTTTCCAGAATGGATGAATCTGCTCTAAATAAATTTCATCACCTGACGCAAAACACTCGTACATGGTACATGCACAAGGAATCACATGTGATGTCAAAAAAGAACACCCGCAACGATATTCAACTTCATTACTTAAGTCCTGCATTCTCTTCAACTCCTGAGTCAATAACGACAAGCAGTGATGCGAAACTCAGCCATTTATATGCTGAAACAAAGGACCTATGTAATTTGCCACAATTCGACGTCTCGAATGTTCAAGAAAGTTCCAAATATTCGTCAGCTGCATTTCAATAGCCGAGTTCACGCGGTCGAAAAGAGTGTCGAGAGCGGCAGTCGATGTAGTGATCCACTCTTTCAGAGCCGAAAGTGCACTTTCCACCCTGCAGTTCGTAGTGTTGCCGAAATGAATAACTTTATTGGTCCAATTCAACACAAACTTTTCTTTATGCACCAACCACGTGTCTTCCACATACTCCGTGAGCACTGGCCGGAACTTGAAAGAATCTTTCAGATTACGGACTGATCTATCATAATCCGTCTGTGAATCAGAAACCATAACTCTCCTCCACGTTCCACGCCTAAAACTCTCTGCAAGCTACTTGCTCTTGCCGAATACGTGGTATGCGTAGTTGTACACCTCTTTGTTGATATGTCAGGTGCAAAGTAAATCAACAGACTCGGGAACAACATCTGCCACTGGTCTCGTCAGACCCATCTCCCGGTCCGTTATTATTGCAGTCGAGCTAACAATATTCAATAACAGATCTCGCAACCTCTCCATAGGTGCTATTAGAAACAACGACTCATCCATCACGATCCCGTCGCTCAACTACTTTGACCAAAAAACGACAACCGCAACCTTTTCTTTTTGTGTTCTTTCGTAGTACAATACTCGTATGACGAGAACTCATTTCATGTCTGCGATCACATCTCAGGTAACAATCCATCTGGTTATCTTCTTTTAGTTTGTATGATGATATAACCAAAAAATATGGCTCCTATTGCAACTTGTTTCGCTCATTTACAAGCTTCCTCGATTGTTGTAAATATTTGTTTACCATCAAAAACCTCATTGTAATATACTCCATCACCACCGAAATCTTGCAACGGAACCTCAAAAAAATTAATTTAACAAAAAATTAAAAAACAACGGGGCGTCTGTGCCAAACGGCTCCACGTTGGGGGAGGCGTCTCGCTACAACGCCTCTACCATGGTGGAGGCGTCTTAGCCAGACGCTCGAGTCAGAAAAAAAATCTGCCTTCGTTACCTTGCCGGATTCAGGTGCTTTGCCAGACATTTTCATGGTGTTGGTACTAGGAATGTGAGTAAAACTGAGTCAAAAATATTGTTTAAAGACACGGGACGAAATGAGTATTAATTGATTTGTTAAGGGTAAAAAGGTAATTTTTGGGGCGATTTAAGTAGTTTTCCGGCGACGAATAGTAGCCCCCTATCCAAAGGAAACTACTATTCGTTGCCGGAAATCTACTTAAATCGTCCGTCTAGTTACCATTTTGTCATTCACAATCCATTTAATATCAATTTCATCTCGTCTCTTAAACTAAGGCTTCTGTCTAAGTATTCCTCACTTTACCAGTATCAACACCACAAAAATGTCTGGTGAAGCGTCTGGATCCGGTGAAGTAAGCCCACCATTTTTTTTCGTCCCCGGCGTCCTAGCGAGACACCCCAATTTTTTATTTTTTATGTTGTGTTATTTTAAATTATTTTAGGTTCCGTTGCAAGATTTCGGTGGTAATGGAGTAGATTACAGTGAGTTTTTTGTAAGTTCACAAGTATTTCCAACAATCGATGGCGCGAGTAATTGGGCGAAACAAGTTGTCATCGGAGTTGGGTTTTTTTTGGTAATATCATCCTATAAATCACAAGCAGATAATCAGATGGATTGTTATCTGAGATGCGATCTCAGAAATGAAATGAGTTCTCGATATATGGATATTGCAGTACGAAAGAACACGAAAAGAAAGGGTTGCGGTTTTTGTTTTTTGATAAAGGTAGTCGAGCGACGGGAGCGTGATGGATGTGTCGTAGTTTCTAATAGTACTCATGATCAACACAACCATAGACTTGCAGTTTATTCAGAGGTTCACCGACAGATCAACGGTCTTAGTCACGGGGCCAAGAAAATTGTTCGTGATATGACTGAGGCACAAGCGAAACCACGTAACATCTTATTGACGGTAAAGGAGAAATTCTCGGAGGATAATCTCAATTAGAGACACATTTATAACTTCAGAGAGTACATGAGAATGACAAAATTTGAAGACAAGAATCCGTCACAACAATTTCTACATCACGCGGAGCAGTATTAGTACTTGCATTGGATTATGGTGGATGAATAAACTAATGTCGTCACTCACGCATTTTTGGCACATCCGACGTCAGTTCAATTGTTGCGCACATACACTTTCGTAATCTGCATGAATATGACGTACAAAATGAACAAGTACAAGATGTCTTTGTTCGAGATGGTTGGGGTGACACCAACAAACAAGAAATTCATTGTCGGCTATGCGATTATGAAGGATGAGACCGAGTCTAGTTACCTATGGGTGTTGGAGAAGTTGCGAGATATGTTATTAGATACTGTCAGCCCGACTGCAATAATAACATACCAGAAGTTAGGACTTATGCGACCAGTGAGAGAGGTTTTTCCTGACTCTGTTCATTTACTTTGCACATGACATATCAACAAAGACGTATACAACTACGCATACCACACATTCGGCAAGAACAATCAATTGGCAGAGACTTGAAGCCTGGAAAGTTGAGGAAAATCATGTTTTCTACTTCAGAACACGATTATAATAGAGTTGTGCGGGCTTTGAAAGATCCGTATATGTCTTGGTCAGCTATCACGGAGTATCTGGACGAAACGTGGTTAATGCATAAAGAAAAGTTTGTGTTGAATTGGACAAACAAAATCCTTCATTTCGACAATACTACGAATTATATGGTCGAAAGTGCTCAATTCGGCTCTGAAAAGAGTGGATCATTACATCGACTGCAACTCTTGACACTATTTTTTACCGTGTGAACGTGACTATTGAAATGCAGTCGACGAATATTCGAAATTTTCTTGAAGAATCGAGACATCAAAATTTGACTAACTGCAGAAATGCTTTACATCAGCATTTAAATTGTCGAATTTCGCATTATTGCGTATCCTCGGCCTGCGGAGGTCTGCAAAAGGGGTTATCCCTCCCAAGACTAGCAACTGTCACCCCGAGTAGCTCGGCTATATAACTCTTCAGCTCAGTTATTGATCCCTGAGCACCGATCATACGACCTTCAACAGGAATGCAAAGGATCTGGAACACGTCATGAAACATGATCGTCATCTCTCTGAAAGGCAAATAGAAAGAATTGGTGTCAGGTTGCCAATGCTCCACAAACGCAGATATCAACGGCATGTCGAGGCAGGGGAACATGTTGCAAGGCAAGTAACCAAATCCGTTATCAGTAATGGCACAGTGATATCATCACTCAAAACTGAACGTCAACCCTACAATGTAGTACAGGCTTTGTGCCGATTATGACAATTCAGAACCTTTCGATCCTCGCCCTCCCAAATGCGTCTGGCGATGTGGCCCCCGAAACTAGGAATGACGATGTCGTCTAATTGACCACCGGGCATCACACTAGTCACAATCCAAGAATCGTCCTCACATCTCCTCTTCTTCCGAGCTCGGACATCTGCAGTGCACGAACTCTTATCACCGATCACAAACCTATCACCTCTACCCTTCCGAATTACCCACTATGCAGAAGAACTACCATGTCGCACCCGTCCTCTACCGTACTCCCACTGCCTCTCCTCCTCCTGCCGCTCCAACTCATACCGAGACCCCCTCATCGTCGAAGGAATCATCATGTGTCTGACGACGTTATAAACTATCTCTCTCCCTCCTGACCGAATCAGATATACCACATCTACGTGGATGACGAGGTGTTGAATCCTCTTCGTAAGCATGTAGAGTGCGTAAGGGTATCGATTTTCCTCTTCCTCCACGGTAACCCGATGACTATTAATTAAATTTTGGAATTAAAATTTTGTTAAATGGATTTAAGCATCTAAATTAACAAAATTATTTATTATTTTTAACTAATTACCAATTAATATTAATTATTTTTACTAATTATTACTTTTAACTAATAAAAAAATGAGGTGGCGTCTGCCGGAGACGCCTCCCAATGGGGCGGGCGTCCGCTGACTTATTTTCTGACCTCCAAGACATTATTTTTGATGATTATAAGAGGAAGATGAAGAGAGAGTAATGATAGGAGAGTGAAATGAAGAGATATATAAGTAGAAATAAGAAAATAACAAAACGGTAATTTGTACGAACTATTTAAGTTGTTTTCCAACGATGTTTAACAATTCAGTATCCAAACATAACTTTTCTAAGGTGACGGGGTGAGCTGCAAAATTGTTCTTTATGGGCTTATGGTTGACTAGTCGAGGGACATGAGTCACGTGACGTTTTGGTACTTGAGCCTATCAGTAGCAAGGGTAGAATGCTTACTTTATTGTTAGATTATGTACGCGCCAAGGTGGACAATTAGAAGTGCCAAATAACTTAGACTAGGCAACACTTACGACAACGATTGGCTGCGATTGTTATTTATGACTAACGCTCCACTTCACCAGGGATGACTTTTTTTATCAGGGAAATGATTTATGAACGCAGCGCGTCACGGACGCGTTCTACGTGGACATCCATGTCAGCCCTTACGTGGCCAAAGCATTAATGTTTTTTTGTTTTTTCTTCCTGATGTCCACTCAAATCACATTAAATGCGTTTCAACTCAGCACGTTCTCTCTCTCCACCCAAATACAAATATGATGACACTCTTTCTTTCTTCTTCATTCTTTCTCTCCAGAATAAATCACCATTTCGAGCAAGATATTAGGTCGAAGAAGCGTCTGATGCCGACTCCCAAGATTCTTCACAACGTAAGCAGCGTGAATGGGACGGTGCGAAGACTTCCCGATGTTCTACATAAACAGGAAATCTGAGATGCTATTTTTTTTCTAAACGTAATTCTTGTGGGATAAAATATACAGTGGGAGGTTTGTTGAGTTTGTGCGGGGGTGGCAGGGGGCGGCAGCCCCTGCGGGGGACGTTTTTTTGTTTCGACATCATATTATTGCATTCCATATATTGATTCGTTTATTCCGACAATAATGAAGCCATATATTATTCCGGACTGCAAATACACTTATTCCGGACTGCAAATACACTTATTCCGATTCCGGACAGCAAATACACTTATTCCGGACAGCAAATCCACTTATTCCGGACAAACTTTATGTTCCGTTTCTGGACACACTTTATTCTTAAACCGGACAACAAATACACTTATTCCGGACAACAAATACACTTATTCCGGACAAACTTTCTGTTCCGTTTCTGGACACACTTTCTTCTTATTCTGGACAACTACACTTATTCCGGACTGCAAATACACTTATTCCGGACAGCAAATACACTTATTCCGGACAAGAAATCAACTTATTCCGGACAAACTTTATGTTCCGTTTCTGGACACACTTTATTCTTAAACCGGACAACAAATACACTTATTCCAACGTAAAACTTAAAAACAAATATTTTATTATGATAAGTGTGGGCTCTGCACGAATAATGAGACTGCACGATGTCCTAGGGTCTGCACACTGTCTTATCTGTGTATTGGGAAATGAATCGTTCAACTTAAAGAACCGGCGTTTTTTAAAAAGACCAAAAAGCGCGAAGAGAAATTTCGCTGACTGGACGCTGACTCAAAGAAAAATATCTGAGCTGTATAGATCCACGTAAGGCGCGTCCGTGACGCGCGCGTCCGTCTATCACGGCTCTTTTTATTATCATCAAAAAATAAGCTCAGACAATTCTTTAGAGGGGCGAAGAGCTAGAGAGCATCACAATTCACAATGAACTTAGATAAGGCTCCTATATTGCTAGAAAAGAAGGGATTGGTCGCGGGAGGATCAGTTTCTCGTACAAGTAATGTAAAAACCTTAAAAGTCACAGGTTTGATCACATTTCATAATAACTTGTGATTAGTAAGATTTAATTGGGGTTTTTTTTCGAAATAACATTTTTTTTAAATTCCAAATTAATTTTTTTCCAAAAATATTTTTCATACTAGATCTGATGTCACCACGTGACGACACATCTTGTTTTTTAGTATCTAAATAGCTCGACGTTATCAACATTGTGTTCTTCATAGGCAAAATCGACAACACTAGTTCCCAATTTTATTTAACAAAACTCGACAGCATCAGTACCGAGTTATGTTAAATAGAACTGGCTCTGATGTTGACGAGTTCTATTAAACAAAACAAGACATTGGTGTTGCCAAGTTCAATTTGCTCAAATCAGACTCCGACCCCGCTTCGCACTCTCGTGTGGAGTGATAAAAAATTTCTAAGTGTTTGAAATCGACACCAGTAATGCTGATTTTGCCTCTGAAGAACTCTACTTTAGTAACACCGAGTTCTTCAAAGAATTTCCCCCTACAGAACTTGACGTCTCAAGAGTTATTTAGACACTAAAAAAGCTCTACCACCACGACAACTAGTCTCGTATGAATATTGTTTTGGGGGATGTTTAATTTGGAAATTTTAAAAAAATTATTTCGAAAAAAATTTCGTACAATTACGCAATTCACTTTAATAATTAGAATTAACACTACCACTAATAAAAAATGTTACAAGTCCAACAGTCAACACCCCTACTACCAATGTAGAGCCTAACAAACAACCAATTGGGTCAACTCAAAATTCAGGTGAAAGCCTATGCGACCTGACTGAACACGCGTTAGAAAACAATAAACCTAGATATATCCAGCATAGTATAGCAATCTTTCTATGTATTTGATAAGATGAGAAGTTAATGCTACAGG
Organism: Triglochin maritima; assembly: GCA_963682175.1. Classification (NCBI taxonomy): domain Eukaryota; kingdom Viridiplantae; phylum Streptophyta; class Magnoliopsida; order Alismatales; family Juncaginaceae; genus Triglochin; species Triglochin maritima. Next base: position 4,963,462 of record OY821782.1, on the reverse strand, counting down.
TTTACCAGAAACCATCTCAAGTACCATGAGAATTTGTAGAATCAAGATAAGCAAAACAAATACTGAAAATGGAATGCTAACCACAATTTTAAATGAAATTCTAAGGTTATTGGAACTGGACTTTGCAGTGTTGGTACTGCATACAGCTACAGGAAAAAAAATCAAAGGATTTTTCCATTATACCAGCAAGATCAATGTCAATTGTCTGGAACAAACCTATTTTACAGTATGAACTTTCATAAAATTCAAGATTGGTTGGACATAACTCTTAACCACAAAAACTTGGAATCCTAGTTACCATGAAAAGGATCGATATAAAATGAAAAGATAAACAAAGGGGATGAAGATGTTTAATGTGAAAAAGTATAATAATCTGTCAATTTGGGGAAATATTAATAACCGAAAGAAGAGAAAAAGTTTGGCTGAATATACCCATTGTGTCCTATATACATATATATATGCTGCCAACCGCAAAATAAAGAGCGCACCTAGCTTAATGTGACAGTCAAAATTTGGGTTGGGTGGTGCAATGCCCAAAGAATCGTACATTCTTCAGCTTTAACCTTGAATGAAAAGAAGCAGATATAAAAAATTCACTCCAGCACCTGGACTTCTTACCCACAAAAGAATGCGCTCTTCTAACAGCAAGAGACTAATGTCAGGCTTTATCTCTGGGAGTATCTAAAGCACAACAGGACAAGCGATAAGCTCGTTAAAATAAAATAAACACACAAATTAGAGAGAAATTAAATTTGGCAATAGAAAAGAAAATATACACTGACAAAGAAAATCAATTGAGTGGTTTAATGTTCCTGGAGCTCATGAAGCTCAAAAACTGTGCTGGCAACTCAGCAAGAAGTGATTGGATCACCGTGACACTATCACCTGAAGTTAAAGGAAGCACTGCCTTAGTTTCCTGTAAGTACTTAGATTTACAGAAGAGCATTACAAGAAAACTTGAATCAGAACACAAAAAACTTGACCAAACAAACATGAAAAGGAGGTAACTCGAGTATGTTTGAGAAAAACGAGGATAGCTAAAGTTTGTCACAAGACTCAAGCTTCTATCATATTTACTACATGTTTTGATTTACCCACAGGTAGAAGACACGATTGCAGTATCACTTTTGGTTCACAACTACCATGAAGCTAATCAGAAATCTACTGTACTTTGGCTAGCTGCTAAGCGATGCATTAAATTAAGCCAAATCTAAAAGAAAAGAAGAAGAAAAACTACTGCAATACCTTGCACAACGCGCATGGGAACAAATTGCACTATATCACGTGATGCAACTTTTCCACTTGAGCTTTCAAGTGGCTCCTTGTCTGCGTCCAGGACCTACATTATGGAAAATTTTTAACTTCATGAATAAATTATATCTGAGCATTTAAGTCTAGGCATATCTATGAAGTTGGCTTAGAAGCGAAAAAACAGAAAATTTCAATTATTTTACTAAAATTGCAATTCAGGAAGTCTGGTGGAGTAGCACACACCTCCATTTCTTCAAAGTCAGCCCCACCAACACCTACAATTAGTATAGATAAAGGAAGATCTGATGCATCTACCAGAGCATCTTTTGTTTCTTGGACATCTGTTATCACCCCATCCTGCAATATTTTCAAAGAATTAAGGAGTAAGGAAGAAAAGGAAGAAATCTGTTGTGTTTCTTACCGTGATTATCAACAAAACAAAATATTTTTGTTGTGCAAGTGATTGCCTGGCGATCTTAGATGCCATAGTGATTACTGGTGCAAATAATGTTGGTCCAGCCAAGGACACATTGAAGAGGGCACTTGTGTAGGCTGACATAATCCCTTGAATTCCATCGACCTGAATAGTTGATTGCAATCATGTTGCAAAGGCATTACAAAATTTGACATTTTTGTTAAGAGCTATTGTTTCCAAATACAAATTCCAAAACAACAGACATGATATAATACCTGCATTAAAAATCGAAAAATATATATTCTATGTCATCATGCTTCTCATCTATGTTATCGATAAAGTTTGCATAGAAAATATTGAAAAAAGGTTTGCACGTGAAGAAGCATGTTATAATCTAAACGACTAAATCAAATCAACACAAGGTTACCGTATCCATAAATAATTTGATTATGTACATTATGCAGGATATCAACTTTATCATAATAATTAGTTCTAATAACCAGAATTTTTTTGATCTGAGATATCATAACTTCTTTCTCTTGCTTTGTGCATATCATTTGTGTAATATGTTAAAAATTTCATTACGCAAGGCAAAATTTGTTCTGCCAGCCAATTTCAACATTATTTTGCTGCCCAATATTAACATAAACCTATTCTAGGCTGTGTAATTCTTCCAGTACAATCATATATCTTGACATTTTCTCCTCGGTTGGAAATTCTCGCCTGGGTTGGAGAAGTATGGAAAATGAAAGTTGGTTCAGTATCCATTTGCATGAGACCAAAATGCAAGAGCATGACTGGAGAGAAACATGACTTCCATAAAAAATCAATTAATATAATTATACAAGAGAAAAGGAGTATCTGATATCTACCTTGGAATGCTGAGTGCTTCCATTTAGATTAAAGCAGTGGGAAACAGGACCATCTATCGGCCTTGCTCCAAAACCCCATGCAGGGAACTTTTTATCAGTATCATAAAACTGCAAAACCTCACCTACTTCTACAATTGCCTGTTTGCAATTGATGAACAGATACACATCAATAAAAATAAATGAAGCTACAAAGTTAATGGAAGGTTTCATCTTCATGATACTAAAAGTACTTCTAGGAAAATATAAGTAACTTCTCACTCTTTGATAGGCATTCAGTCGTCCAGAGTGATCCATGTAATGCAAGGAGTCCGGGAGACGGGGATTTCCATTTGAAGCTGAAAAATTAAGGAAACAAAAAACTAGTATATTTGAAACCCCCTTCAGAACTAAGTAGAGCTCTTCTGATTTACATCAAGTGAAGTAAATTTCCTTGTGACTTTATCTATGTCCAGTGATGCAACTGCAAATTTGAGTTTGTAGTTGCAGATCGTCAAAATTGATCAACTTTGCAACCCCTGAATCCCAGTACACTAAGTTGTGTAGACTGTGCAGTCGCATGTGCAACAAATTTTCAGGTTTATATATTATAGCAAGGTGGAATCACATATAATATATATTGTATAATTAACAGAAAATGGTGAAAAATCAGTTTAAGAACAATTTGTTATGTTCTCAGTTAAGAACAGGTCGCAATTCTAGAAATTTATTTATAGTAAAAGGAAAAATACAGAAAATTTCTGGAAAAGAAAAAAACTTTAAACTTTTTACCCATCTTATATCTTCTCTACAAGGCGAGAAGCAAAATATTGACATGGAGCATAAGTGTTGAGTACACATGCAGAACACATGCTACTACAGAAATAGAGAGAAAATTACAAAAGATATCATGTAATTGAAACTTGAACCCAAAGTGCAGTTCATCACTTCTCTTCCCTTGAAACTATGAGTTCAGAGTTGATGTATAAGATCAAGCTTAGGAGCAGTACAGGGGTTACTTATAGGCCTAAAGTGGTTAAAAGATAAACTGAAAATGGGCACCAACAGTCAGACCTTCTAACTATTGAACGTGTCACATAGTGACAGCATGGTAGTATTAGTTCAACATTCTAAAAATTGGACCACAGGCAAACCACATGTCCAGTTTCATATTGAAAGACTCAACATGAAATGCAACCAACCACATAAGTGATTTCGCGACCAAGGGGCCACCAACAAGCTTTTCGATTTTTCAACTATGGGACAGGATTGTCTCACATTGCAGTTGCATAGTGCAAGTCGCACGACCACACTACTCACATAGGCCCAGCAACCAGGAGTCATGTAACTATTGAAAATCCCTTTTATTAATTTTTCAACTACTTAAGACATCAACATCAACATTACCCCAGTGCCCCAAAAAAGGCTCCTACCTAGGCAAGGTGGGGGGTCAGGTACACACAACCCTACCACTTTAAACCAATTACCCAATGATGTGAAATGCAACTGATCATTGCGATTTCACAATAGATAAGAAATGCATATTATTTAGATAGTCATTTAATATATCCATGATGCTCCAAATGCCAAAAAAAACTACTTAATTTTTTACAAAATGAAAATGGACAATTTCAACTACTTAAGACATATAACATTCCTACCTAGCCTTACAACTACAAATCAACATAATCTTACATTTTTAAAGTAGATTTCCTACTCTCAATGATTTAAGGAAATAGAAGTGAAATGCACATTTAGCTTAAATCCCAACCAATGGCATGCTGTTGGTTACAAACATGAAAGACTAAGTAACAGCATCACAGGACTATTATACGGGTGCAACGAAATTTAATAAAAAATCAAACATGTCAAACTTTTACCTGTAAAGTCTATAGCTACCATAAAGTTCAACTCATATCCACCAGCAATGTAATCCAGAAAAGTTGGTCGTGAACTCTCTGACATTTTTTCCACAAATAACTTACCATTTAGCACCTGGAAATATAAAGTTCAGTTTTTGATGAAGTTTAAATCAGAATACATAAACAAAAATGCTCAATAATTTGATTACCTTATTATGGTGATTGCGCCCTACTACAGTTGGAGAAAACAAATTTTCTCCACTTCGAGTTTCATTAAGCATTTGCAGATCCAGAAGTGACTTTTCAACTTTCCTGCACAGTATATTAAAAAACCACCAGTGAAATTTCTAAATAGTAATATGAAGGGTTATAAACTCAAGTAAAATATATCTTACCCAATAAAATCATGATTCCCGTTGGAATTGAAATTGAAGCATTCTATTGTCAAAGGCTTATCCTGAAAAATCAATTAAACACATTAAGGCTAGGGGGTCAACTGGAAAAGATTGCAAGCTGCCAAGTAAATGATGCCTGCCTCATTTCCAACTTGCTGGAGATTCAACTTTACAAGTTTCCATTTAGGATTAAGGTCATTCCTTATTACTTCGGTTTTGCAGATTGGAATGACCACCCCATTGTCTGTTGTTTTTGATATTACCAAGAAAGGGTCCTGTAGGAGAGAGATTCAGTTGTCCATGTCGACCTGAAACGACTCTCATCTAGAATATGCACACAGAGCACTAAAACTTACACTTTTAGAAAATAGGTCCTTATTTTCCAAATCAGAACATCGGAACATGATCTCCAGAATGATCCGAGAATTACTGCATTCATCGGCATGAATAGTGAGCTCACCAGAATCTTGTGTTGGTACTCCTTGTTTTTTGTGATCTAATTTTAGCGTTGATGATCTACTGCGTTTGGACACTATCTGTGAAATAAAACAAAATCTGTATGATCTGTAAAGAGCAAAATCAAAGGAAAGAAATTATATGGTTAAATCCATAGAGTTGCAATGTTTCCTTAAATAATTGACCGAGAAGTGATACGTGGACATTAGAATGGAGAGCTTAATTGGCTTGCGTAGAAAAAGATTAATTTCATGAATTTGATTGCATTCCAGGGGAAATGACTTTCATCTTTCTTTGAGTGTGGCCTATCATTAACTCATCTCCAATCCAAACCCCTTTATTCTTGAATCATATCCCTAGAAGCATGTGCGTATTTAAGGGCCATGATTATTTCATGATTTGACAAAATTAGATTCAAAATTGCATGAGCAACTTTGATTCATGGACAATCCATATTCCCCATTCTAAATGCCACCACCAACCCACAAGCAACCCAACCTCCCCCACTCCTATCACCACCTTCAAGACCCCAACCCCTTCAAGAAGTGGTTCAGATAAAGATCAGTAATGTTGGTATGTATGAGTAAAAAATTCATTGAATAAAATTTTCCTTTCCCAAAAAACTAGAAACCAAACATAAATAGATTCTGATTTTGAGAAACTAGATAACCATGAAAGAAAATGGAAACCTAATTTTCAGAGGAAACAAGAATCCAAACCAAACCATTCAAATGCACCCATAGAAGTTAATCAACTTATTTGGGTTCTAGTATTGTCTTCTGATGAGATATATTGGGGAAAAAATCGCACTAGTTAGCCATCGAGTTACTGATAAATCAACCAAAGAAATTGTGTGTGAATTGCCAACATGAAATGCTTTTTTGTTTTTGTTTGATCGGGAAATGCTTGAAATAATGAATCAAATTCGGAAGAAAAAAAAAGACTACACCTCTGTCAGTGTGCAGCTAGCTTCTCCAAGAAATTGTTGTTCTTCCAACTTGAGTGTCTGCATGGTTTTGAGATGTACATAGGTCAGCACTCTTACCTTGATATATGGTTTTTAGATGTACATAGGTCAGCACTCTTACCTCGATATAGAAATATGATGCCCAACAGGTTGCTCCTTAAAATAGTTAGTTATACAATATTACTAGCTTCAATGAAGGAGCCACAAAATTATGTTCTTGACATAGAAAGCCTACAAGCTTTATCACGTTTAAAGTTAGATTTCTTTTTCATATTATGTCAATTCTAGCAACTAACAAAGAACCTGTTGGGGATTTACAAACAAATATTGAACGTGAAACACAAGACACACTGATAGTTAAAAGCTAAATGTGTAATTCCAAAAGCTAAACAACCCCTTATCCTACACAAATCATAAACGAAAAGTCCTTGAGATGAAGTGAGATGTAGAAACACCTCAAACGGAAATGAGTAAAGCAAGCACTATAACATCCACATGATAGAATAGTGATACAGTAACATTAATAATCTGCAGTTCATGTATGCCCATCTACATTCAGGTACAGGAAAGACGTAAGATTTACCTTCACTGGTACATTATGAAACTGAGTATCAATGTCATATATATGGAACCTGGAGGAATTGCACAAATTTTCATAGTTTGGAGAGAACATGCAATGCAGAAGAAAATTGTGCAAAAAACATGTGTATACTTTACAGGACTAACGAGCTTACACCAGAGGCTGCACAGCTTCAAAGTGATATGTAATGCTGATCTTGGTAACCCATACAGGATTCAATGAATTTTCCACAACCTCTGTACGTCCAATCTCTTCAAGCATACCATCTCTTCTTTTAGCATAACACACTAGCATTGGATCACTCTAAAGAAAATCAAATTATTAATAGATTAATGCACATAAAACATAAAATACGGTATCATGCACATGATTAAATGCAGAAAGCAGTTATGTACGTCATTAGTGAAAGAATGCCTAACAATCAAAGATGTGCAAAACAAAGAAGGTAGAAGTTTCTCCATATGATGAAAATAACAAATAATAACACTTAAATAGAGAAACCAAGGGAAAGCAAGTCCTTCTATGAAAGGAAACATAAATGAAAAGCTTAAGACGTATGAAACAGTTATGCTACTGAACTACATTAATGATGAACTTCCATTGCAAAATAGCATTTACTCCAACAAGAAAGTACCAACCTTTGATAGGAGATCACGATCATGCAAGCTCCGTGCGGATAAAGACAACTGTTTACAAAATTGAATAGAATATGTGTGTAACAACTTCAAATAGAAACTGCAAAGCAAAACTTCCCAAGCTATATACACTGTAAAAGCAGCAATTGTATACAAACTTCTAATTGACTGCTGCAAATTGTGGTGTTTTGGTGTAGAACATTTCAGGTAGTCGATAAAACAAAGTCGTTCAACAAATGATATTGAAATACTTACAGAAAATGATAAAGAGCACGGAAATCGACAAAATGCATAACCCAACTAAACCCCCACTCTGCAAGCTCTGATTCAAGACACACAATAAAAGGGATAAAAATGATTGACATTTCACAGACGTCTGTCATACCACACACACAAAAATCCTGAAGTTGGGGAAAGTAAATAGTCAACAAACAGGGGGGAAGACACAGGTAGCTGAGCCAGTAATCAATATCAACCGTTTTATAGTCAATCTGTCTCAATTAATGCTCACATGAACCAAGCAACCGCACTGTACTGTAGAAGAAACACACCACAAACTCCATGATGAGATACTGGATTCAACACAAGCAATACCACAAAAACAGAGAAAATGGAAAAAGTAGCACCAACAAACCCACAAATTTAGAATGCATTCCACTATAGTCCACCAAAACCCCTTGAACCTAGGAGAAAATGAAGCAAACGCTGCAAATGACAGCTGACACAGAACTAACAAAGAGCATAAATCAATGTCAATCATGTTCGAAGTCCACCTCAATCGGTTTTTCATGTGAGCTAAGCAACAAGGCTCCACTGCTAAATATTGAAACTCTACCCACTCCAGTCGACAAAAGCACCAAAGGTAGTGAGAAAAGCTCTTAAACTTCAAGGCGGGTGCATTCCACTATATTCAACCAAATTAGGTGGAAACACAACCAGACAACAAACACCACTACAAATAGTTTAAGCAAAATTTAGATAACCATTGAGAGCCTAGCAGCAATACTTTTCGAAGAGAATCCCAAAACTAACCCAACACAATCCACAAAACAGCAAAAACACAATCGACAAAGCAGCAAAAAATGAAAATTTTGCAACGCATTCCACTGTAACCAGTCAAAATTTACTAACTCCAATCCATGGCGACACCAAAATCCAGCGAAACACCCAAATGATCACAAATAACAACACACCCCACAACGAGCGATGACCCCCCCCCCCCCCCACACACACACACACACACAATGAGTAGTAAAGCACTTAAAATCTCAACCGCAAATGCCCAAACGGATCTCAAATCAAACCCAATGCAATCCACCACGGTGCATTCCGCAAAAACACACCCAAATGGGTAAAAAACGGAAAAACACAACCAGAAGAGCAATTTCACAACTAACTCCACTATAACCAACCAAACTTTCATTAACTCAATTACAACAAAAAAACACCAAAACAAGCGAACAAACACTAAACAATTCAAAATCAACCGATGCATTCCACTACAATCAACAAAATTTCACTAACTCCATTCACGGTGGCAAGTAGAGAGTAGGGGGGCAGGTTCCCCTTACATTTTTTACTCCTTCTGAAGTTGATACCAGGAATTTCCCATGTAGGCTGGTACCAATAATTAAACAGGTACATGAGATTTTGAACACCTTAAATCCTTCTTACATATTTTGACCATCTAACCTGAATTCCTGACCACCAACTCCAATCAAACTTTTCGATATCCAACTCGAAAAAATAGGATAAAATTGCAACCAGGAGATTATTCCCTCAACGCACTCCACCATGACCAACCAAATTCCACCCACTACAATCCATGAAAAACACCAATGTCATATTCCACCATAATGTAGTGTTTGAGATCCGAACACCAAACCTCAACTCCCCTCACATTCCCCCAAAAACCAGCGAAAATTTGAGTAAAATCGCAACTGCAAGAGCAATTTCCACAACAGACTCCACCATAACCAACAAAATTCCACAAATTCCACTCCAGGATAATTCCAAAAAGCTCAAAACCACGAAGCATTCGGCATCAAAACACCAAACCCATCCGTCTGTCATCCCGCAACAAAAAAAATATTGAAACTCAGGGAACACCAAAAGAACCAAGCAATTTCCTCGACACAGTCCAACATAACCAACCAAAGTCCACAAATTCCAATCCATGAAAACACCAAAAAGATCACAATCAACGATGCACTCCACCACAACGAAGCGTTCGAGTTGGAATTGGAGTTCCAAACCCCAACTCCACTTCTCATTCCACCAGAAAATGAAAAAAAGAAACGAAACTAGAACAGCTATTTCCACAGCAAACTCCAGTACAATAAACCAAATTCCACTCCAACCAGAAACTCCAGCAACACATTCCCATCCAACTCCAATCGACCGAAAAAAAACAGCGAAACGAGTTTAGAATCAACAATGCGCACTCCATCACAACGAAGCGTTCAACATCCAAACCCCAACTTCGCCTCTTATTCGACCGAAAACTTCTGTTGAAGAATCCAAAACGACATCAGAACCAAACGTCGCCTAAACATCATCACCAACATTAAATCACAAGGAACAATCGCGTCTGTTCACCAACAGACGCATCTGTCCCCTTCAACGTAACCAAAACCTATGCCTATATATATCTTGTAATTCAAATGTATGAACAACTTTCTCTAAGAAATAAAATCACTACAAACTTTCATCTATCATCTTCGTTTTCTTCATGGTATCAGAGCGAAGATCCCCATTTTTTCCATCATCGGCGACCCTCAGAGTTCTCTGAGCTCATCACTGGATCTCCTCAGAACATCCACCCAAAAAAACACACCATCTTTGCCTCTCAAGGGGGTTGAAGGTGGAAGAAACCTACATCCAAACCCAAGAGAAAGATAAGTGATGTCGGATCCAGAAGTAAATGCACCCAGACTAGTGTCGCAGCTGCTCAATGGACAGAATTATCTGTCATGGGCGCGAGCGATCACACTGGCCCTCAGTGGGAAAGGAAAACTCGGCCACATCACCGGAACATCAAAAAAACCCGAAGAAGAAGGGACCGAGACAAAACAAGAAGAGTGGCAGGCGATGGACCACCTCGTAATGGCGCAATGCCATGGAGGAAGAACTCAAAGCCTTAGAAACCAACAACACTTGGACACTCATTTCTAAACCTAACGGAACCAAACCAGTTGGATGCAAATGGGTTTACAAAATAAAATATAACAGCAACGGAACCGTCGAAAGGTATAAGGCTCGTTTAGTAGCCAAAGGGTATACTCAGACTTATGGTCTCGATTACCTAGAAACCTTCGCACCCGTTGCAAAAATGAACACTGTTCGTGTTCTCCTATCCATAGTTGTTAATAAAAATTGGAAACTCTATCAAATGGATGTTAGGAATGTTTTTCTCCAAGGGACTCTCGAAGAAGTATACATGACTCCTCCACCAGGGTACAACTCCACTCCAAATCAGGTATGCAAACTCAACAAAGTCATCTATGGTCTGAAACAGTCCCCCCGTGCATGGTATGCCAAACTTAGTCATTTTCTTATTGCTTATGGGTTTTTAAAGTCTTCCGCTGACGCTTCCATGTTCACTAGGCATCATAAGAAATAAGTCACCATAGTCTTAGTCTACGTAGATGACATCATCATTACTGGTGATAATAATAATGAAATTAACCAGGTCAAGCATTACTTAAAAACAAAATTTGATATAAAAGACCTTGGTTTCCTAAAATACCTTCTAGGAATAAAGATTGCATATTCAAAAAATGGTATGTTCCTATCACAAAGAAAATATGTCCTAGATCTATTGAAAGAAACAGGAAAACTTGGAGCTAGGCCTGCTAGTACACCTATTGAGGCAAATCTCAAAACCAGTCCTACTAATGGAGAACCTGTCAAAGATATTCACCAATTTCAGAGACTTGTAAAAAAACTCATATATCTAACAGTAACCAGACCTGACATTACTTTTGTTGTCAGCACAATAAGCCAATTTATGCATGCACCCCGAACACCACACTTAGATATCATTGATAGAATTCTAAGATATATAAAACATACCCCAGGACAATGACTACTATTGAAAAACAACTCTAACAGTATCATTGGTTTTTCGGATGCAGATTGGGCAGGAAGCTATGACCGAAAGTCCACTACCGGATTTTGCACGTTCGTAGGAGGAAATCTCGTAACTTGGAGAAGTAAGAAACAAAATGTTGTTGCCCGATCTAGCGCTGAAGCTGAATATCGTGTCATGGCATCAACAACTAGTGAGCTTATATAGCTAAAACAGCTTCTCCACGATATGGGACAAACTCATACCACATCCATGAACATGTTCTGCGACAACAATGCTGCTCGGCACATAGCTTCAAATCTCGTATTTCACGAAAGAACCAAGCACATTGAAGTTGACTGTTACTTCATCCGAGAAAAGATTCAAGCCGGAGAAATAGATGTCCCATACATCTCCAGTCAAAAACAACTGGCAGATGTCTTCACCAAAACTCTAAGTCAGAAACAATTCAACCTAATCATAGACAAGTTGGATACTTTAAATCTCTTCCGGACCCAACTTGAGGGGAGTGTTGAAGAATCCAAAACGACATCAGAACCAAACGTCGCCTAAACATCATCACCAACATTAAATCACAAGGAACAATCGCGTCTGTTCACCAACAGACGCATCTGTCCCCTTCAACGTAACCAAAACCTATACCTATATATATCTTGTAATTCAAATGTACGAGCAACTTTCTCTAAGAAATAAAATCACTACAAACTTCCATCTATCATCTTCGTTTTCTTCAACCTCGAAAAAAACGTAACCAGAACAGCAATTTTCACAACAAACTCCACTCACTACAATCAACCAAATTCCACTCTAACCAGAAATTCCAGCAACACATTCCCATCCAACTCCAATCGAGTAGAGAATCAACGACGCATTCCACTCCAACCAACCGAAACCCTACTATCCGGACACCACCTCTCATTCCTCGAAAAAACACGAAACGGACCTCGATCTGGGAGAAGAGGCCGGTCTGGCCGCGGGAGTTGAGGATCTGCGCGACGGCGTCGGCGGCGGAGGCGGTGGTGACACCGCTTTCGTACGGGTTACCACCGCCGTGCGGCTTCTGCACGTTCCGCCGCTCGTCGGAGAAGCAACTTCCCATTTTTCCCCAAAAATAATAATTTTTATTTGGGGGTTTGGGTCTGGGTATTTATAGGCGGTTTTGATTGGAATCGTGGGAGGAGTGAAAGTAGAAGTTGGTTGGTTGGTTTATGGTTGGAGTGCTCGCCGACGTACGTGCGCGTCTACGTGCCTTTTCCGACTCTTTTGGGAATCGGGATTACTTTTCAATTCCTAAGTATCCTCGTTAATCATGATTTTTATTGTACTCTTAATCTGGACATGGTTCACCGGTTCCATAGTTATCTTAACTACGACTTTGTCCAATAGTTTAATAAACTTACACGAACAAAATTATAATAACATTTACCAAGCCGTGGATTTTTAGACGCAACAATACCCACTACGCTTCTAACTTTGGAAGTTTGGAAGTTCATCTAATTAGGATAAACACTTTTGGATTTCGATCTTCTAAATTTTATTTGTTTATTGGGTTATCAATCCTCCTGTAATCTTTTTCCAAATGGCAATAACTAGATAGGCACATAAATTTTTGCCCACTTATCTTAAAAATAAGAATATCTATTTACCTACTCAATTTTCTATCAAATGTCAAAACAAAACAAACACGACAATCATTATCCAATCTTTTATGTCATTTTATAATTCCAACTTATGATGCACTATAACACGTCCATTAAACTGCATAAGACCCATTTGTGATGCTAAACAAATTACCTTGAGGTTACTTGGTGGTTGTTGTGGATTATGTTAGTGATAGTCGACGTGTGCTTTTCATTAGTTTTAACACTAAACACGAACTAATAAAGGAGCACGTCAACAAAGAATTGGTGTGATCACACAAATTGTGTTATTATTATCTTATCTCAAGTGTACTTATTTTATTAATTTCCATATGATGTGTGACAGGTGTCCATGTGGGATATTGATGAGTTGGCAATTAAAATTTCTATAATTTTTAATATTTACTCGTTTCCTTAGATGTATGTAATTGTGTATATTAAATATCAATTACTTTTTAATTTAAATTTCATAAATGTGAGCCATCAGGTAGTTGTCATGCACTCATAGTTAGAAATGTACTGCAAGCTAATGTTTTGCTTATGTTTTTGGAGCATGATACTCAAAATTGAACTCAAAATTCGGTACAAATTGCGAGTTATCACATGCACCCACTGTTTAAGTGGAAACGAGTTTGAATTTTGAATTGAGGTTAAGAAGATAGTAATTTATATTTATGTGATATCTACAGTTTAGCTTTAAAGTATCTTATAATCTCAAATAAAATTGAGTTTTACACGATCAATTGCCTCCACTATGGGGTACGGGTTAGGAGTATGGGTGTAAATGGGACGAGTTTAGCCTGTCAGTCCTGCATAACCCGTCTAAAGTGGGTTGTGGTTTTCAACATGCCCGCCCTGCATAACTTGAATTCCTAGTACACGGAATTGCTGGAGTGAAATGTGAAAGAACGGTGCAAAGTGTCAATGAGTAAAAGATAAAGAATGTCAAGGTTATGAATTAGTGTGTTTGACACTCTCTACAGTGTGCAACTTCTTCCACTTCCGCTTTATTTTTGCCAAACAAAAACGAGCTCTTTCAGCTCTGTCCCAAAAGCTCTGTAAATTCCATTCTCACAAGGCAACAGTAATTCAGGAGCCCATCTTTGGCTGCTTCTAGGGACTTATTTGATTTTAGTTTCAGAATTGGGCATGATACATTGTGAACTTTATGCATACAAACTCCAAATTTATGGAATCGTCACTCTCCTAACGACCACAATTTTTTAGGTAATATCTTCTCCTTCCCCTTTTGCTATTGTCCTCCACCGTATGCCAACTTTTTGCTACTGTCTCCCATGTTCTCACCTTGGATCAACACTGCAGTCTTCCCCATTGCTCGTCATCCCAGTATGGCGATTCCACACTAAAAAAATGCTTTGCTTTGTTGAACAATTGTAGCCAATTCAGTAATCATTAATTAAATAGAAGAGAAAGTTTGTCGTGGGTTGCGGAGAGCATTTACTTATCAAGGGTAAGAAGAGAAAATAATTATAATTTCAATAAAAAGGTAGATGTTATGAAAATTGTGTATAGTGGATGATTCACCTTCCAAGATGGTTCATCTTCCAACCAATATATTATAACTCCTCTATTAAAATGTGTTGTAATGTGCATTACAATTACATCATTATTTAATGTAGACTATGTAACTTACACACGTCTATGTGTATATATATGAGGTTGTAGTATGTATTGAGAACATACAAAAAGAAATGAAATACAACTCCTCAATTCTCCATCAACTTCATGTCTTTTTGTTTTGATCGTTATTTTACAACAGTAGAAGCTCTTTTGTGATTATTCCGACCCAAAAAAGTTGCTACAGTCCAAATAACCAGAAGCACCCTTACAAATCAGATAAGGAACTATAAGAGTAAACTGTAATTAACCCAAACTAATTCTGCGTCAAAATAAAAATAAAAATTGGAACCAATCAATCCCTCTCCCACTTATGCGGCACCCCATTTATCTTGGTGGAGAAGACGAGTTCTCAAAATCCCCCCAAAAGAGTCGTCTCCGGCGATGGGGTTGGAGAGTTTGCCAGATCTCGCCATGGACGTCATCACGTCCAAGCTCGGCCCCAAGCACGTCTCCATCTTAGCCTGCGTCAGCTGCCGGTGCCGCTCCGCCGCGTCGCACGACAACGTCTGGCGCCACTTCTGTGCTGACGACATCGGCCTCTTCGCTCCCGAAGACCCTGACGGGAACGCCTGCCCGTCCTACAAGGTAGTAACGGCGCGAGCCCCTAATTGACTTTTGGTTTTGTGGATGTGAATGAAGTAGGTCGTTTGCGGTTGTGGTTTGAGTGTTCTGTTGTTTGAGGTGGCTCGATTGGTCACTTTGGGGTTGCGTCGGTTGAAGGTTGTAGGTTTGAATTCCAGTAGCTGCAAAGCAAGTAGTAGTTTCTTCTTCACTGGCTTTTAGTTTGGTGAATGTGAAGTAGGTCGTTTTTTTTATTATGATTCGAGTGTTTTCAAGTTGATATAGATTGTTTGGTTGCATTGAGGTTACGTCGACCAAAGGTTGTAGGTTTGAATTCCAGTAGCTGCAAAGCAAGTAGTAGTTTCTTCTTCACTGACTTTTAGTCTAGTGAATATGAAGTAGGTCGTTTTTTTTTTATGATTCGAGTGTTGTCAAGTTGATCAAGCTTTTTTGGTCGCATTAGGGTTACGCCGACCGAAGGTTGTAGGTTTGAATTACAGTAGCTGCAAAGCAAGTAGTAGTTTCTTCTTCACTGACTTTTAATTTAGTGAATATGAAGTAGGTCGTTTTTTATTATGATTCGAGTGTTGTCAAGTTGATCAAGCTTTTTTGGTCGCATTGAGGTTACGCCGACCGAAGGTTGTAGGTTTGAATTCCAGTAGCTGCAAAGCAAGTAGTAGTTTCTTCTTCACTGACTTTTAGTTTGGTGAATATGAAGTAGGTCGTTTTTTATTATGATTCGAGTGTTGTCAAGTTGATCAAGCTTGTTTGGTCGCATTGAGGTTACGCCGACCAAAGGTTGTAGGTTTGGATTCCTGTAGCTGCAAAGCAAGTAGTATTTTCTCCTCATTCTTATGAGGTTTATGTGTGTTTACATTTGCTCTGTTAAACAAGACAATTGATTTTTCATTGATTTGGATATTTTTGGATTGTCTACCCTAGAATGCATATAATTATGGTAAACTTGTAGATTCGTCCCTTTGTAGAACAAGAGGGTTTTGATTCCCCTAGGTGGCCGCTCTGTGCCACATTAAGGGAAAGTAACAAACATTACTTCGCGAAAAGATGTAATGCTAAGTTAATGTTAACGATTATAAATTCTAGTCAGTTTTAACTTACATTGACTTAGATGTAGTGAGAATGTGTTGATATGCTTCATCTAATGATTACTAAACCACAAAAAATGTTATAATGTTTAAAAGGGAGGTTATATGTTATACTTTAATTAAAAGAGGATTGACTTATTTGTTTTACCATTTTCTACCTTAATGCAGGTGGCATACCAATCATGGCGAGAATCCTTTGGTATGTATTCTTGGATGCTTGTAAGGAGGGTTAAGAAATGTTGGAGTGAAATTAATGATTGGATGAAGACAAACTATTGCGAAGCACGAGCTACTCTGCAAAAAGGTGCAGCTGAGTTGGAAATTAAAGAAGTGGAGGAGAAGCTTGGAGTGAAGCTACCTCTTCCTACGAGGGTTTTGTATAGGTTTTGCAATGGCCAAAATACCCTTTTAGATGATATTTTCAAGAATGGGCATCTTGACCCCTTAGGCTTAATTGGAGGTTATTCTTTTTATGACCATGTGGTGAATGTCCACTTCTTACCATTGAATTTGGTATTCGAGGAAACCAGAAAAGTTTCAAGTCTTCTAGGCTTGCCAGCGGGATCTAATTACATAGTTGTGGCAATTTCTTGCTATGTTGAGAAATTTTTTCTTCTGAACTGCAGTAATGGTCAACTTTATGTTGGTACCAGAAATTTGATGGACGGTGAAGAAATGCTGCCATGTGTGCCTTACGAATTAATCAAATTGGACCAGAGTGATAATCCACAACAAGATGCTTTATTGTTGTGGTTAGAAGAACATGGTAGGCGTTTAAGAGAGAGGCAAATTCAAATCCGTAAATTCTATACAAGTCGCTCCATCAATTTATTTCCAGAACTCCCTCCTATAAGTTCAACTGCAGTAACTAATGGTGTTCAGGTATTTACATATTCAACTTGATCGGGATGTAATTACTATTTCTTTTCATTCAATAATTTTGATGCTAATACAATACTATTTTTGCTTTTGTCTTTATCATGATTCACTCCTATAGTCCTATGCATCAATGTAATTAGGTTTTTCAATCAATTGGTGTGAAGTCATATTTGACGTTTTTGCATTTTTCTACCTGCTTAGACACATCTTATGACGTCAATACAAAATCACTAGTATCCTTTTCAACTGGTCCATATGTAGATGAACACCTAGATGCTAGTACAACCTTATTTTTACCCCCTAGTGTGTAATAATATCATGAGGAGAAAAATGAAAATTTGGGATTGTCGTCACAGAACTGAAAATCTTAATCTTAAACTTACAAGTCATGCAAAAATTCACCATAGGCGATTAGGCCCTTAGGGTTGTGTTTTTACACATATATGTCATCTACCTCATAACTCTAATGTTTTGTGTACATAAATAATCAATATCATGACTTGAAATGAGGGAATAGCAGGCCTATTGAAGAGAGAGAGAGAGAGAGCGAGAGGTTATATCATGACGAGATTGATGCTGATAGCTTCAAATCTCGCCTCGAGCAGATACCTACCTTTCCGAAGCAACAAAGTTCTCATTAGCACCGTAATTTTATTTTCGAAAGCTCTTTCTCTTCTATTGGCTTCAATCAGCAAAATGACTAACTTCATCAAGATAACCACCAGGGAATAAATTAATACAACCACTTCCTGGTATTAAGGGCCAAGTATAAAAAAATTCCCCTTCCATACCTCACCCAACAATTTGTTATAGGTGACAATCGTAAAGTTGAAGATAAGACGTTCTTCCGCTATTTTGAAGTATATATTTGATAGTTATCATTTAACTTTGTTTTATGGTGTTATAGCCTGAATAATCTGCATCTAATGGCAACATCATCTATGAATTTCTCTATTCAAGAAATTTTCAATCTTAGATTTTTAGATTGATCGCAGGGTTCAAATGAAACCCATTATGGTGCATGCAAATTGAACATTTATTATACAAATTGGTTTTCTCATAGAACATTGATTACAATAATTTGTTTTACAAATTAATTTGTTTGCCAATCAAAAAAGTTTTACAAATGAATATAAACAGTTCTTATCTATTGTCACTGGTGATGACATGTTTGCCTCAATCTATGTATGTTGAAACTTAATTTCTATAGGAAAATTGTTGGTTCGTTATGAATCAGAAGTTGGGAGATTGCCTTCAAAGTTAGAATTTATTCTTCACTCAATTGTTTGTTCTAGTGTATGTGGACCCTAACATCATGGTTTACCCTAAATAATGTGAAATTCCATTCTAAAACTTTGAATGAAGTGGTTCGCTGGTAACTTCAATGAGTTTTCATTTTGTATCTAGATCCGAGCTTCTGCAGTGCTTATACCTGAGCTATGCAACCCTAAGGATGAAAGAGATGCGTACTGGTTTTCTTACTCAATTCGCATCCGTTTACTACCTGAAGGTGGCATATTAGATGGGACATATTTCAACTCTTGCCAGCTTCTTTCACGTCATTGGATCATCCGTGCCAATGGTAATGTCATTTCAGATGTTTCTGGTGATGGAGTAATTGGAAAGGTTAGGATCTTCAAATTTTTAAAGTTTGAAGTATTGATTTTTGTCGTGTTGTGCCGCTTCGAAGGCAATATTCTCATTGTCTGTCATTAAAAATGTATTTTTGCTTTCATTTGACATTTTTCAAAGACAAATTTGTGTTGTTATTCTAGAGGTCCTAGAAGTAATGGAAGTCACATAGTGACAAAACAAGATACTGCACACAGTTTAGTGTTGATCATCAAAATCAACCATGAAGGTTCTTCCTTCTCAAAACTTATGTGGTTCCTTTTCAATAAATTTAAAGAAAAATATCCTATACATCTTAGAAATTAGAAGAGCCGAGATGATAGCTTATAAGTATAAAAGTTGTAAAGTGCATATTTGGTTAGAAAAAAATAGTGCAAGGCAATATAGTTTTGTTAAAGTGTCGAATTAATAATTTTTTCAGTAAAATTATGATCATACACCTATGCTACAATCTTCATGACAATATGCCAAATGTTGCATATGCAACAATGGTGCACCCATGGGCTTGTCACGAATGTCAGTCAAGTGTGCATCCTTCTAAGAGCCACTATTTGTATTGGTACAACTACAAGTAAGTTAATGTTAATCATCTTTTTATGCAAAATCATGGCTAAGGTACCTTCAACAATCAACCTTTTTTTTGTTTTTGATTACATTTTCTTTTGATTTGCCATTTGCAGTATCCTCTACTGTCTACAGATAGGGGAGAGTTTGTATATGAAAGCTGCACGCCTCTCCCTTCAACACCAGGATCCGTGGAAGGATCTTTCACTTTTATACCTGGAAGGTACTCTCGGACTCTTATCCCCGATGTGTTGATTGTCTAAAGTCTAAACATCATTAAACAGACTTAAGTATGTCACTATTATCTTTTCTTTAGATGAATGTGATTATATGTAGTGAAATGGTTTGTCCCTTGGTGCCATGGCATTTTTCAGGGTAACAAGCCCCGAAGGACGGCCATTTGAGGTCAAAGTTGCATGCTTCAATCTTGAAGTTCCCAGCTACATTTTCTAAGTATCAAAATTCAAAAGTGTGGTGTGGTTGTTCTCTACCAGTATTCTGTATATATAACTTTGATGTTATTGTCATAAGCTTTCTTTATGTCGCTAGTGTATTGCTTTGTTTTTTGTTCTTAATCAGCACCATCCTAGAATATGGTTGATGAAACCTTTTCCTTGTGCATAGAGTAGTCTAGTTTCTTCAGTGGCAAAATGATTGTGCCAATTCTAGGTTGGTGCTTCTATGTATAATCTGAATACATACAGGAGTTGGTCCTCAAATCATGGATGGAAATGATTTCTCAGCCTTCATTTTGAATCTTGCATCTCTTTTACATTTTACATTTTTCTTCCTAGTTTAAATTGGTAATGACTCAAAGATGCACAGCTTAGAGAAAGTTCTTTTCAGGCTTTAACCCATTACAAATTTACAGGTACCAGTATATGACAATTGATTACAATTTTATTTTTTTGAAAGACCTAGGTTATTTATATATAGAATTTAGCAAATATTACACGATACAATATAAGAAGCGTTCTCTTGGTCGTTTCAACTAAATTATAGTGGGACATACTAGTCTGCAAACATGGATATAATTTGTTGTGCGATGTTTAGATTTTGAGCGGTGTTTCCGAATGCTTTGTCGCAATGGTCTTTCCAAATCCACCACTATGCGTAGAGTAGTGGGTCAGGACCAACATGCTTTGTTCGTTGTAGTAAATGGACGTTATGTAACGTTAGGTTGTAGTGGGGACGGGTGCTGAATACGTGTGGCCGCTAGCGGATATGATGAAGCAAGTAACATGAGGAGAGGGTTCAATGGACTGAAGACCTTAATCCTTAAAGACAATGAAACCGCGTATTACATCATTTGCTTTGCACATCAATTACAGTTGGCCTTGGTAGTTGTTGCTCAAAATCATGGCCAAGTAGACTTATTTTTTCATGTGGTTTCAAGTTTGTTAAATGTCATTGGAGTTTCATGCAGAAGACTTGATATACTTCGTGAAAGACAATATAGAAAAAATACAGAAAACACTTGAAATTGGAGAGATTGAAAGTGGAAGAGGATTGCATCAAGAGACTACACTCAAAATGTCATGTGATATGTGTTGGGGTTCTCGTTACGGTGCTTTGATAATTTTGAGTTTCATGTTTGGTTCTATTGTTGATGTACTTGAGATTATCGGAAAAACTTCAAATTTTGGGGGAAAAATGAGAAGTCATCGTTCTACTCGACAACTTGCAAGACTTTGAATTTGTCTTTTGTTTACATTTGATGAGAAATATCTTAGGACTGACTAATGATCTCTCAGTGACATTACAAAGAAAAGACCAAGACATTATTAATGCCTTGGATTTAGTGGCAGTGGTAAAACAAAGACTACAAGAAATGGGAGAAAAAAGATGAGATTCTATATTAGAGCAAACTACACAATTCTGCACGAAACATGATATTATGGTTCCTATAATGTCTGAATTGTATCGGTCTCGAGGACGTTCTCGTCGAAGAATAGAGAAATTTTCTAATGTGCATCATTATCGTGTTGAAATATATTCCACACGGTAAATGATATGCAACTTCAGGAGTTGAATAGCTGTTTCACATAGGGGAGCACAGAGTTACTGATTTGTGTATTTTGTTTAAGTCCTAACAATATTTTCTCTCAGTTTGACAAGACAAGATTGCTTCAAATGACCAAATTTTATCCCAATTTTTTTCTTCTGATTTTGATCTCATTGTTCTTGAGAGTTGTTGGGAATTAAAATCAATCTCAAATACGCAGCGGAACAGAAATCGCAAATCCAATTGGCTAAACTTGAGAACAAAATGCAAATCCAAAGTCCAAACCACACAAAACACGCAAGATTAACGTGGAAACCCAATGCGGGAAAAACCACGGACGACACAACTCCAAATCCACTATAGAGAAACGTATTACAAGAGATGCTTACAGGAGACGCGAACGAACCGACGAAACACCCGGCTGAAAATTCTCCCACCGAATCACAAGGATGCTCTCTCTCTCTCTCTCTCTCTCTCTTTTCTCTCAAGAATGCAAAAGTGGACAATCACAAACAATCTAATTGTTCTCCTATTACAAAGGGGGCGAAATTGTCTTTATATATGAGGCCAAAACAAGTATAAGTTGCACCAAAATCGGGTGGAGTGATGTGCAAAACGTGGGCAGAACTGGGTCCAAACGGTTGACTGAACGGATGCTTCGGTCGACCGATCCAATAACCGTATCGCGAACCAGCTTTTACCGGTCGACCGAAATTGGAGTACCGGTCGACCGAAAAACGACAAACTTTTCTGGCTCGCTCGAGTGCATACGTGGTCGACCGTACACTTAAGTTCCGGTCGATCGAAAATCAACAGACACTTTTCTCCCAGCTCCTCGAATGTTTCCGGTCGACCGAATCCTAGATTCCGGTCGACCGAAAATCGACAGGCACTTTTGCTGGACCAATTACAACACACATCCGGTCGACCGAACGCCTTTCGGTCGACCGAATGTCTGTTTTCCTGCACGAATACTTTAAACACATATTCAAGGTAAACAACAACAAGCGTAAATTGGAGACTTGTGTCCGTGATGTCAGATCCAATCTAGAATTTGGGTATTTGAAAAGTTTAATAGAACTCGCAGAGAAGATGGTTTAAAAGAAGAAAATTTTAACTTTTCCGTTGATTTTCTTGTTAATTACCTTGACATTGGTTTTGTCAGTTGCAACTGCAACAATTGAGAAAGTGTTTTTAACCATGAATGTCGTGAAAAACATATTGCAAAACCGGATGATAGACGAATGTGTCAATGATGCTCTCGTTACGTACATCATCCGAGAGATTTGCGATACGATTAGTAATGAAGTTATAATGAAAAAATTTCAAAGCATGAAAACTTGTAGGATTAACTTGTAACAAACATGTTTGAAGTTAATATAAAAATATATATTATATTATTTTTTGGTTGATATATTTTTAAATTGTGTCCACCCTCTTTATTGTCCGTCCGGAAAGTGCAAATTAGTATTTCTGCCGTACTGACGTGGACACTGGTTGTCAACATTTTGGAATTTGGTGGCTATATCCCATGCGCTGGTTGGTAACATGTTTTTGGCAGTACGCAATAGATGTTTCTGATCTTGACTAAGACGTGAAAAGGCCACGATATCAGTGTTGCGGTTTGAGTCGTGAAGGCGTAGAAGTTCAGCTTCGATGTTGGTTGGATAGGCGTTGCTTTCGATTTGTACATACCCCAGTGCGTGATTGTTGCCTTACATTACGTGCAAAGTGCAAGTATAAAAGGTTGGTAAAGATACGACACTACTCTGGTCTTGGTCATCGAACCAATGTTTCTCGGTGGGGAAGGGTGGTCGAGTCACGAATGGGAGTGTCAGCTGTGGTGGATAGTCAGACCATCACTAACCATGACTTGGACGACCCGGTCATCAGCTATCTCTTTCTTCAAAATCAGCTTTCTCTCTCTTCCACATCAGCTTTCTTTTTCCTCAACCCACATTATTCTCTTTCCTACACTATTCACCTCTTAACCACAACCGAACACAACCCACAACAACCTATCTCTCTCATCCACATCATTTCGGGGTCCATCTTGGTAAAACTTTAAAAAAAATTAAAAAAATTTCTAAAAAAATCTAAACAATTATAAAATGTATTTTCAAAAAAAAAACTTAAAAAACTAAAACAAAAAATTCTAAAAATCAAAACAAAAAAAAATAAATAACAAAATTTAATAATTTTTTATTCGACGACCTGGAATTCCGGGTCGTCGACCCGGGCGTTTCAACGCCCGGGTTGGTGACCTGGTCGAAGATGACCAAGTCTTCTCCCCCGTTAAGGTGGAGATGACCTGGTCATCCCGGTCGTGAGGTCTTCGACCTGGGATGACCTGCCGATAAGGGATGCCCTCATAGTAGGATGGGGCGATGATGGTCACTTTGGATCGCAAGTAGATGGCGCACATGCACGTCAGGATAGGTATTTTGGTAATACGATACTTTTTCTTTTCTTTTCTCTCTTAATTTATTTGTATCCAAACAAGAAAAAAATATATTTCTTTTATTTCTTTTCTCTTCTATCTTTTATTGTCGTCCAAGCACACCATAACAGTCGCGATTTGAAGGATGACATACCCGCACACTTTCAAGCACCACGTGCGGCCCAAATGCAACCACTAGAGCATAAACGGTTGGTGAGAGGTTCACTATCGGCGTACCTGATGGGGTCGGGGTTGCGAAGCCGACGACGATGGTGGATGTTGAGGGTTGTTGAAGATTGGGTTGTCCAAGTCCATGGAGATCGGGTCCGAATCCGAACATAAAAGTTAGGTATTTAAGTTGCAACTTATCTCCAGTTTTGCACAAAAGACGAGTAATAACACTATAGTACCATTTGGATATGATTGTTAGCTGGATTTTAGCAAGAATCCGGTAAGAATCCAAATGTGCTTCACAAACAGAAAATCAACTCCCAGATTCTGTAAGAATTTCTGGATTCTTAATAATGAAATTTGTATAGAATGAAGAAGCTAAATTTTTATAGCTTCTTGCAAGAATTCAAATTCTAAAGTGACATTTACCATATTACCCTAAGTTGTATTTATCATAATGCTCCCATATTTTAATATTAGAACTCGATAAATTTCTAATTAGAAACTACAATGAGACGACGTGGAGGGCACCCTCCTTTATCCGCTCGCCGCTAACTGTGCTCTAATTTTATTCCATGGTAATTTGATTCGAGATTAAAACAGCAACTCTAAAAATAAATAGACCCCAACCAAATCGTACAAAACCCAGAACGAAATCAGGTCAGTCCGAAGATGATAAACTAGCCAAAGTGACACAATTTCTGATCTTGAACTAGCCAAATTACATGCAAGCGTAGAGCTCGAAGATCTTGAAATGTTTGTATGGTGTTGAACTAATAGAACAGCATGACAGGTAAAGCTAAGTATAGCTAGAAGAGGTGTATCCGACACAATTTCATCAGAGGAAGTGTAGGAATTCATGTTCCTTATCTTTAGTGTCATGAAATAGTTTTTTTCGCCCTTGTAATCTTCGTTCCATTCAAGGACGTTATGAGATCACGTCTGAAGCCAACTCGAACATCTTCAATCTATCATGACCGGACTTCAACCGTCTTGAACATTTCTTACAAAAATCTACCACAAATACTTAACTTTGCAGTTAAACACATTTGCTTAAGATGGAAAGCAGTCAAAAAAGTGTTGGAATTTTAAAATACAAAAGTTTATGAGGACAGGAGTTTGCAATGGATCACATAACCTATTTCTTAACGTCCAAGTTCTATTTGGTAACTGCTAATGCAGGCAAAACAACACATTTCACAGCCATTTTAAGGTAAAAGTCAATCACCCGTAGAAAGAACAAAATTTCTGACTAATGATCTGACTTTCCAAACAGCCTAATCGTCTGTGTGGATCCGTAAATGGTGCACAGCCACATTCTTGGCTGACTACTCAGCGGCATCATCGCTTACTGATTCTGTTACACCAACTTCGGCTGGTCGGATGACACGCTCGTATAAAAGATAACCAGGCTGTAGACAGAGAGGAATGGACAAACATACGATTAATCAACAGGAATTTGCAAGGACCAAGAATAAGATGGAGTTTGATTCATAAAATGTCAAGTGCCACTGAATAATTATCCAACAGAATCACAGTGCACCACCAAGTCATTATCCTTATCCATTTAGGAAACATTCTACTTGAACTAACAGGGTTCACAAAGTTTATATATATAACAACTTAAACCAAGGCACATGGGTTAAAATTAAACCCCTACAGCAACAAAAAATGGGTAACAAGAAGTTAACATTGTGAAACTAGTAAGGGCTTAGAATGTAATCAATGTATTGAGTTAGGTAAAGTAGCTGAAATAATACAATAAAGCATTTAAAACTGGGTTTCAGGAGGTTTTATGACCATAAATGCAACGATAAAAAAGAGATTTATGAGTTCGAAATGAAATACTTGTGTTGTCAGTATTGCAATTTAATCAGTACTTTTAGAATCATATGCAATTATTGGGGGAAACATTTAAAAAGGAAGTGATGAAATAGGAGCTAGGTGCATGTACCTTTAAAACAGCAGCTACAGTGCCCACCGGCTTGGAAGCATCAGGTATTTGGAAGACTGCATGATGCCTATGTGGATCAAAATGCTCATTTGTAGGATCAAACTTCTCTATTCCAAACTTTCGGAACACCTGCAAGCAATAAGGTTCTATGAGTTGCGAACTCATACTTATACAAAGGCCACAATAAAATCATATCATGATAAACGGAAAATCATCTACCAAGAAATTTCAACGGTGAAATCATCAAATCAAAACACTTTCGTGTCTATGCTAAGTATCCTCAACCAAAGTTGTCAAAATGCCATATCTTTGATAATAAATTTACTGAAGATATAAATGACAAGTTGACAACCTTTTTTTTTTAATACTACCTTATGGAAACCCATCAACTATAAATCTATAACCATTTTGCCCAAATGTCTATGCAACATCCTTGTGAACAATGACAAAAGAAGTAACAAAACAAGAGATGGTGGCATCTGACATAACAAATAAATCAACCATAAGTACAAAGCAGATGGCAAAACAATGTCCAGAAAAGGAACAATTCAAGGTAACACAAGCTACAGTACCATGCACCCATTTTGATGTCATCTCTTCAAGATGACGGGACTTTTCAGGATAGAAAAGTAATACTAAACAAAATAAACTAGTTTAGCTTCTAATCAAGTGAAAGTGATAATAAATGATTATCTCACACGTAAACATGATGTCAGTCGGGGAACACGTCACATTGCTTATCAAGAAATAATATTGTGAACTATAAAGAAAAATTGCTTCCTACGTATTAGAGAGAGAGAGAGAGAAAAAACCACCTCGGCAAGCTGCTTATCAGTCATTTCAACACCTTCCAGAAGTGTCTTAAGAAGTGGAAGAGCACCACCAGCAGAGTCTTTAGACTGGTCTAGCTCTGCAAAACTTTTCTTGACAACAGAAGCTGCTCGATCCAGATTGTCAGCAACATCTAATAGGCTCTTTGCAAAATTCTAAAAAGAAAAATATAAAAGCAAACATATTAACACACAAGGGAGGGAAAACCCAGATAACGCTAAACATTGAGGGGGAAATGTACAAATGTAGAACCGTAAATATTTATAAAACACCTGTATAGCAAATTTCTTTGAATTTTCTGCCTCGCGTTTCGTTCTATCTAAGACGTTTTCCATTTCCGCATAACTTCGTAGGACTTTATCTTGCATTTTCTCGATCTCTTTGTGTTTTACTTTCAGCAATTCTTCCTTCTCGTCCACTAACTTTATAAGATCATCTATAGAGAGATCATTCTCTTCTTCTGAATTGCATAACAAAACAAAAAAAACCCGATTAAGCTCAATAATCATTTTCAATGATTGAATTGTTTTAGGTTTTCATGATGAACCTGAATCTTCCATTTGCTCTGATGTAGTGGAACTAGCGTTGGCTTCACCACATTTTGGATCAGTATTCTCATCAGTAGCACTTTGAGACGTGTCTCCTTTGTCAGCAGGTACCTCATTTTCTCCCTTCTCAGCATGTTTAGAGGACGAGGATGAACAATTCCCAAAACGATGCAGGGTATGCTTCCGTAAGATGGAACTCTTAAAATTTGATATGTAGTATACCTAGTGGCACGAATTACAATTGTTTAGATAGTAATGTCAGAAATTTCAAGTGAACCTTAGCATGCTGCTTTGTATTACACTATTATGACTACTTTCCTAATTGTAGACACTCACCATTATTAGCGACATAGCAGAAACAGGACACCTCAATACATACAAGTACATAACAAATCACATGACACAGGATTGATTAACGATAACCATGGTTTGAACTAGACTAACAAAACGAGTAATAAAAGCAAGAATATTACAACATAACCAGAACCCAAGTTTCACAACAAGCCGAAATCCTTCGCTTCGCTTACCGGACAACAAAACCATCCAATTCAGTACAAATTCTACTTGCAAAGCATAAAAATCTAATATTTCCACACAACCCAAAACCCAAGTCCCACAACAAGCCAAAATCCTTCACTTTCCGGGCAACAAACCAATCCATTCAATGCAAATCCCACCTAAAAAGCCTAAAATATCCAATCTTCCGCACGACCCAAAACCCGAAACACCAGAAGAGGCCATAAAAATGGCTCCTTGGCTCACCTTGGGGAAGGAACCGAACCCAACGGCCGTGCTCGTTAGTGAAGGGGAAGAGGTGGAAACTGTGGAGCGTTGTCGGTTTAGAAGTAGAGCGGCGATGTGGTGACGGTGAGTGATGGCGTTGGGGAGGCGAGACAAAACCCTAGAAGAAGCCATTAGGGTTTAGCGGAGGACGACGAGGAGAGTTGGGAAGAGGTAACTGAACGGTGGCACTTGACAGACGTGTCGGACCTCCGAGACAGTAGACAGGTCGTTTGTGTGGTTTTTTTCTTGCCTTCCAACTCGATTTTGTAATTTTTTCCTTCTTTTATATTTTATCTGCATTTTAAAACCTTAAAACCTCATGGTCTGATTATACTTAAACTCAAGTATCTTTGAGACATATTATCTTCCAAGTTCCATCTTAGCTATCCCCAATTAGCAATTTGTATGTTGTCTAGGGTGTATCCTCAACCAAACTTTATTTCGTAGCTTCCATTGATTTCAAAGTACTTGTACCACAAATGAAAATTGTATCACATCTAAGTTCTGACACTCTAATCTCATTCATTTTAAAAATAAAATTATCTACCTTTCGTAGAAGACATGGATAAAATGTTGGTCATTGCTATTGAAATTGAAGCTTCTAAACCGTAACGAACACATGTTGATGTTGGTAGACTTGCTACAATTGCATCCCAGGAGACAAACGTACTTCAAATTGCAAAAGTTCGTCGCGAAGACAGAATTGTCTGGTAATAAAATACACACAACCACAAGCTCCATATATGTTTCTACTGGTAAACAAATTTAATCTGATGGACAAATCATATGTTAATTGGGATAATTTTATTATCCCATACACGATGTTCATACTTACACAAATTTTACATTTAACCGCAATATCCTATTGATGGCGGAAGGAGTTTTTTTTTGAAATAATGGTGTATAAAAAGAAAAATTGAAAGGATATAGCGTAACAAAATTTATTTAGCAAATTATGTTTATTTAAAACAACAATTGTGTTGTCGTTTTCATTAAGAAAAATGACATTTCCAATGTTGTTTTATTCCTTAAAAGCATCGGCAGCACGCGCGTGGTTTTCTTTAGAAGTTAAAAACGTTTTTACCTAAGATATAAATGTGACAGTCAACCACCATCACCCTCCTTCCACCTCTAAATCACTCATCACTCATTATTCCATTTATTCGGCAACAAACAAAATTGATATTGGTTTTCAAAAAATTTTAATAAGTATAGTTTGTTAAATATGTTTTGTTACGTTATGTTCGTTTAAAATTTTCTACACCGCTATTTCAAAAAAAAAATCATGTAAAAAACTAAATATTATGCGGACCATTTCGCCCCCAACCGAAAAAAGCACACAAAACCTGAAGTCTGAACTTCCACCCTAAACCTTAAACCCTTATTCTCAAAAACTCTTCTGCGGCCAAAAATGGAACACATCGCAGCGATGGAGGAGAAGATGGTGACGGAGAGGCTGAGGAGGAAGATGGACGGCGTCAACGCCGCCGCCAAGGACCACCTCGCCCCAATCCAGGACCACGTCAACTTCACCCTCCAGGTAATAACAAATCCCCACCCAAAACCCTAGCTTTTGGACGGCTATCGGTTTTTTTTATTGTGTTGATTTGGATTGGATTGGATTTGATTTGAGTTCGTTCCAGAAAGCGTACTTCAAGTGCGCGTACGAGTGCTTCGACCGGAGGCGGAGTCAGGAGGAGATAACACGCTGCGCGGAGGAGTGTGGCATTCCGGCGCTCAATGCGAACCATTTCGTCGAGTCCGAGATGGCTAAGTTTCAAGTGAGTGACGGTGCTGAATTTTGTTTTTGCTTATTTTTGGGATTTGTGTTTACTTTTATTGTTGGATGTGTTTTTAGTTGTTATGTGAATAAAACTAGAGATCTTAGATGTTATGTGATTTGGGATGGAACCGATGTTTGTCACGTCTTAATAATTAAGGTGTCATTTGTACCTACTGAAATCCAAAATGACTTCTGACTTCTGAGCGATTGGTAGTTTGTAGAACTTTAAAAATTATGGAACTCATGTTTCAAAAGGATTCCAAGACCTTAAAATGTACTTCGAGTGACTTCTCCAACTTCCACTTTAAAATGATGGAAACTCATGGAAGTTAAGTTCTAGACTCCCCTCAACTTCCTTGCGATCAACACACTTAGGGTATGATCATTTTTTAGGAAAACCACAAGGAAGTAGGGAAACTAGACTTTTAAGATAACATTTGGATGATTAATCTGTAGAAAATTTTCGAGACTTACAAAATTTATACTAGAGAGGATTCACCCGCTTCCACTCCAAAACCAAATGAAGCTTAGTTCCATGTATTCCACATAAAAAGTTTCTTCTTCTTATGTAAAAAAAGTACGATTTCTCTTCACTTTATAGTAAAGTACATTTTTGTACCAACCACTAGAAACTGAAGTTCAAGACTTACCCCACTTCCTGGAAACCAGTTACACGTTACTTGAGGAAGTCATCAAACTATTCCTGTCCAAACAAATGCAATTGCCAGTAAAGAGGTTGATATTTGACTAATAGTGTCTTGGTATTGTTATAGGAGCCATGGGAGGTTAGGTGAACACCAAATCAACCGAGGTTGGGTTGAAGTTAGACCATGGCCGTGTGATTCTTATACCATGGAAGTTAAGATATGGTTTGATTGATGTTAGAATATGATCCTGTAATTCTTATAGCATGTAAATTATAATATGGTTGTCAATGGTCTGATTCATGATTTAAGCTCTTTTCCCATGGATGACCCATTAAGTGCAGCTCTGATTTCTTCTTTTTTACGTTTCATTCCTACTGCTGTGGGTTTCATATTTCCATATTGGATATCTTTATTATGATGTGAGAGATAACTGATATGCCATTCCACTATGTTGGCCACGACTTTCTAAATTAGGCCAAATCTTATTGTCTTCTCTGCACTCCTATTCGAATTCATGTTTCTTCTTTCTGCATGTTTAACAATATTTTATTTTTTCTTTCACCAAGTACTACAAACATTTTAACAATAGAAACAATCATGGATAGAATCGGTTGATAGAAATGAACTCTATTATTTTACCCAATGCCGTCCCACAAACTAACATAAATGGGTGTTAACAAGTGAAACTTCACCGCATTATTCAATCCATGTAAACCATGAACTATTGGGAGTCGAAATTGAGCAAAGTTGCATAGATGACATCCACTAACTTTTTTTTGATTGGCCACATCCACTAACTATTAGGAGATGAAATCCAATAAGGAACATTTTGACTGATGAAAAATAAAATTGAGTAAAAAAAAGTGGTTGCATCAACTACAAAACCTGTCGGATGGATAGGTGATCTGCCACGTTCATATTAATACAAAGGAATTGGGTAGTTTTAGGCATTCAGCAATCAGCAAGTATTGCCATATTTTCAGTTTAGTGACATGATTGTCGAGCCTCAACTAGTTTGGGATTTAAGGTTTTGTTGTTGTTGACATGATTGTCGAGATCTAATTATGTCAATTAGGGGAGATTGTCCTTGTAACTGTACATTGAAAAAAGAAGATTCTTTTGCTCCCTTAATATGTTGAATATTAGATGACATGTGGTCGCGGTGCTTGTATTCAATCATGTCTCGGATAAAATGTGGTTATGAGATGCCTGAAATTGCTGAAACTCCATATAACCGTGCCCATAGATATCAACCCCTTTGGCTTATTGTTTTGTCATATATTTCTTGATTTTACAGCAATCATTTTTGTTCCATTAGACCTTATTGGTGGTCTTAAACCTTTCAGGAACGACTTAATAGATCATTGATGGTGTGCCAAGACAAGTTTGAAACGGCAAAACTGAAACAGATGAAGACCTCAGCCATGGGCGATCTAGAATCATGTGTGGACCAAGCCATTCAAGACAACCTTCAAGTCCTACCTCACATTGTAAATCGACTTAAGTCTTCGCTATCCATCAAAGAAAACTCTGAGGCCGCTTTCAGGAATTGAAATGGACTACCACAACAATTTTTCCAGAGTACCTGGGATAGCACGAGGGAGTATATTGGATGGCATATGGTTCTCAGAGCATTTAAAATTTTCACATTTTCGTGCAGGGTACTCACCCTTTATTTTTACTTCTAGAGTTTCAAGAAAAGGTGGTGGTCTAAGTTATCCAAGTGTACTATTATAACATTTGATGAGCTTTTTCTTATCCTTAATGCTTCTGTGTGAAAGCGTGGTTAGTTGTTACCAATGCTCGGCAAACTAGATATTCCATGACGATCTTCAGCCTATGACACTATGATTGTGAAGTTTTTTTTACCGTTCACTGAACTGTTCCTGAGGGAAAAGAAAAGGAGAAAAACATGCAATTGTCCATGAGATGATGATCGAGCAATGGGCATGACAGCTTGTCTGACGAATTTTGCTTGATGAAATTGCGTATGACATTGTTCTGGACACAAGTCACTCACAACATAGATGAAATTGCGTATGACATTGTTCTGGACACAACTCACTCACAAAGATGAAATTGCGTATGACATTGTTCTGGACACAACTCACTCACAACATAATTAGTCCACAGCTAGGTGATTCTATAGACATTTTTACCGAAGGCGAATAATGTGGCTCAGAGCACGAAGATTATTTCTTACGGCTTCTGAGCAAAAAGTAATTCAACGTTGTGAATACTTATCACTTTATCAGTATGTCTTATAGAAAAAAGTTGCTTGCCCGTAGATTTTTAATGATCAACCATATTTTTACTGCAAATTACACATAAATAACATAAGTCCAAGACTTGCTTCAAACCATTTCAAAGGTACATTTTTTCTATTATCTGCGCAATATTGGAGATCTGGAGAAACTACAATCGCCACAGGTCACAATACGCATGATTCTATAAAAAGGAAAGAAGAAAGTAAGAACCTGTCAATATCGGGTCAGCAAAAAAGCAAAGCGTAAGAACAATTCAACGATAATGATACGTGCATGATGTGCTCACAACCCTCGTCAAAATTTTATGAATTTTGTACAATGGAAAAGAAGCAGATAAGTCACAAACACACCAAATCATTCGTTTTGTTGTAGAATTGACAGAGCGCCAGTTTTCTATTCAACCCGCGTGAAAATCCGAAACAACATTTGCACAAAAAACTTAGATACAATGTGGATCTTTATTGTCAACAGATAATGGCTGAAAACATGCTTTAGCAAATGCAAGCCCAGATATGAATAACCGCTTGTGCACGTGCAAATCTATAGTTCCGGCTGCATCTTTTCGCACTCGTCTCTTATCGACTGGTAAAGTACAGATGAGAGGTACCTCTCCCCAAAACTTGGGAACACCACCTGGTTGCAATCACCAGATACATAAGGTAGTTAAAAGGTGCTATATAGCAGCAAAACAACCAATAACAATGTATCTATTTACAAATAAACACCTGTGATATTCTCATATAGCTGATTTCTTAAAATTGAAAACACGGAGAAATCTTGGCCAATGACTATGTACAAAGACTCTTAACGTTTAATCACGTGGCAAAATCGTGGTCTTTTTTTAATTACAGTTTTGTCTTCGATAATGATGTGTATTTTATTTAGGAGACCCAAGGACCAAGAATTTTAGTAAACAAATAATTTATAGATATGCATCTGCAGGAAGGTGGGATTATACTTTCTTCATTCCATACTTGCATTTTTTTTCAACTTTATGTTCATTTTCAAGGAAAAGGAGAAACATACCGCAACAAGTTTTCCAGCATTTTCAGGCCTCTTAGCAACTGTAATGGCAGCAGCTGCTGCGGCTCCAGAAGAAATGCCAACCTGCAAAGAAATTGACATTTACACAATAATTGACAATCATTCAACTTTCACCTTTCTGAAACTGGTAAGCAATCTGTTCTATCTGAAGTTGCTAATATGATTCTTACAGTAACTCTAAGAGAAATGTTTCACAAGAATGCCAACTTAAAATTAGAAGAATAAGACGCTTGAGTTTCCAATGTCAAGAGATCAATTGCAACAAACGGAGGGATCATAACATCTGCCCGTCAATCAAAAGGACTGATTGTCAAGGTTGTCCCTGATAATTGAAAAACAGTAATTTATTTCTGGACCCTAAATAGTAGATGGGTGTTCAAAAGTCAAACCTAAATAGTTTTATAGTGTAACTGACTAAATCCTCTTTAAAGTTGATGAAGGTAGAACTTACTACTATTGTTGCTCAGATAGCACAGATTTTCAGCCAAAATCTTCCCATATGAATTAGTTAACGTGTCTTGGGCATATTACTTAAACCAGTTGTATTTGAGCAAGCATGATTGTCTTTACTGAATCGTTTATGCAGCTTGATAACAATCTTATGATTCGTAGCAAATTTATTTGAAAAGGATTTGGCATTTATTTTGAAAATAATGTATAACTTTTTGGTAAAAATCAATCACAATCTTCAATGTTTATTAAAATATTGATAACTTACCAGCAAGCCTTCTTGGAGAGCCAATTGCTTAGCAGTCTCGACCGCAGCATTGCTGGAAACCTACAAATAGAGTTAAAAACACAATCAAGACAAGGATGTTGGCATAAACAATATGTGACTAAAAATATCTCTACGATTTTTCTTTCCCGTGACATGTCAAAAGGAGCTGCATAGTGAACAAGAAATGCATAGAGAACAACATACGCAGACAACGAAACAGAATATTAAGTTTCCTTGATATCAACAAATACTTAATATAACAAATGTTTCTAACACTGAGATTGCTCAAACAACAAGAATTAGATTAGTAGCCCAATTAGCAAAAATGAACATAGACTTCATTGCTTTTCTACAAACATAGAAAAGGACGAGGCAATCGGCACAAATATAAAATGACGGGAATCAATGAAAAGGACGAGGATCACAATATCACCTTTACTATGAAACATAAATAAATTCAATATCAAATTGTCAATGAAATAGTCACACGTCGTGAGCCTCATGGTATGGTCCAGCATAAACATATCAGTTGTCAGTTGACCACTATGGTTTATACATTATTGGTAAAGGGATAAGGCTCAAACCTCTAAAATCTCATCAATAACTTCATGATCCAAATTCCTTGGTATGAAACCCGCACCAATACCTTGAATCTTGTGAGGACCTACACACGAAGGATTAGATTGATAAGGAGACTACTGTGGCACCATGAAGAAAAAACATAACAGGTAGAAAGTTTACCAGGCTTTCCCCCAGAAAGAATATTGCTCTCAGCGGGTTCAATACCAATAACCTAGCATGACAAAGGACATCGAGATAATAAATATCAAACCATAAGAATGTTCCAGAATCTATTCTTGCGAAGACTGAGGACGATTTCACATGAAAGCAAGACGAAGAAGAAAGGAATGCAATAACCTTGATGTTAGGATTTTTGTTCTTCAAATAGCGGCCAACACCAGTGATTGTGCCACCAGTCCCAATTCCAGCAACAAAAATATCCACCTTTCCTTTAGTGTCCTCCCATATCTCAGGACCAGTTGTCTCAAAATGTACCTGCAAAAGAACTATCAATATATTTAAGTGCGAGCAAACATGCAACACATGCTCATTCAAAAGTCACACCACCTTTGGATTGGCAGGGTTGTCAAATTGCTGAAGCATGTAGGCATTCGGAGTCTTTTTTAATATATCTTCAGCCATCTGAACTGCACCTTTCATGCCCTTGGCTGAATCAGTAAGTACAAGCTCGGCACCAAATGCCTTCAAAAGGACTCTCCTTTCAGTGCTCATTGATGCAGGCATTGTCAATATCAACTTGTAACCTTTTGCAGCAGCAATAAATGCAAGGCCAATTCCTGTGTTTCCACTTGTAGGTTCCACCAGTATACTCTAAATTGCCGGAAACTAATTGAAGTTAGTAATGGAAATTAAACAGTGGATCAGAAATTGTTTACAAAATAGCTAAGCTTGATCTGTCCTAATATAAGAATAGTGAATGACCGAGTTATTACGCGGAGTGGCCATGATCTCCTTTTGTATGTCACATGAAACCGATACAAGTGTTAAAAAAAAATATCATGTTACTTAATCTAAAATTATTGTTGTTTTTGCAAGCGAAGATTACTGTGACGTATATACAAGAATTTATGCTTCTACATGTAAACTAAGTAGCAACTAGTAAGTACTCAGTAGTAAGTACCTTTCCGGGAGTTATTAGCCCCTTCTCTTCAGCATCAGATATCATACTGTATCCTATCCTGGGGGATGCAGATTCAAAGGTATTAAACTA
Source organism: Triglochin maritima (assembly GCA_963682175.1). Classification (NCBI taxonomy): domain Eukaryota; kingdom Viridiplantae; phylum Streptophyta; class Magnoliopsida; order Alismatales; family Juncaginaceae; genus Triglochin; species Triglochin maritima. The sequence goes on along the minus strand of OY821782.1, from coordinate 4,926,957 downwards.
AACACAATCATAAATTTGCCAAATAATTAATTAAAGCAGAAGGCCTACCTATCCTTTACACTGCAACAGGGCTCCATGATCTCAAGTTTAGCAGCAATATTTGCAACGGAACCCTTGACAATATTATTCAGATACACCATAGGTGTCTTCCCAATAAGCTGCACACAAGAACAAGCACTTGAAAGACAAATCTTCTTTTTGGGATTTCAGGAAAAATGTTCCATGCACGTGATGTGTCCCAGATTTAGTTGTCATGTTTGCATTTGATGATTGCCAATGGATTAATAGATATGTTGCAATGAAGCAAATTTATAAAGTGTGGGGTGGTTCTAGTACACCATGCTTCACTACAAGAAGTGTATAGAAGATACATGACCAACTACAAAGTTAATCAGCTCACAGAAATAACTAATTCAGAAGCTTCAATGAGAGAAAAAAATCAGAGCATCTTTTGCCCTCAAACTATTATTACGGAAATGCAATACGTTGGTAAACCTAGAAACTTCATTTCATTGTGGTTGACTTTGTACCAACCTCTAATGAGGTAATACAACTACATGAAATGATACAACATCCATAATGAGATTGATTGTAACATTCATTTTTTCCAACCAAACAACAGAATGTAATCAGATACATAAGTAAGTTAATTACATTACACACGAATCGATTAAAAAACTAAAGGTCCATCTCGAACCACACTTCGTATTACACAAAAACTCAAGGATCAAATGTGATTCACAATTAACATCCAACAACTTAAAACCTTCATACTAAAGCTAGACATTTGCGAACTGATTCTGAGCATGATTACAATTTAGAAACTCCGATCATCAAAACTTGACCGTAAGTCGCATTACACCCTCCTTAATTACTAAAGCAAACAAAAAACACCAAAACAATATCAAATCAGCAGAAATCTCCACAAACCACGACACCTGCGTGACGTCCTCGGCGATGTTGAGCCCTTGGATCTCCGTCTTCGGGTCCGACGACACAGCCTTGCACTTAACCGAGCAAGTCCCAAACCGAACCCCAACCGTCCTCCTCCTCCCTCCGACCGCGAGGCTCCTCGCGGGGAAGGCCAACCCAGAGCTCCCGTGGAGGACCCGCGCGGTGGAGGTAGTGGAGATGGAGCTGGAAAGAGAGGAAACGGAAGCCATCGGGAAACCCTAGAAAGTGGGGTTCCGGTCGAGTGGGAGGGGTAGTGGTGACTGGTGGTGGTGTTGATTCGGATTTGTGTTTGTTTGAGTTTTTAATTTATTAGGATTAAAAAGTTGACTTTAGGAGGAGATGATAAGTCGTTAATGATGTGATTACGGAGATGGGTTTGTGAATCTGGACGGGATTTGGATGTGGATAAGTGGCAATTGGTGATCGGTGATTGGTTATTGTTATTGTAATTGTAGTCGGGTCCAGACTGATAACCTTCTTGTTTCGGTAATCGTGACCATATTCGTACTGAATTGTTATTCGTCGCCGTAAAACTACTTAAACCGTCCGTACAGATTACCATTTTGTCATTCTACCCTTTCTACTTATATAACTCTCAATTTCACTCTTCTAACACCACTCTCTCTTCATATTACTCTTCTATTCACCAGATACAATGTCTCGGAACCCGAGAAAAGAACCAGCGGACGCTCCAGATTACCCAAATCTGGTAAATAGCTTTGTTTATTTTAATTAATTTAAAAAAAAATTGGGTGAGGCGTCCGCGGGAGACTCTCATAAATAAGATGTGCACCTATCTCATTAGAAATCGCACGACGGGCGTACAACCAGTTGTCTTGACCACCATGGAAGACATCGATAACACATCGAAATCCACAGTTGTCATCAGCACGTACGTCATTCCACCTCTCCAGAAATGGTAAAATGATTCCTGACAGTCTATCAACATATGGGAAATTATCCACGTCAATCCATCTGAACATTGTAAGATAGATAAATAGCAATTCATTAAAACAACAAATTTAAGAGATAGTATATTCAACCCTATCTAGATTAGTGATATATATTAAATAACAACAAAGATATCGTCATACCAGATCTTGTGCCCGTGTTCACGGACAATCGAGACGAATTGGAAGACCGACCACAACCCCTGCTCCCACTACTGCCAGACCGACCACGACCTCGCTCAACATACTCGAAGGCACTCGGGTCCCGACGTGTCGACTTTCCCCTAGGTCGACCTCGTACCTTAATATTTTATGCGGATTCTCCATAGTTCGACTGATCGGGGTATAACTGTTCGTATAAAATACGGGAGGCACTACGAATTACTGCAGGGTCGCTCTCCGAAATCTCATTAACGAGCTTCCTAAAATGTTCGACGTCTTGTGCTGACTGATCCACAAACTCTGACATCTCGACTCCTTCTCCAATGACAAGTGTTTTCCAGAATGGATGAATCTGCTCTAAATAAATTTTCAATCACCTGACGCAACACACACTCGTACATGGTACATGCACAAGGAATCACATATGATGTAAGAAAAGCACACCCACAACGATATTCAACTTCATTACTTAAGTCTTGCATTCTCTTCAACTCCTGAGTCAATAACGACAAGCAGCGATGCGAAACTCGGCCATTTATATGCTGAAACAAATGACCTATGTAGTTTGCCACAATTCGACGTCTCGAAACTTCAAGAAAGTTCCGAATATTCGTCAGCTGCATTTCAATAGCTGAGTTCACGCGGTCGAAAAGAGTGTCGAGAGCGGCAGTCGATGTAGTGATTCACTTTTTTCAGAGCCGAATGTGCACTTTCCACCTTGCAGTTCGTAGTGTTGCCGAAATGAATAACTTTATTCGTCCAATTCAACAATAACTTTTCTTTATGCACCAACCACGTGTCTTGCACATACTCCGTCAGCACTGGCCAGGACTTGTAAGAATCTTTCAGATTGCGGACTACTCTATCATAATTCGTCTGTGAATCAGAAAACATGACTTTCCTCCACTTTCCACGCCTGAAAATCTCCGCAGACTGTTTGTTCTTGCCGAAAACGTGGTATGCATAGTTGTACACGTCTTTGTTGATATGTCAGGTGCATAATAAATGAGCAGACTCAGGGAAAACATCTGCCACTTGTCGCATTAGACCCAACTCCCGGTCCGTTATTATTGCAGTCGGGCTAACAATATCAAAAAATATATCTCGCAACCTCTCCAACACCCACCGGTAACTAGGCTCGGTCTCATTCTTCAAAATCGCATACCCGACGAGGAAATTCATGTTTGTTGGAGTAACCACAACCATCTCAAACAATGGCATCTTGTACTTGTTTGTCTTATACGTTGAATACATGCAGATTAAGAATGGGTATGTACGCAACAACTGAACTGAAGTCGGATGTGCCAAAATACGCGAGTGAGGACATTAGTTTTTCATCTGCCACAATCCAATGCAAATAGTTATGTTGCACTGCCTGACAGAGAAATTGCTGTGTGGGATTCTTGTCTTCAGATTTCGTCATCCTCATGTACTCCCTGAAGTTATAAATGTGTCATCCTCCGGGATTTCTCTTTTACCGCCGACAAAATGTTACGTGGTCTTGCTTATGCCTCTGTTATATCACGAACAATTTGCTTTGCCCCGGCACTAAGTCCGCTGACCTGTCGGTGACCCTCTGAATAAACTGCAAGTGCATGGTTGTGTTGCCCATAGGTGCTACTAGAAACAACGACTCATCCATCACGATCCCATCGTTCGACCACTTTTACCAAAAAACGACAACTGCAACCTTTTCTTTTTGTGTTCTTTCGCAGTGCAATACTCGTATCACGAGAACTCATTTCACGTCTGTGATCGCATCTCAGGTAACAATCCATCCGATTATATGCTTTTGGTATGTATGATGATATAACCAAAAAAAATCTGGCTCCTATTGCAACTTGTTTCACCCATTTACATGTTTCCTCGATTGTTGTAAATATTTTTACTATCAAAAAACTCACTGTAATCTACTTCATCACCACCGAAAACTTGCAACGGAACCTGAAAAAAATTAATTTAACAGAAAATTAAAAAAAACGGGCGTCTTCCCAAAACGCCTCCACCTTAGTCAGACGCCCGAGTCGGGAAAAAAATCTACCCCCGTTATCTCGCTGGATCCAGGTGCTTCGCCAGACATTTTCATGGTGTTGGTACTAGGAATGTGAGTAAAACTGAGTTAAAAATCTTGTTTAAAGACACGAGACGAAATGTGTATCAATTGATTTGTTAAGGGCGAAAAAGTAATTTTTTGGACGATTTAAGTAGTTTTCTGGCGACGAATAGTAGCCTCCTATTCATAATCATAAGTCCATAACTATAACCGACTCACCACAAGGGGCGGATCCAGAATTTTTTTCTAGGTGGGGCAAATTGTCTTTCTATTGGTCGAATATTTTATGTAGGATCTACTACTTTAAGATGATATTTTAAATAAATTAATTACAAAAATAAAAAATTGAAAATATCCTTCAAATTTTTTACATTTTTCCAAACCTGAATATATTAAAATTCAAACACTCAAAAGAAATTTTTACAACTATAAAACACGACACAATTAAAATGATTTTATTCTTACAACTAAAATTCCAATATCCAAACACAAAGCATATGGTTTGATAAGATTTATTGGACATGTTTATTCTAAAATTTAAAATCGATAAAATTTAGACAAATAAAGATAACAAGATTTATTGGTCATGTTCGTAAAATTATAATAAATTTTTTTTATAATAATTATTACTATTTATACTCATTGCTATTTTTGTTGGTGCAAATGCAGACTTTTGATTTATTATTCATTCTACAACTATTATGTATAGAAGTGGTTCATATCCGTATTCATTCCTTGAACCATATTCATATCCGTAGCCACTTCCTTGACAATAATTTTCGTCGTAACCACCATTACTGTTGTATCATCCACCATTTTCGTATTGAGGCTTATCTCTATCGCCATATCCTTTATCTCTCTCATCACTTCCACGGGAAGAGATACCCATTGTCATTTTCATCGCTTTCGTATAAATATGGATCACCTTTTTCAACTCACCAATTTATTAAACCATTAAAATCATAAATCGTTCAGTAAATAGATCAATTAGCGTTAACCTTGTCTTATAAAATATAAACATGCCAACCCCTTAAATGTACATTTGCATCACTTTGCGGTTTGTACCCTTTAATTTCAATGATATCCATTTCTCCCATCAAATTTGTTAATATATCAACAAAAACACACACTAGGCTACTCCATCGTCCCCCACCCTCCTCCTCAAACACTTTTTTCTTTTTTTGCTTCTCCCACCAAACGTTCTATATGAGTTCGCAATTTGCCCAACAAGAACTAGTGACGGATCCGATAATTTTTGAAGGGGATCCTAAAGTATTAAGTTTAATTAAGATGTTTTAGCCACAAAATTATACAGGAATATACCAATACATTGTTATTTGTGTATAATCACTAAAGAAAGGGGATTGGGCTGGTTTTGTTTGCATTTGTTACTGTTATTTGTTAATGAAGTAATTTTTTTTAAAACACAACAAAAACAACTAGTAAATTGTGTGGTGAATCATGAAACTAAACACTTTACGTATAATTAGACTTATTATGCTAAATATTGCATCCCAAAATTAATTTTTGTAGTGAAATTATCTGGTGCATTAACGTGAGAATCTCGCACCATGCTCCGAGTAAAATCTAACCAAATGAATCAAGATATGTGCAACAAAACGGAATTATTTTGATTGAAAAAGTAAAGTAAACTAGTAAATAGAATCCATGATTCATTAACGACCTACATGCCTTAAGTTTCAAATGTAGAATTGACATGATTTGGATGTTGGATTCAATATGATATTTTGATTCCCGACATCAAGGGGGAATACAATAATGATGAACAAGAATTGAAAAGAAGATAAGTTTTGACTTTGGGAAGTGAGGACGACGAGTTCAGTTACGTTTTGTCTATTTTATGAATGTAATTTTTATTGGTTACACGTGAAAAAATAATTTTTTAAGAGAGTCCGTAAAAAAATACTCATATCAAAGGGAAGTTTATGGACCATTTGGACCCAAACATATCTGGCCCACTACTCGCCAAGAGAATATTCAAATGATACTTCAAAATCCAATATAACTTGCCAAGAAACGTAATCAACGATTAATGGAAAAAAAACCCCGAAATTTTGGTACAAAAATGATTAGCAGTGACCCTTAGACCCTTAGAATAAGCCTCTTCTGCTTGAGTTGGGTTAAAAGCACCAAATGTATTTGCACCATCATCAACTTTGAATATATTTGTTTTAACACATACCAGAACGTAGGGTTGTCAATTTTAGTTCGGCATTGAACTCGACTCGACTACTTTAACTTGAAAATAAAAGGTCTTGATGAAAATCAAAAAAATCTTCAAATTTAGTTCAGTAAATAAGACGTTTGAACTCGGAAAAAAAATGTTCGACTCGATACCTCATTCGAATTTTTATTGTTTCATTTTTTGTATTTAATAATAACATAAAATAATATTTATATTTTCGTTCGACTTACCTGGGATCCCAACTCCTGACGTTGCACGTGCCCTCCCAACTCCAACTCCAACGCATAAACCCTTCCGGAAGGCGTTAACAACGCCCAAATCCCACCTCTCTTCCCCACCGGAATCCACTCGAGTAAGAAAAAACCCTCGATCTCCACCTTCGGTTTAATTCTGTTTCCGTTCGATTCGGCCTCACCGTTTGATTCCCGCAGGAATGGCGGAGGCGACGGACGGCGGCGTGGCGGAGGCGACGGAGACGGGGTGGTATATGCTCGGGGGGAATCAGGAAACCGTCGGTCCGTACGCTCTCTCGGAGCTGCGAGGTGCGTGTTTTGGCATTTTGGTGTGTTGAGTTGGTGATTTTGGGTTGTTTGTGTGTGTTTTTTTGGTTGAGAGTCGAGATTGTTAGTTTTAGTTTTCGTAATTCTGTTCCGACAAGGAAATGATCGTGATTTCTCATAACTCTCGATTCGCAAACTATGTTAAAGATGGGTTCTCTTGTTTTTTGTGTCTAATTTTTGGTTTTTTCACCTTTTGACCCTTCTCCCGATTTCTCTATCTATGAACAAAAGAAAGATAGTTGGAGTAATCTCCTATTAATATACCCTAGCTTTGAGTAAATCCAAGTCAATTTTTGTGTGCAAGTGTCAATAATGTCATGTATTGCTTGCTATGCTATGTTAACCTGTCTTATGTGCAATTATTGCATCGATATGAGTTAATAAGTTAATTACTATCTGTTTTTCTTCATTTGAACAGAGCACATTTCAAATGGTTACATCTCAGAGAGCACCTACCTATGGTGTGAAGGGAGGAGCGAGTGGCAGCCTTTGTCCTCAATCCCTGAGCTGTTCATGAGACTTGATGCGCAAGGAGGAGGTGTATCTTCTGTTGCCAAAGGTATCTCCTTCTTCATAGGTTGATGGAATTGTATGCCAACAGAAAAGCCAAGTTTCCAAATGATGGTTGTTGTCATACAAATTTGTCAGGAATCGTTTGACAATGATGATAATTATGCAATGGCTTAGAACATGGTGCTATGACAGGTGAAGTTGGTGTGTTTGACCATGAAAGAGAACAAATACCTGGAGAAACTGTAGGTTCTGATGACAGGCCTACGACCCCTCCAGATGGTGAAGAGGAATTTACTGATGATGATGGCACTACTTACAAGTGGGACCGTGGACTTAGGGCTTGGGTTCCTCAGGTAATTGTGGATTCTTTTCCCACAACATACATCACACAATTATTGTTTCTAGTTTTGATGTTCACGAAGCATTATTTTATACAGTGTTTGCTATTTAGTTTGTCGCTGTGATATACTTGTTTACAATTAAAATGTCCATTGCATGATCATTTCTGGTATATAGGATGATACAATATCTAAAAAGGAACTATATGGGGCAGAAGAGATGACTTTCCCTGTCGAAGAAGAGGTCTTCCCAACATTAGACACATTGAATGCATCTAATACAGAAGAAGAGTTTAAAGACTTGGTCACAGATGTGGAAGCAAAGCCTGAAAAGAAACGCAAGTTGCCTGATAAGTCTACTGAAAAAAAGGTTTATTATCTCTTTCCTGATTCTTATTCACATGTTATGTTTTTGAGAAATCATATGTGATATGTCTTTAGCATGTAACTTCTGCAAATTATAGGTTATTGCAAGTTAAGTCAATTTGTGAGATGACTTTTAAGAAATCAAAGACACTTTTTATCTTTGGAGATAAGAGACCGATTGCAGAGAGAGTGAACTGAGCAAAAACTACTGTGATTATACCCACTCATCCAATTTATTCTGCTTACTGTCTTAGATTTCAGTCTTTTGTTTTTCTTGATAATTTAATATTTTTCATTTTGTATAGAACCGTGAGTTGAAAGTTGAAATTGTGTACATTAGCTTTTATTGCATAAAATTTCATGTTTGAGAATCTCATAAAAATTCCGCTAACGTGGGCATATATTTTGTTTTCTGAATAAGTTATTCTCTTGGGAGTAGATTACTGTTTTCATCTTGCAATGTTTTACGCTGCGTCGTACTGCCAGCACCAAATTAAGATACAAGGTCGTACTTTGGTATTGAAGAAAATCAGTGCTAATGTGTATTCGCCATCCTAGCAGGAACCAAATAAGCCTCCAGAAAGCTGGTTTGACTTGAAGGTCAATACACATGTTTATGTTACTGGATTGCCTCATGATGCCACCCAAGAGGAAGTAAGTGGTCATTTTTATTGGCCTTTTCATGGATCATGTACAGTGGAAAATTGGAAATAAAAATTATCTGTTTTGCCATACGTATAAGCCTACCCCAACTAGTTTGGGATTAAAGGCTTTGTGGTTGTTGTTGCCATACGTATACCACCTGAACCCTTCATGTCTTATAGACTCGTTTTACACACTTTGCAATTATTTTGATAAAATACACAGTTCTTTTTCATGGATAATAGTTACTGTTTTGTTTCTTTGAAAATCATAGCATGCTATTCTTTTGAGATATGATGTTGCTGCCATATCTGGCTGCAAATATATTCATATAAAAAAATAGTCTTATAAAATTGAAGATCGAGTCAAAGGTAATAACACTTATGCCCAAAGACATTTACTGGGCAGCTATTTTATACAAAGAAGCAACAAACGAAAAGGTATAAAACCACAATGATGACGTGCTTGGTGGCATGTCAACAACTTGACCATGCCATTTTATCTTCCTGGCTAACAAGTTATCAAGTCCAAAGATACTAGTGATTTTGATCCGACTAAATAACAATGACAATGATGAGTGAGAAAGGCAAGGAAGATGGCAACGACTATGGTAGCATGGTGAACCCTGTAACAATTGTTTGCTCTCCTAATTGTTGCTCAAGAGACTTAAGCCCGCCTTCAAAGCCTTGTACTCAGACACTTGACAAACAACTCTTTTTTCTTTTTCCGCTTCTTTGAGTATAACTTCTGTTGTTCCTGTCTTATCTTATTTATTTCATCTTTAACATTCCCATAAATCCAAATTTTATTGAGCTAATAGTATATTTATTTCAAAAACATGTTAAATCAATAAATCATGTCATTGAATAAGTATTTGAATTTAAATTAATATTTTCATGTAATTAGACGTTGATCGTTCAAACTTCAAACTTAGTCATCTAAACCCATTTGCTTGTGTTATCTTTCAACGAAGCATCATTTGTGTCATAAACTATACAAACATGTCTTCTATCATATCTATGGAATGGTATAAGACTATAAGTTTGAATTATTTTTTTCGACTTCTCCTTTTCCTTTTCTTTACTTAAAGGAGGAAATTTCAAACCCTGCGTTAGTCTTGGTATGAATTATTTGACTGACATACCAGATTGCCTTGTTTGTTCCGCTGGTGAAAAGTTGAAGTTGCTTACCATTTATCATTTGTTAGATCAATTGAGTTCGAGGACATAAGACTACATGTGCTTTTGTCATGGTCTCATGGGGGTATGCCCCCCATTACCATTGTTTTGTCTTTACCTTTTTGTCAGCATTTAATCCAATTGAGAAATTCTCATGTCATAATTATCTAGTCTTCCCCTCCTTCTCATGCCAATTTTCTCCAGTCTATTGTAATTTACGGCTTCCTGATTGACAGTGCTTTGCAGAACTGAAACAAATGAAAGGAGGCAATCGAACTGGTTTTTTTTAACATATTATTTCGAGGATAATTCTTATTAGTGTCATGTATGCATGGATAACTTACTTAAATGTGACTCATATATGTTATTTTTTACATGCAGATTGTGGAAGTGTTCTCGAAGTGTGGTATTATTAAAGAGGTATAACATACTCATTCTTTCCCAATCAACAACATTTTCTCCTTTGTTCTTTACATAGCACGTTAACAATATGCTCCTTTGGGTTCTGAAAATTCCAGTGCTTTATTGTAGTAGTTAGCCACATAGGGCAGAAATCAGTTGATGGTGATGTTGAAATGTGTTTGTCTGAGATTTGTGAACTTAACATATATTTAGCATTTATGCTGAGCTTTTAGCTCTGATGTTGGGCATGCACCTATAAGTTGGAGAATGACTAATTTGATGTTTTGATGTATGTATGCACAGCCTTGGAGATATGTTGGTAATAGAATTAATGATGTTTGGTGTGACGGTATGTATCCATAGCCATAGAAATATGTTGGTAATATAATTAATGATGCTTGGTGTGACGATATGCATGCACAGCCTTAGAAATATGTTGCGAATAGAATTACTGATGCTCAGGGTGTTCAATAGGGAACTCCTAAAACCTTAGACTCTTAGAGGAAGAATTTTATGGCTTTTCATTTTTGGAAAAAAGAACAAATGCTATACCTTCTAGTAACTGTTTAGTCCTGGAACATTTTGGGGTTTTCTGAAAAACATAGCACCCCATCATATATAACAGACTGAAAAAACAGTTTCTTCATTTAAGTTGTAGATAGGCCCAGCAGTTGCATGTTTACTTTTTTAGTACTTGACAAAGTATTATGAGATGATGATGGTGCAATATACTGCGTTCTTTGTAAATAAGCTTGTAACTAATTTTTACAAAGGCGACGGCCTAAATTATATTTCCAAAAGATCGTAATGACAATAGGAATATTTTTAATTATCGCACTCTGTTTTTAAGCATGTAACTATAACTATTGTCCAGGAGCAAGATATTTCCAAGGTCTAAAGTCCACCTGATTTGCCCTTCTGATGAATGATGAAATCTAACTTATAAATATTTAGAAAGGTTTTCTGCATGTCTTGGGGAAAAGGGTCGTTGTCACCACTTCTTAAGGTTTGATTAAAAAATAAGGGTTAGGCAAGTCGTTGCTATCATTGAAAAGCAGTCAGGATTTGGTGCCGTTACTAATTTTTATTGGTTAGCATATATTCATGCTGACATGATTATTTTTTATTCTAGGATCCTGAAACCAAGAAGCCCCGAGTTAAGATATATATTGACAAGAAAACTGGTAGACAAAAAGGGGATGCACTAGTTACATTCTTGAAGGTAATTTACTATTTTTTAGTTATGAGATGAAGATACAAACAACACTGAGAAATTTTGAAATAAACATCCTTATCCTTTATCTTAGGAGCCCTCAGTTGCTTTGGCATTACAAATTTTGGATGGCACGCCATTTCGCCCAAATGAAACGACTCTCATGTGTGTGAGCCAAGCCAAATTTGAACAAAAAGGTGTTGCCGTTTACTCAAATCATGATTTGCTGTTTTTGCATATACATGCAGCTTACCATGGATACTTTTACTGGTTGAACTGCATGCTTGCATCTTGTTTAGGTATAAGCACTTAGTCAATGGTCTGGAGATGATTTTTTTTTTGCACAAGCTGATATGTATCATATCTTTTGTGTTCAAATTGTTTCTCCCTCCACTAAGTGAAATGAGTGAAATGCCTGATTGGATCAAGTTCTATAATATACCCACTAGTCAACCTATAAATGATAATTGAGATCTAGCAATGGAAGCTCATAGCAAATGCAAGCTTTTCTACTATTCTTTCTACCTTGCTTCGTATTATTAACTTTTATACCTCTTTGCATATTGTCATTCCACCTCTGTTCTTTTCTGAACGTTTCAACATCTCTTCCATTTCATTCCTCAAGTAGTTAAGAATACATGTTATAAGGCTTAATTCACAATAACAAAATAATGTATAATCTACTAAAAAGAAGGTTTCGAAAGAAACATTTGTTTTAACAAATGGGACATGACCTGTTATGTCCTACCTTAGGCTAACACCAATAATTTTGTCAATGGGACAATACTTACTATACTCCATGAGGTTGATCTTAGCTACTTTTAATAGAGTTTTTTCCTTATGCATCTAATGATCTAATAAGCCATCAACAATTGTTGTTCATCACATTTGTATTTTTTTATTAATGTCTTATAGTTCGTTATTGGAAGAATGATACCTTCTGTAAATTGTGAAGGCTTTGGTTTCATTTACATTTAAGCAGGTGATACCTTCGTCACAAAGCAGCATGATAAAAACAAAAAGAAGAAATTGAAAAAAGTTGAGGCCAAAGTGCTTGGTTGGGGTAAGTTGAGTATGAACTTAGAAGGAGTTTTACTTTTTTCCGTTTGTCTATGGAATGATGCTCTTTTACGTCTTATTAACTCCTGAGTAGGCAGCAGCAGCATGTCACTCATCAGTAGAGGAATGAAGTGATTGTTATTGTTTGTACTGCATAGTGTCTTATTGTGCTGCCACTGTATTAACTAACTCTTACCAGAGTGCTTGCTGTATTTACTACCTGATACTTATTTACTACTTGCATTGCAAATTTACAACTTTTGAAGAAAAAGAAATTCCTTTTTTAGAATATCATATAAAAATTCTGTTCATTTCCACTGTGTCAAAGATTAAGTTGTTTTTGACATTTGGAGCATCATGGACTATATCAAAGGACTATTTAAAAGAACTGCATTTTTTTTTATTGTGAAATCGTAGATGGTCAGTTGCATTTGCATCATTTGGGTCAATTGCAAACAACCTCACTGTTTTACAGTGGTAGGGTTGCGTACATCCGACCCCCCCTTACCTCGCTTAGGCGGGAGCCTCTTCCGAGGGATTGGGGTTATGTTGATGATGATCATATAAATTTTTTTGGTTATTAATCCTCTGCTTGTTTCATACTCTCTTTCAACCGGCATTAGAATATGTTATGTTCTCACCAAAAAACTTTTATGGATGCTCATGCTCTTAAAACCATTTGAGTATGGGCATCTAAATATCTAATCATACATCTTAATCCGTGTAGGTGGACACGATGATGCGAAGGTACTAATTCCCTCAACTGTTGTTCTCCGACACATGTTCACACCTGCTGAATTAAGGGTATGCAATTGATATTGTTGTATGACTTGCATCCTTATATTTCTACATTCTAATTGGCTTTCATTGCCTTCGGTGAAGTTAAATTAGAATCTTGGCATTGTTATTTTCATTTTTCCAAGTTAATCTGAATAATTAATTGGGAATTGCAATTTCCTTTTTTCCGTCCCCATTATTATTCACATTACATAAATTGAATTTTGTAGTTGTTGAATGATGACAGTGATTTTCAGTTTGAATCTGATAAAATGAATTGCTACAGGCTGATGAGAGTCTTCTTACCGAGCTTGAGGCTGATATTAAAGAGGAATGCACTAAGCTTGGCCCGATAGATCTAGTCAAGGTGCATTTTCTTATTATTTTTAGATAATAGTAACTAATACAAAATTGATGGGTTTTTCTATTTCTCATTTGTATTAATATATTATCCTAGTTGTTTATTTGGTCTTAAGGGCAAATAGTTAACCCAGTTCTTCAAAAACCGACAAGCATAGCTCTTTTTTGCGAAGATATCAACAACAACAAGAAGAAGAAAACCCTTTGTCCCAAACTAGTTGGGGTAAACTAGAAATGAAACTCTAAGAAGTCACGGTTCAGGCACGTGAATCGTCTTCTTCCACGCGTTTCTATCCAATGCAGATTCTCGAGGAACATTCCAATCTTTTAAATCTTTTTTAACCGCTTCCTCCCAAGTCAATCGTGTTCTGCCTCTTCCTCTTTTTATGTTTTCGATCCGATTTAATACCTATTTTCTTATAGGTGTCTCCATAAGTCTTCCTTGTACATGTCCATACCATCTCAGTCTGTGTTGGATAACTTTCTCTTCCATTGGAGCAACTTCAACTCTCTCACGAATGTCTTCATTTCTAATCCGATCCATTCGCGTATGGTCACACATCCACCTCAACATCCTTATTTCAGATACACTCATCTTTTGTATATGTTGTCTTTTAGTGGCCTAACATTCCGCACCGTATAACATTGTAGGTCTTATTGCGGTTCTATAAAACTTTCATTTTAACTTAAGTGAAATTTTCTTGTCACATAAGACATCTGAGGTTTGTCGTCATTTCATCCATCTTGCTCTAATCCTATGGTTAACATCTTCATCGATTTCCCCATCTTTTTGAAGTATTAATCCAAGATATCTAAAAATATCTTTTCTACGCACCACTTATCCATCTAATATAATCTTCTCGTCCTCGGTATTAACGGTACTGAAACAACCAAGGTTTTCAGAACCGAACCGGACGTCGAACCGGCAACGTCAAAGGTTCAAAGGTTCGGAGGTTCGACCGGGGTCAGACCGAATCGAACCGGTTGAACCGGTGACGTCAGCATGACGTCATATATACATATTATATATAAGTTTTACTTATTAAAATAAAATCTTCCAAAAATCTACAATAATAACATTCATAAGGTTTGTTTTATAAAAACCCACAAATAAAACAAACCTCACCCACTCACCCACCGATCCAGTATCCATCCAACAAAAATCATCTCTCTTCCCCTCTAACACCTCCCTCCTCTCCTCTTCCTACTCCCATCTCTCTTCCCCTCCAACGCCTCCTCTCCCCTTTCCTTCCTCCACCGCCTTCTCCACTCTCTCTCTCCCATCTCCGGTTTTTCTGTTTTTCAGCGTTGTCAAAGTCTTGGCCGGTGACGATGGGAGTCTTGGTCGGAGGTGACCGGAGGACCGACGGAAGCGAGAGGGGTGAGGGGAGAGTCAGTGTAGGGGAGAGGTGGGTTTGGGGAGAGAATGAGGGTTTCGGGAAGACCGATCAGGGAAGGTGGGTGTTTTAACATTTGGTTTTTCTTTTCGGATCCTGACCCGATTGTCTCGAACCGCCGGTCCGACCACACGGTTGCGCCGGTCCGACCGGTTGAACCTCTGGTTCATCACGGTTCACTTCAAAAACGGTTTTTACACCCTCACCGGACCGGACACGCCACCGGTTCACGGTCGAACCGGTCCGACCGGCTGGTCCGGTTTTCAGAACACTGGAAACAACATTTCATATATTCAGTTTTAGATCTACTTAGTTTAAAACCTTTTGTTTCTAAAGTATTTCTCCACAACTCTAGTTTTCTCTCCACACCTACCCTACTCTCGTTAATTAATACTACATCATCCGCAAAAAACATACACCATGGAACCTCACATTGTAAGTCTTTTGTCACCTCGTCCATTACTAAAGCAAATAGATATGAACTTAAAGCTGAAGTCCAATCTTAATCGGAAAAGTTTTAGTCATATCATCACATATTCTAATGATAGTTTCAACTCCTTCATACATATTTTTAATTAAATTCACATATTTTGTTGATACTTTCTTTTTCTCAAGGATCCACCACATAACATTTCTTGGAACTCTATCATATGTCTTTTCTAAATCAATAAAAATCATATGTAAATCTTTTTTTTGTTCTCTATACTTCTTCGTAAGTTGTCTAATAAGAAATATGACATCTATCGTTGACCTCCAGGCATGAAACCAAATTGATTATCTCTAACACATGTCTTTTTCCTTAGACGGTGCTCAATTACTCTTTCCCACAATTTCATAGTATGACACATGAGTTTGATACCTCTATAGTTAGTGCAACTTTGAATATCCATTTTATTCTTGTAAATTGGCAATAACATACTTGTTCTTCACTCATTTGGTATTTTATTTTTTTCAAAGATACTACTAAACAATTTATTAACCACGTCACTGTTTTATCCCCTAAACATTTTCACACCTCAATCAGGATTTCGTCTGATCCTAAAGTCTTACCAACTTTCATCCTTTTTAAGACTTCATTAACTTCAACTTCTCTTATATTCTGTACAAATCGTCTATTAGATTCCTCAATTGTATCATCCACTTCAAAAGTGTCGCTATCATTTTCTCTATTAAACAACTTATCAAAATATTCTCTCCACATTTCCTTAATATCCCCCGCATTAACTAAGAGGTTATTATTATCATCTTTAACGTATTTAACTTGATTAAGATCTCTAGTTTTCTTTTCTCTTATTTTAGCCAACTTATATATTCCAACCTCTCCCTCATTTGATCCCAACTTTTGGTTAAAATCTCTTCCAATACAAAGTTTCTCACTACTAGGAATCTCTCTCACCATAATGTCAAGGTCTTCCCAAAATTGTTTATTCACTGTTTTGCTCAAACCTACTTGTGGGGCATAAGCGCTAATGACATTCAAAATCAGTTTTCCGATAACTAATTTAATCAAAATTATTCGATCACCTTGTCTTTTAACCTCTACCACCTCATCTTTTAGGCTCTTATCTACTAAGATTTCTACTTCATTTTTATTTTTATCTTTTCCACTATACCATAACTTAAACCTTGTATTTTCAACTTCTTTAGTTTTTTCACCTACCCATTTGGTCTCCTGAACACAAAGAATATTGACTTTTCTCTTGTTGATCACATCCACTAACTCTCAACTTCCCTGTTAAAGATCCAACATTTCAACTACCTATGCGTATCCTACTATCCTCAACTAGCTTCCTTACCCCTCGCACCCGTTGAGAAAGTACGAGGACCCTAACTTCTTGTGCACTACATTCGGGCGCCGATGCAGTGTGCCACTAAGGTGGTGGCGTCCCTCGACTAACTTTCTTATCGCTGGCACCCGTCGAGAATGATGCGTAGACCCTTGCTCACTTTGAATCACTACATCCGGGGCCCGATGTAGCGCGTCGCTAAGAGGGTGATGTCCCAAACACGATTCTCTTTTAAGTTTCATTTCCATGGGAGTAGCTAGGATTTTACGCTGGCTCGCAACACCTATCGCAACCCTCCTCCTTTATCCTGGCTTGGGACAGGCTATGTACACGTACATAGGAGGAGTTTTTGCGAAGATATCAAAAAGAACAAAATCACTTTTGTGTTTATACTTCACATTAACGTGATAATACCAATTTTCAAAAGTAGGTTACGTTAAACTTGGGCAAGATCCAAATCTAGCAATTTCAGGCCAAGTTAAATCTCAGAAGCTTGCAGACAGCAATCTCATGGCAAAGTCAAATTGCAACATTCAAAAACACACTTGTAGACATTAAAGTTGACCAAACGGTGGATGACTCTCAAAACGTAAGTGAGCTTTGTCAAGTCTTACTATCACAACTGAGTGAGATGAGAGGACTACATTATGTATATATTGGAGAGTTACGAGGAGAATGGAGTTTGTTACAAGGAAAGCACAACAACCTTACTCCATTCCTTCCTAATTACAAGACTCAACAGAACTATCCTGTGGGCCTTTAGCTGGCTATTACATAAGAAAAAAACTACATGTACTGAGACTATTGGACTACAGTACGACATTTCTTAATGCTTTAATATATTCAAGTAAGTTGTTTATGTTGCATCTTTATTGTGTATCACTTTTTCATCCTCGGGTAAGCGTCTGAGACTGTTGTTGCAAGCTGTGAAGTGTTCAGATATCTTTTTTCTTTGAACAGTAACAGAACCTTGTGCATTTATTTTTCATCATTGATTGTGGGTTGTGGTTTTATTGCAGATTTACGAATATAATCCAGAAGGTGTTGTTTTGGTGAGGTTTAAGGATAGAAAAGATGCTTTGAAATGCATTGAAGTAATGAACGGAAGATGGTAAGTTCTTTCTTTGATTGATCTTAAATTGCTTAATTGTCTTTACATTTTACACAAACAAGCCCAGAAAAAGACAACATTGAATTGGTTCAATAACTTCACACACACACACACACACACACACACACAGGTATAGTCCGCAGAAGTCAAGAAAGAAACCATAAATATTTACAGACTCAATGCAAACTCTGTTGATAATATGCTTGGGTTTTGGAACTTTTCTGCAGTTTACTTGATACTTGAGAGTCACTTTAATATATTATTTTCAGGTTTGGAGGTAGACAGATAAATGCCTGTGAAGACGATGGTTCCATTAAATTTGCACTGGTTAGAGATCATGATGCTGAGGCTGCAAGACTCGAGCAATTTGGCACTGAGCTTGAAGCCGACTAAGTTAAATGATTTCAACCATTATTGATCCACACACTGCTTGGTGCAAAGCATATTTACATGCACGATAGCTGGGGAAATGTCCAGTGCTGTTGGAAGCTCAGGCTGAGTCACTCAACAGAGGCTAGTCTGATTGTGACTTTGTAACTGCAACTGTAACGTGAGTGTAAACACAGCGGAAACTGGAGTTAATGTGCATTTGTCTTATTTCTGATAGGCTCTTCAACAGTAGTTAGACTGGGCAGGCGCTGGCCATATTCATGAGATGATTTCTTTCTGATGCCCCGGTACGCTTGTAATTGACCCAGTTTAACTATGTTGAAAATCACAAATCTCGACCTATCCAAGTGTTCTAAGAAAACTGCAAGATTCTTGCCATAATTTAGTCAATCGGATTGTACTAGTGTGAGCCATTTCCTGTTGGTTTGCGCTACTGTCATTGTTATCGTTTAAATGAAGGTGCTTTGCAATGTGTATACAACAGGATCATGATGAAATGAAAATGTACTCGCGATGTAGAGGGAGGAGACATCGTGTTTATATGATAGATTAGCTCTAGATCAAATATAAGGTAGAATGTATAATATTTTTACAAAAATAAACATGGGAGGAAAACACAGGAAGTCATATTACCTCGGGAAAAAAGTACAAAGACGCTTAGCTTGATAAATTTCAAACACTTCTTAGTCTCTAACGACTCCTACATATTTGGTTCCTATTGTTAGGGTTGGTGGCTGGCCATTCACGGGCAAGATAATCTCAACCAGTAACTTCCATGCATCAAGGTGGTTCAATATTAACAACTTATAATAACGAGACAAACGGATAGATATGGTTGCAAATTGCAATTCCTCTTTCACATCACTATTCTTTATTTCATTACTTTTAGCCTCATATAATGGAGGAACATAATATAAGGCATCGCATGACTTCCATTTCCATGTTGGATCATTATCTTGCTAATATTTAATTTTTGCAAGTGAAGATATGGTAGTGCATAATACTTGAAATAGTTACTTTTCTAATATTTAATTTTAGTGTATTTAGACAGAGCAAACTTGGTGTTGAAACAAAAGGTCCAATCAATAGTCGTCGTCAAAATCCCCAAACTCCCCTCTTCTCCACCTCAAGTAACCCAACATCCCTCGCCTCCGCCTCCGACAGTCAATTTAAGCGGGGAGAGTGGATGAAACTTTAAAAAAGAACCACTCCGAGGAAGTTAAGGAATTGTTTTCTTGGTATAATTTTTACATCTCTTAATGATATTGTAGGAATAAGAACTACAAGTCTCTAATAAGTTAATTCAAGTTTCCTGTCATAATACATAAATGCCGATTGAATTTCATATAACTATGCACATAAGATAGGAAAGGCAATAAGATTAACTTGAACTCTAACATCATCATAGTACCATACACGTTGAACCACGAACACTGTAAAGATGAACGGTGGACGGAAATGATATATTCATCTATATATACATGTAAAGGCTACAAGAAGACCATGCAAACTACCACAGTTGATAAACATATGCAACCACTTTATACAACATTCTTCTGTTTGTAACCTAAAATGTTACAAGAAATAACACTTGAATTACGGTTATCATTTCAGTTGGAATTTTGATCGACTCGCTGATCTTGTTCCTGAATCCATGCTTTTTTCTCCTCCTCGGATAGGACGTTGAACATAAACACGGATTTGTCTCCAATGTCATCCTAGAAGAGGGGAAACAATGGTATCAGATCACAAATTCATGATATAACGAACAGAACCTAATGTCGAGAACCTTAATAGGCTGTGTGAATTTTCTCGCCGCGAATATCACAAACAAAATCATCCATAACCCCAAGAGATTACGTTCCACCCCTTCATCCATCAGTCCTGACTGTGAGGGCAATAAGATCACACATCAAAAGAAATTTCCCGGTGGGAGCACACAAAAGCTGACAAATAACGGCAACTAATAATCAGATACTACCAAGAAAGAAACAAAGAACAATACGATAGTGACTATTGTATGATGTGATCAATCAGTAAAAATGAGAAACTCAGGTGAAAGGACAAATAGCAGTATGTTGTATTGTGGTAGGGTGTTGTACAACTTGGTTATTCATTCAGAACTAGTTGAATGATGTATTTTGCATTTGAAACAGAATTTACAAATATCAGTTGGTTATAACTTGGTTCTGTCAAGGTCGAACCCCTGTTAGCTAATGAAGCTTTTAAATTTACTTTCCTACAATGCTGTAGTTAAAGTTGGATAAACAGGTACCAGATGACCGAGTAGAAGCGTAGGTATAACAAATGTAAGAATTCCAGCTTCGAGCTTTCCATAGCAAAGACCTGTTAAAGTGCAATACTAATAAAGCATAAGTAAACCCTATTTGAAGAACTGAAGAAGCACCAAGAAAGCAAAGTTGCCACTCTAGTGATTCTGGCCACAAAAATAAATTGTAAGCTACAAATGCTTAGATGACAGTAATGCTGAATATAACGCAAGATTTAGTCTTTTTTTTCTTTTTTTTCCAGAGCAACACAAGATTTACTTATACAAAGCTTGGGTTTACATGGATCAACCACACACACGTGGGGAATGCATAACTTAAACTTGAGTTCAACTCATAAGACAAACGAATTGAAGGATAAATAGAAACATCATAGGACTTTTGTTTAGTTACGTATTTGAACTGAGCATCTAATTTGAAGTGAAAAGATCTTATCTAAATACAGATTCTGAATTTTGGGAGCAAATTATTTGAGATGGGGCTGGCAAAGTAAAAAGGAACTTCCTAATAAAAATTTAAACATGGGTATAGATCCTATAAGGTTGTGTGGATCGAAGTGGATGTGTTTTTGTGAATATCATTCTTTATTATGTTTTCCTGATACTTCATACCGGAAGTCCACAACATAAAAAGTGCCACCCTTTTACATAATTAACAAAACTGAATTCGTAACATCAACAGTGACACAGAAATGGAACATAAGAAACAATTTCAACATTCCAGAATGAACTCGTAATGCTGTGGAATAGCCAAAGGGAAGTTGCACTTACCCTCTTTAAAAACAAGGCCTGTCAGTGAAGCGAAAAGAGGTCCCACAAACCAAACAGATATAGGATTATGGAGCACATACTCCGGCAAGCTCTCATTGAGAGGATATGCCGATGTAATATAGGTAACAAGGGAACCAACAGCTCCAGAAACCCACAGGATTTGAAGAAATCTCTTGATTGGAGTCACATAAATGTGAATTAAGATAAGCGAAAGGCCTAGACCTCCAGCCCCCAACGTGTACAGCAAATCGAGATTGTTCTTTGTGACTTCCGCAAATATATTGTTCTCAGGCAAAAAAGTGACAGACGCAGCAAGCACAAATGATGTAGCAGCAGTCACAAGTCCAGACCTATAAAGGACCACCTGCACGGAATAAGAGAGTTAGTGCGTCCTTTACGCCGTGCATGCAATGCAAAAGTGGTTGCTTACCTACCAAACTGTCAGTTTGTGGGCTTAAGTGGCTTTGTGATCTTATGGTTAATTTAGCTAAATTGTTACACGGTCCAACAGCTTATGCAACCACTTAGCCACCCACATTTACCATGAGTAAGGGGTGATCACCTAGAAGGCCTCGACTCTACAAGTCCCATAAGCAGTTGCTTACCAAACGATATGATTGGCTTTGATCGATGGAGGTATATGTTAAGATAGTTTCTCCTTTGAGCGTAGTAACTCCAAAATGTGACAATATGAGAAAAATGAAAACTAAACTTTTGATAAACTTAATTTATTTTTGCTTAAGAGAAATTTCTCTAACATAGAAATAACTAAGAAAATGAAATACTCTAATGGACATCTTTATATATTGATGTCAACATATCAATTTAAATTAAAAGGATATTGGAAAATAAATCAACTATGAATTGCATAGAACATTGTATGGCTTGATTGAATATTGCATAATCCATTATTACATTAGGAAATAATTGTATTAGTGTACGATTCTACAAATTCTATTTCTCAAAATTCTATCTCAAAGAGACATTTAAGATGTTACTGGTCGAACGAACACATCTTCAATTTTAAATTGGAACTTGGGGCACTTGACTTGTTTTGCATCAACCTTTTGAGTTCTCAGTTCACTGGATTTCAATTCACTTCTTACTTTCGAAGTGATAGGTGTAGATATAATATGGTTACTTTGAAGTCAAGGGAAGTCATCTACTATTGTGGTATATGAACCTCACTTTCGACTATAGTTTTGAACCAATGAAACACCAATTTTCATATTTTCTTTTTTTGTTTAAATTATACTACAAGCCAATCAGTTAAAAAAATATTCAGAAGTTATCCTGGAAACAAGTCACTTCCTTAGATTCATAGGCAAATCCAATAAGGTGATTGTATTATAACTTACAAGTAAAACAAAATCATAAACCTTCAATTCCAAAACATCCTATAAACCAATAGCTGATGAGCGTAAACTCAGAAGATAGTCTCGTTGCTGAACACAAAAAATACGCAAGACTATATAATAAAGTTGAATCCACCGCCCATCCATTGCCACCGTTCAACTGCTTAGGTTTAGTAGAGACGGTGGATCGACCAGATTCTATTTTCAACTCTAACATCCAAATTCCTTAAAATACTACAACGCAATATCCAATGCAAGAAATACAGATAAAAGAAGGATAGATTCGGAGACGATTATATATATATATATATATATATATACCTCTCGGACGTCGGAGGGTTCGACGGTCCAGGGCCCGTAGAACCCCTGGTAAACAGTCTTCTCCCCGGACGACCCTCCTTCGCTAACGGCCCTGCACCGGACCAGATCACGCGAATTCCAAATCCTAGGATTGGGATTGGGATTGGGGAGGAGTAGAGGGAAAGAGGTGGTGGTGGTGGTTAGGGTTTTGGTGGCGGGACGGAAGAAGATTGGGAAGGTAGTGGTGAGGTGTGGAGAGAGAGAAAGGAAGGCCATTTCTTTCGTTAACTGTTTTCTACCATTACATTATCTTCTTTTATATATTTCACCAACAAACTCCCATTTTCATGTTTCTAATCTAATTGGTAGATAACAAGGGGTAATGTTATTTTTACTAAAAAAATTCTAATTGGTATAATTTAATTTAATTATTATAATCGATAATTAATAATTGAACCAACTCAGACTAACTTAGTTGGAAGATTCCTTGTCTCGAGGAATCGAATCCCACTAGTCATGTGTTTTATGTTTGAGATGATGATAATTAAAATGAGGTGAGCTCGTAGAATCAATAACATCAACATAACTTCAATGCCTTAGAAGAAGCTCACGCCTAAGCGAGGTAAGAGGGGGTCGGATGTACGCAACCCTACCACTGTAAAACAGTGATGTTGTTTCCAATTGACCCAAATGATGCAAATGCAACTGACCATCTGCGATTCCACAATAAAAGAAATGCAGATCGTTTAAATAGTCCTTTGATATAGTCCATGAGATCATAGAGTCAATAAAAACAAAAATAATTGATAAGGTTGATCGTTTAACTAAACTTCATAGACTACATGTTGTTGTAAGGTTAGGGATCGAACCCCAATCCAATCTCGCCTAAATAGCATATACACCAATGTACACATTGTTGGGGATTCTCTACAAGATATTCACCATATATCTCCAAGATTTCTTCATCAATCACCGATAAATCTCTCCTCTCAAACCCAAAGGGTGATGGTCAATATTCAAGCAAAACCAAGGTGATTCTTCCTTTCTCTCCAGAAGATGAAACCTCCTCCCACTCACTTAAGCACTAAGCTTTTGGCTAATGAGGTAATGAAACAAAGAGTAATTATAAATCTCATTTTATACAGGACCCAAGCCCAACCAATTTGGCTTCACAGATGGCTCTATTTAGTCATTGAAGTTGGTATACAAACCAACTAAACAAGTCTCGATCCATTTTTGTTGTTATATCCGTGCTTCTTTCCTCTGTGATTTCTTGGATTTATCTTGACTTGTACACTTCATTTTAGCCTCTCTCTAATTTTGTTGAAACAGGAGACAACTTCAACACACATTTGTGTGAACTCCTCCTGTATTCTGATCGGTTGTGATATTAATAGAATAGACGTAAGTACAAAATTACGTTTACAAATTATATGTCAAACCTTTATTGGTAGGTACTGTGTGGTTTCAAAATTGTATGCCAAAAGCTAATCAGGATCAACTGACCATTTCACCAGGTAACAGTCAAAGGTTTGATTGTCCAAAATACCGTCAAAATCTATTTGAGTGTCAAGGTTTATCCAGACGTCGGGAAACTGATCACTAGAACATAAGTCTTTCATAGGTTTGGGGATACGCTGCTTTTAAACATGCACTTGTATGCAGTGGCGGATCCACGATGGGGCAGACGGGGCACCTGCTCCACCTAGATTTTTCACACAATTTTTTTTTCAATCCTAATTTCGAGTCAATTCGGGCACGCCTACATATGACAATGAGTATCCAGTCAAACTGAACCAGGTAAAACGGATATAGGTTGGATATGGTTACGCGATTTCAAAATCGACTCGATTTCGGTTCGATTCCGGTTCTAACTACTGGAACCGGATCTGGAACCAGTGTATTATTATAAAAAAATTAATCCTACAAAGTTGTAGAAAATGAAAATAACAGTTTTACAGGTAAAAATTGTTTTTTTTTACAAATTTGGTGCCAGATCTGATTCTGGGTACCCAAGTTGGGAACCGACCTGGATCTGTTTTGGTTCTGGATACCCGAATAAAAAACATATCTGATTCTCCCAGTACTCAAACCTGAACCGATCTGTTGTCATCCCTAGTCACACCCAAACTCAATCATCTCCTTCTCCCTAAATCTGATCTCCTCCTCCTCTTCTAGCCTCCTCCCCAAATCACACTTAATTTTATTGACGATGAAACGATCATGAAGTATTTTCAAGACATGAAGTCTAGAAGAATGATTTTGTAGTGACTTTTATTTGTATTTTTATGATACATTATTTAGTTAATTAGTTGTTTAAATGATGTATCGTGTTTTGTAGTTGTAATTTTTTTAGATGTTTGAATTTTAATGTATTTAGGTTTGGAAAAATGTTAAAAATAAGAAGGATATTTAAATATAGTTTTGAAAAATGTTGTGGGGTTTCAAAAAAAATCAACAAATGCGAAGACAGTCTGCTCCTCCCAAAAAAATAATCTAGATCCGCCCCTGCTTGTATGGTTCTTTTGGGGAGAAAAATGGTATATTTTTGGAATGCTAGGTTTTGGGATTCACGAATAGAAGTGGAGTAGAACTAATTTTAATGCATAAAAAAGAATGCATGATGTCTACTTTAAAGAGTGTAACTATGAAATTTTTTGTGCAATCTCAAATTTAAAGGGCTTTATGAAAAAAATTATACATAAACATATTTTATGAACATTCTTCTAGTTTCAGATGTTATTCTTATATTTCATTGAAACGTATATATCTAATGCCCCCCCCCCCCCCCCCCCCCCAAATAAAGTACCAATTCGAATATAGGAATCTTATTTTATGAAAAGATTTATGCAGCGAAGAGAATTTATCCATGTCCAAGGAGCAATACCGGAAGAAAAAAGCACGTTGAAAAGTTCAAATCTTTCCGTACATCCACCTCTAATTCTTCAATTCCTCGTGTTCGCCGTTTGATTAATAAATTAGGGTATTTGATATGCATTGTAGCTTGATCAAATCAAATCAAATCGATCTAAAATAGCGGAAATTTAAAAATTTATAATCAAGACAATAGAACTCAATAATCAAACACGAGACTGTTACTTCTCATAAAACATATAAGCGGTGCACCATATTACATCAGAGTTTGTCAAAACGATACATGATTACAACAAAACAACAAAATGAGATAAACGTAATCATGTCGACCTCAGTGGTCCGAATAGGGGATCTGATCCCAAGATACGCGCGCCCGCTGATCACCACCCACTGGACCTACTGCGGTCTTGAAAAAGATGCAACAACAATGCCTGAGTTTCCATAAGGAAACCCCGTATGTCAAGCTCACCTATATGCATGCAGTTGTACAAATGAACCTATCATACTAGTAGCATATCATGTCATCAACAATAAGGAAAACAGTTCCCCCGAAGGGTAACACATGACCTCAGTCCGACAATCATCATCGGCTCTCCCGAGGAGACCTACCGTAGGCACATACGGTCTAACGGAGCAAGACGCGACACTCCCCACATGCGGCTACACTAAACATGGGGTTCGGCAAAGGGCATCCGCCAGGTCCGCGTCATAAGAAACAGATCTGTAACTTCGTGGTCGAAACCACACTAACGGAGTCGTCGCTCGGCCGGTCCATCAATCATCATCTCAGTAGGTGCCCAGCTGAGGAAAACATAACCGGAACAACATCGGCCCATCAATCATCATCGCCGGAACAGCATCGGCGGCATCACCGGCACAACATCAGTGGTCCAACAATACGTCCAGCACAACATCGGACGGGTCCAGACTGAAGTCTGCCAGGTCATCAGGCTTCACGAGCCGCAAACACCAACGCTGCCGCTATAAAAGGAGGGTAGCGACCTCCGTCGCCATATAGGCCAGTAGTCACCTCACCCAACGACAGTTGCGTGCTCGCACAATCATCATACATTGGGATCTGCGATCCCTCAGGCCTCCTACTCTACAATGAGTCCAATCAATCCATCATATTAGTCGCGATCCATACATGGAGGTGACGTGTCCTGAACAACCACACTCTTCCACACGGCGGTCCCTAGGCAGGC
This sequence comes from Triglochin maritima, assembly GCA_963682175.1. Classification (NCBI taxonomy): domain Eukaryota; kingdom Viridiplantae; phylum Streptophyta; class Magnoliopsida; order Alismatales; family Juncaginaceae; genus Triglochin; species Triglochin maritima. The sequence goes on along the minus strand of OY821782.1, from coordinate 4,899,747 downwards.
ACGCGGAATGCGCCCACCGTCACCTCCCGGCTCACGCACAAGGCGAAGACACGGGTTTCCGTGGACAGAGTTGGCATTCAAAAAGGGAATCAGGAATTCAGTCCTGTGCAAAAACGGTCGACCGAAGGAGGCTACCCGGTTGACCGTTTCCTCAAGGGAATCGGTCGACCGAAAGTCTGGATCGGTTGAACTATTTGCGCAAAACTTAAGTCCCAACGGTCTACCGAAATTCTAAAATCGGTCGACCGAACGAGGTCAAAATCCGGAGTCTGGTCAACATCAAATCAAAACTATCGGTTGACCGACTCAGGGGTCTCGGTCGACCGAAAACTACCAGGGCATCCTATTACTTCTAAGTCATATAACGGTCGACCGTAACAAGCATGAAGTGATCCAGTACACTTAAGTTCCGGTCGACCGTAACAAGCATGATGTGATCCAGTACACTTAAGTTCCGGTCGACTGTAACAAGCATGAAGTGATTCAGTACACTTAAGTTCCGGTCGACCGAACACAAGGAATTGGTCGGCCGAAACACAACAGGCAGTCAATAATACACTACATCGGTCGACCATCCGAAGGACTCGGTCGACCATTGGTCGTCTTCAGCCTCGCGCCAGCCGAGGGTTTACAAGGAAAACGTCGCCGGAAAGGTCTCCGACCTCCCCCGACCGACCAACACCAACCCTCACACGAGGGTGAGCAACACAAATCACACTAGAAACCGGCATACCTCAACACGAGACGAAGCGCACCGGAGATTCGCTCCACGATCAAGCCGCGCCTCGCACCACCTGCGCCGATGTCACCTCCACCACCTCTGGAACACCCGAAATAGGAAGAAGAACGGAGGAATGAGTGCTGGAACGGAGAGGAAGAAGAAGAAGAAGAAATGAAGAAAATGTTTTTGGGTTATAAAACCAAAACTCGGCTTAACAGTACCCTACTCATCCAACCCATCACCTCTCACCCATCAACAGTGCACGCTCCCTTCTCTTCCTCCATGCAAACCACCTCTCTCCTCCTAATCCCTTATTAACCCCTAAGCAAGAGTTAGGGATATAACAGTGTATGCATGATGGAGAAACAAAACGACACGTATAAACCAAATAAAAATAACAGAGGTTTCTTAACAACACAAACTTCAAAATGCAATCATCAATATCTCAAAACACTAGACTAAATTGACGACTTTACAATAAATAATACTACACAGCCGACGGTACCATAATAATTATACTGGATTTAGCCCACAGACCTAAACAGATACCTCCAGACCCGACACGTTTAATCCGAAACGGGGGGCGGTTCCAGAACCAAACAGGAGAGGTACAGACCAATCTCTTTGTCAACTGTCTGTCCTTTTCAAATACTTTTATCCCACAACATTACATCAACAATCAGTGTGCTTTTAATTTAATCAATCTCAAGATGTCAATAAAGGAGATGTAATATATAGCGCCAAATCTAACTTGCGTTTGGCGAATGGTTGTGGTCCATAACCATGCTTAATATAATCTACTATTATCATTCCTTTGAAAAAAATGTGTCCTTTTCCAGCTTGTGGTATATAATTGGTTGTTTTTCTCCTGAAACAGTCGTATTTTTTCTCTCCTCGTTTGTTCCAAAACCAAGAATATTTGCCGCCAAGGGAGAAGATTGAGAGATGAGTTACCAGAAGCTCCCACCAACAGGTCTGTTTTCCCTCCCTTATGTTTGATTTTGGTGATGATTAGCTTTTGGATTTGGTTTTTGTCCTGGGTCGTTGGGACTTGAGACTTGGTGGAGAGGTGGAGGGGCAATGGGGATGAGTTGGTGGGATGAGAGATTCGAGAGAGAAATAGAAAGAAGAATGAGATAAAGAAAGGAGAGATGTGTCAAACAGCGGAGATAGAGTGAAAAAGTGGAGAATAAGAAAAGAAAAAGAAGTAGGAGAGATGAGAAGTTTAAAAGTATATTAGATTATATAAGGTAGAATTTATAAATTTTACAATTAAAATTTAATTTTTTATTGAGATCATTGTCGGAATCCATAACATGCTCAAAAATTTAATAGTATTTGAAACATAATGTTAATTTTTCAATGATATATGAGCAAATAGGTTTGGAGTATGGTTGTTGGGAATTACAGTCTTGTAAAACGATGTTCAAGAGCAATTAATTCTTTTTTTCTTTCTTCTCATGATATTAAGTGACACTTATTTGTGAAGTATTTTATCACGATGTTTTCTTCTTTTACCTACAACGCCAAATATGCATACAAAGGTTACTCTCCTCCAAGTGGCTACCAAGGATACTTCAACGACGGATGTCATCATCCACCGCTTCCGCAACATCACCACCACCACTGCCACGATGATCCACCTCCGCCGCCTCATCACCACCACCACTGCCACGATGACCCACCTCTGCCGCCTCATCACCACCACTGCCACGATGATACACCTCAGCTACCTCATCACCACCACCCACACGATGAAGAATCTTCCTTATTAATACAACCAATCACATGGTACGCATCATTTCAACTTCTTAATTTTTTCGTAGGTTTTTGTAGATTCAACTGTATATAGAGGATACTACATCAGTTTCGACCTTTACCATCGTAACTTATTCATCGGTGTAACAGTTTCGGCCTTTATTGTCAAAATGATCAACTTATTGTTGGATCTTTCAATATACGCACAATGATCGACCCTTCTCGAGCACAGAGAAGACATTCTCTAGTATAACTTGATGGAAGAGAATAGTTCATTGTCCAGACGCTTGTTTTAAGTCATATTATGGACTTTTTGAGCTTGCACAATTTGCACTATTGTCATTTGACTTCAAAACCCTGAAGTTGATCCATGTAGATCTTCTCCTCAAGTTCTTCATTAAGAAAATCATTCTTTAGTTATATCCATATTGAAAAGTTCTAAGTTCATTTTAGTCACAATGGCTAGCAAAAATTGGATTGACGCAAACTTGATCGCTGGTGAAAAAACTTCCTCAAAATCCACACATTTACTTTGGGTGTAGCCCTTTGTCACTGATCTAGCCTTGAACCTTTAAACAAATTCATTCGCCTTTTTCTTGTTCTTGAGGATTCACTTGGTTCCAATGGTGCCTTTCGGTCAGACAGAAATTCAATCAAGTCTCGAACAAGATTAACTCTATAGACTCCAACTCCTTTATAACTTGTAACCACTTCTTTTCATTTGAACCTTCTAGAGCCTCTTTGAGAGTTTGTAGCTCTAACTCATCGATTAGAGTTGCCTCAGATTACTCCCTATTAATTTCTTCCTGAGCCATCATAAGTGTTTCTTCCTCTAAGTCGAACCGTCGATGAAAAATTAGGCCATGTCTGCTTGACGGAAATGGAGATCCGACTGATTATCCTCATTGAGAGTTATTGGATTATCAACATTACCATTCCCACTATGATCAACTGGTGAAATATCTTGTTCGACATTCAGATTTTGACTTCCTAGAGTAGTAATTTCTCTATCTTATTCTTCAAAGAAGTCTAACAATTCTTTCAGCAAATATTATTTATAAACATGAATCGTGAAATGTAAAACTTAACCACGTTCTCCTATTTCATTATTAAAAAAGTTCCATCCATGGACAAAACTTGAACTTTGTATGGCCTACTAGTTATCTTTCTCTCCAGCAACTAAATAGTCTTCTTCTTAGGTAACAAAAATTAAAAGAATTTCATTCGTGTAGAAAGAAAGAAAAAAACGGCTTCTGTTTCCAGTATTTTTTAACTAATAAAAAATTAATCACAATTAAATTTTTAGGAAAGAAATCGGAGGATTTTGATATTTGATCACCCCAAGCCTGGCACGCCTGAGTGGTGGCTTCACCCATCGGCCAGCAAGGCTCGAGGGGTGAGTTTTTTTCTTTTATGTTTTGGTCTTTTTTAAATCTTTTTTGTGAATATATTTTCAATTTTTTTTTTATTTCTATTTGAAATTGTTTTCAGTATCGACGTCCAAATGATTTGGATGAAAGTGCGTGTTGAAAAGTTAAGTTATTTTATTAAATAAAAACATCAATTATTCTTATCCAACGTAATAAATTATTTACAACTAAATTATTTTATCCAACAAAAAAAATTAGTTTTTTATTCGATAAAATAACACAACTTCTCAAACACGCTCTCTCATCCGCATCATAGAAAAAATTATAAAATTTAAACAAAAAAACAATTAGAAAACATATTTTACGAACAAATATTTTAAAAAAACCATTATTTTTATTTTAGTAACATTTTTTTGAATTAGTTTTTTTTTATGTTTTGGTTTTTTAAATAATTTTTTATTTGTTTTAAAATGAAATATGTTTTCTAATTTTTTACATTTTAATTTTTTTATATTTTAAATTGTTTGCAAGATCGTCTGCAAATGATGTGACAGGGTATGTTGAAAAATTGTGTTATTTTATCGAATAAAAAAGTCAATTCTTTTTATCCAACACTTTTATCGAAAAAAAAAAACCTCGATAAAATAACCAATTTTTTTTACACGCTCTCTACGTTATGTTAAGGTAGATCCTGGAAAAAATTAAAAAAATTTAAAAAACAAAATTAATTAGAAAACATATTTTACAAAAAAAGATTAAAAATAATTTTAAAAAGCCAAAACGTAAAACAAAAACCAAAATAAATGAAATTAAAAAATCAACCGTCGGGCCTAGCTCGTGGGATCAGATATCGAAATCCTGCCATTTTTTATCCTAAAAATTAATTTTTTTATTAATTAAAAATTTTCAGTTTAGTTTTCATCAGAAGGCCATAATCCTCATATTAAGTACTTTAAATTATTTAAAATCATTAAGTTTGTACATGCAAGATGTAGTCATCGGTTGTTTTACTTTCTCTCCCTTGTTGGTGGTATAAGGTTTTTTTTTTATAAATTTTTTAGAGTGTATTGGTAGACCTAGATAACGGGTCAGACCGGCATGACCCAACGTGACACGACTCACGGGTATAAGTATTGGAAATCTAGCGTGATTTGAATGAAAATATGTCTTTTTAATTTGTCTACATAACTTCATGAAATTTTCATGATCAAATATGTCGTGTCTGATGACAAATTTGTCTTGTCATTACATGTTTATTTTTTGTTCGCATACTTTCAAGTTTTATGTGATTGCAATCAAATCTTGCATTGTTATTTTTTTCAAAGAAAGTTTGGAATATATGTAACACAATTTTCCTTCTTGACAAGGACTTTAACACCGTTCAGTAAAGCCAATTAGAATATCAACACTTTTTCATTAAGAGAAACAGCTAAATATGTTATAATAACTTTTATGTTTTCTTTGCAGTGTCATGATAATTTTCTGCTGTTTCCTTTTATTGCCGTTCTTTATTTGGATTATTAATTCTCCGGCAACCTGAAGTTGCTCTCCACGCCATTAATCGTGATTGGAGAAGCATGTTCTACTATGCTGTCAATGGTTTTGAATGTTTATATGTTCTTGCAAAACAGTCATGGGTTGTTTTACCATTTAGTGTGTGTTTGTGTGATTGGATTATGTGATATGATAATATTCCAATAACTCAGCTTCAGTGTGAAACAAAGTTGTCACGCCTTTTGTGGGTTCTGTACCATTTTATATTTAATAAATATAATAAATCATACTTGAATTCAATTCTTTTCCATTAATGCTCATGCTTATCCAACATGGATGGTGCACTTTCCTAGTCGAAAATATGTCTTTAAAAGTTCATACATTTTCCTCTCCTCTAAAACCTACAAGGTACAAGCTAATGCTTGGTTTGGATGTGGGTGTCAGATATGAGTTTTTGGTGAGAAGTCAACTTCTAAGAATGTAGATCCAGAAACAGCTTCTTCTTCGAATGTTGGAAGTTGTTTGGACGAGCAGAAAGTTTCTAAGAGTATGAAATGTCTTGTCAAAGTAAAACCTCAAATTGCCCCCAAACGTTGATTAAACAAAATTTTATAAAAGTATATGTTGGAATAAACAGTGGTAAAATCGTCACAAAAAACCAACAAGTAGAAGAGTTACCAAAAGCTCCTCTCACGAGCTTCTCCATCCTAATACAAGATACGTCTCTATTTCCGTACTAGGAGCTAGCTCATGGGAATCCACCCCCATGTTTGGATGACATTTTGTAAAGTCCCTAAACCCGATTAGGGGTTAAGTGGAGGTTTGACTTTGGAGGAGAGAGAGAGAGAGTTATGGTTGGAGGTATGGGTTGAGGTGATGGAGGTATGGTGGGAGGAATGGTTGGGTGTGTTGGGTGGTCTTGGGTTTGGTTTATAAGCAAACCAACACATCTCCTTTACTTTTCTTCCTCTTCATTTTCTTCTCCATTTTCTCTTCCTTTTTTCTGGTGGCAATGGAGGTGGCAAAAGTTGTGGTCGGTGACGAGGGCGGACGAGCGGTCCCGGCGTGAGGTGTGCAAAGGTCGGTGCGTGAGGAGGATTTCCGGAGGCGACATTGCGCGAGCGAGGCTCCAGCGGTTTCATCGCGTTCGAAAGGTATGTCGGTTCAATAGTGTGATTTTAGGGTGATATGGTGGTCAGTCGCGGGAGGTCAGAGACCTCACCGGCGACGAGAGCGGTGTAAATCCTTGGGTGGCGCAAGGTTGCAGACGACCAACGGTCGACCGGTTCCTTCGGGCGGTCGACCGGTTTAATGCACTACCGGTCGACCGCCCCAAGGCATCGTTCGACCGGTGATGGTTAAAATCGGGCAAAAACACTACATCAGTCGACCGCCCGAAGGAATCCGGTCGACCGTTGGTCGTCTTCAACCTTGCGTCAGCCAAGGATTTACGCCAAAACTCGTCGTCGGAGAGGTCTCCGACCTCTCCCGACCGACCAACACATCACCCACACTTGGGTGAGCAACAAAAACACACTAAGAAGCCGGCATACCTCAAAGGAAGACAGAGCACGCCGGAGATTCGCTCAACGTCGATCCGCGACAACCACCTCCGCTCCAACGCCCTCATGACCGCGCCTCCACCATACAGAGCTCGTCCACCTTCGTCGGAGCTCCCTTCTCTACTGCTCACCGAACAAGAAAGGAAGAGTGAGAGATAGAGCAAGTGAGAGGGAGAGAGAGAGAGAGATTTCTCTACTTAAACCCAACACCAACCATCTCCTCACAATCACCCTACAATACCCTACACCCTACTCTCCTCCTTCCCCACGCACAACACTGTGCACCACCACTTTTCACCCCCTCTTCCCCATGCAAAGTCATCTCCTAATCACCGTTAACTCCTAAATGGGTTAAGGGTTATAACATGTACTACTATACTCTCAATGGTTTTTATGTTCTTGTATTTACTATTTAGCGTGTGTTTGTGTGATTGGATTATGTGATATGATATTTCCTCTTAACTCAGCTCCAATGTTGAAACAAAGTTGTTACACCCTTGTGGGTTTTGTGCCATTCTTCTCCTCTAATAAATATAATATATCATGGTACTTACACCTAGTGAAATCAATTCTTTTCAACTAATGCTCAAAACCATCCAATTTGATGATGTGCTTTCATTTCCATATTAACTTGCGATACTTCCTCTAGGTGTAATAGGTTTCCATCAAACCATTTATTCTGGAAATTTCAGTTATCAAACTATAGTTTGAAGAAGTTGAGCCTAAATGTTCTTGATCAGTGCTAAAGTTAGTTGAAGTGGGATGGCCTTAAACGTATGTGCAATTCGCAAACTACATTGATTCTTGGGTCAAGTTGATTTGACACCCACTATAGTATTGGAATGTGCCTAATGTTCCCACTCAAATACTCAATCCACCCCAAAACCAAGTGACACATTGAGGGCCACCCATTGGGGACATTCACATTTCCAATTAGACTTCCATCCACTTAATGATCTTCATTGTGGAAAAGACCTTCAACATGGTGCCCTTTCCTAGTGGCAATTAGCCATGTATGACTTAAGAAATTTAAACCTCTTCTTACTTTTAAATTTTTACATTCCCTTCCTCTACCTAACATACAAGCCCGATCCATTAAGGTGTCACTCTTCCTTTGAGAATGCAAAAGGCAAATGAAGATTTTATTTTATACAAATATGGTTGTTCTGTTTGTCCTTCCTTGCGAAGGTGCACAAATGATGGAGATTTTCATAAATATTTTGTCTCTTAGGTGGGTGAGTGGTGATCTAGGTAGACGGAAGTGTTTGATATGGTTTTATTTTCATACTAAAGAAACAACTTCACACACACAAAAAAAAAAAAACTCCCATTCAGTCAGAATCCAAACCATAATACACTTGTAAATGTTTTTAAGTCAAGTGGGCCTTCAATTTTACATAAGCCTTGCCTTTGCACCATAGCAAATTTCAGTTTAACTTCTTCAATGCTAGCTAATTAATGTTACGTATTAGTTGCATGTGGTTCAAAAAGCTACATGTTTCTTGACTAAGTATGATATTATTCAACTAAATCTGCCTGAAACTATCAAATCTTGCCAAAATTCATTACATGGTTGCTTTTTCTTTGACAATAGTGGTTTGGTTTTAATTATAATGATTGTATTGAATGGAATGGTTTGGTTTCCGATGGGTCACTCTAGAACTTAGACGATCATGTAAGATGTAGATGTTCAAGCTTTAATGAAGAGGAGTTGGTGGTTAGATTTGAAAAAAAAAACACAAGAGGGATAGAAAATTTTGTTATCAAAATTTCATAGATAACATGATTTGAATTGCATACTTTATTAATTTAAATTTCTCATCATATTGTTTATTAAACAACTTCTAGTAAACAACGAGTAATAATTCAACTTGGGAAGGTTTTTCCATTAGCAACTTGAAAATGAATTTTGGCTATTTTTTAACTCAAGTTAGACTTACCACTTGTCCCTCACTGTGTCATTTAAAATGTCACCATCTCTTGCCTAGGTTTAGATGCATCTTCTCCACAAAAAGTGTGTCTACCTCCAATTAATCAAAACTACCATCAAATACTACCGAGACCTCCTACAAATTAAGTTGATTATATAAGACCACCCGTAACTCTTAATTTTTTTTGAAAATACTTTTTTCTAATTGTTTTGATTTTTTTAAAAAATTATTTATTTTTTTTAAAATTATTCAGGATCGACCTCAAAATGATGTTGACGATAGAGATGAGTTGTGATAGATTGTAGTTAAGAGATGAATAGTGTTGAAAATAAAAAAAAGTAAGTTGGAGAGAAAGAGAAATGTGATGTGGATGAGATAGAAAATTCATGACTGGATTGAACATGACCCCGGATTGAATCTGATCATGATTACGGATGGTCTAAAGTGTAGTTTTAGAAATCCATTCTCCACTTTTTTTTAATCATCTTTCTACGTTAAAATATTGAGTTTCAAGCATAATTTATATGCAACAAGAGTTAGAGACTACTCATAGACTAAATCATATGAGTGTGATGGTTGCAATATCGGGCCGAGTCATCCTTCACTTTTCTTTACTCACCTTAGATTAAGAGGTGCATGCTTTTTAGCCGCATAAAGCAATATACTTATCTTATGAGGGAGATTTAGATGATTCGGAAAGATGTAATCTTTCTTCTTTTTCACATCATTGATCCACATGACGTGGAAAAGAACTAATTTAAAATAGTTAAAGTGATTGCTAACGTAGAAAGATATATATGGTAAAAGATTATTTCATTGAGTTCTGTAATTTGAGTTTTAGAGTTGTAGTTGATTGAGATGACTCTTCATCGTCAGTGAATATTAATATAACACTATGTTATATGCATTGGTATATGATTCAAGCAGAATTGCGGTGGGACGAGCTCATCTCTCCCTTTGGCGAGTAATTTTCTAGCTAGCGAGGGTTGTTCGAATCGATGGATATTCGTCGCTATAAATGGTCACCGACGGATAATATCATACGTCGATATAGCTCTCCTCTTACCGATGGTTGTTTCGGCGTCGGATGGATATCCGTAGCTGTAAGTTATTTTTCTAGTATTGATCGAAGTCGCTACACCTTTACAACAAATGTCTCAATGATGCAACCCACAACTACTTGTGTTTTCAAATATTATCATTTGCTCCTAATGTACGCTATTCCATTTATGTCTTTACATTCTCTAAACATATGTAACCCTTTATTTAATCTATAATATAATGACCTTGGGTCCTTCTAACAAATATTTCGATCGGTTGATCAACATAGAGTCATAATACTTCTATTCGTCCATTACAACACAAATTAGATTACAATAAAAAATTCACATTATCAGGTTAGAACCTGGTAGACTTCTATTACTTAGATTTTAGGAAATAAACTAATAAATAGAATAAAAGAAAGGTTTCCCATCGCCCATAGCTAAGGTTGCAATTGGGTTACAGGAAAACTTCAGGAATTAAGTGAGAGAAATTGGACTTCTGATATGAGTACTGGGCAATTGGTTTGAACGGAGACTTAAAATTTCGAATTCCTAAACTGGAGTTTCAAGAGTTCTAAGACTTTCATGAGTACTAAATATGACTTTCCACGCTTCCACTCAAATATGACTGTTATTTGATATCATTTATTGCCAACGGAATTTCCTCCGGCTCAAGATACTTTATATATTTAAATTTCCCATTCTATTGTTTATTAAACAACTTCCAGTAAATGGCTGTAATTATTCAACTTGGCAAGGTTTTCCAATAGCAACTTGACCCTTTTTGACATTAGCTAACTGAAAAAAAATTCAAAATAAAATTATTTAATTTTTTTTTGTCAAAATAAACCTCGTTCAAAAATATTTTTCACACTAGTCCCGTTGCCACAATGTTGCGGCAGTAGGTTTGTTACGCACAGAACTCGGCGTCTGAGACGTCGAGTTCTGTAGATTTTTTTTGTGAAACTGCCAACGTCGAATTCTATAATTCGTCCAGTCAATCTATAATCATGTCCATAATCTTTGAGAGAACTCGGCATCACAGATGCTAAGTTCAATTTGGTTTTTATTCAATCTTTTTTTGTGAATTTTGCCTTTAAGAGAGCTCGACACTGGTGTTGCCGAGTTCTTTAAATAAAGAACTCGGCAACACCAGTGCCGAGTTCTATCAAAGACAACTCGGCATTCGAGTGTCGAGTTTTACTAAACAGAATTCGACACAAGTGTAGTCGAGTTCTTTATTTAAAGAACTCGGTAACACCAGTGTCAAGTTCTCTTAAAGACAAATCATCACTGATATTGCCGAGTTCGGTTTCGTGAAACTCAGAATCTCCGAGTACTGTTTAAATAGAACTACAAACATTTAATTTAATAAAACACAACCATTTTAACTAGAAATTATTTAATACTCATTTCATCTCTCATTTGAAAATATTTCAACAACAATCGTTCCAGCTACAAACACAATCATTTCAACTACCAACATTTTAAAACAACAAATACATAATTTCAACTTCAAAAATTTGAACAAACACAACCATTTTAACCAGAAAACACAAACAACTACAGTAAAATGAAAATAACACCCAAAAAACAATTTCAACATTTTAACATAAACCAAACTTACACTAATGTAATAACAACCAAATTAGTTTAATATAACAGAATATCTATCCTAAGTGACCCCTCAATCTTTTCTTCTTTTTAGGACGTGCTCAGGCACGTCCTCTCCCCCGGCCACGCCCCCCACCTCGTGTTGTATTCTCTGTCTGTTCCGCATCTTGAGTCAGACCGCCACCGTCGTGTTGTGTGTGTGGAATAATATCATTTTCTTCAACGACACGATCTTGACTCCACCGTAGTGTGAGTTCTTCAACACCAAAACACATGAGTCAAGCCTTCATTTTTTCCTTCAACTTTCCAACTATTGAAGAGTATGTCTTGTGATCTCTGATCGCATCATGAATTTTATGGAGTTCCTCGTAGAACTCATAAACGTCGTGCACCTATAGGCAATTTAACCATTAAACAAACACTAAATAGAATTTAAAAACAATGTAAGTAACTAATGTGAAGTGTAGATTTTACCATCTCCCGCTCTCTACCCGCTCGGGGTTTGTACAAGTTATGCTTCGGAGCCAAAGTGTGGTGAGCAATCCAACGTACCGTGATGTTCCAGTACCATCCATATACAACGGTGTGCTCTCTTCAGGAGTGACACCTAGGAGTGGTCGCTCAAACTGTAGAGAATCTTTTCTATGAGACTAATGCTGGATGAATCTGTGATTTTCCACCAACAAATAAACGCATGCTCTCTCCTGAGCCGATTTCACTTCATGTCTCTCTATCGGCTCTGGAATGCATTGTTGTAGACCGAACTGCCTCGTGACTCGGTCTGGACAATGCATAACCACCTCTCCAAAATGTATAAGTCATGTACCTTCCATACACAACGGTGGTAACTGAGTAAGATCCAAATGCTCACACGGATCTCATGTGACTTGGTCGACCTCCTGCACGTCGAGCTCATTCCGATAAAAATCAAGTGTCGTCGTCTTCGCACTACCCTTTGAATGATCTTGGTCGTCTCCAACGGGCACCATTAATGGTGCCCTGTCGTCCTCCGGGTACAGTAACAATCTGTTCTTCAAATGTCTTCCAATGTGAAAATGTTTCCAGCACCACAACTGTAGAAATGTTAGAAAACCGTACAGATGTATGGTTGTGTTTAATGCCAACGCCGAGTTTCATAAAATAATTCTACAAAACTCGACGTCTTAAACGCGAGTTTTGTACACACTAAAAAACAAACTCACGCGCCGTCACGTGGTGACAGCGGGTTTAATGTGAAAAATATTTTTGAAGTAAGTTTATTTTGACAAAAAAAATTGAAAATAATTTTATTTTGAAATTTTTTCCTCAGCTAAAAGGACCAGTTTTGGCTGGCAAACAAATGGTAGGAACATGAAAAATAATTTGGCTATGTATTTTTTTAACTCAAGTTAGACGTCCCACTTGTCCCCAACTATGACATTTAAAATGTCACTATCTCTTGCCTAGGTTTAGATGCACTTTCTTTCTCCACAAAAAGTGGGTCTAAGTACGTAGCTCCCATTGATCCAAACTTCCATCGAATACTTCCAAGATCTCCTACAAATTAAGTATAATAATACAAAGTAGAGTCTTAGAACTCTCACTTCTCCAATTTAAAATCATTTTCCTACCAACGAATCATAATTTATATGCAACAAGAGTTAGAGACTACTCATAGACTAAATCATATGAGTGTGATGGTTGCAATATCGGACCGAGTCATCCTTCACTTTTCTTTACTCACCTTAGATTAAGAGGTGCATGCTTTTTAGCCGCATAAAGCAATATACTTATCTTACGAGGGAGATTTAGATGATTCGGAAAAGATGTCATCTTTCTCTTTCTCATTTTAATAAATTCTAGATGTTTTGGAATTTGTAGAACTCCAGTTCCACAACTTTAAAATTTTCTTCGAAATTAATCACCTAAAACTCATATGAGATGTTTGATTTCCCTCACTTTCTGCAAACCAATCACACATATAATAATTTTAGAATTGTAGTTGAGATGACTTTTATCATTTCCAAAATAATACGAGGACAATGAGATTTATTCACTTGTAGTTTAAAGAAGTATGGAAAAAAGGTTAGAAGAAAGGAAAATTCGTTTTTTATTTGGTACGAGAGTAAACGAGGGAAAGAATTAAAAATGTAAAAAAATGTATTGAGAATATGTTTTTCTATTCAAAATTTTATCAAAGGAAGATAAGAAAAAGAAAAGGAACAAATTATTATTACAAAAAAAAGAATTACTATCCGTCGTCCAATTTTTATTTAAATCGTTTGTCTCAATTATCCTTTTGTCATTCACAATCCATTTAATACTCATTATGTCACGTAAAAAAAATTGAGACGTCTGACTATGACACCTCCCATGGTGGGAGCGTCTGACATCCGATTTGATATGAACTTTCACGTAAAATTAAGTTTAGGAGTGTATTAAGGATACAACGTAAAAAATTGTAATTTTTTTTTGAAAAAATGTGTTTAAATAATATATTTTAAAGTTCAGTACCGACAAAATATTACAAAACGAAAATTCTGAGAGGTAACTGTTACTTTTAAATTTCAAATGTGCAAAATAATTTCAAGTCATAATTCATATCGACAAACTATAATTAACAAAAAAATTGTATTCACATATCCGATCCAAATAAGTACCCAACAATGTCAGACCAGCAGACCATAGACCATAAGTCGGTGAATCCCATTAAACAACTATTATTCCCTTCAACTTACCATGGTAACAAATCAAATTATAAAATAAAAAAAAGAATAACAAATCATACTATCATAGTATCAAAATCAATCCCAATCCGTATCCAAAAAATAATATTAAACAACCATTATTCCCTTCCCTTAAACTTAAAACCAAACGGAAACTCCTCCTTGTAGTTGAAGCCACCATTTATTCGAACTTCGTTCAAGTTCAAAAACCTCCATCAACTCCGCCGGACTTCTCTCAAAACCCTAACCCTAACCCATGATCGGACCTCCCATCCGCAAGCCGGCCCTCAAGCCGATCCCATCCACCCTCCTCCTCCTCCTCGTCGCCGTCGTAGCCGCAATCTCCACCTATAATCTCCTCACCTCCACCTTCGTCTCCCCCGCCCCGGCGGCCGAAACGGGGGTAAAACTCTTCCACGTCGCGCTCACTGCCACCGACGCGGCGTACAGCAAGTGGCAGTGCCGGATCATGTACTACTGGTACCGGGAGGTGCGGTTTCTGCCTGGGTCGGAGATGGGGGGGTTCACGAGGATTCTGCATTCCGGGAGGGAGGATGAGTTGGTCGATGAGATCCCGACTTTCGTCGTCGATCCTTTGCCCGACGGACTCGATCGGGTGCGTTTGGTGGTGGAATTTTCGTATTTTGTAATTTTGATTTTGGTTTTTGTTTTGAAGGAATAGTAGAGTCAACGTCAATGTTAACCCAATGGCTCACTCTAAGTCACCTCAAACATAGTCGTATCCCCTAACATAACACACTCCAATTTAAGTAATCGTTGATGCAGGCTATAGGGAATTGAGTCTACTGCCATAACATACTCCAATTTAAGTTTTATGGAACTTAGGAGCAGGGGTGGTGTCATTCGTGCCAAGAATTCGGGTGAAGGGGTCGGAATTTGAAAGAACAATTCCGGGGATTCTTATTTAAAGGGGTAAAAAATCAAAGAATTCCCAAGAGTCTTTATAGATTTGGTGATATCTCAGAATCGAAACGGTCGAAATTGCAAAGGATCCTTACAAACTGGGCAAAATCCCAAAGTACAAGGGAACTCCTGACATTATCTGGATATGTATTTGATAAAACATAATGGGAGTGGTTTCTTTGGGAAAGAGTGTGGTTTGGGGGATTTGCAGAAGATTTATCTGTTTTGGTCATGACGGTATTAACTCGTCGGTAAATTGTGTGGCCCAATAGAGTTCAATTGGCAGTGTATTGTATCCAACATGTCGTACCTTGTGCTTTATGTATCATACACATACACTTGTTTTTACTCAGTGGCTTCTTAATTTGAAGCTACTGCTACGATAGTATAGTACATTTTGAACACATACGGTGTAGCATAGACGAATTGAACACCATGCTTTGTCAGCAGACCTCAGTGGATCTGGCCCATCTTGTTTGAAGCTATTATTTCTTGCTTATTTGTTAAATGATTTGTGTTATTTTCTTGTTTTGTAAGGTTGGACTGTCATTTTTTCAAGTTGTGCCTTTGTTTGTTGTTGATTTTGAGTGTGAAATCAGAGTGGAACAAGCAGTTTCATTTTGTGGTCCTTCCCCTTGTGGTGTTGTTTGTTGTGCTTGACTTTTGAAACTGCGAGTGAGATCTTTTTGTTGGATAAAGTTTGATGAGATTCCAAGAACTGCTGGTTTACAGGGCTACATTGTATTGAACAGGCCGTGGGCATTTGTGCAGTGGCTGGAGAAGGCAAGAATTGACGAGGAGTGAGTTTTTTCCCCCGAAAACTTATATTTCTAACTAGATTCTTGTGTTTGGCTGGAAATTTTGAATATTTTTTTCTGAATGATTTGCAGTTATATATTGATGGCAGAGCCAGATCATATATTTGTTAATCCTCTGCCGAATCTTGCACGAGGAACCCATCCTGCTGCATTTCCTTTTTTCTATATCACTCCTGCGAAATATGAGAAAATAGTACGTAAATATTACCCTGAAGAGATGGGCCCTGTGACAAAGGTTGATCCGATCGGCAATTCTCCTGTAATTATCCACAAGGTGAGAATCTAATTGGTGATGCTAGAAGGCAGTGATTGTCCTCTACTGCTTGGTGGTTACTCTTTTGTTCAATGTTCTGCATTGGTAAACTTGCAATCAAGAATGTTGAAAAGCAAGTCATTTGGCTAGTTCGTTGAAGTGGGTATCATAATCCTGTGAAAGTGTTAGTTACATATTAAAGTGAGTTTCTTGTTGCAGACTCAATTGGAGATGATTGCCCCAACATGGATGAACGTCTCTTTGGAAATGAAGGACGATCGAGAAACTGATAAAACCTTTGGATGGGTTTTGGAAATGTGAGTAGCCATTGGGAGATTGATGAGCAGCAATTCTGTTTATTGATCTACTTTTGTTGTGATGTTTTCTTTGTGCTCCTATTATACCTAGGTATGCCTACGCTATTGCAAGTGCATTACATGGTGTGAGGCATAATCTTCACAAGGACTTCATGATTCAGGTACAAAGTACCGACTGATTGTTTTATATTTTCAAATTTTCAATGTTTTTGTACTTTTGTTGTTTCATAAGTTCACTCATAAGAAAATTTCTTGGCAGCCCCCTTGGGATTTGGAAGTTGGAAAATCATATATCATCCACTATACATATGGATGTGATTATTCTTTGAAGGTATTTACATCTCTGATGTGGAAATACTTGGCTCTTCCTTGGGCAAATTGATTGCCATCAATTTCTTCCTCCTGTCCGCTCATGCAATCCCTCTCATTTATTTTATGGTTATCGTATCTTCTCTTTTCTTTTGCTGTAAGTGGTTTCAGCTAGTGATCTCTAATTAATGCAGGGTAAGCTGACATACGGGAAAATTGGGGAATGGCGCTTCGACAAAAGATCCTACCTTAGCAGGCCTCCACCAAGGAATCTTTCATTACCTCCCCCAGGTGTCCCTGATAGTGTGGTATGTTGTTTAGAGCTTATTTGGCCCTTTGGGAATTACGTGGGTAATACAAGTCGAGGTCATGAATAAGAATGAAATGTAGATCATAAAAGAAGGAAATAGAGTTGGGGTATTGATGTCAGATTTGCAGGTTTATTAAAATCTTTTTCCAGTTGTATTACGCAATGATATCAACTGAGATGTTACGTCAAATTGAAGTATAAAAATATGCTTGTAGGCTAAGGCTGGAAGGAAACACGACCATCTCTAGGTAATTTTTGATACGATAGGTTAACAAGGTGAGCATACCTACCATTCTGTAGTAGATTTTGAGGTAGCATTGAGTTCCTTTTGTTGTCTTCTATTGAGATTGGAAGAGTATTTCACAAGCATTACATCTTTTGGCCTTAACAACTTTGTTGAAACACTTCTTCCAAGCCCGAAATAGGATCATTACTCTCAAGAAATAATCAATTACGTCCCACCATAATTAGTCTTGTTTGTAAAGACGACAATTGCCACGAAAGCAACAGGAACAACAACGAATAACATGTCACGTAATAAATATATGATTGCTTTCTTTGGGTTTGTAGTAAATGCAGTTCTTGATGCTGCCAATTTATCCATGCACTTCTCTTGCTTCTAGTTTTTCATATTTGCATGACAGTATGCACTTCACATGCTTCTAGTTTTTCATATTTGTTGTGCCCTTCTCATTCTTTAACTTTTTATTTTTCTGCAGGTCACATTGGTAAAAAAGGTAAATGAGGCAGCTGCTAATATTCCAGGATGGGATGATCATTGAGACAGGCTGTCAAACAATAACCGAGACAGAAGATCTATATAGTTAAAACTTAAAAGCACTCTAATCCATAGAATCTGGTAATCAGCAAAACTAAGCTGTGCTACCTCCAATGCTTCTTCAGCTGGTCGGAGAATAAGAAAAGATGAGCAGTGCAAAGTATACTAACTTTCTGACGTGTATTCTACAGCAAACAACTTTTTCTCTTGTTGGCGAGTGGGGGAAATTATTGGGAATCTTGTGTTCACTCTTCCCTCTTCTGAATTATTGGTTGGGCGTAGGACGCTGGAGGAACTCTTCTGTCCCCCTTTTTCTTTTGTCTTTTACTCTTTTTTGAAGTAGCTTGATGGTATATTCCAAGTTCCAAATATAATCCTTTTGTGATTGCAATTTGCAACTACCAAGTTCTCTCATAATTTTGTGGTCAATTGAGATGAAAAGTTGACTTTACTAGAGGAGTAGAGGTATAATTGATTTTTCATATTCAAATGAATAATCTTAGTTGACTTCCATTTGTATTTGTCTCACTTAGGATTGTCTTCACTAATACATGCTGAAAATTATGTCTAATATAAATTTCCGTAATATTCAGAATCATTGCTTGGGCGTAGAAAGCTCGACAAACTATTCTGTCCTCTTCTGTTTTTTTTGTTTTTTTTTTTGAAGTAGCTTGATGGTATATTCCAAGTTCCAACTTAAGTCCTTTTGTGATTGCAACTACCAAGTTCTCTAATAATTTTGAGGTCAATTGTGATGAAAATTATACTTTATTAGATGGGTAGAGATATAATTGATTTTTCATATTCAAATGAATAATCTTAGTTGACTGCCATTTGTATTTGTCTCACTTAGCAATGTCTTAACTAATACGTGCTGAAAAGTATGTCTAATATAAAGATTCGTAATGAAATTTCCTTTCATTATTTGTTGTCATTATCTTCATCGATGTTGTGAACCGCCAGAGAAATTTAATATAAAATTGTTGGGAAAGAAGTAAAATTGATTACAGAAAACAATTGACTTCGTATTAGAAAGCTCAAGCGAAATGAGATTAAGAGGAGATGAGAAGCATTTCGTCATGCACTAGAAACCTGATGTTAAAGGAGAAGCCACAACGTTAATTTTTATCTTTGATTAACGTTCAATGGTGTGGCTGTGGAAGGAACATGCAAAAAAAAAGAGAAATAATGGAAAAAGAAGAATGTAGGTATTTATTTAAGGGAACTACTAAACGTCGCCCCAAAACTACTTAAATCGCCCCTTGAAATTACCAAATTGCCCTTAAGAAACTTAAAAAACAAATTTTTTAGGGGGAGGCGTCTGCCGGAGACGCCTCCCCATAGGAGGGAGGCGTCTGCCGGAGACGCCTCCCCATAGGGGGGCGACGTCCGCCACAGACGCCCGACCCCATAGGAGGCGTCTCCGGCAGACGCCTCCCCCTAAAAAAAAATTTTTTTTGGGGTTTTTTTTAATATTAATAGAAAATAGGGTTTACATTATCAAATTTAATATGTTTGTACATTATATAGTGTGAATTGATTATCAAAAAAATTAAAAGGTAGAATACTCATCATAAAAAAATAACAGTACGACAGAGAAACAAACACAAATACGAAAACAAACGTACGACAGATAAACAAATACAAGTACGAATAGTAAGTGTACGACAGAAACGAGAATACAATAATAAGAGTAAGATACTAATACTCTAACTACTTATCAACCTAATCATGGTCGGGGATGCCCAACTGAGAATGTCACGCCTGTATCAAGTGACCATCATCTACACAAGCAGCTCTGCTGTACTCGTCTGACATCTCGTCCTTCTTCGCCAGGATCGGCTACACAGCCCAAATCATCTTACCCATCCACTGTACATAACAACCCCATTAGTAGACACTAAACATCACCCAAAAATTACTTAAATCGCCCCTGAAAATTACCATTTTAACCAAATTAAAAAAAAAAATAGGGGGAGGCGTCTAAGGCAGACGCCCCTCCATAGGGAGGAGGCGTCTGTCGTAGACGCCTCCCCATAGGGGGGAGGCGTCTCCGACAGACGCCTCCCCCCTATGGAGGGGCGTCTGCCTTAGACGCCCAGGTAAGTGGTTTTTTTTTTTTGAAAAAATATACATCGGGGGAACCGCTGGTTGCTTTTCTGGTCTCCGAGACATTCGAGATATTGTGCATGAGGTATAGGAAGAGAAAACGGTGGTAAAAAAGTGAAATTGTGACTTATATAAGCCTAAATAAGGTCAAGGGCAAAAAGGTAATTTGTTAGGGCGATTTAAGTAATTTTGGGGCGATGAATAGCAATTCAGTTATTTAATGGAGAAATAAACATTAATCTTTTTGCAAGTCGAAACTTTTTATTTCATGTGTTTCCATATCTAGGAGATCAAACATTTAACAATGAAGTTTCTAAAGATTCTATAATCAATAATGATTAAAGCTCACTTTAATTGAAATAAATTTCAACAGGAGAAATGTAAAACTTCAAATTTCTTATTTACACATTTACTTTATGGATTAAGTCAATATAGTTTATTTATTTCCATATTGCATGACACTCCATTGCTCTCTTTAAGTGGAATGCTTTAGGTTATGAAGTGATGGGTTCCTTTTGCCCATGGGCGTCTCTCTCGTTAGTAAGGTCATCACTAACTATGACCTGGACGACCTGGTCATCAGCACTCTCTCTTTTCAAAATCAACTTTCTCTCTCTTCCACATCAGCTTTCTCTTTCCTCAACCCACATTCTTCTCTTTCCTACACTATTCATCTATTAACCACAACCCAACATAACCCACAACAACCTATCTCTCTCCTCCACATCATTTCGGGGTCTATCTTGGTAAAATTTTAAAAAAATTAAAAAAAATTCTAAAAAATCTAAACAATTATAAAACGTATTTTCAAAAAAAAAATTAAAAAACTAAAACAAAAAATTCTAAAAATCAAAACAAAAAAAAATAAAAAACAAAAAACAAAATTTAATATTATTTTATTCGACGACCCGGAATTCCGAGTCGTCGACCCGGGCGTTTCAACGCCCGGGGCAGTGACCTGGGCATCTTTGTCCCTTTGTTTTCCCCCGTTAAAGAAAAAAATTCACGGTCATGGATGACCGGTTAATATCGACCGAAGTTTTATCCCGTTAAGGGATGCTCTAAGGATCCCCTCTTTTGCATCAAAGGTGAAAATCAGCTTGGCATCTGTATTTTCCTCTGTTGCAATCGGGCAACTTAAATTATTTACTAGATTGGATTATTTTGGGTGTAGTGCTATGACTTTTATGTAATTTCTAGCTATTAATTTTGCTTGTTGCAATTACCCTCCGTATGAGGTTCCGTAGACGAAAATGACGACTTTACCGTCAATCATGCAAATCAATGTTCAAATCAACATCGAACAAAGTTTTGAGTTTGTATTAAACCCTTGTCGTGACAAGAAAATAGATGGAGGAGTTCAGTGACTTGCCATCAAAGCATACAAATCCCCATCTTCTACCATTTTTATACTTCTATGTTATTTTATTGTATAAAGATTAACTACTGTAGTATTATTTAATAGGAAAATGATTTATGAACGCAGCGCGTCACGGACGCGCTCTACGTGGACATCCATGTCAGCCCTTACGTGGCCAAAGCATGAATGTTTTTTGTTTTTTCTTCCTGATGTCCACTCAAATCACATTAAATGCGTTTCAACTCAGCACGTTCTCTCTCTCCACCCAAATACAAATATGATGACACTCTTTCTTTCTTCTTCATTCTTTCTCTCCAGAATAAATCATCATTTCGAGCAAGATATTAGGTCGAAGAAGCGTCTGATGCCGACTCCCAGGATTCTTCACAACGTAAGCAGCGTGAATGAGACGGTGCGAAGACTTCCCGATGTTCTACATAAACAGGAAATCTGAGATGTTATTTTTTTCCTAAACGTAATTCTTGTGGGATAAAATATACAGTGGGAGGTTTGTTGAGTTTGTGCGGGGGTGGCAGGGGGCGACAGCCCCTGCGGGGGACGTTTTTTTGTTTCGACATCATATTATTGCATTCCATATATTGATTCGTTTATTCCGACAATAATGAAGCCATATATTATTCCGGACTGCAATTACACTTATTCCGGACTGCAAATACACTTATTCCGGACAGCAAATACACTTATTCCGGACAGCAAATCCACTTATTCCGGACAAACTTTATGTTCCGTTTCTGGACACACTTTATTCTTAAACCGGACAACAAATACACTTATTCCGGACAACAAATACACTTATTCCGGACAGCAAATACACTTATTCCGGACAAACTTTCTGTTCCGTTTCTGGACACACTTTCTTCTTATTCTGGACAACTACACTTATTCCGGACTGCAAATAAACTTATTTCGGACAGCAAATACACTTATTCCGGACAGCAAATACACTTATTCCGGACAAACTTTCTGTTCCGTTTCTGAACACACTTTCTTCTTATTCTGGACAACTACACTTATTCTGGACTGCAAATACACTTATTTCGGACAGCAAATACACATATTCCGGACAACAAATTCACTTATTCCGGACAAACTTTATGTTCCGTTACTGGACACACTTTATTCTTAAACCGGACAACAAATACACTTATTCCGGACAACAAATACACTTATTCCGGACAGCAAATACACTTATTCCGGACAAACTTTCTGTTCCGTTTCTGGACACACTTTCTTCTTATTCTGGACAACTACACTTATTCTGGACTGCAAATACACTTATTCCGAACAGCAAATACACTTATTCCGGACAACAAATCAACTTATTCCGGACAAACTTTATGTTCCGTTTCTGGACACACTTTATTCTTAAACCGGACAACAAATACACTTATTCCGGACAACAAATACATTTATTCCGGACAGCAAATACACTTATTCTGGACAAACTTTCTGTTCCGTTTCTGGACACAATTTCTTCTTATTCTGGACAACTACACTTATTCCGGACTGCAAATACACTTATTCCGGACAGCAAATACACTTATTCCGGACAGCAAATCTACTTATTCCGGACAAACTTTATGTTCCGTTTCTGGACACACTATATTCTTAAACCGGATAACAAATACACTTATTCCGGACAACAAATACACTTATTCCGGACAAACTTTATGTTGCGTTTCTGGACACACTTTATTCTTAAACCGGACAACAAATACACTTATTCCGGACAAACTTTCTGTTCTGTTTCTGGTCACATTTTCTTCTTATTCCGGACTGCAAATACACTTATTCCGGACTGCAAATACACTTATTCCAGACAGCAAATCAACTTATTCCGGACAACAAATCAACTTATTCCGGACAAACTTTATGTTTCATTTCTGGACACACTTTATTCTTAAACCGGACAACAAATACACTTATTCCGGACAACAAATACACTTATTCCGGACAGCAAATACACTTATTCCGGACAAACTTTCTGTTCCGTTTCTGGACACACTTTCTTCTTATTCTGGACAACTACACTTATTCCGGACTGCAAATAAACTTATTTCGGACAGCAAATACACTTATTCCGGACAGCAAATACACTTATTCCGGACAAACTTTCTGTTCCGTTTCTGGACACACTTTCTTCTTATTCTGGACAACTACACTTATTCTGGACTGCAAATACACTTATTCCGGACAGCAAATACACTTATTCCGGACAACAAATCAACTTATTCCGGACAAACTTTATGTTCCGTTTCTGGACACACTTTATTCTTAAACCGGACAACAAATACACTTATTCCGGACAACAAATACATTTATTCCGGACAGCAAATACACTTATTCTGGACAAACTTTCTGTTCCGTTTCTGGACACACTTTCTTCTTATTCTGGACAACTACACTTATTCCGGACTGCAAATACACTTATTCCGGACAGCAAATACACTTATTCCGGACAGCAAATCCACTTATTCCGGACAAACTTTATGTTCCGTTTCTGGACACACTTTATTCTTAAACCGGACAACAAATACACTTATTCCGGACAAACTTTCTGTTCCGTTTCTAGACACACTTTCTTCTTATTCTGGACAACTACACATATTCCGGACTGCAAATACACTTATTCCGGACAACAAATCAACTTATTCCGGACAACAAATCAACTTATTCCGGACAAACTTTATGTTCCGTTTCTGGACACACTTTATTCTTAAACCGGACAACAAATACACTTATTCCGGACAACAAATTCACTTATTCCGGACAGCAATATACACTTATTCCGGACATACACATAACGTAAACAGGACAAACACATAATGTAAACTGCACACACACATAAAGTAAGCTAGACAAATTAAGTTAATCCAACGTAAAACTTAAAAACAAATATTTTATTATGATAAGTGTGGGCTCTGCACGAATAATGAGACTGCACGATGTCCTAGGGTCTGCACACTGTCTTATCTGTGTATTGGGAAATGAATCGTTCAACTTAAAGAATCGGCGTTTTTTAAAAAGACCAAAACGCGCGAAGAGAAATTTCGCTGACTGGACGCTGACTCAAAGAAAAATATCTGAGCTATACAGATCCACGTAAGGCGCGTCCGTGACGCCTGCGTCCGTCTATCACGGTTCTATTTAATAAGTTGAATGACACCAATATCATTTATTTCAATTCTCTAATGAGAGAAGTTGAACCACGTACGATGCTGGAGAAAGATAATAAATAAATAATTAGAAGGAAAAGAAATAAATTTTGCTATCTATCTCTCTAATAATTTTTTGATGTTTCAATAAAACAAATTTTTGTTTTAATATTAACAAATATTATCATGTAAAACAGTGGATTACACACGTCGAATAAAATACACAATAGGATCCAGATGAAACTAACAAACAATATCATGTTTAAGAAACAAACAACAAAGGAATAGCGATAAGAAAGATCGAGCCGTCGAATATCGAGTTGCCTTAGAATGAAAAAAATATTCAGTATTCCATCAATCGTATTGTGGATATTAACAGATATCTAGATAATAGAGACCGAGTTCGTGATATACAGTAACATTTGGCTCTGCGATCCGAATTTGATCGAGAATATATGACAACGTTAAGGACGAAATACAAATTAACAATGTTTTTGAATATGTATTTTATTATTTATGATTAAATTATTGTAATATTTAGTTGTCAATGATTAATTATCAATAATATTTTGTGGTTTTAATCGTAATACTTGTTATTTAATTATATTATCCGACCCAAATTCCAACTATATCCGACATCCGTTTCGATCCAAACTTTCACGTAAATATAGGTTTAGGAGTGTATTAGGGATACAACAAAAACATTAGGAAAAAAACGTCGAATGTGTGTTAAATAATGAGTTTTTTAAATTCAAGGAGGCAAAATGTTACAAAATTAAAGCTCAGGGGAGGTAACTGTTAACTTTGAAACTGAGCAAAGTGATACCAAGACATAATTCAGGGGGGCAAACTGTAATTAACTCTTTTTAAAAAATGCTTATTTTACCTACTGCAATTAATAATTTTCAGTATTATAAAATGAATTTACCTATATCAATGTATCATATTATACGGTTGTTATTGTAAACGTTGAATGTGCGTGCACTGCTGATTTTAAAATTTAAATTATAAGATGCATTATTCTAAATCATTTTTTTGTAATGTCCCGAAAGGCCGAAACACAGTGAAAAATTTAAAACATAATCATCACAATGATCAAGACCCCCAAAAGAACGGGAATGCTACTCATGAAATAGTCAAGAGATGCATCATAATACATCAGAGTTGTCAAAATGTATGACTACATCAGAGTACGAGAATAACAAATACAAGTGACCATACTACTTAGGAAAATACAGAAAGAGAAACCAATCCCAGAGTGTCTCATCCTCGGTCACCACCCTCCAGAATCTGTCCTCGGTCACCACCATCTAGAACCTACTACGGTCCTGAAATGCAAACATAAAAACAATGCATGAGTTTCCATAAGGAAACCATGTATACCAAGCTTACCTATATGCATGCTCAAGAAACAAAAATGAACATATCATACTAGTATAACATGACAATATACAATGCAAACAATAAACATCTCCCTCCAATTGTAAAAATGACATTTGTCCACCAATCTATCAACGTGTCACACGTAGGGACCTACCGCAGGCACATACGGTCTTACGGAACGCACCCCACATGCGGCTACACTAATCATGGGGTTCGGTGTGGCACGTCCGCGTCAGTAGTAACAGATTTGCACTCGTGGTCAATATCATACTGACGGAGCCGTCACTCAAGTCGATGCATCTCACCTGACTGTGCCACACAGTCAAGCTACCTATCAGAATACATCGTCGGTCAGTACACCCGTCAAAACAACGTCAGCTCGGGTCAAAACACGTTCGGAACAACATCGGATAGTACAACAATCACCATCAAGGCCAGTCGAATGCATCTGTCACATATAAGGCGACCAATCAAATCATCCAGACCGAAGTCTGCAGGGTCATCTTGCTCCGTAAAACCATGCAACATCGTGTAATGGGATCCGTGATCCCTAAGGTTTACTACTCTAGCATGAGTCAAGTAAAGCATATAATATGCCACATTCTATAATACAGAAGTGACACGTCCCGAGTATCCATACTCTTCCACACAACGATCAATGGGCAAGCACGACCAACGCACCCACCATCACCTCCCAACTCACGCTCTAGGCGAAGACACGGTTTCCGTGGACAGAGTTGACACTCCACCAGGTGCACTGGTCGATCGATCCCAAGGGAACCGGTCGAACAGACGCCTACAATCGGTTGAACTCCAGGCTCACAACTCAAGCCCCAACGGTCGAACAAAATGTGAAAACCGACCGACCGCTACATGGTCAAAATCCGGACTAAGACTAAGTCAAAATCAAGCCAACGGTTGAACGACTCAAGGGTTTTCGACCGAAATCAGGGGCTCACCTACATTCGCTATCGGTCAAACCATACATCAAACGGTCGATCAACATTAAGTGAACTTAATTCACTGGTCAAACCATAGTCTAGAGTGGTTGACCGTTTAGATGGTCAGCGCTCGGTCCACCCAAAATCACCAAGCAACGGTTGAACGACTCAGGGCCCCGTTCGACCGAAACAACAGGAACTCTCCGAACCCAACAAAATATGCTCAACTGGTCGATCGCCGCAAGATATCGTTTGATCGATGCTGGGCAAAATCAGATATTTACACTAAGATTGGTCGACCGAAAACAAACAATGATCGATTGTTAACTGACATCAACCTAGCCTTGCCAAGTATAACTTGATGCCCTCGTCGCCGACAAGGTCTTCGCCCTCCGGCGACGAGCCAAACTCACACACACACAAGTGCGAGCAACAACTGATGTAAGAACTTGACATGCATTCCTCTTGAAGTTGTCGGAGCTCGCCTGCAACCTCCTCCGGACAAAAGCACGAACGTTGCTCCTCTTCACGTCGCGTCCACACGCCTATCCGTCTCTTTTGCCTTCACCTAAACTCCGGTGAGCTGTGGTAAGAGAGGAAAAAGGCGTGAGAAGAAAAGAGAAAGTGAAGCAACCCATACTTCACCAACCCTCCATCCTTGTCCCTTACCTCACGCACCGTACCTCCACACACCCATCACGTTAAAGCAATTTCACCATCACATCAGCAACAAATCACTCCTCTCCACTAAACCCCAGTAGCACCCTAACTAGGGTTTTAGGATTTCACATTTTTGCTGTCAAATCCTTTCATAGTTATTTTATTTGCAATTATGAACCCATGTTTAGGTGTATGTCACTAATTGTAAATTTGTTAAATTTGATTACCACATTTGTCATATCGTACAGCATCTTGACTCATTGAGCACTCACTGTTAAAAATAGTATCAACTTATTTGGATAGTTGACAAAGCCGTTCTCTACAAGTTGCATGAGTTACAAGCCATGTCTTGTTCCAACTTGAAGTTGTCATTATCTCCCTCAACTAAACTTGCTATGACATGTTATGTACTTAAGTTTCTCGTTTTCAATATTACCACCGTCAATTTCAGTTTATCAGATTATATCGATACTTCCACAAGTTAAATAACAATTTCAAGTAGTGGAAACAAACATAAAACTGTACTTTTAAAGAAGGAAGAAACCATTTGTATGCAAAAGAAATACATAAAATTTTATGTTCTTTTTTCTTTTTTCCCCTCATGTCCACACATAAAGATGTGTCACAGAAAGTACGGATTCTGAATTTCACCTCATGTCCCAGAAATAGGTGAAAGACCACTACAATCCGCGTCGACCTTGTTGTGTATTTGAAAATCAGAATTTGACCACAATCTCAAAAACGAGCAAGAATTGATGGACGTGAGATGGTGGCCGAATCGGCCAAATCATTTACATGTATGCAGACTACGACATTAGTTACACTTTATTTTAACAAACTTACCTCCGAATGTGAAATTTTCATACGTTGTTGATTTCAATTGTCTCTTAGAAATTTGAAGTCATTTTTAGTCTACTATCCTCCCTCACTTTAAAATTTAAACCGCAAAGATTCTTAACTGGTGTTGAATTTCGACTTCTACCTCAACTATCTAAAAGATTAAGAAGTTGGTTAAGTCTTAATTAATATCTCAAAAGTTGTGTTAACAAACCAACCACCAAACTTCTAACTCCACCTTTTGTACAATCTCAAAAACCCATTTTCAGAGAAGAGTCGTCGTCGTCGTCGTCGAAAATGGAGAACAAAAACGTCGTCGTCTGCGACAACGGCACCGGAGTAAGCTAACCCTAACCCTAACCCCCTCTCCCTTCCCCAAACCCTAACCCCTCTTTCCCCCCGCAGTACGTCAAGTGCGGGTTCGCCGGCGACAACTTCCCGGCGTCTGTCTTCCCCTGCGTCGTCGGCCGCCCGATGCTCCGCTACGAGGACTCCCTCACTGAGCAGCAGATCCTCAAGGACGTCGTCGTCGGGGAGGCGTGCGCGGATCTCCGGCACCAGCTCGAGATCTCGTATCCTGTCAATAATGGGATCGTGCAGAATTGGGACGATATGGGGCACGTCTGGGATCACGCCTTCGCCAACGAGTTGAAGGTGATTTGGTCGTTAGGGAAAGGAGAGTTTGGAAGGAATGTTAGTTTGGAATCACGTTTTGATAATTAGAATCGAATTTGATTTACGCGACTTATAGAATCTTATAATCTTCGTACTAAGGAAAGGGTACGTTCCTGGGAAGTGGGAACTCATTTTGAGATTTGATTGGATTTTAGAAAATCATATTGTCAAATGTGATTTTGGACGGACCCTAAGGTGCATGATTGAAAATTTGAAATGGAGAAAGTTGATCAACGTTGGGGGAATGGACTTTCGAAACTTACTTTTGGATTGTTACTATGTTGGAAGTTTTGGAACTTGGACTCTCTTATATGTAAGAAAACTATAAGGTTGGATATGCTATCATGGTCCTAAATTTTGCTTGGGGAGCATTTCACTCATTAGATATCTTATTGCTATGGTAAAATATGGTTGTTTTTCAAGGAGAGTTTATCCATTAGATATCTTATTACTATGTGTAAAATGTGGTTGTTTTTCAAGGAGAGTTTATCCATTAGATATCTTATTACTATGTGTAAAATGTAGTTATTTTTCAAAGAGAGTGAAAAACATGGGCAATGTGACTTACATGCAATGGTAAAACTTATCAATAACTCATCCATAGCACATGGGTGACAATGTCATAATTTCATACTCGCTAAAGCCACGAGATAGTTTCTTAGGGAGTTGGTTTGTTTGCCAAACATGAAAGAATTCAAGTACGAAATTAGAAGCCTTTTTCAATGTCAAATTATGTTATTGTATATGCACAATGCCAAACATGGAAAAAAACCCACGACTAATGTCTTTTTAATGCTGATTACAAATATGCAAAAAGATCTTAAAGAAGCTCCAAGGACGAGTTTCTAGTTCCTTAGAGTGCTTGGCGCCACTCAAACAAAAACATTCTGATAATGAGTTCCCGTTTATCCAACATATAATAAGCCGAAATAGAAGATTTTTTTTTGGAGTTTATGCAAGAGCTATATGTTGTATGAAGTTGACAAAGGAAATGCACTTAGTCTAGGAGATTCTTTTTGGAGTTTATCCAAGTGTTATGCATTTTATATGAAAGGTTGACACAGGAAATGCACTTAGTCTAGAAGATTCATTTTGGAGTTTCTCTTAGTATTATTTGTTATATGAAAAGTTTGATATTGGAAATGCACTTAGTCTAGACAATTCTTATTGGAGTTCCTATAAGTATTATATGTTACACAAAAAGTTTACACTGGAAATGCCTTAGTGTCTACCGAATTATGGTTTCACAAGGAAACAAGCCTCTTGACAATGTGTCTATCTTGTGATTTTGGTGTTACCTGATGGAAACAAGCTTCTTGACAATGTGTCTATCATGTGATTTTGGTGTTACCTGATGCATCCTTGAGAAATGGTTTATTGGAAAACCTAGTTTTTGCATATCTAGTCCCCAAACACATCTTGAAGGGGAAGAACTGTCTTATAAGATTGTCACTGAGTTTGCAGACCAGTCAAAAAAAAAGAAAGATAGTGTGGCACATTATAAATCACCATGCTTCTGATAATCTGATGTATTGTCCTTGGAAACCAACTTTGAATGAAATTCCCATCCTTATCTAAACAAGTGCAGTTGTGGATAACTCGAAGCAAAGGATTCAGACCGATTTTGATGCAAGTTGGTGCAGACATAGCGTTAGAGAAAAGATAGTTTACTATTTCAGCTTGTTTGGTTTTTATAGCATTTTGCACAAAGTATAATACTTTTTTTTGCTTTTAAGAAAATCAAGATGGTTTTGATCACTTTTTGGCTTCATTTGTGACAGATTGACCCAACTGAGTCAAAGATTTTATTAACTGACCCGCCTCTCAATCCTTCGAAGAACCGAGAGAAGATGGTCGGCTGCTATTTTGTTCTTTTCTTCTTAGTGAGACTTTACTTTCTAGTTAATAAGAATTAAGTTGTTCATGTAATTGTTGTGTTTTTTTTTGGTTCAGGTGGAAACCATGTTTGAGAAGTATAATTTCACTGCAGTATTCATTCAAATACAAGCTGTTCTAACGTTATATGCCCAAGGTGCTTAGAATGCAAGCATACATACAACTATTAGATAAATACTGAATAGAATAACATTAATAGATAATTGCTGCCTTACATGAACATCTGACAAAATTGGGATGTTGGTAAACATTGCATCATGTAGAAAGACAATAATGCAATTCACTGTGATCTCCATTATCCTTTAACCGTTTTCTTGCATATTATTACCATTAATTTTTCTCTAACTTTGGTTTCTAGGGCTGTTGACTGGTCTTGTCATTGATTCGGGAGACGGTGTCACTCATGTGGTAAGATGCTATTAAAAAGCTGAAAACTTGTAGACTGAACATAAGGAGTTATTCTGTATCACTTAAATTAATGAAATTATCACATTGGTTGCATGATCTCTTTACAGAGTAAATTGGCCTTTAGACCTGTTAATGGTATAAAAAAAGGTGAATATTGGGTATTCTCCTCTTAGAAAGATGCCTGTGCTTTCAAAGCATTCAATTCAAGCAGCTGTCCAGCATTAGATCTGGAAATCATTTGTCGAAGTTCTCAGTTCCCCAATAGTACAGATCATTTTCTCAATTGACGCCGATAGGTTTATTTCCTGATGTATGTTGTTGCAATTGAAGAGGTATCTTCTTTTGCTGCATTTATCCATGACAAAATTTAAGTTAGTGATTGTGACATTGTCATTTCGAACTCCCGCAGTTTGTCAAAAAATGGTTGTGCCTTAGTAAAAAAATTGTAGTCATCTAGAAGAAGTTGAGTTTTAATCTTTTATTCATGTAGATGTTTAAAAATGCCTCTTACCATGAAACATGTGATAAGTAGATTTTAACTTTACCGTGCACTGACCCTTTGAGTCTCCTATTCTTTATATAAAAATTTATGGGCATCATTTGGAGTCTTCATCTATATTTTCCCCCCATAATTTGGCCTTTTAATTCCTATATCCTCATGATTTAGGTCCCTGTTGTGGACGGCTACTCGTTTCCACACCTCACAAAGCGAATGAATGTAGCTGGAAGGCACATAACATCATATCTTGTAGATCTACTTATGAGAAGGGGGTGAGGTGCCTTCTTCCTTCATCAATATTCTGAAATTCACCATTATGTCCTTAAAATATCCTTTTGTTCCATTTTTAACATGGGAACTTGCTCTGTCTTAAGGTACGCAATGAACAGAACAGCAGATTTTGAGACTGTTAGAGATATCAAAGAAAAACTGTGTTATTTAAGGTGATTTTTCTGTCGAAAATAATCTGATGGTCAACTTTTGCATTCCCCTACTTCATATGGTATTTTCTCCTGTTGCAGCTATGACTATAAACGTGAATATCAACTAGGTCTGGAGACCACTATTCTTGTTAAAAACTATACTGTAAGTTGATCAGAAAAGATATTTTTATTACTGTTTTGAAAGTGGATATTGTGGTTGTTTGGCTCCCTGTTCATTGCTAATAAAGTATTGGCTTTGTCCTATACCGACTCAGTCATGCCTTTATGTTACTTATCTTGTAAGAGAGGCTGAAAGAAGCCTATTCATAATCAACAGATAATGGTTCTGCATATGATAAAAAGGTGGTGGAGAGCTGAGGTGTTGGTTTGGGTAAAACAGGGTATGCATTTACAGGTGAAGGACATTCTGAGAAAAATTCCGAGTCATTGTTATACCTAGAAGGCTTTATCCTGTTAATATCGAGTTGGGATTTATCTGTCTATTCAACAGGCATTCATGACATATATTGTGCACTAACCTTAATTTTGCTAATCATTTGTCTCTTGAAAACATAAAATGTTCTTTTTATCATGACATAAAAAGGAAATCATGAGTTTGAGCTCTTACTATTGCGTGTAATTAAACTTGAATGGGGTTGACCAACTTAAAAGGTGGTGATACTTCTTTAATATCCAGAGACATTTCAACAATGGTTTTTAATTAGAAGGCTCATGGTAATCAGATGTGTCTCTGTATGTACCCGTGATAAGTTTGAATTTTATCCAGATGAATGTTCTTCTAGCGCTAAATGAGTAGCCACAAATACTTCTCCATTTATCCTAGTGTAAATAATACCTTTCCACTTTTGTGCTACTGACTTTGTGTTTCCCAGATTAGAGAAGAAACCTATCATCCAGCTAGGATGCCACATATATATAAATGTATAAATGTAATGAAGTTCCCGGTTACGATTGATAAAAAAAACAAATGAAGTTCCAAGTTACTGAAGTTCATATTTGCCCTTACATATTTTAATGGCATGCATAATTAGTTGCATTTTTTTTTAATTTTTTTTTTAAATTGTTTCAACAGCTACCAGATGGAAGAGTTATTAAAGTTGGCACTGAAAGGTTCCAGGCCCCTGAAGCTTTATTTACACCTGTAAGTTTGTCTACCCTGTGACACTGCCTGCTTTCTCATCGTCGAAAAGACCAACAAGATATAACTCACTTCTAACAACAATGGTGTGAATGTGATAATCATTTTTCAAGCTGTTCATTGCTGTTTCTGTTTGTTAGATTTGTATTGTGTGCAGTTGAATGAGAATTCTTACATTGAATAAGTGAAATTAGTTGAAAACATTAAATGGAATATCCGCAAGTTAGAAGAAAGATGACTACAATGAGTTTAAGCAGCGCCACGGGCTCTTAAATTATCAAAATCCTGCTTATTTATGTCAATGATCTCAGATCTGTGGTCGTAATTGATATTATATTGTATGCAGGAACTTATAGATATTGAAGGAGATGGTATGGCTGATATGGCATTCCGGTGCATTCAGGAAATGGATATAGATAACAGAATGATGGTATGAAGCCAGAACCATGTATGAATCATAACCTTGACATATATGTTTGTGTATTAATTCCTTTATTGTGCATTCATATTTGAAAAAGAAATAAGTTTGTCATGTTTGTTTGCAGAAAACTAACATGTGTATCAGCATCATACCAGCACATAGGGTTCAATCATAACACATGTATCAGTATAGCAGATGCATGTTATACTCATGGTAATACATATATGGGGAGGGAGGAGGGTCTGTTTCTGAAATTGATAGCAATGTTTGAATTGCCTTGGGCAATTAAAAACTTTTATCAGTTTATCACTTGGGTAAACTGAACTTTTGCTGTAGTACCTTGACAAAACAACTACTTAAAACATGGTATTGAATAAAGTTCTCAAGAACTGTTATACAACGAGTACTGACATGTATTCCAATAATGTGATGTTCCAAAACAATTGGGTACTCTTTACACAAATCACGCTTTTTAGCTTCTCTAAACCTAAAAGAAACGCCGCTGTCCAAGATTGTGGTATATTTGTTGTTGTGCTTGTTAGAAAATGATTAAGACCTTGAGGTCAGGATTGTTGACCTTATCTAAAGACATGACTATGTGATAATATAGGAACAGTTTTGCGAAGTCATCTAGGCACCATACAGTACGTGTGTCCAGATTATGCTACAATCGTCTTCATAAAGCAAACAGTTCGTTAAATCTGTTAATTAGGCGTTGTTTTCTGTAGAATCCTCATTAAAGAACCAATAGATTAGACAGAAGAGGCATTTGGTGTCTTCTTTTTTAAAATTATCACATCTCTTGGTGTTTAAAGTTATACATCACTTCCAACTACTCAAGTGTGCCAATAGGGAAAGAGGATGTGTTTCTTTTACACCATAATTGGAGTTAGGTTAGGTTTAGAAAACATAGCTTTTCCCGAGGGGGGGGGGGGGGTGTGGTATTGTAAATGGTAATACTGGCACGAAAATCTACATTCTAGCTAGTCAATAGGTAGTACTTCAGGACCCAATTTAGTTCATTATTTATGTCAGAATCAAGGAAAACTGAAAATTTCAAGGTGGAAGCCAAACGGGAGGTGTTGTTGCTAATTGAAATTAGCTTAAGAAGAATTTGATTTGAATTCCAAAAAGGGAGGTGTTGTTGCTAATTGAAATCAGCTTAAGAAGAATTTGATTTGAATTCCAAAAAGGGAGGTGTTGTTGCTAATTTGAAATTAGCTTAAGAAGAATTTGATTGGAATTCCAAAAAGGGAGGTATCATCATGAATTCATGATCCTTACTTGTTCACCTAAATCGGTGTTGGCCACAGATGATCGGCTTGTATTAACATATAAAACAATTTGCACTTGGTCAATCCCATAATCACATTGAAGAACACGAATTATGTTCTATTCATAAAATTAATACTTATCATAATAATTACAACTCAATTAGCATAAAATTATAATAATAAAAAGAATACAGAGTGAACAACCAAAATCAGCAAATACCTTTGTGTGGCTCCTAGATATAAATTTGTTGACGACCTATAGAAAAACACTGTGAGAGAGGAAGTGAATTTAGTTTCTTATTTATTTACCTTTTATCATTAATTAGTTTCATCTATTCTATTGTGTTTTAAGATTTACCATATAATATAGATTTAGTGTGCGCATGTAGCTTTTACAAGTGCTAAAACTCTGAAACGCATATAGAGATGAGCTGGGTCTCTAATCATCTGGGACATCAATTTTTATTTTGTTTTATGATTTATTTATCATGGCTGCAAGTGTTTCTTTCTTCCCTGATTGGTTCTAGATTATACATTTAAGATAGAGCTGTCACTTGCAAATTAGAATTTTTTCAGCTATGTGGTCATTTATCTAAAACATACATTGCCATGGACCCATGGTTGTGGCTTCCTATGTTTAAATAAGAAGACTGAATTTATTGCATCACTTTTTTTCTCACTTGTCTTGCTAAATGTTAAAATAGATGATAGTGACTCATTTATTCATTTTTATTCATTTTGTAGCTCTACCAGCACATTGTTTTAAGTGGAGGAAGCACCATGTATCCTGGATTACCTAGTCGGTAATACCTTCTCTCTTTCTTAGAAGAATCCAAGGGAATCCTTTCCCTTAAACGGCTATGATGGTCTTTTCTTTCTAAAGCAACATCATCCCAACTTCTTTTTGTATCATCAACTAATCTATAGATATCATGTGATTGTCAATTACATAAACCCACATGAAAGGACTGTTCTACTTTCCCTGGAATGCAGGTTCCAACCCAGATATTACATGAATTCACTGTAAAGATAAGCTTATCTTGTTTGAAAATGTATCCTTAATATAAATCGTGGATTTAAAATTTTAAATGCAAGGAGATATGAACTATTTCTGGACACTTCTTTGATGTAAATTTTAGTGAAGAAACACATAATCCAATACTTGAGTTCACGTTATTGTAGGTCAAATTCAAGAAATATCTTGAACTTGATTTGGAAAGAAGATTAGAGGTCGTGATCACTAACAGAGAACGATATATACATAGGTTTCCTTTGGGAAGATATTGAGGTGCTCTGCAGGACAGCAGGATATGTATAACAAGATGGTCAATCCACATATGTCAAGCCCTTGTGATCCTAATTACTGTTGAATGACCAAAATAATAGCGAAAAAATACACTTAAAATAATAATCTGAATGCCAATTTTGGAAAGAGTTGCACCTGACATGACTTGGGGAAATGATTAAAAATGAAGAAGATAGGACACACGGTTACATTGGAAAAAAGCCAACCGATACAAGGAAAGCATGGGAATCAAATAGAGTAAGTTCTATGGAAGGGCCGTGGATGTTGAGTGTGGTAATGATTACATATGAACTCGCACAGGAGTAAAGAAAGTTACTGCTAACTATAGAGTGTACAAGCATCTCCAGGAAGGGAAAACTCAAGACTCCATGAGACAATTATTAAGAAGTAACCGTCTTTTTAGTGGGTGAACTGACACAAGTAGAAAGGATGGATAATCTCTGTTATGTTTTGTGGTAAAGAGTAGACAATCTACCTTGGTGATACTCTATGTTTTGCTACAGATGTCTCCATTCGTGTAAATCATTTGACTTTGATTATTGAAGATGGAGATTGGAGAGCACTACGTCCAAAACCTTATAGATTGCCTACATAATTCATGTTAGAAACCTATTTAATGGTTACCACTTTGGTCCCATCCATATTCCAATATATTGCTTACATAATCTACTAGCACGCTCGGTTTTTATGTATATTGTGTTGCTTGAGCATTTACAACATCCTATTTCAATCTGAAACAGCTTGGAGAAAGAAATTCTTGATCGCTACCTTAATGTGGTTTTGAAGGGAAACAAAGATGGCTTAAAGGTATAATACTTGGAAATGCATGTTTTACACTTTTTGCTTCCATATTTGCTTTTCCAGTGTATGATATCTAGTCTGTTGCTCCTGTCAATCTAGCACTAGGAACATTTGGTCTATTTGAATGCATAAGAAAACAAAATTTGGTGATTTGTTTTTTTCTAATGACCGAATTTTCTTGTTTGTGTTTGTTACTGAACACTATTTTTTTATTTTTATGCTCAACATGAAAAACAAGTGGGAGTTTTTTACACTATTCTACCAAAATATTCACGAAACATAAATTACTCTTTGAACTATTGAATCTTAATAATGTGAAAAAAGAAAGAAAGTAACACATAAAAATACCACATAAGATTCAAACTATTGTTCGTTTGAAAAAAATCATTAAAGTGCAAAACTTAATTTCTATTTTATTTATGACCTCTTTTTAGACATTCAAATATAACTTGATTTTTTTGGACAGTGTGTTAGTATAATTTAAGGTATTTAATATGTAACAATTATTCAGTAAGTATTTTTGGAGAATACAAGTATACAACCATGTGCAGTCTGTCTATTTGCTTTAGATGTGAAGGTGTGGCATGGTACAAAAGCAACAAGAAAATTAACCCATGTATGAAAGTGCCTTGAAGACATGCTTATGCATTTTCCCTTCCAGAAGCAACAATGTAATAAGACTAAAGATACATGTATGTCTTCTTTGCTGTACCCAGAAATTGCGTCTTCGTATAGAAGATCCTCCGCGAAGAAAGCATATGGTATACCTTGGGGGAGCAGTTCTTGCTGGAATCATGAAGGTAATTATTGATTAATGTAAATTGCAGTTCCTCCTTGGGGTAATGTTGATTCTTCCTTGGATCAATTATTGAGCATTCAGTATGGACCACATCTAAGATTTTTGTCATTGAATATTCACATGAGCGAGTTGAATACTATAGATGGACGAACTCACAATAAAAGAAATTACCTAAACAATAAAGAGAACTTGAGTATTTCTTTTTTTCACTAAGATGCGAATTTAGGTGTCAATTGAAAGAAACTGTGGTTTAATTTTTTTAAATAATGTTTGTATGTTAGTAGCTCAAATAGGAAGTAATGATTTTCCAATTTTCCACAGTTTAAAGAAACTGTGGAAAATATTTTCCCTATCTTCCTTATACATACCTCTAAAAGTGGCAACAGCTCTAAAAGTTTCAGAATCTGCCTATAATTGATTGCTGGGACTGTACCTCTAGAATTAAGTTTTCAAATGACGCCCTAACATAAGAAGAAACCTCTGTATTTTACCAGGTTAAAATTTAAAGGTTTCTAAAATGATGAGTACATGTTGATGGTTTTTGGCAAGCAGGATGCACCAGAATTTTGGATGACCAAGCAAGACTACATGGAAGAGGGCATTAACTGCCTCCGAAAGTGTGGTCAGAGTTGAGGGAAGAAATAGGTGTAAGATGGAGGAATTTGTAGATAAATTGTGCCTTTACAAATACTGCAACAGACAGGTACATTTCAACTGTGACTTCAAGCACTTCCATGTTGAACATTGCGATTGACATCGCCATTCCCGGTCATTCGATTTTGACAATCGTGTTGTATTATAGATTATTGTTGTTGTTATAGTGTAGTGATGTCATATGTATGGTGATGTTTTTGTAAAATTTCTTATTGTCACCGTCTACATTCGCTGTAGTGGCAGCGATACTTTATGATGTTTCTGCGAATTGTTCCCTTGAAAAGTTTATTAGGAAACTACACCTGGTTGAGTATTAACATCGCCATGGTGGCGAGTCCAGTCGTCAGTTGGAGAATGGATTGGAAATTTTGAACAGAACATGAAATTATTAACTTTCTATTTCACTTTTCAATTTCGGGATTTTTTTAAAATTTTGTTCGTTTCCGAAAGGCTTTGCAGACTCCCACCTATTGTTCGATATGCTTCGATCCAAGTGAGTAAATGGAGACTAAAAAAACGATTAAAGGTGACATTGTCCTTGCGCCCCGAAGCTGCTGACGTGCAGTTCCATCCAAAAAGAATATATTGTTGATCCAAAACGCCATAAACAAATCGTGGCAAGGTTAGAAAAGCGCAAGTGGGACGTGTACACCCTGCAACGTTAAAGAGAAATCCATTTTTCGATCTCACACAACCGTACCACAGAACCACAATCGACTAATGAAATGCAAGACACCACCCTAGGTAATATTCCCTCGTGGTGACACAAAATGGACTGAATTCACCGATTTCGGATCCAACCCAAAAAATTTACGTTTGGGTCAAAATTTTCAGACCAGATCATAGATTTGGTTTTAACTTCTTTTACTGAAATTAATTTGATTCGGATTTGGTAAATATCCAAACCCAACCGACATTGTCCCATCCCAACGAGAAATTCAACTTAACAAATAAATAGTTGTGACGCAAGTCGTATGAGGAAGACCCCTTCTGAGTAGATGATTTAGCACATGAAACTACGCTCACGAGGAGCAGATGAATATGAGCTTGCTCCAAAGCACAAACAAAAAAATTGAATAAGCGCAGGGACTACAGTAAGGGCGAACCTTTTACTCGGTCACCACGTTTGCTTCCTGGCTGCAGACGCAGGAGGAATCCAAACGCAGCCACAATCATATTAGAATCCCAGGGTAACTGCTCGAATAATTTCAAATTGCACTTCGTATTATTATAAATGTCATGCTCATTAGGAAGAACATAGTAACAATCCCCAATAAAAACAAACAGCTATACAGCATGATTTCCGTACTCCCAAATAGGGGGAAAAAGGCAGATGATAAAATCACGCAGCACATCTGGAAAAACATGCAAGCAACACGCCAGTTTCAGCTAATATAATTGGGTAGAACTGGTGACTTTTCCTTTTAAGAGGATTCTACCATAAATCCTGCTAGAGAAAGGTAGTTTGACAAAATATGCAAATCATCCGTTGTATCACATCATATCTAATTTTACAGGCATATACAGAAAATATTGCTTAACCACAGGCAAAGCACAAACTGACTTTGCCAGCTAACCACAACATATAGCATGATAGTTAATAGAAGAGATACAGGAATCATATTATATAATAAGAAATGGAATTAGTTGGGCGGAAATGAACAAGGTTACTGGTATGGAATTCCTTGAATGTTGAATCAGAATTCTGACTTCAGCAGGTTTGGCCTGGGTCTGATATCAATGTTTTGGAAGGAACTTTGCTGTTCGACGTGGATGTAATCCCTTGTCTTCAAAACCTGGAAACAGAAATACACAATCACAAACGTACAAGAAGACCATACTTGTAGTATAAAAATCTGAACCCTAAAATAATGTTAAAACTTGCTCCAACTGGAGCACTTTTCGCTATCTTTTACAGCTCTAGAATCCAAAATTCTGCATCTTAGCCAGGTTCAAGTGGTTCAAACGAAAGATTGATCTAGTATGTGATAATCAAGAGATTTCCGAAATAAACAGGAAGAAGTTATTTTTAGATCAGTCTAGGACTTAAAGAGCATCAAAGCAAGCCTCAAAGAGGAAACCAGAATACCAGATAAAAACATGGATATGCATGTCAAATATGGATCTGCAAATGCCAAATATAACATAACGCAGCCAAAGATGAAAATTACTAAATGCACGATTGGGCACCAAAAATTTAATTAATGAATCATTGAAGAGAAGTAATTGACATACCAAAGTTTCAAAAAACATTCTTGACGCTTCTTTTCGGGATTTACCCACCAATAGACGGTCCACAGACACAACCTTTCTTCCACATCCAGCTTCCTCGTCGAATAATGACTTTAGGTATCTGGCAACTCCTCTACAAAATAAAAGG
This sequence comes from Triglochin maritima, assembly GCA_963682175.1. Taxonomy (NCBI): domain Eukaryota; kingdom Viridiplantae; phylum Streptophyta; class Magnoliopsida; order Alismatales; family Juncaginaceae; genus Triglochin; species Triglochin maritima. The sequence continues at coordinate 4,858,680 of OY821782.1, read as the reverse complement.
TAAAAAGGTTTATAGATCCACTCGGAGAACCAAAGGGTAACAAAAGCATGGCCAACACTACAAGGAGGTGGAAGAAAATAATTGAACAAAAATCACCTTGTGCGTGCTGACCATCCACTGTTTTCAAGTGATTGGGCTTCTTCATTATTAGGTACATCGTAGTCGGCATCTTCGCCAAAATCGATTTCGTCATCCATATTTAGAAACTCTGCAATACGATTACAAAAAGAAATATATATACGACCAAATAACTGCTGCAAATCTTAATTTTCATTGATAGGTAAATGCATGTCTATGTACTTTCAATATGCATCCAAAAATAAAAACAGTATAAGTGCAAATAAACAAGGGATTAATTGAAACCACATTTTACTGATTACCCAAGATAGCTATGTTCACTGTTAAACACTTCAACTTATTCAACAATTGCCCAGGACTTTGAGTTGACCCTTGCCCCACCTCCTCAAACAGTTCACTATAATCCAATATTTTTATCATCAGTACCATAATCCCACGATTCTAAACTAAATCCCATTCAATCTAAAACCAAAACCATTTTGTCTACTTTGCACTTGGTCAACTCATTTTTACAGGTTGACGAGTGTTATATGAAAAATATGAGTTCCAAGAGTGCATCATACTTATAATTTCTAAAAGTTAATTTTCATGGGAGGTCAACAGCTTAAAGTTTTGGTTGGGAATGAATTCTCATATATAAGGATGCATGTGTTGACAGATTGAGTCATGGAAACGCAAGGATGATGCATTTAGTGCTTCAATGACTCAAAGAGGTTTGAATGAGCCAAGGTAGAGCAAATTAATTTTCGAATGCTTAGCTTATTAAACTTTTTTACGCAAGCCATGCTTGGCTAAAAACATTTAATTAACTCGTCAAATTCTAACCCAGGTCAAGTGAATGGTCCTCAACTTACTCGGGGAAGGTTTACCCTATCTGGCGTTGAGAAAGGACGGCCGTCTTACGGTTTGGTTTGTTGGGGCAAAAAGGGTGATCTTTAATTTGGGATTTTACCTTTATGGAGTCATAGAAACACTAAACATTGATGACAGATTAGTATGTAACGAAATTTTTTTCATGTTCTGCGTGTGATTACTATATTAGAATGTACATACTTAATAATCTAGGAAGCACGGACACTTCTGAATGGTCGTCGTGTCCGAGTCGTGGCCGTGTCGGACACCGGCACTCCTCGGACACGCCTTGGACACGTGTCGGACACACCAGGTGGCGTGTCCGGGGCAGTTTTGACATTTCGTAGTGGTGGACACTCCTTGGACGCTCCTCGTACACGGCTAGGACACTCCTTGGTCTCGATTTTGACTTTTGACTCTTTTTTTCTTCCTCCTTTTTGGTACCGGAATGTTTATATAGAGGAGAAGAAAAAGATAAAACCATTGGGTTAAGGAAGTTTCAATACAACCCTTGAAGTATATTATTTTATTGGGTAGTAATCAGTTTATTGCCCTTTAAGAATAGACCTAATGACTACTTTTGTCATGGACAATGAGGAGGCAACCTGAAGCAACGTATATTATTTTATTATGAACATTTAACATTTATGAGTAATTATTTTTTACAAGTATATTATTTTTTATTTATATATATTATGATTTTTAATTATAATTTTAATGTCATGTTCGTGTCCTACTTTTTAGAAAAATGTCGTATTCCGGTGTCCGTGTCGTGTCCGTCTCCGTGCTTCTTAGTTAATAATTAATAAGGTGTTTACATATAATCTAGTACTGACCAATGTTGATTCAGGCTTATTGTTGTTCAAGCTTGCCTTATTTAACAAACAAGCTAAAATTTTGTCGTTTTAACAGTCGAGGAAGTCTACCACAAACCGCTCTCAAGCAACTAATGAGCCATTTGACAAATGGCTATCTTAAACTGTTTGATTTCAGCTTCCATATTTATACTAACAAGACGAACTTTATAAAACCAACCAATAATTACACAGCAATGATAATTCGCACTTGAGTCAGCAATGAAAGGTCAATCAGTTAATGAATCATTGGCTTAGTATTTTGTAGTGATTGTTCAGTAGGTTCTTTCAATATCTGAATAGTTATATACCACAATGGCAAGTAATGAATGGCAGGACCCATCATGAATTGTCATGGAATGAGGTTGGGCAACTCTACCCATAACCCAGGTTACTTCTCAGGTTGTTATGTATTTGTTAGTGGGTTACGTGCCAAAACAACAATAGGACAAAATAAAATGCTAACAGGAAGTACTCTTTGAGATCCTAGCCAATCATGGAATAGATATTGCCAACTGGGTATTGCCTTTTAAGTATATTAAACAGCTTATTATTTAAGAACTGCCAAACGAATAATAGAAAATATGACATTGAAGATTTTATATGTCCAACGAAATTCCTTTTCTTAGCAAATAGAAATGAGAGTGTGGATTTTATACAGTGACAAATATAGAAAGTACCTTCAGAAATAGTGAAACTCTAAACAAGTTCCAAAACAAATTGTGAAGATGCATGAATTCCAACGTGACAACAAGGCTCGGCCTTGGTATTAGTCAGCACACCCAAATATGCAAATATGATTGAAAGCACTTATATCTAGCTAATGTCAGTTTTGTGTGAATAGTTGATATAAATGCCATGTATGGCATATGATTTCTCAAGATATGGATACCAATTTCAAGGAAGAGAAACAGTTACGCTGTTCTGTCAATACATGCATGCATCTGTGAGGATTGAAATATGGAAGAGAGGATTCTCAAATCTCAGCAACCTTTCATTGTTTCATGATTCATACTTCCATTCCACCATTGTTTCATGATTCATACTTCCATTCCACATTGTCTTACTTCACTCACTATCCATCATAGCATTACAACAAAATTAGTTGCCTAATTCAAAAATCCATGTTTATAGAAACAACTGAAGAAACCCTGTAACATATCTAGGAAAGGCCCTTTGAGATATTGAAAAACGAAACAAAAAACAATCTGCTAGCTTAGTGATCTCCAGTATATAGTTTCTTTTTTGGGAAAACCAACAGCAAGGAACACAATAGTGTGAAAAGACAATTATATATATGAATATAAAACATATTAATGCATATTTTGGTCCAAATGTTATACTGCTAAAAGAAGGTGATGTTGTAAGAGTTTGTTGAGTCACAAAATGTAAATACAGATATATGCCTAATCAGATCCCATCAGATAGTATGGGGGGGAAATGATAATCACAAAATGATTATTATTTTTAGTCTGGAGAGTAGGAAACTTAAAGACATTGTGATGAATTAGAATTGTCGTAATTATGTAATTGCTTTTACTAAAAAATACTAAAATCAGAAAAAGTAGAGCAAAGAAAACCAACCAGTATCATTTCCACCCACTCCACTGCCAAAATCCTGAAATAAATTTCAATTTTAATATAAGATGCTACTCGGATGCTCAACAAATTCTAGAATGAAATTCAAAACGCTAGGACATATCACAAGGCACATTAATAAACCAAAAGAGAAGATGTAAATCAGGCAACCTACCAATGAAACATATTTTCCCCCCAAAAGTATGATATGTTATAAACACTGCTCGGTGCTACACCTGTTGACTAATTGATGCCATAAATGCAAGGAAATCAGATTCACTTATGCAAGGAAATTAGACTACCATATTTAGCTTCTACAAGCATGTCAAACATGCTAGAAACCTGAGGTAGAAATGTCAAAAGGAGAGGTCTGAATGATGCAGTCGGGGAGAGTATTTTACTAAAGCAAATGCTGGAATTATGAGAACTTACGCAAGAACCTCTCGTGCCAGTCATCTCATTGGTATATTCTGCATTCATGGCACTCTCTACGTTTGATTCCTGAAGACAAGAATTTTCCCCTACGTTTGACGGAGTTACCCCTGTGACATTCCCAGATTCGGGCATATGGGAGGGTGATAGCGCTTGAAAATCAACTCCAACCCTGGTTTCAATTTGTTGGATATTCTCCAACACCTGAACAATGATTAAAGTAGTTGGATGAGCATCATTAAGAAGGAAAAATATCATACCACAAATGCAGGGAACAATTATATCCACTAAAAAACTAGGATACCCCACAAAGCAACATATAAAACAGTTCTCAGCTCACATTTTCACGTTCAATGGTCTTGCAATCCTGATGACTTGGTGTGGCTATTCCGTTTTCAACAATGCCACTAACAGTTTCTGATAGAGCAGGTGTATCTTTTGTAGCATTTAAGTTTTCATGTGGTTCGCCATCATGGTCCGTCCTAAGAAGCTGTGCTGAATCTTCCATACCTTGCTTCTCATGAAAATGTAAGTCATCCCTTACAGGTGGAGTCAATTCGATTGGGTTAGCAGTATTGGCCAATTCTGTTTGATTTTCGGAAAAATCGGCGTCCCTGATGACAATATTACTTTCTATAAACCCTTCATCTCTGCCATCACAAATTTGCATTTCTTCAGATACAACAGAACATGCTTGACCACTGCTTGAAAGATTCTGTTTCAGTTTGTCGATTGTCAACTTAAGGTCTTCTTCTGAACCATTCCGTAGAGTACTAGGCATATGAACATCAGAATTTTCATGTATCATATTTGCACTCTTATCTGCAGCTACATTACCAGCAGGACCTCCCACTCCACCTACTTCTCCAGACAACTCAGAGGTCCCACGAGCATCAAGCTTTGGTAGACCAAAAGGAGTTGCATCAGTTACAGGAAACAACCTCTCTTCTTGGTCATATATTTTGTAATGTAAAGAAGCAAATTCCGGTGAAATGCCTGACAACAATCAACTCAATGAGTGTACTAATCCAGGAATAATTGTCCAAATAAAGTCGATAAAAGGAATTAAAATAACACACAAAAAACTATAAAAGCTTTCCTATGCAGCGACACTTACCATACTCTCCACTTCTCTGGTGGTTTAAAAAGTGTATAATTTACCTATTAACAGTTATATGTCTCCAAGTCTAGGCACGCATTTAACATTTATTGCCATTCAATTGATGCATAAGTAATCAACAGTACCGATTAGAAAAAATCAAAAAATTAAGTGCAATTTCTGACTGTAGTAAAACCAAGAACTTACCGGTCAGTACAGGTTCACCAAAAATATCTTCTTCTGATAAACACTTCTGAATCATCCATATCTCAAGATCAGTGCAAGGAGCCTTCTTTCGAATGCGACGTATTCCTTCAGTGTTCATCAATTGCTGCCTTATTGCACTGAAACAGCCAAGATACAAAATTATAGATGTGCAAAGGAAACTACACAAGAATAATTAGAGAGCAAAGACCGAACAATGGAAAAGGTAAGTAAATAGGTCAATTTTTCCTTACAATCAGCAGCAAGGGAAAGAAGTGTGGGTAGGGGATGTTCAACATTAACATATAGCAAGTTCACAACAATAAAAGAGAAGACCTACTCAGCATGCAAGACCATTGTGTCATCAAGCAGCACCTTCCTCTTTGGACCTCCCACCTTAGTCAACCTTGGGCGTTTCGAAGACGGGATTATCTGAAGAGGTGTAGTAGACTTTAGCTTTGGTGCATTACTTCTCCTCCCACCTGAATGAGTGAGCAATCGGATTATAAGAAAAACTTAGGATACGAGCACAAACAATTTTTTTCATAAATGTATAATATTCACAAAGGCAGAAACAACTTTCTGGAAGAAAATCTAGAATACCTAATATAGATGCCAGTACGTCATCATCTTCAGGAATAAATTTGGTGTTTCTTTTCAACCGAGGCCCTTCACCAGCTAGTAGAGCTGGGGTGTCTTCAGCCAAGCAACGTTTCTTGCCAGAAAGACTTTGAAGCCTGTCAACACTTCCATCTGATTCGGTAACACCTTTTTCTGCAGTATATTGCTCCATGTCATTTACTGCATCTGGGTCTTCATTAGGCGCTCTTAGCATTTTTTCAGGTTCTGGGTAGTCAGAACTTGCAGAACAATGCAATCCATCCAATTGTGGATTATTACAAACAGTATCAGTTGCCAAACCATCAGGCTTATGAACATCTTCGTTTTTTTCAAGAGGTGTTTGATTTGATCCTTTATGTGTCTCTGGATTTTTTTCTGGGAACCAACAAAAGGAAAGTGCCAAGAAAGTAAATCAAGTGTAATTTCAAAGAACTTGTCAAGCTTTTATTGGCATCAACATGGAACATGCTCTGAAATATAACACCAAATGTGTTGACAAACCTTGTGCTTCAAAGAATGATCCATTGGCTTGCGGTACCTTCTCCATGCCAAGCATTTCCTCTGTGGGAGGGTTATCACTTATAGATTGACCCTCAGAGGGTGCAGGACAAACCTGCGTCGACTGGGTAGTACATTTTTTCAATACATAAGCCGAATCAGAAATTTGGTCTGCATCATAGCAAGGAACGTGCTCATTGTGAGTGGATGATTGGACCTCAGTTTTTTCAACAGGTGATTTACAGCTTAAAAACAACACCTACTGAACTTATTTGAACACTTGAAGTATCATCAGGGACTCAGGGATCTTACCAGGAATTGACTCTGTCTCATGCATCTTAATGGTGTCATTGGAACATAACCTAGTGTCAGGATGCAATTCATCGGCAGTCTTCTCTACAGTTGCAGAACTCTTCTGACCATTGTCTGTAGTAGCTTCCACAGCTCTGCAGGGGTCATCTGACTGCTGACGGAAGGAAGAAATATTTGCATTTTCCATGGGTATGTTAAGGCAATCAGACTCCTGTTGGCTGCTGCTTGGCATGTCCCCTACAAGATTAGACGACGGCGGTTTCTCTTGTTGATCTGAAGCGGGAGTTTGCTGCATGCATAAGGGTGTTTGTGGCACTTCATTGTGGTTTTCCAATCTGTCTGTTACAGGGCTGATGACCATGGATGGGTGTGAAATGTCAATTTCATTCGGAGCAACAGATGGGCTGCCAATATCTCGAGAAGAGAAAACTTCATTTAGGTCAGGAGTCTGAATATTGTAGCTCTGCAAGTTGTAAGATCCGTCAAGTAAACTTCTCTCATACTTATCCGCGGTAGGTTCATCTTGATCAGCATCTATATCCATATTGTTGGCATTACCCGTTCTACAAGAGTGACCAATAAAGGGGGAAATCATAAAATTATCCTTCAGCAGATATGGCATTACCTCTAAAAAACTACTTAAACGAACATATGCTTTCCTCCAAACAAAAGGTAATAAGAAAAAAGTAAAAAATTTAAACATTTCAAACACATTTTTCATAAAGTTTCAATTGTTATTTGACCCCCATCTTTCTCTACAAAAGCCAGAAACGAAGCATAAAAAACCACTTAAAATGGCATATAATACATAATACACACATCGGTAACATTCCCACAGGAACAAATCATCACGCACAACCAATCTTTTTTTTCCAATACTGAATGCATCATCGTGATAATGACGATGATAAAATCGGTTTGTCACTTAAAACATTCTCTAAGAGTCTCTTGGCAGAGCCAATGTGATTTCTTATACTTGAAAAATATGTGTTTCAGTTTTTTGTGCGGAAATATCCATCCAAGGGAAATGTCCAATGTATCCAATATTAACAACAACGACGACGACGACAACAACAACAACAATAATAAACAACTGCAATACCAAAGCTTTTTGGAGATTGGGATGTAAGCCCCTTAAAATAAGTCCTTACTTGGCTTCAGAGAGCATTTGATTAGAAGCATTATCAAGTGAGCCACCGCCCTTCTCCAAGAATAACTCCTGTTCCCCAACAAAAACAAGGGGCAAATCTATTAATAAATTACATAAACAGGTAAAGCAAATATTATATCATCAGCGAACAAGATAACTACAATTTAAACAAGAAAATTAAACAAATCTATTAATAAATTACAATTTAACACAGACCACCTTCAATTTAAGGAACAGACCTTGGACTTAAAGACTAATGGCTTCCAGACTTTACATAGTCAAAAGTCTGTTATGGATTAGACTATTGACAGAAAAATGACCAATAAAAGACAAAACCACATGAAGGAACAATAGGATACAGGACGAAGAATCATATTCAACTTTTATTTTAGTGAATAGAACTAGTTCTAAAAATGTATAACAGAAATATATGCAATATCATAAAGATAGGTAACTAAAAAAGAAGAATTAAAAGACCATTTCGGAGTGATCCACAAGAAATCAGAAAACAGTGATTGTAAAATAAGAAATCAGTACAAGATCAAGTCGAGTAACAAAAAGTACATTAAAAAATAAGACCCCATAACCTTCTGTGAATCCAAAAAACACAAAAGAGATATTTAAAACGGAACAAAATTGATAAGTTCGGTATCTGACATTATTTGATAAGAAAAGATAAAGAAATTTTATTGAGAAAAAAGAGAACAAAAAAGTGCCCCATCACAAAAATCTACCTCATCAAGGTCCAAACCAATTTGAGAAGCACCTCCATCGCCAAATGTTTCTGAAATGTAACATTTAATAGGCTTCTATAAGTTTCATGATTCACTAGATAGTAGAAACCAAAGCACGCAATAAGAAATGACACTGCACACACCATCCAATCCGAACTGAGATGTTGAATATCCAGTACCATCCGTTGTGTCTTGTAATGTAATTTGCTCCCTTGTGCTAACGTGATGGTCCACAAAGTTTCTGCACATTATTTTTTGTTTCAGCAAAGACAGACATGTGATACACAACTTTGAGAAATCAACAAATCAATAACATCACGACAGAAGAACCAAAACCAACCCATGGAGAAATGCACTATCTGGCAATTCAAAATCATCGAGATCAAAAGTCTCTGGAAGGGTGATAGAGTGATAGGGCGCAGTAGATTCTTCAGGGGGGAGATCAACAACAGTTGAGCGAAAAGCTTGTTTTATCTTCAGTAAAGCCTCGCTGCAATCATGGAACAGGTAATTCACCTTCCGAGAATATATCCTCACAACACCAACAAGAAGATGACTAGATAAGCGAAGGGCTATGGGCACATCTGGACAAAGAATGGAGTCTGCAAAGAAACGCACACATTTAGAAAAATAAATACCAAAGGTGCACAACCAACCAAATAAATCAATGGTAGACTGTAGATCTATAGAAAAATAACCTGAGAGACTGACCCGAAAACCTTACCCAACCAGGGAGCCTCAAGTTGACCAACTCATATATTAGGAATTTGATGAGATTCTAACTAACCAATTACGTAAATGGAAAAATGACCTGAGAGACTGACCCAAAAACCTTACCCAACCAGGGAGCCTCAAGTTGACCAACTCATATATTAAGAATTTGATGAGATTCTAACAAACCAATTACGTAAATGGGTTAGAGAATGAGGGACACAACATTGACTTAAACATCAAGTGCATGTTAGCACAGGATCGATTAGAACTAATTCAATATTCCAACTCAACCCACGCAACATTTTAAGCATTATAGAGTTGATACTTGATTTTAGATACATTACTTTCTTATGGACTCATTAGTTTGTGGATTTTAAAATTATTACGTGTACTTTTAAAAGACAATGGGATTTTCTTACTCTTGTCAAGTGCAAGCATGGAACTAATTACGAAGTCAATTGGGGGTAAATTTGATTTTAGGTTGTCTAGGGTATAAAGATACATATGACTCCCTAGTACTAAACCTAATGTACTTTTTCTGAATTAGAGGAGGTGAAAAGTGAAGAGGTTCGCAGAGCCAAAACGGACACTAGAGCTCTTCAAAGAATCTGAGCATGACAACTACAAAGAAATAGTTTCACAATCAACAAGGAAGACCCATACAGCATATAGCAATGTGATTTGGGGCAAGATGAGTTCCCTATTCGTGATAAAATTTGTGTTGCGGTGTAGTTCACTCAATCCAAAAGTATGCCAGAAACCTTCTACTTCCAGAGCACTTGGTGCATGAGGCTTTGGTGGCCAAAAGGTGAATAATTGACTCCATGAATTGCTTTTTTCGTTCATGACAGAAATGTAAAAGGTCATAAACTAATAAGCAAAGGTTTTTCAGCATGAATGCCCATAATTTACAAAGATTATCGATTTCACTGAGATTGCTATTAGTACAGGATATCTTCTCTATGTGAACTTTTGATACCTATATGCTCATGCCTTTCACCTTGCCTTGATGGTAACTAGTCCAATTTAGAATCACAAATGACCATGTCGAATTGGATCAATGGAATGTCATTTCATTATTCTATTTTGTTTGGTTTACTAGATCTAATTTTGAGAAACTCTAGTAAGTAGTAAGTATGCTCCATCAAAACAAGAAGAAAAGGCTCACAACATATCTCTTTTTTGGTGCTATGTGTTGATTCACGATGCATGTGACGGTTAATTACTATTTGTAGATCATAATAAAGAGCTATGGGCATGTGAGGTATCATGATTTAATTGTCTTTAGCTAAATCAGAAGTGCCGCTTGACCATTTAGGTGTTAGGGGTTGAACAATTTAGCATAAAGAAGCGAGGTTTACAATATCTTGATTGTCATCATTCATCATTGTGGAAAAAGAAAATACATTTCCAATGACGGAGTGGCAACAAAATTTTCCAAATTTCCATTATATGAAACTGGAACTCTCCTTAGCCTACAAACGTTATGTGTCGTTTTTGTGAGGTTGCCATCCATTAACGTAGATCAACAAAAGTTCCGGTTTCATATAAAAGAAACAGCAATCATGGAAGTTTTCACATCGTTTTCAATGTTATTACCTCTGTACTGTATTTGGTATGATTTACTCCATGTGAGTTAATTATACTAATGTTTTGCCAAGTTATTTGTCGATCCATCATTTAAGTAGTTCAGAAATTTTCTTAAGAGATTTATTTATGCATGTGGTGGTAAATTAAAATTGTCTTGCTTCTCAAAAATAAGGGCCAATATGACCAAGCTCATATCAGGGTTTGCTTTCAATTAAAGATTCGAGATCAGATCACCTTAAAAGAAGTGTTAAAGGAAGCGTTGGCGATTGAAAAGGAAGTACAAATAACAATTAAAAATAAAAATAGTAAGCATGTACTAACCTACAGAAACGCCAATATCAGTGTCTGCCACCTGATTCTTCCTCAGCTTCCTTTCCAAATGCGCTGCAATCCATATTGTCCCAAGTGGTCCTTTCTTTGCCAAAATAAATTGAGAATAGAACATTGTTGCTGCACTGCTAACAACACCACAAAAACCCTAGAAGCCTGTCCGAATCCAGTGTACGCTCTTAAGCCACCAATTCACCATTCAAACCAAGCCACTCCTACAGAATCTCAAAGAGAGCTGCTTCCTCCCCACCACGCAGAAATTACCAATGAAAACATATTTACTACACCTGCCGATTCCACTGGTGATGTTCAAAGAACACCGAGTCTGACACATAAAAATGCCAATTTTAGCAATCCAAGAACTTAGCCACAACCCTAAACCTCAAAGATCTAACAACTCTTGAAATTGCAACTTCCATACAAATTCCAAGCTACCCTAGCAGAAATCACTGAGACCCCTAACTACTGCTGTACTACAGCTTCAAGAAATCACTCTAAGAAACAACTCCAAAGCCCCAGTCACTACGACACCAAAGCTTCAAAACCTAAACAACACCCCTAAAACACCGAACTTTAGAATTTCTGCCAAACCAAAAAACCTACACCACGGGAACCCCAATCACATCCAAAGACCGAAATTGCAACTTTGCAAAACGAATCCCAATCCACCCAGGATAGACTTCCCAGAACGCTATCAACGCTAGCTCCAAACCCACCCAAAGAGGCCCAAATTTGACTTTTTTCTGCTCCAAAACATAAAACCTAGACCAGAGAAACCCAACAACAACCAAAAATGCAGCTTGCAAACCAATTGCGAACCTAAACTCCCTAAAACCCCAAACTTCAACTTGATAACCTCGAAACCTCAAAAACTTTCCAAAAAAACCCAAATGCGACCATTCCAGCTCCAAAAACCAACCAAAATCACACCTTTCAAAACAAATCTCAACATACTCAAGCTAAGCTCCCCCAAATCCATAACTCCAACTCAAAATCCCAAAACTACAAAAACCCTAAATTCGACCATTTCCGCTCTAAAAACCCAACAAAATCTCACCTTTCAAAAATAATCCCAACGCACCCACTCTAGATACCCCAAAACTCTACCAGGCTACCACTCCAACTCAAAAGCACCAAAACCCACCAAAACAAACCACAAATTCGACCATCCCCATTCTAAAATCCCTCCAAAATCGCACCTTTCAAAACAAATCTCAACACATCCACTCTAGAATCCCCCAAACCCTACAACTACATTACTACAACTCCAGCTCGAAATCCTCGAAAGTCAAAACCAAAAAAACCCACCACAAAAACCCAATTCGACCATTCCCGCTCTAAAAACCGGCCAAAATCGCACCTTTTTCAATCCAAATTCCAAAATACTCAAACTTAACTCCGGAAAAGACCACAACTCCAACTCGAAATCCTCAAAAGTCTAAACCATAAAAACCCACAAAAAAACACCAAATTCGACCATTCCCACTCTAAAAACCCGACCAAAATCGCACCTTTCAAACCAAATCCCAATATACCCAAACTAAACTTCGCGAAATCCATAAGTCCAACTCAAACACCCAAAACTATATATATAAAAAAGGCAATAAAACCCTAAAATCGACCATTTGCGCACTAAAACCCCACCAAAATCGCACCTTTCAAACGAAATTCCAGCATACTCAAACTGAACTCCCTAAAACCCCACCACTCCAACTCGAAACCCCCAAAACCACAAAAACCCACCAAAAAAACCACAATTCGACCATTCCCACTCTAAAAACCGACCAAAATCGCACCTTTCAAACTAAATCCCAACAAACCACTCTAGAACCATCAAAACCCACCGAAAAATCTCAAAATTGGCCCGTTCCCGCGCCCGGCCCGAAACCCTAGGTTCCCGAAACCCCAGATCAAGCACAAATCGAACCCTAAATCCGCACTCACCTGAGCCGCCCCGCTCCGAAACCCCAATTCGCTCCTCCAACGCCAACAGATCCGCACTCGAACTCCAAATCGAACCCAGAAACCCCCCAAATTTATTAGTTTTTCCTCTTTTTCGTTTCGAAATCCCAAATATTAACGCAGTGAGCTCGAGAGTTGCCGTGTTCCGCCCCACCAACGTAAGAGCGAAACGTGGGGTGATCTCAACCGTTGGATTGGGATCGGAGGGTGAGGAGGGTAACGTGTGGGGTTGGAGTGGAGGATAGGTAAGGTGTTCCGAGGGAACAGAATAGTGCGGAGCTGGTGGGTGTGGACTTTTTTTACCTGGATTTGGGGGGCTTATTATGCCTTTTATGATCTCTCTCTGGTTTGTTTTGAGTTATGGATTCAGTTGGTGTTTAGTTCAGTATGTCAGCGTGAGAATTTTTAGGTATAAATATCTTAATTAACTAGCTAAGTATCAACTTAGATTAGTGTTTTGGTCGATAATTCCATTCGATTTGGTGATAGTCTACAATGATATGGATTGTTTTGATGAAAAATGATGTTTGTATTGTACTAAGGAATTAACGTGGCTATGACTCTGCGAGTGGCTCATGGTCATCTTAACTATGCTACTTCGTTTTTATTAACTTTAAAGTCATATTTTTCTAATCGATTCAAATCACATACCTAATTATGTACCAATTTCGAGCATATAAAAAATTTAAGTCAATTCAAGTTAATTTTATTAGTTTGTCCACATTTGAACATACACAATTTCTTTACATTAAAAGTGTTAGATCAATGTGTATAATGATCCATATCATTTGAATTTTTTACCACATGTTACTTGTATTTAAAAAAGTGATAGATATAATCTACAAAAATTCATAAAATAATAATTCACCGGAAGTTGATAGCAATGAAGTACCATACCAAAGATGGTTGTGACTCACTTATAGCTTCATTGACCCCTTATACTAAACAATACGTTGTAATATACGTTTTCCTCAATTTTGTCGTCTCTTCTTTCATTTCGAGGGGCATTCATTGTTGTACCAAAATTGTGATTTTCATCTATGCAATAATAACGTACAAATATGTGATTCGAAATCTAAAAATTTGAATCGAAGAACTTGGAGATTCTATTTCTAAGTCGTCGTCTCAAAAACTTTGGTCACCTACGTGGGTTCTAATTACAATATTTTTTTAAAATTATATTAAACTTGAAATCGTCGATTATCATGTATGTTAGCCCTAATAACATGTTTGATTTATAATATTACGTTACATTTGTTGTCTTTTTGGTCTTAATCCATGTTTTGATGATTTAATCAACATAATCTTAATAATAATCAAATATAGTGTAACACACATTATGCATAGCATACATATTGTATTGTGTTAACATCTACAGGTGATCAAGACTAAAAGAAGAAAGAAATTCAAGTCAAAACATTTAATCAAGCCTTTTGAAGACATGTAATTTTGTATTTCTTTTGAGTCTTAGAAACTTGTGCATACTTGAGCATACTAGATAAAATAACTAATCACATACACACTAGGTTCATTGTAGAAGTCACACAAAATCTCAAATCGTTTGGAATTCAATTGCTCACTCAAACTTAGACCGGAAAACACTTAAACCTAACACATGAGATGTCTGAGCAAAATTGGTTGACCGAACAAGTTCTCTGTTCGACCGATTGGATCAGTTAATCTGTTAACTAATAGTATTAAACTGGTCGACCGTTTTGAGCATTTTGTTCGACCATACACACGTGTCATTTAACCGTTAGACTTATCGTCTTATACCAACGGTCGTATTCACATTTTTATCCATACCCTATAAATACCTTTGACCACCGGGCGACCGTGGACCTTGTTTCGGTCGACCAAACCTTGACATCTCTTGAACCTCGTAGTGTCAGTTTTTTTTCTGGATTATTCTGGATTCCATGTCTGGACACACTCCGGTCGACCGTTAGACCCGTTTCGGTCAACCGAACTTGCCCAGAACTGTACCCTGTGCTTTTTCTGTTTTGTGGTTCTTACACAAACATTTACCTTGTTAATCCCAACAACTATAACATCTTAGGAGCTTATAAATAGATGTTACCAAGACACAATTCAAAAACTCTTACACTTTATATTGCCATACACATCTAAGAGAAAGCTCTCAAATATTGAATCCCCAATCCTACTATCCAAGCCAAACTTTCCACTCATACTCTAAGTGTGCTCAAGTTAGAGAGTGATTGTTTCACTTAACAATTGTCTATCATGAAGCAAAGATTCGGTGAAAGACCGAAGTGTTCACTCTCGGGTTGTGATAGGAAGAAATCAAGCTCGGCGAGGATTGTTCACGAGACTTGTGGTGTAAATGTTTAATCTCAGTCCGGACTGAGATTGATAGTGAAGACGTAGGCGGCGCTTGCGGAGTCGAGCAGAGCTTACAAGAGGGGAAGTAGGTGGGAGACCGAACCTCTATAAAAATTGTTGGATTATTGAGTTTGCGCTATGCCCATGAATAACTTAATTGAAGAAATCCAATGTTGAGATGAAGATGAGAACTATTTGTCACATGTGTCATGTGCTCACCTCGCTTTTAGTCCCACATTGGTGAAGCTAACAAGTTGAAGGATGTTGATAAACATCCTATTCACTTAACCCTTTGTAGATGGAAAGAGAGGATGAGAGAATTCTCCACACACGCGTGTGCCGGCCCGTCCCGTCCCGGTCTGGGGCGTGGCGAGGCGAGGCAGTGGGGGGTTTTGGGGGAAATTAGAGGATTTAGCCTCAGGGTGATGAGTGTATTTAATTTTTGGACCTCATGTTAATTGTTTTTTGCAATTAAGTCTATGACGGTTACAAGATTAAATACATATATATATATATATATCACAGTCGGTTTCCTCCTGTATACACATGTTTTATTCCTATCATCTCTCTACGAAAACCGTCCATCTCCGACGATTTTAGGTCTCTGAGTCCAGAGTTCTCCGGCGACCGATTCTTGTGAGGTTCTGCGCTGTTTTCGTGGTCCGTCGACTCCGGTGTGCGCCTGATCGACGGTGTGATCGTTCTATCCTGTGAGAAAACCGGCAGACCATCAAACGCACTGGTATGTAGGCCGATTTTTTCTCTGAGGCAAGTCGCTTTCCGACGGCTCGGTCTTTGAGGTCGTCTATGATCATTGTTCCTTCGTTTCTTGTTTTCCTATACATGTTTTTGTATGTTGGCTTTATATGGATCATTACGGAATATTTATTCGGCATATGTAACCTATTGTATTACATGATCATATTTGTAATTATATCAACAAAATCCTAATGTCATCTGTGGTTTGCATTGCTTTTCTCTACCTTTGTTTAAATTGTTTCCGATGTACCTTTGATTGTTTAGGTAGAGATTAAAGCGTTAAATTGATTAGAAACAGCGACCCATAACGATCATACATTTGGTATCAGAGCATATGTTCAAAATTTCATCTATTTAATCGTAGTTTATGCACATCTAATCATGTAGAGGGTTTATACACAACTTGATCTCATTTGCTTAATGAGTCAAATTATGATTATTTGAAGTGTATAATGAAAATATTCTTAATCTCAAATGACCTTAAGTATTGGATTTTCCTTCAAAATCCCTACACCCCCCAAATGAAGAAGAACTTGTCACTTTGATTAGAGCTAAAATGAAAGAATATGAGATAAACTCTAGTATAATGAACATCATATTCTGTGGCTTAAATGATGGAGAATACAATAGGATTAGAGGGTGTGAAAGTGAACATGAGATTTGACATAGACTACAAATGCATCATAAGAGAGATAGTAAAACTAAAGAAACTCGCATTAGTCTCCTGATGCATAAATATGAAATTTTCACTATGCAAATCGGTGAGAACATAAGCAAAATGAATACTCGCTTCACCGATATTACTAATTCTCTTTGGGTTTTTGGAAGAAAAATTAGTAAAGGAGAGATGACAATGAAGTTCCTCCGGTCGGTAAGCAACATTTGGAAAGAAACACATGACCTATCCCAACTAAAAATGGAGGAGCCAATTGGAAACATCATGACTTATGAGCTCCAAATAAGTCATCAGAAGGAGAAGGAAGCTTCCAAGAAAAATCCAACATTAGCATTACATGCAAAATCCATTGAAACAAGGAGAAAAGAGGAGAATGAGGACATCGAAGTCCTTGCTCAAGACTTCTTCAAATTCCTCGAGAAAAATAAGGAAGAAATGAGAGAAAGAAGAGGAAGAAGAAGTGAATGAAAATGAGAGAAGAGAGAGGGAGGAGAAAAAGGAGAAAAGGGAGAGGAGAAGAGAAAATGAGAAGAGCAAGAGAAGATAAATGGAGGAAACTCACAAAGCCATTTAGGATGACTCATCATCATCATTTTTCTACTCCAAGGGGGGTAGCTCCGGCGGGCACCTTCGCCTTAGGGGAGGTGTCTCCGGCAAACGACCACTTAAATTTTTTTATTTTAATTGTTTAGTTATAACTAATAATCAGTAAATATAATTAGTATTATTTGGTAATTAGTAAAAAATAATTAATTTTTTTGTTAATTTAGTAACTTAAATCCATTTAATAAAAAATAAATTCTAAAATTTAAGTAATAGTTATCGGGTTACCGTGGAGGAAAATGAAAATTCATACTCTTACGCATTGCACATGCTTACGTGGAGGATTCATCACCTCGTCATCCACGTAGACAGAGTATATCTGTTTCGGTTAGGAGGGAGAGAGATAGTTTACGTCGTCGTCAGACACGTGATGATTCCTTCAATGATGATGAAGTTTCAGATGAGGTGGATAGTGACGACGACGAGAGTGACGATGGGGGCCGGTATGGGTTGGAGTTGCAACGGCAGGAGGAGGAGAGGCAGGG
The DNA here is from genome assembly GCA_963682175.1 of Triglochin maritima. NCBI lineage: Eukaryota > Viridiplantae > Streptophyta > Magnoliopsida > Alismatales > Juncaginaceae > Triglochin > Triglochin maritima. Next base: position 4,840,806 of record OY821782.1, on the reverse strand, counting down.
GGAGTATGGTAGAAGACGATGGTGACATGATAGTTCTTCTACTGCTGAGTGGATAATTTAGAAGGGTAGAGGTGGTAGGTTTGTGACCGGTGATTCACTTGTGCCTCAGTCATCTCAAGAACAATTTTCTTAGCCTCAGGACTAAGACTGCTGATTTGTCGGTGACCTTCTGGATAAATTGCAAGTCTGTGGTTGTGCTGACCATGAGAACTATCAGAAACTACGACTCATCAATCACGCTTCCGTCGCTCGACCACCTTTATCAAAAAACGACACCCGCAACCTTTCTTTTCGTGTTCCTCCATACTGCAATATACATATCCCAACAACTCATTTTCTTTCTGCGATCACATCTCATATAACAATCCATCTGATTATCTGTTTGTGGTTTACATGATGATACTACCAAAAACAACCTGGCTTCGATGACAACTTATTTCGCTCATCTTATCGCGTCATCGGTTGTTTCAAATTTTTGCCGACTTACAAAACGCTCACTGTAATTTATCTGTCACCACCGAAATTTTGCAACGGAACCTGAAATAATTTGAAATATCACAACATATAAAAAATAAAAATAAAATAAAATTTGGCGTCTGGCCAGGATGCCTTCTCCATGGGGGTGGCTGAATAGGACGTCTGGGGCAATTTTTTTGGGTGAGTTTACTTCACAAGATCCAGACGATTCCCTAGACATTTTCACGGTGTTGGTATTGGTAGAATGAGAAATATTGAGACAAAAGTCTTAGTTTAAGAAACATGATGAAATGAGTATTAAATGGATTGTAAATGACAAAAGGAAAATTGGGACGAACAATTTTAGTAAAAAACGGGTGACGAATAACAATTCCTTCTTTTATCAAACTGTAACGGTACAACGCTTATGTTGCCCCAACATTTTTTTGTGTTTTGGTGTTACCATGTTTTCTTACATATTTGATGTTCTACGTGTGTTCTTTGAGAGAACTTATTGCTTTGTCAGTGGGTATTCTTAGGACACAAAGAGCTACTTGACAGTCGGTTGTGTGATGTGGTGGTTATTTCGTCTCCAAACATGACACATTGTGATATCCTTATGGATATAATAAGACACTCAAAGCCACACCACATACTTGAAATATCTTGATGATGAGTTAGATCACATTGAAGATGATACTTCACTTTTTCAATTAGAAAAACATGCAGACGAAAAAGAAACTGAAGTTGGATTATCTCAACAACAACAAAAGAGAAGTTGTAAATAAAATACGTAATGATTTGGCTAATTCCATGTTGCTTGATTGAATGTTCACGAGACATCATCAATAAGCAACATTTGAAAAGCCAAAGTACGTAAATTACCGAAACAATAGAAACATTCTTTATATAACTTCTCACTTAAGTTGTGTTTGGATGTGAGGATATGTTATGTCTTGTTTTTGAAAAATCCGTAGAAACATGGATTATGTACAAATATTGATTTCTTAAGGGATTTTTAGGCAAAAAGTTGAATTGTTTGGACGATGTTGAATTACATTCCTACCCCCTCCCCCACCCATCTTTATCTCATCCCTCTAATGTAAATAATGTAAAAAAGAAGGTCAAGTAAGAAAACAAGGTGTGTGGGTGTGGCCCAACAAGAAACACTGAGAAACAGTAAATCCCTTGGTTTTCATTTTCCTTTGGAAAATCCAGAAACTACCAAAATCTTGTGCACACGGGCTATTTGGTTTTTAGACGAATACAAAGATGTTTGAACATGAGTGCGGTTTAATTTGCACGTCCAAACACAACCTTAATGTTTTTCCTGTACAATCCAACCATTCGAGAATCCATACCCATAGTATCACTCGGGGGTGTTTGGTTGGCTGGGATGGAATGGAATGGAATGAGAATCTCATACCAGGCTGGAATTGATTCTCATTCTATGGTAGGTAGATAATGTTCTAATTCCTAGGTATGGGTTGAAATGGATTCTAATTCTGGACCCAAAATAAACAAACCAAAAACCAGAATGGAATGAAATCCATTCCATTCCATTCCAGGAAAGAAGGGAGGGCATTATTGTCAAAACGCACCAAACCTCCCCATATATAAACTCCCACCACCGAAAAACCCTAACCACCGCCACCTTTCTCCGATTCTCAGCATCCGTCGTCTCCCCCAAACCCTAATCTCCTAACCATGGTAAGCCTCGATCTCACTGATTTCAAACCCTAACTTCTCCGATCTCAAATCTCCCACCCTCCCCATGGCAGGCGGACCCCGAGGTCGACGTCGGAGGCGCGCAGCCCAAGAGGAGGACGTTCCGGAAGTTCGCCTTCCGCGGCGTGGATCTCGACCATCTTCTGGACATGGGGACGGACGAGCTCGTTAAGCTCTTCACCGCTCGCGCTCGCAGAAGGTGAGGAAAATTGGGGTCTTTCTGATGGTTTGGTGTTTGGAGGTGGAATTGGTTGAAGATCATGTATTTGGAATTGTGAAGTTGGGATCTTTGGGTGGTTTGGTTGTTTTGGGGGTTTAAATGTTTGGAAATGGTAGATTTGGAGTTGTAAAGTTGGGATCTTTTTAAGTGGTTTGGTTGGTTTTGGGGGTTTGGAACTGGAATTTGTTGGAAATCGTGTGTTAAGAGTGGTTAAGGTTGGATCTTTTGGGGGTGGTTTTGTTTGTTTTGGGGGTTTGGAGGTGGAATTGTTGAAGATCAAGTATTTGGAGTGGTAAAGTTGGGATATTTGTGCGGTTTGGTTGGTTTTGGGTGATGAATTGGTAGGAAATCGTTGGTTTGGATTTGTAAAGGTGGGATTTGTAAAGTGGTTTGGTTGGTTGTGGGGGTTTGGAAGTGGAATTTGTTGGAAATCATGTGTGTTAGAGTGGTAAAGTTGGGATCTTTTGGGGGTGGTTCTGGTTGTTTTGGGGGCTTGGAGGTGGAATTGTTGAAGGTAATGTACTTGGAGCGGTAAAGTTGGAATCTTTGTGTGGTTTGGCTGGTGTTGAGGAGTAAAGTTGGGAGTTTTGTCTGATTTGGTTGGTTTTGTGTAGGGAATTGGTGTCCAAGATTGAGGTTGCTGTGGTGAGATTTTTGTTATTGGAATTAGAGTTGGAATCCATATCTGAATTGGTTGACATCGATGTTATGTAGGGATCAGCTCCGTTTTAGGATGTTGAGATTGGAATTTGTAAATGGAACATTGAATGCAGTTTTTAAGCTGAAAAATTGGGCGATTTGGTAGGTTTTAGGACTTTGGTGGATTGCAAATGTACAATGATGAAGCACAGGTGTTCGCTTGATTTGGTTGATTTTGTAGATTGTCTTGTTCATTGGGTCAACACTTGCAACGACAAAGTTGGTTGTCTGTTATTGTTGCTGTTGAGTTTTTTTGTGGTTAGACCATGAGAAACCTACACTGATAAACTTGCAAAGTTAGTAGGTGCAAAAGTGAAGTCATCCGGGCTGGGTTTGTCTGTGCTCTGTTAAACTGGTCATATCCTTTCAATGATTAAGTTGTAACACTTGTCATGGTGATTGAAGTTGGAATAATGGTCTGACTCATATCGGGGTAATGTTTCCTTGTGTAGGTTCCAGAGGGGTCTCAAGAGGAAACCCATGGCTCTCATCAAGAAGCTGCGCAAGGCGGTATGTTTTTTTTTGTCCCAATTTCTTCTATTAATTGCATATTTTTGAGTTTATGAGCTATTCATTTATATACATGTTCTTTTTATGTTCATGACTTGTAAGAGTTGAGATTTTCTTATATTGGTATTACGAAGCATTGTTTTATATTTGGTGATGGTGCATCTAAATATTTTTAGTACGTTCTTGTTCCTTCGGTATAATTTGGATGGCACATGGGAACGGGAAGTACCATTTTATTCATTTTTTTCTTCCAAATGTAACACCTTGTTCTAGCCCTTTGCCCTTTGCATTAGTTCGTGCAAGTTAAATTGATTAGATGGAATTGGTTCTTCTTGGTTGGCAACTTTCATACATGTTCTTATCGATCATTTATTCTTCTTCATGTTTTGGTTTCTGTGGAAGTTGTGAAATCATGTTTTTTGGTCTATATAGTCCCCCAATGTTATTTGATACCACTACATGTTTAAAATTTTCTTGTCGTCCTAGTATCAACCTTAAAGGTTAAATACATATATATTTGGTGGACTGGTTCAAAAGCAAGGAAAACCATTACATACAAGTTTCCAATCATTCGAAGATTCACAACAATTTTCAACATGCTGATACATGTTATGAGTTTGCAACTTCTCTAATTTTGACTAAATTGTTTGTTGAGCAGAAGCGTGATGCTCCTCCAGGTGAAAAGCCGGAGCCAGTGAGGACTCACCTCCGGAACATGATTATTGTACCTGAAATGATTGGAAGCGTTATTGGTGTTTACAATGGAAAGACATTCAATCAAGTTGAGATCAAGGTACCCCTCTAAACAAAAGCTTGTTGATGATTTCATGGGAGGAACTGAACTTCATCATGCTTGGTCTTGCACTAGTTCGGATAATTCTTTTCTGATGTGTATTTTATGATTTTGTCAGCCCGAGATGATTGGTCATTACTTGGCTGAGTTCTCGATCTCATACAAACCTGTGAAGCATGGACGTCCTGGTATCGGAGCTACCCACTCTTCCAGATTTATTCCTCTCAAATGAGCTGCAGGCATTGTCCGTGGATGCTGTTTTGGTAGTTGCAACAGCTTTGTTTTTCGTATCTGGACCTTGTTTCTTGAGTTATGAAAAATGACCTACCGTTCTCTGAAGTTTTGTTTGAAGCATTACCGGATTTTGGTATAATATTGATTTTTCATTGTCTTTTTTTGCGTCGGTTGCCAGTTGCAAATGGATGTCTTCTTATTCATTGCATGCAATTCTTATTCGCCACTCCCAGTGCTGTTTGGATCATTAGATAGCAATCTAAGAATATAACCTGGAGAGGATGTTCTGTTTAGATAGGATATAAGAAAAATGGAGGGAAGTCTCTAATATTGCCTCGTCTTTTATATACCCTCTGGTTTTGGAGAAAGCGGTATTAATTTTCAGGATCTGCTTCTGATAAACAAGTAAGATCCCGTTACATAAGTTAACTTGCTTCTCCACACAATCTCCCTCCACCCTGCATCGACCCTCTTCCCATCTGGCATTTGCTGTCATCTCCTATTGTTTTCCGCCTCTATTCGGTAATATGAAAACTTTATTATTTTAAATTTCTGTTATCATATATTAAAACTTTTATTTATTTGAAAGCACAAAGTCATTTAACGGTAAATGGTATTAGAATCAAGGAATTGATAGATACATTCAAATGCAAAGATTCTTGTCTTGATCTCTTACTGAAACGAGAAAAAAATGGTAAGATACATTCAAATGCAAAGATTATTGTCCATGTCCATCATAAATAGAACACAAAAAGGAAATCGAATTCTTTCAGTTTCCCCCCTCCATTTCTGTGTCTAAACACCGTGAAAAGATGAATACTCGAGCAATCGACTGACAATTGAAAGTGGAAGGGTCGTACCGTTGAACGATTGAAAGTGGAAGGAACTGAAACGTTGGATCCATGGACTGAATTTGAGTTTTTTTCACTCTTATCATTTCAATATAAATAATGATCGATATGTTCGTACAATACGCAACAATTTGGATCCCGCTAGTTCATTATAACATCCAAATATTTCCGTTGCGCCAACGGCTTGGCTAACCAATTGAAACTTGAAAGTATAAATCGATGTAACGAAGCATCGCAGAACGCAGAAAACCGTATTAAACTCCCAACAAACACGGGGAAGATTTTTTCTTTTAAGGGAAAGAAGTACAAGTACAAATGTATAATTAATCCCTACTAAAATTACAACACATGAAAACTCATAGCTACAACAGAGTAGAAACTGTTCTTCTAGTGATGGCCCGAAACTGTTCAGTTTAAGGAAAATTCTACAGTGTCCAAGTGATAGCCCTAAACAATGGACGGAAATTCACGTCGTAAATGCGGAAGAGCTGGCTTTTATTTAATCAAGAAGATACTGCAACACCCCGGCAATCTACAGACCCTCAAAGAATTTGAGATGATCTTCAAATGTCTCCGCATGCCTGATTTTCACCACCTTGTCACCATCAACCTGCATTTTGCATCACAAAGATACAGATATAATCACCGAAAATGCTATTAAACTACAGTAGTGAAATCATAATATCCGTATAACATATGCTTCAGAATCAAGGTAAAGATGCCATCTGCAACAACACTCACCCAGTATTCTGGTGGTCGCATCTTGAGATTGTATGTTGATGCCATACTCATGCAATAAGCACCTGCGTCGTGAACAACCAAACCAGCTCCCTGAAAAACATGTAAAGTTGTCTTCAAACTCCTGTAAAAAATGGAGTACGGTGTCCTTAAACAGAGAAAAAACAAGATGATATATAACCTCATCTGGAGTGGGAAGCTCCCTATTCTTCCCTAAAAAGTCCGCAGATTCACATACAGGTCCCACCACATCAAAGGTAGAAACTTCTGCATCGGGACGGGTCGGTGAAACCAACTCTATATGCTGGAGAAAGTACCATAAGCACATTCAGCAGAATAATTTAATGCACCAAAATCCAAAACAGTCAGCAATAACAGAAGCTCATGGAGCACAACAAGATTTCAACTTCAAGCAATTTAATACCAACTGGGATTTAAGAAGCTTAGAATGAATAATCAAATATGAAAAATGCAAGGAACCTAGCAAAAGTGCAGCAAGTTCTGCATTTCGAAAGGCGACCTTTACTAAAATAAGTGCAAAAATCATGACAAAAACTCTCTCAAATTCAAGCATAGAAGAACAAAGCACTGGAAATGACAAAATATTCATTTGTAATAACTTATCGGGAAGTATCATTGCATAAACACATCAATCATTACGATAAGAAACGAGATATCTTTTCCTGAAAATTACACTTATGTTCTTGTTCAACATATAAATGCATTATACACACGACATATCCAGTATCCACTAACCATGCAGTAATGTCCTTAATACGAAGAAAATTTACCACCGCATGCCGAGCACAATGACTATGTTAGTATAAAGCGAGCTCGTAATGGACAATCATTACACCATACCTGATATGCGTCATAAAGACTGGGCCTTATGAGTTCAGCCATGCTACCATCAACCACGATGAAGTTTTTAGTGCCATTTGTCTTAACACCAGTAACATGATTAACAAAGCAACATGTGTTTGCAATAAGTGATCTCCCAGGTTCTATTATAAGCTTCAGATTTCGAGAAAGAACCAATTCCCGCACCTATAGTTGAACAAATTTAATGATTAAGCAATGATGTAAAGAATAAGATTCATACTACTTGGGAGTTGCATATAATTATATCATGTTTTTTACTTAATAACTTAGCACTATATTACTTACGTCACAGGATGAATTATGACTGAATATATTTCTGAAAACAAAACAAAACAAAACAATATGTTTCTGCTATTTTGACTGATACGATTTGCACCACCAGTGCTTTTATTTGCTGTATATTTTTCTTTGTGAAGATTTATGTTGCTATAAGAAAATGAGTCAACGGCACATATCTCATATTCAGTACTACGGTCGTGAAATTCAATGTATAGCACAACACATCTAAGTTCTTACAGTGTTGATAAGATCCATAGGAGTTGGAAGAACAGCTCCAGCATGATGGTAATCTATTCCCAAGCCGCCTCCAATGTTTAAGTATTCAATTTCAAAATCTTGGGCTCGAATTTGGTCGATATAGTTTACCATAAGAACTGCAGCATCCCTGAATATGTCCACCTGATAAAAGGCAAATCTCAGCATAAGTTTCTTAAATTATCCGAAAATGCTAATATGTAGTTCAAATGATGTACCTAAATATGGTATTTATGCAGGAGAACTATTCACATAAATATACTGAACAAGTTACTGATATGTGCTGCACCACACTAACATGTGTTTGTTTTACTGAGATATTGCAAACATCAGTAAGGAACAGAGAGAATTTGATGACTTCTTCTAGAGCAATGTAAAGCGATTAAAGAGATGAAGTTATCTGTTCAGGCTCATGTATTAAGTGTTTGGCAAACATTTTAGAATACATCTAAACATCACTAGAAGATAAAGAATAATCAACTTAGAGGAAATCTGAAAGAACGCCCATACTAATAATCATAGAAAATACACTCAGCAATTTCCCTTTAAACCCTCGATGCACGTCAATAAGTTGAATGAAAAAAGTGAAGAAATAGGAAGCAAATAAGTACCTTTGTAATGGTAGATCCGAGATGGCAGTGAGCTCCTACAAGCTTCAGCTCATTTGGGTATGACTTAACCTCATCTAAAAACCACTGCAGCTTTTCATTCCTGATCCCAAACTTAGAGTTCTTATTACCAGTAGCAACATAAGCATGGACCTGAAGGAAAAAGAAGCATACGCATGTCAAAAACTAGAATAATAATAAAAAAGAATGGAGTTAGGTACACAACCCACCCATTTAAAAATATCTTGGGAGTCGAATGAGTATCTCATTCAAAACTGAATCAAATACACCAAATGTCTACTTTTCCCCCACTAAAAGCCACAAAAATATGCATTGTTAAAGGCCTCAAACACAATAAGGAGCATGCTATCTCAATATAAAGAAAGTTATAAGACTTGATAGTTAGAAATCAATGCAGTATAAAACAGGTTTCTATACATTCCTATACGATTTTTCAAGATACATAAATGCAATATTCAATTACTCCAAACAAGGGCTAATTTCAAAGAAGTGATTAACGAGTAGGGTCACATACGGCTAAATACATATTATAAAGATAATAATGGGCTAAGCATACTGGGATAGAAAGATATTTATTGGTGGTAAGCAAAAATAGCATATCATTCTGACAATTTATCAAGCTATAGCACAAACCTGGGGATCAACATCTGGATTTATTCTAAGTAAAACTGGTACTGTCTTTCCAGCTGTCCTTGCAGCTTCAACAATGTGTTTTAAGTCAAATTCACTATCAATATTGACAAAAACACCACTTTCTGCAGCCAAGACGAGGTCAGGGAAAAGCTTTCCATTTCCATTGAATATGCACCTAATATTCAAAAAATAAGAAAGTAAACTGGTTTGTTACTAAAAGGACTAAAGGAGAACAACAATGTAGTTAAAAACTGATGATTTCAATAGCAGGTCACAAACTATTATCGTGAAAACAAGTTTTTAGTTCAGTGGTATTGAGGTAAAAGACAGTTCTCGCACAGCTACTCACTCTATACAGTATTGCAGGCTTGTAGCTTATGTCATTCAATGATGCAACACAAGCTACAATTTTCTAAAGATGAATCTGATCTTCAAACACCAATATCATTGTGGTGAATGTGGACAAGAGGGAAAACTAGACTACTTGTCGTCCACCACTTAATAATTTCATACAACAAAACTTTAACTTCAAAAGCAACTCGAAACTAATCCTGCCATTTCAACCTAATTTAACAATTTTGAAAACATTCAGTCGTCAAACTCATAACCTAGTAATCTTCTGCGAAATGCAGGTCAACAATAAACCCCCCATCTTATCCATCTTCTACCTCTACTCTACCCATCTTCCATCTCTCTATTCAGTCTACCTGAATCCTCTCAACATTCTCCAAAACCACCCAGCTATTCCACATGTTTACAATCACTTCCTCCAAAAAAGGATTGACCCCCCCCCCCCCCCCCCCCCGCACACACACAAAATCTTATCCATCTATCTACCTTTACCCACTTGATTCATTGCTACATTCCATAATCGCCAAAAGCCAGCTTTTTCACATGTTCACAACTACATTATCACAAACCCATTTTTACGTGAATCATTACCAGATTCCAATTCCTAAAGCAGCCAGTTTTTCCACATGTTAACTTCCTAACTAAAATCAACAACTAAATTACCATTTCCTCCAAAGAAGACACCACCTTTTTTCCCCTTTACCTACTTTATATATCAGTAACACCTTTATCTACTTGAATCATTGCATATTCCGTATGCCTAAAGATTCCAGTTATTTTCCACATGTTAACAACTTTCAAACTAACCAAGAACCACATTACTACATCTTACAAAAAAGACTCAGTTTTTTCCACCTTCACTTACTTGACTACAATATTCCATATTCCAAAAGAACCCAAAATTTTCCACATATTAACAACTTTCAAACTAATAAGTAACAACTACATTGTCACTCACTCCAAAAAAAGAAGACAATCTTTTCACCTTTAGCTACTTGAATCAAAGGCATGCATATTTCAAAACCGTAAAAAAAATCAGTTTTTTCACATCTTATTAACTTTCAAACTAACAACCAACAAGTACACTATCACTCACTCCGAAGAAGCTAGCCTTTCCACCTTTACTTGAATCAAAGCATATTCCAATTCCTAAAGAGTCCAGTTTTTCCCCACATGCTAACAACTTTCAAACTGACAGCAACAACTACATTACTACATCCACCATAAAAGAAGCCAGTTTTTTCACCTTTACTTGAACAATTCCCAGTTTTTTCACCTTTACATGTACTCGACTGTACCCTGGGTGAGAGAGAGGGGTTGTTTCTGATTGACCCGTGACCAACCTGATGTCTAGACAACGTTCTGCTAATTCACAATAAATAAAATCACAGGCAGCTTACATGGACCACGTTGATTGTAACCCAAAAGTCAAAAAATAACTTAATCTCCGACTCCATTAGGAATGGACACAAATCCTCAAACAACTCCAACAAAAAACCACAATCGAAATTGACAGTCACTCACTTTTTGGGATCAAACCCGGCCTTGAGCGCCAACCTCAGCTCATTCCCACTCACCAACACTGCGCCACACCCCAACCCCCTCAACAGCTCCAGAATCTTCAGATTATTGTTCGCCTTCACGGCATACCCGACGATCGCGCTCAATCCCTCCAACGCCTCCCGATACGCCTCGAAATTCCGCCCGATCTGCGCCTTGCTGTAGAGGTAGAACGGGCGCTTCTCCTCGAGCACCGCCATGGCCTTCTCGACCTGGACGCCGTCCACGCACAGGTGCCCATCGGCGGCCTTGCTGAAACAGTGGCGGGTGACGGAGGGGGACTGGGAGAGGGTGGCGCGGGGGAGGAGGGGTTTGAGGCGGAGGCGGAGGGTAGGGTTAGGGTTAGGGAGGGAGGATTTGGGGAGGAAGGTGGAGAAGAGGAGGTGGGAAGTGGACGCCATTTTTAGGGGTTTGTGGGGGGAGTGGAGGGAGGGGTATTTATATAATTATATGGGAACTGAGGGGTAGTTTCGGGATTTTGAGGAAAGTTGGTGGGTGTGTCAGTGGGTTGGTGAAGCAGGGCGGCGTGGACTGGTTTGGAGTTTGGACTAGTGTGGTTCAATATTGAAGGCTTGGATGGTTGGTGATGAGCGATTAGACCGAGCTGGTTCGAGTTCAATTTAAGGTTTGTCTGTCTTTCAGTTGCAAATGACGTGTCAATTGTGTCGTGTTTGTGTACTATTATGTTAGTCAGTTATGTATTCGTGTTTGTTAAATACAAAAATTTATCGTGTTTAAATTGAAAAATAGTTAAGTGTATAATATGTCGATAAATTTCTTTCGAATTAACATATTAATTGGTCGTTATCAAATAAAAAATAATCAATAACCTAAGTGACAGTTTCGTGTAAAAAATCAACATCATGCAATCACGATATGTTTGTATCAATTCGTATACTATTTATTTTATATTTTATCTTCACAAATCATTGTAATAACACATTTCTACCACGCAAAATGATTTCGTGTCAAGTCATGTCTAAATCATGTCATCATTTCGTGTCGTATTATTGGGTCATTCTGCGGTGTTTTCGTGGTGGCACCGACTCTAGTGACATGAAGCTTGAACCTATCCGAATTAAATTTTGTGTTGTGGAGGTTTAAAAATTTTGTGCCGTAATTAGTTCAATTCGGGATTGGAAAATGTCCAAACCCAAGCACGACTGACTCGTTCCCACTACTATTTGAATTAAACATGAAAAAAAAATCTCCATCTGCTTGATTCTAACTGGGATTATTTTAATCATGTAAAAACCACTATCAAAATGAAGTCCTTTAAATTCATGTTGATACAAGTCATTCTAAAGTACAGTACAGTATTGATTTTATTTTTTAAAATCGATTCTTCGTTTTTGAGTTTGGAACGAATGTGAATGCACATTACCCTCGAATGACCAAAGGAGGGGAGAAAAATCGTAGTTATTACAATTTGAACATGCAATTTTCAATTGAAATAGTGACAATATAATTGGTTGAACTGTTTTGCAAGTTGGCAATTAAATTGGGCTGATATTTTGTTTGAGTTTTTTCCTAACAAATTGAACCTGGACAAATATGAGTTCAGAATCATTTTTCCGGAAGCCTTGAAATCAACCAACTGATAGGCCGATGCAAAACAAAATCCAAAGACAAACATGTAACACCACAACTGATAATTAACATTGCACAAGCAAATTCCACAAACCAAAGCACATTCAGATGCATTCTCTTATTCTAAACCAACTCAAACCTGAGAAGCCTACAGAACTACTAAACATGAAGTACACCAGCCACTCTAAATGTTCATTCTGACGCAACCCGGATGACCTGTTTTCCGACATTTTTGCCGGAGAAAAGGCCAATGAGGGCCGCAGGGGCATTCTCGATGCCCTCGGCAATGTCCTCAACATATGTAACTTTTCCCTCCTTAATGTATTTCAACACGAACTTGTAGAATTCAGGGTACTTGTGTTTGTGGTCGGGCTCAATGAATCCCTGCATCTTGAGTCGCTTCGCGACCACTTGGAGCATGTTGTAGACCCCTTCTTGGTGAGTGAGGTTATATTGCGAGATCATCCCGCAAACTGCGATTCTCCCGAAAACATTCATGTTCGCCAGCACTGCGTCTAGCATTTTGCCACCAACGTTCTCAAAGTACATGTCTATGCCTTTTGGGCAGTACCTGTAAAGAGTAATAAGATTGTGAAAGATGTTTAAACTGCCGATCTAACAGCACAAAATTTCTTTGTTCAAACATATTTTCGAGCAAATTAGCTAGAGCTATAAAAGTGTAAAAGATCATAACAAGTTCAAGCTTAGGTAATTTAATGACCCGTTCATGGTAATTTGTCATGTTAGTGAACCATATCGAGCTATACCCGCACTTTGAGATGTGACACTAAATATTTCATAGCTTTAACTAGCCAGAGTGCCAGACTTGAGTGAGTTGAGACCTTCAGAATCTTACAATGCATGGTTGGCTGAGCAAATAAATGCATTAGCAATACCATTACAATATGCTAGAGATTAGGTGGGATATGACCTTTTAAGGGCAGCAACAAGATCATGTTCCTCTTTGTAGTTGAATGCATCATCAAATCCAAACTTGTTCTTCAGCAATTCAACCTGAAACATAAATCATCCATAATTCACCAAACAAGTCACGTTAATCAGTAAATAAAATTTAGAACAATACATACAACAAAACCAAAAATCAACATCACCTTTTCTTTGGAACCAGCACTGCCCACAACATAGCATCCAGAAAGCTTTGCAAACTGGCCAACAAGCTGTCCTACTGCTCCAGAAGCTGCTGAAACATAGATGGTTTCCCCTGCCTTTGGAGCACAAATCTCGTGGAATCCCACATAAGCTGTCAAACCCGGCATACCTGCAAGAGAGGGCAATGCCAAGGAATCGATAAAGGTCTGAATTTACGAGTAAGAATAACATGTAAATGTATGTAAGAATAGTTATGTTTCTTTTTGAACGTGTAAGGGATCAAGCATTCTAAGTTCAAGTTAGCAATGAGTAGACATAACAAATATGACATTCATATGAAAAATTCAGATTAATTTTTGAACCTTGGACTATTTGATTTATAAATTACTTGTAGGAAGAGTGCAGTAAAAAAAGCAGAAGTTCGCTTGAGATATTTTTCACCTCCACACAAATCCACCTGTTTTGGGATTCTCCATTTCTGAGGATTTCAAATCCGATTTGATCGTCAAATAAATACGATTTCAAGTCAATGATATACCATTGGATGTTACACTTGAACCACTAGTTCACAACTAAATAACTCCAAACTCAATAAATTACGATAAACATGGGAAACTTCATTAGATGAACTAATTGGTTTTTAATTTTATGGAAAGCAAGCCTAAATCTTTCAGAAAACACTAACACGATTAAACTGAGTAAATTGGTTGAAGCAACTGGTTCATCTGGTCAAAATGGAAGAACAGTTCAATCACATGGTAAAAATTAAATCCGGTGCCGTCAAATGTAGAACTTATCAATTCAATATCCTCAATTATGACCAAAAAGTACTTAGATATCCTAAACTATTAAACTCAATGTAGCCATGTAACCAAAACTCATCAATTTAGTATCATCAACTATATTTGAAACCGCTTATTGGGCGGTCGGTCAGTTTGAAAAAAAAGGTAGGAATGGATGACAAAATACCTAGAATGCCAGTGTAGTATGAGAGAGGCACATCAGTATTTTCGATCTTCCCTAGATAATCTGGGGATGCAAGACTGTACTCTTCCCAACCAATCATGCCCTGAACCAGATCTCCTACCTTGAAATTTGGATGGTCAGAGTCCACAACTTTTGCAACTCCATAACCAACAATAACCTGCAATAATGTGATCATGATTCATAAGTTGATGCAAAAAGAGTTTGCTTTAAAAAAAATCAAGAAAAAGATGCCAAAGCGTATAGGGTCGGCTAGTCTTAGTGTTTTGATACCATAGATAATAACTTGTGAATTGTCATGCCACCAAACAGTGAAACAAAGTGTATATCTCTAAGGATACTAAAGGGGGAAAATAAAGGAATCTTCATAAAATAAATGAGGCATTCAAGCAGCAAATTCTTTTAAGTTTGGACATAAAGCAGGTCCAAATGATAAACAAAATACCAACTTTGAGCCAAGTGGTATTTTTTCACATGCCATCAAAGTAGTCATCAATTTTTTTTTTTGAAGAAAAAGCAACAAAAAGCAATACATTTAGCTAAAAGAATAAAGACCACACACAGACGTAGCAGGACTGCAGGAGGCACTTTTGAAACAGAAACAAAAGAAAAATAGAAAAAGGTATAAAAAGGACCAGAGAGAAACTCATATGACTAGCAACAAGAAACCCAAGCAACAGATCTAGCCAAAGAATAAAATCCATATCATCCAGTGATCTACCCAGAACTCAATTTAGAAATTGAGCAAGAAAAACACAAGAAGAAGCTCCAAAAAATTAAGAAAAAAAAAACCCAATAAAGTTTTTAAAAAAGACCCAAAAACAGTTACCAAACTCTCCAGTTAGAGATGCTAATCTGAGTCATACCAGTCACCAAGCTAGAAAGCAAATTTCTAGGAAAGAAACCCCAACCAACCAACCAAACCAAACCAAACCAAACCAAGTAAGCAGCAGCAGATCTAGCAATTAGCAATAAGAAATAAAATTCATAGAGCACTGAGGTCTAAAAAACCTAGAAAATTTTCACTTTTTGTTGTTGTTGTTGTTGCTCACATTGCCAGGGACAAAGGAATCAGTGTAGCTTCCCTCCGTCTTGGACATCCTGGGTCTCATGTAGGGGTCACAGGAGAGGACGAGGTTCTTGACCAGGACGGCCTTGGAACCCTCCGGGGCCTTGGAGGAGATGGTGGAGTTGGTCACCACCAAGTCCTCCTCCTTCGGAGCTCCAACCACGTAGTCCTTGAAGATGATCTGCTTGTTCGTCAGCGTCTCTCCCATCTTGTTTTTAGGTTCAGATTCAGAAGTGTTTTTTGGTTTGGGTTTCAGAAGTTAAGATGTGGTGGTCTTATATAAATATAGCAGCACCCCTCCGAATAGTTCTCGGCAGGGGTGAGCATCCGGTCGGACCGGATTTTTTTTTTCTGGAATCCGGACCGATCATTCGAAATCAGATTTTTTATAATAAAAGAACGAAAATCAGACCGATCCGGAGCCAAAATTTCAAAAAAGTTCCGGACTAGAATCCAGACCGATCGGATCCAATCTGGACCGAACTCGGTGATTTACAAATAAGGTTTTATGCTCACCCCTAGATTTAGGTTTACGAGTGAGCAACAAACTCTCGGCGATTTACAAATAAGGGTGTAAATAAGTGGATTTTTACAACATTATTAACCATCCTATCTAAGTTAAGTGGGTAAATAAGTGGATTTTTACAATATTATTAACCATCCTATTCATATTACATTTCAAATTCTTCGACCATGAATTATACCTCTAGAACTCGATCTTATATGAAATTGAATATTATTTAGGTCAAACTTGAGATTAAAATAACAAAGTGTTTTGATCAAGTTTTTTCTTTATAAAAACTATGTATTATTGATTTAAGTAACTAGTAAAGGTTGAGTATAATTCCGAAACCCTAAATTTAAACCATAACACAGGAAATCATGGAACTTTGAAAGATAGAGAATCATGAAATCAAACTCCACAAGCTGACACAAGTCTTTATCGGGTCCCTTTCCATCATATGTTTGCATTTTATTATGTTTTATAAAAAAATTAGAGATGTTATATACGTGCAATAATTGCATGTGAATGCGATGTCCAAATTAATGAATCTACATGTGATGATGTCGGAAAAAATCAACAAACATAGTGGATATCGATTGGAGTATAGTAATTAACGTGTCCAAATGTTGTCCATTAAAAATGGTCATCGGTTGGACCATTTGGAATACATGCATATATAATGGGTGTAGAAGTGCAATTTTTAGTTTTCCCATAAGTTGTATCGAAGTGGTAAAATTGAAATTTTGTAAATAAGTTTTATATGGTTGCTCAAGTAAACCCATATTATCCATGGTTTGACGTATACGTGACATGCCATTACTTTTGGATGGATGAATTTTGATTTTAATTTAACCAATCTCAAAGTGGTCAATTTATGTCTAACTCAATGTAGATCAATTACCAAATAAAACCAAGACTAGACATTACATCATGAATAAGGGGTCAATTGTGAGTGTTTCGTTTGAGATTAAACAACAAATTAAAGTTTCAATAAGGAAAGAAAGGGGAAAGCAGAGATAGATGATCGTGTGGAAAAAGAAATTTAGAGAGCTAACAAAGTCTTAAAACGGTAAAAAGGCAAATGATCAGATATAACGACCGTGGAAGTTTTTTTTTCTTCCATAAAATACAGGACGTTAAATATAAAAAAGAAAGAGAATCAACAACTGAGTCTTTTATGAATAATTCTGATAAAGCCACCGTAAGCTTCTTTTGTTTAATTGTTTGTTTGCAAACCCATAACCATAAGCATATGTCTTTCAATGATAAAGTACCAAATTATTGAAGACTCCACAACTTATTTGATTTGGTAGTTCCTAATCCTACACAATCCAATATGATCATTAATTTATGGCTTATGATATCAGCTAATGTGGGGTTTGCATCATTTCAATAAATAACTTCATAAGATATGGGGAAAACATCCCACGCGTGATTATATTCGATCCAATGATAAATAATCATGTAATTTTTATTTTTATTTTAACTTGAAACTCATTCAAACCTTCTCCACACCAGTAGTAGTATGCGGTACACACTTGAAATGAAAAATAAACCACATTAACCGTTTTTGGGAGAAAAAATAATGAGAAGCAATCTCACGTATTGAAGTGATAGTTCAATTGCCTACTAGGCATGGTGGAAAAATGTTTATTCATCGAATTGAAGTTGACATACACCCTCAACTTAACTTAAGCACGTTTATTTCTTCGTAAATTTGTACTTTCGTCTTTCTAACTATCCTTTTTTTAAAACATAAGGCCACGTGGGCAAATAGTGATGCAACTTGGCTGGATGTAGGAGTGGTGGGCGACCACCAAATTGAATGATTGGTTAGTCGGTGATTTGATAATCTTTGGAATGATTTACAGTGTACCAAATAGTTTGGAGATGTATACTTCTATGATTGAGTTTTTTCTTGGGTACATCTCGTGAGTGGTGTAATTGGAGATATGCACACACATTTCAACTATTGTCTCTAGTACACATCTCTATTTCAAATATATTTGCTCAAAACCCCAACCATTCTTGGGTACCACACAACACCGACGTTGTAACCACTTCGTCATAGTCCGTTAGTACGGATATGGTTAAATAACACTCGGTGATTCTCCGTAAGTACATATTTTGGATTTAAGTTAATACATTTTAGTAATTGTGTTTAATTAACCACTAACAAAAACCGAAAGTCGACTTGACTGCAACCCCTAAAATCAACCCATGAGATGCCCAAACCCAATCAAACAAGACTCGACCGAATCACCAATGACGACCCAAGCCCAAACACGACTCGGTCTAAAGTTTCGAATATTTAACCTCCACTCCCAATTCTCCCCCAAATCGATCAAACCTCTCTCAAACCTTAGAATAGTCCCCCACCCTAAAAATTGGACACCAACGATAGCAAGAGAAAAGGCGACGAAAATGACATCATAGAGAGAAGGTGACGACAAAGGTGATGACGAGAGGAGTGGACGCCTGATCAGAGAGAGAAGGAAACGAAGGGTTTCACTAGAGACGATGGTACATACAAGAAGCTGTTTGATGGGAAAACATCAACGATGAGTGGTTTTCTCTCAATTTTCCCTTTTAATTTGTTCTTTTCATGTGGTTGCATTTGTAACGTCCCATTCTACATAACAAAGCAGAAGCTGAATATCACAAATGAGGAAGGAATTTCATGGGAAAGGGGCAATCACAAGCAACAATTTTCAATAAACAATAAGAGAGGAAATGATGCTCCATTAAAGAAAGGATTAGGATTGAAATCAAGAGTATGATCACCATGAGATAGTCACATCTATACCCAAATGGGTTTACAAGAGTCCAAGAAGAAACAAGTATGTTTGAACCTACATTTTTCGTGTGTACGAGACAACAAGAACAATATCACCACCATGCCTACATGTCAAAAACTCTCTACATGCATCACGAAGAAATCGCCTATCGTTGATAGTTACCTGAAAAACAAAACCACAATGATGTGAGTTTATGAAAACTCTGTGTGCCGATGGATCTAAATTGGGCAAGCAATTTAGTAGACAAAATATTCAATAGAACAAACCAAACAAAAACACGGTACCATCTATTATTTGATAAACAATAAAATCAATATATACTAACTTATATAGCAATTTGACATTTTAACCAAAGTCACCATTCATCAATAACATTCGGGAAATGTAAATGCTACTAACAATAAATGAGCCGAAAACAATCTAGTAAACAATGCAAGCTATTGCCATTAGCAATCAGGATATACTATCCAAAATTCATTCAATAAACACAACTAGACAGATCACATAAAACTTTATAACCAAGAATTATACAATTTTGATCAATTCAGGTGCAATTCGATTTCAATTCAATTCATTTTCCCCATCATCAGTGATACATAAAATGTATCGAGAATTTTGAAGAAGTCTCACCGCTGGTACGTGCGGTCTTCTGGTTAATGTATGACATGTCCCCACCCTTAGTTAATAAATCATTTTAAGTTTTCGTGGGGTTCCATACATCAACCTGTGTCAATACGATAGATAACAATTATGTATTTGCGGTCCTACAATCGCCAATTGCCCTGTCGGGCCAAATACTCTGAAGAGTTCAGTATGCTTTTAAAGAGCCAATAGTGCCAAACCCACAATTTATTTTTTAGTGTTAAGTTAGTAGTGTAATTCATCACCCTTGTTATTCCATCAGAATAACTCATAGTCTATCAATAATCACTAACTCATAGATTGGTTCAAATGACTTTGGTAATAATTAAATCATAATTTACTAATAAACTATGATCAGCAAGACCAATGATATAAATTTCAATATTCATTGTCCACCATGAACGATGATTTAACTAGAACTCACTAGTTTATGCAAGCAACAAAGATGCTAGTATGCATTAGCTAATGGACTCAACTCACATCAAATCAATGCCAGTAAAACACAATCATATGCAATAAAAATCTAGATGTGATTGCCCAAAACTTTTGCAAGTACTTGGGACCAAAAATACAATTTATCATTAACCAACTCGGAAATTAAAAATCTCATGTCCAGTTGGGTATCAATCTTTTCATTATGATCCATTTCCTATAAAGGGCAAATTTACATTAGATCTAATGATGACAACCATATACTATTTAAGATATTCGATTCGATACACTTTCTTTCGGAAACAATCATATAAGACATGATGCAATTGCAAGAAAATATCGACCAAGTAGTACTCAAATAAGACAATCATGCACTCTAAAACACTACTAAGTCATGTAGTCAACTTGCAAAGATAACATTCATCAATTAAGCATGCATTTAACAGAATGCTAAAGACATGAATAATAACCATCGACTAACACATAAACTAATAATGAGGTTAAACAATGCAAGTCCCAACACATGAGCAATTCTACTCATTTAATCATCCAATAGAAATTTAAATAGTTAACCTAATATAACCATAATTTATGGGAAGTCCAAACTTACAAAAAACAATCTAGAACTAATACATTCCTCTTGAAAATCATTTAACTTCAATACAACAAAGATATATATATATATATTCACTATGATTCCAACAATTTTTCACCACGACAACAAACCACAATGACGAGTCTAAAGTTTAAATATCACTTAAACATGACAGATCATAAATTTGTCTACATGGACAATGCGACCCAGTCTTAGCCACAAGGAGCGAGGAAAGTTTAATTAGGATATTAACTCAACTTCATTAGGAGTTATGGTTAACCAATTTCTCAGTGACAAAACAATTTAAAGAACTAGAACATAAATGTGAATCATAGATCACTTACCATATGGAACTTCAATTGACGATATGACATAATGAACTAGAGTATATTCATGCACCATATTTCACATTCATCAATTACAATAAAAAAGCAATATGGACTATAGCACGAGCATGCATCATAGTTCTCATTGAATGAGATATTAAAACATATATCAATCACTTTACTTAGTGCACTAAGACTACAACAACTTGGTAAATCCTAAAGTTCATAGAAGTGTTAAACCATAATAGATAATCATTCCAATTCTATACCCATCGAAAGAGTATGAAGTGATGAATATTGATAAGAAATTCATCATTTATCTTGCATGTCTAAGGCAACCCAAGATGACAAATACAATCACATTACAACCTTACTACAAAAACTATAAGGTCAAAGAACAATATCATCTTGAAAGAGTTGCAAGAACATAACACCAAGTAAAGCATAACACCAATGGATTGTCAACTTCGTCTTAAACATCAACCAAGTGGTTATGAGCACGAAAGTGTTGAGATCCTTAAAATGATAGATGCTAACATCAAGTAGAAATTTCAACAACCATGGCTTTACTTCTCAAATAACACCACCAACTTAAATAGGTTCCAAGGTTCAATATCCAACTCAACTCATCTCAAGGTTACACACACACACCCAAGTATGGAGCTCATCCACCATTGCAACACATCTTTCTTGCTGTAACACTAAGATTCCAAAGGCAGCATCATGTGAAATTTCCATTTAAGAACTCAAGGTTCAAAACCAAAAGTTAAGATAGACGAAAATGTATATTTTCTCCAAAATAATGTCTGAAATTGATCATTCTGAGGTGAAAACAACTCATACTGAATTATTCAAAGATCATCCAGTGTCAACACCAAGTACAAACAATGACCTATCAGCATATATACTTCCAAACGTTGCAAGGTTTAGGATTTAAAGAGACACACAACAAGAATACTCCATGATCACACATCAACATCTCCTTCACAAAGAATTTTTCACATGCCCCTAACAACATTCAAACCCCTTCTAATTCTAAATCATTGTGGGATCTTGGTGAATGATTCAATAATTTAATGGATTCATTTGAAAGTAGACAAAGAAACCACTCCAAGCACTTTCCACAAGACACATCCGTATATCATGTCAAATTTAAGCATTTAATATTCCTGAACAACCTCGATAATACCTAGAATCATCATTCACAACTTTTATTCCAACAGTTGGACTAACCAAAAATCGACAATGCCGAGTACCTTTAAAATTCAAACCTTACTAGCCTATAGATTGCTTTGTCAACTCCAATTCATTTTCACCTTTCAAAAAGAAACAAGTCATCTATAAATGAGGGGTTAAAGACGATAGGAAATTCATTGCATGAATGACCCCGACCACCACATAATAGTCTAGATCCAAAGTGAAAATGCATACATAAAATCATTAAATTTCCTTTTGATTTCTGATCATAGAACACTATTGATCTCAACATGAAAATCAATTTCAGAAAATAGAAATAATTAGTAAATTTGGTGTGAGTTTCACTTTACTTCAATATTACCAAATGCAATGAAAGAGTCATGAGAAATTTTATTTTAGACCTCAAATGACAAAACAAACTGATGCATAGTCTTGTGCCATGAAACAACAATGAGAGTCTTAACCTAGCATTTCATCATACACCTCGTGGGATAAAACTACCCACTTCAAAACATCAACCAAACAACCCAAAAAAGAGTGGCATGGTCTCCATTATGTTCCAAACTAACCATGAAAGCATCCTAAGCAAAATGAAACAAGTAAGATTCTCTCTCTTCACACTCACAACACATATTTCATTAAGGTACCATTTTTTCTCCAACAAGGTTGAATCCATGAGTCTTAAGTCTAGAAAAGTGTTGCTCAAGAAGATCCAGAGGCATACCTTGAATCTACTAAGCAAAAGTGTTACCGTTCACTCCGGGCAACCTCCGGTGAACTTTGGTGGACGTTCGAAGAGGCACCTTGCTCCACAAGCTAGCATCAATTGCTGCATCAGATGTCTATGGTCGAACAAAAGACAAAAGCTACTCCTAATCAAATATATATGGGCAGCCGACGAGGAACGATAGGATTTGAAGGTGGGGATTCAGGGGTTTCGATGGGTGAGGGTTTGAGGGGTTGGATTCTTTTTCCCCCTCTCCTTTATTGTGTGATGTGGGTTTTGTAATGGATTGGTGATTATATGGGAAAATTACAAGATGAACCCCTAGTTGTAGGAAAATATACAATACTTTACAACATTATCATGATTCTGATTCTGTCTGCATGTTTGCTTCTTTTTGTTTAGTGATAGCATTTGCATGTTTGCTTTTGTTTTTTAGTGAAAGCATTTGCATGTTTGTTTCTTTTTATTTAAAGTTATTCATAGCCTTTGCATGTTTCTTTCTTATTCTGTGATTGCAATTCATGTTTGTTTATGTTTGTTTTCCTTCGCATGTTGTTTTCTTAATGTAGTGTGTCTGATTTGGGAGGTAGTGTCAAAGTGAGCTTGCACTATGGTGGTGGATGAGTTAAGAGCAATGGTCGGGATATGACTGTGGGTTTTGAAGAGGTTGCGTCAATGCTTGTGGTTGAGGAATTGACAATCTCAATGATAAGCAATTATATTCGTAGTGTAATGAAGTGGACATTTAGTGAAGTTGTGAATGTGCATTATATGATTTCAAACAATGTTAGGAAAGAGTTTAGAACTCTTATTACTGATGAAGACATAGAGAAGACACTTAGATTTCTTAATTAGAAACATGAGTTGCACATTTATACTACTATGGCCACTAGTGAGAAAGGGTCAATAAATGATAGTGAGCCATGTGTAGGAGTTGATGAGCATTGTGTAGTGGTAAATGATCTTTGTGTAGTAGTTGAGAGTTGAGACGAAAACACACCACAACGATGGATATAGAGCCTAGTTTATGAGCAAATGATAAAGTACCTAGTGTGGTGCGAAGTGTAGACTCATAACCTTTACTTTAGGAGTTTGAACCCCCTGCTCCACTTGTTTGTGTCCACCAAGCCAGTTGTACACTCCCCTATCACTCTGAACCTAGCCAAGCAGGTCAGTTGATAAGAAAAGCTCACAAAATAGGGATGGGAGTTGTGTTTCCAGTGGCAGTAGTGAATGTCTTTAATATGTTATGTCTGATGAGGACGTTGAAGAGAGTGAGGGTAGTGATGCAGTTGAATTTGATGATCAGGGAGAATATAGGAATGATTTCCTTCCTGTTGATGATGGACGTGACCCTATAAAGGTTAACTTGTCTAACCCTCAGATAACTATTAAAAAGAAGTTTCCAAATGTGAATTCCTTCAGAATGGCGTTGATAACCCACTGTATTTTGAGTGAATGTGAGATTATATACTTGAAGGGCCAACCTGATAGGATGACAACCAAATGTAGAGATCTTAAACGTAAGTGGAGAATACATGCATCTAGGTTAAATGATGGGAAAGTCTTTGAAATCAAGACATTGAGGTTGTCACACACTTATTCATCAGTAAACAACTGTGCTTCTATGATGGCCATCAAGTATTGGATTGACCATCAGTGCATTGAGTGACTTGAACTAGATGACATGCTAATTATGAGAAATATAAGCGTCCAACTTAAGAGGAAATTTCATTTGACATTGCCTTATAATAGAGTTTGAAGGGGTAGGAAGATTGCAATGAAGAAATTGTAGGGTTGTGAGGAGCAACAATATGCTTTGATACCATCATTAGTTTCTGAAATAAGCAGAACAAACCCAAGGAGTGTTAGTAGTTATGAAGTGAAACCAGAAGATGGTTCATTCTTTAAATTGTTTGTTTGCCTCAAGGGCTGCAAAGAGGGTTTTGTAAATGGTTGTACGTCATTGCTTGGCCCAAATGACTATCATCTGAAGGGCAAGTACAAGGGGACTCCTCTTTCTACAACTTTAGCATATGGGAATCACCAGCTTTTCCTAGTTGTATTTGGAGTTGTGGATTCTGAGACCCATGAAAGTTGGGAGTGGTTTCTAGAGCATCTCAGGGAAGCAGTGGGCCACAAGAATAATTTGGTTATTATCAATGATAAGTGCAAGGGTTTAGAAGAAGAAATAATTAATGTATTTGGTGGTTGTAAGTACAGAGTTTGTGCAAGGCACATTTACCAAAACTTCCAAAAGAAGTTCAAGAGTGTCCTTCTAAATCTAATGTGGCAGGTTGCAAATGCCTACACAGTTAGTGAGTTTGGAAGAAAACTGTAGTCACTAAGAGAGGTTAATGAGACAACTCATGATTGGTTAGTTTAGTTGGAAAATAATGACAAAATTTGGTCTAGGAATCAATTTGGATGTAAGGTTTAAATTTGATTACATTACCAACAATTGTGTGAGTTATTTAACAATTACATCAGAGAAGTGAGACATCTGACTAATATTACTTTGGTAGACAATTTAAGAAAAAATTAATGCAAATCATGTACAACAGGCAACAAGAAATCAGAGAATGGACATATATCTTAACCCCTAAAGCAAGAATTTGGATCAATATTATGTTCAGAGAGTTTGGGAACTTTAATATCATAAGATCTCCTAACTCTAAAGCTGAAGTTTCATCAAACAAAAGATGCATTGTTGACTTGAATGAGATGACTTGCACTTGTAGAGTTTGATATTTGACAAAGCTGTCATGTCAGCATGCAACTGTTTTCATTGGCACAATAAAAAGGGTATGTGGGAGGATTATGTTAGTCCATGGTTTATAAAGGCAATGTATAATCGAGCTTATGAAATGAACATTTATCTGATGGCAGACAAGTCAGAGTGACAACTTGTGCAAATGTTTACAATAATGACTCCAGCAGTGACGATAGTACTAGGTGGTAGGCCAAAGCAAAACAGATACAAAGGATTAATGGACCTAAGCAACACTCAAATGATGAAGAAATGCAAGAGGTGTGGACTGTTGGGCCACCATGCTAAGAGATGCAATGAGCCAATTGACTCTCAATCTCAAGAACATGGCACATCAAAGTATACAACTTAACCAAACATAGAATTTCACGTACTCCCATTTTAATTTCAAAGTCAGACTCTAACACTTCTTACCCTAACATTTGTAGGATTAGCAAAGGTGAGAAGAGGAAGAGAACAAGCAGGTAGACTGAGGCTGCAGTTGCTCCCCAATCACCTCAATCACCTTCCCAAGCAACTCCAGAAGAAAAACATTGATCCATAAAGAAGCCAAACACCCAACCATATGACTCAATGATAAACCTCATTCAGTTAGTTGGTGGTGTGCAACAGAGCTTAGCTACTCTGCAGTGGCCCTCTTTCAACTAATTTTTTATATGGGTTTCCATATTTAGATTGTAATTGCAAAATACTGTAACATTAGATGTGTTTAATTGCAATGTTATGCAACTTAGATGTGTACTTAGATGTGTAAATTACAAGTTGGTTTTAGTTATTAAAAGTACAATTTTGCTTGATTTCAGTTTTGTAATTGTTATTTGTAGTTGGTTATTAAATGTCCAACTCTTAAGAATGTATGAGTCTGGATTGTTTTCAAGTTTTAAAGGTAGGGTTTTTTTTGCTTGGTTTCAATTCTTTAACTTAACTATTGAACATTATGCAGTTGCTTGGTTTAACTACACCAAGTGAATGTAATCAATGTAGAGTGGACTTTAATAACCTGCAAGTAGTACAAGAATACAATCTCCTGTTGCATTGATAAGCTTCAAGTACATTCTATAACTAGTACAAGCTGAGTAACAACTACTGCACATTTCTCAGTAACTAAAGGCAATTAGAAGTTGTCATTAGAAGACAATACAAACCATTCCATTCCAACTACAATTACTGAAGCAAGCCAAACAAGTACATTAATTTATTTAAGTTTTATTACTTATACTTTAGGTTCCATAACTTAAACTAAAAAACATTCAACTTCAAGTTCCATAACTTCAAGGACAAAACATTTAACCCTAAACCACCCAACCAGTACATGAGCAAAACATGAGCAACATACACTTAACCAAAAAACCTCTACCTAATACACCATGAAACCACCAACACCAAAACCATCACCACGTCCCAGCCACACCTCCTAGATAAGCCACTTTAGAATAAGAGCAATCATCACAAAGGCGCAAACATTAATTACCATGTCGACTTTGTTCGTGAACACTTTGCAGACGACCACAAAGTTTTTCAAGTCACGAATTGAAGTCCTCAACTCCAGCAAAAAAGGATGTTGTTGTCTACCACTAGATTCTTCAAGGCATCCACTTTCCTTTCCATCTCAGCATACTTCCCCAACATCATGTCGCGAAACCTCTTCACATACTTCCTTACAACAATTGCAACCGCTTCATGCCCATCTACCCACTGAAAAACACACATTTCTTGCAAACGGGCTCCTAGACATTTCATCAAACGGTTAGTGGGCAACACAAAAACATGGGAGACCCCAGAATGGTTGTTTGGTTCAGATGAAAGGAAGTGGAAGTTTGAGAACTGTTTGTTGGGTATGTGAAGAAGACGAGAAAAAGGACAGGAAGGATTAGTGTGGGGGGCGGGAAGGTTAATGAATATTCCATCATGTCACACACGACACTGTTGAGTGTTGAATATTGATCCACTTGATCTTGTCAAGGCTTTACAAACAGAGACAAACAAAAGATGGGTACAAACAGATGGATAATGTTTTGATTTTAATGATTTAATGAAATCTTTTGGAAGCACGATACAACAAAAATAACAGATATCTAGTTATACATTTTAACAAATATCCTTTTTATTGTTACTCTTGATTAGACCTGTAATTTCAGTTTGAATTGAAACTTGAAAGCTTGTAGGTGTAGACTGTGTAGTGATAGTCTTCGCGTTGAATGACATTACATAAATTAGGTATATATCATACAACTCATAAGAAGAAAAAAGTAAATCAGCTCAACAGAGGGAGAAAAAAAAAAGATGATTTGGTTTACTGACGTAATAAAGATCAAATTTCAGCTCAACTTTGGTTTATTTTTTATTTATTTTTGAATTCCCATACCACCAATAGGATGGTTGGGTTCCCTTTGAGTTGCTCGTCAAATTCAACCTTAGAAAATAAAATTTTGCATTTTCCAGAAATGCATACCGAAGATAGATTTTGGTTCTTGGTTGCTTTAACCGGTAAAATTCGAACCTATGACTTTTGGTTGAGATTATTCTAAGGTCGTCGTTTTTTTCGTTTCCAAAAAATATTGAAGCATCAGACTTTCAAAATACCTCAAAGTCTGATTTGAAAAAAACTAACAGATTGTTCATACTTAGGCTGGGCCGAGTTTACGATAGTCCCGATGATGTGAAAAAATAAAATTTCATGATATCCTCCCGCCCAAGTTCATTTGAAATGAAAATTTTCTTTTGCACAATAATTTGGTATTTCTTTCAACAATTGAATATAGAAAACGTCTTACCAAGAACCAATCAATTTTTTTTACTCTTCTGACTGTATTTGTTCAACTTTTTACGGTGTAATGTCTTTGAGATTAAAAACGAAATAAAAAATAACTTAGACGATGATTCATATTCTTTGGGTTGGTTTGGGTGTTCAAGTGACCCCCTTTCCCCGGTCATAATGTATGGATTTTACATAATGAAGAGGAAGCTAACGAAAATCAATTTTTCACCGGTAATTAAATGTTTTATGAACGCAACGCGTCACGGACGCGCTCTACGTGGACATCCATGTCAGCCCTTACGTGGTCAAAGCATGAATGTTTTTTTGTTTTTTCTTCCTGATGTCCACTCAAATCACATTAAATGTGTTTCAACTCAGCACGTTCTCTCTCTCCACCCAAATACAAATATGATGAGACTCTTTCTTTCTTCTTCATTCTTTCTCTCCAGAATAAATCACCATTTCTAGCAAGATATTATGTCAAAGAAGCGTCTGATGCCGACTCCCAGGATTCTTCACAACGTAAGCAGCGTGAATGGGACGGTGCGAAGACTTCCTGATGTTCTTGTCAGCGTTAGCATCGTGAATGTGACGATCCGGTGGTGAAGACTTCGCACCACAACATCTTTGCTGCATTGTTGGAGTGCCCATGACAGAAAAAGAAGGAAGAAGAAAGAAAGAGTGTCATCGATCGTCCCATTCACGCTGCTTACGTTGTGAAGAAACCTGGGAGTCGGCATCAGACGCTTCTTCGAAATAATATCTTGCTCGAAATGGTGATTTATTCCGGAGAGAGGTGCAACGCTCCGTGGTGAAGACTTACGTCTGTTCGGTTTATGTCGTACATCTCTCCGTAATAAATCACCATTTCGAGTAAGATATTACGTCGAAGAAGCGTCTGATGTCGACTCCCAAGGTTCTTCACAACGTAAGCAGCGTGAATGAGACGATCATGTTTAAGTCTTACATCTTCTTTCCGATTTACTGGGAAAATATATATTATCTTTGTAATTTGTGTGTGTTTGTATTGTTTGTTTGTGTATGATTTACTGGGAGAAGATATATTATTTTTGTAATTTTTGTGTGTTTGTGTTTGTGCTTGTATTATTTGTTTGTCTTTGTGCTCTCATTGTATCTTATTGTGTAATAGTTATCATCAATAATATGTACCATCAATATCTCATTGTGCTCTCATTGTATCTATATAAACAGGACAAACTTTCTACATAAACTGGACAAACATTCTACATAAACATGACAAACTTTCTACATAAACATGACAAACTTTGTACATAAACAGTACAAACTTTCTACATAAACTGGACAAACATTCTACATAAACAAGACAAACTTTCTACATAAACATGACAAACTTTCTACATAAACAGGACAAACTTTCTACATAAACAGGACAAAACAGGACAAGATTTCTACATAAACAGGACAAAACAGGACAAACTTTCTACATAAACAGGACAAACTTTCTACATAAACAAGACAAAACATGACAAACTTTCTACATAAACAGGACAAGCTTTCTACATAAACAGGACAAAACATGACAAACTTTCTACATAAACAGGACAAAATTTCTACATAAACAGGACAAAACATGACAAACCTTCTACATAAACAGGACAAACTTTCTACATAAACATGACAAACTTTCTTCCTAAACCGGACAGAAACTACACTTATTCCAGACAGCAAATACACTTATTCCGGACAAACTTTCTGTTCCGTTTCTGAACACACTTTCTTCTTATTCTGGACGACTACACTTATTCCGGATTGCAAATACACTTATTCCGGACAACAAATACACTTATTCCGATTCCGGACAGCAAATACACTTATTCCGGACATCAAATACACTTATTCCGGACAAACTTTCTGTTCCGTTTCTGAACACACTTTCTTCTTATTCTGGACGACTACACTTATTCCGGACTGCAAATACACTTATTCCGGACAACAAATACACTTATTCCGATTCTGGACAGCAAATACACTTATTCCGGACAAACTTTATGTTCCGTTTCTGGACACACTTTATTCTTAAACCGGACAACAAATACACTTATTCCGGACAACAAATACACTTATTCCGGACTGCAAATACACTTATTCCGGACAGCAAATACACTTATTCCGGACAAACTTTATGTTCCGTTTCTGGACACACTTTATTCTTAAACCGGACAACAAATACACTTATTCCGGACAACAAATATACTTATTCCGGACTGCAAATACACTTATTCCGGACAGACACATAACGTAAACAGGACAAACACATAATGTAAACTGCACACACACATAAAGTAAGCTAGACAAATTAAGTTGATCCAACGTAAAACTTAAAAACAAATATTTTATTATGATAAGTGTGAGCTCTGCACGAATAATGAGACTGCACGATGTCCTAGGGTCTGCACACTGTCTTATCTGTGTATTGGGAAATGAATCGTTCAACTTAAAGAACTGGCGTTTTTTAAAAAGACCAAAATGCGCGAAGAGAAATTTCGCTGACTGGACGCTGACTCAAAGAAAATATCTGAGTTGTACAGATCCACGTAAGCGCGTCCGTGACGTCCGTGTCCGTCTATCACGACCCAAGAAAGTAAAACAAAATCCAAATAGAAAGTAAATTCCCTTTTTTTCTTTTTCTTTTCGTGTCTTTTGTTTTCTCATCACTACTCTTCTACTTCCACTCACGAGATCATATCCTCTCCTCCTCCGCTCGATTCCAAATCCAATTCCGACAAACCCTAAAACCCTCGATGGGTTCAATCCAGATGTTCTTCCTTCCTACCACGGCCACTCCTCCTTTCAACCCCACCCTGCGGATCCGACCCAAATCCGCACACAAGGTTTGGCTTCCTTCTCTCCCTTTCCTTCGCCTAAAAATGCGATTTTTCGATCTGGGTAGGTTTTAGTTTGGGCTGGAATGATGAATTTGGTGGGGTTTTGATGGAAAAGTGGTGTTTTTTTGTGGTTTTGGAGGAGAATATGGAAAAAAGGTTTGGGTCTAGTTTGCTGAAAGTGAGGATTTTGTGTTGGGATTTGTGTCTTTTGTTTGGTAGTTGAGTTGTACTTACTTTGCTTTCGTTAAAAGAGGCTTTTTGTTGGTGTGGGTAAGTGGGTTTGTTTGGTAAGAGTAAGAAATTGAGATTAAGTTTGTTGTTTTGGAAATTACTTATTAGGGTTTGTTTGGTTTTGTGCAGTGATATAATAATAATAATAATAATATATATGATGTTTGGTCATGTTTGAGTCGGGTTTATTAATACTTAACATCGATAAAATATCTTGTTGAAAGTAAACTCAGAGCTTTTGCAAAAAAGGTTATTGGTTGTCATATGGAATCTGCGCTGGTTGAAAGTCAATTAAGAAGTTGTGTTGATTATTTATCGTTTGTGGTATAGCTTGGAGAGGTTAGTGTGTGGGGTGTGTTTGTTGGTGTCTTGTTGGATTTCAATATGTTAATTCAACTAATTCCCATATCAATGTGTTTTCTTTTGCCTTGGGTGTTATTTGGATCTTTGGATTTGGATCGACAAAATCATTACCCATGTATATATGTTACGTACGTGATTGCGGTTGTAGTAACTTAGTGACGGGGTTTAGTTAAACACACTGCCTGATATGATGCACTATTATTTCAATTTCTAACACGATTACTTCATGATATGACCTAACTGTCATTCTCTAATTCTATCATACCCACCGCTTGGGGCTGGGGCAGATAATCTTTTTTGTTTGGTTTGTGGTTGTACTAGGTCACACTCATTTCCTACTTCTTTCCTATAGATTTGGCATACTATTTATGTCAGTAAAAGTCTTGCAATAATTGTTGATTTTCTACCATCTAGACTTTTAGATCTCTTTGGCTTCTCTGAAAATCTGCCACTGTCAAAAATGAATCATGTAATGACATGTAAAAGTTACAACCAGTTTTATTAATTGGTAATGTGGTATTTAGTGACTGCATCTTGAATTACAGTCGCCATTTATTATGCATGAAATCCTGACATGTTCTTTAGTTTTTAGGAAGACAGCATATCTTTTTGTCTTGACCATACCGTGTAATTTTAACAATGTCATATTTGCTTTTTACTAATAATTTACTATCAGGGACTGTTTTTATGTACTCGTATAGTGGCTTTCCGGACGTATGCGGAGAAACAGAGAATATGTTGTTAGAAGCTTAAAAGGAGAGGGTGGGCCACACATGTTTGGATCTGATGACGAGGTTGGAACTGAAATCCCCACACAAGCTCAGTCTGTTGTCGAGGGTTCAACCACAACGGTTGTATCAGAGTACAAACCAATTCCAGATCTTGATTACCTGCAGGTAGATGCTCACAATCTGACGCTGAAGTTATTTTTTCTGTAGCTTTCATTTATAAAACTGGGGATATTACTGGAAACTAGAGAAGATATTTTAATTCAATTAAGTTAAGTAAAAGTTCTCGAGCCTTCAACTCTCCACTTCGTCAACATTCACGTGGTATCTGGTACGTGCAGGGAACTAATTAAGCATATGAGTTGTAGAATGACAACTAATGTCCAAGCCGTATGACCACTTAATTGTGTAGTCAGGGTGCTTAATCGTGCCACACAGTTGAGAGGGTGGCTGCGTTGTTCAGATTAGACGAACGGAAAAACAATGGCTAGTTAAGTCATTCGTGATTGGACTATGGTTTCGGTTATCAAATTGGAAGACCGTGATAGCAATACTTGTATAATTGCACATACCCCCTCAACTGCACAATTCACTTAAACATCTCAAACTCCGGTCACACCATTTTGAAAGTTAATGAGAGGCGTCTATCTCATGATCTTCATTGCAATTGACCTCAGCATAATACATATTTCTTTTTATGTGCTTGATAATGAGAAATACTTGTACGCTAGTGTTCCATATAGAACTGTATGATCATAGACATATTGATGGCAATTTCTAAATTTTGCACAGGAACTACTGGCCATTCAGCAGCAAGGTCCTAGAGCAATCGGTTTCTTTGGGACACGCAACATGGGCTTCATGCATCAGCAACTAATTGAGATTCTTAGCTATGCCATGATTATAACTGTATGTTGACATTTAACTGTCCATATGCGTTTTTCTTCTCAACCTTCTATTCTCAAATTGTTAGCTTTACACTTTAATCGCAGAAAAATCACATTTATACTTCCGGAGCATCAGGGACTAATGCAGCAGTCATTAGGGGTGCTTTAAGAGCAGAAAAGCCAGACCTCCTTACTGTTATTTTACCCCAGAGCTTAAAAAAGCAACCACCTGAAAGCCAGGAGTTATTGTCAAAAGTATGTTCTGCATTTTCTTTTCCTATTTTTCACTTTAAATGCAATCTGCATATGCCATCTTATTTTTCACTCATGGTCATATAATGAATATATGTGTAGGATATGAACATAATTGTGATGTCAAGGGCAGCTGCGAAAAACTTTTAGACTCTAATGATCACATCCCAGTATCATGTTACTTCTATTTTTAATGGCGTCCATTTGGCAGCTTTAGGATTCCATTTTTTGTTATTTGATAATTTTTAACACTTTACATGATGTCTTAAATTGGAATCATAGATAAACTGAAACTTGTATTGCAACGTTGATTATGAATTGAGAAGCCAAATTGTTAAAGCCTATACCCTTCATATATTGTCTTTGCAGGTTCAGAATTTAATCGAGAAACCTGAGAACGACCACCTGCCATTGATTGAAGCCAGCAGGTTAGTTTTTCCTCACGCACATAATTTTAGACATTGATTAGAGCATCTTTCAGTCCATTTCCCAAATTCCTAAGTAGCATGAATTGTCAGTTGTCATTGACTTATGCTTATTTTGTTTCAAACCGAGTTGTGAAAACATATTAGCAATCCCTTCAGCAATCATATTCAGAACGTTTCACAGGATCATTCATCAGTCATTTTACCCTTTATACTTTTAATTTGATTTTTTCCAGAAATCCTTTCGGCCTTGCATTGTTCCACCATAATGGTTTTCATTATTATTTTTCTCAGATATGCTCCTGCTTCATTTGCAGTTTGTGATAACAGAAAACCATGAGAATATACACTGATTTCTTAGTCTAAAAATCAATTAATAGGTCTTTTATTATATATGTTTTAGTACATCTACAACTGATTTGATGTTCTGTCGACATACTACGACAAAGTAAATTCTACATTGTAGATCATTATGGTGTATTTTTCTATTTGATGTGCTTAGTAGCTTCATATATCTATAATAAATTGTGATGGTATTATGCATGGTGATGATTGTAATGATTTTGTTGGAACAAACAGGCTGTGCAACATGAACATCCTCTCACACGTACAGCAAGTCATCTGCTTTGCTTTCCATGATAGCAGATTGCTCATGGAAACATGCACAGAAGCAAAGAACCTCAGAAAAATTGTAACCCTTTTCTATTTGGACTAGAACTTGATTTCGTATACCCGACATTCTTAGTTTCTTGTCAATATGGGACATGAAGATAGCAAGTAAGGTTTTGTTGTAGAATGCTGCGTATCCATTCTTTTACTATTGTTACTAACAGAAGATGCATAGGAACAAAGTTTTTGAATTTTATTCACAATCGTAGGCACTATTTCTTGTTATGTGGTATGTTTATGATATTGATTGTCATGGTAATGGTAAAGTGTGATGCTTCTGTTTTTCAATATGTTTGCTCGTGGGCAATTAAGGGTCCTTTTGGAATGAATTTACAGGATAGAGCACTATAAATGATCTATTTAAAGTTTGATAATGATAAAATAGGGAGAAAAAGTTTCCCTCTCAACATATTTTTTTTGGAAGAGACTTACGAGAACGATTAATTAGATGGATTCTGTTCGGGACAGTCTGGATTTTAAATCGTGTTAGCAAACTTGGAGGTTGACAATTTCAGATCCAGATGAACCAAGTAATCGAGCATATGTTTTTGGTTTAAGCTTAAGACTGGATGTCATTAGTCATAGCATGTGTTTTCGGCTCTTAGAGTGGGTTTGATTTTCTACCGTTCTGGAATTTTCGCAACCGAATATAAGTTACAACAAAGATTACTGCAATATCATTTTGTTATAAATGCTATTCTAACTATCTATAGGCGTTATGGAATTCATATCCAATAGGGATCTTTACGAAACGTACTTTTTCAAAGGAGCAATTCTAAAAGATTTTCCTTAGGTGTTCCTTTGATAAGAGATGCATACGTAATTGTAAGTTTGACAAACGCATATAAGAAACATCTAGGGCATCAAGGATATCGATGAGAAAATATATACATGCTCGAGCTGACACTTCATTCTTCATGAACTTTTAGTCTATATCATTAATTTCAAGAACCACAAATTTAAACACATGATCATGATCTACAGATCTTATTCAGAAAAATACTTCCGGAAAGAAAATCACGAAATAGTAGGCCGCAAATAACTAGTTCCTAACTTACAATTTGGTAACTACGTCCCAAGTGCCACTTAATAATACCTTTAACCTGAGAAGATACTGTAAGGAGGAAGACTTCATACGAGATAAAACATAAATTATTACTAATTACTGTTACAAATAAGTTAAACATGCATTGATCACTCCATGGGAGTAATCATAAAAATTAGAATCAGCTACGATCAGGAGCACCAGGTTTCGTACTGATATTGGCATTGTGCATCTTAAGACGAAGTTCAGCTAAGAAGTCCATCTGCACAACAGAAGTGGAAGAAAGATCATATCAGAGTCGACAAGGGAATGAAGAGGCAACCTGATGATCAAATGAAGGGAAAATAATTCCAAATGGTCTTCTCACCTGTTGAGGGGGTTTCGTCTGACCCCAAGATGATCCACTAGCCCCAGAGTATATCACTGGCCTTTCTGGTGTACCAAAATAAGTGATTGTTAGCATTTCGCTAAAACGTGATAATAACACAAAATTAACAAAAGCAATCAATATTACAACATACTTCTGTTGAACCTGACTCTAGTTGCTACACCACAAGTAAACATCGGATGGCAATCTTAGTCAAAACAAGCTCTTAATTGATAGTCCAAAAAATTGCCAACCAAATAGAGAAATAACTATAACAGTGCAGGATGAAGACTATCCTTTTTGTCATCTTAATTGCAAGTCCAAAAGTGGTGAAAGGTGTAACTTTGTCTTCGACAATAACAAGTGCAACAGTGTTTCTTGAATGTCTGTGATTGCTGCAGCAGTCTCTCAACTCACAGTGTTGAATCGAATT
Organism: Triglochin maritima; assembly: GCA_963682175.1. Taxonomy (NCBI): domain Eukaryota; kingdom Viridiplantae; phylum Streptophyta; class Magnoliopsida; order Alismatales; family Juncaginaceae; genus Triglochin; species Triglochin maritima. The sequence goes on along the minus strand of OY821782.1, from coordinate 4,804,218 downwards.
GTGAAGAGGAATGCTATAAAATTGTCTGGCCAATTACTCTTCCTCCCGTCTTTAGATACATAAAGAAAAGGGTGTTTCATAAAAAGGAAGGAGAGAGGACAGAAGTTCACCTCTCATAAATCATTTACAAAGAAATTTAACATTCTCAAAATACAAGCATGGGTTTTAAGGAAGTCATAAATTCTTGACACAAAACATCTCCTTAAGCTAGGCAAAAGCTATTGCTGCTGAAGAAGAGTTACAAATTATTAAAAAACAATTTTAACATACCCAACTAACCTCATTACACTCCTTTTGTCTGACAAGTTTAAATTCAACATTCATCATAATTCATAACATTGTAACTAGCAAAACATCCTCATCTTCTGAAATCAGAACAAGTCAAATCCTTGAATGTTGTAAGATGCATGATGCATCAATTCTGATTAGTTCCATACAATTCTGATTAGCTCCATACAAGTTCCATGAACTGCTTACCTTGCCCCACCTGAGATTTCTTGACGTAGAATAGGTTGGACCAATTTTAATTCTCTCTTGTCCTACTAATTAAACCTCTGCAATGGTTTAGCAAACTGGTGACGGGGTGGGAATGGGTGGAAGGGTCATCTACACCAAGTTACAGATCCCAGGCATGAAAAACCCTATTCCTTGAACTAAACTGCATCCTTAAAGATATTTAAACCAACTACAACCTCCAATGGAATAACTTAGAAGAAACGTACCAGACGAATCCAACGATGGATCATTACAGGAGCTCATGGCAGCCCTCCAACCTGCAAATAAAAAATACTCATATGTAAACAACACAAACATGTTGACAAGTTAAAGCTGAAATTCCAATTCGCCACCATACGAAAAGGTGAAGTATATATATTGGTACTTGAGTAATACCATTAATTAAGACTTATTAAAAGAAAGAGGTGAGAAATACTAAAATGGTCACTAAAGACGTATTATAGTCTAGCTACTGCAAACTGACAATCAACATTCAACTTAAAGAATGAAACTACGATGATCACATGTAGTGCCAGATCATATTAGCAATGGAACTAGGCTGGTGCCAATATCCTAAGGATATCATCTGAAACTTATCATTTACTTCTGTAATGGCTATAGTGACAGGAAGAAACGTAACAGAAATGTTCAAACTCAATAATCAATGTCAGTTGCAAACTTCTATGAACCTACAACTTGTTGCATATATGAAGCTCTAGAGGCTACAAACTGACAATCAACATTCAACTTACAGAATGAGACTAAAATGATTACAGTTAGTGTCAAGATCATATTAGCAACGGGCGTACACTGGTTCCAATATCCTAAGGATACCATCTAGAATTTATCCTTTCTTTCTGTAGTGGCTACAGTGACAAGAAGAAACATACTACTGTGTAAAACACAACAGAGATTTTCAAACTCAATAATCAATGTCAGCCTACAGCTTGTTGCATATATGAGGCTTTTACTGAACAAGCACGTTCTGCCACATCATCAAGTCCTTAGTTACACAAGACTGAGCATTAAAAGGTACAGACTCTATGCATGACATCGTTGCTCTATGTTTTGGGTTGGAACTATTGTACTAATATTTCTTATATTAATATATACCAATCTTAGCAGTAATTATTATCAAAAAAAGACTTAAGAATGACATATGATTCTTTGAGGCTAGATTGTATGAACTTCATTATCATCTTACCTACAGATCTTATGACATTATTTACAATTCTATAGTGCAATAACTTGCACATATCTCCCAACCTTGATCGAATATACCAACCTAAGTTCCTTTGTGACTACGAGCCAAGAAGGTTAAGTTAACATTTTCAATAACAATGAAAGTCACCTCCTCAACTTGTCTTAAATGGCCAAGATGATCAATGACTGTGAGGTTTACCATTTTAATACCAGTGCATATAGGAAATATGACAATGACTTAATATTTTGTGTAAGAAATACTTCAAGATCAGGATAAACTACTAATTTGGTAGGAAATACATCCACATAAAAAGGGAATCCTTTGTTACAATAGAACCAGAAGTGACGTGGATTATTCAAGAATCGAAGTCGATTTGTTTTATAAAAAGAGATACATGGTTTTGGTGCCTTTTGCATGCAAAAAACACATGGACATAAGAAGAAAGCACAATGTCTTATTAGTTCAGAATAGAAATTGAAGTAAATTACTACGTGCTTCAACATATTGAAACAATCTACAAGAAGGTACGCACGTTCATTTAGAATTCTAGCAGCATTGCCGGAGCTACATCCTTCTAGAGTTATGATAGTTGATTGATCATTTTGGTTATTACTCTTGCCAGCTTCATTGTGGCTAGCTACTGGAAAATTTCTTGAATGTGAAGCTTGATTCATTTCTACCTCATTGCCATAAGATTGATTTATTCTTTCAAGGCGATCTGCAAAAGCACATAAAAACCTTCAAAATCATTAAAAGAAATTAAAAGTGAACTTATGATGTACCCTGTTGGTCCTCAAAACAATATAACTAATGTAGCTATTGGTAGGGATGTAAGGTAAAATGCTTATTTAAGGACAACTTGTAGTATTAGCTCTACGAGAAGAAAGATGGCAATGATGTGGAATGATAAGAAACCAGAACAACATTTCAACCATCAAATAACGAATTGAACTAGAACCATATTGAGAGAAGCATAGATTCCATTATCCAACCCATGAAATTAATAAGGCTCAAGTCTCGTTCACAAGTTGAATATACAAAATGCCTTTCTTTCCCATTCATAGGAAACACACCAACAAGATTTGCTTCACTGTTATAAAAAAATTTGGACAGCTCCTCACACTTTAGCTCAAAGCTACTACTAATTGATTCCATATACATTGACAAATGAAAGGCTGGTTGCAATGTGAAGATGCTCGTAAAGTCTGAGAAATGTTGGACTAAATTTGCAGAAGGCATAACGACAGATGCACCCTCATATGCACCACACATGTAAAGAGGCATTTATAATTTATAAATATATCTTTTAACACATCTAAATAATGCCAAAAAAATATAGATGTACACCTCAATCTCTCTCTCTCTATTCTTGGCACCAAATCCCAGTCTCTGCTCCCTAGTATCTCCCTCAGTGTTCTCTCAACACCGAATTTCCCTTCAAACTCCAACCAATATTCACAAGTCTACTGTGTTCATGTACTCCCCCAACACTGCCAGTTTCCACTTTCCAGGATACCTTTTGCTGACTTTTTTCCATAGTTCATACTTTTAGTGATTCGGTTATATTTACTAGTCCAATATACCCTATTTTTTATGTAATAGTGTTCTCTTTCAGATAGATTTTCCTTCTTATTTATAGATTCTTTACATAGAGTATTTTGACGTGACTAGTTAATACAACAACAACAACAAAGCCTTTAATCCCAAACTAGTTGGGGCTGACGTGACTAGTTAATACAAAATAAAATTTCTCCTCATAATGTATAAAATGATACTTATTTCAGATGAGGTAACGTCACTTAGTACGACTTTCTTACACTAGTCATATTTCTGACAAGTGACAAGATAGTTTTTACTCTTGAAAAACATATACTCTCCAAGATAGTTTTTATTTTATACATCATGGAGTGGCCTTTCACATAGCATGCTACATTTGTAAACCTTGGCCACAAATGAGAAGATACACACATCAAGAGGTGTGGTAAAGGCTTGATAAGTATCTACTTTCAGTAAACCATAAGGACCAATTGACAGGCATTCAAGATTATCAGCCTAGCACACATAATGGGAAGTGACAAGTTTTTAAATAAGCATTCGAATCTCGAAAATTATTTGCTGATTTCAAAATTCAAACATAGACTCTTTTTTCCTACTAGTCATTGCAATTCTATAGATTCAACAACAATAAGTTTCTGGATAGTTGATAATCATGCAATGACAAAGGATTTGAGAGCGAAACTAGTAAGTAGATATTATTTCATAAGAAAAGCCTCTCTATATTGACCAGAACCTGTCTTGGTGCACAAACTTGATTATTTCTAAATAAAAAACTGTAAACTCTTGGGCATCTCTCACTGGTCCAATTCAAAGGATTTGGGGTTTGGTTAACGGGTAAACAGATATCCATTTACTGCCCTAACCGCTGGTTTGACCAGGCTGTTCGACAGGGTTAGGGTGGTTCAGTTCTCTGCAGAATGAGGTTTTGGGACCTTACCAAACCAGACTGGCTGCTGGTTCGCAGTCAAGCCAGTCGAACTGGCCAGTCTGGTCCGGTTTTCATAACCATGCTTAAACATTCACATTCTACAAATCACGGTATCACCGCTTAAAATTACTAATTGACTACTCCCACCATACTCTGAGTATGTAGCAGTGAGTACCACACATCAAATTGAACGCAATAAGCGGCTTTCTAATAAGTTTCTACGAGGGGGGTAAAGGTGTTTGGGCCATCCCCAGGTGATTTGCTTGTGCGCCCTTCCCGAGCAGATGGGGGGCTTCCTAGGTAGCCCGGGAGCTATTTTTCGTAGCCTACTCCTTAATTTATGCTACCCCAGGTTCGTAGTGGGTGGCTCAACCTACTGTGTTTCTAAAATCTTATAGAGGGAATATTATAAAAAATAATAGTTCCTACGAAATTTTAAAATTTTAAAATTTGATTAGTCCACCACCTCCTCACCTCTTCGGAACCTAAGCACTGAGGCAAGTGTTAGTTGATCCAACTCAACTACAGACTATAAAGTGTTTCACACCTCTATGTCAAGCAAGCGGAGCAATTTTCTCAAGCAGAACCAAACACCCTGAAGTCGAATCCACAATCAATATAAAAGAAATCCCTACATTGAATTAAACACAACAAGCGACTTCGTAATTAGTTTTCTATGGAACTAAGTTTATGAAACTTAATTAGTCCACCAACTCCTCAAAGCCTAAGCATTTTAATCCAGCTCCATTACTGTATGTTTTACAATTCCTACAATAACAATGTGATTTGTTTGCAGGAAACTTAAAAATCCCGGAACTGGAATTCTACAACCTGAAAACTTCCCAAAATAGTACTATAGAGGAGTTTCCCCACTTCCACTTCAAAACCAAAAGAAGTCCAATTTCTTGTATTTTAGCTACAAACGTAGAATTCTATTTATACCAGAAAAAAATTATTTTTGCGCGAATCACCAGAACTATTGTCCTAAAAACTAGAGTTCCAGATTTTCCTCAACTTCTCGCGAGAAATCACACGCATACACAAGTTCAAATCCACAATCGACACAAAAGAAGCCCTACATTGACTAGACTACGCTATTCCCCAGCGAATCGAGAGTCAGAAACCGAAAACCTCAGAAACCTCACCTCCGCTCCCCGATATGCGTCGACCGAGCCCCCGATTCCTGCACGGAAAAAAGCAAACACGAATTGAAACTTTAACGAAAATCTCAGCTCCGTAAAGATCGGCTCGGAAGGGGAAAATGATCGGACCTCTGGGAGGGAGGGGCGTAGCGCTTGGAGGAGGCGTCGGGCGGGTTGTCGAGCATCGTCGGAGAGAAAAAGAAGGAAGATCGCCGGAGACGTCGCCGGAGGAGACGGACGGGAAAAAAGGAGTTTGTTGTAAGGGTGGGTTTGGTTGGGTGCGGGTTTATATATCACGGGCAGCGGGCAGCTCTCGGGCTTGGTTGGATTACGGTTTAACCCCTGTAGTTTCGCTTTGTTAACTGAATTATGAAACGTAACGCTTTATTTTCGAGTTGTGATGTTATTTCAATTCGATTGGTGTTGGGTATTGAACGAAATCATTATTTTTAATCAAATTTGAATTGTAAAACGTAACACTTTACTTCTCAACCTGTGATGTTGTTTTAGTTTGGTTAGTGTTGGGATATTGGTGGAAATAGTTATGTTTTAATCTAATATGAATTCTAAAACATACACAAACAAACACAAACAAATGTCAAAAACACATAGTTAGCAAAAAATAGGTCTAAAAATTGATGTCAAAAATCACGGGAGAGTTTCATGGTTTAGAGATTTAGATTTTAGGTTTTTTATTATTAGATTTTTTAATATAAAAATATATTAACAAGTATACGAATATGGGTAATGCATATATCCGTACCCGACCCGTTTACGATTCCGCATAATCAATATAGACTGGATCCTCTCTTTTCACAGACATAATGACAGCAACGACTTTCATCGAACGATAGGAGGCTCAGCTCATGTTATGATTCCAGTGTGAAGTATGCCAGCGAATGTAGTAGTGGCAACTAACTCTCTTTCATCTAACAAAAAGTTTCAAACAACGGGGACTGATTACTCCGACTGTTCCAAGAGTCTCTGAAAGTTGAACCGTGTCTTCCATGGAAGAGAAGCAAATGAAACACTTTCATAAAAAATCTCGTAGAATCGAGAATTATTTTTAAACATGTATGATTTTTTATACCCATACTCGTGCCCAACCGGGGTGGGTAACTAGGTATACAGATATTATCCGTCCCATTTACAATCCTAGTTTTGCTCTTAATTTGAACTTTTAGTTAGCTTTTCTTATTTTTCTGCTTTATTTTTTACTTCCAAATCAGTACTAGCATGATGTTGAATAGGTAATATAGATTGTAAAGGTAAAAAAGTTGTAGTAAATAAAGATTTAAGTTAGGGGTAAAATTGTTATTTATGTCAAAAAATAGTGTTCTTTAGCTTTTAACAATATGACCGAAGAACTTATCACAAACTCACGAAGGAGAAGTTAAAGCTGAGTTATTTCTAGCCTCTGGGTTATTTGCTTTAAACTCCGGTGTAAGAGCAAAGATTTTGCGAGATTTCGTCTTGCTCTCGATCTATCAAAATTTCAAAAAATATTTATATTTTTTTAGTTTTTTTTCCAATACAAGTGCATTATTATTTTTACATAAGAGACAAGTTGCATGCTACTTGAATTTCAACTACTCTACTTAGGGGTGAGCTTCGGTCTAGGACCAGACTGGACCGGACCGGACCGGACCGAAACCCGAATTTTCGGGAAGTCCGGACCGAAGACCGGACCGAATAGGTTCGGTCCGGTCCGGTCCGGGTCGGTCCAAAACCCCAATTTCCCCCCTTAAATTTTCGGTCCGGTCCGGACCGAAGACCGAATTTCCAAAATTTTGTGGACCGAAGACCGGACCGAAAAAATTCGGTCCGGTTCGGTCCGGACCGAAAAATTCGGTTCGGTCCGGGTGCCCGGACCGGACCGAATTTTGCTCACCCGACTCTCTACTAGTTATTATGGATTATTACACAATTTAGTCCAGTTGCAACTTTCTATCATACTTTATTAAGATTGAAACATAAATCATGTTATTTTATATTCTTAAGTAAAACAATAAATTTGTGTTTGAACCGTTCCAAACTTCCAATTCAAGAGACTGAAAATATTGGATATATAAGTTTTAATCTCTAGTTCAATCCGGTCTTGGACCGATGCAGAAGCGGATACAATCATACAATGGTCAAAATAAAGTCAGAACATTAGCTTAAAACGTTTTAAACATAAGTATCCAGATGCAAATAACCCCACCTTTTTATTTAAATTTCCATCTCCCAACCCACGTGGAAAGACGTAGGGGAGCGCGTGGCTCCAATCTCTCCAACCCCTCATCCACCGTCCCTACCGAATCCAACGGCCAAGATCTCTCCCACTCCACACCAGAAATGGCACATCCGTAAATAGACAATACTCCTTTGTTCACTTCACGATCGGTGGTGTGATCTGTTCCTGTCCTGTCTCCGCCTCTCGCTTTCAGGTACGGTTTCGAACACTACAGATCTGGCCGTGCGAACATCTCTAGAAAGAGCATTTCGTTCTTTGGATCGGGTTTGCTATCTCCGTTATGTGTTTTTTACGAGCAGTTTTCTTCGGTGTTGGATGTGATTCATTCGGGAAATTGGATTCTGGATTTCTAAAATAACTTCTGTATGTGCAGGAAAACGTTTTTTTATTTATTTATGGAAGTTGATTTCGTTCGAGTAGGAGTTTCGTACCCTTAAAAATTTATACTTAGGAGTTTGTCGGAGAAACGAAGAGAAAAGAAAAACAAACTGGAATTTCTCTCTAATTTGAGAAGAAATGTAGAGAAAGTTGTTTTTTGCCCATATTTCTCAAAACACCCCAAAATTTAAATAGCACGATTAAACAAGCATAGACACTTTAGTAACATTATACAACTCGTTTCTTTTTCTTTTTTCTGTTTATATCAAAAACAATGGAAAAAAATACATATTTTCTTTTCTCTTTTATTTTATTTTCTCTTCACAGTTGTTATCCAATTAGAGCATTAGAGCGAGTTGCCTCGTTTTCCCCTCTAAAATCAAGGGAAAACGTGAAAGTGAAGTTCTATACTATTAATCACACCTTTAGGATAGAAATGTACACACACGTAAGCCTCAGGAGAATAAAGAAAGAAACTACTTAGATCCTACAGCTCTGGTTGAACTAATTCCAACAAGTTTTTTTATTGGAGTTATTAAATGTGTTTTGTAAGGTAATATAGTATGGTGTAGGTGGTCACATTACCGTGCAACACACTTAGTTCTCTTCAAATCACGATGATTGAAAAGGGGTAATAGGTGAAATATCTACATGTGAAGTCGTTTCATGAGATACGATATGCTAATATATGGTTAAGGTGTCATTATCATATGACACAAGTTTTCATCGAAGTAGGATGGGTGAGAAATTGGGGTAATAGGTGAAAAGTATTAGATGTGAAGTTGTTTCTTAAGGCATGATTACTAGTATGGTAATTAGGCGACACATTACTTATGGAAGAAAGTCTTCCTCAAAGTAGGATGAGTGATAAACATGAGGTAATTGGTGCTTGTGCTCTAAAACGTGCAACCAAAGTAGATAGGAGTCAAATTTTGGTTTCCTTGTTCGAGGTCATAGCTTAACCACTAAATTATGACTTCATATGCCTTTTGGAAAACTGATTGGATCACATATAGTATTGATGTATGTCGAAGGAACCAAATCTTGAAACCTTTTGTTTTTGGGGAGGTATACATACTCTAGCCACTAGAATGTGTGCATATTTGTGCTTTTGAAACATTGAGATATCTTATAGTAATAATACCAACGTTGTGCCAATGTTAGTGAGCATAATTGTACACCTAAATTAGGTCCAAAGAGCCAAATCAAGTGGTTTTGTAGTTGCAAAGTCATACCATGGCCGCTGGTGTATGAGGTCATGGTTTTTTTTTTGGTGTGCTTTTGGAGCATTATTTTGGATCAAGTATAGTAACAAAGCTAGTGATAATGTTCCGAAATGTTCACCTTATGTAAGTGAAAGGGGTATAATCCTTGCTTCCTTGTTGGAGGAGTCATCATACTCAAGTGTCAAGTCTGTAAGTTATGTGATCATGTGCAGTTTTCTGGTGCTTTTGGAACGTCAATTTGGCCTGGGGTATATTAGCATTGCTAATGTAAGTGTTAGGAATGTTCACCTAAACAAGGTGGAACAAGTTTAATCCCGACTTCCTTGTTGCATAGATCATAATCTAGCCACTATGTTATGAAGTCGTGTTTTTCTTGTTCTTTTCGAACACCGATTAAGATTGTATATGGATATAGTGCAGTGTTTTGTGTTCTTGACTGGTATTACTCCCCTTGAAGCTTATCTCAAAGTCATGAGTCATCGTACATTCATTTAAGTTTTCGTTGAAGTAACTAAAAAACTCAACAGTTAGACTAGAAAATCTCTCGTGGTTTCAAGGAAAACATTCGTTGTCAATGAAGGTTTGAATATGGAGTTTTTTTTTAATGTTAGCGTTGTAGGTGAAAGTCGAAGAATTAATTGGACTACAAAAATATTTAGATCTGTTACCGTTGCAGTTTTTAGTTGCCCTATTGTGGCGATATATTATAGAGTTTTCTTTGCATGATAGTTGTGTTTGACTGGATCGGGATATTTGTGGTTCAGACTTGGCCCATTGCATCCTTATTCTAGCTAGTTGGTGCTATTCATATAGGAAATCTAGTGTGATATTGTACTAACCTTCATATTAAGTTGTATATTTAAATTTTGTGAAGTTATTGCTTGTAAAACCTTTTGCTCATTCAAATATAGGGTCTGAAACATTTCAGTTTCAATTGAATGTCCAATATAGTTGCAAGATGAGCTGCGAGACCACAATTGTAGCGCAAGAATGAATCAGTGAAATGTGAACGGCACAAGCCGCATCAATGCATGGATCCTATAGAAATGTGCAAGTAGAAAGACAACAAAGGAGTTTGGAGAAAACAAGTTCTACATGGAAATTATAATGTTGTTGGTGGAATCTATAGAACGATCCTGTGAAACACTGGAGTGCCCTCAGCTTTTGAACTTGTTTATATCTTATTCTCAAATGAGGGTCAGGACTCAGGATAATGTAGTTCCAGTTTTGCTCTTTGAAATGCGTTAACACCCCTCTTTTGAAAAGAAATGTTTTGAATGTGTCTGGTAATGTAGATGATAATTCCTTAGATTTTCTTTGCTGGACTTCGGAACAAGTGCAAATCAACAGAGTGTATGACATATTTATTCTGCTCCTATTCATTAACTTAGCTGATACCCATTTTCTATTGCTTGCACCTAATGTTTTCTCATCTGCCATCACATGAAAAATAGCAAAAGTGTGTAGGTTATATAAGGAAGTTTACATCACCTCTGCTTATGTTTTCTAGCGACCTATATTCCGAAAAGTTTTTATATTGTAAGTATCCTAATGTCCAGAATCATTATAAGTTTCTGCTGAACTTAATTAGACCACCTTTCTGTTTTGGTTTTTGCTGTAGGAACAAAATGTTTTTTTTTTCTCTGGAGTTTGTGTTTAGTATCAAAAAATTCACCTCCCACACATTCTTTCTGTTGGTAATTCATATTGTGATATGCAGGATGTCATCCTCTGACAACATTGAAGTGGTTGAAAGGAAGCACAAGGGAAAAGATGAAGAGGAAGAAGAGAACAATGACGAAAAGGGCGGGTTCATTGACAAGGTTAAGGATTTCATCCAAGACATTGGAGAAAAAATTGAAGGAGCTATAGGATTTGGGAAACCAACGGCCGACGTTACTGCAGTTCACATTCCTTCGATCAACCTGAAAAAGGCCGAGCTTGTCGTGGACGTGTTGGTTTCGAATCCGAATCCCATTCCCATACCTTTGATCGACATTGACTATTTGGTAGAGAGCGATGGCAGGAAACTCGTGTCAGGACTAATCCCTGATGCTGGAACCATCAAAGCTCATGGTTCGGAAACTGTCAAGATACCGCTGACTTTGATTTATGATGACATCAAGAACACTTACGTCGACATTCAACCTGGAAGCATAATTCCATACAGGATTAAAGTTGATCTTATTGTTGATGTGCCTGTTTTTGGAAGATTGACTCTTCCACTCGAGAAAAAAGGTGAGATACCCATCCCGTACAAGCCCGATGTCGATGTTGAGGAAGTTAAGTTCCAGAAGTTCTCCTTTGAAGAAACCACAGCCATTTTGCATCTGAAGCTGGAGAATAAGAATGACTTCAACTTGGCTCTTAACGACCTTGACTATGAATTCTGGTTGGGTGACGTGAGCATAGCTAGTGCTGACCTCACGGAATCAATGAAGATAGATAAAAATGGGATTAGTAACATGCAGATACCGATTACCTTCAGGCCAAAGGACTTTGGTTCTGCCATATGGGACATGATCAGGGGAAGGGGCACCGGTTATACCATGAAAGGTACCATCGATGTGGACACTCCGTTTGGGAACATGAAGCTGCCGATAAGCAAAGAAGGAGGGACAACTCGTCTCCGCAAATCCGATGACGACAGTGACGATGCCGACGAGGTATGTGATCCGTTGCTCGTTTCTTTTCATAGTATCTTATGTTTATCCTTACTGACCATTACATTTTCACATTGTTGGTATATTTCTAGTCTTGGATTAGCTTACAACCCGATCGACACGTTGAAATTTAACTAAAAATATATAATGCAAGCTTAAGGGCATGTGAACATATATATTTTTCCATGAGTTTACATATTCAACTTTTCCAGTTGACCTCGAATCCTTTTAGGCTTGTATCTTGAGTGGTTACGTCGGGTTTAGCCTAGATGCTGACTTGACCCCTCTTTGCACTTGACCAACTTAGTAAATTTCAATGACATTTTGCTATGTCAAGGTCGATCGTCCTCGATACACTTCTTTGACTCATTAGCCATCATACAAGCTTATCTTGGACTGTCAGTTGATACAGTCCCTGTATCAAGACTCACCTCCAATTTTTAAATTCTAACTTGGCAGAATCAGTTCACATTATGTTGGTTTTTGGTTCTGTTTTATTTTCCCCGATTGGTGGTCGGTTTTTGGTTGAACGCATACATCCTTAAGGATATTAGATATTGTGTTTTGTTTGTGGTTTTCTTAAAGCTGACCTGTATACTTGCTGGTCTGATTATTTCCATTACGTCTTGTGCAGGAATAGAAGATGTGCCAAAGCTAGTTTCATCTTTGCTGCTATTTTCCAGTTTTCTAATGCCATTGGGATCAAAACAATATCAAGTATGTTTTATAGCAAGTATCGTCAGTTCAGTTGGTCTCTTGGGCATTGTCGTAGACTATATTTTGCATCGACTATTATTACCACGTCTATGGTGTACGTTATTAGTAATATATAAGTTTGTTTTGGACTTCTAAATTGCCCTGAGAATTGTGTAATTGACTTGTACTTCTGTGGTTTCAAATTTTGTATGCAATTAACTGCTAGGGAAGGTTGGAGTGGATATGGCTACAACATTAACTTGTGGAACCTTAATATGAGTAGCCGAAATAGGGACGTGTTAGGAATTTATGTCACAGCGTTGTTGGAATTTTGTAAGGACAATTCTGGAAGTTGAAATGTTGAAGGGTAAAAATTTCAGGTTGGTCGGAATTTTCAAGGTCCTTACAAATTGGGTGAAAACCCATAATCCACTTTGTGTGCTCTTAAGTGTTTTTTTGTCACAATACTAGGAATTCATATTTTTAACATTATCATTCTACAATATTGCTTATGTGATATTTAGCACAAAAGCCCATATGTTATGTTATATCACAACAAATAATTGTATCATTGTCAAAGCATATTATCAATTAAAACGGCATATTAAGGTATTGTCTCTAATTACTTATTATGAGTTTTTTTTTGCAAAACAAACCTCCAAAAACGTATCAAGTTGACGGTTTTGTAATAATGTTTTTTTCTTCTAATTTGTTACACCTATGGTACTAGCAGTGCAAAGCAAGCATTTGTTATTGGTATTTTTTGCTTGGGTATCTATCCAAAAGATCAAATTTGACATAATATTCATGTTTCTGGATATATTGGTCTTATACCTATCCCCTACCTTGATAGTCGCTTTGATGCACATTTGCTAATGTGTGGTTCACATCCATTATGTTCTTGCCTAATGGATGTGAGTTGCACTCTAACTGATGTGCAAGAGACTAATTTGGAATCAAAACACGAACACAATGTTAATTTTGATCTTTCAGATGGGTACCAAAGCGAAAAATCCAGTTATGAATGCCTCTAGAAATTGGATGAGTGGAGAAATCAGCCAACCTTGAGCACTCAGATATGAGTTGAAATTGATAACACAAGTGGTGGAGTTTAGGATTTGAGTGTGGGAAATAAGAGTTTGAAAGTATTGGAGAGTTTTTCTCTAAAAAAATGGAACAATAGGGAGTGTTAAAGATGTGTAAATCAATAGAATGAAACCTATTTATAACTTTTCAAACTCTATTGTCCGTTTGAGGGAGCGAGGGAGTAGGAGTTGGTGAAAATAATGAGTTAAGGAATCAAAAAACTTGGGCATACACATTGTCTTGATTAGTCGACCGTTTCAGTATTGCTCATCTGATTTTTAGTTTTTCACCTTCTAATAAGTCCTACACTTTTGATCATAAAGAATTTGGTTGACCTACTAGAGTTCGATCGTTTGATCTAAATGACTTTTTTTTTGCTTGAATACTCACTTAAAATATCAAAATTAGCCGGTTCCCATGCTTATGATTCAAAATTGCTCTCCTGTGATAGCAACAATCACCCGACCAATCAATTTCATTTTAATTTGTTATATCTATGGTACCAGCCATGCAAAGTATGAGACTAATGACTAGTTTTTAAAGATCTAATTAAATAAAGAAACTTTTGTTCCTGAGTACAAACTATCAAACAATTTACTGAATTTGAACATAAATGTAAGAGTTTTAGACCCCTCTGCAAGGCAGCATCAAGATGAGAAGAAGGCCCACAAAAGCCTAATAACAATTTACACCCCCGAATAGACTCCGCAATAGAAAAGGTCGGAGGGGACCATTACCACACCCATCAATCTCATTAGAATTGAAATTAAAAGTTTAAAATCACCACCTCTGAAGCAGAAGTTGCCTCTCATGTTATTATATCCATAAATACTCGATATAATTCCAAGTACCACCGTTACTCTTAGATTTTCATAGTTAATTTCTTAGATGCCTTTGATTTGACTAGAATTTTCAAATACGTCTCTTTTAGTCTCTATTTGATTTAGAAAAGAATTAACTTCATATGAAAGGATATCTATTTGTTTTCAGCATCCTAACGAGTATTAATAGTGTTAAATTCCAAATATGGTTTGACATGCATGGGGAGAAGGTTACTATATATATACATCCTCTAGTTATACAGGCATCATTCTGATTTATTTTTTTTCTAGCATGTTCTCAGTGATTTGAGCAATCATGTTAGATTCCTCTCATGTTCATTTGTTTAATTTTGCCTGCTTTGAAACAATTATGTAGCTCAAATTTGTAACTTCATGGCTTCGGTTTCACTATGAATTAACAACTACATCATTCAAATTCTTCACAGCACACAGTTTAGGGTTGTAAATGGGACGGGTTTAACCTGTTGTCTCGCCCTGCCCATCTAAGACCATCACTAACCATGACCTGGACGACCCGGTCATCAGCTCTCTCTCTCTCTCTTCAAAATCAACTTTCTCTCTCTTCCACATCAGCTTTCTCTTTCCTCAACCCACATTCTTCTCTTTCCTACACTATTCACCTCTTAACCACGACCCAACACAACCCACAACAACCTACATCTCTCCTCCACATCATTTCGGGGTCCATCTTGGTAAAACTTTAAAAAAAATTAAAAAAAATTCTAAAAATTCTAAACAATTGTAAAACGTATTTTCAAAAAAAATAAAATAAAAACTAAAACAAAAAATTTTAAAAAACAAAACAAAAAACAAAAAACAAAAAATTTAATATTTTTTTAATGGACGACCGGGTCGTCGACCCGGGCGTTTCAACGCCCAGGTCGATGACCCGGTCATCCACGACCTTGGATGACCCACCGTTAAGAGCATAAATGCTCAGGTCACATGTGACCGGTCGTTCACGACCGAGAAAAATCCCCGTTAAGGGATGCCCTAATGCAGATTGTAGTAAAAATTTCCTTATCCGTTAACCCACTTAATAAATGATCCATGTACATGTACTAATCTACGTACAATCTACATAATATTTTTTGAATTCTCCTCTACCAACTCCAACATCAAAACATCATAATACTATTTACTTGGTTGAGGCGAAACCCACATTTTTTTTCCTCCAATGGTTAAAGATGTACCAACTAAGTTAAATAAACCACAGATGATCTTATAGTATCTAATCTACGCACGTTGATATATTTGAACAATAATTGTGCATAAATGAACAACTAGTGCTGACTTTGTTTCTTCTTTCTTGAACAACAAATATTATGTTTATTATCCAATGCAAATATAAAATATGGGTGAGAAATTATTTATCTTGAAGTAACGTGGTCCTCCATGCATGCATTCACAAGTGTGCCAATGAGTGTATATTCCATGCAGTCATTCCCCACTCTAGCTCTCTTTTCTCGTTGCATGCGGATGCATGATACAATAAGAAGAAGAAGAAGAAGAAGAAGATCATCACAATTATTACAGGCTATCACATAGCTAGCTGCCTCAAGGACCATTCTCAACTATCAAATTATAGACCAGTACTATACCAAAACATATCTAAGAACTAGATGGTCATGTACTACCGAAAAAGGACGTTCTTATAATAACTAGATCATGTTATTGAGGTTTTAACTTTATCCATGTCATGAAAACTTTCTAAATAAAGAGATGTCATGAATGGAAAAAAAATGGGTGCAATCTTTCCAACTAAAGAATGGTATGTCTTATAACATGTCGTTGTTACGTAGACTATGTGGTTAGATTCCTTCATCTTTAATTACTAGAACATGCAATATTTTTCACAAATAAGTGTGTATATGTGAGCTGCATAAAATAACAAAAAATTATATATGCTATATCATCAAAATCATTATGAATAACATAGAAAAAGAGAACATTTGCATTGCGATGATTAGAGTTATATCAAACCGCTACGAAAAAAAGAGAAAATGTATATTTCTCCGTGATCCATCCATCTTTCACGAGAAATAAGAAAATGGCATAAGAATTTTTTTTTGAAGCCACTTCAATACAATAAATTATTGCTAAAGAGAAACAATATACACATTATTCAAAAGCATAACTATACCCAAATATGTCTATATCCGAAACCAAAAACATCGGTACATTAGAAAATTACTTATTTGAAGTAGTGAGAAAAAGGACAGTAGAATTAAACTAGGCACAAAAAACTTGTGCTAACTAAACAAATTAAGTTATTATCAGGATTAACATGCCTTGTTACACATATACATAATTCACACCAAATAAACTTCTCGATTATCATAATACATTTTCTAATAAAGTCATAGTGAGTGGGATTATTTCAACTAATATGATCAAAAATCAAATTAGTGTGCCAAAATATATATGTTTATATATCTGAAACAAGACTATTTATTTCTTGTCTCACTTAAACTCCCTCCCTACACTCCATTCCCAAAACTTCTCTTGGAAGTTGCTTCCAATAGCCGGATCGGGGAATGTAGGAAATGGAGGAAGCAATTGTGGTTGTGGATGCGGTTGGAGGAATTGTAGGTTACTATCTTGTTGGTGGTAGTCTAAGAGGCGGTTGAGCTCATCAATGTTAGCGGTCGGCATCGAGGAGCAAAACGGTGGGGCTGAATTGGTCCCTTCCGGTACATTTTTGGAGGCAGAGCACAAGAGTGTTGGTTGCACTTGTTGTGGTGGATGAATAATTAGGGTTTGAGGTGCCAATGGCTCTTCGATTGGGCCTCGATTTGTTGTGATGGATCGGCTAACGTCGGTGGTGGTGGTGGTGTGTTTTTTGTGGAGTTTTGATGGGGGTGTTGAGGAGGAAGGTCTTGAGTGGAGTTGGGGGTGGCCTTCAACTCCAGCCCTCTTGTAAACCCTACATAGTGAGATTTCTGCCTGCAAAACAATTATTGGTATCATATTGAGATGTCAACATATTTTGTTGTTAGGATTCTAGTAGCTAGCTTGTGTTGCTTGATTAATGTAGTACTTTTAAGGCATTTTTGTTTGGTTGACGTATATATAAACGTGACTTTTGTCATAGCATTTTGGAAAAGTTTCACGTCAATTAATTAAGGAAGATGCATGATATATAATATATGCACGTCAAGTTCTCATGTTGATGAGAATTGCAGTTCAAAATTGCCATATGGTAGTCTTTGAAAATAGTTACTTCAAAAATAGATCAAAAGAGCTATGAAGAGAGAGAGAGAGAGAGTACCAAGAACCGTGTTGTTCTACCTTGCACTTGAACTATAGAAGAAAAGTTTGGCTTTATACATAAGAATCTAGGAAGAATATGAAGGAACCCAAAGAGATTACAGGAGTTGAAGAAGGAGAAGAACAAGGAGAGGATAGGAACAAAGAGGGAGGAGAAGACCTAATTAACTTGCTAGAGTGAAGAAGAAGAAGAAGAAGAAGAAGAGCCAACCTTTTAATTGATGTGCTTAAAGTTAAGAAAAATATCCTTCAAATCATGAACTAAAGTATTACAAAATAAGAACAAACAAAACCTTTTCTCTTCATCTAGTTTCAAGCCAATCAAGAAACCCTAGAGACGACTTCCCATGCACAAAGCACTCAACATATTGATATAACTCCAATTAAAACAACTACCTTAATTCCTCCCTGACATATTCCTCTTCCTCCCACTCATAATTGCAACACATGGTACAAACAATAACTTGTAGAGGTGATCTAGTTGTTAACATAATTATGTACCTTCTGCAAAAGTTGTGTTACATGATGAGGAAGTCTGTACTCATTCATGATCCAACTACTCCTCACTCCTTTGGGGGCTTTCCCAGAGTAGAACACCAGTGTCTTCTTAAGCCCAATTGGCCTTGAGTTCTCGCCTCGAATCATCCTATCTGCTCCGGTGGCCTTCCAATACCCCGATGTTGTCACTCGGTTCGGTCGGTCCCCGTTTCGGTATTTTCGATCCCTAGGGACGTAAAAAAACCACTCTTTTTCCCCAATCAACGCCATCGCTGCTCAATAATCGAAAGCAAACACTCAAGATTAGCATAATTCACGAAAACCTCGCCCGATAAAAACCCACAAAATATTTTAAAAATTGTGAAGGAGAAAGTGTACAAGCCTACTTGGAAGCTCCCATGGGTCGTAGCGGTAGAGATCGAGGAAGGTGATGAGCTCAACGTTGAACCGCTTACCCTCAACCTTACGGCGAAGATAGAATTCGATAAGTTCCTCCTCCGTGGGGTGGAAGCGAAATCCGGGCATGACCACATCATGTTCATGTGCATCCTCTTCTTCTTCCTTTGCTTCTTCGCCTTTGTTGTTCATGGTTGTCGGTGCGACTACCATGGGGTGGTGGCCAGTGGGCTCATGAATGACTCCCATGGTCAAATTCCAAAATCTCCAAAAGTTTATATGTGGTTTTTGATCTTCTCCGTAATTGTGCAAGAGGTGAAGAAGATGAGGAGGAAGCTAGAGACAAAGAGTGGCCACTCAAAATGTCTTGCAACATTATTATGTACCAATGCTCATATCCTAATTTTGTTACATGTCATTATTGCACATTAGGAAGACTACAAAGGAACATTTTACTGCCACGTCTCTTGTCTATGCTGGCAGTCAAATCCATTTAGTTATTACGTACAGTGGATATATACTAGCTCATGGTAACAAATTATAGGGTTATTACCTGTGATTTGGAATAGTCAGGTTGTATATGTTTTGGGACAGATTTATTGATCAATTAAGCTGGGTATATCACTTGGATTAATCTGGTGACAGAGTAAGAGTAGTAGGGACTGTGTGTGAAAGATAATGGAATAAAAAATTGATAACTAATGAATATCAATAAATTTAATATTTTATTTTAAAAAAAAAGTGTCTGCATGCATCCAGTCTAGCATGGTTAATCCCTACAGGTGCATGTGCATTTCAAAAACAACTCACAAGGTAAATTTATCAGCATGTGATATATGCATAGATATTGATAGTAAAAGAAGAAGAATTTAATCTTGTAATATTTTTTTTTCACTCTTGCATGGGATGTCTTTAGTTTTATGCCTTTCATCTTGAAGAAATTAAATCGTTCAAGTAGTTAGGTGGTCATAAATTATTAGCGAGATATATAGATTTGTTACATAAGGTGTGACAAAAGAAAGTAAACCGAAAAAAGAGCAAAAACTTCTCATCTTAATGTTTGATCATTAATCGACGAACTTAGTGGAGTACACCAACTGATTTAGAGTTAAAATTAATTGATGGAATGATCTATCAACTTGAGACGTACCTAAAGTTAAGGTTGGAGGCAACGATCGACCAAACCAGTAAAGCACCTATCAATGCAATATCATGTCAGTTTGTCGATACTTTGGAGAATTATGCTAGTGCTTTCTTGGCAAATTTGAAATCCTAAACCATAAACTTTAATTGGGTCTAATAAAACATGGTTACTATTATGTTTTATCGGACAATCTTAAGAGCTAGAAGAGCTTTAAGGGTATAACCACCTTCTTGTGAAGGGATTTAACTTGTATGTGCAAGTTTAGCGACCGATCGAGTTGGTTGGAGAAAAATGTTTGAGGAAGAATGGACTTCTAGCTCCTGCGATCATTTTCTCAGACAATTGATTCTTGACAATTTATTACACAAAGAAATTCAGCCAAACTACTCTAAATCAGTGTTATATACGTATGTGTTCTTACTTCTTACTCAACATGAAAGCGGTTTAACTAGTTGGGTATGCTCTTCTCGATCGTCGATCGAAAACGCGTCCTATGCCTCTTTTTAAAAACCGAACCGAAAAGTAAACCGAAAACATCTCGGTTTGGTTCAAAGTGGTCGAACCAATGGTTCAACCTGGTCCAACCGATGATGACGTCAGCATGACATCAGCATTTTGTGAACCGAGGGTTGAACCGAACCGACTCCGTAGCGGCGGTCCAACCGACGGTCCGACCGATTTAACCGATTTTTCCTATTATTTTTTAACATAATAAGTAATAACCAAGTACCTAAACTATGAACAATACAACAAAAATTATCCATTTGTAAAATAACTTAATTACAATCAGTAAAAAAAATGAACAAACATATAACTAAGTAATATTAGTCTTTCTTCTAACAAATGAACAAACATTTACTTCAACATCTAAAGCAGTAGGGGTGGTAGACTGTCCTAGAGATCCGCCGGTCTGCCGACCTTGGTGGAGATCGCGAGCGGTGGCGGTGCGATGAGGGGTGGACCGGTGGAGATCGCGAGGGTGGAGGTGTGGTGAGGGGTTGGGGAAGGAGTAGTAAAAATTAAAATCTTAGAATTTGGGTCAAAATTGAACAAAAAATAAAACAATAAAAAAAAATGTTTAAATTGAAAAAACCGGTTTTTTCGGTTCGACCAAACCGAAAAAACCGATCGGTTCAATCGGTTTTCTTCGGTTCGCTTCGGTTCACGAGAGAAACCGGTTTTTTGACCGAACCGACCGGTTTGCTACCGGTTCACGGTCCAACCCGGTCCGACCGCCGGTTCGGTCCGATTTTTAAAACAGAGGTCCTATGAGGAGACCGAGATCGATGCATCATCATTGGTACATTACCTAACTATTATTAACCCTCTCTACAGGGCATTTCCCACCCTTGTGGATTCATCCCCATGCATCAAGAACTTACATGAAATACATACAAGTAAGTTCACCACATGTATTGGGAACTCTAGACCTATCCTTGATTGTTCAAGATTAAGTATAGCCCCATGCTTGAAAGGGACCTCACACGAGATAGGAATGGAGTAATTATGTGAAAGAGATTACCTTGAAAATGAGAGGGTAAGATGTAGGTATATATATGGCTCCTTTTGCTCATTAATTAATTAATTCCTATATATATATATATATATATATATATATATATATATATATATATATATATATATATGGACTTCTTCCTTTGTCTTGTATTCATGTACTGTGGAAAATCCTCAACCTGAAGTTCTTCTCCAACTCTCATTTGACCGACTTTGGATATCGTGTACATTGTACCCAACATGATGGATTATGACTCCTCAAATATTGTTGTGATGAAAGTGTAGTAATTAACTTTCTAGTTTTATTACATGCACAAACAATTTTTAATTCGTCATACAATGAGCCACATTGCAAAAAAGTTATTTTTGAAAGTTTTTCTGTCGTATTCTAACTAAATCTTTTTATATGACATGTTTCTCTGGGGGATATGTTAGATCTTAATCCTTGCTTATGTTTTAATGGTGTTTAGGAGAGGTTTAGTGGTGGATTGAGATGGACGGTTGAGATCGAGTGTGGGAAAAGTATATAGAGGTTGGTTTTCTCATCTCTCCCATTCTCTCGCTCACTCGTCTCTCTCCCTCAGTGTTCGTCTGTGTTGGTGGAGGCAAAGGAGTTCTGGTTGGAGCGTTGGAGTCGCCGGAGGAGCGAGGATCGTCGTTGTGGGAGGCTCGTCGGAGAAGCGCCGGTTGCGAGGAGTTCTCGAGGAAACGCTCACCGTCGTTTCTTCTAAGGCTTCTTCACGCTTTAAGGTATGTCAAACTTGCTTTTACGCTCACTTATTATTAGTGTGGGGGTGGGAGCGGTCGACGGTAGGCCGTTTTGGCTCGTCGGACCTGCACAACAGTTTCTGCACTAAAATCGGTCGACCGGTGTTCTGGGTTCGGTCGACCAGTTATAGTGTATTTTGGGCAAATTCCTCGCACCGGTCGAACGATACTCTTTGAGTGGTCGACCGGTTGTGCAATTTTAACGAGAGAAGGACGCTCTGGGTATTTTCGGTCGAACGGGAGCCCTTTGCCGGTCGACCGAAAGTACTGTTGTATGTCGGTAGGGGCGTTGACCATCTAAACGATCGACCGCCTGTTTGACTCGTTCGACCGACGACTTAAGTTAACTCAATGGCCGGTCGACCGGAAGTGTGGTTTCGGTCGACCGTGTAGTGTGAACTGTTGGTGAGTCCTACTGGTGGTTTTTGGTCGACCGAAAGTCTTGGGTCATGCGACCGTTTGATCATGGTTTGCGAAAATGAATTTCTTACTGGTACTTTTCGGTCGACCGAGCCCCCTTTGTCGTTCGACCGATTGACGGGTTTTTCGGTTGGGCTAGTTCTCTGGGTGAGGATCGGTCGACCGGAAGACAGATTTTGTTCGACCGTTTTACACAGTTTTGGTGTGTTTGTGTTGCTATTGGTTAGCTAGAAGGCAACGGGTTCACCGACCCTTTTGGGGCGACGGACGGACAGGCTGGCCCTATAGCGATCAATAGTGACACGTGGAGGGGGATTGTGATAACTGTCGTCGTGACTCCGGCAATTGAGGCAAAGTCGTGGCTTCGGCGAATGAGGCATGTTTTATTTGTCACCGTGACTCCGGCAATTGATGCAAAACCGTGGCTCCGGTAACACTGAGGCAAGGGTGTGGGTGTTTGGCTGTGATTTGGACCGGCGGTGCCTTGTGTGCACGAGTGTTTGTGGGGTTGGGGTGAGAGAACCCTGACCCGGGTTGTTGTTTTGGCTATGGTCGGGAGAGAGGTCCTGGGAACTTAGCAGTTGTGTCGGTTATGATATTTGTGGTACAGTGCATGTTCATTATTTGTTCATATATGTGTTAGGGTTTGGCATACGAGGTTTCCTTTTGGAAACTCAGACATGTTTTATGTCTGCTTTCAGGCCGAGAGCGGCGATAGGCGGGTGGTGACTGCGGAGGGGTCGCTCGGGACCGGATCCTGCTTTCCTTCCTTTTTGAGGTGGTTGTGATTACACGTGTATATTTTATGTTATGAGTCTTTGATGTAATCACATTCTTTTGTAAACTCGATCACATATATATATTATATGTTGGTGCATCTGTGTGTGTATGTTCTCTCGTAATGTCCTCACTTGATTGTATGTTTTAAATTTTAAAATTTCCACTGTGTTTGAAGACGTTACAAATTAAGTATCCATTCTAAACATACTATTTGCCTAATTATCGCGACATGCTAGAAGTACTGTCTGCTTAGAACATTTTTAGGGGAAAATGAGAGGTTATATGTAATTAAAGAACTAGAAAATGAACCATCCTACCGTATGTAAAAGTTTTGAAATTTACTTCTGCTTTGAAAACTGGTTGATATAACTTTGATATGTTTATAATTAACTAAGTAGTGATCTAAAGAGGCATTTGGTAACATTAGTGGTCATTTTTGTGCTCATTAATGCTATCAAAGTTATTAAAAGCTTGCACAGCTAGAGAATTTCAAATTGATGTTTCTTCTTATTCTTTTTGAAATATTTTTAAATTCTAAACTAAACTTATGACATGATGACTTGCTTCGTTAATGCATTCTAATCTTAATTATCCTAACATCACACCACTAATAACTGAGATTGCTCACAGTTGGTTTCTTCTTATCATGTGAGGGATTTTGTTGTGCAAATTAATCATCTTTGGGTAAGTCATGGCTCTTGTATGTATTCCCAAAAATTCTACATGTCTTTGACCAAATTACTTCTCTTCTTATAATTTTCCTTGCCGAGTCCATGAGGTTTTCTACGAGTACTTTTGTCTCCAAATTATTTCCAAGTAAAAATTGGAAAATTAAAAATTGAGGACAGTCTTCAAACCGAAGCCACTACTTATGTCTTCAAATTAAATGATATAGATATAATTATAAGCAATAACACACCTTCAACAATTCTCCCCCCCCCCCCCCCCCCCCCAAAAGAAGAAACTAAAAACCAAATCAGTGAAATTGTTTGTCACGATCAATCAAAGTGGTCCTGAAATATAAATAATAGGGACTTACATACATTGTCAAATCGCCATCACAAACAATTCCTAATATTTGACCAAACTCTCAGCCACGATAACAAGAATTACAATTGATAATCCAATTAAATACAACTCTCCTTACTAATGTCGTATATTATAATGTTTTATAGGATAGGAACAACTAACAAACCGCCCCTTATTAATGTCAACAACTTTTTTTGTTCCATTACTTATTGATTCCTGCCTTTTTCATGGTTGTTTTGTGTGGTCAAAGCTCAGAAACCATGGACCACACGAGAAAGCAAAATAATGAGCACTTCAATTATGAATTAAGTTATTTGTGTATAAAATAATTAATGCATTTAACAGATTTATTTTCCTAAAAAAATTAATATTATATTAACAAAGCAAATGTAAACATATATGTTATGAAGAAGGAAAGTATAAGGAGAGAAGAAGAGAATCCTGTATGCAAATCCCTAATGGATACTTAATGAACCTTGACTGCGTTTATGACATCTTTATCGACGGTGAAGTCATTACAAAGGAGGTATATATATATATATATATATATATATATATATATATATATATATATATGTAATTGGGCATTTACGACATCTTTATCGACGGTGAAGTCATTATTAAGAAGGTATATATGTAGTTGGGTTTGGTAGATGCACGTACAAGCAATTTCCAAAATACATTGACAAAGATCCATTTTTTTAATGTTTACTTAAGCAAACTCTTTTAATATATATGCTTGATAAAATAAAGAGATTTTGGTCTACCCTTCTGAACCATGATACCGTGATTATATTGTTTTAGTGTCACATATATGTTAACCTATGATTTTCACTCTTTAATTTTTGTCAGCATTGTTGTTAATTTACATTACTTGAACAACAGTCTCTTTAATGCTTTACAAGGTATCATTATATTACTTGCTCTATTAATTGTGACCTACTTGATACTTAAAATTCGATTGCCTACTAATCGATATCAAAGCTGCCTACAAAAGAGAGTATGTGCTCATGGGTATATCAAAGCTTACCTATCGAGGCGGGTAAATGAGTAGATGAATGCGTTAAATAAGTGGGGAAATGTGTGATGGATTTCAATTTAACCTTTGACGATCAGTAGTTTTTTTGGTAATATTTTGATAATAAAATATAAAATTAATATAAAAATTTGGAAACTTATAGGTATGATAGATATACGTGTGTCGGTGTGTGTATTGAAATGTTAATTAAATAGATTGGAAATAGGATGGGTTTGTAAGAGTGTCGATCAACTCGTACTGAAGAAAGAAATGACTTGTAGATTTTCACCCTCTTCGGAATTGCAATTGGAATTTTGTTGCTACACTGCATATATTTAACAATAAACACCTTGTAATGCTCAATTAGCTAGGGAACATAATTGAAATGGAAGAAAGGCAGAAAACAAACCTCATCAAGTTTGGAGTGGCAACAAGATATCTAACTTTCATGATAATAAAAAAATGAAAATGAAAATTTAAGTCAATATATCATGCAACTCATTTTACTCCAATAGCACGGAAGATCTTCTCCATCCGGAAGACCCAGTCCTCTGCAACCTCTGGGGCCATCCTGCCATCAAAAGTCGGCGGGTGCTGACGCATGAACCGATCGTGCTCAGCTCCCACCCCGCTCTGAGCGCTCTGAGCTGCCTGACGCTCCAGAAACTCGCCCAGTCTGTCCCACTGAGCACCTGAAGTGTCGTCACTGGGATCACGATCGCGTGGAGAACTCCTCACACGCCTAGGTGCCATCTGTCACCACAACAATCAACAGATAAGCAACAATGCATGCAAGAGCTACAAGAAGAATAATGCATGTCTCTAGCACTACTCCTAAGGGTGGTTCTTTAGACGAAGACACAGGAATCGACCGCTCTGATACCAAGTTGTAACGTCCCGAGACAGCGGAAGATTTAAAAATTTCAAAGTAACCAACATAACAGACAACTCAAGCGGGAACGTCACTAGTATATAAATATATAAATCCGGGTGCACCCAAAATACAAGGAGTTTCCAAAAGAAGTACAACTACAATACTGATACAATGAAATAGAATACATGTAGTCGTACGGTCTAGCAACTGCCGAAGAGGATCCGACTCCAAAGCGCTCCGTCCTCGGTCACCACCCACCTGGACCTACTGCGGTCCTGAAAAAGATGCAACAACAATGCCTGAGTTTCCAGAAGGAAACCCCGTATGCCAACTCACCTACATGCATGCATCACATAATGAACCTATCATACTAGTAGCATGTCATGGCATCAACAGAAATGGAAAACAGTTCCCCCGAAGGGTAAAACAGGACATCAGTCCGACAATCAATCATCGGGTCTCCCGAAGAGACCTACTGCAGGCACATGCAGTCTAGCAGCCCGCGACATCGCACCCCCCACACGCGGCTACACTACACAAGGGTTCGGCAGGGAGCCTCTGTCACGTCTGCGCGCCGATAGAAACAGATCTGTAAATCTCAGTGGTCGGGGCCACAGGGACCAACGGGGCCGTCGCCTGGAAGGTATAACAACATCATCTCGGTAGGTGCCCAGCCGAGGAAAACAACATAGCCGGCACAACCTCGGCCCAACAATCATCATCGCCGACACAACCTCGGCGGCATCACCGGCACAGCATCGGTGGTCCATCACAACGTCCGGCACAGCATCGGACGGGTCCAGACCGAAGTCTGCCAGGGTCACGGGCTCCACGAGCCGCGAACACCAACTGCGCCGCTATAAAAGCAGGGCAGCGACCTCCGTAGCCCGAAGGCCGGTAGTCACCTCACCCAACGCCAGTTGCGTGCCCGCACAACATCAACACTGGGATCTGCGATCCCTCAGGCCTGCTATACTACAAAGTGCCAACAATCATCTCAAAAGTCACGGTCCATACATGGAGGTGACGCGTCCCGAACACCCACACTCTTCCCAACGGCGGTCACTGGGCAGGCACGCATCATGCGCCCACCGTCACCTCCCGGCTCACGCACAAGGCGAGGACACGGGTTTCCGTGGACAAAGTTGGCGTTCAAAAGGGGAACCAGGAATTCTGTCCTGGGCCCCAACGGTCGACCGGAAGAGGTGATTCGGTCGACCGGTTCCAGAAAGGAATCGGTCGACCGTACTCCTAAAACGGTCCACCGCTGCGCTCAAAACAGAACCCCCCAACGGTCGAACAAAGGTCTAAAACCGGTCGACCGAACGAGGTCAAAATCCGGAGTCTGGTCAACATTAAATTCCACTCTATCGGTCGACCGACTCAGGGGTCTCGGTCGACCGAAAACAGACAGGCTCCACCTATCATTCTAAGTCATATAATCGGTCGAACGAAAACTTCCAACGGTCAAACAACATACAACCGGTCGAACACAATAAGAAATCGGTCGAACAAATCATGCAATTATACTCAGTACACTTAAGTTCCGGTCGAACGACCCAAGGAACCGGTCGACCGAAAACAGACAGAACGTCCCAACTCACCAGCAATAATGCACTACCGGTCGACCGCCACAAGGCATCGTTCGACCGGTGAAGGTTAAAGTTGGGCAAAAACACTACATTCGGTCGACCGCCCGAAGGAACCGGTCGACCGTTGGTCGTCTTCAACCTCGCGTCAGCCAAGGTTTTCCACGGAAAACATCACCGAGGAGGCCTCCGACCTCCCCGTCCGACCAACACAACCCTTCACAAGGGTTAACAACACAACAAATCACACTATCAAGTTGACATACCTCTCACGAAGCCGGAGAAACGCCGGAGCAACGCTCACGCCTCCGTCACCTCCGCACGCGCGACCTCTTCCCAGCGCCGACCTCCTCACTCCGGAGCCTCCGCGTCCTCTGCTGCTCGCCGCACAAGGGAAAAGGGGAAGAGTGAGTGAGTGAGATCCGAAAATGAGAGAGAGAGGGAGAGAGGTTAGCTTAAAAAACCCACCCTCTCACCTCACCAACACCCCACCCATCACCCTACACCACACCCTACACCATACCTCCCACGACCTTACTGTTCACGCACCCCTTCCCAAAGCAAACCCCCTCCTTAAACATCATTAGCCCACTAACCCTAGGTTAGGGATCTAACAATCCACCCAACTTAAAAGGATTTCGTCCCGAAATCAAAGCAACTACTCACCGAAGAGCTCTGGATACTGCCTTCTGACATCCTCCTCGATCTCCCAAGTGGCCTCACGCTCACTGTGATGCTGCCACCTGACCTTCACCATCGGAATGTCCTCCTCCTGAGCTGATGATCCATCCGGTCCACAATCTCCACTGGCCTCTCCTCGAGCGACAAGTCCTGCTGAATCTCGGGCACTGCTATCTCAATGACATGCGACGGATCTGCCACATACTTCCTCAGCATCGATACATGGAAGACATTATGCAGACCCGAAAACTGTGGCGGCAATGCAATCCGGTAGGCAACCTCTCCAACTCGGTCGAGGATCTCGAACGGCCCAATATACCTCGGACTGAGCTTCCCTTTCTTCCCAAACCTCATCACACCTCTGCCTGGGGAAATCTTCAGAAACACGTGATCGCCCACCTCAAAACTCAACACCCGTCTGCGTCGATCAGCATAACTCTTCTGCCTGCTCTGTGCTGTGGCCAGTCTCCTCCGGATTACATCAACCTTCTCAGCATACATCTGTACGATCTCCGGCCCCACTAACTGCCTCTCGCCCACATCACTCCAGCACACCGGTGATCTGCAAGGTCTCCCGTACAACGCCTCGTACGGTGCCATCCCAATACTCGAATGGTAGCTGTTGTTGTAGGCAAACTCTATCAGCGGCAGGTGCTCATCCCAGTGCCCTGCCCAGTCCAGCGTGCATGCTCTCAGCATATCCTCCAAGGTCTGAATCGTCCTCTCTGACTGACCATCGGTCTGCGGATGAAACGCTGTACTGAATCTCAGACGCGTCCCCAAAGCCTGCTGCAGACTCCCCCAAAATCTGGAAGTGAAACGAGGATCTCGATCGGAGATGATGCTCACTGGTACTCCATGCAACCTGACTATCTCCTCCACGTACAACCTAGCTAGACCCTCCAAAGGCAACGTGGTCCTGATCGCTAAGAAATGCGCCGACTTGGTCAGTCGATCGACTATCACCCAAATCGCGTCGTGGAATCTCCTCGTCTTCGGCAATCCCGTGACAAAATCCATCGTCACGTGCTCCCACTTCCACTCAGGAAGCTCAATACACTGCATCGGTCCTGCTGGCCTCTGATGCTCAATCTTCACCTGCTGGCAGACTAAGCATCGCTCTACAAACTCTGCAATATCCCTCTTCATGCCCTTCCACCAGAAGTTCCTCTGCAGGTCCTTATACATCTTCGTGCTCCCCGGATGAATGGTGTATCTAGCTCTGTGTGCCTCCTCCATGATGTCATCTCTCAGCCCATCAACCTTCGGCACCCAGATCCGGCTCCTGAACCTCAGACCACCATCAACCCCTACACTGAAATCTGATCCATCTCTGGAAGCCAACTGTAGCAGACCAGCTAACTCCTCATCCCCCTGCTGAGCCTGAACCAACCGTGAGACAGTCTGCGGCTCGACCCGAAGCCCAGCAATCACTGCTCCCTCTGTACCCTCTGTGAACGGTCTCCACTCTGACAAGGCCTCGAGTAGCCTCCACTCCTGGATGCACAGACTCGTAACTGAAACCTCCACCTTCCTGCTCAGCGCATCTGCAACCGAATTCGCCTTCCCCGGATGATAGGAAATGGTGAAGTCGTAGTCCTTAATGAACTCAAGCCATCTGCGCTGCCTCATATTCAGCTCCTTCTGCGAGAACAAATACTTCAGACTCTGATGGTCGGTGAAGACCTCGAACTGCTCGCCATACAGATAGTGCCTCCAGGTCTTCAACGCGTGAACTACTGCTGCTAACTCCAGATCGTGAGTCGGGTAGTTCTTCTCGTGCACCTTCAGCTGCCTCGAAGCGTACGCGACCACCTTCCCATGCTGCATCAGAACACAGCCCAAGCATATCCCTGATGCATCGCTGTAAATCACGTAGCCTCCACTGCCACTCGGTAGCGTCAGAATAGGTGCTGTCGTCAACCGCCTCTTCAGCTCCTGAAAACTGTCCTCGCACTTCTGGGACCAAACGAACTTGACGCCCTTCTGCGTCAACGCTGTCAGCGGCGACGCAAGTCTGGAGAAATCCTGGATAAACCGTCTGTAGTACCCTGCCAGCCCTACAAAACTCCTGATCTCCGTCACGCTCGTCGGGGCCCTCCACTGAGTCACAGCCTCGACCTTCGCCGGATCCACCGATATCCCATCCGCTGACACAATATACCCCAGAAAAGCCACCTGATCCAACCAAAACTCGCACTTCGTGTACTTGGCATAAAGCTGCTGATCCCTCAAGATGCCAAGCACAATCCTCAGGTGCTCTCGATGCTGCTCCCTGTCAGGCGAGTATACCAAGATGTCATCCACGAATACCACGACAAATCTGTCAAGGTACGGCTGGAAGGTCCTATTCATCAAATCCATGAATGTTGCAGGTGCATTCGTCAGTCCAAATGGCATCACCAAGAACTCGTAGTGGCCGTACCGCGTCCTGAAGGCTGTCTTCTGAACATCCGCCTCCCTGATCCGCAACTGGTGATAACCCGAACGCAGATCGATCTTCGAGAACACTCTCGCCGTCTGCAACTGGTCAAACAAATCATCAATCCTGGGCAAAGGGTACCGGTTCCGAACGGTAACCTTATTCAGCATCCTGTAGTCGATGCACATCCGCAACGATCCATCCTTCTT
This sequence comes from Triglochin maritima, assembly GCA_963682175.1. Lineage (NCBI taxonomy): Eukaryota > Viridiplantae > Streptophyta > Magnoliopsida > Alismatales > Juncaginaceae > Triglochin > Triglochin maritima. Next base: position 4,773,152 of record OY821782.1, on the reverse strand, counting down.
CTTCACGAAGAGCACAGGCGCTCCCCATGGAGAAACACTCGGTCGAATGAACCCAGACTCCATCAACTCCTGCAACTGCTTCTTCAGCTCTGCCAACTCAGCAGGTGCCATCTGATAAGGTGCCTTCGACTGAGGTGTCGTACCCGCAACCAACTCGATGCTGAACTCGATCTCTCGGTGCGGCGGTAACGCTGGAATCTCTGCTGGAAACACATCCGGGAACTCCTGCACTATCTCGATATCCTCCAGCCTCCTCGTCTCAGGAACTACCAGCGTGGCCACAAACGCTCTGCATCCCTGCTGTAACAGTCTCTGTGCCTTAACCGCAGACACAATCAAACGACCCCCTCTGCTCCTCGCACCTCTGATCAGAACATCTGGCACACCCTCCATCGGAATTGGGATCTTCTTCTCACGGCAAAAGACGCGCACGTCGTACTGTGACAGCCAGTCCATCCCCAGTATGACGTCGAAGTCCACCATCGGTAACAAGACCAGATCTGCCGGAAAATCGTGGTCTCCCGAAGCAACTGTGGTGCCGGGGAAAAAGCTCCCCACAGTGCCCACCTCACCCATGGGCGTGCTGACCTCCAAAACATCAGTCAGCAGCACAGGGGTCCGACCCAACTCGCCAGCAAACTTCTCCGAAATGAAGGAGTGTGTGGCGCCGCAATCGAACAACACACGCGCTACAGAACCAGAAACTGAAAGCGTACCTTCCACGACGGTGTTGGAGTCCCTAGCCTCCTCAGCCTGGATAGTGAAGACTCGCCCGGTCCTCCTGCTCTGGCCCGATGGAACAACTGATCGGCTGCCTCCGCCTCTGCCTACTGCTGGTGGTCCTGGCCTCCTGCTCGGCTCTCCCTGCCTCTGCGGACAATCACGGACAAAATGCCCCATCTGACCACAACCCATGCATGCTCCAGTCCGACGAGGACACTCCTGACCTGGATGGAACCTCCCGCAGTAAGTGCACGCTCCTGACTGACGTGCTCCTCCTCCATCGAACTTGGGCCTCTTGCCCGGGTTCCCTGCTCCACGACCAGCTACTCTGCTGTCGGTGCTCACTGGCGCCTTCCGCGCCTCCTGAATACACTCCCTCTGGTCCTGCTCGATGATCGTAGCATGCTTCACCGCATCTGCAAGGGTCCGCGGCATGCTGTTGATCACCCGAGATCGAAGCGGCTGCCTCAGTCCCTTCACGAACTTCCTCGCCCGCTGCTCTGGGGTCACACAAATCTCAGGGCAGTAACGCTCCAAAGCGTTGAACCTGCTGATGTAGCTCGTCAGTGTCATGTCCTTCTGCTCCAGCGACATGAACTCCTCCCTCTTCTGATCCCTGACATGCTGGGGGAAGTACTGCTCATGAAACACCTCCAAGAACTCCTCCCAGCTCACATCCACACGATCATCAAACAACACCGTGGACGTAGATCTCCACCAGTTGGCGGCCTCGCCATCGAACACATAGGTGACCAGCTCCACCATCCTCTCAGGTGCTACTCCAATAGCACGGAAGATCTTCTCCATCCGGAAGACCCAGTCCTCTGCAACCTCTGGGGCCATCCTGCCATCAAAAGTCGGCGGGTGCTGACGCATGAACCGATCGTGCTCAGCTCCCACCCCGCTCTGAGCGCTCTGAGCTGCCTGACGCTCCAGAAACTCGCCCAGTCTGTCCCACTGAGCACCTGAAGTGTCGTCACTGGGATCACGATCGCGTGGAGAACTCCTCACACGCCTAGGTGCCATCTGTCACCACAACAATCAACAGATAAGCAACAATGCATGCAAGAGCTACAAGAAGAATAATGCATGTCTCTAGCACTACTCCTAAGGGTGGTTCTTTAGACGAAGACACAGGAATCGACCGCTCTGATACCAAGTTGTAACGTCCCGAGACAGCGGAAGATTTAAAAATTTCAAAGTAACCAACATAACAGACAACTCAAGCGGGAACGTCACTAGTATATAAATATATAAATCCGGGTGCACCCAAAATACAAGGAGTTTCCAAAAGAAGTACAACTACAATACTGATACAATGAAATAGAATACATGTAGTCGTACGGTCTAGCAACTGCCGAAGAGGATCCGACTCCAAAGCGCTCCGTCCTCGGTCACCACCCACCTGGACCTACTGCGGTCCTGAAAAAGATGCAACAACAATGCCTGAGTTTCCAGAAGGAAACCCCGTATGCCAACTCACCTACATGCATGCATCACATAATGAACCTATCATACTAGTAGCATGTCATGACATCAACAGAAATGGAAAACAGTTCCCCCGAAGGGTAAAACAGGACATCAGTCCGACAATCAATCATCGGGTCTCCCGAAGAGACCTACTGCAGGCACATGCAGTCTAGCAGCCCGCGACATCGCACCCCCCACACGCGGCTACACTACACAAGGGTTCGGCAGGGAGCCTCTGTCACGTCTGCGCGCCGATAGAAACAGATCTGTAAATCTCAGTGGTCGGGGCCACAGGGACCAACGGGGTCGTCGCCTGGAAGGTATAACAACATCATCTCGGTAGGTGCCCAGCCGAGGAAAACAACATAGCCGGCACAACCTCGGCCCAACAATCATCATCGCCGACACAACCTCGGCGGCATCACCGGCACAGCATCGGTGGTCCATCACAACGTCCGGCACAGCATCGGACGGGTCCAGACCGAAGTCTGCCAGGGTCACGGGCTCCACGAGCCGCGAACACCAACTGCGCCGCTATAAAAGCAGGGCAGCGACCTCCGTAGCCCGAAGGCCGGTAGTCACCTCACCCAACGCCAGTTGCGTGCCCGCACAACATCAACACTGGGATCTGCGATCCCTCAGGCCTGCTATACTACAAAGTGCCAACAATCATCTCAAAAGTCACGGTCCATACATGGAGGTGACGCGTCCCGAACACCCACACTCTTCCCAACGGCGGTCACTGGGCAGGCACGCATCATGCGCCCACCGTCACCTCCCGGCTCACGCACAAGGCGAGGACACGGGTTTCCGTGGACAAAGTTGGCGTTCAAAAGGGGAACCAGGAATTCTGTCCTGGGCCCCAACGGTCGACCGGAAGAGGTGATTCGGTCGACCGGTTCCAGAAAGGAATCGGTCGACCGTACTCCTAAAACGGTCCACCGCTGCGCTCAAAACAGAACCCCCCAACGGTCGAACAAAGGTCTAAAACCGGTCGACCGAACGAGGTCAAAATCCGGAGTCTGGTCAACATTAAATTCCACTCTATCGGTCGACCGACTCAGGGGTCTCGGTCGACCGAAAACAGACAGGCTCCACCTATCATTCTAAGTCATATAATCGGTCGAACGAAAACTTCCAACGGTCAAACAACATACAACCGGTCGAACACAATAAGAAATCGGTCGAACAAATCATGCAATTATACTCAGTACACTTAAGTTCCGGTCGAACGACCCAAGGAACCGGTCGACCGAAAACAGACAGAACGTCCCAACTCACCAGCAATAATGCACTACCGGTCGACCGCCACAAGGCATCGTTCGACCGGTGAAGGTTAAAGTTGGGCAAAAACACTACATTCGGTCGACCGCCCGAAGGAACCGGTCGACCGTTGGTCGTCTTCAACCTCGCGTCAGCCAAGGTTTTCCACGGAAAACATCACCGAGGAGGCCTCCGACCTCCCCGTCCGACCAACACAACCCTTCACAAGGGTTAACAACACAACAAATCACACTATCAAGTTGACATACCTCTCACGAAGCCGGAGAAACGCCGGAGCAACGCTCACGCCTCCGTCACCTCCGCACGCGCGACCTCTTCCCAGCGCCGACCTCCTCACTCCGGAGCCTCCGCGTCCTCTGCTGCTCGCCGCACAAGGGAAAAGGGGAAGAGTGAGTGAGTGAGATCCGAAAATGAGAGAGAGAGGGAGAGAGGTTAGCTTAAAAAACCCACCCTCTCACCTCACCAACACCCCACCCATCACCCTACACCACACCCTACACCATACCTCCCACGACCTTACTGTTCACGCACCCCTTCCCAAAGCAAACCCCCTCCTTAAACATCATTAGCCCACTAACCCTAGGTTAGGGATCTAACAATCCACCCAACTTAAAAGGATTTCGTCCCGAAATCAAAGCAACTACTCACCGAAGAGCTCTGGATACTGCCTTCTGACATCCTCCTCGATCTCCCAAGTGGCCTCACGCTCACTGTGATGCTGCCACCTGACCTTCACCATCGGAATGGTCCTCCTCCTGAGCTGATGATCCATCCGGTCCACAATCTCCACTGGCCTCTCCTCGAGCGACAAGTCCTGCTGAATCTCGGGCTATGCCGGACGTATTGATAGACCACCGATACTGTGCCGGTGATGCCGCTGATATTGTTCCAGCGATGATGATTGATGGGCCGATGTTGTTCCGGCTATGTTCCTCAGATGGGCACCTACTGAGATGATGATTGATGGACCGACCGAGCGACGGCTCCGTTGGTGTGGTTTCGACCACGAAGTTACAGATTTGTTTTTTATGGCGCGGACTTGGCGGATGCTCCCTGCCGAACCCCTTGATTAGTATAGTTGCGTGTGGGTAGTGTCACGTCATGTTTCGTTAGACCGTATGTGCCTACGGTAGGTCTCCTTGGGAGACCCGATGATGATTGTCGGACTGATGTCCCATGTTACCCTTCAGGGAAAATGTTTTCCTTACTGTTGATGACATGACATGCTACTAGTATGATAGGTTCATTTGTACTACTGCATGCATATAGGTTAGCTTGGCATACGGGGTTTCCTTATGGAAACTCAGGCGTTGTTGTTGCATCTTTTTCAGGACCGCAATAGGTCCAGTTGGGTGGTGATCAGCGGGCGCGCGTATATTGGGATCGGATCCTCTATTCGGACCACTGAGGTCGACATGATTACGTTTATCTCCTTTTGTTGTTCTGCTGTAATCATGTATCGTTTTGACAAACTCTGATGTAATATGGTGCACCGCTTATATGTTTTATGAGAAGTAACAATCCCGTCTTTGATTATTGATCTTTAATGTCTTGATGAAAATTTTAAAATTTCCGTGTTTCAGGATGTTACAGTGAATCACACACAAACATGATTTTTGAACATCAATGCAATTGAACTCATTCACTAATATATCTCGATTTGATTACGATTATTTATTATTTTTGGTAGATATGTATTAGATTTGATATATGATACACACATGTGTTAACTTATTTTAAAGTAATTCTATTTTAAATTAAATGGTTAATTACAACTTGTCCTCCTTAATTACGTTCCAATTTCATTTTGCCCCCTTAAAATTTAAACAACGACAATCACCTCCCCTCTAATTTCCTTTTGTAATACTTTGTCCTATTTCCTGCCCGAACTTTAAGAATTTGTTATTCTAGCACACATTTATCGTTATTTTTACTATTATTTGTTTGCCTAAAACACTCGTAATTCTAACTTTACGATAAAGTTCGAAATAAATTGGATGTCTGATTTAGTTGGAATTTTAGTCGGATTGATAGTCAATCAGATCAAAATCTGAACCAGATCTGACATCATATTTAATCCAAACTTTAACATAAAGTTAGACTATGATTGCGTTTGGATGAAGCTCACATATATGAGCTTCTGGTGGGAAGTCAACTTCTGGGAATGTGGATCCGAGAGTAGCTTCATTCTCATAGGTTGAGAGTTGTTTGGATAGACATAAGACTTTTAGGAGTTCCACATGTATTGTCGAAGCAAATTCTCAAATTACCCCTAGACTTTAATTAAATAAAAGCTTATGTAGTATATGCTTTTAAAAAAATCGTCACAAAAATCCAACAAGTGGAGAAGCTACCAGAAGCTCACCCCCAGCTTCTCCTTGCTATACAAATTGTTGCCTTGAAATCTACGTTGGGAGCTGAGATTTTATCTCAGCTCGCACATCTTTGGATGCAACTCTAGTACTGTAGCAGCTTCCAGAGCAGGAGCAGCTGCCAAAAGTTGCATTCAAATGCAGTCTATAAGTATATTAGGTATACAACACAAACAATTTGATAAATAATGACAAATATGTGGAAAAATATTAGATTCTTGAAGTTAAGTGGGCAAAGTGTAATAAAACGAAAATATAATGTAAGTGATTGTTGTCTTTTAAAGTTCGAGATGACAAAGTGAAATTGGAGTGTAGTTAAAGAGAAAAACTAACCCTAAATTAAAATTAGGGTTAATTACGATTTGACCCCCTGAACTATGCTTTGGTATCACTTTGCCACCTTGAACTTTCAAAGTTAACAGTTAACTCTCCTGAACTTTAATTTTGTAACACTTTGCCCCCCTGAACTTCAAAAACTCATTATTTAACACACATTCGACGTTTTGTTTCCTAATTTTTTGTTGTTGTATCCCTAATACACTCCTAAACCTATATTTACGTGAAAGTTTGGATCGAAACGGATGTCGGATATTGTTGGAATTTGGGTCAGTTTGACACTCAATTCGACCCAAATTCCAACCATATCCGACCTCCGTTTCGATCCAAACTTTCACGTAAATATAGGTTTAGGAGTGTATTAGGGATACAACAAAAAAATTAGGAAAAAAACGTTGAATGTGTGTTAAATAATGAGTTTTTGAAGTTCAGGGGGGCAAAGTGTTACAAAATTAAAATTCAAGGGAGGTAACTGTTAACTTTGAAAGATTAAGGGGGGCAAAGTGATACCAATGCATAGTTCAGGAGGTCAAACTGTAATTAACCCTTAAAATTAAGCACACTTCAACGATGCTAGGGTTGATTCACGAACATGCTAATTATCACTAATTGAGCTAGCTTCCGTAGGTATAAATTTAACTTGTTAACGACTAATCACATACCAAATCTTGCATTTGTACATCATATGATCCCAGTCTTCTATATATGAAAATGAATGGCCAAGGTGCAATAAAACGTTTGATGTTTACATGTTACAACTTACAACAAATTAAAACTCGAGTTTTCATTCAGCTTGTTTACTGTACGACTTCATTATTAACAAGCCAAGTAAATTTGAATAGTAAAATTTTAACAAAACGAGTTTGATTCGACACGAGCTGACCAAACAAATATTGAACTAAATACATTAATTTTGCTCTTGTTTGCTTAAGTTCAACTCAATTTCAAGTTCGGCTCGATTAGCATCCTCAACAAAAGAAGTCGAACTAAAGGCAATAAATAGCAACGGCAAGAGATGGAAACAAATAGGAAGCCATTAATGGCAACAACTTGAAGCTAAAAAAACAAGACAGAGAATCAGATTACCCTACAATTTACAACGCAGCGGTTAAGTTGGTGAATCCGCCGATCCATCTTTAAATACCCAAAATATATACAACTATTTATAAAACACATTTCATTTTTTCGAGGACTTAATCAGGCAAAATATATAGGTTTTTATTCACATATGCATGGACCACTTGGGCCAACCCCAATCCTAGATTCCATATGACTTGTCACACTTGTATGTGGGTGTTTTGTTACTTGTTATTGTGTCTAGACATATATGATGGATGGGCCATGCATGTGTGGAAGTATGTAATTAATTAAGTATTGGAATCCAAGATGCATGTCCTTCCACCTATAATAAGATTTTCCAAGTTCTCTAGTCACTTTTACTTTGGCTATGTGTTGACATATGACATTAAATAAATAAAAAAATTAATTATTTTTTTAAAAAAACAATTCCTATCGTAAGTTTTACTAAAATGATATTAATCCAGTTGGTAGATGATTAAGATTTTTAGGATTGTAATTTTACCACATCAACCATGTTCAAAGGTAGCGGTTAAAGCATTATTCGGTGATTCATTCCAATTAGGGAGTCCATGTGTTTGCCCAACGAGTAAAAGGAAAAATATTTTCCTATGATACCCTCTGAAATCCTACATGCGTGGGAATTCTAGGATTGATTTTCTCATGTCTTCTCTCAGGAAACAAAAAGAAAAAAAAACCCAAAAGTTAAAATTTATATTGTCGATTTATCATGCAATTTTTTTAATAACAAAACGTTGTTACGTGCAATGAGTATTTTTTTGCATGATTATGACTTATAATAATGCTTATTTTAGAATATGCTCAAGAACGAAGTAACGTGAAGGCCGGAAATTTTACAGCAAGGTATAAATAAAATGTCACTTGGATGACCGTTCTGGAAAAAAAACAATCATAAAGAGTTAAAGAAGATCATAGAAAGAAGACAAGAATGATTTTGCAAAGTTATCTCAAACCCAAGATTAATATAAGCCTCTGCGTGCACAAAATTATGCTTCCTCAAAATATAAAACTGTTCTAATAAATAGAACAAACTAGGCCCTACTAATTTGAGCTGCAACCGTTTACCTTTCAGGTTCCCATTTCTGAATTTTAGAACCAAAATACAGAATCAATCTCCTATCTCTGGATAGTTGTGCTTTTAGTTGTGTCAAATGTGTAGAAATTGATTAATTAACTTAACTAGTTTCTAGTGGTGTTGCACTTTTGTAGTTTGGATCATAAATTCATAATTCCTCAACCCACTAAAAAGTCATACATCCTCTTCTTGATTTAGAAACTTATGGGAATTAAAATTGTAAGAATATGTAAAAACATCCAAGGCTTAGACAACAAATAAAGCAACACCCAGGGCTAGTCCACGTGAAATTGAAGTGCAAAATCATCCGAAGACTGTGTCACATCATGTAGACTTGGATATGACTTTAAGGTCATATGACATATGCATCCTCGTCAGGATCAGCTACGCCCCCAGACGACGACGACAATTCTCAACGGCCAAATCAGCATCGACTTAACCTAAGAGGCTAGGAGCTTAGGGCTTTAAGGTAAGGTGACCTAGTTCATCGACCCAACGTCATATTTCTATCTCACTATTCACTTATTAACCATGACTTAAGTCATCCCACTTTCTTTCATCTACATCATTAATTTACATCTCAATTTTTATTATATTCCAAAATCATTTATATTTATCAAAAATATTAATAATAATTTATTTGAAAAAACAAAATACCAATAAATCTCGTATCGGTATTTTTTAAATCATTTTTAACATGTTTGTAGAATCTTCTTTTAAAAAAATATGTTCTCTAAATATTTTTTATTTTCTAATTTTTTTATTGAATTAAATAACCAACATTTTCAATAGCTCTCTCATCTATTAAAAAATTAAAAAACAATTAAAAAATAAAAACAATTACAAAACATATTTTTAAAAAAGATTAAAACTAATTTAAAAAACAAAATCAAACCAAAACAAAACAAAAATTAACAAAATAAAAAAAACCCATCCAACCAGGTTGTGCCAAGTGGTCAACCAGGTTGGTCTGACGGGTCATCCGCACATATGACCCCCCTAAGGATGCTCTAAGCCGCCAGATGACAACATTTCTCAACGGCTAAATCAACATTGACTTGACTTAAACTAGCACTTTGCACACAACCAAACGTGGTGCATGTCAAACTCTCACAATGCATCCTCGTCGGGATAGGCTAAGCAGCTACATGACTACGGCATTTGATTGTGCTCTCTTTTTCTAGCTCAAAATCTAGATGCCTTAATCAAAACTATGTACGTTACGGTTTGGCACATGAGAATTCATTATACCAGAGTGACCGTCGGAAGAGAATTCGGAGCATATAAAAGAAAGAAGTTACTATTCGTCACCGAAAAATTTCTTAAATCGTCCCAAAAATTACTTTTTTGTCATTAACAAATCAATTAATACACATTTCGTCTTGTCTCTTAAAATAATGTTTCTACCTATGTTTTCCTCATTTTCCCAGTACAAACATCACGAAAATGTCTGGCGAAGCGCCTAGATTTGGTGAAGTAAGCCTAGCAAAAAAAATCGAGTCAGACGTCTAGGTAAAATGCACCCCCATGGGGGAGGCGTCTTAGCCAGAAGCCTCCCCATGGTTGAGACGTCTTAGCCAGACGCCACCCCCGTGTGGGGGGTGGGGGGAGGGGGGGGGGGGGGGGGGGATTTTACCCAGACGCCTCCCCGTGGAGGAGGTGTTTGTCTAAGACGTCTCACCCAAGGGGGGCCGTCTAGCTAAGACGCACCGTCCTAAAAAAAATAAAATAAAAATCTTAAAATTATACGGTGTGTTATCTCAAATTATTTGAGGTTCCTTTACAAATTTTCGGTGGTAACGAGTCGGATTACAATGACTTTTTTTGCAAATTATGAAAATTCAATTTTTTTCCAAATCCAACAATTTCAAGATCCAAAATCCCTCGGTGGTAAAACTTCCCGACTTACAAATTCCACCTCGACAGGTCGTTCGGAGGTCTCACTTGTAATTGTTGGATCTGAAATTTTTTGTAATTTTCATCACTTGCAATAACTCGTTGTAACGTGAGATGTCAGACGGTCGACTGTTTGCTTCTTGGTCTACCGAACATGTTCCATGCGGATGACTGAGTTTCCATCGGTCAACCGTGATCGTAAAGACAATAAGTTTTTGATCTTCCTGGAATCATTGGATCGATTTACCGACCTCTACCCGGTCATCCGAATATTTATCCTCAGTAGCTTCGACATTTCTCTGAAAATCTCTATTTGGTGTACTGAAGGGGTATCGGTCATCCGAATATAGTAATTATTAACTTAATAATTAATTAATTTAGCAATTATCTAAATTTATAATCAATTATCTTTTTAACAAAAAAATATAAAAATAGCGTGCGTTCGCCGGAGCTGCCCCTCCCATGGGGACGACGTCTGGCTAAGACACCTCCCCCATGGGGGGCGTTTTTATTATTTTGTTATTAAAAAGATTGATATTTTACCAGATTCGAGTACAACGGGACGTCCATTGACTCATTACTGACCTCCAAAAAATTATTTTTTATGATTATGAGAGGAAGATGAAGAGAGATGTGTGATAAGAGGGTAAAATGTCGCGTTATAGGAGTAGAAATGAGAGAAGAACAAAATGGTAATCTGTACGGACGATTTAAGTAGTTTTCCGACGATGAATAACAGTTCAGTAAAAGAAATTATCTAAAGTTTAAGATATCATTTTCGTTAAAAAATCAAAACATAAATCTTACACAAACTATTGGTTTTCAAAACCAGACATTCAGAAATTATCTTGAACTGTCAATTGTTTCATGTCTCAACTCACCACATATATTGCTACCAAACTTTGTACCCATGCGGTTAATTTAGAATTTACTCATTAAAAGGGGTATACAAATCTATACTTGTAAAACACGAGAAAAAAATGAGATTATATTAAGAGCAACTGGTTTCATTTTAAATATTAGGACCTCCAAAAAATTATTTTTTATGATTATGAGAGGAAGATGAAGAGAGATGTGTGATAAGAGGGTAAAATGTCGCGTTATAGGAGTAGAAATGAGAGAAGAACAAAATGGTAATCTGTACGGACGATTTAAGTAGTTTTCCGACGATGAATAACAGTTCAGTAAAAGAAATTATCTAAAGTTTAAGATATCATTTTCGTTAAAAAATCAAAACATAAATCTTACACAAACTATTGGTTTTCAAAACCAGACATTCAGAAATTATCTTGAACTGTCAATTGTTTCATGTCTCAACTCACCACATATATTGCTACCAAACTTTGTACCCATGCGGTTAATTTAGAATTTACTCATTAAAAGGGGTATACAAATCTATACTTGTAAAACACGAGAAAAAAATGAGATTATATTAAGAGCAACTGGTTTCATTTTAAATATTAGGACCTGAAATTTCAGTTTTAAACAAATCCCCAGAATATAAACTGGAGAATGACAAGGCCAATACATACAGGACATTTCGATTCTGTCAAACTTTCTTCAGACAAAATTTGCATAAATTTTCTATACATGGCTCGTCAATAATTCGTAGTTGCAACTTGTCATAATACATACTCTTAACAAACATATAATACCATCAAAATGATTTATGTTGCGATATTATTTTTTATACAAGCCAGTCAATGTTGTACAATGTACTTGTTGAATTGCTTGATCAAAGAGGTGGGAGAGAAGCCAACCATGGCAACAACTTCTCGTGGACCAACTCCGGCCTGTCGTCGTGGGGGCAGTGGCCAACCCCCTCTAGCATGTAGAGTTCAACATTTGGTAGCTGAGAGGGTAGGGAGGAGAAATACTTCCCGACAGGCCCATCAATGGGGGTAAATGGATCTTGGTCGCCCCAGAGTAACAGAACAGGCAGGGAGATTTTTGGCATAAGAGATACAGGGTTTGGTCCTGGAGGGCCGGTCACGATAGACACAAATGCATCAAGAGCTCCTTCGTCGTCCGCTGGCCTTCGAACAATCTGCAGTCCACGGAGATTCTAACTTGTTAATGCCACAGCAAAGAAATCATTTGTTTATAAAAACTGTTCTGTAACCAGATCAATGTTACCTCAATGAGATCATCGTCAACGGATTCTTTGTTTCCATAGACAGACTGCAGTATGTTCCTTAAGTTTTCTCTGTTCATCCCAAATAATAGAAGTTTTCACATCTGTGTTGATTGGATATGCAGATCAATACTGAGATCATGATAGATAGTAAAAGTGAAGAGCATTTTTAAAACCAGTGCATGCTTCTCAGAGTGAACTAAAAATCAAATCCTGTTGGTCTTAAAAAAGAGGGTTTCTGATAAGAGCATTATCTGGAAAAGATGTCAAAACAAACCCAGGTTGGACCAGAATCGAACCGGTTGAACCGGTGACGTCAGCATGACATCATAAATATATATTATAGATATAATAATCATATTTAATTATTTATTAAACAAAAATATATTCAAATCATATTATAAATATTTTCAAAAAAAAACAGATTTTTTCCCTGAACCACCGGTTCAACCCGGTTCAGCCCGGTTCAATGCAAAAACGGGTTTGGGGGGTGAACCGGACTGGACAGGCCTCCGGTTCACGGTTCAACCGGTTGAACCTTTTCAGAACAGTGGTTTTGTCTATAGATTGACCATAGTTCAGCAACTTATATAAAATTTATCCCGAAATATTTTTTATCGGTTTATCCCGAAAATGTTTAACTCCCAATTTCTAACTGCAAATTCATGTTTGAAACCAATCAGATATTACCTTCCACAATTCTTCTCAGGCGTGAGTATAAAAATAGAGCATATTTTTATCAGTAACCCCATATTATTCGTACAATGATTATATCTTCAAATGCAAAATTGTATTACTTTATTTTTCAGAACTTTCATTCAGTGACAATGTCACTCGCAAAAGAATAATACTAGATAATGACCTTTTATTTATTAACGAAAGATGCTTATAGTGAACATCAAGCATTAAAAAATTCAAGAAAAGAAGAAGAAAAATATTATGAGATCACAAACTGAATTTTCAGGGTATCCTCAATTGGTTAATTTGGTAGTTTGATGTGGATGGCTCTTGAGGGAGATTCTACCAGTTCACCTTAAAAAGATAGCATCTAATGAATGGTTCCAAAATTTCAATTCATAGGATGCAAACAAGAGAAACGTATCTTCAGAATTACATACACTAATATCTAAATGAGGATTAAAAAAAGAATGGAACCTCTGCTTGACACGCTCAAAAAGTGCTGATGCAATGACCTTTTGCTTTAGCAAGAAATCGATCAGCAAAAGCAGAGGTAGGAGAAGTTTAATCCTCCAATCATCTACAATTGCTTTGTTGTTCATACCACCAGCACAGTTCAGGAGCACAATTCCCCGAACCAGACCTTTAGAAGATTCTAGGTAGACAAGAAAAAGAAATTATCACAACTGACAAAAAAGTACAAAGTAAGCCCTTATTACTTATGGTCAAAAGATAATTCCAAGTAGAAGCATAATTAGATCCAGATCAAGTCAAAAGATACCAGATGCAGCAATGACACATGCAAGGCTTCCCACTGAATTGCCAACTAGGACTGTTGGCCTCTGAACCACTTCATTCAAGAAATCCAAAATCAACTGTTTAAAGGATGTTTCAGAACATGTAATTAAAAAAATAAAAGGGCGGTAATTTGAAATTTAATGGAGTGTTTCCTCCAGATCATGTCAGTGATGATAGATATATTACCTGAGCCCACACCTCCATCGTATAACCAAAGCCCTTTGGCTTATCCGAGCCTCCAAATCCTAGAAGGTCGATAGCATAGACAGTATAGTTTTCTGCTAGTACCACAATATTCCTAAGCTCAAAGGAAAAATAAAACAGCCTTTCAGTTAATGTAAAAACTTGACAGTCCGAACCATACTGAGAAGTAATATCCCGTAGTTATAGAAACAACAAAAGCGAAAGACAGAAGAAAGGAAATGGCAGCTAGAGTTGTATAGTCACCAAGAATACTGTGAGAACATCAGATATTTAGTACCTGATTGGTATGCACTAACAAATGACTATGGGAGTATGGACTACATATCATGTTAGACCATTTTTTGTTATCATACACTTCTCCGCAAACAAATATCTCTGCAGTCCCAAGCCAAAAACTAGTGCACTCGAACTTTTCAGTTAAGGTATATTTAGTTAATCTACTGTTACATTGCTATGCAGAGAAGCATGTGAGTTGAAAAAATGCATTATTACATTCACTAATTGATAAGATTGGATTGCTGCAAGAGTGTAGGCTACTAAAAAAATTGACCACAGTACTCAATATTTTATAACCTAGACTTGAGTAAACAAAAAAAGGTTTCAGTTGACTAAATTGCTTACATTGGTGAATGGTGATAGTAGATAACTTTGGGAATACTAGCAAAATTAGAGATGTTTCTTTACAGTAAAAAATAGGATAATTGAAAAGTAAACAGCAGAATCAAAAAATTGTCCCAAATCTTTTTTTCTTTTTTTTGTATTCGACTTAGTAATAGTGTTGAGTACTTGAGTGTGTTTATAAAAAAGGTTAAAAGTGGGGATAGAAATGGATACAGTTAGTCATATATAGCCAGTATTTGAATTCTGACAAGGCTGAAGATATCTTTCCGGGGGTTGGAGTAAATTAAATTACCAAACTTGAATTAAGTTGATCGAATTAAATGTCAATCATTTTCCAAGTAATCAACACCTTAGTTTAATTATATTATTTCTGTTGATACTTTCATGAAAATTGTTTAAATTACATAAGACAATTCCCTCATTTAGACGACTTGTCCGTGTCTACGCGAGCATCTCACAATCAATCATTATGACATCTATTACCTTTTAAATAACAACATGCTTTGCCATATACGGTATACCTACAAATCAAAGAAAATATTTTGATATAAAATAGATCATAAAAAGGGATTTTTCATTGTGTAATCTTATACAAATATCACCACACATTTCTCAAACCCAATTTCTCTTCTAGCTCGCTCTCATACGTACCCTGATTTCAAAAGGTACGACACTCCAAGAGAATTATATTTACTATCTTCCACCTAGATTTTTGGGCTTTGAATAGGTAATGAACCAACCAAATTAAACATGATATCAAACCAATTTGATCGACCCATGTGCTTCATTTTAATCATGACCACGCACAAACAAGAGGAGGATAATGCTGCAAACTAGTCAAATATTGGCACATTGCTCTATAGGTAAAATGGTAGACCATTTAACAAAACGTTTGTGTTCACTAGCTTTCATCTAACTGTTAGGGTTTTTCTGTGGCGATGAACCAACTATATTTATCATGATATTGGAACATGTTGATCAACCTTAGGAGGCTAGTACAATCTCATATTATCAACACAAATTGAGTGCAAGGGAATAAGTGAATATCAGAAACACATTGACCAAACCTAAAAGTTCAAAACAGTTCGCAAGAAACACGATATTAGAATGTGTCACTCCATCTTCTTAAGAAATCCAAAAGTTCCAAACTTGTGTTCACTATCTTCCATCTTAACATAATCAACCAAATCTAACATGATATCAAAGTGTGTCAATCCACCTCAGTGTACACACATAGACACACACAAAAATCCCAGTAAACGTGTGGAGCACTAAAGGTTTGTTTGCAATCACATTTCGATAATCAAAATTCCTGAAATCCGACCAAATCTCAAAACCAGTTCCCAAAGGCACCTTAACCTTAGCGGCAATATTTTAAGTTCCTAAACCTCAACCGTAAACCACATTCGATTCACGGTTTACGGAATCAAAACGATCATCAAACTGTGTTTTCAGGCTGATACTCCTGAGTGAGTATCACAAACACATTGACCGAAACTACAACGCGAAACATATAGAAATACATTACTTAGTAATCACATGACTAACTTTGGCTAATAAAACACTTGATACTAAAAATTACATTCGCAACCTTCCAAGTTCCATCTTAGCACAAAATCAACCAACCAACCAACACCAAATCGAACGAAAATACGGACCTTCGCCAGTGAGCAACGGAGGCGCCGAACCCGTGAACGAGCAGAAGCGGCGGATTCCTCTCCAACACACCATCTCCTTCGACGAGATAATTGACAGCGAAACCCCGGAACCTCCAAACCCTACAGGACTCGTAGATCCCTCTTAGCTGTTTGGATTCCACCGCCATGGCCCCGCCTCCCACCGCCTCGACGGAGACGTGGGTCCGGCGCCGGGGTGGAGGGGTGGAGGGGAGGTGGAGGAGAGGGTGTGGAGAGGGGAGGATGGAGGGAGGGAGAGAAGGAGAAGGGAGTGGTAAGGAGAGGAAGAGTGATAATGCCATTGTGGATTTTTGGTGGGGTTTGGGAGTGTCCAATGACTCCAAACACACAATACAACTGCTGTTTATAGATCAGGGGTGAGCATCCGGATCAGACCGGATTTTTATCCAGAGACCGGACTGAAGATCGGACCGGACTGGATGTCCGCGGACCGAAGACCGGACTGGACTAGACCGAATCAGTCCGGTCCAGTCTGGTCAAAAACTGATTTTTTAAATAAAAAACAAAAAAAAGACCGGTCCGGACCGGACCGGACCGAAATTTTAAAATCTTCTAGACCGAAACCCGGACCAGACCAAATCACAACTTCCCGGACCGAACCCGGACCGGTCCGGGTTTTGCTCTGCCCTAGTTTAGATGGTTAGTGAGTGACTGAGTAGGATACAGATACGGATCGGATATGTTGGAAATATTTTTTAATGCGACGTATGCATCTAAACAACAAACGTGTGTTTGAGTTTTGTGTGTTGCAAACATTATGGTGAAAATGCACTTGAAACTGTATTGGGGACAAATTGATTGTTTCTTGGGATTTTTGCGTTTTGTGTATCTAAGAAAAATATAACTGTCAAAACACTTTCATTGCAAGCCCCAAGCATATCCACTATGTATTACATGGCGAGTCTTTCGAAGCATGGTTCCACGTTGAGAGTAGTTTCATTCTTTTGGAACGTGATGAAAATCGTGTTAGGTAGGGGTGAGCTTCGGTCCAGGACCGGACCGAACCGGATCGGACCGAAACCCGAATTTTCGGGAAGTCCGGACCGAAGACCGGACCGAATAGGTTCGGTCCGGTCCGGTCCGGGTCGGTCCAAAACCCGAATTTTCCCCTTAAATTTTCGGTTCGGTCCGGACCGAAGACCGAATTTCCAAAATTTTGTGGACCGAAGACCGGACCGAAAAAATTCGGTTCGGTTCGGTCCGGACCGAATTTTGCTCACCCCTGGTGTTAGGTACCTTCCAGTTTAGAAGTGTAAATCACCTTGTCCCGGAACGAATGTGCATGTTAGTGAATTCTAGATCTTCTAAAGAAACATAGTGTTTTTTTTAAATCTTCAATAGAGGGCAAAAAGAGAACCAAGCACCTGGTGAGCAACCATACCCTGAAAAACAAAATGGATTAGCTACCAAGGGGTAGGGGTGTAAGTGGGGCGGGACATATTTTTTTCACCACTGCTACCAGTCCCACCTAAGTTAAGCGGGTAAGTAGGGCGGGGCTAAAAAAATACTACCCACCCCGCCTAAGGGTGGACTACGCAGGGTGGGGGCGGGGCAACTTAGGTGGGTTTGGCGGGTTATTTTTTTATTAAAGCTATATACAAACTAACAATTCATTTTCCTTCACATTTTCCATTTTGATCAAAGTTACCTACAAAAATCAAGAAAAAAATCAATCGATGTATTTTTTTTAAAATTATATACAAAAATATCAAAGTTAAATACAAAAAACAAGCAAAATACAAGGTAACATTTTTTTGTGGGTTGTGCAGTTATCATTTTTTTGTCCCCAACCCACGTTAGAAGTTGTGGTGGGATTCAACATGTCCTATTTACAGGGCTACCAAGGAGGAGTAGCCACACCAAAAATCCTTGCAAGTGTGACAATACATTCAAGAGAAGATGTACCTAGGGGTGAGTATCCGGTCTGGATTTTTTTCTGGGGTCCGGACCGAAAACTGGATCGGACCGGATACTCGAGAACCGAAAACCGGACCGGACCGATTCGGTCCGGTCCGGTCAAAAACCGATTTTTTTAATTAAAAAATAAAAAACCGGACCAGTCTGGATCGGACCTGACCGAACCCGAAAAATTAAAAACCTCCGGACCGGAACCGGTCCGTGCACGCCCCTAGATGTACCAATGGTTCGTCTCGTAGTGGTTTGAATTTGACTTTTGGGGGGGAATGTTGCGTCGAGGGTAAGTTTTTTAGTTTTCCTCAAAATATTATTATGTTAACGAAGAGATACAGAATACTCAAGGCACGAAGAATCAAGCTCAACGTTGCTTATTTGCTGGTGACATACTTTAAGTACACTGATGTGCAAATTTCATACTTGTAGGTACGTTGTTTCCACGTATGCATCTCCAACATGTACACACACATAGAATACATGTGTTTCACACGTGCATTTCTAATATTTCGACCTCGAAATTTTCAGGATGTTCTTAATAACCAACGAATGACAAGTACGAGGGAAATGCGAAAGGAATTCCCATTAGGGAGTGAAACATATTATATCTTTTAGATGCTATCTTTCAATTTTGGTCATATTCAGTTGGAAAATGCAATTGGATGTTTGGTGTATTCGAGAATTTTCATGAAAACATTTCAATACAAAAACGAACACGGATACGGATACAATAACATAAGAGTATAAGATGGATAGCACGTGCCATGCACTCTCAAAGCAGTGGATATGTTCGCTGGCAAGGCTTTAGCTTCTAGGGTTCCTGCGAGAACACCCCAATCGCCCACTCCAATCCCTCTCTTCCCTCCAAATCTCCCACAATCAAACCTACCACTCCAATCGCCTCACCAACCGCTCCCACTGTGAGCCCTTAATTTCCACCGATTTTGTTGGATTTCGCGTTTGTTTTGCTGGTTTGGGTGTAAAGATTGGATCTTTGGGTGTGTTTTTCTCCCTCACCTGGTAGTGTTTGTTAGGGTTTTGGAGGATTTGTGTGGAAAGATTCGATCTTTTTGCTTTTCTAGGTATTGGGTTGGGGATTTTTAGAGGTTTGGAGAGTGTGGACTGTGGAGTTGAGAAAGGTGTGAAATTTGGAATGGGTTGGAGTTGAGTTGGATTTTTTTCTCTATTTACATGTCGGTGTTTGCCAGGATTTTGGGGGATTTGGGTGGAAAGTTTTTTTTTTTGTTGCGGTTTTAGGTATTTGGTAGGGGCGCTTTAGAGGTTTGGAGAGGGTGGAGTGGAGAAAGGTGTGGATTTTGGAATGGATTGGAGTTGAGTTGGATTTCTCTCTCTCTACATGTTAGTGTTTGTTAGGGTTTTGGAGGATTTGGGTTGTGGGTTTGGTGATTTGGGTGTAAACTTTTGATCTTTTTGCGGTTTTGTGTATTGGGTTGGGGAGTTGTAGGGGTTTTGGCAAGGTTGGGGTTTTGTTTTTGGCTGGTGAGTTGATTCAATTGTGGTTTTGTTGGATTTGAGTAGATGTAAAGATTAGAGTTGGGAAGTTTTGGTGGAGAGAATTGATGGGATTGTGAGTTGGGATGAGTGTGAACATTTGAGTTTTTTTTTGGTTTGTGTACTTGTGTGTTGGTTTTATGGTTTTGGGGTGAAGTAGAATTGAGGAAGTTGTGGGGATTGAATCTGAAGGTATTGTTTTGTTAGATGTATGACTTGCTCTTGATGTTGTTTGGCTTGAACTGTTGTGAAGATTGGAGTTTTTGCTTCTCCTTCTCAATGGTTTTTTCTTCCTTGTGTGTGTCTGATGCAAATCTGAATCGAGAAAGTTGCAAGAGTTTGAAGATAGGTGTTTTTTGGGTTGATATTTGGTTGTCGTTTCATAACTCTTAATACTATTCTTTGTCTCAGATTTTGTTTTCTGTTTACTATTTTGCGTTGTTGCTTATTTTGATTCTCGAATTTTGGTTTTGCTTGTTTCTGAAGTTCCAATATTCGCAATGAGTTCGATCTATAGCCTTGTTTGGTTGAAATTTTGCTTCTACTTTTTGGTTGCCTTTTTAGCTCCAACGATGATGCTATTGCTATGATGGATGGTACCACGTGCACCACTATCCCAACCTAGAAATGGAAACTGGTCTTCTCCATGAAGGTTGCGAAGAACCAGGCATTTCTTTTTCGATTTCATCTGACCAGTTCGAAGCTGACGAGGAATCGATACTGGAAGGTATGGCCCATGCTTCCGAGTCAGAATTGGCCCACGACCCACTAGAAGTTGGTGGCTTACAGGTTGACAATGAAACATTGGTAATGGAAGGAAATTGTCCGAAGTTGGAGATGCCCTTGGAGCCTGCTCTCGGAATGGAATTCGAATCTGCAGAGGCAGCTCGGGCTTTCTACTCAGCATATGCTGAACATGTTGGGTTTCATGTGCGTAACAGCAAATCCTTCACTTCAAGGGTGGATGAGACTGTTATAATGCGCCGGTTTGTTTGCTCAAAGCAGGGGCGGCCCTCTAAAAAGGACCCTTTTGACCTCACCAAGAAGCGCAGGAACCGAGTATCTTCTAGAGAAGGTTGCAAGGCTATGTTTCAAGTCAATCGGAGGGAAAATGGAAGATGGAAAGTTTCAAGGTGTGAGCTAGAGCACTGTCATGATCTTGGAATAGTTCAGAAGCCCTCCGCGGCAACACTAAAAAGGCTTGCGAAGAAGCCCTGGGAGCTTATTGTCGGTCCAAGTATTGCTGAAGCCTCACAGAATGGTTTGGGCACTGGTGGTGGTGTTGTTCAGAGTCTGTTGGAGTATTTCAAACGTATGCAAGCAGATAACCCTGCATTCTTCTATGCACTTCAGCTTGATAAGAACAATTGTATCTCCAATGTATTTTGGGCTGATGCAAGAGCAAGGATGGCATATAACTATTTTGGCGATACCGTCATGTTTGATACAAGCTGTAAGGTGAACAAGCGACTGGTTCCTTTTGCCGCCTTCACTGGAGTAAATCATCATAGACAACTTATTGTCTTTGGTTGTGCCTTCATGACTGATGAGTCTGAAGCTTCTTTGACATGGTTGTTTGAAACATGGTCGACATTAATGAACGGACGCTGTCCAATTTCCATAATTACAAGTCTAGATGCAGCAATGGAAACATCAGCATCTAAAGTCTTCCCAAATGTTTTTCATCGTTTTTGTAAACGAGATATTTTCCATAAGTGCAAGGTAAAGTTGGCCGATCTGTATTCAAAAAATCCTACTTTCAAAGGAGAATTTAAGGATATAATAAACGAGTCTGAAACTGTTGAACTGTTTGAAATGGGATGGAGGCAGTTGTTAGTAAAATATTGTCTCGAGAATGATGCCTGGCTCCAACAATTGTATGATATTAGACAGAAATGGGTACCTGTTTTCATTAGAACTTCATTTTTTGCGGAAATATCAAAAGAAAAGGTGGAGACAATCCACAGGTTTTTCCAGAGGCACTCGATCACTACCACCTCTTTGCGGGATATAGTGAGTCAGTTTGATAGAGCCATGGCAAATCAGTACGAGAATGAATTACAGGCTGATTCAGCTGCAACATCCGATAGGCCAGTTTTGCAAACTCCATCGCCATTGGAGAAACAAGCTTCGGACATCTACACGGGGACTGTATTTAATATATTCCAGGAGGAATTCGTCCATTCCTCAAGTTTCCTAGTAGAAAAGATAGAGGATGGGTTGTTGACTAAATTTCGGGTGATGAAAGTTGATGGTAATAATGTCATACACATCGTTACATACAATCCTTCTGAAACGATATTAAGCTGCAGTTGCTATAAATTCGAGTATGCTGGAATTTTGTGTGGGCATGTCCTTAGAGTCTGTTTACTTGTTGGCATTGTAAATCTTCCAGAAAATTACATCTTGAGAAGATGGACAAGGAATGCGAAGAGCAATTGTTTGTCGTACGAACTTGGTGCGGTGACTCCTTATAATTGTCACAAGGCATTGTCTTGGAGGTGTAATGACCTTTGTCTAGATGTTATACGATATGCAGAAGAGGGTGCCACATCTCCAGTGATTTTCAAGGTCGCAAGAGATGCTCTTGAGAAGGCATATACAGAAGTTTTGGCTTCCAAAAAGTATCTTCGTGGTACATGGCCGGGTAAACCTCCACATGATTGAATCTCTTTTGTGTCTGAAATTACTCAAGATTCGGGAGCAAAACATGTATTTTCATGAGAAATATTTATTTGAGCGAGCGTGCTTGCTATACTGTTCGCACTATAGTTCCGCATTGAGATTCTTCTAACATTATCTGCGATGGAAAGAAAAAGGTTCGTCTGCACTCTCATTCTTCTCATCCTGCTAATAACTTCCAGATGCTGGGAAATGTCGATCTTAAGTATGGGACAGTTGAAGAATTTCGTCTTGTGCTTAAGTAACACGATTGTTGTTACGCCTTGCCATCTCTTTGAGCTTGAGTGCAGGTTCAGCTTTTGTACATAAACATGTAAATCTGCAATTTTGCATCATGCAATTTTTTTAACCGTTTTGTGTGTTATTTTTCTTGAATAATTTAATTAACGAGATGAATATTTTTACTTACGTAATGGGAACGACCATCGGAAAGCAGAACCCATGCTGGAATGAAAATTGTGCGGGCTGCTGGATGAAGCACATCCGAGGTATGGTGGTAGCTCTTTAGCTTTTATCATAATCTTTTCAAAGAGGTTGAGTTGGATCCCTGTCAAGTTGGCTTGTCTAGCCTAAAAAAAACTATTGACATGCTCAGATTTCAATCTGGCTTTTTAGGAAGTACGCAAAAAAATTTCCATCTTAATTTTTTGTCTACACATTGCCGTAAACAGATTGGAAAGTTAAGCAGGGTCAAATTCAATCTAACATGTTTATTCAACATGCGACTTAAACCTGATTAAGACAACGTGTTGATTTGAACCTGCTAATTTCGCATCGGCTGTAGTTTGGTAGGTTTAACTTCTACCACTTAGTTCGATCAATTGAGTTGAGTGCATTTTCAGTTGCATTGTAAAGCTATGGTACAATGAATATGTCATTCTAGTGCATCTTTATGATATTGGTAGTGCTAGCGGGCTCACATTTTAGGCTTTCCCCACTCATTCAATCTCTTTTGACTCCTACTCGTTTCATTTTTTTTGTTTTTTTATTCCAGTCTCTCTTCTTACACTCCACTTCATTGTTTTCATTTTTTTTATTATCTTCTCTACGTGGTTTAGCTGTAGTTACTTTATATATATCTAACTATCGACATTACCGTGGTTATTCCCGATATATCTGGTTATCCCTACATATATCTGATAGTATATTTGATGTATGATTATCTAAGATAACCGAATATATCTGGTAACCTCGGATATATCTGATTATCTAGGATAACCATAGTGATGTCGGTAGCCTGTTATATCTGGGGTAACCACAAATATGTTAGTAATAAGATATATCTGTGTTGGTAATAAGATTATCTGATGTAACCGAATATATCTAGGGTAATCAGATATTTCTTGTTTTGGTTTTTTGAAAAATTTAAATAAGCTCTAATTACATGCATTTTTAATGCAAATATACTATCAGATATATCTGACGGTAGCCAACAATAAGATATATCTGTTTATATCTGGCGGTAACCAAATATTATGTTTGGGGATGAGATGTATCTGGTTTCACCATGCACCCTACTGTAATCATTTCCATTCTCCACAGTAATATCTAACTTAAACGAAGACATAACCAGCAATGGGAACTATATCAAAGAAAACATTAGAAAGCCATATCTATGTGCACCATACTGTAATGATTTTCATTCACCAACCAAAAATAAGATATATCTGGGGGTGACCAGATATCTCTCATTTGGAGATATGACAAGTCATCTCATGACAACATAAGATATATATATGTCTTGTTGTAGATAGGTAACAACTGTATTCAGATATATCTAACTGTAAGTTGAGACAAGTAATGGACATAACAGAAAATATCATTTCTGGTAATGTGTTAATGTAAGAGACATCTGAATCTTAGATAGAGAGATATATCTGCATCCAGATATATCTGAAGGACATTCTTTAGCAGTCATTTGTTTTGTAAATGGGACAAAAAACTAAAGATGAAAAACTTTGTGAGTGGGAGTGTCAGAACTCAACGTAGGAGAGAAAGTAAGTAGATGTCAACTTTTGCAGGAGAGCTCGGAAAAAACCCCCCAAAAAAGAACTCACTTAGCATTTCCATTGTTATAATTGCTTCAAGGTGGTAGGCTAGGTCGTAGAACCAATGTGTTCCTCATTATTTTGTAGCCATTTCTAAAGCTCTCATCATGTTACTACTAACTATTCAGTTGTAGCTCTCCATTCTGTTGGTGTGGTCAGCTCAAACGTGGTCCATTGATTTGAGTTTTATTTAGAACTGTATGGTTCATTTGTTAATGGGTGTGACTTGTGAGATAACATCTTTGTAGTAATGCACATGGTATATGTGTTTGACTAAGTTTGATGTTCATAAAGTTGCTTGTGGATGATTAAGCTTGAATCTGTGATCTAGGGTCTCTTCTGCTCTTTGGTGTGAGAGATAATCTTAACCTTTTTATATTAGTTTTGAATTTTAATAGATAAAACGTGTTTTTGTAATTCTGATTATATTTTTAAAAGCTGATTTTATAACTATTCACTTTTATTCATGGTTTGCTGAGGCTTGGAAAAGGTGAAGTAGACTATACTGAGTTCCATGGTAATGAAAAAATGAGTTGCCAGGCAAATTTTGATTCTTATTTGCTCCAATTAGATTAAGATTCCCTTGTCGTGGTGTCCCGAAGAAAATCATGATTTTGGAGAGGTATCTTGTAGAATTGTAGTTGGAAACTTATCGTGACATGTTAGATCATCCGTAATCATGACCTGAATGACCTGGTCATTAGCTTTCTCTCTCTTCTCTCTTCCAATACAATAAAATATTACATTACCTAAAGTGAGAAAGTGTTGTGATCGTTAGAAAGTGAATACATGGTTGTGGTTGTTGTGGTCGTGAGAAAGTGTTGTGGTCGTGAAAATGCGGTTGTGGTAGTGAGAAAGTGTTGCGGTAGTGAGAAAGTGTTCGGTCGTGAGATATGGAGTTCGATCGTGGAAAAGTGTTCAATCGTGAGAAAGTCTATAAATACCACGCATATCCATCAAAGTCATCACACCATCTAAACACCAAAAAAATTATTTCAAAACTTCACTGAGAATGTCATCGTCTGACAATAGTGATCCCCAGGAAATGCCTCCCCCAACTTGCCCTCCATATGGTGGAATCAGATTTTACCAGTTTGCCGACCTATCTTCCTGCCACAATCCTTACTACGCCAATGGTTCCCAATCTCCACCACCTCAAAACTCGTACTACGCTAGTGGGTCCCAACCTCCACTACCACAAACCCTGTACTACGCCAATACGTACCAAAATCCACCACTACAAACCCCGTACTACCGGGGTGCAGAGGATCAAGAAGTGCACACTACAAACTTGATTGCTCGTCTTGCTGAAGACACCACCATAAAAGATAAAAAAAACTCACATACAGAGAACGCAAGTTGGAGTTTCAAAAACAAAAAGAGGAGCGACGTGCTAGGGGCAAACTCTATGAGATATACATACAACTACTGAAGGTTAAAGAACTGAGTTTAATGACTGAGGAGGACGAAATCCAGCTAGCCAATGTATGTAAGCAATTGATGTAATTTATTTTCTGTTTAAGCATTGTAAATCTACTTTAATTTCAATTAAGCGATGCAATGTAGTTTAATTTTAATCCAAGTGTGCTAATATAGTTTAAATACCAAACTATTTACCAAATAATACCCAAAAACATTTAAACCAAATAATAATTAAACCCAACATCTACAACAAATAAATAAACCTAACATTTAAAAAAAATATTCAACACAATTTTTTTAATAAAAACAACGAAAAAATAAAAACCAACCCAGACGTGCCACGTGGCGCGTCCGGGTTGGACGATCGGGTCCTCGACCCCGGTGAGGGGGCGACGACTCGGACGGGGGTCGTCACCGTTAATGTTGGTCTTAAAGGTAAGAATGACATGCTTTTCTTGAATTAATAATACTATTGGTCCTCTTTACATCATTTTGAGTTACTACTACGGGGATGAATAGATATGAAACAATGGACGTAACAAAATTTCAGTTTTCTTATGACACATAATTACCCGGAACCCACCTCAGAGCATCAGTAACGGGGCAGGACGACCCCGAAGACCGGGTTGAAATCGGTCGTCGCCCCCTCACCGGGTCGTCAAGGTCGTCAATGATTGGCACGTTTTTTAAAGCAATTTTTTGTTTTGATTTTTAAAAAATGAGCTTTAATTTTCTTTTTTTGAAAATACGTTTTCTAATTGTTTTGATTTTAAAAAAAAATCGACCTCGAAATGATGTGGGTGAGAGAGATGAGTTGTGGTTAAGAGGTGAATAATGTAGGAAAGAGAAAAAAATGGATTGGGGAGAGAAAAGTGATGTGGGTGAGAAAGAAAGCTGACGTGGAAGAGAGAAAAGTGGTGTGGATGAGAAAGAAAGCTGACGTGGAAGAGAGAGAAGAGACAGAAAGTTCATGATCAGGTCGTAGTTGCAGTTCTTAATTATAGGCACAACATTCGAGCTAAAGGTGTCAGTGGATATTCGAATATCTGAGCATCCGTCCGTATCCATATTCGAATTTGGACATTTGATCCGAGAAAAAATATATGTAAGACCGTATTCGTATCCGATTCGTAAAGTCGTGGAACGGATATGATTATTGGTACATTCGATCCGTATAATATACGATCCGGGATCAAATATCTGTAGTACAACATATGTATTCGTATCCATATTATATATATAACTATTCTTTCAATTAATGATATATATAAGTTATGTATTTTTCTATAAAGTACCCAACTATATAAATTATTCTAAATTACTAACCCTAAAGTACAAACTCGAATAATATCCGTTTCGAAACTACATATCTGTATTTCAACATCTGTATCCATATTTGTATCATATATTTATGCAATACATTATTATACTTAGAAGTATTTATATTTCAATCTTGTGTGATTATATTTTGAATATATAGTTTAAATTTATTTATTCAAATAAAAATACATCTACTAATCACATTTATTCAAACATTGAATATTGTTATCATTTACAGAATACGAAGTTAGAAGTTAACATAAATTAAATTAATATTTGAAATCAAATAAAATTATAAATGTGACTATGTATAGGAATTTGTCTAAGTGAAAATGAAAAATGTTATAAGGTTGAGAATTATGTTTACGAATGCAGATATTATTCATATCCGTCAAATATCCGAATGGATATAGACTTTTCATATCCGGAAACAATCTGTATCCGTATCCGAATTCGTAAATTTCATGCGGATACGAATATGAATATATCTATATCTGATCCGTTGACACCTCTAATTCAAGTGGAAAAAAATTCAAATTTGAGCTTTTACTATGCAGATTTTTTATTGTTTTCGCTGCTGTAGCCTGTAGAGTAGCAAAAGTTAATAATAACTCATGAGTCATGCTTGCCAGTAAAAAACGGATCTATGATTCTATGAAGCGTGATAGATGGTGGGAAAGCAAAGTACCTTTTTACTTTTTCTGTATCTCAATTGACATGTCCAGGTAGTTAAACCAGTTACCTTGGATTATCTTAATTAAAAGTTGTAGATTTAAATCCTTGCGGATATTAGGATCTGGGATTTACTCGTTTTTTTTCCTTTTTGAGACTTATTATGTATTACACTAATTTGGTTAAATAACAAAAAAAATTTGAAAAAAAGTATGCTTGGTTTCCACTTCAGGTGACCCACCTTTTGTGGTGCCTCTATTGGGATATAAATTGCAAAATGCTCACATGCAAGTTTTTTTTACTCTCAAACGACATCATTAAGGTAAAAATTACAGGGAAAAGATTTTAGGGTAACCATTAAGTTTAGTTATGGAAGTGTTTGGATGTCCATTGTGTCATTATCTTTTGATTTATGTTACTATGTTAACTTTTTATTAACTTACATGAATGCAAAGTGGATATTTATTGGCTATAAAGCTATAAGTCATTTAGTGAAACCCAACTTAGCACGATGAAACATTGATCTCCTCATTCACGATGGATTTACTTATTATCTTCGTAAAAAAGGAAGAAATATATTATTGACGCCCTAAGTTGTAGGGTATGGGCCCACCAACAACAAGAAGAAGAATAAGCAGTAGTAGTAATCCATGAACATGAACCTTTCCGCAATAGTTGACCAATCACCTAGGGCTGAGCAACAATCGATTCGGATTGGACTCAACCGGTCTAGTCATCGGTCTGGGAACCGGAGCTAATTCGGTTCCGGTCCGGTCCGATTTGAATTATTATTTTAAAATTTTCAGGTAAAAAACTTAGTTTTGGACCGGTCCTATCTTCGGTCCGGAGTCCAGACCCAATCTAGTTTCGGTCCGAGTTCAGTTCGGTCCGGTCCAGGTTCGGTTCAGTTGAACAACCCTAGAATCACCTAACAATCACTGTAGTGTTGTTGTCTTCACCATGTGCCACCGAAACAATGCAATCTACTTACTACAAGACATTTTTATCACCATCACCCCCACATGTTTGTGTTTGTGTTTGTGTTTGTGTTTGTGTTTGTGTTCTTCTCTCGCCAACAATCCGATCTCTAAAACAAGTAGAAGACATGTTCTGTGGTATTCTTTTTACTCGTCCGTCAATCGTTGAAAACGAAGAATATGCGCTCTAACGTGACTTGCATCATCTTCTCTCTTCTTTGTCTAGTAATACATTAAGAGAAACATCAAATCTTTTAATCTCGAATTAGTTGTGGGATAGTGGGAATAAAACATCAACTTGATAAGAGTCCCTGTTAAACTGTACTATAAAACTTTCTTTTTGTTTTAAGTGAGATTTTCTGCATGCATGTATAGGACATCCCAATGTTTATCAACGTGTTTTTGCTTTAGGTTCACTTGACATTTTTAGGTTTGAGAGGGAAAATGATGCTTTAAAGTAGGCAAAAACTAACACAAAACAAAATAATGTATTCCAAACATTTATGAAAGTGTAGTTCATCCAATGATTCTACCTTGGCGTTCCTATTGCAATTAAAGTTATGTGATCCAAAAACTCCGAAGACGAAACTAATCCAATTACACAAATCCAAAGTTACACGAATCCAATCCAAATATCCAATCATGCATGTTAGGTACACTATAAATGAAACTTATCAAGAATCACAGCTTGAGCAAATGCCAAATGATGCATGTGCACATTAAATTAAAAGTTGATTTTGAGGTACAAAGATAATAAAAAAAAATCTTTAGTCAAAGTATTAAGGATAACTACTTAAGTGGGCTTGCCAAAAGAATTAGGCGACAATGACAGTAGAAACTAGAAAACGACAATGATATTAGTAGTTACACTATAATATATTGGGCGACACAAGTACTAGCAGTTCTTTTATATTTTAGCAACCATTAATTATGTTATAAACTTTCTATCGTGGGACACACACAAAATTATTTAAAAAACACGTCGAAGAAGATTATTGGGGAGCCAAATCCAACAAATATAGCCTTTCTTACTTCTTTTTTTATTATTCTAAGGCCCCTCCCTAGTTAGTGGCTTGGATTCACATCATAAGAGTAGAGAAACCCACTCGATGTCCTTGTTTTGAATTTTCCACAAAAATGGGAGAAATTTGCGTCGCGGGTTCTCGAGTTTTCGTTCAAGAAAAAATCTACGACGAATTTGTGCAAAAATTAGTGGAAAGATCAAAGAGTTGGAAAGTTGGAGACCCTTTTCATCAAGTTCATCAAGGCCCCCAAGTAAGTGAGAATTAGTTGTAATTGATTAACTCTAATATTAGCAAAATTATGACGATAATTAAGATTTGATTGTTTGCAACGAAATTGCAGGTTGACAAGAAACAATTTGAGAAGGTGCTTTCCTACATAGAACACATGGGAAGAGAGAAGCAAAGTTGTTAATTGGAGGGAAATCTTGTGGTGACAAAGGTTATTACATTGAACCCACAATTTTCACAGATGTTAAGGTAAATTTTCTGTTAAAATCAAATTTTAAGTTGGATTATTGTAACACTCTTTGTGTAATTTACGTACACCCATACTGGATGATATGATAATAGCACAAGATGAGATATAGCCATAATGTTAACTTTATTATCCTAAACTCGAAAGTCTTTTGTCTTTTAAAAGTAGTAATGCTTCATAGATACATCGCAAATAAGAGCATATATATGAAAATTAGACAGCATATCTATAAATATGACTAATCAGGACACCATTGATGCAAAAATCAAGATATTTTTATTATTATAAAAGATGCAAAACAGTAACATCATTTGCATACTGGATCTAATGAATCAATTTAGTTGGCTCCATAAAAAATTTCGGGTCCCATTTAGACGAATATATAAATTTGAATTGCAACAATATGAATACCTAAAAATACACTTGTGGTTTCATAACCGATATCGTTATCGTTAGTTTTTGTTTTTTTGGCAACAAAGGAAAAAAATAATCTACATTGTCGTTTCAAAAAAATATCCAAGACTAATATTATTTCCTGAAGTTAAACTTGTGACTTTTAAAATAGGAGATATTTATGTCGGCTTTTTATTTATCATTCTCAACAAAATCCGTGGCATAGCTCACTCCTTTGATTATTTGATGAATAACTGTTTTCATTTATTAAATTATGGACAGGTTCACTCAAACGTGGTGGGAGAGCCACTACACCACTCAATCCAAAAGAGAGTGAGATTAGGCCCGTAAATGGGTCGGGGCGGGTTTCGAACCCACCGCTACCCGACCCGTCTAAGGTATGCGGGTGGGGTTGGATTGGGTCGGGTGAATTTTTTTTTAAACCGTTAGCCGACCCGCCTAAGATCGAGTAAACATGTTACACGGGTGGGGCAGGTCGGGTAAACGGGTTATGTGAGGTGGGTAGATGGACAAATGAATTTTTAATATGTTTTTTTTCTTTCTGCATAACACTATAAATTAAAAACATGACACATTAGCGCCTTAAAAACAACAAATGTGATGAACACCATAAAATTATAAATAACTTCAACTTTATAACACTATTAGTAAATTATAGATCAGAGGATACGTATATGTATATGGTATGTAAGTGTATATATAATATTTATTATTTAATTTATTAATTTCTTGGACGGGTAATCGGGTAAACGAGGCGGGTAGAAAATACAACCGCTACCCACCCCGTTTATTAGTCGGGTTGACGAGTATTCGGGTAGGCGGGTGGCATGTTGAGTTTTTTACCCCGTTACTCGACTTAGGTGGGTCGTTTACAGCTCTAAGCGAGATTGACCTTTGCAGCCACACGATGGAACACCTGCGTAGCTCCCACCCACTAGCCAAATGGAGATACACCCAACACCAGCACTCACTCTTGGTGGATGGACACCTAACATATCTTGGACCAAATGATTGGAAGAGAAGGAAGTTAACAAGGCTGAGATAAGACTAATTCCCCCATCCTTTTGTGGTGCTCTTGTATTCATATTTATAGATCCTTTACATGAATGGATAAGACCTATTTGTCTCTATCTTTTACAGTGGATAAGAATGGATAAGAATGTTCTGGACACTGGTGGATAATGTCAATGATGAGCACAATGATTAGCTCAATAACTAACTATCTAGTTGAGATAATTAATGTGGTCTAATACGCCCCCTCAAGTGGAGGAAGGTCGTGAGGCAATCCGAAGCTTGTCACAAATGTCCGAGAATCGTGTCAAAGCTAGAGGCTTGGTGAAAATGTCGGCAACTTGGTCTTTAGAGGAGAGGAACTGAACATTAAGGCGGTTGTGCTTGACCTCTTCCCGGACGAAGTGAAAGTCTATCTCAATGTGCTTTGTGCGAGCATGAAAGACATGATTGGCAGTGAGATATGTAGCGCCGAGGTTGTCACACCATAGTGTGGGTGGGGCACAAGGCCGAATACCCAGCTCATGAAGGAGAGACCGAAGCCAAATGAGTTCGGTTGTAGTGTTGGCAATCGCACGATACTCGGATTCAGTGGAGGAACGGGCCACAGTGGATTGCTTCTTAGCGGACCATGATATTAAATTAGGGCCCAAGAAGATGGCGAAGCCACCAGTGGACTTGCGATCGTCAGGGGAGCTGGCCCAATCAGCATCTGAGAAGGCTTGGATATGTAATGATGGGGATCGTGAGAGGAGAAGACCAAGGGAGGTGGTGTGCTTGAGGTAGCGAAGGATGCGCTTGACTGCCTCCCAATGTTGGTCTGTTGGTGAGTGGAGGAATTGGCATACTTTGTTGACAGCAAAAGCAATGTCAGGACGTGTCATGGTGAGGTATTGAAGGCCTCCGACAATGCTTCGGAAATGGTGAGGGTCTTGTAGAGGAGTGCCACTGGACGAGGATAAGCGAGAGGTGGAACTCATGGGAGTGGTGAGTGGTTTGCACGAGGACATGTTGGCGCGATGGAGTAGATCCATGATGTAGTGTCGTTGAGAGAGCAAAGCACCAGCTGGATGTGGGAGCACCTCAATCCCAAGGAAGAAGTGTAATGGGCCCAGGTCTTTAATGGAAAATTCATTGGCGAGGGCGGCGAGCACATGATTGATGGTGGAAGTAGAGCTACCAGTGATGATCAAGTCATCCACATATATGAGAAGATAGGTGGTGGATGTGGGCGTAATACGCAGAAATAGAGAGGAGTCGGTGGCTGAACCTTTAAAACCCAAGGTGAGGAGAAAGGTGCTCAAACGCTCAAACCATGCCCGTGGAGCCTGTTTGAGACCATAAAGAGACCGGTGTAAGCGGCAGACATGGTCGGGAAAATTGGGATCACGGAAGCCGGGTGGTTGCTCCATAAAGATAGCCTCCTTAAGGTGACCATGTAAGAAGGCATTTTGAACATCAAGTTGTCGGAGGGGCCATTGGCGAGAGATAGCAATAGAGAGAACCGTGCGAATGGTGGTTGGTTTAACAACCGGACTGAAGGTTCGATCGTAATCAATACCCTCAGTTTGTGTGTACCCTTTGGCGACAAGGCGAGCTTTGCGACGATCAATGGTGCCATCAGGTTTTCTTTTGATTCGAAAGAGCCATTTGCACCCAATAACATTCATACGGGGTGTGCGACGTTGAAGTGACCATGTTCCATTTCGTATGAGAGCCGAGAGTTCGCTTGCCATAGCAGCCCGCCACTGGGGAGAGGTGTTGGCGGTTGTGAAGCAAGTCGGTGTGGCTTCATCAAGAGGTGGGAGGGTGCTGTGCTTGGAGGTGAAGTGAGCACGGGGTGGGCGAAGGCCAGCAAGAGCTCGGTAGTCTACGCGTGGAGTGGGACGCATCATTCGACGTTCAGGGACTTCAGCTGGTGTAATGGGTTGAGGTGAAGTATCGCCAGTGATCATAGTACCTGCAGAAGAATGGGTGAGACTATCCGAAGAGTTGGTGGTGGTGGGGTGGGTAGGATGTCCTGTAGTGGGTGTAGGTGGTGGGGTAGGATTGTGGTGAAGTTGTTGTTGTGGCCTGAGTGTGCATGGATGAATGGCCAGCCAAGGAGGGTTATGTGGGGGGTGTGTGGAAGGGGAGGTGACCATGTTTTGACGTGATGTGGCAAATGGAAAGGTGAACTCATCTGCCTGAGCATGTCGGGCAATATAGATGCGGTTGGTGCGAGGATTAAGGCACTTGTAGCCTACGTGGTGGTCATCATAGCCGAGGAATATGCATTGAGTGGTGCGAAAGGAGAATTTGTGGCGATTATAAGGGCGGAGAAGCGGGTAAATAGCACAACCAAAGACTTTAAGGAAGACGTAGGGAGGATGCTTGTGGAAAATGGTGTAGTGCGGGGAGGGGCCATGGGTGCGAGAAGGGAGGTAGTTGATTAAGGTGGTGGCGGTAAGGAAGGCATGGTGCCAATACCTGAGTGGGAGGGAGGAGTGTGATAGAAGAGCAAGTCCCGTATCAACAACATGTCTAATTTTACGTTCAACACTGCCATTTTGTTCGTGGGTGTGTGGGCAAATGATACGGTGGTGAATACCATGCGTAAGAAAGTGTTGGGAGAGGGCACGAAACTCGCCTCCTCCATCAGTGTGGACAGCTTTGATGGTTTGGTTAAATTGTTTTTCCACAAGAGTTTGAAATGTAAGAAAAATGGAGTGGACATCAGATTTTGATTGGATGGGATAACACCACATATATTTGGTGTAATCGTCAATGAGTAAAAGAAAGTATTTGTGGCCATTAGCTGAAAGCATAGGTGCAGGACCCCATACATCACAAAAAATGAGATCTAAAGGGCCAGTGGAGGTGGTATGGGTAGAATGGAGTGTCAATTTCGTTAATTTTCCTTGAAGGCAGGCAATACATTTCGACTTTTTGTATGTAGAGGAAAAAGGAAGATTAAATTAGGAAACAACATAGGAGGTGGTGCGGTGATTGGCATGCCCAAGTCGTTGATGCCAAAGCTCGAGAGAAACCCGCTCACCAACAAGGGCCGACGGGGAGGAGCGAAGGTGGTAGAGGTCCTCTTTAATTGGTCCGTGGAGAAGAGGATGGTGGGTGTCCCGATCCTTGATAACAAAAGAAGAGGGGTGAAATTCCACAAAACAGTGATTATCACGAGCTAACTTACGAACAGACAAGAGGCGACGAGTAATCAAGGGAACGTGAAGAACATTTTTCAAAATTAATGGACGGGAAGGGGTGGATATAAGGGACGAACCAACATGAGCGATGGGGAGTCCTTGGCCATTACCAACACGAAGTTGATCGGTGCCTTGATACGGGGTGCTCGAGCTCAAGGATTGAAGGTCTGGTGTCATGTGATGTGTTGCTCCGGTGTCAGGATACCAGTTGTCGTAGTGTACTGACTCTTGGGTGTGATGTGGCAGAGTGGAATAACCGGAGTAATAGGCACGAGGTTGTGATGGTGGAGCATCGGGGTGACGACCAAGAAGTGATTGTTGGAGATGCATTGGTGGAGCCACGGCTCGAAAGTGACACTTGTAGGGGGAGTGTCCATATTTCGCACAAACCGGGCAGGGGTCTTGGCGTCGATTGTCACGGCCCCGTCCTCGACCACGACCTCTGCCTCGGTCTCGTCCTCGAATGTTGTTGTTTGAGTCACGTTGAGTGAGGTGAGCTGCCGGCGGGTGAGTGTCGATGTTGGTGAGCGAGGCTGTGGTGTTGGTAGAGATACGAATTTCATGGCTTGTGAGGAGGCTGTGTAGTTCGGGAAACGATACCGGCTCCGGTCGCGTGGAGAGGGCAGCGACCATGTCACTGTAGTCGGGGCCGAGGTTGTTATAGATGATGGCATTGAAACTTGCCGGTGGTAATGGTTGGTCGGCCGCTGCTAACTCATCAGCGAGGAACTTGGCTTGACGTAGGTATGTTGCAATAGTGGAGTCATTCTTCTTCAAGGTTTGTAGTTGCATGGATAGTTGAAGTAGGTGGGTGTGAGAAGGGGCGCCGAAGGCTTGATGAAGGGTGCTCCAGACAATCGCCGATGAAGTGAGGCCAACAACAAGTGGCAAGACTTCCTCGGAGAGAGAGGACACAAGCCAGGTGAGGACCATTTGGTCACGCCGAACCCATTCTAAATAAGATGGATTTGGTGTAGGTGGGGATTTTGGATCAAGGCTGGCTTGTAGTGGTGTGGGGCATGGTTCGTGACCCTCAACCAAGGGGAGGAGGTCATAGCAACGGAGAAGGGGTAGGAGTTGTGTTTTCCAGAGGAGGTAATTGGTTGGGGTGAGTTTGAGGGAGACGAAATGGGTGATGGAGTTGGGGTTGGGAAGGTTTAGGTGGAGGGAGGTTTGGGTCACCGAAGGATCGCCAGCGTCTGATACCATCTTGGACCAAATGATTGGAAGAGAAGGAAGTTAACAAGGCTGAGATAAGACTAATTCCCCCATCCTTTTGTGGTGCTCTTGTATTCATATTTATAGATCTTTTACATGAATGGATAAGACCTATTTGTCTCTATCTTTTACAGTGGATAAGAATGGATAAGAATGTTCTGGACACTGGTGGGTAATGTCAATGATGAGCACAATGATTAGCTCAATAACTAACTATCTAGTTGAGATAATTAATGTGGTCTAATAATGAGTACACACATTTATCCGAGGAGGAATTAGTTGAGATCTGTAGGTTAGTGAGGCAGGAAGATGATGCCCGAGAGCGGTCAGAAGTCGAGGAGGAAAATCAATGATCCTTGGCTAGGGGTTCAACAATGTAGACTAGAGTTTTGTATTGGTGGTAGAAGTTTCTGTAAAAAAAATTCTCTGTTTGGAGTTTTTTCGTATCAAATTGTGACTCGTAACAACCTTTTAAACTTTTAATATTAAACGAAACCACCGGTTATAAAAAGAAGAAAACAAAATTCATTTTCACAACAATCAACAATAAATTACCCACACTTTAGTAATCCCTCCAAAAAAAATTCAAACACCTTTACCATTTCCATTCAAGAATTGCCATCCCCATCGCAGTAAATCATTTAATACCTTTTCAGAAATAAAAGTAAACCAATTAATTTCTCCAAGAAAAGAAACAAAAACAAAAAAACAACAATCCCAAATCAACAAACAAAATACCCCTTTGTCACAACACTGACACACTGTCAAAATAAATTCAGACATCACACCACCATCAAATCACTCCAAAACCCTCCAAATAAATAAGAAAATCCAAAATTATTCCAAACCAATAAAAAACAGAGAACACCACATGCTATTTATTGCAAACAGCATTTAACTAACACAAACACAGCATTCACTCCACTCATCTCAGAAACGAAGAAACCAAAAAATAAAAACCCAAAAAAAGAAGCGAAGAAGAGAAGAAAAAAAATAGCTACAGATTTCGATTCCGCATTCAAACCGAAGCAATCAAGCCGTGTTTTTTGGGATATCCGAAGCATTTCAGTTCGGTGGAACCCTAAAACGCCCTCCACTCCTCCCTTTCCAAGTCCGGACGACGCTTTCCAGATCCGAAAGTTGACGCCCCTTTCGCTCCTGAATCTCGCTTTGGAGCCCTAATTTTGTTCTCTGGTGGTGTTTGGAGGCCAAAGGTGGGAGCTTTTTGCGGAAAAAGGCGGGTTCTGAGCTGGTTTGGGTGGAGAAAGGTGGGGTTTTGGGTGACCTGGATTGGGATTTGGGGTCGGGAGAGTTAAAGTCTGGATTTTTAGGGGTTTGGGAGGGGTTTGGGTCGTGGGTGTTGCAATGCATGATGTTGTTCGGCTGTTTTTTGGGTTTGTTCTTTTTTGTTTTGTTGTTGGTTTGGTTTTGGATATGTTTGATGTTGACTGGTTTGAAATGGTGTTGTTTGAGGTTGGTGTGGTTGTTGGGGAGGATATTGGTAGTTACTTGTAGTTTTTTTTGGGTTCATTAAAAATGTGATTTTTGTGTGTGGTTTAGGAGACTTGCAGGTTGTTCTGTTTTGATTGGTGGTAGTGTTGAGATTATAATGAATCGCATGTTTTTAATGTGTTTTGTGGAGTCAAACTAGTATTTTTGTAGTTGCTAAGTTTAATATTTTGTGTTTTAATGTCTTTTTCTGTTGAAATTTTGGTTGATTGAGGTCAGGATTTAGGCCAGGTGTCCAGTGATTTTTACTTCACTTGACTGGAATTTGTTACTTTTTTACTAACTCTAATGCACTTTTTGAGGAATTTTGTATTTTGTAAGTTATCTATCTGTTGTTTGATTTTTACAAAATGCAGACTTGGTTTTACTTATGTATTATATGCAGGGTTGGTATATTTCCGTAAATATCTTTCCTGTTTACATATCTTTAGCTGTATTTTGATGTGCAAAAAGTTTTTATCTGATTTGTTTTCAATTTTCATCACATTGTTTTCTGAAATATCTTCTCATTCAGTTAAAAAGTGGTAACAAAGAATTGTCTTGCATTGCTATGATATTTATATTCATGCAACATGTAAG
This sequence comes from Triglochin maritima, assembly GCA_963682175.1. Taxonomy (NCBI): domain Eukaryota; kingdom Viridiplantae; phylum Streptophyta; class Magnoliopsida; order Alismatales; family Juncaginaceae; genus Triglochin; species Triglochin maritima. The sequence continues at coordinate 4,734,794 of OY821782.1, read as the reverse complement.
TGCACTATATTTTGTCAATATTCAAAACTGCTTTTATGAATTTTCTTTTTCTTCTCCTGATCAATAATCAAACACTTCTTTTCTCTTTTGTTGGATATTTTGAACAATGCTTTAGGTAAATGAATGTATTTTAAAAGCATCAACCTTTGATGGTGAGAGTTCACAATTTAACAAATAGCTCTGGTCTCTTATTGCAGGTTGGATGATCTTTTAACCTTACCACACATTTAAAGTTGTTTGATCTTCCGATCACGTGTTCTTGGGGAAAAACTTTGTAAACTTGTAGAGTAAATGACAGAGACCTGCGACGGTCCAAGTGAACTTCATCTGAAGAAGGAACTCACAGCCCTCCGCAGATCTCGTTTTCTGCGTGACCCCGAAACATGTTCCTCGTGGAGATCTCCACTGACTTCGCGATCAGTAGCTGCTTCTGGCTTAAATGGGAACAACACTAAAAAGGGCATTACGACAAATTCATCCAGTGGATTATATGAAGTTGAGCACAACAATGATATTCCTTTCAAACTGGAAAACAAGCGAAAAAAGGTATATCTTTGTAATTGGGAGCGTCAATCTAGTAGATCAAGCGATGGTGTGGCGAGAGCAGATAAAGACAGCATGCAAGAATCCAGCCAAGCTAGCCCAGATGGCATCTTAAACAATTCTCAGAAGGTGGAAGCCAAGATTGAAGCATACTTGGAAAATTCCACTAATGCGGGTAAAGTAATCCGGGCGGGTGCATTCCCGGCAAGAAAGTCCGTCAAAAAACCAAGAAGAAAAGCCACAACAAGAAAGAAAGTTCTTAGAAATCCCGCAGCTTCAAAGGTATTAGATCTCCCATCCAGTACTATAGCTGCTCTAAACTCTTTAGAACAGTACAACAATGGCGAGTACTGCATTTCAGAGGATGCGAACCATTCAGTGCCGGACTCAACTCAGAAGAGTGAGTCAACTTCAGAGGCTGCATCACCCCTGTTATCCGTCTCTGGGTACGGAAACTGGTCGGAATCATCTAAAATCTTGAAAACAATGGGAATAGAAGGATCATACCGCTCTCATACTCCGGTCTCAACAAGCTCTTACAACAAATACGGAGATCAGAACCCCAGTACGGTTGGTTCGTGGAATGGAACCACGCCATTTGACGAAGATGAAGAGGACAATGTGGATTTGCCCGGGCGGCAGGGATGCGGTTTGCGTTGCTACTCGTCGAAGAGACGGAAAGATAAAGGCTGTGCTGGTTGGTACTCACCTTCTTTTTCTGACACTCTTAGGAGGAAAGGTGGAAGTATGCTATGTGGAAGCCAGACAACGAACCATAGGAGAAGGTCGTCTAATGTTCACAAACGAAAAGCGCCGCCAAAATACTCGCAGGACTTGCCTTTGTTAAGCAACAGCTGTGACCAGAGATCCTCAGCAGATAGTGAGAGTGATGAGCTATCGATTAACTTCGCAGAGCTGGATCTTGAGGCCTTAAGCCGCCTAGACGGGACACGATGGTCTAATTGTAGAAGCCAAGATGCGCAGGAGTTAGCATTGACTGTTTCGGGTAATGGGCCTACTGCTGACCATAGAAGTTTGAGCCAGAAGTACCGACCGAAGTCTTTTGGCGAAATTATTGGGCAAAACATTGTTGTGCAATCGCTTTCAAATGCCGTGCTGAGAGGGAGGATAGCACCAGCTTATCTATTCCAAGGTCCCCGTGGGACAGGTAAGACATCTACTGCAAGGGTTTTCGCTGCAAGTTTGAATTGCACGTCCACGGGAAAGAACAAACCATGTGGATTATGCATGGAATGCACCAATTTTGCCTCTGGAAATGGATCCAATATCAGGGAAGTTGATGCAGCCAACAAGAAAGGTATCGACAGGATCCGGTACTTGTTGAAAAATTTACCTGCTGCCAAAGGCTATCTACGTTACAAAGTCTTCATCATTGACGAGTGCCATATGTTATCTTCCAGAATATGGTCTTCTTTCATAAAGTTCCTCGAAGAACCACTTTCACGCGTTGTTTTTGTATTTATTACTATTGATCCAGACAATTTGCCTCGTGCGTTGGTGTCAAGGTGTCAGAAATATCTTTTCCCGAAAATTAAAGATCCTGATATCGTTGGCCGCTTAAAACTTTTGTCTTCCATGGAGCATCTAAACATCGAACACCAGGCATTAGATTTGATTGCTTTGAATTCAAACGGTTCGCTAAGAGATGCGGAGACGATGTTAGACCAACTAAGCTTGCTGAGCAAATCGATCACAGCCTCCCTTGTTAATGACTTGGTACGTAGCAGATGCATTCTTTTCTAGTACTTTCTAAAGTTTCAAACATTTGACTATCAACAGTGATGTCTGTTTGCTACTACTCTTGGAATATTTAAGGCTGATGGCTTTCCTTCAATTCTCTAGGTTGGTGTGGTCTCAGATGACAAATTAATTGATCTTCTTGAGATAGCCCTGTCATCAGACACTGCAGAAACAGTTAGAAAATCCAGAGAGCTGCTGGATTCTGGCATAGATCCTATGAGGCTGATGTCTCAACTGGCAGGTCTTATAATGGACATTATAGCCGGGACGCATCAATTGTCTAATTCTGGATCTAGTGATCAAATACTTGGGGGTCGAAGCTGTAAGTATACTTCCAGTCCAAAAATCACTCGAAGGAGAGAAATGGATGTTGAAATTTTAGTAGTTTTTACATGTTTCTTTTAGTTCTATATTTAACTTAAATAAGTTTACAACGTTATTTTCACTATTACTACTCCCATTTGAACATCATTTATCAAAGTTGCACGTCTGCTTAAGGTAAGAACATGCAAAAACAAAGACACCATCTTTATCAAGCTTCACAATGTTAACTACATTCTTATTCCAAAAGTTACTTTGTAGGTCCGATTATTCTATCAAACATCATCGTTCATCATGTTGCGATTGTACACCATGTTATGGTTGAGTACTCATAAAGCTTCAAGCCATGCTTAAATTCCAAATCATTTACCACCATGTTTGTTTTTCGAGCAGCACCAAGAAAGTTCTAATTTTTTTCTAACTACTATCTAAGTAGATTTGGTCGAAGTTACCTTTATTCTAGTTGATGGAATAAATATCGGCGTTTTCCAAACAACTCCTCGAGGCAAAAACTAATTTCCCTTCTTCCTGTCTTTGGAAGTGGACTTTATTTCAAAACCAACCTTTTGTGTTCTTTGGACACAAAAAATGATTTTCTTTCATGTATGTAAACTAAAGTTGGAAAAAAGCTACTTTTTTGTCTATATTTTTAACGGTTTGATGTGCTAAGCTTGCGTGTAATACATTTCATATGAACTGATTGAGCAGAATCTCTAACAAATTTTTATCTCTTGAAATTGTTTAGTAACTGAACCCGAGGTAGATAGGCTACAGCAAGCGTTAAGGATTCTTTCTGATGCTGAGAAGCAGTTGAGACACTCCAGTGAACGATCAACATGGTTCACTGCAGCACTGTTACAACTTGGATCCGGTCATCCTGTGGAACCAATCCATTCAAGTGGTAGCAGCAGCAAGCACAGTGTTATGAAATTGAAGTCAAGTGCCTCTCACACCCTGAAAGACAACTCAGCCTGCGAGAGAGCCGATGCTTTCCTAAAATTACATCAGTCGGGTTCAGCCTCGATTCAGCAGTTAGTAAGCGGGCATTCCAGTCCTCATGACAAATCATCTTCGAGTTTGTCGGTGCGAGAGAACCCTACTTTCGATGCTTTTCCAGATTCATCAACTGCTGCACATAAAAGTGATGAGGAGAAGTTGAATGCAATATGGAGAAGGTGTATTGATGGATGCCATTCTAAGACACTTCGAGGTTTGCTCTCAAGTCACGGAAAGCTGATATCGATATTTGAAGATGATGGTATGGTACTCTGTGTTTTCATAACTTCCCACTTTTTCTTTTTGATTAGTTAGTTTCCCCTTTATTTCTTGCATAATGAAAGCTAGCAGTACATTTAAGTTTTAGCACCTATAATACATTTATTTGTGATGATAGGGTTACCGTAGCCATATTGTCCTAATTATAGCATTTGATGAAAATTTGTTTTAAATCAAATCATGTAATACAGTGGGCGAGTTTTGAGTGAATTACTAACGTAATGTTCTTCAAGTTTGATTGTTAGTTTAACTGTAATTTCTCATCTCTTCATACCATGTTTCTAGCATGGAATATTTGAGTTCAAACAAAATTATGTCATCATTTTTTTTTCAATTCAAAACTTACCATATATTTTAGCAACGCACAAAGGCTATACTTAGCGTTCCAGGACTAGTATTGATATTGATTATTTGCTGCTTCGTTGGTTCATCATCTGAAGTTATTTCTACATCCAAGTTATCAAAAAACTCACCAGGTCTAACCATGAAATCAATTGGATCACATTGCCACCCTAGGTATCATCACCATCTGAAGCCACATCTGGCTCTATGGGTATTATAATCACATTTGGTTTGATATGTTCTCTCCAATGTTTTAAAAACCGAACCGAAGATTGAACCGAAAACAGCTCGGTTTGGTTCAAAGTGGTCGAACCGATGGTTCAACCTGTTCCAACCGATGATGACGTCAGCATGACATCAGCATTTTGTGAACCGAGGGTTGAACCGAACCGACTCCGTAGCGGCGGTCCAACCGACGGTCCAACCGATTTAACCGATTTTTCCTATTATTTTTAACATAATAAGTAATAACCAAGTACCTAAACTATGAACAATTCAACAAAATTTATCTATTTGTAAAATAACTTAATTAAAATCAGTAAAAAAATGAACAAACATGTAACTAAGTAATATTAGTCTTTCTTCTAACAAATGAACAAACATTTACTTCAACATCTAAAGCAGTAGGGGTGGTAGACTGTCCTAGAGATCCGCCAGTCTGCCGGCCTTGGTGGAGATCGCGAGCGGTGGCGGTGCGATGAGGGGTGGACCGGTGGAGATCGCAAGGGTGGAGGTGTGGTGAGGGGTTGGGGAATGAGTAGTAAAAGTAAAAATCTTAGAATTTGGGTCAAAATTGAACAAAAAATAAAACAATAAAAACCAAATTTTGTTTAAATTGAAAAAACCGGTTTTTTCGGTTCGACCAAACCGAAAAAACCGATCGGTTCGATCGGTTTTTTTGGTTTTCTTCGGTTCGCTCCGGTTCACGAGAGAATCCGGTTTTTTGACCGAACCGACCGGTTTGCTACCGGTTCACGGTCCAACCCGGTCCGACCGCCGGTTCGGTCCGGTTTTTAAAACAGAGGTTCTCTCTATTTAAAGTGCACCTTTTTTAGATATACTCTATCTATTGGAAGTGCTAGTTGGTTACTTTCATGACCTCCTAACAATTCCGATAGGGCTGCATCATATTAGCAATTGGTATGCAATGAGTCAGTGATACTGGAATCTGGAGACTGCCATTTTTGTTAATGAGACAGGAACATAAACTGGTTCGTCTTCAGTTCGTTTGCGCTGAAACTTACATGTGAATCAGTCTAACATACTGTAGCGACATGTACTGTAGTTTATGCATTTTTGTCCTATGATTGTGAAATTTTCTGATAATTGAAGAGGTTGATGATTCCATGGTATCCATGCAAACTAGCTATAACTGTGATTAGTCTTGTGTATATCTCATGTTCTCATTTTTTCATGATTAATTTTAAAGATCTCAACTCCTTACTTTGTAACCAAGTTCTACTTGAGGATGGTAGATTCCTTTGAGGAAACATACTTGAGTGTCATTAAACACTTCTCTATTAGCTGTGTCTTGAACTTCTTCACCCATACAATCTTTTTTTCCAAGAAATGTTAGTTGTTGTCAACTCGAGTGATGACCTGTTTACTTATTCTTCAGGTGATTTGGTCACTTTTATAGCATTCACTGATCCAAGTGTGAAGGCTAGAGTGGAAAGATTCCTCAGCAGCATCACGAACTCAATTGAGATGGTCTTGAGACGAAATGTGAAAGTGAGGATTGGGCTTGTTACTGCCGGTGATGCGAGCGGACTATTAGAACAAACAGACCCCTCGGAAGCAAAGCAAGCCGAAACAATGAGGTGCCAAAATGAAAAAGGAAGCACCGAGATTACAAGTTTTGCTTCACATAGTGAACTTCAAGGTCTACCAAGAAAAAGTGTCGAGGTTCAAAAACCTGTGCACCATACTTCTCAAGCGTCAGATGAAACTTTCCAAGTTGGAAGTTTACCTATTTTCTCTTCTAAAGGGAGTGCAGGGCATGGATTGAAAGATCGAGTACCGGATGTTCCGATGCAGAGAAGAGCAACAACTGACGAGCAAAGGTTGGAAAGTGCTTGGCTTCAAACTGCCGAAAAGTGTATATCAGGGTCATCTGGTTTAAAGCCCGAGAGGAATCAAATTATGCCTCAAAATGGTTATAGCCATAAGAACTATAGTGAGTCCGCCATCTCATCGAAGCATTGGGAGGACGAGTTGAATCAAGAGATTAGAGCTCTTAAAATTAGAGACAGTGAATGCCTTCAGAAAAGGGAAAATAGTGGTAGGAGTAATGGTGTCATTTCTCCTAGCATATTGCACAGCAATCGACCCACTGCCAATTTTGAGACTGATAGCATGTGAGTTGTTTTTCTCTAATTTTCATTTTCGACTTCTCGTTTCGTATTTAATTTTGTTAGTGATAATTTCATTGAAGTAAATAGACTTAACGTTAGAAACAAAAATTGTTTGGACAATGCTGCTAATGTGTAATCATTAGCAGTGATAAAAAGAGCATGAAATGTTAAACTGCTAAAAGATGTTGGACGAATAGATAATGAGTTTAAACAGCAGAAGGCGTGTTTTAAACAATGATGAAACATTTATACTGGTTGCCACCAGACATCAAATTATAGGTTCTATGAGTATGTTTTGTAGTGTGATATCTGTTTAGTTTCCTGCCTGTTGGGCTAAGTATCTGCTAAAGCAATTCGTCACGACTTCAATTTGTAGGGGCTACGATTCGACTCCTGGTTGCGAAGGCCTTCTTTGTTGGAAAAAAACAAAGAAATCTAAGAGCAAGGTACTGATTTCTTTGTTTGTGTTCTTTTACATCCTGCAGAAGTCGTGCTCATTTTTATCCTTGTCTTTTGATCAGGGCAAGAAGTTAGTCCGCGTAAGATCGAAAAGGAGCAGTCGAGTTTCGTGTTTCGGACGTGAGAAAATAAGAAAACAGTAAAAAAAGAGTCGAGAGATGGAGTGTGAAATAGTTCTTTTTGAGATGATTATTGTACATTTTGTTAGTGCAATTTTCTATTGGGAACATCAGAAATGAAGGGAAACAATAAAATTGAGGGCATTTTTCTTTTACCTATTCACAAAAATAATGTATTGAATTTTCTAGTATTTCTTCCAACAGTCGAAAAACAATTGCACTCATTATTTTCAATCCCGGCCCTAGATTGCAAATGGGGGGGGAGGTAAAAATTTATCCACCCCGCCTAAGACTAATAAAGTGTAGTTCTAACTTCTAACGTTTGTCATGCACTTGTACGAGTAAAATAGTTTCAACAATATTTACAACAATATTTTGACACTGATTCATGTTGATTGTGGGATGTTGCTAGCGAAAAAAACAAACATATCAACATCAATGACAAATTAAAAAACAGGGAAAGTGACCCAAAATAGAAAAAACGCTGCTTCAAAGTTTTAAGTGAAGCTTTCTGCTGAAATTAATACATTGATTTTAAAAGAAAGATAAATTAAAAAACATGGTCGGCAGGACTCGAACCTGCGCGGGCAGAGCCCACATGATTTCTAGTCATGCCCGATAACCACTCCGGCACGACCACTCAGTTGTATCACTTAGTACTTCTGTTATAATACTATTACTGTCTCAAACGTGTGATAATACGACTAACGATTTGCCAAACTTTCACGTTTATCATGTCGTCTCCATTTCGAGTTAGATTCATAAAAATGTATCAACCAATTAACCATGTAAGCTATTGTATTAGTAATAGATAACTGACATGAAAAATCTGTATTGAACAAATCGTAATATTGCATGTAATGATACATATTAAGTGATGATGAGGAAGATTAATAACGAATGATCCAACTTAAGAAGGGTGAAATGAAAACACACAGATATTGATGCTCGAACTCAACTAAAAATTCAAGTCAACGTCGGCCACTACTTGTTCAATCTGCCACCACCCAAGTAAAAATCCATATATAATTAATTTGTCAGTGCAATTACCTGAGGAACATATTAAAACCAATGTCTGCTGAGTGCTACAAGGTAAAATTTATCAATCCTGGCACATAAGCAGTTATAAGCACAATGTCAGTTGGAGCAAGAGAGTAGATACTTGAGGATTATGCACAAGGCCAGAAGGTCTGTCGCAACTTCAAACCAGTTTGAGATTGAAGAAAAGAAGCGTGACATTAACAATATGTCTACATAGTTACACCCCAACCTTCAGTTTGCTTTATTGTTCTGTCAATCATGGAACTGGAAAAGAACACACCAAACAATTGAATCTTGGAGGCTCACAGATTCGAAAGTGGAATTTTCAGGGCATTGCGGACGTGGACGCGATGCCATGATGTGTTCAATACTCCTCTCAAGTTCCATATCTCCTCCACATTTTCAGGTTGCACGTTCGCAGCCGAATCAACCTGCAAACAGTGACAGCGAAATGGACTTTTCAGGTAGTACAGCAGATGAACTGAGAAAAACAGTACATATGAAAAAAAACAGAAGAAGTGAAGCATATGCTAAACAACGAGCCAAAATCACAGTGGATGGGTGCAGATAAAGGTAGCCAGCCAAACACCATGTTAGCATCATTGTGATCATTGTACAAATTATCACAGAGTAATGAGAGATTTAAGAAGTTACCACAATTGACCTTACCAAAACCTCATGTCAACCCCACCATTGTTGAACTCCAGATAAAAAGGCTTAAGGTCAAAGGGATCTATTGATGATTTATCACAATAGTTCAGAGACCACATCAAATGTTACATTACCTTAAGCTATGGGCACATTAAAGTTTTTTGGTGAGTAGTGACTTACGTAAGCAATAACGTTATTGTACAAAATGGAGAGGATGATTACGTGTGACACCCTGGTGTTAATATCCTAGAAACAAACATATACGGCAGTACTTGGATAATCAAAATATCAGAAGCTTGGTACCGCTTTGGCAATGATCTCTGCATTCTCAGGTAGGTCGACATCCGCCTTAAACAGAACCCAAGCCCACTTGTCACTTTCTCTTCCATCTGGTATGTATGGGACACCACTTCTCTGGGAAAGAGAAGCTTCCTTCCATGATCTCCCACCATCCACAGATACATCTACCCTTTCAATTCCACGCCCTCCTCCAGAAACTGCATATCCAACAACTGTTATCTGCTCAAAGATGCAAGAGAGTGACATTGCTTTTAGAAATCATACATATAGACATGAAATTTAACCAAGGTAATGTATAGCTCACCTTCTCCTTCTTGACGACATCAACGTCCTCTAGTGAGCAAATAGAACACTGTCAAACAAAAATGGCAGGGCAAATTTAGATGAAAGGACTGAAAGGTGCATATGAATTTGATGCCACATCATATAAAGAATGGTGTGAGCACAACAGTCGGTCCAATTGCCTATAAACCAGCTAATTGAATCGAACCAATTTTAGTGAAGTTTCTGTAAGATGACGGCCGTGCTTTCCAGACTGGCAAACCAAAAAGAATGTTCATGTCACAGTTTTGTGGTGCATTTCCAATTGAATTGGATCATAGTAAGAGACAGACAATAGGTTTGTGAAATGAATCAGCATCATCTATTACACCAAAATCCATAGAAATCAATTTCCAAATCCATGTTGAAATATCAAAAGCCTGCATGAACAATGGTTTCCTTCATGGTAATATAAATTCAACTTTCATTTAATTACAAATTGCTGTCCACCATCACAACTCCAAGGAAATGCATTGTATTCTGACTTCATATCACATAAGGAAACTGGAGTTTGACGTGCACGGTAAGTTTTGTAAATATGTAAAGCAAAAAAACGAAGTTGGCTGATGTTTGCTATCTATTTCCGTCTTAGATGGCAATACTGTAATATGTTCTCATACAATGGGAGACTAGGACATCCTGAGCTGGTAGATGCTTGTGATCTATTATTGCTAGAACATGTTGAACAAAGTAAATAGCAAGAAGACATTTTTCAGAAAGTTGTAGCTTAATAAGACCTGGACAGGAAAGTCCATGAGGGGTCGCCTGGAAGACCAATTGATATTATCCCAGTTAACAGAAGGTGGAAACATCTTGTAGTCCTTCTGCATAAAGAAGCCCTGGTTTGATGCAAAATGACAAACAACATAAGACATGATCCAGAAGGGGGAAAAGTGAACCAAAATTTGAATTTCATACCTGGCATTCTTCTTTAATTATATTTATTGAATCCAACCATTTCACGGAGCGGGCGCCAATAACACCAGGTACAACCACGCGAAGTGGATATCCATGGTCACGGTTAATGATCTGTTTTCACAAAAAAGAGTGTAGTAAGCATTAATTGCCCTGAAGAACATATAAAGTCTGACAAACGAGATGGTTGAATGCATTCACATAAAGCAATGAAAAGCAATGATACTTAAGAGTTGATACTTCATATCCATAGTATAGAGATATAAAATAAATTATGCTCTTATGAGCATCCAATGGTATTACATCCTGTCAGAATCTTCGTAAGAACCAGAATTTAAGTTGCTAAGAAATAACCAGTAACAATCTGAATTAAAGTGCTAAGAGGTAACCTGCTAGACTTCAACGAATACAGTCCTCCATGTAAAATTAAGGGCCAATGTCAAACCAAAACTATTTTACACCCTCACAGAAACTCTTATTATAGATGTGAACGACCAAATGTGGTGCATTCACTCTTGTGAAGACTCTCTAAGTCACTTGATTTTTCAATCATATCCATCCAAGTCAAATCTAACTAATTGAACTAAAATTCAGGTACCCAACAGCCCAACACTACATTAAACATGTAAACTCAAATGCTTCAGTACTTCAGAATGGTCTCAACCAGAACTCTCATAAAAATAAACAAATAGTTCTGAGCAACTAGCATTTCTGTATTTGACAATAACACCACAGAAAAAGTAGAAAAAAAACTGACTTGATATATCAAGTTGCAGTAATCTAAGTGATGCAAGTGGCAACAGAGAAGTCTAGTAGTGGTTGTAGTTAGCAATATAAAAATCTTTTCATAGTAGGCAAATCTCTTTCATGTCTTTCATGATTGGTTTATGAATCATTATGCGTATAATGCTATATGTGCCTTCTAGGTTCTAAAACTTTACTTTACCATGCCATGCATGTTTGTGCTATGACAACGAGGCAAGAAAGCTTTCTTACTATAAATAATTTACCATAGAAAATCAAGTCAATGTTCTAACTGGAATATGGACTACCAAGCTTAACAGATGATGAAAAATAGCACTGAATATGACGACTTTATGGAGATAACAAGCTACATAGAAGCACAAGGTGAACAATAAGTATGATGCAGAGAAAGGTATTGAAATTTAAATTAAATTGAAAAAACAGAAATCAGGATGTTGCAAAACTACAGTAAAAAAGAGACATAAAATTACATGTTTTTACCAAAATTGGTTGGAAATAGAAGTAGGGAAATTTCACACCAACTAGTTAAAACAGGCACCGTTTTCAATGAATCTTATTTTGTTTTTGGAAAACCCTCAAAGTGTACAACTTCTCAATTATCATTTACCTCTCCATTCATCTCATATGCAAGTAAAACATCAGCTCTAGGATCTGTGGCTTGACTTAGTGGAATTGATGCCTTATAAGGGCCACCATTTTCCTCCTGCTTACCATTAATAAAGACAATACTAAGAAGTTGGTAAAGAAGAATTCTTGTTGTCAAGCTCATCAAAAAGAAAAGATTATATCTTTGATAATAATTTGCGTTCTAACCTTGCACCTATCAACACTAACAAATTCCACATGCATTCCTCCACATTGTGTTGCATCAACAAAATTAGATATCCCAACCAGATTAAGAACATCACATAATTTGGCTCCTCCCCATATTGCTGCACGAAAAATACATCAAGGATGATAGAAAATCACCAATAGCAAATGGCTTATCAGATTATATTTGCATGAGTTATTAAAGTCATTTGCTTTTGAGGATTGATAAGGAATACAAGACAATTATGAGAAGCCAATAATCTGACTTTGATAATGTCAAATCATAGATTGATATAGTTTCGTTTGGTTGTTGCAGTAAAAGAACCCAGAAATGCTCCAAGAATCACCGTCTACGGTCTACATTATTTTAAATATGTTAAATACATAAGGTCATTTGCGCAAGAGGATATACTGAAATAACATCTTCAAGTTTGAATTAACAATTAGCTTCTGCTATTTCGACAATCAAAAATAACGATGAATCTGTTTTGATGCAATTTCAGGAGGATGTACAGACCATTTCCAAGAGCAGTATTATCCCAACCAACACCTTTCACTTTGCGGATCTTACTCATTGCAGTCCTTCTATTGCCTGCACACTGAGTTTCCAAAAATAAGTTTCCATAAAGTAGAAAGATAATATCAATAAAAAAGTAGAAAGATAATAATAGAGCATATGCTATTGCAAACGTATTACACTACAGATATGCATGTTAATAATGCACCAATCAACTAGTAGGTGAGAAACAGGGTGGCAAGGATAGTACCTGCAAAGTTGCGATCACATTGTATTTGGGAAGTTTCCTGAAAAACATGAGACACCGCCATAGCGCCATTTATGACCAAAGAATAGAGACATAGTCACATCAATACCTGAGAACAACCAGACAAGGTGCACTACTCACTTAATATCGTCCATGGATATTTGTTTTGGTTTTTCCACCAGTCCGTCAATAGTGACACGATACCTACTCCAGTGAAAACAGCAAATATTTAGAACTACTAAGCACTATAACCTTCTATCGCTGTCTTACAAAAGTTAAGCAACAAAGGAACAAAACCTTTCAATATCATCAACTATGGGAATAGGCCCGTGATTTCTTTTATAAAACATATTGACTGGAGTGACGTATGACGCAACCAAAGCCGTGCGTGGTGGTTCTGCATTGAATGGTTCCTGAATCAAAATAAAATATTATCATACAAGTAACATTTTTTGATCCCCAAAGTGGTATATAATGTCTCAACTCTGAATCACGAAATTGAGAATGCTGGTTCAGTGTTTTATCACATCTTCATTCATATACTTTTAATAAACCCTACATGTTACATGTGGAACACTATCATGTAAAGTGCTAGCAACAATGTTTTTTGCTCATTGCATTTCAGAGAAATATTATCTACTACAAATGGTAAACGGTTGCCTACTGCCACCCTATTTTTTCACTCTTCCTCATCTTAAGAAACACTACTTTCTAATAAATAAAGTACTAACTACCCATGCGTACATCATCATTATCACTACTGTTGTCTGTTGCACATGGTAATCTATTTTTTAAGGAACATAGTACTAGCATAGCTTTCAGCCGTACTCATTTTGAGAAACACAATTTGGTTTACATGGTAATTTATGACCTTGTGTTTACTATCTTTTATTGGTACCTAACCAGCAACTTGATGTTTTCACACATCCTACTTAAGAGTAACAATACTTGTTACCAATCATAATCTATCACCTACTGAGTAAAGTACAACCAGTAACCATGATTTCCAATCACCCTACTTTTAGCGAGCACTACTTGTCATACATGGTAATCTATCACCTAATGCATAAGTGATAACACCTAACCTTTTCACTCATCTTTTTTTAGAAGAGCGCCACTTACGGCCTGTTTGGATAGCCCAAAATGACATGGTATCTATTTACTAAGAAATTTTATATTTTTGAAAAGTAAGTTTCAAACCCAAAAATGGTGTTTGGATCATCCTAGATAATACATTAGGAACTTGTGCTTTTCACTGAATTTGTTTTTTTGAAAGTGATGTCAATCTGGTTGATCACTTCTTCCTAAGGTTTTACTAGAAATCATGTTTTCATCCAAACACCACAAATTATGTGTTCAGAGAAGTTGTCATGTCAACCTGAAAAACGTATTTCCAAAATCAATGATTTAAAACATTTAACCACCCAAACACGGCCTTAACATCTGTTAAATAAGTAATCTGTAGCCTAACGAATAGACACTAGAACCTTACATTTTCCATTGGTCTTGCTTTAGAAGTATGCTATCTAATAGAAACCGTGGTTTTATCCAAACACTACAACACCAAAAAGAAAACTTGTTCTCAAATTACACAATTCGAATTGCACGTCAACCCAAAAAATGTAATTCTGAAATCAAAGTTTGAAAGCCTTTTAACCGCCCAAACACAGCCTTAACATCTGTTACGCAAGAAAGCCATCTGATAATGGATACAGCACTAGAACCAGAGGGTATGCCACACAAAGAAATCTATCGCCTTAATTTTGGAATCGACCTAGTTAATAGAGACACTTATGAATCTCAACCCCCTTGAATATATAATCCTTTTATCTTTCAAGCCCCCTGGATTTTTACAACTACCTATTTAGATATGAAGATTGGTCTTTACAAATTCCAACCCTTGTACTTGAATTCCTAACACCGTAAGTCCGTAATACATGAAAGAAAACTTGTTCTCAAAATACACAATTCGAGTTGCACATCAAACCGAAAAACATAGTTCCGAATCAATTTTCAAAGCCTTTTAACCGCCCAAACACAGCCTTAATATCCGATACGCAAGAAATCCATTGTGTAAAGGATAAAGCACTAGAACCATAGGCTATACCAAATAAAGAAATCCATCGTCTCGATTTTGGAATCAACCTAGTTGGCAAAGACTCTTATGAATTCCAACCCTCTTGAATTCTTCCGAACCCCGTGGATTTCTACAACTACCTATTTAGATACGGAGATTGAACCTTACGAATTCCGACCCCTAACTTGAATTCCTGACACCGCCCCGAACCACAACTTCACATTCTCCGGTCGTCTTACTATCGAAGTACACTATCTACTTGTTAATTATCCATAGTAACCAATCGGCCAAAGATTAGAACGAAGCAGTAGCCAAAAAGCAGATATCCTTGGGGAATCGAACCTTGGAGTTGATCCGGAGGGAGGGGTGGCGTTGGGGCTCGTGGGAGTAGTCGGAGGGGCTTCGGATCCCCACCATCGTCTCCTTCTTCTTCTTCCAAGAATCTGGATTTTTCTCTCTCTATTTTTTGATTTTTTTGGGTTTTAATGGAGGAAATGGTTTGCGTTTGTGGATAATGGGCCAGAGTGGGATTGGTCACACATCACACGTATTGTGCACGGATTTCATGATAAACTTTTCTGCGTACTTAAATTGTACGTACAAATTAATATTTTACTCTTTTACTCTTTCTACTTATATAACTCTTCATTTCACTCTCCTAACACCACTCTATCTTCATATTACTCTCATATTCACCAGAAAAATATCTCGGAGGCCGGGAAAAGAACTAGCAGACGCCCCGGATTACTCAAATCTGGTAAAATGTCTTGTTTAGTTTGTTTTTTTTTAAATTTGGGTCGAGCGTTCACGGGAGACACCCGACCGTAAGGGGAGGCGTCTGAGGGAGCCGCCTCCCTTAAGGATGGGGCGTCTCCGGCAGACGCCCCTTTTTTTTAATTTTTTTAAATTATTTAAATTGATTATAAATTGTGATAATTGCTAAATAAATTGATTATTAAGTTAATAATTAGTTAAATTAGTTTAGTAAATCCATTATTGATTATAATTTGTGATAATTGTTAAATAAATTGACTATTAAGTTAATAATTAATTTTAATTATTTTAGTAAAGGATTATTGATTATAATTTGTGATAGCTAAATAAATTGAATATTAAGTTAATAATTAGTTTAATTATTTTAGTAAAGGATTATTGATTATAAATTGTGATAATTGCTAAATAAATTGATTATTAAGTTAATAATTAGTTTAATTATTTTAGTAAATCCATTAACAAATTTTTCATTTTTAAAATTGAATTAATAGTCATCAGGAACAACGAACCATCCATTCTCATTGAGAAATACATGACCGCACACTTGTAAAAATTAACAATCGGGAACAAGTCGGTCTAAACCTCCATATAATGATCCTCGTCACAAGCTCCCCCGCCCCAATCAATTCGTTGATGAGTCTGTACCACATTGTCGAAATAGATGTTCTCATAAATAGGATGCACACCTATCTCATTAGAAATCGCACGACGGGCATACGACCAGTTGTCTTGACCACCATGGAAGACATCGACAACACATAGAAATCCACAGTTGCCATCAACACATACGTCATTTCACCTCTCCAGAAATGGTAAAATGATTCCTGGAAGTCTAACATATGAGAAGTTATCCATGTCAGTCCGTCCGAACACTGTAAGATAGAGAAATAATAATTCATTAAAACAATAAAATTAGGAGATAATCTATTCAACCCTCTCTAGATTAGTGATATATATTAAATAACAACAAACATATCGTCATACCAGATCATGTGCCCGTGTTCATGGACGATCAAGACGAATTGGAAGACTGACCACGACCCCTGCTCCCACTACTGGCAGACCGACCACGACCTCGCTCAGCATACTCGAAGGCACTTGGGTCCCGACGTGTCGACTTTCTCCTAGATCGACCTCGTACCTTAGTAGTTTTTGCAGGTTCTCCATAGTTCGACTGATCGGGGTGTAATTGTTCGTATAAAATACGAGAGACACTACGAATTACTGCAGAGTCGCTCCCCGAAATCTCATCAACGAGCTTCCAAAAATGCTCGACGTTTTGTGCTGACAGATCCACAAACTCTGACATCTGGACTCCTTCTCCATTGAAAAGTGTTTTCCAGAATGGGTGAATCTGCTCTAAATAAATTTCATCACCTGACACAAAACACTCGTGCATGGTACATGCACAAGGAATCTTATGTGATGTCAGAAAAGCACACCCGCAACGATATTCAACTTCATTGCTTAAGTCTTGCATTCTCTTCAACTCCCGAGTCAATAATAACAAGCAGTGATGCGAAACTCGACCATTTATATGCTGAAACAAAGGACCTATGTAGTTTGTCAAATTTCGACGTCTTGAATCTTCAAAAAAGTTCTGAATATTTGTCAGCTACATTTCAATAGCCGAGTTCACGCGGTCGAAAAGAGTGTCCAGAGCGGTAGTCGATGTAGTGATCCACTCTTTCAGAGCCGAATGTGTATTTTTTCCACCCCACAGTTCGTAGTGTTGCCGAAATGAAGAACTTTATTCGTCCAATTCAACACAAACGTTTCTTTATTCACAAACCACGTGTCTTCTACATACTCTGTAAGCACTGGTCAGGACTTGAAAAAATCGTTAAGATTACGGACTGCTCTATCATAATCCGTTTGTGAATCAGAAACCATAACTTTCCTCCACTTTTCACGCCTGAAAATCTCTGCAGACTGCTTGTCCTTGCCGAAAACGTGGTATGCGTAGTTGGACACGTCTTTGTTGATATGTCAGGTGCATAGTAAATGAGCAGACTCAGGAAAAACATCTGCCACTGGTCTCATCAGACCCAACTCCCGGTCCGTTATTATTGCAGTCAGGCTAATAGTATCCAATAACAGACCTCGCAACCTCTCCAACACCCACCGATAACTAGACTCGGTCTCATCCTTCAAAATCGCATATCCGACGAGGAAATTCATGTTTGTTGGAGTAACCTCAATCATGTTAAACAAAGGCATCTTGTATTTGTCCATCTTATACGTCGAATCCATGCAGATTACGAAAGGGTATGTACGCAACAACTGAACTGACGTCGGATGTGCCAAAAATACGTGAGTGAGAACATTTGTTTCTTCATCTGCCACAATCCAATGGAAATACTTATACTGCACTGCCTGACTGAGAAACTACTGAGAGGGATTCATGTCTTCAGATTTTGTCATCCTCGTGTACTCTTTGAAGTCATAAATGTGTCTTTGATTGGGATTATCCTCCGAGAATTTCTCATTTACTGCCAACAAAATGTTACGTGATATTGTTTGTGCCTCAGTCATAACACGAATAATTTGGTTGGCCCCAGCACTAAGTCCGCTGACCTGTCGGTGACCCTCTGAATAAACTGCAAGTGCATGGTTATGCTGCCCATGAGTGCTATTAGAAACAACGACTCATCAATCACGATCTCGTCGCTCGACTACTTTTACCAAAAAACGACAACCACAACCTTTTTTGTGCTCTTCCGTAGTGTAATACTCGTATCACGAGAACTCATTTCATGTCTGTGATCACATCTCGGGTAACAATCCGTCTAATTATCTGCTTTTGATTTGTATGATGATATAACCCAAAAACATTTGGCTCCTATGACAACTTGTTTCGCCCATTTACAAGCTTCCTCGATTGTTGTAAATATTTGTTTACTATCAAAAGGCTCACTGTAATCTACTCCATCACAACCGAAATTTTGCAACGGAACCTGAAAAAAATTAATTTAACAGAAAATGTAAAAAAAATAAAATAAAAAGGGACGTCTGTGCCAGACGCCTCTACCATGGTAGAGGCGTCAGTCGGAAAAAAACCCGCCTCTGTTACCTCACCGGATCCAGTCGCTTTGTCAGGCATTTTCGTGGTGTTAATACTGGGAATGCGAGTAAAACTGAGTCAAAAATCTTATTTAAAGACACTGGACGAAATGTGGATTAAGTGATTGGTTAAGGGCAAAAATGTAATTGTTGGGGCGATTTAAGTAGTTTTCCGGCAACGAATAGTAGTCCCCTAATTTAATGGAAAGTTAGTTAAGAACCGCTTGTTATGAAATTATACATGTGATGGATGATTCACATTTTAATCTTTATAAATTGTTGAAACTTCTCTTTTGTGTATTGTACATCTCATATATTTACATCAATATTTATGTTTCAATTAGTATAAATATGAATTCTTGTAACTTGTATAAATATGAGGATATGTCATGTATGTAAGTCGATCGATCACTAATCTAGAGAGGGGTGAATAAATTATCTTCTATTTTCTTAAACAATTGCACAATTCAAATAATAAGAGAAAGATTGCAAACCACAAGATGACTCTGGAGATTTATAGAGGTTCGATCACACCACTGTGATCTAGTACTTTCCTCAAGTTCTGATCGCTCATCCGATCCCTACTTGAGAATTCACTGTTATCTTCGTTCCGGGTCGAAGATAAACCATCTTACAATCGGAGCTTTGCGAACACTCTCGCCTTGCCCGGATCTCTTTTCACAACCCGAGAGAGTGCTTCCTCGAAGCTTTACAACACAATGGAAATTGAATGAGGTTGTTGAACTCTAACTTGAATGCAATCAAGGATTGGAATTAAGCTTGGAGTGAATTTAATGGAAGTTTGGGAGTTGGTGGAGTTTTGAAGGCTTGGAGATTGAGAGCACAAGAGTATGATTGATTTTTGGCAAGTAGATGAGTGAATGTGTCTCTTAAATGAAGCTTATATAGCCTTCAAAATAAATAGAGCCGTTATGGTGAGTTTGTGAGGTTTGGACCAATACGAATTTGGTCGACTGGGACACCAACGGTCGTCCGACAAAATGTGAGTTAATTGGTCAGATTGAAGCACTCGGTTTACCGACTATAGGTCGGATAACCGTTCACCAACTTCCAGTAACTTTTTCCTAATATCGACCAATTAAATTCGGTTGACCAACAACACTTCGGTTTACTGTTCCAATTGGATAGTAAAAAATTGTTTGTGACTTGATGATCTTGTTCGGTATACCGTGGCAAAGTCGGTTGACTGATACATGTACGGGTTTTCTGCTGACATTGCCTGGGAAATTGGTTTATCAATAACAGTCAAAATATTACGTGAAAAAATAGTCGTTACGTTTTGATTGACAACAAGTCTTCGATAGACCGATATGGACGTTTCAAAGGTTGTTGTTAAACGACAAAAGATTAGTCTGTTGGAGTTAGTTTGTGCCACGTGGGCCAATAAGATGAAGTCGTTTATGCAAAAAGACACAAGTGAAGTTCGGATGACCGATACCCCTTCGGTACACCGAATAAAGATATCCAGAAAAATTTCGAAGCTACTGAGGATAAGGAAACTGTTGACCGTGTAGAGGTTCGTAAACTGACACAAGGATTCCAAGAAGATCAAGTGGTTACTGACTCTAAGAAGACGGTTGACTGGATAGGGTTTGGTACACCGAAACAATGATTCCAGGAAGATCAAGTCGTTACTGACTATAAGAACACGGTTCACCGAGAGTAACTTGGTCATCCGTTTGGAGCAGGTTCGGTAGACCGAGAGGCCAACGATCGACCGACAGAGACGGGTTTATCATTTTGTGCATCAAGTGTACGTTTGATCATATAACTCAAATAAATAGAAAATTACATATAAAGTCTGTGAGCTTTGATTACAAATCTTGAGCATTGATCTTGAAGTTGATTAGTCCCTTGGTTTGATCACCTACATTGTTAGGAATACACAATATCTATGCAATTTGACAATATGATATGTGTGATGTTCTAATTGAAGTTGTCCATAATATTAGTTTGTTAATCATCAAAATTAAGATTAAAGGGTCAAAAAGTCAACAATCTCCACATTTTTGACGATGACAAATTAATGTCAAATTTGTTGGCTTTTTGACCTTAATCTATGTTTTGATGATTTAATTAACCTAATCTTAATTATGATCATGTAGAGTAGCACACATATTGCATTTCATATATATTGTTTTGTGCTAACCTCTACAGGTGATCAAGACTCAAGGAAGAAAGGAAATCAAGTCAAGACATGTAATCAAGCTCATTTGAAGAAATGTATTTTGTATTTCTTTGAGTCTTTAGGAACTTGTGTATTTTGAGCATACTTGAGCTAAAATCAACTTAAACACACACTAGGTTCCTTATAGAAGTCACACACGAAATTTCACATAATTTGGACTTCAATAAATCACCCAAACTTAGACCGGAAAACACTAAACCTGAACCCTAACTGTCTGCCCACATTCGGTCGACCGCAACATGCTGTTCGGTCGACCGGATGATCAAGTATTCTGTTTTGTGTTTCACTATCTAATTTCGGTCGACCGCACCATCTCTTTCGGTCGGTCGTTTGAACTTACTGTTCCGACCGTTATTTTGTCGTATATACCCAACGATCGTATTCGTATTAAAACAATATACACCCCAATATACTTTACCAAACGGTCGAACCATTTGCCCAGTTCAGTCGACCGTTTAACCTTGTCAAAAATCTCTGCTATCGGTCGATATTATTTCGTTCGACCGATCCATTTTTCCCTCTACCGAAACATGAGTTCGGTCGACCGGTAACCTTGTTCGGTCGACCGTTTCATTAACAAACTTAAGAGATCAGTCGACCATTCCATATTTTGGTCGACCGTGTCTTTAGCGAACCCAAGAGTTCGGTCGACCGTTTAACCTTTCGGTCAACCATTTATGGACAGATTTGCAGCCCGATTTTCTGCTTTGTGTGCTTTGCACAAAACCCAATCAAATCTTGTCCCAACGGCTCTATTCTCTCTAATGCCTATATAAGGAGTTGTAAAACACATTTTAACACAACTCTCCCACTACAAACTTGTCCCAAACTTTAGAGAGAATCTCAAACACTCCAAACCTCAATTTCCACACTTTAGTGATCAATTCCTTAATCCTACTCAAGTGTGCTCAAGTTTAGAGAGTGTTGTTCCACTCAACCTTTGTTCAAGAAGCAAGGACTTCGGTGAAAGCCCGAAGTGTCCCTCTCGGATTGTGAGAGGAAGAATTCAAGCAAGCGAGGTTGTTCGCGGTGCTTGTGGTGTAAAGGCGTTCTCTCCCGGCCCGGAACGGGGAGTGGTTAGTGAAGACGTAGGCGGAGCTCGCGGAGTCGAGCGGAGCTTACAAGAGAGGACTAGGACCCGGGTGGGGTGCCGAACCTCTATAAAAATCCTACTACTTCCATTGTGGTTTGCATTATCTTTCTTTCTCTACTTTTGTTTGTTATTCCGCTGCGCATGTTCATTGCTTAATCAAGTAGAGAATTAGGATTAACCTTAATTGTGGACCCATAGACCCACACGATCCTACATTTGGTATCAGAGCCTCGTTCGTTAATTTCGATCTTAACCGATAAATTAACATGACTCTTAATGCATCCACACCTTTAGAATCTTGTAAACCACCATACTTTGATGGAAATAATTTTGTTTCATGGAAAAGTAAAATGATGTCATTTATTAAATCCATGAACATTAACATGTGGTTTATGATTCAAATGTTGGATTTAGTGCCCTATTATATGTATATATTTTTCGAAATTTTATAAACATACAGGATCGAAACATTCATATTTTCTTCGATTTTCATATAGACATGCATTTGTTTGTCCTAATTATTTAACATGCATTAGAACAAACAAACAATTGCAAAGAGAATCATACCTAGAGGTTCTCTAAAACTTCTTGAAGATCCGGAGTCGCGTTGCCGTTCGAATCGCCCGGTGGATTGCCTCCGAGTGTTCACCAAACTCTAAACAAGGTTGGAGAGAAAGAAGCTAGCCAATCAATCTCCAAACGGGTTTAGAATCTAGCTAATAACCCCCTTTTTATTTCCTCAGATTTTACTCTCCAAAAACTCAAATTAACTAAGGAATTTCGGATGGATTAATTGGGGTGGTTAGAGAGAGAGAATTTTGCATACACTTATTTTTAATGAAGGAAATTAGGCCTATTTATAGTCTCCTTTAATTTCCACATCATGAGTCATGCATTGACCCATTCTTCCATGTTTTTCTCTCTTAAGACCAATTCCCAATATTAAATTTATTAATCCACATCCAAATATAATCATAATTGACCAAGTCAAAACCATGATCAATAATTCCTTAATTAATTTGCATTTATCGAATTTTGGATTAATTCCCAACAAAATTCGTTTTTTTTTGTTTTAGGAAATTTAATTAATTTGCATTTATCGAATTTTGGTTTAATTCCCAACAAAATTCGTATTTGGGGTTTTAGCAAATTTAATTAATTAATTTGCCTTATCGAATTTTGGATTAATTCCCAACAAAATTCGATCTTTGGAGTTATAGCTAATTTATATATTCTATGCAATGTATCATCATATGTAATATCAAACAATCACACCCCATGATATATTTACATCTCATATATAAATTCATGATTCTAAATATGTCATTTTCATGACATAATGATTTTATCCATTCACCACATGTATACGAAACTCGATACATCATATGAACATAAAATCACCTTCTTGTTTCCCAGTTTTATGGTGTAACCTATGGGAGGATCTAAGCTAAATTGGCAGTGATATTAATAGCTTAACATCACAAACTATAAGCGGTATCTAGCTACACATTATAGTTCCCAATTAGCTAGATGTCTTAATTCAGCTCGAACCAAAACCCGATCCAATTAGTGATGGAGTGCACCACTTGTGTCCGTCCCTTGCCTCATGATATTAAGAATACACACAAAGTAGTATTGTGTCATCTTTGTATTAGTATTCATTTCTTGATCTCTTTAAGCTAGTTATAAATATGTGACTTAACTCAAATCACATTGTGCACATTATAACTTTGCTTTATCAAGGGGCCCATTAATATCATTACTCAATTAAGAGGGGCAATGATAATCTTTTGACTAAGTATCTTCTCCAACAAAAGTCATACTTAACCAACCAATGTCTTTACACTACACTTATCGATAGCTAAAGACACTAGCCTAATCAAGTATTTCTTAAGTGATCGGATATAAGTCTCATATCAAAGGACCAAGGACACAATAAAATATTAATGTCACAGAAACACATTTCTATAATATTTTACTTATTAGGTATATTCAGTATACAAAAGTAATATTTTCCTCTTTTGCGTACCCGTATTGTCACTCACTTGTAGAGCTACAATGATCTATGACCAACACGACAATCTTAACTCGGTAATAAATGTCCCATATTTATTACCATGATTGCGAATATCTTTTGTTTTATGCAAACCAATATCTTTTAGAGCTCTACGGTTAAGGACCAAGAGCTTCTTCCTTAACACTTCTAAAAGACGAATAACATAAACAAAGAACAAAATGATTTCTCATTCAATTCATAATAGTTGACATTTAAAAGTAAAACTTTTAGAACGCATTCCCTTCATCAAACTCCATATGAATCACCTAGATATGATTTTAGTAAATGGAGTTTAGAAGATGAGAAAAATACATCCCTAAATGCTAAGGCTATGAATGTCATATTTTATGCATTAGGAGATGAACTTTTTAATCTTGTTTGCTCGTGTGATAGTGCTCATTCTATATGGCAAACATTAGAAAAGAATTTTGGTGAAGGAGATTCACCAACCGGGAAGAAGGAAGAAGCAAATCCGAAGGATGTAGCTCAAGCAAAGAAAATTGAGATTAACTCAACATCTTCATCATCATCAAGCTCATCCGATGGAGAAAGTGAATATGAGGTATCTTCTAGCTCTTCTTCAAGTAGTAGTTCAAAAGATAATGCCTATGATTTTAATGAACTACAAAACCGTAATTTTTTTAATTAATAATCATTTAAAAAAAATCAAAAAAAATCAAAAATAAAATAAAATCAAAACTACGCCGATCGCGGGTCGAACCCGCGATCCGTGCCCACGGATCGCGGGTTCGAACTGCGATCCGTGGGCGCGAGCTCCTATAAATACACGTTCCGTTCATTTTTTTTCAATCCAATTATTTTTTTTAATTCCTCGCACATTTCCACTTCTACTCTCCACACAGTTTTGAAATTGTGCCCGGTGATATTAATTTTTCTGATTCGTGTGTCTTTCCTGGTGTTATTTGAGGTAATTATTTTTTTCATTCTTCTATTTATAGTTATTAATAATTTGTAATAATATCAAATATTGAAATTCTACTCTCTTCACAGTCTTCAAATTGTGCCTGGTGATATCAATTTTTCTGATCCGTGTGTCTTTCCTGGTGTTATTTGAGGTAATTATTTTTTTCATTCTTATATTTATAGTTATTAATAATTTGTAATAATATCAAATATTAAAATTCTACTCTCTTCACCGTCTTCAAATTGTGCCTGGTGATATCAATTTTTCTGATCCGTGTGTTTTTCCTGGTGAATTTTGAGGGTTTTTTTCATTCTTAATTTCTATTTATCTGACATTATTAATAATTGGTAATAATATCAAATCTTGAAGTAATTTGTAATATAAAACTGATTAAAGAATTTTACATTGTAGTTAACAAAATGATTGTGGTAAGTGTGTACTTTGGCGGCGAAATAGTTCAAAATGCAAGTTACGGTGTAGAGTACACGATAGGTAAAAGACTTACATTTTCAGCGAGCGAAAATATAACCTTAGAAGAACTTAAGAGGTGGATATATCAAGGTTTGAATGTCGAAGAATCTCAGTACTCGATGAATATTCAATATCGTTGCAACATTGCACCAACCAGTTACTTTTTTTTAATGCGATGTCTGTATATGATGAGAATTCCTGGAGAATAGCCTATGAAACAGCTTATTCCAAAATGGGAATGATGGAGTTATATGTACAGTTGAATCCTGTGGAAATTGAGTGGAGGGCTGAGATGTTTACAGGTAACCAACCGGGTAGTAGTAGTGGTGCAGGTTTCATATCTCAACAATCATGTGATGCAAACCCTATAGCAGAAACCAGTCGACCTGCGAATAGAACTTCTGATTTCGTGCCTATACCAACAGATGATGAAGAAGAAAATGATGACGAAAATTACAATATAGGTACAAAGAATGAATCATCGGGTGAGGACGATGAGGATGCTGATGAGATTGAGGAAGATGAAGATATTGGTCCGAACGTGAGTCGGTCAAGCCAATACAACCCATTTAGAGGGAGGGGTTGGGTTCACCCAGCCAAAAGCTTTCATGATTGTTCTAGTTGGGTTCCTGCAGATACATCATTTATAGAAAGCAGCGTAATAGTTGAAGGTCCGTTAGCTGAGAATCAAGCATTCTCATCAAAAGACGCTCTGAAGAACGCAATATCGAAATGGCATATTGACAATAATCGGGAGATCAAGGTGCAAGACAACAGCAAAACCAAATATAGGGTGAGATGTAAAGATGAAAATTGTAGCTGGATGTTGTACGCTGCACGGACCGGTTCAGGTGATGCATGGTCTATAAAAAAATGTCCGTATAAGCATATATGCAGGTCCACAGCTGCCCGATTTGATCTTGCTCAGTTGACTGCAAAGATGATGGCTGATATCATCCGTGAAGATGTCGAAAATAATGTCTCGCTCCCGATTAAACAGGTGTTTGGTCTGGTAAGAAAAATATTTCCAGGTGTTAATCCAACGTACAATAAATTATGGCGTGCCCGCAAGATTGCTGTTGCATACATGTTTGGAAGTTGGTCAGGTTCATATGCTTTGTTGCCTCAATTGTTAAATGCTATTAAACAATCAAATCCTGGAAGTAAAGTTGTAGTTTATTCTGACCCTTTACCATGCGCTGGTGTCCGTCAGTTTAAATGTGCAGCATGGGCTTTTGGTCATTGTATTCAGGCATTCAAATATCTGTGTCCTGTTATCAGCATAGACGCCTCATTTCTTAATGGTAGATACGAAGGAAGGTTACTTGTTGTTGTTGGGTATGACGCTAAGAATCAACTACTGCCTCTTGCATTTGGGGTCGTTGAGAAGGAAAATATATCCAATTGGGGATGGTTTATGAGATGGTTGCGACGAGAGGTGATTGGAGATAAGAAGATATGTGTCATATCTGATCGACATGCTGCAATTAAACACATTTTTAGGAATCCCGGTTATGGTTGGCACGAGGAAGGAAACGAAGCAGTTCACCGTTTATGCGCACAACATCTTGCCGAAAACTTGCTAAAAATTGTAAGAATCAATATGCAGTTGAAGCCATCAAGGCAGCATGCAGACACAGTAATCCGTGGGATTTCAAAGCCAGTTTGGAATAAGTTGAGTATTGGAGTAAAGATGCATTACAATACATAAAATGGATAGGGAAAAAAGATGAAACAAATGAGAATGAACCGGAGGTTCCTAGTAAGTGGTCGTTGTGTCACGATGGAGGCCAAAGATGGGGAATAATGACAAGCAATGTTGCGGAGTGTCTGAACAATGTTTTCAAAGAAGCTCGTGGTTTACCCATTTGTGCAATTGTAGAGGCAACATACTATAAACTGTTGGAGTGGTTCAACAACAGAAGACACCATGCACGTGTGTTGGCACAAAGAGGACACATCTTTTCCGAGAGGGTTACACAAATATTGGAAAAATCTGCAGCAGTTGCATGTCAACATGAGGTGAAAATAACTGATTTCGATACAGGAGTATATGAGGTCATATCCAAACATGAAAGAGTGAGCAGAACTGGAGGTAGGAGGGATCGTAGTTACAAGGTGATTCTACGTGATGGCACCAGACCGAAGTGTAAGTGTCGGGAACTACAAAATACAGGTATCACTTGCAGTCATGTTTTGGCAGTGTGTGCCGCACGTAACTACAATGCCAATGAATATACACATTCGTACTACAGTGTCAACTCTCCAGTGCACACATGGGAGGGTCACTTCGATGTGTACGGGAAGGAAGATGATTGACCTGAATATATGGGAGACAAAATAATACATAATCGAACTCTCGTCAAGAAATGAAGGAGAATGTCAAAACGTTTACCGATGACGATGGATGTCATGGAAGGAATGATAGGTCCGGGTCATTGTACAGGTTGTGGTTCGATTAATCACATAAGGGATTGTTGCAATGTAAGGGAAAGTTGAATGTGTTGTAAGTTGTAACGTTTAATGTATTGTAATGTTGAATGTATTGTATTGTTGAAAACCATGTATTGTTGAATGTGTTGTAACGTTTATAATGTTTATAATGTCTTATTTATAAGTCAAACCATATCAATTAAGATGACAAAACAAAATCATAAGATCTTAAAGTACTACCGCGAGTACAATTGAATTACAATATGAACTACTGCGTGGGAGTGAAAATCTTTGTCTTCATCTTGCGTCGGCACCCTCGACCGACTGGAGTCGCAACATGCACTGATTCTTCTTCATCATCAGAGAAAACGTATGGAACCAACTCAGAATGGGGTTGAGTCTCAATAGGTGAATGAGTCTCAACATGTCGAAAAGGTGACTGATTTTGAACAAGCAAATGAGGTAACTGAGTCTAGTAAACTATAGAAGGTACATGATTTAATTCACAAGTGTACCCTTGGTCAGTTAATGGGCTGAATATACCATTCAACAAAGTCCCGAAGTCTGTTTGCGGTAACTGAGGGGTATCATAATTAGTACCAGGTGTCTGATAAGTTGGATAATCTTCGGGAATCTGGGAAAGCCCCAACTGCGTTGGTTGCGATGGTCCTGCGCCAATGTCACCATATGTTTGAGAATATCCAAACTGGGTTGGCTGCGATGGTCCTGCTCCAATGTCACCATATGTTTGAGAATATCCAAACTGGGTTGGCTGCGATGGTCCTGCGCCAATGCCACCATATGTTTGAGAATATCCAAACTGGGTTGACTGCGATGGTCCTGCACCAATGTCATCTTATGTATATGAACCTCTAAATTGCGATGGATATGGGACAAAATCATCGTATGATGCATTGGATAGCCTAAAACTATATGTTGTTTGGTCTGCAACTCTAGGTACATGACAATCATCACGAATCTCATTATTACCATCATCATCTTCAGAAATCGACTCCACATCTGCAGGTAATCCAGCATCGCACGGTACTCTTTCAAATTCGTGCATCTGATCACAATCGACAACATCGAGTTGGTGACTCTTCAGCAACATTTTACACAGTCTCTTAGTTCCACGTTTGTACAACTGCTTGATAACAAATTTAGCCCGTTGAATACCACATAAGCCCTGCAATTGTAGTTTGAAAATTAGATAGTAAAACACAACAAACAATAATCGTCAAAGTCGTTCAAAAAACATACCATACGTCGAATACGTGGTCCACCAGGAACGTAACCTAAGTCCTCGATAGAATCACGTGGGGGTGGCAACAACCTTTCCAAACCGAACTCTATTTGGCCTCGTATGTAGACTGTGTACATACTATTATGCTGAAACCACTGACGATACCGTCGATTTTCTCTCGGATCATATGGTCGACCTTCCTGAATAATATGCGGTCTGTCCCACATTCGTATGTAAATTTCATGCTTCGCTGACCAATCATCTCTCGGTCGGGCCGCATGTACTATCTTATCAAGTCTTTTGAGTTCTGTCCACGGATGAGGTTCTGGCGGTGGCGTCGTCTGATAAAATCCATGAAATCATCCAGAAATAAATCAAAGGCACTCTCGCAAGCCAATATGCAGCATCAGTAGTAAATACCCGGCCAGGAAACAACATCATATTTTCATAATACGGCTGCCAGTTTACATGCTCATCCAACATACATTCAAATTCATTTCTGTAATGTGTAAGACAATTATGTGCGGCACTAACCTCATAAGTCTGTGGGTATTGCCACTTAATAGCAAATGGAGGTCGCGATTCTAGGTCTTCTCCACCTAAACACTCAGCATGACCCACGTGTCTCGGCCGGGCTACGGGAAACTGAGTCCAAGACCAGTGTTGAAGAAGTAATAATGCACCACTAATGTTCCTTTTACCAGTTTGACATGAAATAGACAAGTTGCGATATAAACATGAAAGCACGGCCGCACCCCAATTGTATATTATCGGCTTATCCAACACCTGCAAAAACCTCAAATACATAACTGGAACACCTGTCCGAGAGCTATCAGGGAAAACCATGGATCCAAACAAATCTAAAATGAAAGCCCGTGTATATTGTGCCACTTCTTCATCTGTGCGAAATTCTGGCAGATTCCCGTAATTTACCCGCAACCATTGCAAACTGATGCTAAATCCGAACTCTTTGAACATTTGTGGTTCATCTCCTCCTACCGTTCTTTTACCTTTTTTCATAATCTCAGCGTTTATATCAATCCCAAAGGAATTTCTAATTAACTCACGACTGTCTCGATTACTGTGCCCGATTATTGGAATACCACTGATAGGTAGACCCCACAAACAGCTAACATCCTGCAATGTTAATCCAACCTCCCCAACCGGTAAGCGGAAAGTGTGAGTCTCAGGACGCCAACGCTCTACAAGTTCAGTAATCAATCTATTGTCTGTCCTTGTATGTTTTATTTGGGCAAGTTGATATAATCCCAAATTTTTGAGTGCTTGACTAAAACAATCGTGGAAAGGAATTACTGGACGATGTGCACGACATTCCAAAACAGCCTCCGGCTATAATATATTCAAATATATTGTGAAAAATACATCAATTAAAAAAATGTAATTTAAATATTTACAAAATTAACACAATATGATTTTTTTTGGTACTTACATTTGTGCAAATATCATTGACTCTGAACATGCAATTTGGTATTCCGAGAAGTGGGGAAATAGACTCTCTATCTACTGCATCATTATACTCACGTTCGTTTTGTATAGAGCGACTTCTACTTAAATGACTCATTTTGTCAAAACAACTGTTCATGAAAATAAAAACAGAATTAATTATAATAATTAAAAAATAATATACTCGTACATTTCATGACAAATTGCATGTTATAGAAATAATGAAATCTATAACAATTTAACACATAAATACAACTAATATTTAAATTTTAATTTAACAGAAAATAATAAATAACTATTCCAAATACTTATATTATATATTAAATTTCGTAAATGTACGTTATACAAATTTTAAATGTATGTACATTTAATTTAATTATAAACATATACATAAATACAACTAATATTTAAAATTAAATATAATAGAAAATAACAAAACAATTCCAAATAATTTTAATTTAACAAAGAAATTAAATCTTAATTTAAAATATTCTTAAGTAAAAAATTTGTGTAAAATTTACCTGACTCCAAGATAAGCTGGGAAATAAGTGTTATGCGAGCCCTGAATGGAAGAAAAACTAGAAGAGAAGTGTCGTGCGAACCCGAGAAGATAATAAAAACTAGTTGAGATTAACTGATTTTAACTGAAAACTCAAAAATTAACTGATTTTAACTGAAAACTTAATCTCAAAACTCAAAAACTGAATAACTGAAAACACAAAAAAAATTAAAAAAAAACTACACGGATCGCGGATCCAAACTGCGATCCGTGTTCGCGCGGATCGCGGGTTCGACTCGCGATCTGCGTAGTTTTGAATTTTGTTTTTTTTTTTATTTTTTATTTTTTATTTTTTTTATTTTTTTAAAATGATTATTAATTAAAAAAATTACGGCTACAAAATACATTTCAAAGATTATTTGAAAAATATAAAGAACTTCACAAGACTAATCAAGTAGCAAATGAGCAAATCCATGATCTTAAATGTCAAAATGCATCTATCTTAGATGATAAAGTTGATTTGCTTGCTAAAATTGAAGGTCTAACTTTAGAGAATGCATGCTTGAAGGAAGAAAATGTAAATGTTAAAAATATATCATCTCATGCAATTGATAGTCATATGCTAGAAATTGATACTAATGACTTGCTTATTAAACTTGATAAATCTCATTTAGAAAGCAAGCAATTATTACATGACTTAAATTGCATGAATGAAAAGGTTGCAAATTTAGAGATTCACATGCTTAACATGAATGAAAAGCATAATTCTATGATAAAAAATCTAAATTGCTTAAATGAATCTCTAGCAACTAAAAATAGTGAACTTAATGCATTAAACAAAATTTGTCAAAAAAATTGCATAAGTTCACACATGGCAATAAAAACAATTTTTATGTTAAAAACTTTCCTATTCAAATTAATGTTAAACATAATTTTGCCATGAAAAAGAAAGTAAGTGTAGAGGTACCAAAATAAACTTGGATTTGGGTGCCAAAAGCTAAATTGAATGGACCCAAACAAAAATGGGTACCTAAATCTACACTTGTAGGTGCTTGAGGAGGATATTGGTGGTGACTGGGTGAGCTCAAGAGCGTCAAATTCGAATCTGGTTGCATCACCAAGTCAAGATTGGAGCTAATCAATATTCAAGTTTGGTATAAAAAATCTATCTTTGAATTTTCTGAAAAAAATTTAACTCCAATCTAGTTAATATGCTTAATTGTCATATCCTTAGATGTTTAATTCATTGCAAATCATTTATCACATCCATTGATTATAAATGTCAAAATTTAAATGGATGTTAGAATAAGGCCTAAGTTGAGACTTAAATGAAATTAACTTGAATCATATTCATAGTTTTCATCTAGCCTTATTGATAGGGGGAGCTTAAATGTTATATCTTTTATTAGTGTAATGAAGTGCAAAATTTAGGGGGAGCAACTTCATTACAAGACATCCAAATTCTATGCTTAAAGTCATACATTATTTTGTTTTTGATGGATGTCAAATGAGGAGAGATAACTAAGGGGGTAACTTGGAATTTGGCATAAAATTGAACAAAAACTATGCACATCCATAGGGGAGCATTAATATGCATAGTTTACAAATACAAATTCCATGTATTTAGATAGAGTTAAGATATAGGTTGTCATCATCAAAAAGTGGGAGATTGTTGGCTTTTTGACCTTAATCTTTGTTTTGATGATTTAATTAACCTAATATTAATTCTTGATGTTTGTGTTAGTATTATAAAAATATATATTTCATTTCTGTTTTCCTCTCGTATGTACTGAATTTTTTCCCCTTGGTTTCTTATAACCCCATATAAAATCAATAAAAAGTACAACAAAATTGTAATATATATATGTATATCAAACTTATTTAATATTTATTTTTATTACATAAAATTTATCTACAAAAATACATCATACATCAAACAATAAGATAAACACGAAAACATCATTTTATTTAACTACACACAATATAATGATATGTATATCTTTAAAACATACACCAAAATACACGAGAATTACATGAGACAAGCCTAACGTAATACGTTAGTTAACACGGTTGACGTGCATACCTATTTACAATAAAAACACTCAACCGAACCGACCAATCCCTAAATCAACCCCTGAAATCCAAATACTCCCCAAATCAACCCAAACGGTCCCGGCGAACCCACCGACCCCTCTCTCCAAACCCCCATTCGACCCCAAAACCCCCCAAATCGACCGGACCTCCCCCTCCGACGCCGGATCGACCTCGCCGCCGGCGCACATCTCCCTCCTCGAGGTATCAGTATTCAAGACCTACGCACGGTTTTGTTGAATCGGTTGGTTAGTTTGTTAATTTGACGGGAGGAGTCGGTGGATGTGAATCTCGTGGAATTAGTGTTTTTTGTTTGTGTGGAAATTGTTGTTTTCTGTTTGTGTTCAAATTAGTTATTTTGTTTGTGTTCTATTTTGGTTTGTTTTACCTTTACCCTAAACCTTAACTTAGTTGATAGTATGTTAAATTTGATTGTAGTTGGTAATGGACATGAATTCTCGTAAAGTTAGTGTGTTTGCTTGTGTGGAAATTAGTGTTTTTGTTTGTTTTAGGGTATGTTTGGTTAACAACTTGAGGAGAGAAAAAAAAAGAAAAAAAAAATGGAGAGAAATGTTATAATACAAAATCCAATTCAACTTTCTCTCCAATTTTGGAGAGAAATGGAGAGAAACGGAGAGAAAGTGAATAAATAATATTTTTAGTGACCAAAATACCCTTATTAAAAAACCTACCCAAAAATCCTAATTTGCTACATCTCTAAATACTCATTTCCCGTTCCATCTTCCGTCACCCAACCGTTCTACTTTCTTTTCTTCCCCACCTAAATATTTCATCATACTCATCTTCTCATTTCTTACTCCCATTTAAATTAGTCTACACCGATCGAGATGAGTTTTGTTAACACTATGATAGGAAAATTGTTGAAAATTTCTATCATGTTGTAATCATTTGTAGTATTATTTTATAATCTTTCAATTGAAAATTTTGAGTTGGAATATAATTTGTTTTTTTAATTTATTACGAATTTTGAGAATTTAAATTTGATATATTCCTATTTATGGGTTAAGATCTATATCCAAATTAAATTTACATGAGAAATGTTTTTTTAATATTTTGCATATTATCTTATTTGTAACATTTCTGAGTTTGTATGACTTCAAATTTTCAAGTTTGGTGGATATATTTTTATTTGTAATAATTTATAGTTCTGAACATTATAAAATAATGTAGAAAGATGTAAGTCAAAAGTATAATACAAAATAAAGGGTATTTTGGTCTTTTAGAATGTTTATTTTATTTTCTTTTCTCTCGTAAGATGTTAACCAAACAAGAAAAACGTATTTGTTATAATGAGTATCCAAACAAGAGAAAAGAAAAGAAACATATTTCTTTTCTTTTTTTTTCTCTCCATTTCTCTCCTAAGTTGTTATCCAAACAGACCATTAGACTGGAATCCTGCCGCCTGGCACCACTCCTGTGTACATCCACCTGATAATTTGTGTATTTTTTCATTTTTTCCACAGACAGACACAACAATGGTGGATGACAAGTATCTCAGGCAGTGGGTTTCTGATCAGCTGATGACCCTAATGGGATATTCCGAGCACGTGGTCGTCAAATATGTGATTCGGATATGTAAGAATCCTTTTGTTAATTTGTTTTGTCTAGTACATTCTATTGATAAAAAAATGTCATCTTCACAATCAATCACTGGTTATCTATTTTTGCAGCCAAAGAATCTGCTGCACCCTCTGATATAGTTGGAAAGCTTGTCGATTATGGCTTTCCTTCATCCACAGAGACCCAGATGTTTGCCAAACAAATTTTTGGCAAAGTGCCACATAAACGTGGTGGTTCGAGTGTAAGTTCCATCTCAAGTGTTTGTATTTGTTGAGATACTTTGATGTTTTCATGTTTTACGTCTTAGACTAGGAGAAAGCCTAAAAGTGTAGCATATAGAACTCACACAAATATTGTGTAAGTAGCTCCGCTATAGTGCTACTTACATAATATTGTCCGTACGATCCGATTCGGATTATGTTGTCCTACAATCTTCCAAATATAATATTGCCACCATGCAATCAAAGAACAAATGCGTGCGTTGCACCTTCTTCCGCTCTCTGTGCACCAAGTTTTCATGTCAGTCTGTCAGCTGATCTGAATTGACAACCAAAATCTTGGTTATTTATTTTGACGCACTTTCTAAAAAAAACACATCCCCAGCCACTACATTACACTAAGCTGATTTAATGGACATATCACTTTTTTGTTCCGACAGTATGTTATCTATGTTGATGTTTATTTGGGTGTGCTTCAACTTTTGTAGTTCGAAAGTTTAGTTTCAAATTTAAGTTAACAATGATGTATTGTTTTAAAACTTATATCCAAACAACAAAATGGCTTGAATTTTCCCTTGACTATTTTTGAAAGTTTGAAACTTTTTCTTGGCTTATGTTGAATAACCCTTTATCTCTTTCTCTTTTCAAATTAAAGACATAAAAGTTGCGTTGATGCCTTGATGGTCTTGTCCTTCTTATATCCAATCAAATTCAACACGTCCTTGTTCACAACAGCCCAGCAATTATGAAAAAGGAGTACCTCGAATCTGTTTGGGCCCGGAGCTCCTTACTTTCTCATTCTGAAGATTACATATTTTAATTCTTCCAAAAATACCTCATCCCCACTCATTCTGAAGCTTACATATTGATTCACAATATTCCTGTGGCAATTTCTTGTCTTCACCATCTAACCTATTCAATATGGTTCAGCTTTATGAAAAGGAAGAAAAGGAAGCAGCTCTTTTAGCCAAGAGGCAAAGGAGCTATCGATTGATAGATGCAGATGATGACGATGCATTAAATGTTGAATCTATACCTGTAAAACCCGATCGAAGAAAAAACTTTCGAAAGAAAAGTGAGCTAGAAGATGTTCAAGATGAGGTGCGTATGTAAATGTATATAGCTGCTCTTTAATCATAAACATTCTTATAACTTCCTGTTCTCAGACAGAAGAAGAGAGTCAAACTCATGTTCCAAAGAGCACAAAGAAAGACGATGAGTACGACTCTGAAGATGATTTCGAGGTAGTATTCATCTTTTGAAATTTATTATGACATTTTATTTCATGGACAATGTCTTTGATTCATTGTGCGGAATTTATTTCCATCTTTAGTTTTTGACTCTTAGATATTTTCACTATTTGTGTATGGTACTTTGATAATGGAAGCAATGATATTTTCTATTCCATAATTGAAATTTTTGGTTGCTAGAGTTACAAAAGCTCAAGAGTCACGATTAACATCAACATTACCCTACTCCCATAAAAGAGGCTCCCACATGAGCTAGGTATAGGGGTTGGTAGTTGAATGTATGTAGCCATACCCTTGGTAATAAGAAAGATTGTTTCCAAATGGCCACACAATTGATCGTCTTCCATTTCACAATAAATAAGAAATGCACATAGTTTAGGGAGCCATTTTGATTTAGTTAATTTTAATCCAAAATGCCAAAAAATATTTTGAATTTTGACTCAATGGGTTTTGAATTGGTCAATGGTTGCTTTTCACTCTGCGAGAAAGGTTGAAATTTGAAAATTCTATTGGATGAGTTACAAATGTTTATGTTTGAAACATCAATGACCTGTTTTCTCTCTTTTGAAATATTTTTCCATGTTCATATCCCTAAATTGCTGCAAGTTCAATTTTGATTTTACTTGTTGTGTAGTTGGAGCAAGACAGACTGCGTGACCAAGAAGAGCGTGAACAACTAGAAAGGAGCATTAGACAAAGAGATGCTGCTGGCACTAGAAAGGTACTCGTGATATTCTGTATGCTAGATTGGGTTTTGTTTTTGTGTAAGTAATGCTTGATGACGTCGGCGCAATTATTTTTTCAGTTCCATCTTGCTAGTAGTATTTTATTTTCAATCAGTATAAATTCTTAGGGTTTTTTTCAGTACATATGCACAGCGTCGCAGATTGACCTTGGTAATAGGATCCATATTCTTAATGATATATATTTTATTTGAATACAGGTGTTCTTTTTACTTCCTTAAAGTTGAATTCCAATTTCTTGCTTTCTGAATCTGCATCGGTACTTGATTCCTTTCTATCTAGTTTACACACAAGGGGGATGTCAGTTTCATTTTTTTACTTGTACTTGTCGGCATTTTGATAAGAAAATATAATACAAAGTAAATGTTAAGATAACATTGTATATTGAAATACATGTATTTTTTTCTTATTTGACTGATCTTTTACTTGTCGATTGTGCCTCATGGCTTTTATTTCTTTCTCATTTTATTCTTTTGCAAGCAGTTGATGGAGCCAAAACTGTCTAAGAAGGATGAAGGTATTGTGTTGAACGGCAATATATTATGGTGTATTTTTATTATCACAACTATCAGTTTTCCAACTGATGTATGTTATGGTAATAGAGGAGATGCAGAAACGGTTGAAGGCTTTGGAGCAAAATGACATTTCAAATCTCAGGTTTCATTTTCATGTCTTTTCAGGGCTGATAGTGATTAAGATACTTTTGTATCTTTATTTACCAACCGAAATAGTATTTTATGTGACATCTTTTTCTTGTTTGTCAGCAACAAAAGCTATTGTTTTTTACATAGATGATCTCATTTGCTTAGTAGCATTTAAGAACTAGCTACTTAACGATTAAACATGTCTCTTACGGTTTGCATTTAAAAACAAAGAACATTCATAATATATTTTTCCCTTTGGTTTCAGGAAAATTTCAAGGCAAGAATATGTGAAGAAAAGGAGAGACCAGAAGCTTGTAGAAATGAAGTATGTTTTCATTTTTATCGCTTTTATTTTATTTCTTGTTTTAACATCAGGGTATGACAATTGTCCTATCTCTCAAGTTTCATATGAATAATACACATGGATGCTATTTTAGATGAGGTGTTCCTTTTTGGAGAGACACGGCCAACAGAAGTAGAGGAACGCAACTTGCGGTAAATATTGTTCATTGCAGACTTGCAGTTCAGTTTTCTTATGCATATACCATAATCAGCAATCATGTAACTTTAAACATCTTTTTTATTTATAGTCCATAGGACTTTTTTAATTGCATTTGTCGATGTTTTCTTTAATTGCATTTGCAAGTGTAGAAAACTAGACAGGGAGAGTGCATTTTTCCTTGCGAGAAATGATAGAATATCTGAGCTTTCATTTTAAGTGTTTAGTGTTTATTCTTTTCTTAAATTTGAAGCCTACAAAGTAAGAGCGTGAAGGGGTTTCATAGGATAGAAATTTTACGAAATCTTCCTTAGGTGGCATGAGCTTGGAGCATATTCAATTATTCAGATGCTATCGTATAAGATCAGATAGAAATAGAATTCTGAGTTGCATGTTTACTAATATTAGCCATTCAGTATTAATGAAAATGTCAGTACTGTTTGATAATTTAACAAGTGAACTGTTTGCAGCTTCAAGAGAAAAAATTATGAACTCTCGAAGGAACATCTGCAAGATGTTGACGATAACCCAGGGGTAAGTCATCATGCAGACCGGGAAACATCACTTAGTTTAGTCTGTGTGACTATTCATATGTGTTTATATATATCTTTCTTATTGTGATTTTCTGTTTTTCTATTTTTGTTATAATGGTTCACAACTTATTTTTTACGAACGTGCTCTACTACCAAGCATTATGTTTTGGTTAGATACCTTTTTGTAAAAACTCAAAAGGCGGTCCCTTGGATAGAAACTAATTTAAGATCGGTAGTAGGGAGATATGTTATGAATATTATGATTCCTTACACATTCTCTTTGTTCTTCTTTATTCACAGTGTTTGTATGCTTCTCGATCGATGATGTCAAAGGAGTATTTCGTTTTAGCAAGCAATGCTAATCTCAAGATCATTAAGAAAGACCTACCAATTATTTGATATCTAGATAGTTATTTTTTACTCAAAATATACATTAGTTTTATTGTATGATTGTATTGATATTTTTGCTATATATTCTGCCCACACCTCATTCTTATATGTTGTACAATTTAATATCACGTTAGTCGTGTCGTGTGAAATTCCATTTTGGTGTAATACTAAACAAATAATATTTTTCCTGGGCAACTTGACTAACAAATATTATATTATTAATGCTTCCTGAATGCAGTATAGGTTGCCAGAAGCTTATGATCAAGAAGGAGGTGTGAATCAAGAAAAAAGATTTGCCGCACTTATGCAACGCTATAGGTAACTCAGCGTTCAACATACAATAAATTTTGTTACATGTCCTATTATTTTACCGAGCAACCTTGTTTAAGTCCTTAGTATCATTTAGGAGCATAGATTGGAGTATAATTATTGTTCTAAGGAGGAGATTAGATCTCATTTTATAAAATTATTGTTCATGTTTTACTCTTTATTTGTTACGATCCGATGGTCAAATCTTGAATCAGACCATTGGATTGAATCACCTTATGAGTCGTACCTACTTATCAAAATTCAAGTGATTGGAACATCAATAGTTGCTATATCATAACTCAAATTGGACTGTACTCAAATCTGGAGGGGATGTGGAGATTTAATTTTTCTGTTCCAGAGTTGTGGTTGATTTTGTTGATGTGTTGCTCTTGAGCTTCGATTCATTGTGATTCTTTTGTGTTCTACCTCTGTCACAACTCACAACCAGGCCTTGCTGGCCTGGGAGTGCGTCTCTGTACACATTTCTCTTTCATTTTAATGTTAACCTTGTACTGAAAATGATCAGACTGTACTTGTAGTCTAACTGACGTGATGCGGTTGTCTGTAAACAAGTATATGACTGTTGAACAAGTATATCAACTTGGTAAACAACTGTATGACTTAGTCAAATTAGCACATGATTAGTTAACTAAGATGTACCTCATCATAATCATCATGAGGCCAAAACTAATATGCACACTGCTCCACATATATTAAATTTGTGATTGCTTGGTAGCC
This sequence comes from Triglochin maritima, assembly GCA_963682175.1. Lineage (NCBI taxonomy): Eukaryota > Viridiplantae > Streptophyta > Magnoliopsida > Alismatales > Juncaginaceae > Triglochin > Triglochin maritima. The sequence goes on along the minus strand of OY821782.1, from coordinate 4,694,750 downwards.
TCTGCTTTTCTTTATTGACTTCCATTTTCTTCGTTTTGCTAGGGATCCAGCTGCAGCTGGAGATAAGATGAACCCATTTTCCGAACAGGAAGCATGGGAGGAGCATCAAATCGGTCCCATTCCTTTCTTTATTTTCAATTCCCATTGTCATTTCTTTATTTGTTTTACGACTCTAATTATCAAAGTAGTAATATCTGTATGTAATGTAATTATTAAACACACTAGGTTGGTTTATATCCTCAATACAGTTCAGTTAACATAATATGAATTCATAGCATGATCTATCTAAGATATGTGATAATCATGACTTTTGTTTGCCTACATCAAAATAACATTCGTTGAGATTATTAATTTGTTACTAGTTTGAGCACATTAAAGGATTATTTATATAAGTTACTTTGCAAAATGCATCACAATGATAATAAGAATTTATGGAATTATACTTTATTCTTGTTATGCTCAAGACACATGAGAGAATGCAACTTGCAATTAGGGGTGAGCAAAATTTGGTTTGGTCCGGGTGTCTGGTCTGGACCGAACTTTTTCGGTCCGGTCTTCGGTCCGGGAGACCACGGGAATTCGGTCTTCGGTCCGGTCCGGTTCGGTCCGGTCAAAGACCGAAATTTTAAGGGTTAAATTCGGGTTTTGGACCGAACCGAACTGAATTTATTCGGTCCGGTCTTCGGTCCGGTCTTCCGAAAAGTTCGGTCTTCGGTCCGGTCCGGTCCCGGACCGAAGCTCACCCCTACTTGCAATTCTCTTTGGTTCATAGACTTCAGGGAATTATGATTCTTCTTCCTTCCACTATTCATATTTCCATGTGATCTGATGTGTGTTTCTGTGTTATATGCTAGGGAAGGCGACTCTTTCATTTGGCTCTAAAGATAAAAAAACAAGATTCTCTGGATTATCAGTGAGTTTCTCTAACAGGGCTTACATATCATATTTTCTGCTAGAGGCAGTGGACGAAGTTGTTCGTTTTAACTTTTTTTGTGCTTCATTGTTTACATCAACATTTCACTTGCCTGTTTATAGGTTTGTATTTGAAGATGAGTTGATTTTATCAAGGAATCTGTAATGGATGGTGAACAGGCATGTTAGGAAACAAAATCAACCGTTTGTAATCGCCAAATTATTATTTTTCAAAGGTTGTCTTACCCTTATATAGCTTATTCTTTCCAGCATGAAGTTCAATTCCCTCTTGAAGCGGCTGATGCTTGTGCCAAATCTGCTCTGCAAAAGCTTCAGGTGAGAAGATCCAAAATAGTCCACTGTTATTTAAATGTGTTTCCTTATCCTTATAAGTTTATATTGTCATGGCTGTATGATATACTTATGGGTATGATTGATTTGAATTCCCCTCCATTTAGGATGATCGGAAGACACTCCCCGTATATCCTTATCGGGAACGGCTTCTGCAAGCTGTTAATGATCATCAGGTATTGACGAAGTTACTTGTTTATTGTCCAGCTTTGGTTTCCTTTGGGTATATCCTCTGACCTCTGTACCATCAATTTTGACCTAAAACATATCTTTCAACTGTGACTTTTTAAGCCTATTTTATCTTTTTTTCTTCCTTTTCTGTAAAGCAGCTCCGGTAATCTTGCCTTTTGGTTAATTAGATGAACATGTTATAGATCTTTCGTAAGTTGGGCAAAATTTTCTCACCAGGCTGTTCCCAAACCTAATTCGGCGTGTCTTTGTGGCATGGATTCACTACCTCCTTTAATTGTTTATATTGCACCATAAATGTTATTTTTCTTTGGTTTGGGGGTAGCAGGTAGGGTCAGGATGATGAGTTGTTAAGGCCTTGCTCAAGCTACTATTAAAATACATACGAGCCACTAACTGAATCTTGGGATGCTCTCTGTTATATGTATAAAATGTTAAACATTTTCTAGTTTTTAATAGAATGTTATCTATTTCTGAAGATCATGACTCTTGTGATGCATATCTTTTGATTGATATGTTTGATGTTGGTAAATCCTGTAGTTGTTTCAGATGTTACCTTTTGCTTTCTTATTTCACTAAGACAACAATCCTTCTGAGACAAATTGCTTCACTATATTTAGGTCCTTGTCATTGTTGGAGAAACTGGATCAGGGAAAACCACCCAAATACCTCAGTATCTTCACGAGGCTGGGTATACAGCACGTGGAAAGGTAAATACTGCCTCATATGGTTCGCTTAATTTGATTTGTTTGGTCATCTTTTCCATTATCCAATTTTATGTTGCAGGTTGGATGCACCCAGCCACGACGTGTTGCAGCGATGAGTGTGGCTGCTCGTGTTTCAGAGGAGATGGGCGTGAAACTTGGTCATGAGGTAATGTGTTTATAGCTCTGACCTCATTTACATTCTCTGACAGTTTCTGGATTAAGTTATGCCTGAGCGTAGGCTAGGAACCTGGACCCCCTCCTCTCTTTCACTCCCCTCCATTTGATGCCAATACGGCTCAAGGAAGGACCCCCTCTGGTTTGAAACTGTTTATCTTGCAGGTGTAGTAAAAACAAAAGTTATCCAAGTTGTACGATCAAAGTTCTCTTGCAAGTGAAGTGACATTTCCAATCTACTGTAGGATGATTCAAATTATTCTGGGTTTTGTCTTGCCTCCATGTTATATATTTTTTTGCTTGTAGTTCTGACCCCACCACGTTATAGGAAATCAGCGGCACAAAATAGTGTTGATTCTTGATGGGTTCGGGTTATTTCGTTTCACTTGTGTAGCTTTATCTTTCTAGGCTTGTTTGGAGCACAAATGAATTTATTACCATCAAATGCAGGTTGATTACTCCATAAGGTTCGAGGATTGCACTTCGGAGAAGACAGTCATAAAGTACATGACGGATGGGATGTTGCTAAGGGAATTTCTTGGTGAACCTGACTTAGCAAGCTATAGGTAATGTTGTATACATAATTCATTGCATCTAATTTTTGTAGTTGTACATACTGTTTGCAGGAATTCCTTTTTTATTTTCTTTAAAAGAAGGTTGCATTGTATGTTGATTTGACCATGATGTGTGGTTGAATCACTCTGTTTGTACAGTTCTTGCTTTAATAGAGTAATTTTTTAACTGATAAAAAAATTACAGTGTTGTCATGGTGGATGAGGCACATGAGAGAACACTTTCAACCGATATATTATTTGGTTTGGTGAAGGTAACCATGCACTTACTAGAATCATGCAATCAATGTATATCTATTTTTTATCTTTTGACACTCTTAATTGGCTTCATTGATTGATGATAATACGATACACAAACTTTTGGTTTTCAGGATATTGCTCGTTTCAGAACAGATCTTAAGTTGCTTATTTCCAGTGCAATTCTTGATGCTGAAAAGTTCAGCGACTACTTTGATTCTGCTCCAATATTCAAGATACCTGGGAGAAGATACCCTGTTGACATCCATTTTACAACAGCTCCAGAAGCAGATTATCTTGATGCTGCCATTGTAACTGTTTTACTGATACATGTTACTCAAGAACCTGGTGATATTCTAGTATTTCTCACTGGGCAGGAGGAAATTGAAGCAGCAGATGAGATTTTGAAGCACAGAACAAGGGGACTGGGAACAAAGATTGCGGAACTCATAATTTGCCCAATCTATGCCAACCTCCCAACAGAGCTACAGGCTAAATTTTTTGAGCCAACACCTGAAGGGGCTCGCAAAGTTGTTTTGGCAACAAATATAGCAGAAACATCACTTACTATAGATGGAATAAAGTACGTGATTGATCCTGGATTTTGCAAGATCAAATCATATAATCCACGTACAGGAATGGAGTCCCTGCTCGTTAGTCCTATTTCAAAAGCATCTGCAATGCAGAGAGCTGGAAGGTCTGGGCGAACTGGTCCTGGAAAATGCTTCCGACTTTATACTGCTTACAATTATCAGCACGATTTGGATGACAATACCGTGCCCGAAATACAAAGGACGAATCTTGCTAATGTTGTTCTCACTCTCAAAAGTTTAGGGATCCATGACTTGGTTAATTTTGATTTCATGGATCCACCACCTTCTGAAGCGTTGCTTAAAGTTCTTGAATTGCTTTTTGCTCTTAGCGCTCTAAACAGCCGTGGAGAGTTAACTAAGGTTGGAAGAAGAATGGCAGAGTTTCCACTGGATCCTATGCTTTCAAAGATGATAGTTGCTTCTGACAAATACAAATGCTCTGAGGAGATCATTTCCATTGCCGCAATGCTTTCTGTTGGGAATTCAATATTTTACCGTCCGAAGGACAAACAAGTGCATGCTGACAATGCAAGGCTCAATTTTCACACTGGAAACGTTGGAGACCATATTGCATTACTGAAGGTGGGCATCTTTTTAGCTTTTTACATGGAAACTAATTTCCATTTCTTCTCTTTTTTGGATTTTTGTAAAAGATACCCTTGTTTTTTTCCAGGTGTATGACTCTTGGAAAGAAACCAACTTTTCTACCCAATGGTGTTATGAGAACTATATCCAGGTATAGCATCCTTCATTTTTAGTTTTGTTGTATAACTGAAATTTCCAATTTTCGTACTCTCCTGATGTGAAATCATGCCAATATTAGAGAAATGTGCTTAAACATCTAAACTTTGTTTTCTTGATGTGGTAAATATTTATTGCTTGTAACCCTGCAATGAGATAGATATCTATGCTGCAGTACTTCCCAGGATTATTCTGATAAATTAATTTCCTATACATGCTAACCTGTGTACCAAGATAAATGCAGATTTACAGGAATTCAAAAGCTTTTACAATGCAAAGTCTCACCTGATATGTTATAGTTATAACTTGACTGTTCATTGCCTATGTAATCCCAATTTTATGGTGCATTGATTCATTGAATTGAACTTTTAGTTCTTCATTAGAGTTTGAAGTTTGCATGCGGACTATCCTGCATTTTTTTCGGAATCCAATTGTGTGCAGATTGAAATATTATATTGATCAATTATTTGGAACTTAATAGTTAAATAAAGTAGACGAAGAGTCAGAATGTTGGAAGGTGTAGAGAATAAATGTTGTCGCAAATGTACTCTTGTACATTCATGACTACTTGCTGTCATTCTCTATGAAATATAGGACAGTTTCTCTTTAAAGATACTCGTTCTTTTACCAATCAGAAAAAAAGATACTCATTTTTTCTTAATTAGATTTCTTTAGTCAGTACCCTGATATATCACTGCAAATGCCAAAGCCTGTGAAATTCCTATTTCCTAACCCCAAAACTAATTTTTTTTCTTTCTAGTGTGCGATTTAATTAGGTTTCTTTCTACTGTTGCAGAACCTAATTAAAATTGCAGTCTAAAGCTTACTGAAAGATGTAATGAGTCAGCACATGTATTGTCATATAATGATCGTATTGATTGAACGGTTTGTGCATGCGCTGTGTTATAGGTAAGGAGCATGAAACGTGCTAGGGATATTAGGGATCAGCTTGAGGGCCTATTGGAAAGGGTAGAGATAGAACCTTGTTCAAATCTTAATGAGTTGGATGCTATTAAGAAGGCAATAACATCAGGTACATCTTTCTTAAGAGAGTTATGTAATCGACTTGATTTTCATATTATATTTCAGGTGCTTGTTTTGTGGAATTAAAGTCGTATTTGTTTCCAAAAAATGCGCATGTTGACAAAAACTCCTTTTATTCTTTTTGTCAGGGTTTTTCTACCATACAGCGAAGCTACAGAAGAATGGGGCTTATCGAACAGTGAAGAATCCACAAACTGTTCATATCCATCCAAGTTCTGGTCTAGCGTAGGTAAACTCTCCCAAACCACTCGGTATTTCTCATCTGACATTGATCATGGAAAAAATGTTTCTTTTGTATTGCTCAAGACATACACATCATCAAGCTAGTGTCAGTCTTCGCTCTAGATTTTCCCCATGAAAGCAAAAGAGTTGGCCTTGTGCTTGTCACATGGTAATATTTAGGCACAACCGCGCAACACACGTCACATGCATTCAACTGAATGTTTTTCTGGAATCTGGACCATGAGGAATGTACCAGGCCTGACTTCACATACGAGAAACGACTCATCCATAATGTAATATCCATGCACACAATGTTGTAAAACTAGTTTTGTCTAGATCGTCAAGCTTTCTCCATTGGTGCTGCTTATGAAGTCTGGCTCAATCCTTTGAACCTCTAATTACGAGTTTCTGAAAATTTATTTGTGATATCAAATGTTCTACAAAATCCGTTGTCGATTGAAATGCCAAAATTCATGCCTCGCTACACTTGTAAGGCTTGTGCCTGTCAACAATAGTGACCTGGAAGCACATAGATTTTCTTGCCAAGCTTTCATCCGAAAAAGTGTTTAGTTTTGTTCCTTCTTCCAACTTGAAGAGCAATGACAATTGAACAAATGTATCTAATGGGGTCAGCTAAATTAGGCATTTGCATTGGATTTTTACTGACATGTGCTCTCGACTTCCTTCTTAGGTTCTCCCAAGATGGGTGGTTTACCATGAAATGGTTCTTACAACAAAGGAATACATGCGCCAGGTAAACACTAATGCTATTGGCATTTCTCTTTATGATTATTTTTGTAGCCTATTAAAAAAAAGCTTTTGATTCGATGCACATGCAGGTTACAGAGTTGAAACCAGAATGGCTGGTTGAAATTGCTCCTCATTATTACCAGATGAAAGATGTTGAAGATGGTATAGTTCAAGACTCTGGTTCTCATTGGTATGGTGTTGGTATTTTCTTAGGTTGAGTACACTGACTATCTTTTAATGGCAGATGGGGCAAAGAAAATGCCACGTGGTCAAGGGCGAGCTGCAGAAGCCACCCAGTAGAAGTATGATGAAAGTGGCCTCCGAATGTACATGGTTTGCGATTTCTGTTGCACCCAACTCTGCTGCAGTATTCCGCGTCATGGTATAAGAGAGAACAAGTTGGTGGTTTTGCACAAAGAAAGTGTATTAGAGGTAAGTGTTACCTCTTACACTGTTACACAAGTGAAACTGATAATGCAGTTCCAGAAGAATATATATTGGCTGTATCCAATCTTGCCCCATATCAAAGTTTCAATATCCTGTACACAATTGACTTGTACTTTTATAGTATAATCATGTCTTTTTTTGAAGCTAAAACAGATTTAGGTTATAAGCTGTGATTGATATATGGTGTGTTATAATTTCTAACATGCATTTATTACATTGTGTGACAGGTGCAGAATCCTTCATTTGGAACTGATAAAAACAGGGCTATCATGATTTGGCTAAACCGCGCTGATCAGATGATGATCGATGGTAGAATAACTTTGACGTCCGCAATTGACTTCCTTTAATTTTCTGACAAGACTAGATGCTGTAGATATTGCTGATTTCCTCGAAGAGGTACCCACGTTGGATAAAGGGTGTTCTGGCTCCAAACACAAGCCATCCGTTTCTATTTATTTTGTACATAGTGCAGATCGGTTTGGAATCTTCCATTACATTACAATTTCTGGTACGTCGGTATTGTTTTTGTGTTAATAACATCTTTCAGTTAGAAGGTAGCTCTCAATTTATGACCGGAGATGTTTATTTACATAGGTATAAGATTGTTCCTTGTTACCTGTTTAGTTGTCTGAATCATGAACATTAACGTGAATCATCATCTGTTTTAGTTGAAAATCTATGAAATTATGCTTTTCTTTCAAGCTCTTGCCTTGAATTTGACTCGTTTGATTGTTTGGTTGATGGATTCCAGGTATGCGTTTACTTTTGTCTGTTTAGTTCAGTTTCTATTTGTGGAGCCTCGGTCTTTTTCTCTCTAATCTTGTGTTTCTGAGAAAACATAAGCCATCTGGGAAACATCCTGACGAATGCGTCTTTGAGCAATAAGATAGGCCAGCAAAATTGCAGGACTTTGCTCAGCCATATTCATGCTGCTTCTGTATTTCTTGTCGTCGTCAAACAAATTAGGATTATATCGAACCAGACTAGATCTGATCCCTCAGTAGGAAACAGACCGAGCGATGCGAACACATTGAACCATGCAAGGCCATAATATACTACATGTCTGTTGTGCCGAATCAAACCAGATGCATCAAATCAGGATTACACCGAACCAGGTCAGGCTGAACTGTGGTTCAAATCAATTGGTCTAAGCGAGACCTGATCAAATCAATCCAGGACAAATTAAATGTTATGAATCCAGATTAGACTGGATTCGCCTGAAGTAGAACGAACCGAACTTGACCCAACTACACCATGCCAAACTGGTCGAAGCAAGTCATGCCAGATGAAACAAGACCAAACCGAATCAGACTAAACAAGACCAAATGGGCGAAGCTAAACCAACAGACCGAATACAAACTGGACCAGATTGAACTAGACCAGCTTGGATCGGACCACTTTGAACTAGAACAAACTAGACCAGACCAAGCTGGATCGGGTCTGTTTAAAACAAACCAAATTGAGTCAGGCCGAACCAAGCAATATCGGACCATAAAAGGGTTGATCAGACTGGATCGGCCCAATTCGAGAAAGCGCCGTAAAAGTTTAATTTGTTAGTTCGAAATGGTTTTGAAGTTTTTAGCAACAATACAGTGAACTCTATTTTGAGCGCAAGTCCTCAAATATCAAGTTTAAACATCTAAATGACTCTTAAAATGGTACGTAGAAAACTTTTGGGTGATTTGAATGTATCTCCTCTACTCTCTTGCTTCATCCCAACCATCTCTAATTAAACTCCTAAAAAAAACAAGCTTGTCAACAATATTTACTAATCACATGCTGCTTATAATAGACAATGGAAAGAGGAAGGAATATACTTCACAGAGTACCTGAGCATTACAGTTACAAAATTCCAGATTCTGTACACGACATATGAAGAAGAAATTGAAGAAATAAGACCGTTTTGTTCAACAATTAAATCCTGCATCTTACATATCATGAAAAGAAAACACAATAACCCAGCAATCAATGTTCATAGTGATAACAACTGAACCGAAGGGTGTGTTAAAAATATAATATAAATTTATTCTGGTTTACATTTTACATACATTGATCATGTCATCAGTTTGGACTGCGATCATTCATGATTTCTTCTTCCATTTTTTGTACAGAAGAAATGGAAATTTTCTCAAACCATAGCTTCAAATCTACCTTTAAAAAATTTCCGAATAAAAGGAAATATTTTCTTCAAAATATCTAGACTCTTTTACAAGGCCTTTCAACATGGAATATATTTCTGTAGACCTCATATGCTTATCATCTGAAGCAAAAAAATCGTGATTAACGTCGTCGACAAATATGCTACTGCATCCTGGTGTTTTCTTCAAACCTTGTCGGTCCATCGTTCTTCTGATGCTATTAGAGTTGTTCCAACTCCCACCAGAGGCATATATATTGGCTAATGAAACATAACCAACTTCGTCGTCTGGTTGCAATTTTAGAAGCTCATTAGATGCATTATATGCGACTTCTGTTTGTCCTTGATCTTTGCAAGCACTCAATATGGCTCCCCACATCGACCGACTCGGTGGGAAAGGCATTTTTCTTATAACATTTTCAGCTTCCTTTAGCCTCCCTGCTCGGGCGAGGAGGTCCACTAGACAACCGTAATGTTCAACACCTGGTTTGATGCCATACTTTTCGTTCATTCCTTCGAAAAATTGGCAACCTTCATCCACCAATCCAGCGTGACTACATGCAGTAAGAATGACAATGAATGTGATCTTATTTGGCTTTAAACCTTCATTTTGCATTTCCTGAAACATCTCCAATGCCTTGGTTCCGTGACCGTGAAACGCGAGTCCCATTATCACCGCGGTCCATAATGGAACGTCTTTATAAGATGCACTCTGAAACACAAGAAGAGATTTTTCGACACTTCCACATTTGCAGTACATATCAACTAATGCCGAGCTGACAAAACAATTTAATCTAATGAAGTTCTTTATAACCCTACCATGAGCACATTTACCATGTTTGAGAACACCTAATTCCGAGAAAGCGCCTATCAGGATTATAATGGTGACCTCGTCCGGTTTGACACCCTCCACAAGCAAGTCTTCAAATAGATTCATCACTGTCTTCCAGCTTCTTATCTCTGCATAACCACTGAGGAGAATGTTCCAAGAAACCACATTTCGTCCGGTCATTCTACGAAACAAATTCAAAGCTAACTCCATATCTCCTTTGTTGGCAAATCCTGCGATCATCGTATTCCATGAAACAGCATCTTTACTTTCTATACGCTCAAACAACCTCATGGCACCTCTTAAATCTCCACATTTCTCATAAGCAGACAAGAACACGTTGCCCAAATTCAAATCCAACCTGCCAACGCCATTCCTCCGAACAACCCACGAATGAATCAACTTACATTCTCGCAAATACCTCGGGTGCCCACAGATACCCAGAAGGCTCGTGATTGTATACTTATCGCATTCCACACCAACAACCCGCATATCACGTAAAACACCCAAAGCCTCCGAAACACACCCATTTCTCGCATACCCACAAATCATAATGTTGTAAGAAACCAAGTCTCTCTCACCCATTCCCTCAAACACCTTGCGTGCCATCTCCAACTGCCCACAATCAAAGTACATTTTCATAACTGAATTCTCCAAGTAAACATCTTCATGCAAGCCAAACACAACAACATGACAGTAAATCATGATTCCATTCAAAAACCCACCTAATGACTTGATTAAAGCTATCAAACTCTGCTGATTAGGATAAATACCATCACTAAGCATTGACTTGTAAATTTTATTGGTTTGGTGGACAGAGTGAGAGAGAGCTGACAACATGAGGTTGTAGACATAAAGGTTGGGTTTTGGGGTGAAGTGTTTGAAGAGGATGACTGCAAAGGGTAGGAGGGATGGGTCTGAGACAGTGGTGAAGTGGAGGAGTCTGCTCATGGGGAAGGTTTGGGTGATGAGGTTTTGTCTGAAGGACTGGGATAAAATTTGGAGGAAGTGAGGGGTGCTTTTGCAATTTTCCAGGAGAAAAAGTGTTGGGTGTTTGAGGTCTAGAGAGAGAGTTGGGTCCCAAGTGGTTTTGGGTGGTGGTTTTTTGGGGAGTTTGTGAGTGAGGTGAGAGATGGAGTGGAGTTTGGAGATGGATGATGACATTGGAGTTGAGTTTGGTGGATTGATGGGGTGGTTATGTAGACTAATGAAAGTTTTGGGCCTCGTGAGTTGTGACTAAACAAGTGGTAGTTTTAAAGTTTAGACGGCTAAAGTTAGAAAGAGATAATTCGAGAAAACTATATCCAACTTTTTTCCATTTTTGAGAATCTATTTTGACACCATTTTATTGATTGATGCGAATATGATAGCACAGGTAATGGTCGAACTCACAATACCTGGTAAGGCCATCACTAACCATGACCTGGACGACCCGGTCATCAGCTCTCTCTCTCTTCAAAATCAGCTTTCTCTCTCTTCCACATCAGCTTTCTCTTTCCTCAACCCACCTTCTTCTCTTTCCTACACTATTCATCTCTTAACCACAACCCAACACAACCCACAACAACCTACCTCTCTCCTCCACATCATTTCGGGGTCCATCTTGGTAAAATTTTAAAAAAAAATTAAAAAATTTCTAAAAAATCAAAACAATTATAAAACGAATTTTCAAAAAAAAAAATTATAAAAAAACTCAAACAAAAAAAATAAAAAAATCAAAACAAAAACAAAAAAAAATAAAAAAATCAAAATATAATAAAATATTTGATGACCGGGTCGTCGACCCGGTCGTTTGAACGACCGGGTCGACGACCCGGTCATCTACAACCGAAACTTTTGTGTTAAAAAATTAATATTTTATTCAAGGTCATCTACGACCGCAGGATGACCGCAGTTTATACTGCGTTAAGGGATGGCCTAAGTAGTAAGTTGGGAATAGTTCTATGGAATATGAGAATCCATTCCACGACCATTCAACCAAGCCCTGGTTGACGATATAAGAGCAGAAATAACAGCGCCCGGGCTACCCCGGGCGTCCTGCACTCTCTCTCCGCCACGTCAGCTTCTCTCTCTGCCACATCAGCTCACCCAACCCACCCAAAAAACACTCTTACCCATGCCTGGGCTACCCCCACCCACCCTACACTCTCTTTCCTCCACATCATTTCTTAATTAAACATTTTACTTTTCACACAACATTCAACAAATTACATTTTATATAATTCTAATAACATTACAATTCTATTTTAACTCACCCATATTGTTAATAATTACTGTTAAATCACGAAATTATTATTAAATATTACGGACCCACCTCAGTGGAAGCATGATTAAAGTGCACGCATGATATTAGACCATACTATTAAACCACATCGACAGGTCGTTCGAGGGTCTCGCTCACCGGTGAGCGAGCGGCATTCCACCTCGCTGGTGAGGTGGCGGGGGTGGCAAGGGGGCAGCGCCCCCTGGAAATTTTTTAGATTTTGAAATTATTGGTTCTGGAAATTTCTTAATTTTAATCACTTACAAAAAATTATTACCCCACATTTATAACAAATACTCAATCCATTAATAACAAAACATCCACTAAATAAAAAAAATTTTAAAAAAAATCACCCAATAGGAGGGGGACACGTGTCCCCCACCCTTGGGCGCCCGGACGTCTGCCCGAGACGCCCAACGCCCGGGCACACGCCCGGGCGTTGGGCGTCCCGGGCGGGCACCCCACGGGCGCCCAGCCCGTTAACGGGGTGCACCCGGGCGGGGCACCCCCGTTAAGGGTGCCCTAAGCTATAGTTGGATGCAAAGTATGTTCCATTAATGATAATTGATATCGTTTCCAAATGATCTTTATATTTGAGTGATTGATCAACTTTTATTCCCCTTTCTAGTGATGACTTTCCTATATAGGAGGATCAGAATTTGTTTCGTACAAATTTAGAAAAATATTATACTACAAAAATTAATGTATCTGAACGAAACAATTTGATTTTCGAACTCTGCTCCCTTTAGTCACGATGAGATGGAGGATTGCAAAGGAGGGTTGCAAACCAATATATGGCCTCTATTACCAACCAAAAATGTCTCCAATCTCTTCCAAAATGTCTGCTTTATGTGATCCGTAATACAAACCTTGTAAAGTATTGCGTATCCATCACGACCTAAAGGACCCTGAAAGCTGAGGTCTGCCATAAGTGAAGTCGCACTATATGCCTATTTACCATTTATTTCCAGACATTGCACCGATCAGCCTGACTCCATGCAAGACACTGATACACATTGTTGCAATTACATTTGATAAAATGTCACATTTTTTAACATGTCAAAGTATTACCGCGGAAAATGAATATCCACAACACAAAGAAAGTAATAGAAAACATCATTATCGTTCAGCATGTGGTAGCAAAGACGGCTACTACGGAGGAAACGTTTTTGTATATAAATATAATTAGGTATGTGTTTAACACAAACCAAGTCAAGATTAGTATCTTAACCTCACCATGTTCAGAAATAGGAACAGATCACACTTTTCAGTTCAATGGAGAGCCCAAAGCACAAATTTACCCTTAAAATTGATGCAAGCAAATTTTGGGCAATGATAACCACAAAAATCACTAAAATCAAATATTCCCATCTAAATCCGAAAGAAATATGCAGATATTGAATCCAATTTCCAACAATTCATATCCAACAATCAAAATAATCTAGATCAATATCCAAATGAAAATGATAGTGTATTCCTAATAAGTAGGCTCTGACAAAACAGATTAGGGAAAGACAGAATTGTAAAACACAAGACGTAGTCAAAGCAAGTGAACTACTTCCCGCTGCTTAATTTAAGAAGAGGCTCCACTGCGGAGTGCTTGACCTTTCCTGGGCTTTCTAGGAGCCAACTGAGTCTCAGGCTGCAGCATTCAAAGAGAACCAAAACAAACTTAGCCCAAGGAGAACAAAAACAATGGAAAATGCAAACTGAAATGAATGGAAGCTTATAAATGTGAATCATACAGCTTCACTGCTAGAACATGACAATTGCACAGTCATGTGTGCAGCGTAGCGTGTACATATAGCTTAGTAGAACTGAGAGTATAACGATAGCATAGATTTCTAAAAGCTGAATAAGAAAAGAACAAAGGCATATGTATATGTAACTCTCTTACCAGTATACCATGTAAAGAACACCAAAAGAGAACATGGTAATCAAGGGTAATTATGAACAGTGAAATAAAATAGGAAAATCAATCTTACCAGTTTTACATTATAAGTTAATGGTAGTGATAAAATATATACTTTTTGATCATTGATAGTAATAAAGTACTAACATTAAAACAACATAATGCAAGCAACGACTTTCTAATTGGAGTAAAAAGCGGTTCAAAGATACAGAGAGAGAATTAAAACACACCTCTTTCTTTACTGCCTCTTCCTTCTCCGACAAAGTTAACTCAATATGGCAAGGAGAGGACATGTAGGCTGAAAAGTCAATCACAAACATTAACTCAGTGGACTAAATTAGGACAAAACAAGAAACACAAACTTAAATGCGATGAAGGGGAACTAATTCTTACCGTTGATGCGTCCATGTGCTCGGTAAGTTCTTCTTCTTTGCTTTCTTGCCTGATTCACCTGTATATGGGAGATATACAGGGTGTCCACATCCAGTCCTTTGACCTTAAAAGAAGATGGACTGTTAAATTAAAATACAACAAACATATAAGAGAAGCTAAACATGAAAGAACACCATTATATTTGCTTACATCTGCATTGCTCTCAGCATTTTTCAGCAAATCAAGAATGAACTTTGCGGACTTAGCAGGCCAGCGACCTTGTCCATTTGGGTGGCGGTTCTTTGCTTGGGCAGTGCGGCCAACACCACCACAAAATCTCGTGAAGGGAATGGCTTGCTTGTGGGCAATAACATCTTCAAGATACCTTTTGGCTTTTCCCAAGGGCATCTTCCTGAGGGCATGGGCAGTTTCCCTTGTGTTCTGCAAATAAGCACTCATCAGAATCTCAGATGTAGTTTCGTCAGATGACAAGAAAATACCATATTAAAACACTAATAACTATGAATCTCATATATATTTTTATTGGATAATAAGCATTGATACTGTGATATTCTATTGACCGGCGATATAAAGGCCAACTTGCATAATACGTTTTCTATGGTTGGTTTCTCACGACAATAATCTACTGCTAAGAGCAGAAGTAATGGAATAGTTTTTTGTGTTAAAGTTTTTTAATATTTATCCTGGTCAAGTTAAACAGATTTTTAGGCAAGCTCAAGCTGCCAGAAATTAAAGTAGGGTGTAATTCCAGAAAGATGCAGCACGATCCCCTTCAACAGGCTTATACCATTTAAGGCATAATTACTGTTCAACTTCAATCATTAGCAATATAGAACAAAAAAACATGATAATTTTAAGATGAAAGCTCCATTACACACAAAATATGGAGCAGCTTACCCAACATCATATGAAGGTGAAAAAACCCCCATCATATTATGACAAGTTTAAATCATAAACACGAATTAATTTAGTCATGAAGGGAGTGCAAACCTTGAAGTGAGCTCTCAAATCTCTCCCCATCGCCTTTGAGGCTGCAACAAAGATAATAAATCAGTTATCTGAACGACAACGGTAACTCATCAAACGCAAAAATCCTGACTATTCATATGAAGAACCAATAGAATTAAACAGAAACAAGTGGGGAAAAAACATAGCCCAAAACCTTGGAATTTTAAAGTTCTTCATTTTATCATTAAACCCCAAACACTAAACCCTTAATCTTTGAAGTTCAATTTTTTTTAAAGTTCACAGCTTAACATAACCAAAAGACTAAACTTTAGAAGTTCACAACCCACATCAAAAACAGCACAAAAAACCCCATCACAATCAGAACAAAATCAACCATAAAACCCTAAAAAATCAGATCCACAACCAACAGTATCGATCAAATCAAACACCAAACAGAATCAAAACACAATCACACACACGTAATCACAAAATCCCAAACCTAAAAACCCCCCAATCAGCTACAAAACACCACAAAATCCCTAAACCCTTCTCCAATGAGAAGAAAACCAGACAAAACCCTAAAAATGACAACAAAAATAGATTAAAAGCTTACACTTGGTGGGATTGTCGGGTTCCTTCGAGTACTTCACCTAAACCAAGTAAAAAAAAGGTTTTGGGGATCAGAAGGGGTCGAGAAGACCGAAAACGGCACGAAATGGACGAAAAGGTGAGATCTTTGAGGGGTTTTACCATCGTTTCTGGCGTTGCGGCGGCGATATGGGGGAGATCGCGAAGGGGAAGGGAGACGAAAGAGGGCGAAGGAGGGTTTTATACTGGAGTGGAAATCCTAGTCGGGTCGGGTTTAGGATCCGAAATTCATTTGATTCGAAAGGTTGTGTTTTATTTGTGATTACATAAAATCTAATTTTAAGTAGTTAAATTACATTCCTATTAATTGTATTATGTAATTAGATTATATTGTTTGGTAATAATGATATTCACCATAAGAATAGGTAGTCGAAACTCTAACATACGTCTTTACTAACTAAGTTAAATCCAAAATTAAAAGGGATGTCCATCAGTCCATATCTCCCTAACCTCCTGCTTGCTACTTGACACCGCTACTGTGTGACGTTACAAACTTCTAATCAGATGTATCTTTTACAAACTGCTTCAACCTGAATTTGGAAACTAATAATCCGTTTGGTTAACCTGAATTTTGAGGTTCAAATTCAACATTTTAAGGTTGGTTGCAAATCTCAAAATTTCACTTACGTTTCATATCCAAATCTCAAATCCCTTACTTATTTGAGTTTTGAAATATTGAATTTTGGTATTTAAAACTCAAAACTCAAGTTTGGAAATGGTAAATAAGAAAGTTGATCTTGTCGATTGAGGAAAGAATCACGCGTTTTGCAAAACAGTGGTCATTATTAATGCTTTTGCAAAATGGAATTACTATTCGTCGTCGGAAAACTACTTAAATCGCTTCAACAATTATCATTTTGTCATTCACAATTCATTTAATACATATTTCGTCTTGTCTCTTAAAATAAGGTTTCTGCCTAAGTTTTTCTCACTTTCCCAGTACCAACACCACGAAAATGTCTGGTGAATCGTATGGATCCGGTTAGGTAAACTGAGGGGAAATTTTTTTCTGTCTCGGGCGTCTGTCTAAGCCGTCTGCCCCAAGGTGTAGGCGTCTGACTAGGACCGGCGTCGGAATGTCAACCAGGATAACCTGAACGTACCCTAACTGATGCCATACACGATCATACAAATAAGGCTCCGTGATATCCCGATAACGAATAACGCCCATAAATACAGTCCTCGGCACAGCTGCAGCAGGCTCAGGACCAAAGGGCAACCACTCCACCTAAACGTTTACACGTTATTAATAATAAAATAATTTTAAATAAACGTGAATGATATATAGTTTTATACATGTGATGCAGTCATCTGATCTAGCCGTCTACGAATGGAATGAAGTCGCCCCTCGCTCCTATCCTCGGTCCGGACAACCCACATACGTGAACGAGGATGACCCGACTGAATGATCTTCCGCTCCCGATGCGAACGGAAATGAGGAAAATACTCATATATCCAAGTCTGCAGCAACGTAAGACAACCTGTTACCAGAACAATCAGCACGACTTGTTATCCCAACTGACGATACAGATATGTCAACGTCGCTGACCCCCATGAGTACTGACCAATGGTATCGAGGTCCCTAGCCTCCAATAGGTCGTGTGGTCTGACTCTACAACCGCTCTTGTCGACAAACAAGACGCAACCGAGCAGTAAGAAGAGGTAGGCAGACAACTACGTATCCTTAGTCTGTGGTGGTCGTCCCCGTTTGCAACTGTCGTCCACATCATTGATGCTAACACCACCGTCACTCCAAAATGAGTTATCCCTCCCAAGACCATCCACGCTGACCCTGAGCAACTCTGCTACATAACTTCAGCTCAGGCGTCGATGCCTGAGCACTGACCATGTGACCCTCAACATTAATGCGCAGAATCAGGAAGACGCCGTGCAACATGATCGTCATCTCTCCGAAAGGCAAGTGGAAAGAGTTGGTGTCAGACTGCTACCGTTCCACAAAGGCCAAAATCAACGACATGTCAAGGCAGGAGAACATGTTGTAAAGCAAGTGACCCAATCCGCTATCAGTAATGGTCACCGTCATATCATCACTCATAACTGAACGTCAAGTCTGCAATGTAGTACATGCTCTATACCGATTATGACACTTCAGGACCTTCTGATTCTCGCCCTCCCAAATGCGTCTGACGACGTGGCCTCCAAAACTCGGAATGACGTTGTCATCTAAAGGATCATCGGGCATCACACCAGTCACGATCCAAGAATCGTCCTTAACCATCTTTTTCTTCTGAGCTTGGGCGTCTGCAATGCACGAACTCGAATCACCGGTCACAAACCTACTACATCTACCCTTCTGAATGACTCACTCAGCAGAAGAAGAATTACCATGTCGCCTCCGCCCTCTACCATACTGCTGCATCGCCTCCTCATGCCCCTCCAACCCATATCAACCCCCATCGTCACTCTCGTCGTCACTCTCCACCTCATATGAATCTTCCTCGTCGTCGAACAAATCCTCACATGTATGACGACGACGTAAACTATCCATCTCCTTCCTAACCGAAGCAGATATACCCCGTCTACGTGGATGACGAGTTGATGAATCATCTTCGTAGCATGTACAACGCGTAGAGGTATGAATTTTCCTCTTCCTCCACGATAACCCGATGACTATTAATTAATTTTTACAAATAAAATGTTGTTAAGTGGATTTAAGCATCTAAAATAACAAATTTATTAATTATTTTTAACTAATTATCAATTAATAATAATAATTTCTAAATAAAAAAGGGCGTCTGCCAGAGACCCCCACCCCAATTTTTTTTAAACTTAAAATAAATGAGAAATTTTATGAGATTCGAGTATGTTGTGGCGTCTGCTGACTCATTTTCTGACCTCCAAGACATTATTTTCGATGATTATGAGATGAATGTGAAGAGAGAGTGGTGAAATGAGAGTAAAATGAAGAGTTGTATAAGTAGAAATGAGAGAATGACACAATCATAATTCACACTATCGATTTAAGTAGTTTTACGGTGATGAATAACAATTCAGTTTGCAAAATGTATCTTACAAGCTAAAATGCTGACTCAAAACTCACCTACTATAAAAAGTATGTTTGAATGATAAAATATGAATTTTAAAGTTTGCAAAATTAAAACATCATCAAAACTCAAAACTCAAATTAAAACATCATCACAACTTAAGTATTGCAAAATGAGGTTTTCTATATATTGGGGAAAAAACTTGTGCAAATTCAAGTTAACTTGTGGATTGACATAAACGCGTAGAGCGTAGTGATACCACATTGACTGTTATAAATTATATATAATCAGTATTTTCTCATAACAGAGGGTACAACAAAAGTAAGATTAAAGTAAACCAAAGAGAATGTTCTTTAGATCTACAAAAATGGAGATATACATGACAACAAACTAATATGCCGAAGAATAAGATTTTCGATGACAAAAGCACCAATTTCATGACGATCCTATTCCTTGGTGTGCTCTGCATCATAAAACCCAAAATTAATAAATTTAAAAATAAACACAAATTCTTTGATCTATAAATAAAATAAAAGGAATTTTGCGTATATTGCCCTTAAAGCAAGCATATGTACACATCGATCCTCTGAATGTTTGAGTATGTGTGTTAAGTTGCTTAAGTATAAAAAACATTATATATATGAACATTAAATAATAAATAATGGGATCAATAGCAAAATATAAGGTGTCTAAAATGGGTAAATTGCTGGGGTTTAATAGCAAAATAGTAGGATTACTTTCATGGATGGTGCAGGCAGGAGGGACACAATATACATAACATTCAAGAGAAATTCTAATGGGTTCAAATATTTAGTATGATATATACTTAAGTAGGAAAAATCCAAAATACATGGATGTAAAATTCAATTGTTGTATACTTAACTATGTAAAATATAAAATCCAAGGAGATAAAATCTAAGTTGGTATATATTTTTAGTTGCAAATTTTCAAAATAATTAACTATATAAGTGCATTACTTGCATTTTATATTGATATAATAATAATAATAATAATAATAATGTGATCGTAGTGTATTAGTTTTTAGGTAAGCATGCTTTTAGAAGGATATGAATAAGTTAATTACCTCTAATTAATTGATTTTTGTTCTACTGCCAAATGTGCATTTGCACTTGCTACAGAAATGTGTTTTATCTCTGGGGTCCATGGTTGAAGCGCATAGGTAGCAAAAGCAGTGCCTACACCTACAAAGAAACAAAAATGTAATTAATCATAATCAAATTGTTTGCAATTACAAACAGACACAATCAATCATTTGAGTTGCCAAGTCGGAAAAAAATTAAAGTCACCAAGTTCGTCAATCGTATCGTTTGTTTCTTGTAAGACAATAATGTATTTTCATGTATATTAAACTTGTTGTCGTGACACATTAATAATGCAAGGTCAAAAACTACCTGTGAGCAAAACATATAGCCAGTGACGACGGATGTATGTAGAGGGACACGTAGACAAGTTTCTACGCGTATCGATACGAAATTTACCTTAGATAGTATAGATAGGTGCCCACATAGCATAAAAGTTATTTAAACTAAAAAATCCACTATAAAATTGTTACTAAATTTATTAAGTTACGTGGAAATTAAACAAAACCCAAAATCCACATTTAGTTAATTTTAAGGGAGAGAGAAGGGAGTATTGATCCCTCAGTGCGGTCGTCCGATTTCTCAGTAACGCACCGTCGGACTAGTGAAATTATAAACCAAGACTATCTCCTTAAATGATGGAGACTCCCTAGAATATATGGTTGTAAAAAAATAAAAATAAAAATAAAAAGTAAAGGTAACTCCCTCAGATACAGGAAACTCTTGAGAAGAAGTTATTATTATTATTTTGATAAGAAGAAAAGGTTATTATTAATGACAAACAAATTAAATATACATCCTAATTAATTAAGAATTAAGATGACGATCTGATATTAGTATGCTTATACTATGTACCTATTTATGTACATAAGTACGTATAATGTATGTATGAAAATATATTATTTACAAGTTAAAAAACTAATTCTGGAAAAACTCTTCAAAATTCGGGCTCCTTTAATTCCAAACTATACTAAGGAGAAATGTAAAGAAATTGATATAATAAGTACGGATGATCCTATACCAATTAGCAAGAAAAGATAATGATGCGTACGTATGGATTTATATATCTTAGTCCCGATAGCCGATATTTGGCATGCAATATTTATTTATTTCGTCGTATGCTTGATTAATGAATGTGATTAATTAGCAGATCCAATTAAGACAACCGATCGACCATTTATACTTCAAACCATGCATGAAACATAAACATAAAATCGCAAAAAACATACCTTGACCGGAAGTATAGGTCGACAATCCTCTGGTTCCAAGAAGTCCTCACGACAACTTGGATCGGGACACTTGATCTTCACAACATTGTCGTCGAGCTTCGCCTTCACGTACTGAGCAATGCAATCCCAGCAGAAGACATGGTTGCAACCTTTGATGTCGTAAAACCCCCGAAACACGTGTTTCGGTTCCATGCATATGTTGCAATAGAACTCCTCTCGATCGTCGTCGTCGTCGTCGTCGTCGAGACTGCCATTAATGTTGCTTTGGTGGTCCTCTACTCGTGTCGTGACGTGGTGGTGGCAGTCTGTTTTGTTTTCAAGGAGGAGGTTTGTTGGAGGAGGGGAAGAGGTTTGGTTACCCATTTTAATTGTGTTTAATTAATGATTTTGAAGTTGCGTAGTGGTGTGTGCTTATTAATAAGTGGGCGGTGATTTTATTTATTTATTTTTATTTTGGTTTGTTGGTCAGTTTCTATATCGAAGAGTGGGAGAATTGAAGGATTTTCGGGTTCAACGGGGAGTTGAAATAATCCACGTGTGTAGTGATCTTGTTTCTCTAAATATAATAATTAAGACTTCCACTTGGTTCTTCGATCAAGTTCTTTATTTTACGTGAAAAAGTGTTGGAGTATAGGACAATTTCTTGAATGTCTCAAAGCAATTTAAAATATTACAAGTATTATGAAATATTACAAGTATTATGAAATATTACAATAGAACAATTTCTTGAATATCTCAGAGGGACATTAATTGTCGGATTAGGTGTTTGTATCAATCCTTCCGTTACTGGAAAATCTAATAGTTTACAGCAATCTTATTGTGAACAACAAAAAATGTGTTTTAAGAATATTAAACTTAAAGTTCTTAAAATGTAGACATATGTCCTCTTGTTTAGACAAAGTTGATCTATAGACTATAAGTACTTAAGTAGGGTATTACTATATATTACAGTTAAACAAAAGATCCTCGTCAAGGTTAAGTTGCAGTTCAGTCAACGAAGAAATCTAGATTTCTAGAGGTGACTTTCACGTAGGGGTGCACACGGGTCGGGTTGGGTCGGGTTTGGGCTCCAACCCGACCCAACCCGAAATTTTCGGGTTAGGAAAATACCCGAACCCGAACCCGAACCCATTCGGGTTGAACCCAACCCGACCCGAAATTTTCGGGTTAGTTCAGGTTGGTTCGGGTTGGACCCGAAATTTTGGCACCAACCTAAAGCAAACAACTATATAACTTCAAAAACACTTTAAAATCAAGAAAATATTGGCTGTGTTACTAACAGGCAAATAGACTGACATTAAATGAGCGGATGTCTCAGACAAAAGGAACAGACCATAAATCAAAAATATTGGGTAATAACAATCAACATGCTAAAATCATTTCAACCAACATGCATCTGTTCCCCCACAAGCAAGATCGAGTGTGTGATCAATATTCAACAACACATAGATTACACTCCAAAGACCCCATTTTGATTCACACCTCTATCAACAACACAACGATTTTCAACTTAACTTAAATTCCTTTGATCACCAAACAACAAAAAACACAAACCGACCTGCATCCATTTCTTGACGAGCAAGACGGAGTGGGCAATGGCAGCAGAATGGCTCCTCCAATCCCCGACCCCCTCCTCCATCACTATCCACCCCCGCGCGGTGACGTCGTCGACCGCCATCCCATCGGCGTTCCTCATCTTCGCCACCAAATCCACCGTAAAAATCACTTCCAATCACCAACGTCTCAAATCGGTCTGATCCGTGACAACCACCACAAACCGGAACCAAAACGGATCGAACAAGTCCCGAACCGGGCTTCCGACGCACGATCCGAAGGGATCCGAGGGGAGAGGATTACCTGCGGTGCTGGTGACGAGCACGCGCATAGGTTCCTTCACCATTGGTGAGATGAGAGAGAGGTTGAGAGTGGAAAAGGAGTGGAATGGGAGAGACGACGGGTGGAGACGAGGCGTCGAGGCTGCAAGGAGATCGATAGAGAGGACTAAGGAGTGTGTGAGGGATCGACAGAGAAGACAGAGGAGTGTGTGAGGAGGGATCGACGGAGAGGAGGCGAGGCGTCGAGGTTGCGAAGAGAGGGTCGGGGATTTGGGATGTGCGGCTCGCGGGGAGAAAGGTTGGCGATTTGGGATTTAGGGTTAGGAAGGATCTGTGTTTAGAGGATGACACCGATTATTTAGGATTTACTTTATTTAAAAAAATCGGGTTCGGGTTGGGTTGGGTCAACCCGACCCCTCAACCCGAACCCGACCCAAAAACTTCGGTTTTCAGATTTTTGAGACCCAACCCGACCCAAATCTCTTTCTAACCCGACCCAACCCGACCCGACAGTCAGGTTCGGGTTGGTTTTCGGGTTCAACCCGACCCATGTGTACCCCTACTTTCACGTACATAAGATATTGTAACACTTTGCATGCACCTGTGGTTTGTTAGTTTATTAGTGTTGTGTTACCGTTTCTATCATCTCGTTCCAGAGATTCTCGCAAAAACCTGTTTTGATCCGTTAAACATTAAAGGGAACTACTAAACGTCGCCCCAAAACTACTTAAATCGCCCCTTGAAATTACCAAATTGCCCTTAACAATATATTTAATACCCATATCGTCCCGTGTCTATAAATTAGGCATACGGTCTTGTATATTCATAATTTATCAGTAAAAACACCACGAAAATGTCTGGCGAGGGTGATGCATCCGGTGAGGTAAGCCTGGCGCGGGGCAAATTTTGGGTCGGGCGTCTGCCTTAGACGCCTCCCCCAAGGTGAGGGCGTCTGCGTAGGACGTCCTCCCCTTGGCCGAGGCGTCTAACGCAGACGCCTACGCAATGGGAGAGACGTCTTATGTAGACGTCCTCCCCTTGGGTAAGGCGTCTGTAGTAGACGCCCTTCCCTAGGGTTAGGCGTCCTACTCAGACGCCTCACCCTTGGGAAGGGCGTTTAACTCAGACGCCCCTCCCATGGGGTAGGCGTTTAATACAGACGCCCGAATTTTTTTTGATTTTTTTTAATTTTGATTTTATTTTTGTAGGTTCCGTTGGAAGATTTCGGTGGTGATGGAGTGGATTACAGTGAGTTATTTCAAACTACACAAATCTTTGAAACAATCGATGAAGCATGTAAATGGGCCAAACAAGTAGCTATCGGAGTTGGGTTTTTTTGGTCGTGTCGTCGTACAAAACAAGATCAGATAGTCGGATGGATTGTTATTTGAGATGCGACCGGCGAAATCAAATGGAGTCTCGGGATATGGATACTGCACTTCGAAGAAACACCAAAAGAAAGGGTTGCGGTTGCCGTTTCTTAATAAAAGTGGTGGAGCGACGAGATCGTGATGGATGGGCTGTGGTTTTTAATAGTGTTCACGGACATCACAACCACAGACTGACAGTTTATCCGGAGGGTCATCGTCAAATTAGTGGTCTAAGTTCTGGGGCGAAGAAGATTGTTCGTGATATGACTGAGGCGCAAGCAAAACCACGGAACATCTTGAAGGCAGTAAAAGAAAAATTCCCGGAGGACAATCCAAATCGAAGGCATATTTATAATTTCAGAGATTACATGAGGAGGACAAAATCTGAAGACCGGAATCCCGTCCAGCAGTTTCTCTATCAAGCAGTGCAGTGTGAGTACTTACATTGGATTTTGGCGGATCCAGAAACTGATGTCGTCACTCACGCTTTTTTGGCACATCCGACGTCAGTCCAGTTGTTGCGGACATATCCTTTCGTTATCTGCATGGATTCGACTTACAAGACGAACAAGTATAAGATGCCTTT
Organism: Triglochin maritima; assembly: GCA_963682175.1. Lineage (NCBI taxonomy): Eukaryota > Viridiplantae > Streptophyta > Magnoliopsida > Alismatales > Juncaginaceae > Triglochin > Triglochin maritima. Next base: position 4,669,556 of record OY821782.1, on the reverse strand, counting down.
GTTCGAAATGATTGGGGTCACACCAACAAACATGAATTTCCTTATTGGATATGCGATTTTGATGGATGAAACTTACTCCAGTTATCTGTGGGTGATGGAGAAGTTGCGAGATCTGTTATTGGGGATTGTCAGCCCGACTGCAATAATAACAGACCGGGAGTTAGGCCTTATGCGACAAGTGAGAGAGGTATTTCCTGACTCTGCTCATTTACTCTGCACATGACACATCAACAAAGACGTATTGAACTACGCATACCACGTATTCGGCAAAAATAAGCAGATGGCAGAGACTTTGAGGCGTGAAAGATGGAGGAAAATCATGCTTTCTACTTCAGAAGCCGAGTATGATAGAGCTGTGTATGCTCTGAAAGATTTGTATAGATCGTGGCCGGCTATCACGGAGTATCTGGACACCACGTGGTTGGTGCATAAAGAAAAGTTTGTGCTGAATTGGACGAACAAAGTCCTTCATTTTGGGAACACCACGAATTGTAGGGTCGAAAGTGCTCATTCGGCTCTAAAAGAGTGGATTTCTACATCGACTGCAGCTCTGGACACTCTTTTCGAGCGCGTCAACGCGGCTATTGAAATGCAGCTAACGAATATTCGAAACGCTCTTGAAGACTCAAGACGGCGAAATTTGACTAATTTCGGACATGCTCTATATCGTTACATAAATGGTCGAGTTTCGCATCACTGCTTGCAATTGCTGAGTCAGGAGGTGAAAAGAATGCAACAGTTAGATGATGAAGTTGAATATCGTTGTTAGTGCGCTTTTCTGACTTCTCATGGGATACCTTGCGCATGTACCATCCGCGGATGTCTTAAATCAGACAACGGAATTTACTTAGAGCAGATTCATTCGTTCTGGAGGACACTTGTCATTGGGGAAGGAGCCGGGAACACAGAGTTTGTGTCTCAGGCAGCTCAAGATGCCGAACATTTTCGCAGCCTGGTTGATGAGATTGCAGGAAGTGACCCCACCGTAATTCGATCTGCCTCTCGGGTTTTATTCGAGCAGCTACACCCCGAACATGCGAATTTGAGAGAGCCTGCAGAAAAAACAAAGCTACGAGGTCGACCAAGGGGAAAGTCGACACGACTTGTTGATATGTTTGTACAATTATGTAATATGTTTTGATATGTTTTTACATTATATAGTGTTGCTTTATTATGTAATATGTTTTGATATGTTTGCTTTATTTGCATTATATATAATAGTACGATACGTTAGCAGACACAAATAAAAATAATAAACGTATGACAAATAAGCAAACACAAATACAAATAATAAGCGTACGATATGTTAGCAAGCACAAACACAAATACAAATAATAAGCGTACGATATGTTAGCAAACACAAACACAAATACAAATAATAAGCGTACGACAGATAAACAAATATAAATGCAAATACTAAGAGTACGGTACAACAGATCAGCTTACTCATCATCTGAATCATGGTCGGAGATGCCTAACTGAGTATGCCACGAGTGTATGATCTCATCCAAATCTCCGCATGCAGCTCTCATGTCATCGTCTGGTAGCTCATCCCTCCTCTGCAAGAATGGCTTTACAGCCCGTATCATCTTACCCATCCACTGCACATAACAATAACATTAGCGTACATTAACAAAATATACGGTACAAATAAATATATATAAAATTGAAAAAATTACCAGATCGCCACACGTCCTATCTGGTGGTCGATCTGCTCTCCGGGAGGCACCACGGACGATGATAGGATGTGAGTAACTACCGAACTAATCAAGATAACGTGCATCACACTCGGAGGGGTCGCGACTACGTCTGAAGTCGCCAAGGAACAGTCGGCATGATCTCGGAAATGTCCGCCAAGTCGATTCCGCTGTAGAAGCGGGGAACCTGACGTCGTACGTCGCTGCTGTCGCAGACCGCACCGCATGCTCTGGTGTCGGGATGTCAACCGGGATCACCTGAACATATCCTAACTGACGCGAGACCCGATCGGGCATATAAGGCTCTATGATATCCCGATAACGAATAATACCCATCAATAAAGTCCTCGGGACATCCGCTGCTGGGTCAGGACCATAGGGTAACCACTCCACCTAAAGTTTAACACATTAATAATAATACATCTTAAAATTAAATAAATGGTGTAAAGTTTGATACCTCTGATGCAGTCATCTGATCTAGCCGTGCGCGGATGGAACGCAATCGTCCATCGCTCTTGTCCTCGCTCCGGACGACCCACATACCCGAACGTGGATGACCCTCGTCGATAATCTTCCGCTCACGATACGGGCGGAATGCAGGAAAGTACTCGTATATCCACGCCTGCAGCAGCGTAAGACAACCTGCAATCCCAGAACAATCCGCACGGCTAGCTATCCCAAGCTGACGGTACAGGTATGCCAACGTCGCTGACCCCCACGAGTACTCACGAACGGTGTCCGGGTCCCTAGCCTCCAGTAGATCGCGTGGTCTGATCCGACAACCACTCTTGTCAACAAACAAGACAGCTCCGAGCATCAAGAATAGGTACGCTGTCAACTGTGTATCATCGGCCCGCGGAGGTCGTGCCCGTCTGCATAGGTCCTCAAAGGAGTCGATGCCGACACCACCACCACTCCATAAAGCTGTATCTCTCGCCAGACCATCAGGTGTGACACCAAGCAACTCTGCCACATAACACCTCAGCTCAGACGTCGACCCCTGAGCACTAACCAGACGACCATCCACAGGAATGCGCAGGATCAGGAAAACATCGTGAAGCATGATCGTCATCTCTCCGAAAGGCATGTGGAAAGTGTTGGTGTTAGGCTGCCACCGCTCCACAAACGCAGAAATCAAAGGCATGTCGAGATAAGGGAACATGTTGTACGGTAAGTGCCCCAAATGTGTGGCACTAATCTCCTCTCTGATATCAGCACTCAGTGTAGACCGCCAACCCTGTAGTGCTGTACAGGCTCTGTGCCGATTATGGCACTTCAGAACCTTCCGATCCTCTCCGTCCCAGATCCGTCTAGCGATGTGACCCCAGAAACTAGGAATGACGCTCCCATCTAAAGGACCACCAGGCGTCATACTGCTCACGATCCAAGAATCGTCCTGGACCCTCTTCTTCTTCTGAGCGCGGGGATCAACAGTGCACGAGCTCGAATCCCCGGTCGTAAACCTCCCACCCCTACCCTTCCGCACCATCCATCCGGCGGAAGTAGAACTACCCGCTCGACCACGTCCTCTGCTATACTCCCCCTGCCTCTCCACCTCCGGGTGCTCTAACTCATACGGGTCATCATCGTCGCTCCCGTCGTCGGGACTGTCCACATGCTCATCATCGAAGGAATCATCATCCTCCTCACGACGACGTAATGTCTCTCTCTCCCTCCTGACCGAAGCAGATATCCCCCGTCTACGTGGATGACGCGGTGCTGAATCATCCTCTAAAGAACAGAAGGCGTGTAATGGTATCGACTTGTCTTTCCCTCCACTGTGACCCGATGACTATTAATTGAAATTTTAATTACAAATTTGTTAAATTTGTTAAACTAAACTATCATATTTATCACAATTGTTAAACTAAATCAAAATTTGTTAAACTAAATTATCACAATTGTTAAACTAAATCAAAATTTGTTAAACTAAATTAAAACAATTGTTAAACTAAATCAAAAATTGTTAAAACTAAATATCACAAATGTTAAACTTAATAAGAATTTGTTAAATTAAATTTTCAGATTTATCACAATTTATTAAAGTAATTATCAGATTTAATAATTTTAAAAAAAAAATTGTGGAGGCGTCTGCGACAGACTCCTCCCGTATGGTGGAGGCGTCTGTCGGAGACGCTTCCTCTTTGGGGGAGACGTCTGCCGAAGACGTCTCCTCCATCGGGAAGACGTCTTCCCCAGACGTCTCCCGCTAGTGGTCGACGTCCGAGGGAGACGCCCCCCGCATGGGTCGGGCGTCCGAGGAAGCCGCTCCCCCATGCGGGGGGCGTCTCCCTCGGACGCTGACCACTTTTTTTAAATTTTTTTTGAAAACAAACAAATAAAGTAAGGTTACCGTATACGGGTACACCGGGGGAACTGCTGGTTGCTTGTCTGGCCTCCGAGACATTCCTAATCTTCTGTAGTAGGTATAGGAAGAGAAAGTTTTGAAAAAAGAGTGAAATTGTGAGATATATAAGCAAAAATAGGATGAAGGGCAATTTGGTAATTTCAAGGGGCGATTTAAATAATTTTGGTGCGATGTTTAGCAATTCAGTTAAACATGGATCAGCTGCCCACAACAATTTCATGATTGACCACCATAAGTGGCTGAATATATATTTGCCTAATTAAGATTGAATTTGTTGGGCTAGTAATTCTTGTGTTTATGATTATATAGTACTAATATTCTTTGTTTAGAGAACCAGAGAATATCAATTGAGATGTTGCATATTTCATGTAAACAACACCAAGGAAGGGTTTAAATTTCTTTCAAACATAACCCTTGATTATTGTAATTTGTGACACTATTGCTCCGTTGGCTTTGAAGCCAACAATTTTCATGGAGGCTCAAAATTTTAATTACCTTCGACTAATCCCAATTGCTTATACCTGTAAATGAAGATTAAGATCAAATATTAATTTCAGGTTAAAACAGACTAGACACCAACTAAGCCCGGTTCAGTCTTCTACAACCCTTTCAAACTATATCATGCATTCATGCTCACGTCTCTTTTAAACAAAGAACGATTCAATATATTCTGTAAAATAATATCAAGTTGCAAGGTTATTTGCCTGTCTACAACTAAGGGATTGCTTGAATTTTATTTTTTAGATGTGTGCATCAGACTTGCAATTAAAAAAAAACTGAATAGAGTCAAATGTTGGAACGGTTGTGCTCGGTGAATTGTTATTTGAGCAAATACTAGTTAATGGTATACTTTATGTGACATGATACCCCTATGATCTGCTCTTATGGGTTCTTTCCAAGTTTTGTTGTTTCTACCGTCTTTGATAAATGTAATATCTTATTTTGCACTAATTCACTTTATAAGTAATTGCTTTGTACACATGCGGTATGTGTCACATATTTAAAATAGTACATTAGTACCAACAAAACTTATAACATATCCTTCTCCAACATGACTCGTAACATCACATGAAAGTTGTTCTTTTTTCTAATGTGAACATTTAATTTCTTTTCTTTGAATGGATGGTTGCTTCTTACTTATATATATGTTGAAAAACTTGTTAAAAAATAAATCTCAGAGAAGTTTTAGTAATAAAAGAACAAGAAATCACAAAAGGAGTGAGAGAAAGCGAGAAACATGCAGATATAGGAAGAAAATAGAAGAAACAAAAAACAGTCAACGAACACAGTGAAAAAAAACAAAAAATCAATCACAAAGACGAGAAGCATGAATTGGAGCTCCGGATTTTAGGATTTCGTTGGGGGTAAATAATGAGCACAATGGTGGCGGAAGTGGGGTTTTCAAGTGATCAAGAAACATGGAAACTCGTTGTATCTAAACAAAAAAAACGACAGAGATTAAGAGGTTCATAAGCTTCGTTTAGAAATGAATAGAGGAGACCGTTAGATTAAAACGTGTGACGTGCATTTAAACCAAGAAAACACAATCTGTGTGCTTAACCACAAAAGGATCTGAGCAATTGATCTTAGGTATAGCCGTATAGGAAAAAGAAGAAGAATAAAGGAGTTTGAGTTGTTATTAGAGCGAAAGAAATGGGTTGGGCTTGTTTTAAAATATCTACACTATGATACCGCATTGCAACTTAGAGAAGATCACAATGTTTTTGATTGAAAATCTTCTCACTTTTTAAATATTTACACTCAATACTTTATTTTTGCATTATTTTTGCCCACATCATTATTGTTAAGTTGCTGAAAAGTTTAGTTGCCCAAAACTTCAATTGCCCAATAGAGAATTGGAGTTCAACATTTGCATACTCCAAAATCATAACAGTGATTGTACTATCAATGAATGAATTTAAAAAAAAGGTGTGGTATTAATGATTTGTCAGAAATACGTTGATATTTGATGGTTGGGTCGAATTGGAGTGGGTTAACCTTTAACTTTCTTCGATGTGTTAAATATAAGCTGAACGTTATTTTGTCCCATTTAGGTCATCCGTAACCATAATCTGTACGTGGATGGGGGTTTCGCCAATTTCAAAACTCTTAGTTTCAATTTGACTGAATTTTCGATAGGTACACGTCCATTTTTCGAGAGGGAGGTGGATGGGGGTTCCAGGAGCGATGAAAATTGGAGGTCGGGGCTTATGGCGATATAAGTGAGATGTGGATGGAAGTGAGATTTTGGGTAAATAAAGGGGTCGAGTTTAATTAAAGGGTGTAATCAAACATCCATCGAACTTAAATTAGACGGAGTCTAGTGGCATCAGTTACGGGCGCACCATTGTAATTTAATAAGTTTTACGAGTGCACCACTGTAACTTCAAACTTTTGGGTGTATTTTCGTAAATTTGACGGAGGCTAACGACGTCAATTACGAATGCATCATTGTAATTTCATAAATTTTTCAAGTGCACCACCGTAAATTCGAACTTTTATGGTGTATTTCCATAATTTCGATATTTTCCTAATGCACTACCGTAAATATCCCTAGTAGATATGATGCATTTCACGATACTTGGGCTTTGAGTTGTTCCTCAACAATTTTAATCACATTTATCTTCAGATCATTTTAGGAGTCAAGTCGTCCACTTGATATCTCGAAGGTACCATCACAGTCCAAGGAAATCATAGCGGAAATCATAACTATGCAAACAGTTGAGATTATCCCCTTTTATGCCGATCATGGTTTATCCTCACCTTCTCCGGCTCTACCCTCCAAAAAAACTTAAGGTTCCAATGCCTAATCTCGCAACCCCACTTTAAAGGACCCCTCGTCTCCCTCAACCCGGCATATGTTTTGCTATTAGTTTCAGTTTTTGGTTTGAGTTTTTATACTTGTCATCCCCCACAACTCTACTTTTTTTCAAAGTTTAATGTGTACAACCCAACAAAACACCTATGTCAATTATGTCAATAATCCATATATATATTCTTGCACTAATGTCATAAAAGATAATGAAATGTTTTTAACTTGTTAAGTGTGTTCAAAGAAAACAACATAAGTTAACTTTCATATTCTATTAGTATCACTTTATTTTATCAATATTTATATATTTCATTCATTCGTCACACTTTAAAATCACGTAATAGAAAATTAACATTTAGACAGTTTTATTTGTGTGTATTTACATCATATAAATTGTTAGAATGATATTTATGTATGGTGTACCACATTTTTGCCCACACCATTATTTTTAAGTTGCCAAAAAATTTAATCGTCCAAAACTTCAATTGCCCAATAGTGGATTGGAGTTCAACATTTGCAAACTCCAAAATCATAAAAGTGATTGTACTATCAATGAATGAATTTTAAAAAAAAGAGTGTGGTATTAATGATTTCTTAGAAACATGCACGTTGATGTTTGATGGTTGGGTCGAATTAGAGAGGGTTAATCTATAACTTTTTTCAATGTGTTAAGTATAAGCTAAATTTTTTTTGTAGGTTTTCGTTAATGACGTTGTGTATGACTTTTTATCTTCTATATAGTACCATCGAGATAGGGAGAACGATTTTCAAACTTGCGAACGTAAATCGTTTCGTTCTTTTTAGTAACCACATTGAAACTATTCGGATTCCCTTGAATGTATGATATGATTAGATGTATGACTTTTGAGTGTTGAGTGAATAAAAAACACGACGTATGATTAGATGTGTTACGCGTGGTCGGAATGCGGTTAATAAACTTTTGTTTTCGATTTCCCCAACGTTAGATGACTGCTTTATAAATGGTCATATCATTTAGTTTCGTCATCTGACAGATTTTGGTATGGTTCTGTCCATGTAGTTTATTCTATTACATATGTTTGTGATTATTTTTCATTAATTGTTATACTTCGTTGTAGAGTGAGTTGAGAAAAATATTGTAGATTTTCATGTCGTGTTTGCTGAAATAGCAATTGAATTCCACATCAATGTAGTTAATCGCAATGAATTCCATATCGAAGTTAATTGATAATACTCGTGTTATAAAGCACAAAAAGTAAATTCATAGCTCACATATTCCTCTCTAGTCTGTCTTTTGTCCCGAATTAACTTATTTTACATTTTTGTTGAAAATCTAGCTCGGCTCGGCTCATTGTTATAAGAATATTTATGTTTGGTCAGACCCACAAATGGAAGTCGTTTTGTACTTTTAAAAACCCAAATCATAGTCATTCAGGTTATCTTGGATGTAGTGCAACAGAGGGTGGAAAAGCACAATATATTATTAGATATGTTACGCGTGGTCTGAGGGTGGTTAATGAGGAACTATTGTTTCTGATTTCCTCGACGTTAGATGACTAATTTATAAATGGTCAGACAATTTACAATGGTCACGTGACAAATTTGGGAATGGTTTTGTAGATGTAGTTTATTCTGTTACATAATATTTGTGATTATTTTCGATTAATTATTATATTTCGTTGTAAGAAAAGTCGAGAGAAACATTGCAGATGTCCATGCTGTATTTGCTGAAATTGCAACTGAATTCAGCGTTAACGTTATTGATTGCAATGAATTACAAGAGTTAGTTGATTATACTTGTGCTACAAAACACAAAAAGTATGTTTGTAGCCTTATTTATCCCTATTTAGTCGAGTTTTATCCCGAATTAACTTTTTTAACATTCGAGTTGAAAATCTAGGTTGGCTCGGCTCGGCTAATTTATTTCCAAGCCGAACTTAAATTTTCAATATATATATATATGGAAAATTAAAATTAATTATAAAGTTTTTAAATTTAAAACTCAAGTAAATGAAACTGATTTGCAAAAAAATTATACGCAAAGTTTTTTAGCATTAAATACAATAATCATTACTTTATCTTATATGTTATAATTTTTTCTTTTCAAGTTCAATAATTAATTAAAAACAATCGTTTTAATATAATAAATAATTGTGTGATTGTGTAAATCAATTGTTAACCTATTTATATTAATAGAAATAAGTTAAATACATTAAAGAATGTTTTAAATTCTTTTTAAATAATTTGCATAAATTATACTCTCACGTGTCACTAAGCACATTTTCAGTAACTGAGTTTATTCCAAACTATTTATTTAAAATTTAAGTTTAAATCTAACTCGGATTGACTCATTTATTTCCAAGCCGAACTTATTTTTCAAATATAATATATGAAAAATTAATTTAACTAAAAAATGTGTCATAAATTTGAAAACACAAAGTTGAGGTAAATGACATGATTTTATACTACAAAATTTGATTTATGACATATCTCAGACTAAAATAAAAAATTGATATTTTTTCTCATGGTTATACTAACACCAACTTGGCCCAATAAGTATTTTTTAGATAAATATGAAACCTAACACTAAAAGCTTAATATATATATATATTTCTATTCGGAATACTATCTAACTCTATTACCCAACTAACATTACTAACTCAGTAGGTGTAGTATGGGGTTCTTGTAATTTGTAGAAGAGACTATTTTGCTAAAACCATAGACTAATTACTTTATTTTTTGTTAACATTTTTTGGTATTTTCTTGAATACAAGTAAATTACAAAATCAATTGCATTTATTACCATATTTCCTCTTTTCGAACAGTTAATTACCAAAAGTATTTTTTAATAACTGTATACTTACTTTCTAAATAATTTGAAAACAAAACCCAACCATCAATAGCATTATGTAGACGGACATAAGACCAATTAAGATTTTTGACTTCAATATGTCGATTTAGGGCAATTCTTCGACTGTTAATCAGACTGGGGTTTCTCTTTGTTCATTGTGGTATTTTTTCATTACGAGGTTGTGATTTTTATTTTCTTTGTCGCAATGTGTTCTTGTACGTCATTTTCTTACTTTGTTTTAAGTCTTAACTACTCCAAGATGTGAGCTATTTTACTGGGTTTCTATCCCTTGATCGGTATAGTTATTCTAAGTTTAGGATTTTAGATATTCTAGCTAAGTTTAAGAATTTACAACTAAAACTAAAGAATATTCATGTTCGGAAAGAAATATCATCTTATTACCTATTTCTTTATAGGTACTTCTATTGAGCCCACCAACCATGCTCATGACAAAAAAAACCCTACATGTTATTTCTTAATCGTTTCTTAAACTATTTCTCAGTAGCAAGATAGACCTAATATATAGTACCCTATTTATAACTTCAGTAGTTTGTAGCATTAACTTGTTACGTATGTTGGTCTAAATATATGCTTGAATTCACGACCAGTAGATATTGTGTTTTTGTATGTGCTCTTGTTTTCTTTTTTCTGTGTGATTGCTCTAGATCTGTAACATCCTATAACAATGGGAAATTGTGAAATTTAAATAATAAAAGCTCACATGAAATCAATCATCAAGGTTGGAATGTTACTCAAATACATAATCAGTCGGTACACCAAAATACAACAGAGTTTGTCAAAATACATGATTACATTAATACAATGAAAGATAAATGCGGGTAATCACGACGGCCTCAAATAGTCCAAAGAGGAGCATGGTCCCAAAATGCGTGTGCACACCGTCACCACCTAACAAATCCTAATGCGGTCCTAAAACATGAATGCAACAACAATGCCTGAAACTCCATAAAGAAACATTGTATGTCAAGCTCAGCTATATGAATGCAACCGTACAATAAAATGAACATATCATACTAGTGACATGTCATGTTATCAACAATAAGGAAAATAGTTCCCCTCCAAGGGTAAATGTGGACATCACTTCCACAATAAACATCGGGTCTCCCTCGGAGACCTACCGTAGGCACATACGGTCTTACGAACCATACGCAACGTACCCCACACGCGGCTATACTAAACATGGGGTTCAGTGAGGCACGCTCGCACGTCCGCGTCAGTAGAATCAGATCTGAAACATTGAGGTCAATACCACACCGACAGAGTCATCGCTCAGGTCGGTCCAATCAATCGCTCAGTAGGTGCCCAACTGAGGTAACATAACAACATCAGCATCATCAATAGCCGAAACAACATCGGCAACATCATCGCCAGAACAACATCAACAACACAACAATACGTCTGGCACAACATCGAACGGTTCCGGACCGAAGTCCGCCAGGTCATCATACCAATGAGCCATGCAACAACATGTAATGGGATCCACGATCCCTCAGGTCTACTACTCTAATAATGAATTGAGTAACACATCAACGATCCCACAATCCATAAATCATATGTGGCACTTCTCGGGTATCCATGCTCTTCCACACAACAGTCTCAGGGTAGACACGATCAACACACCCATCGTCACCTCCCGGCTCACGCGTTAGGTGAGGACACAAATTTCCGTGGACAGAGTTGGCATTCTGCTAGGACAAATGATTCAGTTCTAGGCCCAAACGGTCGACTGAAAAAGGTATACCGATCGACCGCTCCTCCAGGAATCGGCCGAACAGACGACTGCATTCGGTCGAACTCCGGGCTCATAACTTAGCCCCAACGGCCGAACAATCAATGAAAATCGGTCGACCGCTACAAGGTCAAAATCCAGACTAAGTCAAGATCTTACAAGGCAAACGGTCGACCGACTCAGGGGTCTCGGTCGACCGAACACTTCTATGGGCAACCTAGAAGTTCTAGCCATCAATCGGTCGAAATAACAATCAATCGATCGAACAGTTATTAAGTGAACTTAAGGTACCGGTCGGAGAAGGTCAAGAGTGGTTGACCATTTAGATGGTCCACGCTCTATCCAGACCTGTCTAGAAAGAAACGGTCGACTGACTCAGGAGTCCCGGTCGACCGAAAACAACAGGCATTCCCGACTCACCAGCACAAGCACAATCGGTCGACCGCCACAAGGCATCGTTCGACCGGTGTTGGTTAAAGTCGGGCATTTACACTACATCCGGTCAACCGCCCGAAGGCACCGGTAGACCGTTGGCCGGCAACTACCTTGCCGAGCTATGTCTAACTTGTTGCACACACAACGTCGGTGATCTCTGACCTCCGCCAACCAACCAACACCTCGCACCACTAGTGTGAGCAAAACAAACATGCATCTATAGAACCAATATACATTCTTCGCGATACGGAGCTTGCTGGAGATTCACTCGACGTTCTCCAACCGCAACCCCACACACGATGTCTCCTAATGTCGCCGCCTCTCACCACCAGCCGGAGCTCCAACTGCCTCGCCGTCGACCCGAGCAACTGAGAGAGAAAGAGAGAAAGTAGAGTGGTGAGGAGCAAAAGAAGTGAGAGAGAGAAGAGAAGGGTTTTGCTCTCTTAACCCAACCATCCAACCCATCCCTCACCCATCACTTCACTATGCCCTACACCCTCTAGCCCATGCCTCCAACGCGTCATCATCTTCCCCATGCAAACATCAACCACTAAACTTCATTAGCACCCTAAGATGGGTTAGGACTTTACAAGATCCCAAACAGAACTAATTTGCGATGATGTAATTAAGAATGGAATATTAATGGTCATCAAAGAATTTTAAAATTAAAGAATCAAGAAATTCAGAGGGAGGTATATGTTTGAAAATGTCAATATCTGTCACCATTCACGAATAGCATTGAAAATATATTCATTAATTGTGGTTCTAAAAGAGTCTAGGAGTGAAACTTTGAAGTGGTCAACTGTTTCTAACGAAAATAAGTGGTCAAGGGACAATGTTATAAAGTGTGCTTATATGACTTGCTAAGAGGATCTTTGCCATAGATTTTAAAATCGTCTGACTTAATAAACGGTAAAATAGAATTACATAGTTCAAGTTGGAAGTCTCAAAGTGATTAGTTAGACAAATTAAGATCTTATTAGGATATTATGCATAGTTGTAAGAAGTTATGAGAACTTACCCATTAATTCATTATATACTTCTCTTATATGTTCAGCTTTGACTATCAGACCCAAAAGTATCTCACGAATTATTATTGCCGATGTGATTTTGGTTTAGTAGACTTTGATGACAAGGACGACATCCGCGCACACAAAATAGGGATTGCGATTATTGCAAATAATACATTAATACACTTGATGAAGACATACTGCAAATTTAATTGGAATGATTAAGACCTTGTTTTTCCCCCTAATTATAAGATTTCAAGTTACCACCAATTAAGGAAAAACTTGATGTGGACTTCTCGGCCCTTAACGGCAACAAATAGACATCATAATTTGGCGACCACCAAATTTTACTTTTTCGGTTTTCAAACCTAAATTCTAACAAAGAAAGGACATTTGGAAAGGCAAAATCGATGGCGTTGTCATATCAAGAAAACTAAGTTTTTTTTTGTCTGCATAACCACCTTAATGTAACTATCTTGAGGCGTTTAATAGATGATATATGTTAAGAAGGTGAGTCGAAATACGAAGAAAAACACCAGTTATGAAACATTTGTAGAAAACCTAATTAAGCAGAAATGACATGTGACCTCAAGTTGATATTCTCTGTTATACAAACCCATTTGCTGTACTTTGCACGAAAACGAATTGATGTTAAATTCCACAAAGTGGCATGTTTTATTCACTATAATGGGATCTCGTTGTCGTGACATCATCTTCAATTAAGAGAGACGAGTTACTTCATTGTTTAGCAGATAATAAATATCTAATACGAAAGGTAAGCAAACTTATATTCATCAATAATAGATGATTAAACTTCAAAACCCTTTTGACGCATCAGAGATTCCATTACGAAAGCAATAATTGTTGAGATGCGAATACCAAAAACTAAGATTTAGACTTTTTTAAATTCACTTCCTTCTTCAGGATACCAAATGATATATCCGAAGTCTAAACCCGGAACTTTACTTTGCGAATAAACAAGTATTACCAATTGGACAATCCTCTAGCCAACAAAGAATGATCGAGTTACAACTTCAATACGTCAAGAAGTAACTTTTAGCTTTTAGAAAGGAGGATAAAGGTGATCGTGAGCCAGAATTTGAATTAACAAATACACAATAATTCTATATTCTCACAGATAACAAATGGCAATATTTTGAATACTATATAATATTGCCATAAATTCTCTTGAATGATGACAAAATCAGAGTGGCTCTTCACTTTCTCGAAAGAGTAGCCCTATCCAAACGTGAGGAAGCAAACCACCAACAAAAGTCGAGGTTGATCACTAATTTTTATTATTTTTATGATCCAGAATTCCCCGGCACCCGCCCCCACTTGGGACAGGCGGGTTGCAGCTCCAAACTGGGAGTGGTCCAACATCATTTTCACTGGAACGCATTAGCATTAAATAAAATACCTTGCTGGGATTCAATTTTGTGACCTAAGATTCGTGAACCCACGTACCTAACCAACTCGGCTGCGTCCCGGGGTACCGGTTGATCTCTAATTGGTTCAAGGAATTGAATTGAATGGCCGCTTGACAACCATGACAACCATAAAAAAATGGCATAAGGACAACAACAACAATAATAGCAACAATATTTATTTTATTGGATCCCAATGTTGTGAATACGAACGTTTTCAACTCTATCCTTCACAAAATATCCTACTTATCAAAACCCAAATCAATAGGACCCCACTGGGTTTGCCCCCCTTGAATTTTGGCTCCAAAGTGCAATGCATGGGAATAACCAAATAATATAAACAAAAATACAGCTCATACCACCCAACCACCGTAAATATTGAAGTCCTTTTGTGCCTGTATCCTTCATTTTGGTCACATTTGTCAAAATAACCTTTTAATTGAACTACTAATCTACATATCTAGGACACTGCAGTTTTCGGTCTGGTTCCCGAGACAAGTTCGGTTTTCGGTCCGATCCGGTCCGAACTCGGTCCAAAATCCGATTTTCCCCTCAAAAATACGGTCCAGGTTCGGTTCGGACCGAACCTGACCGGTATGGTCTTCAGTCCAGACCCCGGAGAGCATCCGAGTCCGGTCTGGTCTAGTCCGGGTCCGAACTGATGCTCACCCCTGTACATATCGTTCGATGGAGTTAAAAACAAGGGACCGAAGAGTGAGTATTATTCTTGGAAATATCAATTAGTGTTATCCCAACATAGTATAGTATGCATCACTATCATTTATCTAAGTTACCCTCAGACCTCATGTAACATCCCGAAACAGCGGAAAATTTAAAATTTTAACAATAAAAGAGATCTCAAGTCAAACGTGAATATTACTCAAATAAATAACCAGTCGGTGCACCAAATACAACAGAGTTTGTCAAAAAATACATGATTACATCAATACAACGAAGGAATACAAGTAATCATGACGACCTCGAATAGTCCGAAGAGAATTCTGATCCCAAAATGTGTTGTCACCACTCCCACATAACTTACTACAGTCATGAAACATGAATTAAACAACAATGCCTGAGTTTCCTATTAGGAAACCCCGTATGCCAAGCTCACCTATATGAATGCACAATACGATAATGAACATATCATACTAGTAGCATGTCATGTCATCAACAACAATGAAAGAAAACCCCTCCAATGGTAAAACATGACCTCAGTCCTACAACAACAACAAAATCCTCTAAGGGTCAACAAGGACACCAATCTAACAAACAGCATCGGGTCTCCCTCGGAGACCTACCGTAGGCACATATTGTCTTACGGACAGTACACAATGCACATCCACACACGACTACTAGAGCCAAGGGATCGCTGATGAGCGTCCGTACTTCCGCGCCAAACGAAATCACGTGGTCTACACCACACCAACGGAATCGTAGCCCAGTCAGTCCAACAATCCCTCAATAAGTGTCCAACTGAGGAATCATCGTTGGAACAACATCGGCGGTACAACATACGTCTGACACAACATCGGATGGCCACAAGCCGGAACATCGTCGGCAACATCATCACCAGCACAACATCGGTGGTACAACATACGTCCGACACAACATCGGACGGATCCAGACCGTAGTCCGCATGGTCATCATGCTCCAAGAGCCATGCATTGGGATCCACGATCCCTCAGGTCTACTACTCTACAGTGAGTCAAGACAGTAAGAACAACATGCCACAATCAAATCAACAGAGGTGGTTCGTCCCAAGTACCCACACTCTTCCACTCGGTGGCCCCTAGGCAGACGCGATAACGCACCCACCGTCACCTCCTGGCTCACGCGCTACGCAAGAACACAAGTTTCCGTTAACAGAGTTGGCACATCACAAGGACAGGAAATCGGGCTCTGCGCACAAACAGTCAACCGGAATAGGCAATTCGGTCGACCGTTCCCATGGGGTACGATCGACCGAAAGTCTGAAACGGTCGGACCAAAGTCTAAAATCGGTTGACCGAACGTGGTCAAAATCCAGAGTCTGGTCAAAAGTCATACAAGTCCAACGGTTGACCGACTAAGGGGTCCCGGTCGACCAGAAACTACCAGGGCAACCTAGCAGTGTTAAGTCATCTATCGGTCGAACAAGATAAACAATCGGTCGAACAACAAATAAGTTACATAAGTTCACTTAAGTTCCGGTCGGACCAAAAGTCAGGAACGATCGACAGATTAAGTGGTCAACGTTTGGTCCGAGCGAAACATAAAGCAACGGTCGAACGGCTCAGGGGTCCCGTCAGACCGAAAATTTCCAGACAATCCTCCGACCCACCAACACAAGCACAAACGGTCGACCGCCCCAAGGCGTCGTTCGACCGGTGTTGGTTAAAGTCTGGCAAAAACACGAAATCGGTCGACCACAACAAAGCACCGGTCGACCGAAATTCAGCAGCCACCCAATATGTCGGGTATCTCTTGCTGCCTTCGTTGCCGGCGAGGTCTCCGACCACCCGACAACGATCAAAACACACTCACTAGTGTGAGCAAAACCAAACCACATTAATGAACTGGCATACCTTCTCGTTAGACGGAACGCGTCGGAGTTCCGCTCGACGTCGCCTCCAATAGCCACAGTCTGCGCATCCTTCTTCCCGCGACTCACTCCTTGTGGTCACGCACGCCACCCACCACCGGAGCTTCTTACACCACCTCTGGACGCTGGAAAGAATGGAGAAAGGAGAGATGAGTGCTGGCAAGGAAAAGGAAGAAGAAGAAGAAATGGGAGAAAACGTTTTGGTTTTTAAAACCAAAACTCAGGTCAACAGTTACCCTCTCCCTCATCCACAACACCCTACACACCTCAACCCCTCACTCTCCACGCCTCCACTGTTCACGTTCCCTTCCCCATGCAAAGCCTTCCACTAATCCTAAAAAGGTTTAGGATCTTACACCTCAACTACTAGAAAAAAATGGTCCATAGTAGTCTGATAATCATATATATAACTCAACTGATAGCTTGTACGTCTGCTGCACAAGGTAAGTCGCAGGTTCTTGGATTGTTGACGTGAGAAAATGGAACATATATTGGAAAACGTTCATAAAATTTGTAGTTAATATTGTGTTTTATACTTTTATGTCATTCAAGTAAAAATTATATTGAGCAAATTGACAACGACTAACTACATGTTACTGATGAGTATCTTGTGATCAAATATTACGTTAACGCGTACTTGTAATGGAACAACTATCTTTTCAATATAAACCAGGAAAAAAGATTTCAAACTCATGTTTATTAATATTGTTACTATCCAAAAGGTCATGACAAGATGGCCTCATTTTAAAATAAACAAAACTATAAGATATATATGGAAATATAACCAAACTGAAGAGCATGATGCAAAAGAGCTCTTATAAATAGCACTTCAACACACCATGTGAGAAGAATCAACACCAAAACCATCCCACCACTATTTCAACACACATGGAAGAAGAGACCACATCTCTTCCCAAATCAACCCCAACAAGAGACACCAACATGGTTTTGGAAGATGGAGATGGTGATGATGATCTTGTGCAACCATTGTTGCTTGTGAAGAGAAGTCCAACTCTCACTTCAAGCCATTTGGCTCTTGTTGGAGCCAAAGTCTCCCACATAGAAAGCTTGGACTATGAGTAAGCAATAATTAGCTACCGATTCTGTTTAAGTTTGACATTGAATTTGGAGATTTTATTGTTGTCGTCTTTGTCGGCTTGTTGTTTTAGGATCAATGAGAATGAGGTGTTCATGAGTGGTTGGAGGAGTAGATCCAAATGTCAGATGTTGCAATACTTGTCCATGAAGTGGACACTTGCCTTCCTTGTTGGGCTTCTCACTGGAATTATTGCTTCTCTCATCAATCTTGGCATTGAGAACATTGCTGGCTACAAGATGTCTTTTGTCACTGACCTTGTCTTGAGCAAAAGTTGAGTTCTAATTAATTATTTTATCCTCTTCCATCTCATTGTGTTTTCTCAATTTTTGTTTGTTTCTGTGAAAAATCTAGGATGTGACCTACTTTGTTGGGACGATAACCAAGAAATCTACTGATTGAGCTAATTCTAATTGATTTTTACGTACTATTATATCGAGCCTTAATGATGGCATTGGGCATCTAGAGTGGTAGTTTGTAATATTCCAATTCACCTAAATAAAAACAAACCCATAAAACGAAATATAATATTCATTTTTTGGGTCTAATGGGCTGGCAAATGACAGAAAATGTCATAATCCTCTCTATAAATAATGAGGTCCATAGTAATATAGTAATGATGGTGTGGTCACAAATTAAGATATGAAAATTCCAAAAGAAAAGAAAAGAAAATAATTACACATAATTAAGTTGATATTGAGATGTGGAAATCAAAACTGAAGTATGTATATATGTGTTTGTGAATGCAGGTATTTGACAGGGTTTGCATATTTCTGTGGAACAAATCTTGGTCTGACCTTCATTGCAGCATTTCTTTGTGTGATGTTTGCACCAACAGCAGCAGGACCAGGAATTCCAGAGATTAAGGCTTATCTCAATGGAGTTGACACTCCTAACATGTTTGGTGTCTCCACATTACTTGTCAAGGTTTCACCCTTTTTTATTTCATAAAGTTTTATTAACTAAATCAAACACGGCTGGAGAACTTACAAAGTTGCTATTTGATTATTAAGTTACTCGTATTTGCCCAATTAGATACGGATCTTTGAGTCTTATGACTAGAAATTAATTTCGGACCACTGAATTGGGTCACATCTAATCTAACTTGGATTTGGATTAATTAATTGGCTTCTACATTCTGCTAAGACATTTAGAGAGCGATGCATGGTTGGTGTTTTTAAATTGTGTATGATTGGTGGGGCATAACTTCTTGTCGCTCTGGTTGAACAACTGGTTGTGATCTGCTGGATTTAGCATAGAGAGATCATCTAACATATATAACTATATATGGATCGGATAAGAACTGTGTAGTTAAGATTGTTCCGATCTCGTGGAGTTAAGAATAGTATGCGAACAATAAAAACATATGAGAGTTCGCATGCAGATAATCATAATTCTAGCAAAATTTAAAAAAAAATTACAATAATTTGAATTGATAGAATAAAGCAACATGTGGAATTCCAAGATTCCGCTTCACTATTTAGATATTTTATTTTTGAAAACCTTTTTTGCCTATTAATACCAAGAAGGGTCTACAAAATCCATACAGATAGATTATTTAGAAACAATTAACTTTAAATTCCCAATTTTCAAGTACAACTTCAAATTTAAAAAACCGCATCAAAAGTATAAATACAACATGAGGTTTATCACCAACACCTTTATGAAATTTACTACTTCACAAGTTGAGTTAACTCGGTTGTTAATCTAAAGAGTATCCTCAACCAAAGTTAGAGGATGAAATATTCTTATTAGCTAGCGGATTTGAACATAAGATTTTCCTTTCCTTCAAACTCGATCGATCACCACTTCTTAGAATTAAGGAAAAACTTTTGTTCCTACGTACTTATGTAAATGTAAGTAGTAACCTTTTGCCTCAATGTTGTAGATATTTGGAAGCATTGCGGCAGTGTCGGCGAACCTCGACCTCGGCAAGGAGGGCCCACTCGTTCACATTGGTACATGCATTGCCTCCCTCCTGGGACGTGCAGGCCCACCCACCTCCCCAGTGCGCCACTTCGACCGTGACCAACGTGACATAATAACCATTGGGGCATCTTGTGGAGTCTGCGCCGCCTTCCGGGCCCCGGTAGGCGGCGTGCTCTTCTCCCTAGAAGAGATAGCCACATGGTGGAGGAGTGCACTCTTGTGGAGGACATTCTTCAGCACTGCTATAGTTGTTGTAGTCTTGAGATGGTTCATTGATGTTTGTGATGAGGGAGGTTGTGGGCTATTTGGGAAGGGAGGGCTCTTCATATTTGATGTGGGCTCTAAGTTTGTGGAGTATCATCCTCAGAATTTGGTGCCTTTGTGTATTGTGGGAGTTGTGGGGGGAGTTCTTGGGAGCTTGTACAATCACTTCCTTCATAAGGTGCTTAGGGTTTACAGCCTCATCAATGAGTAAGTGTAGTATTCAAAATTTTCAACCCAAGTAAGATAGTATAGTTTCAAATTATATTTGATTAGTATTTTGGTGAAATATTGTTATGCATAACAAGTAATGATGCTCGAGAGTAAGATGAATTAAGAATATCAGGTCAAAATATAATTTGAAATTTGTTTTACGTGATATGATATATGCAGGAAAGGAAGAAGTGCGAAATTACTTTTGAGTCTGAGTGTTTCCATCTTAACCTCTGTGAGCCTTTTTGGACTCCCCTTCTTGGCCACGTGCACCCCATGTGACCCCTCACTTCTGGCTGCCGGCGTCTGCCCGACCACTGGTCGGAGCGGCAATTTCAAGCAATTCAATTGTCCGACCGGACACTACAACGATTTGGCCACTCTCTTACATGCCCTTAATGACGATGCGGCTCGTAACCTCTTCTCTACATCAACTCCAACAGAATTCCGTCTTTCTTCACTTGCCATATTTTTTGTGATTTATTGTGTGCTTGGTTTGGTGACGTTTGGTATAGCCGTGCCATCGGGGTTGTTCCTTCCCTTAATTTTGATGGGAGCTGGCTACGGACGTCTTCTTGCGGTGCTCATGGATTCCTTCACCAATATTGACCACGGGCTGATGGCTGTTCTTGGCGCGGCAGCTCTCATGGCAGGTATATATATATATATATATATATATATATATATATATATATATATATATATATCTGTTTGATTAATTAATATTGGACAATTATTATCATTCTAAAAAAGTACGAACAATGTTATTTTTTGGAAGTGTAAAATTTTGTCTTTTTGAAGAAGTGAGAACAAAACCATTTTTAAGGTATTTTTTATACAAATAAATACCTTCTCACATATATAAGAGTTCAAATTACAACATTTTTGTTTGAACTTAATTTAAAGTGCATCACTAATTTAATTACCCTGCATGTATGATCGTGTACAAATTAATTAATTAATGCAGGTTCTATGAGAATGACAGTGTCTGTGTGCGTGATTTTCCTCGAACTCACCGACAACTTGCTTCTCCTTCCCATCACAATGCTCGTGCTTCTCATCGCGAAAAGTGTTGGTGACTTCTTCAACCCGAGCATTTACGAGATAATCTTGGAGATGAAAGGATTGCCTTTCCTAGAGCCCAACCCTGAGCCATGGATGAGAGATCTTAGTGTTGCAGAACTCATTGCTGCTAAACCTCGTGTCATTTCTCTAAGTAGTGTTGAGAAGGTAACTTTCATTCTTTTAGCTTTTTTAAGTTTTCTTTATACTACTTCAATTAAACTCCAAGATGTAACTCAAGCTGAAAATTGGCAACCTCTCAATATTGGTTACTACAAGGCTTAAAGATTTAAATTACAAAACCTCAAAGATGACAAGTTTTATGCACCTTTGTTTAGTTTTTTTTTCTATCATTACTTTACTACAAATTGAAACTTTACCAATGACACCATAACCATTCAAGTGGAAATAATAATGGTGTTGAGAATAATCTTACTTACATCGGAACATAATGTGATTTCTCTATAATACCCATTTTTTCAATGTACAGGTGGGAAGGATAATAGAGATGCTCAAAAACACCAGCCACAATGGATTCCCTGTGGTTGACAAAGAACTCCATGGGCTCATACTAAGGTCACATCTTCTAGTCTTGTTGAAAGCAAGGTGGTTTTCCGAGGAGAGCAGGAGAAGTGAGACAAGGGAGGTAATGGAGAAATTCAATTGCATTAATTTGGCCGAGAAAGGGATAAAATTAGAGAACTTGGAGTTGAAGAGAGAGGACATGGATATGTACATGGATCTTCTACCGTTCACGAACACGACACCTTATACAGTTGTGGAGGACATGTCGGTTGCCAAAGCCGTTGTTCTTTTCAGACAGGTCGGACTCCGACATCTCCTTGTTATCCCTAAGTACCAAGGCAATGGGGTAAGTAACTTTTTATATATGCTCTTCTTACCTTTTGTTGAATTTTTTTTTCGAATTACGTGACATTTTTATTTTTATTTGTGCTTCATTTCTACCCTATTTTTGTGGCTCCAAAACACAAGGGTAACTAACTAGGAAAGTTAGTTTTCTTTCTTCTGACGTTAAAGAGATGTGACTTTGTTGTTTTTTGTAGGGGCCTCCTGTTGTTGGGATCTTGACAAGGCAAGATTTGAGGGCCCACAACATCTTGAATGCTTTCCCGCATCTAGCAGTGAAACAAAAGGAACAGTAGATTTATCGATTTTGAGTTACTACCATTGGTGGTGAACCAACATGGGATTCTCATCAAAATTCTTGGATTTTTTTGTTTGTGTACTTAGCATCATCTTCACTTTGTTTAATTTGTAGTACATCCCCTTGTATGAACCTTTTCGTGGATATTGAAAGTATACATGGTCATAGGCCAGCATAGCTCAAATTTGTGATCTCAATTTTTTATTTCAATTTTTGTTGTATTTTCTTGCCCCATTGAAAGTATACATTGTATCTTAACTTTTGTTCTCTCATTTGCAAACAGCAACTCTCTAAGGCAAAGCTGAAAACAAAGCCGATACAAAACAGATGTACGTATTTTCTACATTTTAACCATATTTGTATAACAAAACCAAATAATTTTAGGATTTTATGCATCCACATATAGGATTAATGAATGGAAAAAAATCAAATTCAATAAGAATTGGATATCATCGTACGAACATTTTTATTTGTGAATCTAATATAAGATCTTTTGATTGCAAAAAACATTCGAACATGAACACAAAACAAATGTTATCATTCAGAATTCAACTTCACAAATTCCGTAGCCATTATCATATTCAGATTGTTTCTATATAACATTTTGGCCTGATCTGAGATCTTTTGGGATTTGAAGCATAGGAAAGGTTCAAGTGACAAGGATTTTACCATTAGTGACCTTTTGGAATCCATCTCCATTCCCATGAAAAATAGTAAATTTCCTGTAGCAAATCGTATGCAGGAATGCAAGATATCAATCATGTTGAGTATGCATGCTCTAGCCCATCTGTAGATGTTATATACTGTTATCAGACAAATGATTTGAAACAGAATGATCTTAAATATATCATTAACTACAGAAGAGAGTGGTACAAGCAGAGAATTCAATGCAGCAAAAAAAGGGGGGAAATGTACTGTAACTCATGGCCAAGTGCTTTCTTATGAACTTGGGTTTTGCAGAATAGACATCTAAAAACCAAATTTCAGTATGAACTGATTGGCAATGTACAACTATAGCTCCATAAGCCTTGTAGGGTTTTCCCTGTATACTTCATGCAGGTAATAAAATATTACATTGTTCGGATACAATCAAGTCTTCAGGTGGTACTTATGTATGGAACATAGTGCAAATCACACACAATCAATCTTCTTATGTATGGAACTCGTGCAACTCTAAATTTTTGAGGGTTTCTTTACCAATAATTAAAATTCTTAAGATGGAAAGTATTAACACTAAGAAATTCCTATCACGAAAAAAAAGGCCCATCATATTTTAACTGATTAGCAGGCAAAAGTCGTTCTTCGTAGGAACCATATAACTGCAGCACGATGTGTGATACAAAAGATGGTGCTATACTGTTGTTAAGAATGAAGAATAGAGACCCGTAGTCTTCGTTCTAACAGACCTCAGCCGGGAGTAGGAAGGTAGACCCTGTGAATGTTCCTCATGTTAAGATGCCTTCGACAAGTCGGGCATTTTTTCTGAGCTTTAATAGCAGCCTTTATGCAAACTTGGCAGAATATGTGGCCACAAATAGTAGAAGTCTCGTCCACCAGAGGCCCCCAACAAACTGCACAACTGAATGTGGGTGTGGGGTCTTTCGGTTCCACCCATTCAGGTTCTTCATGGATTTCGAGAGCCTTCCTCTGAATTTAAAAAATTCAACAGATTAGGAGGGTACATAATCTGAAAACCACAAAATAAGGTATAATTTCATAAAAACCCGGTGCTCAAACACTAGATCAAAACATCACCAATACCCACAATTTTTTCATAATACCTTAGCGACCTTCCAACTCAAAGTAAAGTTTCACTTGTAGCCACATGTTGAAAGTTGAAACATATTTGAGGCTCGACACTTAATATAAGCTCACTAAGATAACGAAATGATGTGATGCTTCTAATTTCTTAAGTCATCCTCATGTCAAATCGGATCTACTTAAGGTAAAAAATACGATTGAAAGTTTTCCCAATGGAGACAAGAAGATGATGATCAAGGGGGGAAAATCACAGATACATAGTATTTCTATTTATATCGAAGTGAATTCCTCTGCAATGAACAATTACCAGGACACAAATTTAAATGAGAGATCACTTGAGCTAAGTGCAAACCACTTGGTTGCATGCTAATGGTGACTGTTATTTACCTTTGCCGTTTGAGCATTTTCCAAGTCCCTGTGAACTTCACGATTGCTATTAATTGGTCGATTGATATTAGTCGACAGATTCCGAGTGTTTCGGCTGGAACCATACCTGCCTAGGGTCAGCCTGGTCAATTCATAGTCTTCAACAACCCCTGTAAGAGAGAGAGAGAGAGAGAGAGAGAGAGATCAACATATAAAATAAAAGGAATGAAAAATGAGCTGCAGGAATTTCTCTTGTGGGCAGTAACAGATAATAATTTGGGCATGCTTTGCCATCGTGAATCACATAACTACCTAAATGGTAAGCATTAATTGTAAGGTTACACGTGCAATAGGTGCAGCAAATAACCAGGAGGGGACTTCAAAATAGCAACCACTCACTCACATTAGTTTTTTTTAGAAATAACATTAACTTTTCATTTTTCCTTAACCTATTTCTAATCATAAGTAGCAAGTATTAGAACAAAAGCAAGTTTAGCATCACAATACATCTAAATCTAAATCTTGAATACGCCAAAGAGTGCAGCAATATATGCAGTTGTGGGTTTTGCCCTCAACATTGATTTATAACTTATTTTATGTCACAGGCTGTCATAGGACAGTTGACAGATGGGGACAATTCTCACATGATGGATGTAACTTCCACAATTTTGTAATAAATTCAGCAAGAATGATAATTCCACTCTATTCATATGATAGTATGATACCATTTCCTATGCTATGCAATGGTGTAGTTTGGGTATCAGTCCATTGCATAGTAGCACAGTCAGTATTTGAACATACAGCATGACTTCAATATGCCAACACATGCATTATCATTCAGCATAGGATTGAGGAATAAAACCTGAAGAGCCTGCAACGGTATCACTTTCTTCATCAAGGATGATTGTGTTTGGAATATTCGTTGGGCTAGGGGGCCTATTCTGCACCTGTACGAAAGACGAATGCATTATAAATTGTGCAATTAGCAACCCCCCCCCCCCCCCCCCCCCCCCCCACACACACACACACACACACACACCACAAAAGTCACTCAAATAACTTCGTATCGAAATATCTGAGTGTACTCAAAAATAACAAAATAATTTGGTCATCAAAACCATTCTTTAATAAGCTATTGTATAAAGCTCTAGGTGTATACTCTGTGGACATATCATCGTAATCAATAGTTAATTGATGTGTAGTATGTCTCAAATTGTTCATTGATCCATAGTATGTCCTTTGATATGAGTTAACTATCAAACAGACCTGGATTGAACCTCTTGTGGATGACAAGATTTTGACATCATCATCAACAAGTGAATCAATTATTTGGACGGACCCACTGTCAATATTATTTGGTTGGATGGCACTTGAATCAACATAGATAGGTCTACTAAGTGGCTGCTCGGCAATTGGCGTAGCATTAACTGGTCCACCAGTGCGTGGGAGAGCAACTTCATCAGCATCAACAACAATTGGTATATTTGGTGCTCGGCCAGCAAGACCAATGAGTTCACTGGCTCCTTGTGCAGCACGTTCTAGTGCTTGAGACGCACTTCTGTGTGCTGTAGAAACTTGAGTTAACAATGGTGTTGCCGCAACATCATTTGACGGATGGTCATGAGGATATGCATTGAGATCAACGAATACCATCTTGCCAGGGCTGTGACTCTCATCAGCTGCAGGTCTTCGAGGAGTGTGTGTTGGCTGCACCTTGCGGTCCATGTCAAACTAATCTTGCATACAGTCTTGCAAATGAACAAGAATACCACCCTGAATGCATGGAAACAATCCTAACAATAATCAGAACAAATACATGCCATCATCTACAAACTACACAAAGACAATGATAAGATCTATCAACCAAGCCAATATCCTGAGAAACCTTAATTCCCATACCAAAGTGCTTCCTAAGTCTTCAAATGTATAACTACATATCAATGCTTGAAAGCAAGATGCGATAGCATATCATGTTATCGACTTACCAACAAACTGAGTTTCAATTACTTTGTCAATTTTTAGATGAAGATGCTTACAATAATCCTCCTTTTGTGTTGACAATTAACTAGAGTAGCAAGCACATGACTTTTAACTTCTTTTCACGCTCATTCTTATGAATCTCTAATTTCCAGCTGTAATCGTTGTACGATCTTCAAATTTATCACGACCCAAATTCCAACCGGTTTAAATTATCTAGGGTCATTATTTTTTTATAAAAAGATCTGCCTCTATACGATAATGATTAATGGATAATCTACTAGTGTGAAAACAGACATGACCCACTCCATTTTCAGAAAGAATGGAAGTTTGAAACTAATGACACGACTAATTACACGAAAGCAGCACAACCACACAAAGAAGTGAAATTTCGACCTTATTCCTGATGAAAAGGGGCAGAAAAAACCAAACCCCAAATCCAGCAACGAAAGGCCCGAATCGGGATTACCTCAAAACCAGGAAGGGACAAACCGAGACCGGAATCGAGGTCGGAGGGGGGAGGGTGGAAAGGTGGAATCTTTGGGGAGGGTGGGAAAATCGGTAGTGGAATTGGGAAGGAAACGACGCTTTGTAAAGTGAAAATAAAAATAAAAATAAAAATAAAAATTGGTGGGGTGAAGAAGGATGGATGGATGGATGGATGGTTTGGTATTTATTTATTATTACTAGCATGGAAAATGGAACCCCAAGACTGTTAAGACGTTTCAAAGCTCCTCTAACATTAAGATAATTTTCAATAATCATAATAAACGTAAAATTTAATATTATAATAAACAAATGATAAATCGACAAAGATTTATTTATTATTTGTTTTCCGACTTTTTGTCAATGGAGTGACGATATGTGTGCTCGCGTGTACGAACCCAGGTGCCACGTGGCCACATTGGGAATTATATGAGTGGGGGTACGTTTACTTTTTTAGGTTGGTAGATTCTTTTGCATTTTGTCATCATGTTTGTTTGGAAATAACTACATTGGTCTTGTAAATAACACAAATGATTGGTTTCTAATAAATGATATTAAAATATATAATATCATTGAACTATTTATTTACATATTAAAGTACATATCGATATTTAAGTGTTAAAATATTGTTCCAAGATTTTTTATATAGTGAAAATATTGCTTAAATTGATTTTGAATTTTCAAATAACATCTTCAATCATGTAATATCCTATTTACCTAATTTTCGTTGGCGATACCTAAAATCATTCTATCATAAAGTAATATTTTGTTTATAAATAAAACTTTCATAAATGTTGCTTATAATTGATCATATATTCAACTTTCCCCACCAGTAACACTTATTTGTATATTATTAGCGTTCTCAAATTTATATCTTTGTTAGAGATAATTGCCAAGTTATATTAAAAACAACATAAATAAATAAGAAATATATATATATGTATGTCACACCCATATATTTAAATTATAAAAAATGTAAATGTAAAAGTTTTGACCAACATATCCACCAACGACCGTCATTCACCGGGGCTTCGGTGGCCAATTCCCTTGTCATCAGATCACCAACTTCGTTGATATTCCGACACTGGGCATGCGTCAGCCCCGTACCCTTAAATTAAATCGACTTTAAAACCTTGCCTTTTGTTTATCTTATAGTACTTTATATATTTTGATACATATTGTTTTTCTATTACACTTAAATATAGAACAAAAAATAAAAAATATGAGGGAAGATAATAAAAAATACATTTAGTTAGAATTAGAAGGAAACAAAAAGTATTATAATAACACATGATAAAATATTATTTTATTATTTTTGATTTAGGATTTCTAATTTTAACTTTTTTTCCTATTGACGAGCCATAGTAACGATGAGTTTTTTTTTTGAATAATACAAATATTCATAATTTTAGTAGCACAAAGGGTTCACATGGATCGGGTAGAAACTTAAAACCAACCGAAAATGAACCGAAACATTAGCTAGGATGAGTGATGAATCTGATGATATGTTCCTTATAATCAACTTTCAACTTTCAGAATGTTTCTTATAATTAATTAAAAAATCATAAATCACGTGTGCAATTTCCCCCCATCTGTAACACTTATTTTTATATTATCAACGTTCTCAAATTCATGTCATTGTTAGATATAATTGTCATGTTAAAGTAAAAACAACATAAATAAGAATAAGATATATGTATGTAACATTAAAGTGATATGTACCTACTATACGTAAGATAAGAATAATACTAAGTATAATTTTAAAATTACAAAAAACGTAGATGTAAAAGTTGTTTGACCAACATGTCCACCAGCAAAAGGATGAGCATTTTTTAGTGAATAATACGAATAACTTTTGTATATTCACATGGGTTGGGTAGAAACCAGAAACTGAAAACCAAACGAAAAGAAACCGATTGAGCCGAATTGGTCAAGTTTATTTGGGACTCGGATCGGTTCTGAATTGTTTCGGAACAAACCAACTCGGATCGGACTGAACCAATCAACCCGGGAATCAAAAATTTATTAGACATTTTATTTTATTTTTTATGTGTCTCTAAAAGTTTGGTGTTTAATGTTGATGGAAATCAATGATTTATGGATATATTTTATTTTTAAAAAAAGAATCAGCTCTAGAAATGAGGAAAATAGATATTAAAATCATATCATCTATTTGGAATTTAAAATTTTAGAAAATTAGAACTTTTGTATCACTACCTTTGGGACTTAAAATTCTATAAAATTAGGAGGTTCAACTAAAAGGCTTCGTCTACCAATGTATTATAGAACAAAAAAGTTGAGGGTCTTAATCCTTAGTACAAAATAATCATCACAAATAACTCCCTCAATTATTACTTTACGGTAGACATGCATGGGTACGAACCCAAGAAAGATATAGAAGTTGAGGATGTGATTGGTTTGTAGGAAGTTGTAAAAAAATTAGAACGGAAGTGAAAGAAGTTATTCGTAGTACAATTTCATAAAGTTTTGAAACTCACAAAACTTAGTTCACAAATTATTTTAAAAATTTCTGCAAACCAATCATAAAAAATTTATTCTGATCCTGCAAACCAATCATATCTTAACAGTCGCTCTCTTCCAAATAAGTCAAGATGGAAGACCTCAATCCCCTTAGAGCACCATTAACGGATGCTCTTTTTCAGACGCCTTGGATGGGTGCCCGAAATGCTCACCCTTAACGGGAGGGTGGTTCCGCCCGGAAACCCAATTTGGGGGGCGACGTGGCCCCCTGGATTGGTTGGAAAAAAATTGTTTTGGTTTTTAGGTTAAAAGAAAAAGATTAGATATATATTTAGGTTAATGTATTGATTAGTTAAATTGTAATTTAATTAATTAGGTTTTGTAATTTAATTGTGGTTAATGTATTGATGTTGTTTGAATTTTATAATAATTCTACAATTATTTTATGATTAATTAAATTGTTTTTGATTTATTAAGAATTAGTTAAATTTAGAAATTAAAAAAATCATATACGAAATTGAGATAAACTAAGTCACAAAACACTAGTACAATACTCATAAACTCCATATACGAACTACAATACAAATACGGATACGAAATTTAAATAGATACTACTACAACAATACTGATAAACTACGAAACACACATTAACTCCAAATGAAACAAAAGCACCTACAGGAATCCTTCTGATTTAGCCAACTCCTTGAGTTCAGCAAGTGTTTCTTTATCGAACTCGTCCTTGTTTTCCTTTTTCATCAGAGAGAATAACACGTCGAGCTTCTTGATGTTGAGTTCCCTTTGGAACTTCACTTCAGCTTCAATGTGTTTCCTCTCTACCCGTTCTTGGTAACGAATGAAGGGAATGTGTTCTAAAAGTTTTACTTTTAAATGTCAATTATTATGAATTGAATGAGAAATCATTTTGTTCATTGTTTATGTTATTCGTCTTTTAGAAGTGTTAAGGAAGAGACTCTTGGTCCTTAACCGTAGAGCTCTAAAAGATATTGGTTTACATAAAACAAAAGATATTTGCAATCATGGTAATTAACATGGGACATTAATTACCGAGTTAAGATTGTCGTGTTGGTCATAGATCATTGTAGCTTTACAAGTGAGTGACAACATGGGTACGCAAAAGAGGAAAATACTACTTTTGTATACTGAATTGACCTAATAAGTAAAATATTATAGGAATGTGTTTCTGTGTCATTAATATTTTACTGTGTCCTTGGTCCTTTGATATGAGACTTATATCCGATCGCTTAAGGAGTGCTTAATTAGACTAGTGTCTTAAGCTATCAATGAGTGTAGTGCAAAAGCATTAGTTGGTTAAGTATGACTTTTGTTGAAGAAGATAGTTAGTCAAAAGATTATCATTGCCCCTCCTAATTGAGTGATGATATTAGTGGGCCCCTTGATAAAGCCAAGTTATAATGTACACAATGTGATTTGAGTTAAGTCACATATTTATAACTAGCTTAAAGAGATCAAGAAATGAATACTAATACAAAGATGACACAATACCACTTTTTGTGTATTCTTAATATCATGAGGCAAGGGACGGACACAAGTGATGCACTCCATCACTAAATGGATCGGGTTTTGGTTCGAGTGGGATTAAGACATCTAACTAATTGGGAGTTATAATGTGTAGCTAGATACCGATTATAGCTTGTGATATTAAGCTCTTAATATCACTGCCAACTTAGTCTAGATCCTCCTATATGTCACACCGCAAAAAACCGGGAAACAAGAAGCTTGATTTTTGGTTCATATGATGTGTCGGGTTTCTTATAGAAAATATGACACATGTGGTGAACAAGTAAAATCAATTATGTTGTGATATATAACATAATTAGAATCATGATAAATTCATATGAGATACATATATTATGGGGTGTAATAAATTATTGTTGCATAGGATAATATATTGCATAAGTTGTGAATTTGCTAAAACCCCCTAAAGTTCAAATTTTGTTGGAAATAAATCCAAAATTTGAAAAGGCAAAATCGGGTAAAAGTTCGGTAATCCGTTTATGGTTCGGTCGACCGAAGGTTCTGTGGATCGGTCAACCGAACGTGGAACGGATGGTCAAAATTGATTGACAGAACTTGACCAAAGTGCCTGGAGTTCTGGTACAGTATACCGAACCAGAAACGGTCGACCGAACAATGTCTAGTTCCGATATTTTCGGTTAACCGAATGGCACTCGGTTTTAGACGTGGGTTCGTCCGATCGGTTAAGGAGAATTTTTCTCCTTAAGAATCGGTCGTCCGTCTAATGCACGGTAAACCAAACGTGACATATTCGGTTAACCGAGTGTGACTCGGTTAACCGAACCCCGATCGATTTTCTGCCTTTGATAATTAAGAGATTAATTTGATCGATGGTTGGATTAGCTCCAAACTTGGTCAAACGTTTTGTGGATGCATGTAATGCATTATGGAATTAGTTTATGAGTGAAAATGTCAAGAAAACATGGGTTAATGATGCTTTGCATACGTTGCATCATATGTCTTTCATTTAGATTAATTTTATATCAATAAATGCTACTAAGGTATGTGTTTAGTCTTATTTACATAATACAGGGACCTGAATGCAAATTACCCATATCTTGAGCATAAACACGTGCAAAAGACTCATTTCTATCATAAATACCGGTTCAAGATTATCGGGATTCAAATTGAAGTACATCCAAGCATAAAAGCATTCAAAGACCTAATTACAAAAAGGTCAGGGACTTAATTGCAAAAGCCGAGGACCCGACTGCAAATTACGAGTACCAAAAGATTATTTTGGAGAAGTTCTAAAGAAAAATCAATTTGGATCTCCAAATATATGAAGAAATTAACTCGGATCTCCAAAGATATGCGATAATTAATTCGGACACTCCAAGGACAGCTAAAACATGTCATAAACACACAGGAAAAATCCGGATCGATTCCGAGCCAAAAAGGTGGCGATTCCGCCGCACCTCATGCACAAAATGCGGCGATTCCGCCGCACAAAAGTCGATCCGTGCGCTCAAATTTTTACCAATGCTGTATTGACGCGTGTACGTTCCTTTTATGTATTAGGATCCCCGGTTGAGGCTATAAATAAGGTCGAATCATGTATTGGAAGGGGCTCCTCTCCTCTTCTTTTTAGCAATAAAATTCTGTTCTTTTATTTTGTGTTTTTAGTTTTCTTTTGTAGTTTCTCTAGGACCCCTTCTCCTTCCCTCCATCCATGAGTTTCTAACTCTCTCCAAAGGGTGTGGGTGACGGATTTAGGGTGATGAGAAGAAGAATTACGTTATTATTTTAATTTCGTCTTAGTATATTTTGATTACTTGAGTTTATGTTGAGTCATTTATCATGTAATGTTTTATAACTAATGTGATTTATTATAAGTTTCAGAATTCTCTAATCAAAACCTGATATCTAATCCCCCATCCGCTGGACTCTCATCCATATTTCTTTTCTTTTTAGTTTTTCTTTTGTTGTTCTTGCTTTAGAAAATTAAAAACCAAAAATCTCAAACCAAACATATTTATCTCTCTTTCTTCCTTAATTCGAAAATCACAAAAATAACAATATATCTCCCTCCTTGTGTTCGACCCGTACTTGTCACGTCTTCATTGACGTCGTGCACTTGCGGTATAAATTTAATTCCCATCAGTTAAGAATAGTCATGATTGAGAGTAAGATTAAAGCCTATAAATAGGTCATTATTCTCCTCAATTATGCTAGATGTTTTTTAATTATTTTCTCTCCAATTCACCACAAAAAGCCACGAAAATTCTCTTAGTTTTCTAAGTCTTTGGAAGGAGAAATCTCAGAGATTAAGGAAGGGGTTTGTACCTAGATTCTAAGCTAGTTTGGAGATTGATTGGCTAGCTCCTTTCTCTCTAACCTTGTTTAGGGTTTTGGTGAACACTCGGAGGCATCCGGCGCAACGAGAAGTGACGATCGTCATCCTCAACGTCTCCGTATCATCAAGAAGTTTTAGAGAACTTCTAGGTATGAATTTCGGAGTCCCTTGTGTTTGTTTTAATAAAGTTTTTAAAACTAGTTATTGAAACAAACCGATGCATGCATGAAATAAATCATAGAAAATTGTAATTGATCCTTATTGTGCATAAAAATTTCGAAAATATATATGTGCAATTAAACTAGAAAACCTACAACGCATGTATTTGTCCTCTCTCACTTTTGCTTTATATTCAATTTGTTTTCTAAGTTCTAACATATTCGGATCGACTTGCGCCTGAACTGGTTATTTCCCCTTCTTTTTGGCTCTTTTAACACCTTCTGGACGATGACAAGGTTCAAATACCATTTCATTTGTCGATAGTGTCGCGCGACTCCCATCGTCGTCGGTGCGTTTTCTTTTCCTACTGCTCAAACTCTCCGGACTTTCTTCGGCGATGACTCCTGTGGTAACTCCAAGCGCAACAGACTTCCATTTAGGGTACCTGCGCAACATCAGCCACACATGAATGTAGTGAAATTTGGTGTTGTGTGTTCGCTTGTAGATGATTTGCACTTCTTTGATGACATCGCCCATGTTGAAACCGTTTCTCTTCCGTCGCACCGCCTGGTCGAAGCAACTGGCCCATTGGTTCACACATGGCGATGTACGCCGCCACCGTCCCTTCAATGACTCATCATTACGCTCTACTACACATGTTTTGGCTGATTCATTGAAGAGGTGCTCCACTCGTCTCCAGAATGACCTCATTTTTTGGTTTGTCCCAACCACAACATCGCCACTTACAGCCATGTAAGCCGAGACGAGTCTCTCATCCTCTTGTGTGGACCACGTCTTTTGCGACTTGATCGTCGCGGTTTTGCGTGTTCCCTGACAACTTGGAGGTTGAACGACATTTTCGTCATACATCAGGTGTAATGCGGCTTACATTTGCAATACTTTCTCCACTTAGGAGGCGATTGTACATACCAACTGGGAATTGGGTTTAGACTTCTTCCTAGGTTGGCTGGTGGTGTGGATTGTGATGAAATTGTTGGAATTGATTGTCTGGGTAGAATCCTGGTTGTGGGAAAATTGGTTTTGGTAGGACGGGTGGAATCCTGGTTGTGGGACAAATTGGTTTTGGTAGGACGAGTGGAAACTTGGGTGTTGAAAAAATTATTGGGTTGGGGTGGACGACGTGGAGATCGTCGGTACTCTGGTGAACCATTTCCTTCTGAAGAAGACATTGTAAGGTGAGGGTGGAAGAAGTAAGATAGAAATTGGGTTGAGTAGAGAAGTAAGTTGGTGGGGGTATATATACATTCGATGTGTCTCGATGCTTGAGAAGTCCAAGAATCAATGTCATTGTCTTGTGTTTCGTGTAGTCACGCGCGTACTGTAGGTCCTCGATGCTTGAGAAGTCCAAGATTCAATGTTATCGTCTTGTGTTTCGTGTAGTCACGCGCATACTGTAGGTCCTCGATGCTTGAGAAGTCCAAGATTCGATGTCATCATCTTGTGTTTCGTGTAGTCATGCACGTACTGTATGTCCTCGATGCTTGAGAAGTCCAAGATTCGATGTCATCGTCTTGTGTTTTGTGTAGTCACGCGCGTAATGTAGGTCCTCGATGCTTGAGAAGTCACGCGCGAAGTAAACGTTATTTCTCACATATATAAATACAGTCCTCATGCTTGATTCTACCAAATCTCACTCATACATCTACTAACGATGTCTTCATCTGATAAGTCTTCCAGTACAAAGTCTTCATCATCTTCAACATCTGATGACGAATCTTACGACCAAGTGTTGAACTGTTTAAAGGAGTATGTATCCGAAATGGTGGATCGACAAACTCCATGTCCTAAGAGGCGTAGAAGGTGAACTTCAAACCCGAATTGAGATAAGGAGCTTGGTTACAATTGTTTGATTGTCGATTATTTTTCTAACGATCATGTTTATCCTAACAATATTTTCAGGAGAAGATTTAGGATGTGAAAGCATGTCTTTCTTCGCATTGTGAGTGTCATTGAGGCCTCCAATGTCTTCTTCCAACGTGTACCAGACGCCACCGGTAGGATGAGTATCTCTGGCCTGCAGAAATGTACTGCGGCGATTCGTATGCTAGTGTACAGTGTTGCGGCTGATGAGGTGGACGAATACTTAAGGCTAAGCGAATCCACAGCAAGAAATGCACTTGAATTTTTTGTGACGGTGTAATTAACAACTTCGACGGTGAGTACCTCTGTAAACCTAATGCAAGTGATTTAGCACGACTACATCACGTTGGTGAGCAGCGTAGGTTCCTAGGCATGATGGGAAGTATCGATTGTATGCACTGGGTGTGGAAAAATGGTCTGGTTGCAAGGATATGTCAATATCAAGGGTGTAGTGGTAATGACACTCTTGTCCTTGAGGCAGTGGTGTCGGCTTACTTGTGGATATGACACTCTTTTTTTGGCACACCATGTTCATGCAATGACTTAAATGTCCTGCAACGATCTCCGGTTTTTGACGGCGTAATGGAAGGACGGGCTCCACCTGTGACTTTTGAGGTAAACGGTTCTCGATATGATATGTAATATTATCTTACGGATGATATTTATCCAAAATGGGCGGCATTTATTTCGTCCATTGTTCATCCACAAACATTGAAGGACAGATTATTTTCTGAACGACAAGAAGTGGTACACAAAGATGTAGAACGTGCATTTGGAGTCTTGCAAGCGTGGTTCGCGATCGTGAAGAAGTCATCTCTTGCATGGAGTAATGTTGTGTTTAACAAAATAATGACAGTTTGCATTGTAATGCATAATATGATAGTTGATGATGAACGCGACTTCTACGCTAATTTTGGAAATTAGAATTTATTGAGGACCAACCTGGAAATTTCATGAACGACCCGGTTCGATATTCCACTGACCGTATAGTGGATATTAACTAGTACTTGACAAGGAGATATCAATTGCGTAATCGCACTACACATTTGAATCTTCAAGCTGATTTGATCGACAATATATGACAACGATTTGGAGGAAATACGTCTTAATGTATTTTAAATTTAGTATTTAATGTTGTATTTTTTGTTTTAGTTTTTAAATTTCCAGCTAACGTACTATGTAATGCGGTTTCCTAAATTTTAATAATATTTTCCTATTTATATATTAAATGTTAATTAAAATCGAATGAATTAATTAAATTGAGTAATTACAATAATGATTATTAATATTTTTTGTTTATTGTTGTAAAAGTTTTAGAGAAGAGAATAAAAATAATGACGTGACAACAAATACTGTAACTTGACCGGGTAGATTGAATAATGGTTAGAGTTTTTGTAGGGAGATTGATTTGTGCTGACGTGATAGAGAGAAAATCGGACGCCCAAGATGTACTCGGGCGTTATTAACGGTGGTCTTAAGATTCAAACTTGGATAGGATGTCCTCAGACTTGTGCCATAGGCCTACAACCATGATCAAGCTTTGGTAGGTGAGTTTCGTGTTAGTACTTGAAACGATACCAATTACATGATTTTCTTTCTGAACTGTTATTCGTCGTTGGAAAACTACTTAAATCGTCTCCAACGAATTACCATTTTGTCATTCTCTCATTTCTACTCATATATCACGACATTTCACCCTCCTATTACCCATCTCTCTTCATCTTCCTCTCATAATCATAAAAAATAATGTTTCGGAGGTCAGTAATGAGTCAACGGACGCCCCGATGTACTCGAATCCGGTAAAATATCTAACTTCTTTTTAATAATAAAAAAATAAAAAATTTAGCGGGCGTCTGGCTAAGACGCGTCCCCCACAGGGTTATGGCGTTTTACCCAGACGCCTCCCCATGGAGGAGGCGTCTGTCTAAGACGCCTCCCCATGGGGAGGCGTCTCTGGGGGACGCCCGCTAAAATTTTTATTATTATTATTAAAAAGATAATTCGGATGACCGGGTAGAGGTCGGTAAACCGACCCAAGGATTTCAGGAAGATGAAAAACTTACAGTCTCTATTATCACGATGGACAGATTGAAACTCGATTATCCGCAAGGAACATGTTCGGTAGACCGAGAAGCAAACGGTCGATCGTCCGACACCTCACCACCTCACCAGATCTTGCGCCCGTGGTTAATTATACGGATTGGAATACAACGAGTTTTTGCAAGTGACGAAGATTCAAAAAGTCTGGAAGTTTTGCCACCGGATTTTTTTGGATCTTGAAATTGTTGGATTTGGAAAATTTTGAATCTTAATTACTTGTAAAAAAACTCATTGTAATCCGACATGTTACCACCGAAAAACTTGCAATGTAACCTCAAATAATTTGAGATAACACACCGTATAATTTTAAGATTTTTTTATTTTTTTTGGGATGAACGTCTTAACTAGACGTCACACCCCCATGGGTGAGACATCTGTCGTCTTAGACAGACGCCCCTCCATGGGGAGACGTCTGGGTAAAACGTATGCCCCTTGGGGGTGGCGTCTGGCTAAGACGCCTGCCCCTTGGGGGGCGTTTTACCGAGACACCCAGCCTGATTTTTTTTGCTAGGCTTATTTCACCAAATTCAGACGTTTGCCAGACATTTTCGTGGTGTTTGTACTGAGAAAATGAAGAAAACGTAGGCAGAAACCTTATTTTAAGAAACGGGACGAAATTGATATTAAATAAATTGTGAAGAGCAAAATGATAATTGTTGGGACAATTTAAGTAATTTTTCGACGATAAGAATAGTAGTCACCTTTTCTTTTCTTCTTGACTTGCTATTTTTTGTGAACAATATTTGGGTCTTTTGTTTCTCACTGTGATCGTATCTTTCAAGAAAAGATGGAACTGAACTTGTAGAATGATTTCTACGTTGTTAGTAGCTTAGTTGAACAAGCCTTGGGAACAAATAATAATGCTCACAATATGTTGAAAGGAATTTATATTACAATGCTTTTGAAACCAAAAGCATGTTATTTAGTGAATTCTAAGTCAACAAACGGTTATAAAGTAAATTTGTATGGGGCCAATGTTATTAAAAAACATTTAATATAACAAAAAATAAAGAAAATTGTGTTAGTTAAAATTGAAGTACAACAACATTTTCAAAATAATTGAAAATCTTTTGTAGGGACGGGACACCCTAGTTTCTTCTCGCTTCATTCCTGCTTCTTTAACCAAATGGTCTGAAGTGCTAAAGAATCTGGAAAAAGAAAGGCATAAGATGACTAATAAATCCTTATAAGGGCACCCTTAACGGGGGTGCCCCGCCCGGGCGCCCTGGTCGGGCGCCCGGGCGCACCCCCGTTAACGGGCGGGGCGCCCGTGGGGCGCCCGCCCGGGCCACCCGCCCGGGCGCTTGCCCGGGCGGTGGGCGTCCCGGGCAGACGCCCGGGCGCCCATGGGAGGGGGACACGTGTCCCCCTCCCATTGGTCAAATTTTTTTTTTTTGGAATTTTTTTAGTTTGGTTTTGTTATTAATGGATTGGGTGTTTGTTATAAATGTGGGGTAATAATTTTTTGTAAGTGATTAAAATTAAGAAATTTCCTGAACCAACAATTTCAAGTTAAATAGAAAAAAAATTAATACAACAATACCATAATACATTAACAACAATACATTAATATTACTAAAATACGAAATACAACCACGGGAAATACAAACCATACGAAATACGGACTACTACAACCCGAAATACAAACATATGTTAAAGGGAAATACAAACCATACGGACTACTACAACCCGAAATACAAACTAAGAGAAATACAAACCATACGAAATACGGACTACATCAAACTACACGTACCCATTCTCTTCTGCCCAGGCGAGAAGTTTATCGATTACTTTTTGATCCTTCTCCGTCGGGTTGTCCTTCCTCATCAGAGAGTGAAGCATGTCCAACTTATTTTTTATTAAATGCCTCTGGAAATTCCTTTCCGCTAACTCCTCTTGCTTGGAGAAACCATCTTCTCTGACTTGGGCGGTGTATCGCATCTGTTGTGCAAGTTCTCTAACATCGGTGTCTCTTTCGGGGCGTAATGCACTCTTAGCCTTTTTCTTAGCCTTCTTCACACCTTCTGGGCGTGTAGACGACTCCGGCATCGGCTCTTCTGCATCCGAGGGTGATTGCGTCCTCGAGCCGTCCGTGCTCTTTCTTTTCCCAAGGCTTCCTGACTGGGGACTATTTTCATCGTGCAACTCCGGGGACTCTCAGTCAACACGCACGGCATTAGCTCCGGAGATCACACTCTCCCATTTTGGGTACCTACGCAACATAACCCAAGCATCAAAATAAAGAAATTTACTAGGCCCATGATTTCGCTCGTAGATCACGTGCGCTTGTCGGACAACATCGTCGTCATTCTGGCCGCTCCTTTTCCGTCGGAATGCCTGATCGAAGCACCCGACCCACTTGTTCACAGCAGGTATGATTCTCCTCCACCGTCCTTTTAAGGACTCTGCGTTCCTTTCGGGTAGGCCTGTGCCTTCCACGGAGATGTCGTACACACGTTTCACCCTAGTCCACAATGAAGTAGACTTCTGGTTTGTCCCTGTCACCGCATCGCAACTGACTTCCATATATGCAGAGACAAGTCTCTCGTCCTCAGCTGTGGTCCACAACTTCGGATTGGCTTTGGCAGTTTGGACTTGCTTGCGGTGACGACGTTGTGGAGGTGGGGATGGTGGTGTGGGGGTGTGTCGTGGTGGGGACTCATCGTCGTCGTTACCCTCATCTTCAGTGTTCGCCATACTCTGGCGGCTATTTTGAGACAAGGGTCGGCCAAACATCTGGAACTGCGGTTGATTATAAGGGAATGGTGGTGCATATTGTGAGTATTGTGAGAATGGTAAGTTTTGAT
Organism: Triglochin maritima; assembly: GCA_963682175.1. Classification (NCBI taxonomy): domain Eukaryota; kingdom Viridiplantae; phylum Streptophyta; class Magnoliopsida; order Alismatales; family Juncaginaceae; genus Triglochin; species Triglochin maritima. Next base: position 4,629,046 of record OY821782.1, on the reverse strand, counting down.
CTGGGGATGCGTAGTGGGAGAATTGTGGGAATGGTGAGTTTTGGTCAGGTGGTGGGAATGGTGGTGCGTACTGGGAGAAGTCGGGTTGTTGGAATGGTTGTTGGTAAAATGGACGTGAGGGATATGGTTGTGGATAGCGTGGATGCGGATTTGATTGTGGAGGAGGGGGGGAACGATTGTACTCCGGAGAAGACATTGTAGGAGAAATATGGGATGTAAGTTGAGTTTTTAGTTTTGTGGAAGAGATATGGGGTGTAAGTTGATTTTTGTGTAGGGTATATATAGAGAAAAAATTAGACACTGTGCAATCACGCGGATTACTTTTCTTTCACGCGTATACTGTACATTCACGCGGACTATTTTGTTTTCACGCGTATACTGTAGATTCACGCGGACTACTTTTGATTCACGCGTATACTGTGCAATCACGCGTATACTGTGCAGTCACGCGCGTTTCGAAATTCAAATATTCAAATTTCAAATATTCAAAATTTTGTGTTTAATAGTGATTAATATTGTTAATTAATTAATAGTAATAATAAGTATATCGCGAATTAAAATTATAATGTAATTAGAATTAGATTTATATATAATGTATTTTGTTAAATGTTGTGTGAGAATTAAATTTGTTTAATTAAGAAATGATGTGGATGAAAGAGAGTGTAGGTTGGGTGGGGGTAGCCTGGGCATGGATAAGGGGGTTTTTTGGGTGGGTTGGGTGAGCTGACGTGGCAGAGAGAGAAGCTGACGTGGCAGAGAGAGAGTGCAGGGCGCCCGGGGGTAGCCCGGGCGCTGTTAAATATGCTCTTAGCTCAGCAAGTTTACAGGGCTATTGTAGAATTAAATTACCTTGGCATGATCAAAGCCTCAAAGGTATCATTAACTCCCAATATTTCTTGAATTACAGGGATATTACCCTTTTCTTGACATAATAAAATATGCAACACTAGCAATAACTCTCGTTTGAAACCAGACCAAGAAAGTTTTGGTTTAGGGCTATACTAGGATTAAATTACCTTGGCATGATCAAAGGTATCATTAACTTCCAATATTTCTTGAAATTACAGGGATATTACCCTTTTCTTGACATAAAATAGGCAACACTAGCAATAACTCTCATTTGAAACCAGACCAAGAAAGTTTCGGTATAGGGCTATACTAGGATTAAATTACCTTGGCATGATCAAAGGTATCATTAACTTCCAATATTTCTTGAAATTATAGGGATATACCCTTTTCTTGACATAAAATAGGCAACACTAGCAATAACTCTCATTTGAAACCAGACCAAGAAAGTTTTGGTTTATGGAACAGGATATCCATTCTAGTAATTTTGATAAATCACAACCAGTCTCCTTTTGATATTTCCCATTTAGAAATCCAGAAATACCATCTAGATAAAATTATCTAAAGATTGAAAATGAACATACACATACTTGAGATAAAAGGAATTTTAAGGGCAAAAGCTTACTCTCAGCTTGTTATGTTGCACTCTGTCATGTTCATCCAAGTGCAAATTCTCGTTTCACAGGCACCAAGATTCTTTTGCACTTTGAGGGGCTACATCCCTCGGAAGGGGGCAAGAAGCAAACTACTACAAAATCAAGCTATCAGCAGGCAAATGAAAGAGAGGCTATCTTTTAAAAACCTTGGGAGTAGGGATGGTATACCTGTATAACCACACACAGACACTTTCTGAAGGATTCAGCTAATCTGTTGTCGACCTTCTCCTGCTGAAATTGTGGGATAAAGAGAAACAACATCGCAAAACAATGCCAAAAGCTTAGTTCATGCATCTTTAAAATCCAAGTAATTAGGTCAAAGATGGTGAACACGACTCTGATATAGATATTACAATATACTCGTCAGAAATCTTTGACTATATCTCCAATGAACAAATATCATAATCATCAATAAGCAAATGAATTTGAACATCTACCTCAAAAACCCTAATAAGATTAACCGTAAGCCATTTTGTTTCAGTGATCTGTTTAAAGTGTTTCTACGAAAGATGAATATGAACTGAAGAAGTAGAAATCTAGAGCTCGGAAATCGATACATGTATAATTAATTTAACTGTAAACGGATGAATTCATCCATTTCCACCAAAGAATGGAAAAAATAATTTGATCACAAACACAAAATTTGGTGATTGCTTCCTCACCTTTTTATTCTTTCAATTATCATTTCACTTATCCAATCTAAAACAACTAAGAAAACTTCTTTTGATCAACCAATATATGGCCTCTTATTTGGCACCATTTTTTTGTTAAATGTCAGTCACCTCCAAGCATTGTACTAAAATCAGCTACATGAAGGAACAACAGCTGAGCTTGCCATCCCTAGTCCATACTCCTTGATGGGCTTGCATCAATGGATTTCTTCAATATAAATATGAAGATTTGCCTGTTGCCCAGAAGAGCACAATAAAACCAAAAGAACTCTTATAAGAAACAAATTTTGGAGCTTAAATTTTAGAAACATAGAGATCTCATCCAATTAAAAAAAAGAAACTTAGAAATCTCATATCAAGTGGTTGCAGGAGGGCAAAAGTGATATACATCATTAGCTAATACATACGTCGAAGGAACCATATCACTAAGTTTTCCAAAATTTAAGGTCTTGATGAGAAGGAAAAAAAATAGTTTTTTTGCATGCATATGCTACATGATGTATATGTTCAATTCCTGTAAAATAAACAAATTCACAAACGCAGGTCATAGCTTAAATGCAAAGTTAACTTATTATACAAATAATTTGAACTAATATATGATAATCCTTTCGACAAAATTTTGCAACTCTGAAAGAAGATAGATAACATACAAACTATGTAAAGGAAGATCTAGAAACTTCATCTAATTATATCAAGTGAGAGGGATCTCAAATGAAATATATGTGATGATGTATTATACATAATAGTATAACAATCTTTGTACATACCAACAATGTCAAAGACAGTACAAATAAAGACGTAAAGTGCATACCAGATCATTGGATAAATGAAAGTAGAGCTCAAGGGGGCAGTCTGAGAATTGCGATAGTTTGTCGTCTAAGCAGATGCGACACTGATTTTCATCAATTATTAAATCATTGATGTCACCTATCATCAGTTGCTAGTTGGCTTTCAATCTTCCGAGAAATCACATGACAAAGAGCTGACAAAAAAGTAGAAAGGGAAAAGGCCATTATTGCCGCACCAAAAAAAACAAATTACAATGCATTGCATGCAGGATACACAAGAATTCTACAGTACATCAATGAGCAAAATTATATTGATATTTTCATAAGAAACATGCTAGATTGCTAGTCATCTACAAATAATTGGCATGGTAGTGAAGATGAAGTGGCGGAAGCATATTCTAAGAGAGTCCAGAGGATTTTTTAGAGAAATTAGTCTTGATTAATCATCGACATTAAAAAAGAAAATATGGATGCTATTTCCATTAACACTGTGGTGAAATATTAAGTTGCAAGGAACAAGGTTATTTTCCAAAATAAGGTGACACTAGTAGAAGACATACGGACAGATGTTTACATATGTTGGACAGCAGGAGTAAAGGTTTGGTTGTTGGTCTGATTTCAAATACAAATGGGTATCAAAGGACTCCAATTTCCAACTATGGCGCAGCAAAGTACAATATCAATGCAGTTAAAGTTCCCAGATTCTATAATGCATTAACGCAGCATTTATAAGACTACTGGGCAGATGACTGGCTTTTTTCATTTATCTTTCAGCTGCATCTGTTGTTATTTGACCCTAACTACAGCTTGAAGTTGGCTGTTTTTTGTGGTCTCCTTGGTTTTGAGCTTGGTTTTGGAACATGTAGCGATTTTACTTTTGTAGTCTTAGATGCACATGCTTGCTAAAGAAATAATATGTCTGCCCAAACAAAACAGAAGCTATTATTTGTGTGTACAAAGACAGCCATAAGAAATTCATACCTTCATACGCTGTCTAAAACACTACAGCCATCAAGTTGTCTTACCATCTGAAAATGATTGAATAAAATCAAAAAAATCAGTTACAGTGAAGTAGCATTGTCCTAAAACTCAGAAACAAATAGAGGTAACACATAGGTACGACATAAGCTTAAGCAATAAACCAAGTGATAAAGTAAACATTGGATGAAACCCAAATATCATAGATTCATAGCTATCAGACTAAGCAAAAGATAGTGATAATGAATATCCCAACATGTTACACCCAAAAATTATTACAGGGACAAGCAAGAGATTCAAAGCATGACATTAAACCAATGGAAGAAAAAAATCAGAGATTGGGCTTCATGAGCACAAAAAAGAAATGACTTTTTCTTATGGGTGAAAACACTGAAAAGAAAGGATGTTGGGAGAAACATGTCTCATAAACTTCATTCTCTAATTCTGGTTACCGTGTTATCTCATCAATGATTTCAATTTTTCAAAATAAAACTCTACTTGGGCTCATCCCCCTTTTATCAAAATCAAACTTGAAAGATATATATTGAAGAGCAAGGGATTAAGGAAATGTTGCATTTGGTATCCATTATTTTACAACGGAGTCTTTATTCCCAAACTAGTAGGGTCAGAAGGGTATCCATATATTGAAAAACACTAACTAGTTGTGATCATATCTATAATCTCAACAAAAAACCATTATCTTTTAATGTAGCGTCAACCTCAAAAATTGTTTTAAAGTACAAAAGATGCTTGATCGACTAGCGTCTCTCCACAAAATGCATATTTTAATGAACTTAGGGGGTTTTTTATTTTTTGCCTTCACAAAATTATTCTTGGTTGTCAAATTGTCAGGCGTGCACTCTTGGTTGTAAAATGCTCTCACGCTCATTTAAACAAGCACACAAACATGGATGAAAATATGAAATAAGCACATTAGTAGGAAGAGGACACAAAGGCAATGAACCTCTACGAAAACAGCCCCCCAAAAAGATTTTTCAAGAACATGAATTGAGCAATTATTCCAGATGGCTTAACTTTCTAGATAAGAATAAAAAGCATAATCATTTAACAAATAACCTGGTGATATCAGGCACTCCTTGACAGTTCGCAAATCTTCTCAGTAGTACCAGCTGGTCCAGAACGGAACTGTAGCATCAGTTCTCATCGTTTTCCAGTTCAATAATGGCTCCGATTTAATATTCATCCACAACAGGATGAGCGACCCCTGGTGGGACATGCAATCCAAATATCCACAATATAAACCTGTTACTGAAAGAATTTAAATCTTCTGATTGATTCTATTGACATTGTCAAACTCGGCAACTGACGAAAAGCTCCTGATGTCTTCAGTTGCCGGTTCCGAAATAGAGATGACGTTTTCAGAAAGCACATAACTACAGAAGTAATGAATTAGTCTATTATCATTGGCAGCTTCCAACTCAAGTCCTCTCTGTAGCATCTGATTGCTGATTCTGAAAGCCTCCTCCATCTTCCCATCCTTGCAGAAACCATTAATCAAAACCTTAAAAGTGACAGCATCAGGAGCAACACCATTCTCCAACATCTCATTTAGGATATCTGCTGCACTTTGGTGATCACTTTTTCTAAGGAATCCTATCATTAGGGCAGTGTATGTGAATTTATTTGGCCGAAGATCCCTACTTCTCATTTCCTCTACCATATCAATAGCTTCAGTCATCCGACCACTTTTGCAGTATCCATCTATAATGATAGTATGACAAATGATATTAGGTTCCAAACCATTCACTTCTATTTCAATAAAGACTTTTTTAGCCTCTTCTACTTGACCAATACCACACAATCCATACATAAGTGACGAATAAGTTATAAGAGTGGGATGAATCCTTTTAGCAGTCATCTCTTTTACAAGTCGAAAAGCTTTCTCTATGTCACCAACCCTGCAGTACCCGAAAATAAGTGAGTTATAAACTACAACATTTGGCTCAATTCCTACATTGGCCATTTCATGGAAGAATTCTACTGCTTTATCCATCTTCTCGATCTTTCCATAACCATTTATTATGATGCCATATGTTACAACATCAGGCACCAAGTTATCCATCTTCCTGTCGTTGAATAATCTGATAACATCATCCATTTTGCCTAGTGAAGCTAACCCACCTAATAGTGCATTTAAAGTGTAAATATCATTCTTAAGCCCCCTTTTAGACATATCCACACTAAGCTTAAGTGCATCGTGTATTTCCCCTTTCTTACAGCAATGCCAAATCATTATGTTGTACGTCACACTATCTAAGAGAAATCCTTTTTCCAGCATTGCTCTTAAAATATGCATTGCATCATTTGTGCGATCTGACTTACAGAGCCCATTAAGCAAAGCATTGCAGGTAATTGTGCTCAAACTGTATCCTTTCTCCAATACAGCTGCCCAAACCCAAATAGCTTCTTGGTGATTCCCAATCTTACAAAGACCATCAATCATCACCGTCAATAGAGCATCATTAAGCCTTATATTCCTCAACATCATCTCTCTAAACAAGCGAACTGCTGAATCATATCTCAGCTTCTTCGTACACAACCAGTTGATAATCGAGGTAAAGGATCCCAAATTCACAATGACATTATTCAACAACATTTCCTCCAGAACTTGTTCAGCCTTCTCCATCTCATGCAACTCACACAACCCCTTAACAAGAGAATTATATGTAACACTGTTAGGCAATACACCCTTGGACTTCATCAGATCTATCAAACCTAAAGAGCCTTTAAAATCTCCAACCCGAAGATGACCACCAATCAAATTATTATACACATAAGCATTGGGGACAAACCCATTACTCTCCATCTCCCTCAAAACAGGAACCACCTCCTTGAGCCGGCCCACTCTGCACAAAGCATTGGTGAGAACACCGAAAGTGACGACATTGGGAGTCACACCACTACAAACCATCTTATCTTTATACCTAAAAGCCTCATCAACCATTCCACTCTTACCCAAACCATCAATCAAAGCATTAAAAGTAACCACATTAGGCTGAATGCCCTCACTCTCCATGACTGCAAACAACTGCTTCGCCTCCTCCACCTTCCTTCCCTTGCAGAGCGCATCAACCACAATCGCATACGAATAATCGTCGGGCAAAACATGCCCCCGCATCAACTCGAAAACGAAACCAACCCTCTCACAATCCCCCCCTTTCGAAAGCACTTTCATCAAGAAGTTACAAGTCCTCACCTCCAAATGCACCCCGAACTCCCCCACCACCACTCTATACACATCAAAAGCCACGCCAACCCCAAACCGCACAGCGCAAACATGAACAAACAAATCGACGGCCCCGCAATTCGCACCTCCGGAAGCACAAAGCGCCCCGGCAATCTCTCTCACTCTGACATTCCAATCACTCTCACCCCCAACTGCTTCCCCACTGGTAGAGACATTCCTATCACAATCCGGTCCCCAAACTTTCCCCCTCCGTACAACCTCATCAAAACCCACACCTCTACTAACCACACCACCATTCCGGACATTCTCATCTCCTATCTCTCCACCATCTCCATCACCGGTACTCTGGACAAAACCGTTACGTGTTTGGGGATCGAGGAGGCGGAGGAGGAGGGAGCGGGCGGGGGCGAGGAGGCCAAGGTGGAGGAGGTCGCGGACGAGAGCGCAGTGGGAGGCGAGGGGGAGGGGAGGGGAGAGGCGGAGGAAGGAGTCGAGATGGGTTAGGGTTTGGCGATCGAGGGTTGGATTGGAGAGGAGTTTGAGAAGTTGGGGATGCATCTGGGGGTTCACGAGGACGGCGGGTCGCTCATGGCGGCGGTGGTGTTGTAATAGTGGCCGCTGGAGGAGGTGGAATGGAACCGGGTTGGTTGTGTTACGTTACGTGGGTAATTAAGGTCCGGGAACCTTTTGTTTCCTGCTGCAACGTAATATTTTGGATCTGTTGGGTCTTTTTGGCTGAGTTTAGTTGTTTCAATTCTATCGTTTTTGTTAAAAAACATCATAAGTTTTGCTGTCAATTCTACTTTAAAACGTGATTCACACTCATACAAGTGGATCCTAACACAGTGTTAATTTTTGATACCACACCATAACATGAAACGACAAGACAATTTAAATACAAGTTTATATGAAAATTTTCGTTTGGTGGAATACTTTTTAACGACGATTTTGGGACGATATAAATATAAAATATGATATATGATTCAACATGATTGTACATTTTATTTTTATTTTTATTATATAAAATTGACACGAGTAAAATCTTTTGTTACGTAATTAATTGTTTTTACTTGATAATTGACAATTAAGATACCATTTGAAACGAAAATATCAATATAACATATTACTTCACTATTTTCAATCTAAATATGATTAATATTCTTTAAATTGTGTTTAACACGATTGACAAAGGTATATAATTGTCTAACACGATACTACACAAGCACAATATGATTTACAGTTGTTATTCGGTGTTATAAGTTTCTTTTTAATAATTCAGAAATTCTTGATGCATCTTCCGTCATCGTGTTAGTTTGCAATTGTGTAAACACAAGGCAAACGCGTAGATCTGAGATAGACGAACCCCAAGAAGTACATGGGTTCTACTACTTTCTTTTTTACTTTTTTGTTCGTCGAAGAACGTTGCTGATTGAACACAGTAATATGTCATAGATGGTATAAGATAATGCCCTAGTGTGTTTTGCGCTACTATTTTACGATTTGTGCTTATCGACACAATCTGAAGTCAATTCATCGTGTTAGAATTGACAATAACTAAATCTTCTTCTGTGAACAAAGGTCATATGATTGCCAAAACATGAAAAGGTTGGATATTGATCTCCATCTCTTTGCTCAACTCCCCAATGTTTGCACCTTCTCTAACATGAGCACGACTCAATCGCTTGACACAAGATTCGACATCTCAGCTTGAATGATCGATTTCATACAGTCTTCATGCTATACCAAAAAAAAAGTCTTCATGGAGTTGATCTCACAGATCACGTCTCAGCACTTTAATCCACAGTTACTCGTCTGTCAATTCAGGAGAACGGCTAGTGACGGTTGGCTGCCATAAAACTCAAATCAGCTAGCCTGGATGGCACTGCACAGCACAAAATTTCTACTTCAGCAGATGAATCGTACACAAACATATCGCACAAGGCAAATTAAAGTGATGGTTGCATAAATTATGTGCACTCACCGTTTACTTCCAAATACTTGATCTTTTTAGCAGTCTCTTTGATGTTCTCTCTCATTTGTGGTTCGGTGGACATGAGCAAATCCAGTAGTTCTTCAGTCTTTTCTGGAAGACGATCTAGATCAATACAAGCCTCAGAAGGCAGGGCAAACACAACATCGTTGACATCTTCTTCGAGCTCCAGATAGAAAAGATGGGTGAACACCTAAAATTCAAACCAACTCCAATATCATTTCTCAAAAGCAATCTGAAAAAACCTAGAAGTTGGTCCTGCAAACAATTTGATAATGTACTATTGAGAGATCATTATGAACTCTGGTCATTTACCGTTTTCAATTTGGAAACCACCATTGCTCGTGTTTCTGTGGATCTTGAGACTAGGTTAATGACAAATATACCCCCTCCGGCCAGGAACTTCTTCACAGAAAAGAGGAATGACTCCTCAAGAAATTCAGCAGGAGGGCAAGCCAATCCAGAGCTTGAAAACATAATCAAGTTGTAAGTTCTCATAACCCCACTACAATAGGTAAACCAAAGTTGCAGGATTATTATAATCACCGAGTGTCAGATGAATCTGCATCAATGATCACTATCTTCATTGCAGAATTTTGCTTCAAATTAAAAAAAGAATCTGTGCCATCCTTGCTTGGTGGTTGCATGCATTTTGGCTCAGGCTCAGGCTCTTTGTATGTTATAGCAGTTTCAGAAGACACGAGACTTCTCTCTTGAATGAACTTGATTCCATCAGCAATGTGCACCTTAATTTGTAAACAACAAAATAAGATATAGAAAGCCACTATTATGTACAACAGAAAGATAACTAGACAAGAATTGACACAACAATACATGGAAGAAAACAATAATCAGCATCCTGTACTGCTGGACTTCGGTTTATCAAGAAGATGGTAAAGAAAGAAACTCGGGGCAGAAAATATTGTAAAAATACAATCTTGTCGGATCTCTGTCTAACACAAAAGGTAGAGTGTTCGCATATAAAATAATATCATATGGGATGTCAAACTATAAAAATAACCCCGGTTATGTGACATGACCACTTCCTGGAGGTGGTCACGTGATATGTTTATGGCTCACATGGTAAAACTCGAAGTACCCTAATGCCCTAATGGTCTGTTTGCGAACGAGTCTAAACCGGTGATTGTAAGGGAATCAATTCAAATCAAGAGTGCTTCCAAAATTCTCCCCTTCACAACAAAGAACGAATTCAATTTGGGAGTTGATACCAATGCAAGCTCAGGTAATTCAGTTACTTCATGGAATAAAAAATAAAAGATTCCTCCATGATTGTGATTTATTAATGGCTTCAAAGATACCTTCTCGGATAACTAGATCAAAAATCGGAGTAGCTATCATCACCATCGGTCATCAGTAAACACCAGTTGGAAGATGAAAACTTCCTAGAGGACAACCAATCTTGAACCACATGTACTACCATAGTACCATTGGTCACTAATGAGTAATGACAATATTGAGACTGCCATTGGTCACTATCGGCTTGAATTTGTTCTTCATTGGTGATGAAAAGCTTTCCTATGGTAAATAATGGCTTACGGTCGTTCATCAAATTGTCATTGATAATCTTGTGTTTCATATTTGAAAAGGTTAAAAGGGCTTTAACAATTCGTGTGAGACAAATTTGTATTATGCATCCAAAAAGTTAAAAAGCCTTTCACAGTGATTCCAACTTAAAACTCTTTTTATAATCCAGAACTATCATTTTCAGAACATAATTAGTTGGTATTATTTTAATTTATTTAAAATAAGGACTCTTAACACAATAGGATAATCAGAAAATTACTTGTGTAGATTCAATTTTCCTCTTTCCATGTCAATCCCTACCTCGCATTCTTTTAATCTTTTTCACTGTGATATTTCGAAAAAAAAAGCGATTGAGTTATGAATTAAACTTCAGCCCCTTCTTTCAGTTCAGGAAAGAAGCAAGCTACCCTTAACATTGTCCCAACAAGATAACCAAGTATTTACATGGGCAACCCTTTCTGCTTTAATATTAATGGCATGATTATGGAGTTTGGAGGATTCAATTGTGCAGCTAAAATATGCCCACAAGAATGAAGGTCTTATCAGGTAATATGCAATAAATACAGCCTCACACTCCATCTTTTCCTCCCTACCCTTTCTTGGCATCACAAGTTTTCCATATCTTGCTTTGGAACCCAAGGTAGCAATATTTTTCCCTACTCCTTCAATCGGGAAATAGAATCTAATGTTGCATATTAAATTGACAAGTTAAACAACTTTTACTTGGTAAGATTATGTTTCAATGTCATAAAAATCATAACCTCATACGAATGATGATTAGCAATAAACAGAAAACATAATAATTACCTTTAACTTCTCATCCTCAACAAATGCAAAACAATCTCTTGCTACATCAAGAACAACAGGATCCAACTCAACCACCTGTTAGATACATACCATGAAAATTAATAGATCTTGTAACTGCTATTCTCCTACAGTGGCCCACCAAACACAAGAGATTACTTACCTCGATGTCCAGAAAATGCATGCAACGGTGCAGGCACATTGGAAGGAGACCAGCTCCAAGACCAACTATTATTGTTTTGGCCTGTTAAATTATACATTACGAAAAAGTGAACAGAGTGGTAAGTCTCCATGTAACATACAAAAGGGAGATCCAAGAATTTAAACAGGTTAAGTTCTAGAGAATCATTTCTACGAACAATCTTACCCTTGTCCCAGATGGAACCACACTTCTCAATGAAGAAGAAATCAGCATAAAGCCAGCAAGAATGCCACTATGATAAGTACTGGCCAGATAGTTGTGGTCAACCTTCCAATTGCTTCTGCTCTCTAGAAGATGTGATTCATATATTTCAGAAAAATATCAACGTGCCAGCAATGATCGGAAACTGGTGTAGGATTTATCACTTTCTTCATAAGTAAAATTAAGCAGATATACTCATTATTTATCACGGAAACAAATCTGATGCAAATGATATAAAAACAAATAGTTGGCCAAATTTGAGATTTGAATTTTACAACATAATCATTGTACAAAAACAACCTCAGGATGGAAAATCCTACATCACAAGCAACAACAGAGCATAGGCTGAAAGAAAAGCAGCAATATGCATCAAATTATTGATTAACAAGTCATAAAAATCTGCATCTATGATAAGGCTACACGGAAGCCTTGTGAGAAACTAATGACCTACCATGCATTCGTTTTGTTCTCTTTCAAATTAAGTTCCGTAGGGCTTGACAAAAGTAGACAACATAATGACATATGATGCATCCGACTGTTGGATGAAACATACCATGGGAGCCATGTCTATTCTGGATAAAAAATAAAATGATTCGGCAATTAATCTAGGTGTAGAGGCCTCATAAAAACTGAATGCCCATTCCAAGGGCTTGTCTTTCTCAAATTAAGTTTCCTAATGTTTCTCAAACAACCAACATATGATGTTAATTCGTCTAATTTTATATGTTAGTGAAAGTGTATCCTACAAATAGAACCACGTCCTCCAGGAAAAAGGGTGGAAATTGCACAATGAAACATAAATCACACAACTTTCATGAGTTAATAACTATAAATTTTGGATAAATGGACTATATATTTCCTACATTGTTGACATTCTCATAGCTTCCTGTAGAAATGTTATAAATATTTAATATTACCAAAAAAAGTTGGACGGAAGGCGTATTAGTGGTTACATGCACAATCGATTTCCATCATATCAGACCATAGTTAGTAATGAGGACCCCTTTAAGACTTCATGGCTCCGATAAATGTGTTATAGACAGTCAATCAAACCAATTAATTGGAGGAATTTTTAGCATGATTCTTATTCTTGACATTAGCATAGACCAAGGTGGGGTGACAAGAAGCACAGAAATAGAAACAGCAAAGACGAACTTTCAGAATACCAAATAAGAACAGGATAAACAAAAATAAAAGCTTTGCATGACAGGGAAGCAAAAACATCTCATAAATAATAAGCAAGGTAGAAGTCATTCTACTATCTAGCAGATAAAACAAAAACTATTAGCTTGCTGAGCTTCCATTTACTCCTAGGCTTGGACTGAAGAAAACTGCCCAATGCATACCAAGCAACAAAAAACCACATGGGTCGTATCAAGGCATTTGTCTTACGTGAAACATTTTTCCCCTGGCTTTTCTTTTTCCCAGGTTTAGATGGCACGTTCTTTCTTTTTCGCTCCCTTTCACCAGGATCATGTTCCGAATGATTGTTTTCAAACAGCAGAGCTTCTGACTGAACCAGACCTGGACTTCTCTCAAACATAAGGCGACGGAAGGCAGTGGGTCCAATAGGCTCAAGTTGTTCCTTGTTGCTCTCGTAGATGACATCTTCAATGATAATGGGTCCTGTGACAGCAGACATAACCTGTAAAAAGCACATACAAACAAGGTGAAAACACATTGAATATTTGACCTGCACCGTGTCAAATAGGCCAAAACCATAAGTCATGGAATATGACATTTGCATTCAAGCAAATTTTCAATATATAGGAAAACATTTAGAAAGGGTAAAAATGTGAAAGATAAAAAATCTAGACAATGAGGTCATGAAAACCATATAAAGGATAAACCTTCTAGCATGACTAGAAATAAAATTTCTATGGTACAAGTGTACAACTAACCATTATATGATTGAAAAGTAGGTTTTGTGTTTTGTTGAACTCAAGTAACACAAACAATGTCTTAATAACAGCGAGAGCAGAGTGTCAGTCAACCTTCTTAAAAGAAGTTGTAAACAGGTTCATCACTAATTCTGTCTATGAATTTTTTCTAAAACATAATATATTTTTTGATCGGTGCTAAAACATAATAATTAACTTACACCATCTAAAGAGAACGAGACTAAACAAAACAACAACAACAAAGTCTTTATTCCCAAACAAGTTGGGGAACAAGACTAAACAAAACGATTGACATAAACCACTTGGTTCTTTTTTTAAATAAAGGAAAAGAAAAATAACATGACATTGGCAAAGATGATGGAATTAAAGATGAAATCACAAGTGCCATGCAGACATGCAGTTTACAGTGGCTTGAGCAAAAGTGTATTCTTTTCTTGCATTAACATAGTTTTTCCCCCTGAACTATTATCTGACCTGCACCATGTCAAATAGGGAAGACACAATCAGGTAAGTGGCATTACATATGTTGAAATTTATGATACATAATTACTTAATTAGATATGTTATATTCTCCATTAGCCTTATTGAATGCCTCTGCTGTTGTAAATTTGCTTCCAGTCCTATATGAGTATTTCAACATGTGTTCCATTCTGATATCTACGTCTAGAGATAAATCCCATTTATAAAAAGTATTGACACAAAATTCCTCTTCTCTTGCTCGTCAAAACATTATGGAAGCTATTCAAAAGTAAGAAAGGAGAAAAACAAATAAATACAAGCCATATTTGACTCAAAAGGTGGCTATGGAATTGGGTCATGGGAAGGACCTCACCTTCTTAACAATGTTTTTTTGCTTGATACCATCACCCGCTGTCAAAAAACTGCAACAGATCGACACCAAAAGAAAACAAATAAAAAAGAAAATAAGTGCGAAAGGTGAATTAATAAAATGTAAATATAAATCAGAGCAGCAAAATCAACAAAATCAATAAAATCAAGGTAAATTTGTTCAAATATTGATATCTTCGAGATAAACAGCAAGCAAGTAAATATTTGGTAGTCTAGAAGATTAAAAAACCAGACATATACAAGAATAACTTTTAAGTTTTAGCACATCTTAGCCAATAGTTCAGAGAGGTTTTGGTTTGGTGTGCCTTTATGTTCTTGGAAGCAACTAAATAAAACCCAATGGTTACTAGTTGTCAACGACGGTTTCCATTTTTTCATCTTCAACTATGTACGCTCTTCCTAATTCCTCTACAATTACTACAATAAGATATTTTCCCCATCCAACATTAAGTAGAGATTTGTTTTCACCACTTTGGCTACTTATTGCAAAGGTTCACAAAGTTTCATTGAGAGTGAGCTAAAAATCCAGTGCCACTGGTTTGTTCATATTCTTTTCTATTGTCTTTTCATTCATCCATTTTACGAACCCTAACCACTTCAAATTCAAATGATACCAGCATGTAAAAAATGTATTAACTTTTGTTTGGCTTTGGCATAAATATTTTCTCTGGTTCGCACTTTAGCTCTCAAATTTTTATTATTATCGTTGGCTTTTGCAACTGCCTTCGTGGAAAAAATGGGATATATTGATAAGTGTTCTCATAGATACACCATGGACTTTTTCAGTAGTTTAAATGTGTAATTTTTTACTTTTGCTTTTTATATCTTTTCAGGCAATATGGAGATCGGATTAAAGGGATCCTAGCAATGACAGGAATAGAGGCATATTGTCTTCTACTCTTCCAAATGAGACTCGAACGTCACAGTTCACTTTTGCATGCAATGTTTACATGAGAAGAAATCCACATAAGGGTGTAGGTATATTAAACACATACAGTAGCACACGTATAGATAAATCCAAGTTAATACATCGATACGATAGAAACGGAAAATTATGAAATAATAAAATAAGACAGAAAACTTACGGGATTGAAGATATATCATCACACTTTTTGGGTACAAGGTGCTTCACCAAAGGAGACAAATCCTTCTGAGAAAGGAGAAAAAAATTAATCCAAGGAGAAAAATAAGCAAGATTGAGGAATAGTCAACTGGTAGTTGTATATCACCTGGATGTCATCCATGCTGGCGTGAATGTGCCTTGAATCCAAGAAAATCTTACAAAATATAATTACGTGAAGCACTGAAGTACATTAGTTGGTCTGGGGAAAATACTGAAAAAGAAAGTTAATTAGGAGTCCAAGACTCCAAATAAAGAAAATTACCATGATTAAGCGAGCTGCTTTTGAACTATCAACTACAAGCCATTGTCCTTCTTCAGATGAGAAGAGCCATTCATGTGTCCGTGTCTGAGATCTAACAAATGAGTTAATCATCTCAATGCCATTCTCATATATAATTGGTGAAGTGCATGCCAGCGGGAAATAAATACACCAACAAACAAATACATCTATCACACATGATAAATAAGCAGGATGAACCAAAATGAATGTATGCATTCCAATGCGACCATCATAAAGTACAAATTTCTAAGATTTGACTTTTGAACTGTCATCCAAAACTAAGGTGTAGGAACACCTGTGGTGCTTTAGGAAGGAAGTTGCAAATGAAATAAAAGGTTCAAAACTAAATTATTATTTAACTACTAGACTAATCAACAGAGAAAGAGTCTTAACAGATAAAGTTGTTCAGCGAAACAAAATTCCAAAGAAACACTCCTTATAAAATACCATATTTTTTAAACGAGTCATCCAGGAATACTACACCATTTTTTGGTAAAACAATTTCAATAGACGAAGCAAATCAGAATGCTTACAAATGATTGAAATTGTATATGAAAGTTTTAACACAATCGGATCCTAGTACTTAGTTTATCTGTTTTTCTTTCTTAAAGATCTTCTAATTTAGTTTTTAAAAAAGATTAGCACACCTTGGGCACAATAAAGACACCACGCTGATAAGAGAATGTATCAGAGTGTTGCCTTGCATCCAAGAGCACTGCTCTGTAAGTGAAACAAGAATCCTCTTTTTCACCTAATAAAGTCTGACATCTCAGACCTGGATGAAGCTCTTTCAAATCTCCCTTTGCTCCAAGATGCAGATCTTCCAAAGAGTACAATACATCAGCACCAGAGGAGAGGTGGGTTCGTGTTTCATTCTCATTTTTTATTGCTAAAATAAGAGGGAGACCCTGTCAAAAAATCAGATTTCCAGATACTTCATTTACAGAAAACTCTGAGGCTTACATAGTTTACTGTGTTAATGAATTATCACCTGGTCTGCATTCAGATTCTTGGAAGAATGGTCAAACAATGTGTTAATTTGATCTAATACACCAAAATCATCCCTCGTGATGACCATTATGAAAGTTTGAAGACTCTGTTTCTTCCTAGCATTTTGTGGTATGGCAAGAACACTTGTTTTCCAACCAAATCTAAATTCAGAGAAAAGCAATCCTGGAGGAAAAAGGTAAAAATAGTAAGGTCCTCCAAAATCAAACACCAAACTTCCTGAGCCATGATGCAGCTTACCTAGAACATGACTCTCTGCCAAGGTGAGACATAAAAAAATTCCGCTTGATTTTATGACCCTTTTAACCTAAAATTATGCAACAAAAAATAAGTTTTAATATAATCAACCAAGGATGTGCATCTGAATTGTTTAGTGTGAAATATAAATAAATAATTTAAAGAAAAAAATGTATTTCATATGCAAGCCAAGTGCCATATAATATATTTAAGCTGAGAATACCTCTTTGAGATATTTACTCCCCAATCTCGGACCAAGTTTTGGCTCCATTAAAGCATCCAGAGCCCCTTTATCAATGACAACATCAAAGGACTCACCGGGGAACTGTTTATCAAAATGTTTAGTTCAATTAAATGAACACAGACATCATAACATTTTAAAACTAGCACATGAATAATTGCGAAAGATAACGATTCCAAACAACAATTAAGAAAATATTGAGATTCGTAGGCATGTGGGAAAAATAAAGGAAGTTCAACACATAAATATAGTGAACTAAATAGTAAATCAGTAGTTCTCGATGACATTATATATATAAGAATTAGATAAAGGAAAACAAAGATTCTACTTATCGTAGTGATCATGGGTAATAGTGACTGTATAATGATGATAAGAAAGTAGAACTAAGATTAATTTGTAAGGAACTTGCAGGAAGAAATTGTAGTAGTTAACAAGAACCCTAGAGTCTCCACAATACATTTGCACCTCCTCGCACACTGAGCGGCTAGGGTTGCATGATTCACGAGGGACCAAGATTTCTTCCAAAAATGAAAAATGGGTCACACTGCGGAAATCCAAAACCTGTGAGTGATTTACATAGTCTAATCTATTATATTCAGTTCATGAATAACACAACTACTTCCGTTCTCATGGTATGTCCTACTAGAGAAAGCAATTCAGATATGGAGACTCCTAATGTCTTTACTCATGTCATGTCTGCAAACAAACAATCAGAAGGCATATGAAACTCCAGTTCTGTTTCGAAAGCAATTTACCGGACACCAATCACATACCAACATCCGAAGTAAATTTTGCAAAAAAAATCAATCATAACTTCATAAGTAATCTCCATCTTCCAATTATGCAATTCCAGGACATTTTCCGAAAGACATTTACGATGAATCAATCACACACCATCATCCAAAGCAAAAGTTCGCAATAAAAAAAATCAACCGATCATGAATTCATAACACCATAAGCCATCTCCGCCTTCCAATTCTCTACTTCCTAACCAACCACCGCATCTACCTGCATATCAGTGATATCCATGACGCGCCACTTCATCTTTGGCCGGTCCCTGACATTCCTCCGCAGCATTGCCGCCACGACCACCTTGGAGAAGTCGACGTTGGTGACGTCGCAGAAGCCGGCATCGTAGACGTGCTCGGAGAGTCTCGAGTTGCCGCATCCGGGGACGAGGATGCGGGCGTCGCCGGCAGGGATCTCGGCGAGGAGCGGGCCGCGGAGCGACGGCCAGTCGGCGTACCACTCGAAGGCATCGTCGGCGCCGCGGATGGTGAAGAACTTGTCCCAGTTCTCCTTGCTCGTGAAGTCGCCTAGGGTTTCGAGAAGGTCCATCGACGACGACTGTTAGGGGTTTAGGGTTTTGATTGGGGTGGAGATGACGTTCTTTGTTTTTGTTTGTGTTTTTAATAAAAAATAATAGAATCAAAATTTATAATATTTATAAAATGAACTCATGATAAGTTTAGGACACGAAAATACAAAATGAAACTAATTGGACTTAATTCAATTACAAACTTGAAATAGTCCACACGAATTTGGTTTTTCAAATTATGACGTGGTTTTACATGAGTTTGTTTAATATTCACATGAAACTTACAAGTTTAACATATTGGAAGTCTAATTAAATTTCTTTCACTTCCAAAGTACACAACAGGATCGATGTTAGGTATGTAGATCTGTTATTTGTTTGTTGGGATACAATTACTAAATGTATAATTTGTTAAAAAAAATTAGTTGTAGAATCTGATTTGTATTATTGTTCAACTGTTATTTGTTCACGTTGAAGTTTATTCATAAATTCGCAAACTAAGATATCTTACTTGACCAAACCATGGTAAAGTCCACAAAAAAATCCAAATGAAATCAATCCCTAAAACATTAAAAGCAAATATTTTATAAGAAGAAGCGTACGTGGGAGTAAAAGAAAGTGGAAGGGAAGTACATAAGGCAGTTGGCGGATTGAGACGAAAGAATCTTGTTGTTAAACTTACAAGTTTAATATATACACAGTCTAATTATTTTTCTTTCACTTCGAAATGGTTGTTTACAGCGTACAGTGGAGGAGGAGGAGGCGAACGACTGTCACGGGTTTAGGGTTTTGATTCGGGTGGAGATAGATTGTCTTTGTTTTTGTTTTTTAAAATAAATTAATATCATAATTTACAATATTAGGGTGAAATTGTTTCTGATAGCTTGCGATTTTGTACGGGTCTTTATACACGGACGTGGGCGTTCGTGACGCGCGCTGACATGTTCAGTACGGTCAGCAATCCAGTCAGCAAAATTCAAATATTTTTTTACTTTTTGAACTTAACTAAGTAGCATATTTATTTTGTGTCACATGCAATTTTTACTTTCCCGATGCAACATTTCGATTCTCAATGCAACATTTTGATTCTCAATGCAACATTTCGTTTCCACATTCAACATTTTCTCAATACAACTTATTCCAAACAGACATACAATTTAATCTGGACAGACACAAAACTTATTCTGGACAGACACACAACTTATTCTGGACAAACTTTGAACTTATTATGGATACACACAGAACTTATTCTAGACAGACTTTGAACTTATTATGGACAAATACATAACTTATTATGGACATACTTTGAACTTATTCTGGACAGACTTTGAACTTATTATGAACAAACACAAAACTTATTATGGACAGAATTTGAATTTATTATGGACAACACATAACTTATTGTAGACAAACTTTGAACTTATTATGGACAGACACACAACCTATTCTGGACAGACACACAACCTATTGTGGACAAACTTTAAACTTATTATGGACAGACACACGATCTATTCTGGACAGACACACAACCTATTCTGGACAAACTTTGAACTTATTCTGGACAGACTTTGAACTTATTATGGACAAACACAAAACTTATTATGGACAGACTTTGAACTTATTATGGACAGACTTTGAACTTATTCTGGACAGACACATAACCTATTCTGGACAGACTTTGAACTTATTATGGACAACAAACAAAACTTATTTTGGACAGTCACACAACTTATTCTGGATAATCACATAACTTATTCTGGACAGAATAAGGTGTTCGTCTGTCCATTTTATGTTGTGGGTTTTTCCGTGGGGAAATCAAAAGTTGCATGGGGAAAATAAATGTTGCATTGGGAAATGTAATGTTGCATTGGGAGAGTATAAGTTGCATGTGACACAAAATAAATATGTTGTTCAATTAATTTCAGAAAGGAAAAGACATTTGACTTTTGATAACTAGACTGTTACTGCTGACTGGACTGACCACGTCAGTGCGCGTCCCAAACGCTAGCGTTCGTTAATCATTTTCTATTTTGTACATGACAATAAATATATGAAATGAAACTAATTGGAGTTTGTTTGGTTAGGATGTCTTTTGTCTTTAAGCAGTCGACACGAATTTGATTTTACAAATCATGACGTGTTTTTACACAAATTTGTTGATTAATTCACGGAAAAGAGGAAAAGTTACAAGTTCAACATTTTCTTAGTCTAATTAATTATCCTCGGCTTCAAAGTGGTTGTTTGAAGCCTTACGTGGAATGAAGACATTAACGTGTCATATTGCTTAGTCATTACCCACTCAAACTAATTCTTGTGTGATTGTTTTTTTTTTCAAGTTTTTCTTCTTCTAATGCATTAAATAATAAAACCTTCTAGAATGTATAAAAACAATAGTTACATAGTTTCCTCTTTAAGATGTTACATCAAGAGCACGATGACTCCAAAAGCCAGAAGATTTAACAACAAACATAGCATAATACTAGAACATATTAAGCAAGGTTTTTATCATAATCTAAAGATAAACGGTGGAGCAGTTGGACTTGAAGTCCATGAATAGTCGGTAGAGATGCGGCTACCCGATTGAACACTTCATTGTCGACGTTGTTAGCTTCCATGGCAGTGGTTTCGAATGGTGACTCCCGAGTCCAGATCAGCAGGAGCAGAGGGGTTGTTCCCATTCTCATGGACTCAGGACCGGACCGAATCAGTCTGATCTGGTCAAAAATTGAATTTTTTAAACAAAAAATCGGACTGGTCCGGACCGAACCCGAAAATTTCAAAACCTCCGGATCGAAACCCGGACCGGTTCCAACCGGTCCAAAAACCCGGACCGGGTTTTGCACCACCCAAACCCAGCTCACTGGAATTGCTTCTTTTGCTTGTTCACACAGTGCCAATGTCTGGGGGGGTCTCGAGTTGTGTCCTTTTAGATGGGTGAGTATGGTGCTTCTCGGTCGTGATTTATTTGTAATATGGCTGGTTATTTATTTTGCTTCTTGGTAGTTATTTATTTTACGATTGGTTGATCTGATTACGTGAGTAGTTGACTTTTTATTCATTGCGGTACTTTATTGCTTGTTCCTGGTATTTCTTGCGAGTAATAATGATGGTTGATATTCATTTTTGTAAACAAATGCTTAAAACCAAAGTACCCAACTATTCAATAAAATTGACAACCATGTCCAAAGTAACCTCCTTGATAAGGCAAAGCAAGAGTTCGATCAGCTACCAAGGTCACACTCTGAAATAAGTCCAAATGCGGCTCTTCACCGGATTTCATTTCTTCAGTGGTTGCAGGTAGGGGTGCACATGGGTCGGGTTGGGTCGGGTTTGGGCCTCAACCCGACCCAACCCGAAATTTTCGGGTTGGGAAAAAACCCAACCCGAACCCGAACAGGTTTGGGTTCAACCCAACCCGACCCGAAATTTTCGGGTTGGGTCGGGTTGGATCGGGTTGAACCCGAATTTGGAATTTTTCTCCCAAACTTGGTCGGGTTCGGTCGACCGGTGCTTAAACGGTCGACCGGTGGCTTGAAAACCCGAAATTTTCGGGTTGGAAACGGTCGACCGAGTGATGTTCGGTCGACCGAGGGATGTTCGGTCGACCGGTTTATTTGGGAAAAAATAAAAAAAATAAAAAAAAAATAAAAAAATCGGGTTCGGGTTGGGTTGGGTCAACCCGACCCTCTCAACCCGAACCCGACCCGAAAATTCGGGTTTTTTGATTTTCCCAACCCGACCCGACCCGAACCCCTCTCCAACCCAACCCAACCCGACCCGACGAGTCGGGTTCGGGTTGGGTTTCGGGTTGAACCCAACCCATGTGCACCCCTAGTTGCAGGAACTTCAAAGTTATGACCACTTTGAGAGCCTTATTAATTTTTTATGAAAATCATCAAATTATACTCATGGTGTGTTCAAAACGTAAAACTATTAAAAAAGTGCAAACCATCTTGCAAAACGACCGTCTAGGAACAAGTTTGTGGGGGTGTTTCAATGAGTTTGGTTTGTGTTAGTGGAAATAACATTGATGGTATTTTTATATTTTGATGCGGGTAATTTCATACCCCCTTAATTGTTGGGAAGTATGTAAAAATATTTAGGGTATTTTCATCCACTGATGTTGGTATTTTCAAAAAGGTTAATTGTTTGGAACGTGCATGCAGTGTGTGATGGTGAAAATAACATTATGGGTATTTTAATATATTGACATGGATAATTTCGTACCCTCGTAATCGTTGGTAACTACAAAAAAACATTGAGGGTATTTTTAGTTGAGGTAATTGCATACCCTCGTAAAAACACTGAGGAAACACCGGTGTAAACAAGCAGGTAATACCCGGTCACCCGCCCCGGTCGGGTACAAAAATCATACTCGTTTAAAAATTCACACCCATATACACGTTTAATAAAACATGTCGGGTACGGATATATGCATTACATGTTAAGACATTATATATTTTTATATATTATACTCGTTTACCCACCCGTACCCGCTAATGTAATGGGTACGGGTACAATTTTTTATTGGGTATATATCTGTACCCGTTAATTTAACTGGGTACAGGTACTGACATATCCAATCTGTACCCGATCCGTTTACACCCGTACTCACAACTCCACCGGATTTAATTCCTCTGCCAAACATTTTGAGGAATTTATTGAAAACCACAGGTTTATAGAATTAAGGATCTCTAACCTCAAGTTCACTTTGACTAACTGCCTGCCAGGTTGATGAACATAAGGCTAGTTGGACCGTTTCTTTGTTTCTCCCAACTAGGAATGGCTTTACCCTCTTTCTCACTCCACTGGGTTGCCTCCACCTCGTGTGACTCATCCCCATCTTCCTTCAAACCATTGAAAGTTGGAAACTATAGTGGAACGAAAACAGTTCAGATTTGATGCTAATTGGATTAACGATAAGGGAATTACTATTTATCGTTCCAAAACTACTTAAATCATCTGATTAATTAAAATTTTGTCATTTACAATTCTTTTAATACACATTTTGTCTTGTCTTTTAAACTAAAAATTCTGCATACGTTTTTCTCACTTTACCAGTACATACACCACGAAAATATTTGACGAATCGTCTGGATCACGAGAATTTCAAAAAAATAAAATTGGACGAGGAGTCTGGTCAAGACGCCCGTCCAAAAAAATCTTAAATTTATACGGTGTGTTATCTCAAATTATTTGAGGTTCCGTTGCAAGATTTCTATGGTAACGGGTTGTATTACAATGAGTTTTTTTGTAAGTGATGAAGATCTCAAAATTTCTAGATCCAACAATTTCAAGATCCAAAAATTTCTGACGAGGTGGAATGTCGCTCACTCACCGGGGAGCGAGACCCCCGACCGACCTGTTAAAGTGGTATTTGGTAAAACTTCCCGACTTACAAAAAAACTCACTATAATCCACCTAATTAATACCAAAATCTTGGAACGGAACCTAAATATTTTGAGATAACACGTCGTATAATTTTTAGATTTTTTATTAAAAAAATAGGGGCATCTGCAAAAAATGCCCTCCCCATGGGGGGCGGCTCCGGCGGACGCCCCTTAATTTTTATTTTTTTACTAAAAGGAAGTTTGATATTTTATCATATTTGAGTACATCGGGGCGTCCGTTTGCTCCTTTCCTGACCTCCAAACATTATTTTTGATGATTATGAGAGGAAGATGAAGAGATAGTTGTGGTAGGAGAGTAAAATGAAGAGATATATAAGTATAAATGAGAGAATAACAAGACGATATTTCGCACTAGCGATTTAAGTAGTTTTTCGGTGACGAATAACAATTCAGTTGTATAACTTGAGTTTTGAGGTTTGAGATTCAAAACATTTTGTGGCTAGTTACAAATCTCAAAACACTATATTAGTTTCACAACCAAACATCAAACCTCATGTTTACTTGTTTGGGCTTTGAGTTTTGAAATATTGGATTTTAGTACCCCTTGTGAAATTTCAAAACTTAAACGTCAAAACTCGGATCCAGTTTGTTGAAAGTTGGAGATTACATTTTGGATTTTTTTTATACGAAGAACTTCCATCGATCCCATAGGTGTCATGCTAATTAAACATATTTTGTTGTTATTTTTACAAATAAGCAAATTAGATTAAATTAGTAATATTCATACAAGTAAATTGAAGTAATCACGTGAATACAAACATATAAGTAAGTCATCTATATATTACACTTATCGTTTAACAACTAACATGAATTTGTATAAACTATAAAAAAAATTATGAAACTAAAAGTAAGAAAACCACTTTTGGGCATATTCGAATGAAAATTAAGGATATGAAGCGAAAATAAGGAAGTTGATTGGGACAATTTTGGAATAAATACCAGAGTCTTGCAAAACACTGGTCTGGATTGTTGTTTTGCAAAACTCAATTTTTAAGCTATAAAGTTTATGCAAAACTCAAAACTCAACCTTAAGAAAAATACGTTTTGATTACGAAAATTGAGTTTTAAGGTTTACAAAACTCAAAACTTATCCAAATCTCAAAACTCACTTAATCCAAACACACCCCAAAGACATTATGGATATTATCCTTAGGACTATTGCTGATAACGACAAGTTTGTTGAAAATTGGTTCATATTTGTTAAGGAAGCAAATCCAGGAAGATTCGGTCGACCGGATTGGATCCGGTCGACCGACGCACAACCCAGGAAATTTCGGCGAAGACGGGTCGGTCCACCGAACCGAGAATTCCAGGCACTTCGTGTGCAACTGGGACCGGATGACCGAATTGGATTCGGTCTACCGTCAGAGGGTAACAAGCACTTCGGAACAACGGGTTCGGTAAACCGTTGGGGAGATTTTTGGTGTTCCGAAAATCTGTAAAGTGCCTGTCCAATTTGGAACGGTTCACCGAGGGGTTCTCGGTCAACCGAAGGGTTGTTGAAGAATTCGTTAGTTCGTGGAAGAATCGTTCTCGCGGTCTACCGAGCCTCGTGAGAATCGTTCCCTCGGTCAACCGAGAAGGATTCGGTTAACCGAATCGGAACAGGAATCACTCCTGTTGAAGCACGCACGGTTGACCGAACGAGCATCAGTTAACCGTGTCCCCATGAATAGTTCTGTTCGGTTTTGCTTAATTGTAGCTCGGTTTTTTTGAGTCTATAAAAGGGCTTGTTTACTCTTCAATGTAACACACGAAAATATCAATAGTTTCCTTCATTGTGAGTTGAGAGATTAAGGCTAGAGATAGATCTAGAGTGCTTTGGGAGACACATTGCTTCCAATCATTTGTAATCTCGGTTGCTTCTCTTGTTGGAGAAGTGGAAGAATGAA
Source organism: Triglochin maritima (assembly GCA_963682175.1). NCBI lineage: Eukaryota > Viridiplantae > Streptophyta > Magnoliopsida > Alismatales > Juncaginaceae > Triglochin > Triglochin maritima. The sequence continues at coordinate 4,602,900 of OY821782.1, read as the reverse complement.
AGGAAACCCGCAGGAGACCCCCAAGGACGTAGGCACGTTGCCGAACCTTGTAAATTGCGTGTGTTGTGGTTGTTTCAGGTGTGCATTTGTGTTTGCTTGTTTATTTCCATCTTATTAGTGTTCCTGTTGCGATTGAGTTTGGGAGATGGTCAGAAGTTATTATTCCGCAATCAATATTCTATTATACGTGGTGCGTTTAATCCGTGTCGTGCTAGTGCATCTTAGATCCCCCTCCCAACAAAGTTTAGCATGGAACCAATGTTTTATCCCATCTGAACGCACCCTTAATTTGACTAGTACAGTCGATCAGTCGAAAACTCATATAAACGACCAATTAAGATGTCTTGTGGGAGGGTCTAGGGAGAACATTTTTCGGTCCAGGTTTGGTCCGGACCGAATCCGACCAGTCTGGATCCCAGGACGAGTTTGGTCAGGTCCGGTCCAAATCCGGTCCAAAATCTAAATTTTCCCACAAAAACACGATCCGGACCGAATCTGACCAGTATGGTCTTAGGTCCAAACCCCAGAGGGCATCCAGGTCCAGTCCAGGTCCAAACCGATGCTCCCTAGGAGGGTCTTTCGGTAGCCCCGGTAAATATTCAAATTCTAGACCTCCTAAAATTAAAAGTGAAGTTCCCAAAATTGGAAATCAAACCCTAGTTCAATTAGTGCAACCCGGATCCAGTGCAACCCGGATCCGTGAACCCACTAATCTCTTCTGGGGAACCAAACCAGCACATGTGGCCTGTATTTAGTTGTCTATTATCCATTCACAACTCTTCCCTTCTTTTCTTCCCTCCAAATTCCAACTCTGGAGATCAAACATGGCCTCATCCTCTTCTTCAGCTCTTCTCCTACACCATTTTGGTATTTCTTTTTCACCCACTTTTTGTTTTTTTTCTCATCTTTGTTTTCTGTCTGTGCCTCTCTATTTTTAAGTATGAAAATAGTGAATGTTTGTGTACTTTTGAAGTTTTTTTCTTGGAAAAATGGTAACGGATTCCATTTGGCATTGGGTTGATTGTTTTGTAGGAAAACAGTCTCGACATCTGAAATTAGAGTTTTATAGCCAACTTTTGTGTTGTTGGATTGTTTGGAAAGTTCCACTGGAAAAGTCACGATAAGCTACACTACGTAAAGGATTAGAAAAGTTAAACTGGAATTCGGAAATGTATGTCGAATTACTGTCTTGCAGGAAGTTCTGAAGTTTGAGTTAATTAACTAAGATAGCTTTGTACTTCTACAACTTTCTTCTTGTTTCTGGTTGAATTTGAAGGACTTACCAAAACAACTTATTTGAAGACATTCTAAAATCTCTCAACATCAAAAAGGACACGACACATTCTGTCAAGTCTATGATCTAATTATGTAAGACATCGAACAAGGGTGGGGGAGTGATGCTACATTTAGTTAGGGAGGTCAAACAAACAATCCTATTGTATTTCCAAAAGGTTCATAAATTTATGTAATGAGTCGATCATATATACCTTGAAATTTGTGAAGCAACACAAATATGATTTTGTGGCATTTTTTCATTTAAACTTCGTCTTCTTGACTAGTTTGTTTTTCTGAGTCAAATTATGTTGGTCACTGGTGTAGGATCACATGGACTTAACAGAGAAACTTGTAATCATCGGATATTATTCAGTTCCAAACACCATACTTTGAAAGTTCAGTCCTCATCATCAAAGATTATATCCGAGCCTCTGAGTTCAGAAGATTCAGGATATGATCACACGCTGCAAAGTCGAAGGAGTGCCATAGGACTGGCATTTATGATCTCAAACTTTGCTTTGGAAACCTTTGATGCTACCGGAGCTGGCCTACCACCAGAGGAGAAGCCAAAGCTTTGCGATAGTAGCTGCGAAAAGGATCTTGAAAATGTATGGTGAGATTGCTTGTCCCGACATTTGATTGTGTAACCATTCTTGTTAACTCTGAAGCGTAGAAAGAATCATTAAGGAGACCTGCAATTTTTTTGTTATATTTGGGCACTATCTGCATTCTTGGTATCATTTTCAGAGAGCATCATGTAGAATGGGTAATCGTAGAATAAGTCCACTATAAAAATGCATACATCTAGAAGACTAGAAGTAAGAGTTTTTAAAAATGTTTTAGTGTTAAAGCCTGAGTTTATTTATTTTCTTCGTTTAATTGCAAGTTTTTCCTGAATCAGATCCCATCACATTCATAATTTTGGCTTAGTAGGCATCCTGATTATGTAATTCTGCAACTGTGCTGAAACACATCTAAGTTGCACACTGCTGTCTTTCTTTCTTCTTCTTTTTTGCAATTCTGGCACACACAAAAAAAACTTCTGCATTTTGTTTTTTTTCCAGGTGCCAATGATAACAACTGAATCTGGTTTGCAATATAAAGAAATTAAAGTGGGAGAAGGGCCTAGTCCTCCAGTTGGGTTTCAGGTACACTAACAGCATTTCAGTTAACTTCATGTTTATATATTAATTATCTTTAAGACATAAAATAGCTTCTGGGTGTTTTTGCTTCTGCATTTTCCTATTAAAAGTCCAACCAGCAGATCTTATAATTTCTAACATTTAGGCCAGGACATTGTGTTATTCGTATTTGATGTCGTGATGCTTCTAACAGTATGACTAACACCGTAAATGTTCTTGTTGAAGTTTAGATGTCTGCAACTGTTTCCAAGAAAACTGGGATTTAGATTAAGAAAAATTGTTTCATCGTTCAATCTTGCAGTTGCCCATTTATCTATTTGGGAAGCAAAAGCAAGCAATTTTTTCTTGTAATCAAGGTTATGATTTCTGTTTGGTTTCAGGTAGCAGCTAATTATGTTGCCATGGTGTCATCTGGACAAATATTTGACAGGTACAGGAGGAAAAAATGCACCACTACATTTGTTGATATGATATATTTCAAGTAAAATTATGAATTAATATTCTTTTCATTGTAAGACATTTTTACAGTTTAACCAAAAATCAGTCTCCCCCGGTTGTAGTGAAGACATTCTTTAATGTAGCCGATTAAGATGGAATTAACCTCATACTAATTCTTTTTTTGGTCTACTAAGCCAGTGTTTTGAGCCCCCTGAAAATTCCGTTCTAAGAGAAAGAGAGTACAATACATCGTGAACTTGATGGACTCGACATTAGTTTCGAAGATTGCAAAACATAACCTAACGATTAAGTGAACACAAACTTCGACTCGTATAACGATCTGCTCAAACACAACTAAACACAACCGTTTTGGTGGTTTCAATGTACCACTTGAGCTTAGAGACCTCTATGAGTTGAGATTTCAAAGTAGGTCATTACAATAACGTGTTTCCATTAGCAAAAAAAATGCTCGGATGAAATTTCCTGACATTTGCAATCTTTTCTTGACACATTGAAATACTACCTGTATATAAAATTGTCCAAAGCAAATCCCAACTACTTGAGAGGTTTGATTTGAGAATTCCTCATCACTCACTTTAGCTTCTAAAATTCAGATGAAAACGAAATATTAATGTTATATTTCAAATACGTTCATATGCACATTATTTTTTTGTTTTTACGATTTCAAATTCTATACAAACACATACAAAGATAGAAATGTGATTCTTGTGAGAATATTGCTCTTCTCTGTCTAATATGAAGTCCCTTTCCAGTTCTTTGGAGAAAGGTGTTCCTTACATATTCCGTGTTGGATCGGGTCAGGTGAGATACCGAGTCATCGACTTCCCGTAAGAACATTTCATCAATTGAGTCAGATGTTATAATCAATCACACATTCATACCTCATTGTTGTAGTATGTGTTTAAGTTGAAGTAACTTGTTTCTTTGTTTGGATTTGACTTGAACAGAATTGTGGCATTGCTTAATTATCAGATCTATCATGATGACGGTAATGAGTTTTCCTTTTGATGGTAGAGTAGGTGATCAAGGGACTGGATGAAGGGATATTGACAATGAAAGTTGGAGGAAAGCGTCGCTTGTACATTCCCGGCTCTGTAAGTACTTCTGCCTGAATGAGGATACTGTAATTCACTAAACAAAATTGCTTCTTCTGGGGTAGGATCTGCTGGTATGGGCTTAATTCTCATTTTACTAGTAATTGATTCACAAATCTCATATGTAACATGTAGTTATTTTTTTAAAATAAGTGGAAAAAGGTAACGTGTCTCATTTGCAAAATAGAATCAATGAAATATGATTTGAAACCAGCAGATCCAAGAGGACCTCTTGTCTATCGAAGCAATTAATTCAAACCATCACGGACGAGTTAACTGAACCAGTTTATATGAATGCATTTCCATTTAGTTTAGCCAGACAGTTAATGACAGTTCCCACATTTTTTGCTCTTCTTTGGTGTTTATTGGCAGTTGGCGTTTCCGAAAGGTCTCACTTCGGCACCTGGTCGGCCTAGAGTCACACCAAACAGCCCAGTGATTTTCGACGTGAGCCTGGAATACGTTCCAGGTCTTGAATAAGGCATGATGATGGTGAGGATACCTTGTTCTACATACTTCTTCAGTTCTTCTCCAATGTAAGTACATGCAACATCTGAGATGAGATATATGAGATATCTAGCTATTGAGTTGTGAAGTGCTAGAGAATTCATAATGTTCTTTGTAATGATTTTTTTTCCAATTTAAACGGGAGATGATTGAATGTACTACTGCGATTTGATTCTTTTACTTCCAACAACTTCGCAAATCCCAAGTTTTAGATTTTACTTGCATCACTTGGAGTTCGGTAACCTGAAAAAAAATTACACGGCCATGAGAGGATATGCATGTATTGTCATTACTCTTTGGTTAAGTGACTTATTATCGTTTGAACAAGAATGTTATTTATTTTGAAGTAAAAACAAAGTGAAAAAGTTAATAAGATGACACTACTTAGTACTTACGTAAAGAAAATAATAACCAACAGTTTGAAATCATATAAACAAAGCCGAAGACGTTCACAGTAAACTTACTATCGATCAACTTGTCTTGACATGGTGAAAATCAATTCATTTCATTGTTGGATTTATTGATTTAGTATACGCCTCTCCAAAACAAAAGAAATGGTAATGAAGAATCTCATGTTACTTTTCTTATCTATATCCTTGTAACTTGATCTTTTAGTTATCAATAAATTCCAACCTTCTAGAGGAAAAGGTTGATCTTAAGCCTTGAAATACAATATAAAATGATGAAATCCGAAAAATCCACATCATCAATATCGAAGTTAAGTTCTTCGTGCCAGTAAAATCATACTGAACATTTTCCTTCTGTTGGGAAAGGGAAGAACAAGACCTCCAAACCAAAGATGCATGTTCACATCAAGGTAAAGCTAATTATCTATGCTAACAAATGATAAGAGAATTATCTGCAAAATCCATCATCCATAGACACAAGCCAAAATGGAAACTTCTGAACTCATGTATACACGAATACATGGTAAAAGATTACATAAACAAATGGTAACATGACTTGACATGGTAAATATATAGAACCCTTATATCACAAATAACAATCATCTTTACAGAGGCAATTTTGAATTGGTTTAGTACTATGAGCCTAAACTTGAGTTACCAAGCTCACCTAGTTTTAGTTTACAGTAGTTCTAGCAAGTAAAACTCAAGCAACCTCACAAACCCCTCCTAAGACTGAATACATATATATAGAAATCATGTATATGTCTCAAAAACAATTTATCTTGATCTTATACACATGAAATACTTCTCAGATGTCAGCCTAACTCGAACTGAATCTAATCTCCGGAGTCATTTTTTGGGTCCACACCTGCAAGGTAGTATATTGAGACATAGTAGTTATGTTGGGGTCATAACCTGGAAAAACTACTTGTCCTTCAAAAGATTATATTAACACTGTATGTCATTGTTGCAGCTAAAGTCAGCTAAAAATACATTGGGACGACATAATGACAAAAATACCTAATACCACCCAACACCACAAACATTAAAAAACGACATACAAAATACAAGTACTTTTAAAATTCCAATGAATTTGCAATAAAGATCAAATCAAGACATTTCAACATTTTATGATGCGCATGAGAAAAGAGACCATAAGCAAAAAATAAAATAAAAAAATATCGGTGAGCAAAAACTAACCTAAGTAATACGATAGTCAAATAGAATGTCTGGTATTTTATATATACAAACAAGTAGTCAACATACTTAGCAAGGAAAAATGAGGTCAATTGATCAACATAAATCTAAACTCGAGGTTGTAAGTTGTAGCTCATGCTCTTTAGTTCCCAAAAAAGTTCAAGTCAAAGCTTCTACACACTAAAACTCAAGCAAGCTCTCAGTATTGTGATTTGTTTCAGTTCATTAACTCATCATAGTAGAAAGTGCACCTTATTGACTATAAAAGATTTAAGAAGACATTTACAAATGCATACCTTTGTTTTCTCCATAAAAAACTACACCTGGACTTGCTAGAAGAATAGCTAAACAAGCACCTACGACAGACACGTAATATCCAGCGGACATTGATAGCTCACTTGAGTAAAGCCTAAACATGAGTCTGTAACTCAACTCATTCACTTGTAAATCGAGCCGAGATTGATTGCTTACCAAACCTTGAACTCAATTTTCTTGCTTAACACATAAATGAGTTAGTTCAAACCCACAAATGTCGGTTTGAATAGGGTTTAAGTAACTCGATCAAAGCCTCAACAAGAGCTTAAACTCGACTCAATTACTTCTGGCTCAAGCACAAATCAAACTTTTACAAGTAAAACTCAAGACTGATCACAATCAAACTTTTACCAGTAAAACTCAAAACTGGTCACAAAATCGATCATGCTCAACTGATAGATTTCCAATTATACTTTTGAGCTAGCTTGATGTCTCAGCTCTATAGAGTTTGTCGACTCAGTTTTGCTCATTTACACTCCTAATTTAATAGGTAAACTAAAAACACTAGTCAATATGGGGTCAGATAGGGTTTGAAAAATCAAGAATTCTATCGAAAGTAGACCCCATTGGATCCATTAATATGACTCCACACATTAAATGACTATTTTAACTTCCTGTGCGGAGACAAGTGTTTTTGGTAAACAATCACTGGATCCTACAAATAACTACTTATTACCCACGGTAACATAAATGTATCATTAAGAAACTAAAGCATTAGCTAAATACAAACATGATTCAAAAACTAAACCATACTAACATACCCAACATTACACAAAACACATAAGTTATATAAAATGATTTTTAAATTTTATGATTTTTTGCATGCATGCTGATATTGTGTTGTAAACAAGATCTACAATTTAGAATTTTAATTTGAAGCCTAAATTTTAAGTTATTAAGAAGTGTGAAATTTGTGTTAATACATTTTAAGGGTAATTGATCCTTCTCATGTATCATTAAGCGACAACAGCATTAGCTAAATACAAACATGTTCCAAAAACCAAACCCATACTAACATAGTAACATATCCTCCAACATTACACACACACACACCTTATAATTCCGGTTCCAATTCCAATCAAAGCAAGCCGGCACAAACAGCTCCGGTGACCGCGATGGCATAAGCCCCCATTACCCCTCCAAGCACACCACCCCTCACCCTCCCGACCACTCCGACCCCACCAATCCCCACCAAACCCAGCACCCCCTTCCGCACCGCCCTCCCGACCCCGTCCACCACCGCGTCCTCAAACACCCCGACCGCGAAACTCCCGAACTCCTCCCTCCCCAACCACTCATCCGGCCCCGTTCTCACGCGCCGGAGCGCGGCGTCGATGAGGGTTTGATCCGGTACCTCAGGGACCCAGCGGCGGAGGAGGGGGATGGAGGGGAGGGATAGGGAGTGGATGAGCGCGGCGGCGTGCGGGAGCTGGTGCGGGAGGACGCCCGGGAAGGCGTGGGCCGTTAGGGTTTGGAGGTCGGTGAAGGTGGTGGAGACTGCGGTGGTGAAGGCGGGGGAGGTGGTTAGGGTTTGCTCGACCTTTTTCGAGATGTTTAGACCCATTAACAGGGGAGTCGTCTTCTTCGAGAGGTCGGGTTCGGTGATTCCGTTGGATAATGTAGAGTGAAAGTGGAAGGTACCGTAAATTAGACGGATTGGGGTAATCTCTCAATCCACGTAGATTAACTCGTAACCTACGTAGCTTAAAAGCACCCGTGCTCTTTCATCGGACGCACGTGGCTCTCCATTGGTCTCTTATTTTGTTTTAACGATAAAAATTATTTATATATAATTAGGATAATATATTAATTAGGTAAATTGAATTAAATTAATTAAGTATTGAAAAATAATTGAAAAATATTTTATAATTAATTATTATTATTTATTTATTTAAATAAAATTAAAATTAAAAAATTTATAAACAAAATAAGAAATAGTAGTACAATACTCATACACTTCGGAAATAAAATACAATACATATACAGAATACGAAATATAACAGAAATAAGGAAAGGAAAGACATGTACTTGAGAAGGAGAGATCAAGTGCGTGATTGCACCACACATTTGAACCTTCAAGCCAATTTGGTCTACAATATATGACAACGCTTTGGAGGAAATGCGTCTTGATGTATTTTAAGTTTAGTATTTAATGATGTATTTTTAGTTTTTAAATTTCCAGTTAATGTACTATGTAACGTGGTTTCCTAAATTTTAATAACATTTTCGTATTTAATAATTAAATGTTAATTAAAAACGAATGAATTGTTGATATTAAATAATTACGATAATGATTATTAATATATTTTGTTGATTGTTGAAAGAGTTTTAGAGAGAAGAATAAAAATAATTACGTGACAACAAATATTGTAGCGTAACTAGGTTGATTGGGTAATGGTTAAGGATTTTGTAAGGGGGTTGATTTGTGCTGACGTGACGGAGAGAGAACCTGACGTGACTGAGAGAGAAACCAGGCCGCCCGGAAACTGTCCGGGCGCTGTTAATGATGCTTTAACTATATATCAAGGAGTTATGAATTTGTCGTAATGTGATATTTGGATTAAAGGACTTGTGATCTTTGGATTAAAGAACATTAATTAGTGTGGTTATACACTTTATATATGTTTTTTTAAAATTTGTTTTGAATGTGCATATTAATCATGTTTTAGACGTGAAACTATGAAAGTGTTTATATTACGAAAATATGTTAAGCTATATGAATTTTGTTTCTCAAGTTTTTTTGGTGATGTATACAATATTGTTGTGGTCGTATATGATCTAAGTCATAAGATTATATGAGTTATAATTTATAAAAATAAAAAATTCTAAAGACTTAAGTCACTCAGTCTGTCTAACCTACCTCACACCCGCCTAATCCACCATTAGGCGGGACATGTAGCAATTGTTTTTTTTCTTTCCTCGCTTATCCAATTAACTTAAGCTTGATAGAAAGTTGTCCTACCCAATTTACACACATGGAAGTGGGGGAGTACACCACTAAAACGATAAGTTAAATGTACATCCCAAATGTAATGCAGGGATTATGCAAATGCACTTACGTTTCAAGATTTGAATAGTAGTTATACATAATATATTAAGTTCTAATACGAGTTAGAATGTAAGATTGCAGTAAATGGTTAAATGTATCATATATTTTTACCAATTAAATTGAAAAGTTTGTCTTATGAAAATATAGTGCATATACGCCCACATCATGGTGTCATGTGTCGCATAATGCAACCCAATATTACTCCGACCACGTCGGAGGAATGCGGTGCGGTGATGTCCAACATCGACCGCATTATGCGAGCGTATTCTTGAACATTGGGTATATCCGTATTTATATATATATATATATATATATATATATATACAAGAATTCTCAAGTGAGCACAGGGCTTAATCAAACTAAATTAAGTCTCCACAATATCCACCACTCATTTCAAAATGTAAGGTAGATTAAGAAAAAAACGGTTATGCTAATGAATGGTGAGATTAACTGTAAATAAGATCCAACGGTGAGATTGTAGGGGGCTTAAACTAAATTTGATGAGTCCTGTGCTCACTAAAGCTTGCACCTATATATATATATATATATATATATATATATATATATATATATATATATATTTAAAATGTATATACGAGTACATGTCCCTTGGCAGTGGGATCTTTGATGAACTAACCAAAAGTTCACACAAACTACACATTTACATTTCACTTATCCATTCCAAAAGTTCACTCATCTTCCACAATAAAGGTTTATTCGTCGTTCACTCTTGTGTTTTCCTGGGGTAACCTGCCTCTATTGTTTATTGAAAACAATTTCAATTCGAAAAATTATGAAACTATGAACTAGAATTTATAAGTTAAAATTAAATTTACTATTGGGTCTAACACTCTAACTTATTATGATTCATGTTGTTGGGCTTGTGAAATGATAACGGATTGTGTAGGAGACAATATTTGAGAGGGATAAAATTATGTTAGTGTGTTATCAATTTCTTATCTCGGAGTCTCAACTTGGATCGTTTGTCCATTTAGAGGTTTTTGAGTTTTGAAAATTGAAAAGTGGATTCTATCTCAAGACTTGTATTTGACACTTCATTTGGATTGCCTTCCAAAACCCAGAAAGAAGCCGCTCTCGGATTGCATTCTCGAGAAACCGCTACCCGCATTGGAGTTGTTTGGATGGCACCCACAACTCTTCCTCCACAGGTAAAAGCCCTCAAATACCCCCACCAAAAAAACGCTTGCCCTTCTCATCTGCATTCCTTCCCAACCCACTGATCGGAGGCAGGATCGTCCTAAAATCATTAAAAACCCCACGTCCAAGGCAGGAGTTGGTGGAAGCTCCTCGACCGAGCTCCTCCTTGCCAGGCAAAATGGTGCCTTGAAGTTGACGCTGGGAGCTGCGATTTTCAGGCACTCACCGGACGTTTGGATCATGTCTCGACACTGTAGCAACCCCCCGGCGGTGGAGTGTCCAGTCTCTATCCCAACACCACCTTAGTTCAACTTTTTATCTATCCTGGTACAAGTTTTCCATCATTTTCTTGCTATATAACAGATAGCCTCTGGTCTTTATTGAGGTTCAACGTTAAATCTTCTGAATTGTTAAATATTATCCCAAAATTACTTAAATTGTTCGTTGAAATTACCAAATTACACTTCTCTCGTTTCTACTGGTATAACGCGACATTTTACCCTCCTATCACACATCTCTCTTCATCTTCCTCTTATAATCATAACAAATAATGTTTTGGAGGTCAGTAATGAGCCAACGGACGCCCCAGTGTACTCGAATCTGATAAAATATCTAACATCTTTTTAATAAAAAAATAATAAAAAATTACGGACGTCCGACGGAGCCGCCCCACGTAGGAGGGGGCGTCTGGGTAAGACGCCTCCCCGATGGGGGAGGCGTCTTACCCAGACGCCCCGTCCATGGGATGGGCGTCTATGTAAGACGCCTCTCTCCTACGCGGGGCGGCTCCGTCGGACGCCTATAATTTTTTATTATTTTTTTATTAAAAAGATAATTAATTATAAATTTAGATAATTGTTAAATTAATTAATTAATAAGTTAATAATTACTATATTCGGATGACCGATACCCCTTCGGTACACCAAAAATTCAAAAATTTCCAGATCTAATAATTAATTAATAAGACGCCTCAACGATGGTCGAGGTGTCTGGCTAAGACGCCTGTACCATGGTGGAGGCGTCTGGCTAAGACGCTTGTACCATGGTGGAGGCGTCAAGCGTCTTAGCCAGACGCCCGAGTCGGAAAAAAAATCCGTCATCACCAGTGTCGAGTTCATTTTGATTTTTATTGCCCAACACTTGTCATATTTCGTTCGACGTGAGTTGTTAGGAGAACAGTGGTTCAAATATAACTCGACACTTGTGATGTCGAGTTCTATTTGAAATATTCTCCTGGCAACTCGGTTCGTGCATGAGACAAAGGGCTAAGAGAACACTGGTTTACATTGAACTCGACACTTGTGATGCCGAGTTCTGTTGATGTGAACTCGACACTTGTGATGATGAGTTCTGTTGAAAAGTGCTAGTTCATTTAATTTAGGAACTCGACAACTTCATTTCCTGTTTAAATACCTTTTGACAACAAATACAATCATTCTAATTACAAAAAATTCAACAACAAACATAATCATTTCTACGTAGCAAAATTCAACCAATATCACTATTTCTCACTTCCTAAATTTCAACACACCAAAAAATCCAAGTTTAATACAACAGAGAGTTTAACATTTTAACATAAAACAAAAGTAGTGTAATAACAACCAAATAAGTTTAACGCAACTAAAAATTTATCTTAAGTGATTTCTCAATCTTTTCTTCCTTTTAGGACGTGTTTGAGCACGTCTTCTCCCCCTGCCTCTTCCCCATCATCGTGCTGCATTTTCTGTATTCTGAGTCAGTCCGCCAGCGTATTCTTGACTGTGTGGATCTTCTTCTTCAACGACGTGATCCTGACTCAAATGTAATGTCGGTTCTTCAGCACAAAACACATCAGCCAAACCTTCATTTTTCTTCAATTTTGCAACTATCGAAGAGCTTGTCTTTCATTAGTGTTTCGATTTTTTTCTCGTTTTCCACCGTTTTCTTGCATTTTTATGTAATAGGATGATATACATTGTTGTTTTATGTATGATTGTAGTGTTTTGTTGGTTTAGGAACTCGTTTTGGTGCAAACTCGATTTCGATTTTGGGTTTTTAGGCAAAACGTTTTATTTCTTGTTTGTTAGTTGATTATTGATTTTAGTTTTGTTGATTGTAGGTCTACGGTAGTAATCTTAAAAATAGTTGAATTTAAGTTTGATTATTGTTGATTTTCGGGAATAAACGCTTGTGTGCGAGCCGCATTTCCACTTTCGGAGGGGCATGTACATCGATTATGTTTTCGATACATGAAAGCAAATCTTGCTAAACATCGAAATTGCAAGGAAAGAATGTGACAAATCAAGTTTTACGAAACAGGTAAAACTCATTCATTTATGAAATTCGAAGAGCTAATGAATGTTATTGCAGAGGAACATACATCAGTATACGAGTGGATTCAGCATCAATGTCCTTTGCAAAGATGAACTTGTTGTCACGACGGGGGTCGGCGTTTCGGATGTATGACAACAAACATGTCAGAAAGCTTAAACAATGTCTTACGAGGGGCACGCTAGGGGTGCACATGGGTTGAGTTCAACCCGAAACCCAACCCGAACCCGACTGGTCGGGTCGGGTTGGGTCGGGTTGGGGAGGGGTTCGGGTCGGGTTGGGAAAATCAAAAACCCGAATTTCGGGTCGGGTTCGGGTTGAGGGGGTCGGGTTGACCCAACTCAACCCGAACTCGATTTTTATTTTTTATTTTTTTCCCAAATAAACCGGTCGACCGAACATCACTCGGTCGACCGTTTCCAACCCGAAAATTTCGGGTGTTCAAGCCACCGGTCGACCGTTTAAGCACCGGTCGACCGAACCCGACCAAGTTTGGGAGAAAATTTCTGAATTCGGATTCAACCCGATCCAACCCGACCCAACCCGAAAATTTCGGGTCGGGTTGGGTTGAACCTAAATCGGTTCGGGTTCGGGTTGGGTTGGGTCTTTTCCCAACCCGAAAATTTCGGGTTGGGTCGGGTTGAGGCCCAAACCCGACCCAACCTGACCCATGTGCACCCCTAGGGCACGCAGTATGCCAATTACAACCGTGATTTTGATGAATTTTCTCCGCTTGAACAAATTTTTGTTAAAAGAATTGACGTCGCCGAGTCGTGGAATGAAACATATGTACCGACAGTCCACACCGTGGTGACGACAAACAACAATATGGCCAGAACTCATACAGTAACTCGGTACCACCAGCTGATGTACTAGGTTGAAACTAATGACCAGAAAATTTACCTCGTGAAATTTGAAGGAGTTATTACTTGCATTTCTGGATATATAATTGCAATGCATGTCCCCTCTTCACATGTACTAGCAGTTTGCAGCGGCAGACATGCAAATGTTAGCACTTCACATCTGCTCTCCCCGTATTATGAGGTTCAAATGTACAGACATACGTACAAACAGATATTTATCCCAATTCCTGATGTAAGATATTGGTCAGATCGAGACAACATCACAATGAAGTCTCCCCAAACCAAAAGACCCCCCGGTCGGCGTAAATCAACGCGAATCCGAAACGAAATGGATGAACACTCTGGAAGAAGGGTAAGGTGTGGGAGATGTGACGGTATTGAGTATAACCGAAAGCGATGGAAGGAACCTATATAGCGAAATAATTTGAATATTTTGTATGTAACTATTTAGTGAGACGAATGAATGTAAGAGTTGATTAATTGTAAGACTTGAATTAATGTAATGTATTTGTTATGACTTGAATGAATGCACGACTTAAATCCTTTGAAGAGTTGATTAATTGTAAGACTTGAATTAATGTAATGTATTTTTTAGGACTGCAAATTTGCCTAGTTCTGACTATTAAACTCCGAGTTATGACTATTAATCTCGACATCATAGATGCTGAGTTCTATTGTAGACCTCCTGACCGTCCAGCCGTTTCATACACGATCTGAGTGCCAGGAGAACATGCCCAAATAGAACTCGGCATCCCCAGTGTCGAGTTCTATTTGAATTATTATTCTCCTGACAATTCACGTCGAGTGGAATATGAGGTGTTGGGCGATAAAAAACCAGAGAAAACTCGACACTGATGATGTCGAGTTTTCTATGCACAAAAAAACAAAACCCGCCACCGTCACGTGTCACAATGTGGTGGCAGCGAGTCTACTTTGACAAATAATTTTCATTGATGTCTATTTTGGTAATTTTTTTATAAAAAATATTATTTTGAAAATTTTCCCTATATTATATTAAAAAGTCAACAAAAAAAGAAGAAAGGAATAAAAATAGGAAAAAATTTCAAAATAAATTTTTTAAAAAAAATTTACCAAAATAAACCTCCACTAAAAGTAATTTCCAAACTGGACCCGCTGCCATCACGTGGTGACACGTGGCGGCGGCGGGTTTTGTTTTTGTGTGCATAGAGAACTCGACATCACCAGTGCCGAGTTCATCTTCTGAGAACTCGGCACTAATGATGTCGAGTTCTACTTTGGTTTTTTATTGGCCAACACTTGAAATTTTTACTCAGGAGGTGACACTTCATAGAACTCGGCATGAGTGATGCTGAGTTCAACTTTGGTAGAACTCGGCATGTGTGATGCCGAGTTCAACTTTGGTAGAACTCGGCATGGGTGATGCTGAGTTCAACTTGGTTTTTTATTGGCTAACACTTGACAATTTTTACTGATGTGATTCAAATAGAACTCGGCACTGAGAGTGCCGAGTTCTATATAAGAAACTGTTCTCCTGGCGCTCAGATCGTGCATAAGACGATTGACGCGTCAGGAGAACAGTTACTTAAATAGAACTGTTTTCCACCGTTTTTTTGGCTTTTTTTTATCTATTAGGATGATATACATTGTTGTTTTATGTATGATTGTAGTGTTTTTGTTGATTTAGGAACCCGTTTTGGTGGAAACTCGAATTCGATTTTGGGTTTTTAGGCAAAATGTTTTATTTCTTGTTTGATAGTTGATTATTGAATCTAGTTTTGTTGATTATAGGTCTACGGTAGTCATCTTAAAAATAGTTGAATTTAAGTACTATTATTGTGATTAAAAATAGATTTTATGTTGTTATTTAGGTTTGAATGTATGTTAATTTGAATGAATGTAAACTTAAAAGTGATTTATTTGAGTTTAAATGTATGTGAGTTTGAATGTATGTTAGAATTGAATTTTGTATTATTGTTAGTTTGTTCTACCGTGCAGGTTTAAATTTACCAATTTAAGAAATATAGGAGAGGTTCTGTCAAAATTTTAAAAAAATTCTGACATGATTCGTAATGTTGTTTATTGTAGTTGGTTTTATTGGAGAGATTGTTCGACGTTTACAGCCGTTTGCTATTACAGTTGATTGAGGTAATTTCTAAAACATTAGAGTATTCTCAACTTTTTAAGTATTTAGTAAGAAATTCGATCATCTCACTTGTTAACGTGTTATGTACAGATGGACTTTGGTGGTTCTAGTACTGGTTCAGTTGGAGGTAGCTACGCTTCACAGGGTCTGGTAGACAGATCGGTGTTGGTTTTGCAGGCCAACCACAAGTCTGACTTGTTCAAATATTTTGTAAGTATTTTACGTTTTCAAGTTAAATATTTGCACGTGAATTTCAATATTCTGACATTTCTCTAAATTTATGCAGAAGGATGTTGATGGTGTAAAATACGTTGAGCATGAATCGAAGCTCAACGAATGACAGATCACTGATGAGAGAATGTTGTTTCTGCTAGTTATGGCAGGGTTTGACACAGTCACTCGGTTGGGCCGAGTTCAGTTGGATCATACCTTACTGGGGGCGATGGTCGAGCGTTGAAGACCGGAGACTCATTCATTTCACCTGCGAAATGGTGAGATCACGTGCACCTTGCGTGACATCTCGATGATTGGAAAATTAAAGGAAAAAATGAAAGCTTGGTTAATGTGTTTTGGTGCTAAAGAACTCACATTACATTTGAATCAGGATCGCGTGGTTGAAGAAGAAGATTCACAGTCTCAAGAAGACGCTGGCGGTCTGACTCAGGATACTGAGAATGCAACACGAGGAGGGGGACGCGGCAGGGGGAGAGGACGTGCTCAAGCACGTCCTAAAAGGAAGAAGAGATTGAGAGGTCACTTAGGATAGATATTTAGTTGTGAACTTATTTGGTTGTTTTTATATGGTACTTTTGGATGTATGTTAAAATGTTGAACTTCATATTCCACTCGTAGTTGTATTGTGTTTTATCGTACTTGTTTGTGTGTCGTGATCGAATTGTGTTTTCGTTGATTGTGTCGTGGTTGAATTGTTTTCGTTGATTGTGAAACAGGAAATGAAAAAAAACTCGAGTTCTTAAATCAATGAACTCTACAAGAGAACTCGACACTGAGGATGCCGAGTTCTCTTGTTGTGAACACGGCATCACCCCTGCCGAGTTCACACCAATAGAAATCGGCGTATTCAATGCCGAGTTCTATGTAAGTGGGTTTTTTATTGCCCCACTTGATATTCCACTCGACTTGAGTTGTCAGGAGATAAGTGAATCAAATAGAACTCGGCACTCTCAGTGCCGAGTTCTATTTGAATCACTATTCTCCTGGGGCTCATATCGTGCATGAGACGATTGACACGCCAGGAGAACAGTTACTTAAATAGAACTCGACTTCCTAGATGCCGAGTTCTAAAGTAATAGTTCGGCGTTGGTAACGCCGAGTTCACTTAAAAAAAGATAACTCGGCGTTACCAACGTCGAGTTCTGGAGGTCTATAAAAGCAGCGAGACGCCCCCCCTCTCCCTCACGACGGGTTCTCGCGATTTTCAGGTTAGGGTTTCATTTTTTTTTCGTTTTCCACCGTTTTCTTGCCTTTTTTATGTATTAGGATGATATACATTGGTGTTTTATGTATGATTGTAGTGTTTTTGTTGGTTTAGGAACCCGTTTTGGTGGAAACTCGAATTCAATTTTGGATTTTTAGGCAAAACGTTTTATTTCTTGTTTGATAGTTGATTATTGAATTTAGTTTTGTTGATTATAGGTCTATGGTATCGTAACGTTGTTTATTGGAGAGATTACTCGACGTTTACAATCGTTTGCTACTACACTCGATTGAGGTAATTTCCAAAACATTTAAGTATTTTCAAATTTTTAAGTATTTAGTAAGAAATTCGATCATCTCACTTGAACACATTTTCAAATATTTAGGTATGGATACAGATGATGAAGGATCTTTGTTGGTCATGTATAACGGGAAATTAGAATGTAACGGAGATGTGACAGAATACACAGGATCTGACCGCAAATTGGTAGTTGTTCCGTTGAACATCAAATATGAGGATTTAATGGATGTTATAATATCTGAATGTTGTTATCCACACAGTATGTTTGATGTCAAGTTGACGGCCAAATTGCCATTAAACAATGATTGGACATACGTTCCATTAACCAATGATAGATCGGTTTATGGATTGATGCGTTTGTTTAAACGGATGTCTGTGGTTGGAGTGTATGTGGAAGCTGAACCTAAAGTGCCCGACCCTACGCTGACAACGAACACTCATTCGCCGGAGTATGGTACAGTAAGGTCGACCGGTTGGGACTGTGGAATAGATTTGAATATAAGTCTAAATCCTACGACCGAAGTTCCAGCATATCAGCAAATGTCATTTTTCCAATCGCATAACTTCCAAACAGGCACCGAATGGCCAGAAAATGCGTGTGACATTCCTTCTAGCAGTGCAAATCCTTATCCTGGTTTGTCGCAATTTGAACCCACGCATTACTGTCATGATGAGTTTACTGGAAGAGCTGGACCATCTACCTCATATCCCTACCTTGGGCTTGGTTTGTCAGCTGTTGACCCAATTAATTTTAGTCGACCAGAAGGCCTGGAAGAGATGCATAGCGTTCAAGACGATGACACTGAGGAATTAGGGGATTACAGCACACCATTCGCTGTAGAAGATGAACCTGAAGGTGTTTCTGCTAATGAAGTCGTTCCGGAGAAGCATGATCTGATCTGATCGCCAGGAGAACAGTTTCTTAAATAGAATTCGGCACTTAGAGTGCCGAGTTCTATTTGAATCACCTAAGAAAAAATGTCGAAGCGTTGGCCAATAAAAAACCAAAGAGAACTCGACATCACAAATGCCGAGTTCTACCAAAGTTAAACTCGGCATCACTCATGCCGAGTTATACCAAAGTTGAACTCGGTATCACCCATGCCGAGTTCTACCAAAGTTGAACTCGGTATCACCCATGCCGAGTTCTACCAAAGTAGAACTCGACATCACCAGTGCCGAGTTCTCAGAAGATGAACTCGGCACTGGTGATGCCAAGTTCTCTATGCACAAAAAAACAAAACCCGTCGCCGCCACGTGTCATCACGTGGTGACAGCGGGTCTAGTTTGGAAATTACTTTTAGTGGAGGTTTATTTTGGTAAATTTTTTTTTTTAAATTTTTTTTTTAAAATTTTTCCATAAAAATATTCATCCCTTCTTCTCCTCTGTTCGAAATCACCAAACTTTCTCCGTACTTCTGTCGACACTTTACCGATCCCAAACAAAACCCTAGCCTAGCCAGTTCGATCCCTCCGATCCGGCCACTATGAACGTCTTCAGATTCGCCGCTGACATGACGCATCTCATGAGCGTCGTCGTCCTCCTCCTCAAGATCCACACCATCAAGTCCTGCGCCGGTCCGTGCCCTTCTCCGATCCCTTCCTTTTCCGCCGAATTCGCTCTTTCCGGATCGATTTTTCCTGAAAAAGTCGATTTTGGGGGTCCAAAATGGGTGCATTTGGCGGAAAAATGGACGTCTCTGTTGGTTTTTGGGTCTAATTGTTTTCCCACTAAAATAACTTGTTTTGGGGGGGATTTTTTTTAATGGGAAATGAAGCTGTTTTGGGCCAAATGATGCGGTAAAGCTCTAATATTTACTATTGAAGGTGAAGTTTTTGTTAAAAGGTATCCTTTTTGGGGGAGTGGAGCTTTATTTTTAAATTTATTTTCATTGAGGAACATAATTTTGTCTCGAAATCTTGTTTTCTAGGGCGAGGAGACTTGATCAAGTGATGTTATGGGTTGTTGTTGACTAGTAATGGGTTCTATTGTCTTAAGGAGAATTTGGGTTTTAGTCACTTTTCGATTCAATGTCGAGCTATCTCAGAGATATAGGCTCGTGTAGTGTTGGATCTCGGGGGTTGATAGCGTCTTCTAGATATTGTGTGGAATTATTTGAGATTGTCAGTGACAAGAGGAGGGAATTGGTCGTAATTGGTTTCAACTATAGTAGACTTATAGCGTGGTATAGAAGTGGGATTTCATTACATGGTAATTGATAATTGGATTCATTCTATGGTGTTGTATAGAAGTGAGATTTCTATGGTAATTGGCAATTGGATTCAACTATAATAGACACACTGTCACATTGTGCTTACGCTCAAACCATAATTTGGTGTTACTCTTCCAATTAACTGTCACACTGGCCTTGTAGTCTTGTACCCCTACATGAATAGTAATATTCACCTAATGGATGAATAAGATTCATTGGGCGGTGTTGCGGTGGCAGGACCAATGAGGTAGAAATACTATGTCGTTTTAACCGGCTTGATGTGGGAATCTCAAAATCCCACCACAAACCTGGCAAAAGGAAAATAAACGATTTCCGAGATTCGGGAATTGATGACGAGGAGCAAGGGAAAGAAGTAGTTTACCCTTACAATTCAAAAACTTCGCATGTGGATTTTATCCTGAGATGTACCTTGACATAATTGTTAGTTCAAGTCTGGTCAAATATAAGGTTAAATATTAAAAGTTTTGGTGTATTCAGAGAACCTTTGTTTTGTTTAGTCCCTATTTTTAAAAGCAATATATCTGCAATTCTGGATGTTCTACTTTTTAATAGATGTGCATGCATATTCTGTTGGAGTAGATCTTGTTCTAATTTGTGGTTGGACTGGCAAATCAACAGCATTATGTTTCTTCCATGACATGCATGTTTACTTTTTTAGGTTGAGTTTTTTCTTCATAACACATTTGTACCAATGTTTGAGCATTACTTATGTATATCAATTTTATGTACTAGAAAACATTCCAAACCACCAAATCTTTATCCATTAATTTGTTTATGGGTGTGTAGATGGTTTGGATGCTTATTTTAACCATGACTAGAAAACCAACGGAAGGCTTGCCTTTTTTACTTTAAAAGTTCTTGATTAGTGTGTGTACCGAGCTAGTTCTCCTGTTTTGTGGATCCCACAAAACAATTACTGTAACTCCAATTTATCTCTTACTGAAAAAATAATGACTATAACTCAATTTATCTCTTACCGATCTCCTTATGGGTTTTCATTGAATTAGAGTTATGTGGTGTTCTTTAGATGCCAAATGTATAATTGCGGTCGGCAAAAGTAAGAACCTCTTACCTGCAGGTTATACAATTTCAATTGTCTTCAGTGAGTTACAACTTGTTATAATTCTATTTCTGTTAGGGTGATGCATTACATACATGTAGATAACGAGTAGTGTAACTGTCTATTTTCTGCAATCATGGCATCTGCTATATCATAACATGAAATTATCATATATAAGGTTTAATTTCCGTGACCATCTTCTTTTCCTTCCTCACTTTGATGACTCATTTGGTTGTACACTCCCCAAGTGGGCACTATAACCATAACATCTCTGATCATTATTATCTCCTACAGGAATTTCTTTGAAGACTCAAGAGCTATATGCGCTTGTTTTTGCTGCTCGATATTTGGACATCTTTACTGACTTTATATCAATTTACAACACTTTTATGAAGTTGATCTTCTTAGGAACATCTTTCTCAATTGTGTGGTACATGAGGCGCCATAAGATTGTCCGCAGATCTTATGATAAGGAGCAGGATACTTTCCGCCATCATTTTCTTGTGTTGCCTTGCCTCATTCTGGCCTTATTGATTCACGAAAGATTTACTTTCAAGGAGGTATGTTGATAGTCCTTATTTTTCATCAGCTACTTTCTCAGAATGTTGAAGTCCTCTTCTTTCATCATGCATAAAGGATTAAAATCCGTGTTGCCCTCTTTAACTTGGTCAAACTCAATATGGGTATGTTTACTGTCTCACAGATCACCTTTTATTTCCATTTGATTAAACAGGTTACGTGGACATTCTCCTTGTACTTGGAGGCTGTTGCCATACTTCCTCAGCTTGTTTTGCTGCAGAGGACGAAGAACGTCGACAATCTAACTGGACAATACGTCTTTTTTCTAGGGTGAACTTGCGTTCTCAAATATTTAAACTATTATATCTTATGTTGAGCTTTTTATAGTCCTGTTAGTTTTGCATGTCCCCGTGCGACTTAAGCATATGTGTTTACGTACATTTCTATATACATTTCTTGTTGTGAATTTCAGTTCAATTTTCAGTTGTGAGGACTTAGGAAGAGAACTTAATATAGCAATCATGAACTGCTACTTAGAGAGTAGTATAAGCAACATGTTGTCACACACGTTGTACGGGGGGGGGGGGGGGGGGGGGGGTAGATCAGGAAAAATCAGGAAAAATATGAAAAACCTCAAGGAGATAATGAACAATATATATATATAATACTTAAGCTTATTTGACTTCAACAAAACATTCAGTTCCTAAGCTTCATTGCCTCACAAGAGGCTTCGTCTACCCACCTAACCACTACGTATATTTCCATTGAATAACTTTCAACTGGTATAATGAAATAAGGTAAACTTAGAGTCTTACACATAGCCAACAAATAAAAACACTAACAATCTAGCACAAGTAGTAACTATTAGTAAGGTATGTATGCCAATATGCCATATAGGACAGTAGTAGGCAGTAACTTTGACCGACGTCTACAGTGGAACCGTCTCATCCTTAATCCACTGAGGTACGTCAGAGTTAGGATCATCCTCTACGTCGTCGGAATCTTCCGAGTCATCGGGGTTCTCATAATAAGTCTCATCTTCCTCAGTTTCCTCATCATCTGTACCCACGAATTCTTCATCTATGTCTCGAAACCGGAACTATTTCCTAAGTGGATGCCTTGTGGTGATTTCTGAATTTGAAATCCTCCACAACAATTTGTAGAATCTAGGAGGTGAGTGCTGCTGCACGACACGGTCGGCCTTGTGGTGGACCAAAAGTAGCCTCTTCGACATCCGGTCATGTAAAGCCATCTCCTACTTAGATTGGATCCTTTGTTTCCACCAACCATGGATGATCTTTCATCAAGTCATACTATGCTGATAGGGTCGTAGTAAATTGGTTTATCTTTCCTCTCCATGAACCTTTGCCTCAACATTTGGTTGTAGTTGACGTGACAGCTCATTTAACCTTTTGGGACTAATACAATTCATTCTTGTTGTGTGTATTTGCTCAAACACACTCCAATTTCTCTTACATCCGGATGTTGAACAAGTGAGACCCGAAACGTTAAGTGTCACTTCCTTCAAAGAGAGGTTCCCCCCACTAACATCGTTTTCATAATCAGATCACCAATCAGTAGGGATCTTTTTGGTTCGTTGTCATATAACGATGTCTCGACCAAACATTCATTTACTCTTGTTGTATTGATTCAATTACCTTGATATGTGATTTTGGTCTTTAGGGTTTGGGACCATCCTCTCTAGAACATCCAACCATTATGGCAAGTAAGTGTCGATTGCCTATGATCACTTCTCACCACCGAAAAATGTAGTCAGGTTCAAGAGGAAGCCGACTGAGCACAACAGACTCGACATTTGGTACCCCCATATTCTATCAATGACATTAATAACGGGTTGGTATAATTGGGAACTGAATTTTTAGTTGTCTTTGATCTGGTAGTTCGCATCTTTGATCTGGTAGTTCGCATTTTCCATTACATCGTACAAGTGACTCATTACTGACTTCTCGTCACTATCCACCAGCCTAAGAACAGTCACTAACAGTTGATTTGCCTTTAGAGTGTTGATGACGTTCCAAAAGGTCGTCGATATGATGACTTCGTAATTATGATTTTTTTCCACCTTTGCATTCTTTTGCCAAAACACATTTGGATCGGCGAACTCAGCTGACACAATAAAGGTCTTCAAAGCTTGTAGTTTCACCCAAAGTCTTTGGAGTGTCAAGAATACGGTGGCAAAACGGGTGATGGCGGGACGAATGAAATTCCCTTGGATGACTTTTTTCATCATATCGTTAAGTTGAGTGTGCACCTTGAAGTGGTTGACGATCTTCTAACATGTGGTAACGGTCCTGATGTACAACTTGCCGATTTTCCTCAAGATGAGATCGATGTTGTGAGCTGCACACGAGGTATAGAATAACGACCTCCTCTTTGACATCAACATCTTCCCAACGGATACATATGCGACGACATTGTCAATGACTACTTGTACCACATATTGCTCTCAAACTTCTCCCACAATCTTATCGATCAACTTAAACAAGTAATCTGCAGTGTGAGAGTGAGAAGAGGCATCTACAAAATTCAAAAACATGGTGCTTGTGGGACAGTTAGCTAAGTTTTTTATTATGCTTCTATGACAAGTATTAGTCCAACCGTTAGTCATAATAGTACATCCATAAATCTTCAAATCTACCCTATATGAGTCTAGAAGAGTTTTTGTTTTTGCAATCTCCCTTTTCAATCACGGTTCAACAACGTCGTGTGAGTCATTGGTTTCAAACTAGACCCAAATTTGGAAGTTCGATCAATGACATTCTTCAATTCTGTGTATGAACATGCATTGAAAGACAAACATGCTCTAAAGAAAAATTTGGCTCAAAGTTATGTTACTTCTTTGCTCTCCTCTTTTTTGAAATTGTTGTAAATGGTTGGGAGATGACATTCTCGGGACGTTCACGACAAAAACTGTTCGTTGATCCGAATTTCGATAGGTTCCTTTGCCTATTTTGAGGATGAACCACGACACGTAGGTGGGAGATGAACTACCACCTCCACCATGACCTCGAATGGAACCCAAACGGAACCCGGTGCCCCCGAACCCATCAACATCATCTAAGTCTATAAAATAATCTACAATAGCTCTTTCGTTGTGATAAGCTCTAGATCCAGCTTGCAAATTACGTTCAATTTTTTCATGGTAATTGATTGATGCATGTGCACATAATTTTGCATTACTACTTTCAGGGTGAGTAATATGTTGTTTATGTCTATTTATACCACTATTACTTAATGATCCACATAATTCACATACGAGTATGAAGACTTGGAGAAAAAACCCTAAGATTAGAAATTTTGACTTGCGCTTAAGGAATGGTTTTGAATTGAAGAATAACATAACACAAATAGGATAAAGTGATAGGTACTTGGATTGATAAACTCAAAGAGATGGCAGTTAGAGCATTATACAAAGACAAAGTAGAAAAGATGGAGGGAAGAGGGCAAGTAATGAATTAGTGTTGGGTACAAAGAGTGAAGCAAAAGAAGTCATGGACTCATGGACTAGGGAAGGAAAATACAAAGAGGAGCAGAAGTACAAAGAAAGGATAGACTCATAATTATGAACAAGTTGATTCGTTTTGGCTTATCAACCTAAAATTCTATTATTGTTTTCATTTAGTGACTGGATAGAAGTTCTTAATGTTTATCTTCTAACCATAAGAGTTTGTTTCTCAGTTTTTTTGCTAAAATTTCACCTGCTACTAGACATTCCCAAACTGAGTTGTCTTGATCTCTTGCAGTGCGTACCGAGCATTATACATATGCAATTGGATATACCGATACTTCACAGAGCCGCACTTTGTTCATTGGATAAGTACGAAAAACTTCAATAAAATTTCTTTTTCTACATGGAAAGCTATTTATTTAGTAATAACTTGATGTTGCTTCTTTCCATGCAGCTTGGATTTCTGGACTTGTGCAGACATTGCTGTATGCTGACTTCTTCTATTACTACTTTAATAGGTAAAGAACATCATCAAACATCTTCAGATAATAAAATCTAATTTGTTATTTGTATTACAGAAAGTTAACTTCATATATTTTTCTCCTGCCGTAGTTGGAAGAACAATGTAAAACTACAGCTACCAGCTTAAGTATGTTGTGAGATATTGGTTCGAAACAAGTTGGATCGTCAACGATGGACATACAACTAATCACAGGTTACCTCATCAGTCATAAACCTAGAGTTTTTTCACAGGAGAACTTCAGCTGGATTTTAGGCTTAAGATGACATGTTTCTTTCCCCCGACTATTGTGAACAATGTTCTCATCATGAATTTGTAAAATGCACCACTGTCCACAATCGACATGTTTATCCGTATGCGATCTTTTTCTTGGCTAATGCTCTGTAAGATCAGTTTTCACAGTTTCAGATTGGGAACGAGTAAGTATTGTTCATAATATCTTCAGTTTTGCCTTTCTCCAATTGCATCTTAGCTGACAATAAAATTTTCCATAATGCTTATGCAAGTTCTCACAAATATGGTACGGTTCTAGAATCAGGTGTATATGCCTCTGAAATAGAGGTGGGGCTAGAAAGGGGTTTATTGGTGTTGTGTGTGTTAGGTCTTGTGACCGCTGCAATATTTTTTGCGAATCATTGAAAATGTTGTACCTCAAATTTCAGCTCCTTTTATATCACTTTTCTGGTGGTTAAGATTCTAAAATATTAGCGCACTATATATATATATATATATATATATATATATATATGAAAAATAGAATGAGTTCTGGGCTCACTTAAGCTAAATGAGCCCCCAATGATCTAACCATTTATCGGGACTTTAGTTATTTACTTCAAGTGAGGGTACTCTAGTAATTTTACTAGTTTCTCCAACTCATCTTTTTTCTTCCAAGAAACCCAACTTTCCTTTTTTCTTCCCAAACTCCTACACTTCCACCTTCCATCTCCATCCTTGCCTACCTCCTCACCCTCCACGATGACCTCTCCTCCCCTTCCATATATATAATATATATGGTATTAGAATGAGACCATGCCTAATTTTAATATAATGAGATTCCAAACATACACCATCAATATCTAATCTAAAGGTGAAAATGAAAAATGGTAGTTTCGTAATCACCCCATCCTCCTTTTACCTCCCCTCATTCGTTCTCATGCGCACCCAACACATCCTCTTTCTTCCTCCCTCTTTCGTTCCTTCCCAATCACACCCATCCCATCCCATCATCCTTCTTCCTCCCCTCTAGCAACCTTCCAAAAGACGATGGAAGATCGACCTCCACTCTCCTCTCCTTCCCCATCTCACCAAACCATCGACAACCATGATGAAGTTAATCGAGTTTGGATTTGGAGATTTGTACGAGATTTCTGTGTGGTTTGTTGAGTTATTTGGTGTTTAGGTAGTAGTCGAGCACGTGGGATTTGTGGATTTTGTTTGGATTTTGGCGTTGTGTGTTGTTCGGATGTTGATGGTGCTTAGATCTTGTGTTTGCTGGAAATGAGGTTAAATTGGAAAAATTTGCTGGAATTTCGGTTTAGTGTTTCGAAACAATGTTTTTTCGAGTCATGTATTCATTGTAAGTTTCGCGAGATTTCTCGAGGTTTTGGTTAATTTGAAGGATTTGATTGAGTTTCTGTTTATTTTCTCTTTTGTCTGCTCAAAATGGGATTGTATTGGACAATTTAGTTGAAATTTCAGTGTATTATGACGAGACAGTAAATCCAGGCATATTAGGAAATTTATACAACATTTCAATTGGATTTGAAGAATTCGTTTGAATTTGAATCTTATGTGTTCAAGTGTTACTATTTAGCTCTTGCATCGGCTGAAAGTGAGATAATGTTGGAAGATTTTGCTGAACTTCCAACTTCCAAGTATATTGTAATGAAATAATAATATTCAACTCATGTATTCACTAATGGTTGAGTTAGATCTGGAAAGTTGAACTAGATTTCAATTGGATTTGATATTCGTTTGAATTTGAGTCTGAGGTGTTCTGATGTAACAAAATACATCAGTTTAATATTACATAAACATAACAGTTTAATACACAAAATGCAATAATAATACATAACAGTACTATTACAATACATAACTACACTAATTCAATACATGACTATTATTATTTCTATAGGCTGAATTGAATTCAACGGTAAACCATATTGTTGTTCAACAAACATTTCCTGTTACACCTATTCTAAGTATTCTTTTTGAAATGCTTTATAAGCTAGTTTAGTTGTTTAATATAGCAATGTTGTGATTTTTATTCACTACATAGGTGGAAACAACATCAATGGAAAATCATTTGTTTGTTTTCAACCAACATCTCAAGTGACACCTATTGTAAGTATTACTCTTGTTAAGTTATATTTAAAGTAATATACTGTCATAGTTGTTCAATAGTTTGGTTTGATTCTTTAATTTACTAAAACTATTGTTTTGTAAAATAAGTTAGTTGCGTAATAAAATGACAAACATTTGTGCTACACTAGAAAATTATTTGATAAATTATTTTTAATTACTATAAATTTCTTTTACAATTTAACTGACTTATCTACCCGAGGTAATCTCAATGATAGTTCCAATGAATTGATACATGAAACTTCCAAAAATGAAGAAATTTATGCAGTTGTGGAAAAAACATTGTCAGGTGCTATGACAGAAGTACAAAAGATAAATTCTATTTCAGCAAGTCAGAATGAAATTCCTAATCTGAGAAAGGATGAAATAAAAGTTCAAGTCTTCTAACCCGGAAAGTCTAAGACAAAAGGAAGCTGACAATGTGAAAGGTCAAAGGCGGGAACTACAAGACTTGTATGGTTTAATAGTGACAAATTACTTGACAGATTTTTAGAAATATTTTTGTTGCTTAACAGATTTTTAGAAATATTTTTGTTGCTTGACAGATTTTGTGAATGAGTTTTTATAGAGTTGTTGAACTTGTATAATAAAATGATACTATTGTGTATTGAAATGATATATTGATGTATTAAACATATATTGTTGTGTATTGAACACATATAGATGTGTATTCACTGGAAGTTTTATTTCTATCTCCAACATCTCTTTTTCCTCTCTCTCTCTCTCCTATAGAAAAATATGTTATAGTATAGTAATTTAGTCTTATGTGAGTCCGTTAGCATCTATGACAGACTTAAGTGGGAATATCCACAAACTCCCTAAGTTGACTTCAATTAACCATTTATATGTCTGATCACAAAAATATACAAAATCAAACATTTTCCCTCTCCCCGGATCCCAATACCAATTAATGCCTTAACTCTCATAACATGTACAACAACATGAACCCTCCATCTACTTCCTTTCCTCCATAAGGATCAACAATTCATTTTATGTACGTATCTCTTTTAGAATCATATGTTGCTCACTTCTTTCTCTCCGGCGACAACCAACTGTATTTGTGTATTAAACGTGTTATGTTGTGTATTCACTGGAAGTTTTATTTACGAAAGTGATGCAGTTGTGTAGTTTAATGATGTAATTGTATATTAAACTTATAATGCAATTGTGTATTTTAATAATGATTTTCCAAAATGTTTTCTAATCAAAATAACCAATAGACAAACTAAACCATATTAAACAACATTATATTCTACTTATAATGCAATTGTGTATTTTAAGAATGATTCTTATGAGTTAAGGAGTTCTTGAACTTGTGTAATAAAAGGATACGGTTGTGTATTGAAATGATAAGTTGTGTATTAAACTTATAATGTTGTGTATTGAATGCATATATATTATATGCATCACTCAAAGCATATGAGATATATTAAAGGAACTACGAACAAACCTAATATTTGGTCTTATTTCCTGGAAATAAAATTTACTAACACAAACTTCGTCGACACTCAACATCAAAACTACCAAAAATAAGAGTTGTAACATGTTGGATTGGCATACCAAATGTGTTAAGTGAGTACATAGTTGTGACTCCTACTATATACAAAATGTAGCCACATTGGTTGCAAGTATATAACAACAAAAAAGATGATATCTACTACAATCCTACTTAACTCAGATAATCACTACTTTCTGGTCACTACTTCCACAACTTCCACAAATTAAGTCAGATATATATCATCAATACTTCCACAACCACCATGGCAGTCCTAACAAGGAACTCCAGTAGACACCATTACTACTTTCACATAAGGCAAAACTCCTTACAACAAAGGTAGAAACTCCAGATGTCCAAAGAAGGGAGAAACTCCAGATGTCCAAACAAAGTAGAAACTCCAATAGTCCAAACAAAACAGAAACTCCAGAACACTGTCAAGAATAATCAACTTGTAATATGAGTCTCAGTTCAAACTCTTGGGACGCACGGATTTCCTTGTTGATGATCTGAAAAAATATCATTCTAAATTAGGCACCAAACAATATTAGTTTATTCTTGGAAGTGAATAGTTTAATTTTGGAAATGAAGACCTACTGAATATTACTTTATAATAAGACAACATTAAACAACAACTACTAAGGATCTAGACATGTAATCTAATATCATACACAATAGTTAACTTATGACTTGTAGACAACCACATGAGACTGTTCAAAAATTTAGAATACAGAAGTTCAAAAACTGGGATGCAGATGTGCATATTTAATAAGTTGAGATGCAACATTCAAAAGCCCAGAAAGCAGAAATACAGAATATTTAATGCAAATGTAGAAATATTTAGGATTTACACTTCATGTTCGGTGGAATACATAACTACACAAGTTCAATACACAACAATGACATAACAATACACAACTACATTACTACAATACATAGCTACAAGAGTTCAATACTAACTATTAAGCAGACAACACATCTATTGATATATGCTGAGACATTGTTCTTAATCCATTTCTCTTTTCTTTAATCTCTTCAGAAATCTTCAAAAAAAATTAGCTTGATTTGCACTACAAAGAGGATAAGGTAACCTTGTCATTTAAAAACCCTGATTAGGATGAAAAGACATTGAAATCAAATAAGTGTGAAATGTAATAATCCTCGGATAATAGTTGTGGTTTCATGGAAAATGGTCACTCCAAGTAGGTTCATCCTGCATAACAGGGACTCAAAGCAAAAACCATATCTGAGTACCTTGAATGTTATGAACCATGCCTAGATTAATACATTCCAAACAAAATAAAACCAAATCATCAAGACAATTTTCCAAATATTACATCTCAAAGAAAATTATTTCATTAAATTAGTGTCTCAGACTTGAAACCAGCTTCTTCAATCAAGAATTATCTGAAGTAGAACTTGCATTTATACATTGATGTATCAACTAAATATTTCATATGATATCTTCTTTACTTAGAAATTGATTATATATGTAGACTTGTATGAGTTGATAATGACAGATTGCTTGACAGTTTTTTAGAAATATTTTTGTTACTTCATAGATTTTGTGAATGAGTTTTTATGAAGTAGTTGTTGAACTTTTGTAATAAAATGATACTGGTGTGTATTGAAATGATATATTGGTGTATTAAACATATACGGTTGTGTATTGAACTCATATAGATATGTATTCACTGGAAGTTTTATTTAAGAAAGTTATGCAACTTTGTAGAGTATTTAATGTCATTTCTATCTCCAATATCTCCCGTTCCTATAGAAAAATATATCTTATTATAGTAATTTAGTCTTATGTACGAAATATACAAAATCAAACATTTTACTTCTTCCCAACACCAATCAATGCCTTAACTGCCATATCATGCCTTAATATACACAACTTTTAGAGTTGTGTATATTAAATTTATAATGCAGTTGTGTATTTTAATAATAATTTGTTTTCCAAAATACTCACTAAGCAAAATATCCAATAGACAAGTTAAACCATACTAAAAACATTATATTCAACTTATAATGCAATTGTGTATTTTAATAATGATTTTTATTTATTAAAGAGTTCTTGAACTTGTGTAATAAAATGATATAGTTGTGTATTGAAATAATATAGTTATGTATTAAACTTATAATGTTATGTATTGAATGCATATATATTATATGCTTCACTTAAAGCATATGATATACTAAAGGAACTACGAAACAAATAATATTTGGTATCATTTTTTTGGAAAAAACGTTACTAATACAAACTTCATCAACACTCCACATCAACACTCCACATCAAAACTACAAAAATAGGTGTCGTAACCTGTTGGATTAATATAGCAAATGTATTAAGTAAGTATATAGTTGTGACTCCTACTATGTACTAGCTGCAACATAACAATATAAAATAAATGACGAAGAAGAAATACAAGCAATATTAGAAAGAAAGAAAGGGATCCCAAATCTTCTCCCTCTTTGACGAAGTAAATGAGTCAAGTGGGTTGAGTTATACAAACACCAGACGGAAGACACAAATTTATATATTAAAATAACAATTTTTTTTAAAAATAATTAATATAGAAAACAATCACCAACCAAACCAAACCAAACCAAACATGACGATCCATTTCCATTCATACCAGCAACAGCAATCCCATTCCCATATTCCGATCAGATCTTATCGAGTTTGTTGGCCTACTTCCCCTCCATCTTGAAGTCGAAGTTGTAACGGTGGTGCTCGGGGTAGCAGTGGGTCCCCCAGAAGGTCTCCCCGCAACGGAAGCCGATGAGCCCCACCTTATTCCGGCAGGTGGAGCAGCGGTTGGGTTGCTGTGGAGGCGGGATGGGATCAGCGGAGGATGAGGAAGAGGAAGGTTGAGAAGAAGGGAGGCGATGTGTTGGTGGAGGGAGTAGGAATGGATCGGAGGCGAGGGGACGGAAGGAGTTGTCGAGGGCGATGTTGGCATCCTTAAGATGGATATTACCATTTTTAGAATGAGACATGATCTCATTGTAATATATATATATATATATATATATATATAATTTATTATATGTGTCTGCAGAGCCGCGTAGGGATCTGATTTTGAAGGCAAGGATTTCACTATATATGGTATAAATAAATTCCCTTAAAAGGTTGGTATAAGCATTGTATTGATTATCCAAAACGCAATATCAACTGCAAGTCTAAAATAAGTCCGGGCATCGTACATTGTTAAATTGCTACCGGTGACATTGATGCTGACAAACTTATTGATATTTGATACTGAGAAATTATAAAAATTAAGAATTTTTTTTATCGGTAATGAAGAGATCAATGGGAAAATTGACATGATTTGCGAAGCACTGCAGCAACAAACGCAAGATATCCCGGATTCATGAATACAAAAGTTGAATTTCATAAAATGAGAGAATGTGGTTGAAATACTTAGACTGTGAAATCGGCTTGGAGATGACACAGTTATACTTCGTGTGAAATGATCTCATGTATCCTACTTCGAAGTTCCCACCGAACACTTCGTATCCTTAATAAACATCTAGATGAGGGCGATCATTTTAAGAGAAGGATTTGGCATGATTACTACTTTAACATATGTTATTCTTTTTGGTTTCGTTTTAATTAAATAAGTGATTAACCAATCACAAATAACAATTTGTTCATGCAAATGGCATTAGACTAGTCCCACTCAAAAAACTATCGAACTCTCTTTACAAGAAAATAAATGTAAATCTGCAATTGTTTGGAAAAATAGATTGAGAGGGAGGAACGCCGTCTGTGGGAATCGAACCCACGACCACACGGTTAAAAACCGTGCGCTCTACCGGCTGAGCTAAGACGGCATGACACTTGTAATTCTATTTTATGAAATACAATAAAACTAGCATTTATGAAACCCACGAACTTGCTGATTATATATCGGCAATTTGAAAGAATTTGATTCCACATATTCAATTCAAGGAACTTCATTTGAAAGAGATAAAAGCTGACCTTTGACGATTCATTTTAAAATTAAACCGTTAAATATCGTATGTGATTTACTTAAATTTATCATTTTACCCTCACACCTGTATATTTTTTTTAAAATCCAAAAACAAGTGGGAGGCACAGTGAGAAATGTCTCATTTTTTAATTTTTTAATTATGAATATTATTACATTATAATAGGATTTCTTTTGTTCATATTACAACAAAAATAACAATTAAAATAAAAACGGAGTAGGGATGTGAGGGTGGTAGCCCATGGGGGGAATTTTTTTTTGTTTCGATACCCTATTATTGTATTCCAGATATTGATTCGGTTACCCGTTTATTTACGTTCGTGTTTTTTTTCCGAATTCAGGTAAACAGATATGGGTAACCGGATATACGGATCAACATCCACTCCATCACCACCAAAAACTTGCAATGAAACTTGAAATAATTTGAAATAACACACTGTATAAATTCAAGTTTTTTTTATAAAAAATGACGTCTTGCTAGGACTCTCCCCTCCTCCCCCATGGTGGAGGGGTCCTAGCCAGACACCCCAATCAAATTTTTTTATAGACTTTCAGATTCAGACGGTTTATCAGACATTTCCTTGGTGTTGATACTGGTAGAGTGAAGATAATTGAGAGAGTGGAGGTAATCAAGAGATGAAGCATAATGGAAATTAAATGAAAAGAAAAATGATAATTGACGTGGATGATTTAAATAATTTGCAAATGACAAATAATGATATCTTTTAAAATAGATTAAAAGTCAAAAGTGAGATACCACGAGGGTTTACCAAGTTTCATAACTTCCACCGATTTAGTCATGCTATATGTAACATCCTCGAACAACGGAAGAATTTAAAAAAAATTGTAACAACAATCAATATAGGATATTACTCAAATAAAAGGAAACATGTGCACCAACATATATATATATAATATATCCGAGTATTTCAAAAGTGTGATTACATCAAAATGGTATACTACAAATACAAGTAATCACTACGACGTCAAAACGAGAGAAAGTTGGATCTGGCAGCGGCGCTCCTCTCCTCGGTCACCACCCCTACCTAACGCCGATCACGACCTGAAAAGCAAACATGCAACAATGCCTGAGTTTCCAGAAGGAAACCCCGTATGCCAAACTCTATAATGCAGGAACAATAACACTCTAACATGCAATTCTACCAACAAGAAAAACACAACGACCAAGTTGGGCTCCAAGACACTTTCACCCAACGTCAGCACACACCACCGCTACGGGGCTCCAGGGCTTTTTCACCCAACCACCGCAACACACACGTTGCCAAGCTATGCTCTAGGGCTCTTTCACCCAACCGCAGCTACTACGACACGACCAAGGGCTTCATGGCTTTTTCACCCAACCCGAACGTCTAAGGGCTCCAAGGCTTTTTCACCCAACCCTTATCACGCGACACATACTCAGGCTTCAGGGCTCTTTCACCCAACCTGAACGCACTACGGAGCTCCAGGGGTTTTTCACCCAACCCTGCACAGACTAGCTGGGCTCCAGAGTTTTTTCACCCAACCACATCTCTCACACAGTTACGGGGCTCCACAACTCTTTCACCCAACCACCGTAATACACGTGCTCACTAGCACACTTGCCGGAAGAACATTAGCACCACAACTCGCCTCACACGGACGACCACAACAACCACACCTCCAATGTGCAAAACTGGATACAAATGGTCGACCGAACCAAGAGTCCCGGTCGACCAAATCTCACAAACACAGGGCAATTGCCTCGACCGACACTCCATCGGTCGACCAATCCCCACCAACACTCGTTTGGTCGAACCAAAGTCAGAGACCGGTCGACCGTTTAGAAAGTCGCCTCCCAGGTTCAACGAATAAGACGACCAATCGGTCGAACAACAAAGGGAACCCGTTCGACCGAAATCCACCATCACACAACCTCAACATCGGTCGAACCCCCGAGTCAAACAGGCGGTCGACCGTTTGGATGGTCAACGCCCCAACCGACCTACGACAGTACACACGGACGAACAGCAAAGGGACCCTGTTCAACCGAAACCAACCAGACTTGCCTCAAATGCACAACCAGTCGACCGCCCAAGGGCATCGTTCGACCGGTGTAAGGCAGAAACCCTAAATCTCATCAGAAACGGTCGACCGTTTGCACCAACCGGTCGACCGATCAGGCAGTAAAATTTGTTGCACGTTTGCTTGCGACGAGTCTTTCGGCCTACCGTCGACTTCCAAATACTCACACAACAAAAGTGAGCTACGACAACAAGTTTGACATACCGTGAAGGTTTGAAGAAACATTCGAAGAACCTCGACGACGATTCCACGAGCACTTCTCCCAAAATACGATCAGCTGACGAACCTCACGCTCGATCAACGATCACCATCTTCTCGACAAACACAAGCACACCTTCACCCTAGACAACACCTCGCCGGAGCTCCACTGAAAGAGAGAGTCATGAGAGAGAGTAAAGTGTGAGAGAGAGGAAGAATCACTCTTAAATACCTCTCACAACTTCAATTTTCGCCATCCATTTAATCTCTAATCCATATAAACCACTCATCCATCACACTCCATCTCAACCGTCCAATCTAAACTCCTCCTAAACACCACCAAAACATCGTTAAAACTCAATTAAGAGTAGATCCCACACTATATCTTTTGAAGTCCAATTTCCTGCTAGGACGCACTTTCCCCGCTGTACCATCTCAGATTTGCACAACGCATCGTTATGAAAAGTAAAATTGACCTTGGGCAATGTGACCTATAAACAAAAGTAACTTTAATTCCAATGCGATTTTTTAGAAAAAAAAAACTTAGTTACAGCTCAAATTTCCCAGCATAGAGTCATATATTAATAACAGGTGCATCCATGAAAAAATGATTCAGTACATTCAATACCAGACTTTAACATGATATCATTTAAGCATTTATTCAATACCATGTCACTACCAGACCAACACAACCCACAGAGTACCTCATTTGGTTCCATAGTAGCACAATGATATCAACTAAACTAAGAGTCTAAAGACTACCAGCCAGACAACAGATGCAATATCAACTTCTAATCTCATAATCTGCAATACAATTTGCTAGACAAAACATGCACATACTGCTTTCCATCATTTACTACACAAGCTTCGGGATGCTTAAATTAAAGGAAAGAGTTCTTGCACCAGTTAGTATTAATCAGTAAAAGAAGGGAAAAAAGGCAGAGCAGTCAGGCTGAGTAGGGGCTCTTGCAAGGTATGGTCGGCAGACACTCAGAAAGACCGCAGTCTAGAGCACCCCAGAGAGATGGAGATTCAATTTCTTGCCATGCTTGAGCTTCTAGAATTCTAGGATTTGGGCTCTAAAGCCAATAGTATCTTCTTTCTTGGACCCTGAAACCATCAGATCAACAACTAATATGTACTGAAACAAAAAAAGGAAGCACAAACAGCAAGTGCCCAAAGATCGCCCAAAAAACAAAAGAGTGCACACATCTCAATGGTGACAATTTCTTTGAAGAACTATCACGGGGAAAATGAGTAGAAAATGCAGCATAACAACAATGCAGTTGTAACAACCTAAGAACATATAATAAAAATTAAGAGCAAACATATCTAACAACAATGCAGTTGTAACAACCAAAGAAGAAACGGGTGCCATACCATTGGAATTCCCAAGGCTTTGAGATCATCGTCGTTCATATGCAATAATGCTGCCATGTCGACCTACAATGGAATTACAAAATTACCCGATCTAGACGGCAAACATATCAAAGAGCATAGCATATTAAGAGCATAGGAAAAAGAGGAACATACTTCCTCAGCTTGGAAAGTGATTGAATATTTTTCAAGATCCAAAGACTGCAGCAGAGAATGTACTGTAGCTTCATCCTGCATATTTGAAATACCAAGAAGAAATGAAGGCAGCTCATGCATGACTAGTGAATAGTGATAAATTGAAGATAATTTGAATCTGAACTACTAAAAGAACTTCAACATACAATGAAGAAATAAATGTAGCTACCAAACCACACTTCAGGTGTTGCAGTAAATTTTATAGCACATGGAAGTAAAAAGGGCCCTTAATTCAGTCCCAACCAAACTTGAACAAATCGAGGACTTAAAGTTATCGACACGTAGACGACCTGCCTGTACAGATAAGAAAAGTGGGATTTCACTTTCACCAATCAGAACACTGGACTACCAGCACAGAAATTCAAGGGACGACTGGCTAATCGAGCTACAGCATAGGACTTCAAGTTTGGACATATCCACTTTCAGGGCCAATTATCAACAACAGTGTTGTACACTGTTTATGAAGTTAATAATTTGATATCCCAGAGTTTCTGGAAGAAAATATCAAAGACAGGCATCTCAGGCGGACCCCACGATCGAGGGCTCGACATGTGGAAGCAGAACCACTTGACCAGAAACATTAAGTTGGAATGTGCAATTCTTTTAGACACTTCATAATTATTCACAATCACCATTTTGAGTCCTTTATCTGAAAACATGATACTGTAACCGAATACATGCTCATATTGAACGGAAAGTTAAAAGGCTTGTGGATATAGATAGACCGTTGTAAGAATTTCATGATAATTACCATCTAAACATGTGAAAATAAAATGAAAGAGAAGTAAACTATCATCTACAGAATCAGCATCATCTCATTCTCTTGGTCCAGCTCATATTAAATCCTCCATATAGAGTTTTGTTCAGTGCTTGGCAATTCAAAAATACAAGGCAAGCAAATGCATGTAACAAAGAAAAGGTTCCGTGAGACAGGTAATTCCTAACAACGTTATCTTCAAATTTCTGTCTCACAATAGATCTGTGGAGCACTTGAAGGATATTCTAGCTATTATCATTTCACAATGAGGGAAAACATGATTTTTTGGAAGTTTGCAGAATAAAACTATCGGGGACAGAGAAGTATACAACTTGAATTCCAATAACCTACCTTTTTATGGGACTTCTTTCTTGGAGCAGGAATCACGATTTTTTTGGTTTCCACAGCAGGTGTGTCAGCTGACTGGGCATTTCTTTTAACAGTTCTGGTAACTTCCGCATCTACTTGCTTAGCTTTTGGAGGAACATTGCTTGACGGCTCAGGTTGAGTTATGCCAGAGAGTTTTTCCCGTAGATCCCGCACACCTGAAGTTTTCAGACCTTGATAGGCTTTCTGATGTATCTTCCTATTAAGTTTTTGTCGGAGATCCCTAACACCAGTGTTGGATTCTTAATGCAACAGCAAGTCAGCAACAAATAAA
The DNA here is from genome assembly GCA_963682175.1 of Triglochin maritima. Classification (NCBI taxonomy): domain Eukaryota; kingdom Viridiplantae; phylum Streptophyta; class Magnoliopsida; order Alismatales; family Juncaginaceae; genus Triglochin; species Triglochin maritima. The sequence continues at coordinate 4,564,353 of OY821782.1, read as the reverse complement.
CAGCATCAGACATTTAACAAAAGTTCGAATAAACTATTCCAGAGTGTATGAATATGCCGAGGTTATGGTACTTGAGATCTGAGGTCCATCACCCTCATAAAGGTCATGCTTCCACTTGTCATCATTCGGACGCTGTCTGCATGACAGTTAAAAGTCTTATTGAAGGCTAAAGATATTTATACCATACAATTAGGCCTAACACAGTTTAGTGAAGCAAAGCAATTGCATGTCAACCTAGTTGCATGCTTTCTGATTTTGTTGCTCTATTGGCTTCTTGTATATGTGATAATTTCAAAAATAGGAAAATCTAAAAGATGCAGATACAATAATAAATATGCATCGGCAATAATAAATATATCATCAAGTGTGTTAGACACTTGGATTTCAACACCAATTGAATGATAGTAGAATACGATCTCGCTAAGAAGTACAGACAGACGATAATATACACAGATCTCACTGAATTCCATGAAAAGCATGGCAATTAGCAACAGAAGATATGCTAAGACACTAATAAGGAAACCCCTGTGAAACAGTTTTTCTGAAGCACATTTTCTAAGTCCATGTTTCAAAGTGCTCGGCTCCAACTCCAAGACTTTGGAATCTTATATCACTACCGACTTTTGTCCGAAAGCATCAAAATTTCAACTATAGACAGTGAACCCCGCCATTCTCACGTTCTACTAACCTAACCAAGTATACTTATAGGCACAATTCTTGATAGAGATCACCTACAGTTAGTTTGAGTAGTTTTTTATAATTTCCCCATCTTCAACTTTGTTGCTTTATAAATACCTACCAATGAGAACAGAAAAGATATTCAATTCCAACCAAAAACTAGAGTCTCTCTTGTTTGTTGGAGTAAATCCTCGCACGATAGGGATCTGATCCGGACTCTATCAAATCTCTCATTCTAGAATTCTACCAACCCAAAACCAGGCTATCAACCCTACTTACCACAAACTAAGGTCAACAACTAAAATCACCACTAATACAATATCCACCCATTTCCAAAACCACCACGTCCGAACACACATTCAGACTTAATCACAATGCACGAAATTCAAACAAAATCAAACACCAAAACTTTAAACCTCCTGTTTCAAGCAAACCCCTAAAAAACCAGCATAAAACCCCTAATTCCGTCAAAACGACCACCAAAACACGAAAAAATCCCGAACTTTCCGGCTTAAAAGCCGAGAACTGACCGAACCCAACGGATTCGCAAAGATCGCACCTCTTCCCGTTGGCCGTGGCCCTCCGGCGGCCGAAGGCGTCGTCGAGGTCCCCGTCGAGGCGGTCCTTGACCGAGCGCTTCGCACCCGCGACGACCTGGTCGGCGTACATCGGTGGGGGAGCGGAGGAGGGTTTGGGAATTAGGGTTTTGGGGTCGGGAAGAACCGAGGGAATTGGGTTCCGGAAGTTGTGTGTGGTTTATTGGGGAGATCGCGATTCACGAAGCGATTGGCAAGTGGGAAAGCCGGCCTTCGTAGCCGGGTCGAGTACCGATCCGGATCCGGTTGGATATGCAGATTTACATTTTTTGATAAGTAGATAACTTAGATTAATTATAGAATTTGCTTGTAAACCACAACTCGATTCAACGAATGCTTACGGCTTGACCCTCGTATTTGAAAAAAAATGCTTACGGCTTCTGGTCACTTCTCGGACATTGTGTTTTCTCTCTCAACCACATCAGTTTTCTCTTTATTACGTCAGCACAAATCAATCCCCCCAAATTTTCCTTAACCACAACCAGAAACAATCTAACACACCCTACATTCTCTCATCTCCACGTCATTTGTGGACCAATCATGGGTAAAACACAAAAAAGATTAATTTTTTAAAAAGTATAAACAAATAAAAAACATATTTTCATAAATTGTTTTTGAAAAACGATTTAAAATATATTTTTAAAACATTTGTTAACATATTTTAGTAATTAAAAACCAATCGGGGGGCCACGTGCCCCCCAGCTCGGTTGGAGAATTGGGCGGTTTCCTGCCCGATTTTCTGAAGGATTTCGTGTCCATATGTATGTATATATTTTTAAAAAATTAATACAAACATACAAGATCGATTTCATATTTTCATTGATTTTACGTACATGTATTTGTTTATTCTAATATCATGCATTCTTATACATATTTTATAAACAAAGAATAGAAGATCATACCCAAATGTTCTCTAAAACCTTTCAGAAGATCCGGAGTTCCGTTGCTCGTCGAATCGCCCGCCGATTCGCCTCCAAGTGTTCACCAAACTCTAAACAAGATTAGAGAGAAATGAACTAGTCAATCAATCTCTAATTAGACTTATAATCTAGCTAATAACCCATTTTTAAGCTCCTGAGATTTCTATCTCCAAAACTTAAAACTATTAAGAGATTTTCGAGGTGATTAAATGAGAGATTAATGAGAGAAAGAATTTTTGCATTAACATAAACAAGTAGGATGAGGGATCCTTTTATAAGCTCAAAAAACATCATTATCAAGAACTATTCTTTAGTCATGATCTCTTGCTTATTCTCTCTTAAAATTAATCTCAAATTGCCACATAAGCATCCTAAAAAATGTTCAATTAAATATGTAATTAATCCAACCCATAATCTAATTATTCTCTTAATAATTCAGGCAAAAATCGTGTTTTTCGGTTGCCGAACCATTCGGTTTTAACACATGTCCGGTGGACCGTGGACAATTGGGTTTGCCGAAAATGCATGAGAAATATTCTCTGTAAAAAAAATTCGGACGATCCGCGTCTTGCTCCGATCGACCGTTGACCCACCAAAATTTCTCCTGACGAACATTCATCGGACGACCGTGTCACATTCGTGTTGGGGTTATGGGACCCCAGCAAATTCCTTGGTGGTTATGGGACCACCCGTATAGATGAGGGGTTGTTGCCAAGCAATCTCTTACTATGGCTCGTGGGCCTAAAGGCCTAGGTGTTTAACAGCCCGACTCGTTGGCACAAACGTGCAGCCCCTCATGTCCACCCGACGCTTAGTTTGGGGCTCTGCACTGCCTGGGAATGGACTATATTGGAAGTGCCCCCCTCACTGACAGCAATTGCTTTTAGTGGAGTGGTAAAGTCGCTGGAGATAAGTCCTTCAATTCGGTCTACCGAAAATATCCCAAGATATTTTCTCTCGGTTGATTGTTCACGATCGGTTGACCAAACCCAATTGTCCAGGCACTCCAGACAAATTTTCGGTCGACCAATTGTGTTTACCCGTTCCCCGTTCGGTTGACCGTTCCGAAGACACATCGGTCGACCGAACCCTAAACGGTTCACCGTGTTTGACCCCGATTTTACTTTTGTCAAATTTTGGATTTATTTTCAACAAAATTTGATCTTTTGAGGATTTTAGCAAATTCATATCTTATGTAATACATTATCTTATGTAATATTAAATTATTACACCTCATAATATATACACCTCCTATGAATTTATTATGATTCTAATTATGTCAATTCTCATGACATATTGATTTTATTCGTTCACCACATGTGTCCATTTTTCACATGAAACCCGACACATCGTATGAACTCAAAATCAAATTTCTTGTTTCCCAGTTTTGTGGTGTGACCTATAGGAGGATCTAAGCTAAATTGACAGCGATATTAAACACTTAATATCTCAAACTATAATCGGTATCTAGCTACACATTATAGTTACCCAATTAGCATAGATGTCTTTGTTCCATTCGAACCAAAACACGATTCATTTAGTGATGTAAGTGCACCACTTGTGTCAGTCTCTTGCCTCATGATATTAAGAATATATACAAAGTAGAAATGTGTCACCTTTGTATTCTATTCATTTCTTGATCTCCCTAAGCTAATTATAACTATGTAACTTAACTCAAGTTACATTGTGCACATTATAATTTTGCTTTATCAAAAGACTCACTAATATCATCACTCAATTAAGAGGGGCAACGATAAACGTTTGACTAGCTATCTTTTCCAGCACAAGTCATGTTCAACTAACTATTGTCTTTATCACTATACTCATTGATAGCTTTTGACAATAATCAAAATAAGCACTTCTTGTGTGAAAAGATATAAGTGTCATATCTTAGGATCCAAGACACAGTAAAACATTAATGACACGAAACACAATTCCATAATGTTTTAACTTGTTAGGTCTATTCAATATATAAAAGTAATCTTTTCCTCTTTTATATACTCGTGTCGTCAATTATTTGTAGAGCTACAACAATCGATGACCAACACGACAATCTTATCTCGGTGATTAATGTTTCATGTTAATTACCATGATTGTGAATAACTTTTGATTTATGTAAACCATTATCTTTTAGAGCTCTACTGTTAAGGATCAAACGTCTCTTCCTTAACACTTCCAAAAGACGAATATCATAATCAATGAACAAAATGTTTGTACACCCAATTCATAATAATTGACATATAAAAGTAAAACTTTTAGAACACATTCCTTTCTTTTTCCGCTCAAGCAGAACATGTGACCTCAATTCCTGCAGACGTGTCCAGACGCGTGGTCATCCACCCCCAGCTTTTGAACTATTAAAAATGATCTAAGGGCATCCACTATCATGACCTAGGTCATGCACATTTTTTTTCTTGTCACGTGATCATGACCAACATCCTCTTTTTCCTTCACTATTAACCAATTTACCATGACCTAGGTCATCCTACTCTCTTTCCCCCACATCATTAATTTCTTTATCAACTTTTATTATATTCCAAAATCATTTATATTTACCGAAATCATTCCGTACTTAAATCCTAACTATTTATCAAAATATAAACCCCTAATTTTTATAACAAATACCAATAAATCTTGTATTGTTATTTTTTATCATTTCTAATCTATTTTTTAAATCTTATTTTTTTAAAATGTATTTTCTAATTATTAGGGCTGCAAACGGGGCGAGGCGGGACGGGTTTGGCTCCGCCCGCTACCCGCCCCACCAAAGTCAGGCGGGCAAACGGGGCGGGTAAAAAACAATTGGGCCGTTACCCGCCCCGTTTAGTCCGGCGGGTTAACGGGTGGCCGGTTAACAGGTCACGGGTAGGAAAATTTTAATTTTAGAAGAAATGCTAGAAGTTTAATGAAATAACGAAAATTTTAATACATATTTTTTTAATAATTATATTTGTAACAGGTTAACGGGTTTGTAACACATTAACCGCAACCCGCCCCGTTTAGTCCGACGGGTTAACGGGTGGCGGGTTAACGGGTCACGGGTAGAAAAAAATTCAACTGCAACCCGCCCTACGCGGGGCGGGGCGGGGCTGGTTGGCGGGTCAAACCCGCCTAAAGAACAACCCTACTAATTATTTTTATTTTTTCTTGAATCGACCCCAACGTTTTAATACATTCTCTCTTACACATCATTTGGAGGTCGATTTTGCAAAAAATTAAATAATTATTTTAAAAAATAAATACAATTATAAAACAATTTTTTTAAAAATAAGATTTAAAAACAAGTTAAAAATGTTTAAAAAACAAAACAAAAAAAGCAACCGACCGACTGATCATGAGCAACCTGGTTGATGACCTGGTCGACGCACGACCGGGTTGTGCTCCCCACGCCCAGGTCGGTCGTGGGGATGACGTCCCCACAGTGGATGGTCTAACCAAGGCACATTTTGTTAGGAATATCAGATGGCTTTGAGGTGTGTAGAGCACTTTCTTTAAGGTGTTTATGCCCCCACTATCTAGTTTGCTGTAGGGATTAGAATGACAGTACATCCTCAGGATACAACAAAGCCAAGAAATCTACAAGCAGCAACACTTTGGAGATTTCAGTGGTGAATTATTTTTCTTAAGGAAAGAAGAAGAGGAAGAATGTTATCATGAGAAGAAACTAAATTCTCAAATTTATAGAGTTATTAACATCTTTTCAAATGGACACAACGGATTGAATCAAATTCAAATGTTCATAACTAGTTTTCAGTTACCGGTTTCAAGCAACTATTTTTCAGTTGTTTTAGTCCTGTCCACAAGAATTATTGATTAATTTATTAATTAAATAACTCCACAATTTATGCACATGTCATGTGCCAATTCTCTTTATCTCCTTCCAACTTCCACGTACTAGTTTACAAGTTAATAAACTTTAACAAACTATTACTTTGGGATTCTTCCTTTATTACACAACCTATAGATACCTTTAGGTATAACACATTTTCAATATCAATTCCAAATATGTGAGATCATGACAAACATTAAGTGTGGCGTCGGTTGCAAGTTGTTACCAATTGAAGATTTAAATTAGATGTGATTGACTGATTGGTTACGATGAACATTATTGAGTGTTCCGTTTTGTATTTTTTGTTTGGATGTTGATCTCGGGTTATGAGCTTTTCGTTTGGGGGTGTATGGGAAATTAGAAAGCTAAGAGCACAAATAACAGCACCCGGGCTACTCCGGGCACCATGCACTCTCTCTACAACGTCAGCTCCTCTCTCTGCCACGTCAGCTCACCCAACCCACCCAAAAAAGATTCTTACCCATGCCCAGGCTACCCCTACTCACCCTACACTCTCTTTCATCCACATCATTTCTTAATTAAACAATTATAATTTTCACACAACATTTAACCAATTACATTTTATATAATTCTAATTCTAATAACATTACAATTCTATTTTAACTCGAAATATTGCTAATAATTACTGCTAAATCACGAAATTATTATTAAATATTACGGAGCCACATTACATTTAAGATAAACTGAAATAAGAAATATTACACTCAAAGTTAAGAAACAACAATACATTTACATAAACTAAACTTTCAAATACTACATTAGCAACTACGTTAACCGATTTTCAAACCGCTCCTAGTTCACGATCTCTATCTGGGTTCGTCGTTCTCCTTCGACGCTGCTTAGGACGTGTGTCCTTTCGTAAACAACCCGTCCGGCCAATTCAATAATGTGGTCCATTATATTTAATGTCTCATTCCAGTTATCATCGTCGGATTGATCGGAGTTTAAACTATTATCCGACATTGATGAGAGAAGAAGTTAACAAGTTAAGAAGTTAAGGAAATGTGAGGAGTCAGGAGATAGGTATATGTATTTATAGTTTGGACAGTTTGGATGTGACTGTTGCACTGTTCACGTGTGATTGCACAGTTTACTCATTGGAAGCGTGATTAAAGTGCACGCGTGATTGAAAACAGCGCACGCGTGATTAAACAGTGCATGTGTGTTTGCTCAGTGGAAGCGTGATTAAAGTGCACGTGTTTGCTCAGTGGAAGCGTGATTAAAGTGCACGCGTGATTGAAAACAGTGCACGTGTGTTTGCTCAGTGGAAGCGTGATTAAAGTGCACGCGTGATATTAGACCATACTATTAAACCACCTCGACATGCCGTTCGGGGGTCTCGCTCCCCGGCGAGCGAGCAGCATTTCACCTCGCCGGTGGGGTGGCAAGGGGGCAACGCCCCCCTGGAATTTTTTTGGATATTGAAATTGTTGGTTCTGGAATTTTTTAAATCTTTATCACATGCAAAAAATTATTACCCCACATTAATAACAAATACTCAATCCATTAATAACAAAACATCCATTAAATAATTAGAATCTAAAAAAATCGACGAATGGGGGGGGGGGGGACACGTGCCCCCCACCCGAGGGCGCCCCAGGCGTCTGCCTGGGACACCCAACGCCCGGGCAAGCGCTCGGGTGGGCATCCCGAGCGGGCACCCGAGGGGCGTGGCACCCCCGTTAAGGGTGCCCTAAATGAACTAACTAAACCTTGCATGTGTTTAACTCGTTATGTTTGCTAAACGAGTCTGGACCTATGCTTCAATTTGGTGGTTAATATTGGCTCATTTAGCAATCATGCTGGAATCCATTCTCGAACTCGTCTCTCTTATTAACGAGATGAGCTCGACAAACAACCATAGATCTGCTTTTGTCTGGTTGAGAAGATGATAGTCATCTCAAAGGAAGGGTGTTTTACCATAGGTCCTTGCTTTGGTACTCCTACAAAAATTCAACATGATAAATTATAATTAAAAATACGTTTAAACCCCATGATGGACTAGATGAGTCCAATTTTGTATCTATATTTGAATCATTTCGTCATTAATCATAACTAATCCAAACAACAACAAATATGTTTAGTTTTTATTGGGAACTACTGTTCGTCGTCCGAAAACTACTTAAATCGTCCCAATAATTACCATTTTACTCTTCACAATTCATTTAATACCTATTACGTCCCGTGTCTTAAAACAATGTTTTTGTCTCAGTATTACTCACATTCCCAATACCAACACCACGAAAATGTCTAGCGAAGCGCCTGGATTTGGTGAGGTAAAAGAGTAAGATTTTTTTCCGTTTAGGGAGTTTGGCTAAGACGCCTAAGCCATGTGCGAGGCGTCGTAGCCAGACGCCCCCACCATGGTTGGGGCGTCTTAGCCAGACATTTTTTTTAATTATTTTGTGTTAAATTAAATTTTTTTCATGTTCCGTTGCAAGATTTTGGTAGTGATAGAGTAAATTACAGTGAGTTTTTTGATAGTAAACAAACAACTACAATCGAGGAAGCTTGTAAATGGACGAAACAAGTTGTTATAAGAGCCGTTTTTTTTTTATTATATCATGACACAAATCAAAAGCAGATAACCAGACGGATTGTTACATGAGATGTGATCGCAAACATGAAATGGTTTCTCGTGATACGAGTATTGCACTACGGAATACCACAAAAAGAAAAGGTTGCGGTTTACCAGAATTATCGTGTTGTCCTTTTACCATATTTTAAATTTAATTTAAGTTACTATAATATGCTCGTGACAAATAAGTAATAAGTAGAAGATAGCTAAAGAAATATGTAGAAGATATGTTCGGCAGAAATAAATAATAAGAGTACACAGATAAGCAAATACCAACAAATGTAGTAAAAGTTCAACATATAATAAAATAAATAATGTGCAAACCAACTAGAACTCATCATCCGAATCATGATCCGAAACGCCAAACTGATTGTTCCACTCATCAATGAGGCGATCCCAATCTGTACATGCAGCTCTCGTCACCTCGTTCGGAATCTGGTCCATATGCTGCAAGAAACGGCCGTGTATACCGTATCGCCCTACTCATCTACTGTAAGTAGCATAAAAATTAGCGTATATTAACAATAAAAACAAAATATACATTACAATTAAAAATTAAATTAGATAAACTTAACGCATCGCCACATGTCATATCCAGTGGTCTCTCCGGTCTCGAAATGGTACCGCGCAAGATAATTGGATGTGAGCACCTACCGAACTACTGCAAATAATTTGCATCACAAGTGGAGGGGTCGTAACTACGACTTAGATCGTCTAGGTGAAGTCTTCCTACTCTCGGAAATATCCTCCAAACCGATTCCGCGAACGAAACGTTGTGTCTGACGTCGTACGTTGTCGCAATTGCAGACCGTACTGCATGCTCTTGCGTCAGGATGTCAACCAGGATCACCTGAATGTAACCTAACTGACGCAACACGCGATCAGGTAAATAAGGCTCTGTGATATCCCTATAAGGAATAACACCCATAAATGTAGTCCTCGGCACAGCTACCGCACACTCAGGACCATACGACAATCACTCCACCTAAACGTTTATACGTTAATAATAAAAAAGTTGAAATTTAAATAAACGTGAATGATATATACATTATATACCTGCGATGCAATCATCTGATCTATCCGTCTACGAATAGAAAGGAGTCGTCCCTCGCTCTTATCCTCCGCCTGGACATCCCACATACGCGAACGAGGATGACCCTCCTCAATGATCTTCTGCTCCCGATGCGGGCGGAAAGCAGGAAAACACTCATATATCACCCACCGGTAACTAGACTCTGTCTCATCCTTCAAAATCGCATAAACCGACAAGGAAACTCATGTTTGTTAGAGTAACCACAACCATCTCAAACAAAGACATCTTGTACTTGTTCGTCTTATACGTCAAATCCATGCAGATTACGAAAGGGTATGTGCGCAACAACTGAATTGACGTCGGATGTGTCAAAAATGCGTGAGTGAGGACATTAGTTTTTTCTTCTGCCATAATCCAATGCAAATACTTATACTGCACTGCCTGACTGAGAAACTACTGAGCGGGATTCCTGTTTTCAGATTTCGTCCTCTTCATGTACTCTCTGAAGTTATAAATGTGTCTCTGATTGAGATTATCCTTCGAGAATTTCTCTTTTACTGCCAACAAGATGTTATGTGGTCTCTCTTGTGCCTCAGTCATATCACGAACAATTGTTTTGCCGCAGAACTAAGACCGTTGATATGTCGACGACCTTCTGAATAAACTGCAAGTCTGTGGTTGTGTTGTCCTTGAGTACTATTAGAAACAACTCATCCATCACGATTCCGTCGCTCGACTACCTTTACCAAAAAACGACAACCACAACATTTTCGTTTCATGTTCTTCTGTTGTGCAATATTCGTATCACGATAAACCATTTCATTTCTGCGATCACATCTCAGGTAACAATCTGTCCGATTATCTGCTTTTGATTTGTACGATAATATTACCAAAAAAGATCTGGCTCCTATGACAACTTGTTTCGCACATTTACACGCTTCCTCGATTGTTGTAAATACTTGTTTATTATAAAAAAAACTCACAGTAATCTACTCCATCACCATCGAAATCTTGCAACGAAGCCTGAAAAAGTTAAACTAACGCCCACTACTTGTTTATTTATTTAAAATAAATAAACTTAAAATTAAAAAAAGTTGGGGCGTCTGGCTTAGACACCCTACACAAGGAGTGAGGCGTCAGGCGGAGACGCCCCATCCATGGATGAGGGCGTCTGGCTAAGACGCCTTGCCCATAGAGGGGGCGTCTGGCTTAGCCGCCGCTCCCATGGATGGGGCATCTGGCTAAGCCTCCCGCACCAAGGCGGAGGCGTCCTATCTGGACGCCCCATCATTGGGGGAGACGACTTAGCCAGACTCTCGAGACGGAAAAAAAATCCATCTCGCTTACCTCACCAGATCCAGGCACTTCACGAGACATTTTCGTGGTGTTGGTATGAGGAATGTGAGGAAAATTGAGGCAAAAACGTTTTTTACGACTCAGGACGAAATGCGTATTAAATGAATTGTGATGGGTAAAATGGTAATTGTTGGGACGATTTAAGTAGTTTTCCGAGGCTGAACAGTAGTTTTCGTTTTATTTTTTTGTCCACACTATTACTCACCCAAATTTTACAACCCCCGAATTTTTAAATATTAAACACACAAATTATATGAAAAAACTATTAATTTTTTTATACTTAGATATCAAGATAAATGTTCTCTAGAGCTTCCAATTAAATTAATAATTAACATAAACAATCACGAAAAACATGATTTTTGCACGTGTCGCATCGTATTACCGCTCCAGTTAAAATCGCACGACCTTACCACCATCACGTGTCAAGCCGACCCCGAACCCCACCCTATAAGTACCTCGACCAACCCGATCCCATCTTTGGCGACCGTCCGATCGTCTCCGATGGGGAAGAAACCCCTCCCGGAGTGGCTCAACAGCACGATCTGGTCCTCCCCTCCTCCTTCCCCATCTCCCGACCCTCCCAAGCCCCAAACCCTAGCCCGTCCTCCTCCGGTCCTTGCCCCTCCTGCCCCTCCTTCCCCTCCTCCTCCGGCGCCTCCCCCGCAGCCGAGATTATCCCCCGAGGAGATCTCCCGCCAGTCCCAGCTACTCTCCGAGGTTCGATTTGGATTTGTTTTGGTTTTGGTAGGGATTAGGGTTTTGAATTGGGTTTGTGTGTGTGTTTGTTTAGCTTTCGCAGAAGGTGATTAGCGTTGGGGAGCTTAGGAGGTTGGCGTCGCAGGGTGTGCCGGATGGTTCCGGAGTTCGGCCTACTCTGTGGAAGGTATGGGCTCTAAGCTTTCTTTCGAATTGTTTTTCTGCGGGATGATTGATTTTGAACTACTCTTTGGATTTAGGTTCAGGGGTTGTTGACTTGTTGGAATCATATAGTTATTGGTAATCAACATTGTAGACAATCACTCAATTAGTTTCTAATTGACGTCCTCCATGGTGTTTATTTGTTGCCCTAATGTTCTTGCCATTTGGTATGGCAAAAGCGATGTGAAAGCATAGTATGGGTTGCATCCGTTGTGGTCTTGCCTAATAATTTTTTAACAAGTGGTAGAGGATAATTTTAAATCATTAATGATAGGGCCATGTTCAGGAGGTGCATATGCGACCAGGGCCGCGGCTGCACAATTGTAGAATTTTTTTTCTTAATTTTTAAATGCGAAGAATCTCAATTTAAAAAACCCATAAAAAATCAGGGAAAATACGATAAAATTCAAGGAAATACGAAACTATGTGAATATTAAATAAAACAATAATTTTAACTTATAAAAACAATAATTATTTCTTTTTACAAAACACTAACTATTAAATAAATAAAAACCCCATGCACCACTCCACCCACTAGAAAACAAAACTTAAACAAATAAAAGTACTCCCCCCCCCCCATCCTCTGCTGCCCCTTCTCCGACAAAGCTCTCTCCATCACCCTCAAGACGCTCGTCGCGTCTATGAGTCACATCGACCCCGGCTCCACCTTTACGGTCACATACTTAGGTTGTGCGGTCGCACAACCAACTGTGTGGTCGCTCTTGTCGCACCCATTTGGGTGCGACTACTTGATTCAGACCACACAGTGCGGCCGCATATTGTGATAGGGTTTAGACTTTAGACCATCATTAAAGATGAGGTTGTGACCATAACATATCGGACCATGGGTAATGTTGATATTGTACACACTTTCTTTGTAGTGTTCATATTGGACCGTGGCCCTGCATCCTGCCTGCGGGAAAGCCCTGTCATTCTGCCCCGCATTACAATTTCATATGTACCATATTGGATCGTGGCCCTGCGTCCTACGATTCCTACCCCCACCCTGAACATCTGGGATACACATTGAGTTCTGGCCTAATAATGTTTGCAGTTGCATTATAAGAATTGTGATGCATTATAAGAATTGTGATGCACATTGACTTCGTTATGTTGAGATAAATTAAAATTAAAATTTCAAAAAGTTGTGGGTTGTTTTTTATATCGAATCTTGAATTCAGGAATTTTGGAGCATACTTCGTTGAATTTCTCTATCTTAATTTTTTTTGCAGCTTCTTTTGGATTATTTACCCAACGATCGTAGCCTTTGGACATCTGAATTGTCCAAGAGACGAAGTCAGTACAAGGCTTTCAAAGACGAGCTTTTGACAAATCCTGTAAGTTAAATCTTTTTAAAATCTATTTATCATACGCTAAAATTTGAATTTAGAGAACATTTATTGAGTTTCTATAGCTAGAAACAGCTACTAAGGCCCGTGTCTGCGAATTGAGTGTGTTTGAAGAAGAGGTGTCTGCTATGAGTTTTACTAAAAGATACAGAGGTTGGATTGAAGAAGGGATACATTTATGTTAAACATCCCAGTCAAAGTAAATGGGTATTTAATTGAGTTCAAGAGCGATCAGGGCCTTTGCAACTGTGATACAATGAAAATAGATGACGAGTGCCTGATCGAATCTCTGACCCATCTAAAGGAAGAGGAACATGAATAGATGAAGGAGATGAACGAACATCTTTCTTGCAAGTGTGTTTCTGTTGGTTTCAGCAGTTTATGGTTGGTTAATTCGAGGAAACTATACCGATAAAAAAAGTGAGGAAACTGACCTCTAGGGAATGTCCTTCTAGATAACAAAGTCAAGGATATTCTCTACCTTCGATGTGCCGATGACACATTCTTCGGTCATTTTTGGATCAGGGGGAGGTATGTGTGCATCATGCTGGTATCACAATCACATAACCTTGATAGCTATATCGTGGACAGTGGAGCATGAGGATCTAACTGAGGTATTGTAACCTATTGACCAGGAGCAATGATACACCTGGATGGAAGGGTAAATTCCTTTATTGGAGAGATTGTATCAGTACATTGTTATGTCCTACCTTTACCTTATTTATTTGTAGAGAGGGTGTATGAGTTCAATCTTATGGTATCCTACCTATCCCTTATTTATTTGTTGGAAATGGTTTATAAGTGCAATATTATGATATCCCACCCATCTGTATGTATTACGAACCCAAAACCCAATGGAGGACAAATCAAGTGCGAGTTCACTATGGACTTATCATGCAAGTGGTTGTGTATATTCTTGCTCAAGGTCTGATCAGTTATCTTGTGAGTGCAATTATGAAGCCAAAGTTAATGGTGGTTTATCAAGTTGACCGTGTGCTCAACTTTTGGTAATGAGGTAATGAAGGGGAGTATGTCACAAGTAGAAGAGTTGATGTATGTAGGGGAAAAATTGAAGTTGTGTATTGGAGAAAAATATCATCCACCTCCGAAGTTTTGCAAAACTGGCATCAGCTTTCCACTTTCTTCATGTTCCTTTCTATAATTCTCTAGGGCATAATATCGGTAAACAAGTCAAACACGGTGAATTTGCTAAGAAGCATGCTCTTTTCGAGGGTACGAAGGTAGTTCAAGTCATTGTTAGGGTGGAGATGATAAAGAAGAGAATGAAGTGAGTTCAAGTCATTGTTAGAGTGAAGATGATAAGGAAGAGAATGAAGTAGAAGCTGAGGATGATGAAGGTAAGCTTTATCCACAACATTGCACACAACCAAGCTCAACTCCACCATCATAAGCTAAAAAATCATGGTCTACCGTTTAAAATGAAACTCTCATTTCTTCATTCATGAGTTGTGATGCAGTTGTTGGTACCAATAAAAAGGGTCAGCTTTGGACACATAGATATCTTGCTTATACGATATGGCACGGCAAATCAACTCGAATATCACTATTGGAAGAAATTTATCTATGTTGAAAAATTGGTGGAGAAGAATAAGAACATTTGTAATGAAGTGGGTAGCTAGCTACGACGAAGCCGTTGGTAGAAGGTGCCGAATAAACAACGAGTTATTAGAGAGACTCATTGTATATACGAGTGAACATATAATTCAAAATTTCTTCCAACATGCATGAATTTTATTGAACAGATATCCTAGATTCCTAATTGACAACCAATAATGAAATCTTCTATCATAAATACTTGGCATGGACGTCCGAAGTCATCTAACCATATGGAAAAGTCTTGAGAGTGGTAGCAATGACAAGAATTCGAAGCATTAAAAGTAGAGCTTTCCATATCACCTTCACACCCACAAACACCAATTAGTGACGAAGGTGGAACAAAAACCTTTACTCGTTCTAAAGGTATTAAAAAATGAAAGCAAAACAAGAAGGAAAAAAGGAGGGGGAAGGGTAAGTCATCCGACTTGGCAACATAAGTTGTGTATAGTATGGGTGACCAAATTAAGTAGTACACAGAGGCACAAAATGTAGATATTGTGTTGGAAAAAAAGAGATTTGAATATAAAAAACGAAGACTTGAAGTTAAAAAGAAAGTTGTAGAAGTAAAAGAGAGAGAGAGCTGGACTCATTAAATAATCTGTTGACTAATGCGACATTGACATTCGAAGAAGAAAAGATAAAAAGTAAATTAATGGTTGAACTCTATTAATGGATTGTAGTTTTCTTGTGTACTGAATTTTAATTATTGTACTATAATGTATTGCATGCTCGTTGTATTGTCAGCCTACTCCAACTAGTTTGGGATTAAAGGCTTAGTTGTTATGCTCATTGTATTGTCAGCCTACCCCCAACTAGTTTGGGAGTAAAAGGCTTTGTTGTTAGTTTTGTCGTTTTTATATGATAATTGTTTAGTTGTAATATGCATCATATTTATATTGTTATATTGTTCTCATCACTTTTGCAAAGATTATATTATTAATTTTACTTTTCCAACAACTATATTCCAAACTATCGCTTTTCCAGAAAAAAATATATTCTCTGAGTTTTGTTTATTAAAATACTATTATTAACTTGTAGTTAATAAATTAATTATTTCATTAACGTTTGTCCAACGATGATTTTTGAAAAAACAAAAATGAAAAAAACAGTAGTCTATTTAATTAATAATTAAAATTAATATATAAAAGACAAATGATAATATATATTTATTTGTAAAGATGGAGGAATGAGTTGGAGGTAAGAGAAAAACTGATTTGACATCAAAAAAATTTATATAAAATGTTGTGATTGAGAAGATCCTCTTCTGAGGCATTGGGGTTATGTTGATGTTGATGTTGTGATTGAGAAGATGAGAGAATAAAATTGTGGTTAAATGCTATGAAGTGGAACAAACGATGTGACGGAGAGAAAAAAACTGTCATAACATTTATATAAATGTTGTTATGGATGACCTTGGGGTGTTTTTGGTACAATCTCTTCCTAACATAAAATGCCATTAAAGAGTATTCATGTTTATTTTAAGATACTGGATGTGTCTAAGAGTTTGTTTTGCTAGGCAGTCTGAAATCACACGGAGGATGGATGAATCTTCTGGTGTTAAAATTTTCGACGAAAAATGTGAGGGAACTGGCCCACTTCCAAGATCAGAAATAACTCAAGGTGACCACCCCTTGAGCCTTGGGAAGTCCAGTGTCTGGAACCAATTTTTTCAGGTACCCTTGTTTATTTGGTGCATTATTTGGATCCTGAAGGAAGTAATGATTGAATTCTAGGGCCTAAACGTGTGTTTCATCAATACATGGAAAAACCTTGTTATGCCTGCTTCAGAAAAATGCAAATACTGATCTTCAAATTTTAGCGTAAGGAAATTATCTTTGTATTTCAACTGACAAATATTCTCCCATACTTGGGCTTGCTAGATCTAGAATGTCTTTCGTATCACCTAATCACAGATAGGCTTTATCGTATATTTTCTGCGATACTATGTAAGACTTGAACACAGCCATCCGCTTCCTTTCTGTGATACTAGGATACTGAGATCATAGAGCAGATAGATCGGGATGTCATGAGAACCCATCCAGATATGAACTTCTTCTCTGGAGATACTCCTCTTGCCAGGTCTAATCAGGTAAATTACTTTTCTCTTTGTTAACTAGGTCTGTGCAGCTATTCATAAAAGAGTTTGACTTTCAGGAGGCATTAAGGCGTATACTTATCATCTTCGCGAAACTCAATCCAGGCATAAGATATGTACAAGGGATGAATGAAGTGTTAGCACCTCTGTTTTATGTCTTTCGAACTGATCCAGATGAAAAAAATGCAGTAAGTGTTCCATCTATAAAGGAATTACTGGTTCCTGGTCGGCATCTTTGACTGTCTGGTGCTTCTATATTTTATTATTACTCATATATACCCGTTTATCCATTGGTTAGTTGTTCAGCAGTAGACATGTGCAGATACCTCTAAATTCTAAAATTTGGAATCAAGATTTGCATTTTGTGCTTAGAAATACTCTAGATTTGCAATATGAAAAAAATGTTTCTTGAACAAGTATACTTTCAAGTATAACGAAAAGATAGGTCTTATACAAAATCATCTACTTCTGATTGGATCTAAATTTCTTATCTGTAGAAGATTATTAGAGGGAAAACCTATACCAGACTAAACTGCACTTTAGATGAACATGAATGTTGCTTTGCCTGTTATCCCATTAGACAGTTAAGTTTCAAATACAGGTCCAATTCATGGAAGCTTGACTTCAGTTAGAACTGTGATTGTAATATCTCCGTTTGTCTTTGTTGTTTCCTGATACGCAGATATTCGCTGAGCCTGATACATTCTTCTGTTTTGTGGAGCTGTTGAGTGGATTCAGAGATAACTTTTGCCAGCAGCTTGACAACAGTGTGGTTGGTATACGTTCCACAATCAATAAGTTGTCCCAACTCTTGAAAAGGCATGATGAAGAACTTTGGCGCCATCTGGAAGTCACTACAAAAGTAATTGAATGCTTAAGCTCTTGTGGTTTGCATTTATACTTTGGATTTGATAATGCCTCTTAAGAAATTCTTTTTAGATGTGAACAAGTTTTTTGTACCAATGTAATTTATTTGGTACAGACTACAGAGATTGGGTTGTCTTACCTTGGCAACATGTTTCTGAGCTTGCCATGATCTAGTAAATTACTGTCTAAGTTCTTTTTCCTTCCCTTTTTCCCTTCTGTTTCTAGAGAAATCAAGTTTGAAACTTGATCTGGATACCTTGAAATGCCTTTCTCAGATTAACCATATACAGTTTAGAGCCTAAATTGTAGGTTTTTTATGGTTCTGGTCCACTTTTGTTGAGATAAACTTAAATTATGGATAAACGGACTACTACGGTAACTTGTCAATAACTCGGTATACAGTTGATAAAATGGAAAATAGGAGTCGAGTAGATGTTTAAACCATATGAACTGGATTAGCAATTTAAGGTTGCTCCTTTTTAAGGTTTAGGAATTCACTTGCTTCTTGCTGCTTTCATCAGTTTTCTGTGGTGGGCCTGAAGGCTATGCCCTTACCTATTCAATGTTAACCAAGTTAGGAGATGTAACTCGAAGCCTAAAGATTTCAGTTAATCTTCTCTTTGTAGGTCAACCCTCAGTTCTATGCTTTCAGATGGATAACCCTTCTATTGACACAAGAGTTCAATTTTGCTGACTGCCTTCATATATGGGACACGCTTCTAAGCGATCCGGAAGGTCCACAGGTTGATTCTTCTAGATCTATTTAAATATCCATTGCCTTTTTCTTTTTTAATTTTAAACAAGTGTGTGTGTGTTTTTTTTTTGTTGTTGCAGGAAACCTTACTTCGTGTATGCTGTGCTATGTTGATACTCATCCGCAGACGGCTCTTGGCAGGCGACTTCACATCAAATTTGAAGCTTCTTCAGAGTTACCCTCCAACAAACATAAGCCATCTTCTCTATGTTGCTAACAAGTTGCGTGGCCTGACGATTACTTAGCTTCCTTTGTTTTGTGTTTTTTTGTCATCTATCTAAATGTAAAATCCTCTTGTAAATGCCGTAGAGTAAAACTTATATCTGTGGTGATGAGAGAGAAATTCCCACTTGGTTTCAGGTACAATTAGATTTAAATGTGGATCTGATCTCCAACTCGATTGGGTGGGTGATTATTGTTATGCTGTCTTTATGTTTTGTATTGAATACAGTTGCTGATTCCAAAGTGATGTGAATTTGATATTTATGTTGTAGTAAAACTTCAACTTATTCTGATTTTGGTCATGGTAATTGCTAGATTTTGTTAGAGCTGAATTATTGATTGAGGAGTAATGCCTATCTTAACGTTATCTGAGTAGCATTTCGATTGAAACCCCAAAAAAACTGGGACAGTACTTTATATCCACATTTTTTTGCATTTTAAGTTATTGTTACTCGAAAACAATTAATTTATAAGAATTCATTAGTTATTTGCCTATTTATATGTATGGCCCGTAATTTATATATATATATATATATATATATATAACAAAAAAAATTCAAAATTATAAATATAGTAATAAAAAAATTGAATTCTAATCGGATCGTCGTTCTGACACTTTTTTTTACACGGATCGCGAGTAATGTTTTTTAATTTATTTTCACAGATGACGGTTCCCATCTGTGATCCGTCGCCTTTATCAAAAAAAAAACTTTTTTTGGACGGATCACCATTCACACCTGAATTTTGTCACTTTTTTTTAAAATAAAAATTTCAAGGATCACTCGATCCGTGATTTTTTTATTTCTGTTTTTTACTTTTTAAAAATCATTTCTAATATGTTTTTTAATTATTATTTTTTCCAAAAATGTTTTCTAATTGCTATAACATTTAATTTTTAATTTTTTTAAATTTTTTGCTATATCGACTTTCAAATTACGTGGATAACTCAGCGTGTTGAAAAGTAAAGTAATTTTATAAAACAAAAAATAAATTTTCTTATCCAGAATAATAAATTATTTACAACTAAAAATATTAAACAAACACTAAAATTTATTAAAACAAAAAATTGGTGACGTCAAAAATCCGTAACATTTATCGACGTCGATAGAACAAAAAATTAAAAACAAAATCAAAATTTTAAAAAAATAATAACAATTAGAAAACATATTTGAAAAATATATATATTAAAAAACATATTAAAAATTATTTTAAAAAATCAAAACATAAATCCTAATACTAAAATCACTCAACCTAAATAATTAGTTTAAAAAAAATGCACCAAACTGGACTTTTTTTTCTTTAGTTTTTTCGATTTTTTTAACTTTTTGTTCATCTATTTTTTAATATATGTTTTCTAATTGTTATTATTTTTTTAAAAAAATTAATTTAATTTTTAATTTTTTGTTGTATTAACCTCCAAAAAAGTTTATAACGAGTGTACACCCTGCGGATTTTTTACAACGTCGTCATTTTTTGTTTTAATTAGTTTTAGGGTTTGTTTAATATTTAGTTTTAAATAATTTATTGTTATAAATAGTAGAATTTATTTTGTTATCGTATAAAATGACCTAACATTTCAACACACTCAGTTATCCAAGTAATTTAGATGTGGATTCTGGAAAAAAATAAAAAAATATTATAATATGTTTGGAAAATAATAACAATTAGAAAAATATAATTTTTTAAAAAGATTTAAAATAATTTGAAAAAAATTAAAACAGAAATCAAGAAAATAAAAAAAGTCACGGATCGCGGTTCACCCGTCATCCGTGAATTGTTTTATTTTTATTTTAAAAAGTGATGGATCGCGGAACCGTGATCCGTGGAAGAATTTTTTTTTAAAAAAAGTGATGAATCGTGATCTGTGGAAAAAAACTAAAAAAAACTGACGTTTGGGGTTCACACCCGCGATCAGTGCAAAAACAAATGTTTTAAAAAGTGACGGATCGCGGGTGTGAACTGCGGTCCGAGTAGAATTCGATTTTTTTTATATTCCTATATTTATAATTTTGATTTTTTTTTATATATAAAAATTACGGCGTATGACACTAGAATTTTTTCTCTTTCGGATGTCAGTGTTTAAAATAATAATATTTGAATGTACATTTTACACAATGTTTTCCAAAGTCTAACAATAATCATATTACAGTGTAACTTCTGTGGAAACCTTCCTAAATAATTTAGTAAAGCTACAACTCTCCTTTTCCACGCTCTCTTCTCATTCGACTTTTCCTTTTCTCTCTTCTTCAATCTTCTCCATTATTGCTCCAAACCTCCTCGACGATGTTGGCCACCAAACCTCGAACTCACGACCACCAATACCTTTCCCTCCCTCCTTTCCCTTTTGATTTTCCTCGCTACAATCCTCTCCCAACACCTCCACTCACCCATGATCCCTCTCCTCAGACGACGGTTGCCTCTCGTTTCCATTGTTGGCTAAATGTCTTAATTTATGTTAATTTTGACAATTAATCAAACTAATTTTAATCAATCAACCTAATCAATCAAAGTGTACAAACATAATTACGTGTATTTCATATATACTTTTATGTATGCAAATCATCGTAATAGGTTGATCAAAATTATGAAAACAATAGGCATTGAGACAAACACTCAAGATTGTAATAAAACTGTGGACCAAGACTTCTAATTTTTCATTTATTGACCCCATATGATCAAATGGAAACTTGAGCACCAGAATTTTGTCCAAGTCTAGACCGGACGATCGAATTGACCATCTCAATAGTCGTTAGAATCATTACTAAAATTCTCCACCCGGACAACTGAATCGCCTTGGATCAGTTTTGGATTTTACTCCAACGGTCATATTTATGTTTTGTTCTGGGAGCCCATTTGCCTTGTCCATTTCAGACGACCGATCTCCTTTCAGTCGATCGTTTATATCTTGGTCTTTGGCGCAATGACTATTTCCATATGTCAATATAGGCGTAGGACTAACAACAAATTTTTGATTTCAAAACGTTCGCACTAGATTACAAACTCTTGGTCTGACTGAATCGGTTCGGACATCCGAAATTCTTGTGACAAAGTCAATTAAATCCTTACTGTTATTTTGGATTGGAAAATCGAAAAAAAATCGGTCAACCGAAATTAAATCAACGAAAAATTGACAAAAAAATATAGAAGTTAGTGGTTGATTATCCGACCTTTGTTTGGTCAACCAAAAACTTAATTTTGACCAAGTCAACTCTTATTTTCGGACCACCGTTCTTCAAATGGTCGACCGAATATGTGCAAATTTCTCACCAACTCTCGAAAACGGCTACTAGAACTTGAAGACTTATAAATAGGAATTCATACATCTTTATACTCATATACTTTGTGTCCAAACAACAAACACCTCTTTATACTCCTATACTTTCTGTCCGAACATCAAACACTTTCAAGCTCTCATTTCCTACACTTAAAGTCAAACTTCACCACTTGTGTATCAATTCTTATTACATCTAAGTGGACCGAAGTCTTAAATTTTATTTACTAATTGCAATTCCATATCCAAGAATTACCAAAAGTTTAAAGTTTCGAGGAAGCTCCCTCTCGGGTTGTGAGAGGGGAATCTAGCAAGGCAGAGGTGTTCACAATGATTAGATTTTAGAGGGTTTCTTCGACCCAGAACGAAGAGATTAGTGGATACTCGAGTAAGGATTGGAGGATCGATTAGAACTCAAGGCGAAGGATAAGACAACAATGGTTGTGATCGAACATCTATAAAAATCGTTGGAGTTGATTTGTGGTTTGCTTGTTGTATATCCCTACTTATTTTAATTTTCCATTTACTAAAGCATTTAGCTTGTGGATAGAGGGCTATCGTTCCTAACACTCACACCAACCCTATGTCGACAAAGAAATGCCAACCCCATCTCTTTTCAAACCGCCTTTGGAAACTTGAGACCATGCATGACCCAGGTGACAACACTCCGAACAACACCTCATGGCCTACTAATCGCCAATGGCCTCTAGTTCTTCATAACTACTAATCGCCAATGGCCTCTAGTTCTTCATGAAAAAAATGGACTTCTACAACGTAATCAATCAATTAGGATTTAGGACAACACTCCGAAAAACACGACATGAACACAATACTAAAAACCCATGTTTAGGTCAACGATTTTTGTGTTTCATGTCGTATATTTCACAAAGTTTTGTGTCGTTTTGGTGTTTACTTAAAGAAACATGAAAATACCTGAATGTACACGATATGATAACTTTTTCTATGTAGAAATATAGACCAATGTGTTGTGATAGCAGAGTAGTCTACTGAGGCTCGTCGATGATGTTTCTTAATGAGTTGTGATCCCTGGCTTGATAATCATCGATAATGTTTTTTAGTATTTGAAAAAAATGTCTTTTTTAGCCAGCAGAAGGTGAGCAGTCAGTGGCTCGACCCGAGACTAGGGGTGAGCATAACCCGGTCCGGGTTCGGTCTTGACCGGATCCAATCGGTCCGGGTTCCGGTCCGGAGCTTTTTGAAATTTCGGTTTCGGTCCAATCCGGTCTGATTTTCGTTTTTTATATTAAAAATCCAGTTTTGGACCGGACTTAACCGGATCGGTCCGGTCACCGGTCCAAAGCCATCCGGTCTGGTTCAATCTTCGGTCCGGACCCCTGAAAAAATTCTGGCCTGGTCCGGACCGGATGCTCACCCCTACCCGAGACCATGGGGGAAAATAGGGTAAAGCATACCATGAAGGCAACAAAGATTCTGTTAGTTATATGATTTTGTATTGTATATTTGTTTTTCAATGAATGTAGAATGTGCAGGATTTTAGTCCCACTTTGACTAATCCAACGTACACCTCCCACACCATCCTAACCACCCAAACCCCTCAAATGAGACTTTCTCCTTTAGAAGTTCATGGGTTAGAAGAAATGTTGTGGCTTAGTAGTTGAAATCAAGATTTGGTTTCTGAAATTAATCAATTTTTTCGTGTATGTTCAGGTTATTTCGTGTTTACACGAAATAATTCAGGTCGTGTTGTGTGCAAGTCTTGTCACAAAAAACAGTTCCATGTCGTGTTCGTGTATGATTAAATTGACTAGTACATGTAAAAACACATAACACGAAAATATACGATACGACATGATTGTCAAGTCTACCTGTAAAGTGTAAACTACTATATGCTTGTGTTCTTTAACAGATTGTCAGGGAATAACATTTTGTCGTTAAACAAAATCAGTGTATAAGTTCTCCCAACGCTTGGCATAATTTCTTACCCTAGAATCCTAGATGAATATACTTCTATTATACAAGAGCAAATGGAGAAATTGTCCCCAATGTTTCTATCTACCAGTAAAAGTAATTCCGTTACCAAATATCTAATGTTGACCAGGTGGGGATCACTCGCTCTTCTTCGATAGCGTGTAAAATCCAGGAGATGAAGACTTCATGCGGGTATGTGTGATTCTAAATACGCCCTCTTTTATGATCCATCACTGCATATTGATTGTAGAAGTCATTTTCAACATATCAGTCACTTCTCCCACCAAACTGAAATTCAAATCTCTCACTCGCTCATATTCTCTGAGAAGGAGTGCTTGCAACAACTCCAATCAGCCCGAACTGAGCCACAAAGTGTAATAAATATCCATAGCATCAAGAAAATAGTGTACTGATTGATGCCATTAGACCTCCTCAGCCTTCATACTAGTTGAGTTTGATATTATTGAAGCTCTTGTCGAATCACTTTCTTCATGTTGCAAATTGTCATCCAAAATATCCACTACATTCCCTTGCGGGCACTTGTCAGCCGCGTTTTTTGGTGAAACTTGACAAAAACACTCTGGCCACGAGTTTGTGTAGAAAGACTCCGGTTGAATCCTCTGATGTGGCCCACCATGGTTCTTACTGAACATAACCTGTTGAACTCGTTCCTCAATTCCCTTAGTACGACCTTCTTCTCTGTCAATGAAAATTGGAGCAAGTGCTTTCCTATCGGGTTGAATTGTCGTGCGAAATCCATAATACAGTCGATGACCCATGAGGTTGTTTGCAAAATTGCTTGGTCCATCATAAGTCGGCATAAAAATGTCTGACAGAAGGCAAACCATGTAGTCTACAGCTGATCCGACAAGGCCCCTTGCATTCGCATCCATTTTTTCAAGTTCAGCGACCGTGTTGTGGTTTTCAAGATGAGGAAAAAGTGCTCGAAATGGTTTCATAAAGCGCTCTCCACCAAATAGTTGACCAGCAGCGAGATATATGCGGGTGGAATTATCAAACCCCATTGACCGTAGGATGAGACCTACCTGCGTAGAGCAAGCAATGAAGTCAGTATTCTTTCTACTTTCAAGACACCATGGCTTCATCTAGAGGGAGTAACAGAGGAAGCCAGCAAGTACTTCCAAATCCATAAAATTGATTGGAAAATAAACTGAAATGATATTTGTTCGTAACCAACAGATATCTACGGAAAGCAAGTTTTGCACCTAATACATTTTCCAGGATATATCAACTCTTTAACCGTTGAAAAGTCGATTGAAATGACAACTAGATGACAATTCCACTTATATTGATGTAAAGAGGGGCAAAATGTCAATGTGATGGACCATTAAAACAACAAGCAATTCTTAGGTGCTAGCCAACAGAATTTGCCCTGGCATGAATTTTGAAAATAGTAATGTTCAAATTCATGACATTGAGAACAGAAGATATAAAATAAATTACATAAATTCTTTCTTGAACAGAAGTTTCATGTTACATGGCATGCATCAGAGTAGCTTTTACCTCGTGTAAGAAAATTCTAAACCTAATGAACACAATAATAAATGAACATCCCAAGTTAATTGTCTAGAGCCCTAATAAGAATCATTTCAACAGTTTGCATGAAGTTTAGTAGTTTAACCACCAACAAACTATTTCCTATCCGACGATAAAAAAAATCAAGTCATTTCATTGTCATTGTAATGCAGCTGTTACATTTGAGACACAAGCAGAAAATCTAATTAACATATACGCTACAGTGCTAATTATTACAGTACTTTCTTGAAAAACCAAACTAAAAGGTGAAAATAATAACCTCCTCTGGAGTTAATGGACATTTCCCCATGGCTCTCCTGGTCTCGTACACAAGTTCTTTTTCTGCAAAATTTTTGCTCCTGTATTCCCTCAAAATCTTCTGTTCCCCTGGATTGAATATCTCGAAACACCTGAAATTAACACCATTGCAGAATCCATGATAATATGAAACTGCCAATATTGACAAATTGCTTCGCTTAAAATGCAAATATACAAAAACTTCCATTTTCAGCCTATCAGCAATAACATTTAAGTGCAACAGTACTTGGAATTTTATTTCAACTCATCATGAAAGGAAATTCTGGCCTAGCTACACATTTCTCTAAAAGACTTCACACCTTGTCAAATTGGTGTTGGTTTAATATAATATCGATGGTAAAAGCTAGTTCACACACATCAAAACTCTGCATTTTTTGTAATAAGGGTAATGAAAAATACCCAGCAAAGGCAAGCATGTCCATCTCAAACCGAAGATGGATTGACATGAAGTGTCCCTGGGCCCGTAGCTTTTGAACTATTGTATTGCTTAGCTTCAAAATGTGTGGTTTGAATCTCAAAGCATGATAATTCACTCTGCATCTTAGCCGCTGTAGTTCAGGATCGTCAATCTCTTCAGCCAATCTATGTGAAAAAGGAGTGAGATAAATAGCACCATGTTCCCTCATTTTCTTCAGAGCCTCTGTAGTATACCAGTTTGGAGGAGCATCTCTAGGAGGCCGGATCTGAAACGAGAAGGGGGAAAAATTCAAACACGGGCACCTTTAACATTACCGGTTTCCAATGACCACCTTTTCTCACCTGAAAGGCTTTCGTCCTCTTGGTTTTCCCATGTGAATTAACTTCAGGAAGGCGTTCTATAATTTTCACATCAAATCTGAGCGACATGATAAAATGTTGAACATCATAGAGACCTGAAAACCCACTGATGGGTGCATATGACTGCTTTATCAGTACCCGAGTTAAGTTTTCGTGTGAAAATAAAATATGGGTAAACCAGCTCTAGTAAAAATTGCTGTCAAGATTTACTGCTTAGGTCACTGACTGGAATTTCTATATTATACTAGTGTTCTAATCAACATACAATTTAATGGTCAAATCAAATGAACCAGGTTAATTGACCATGCAAGCAAAGCTACTATACAAGCATTATTATATTAGTGTCATACTTAATGAAGGTTGATGTAAATAAGAATGTAGAAGAAAACAAGGTGGTGCACTGGTGCTAGAGAGTAGAGACTGCTTAACCCGTGTACCTCAACTGGTCTGATCAGCGAGACAACCTATAGAAGTACATAAGCAGCACTCGGTAGATAATGGTTATTTTCTCTTAGCAAGTTTCAACAAAATAAAAACAATTGAAGAAAGATAAACAATGGGTCTATGTTAACCAATCAAAAAAGGATTTTTTTCTCGAATAATAATATTATTATTTTTAAAATCCAAAATAAACCTCCCGCAAAAATATTTCCCAAAGTAGACCCGCTGCCACCACGTTGACACGTGGCGGCGGCGGATCTTGTTTTTTAGTGTATAGAGAACTCGGCGTCACAGACACCGAGTTCTTTAGTAAAATTTTTTTAGAGAACTCGTTGGCAACGTCAATTTCTCCATAGGGCAAAACGGTTATGCAAAGACCAAGTTCTATACATACAACATTTGTTCCACAGGATTCCCCAAATTGAACTCGGCAACACAAGTGTCGAATTCTTTTGAAGTGAACTTGACACTGGTGTTGCCGAGTTCTATTTGACGAGAACTACATGTTCAAACTAGTATTCCACACGTTTGCCAGGAGAACATGATTCTACAAAGAACTCGACAACACAAAGGCCGATTTCTCTTGAAACGAA
Organism: Triglochin maritima; assembly: GCA_963682175.1. Lineage (NCBI taxonomy): Eukaryota > Viridiplantae > Streptophyta > Magnoliopsida > Alismatales > Juncaginaceae > Triglochin > Triglochin maritima. The sequence continues at coordinate 4,536,634 of OY821782.1, read as the reverse complement.
CTCGGCACTTGTGATGTCAAGTTCTCTAAAAAAAATACTTTGGGAATTTTTTTTGGGATAAGTTTAATTTGGGTTTTTAAAAAAAAAATATTATTTCGAAAAAATTTCCATAAAACAAATTTTAAAAAATCATAAGCAAAAATTGGTACCTTTCATCATGCCAAAAGGAATTTGTATCTAACTCTGGCAGTACCAATGTAGCATTCATGATTCTTGCTGCAACAATGGCATTACATATCTGAACATCCAGAGGCAATGTTTTTAAAAGTCTACGAAACGAATTAAACATTTTATGTAGCAAATATTACAAAAGCAATCACATTTGTAGAGTTACAATAATCATTGTATCTACATTTGATAAATCTAGCTTTTGTAGACTAAAGCTAGATAGGTGTGAGAGAAGCACAGAGAGTCTAACTGCGAGTGAAAATAATGAGAGTAGAGGTGAAACTAAATTTTGAAACATCCATTACAAAGGATTGATAATATGCAAGACATCATTGACATGATTTTAGTCCAAGTGTTTTAAGTGAACATGCCATCAGACATTTTTTGGTGGTTCAAAGATGGTGTTCAATAACGCTTATAATAGGATGTTCTACTCAAAATTAACCATGAAAACCTAATGACCGGTTATCAATTGAGCCACATTGAAATTACATATATTGCCAGCCCATGAGATTTTCATTACTTAACAAATCTTGTGCTGACTCTTAAGGCCTATTGCCTTATATCTGTCTGGCTGTTTTTACTCTTTATGTGGGGTTTTGCAATGGCTGATCAACTAAACTAAACTGGCAGACTGACCAGTCCAAAGTAAAGGAAGGAACCGGAGGGAAATATACTCATATAAAAAAATTATTATTTTTTACATTAGGCAAGGTCTCCATTATAATGCACGGAGATATTGCAGAAAGAAACAAACAAAAGTAAGTTCCTAATCGAGGCCAATGCATAACAATAGCATGATGTTAAAAACTAATAAATGTTATCTCGGTAACAAGTTTATTTCATATCTATCATTTTAAAGCATATTATTACTTTGTTAGAGTTTTGAAAACAAGAAATAAAACTTCACAAACAAAAGGGAAATACTTACATAAAAAAATCAAGGAAATATAAACAACAAAACACCACCTACCGCAGTACGTTGCTGGTTTAATCCTCCATTGCAACGAACACGCAAATAACCATTACTCTCATTAGGAGGAGCTGACAATGTGGAAAACAAACAAACTCTCAGCAAATATTCTACACAGGTAAATAAGGGCAGGCCTGAAGTGAAACATCTAAAGTTAACTAGGAACGAGGCACTTACGAGGCCATTCAGTTCGTGGAGCGGATGAAGGTCTCCAACTGCCAGAGGAACTTGTTCGCCACAGTGAATCCAAATCTAAATTCTTGAAAGTTTTCCCAATGCAGCAATAAAGCATGATAAACAGAAAAGTAATTATTTAGAGGAACTAAAAGATATCTATAGGAAAAAAATAAATACAACTAAATCAAATAAGACTGATGCAAGTGTTTGGGTTCATGTAAAAATAAATAATTTCGCTTGTGAAATCCAAAATATCAAACACAACCAGAGCAATGAGGTTTAATGTTTTCTTATTATCATCGGTTTCTTGGACGATTTCCATTTCATTGGTAAAGAAAATGTAGTGTACTAGTGCATGTTACAGTTTTCTTAGTATGATGCTCACATATGTGATATTCTGATGTTGGACCTAGTTCTCACTCATACAAGAACATGTTGATGTAAAATGCTTAACCAATGACAGATCAAGTATGTTTTGTCCATACTTAAATGAACAAGGTACAATGTTTCTCCAAATACATGGGTTAAACCTCCAACTACAAACAGCACACACTACTGCACTAGGACACAAAAACACAATATCTTCAACTCAAGTGTGCAAAATCTGAGTCTAGACTACCGATCAAAAAACTAAAATAAATATGAGTCCGGACTACATTTGGGAATATAATGTAGTCCCAGATGTAAACCTGCCCAAAAATCAGCAAAACTCACATAACAAAATAAAAAATACAAGAATCTTTGCACTTCCAATCCCACTAAGATTTCGAACTCATGAGAAGAATCAATCCAACCTCAGAATGCACACATGTTGAGAAATCTGCATCTAAATCATGGCTTTTCCAGAATCATTTCATCATGGTATGATTCTCGTGAATCAACTGCAGTTAAAATCAGCTCCCAAAAGCAGCAAAACACACAACAAAATAAGAAACATAGGAATCTCTGCATTTCCACTAGGATTTCGATCTGCCATGAAGAACAATCCAACCTCAAACACACTCATTTTGAGATATCTATGTCATTTCTAGAATCATTTCATCATACATATGATTATCGTGAATCAGCCTAAGTTAAAATCAGCTCCCCGAAGAAGTAAAACACAAAGAGCAAAATTAAAAACACAAGAATCTCCACAGATCTACACCTATTGTAGCGCTTCCAGAATCATTTTATCGCAACTTAAGTTAAAATTAGTTCCCGAAATCAGTAACACAAAAAAGAACACAGAAATTTCCGCATTTCCACTGTAATTTCGAACTCGAAAAACGAATCACTCCAACCTCCGGACACACACTCATGCTGAGAAATTCACATCCGTATCATCACTTCATCGTACACACAATTTCCATTGATCGACTTAACTCAAAATCAGCTCCCATAAGCATCAAAAAGCGCAAAACGGAATCAAAAAACACTAATCTCCTTATTTCAACTGAGATTCCAAAAACGAATCCAACCTGGAAACTCGCTGCAGTCAGATCCCGCCTGGCATTGCTCCCGTACAGCAAGACCAACCCGCACACGGCCAGAGCGGCGATCCCCGCCGCGAACCGCCGCGCGATGCCCTTGGTGCCGTGCCGGTGGGCCCCTCCTCGCCTCGCCGGCGCCTCCCATGGCCTGCAGGGACGAGAACAGCGTTAGTGGAATCGAGGTGGAGGAAAGGGGGAGAGGGATCGAGGAAGAACCTTCGCATCGGGGATGGAAGATGGGAGTTAGGGTTTGGAGTGGAGTGGAGAGTTTTGAGATCTGGAGTGGGGAGAGAGAGAAGATGGAGCAGGTTAAGGATCGTGTGCCGCGAGAGTATTGGATGTTTTGTTTTTATATAATAATAATATATAAATATAACTTGAAGTACGTAGATCCACGCTAGAAGTGACGTTTTTATTTTGGGAAATGTTTGTTGAACGCTCGCGTCACGGACGCTGCTAACCCAGTCAGCACACTGGCTGATGTGGGCAACCCAGTCAGCAGACGTGGCTGAGTGCGCACTCTCTCCAGAAACAATTTCTCTTTCTTTGTTTAGTTTATTCCTCGTTTCGTACAAATTTCTGCATCCCTCATTAATGCGTCTCAAATCACTCACTTCATTTTGACGCTCTTACACAGACTGAAGACTAGTTACTCAACATTCGTCCTCCTATTTTTTTCCCTTCTCTTTATTAATAAATTTATTTTTTTCCGGACACACACATCAGTCATTTCCTTTAGTTTCTGGACAAGCGCATAACTTATTCCGGACACAGTTACTATTTATGCCGGACAGTTGGAACACTTATTCCGGACAGACGTACTACTTACTGCTGAATTTTTTTGCTGTTGTTTTATTTTCCCGATGCGTCCACCATCGCATTTAATGCTTTTTAAATCAGCACGTCCTCAGTCTTCTTTCTTATTCTTTGGCGCTTCACGGAGATACAAATATGAGTGTCTTGGTTATTCCGATCCTACGAACCATTCCTTCTTCTCTCCTTCCTCCATTTTTGTTGTACTGTAATGACACTCGTAAATGTGTCCTCACGGCCGGCTCATGCCTCCAACGTCCCTCAAGTGATGATGAATTTTCCTTCCTTCGAAGAAGCCAAAGCATTTTACGTTTCATACGCCGATTCCTGTTGTTTTGGTGTGAAGATAAGGCAATCTCATTACGATCATGGTGTTGTAATACGGGTCACTCTTACTTGCTCAAAGGAGGGTAATGCTCCCGGAAACCAAGGTGAAGGTAGACCGAAACATAGGTTATCCGGTAGGGTCGAATGCACTGCTCGGATTAGGGTCTCCGGTAATCCATCCAGAGGCTACGTAATTAACTACGTAGATCTCGAACATAATCACGCCATGCTGTCGGAAGACCAGATGCGCTTCCTCCGACAAAACCGATCCGTCCCGGAGTCCGCCAGAGCACACATTTCGTGCAATGATGCTGCCGGTATATCTGCCGCCAAGACCATGCAATCTTTTGTGGTCGAAGCTGGAGGTCACGATAAATTGTCTTTCAACGAGCGGGACCTAAGGTTATTTATTCTCCACTTAACCTGGTTGAAGTTACGCATTTAGCTTTGTCATAAAAATTATGTTTCGCAGGAATGTTGTGAACGAGGTTAGAAACCTCAAAATGGGACCAGGAGATGCGCAAGCTATCCAAGATTATTTCATCAGGATGCAGAAGAATGATTCCCGCTTCTTTTACGTAATGGATATGGACGACGAAGGCAGACTACGAAATGTGTTCTGGGCCGACAGTCGTTCTCGAGCTGCTTACTCTTACTTTGGAGATGCAATATGTTTCGACACAACATACATAACAAACAAGTATGACATGCCTTTTGCCCCATTTGTGGGGGTAAATCACCACTACCAGTCCGTCCTACTCGGTTGCGCACTCCTCTCTTCCGAGACGACACAAAATTACATTTGGTTGTTCCAAACATGGTTGGCGTTCATGAACGGTACGTGTTTTATTTTGTCCGGCTTTGTCCGTTTTACGTTATGTGCCTGTCCGGTTACCCTTTACGTCTGTCCGGTTTACGTCTTTTGCTCGTCCGGTTTATCCCTTACGTCTGTCCGGTTTACGTTTTTTGCTCGTCCGGTTTACCCTTGACGTCTGTCCGATTTACGTTATTTTTGTCCAGATTAACATATGTTTTTATCTTGATCGCGTTGTGTGCAGATACAAGTCCCCCGGCAATCATAACACACCAATGTGGCGCCATAGCTGCGGCTGTGAGGACTGTGTTCCCTGAAGCGTGGCACAGATTTTGTATATGACACATAATGAATAAGGCCCCTGTGAAGCTGCCCACGAAGTACCGGGAGCATACGTTGTTTGACCTCAACAACTGTGTATTCGATTCCAAGACTCCGGCAGAATTCGAGCGGAATTGGCAGGGTTTTCTAGATGATTTCGAGTTCCACGACAATAATTGGCTCCGATCCATTTATGCAATTCGAGAGCGATGGGTACCTGCATTTTGGCGGGATTGTTTTTCCGCAGGAATGACATCAACCCAGGGAAGTGAGGGTATGAACGCCTTCTTCGATAAGTACCTCACATCAAGGACGACACTTAAGCAGTTCGTGAAACAATACGAACTCGCAGTACGCCACAAGTATGAGAAGGAAGCTCAGTCTGATTTCGATTGTCAGCATAAGGCTCCGCAATTGATTTCGAAATATCCATTCGAGAGGCAATTGTGCGAGTTGTATACGGTGGGTGTCTTCAAGAAGGTGCAGTTAGAAATTGGGAAGATGATGTACTGCGACATCAAGGATGAGTTCAACGAGGACGACACATTGCACTTCAACGTGACCGAACATGTATTGACACATATCCTCCCATTGTCGAAACGGTTCACAGTACAAATTAGAGATGAGAAGTGGGTATGCGATTGCAGAATGTTTGATCACGTCGGTATCCTATGTTGTCACGTTTATGTTGTTATTGCCCGAATACGTCCAAACGCGTTGCTCCCCGAGTCTTACATCGTCCACCGATGGGGGAAGGATATCCGAAGGAGCTATGAAGTCAAGTTTCCCCTTCAAAGTGACATAACGGGGAACGATGCGCTTCGTCGCCACGACGACATAATGGGTCGTGCGGTTTGGATCGCCGAGGCCGCTTTCGACTCAAACGACAGATATCTTCAGGCGGTAGAGGCACTTGAGTTGCTTAAGGAACGTATGCAACGACCTGATCCTGTGTTCGATGGTACATCCGTTCTCAATCCGGATAAGACAAGACAGAAAGGCAGACCGCCGAGCAAACGCCGGATTTCTTTGTCTGAGAAAATAATTAAAAGTAACGTTAAGAAAATCATCAGGAAGAAGGTTCTACCCCCGTTACACCCTGCAGCACCCAAACCGGGGGATCACGATTTCGATGACTGGGACATGAATTTGCATTACGAGGGAGTTCCTCCTTGATTATTGTATTTGTCCTTGGTTGGAATTATTCCTATGTAATTTTGTTGAAAGTCATTGTATCTCTGTCCGTATTATTGTATAAGATTCAACCATTTCTTTGCTTGTTCGTTTGTGAATTAATTTCTGATGGCGACAAATATATTTAAGTAATTTTGGTTTGTTGTCTGTCTGTGCGGAATAAGTTATATTTATGTCCGGATTAAGTTACCAGTATGTCCGGATTACGTTATATGTCCGTCCGGATTACGATTCATCAATGTCCGGATTACGTTTTATTTATGTCCGGATTAAGTGACCAGTATGTCCGGAAGACGTACTCAGGCTGTCCGGATTACAATGTTTTTCTGTCCGGATTACGTGTATTTGCAGTCCGGAATAAGTGTATTTGCAGTCCGGAATAAGTGTATTTGTTGTCCGGAGAAAGTATATTTGTTGTCCGGTTAAAGAATAAAGTGTGTCCAGAAACGGAACATAAAGTTTGTCCGGAATAAGTGTATTTGCTGTCCGGAATAAGTGTATTTGTTGTCCGGAATTAGTGTATTTGTTGTCCGGTTTAAGAATAAAGTGTGTCCAGAAACGGAACATAAAGTTTGTCCGGAATAAGTGTATTTGTTGTCCGGAATAAGTGTATTTGTTGTCCGAAATAAGTGTATTTGTTGTCCGGTTTAAGAATAAAGTGTGTCCAGAAACGGAACATAAAGTTTGTCCGGAATAAGTGTATTTGCTGTCCGGAATAAGTGTATTTGTTGTCCGGTTTAAGAATAAAGTGTGTCCAGAAACGGGACATAAAGTTTGTCCGGAATAAGTGTATTTGTTGTCCGGAATAAGTGTATTTGTTGACCGGAATAAGTGTATTTGTTGTCCGGTTTAAGAATAAAGTGTGTCCAGAAACGGAACATAAAGTTTGTCCGGAATAAGTGTATTTGTTGACAGGAATAAGTGTATTTGTTGTCCGGAATAAGTGTATTTGTTGTCCGGTTTTAAGGACTAAATGTGGAGGAAGTCATCATCGCACAGCCATGTTGTTTGGCCGGCCACTGGACTATGTTCGTTGCCCACGGACCTCGATCAGAGTTCATTCAGTACAACAGCCTCTCCCGCACACTTAAAAAAGGTGACAATCCTAACCGTTTTGTCGGAACTCATGAATGCACCGCGTCTAAGATAGCGGGATTCTTGCGAGGGTTGTTGAAGGTCGAGTGGCCGCTGAGAGTTGAGAGGAAGGGTAACCAACAACAGCAACCGGGGAGTAACGACTGCGGGCCATACGTTTTGTACTGGATGAAGCGTTTGATGGAGAATGCTGATCCGACGAAGCCGAAGCAGAGCAATGTTATTCACCGTTTTAGAGGCGATTTGGCCAATTTCTTACTCGAAGACTCTGGGATGTGCGATCAACAATAAACGCCCTGAAAATGTTTTAATTTACTTTGCACCATTGCGCACTCAACAAATTTTTTTCCAAAGTTATACATGTATACATGTTAAAATTACATAGACTATTTGAATGATTTATCAATACAAGGACATTTGGTGTTGGGTTTTTATAAAATTATTTTCTTGTTTCCGGACATACATGATACGTAATCCGGACGTTATTTGCAGTCTTATTCCGGACAACAAATACACTTATTCCGGATAGCAAATACACTTATTCCGGACAAACTTTATGTTCCGTTTCTGGACACACATTATTCTTAAACCGGACAACAAATACACTTATTTCGGACAGCAAATACACTTATTCCGGACAAACTTTATGTTCCGTTGCTGGACACACTTTATTTTTAAACCGGACAACAAATACACTTATTCCGGACAGCAAATACACTTATTCCGGACAAACTTTATGTTCCGTTTCTGGACACACTTTATTCTAAAACCGGACAACAAATACACTTATTCCGGACAGCAAATACACTTATTCCGGACAGCAAATACACTTATATCGGACAAACTTTATGTTCCGTTTCTGGACACACTTTATTCTTAAACCGGACACCAAATACACTTATTCCGGACAACAAATACACTTATTCCGGACTGCAAATACACTTATTCCGGAAAGCAAATACACTTATTCCGGTCAACAAATACACTTATTCCAAACAAACTTTATGTTCCGTGTCTGGACACACTTTATTCTTAAACCGGACAACAAATACACTTATTCCGGTCAACAAATACACTTATTCTGGACAAACTTTATGTTCCGTTTCTGGACACACTTTATTCTTAAACCGGACAACAAATACACTTATTCCGGTCAACAAATACACTTATTTCGGACAATAAATACACTTATTCCGGACAGCAAATACACTTATTCCGGACAAACTTTATGTTCCGTTTCTGGACACACTTTATTCTTAAACCGGACAACAAATACACTTATTCCGGACAACAAATACACTTATTCCGGACAAACTTTATGTTCCGTTTCTAGACACACTTTATTCTTAAACCGGACAACAAATACACTAATTCCGGACAACAAATACACTTATTTCGGACAACAAATACACTTATTCCGGACAAACTTTATGTTCCGTTTTGGACACACTTTATTTTTAAACCGGACAACAAATATACTTTTTCCGGACAACAAATACACTTATTCCGGACAGCAAATACACTTATTCCGGACAAACTTTATGTTCCGGTTCTGGACACACTTTATTCTAAAACCGGACAACAAATACACTTATTCCGGACAACAAATACACTTATTCCGGTCAACAAATACACTTATTCCGGACAAACTTTATGTTCCGTTTCTGGACACACTTTATTCTTAAACCGGACAACAAATACACTTATTCCGGACAACAAATACACTTATTCCGGACAAACTTTATGTTCCGTTTCTGGACACACTTTATTCTTAAACCGGACAACAAATACACTTATTCCGGACAGCAAATACACTTATTCCGGACAAACTTTATGTTCCGTTTCTGGACACACTTTATTCTTCAACCGGACAACAAATACACTTATTTCGGACAACAAATACACTTATTCCGGACAGCAAATACACTTATTCCGGACAAACTTTATGTTCCGTTTCTGGACACACTTTATTCTTAAACCGGACAACAAATACACTAATTCCGGACAGCAAATACACTTATTCCGGACAGCAAATACACTAATTTTGTGTCGTCTCGGAAGAGAGGAGTGCGCAACCGAGTAGGACGGACTGGTAGTGGTGATTTACCCCCACAAATGGGGCAAAAGGCATGTCATACTTGTTTGTTATGTATGTTGTGTCGAAACATATTGCATCTCCAAAGTAAGAGTAAGCAGCTCGAGAACGACTGTCGGCCCAGAACACATTTCGTAGTCTGCCTTCGTCGTCCATATCCATTACGTAAAAGAAGCGGGAATCATTCTTCTGCATCCTGATGAAATAATCTTGGATAGTTTGCGCATCTCCTGGTCCCATTTTGAGGTTTCTAACCTCGTTCACAACATTCCTGCGAAACATAATTTTTATGACAAAGCTAAATGCGTAACTTCAACCAGGTTAAGTGGAGAATAAATAACCTTAGGTCCCGCTCGTTGAAAGACAATTTATCGTGACCTCCAGCTTCGACCACAAAAGATTGCATGGTCTTGGCGGCAGATATACCGGCAGCATCATTGCACGAAATGCGTGCTCTGGCGGACTCCAGGACGGATCGTTTTTGTCGGAGGAAGCGCATCTGGTCTTCCGACAGCATGGCGTGATTATGTTCGAGATCTACGTAGTTAATTACGTAGCCTCTGGATGGATTACCGGAGACCCTAATCCGAGCAGTGCATTCGACCCTACCGGATAACCTATGTTTCGGTCTACCTTCACCTTGGTTTCCGGGAGCATTACCCTCCTTTGAGCAAGTAAGAGTGACCCGTATTACAACACCATGATCGTAATGAGATTGCCTTATCTTCACACCAAAACAACAGGAATCGGCGTATGAAACGTAAAATGCTTTGGCTTCTTCGAAGGAAGGAAAATTCATCATCACTTGAGGGACGTTGGAGGCATGAGCCGGCTGTGAGGACACATTTACGAGTGCCATTACAGTGCAACAAAAATGGAGGAAGGAGAGAAGAAGGAATGGTTCGTAGGATCGGAATAACCAAGACACTCATATTTGTATCTCCGTGAAGCGCCAAAGAATAAGAAAGAAGACGGAGGACGTGCTGATTTGAAAAGCATTAAATGCGATGGTGGACGCATCGGGAAAATAAAACAACAGCAAAAAAATTCAGCAGTAAGTAGTACGTCTGTCCGGAATAAGTGTTCCAACTGTCCGGCATAAATAGTAACTGTGTCCGGAATAAGTTATGCGCTTGTCCAGAAACTAAAGAAAATGACTGATGTGTGTGTCCGGAAAAAAATAAATTTATTAATAAAGAGAAGGGAAAAAAATAGGAGGACGAATGTTGAGTAACTAGTCTTCAGTCTGTGTAGGAGCGCCAAAATGAAGTGAGTGATTTGAGACGCATTAATGAGGGATGGAGAAATTTGTACGAAACGAGGAATAAACTAAACAAAGAAAGGGAAATTGTTTCTGGGGAGAGTGCGCACTCAGCCGCGTCTGCTGACTGGGTTGCCCACATCAGCCAGTGTGCTGACTGGGTTAGCAGCGTATGTGGCGCGAGCGTTCAACAAACATTTCCCTAAATTTATATGATCGTTTTCGTACAAAAAAAAACGAAAACTACTGTTACGGAAAACTAATTAAACGAAAACTACGGGGCGTCTGGCTGGGACGCCTCCTTCTTGACATGGGCGGCTTAGCCAGACGCCCCTACCTTGGAGGCGGCAGCTAAGCCAGACACCCCGTCCTTGGATGAGGCGCCTGGCTTAGCCGCCTCCTCCATGGACGGGGGGTCCCAACCAGACGTCCCTGATTTTTTTTTTGATTTTTAGTTTATTTATTTTGTGTTATTTTAAATTATTTCAGGTTCCGTTGTAAGATTTTGATGGTGATGCAGTGGATTACAATGAGCTTTTTGATAGTAAACAAGTATTTACAACAATCGAGAAAACTTGTAAATGAGTGAAACAAGTTGTCATCGGAGCCAGATTTTTTTGGGTAATATCATCCTACAAATAAAAGGCAGATAATCAGACGAATTGTTATCTGAGATGCGATCGAAGAAATGAAATGAGTTCTCGTGATACGAATATTGCACTACGGAAGAACACAAAAAGAAAAGGTTGCGGTTGTCGTTTTTTTGGTAAAGGTAGTCGAGCGACGGGATCGTGATGGATGTGTCGTTGTTTCCAATAGTACTCATGGACAACACAACCACATACTTGCAGTTTATCTAGATGGTCGCCGACATATCAACCGTCTTAGTTCTGCGGTAAAACAAATTGTTCGTGATATGACTGAAGCACAAGAGAGACCACGTAACATCTTATTGACAGTAAAGGAGAAATTCTCGGAGGATAATCTCAATCAGAGACACATTTATAACTTCAAAGAATACACGAGGAGGACGAAATCTGAAAACAGGAATCCCGCTCAGCAGTTTCTCAGTCAGGCAGTGCAGTATAAGTACTTACATTGGATTATGGCGAATCAAGAAACTAATGTCCTCACTCACGCATTTTGGGCACATCCTACGTCAGTTCAATTGTTGCGCACATACCTTTTCGTAATTTGCATGGATTCGACGTATAAGACGAACAAGTATAAGATGCCTTTAATTGAGATGGTTGGGGTTACTCCAACAAACATGAATTTCCTCGTCGGCTATGCGATTTTGAAGGATGAGACCGAGTCTAGTTACCGGTGGGTGTTGGAGAAGTTGCGAGATCTGTTATTGGATATTGTTAGCCCGGCTGCAATAATAACGGACCGGGAGTTGGGTTTGATGCGACCAACGACAGAGGTTTTTCCTGAATCTGCTCATTTACTTTGCACCTGACATATCAACAAAGACGTACACAACTACGCATACCACGTATTTGGCAAGAACAAGCAGTTTGCAGAGAGTTTTAGGCGTGGAAAGTGGAGGAGAGTCATGTTTTCTGATTCACAGACAGATTATGATAGAGCAATCCGTAATCTGAAAAATTATTTCCAGTCTTGGTCAGTGCTCACAGAGTATCTGGAAGACACGTGGTTAGTGCATAAAGAAAAGTTTGTGTTGAATTGGATGAATAAAGTCCTTCATTTCGGCAACACTACGAACTGTAGGGTGGAAAGTGCACATTCGGCTCTGAAAGAGTGGATCACTACATCGACTGCCGCTCTCGACACCCTTTTCGACCGCGTGAACTCGGCTATTGAAATGCAGCTGACGAATATTCGGAACTTTCTTAAAGATTCGAGACATCAAAATTTGACAAACTATATAGGTCATTTGTATCATCATATAAATGGTCGAGTTTCGCATCATTGCTTGTCATTATTGACTCAGGAGTTGAAGAGAATACATGACTTAAGCAATCAAGTTGAATATCGTTGTGGGTGTGCTTTTCTGACATCACATGAGATTCCTTGTACATGTACCATGCACGATTGTATTGAGTTAGGTGATGAAATTTATTTAGAGCAGATTCATCCATTCTGGAAAACACTTGTCATTGGAGAAAGAGTTCAGATGTCAGAGTTTGTGGATCAGTCAGCACAAGACGTCGAGCATTTTCGGAAGCTTGTTGATGAGATTTCGAGGAGCGACCCTACAATAATTTGTAGTACCTCTAGTATTTTATACACACAGTTACACCAGAAGCAGTCGAACTATCAAGAACCCGCACAAAATACTAAGGTACGAGGTCGACCAAGGGGAAAGTTGACACGTCGGGACCCGAGTGCCTTTGAGTATGCTGAACGAGGTAGTGGTCGGTCTTCCAGTAGTGGGAGCAGGGGTCGTGGTCGGTCTTCCAATTCGTCTCGATCGTTCGTAACCACAAGCGCAGGATCTGGTATGACGATATGTTTGTTGCTACTATTATTACTTAGTTTTTTGTTGTTATAAATATATATACTGAATTGCTATTTTTCCATCTTATAGTGTCCGGACGGATTGACGTGGATAACTTCTCATATGTTGATAGACTGTCAGGTATCATTTTACCATTTCTAGAAAGGTGGAATGACGTACGTGCTGATGACAACCGTGGATTTCAATATGTTGTCGATGTCTTCCATGGTGGTCAAGACAATTGGTTGTACACCCGTTGTGCGATTTCTTATGAGATAGGTGCACATCCTATTTATGAGAACGTCTATTACGACAATGTGGTACAGACTCGTCCACAAATTGATTGGGGCGGTGAACCTTGTGGCGAGGATCAATATATGGAGGTTTGGTCCGACTTGTTCCCGATTGCAAATTTTACAAGTGTGCAGTTATGTATTTCTCAGTAGGAACAGATGGTTCGTTGTACCCGTGTCTTACTGTGCTATCTTGGGAGAGTCTGTATGTCATGACGAGGCCAGACAGAAAATTGGTCATTGCTTGTTTAGGGAGTTATAGACATTTTATTCGCTTGGAATTAACCGATGGATTCCCAGTACCTCCTACAGTGACCATGTGGTTTCAAATGCAAGATGAGAGTGTTGCTGGATGGGAGGCCCCGTACGAAAGTAGAAGAGCGTACTGGGACCGGTTATGTAGTACATTTTGATTGTAATTTGTAATGCAACTGTAATGCATTTGTAATGTATAATATATCATGTTGTTTTTTATCAGATTTTAAATTTAAATTACCTCACATATACCAAACATGTCTATGATATGCTCGTGAGAAATAAATAATAAAAGTACAACAGATAAACAAATAATGAGAAAATATGTTCGTAAGAAATAAATAATAAGAGTACAACAGATAAGCAAATACCAACAAATGTAGTAACAGTTCAACATATAATAAAATAAATAATTTACCAGCCAACTACAACTCGTCATCCGAATCCTGGTCTGAAATGCCCGACTAACTGTTCCACTGCTCAATGAGGTCATCCCAATCTGTACATGCAACTCTCGTCTCCTCGTTCGGCATCCGGTCCCTGTGCTGCAAGAACGGTTGCGTATACCGTATCGTCCTACTCATCCACTGTATGTAACATGAAAATTAACGTACATTAACAATAAAATCAAAATATACATTACAATTAAAAATTAAATTAGATAAATTTACCGCATCGCCATGTCCTATCCAGTGGTCTCTCCGGTCTCGGGATGGTATCGCGAACGATAACTGGATGTGAGCACCTACCGAACCACTGCAAATAATCTGCATGACAAGTGGAGGGGTCGCGACTACGCCTCAGATCGTCCAGGTGTAGTCGTCCTACTCTCAAAAATATCCTCCAAACCGATTATGCGCTCGAAGCGCTGTGTCTGACGACGTACGTCGTCGCAATCCCAGACCGTACAGCATGCTCTGGTGTCAAGATGTCAACCGGAATCACTTGAACGTACCCTAAGTGACGCAAGACGCGATCAGGTAAATAAGGCTTTGTGATATCCCGATAATGAATAACGCCCATAAATGTAGTCCTCGGCACAGCTACAGCAGGCTGAGGACCATACGACAACCACTTCACCTAAACGTTTATACGTTAAAAATAATAAACTTGAAATTTAAATAAACGTGAATGATATATAAATTTTATACCTGCGATGGAGTCATTTGATCTAGCCGTCTAGGAATGGAAAGGAGTCGTCCCTCGCTCTTATCCTCAGTCCGGATAACCTACATATGCGAACGAGGATGACCATCCTCAATGATCTTCAACTCCCGATGCGGGCGGAAAGCAGAAAAATACTCGTATATCCAAGCCTGCAGCAGCGTATGACAACCCGTAATGTCAAAACAATCAGCACGGCTCGTTATCCCCAACTGGCGATACAGATATGCTAACGTCGCCGACCCCCATGAGTACTGACCAATGGTATCTAGGTCCCTCACCTCCAACAGGTCGTGTGGTTGACTCTATAACCGCTTTTGTCGACAAACAAGACGCAACCTAGCAGTAAGAAGAGGTAGGCAGTCATCTGCGTATCCTCAATCTGTGGTGGTCGTCCCCGTCTGTAACAGTCGTCCACAACGTCGATGTTAACACCACCACCACCACTCCACAATGAGCTATCCACCCAAGACCATCGAGGCTGACCCTGAGCAACTCTGATACATACATCTTCAACTCAAATGTCGGTGCATGAGCACTGACCATACGACCCTCAACAGGAATATGCAGAATCTGGAAGACGTCATGCAACATGATTGTCATCTCTCCGAAAGGCAAGTGGAAAATGTTGGTGCCAGACTGCCACCGCTCCACGAAGGCCGAAATCAACGGCATGTCAAGGCATGAGAACATGTTGTACGGCAAGTGACCCAATCCACTATCACTAATGGTCGCTGTCATATCATCAGTCATCTCTGAATGTCAAGCTTACAATGTCCTACATGCTCTATGCCGATTATGGAACTTCAGAACCTTCCAATCCTCGTCATCCCAAATACGTCTAGCGATGTGGCCTCCGAAACTCGGAATGATGCTGCCATCTAGAGGACCACCGGACAACATACACGTCACGATCCAAGAATTGTCATCAACCCTCTTCTTCTTCCGAGCTCGGGCGTCTGCAGTGCACAAACTCGAATTATCGGCCACCTCGACCCTTCCTAATGACCCACTCAGCCGAATGACTACATTGTCGCTCCCATCCTCGATCATACTACTGTGTCGCCTCCTCCTGCGGCTCCAAGTCATACCGACCCTCATCATCACTTTCGTCGTGACTCCCCACCTCATATGAATCATCATCGTCGTCAAAAGAATCCTCAGGTGTCTGACGACGACGTAAAATATATATCTCTCTCCTAACTGAAGCAGAAAAACTTCGTCTACGTGGATGACGGGGACCTGACTCATCTGCTAAACTATGTACAACGCGTAAGGAAATTGATTTCCATTTTCCTCCACGATAACCCGATGACTATTAATTCAATTTTAGAAATAAAAATTCGTTAATGGATTTACAAATTAATCATGAAACTAATTATAATAATTAATCAATTTAACTAATTACTAAACTATTTTAACTAATAACTAAACTAATTATTAACTTAATAATCAATTTATTTAGTAATTATCACAAATTATAATCAATTTAAATTTAAAAAAACTAATAAAAGGGAGGGGCGTCTGACGGAGCCGCCTCCCCAAGGGGGTGGCTCCAGCTGACGCCCCCAGTTGGGGTCGGGGATTTGCAGGAGACGCCCAACCCCCAAAAAAAATATTATTAAAATATACAAAAACTAAACAATGTATTTTACCAGATTCGAGTGTGCCTATGAGTAGAATATCAAGAGAGAGTGGTGTTAGAAGAGTAAAATGAAGAATTATATAAGTAGAAAAGATAGAATGACAAAATGGTAATTGGTTGGGACGATTTAAGTAGTTTTTCGACGATTTAAGTCAAAATTAGACATATATAGTTTTTTTATAGCCGTCATTGTGACTTTCAATATTACAACAAAATTTGCTACACCTTGCAGGAAAACATTGTGATAGGAGACGAATCCGCCTCATAATCCAACAAAAGGAAGACATGTTGTCCTCAATGTGACCGAATATGAGCGTGTGGTCCGGCATCTATTCTGCTAGTTGCTCAGTGATAGGGGGTGCAGTTGTGATAACAGGTGTGGTGGGAGATTAATGGAATGTCTCCCCCTTTAGGCGAGTGTGTCGTAATGACTCACATGATCGTTATAAAAAACATGTCCAAAATTCTATGAGATCAAAGAAGTTTGCTTGACTACGAAATGCTGTATTATTCCTCTCTTTCCGAATACACCGAAAGAAAACCAAAATCAAGCAAGGTTGAGTATTCTCCTTGGGGATAAGTTTGTAAGAAGTAAGAGGAACTTTGGAATTCCAATTTCACAACTTTTCTGATATTTGGAGCAGAAGTATGGGAAGTCATTATAAATATAAAGTTACGAGATTGTGAATCTTTTGGAATTGAATTTTCACAATTTCATTCATGGAGCCAAAACTTGGTCCAAGATTGGGGAGTAAATATCTCAAAGTGGTATTCTCAGCTTAAATATATTATATGGCACTTGGCTTGCACATGAAATACATTTTTTTCTTTAAATTATTTATTTATATTTCACACTAAACAATTCAGATGCACAACCTTGGTTGATTATATTAAAACTTATTTTTTGTTGCATAATTTTAGGTTAAAAGGATCTTAAAATCAAGAGGGAATTTTTTATGTCTCACTTTGGCAGAGAGTCATGTTCTAGGTAAGCTTGCATCATGGCTCAGGAAGTTTGGTGTTTGATTTTGGAGGACCTTACTATTTTTACCTTTTTCCTCCAGGATTGCTTTTCTCTGAATTTAGATTTGGTTGGAAAACAAGTGTTCTTGCCATACCACAAAATGCTAGGAAGAAACAGAGTCTTCAAACTTTCATAATGGTCATCACGAGGGCTGATTTTGGTGTATTAGATCAAATTAACACATTGTTTGTCCATTCTTCCAAGAATCTGAATGCAGACCAGGTGATAATTCATTAACACAGTAAACTATGTAAGCCTCAGAGTTTTCTGTAAATGAAGTATCTGGAAATCTGATTGTTTGACAGGGTCTTTGTAACATCCCGAAACAGCGGAAATTTAAAAATTATTTATCAAAGCATCAGAGACCAATAATCAAGACGGGACTGTTACTTCTCATAAAAACATAAAAGCGGTGCACCAATTTACATCAGATTTTGTCAAAAATGATACATGATTACAACAGAACAACAAAAGAAGATAAACGTAATCATGTCGACCTCAGTGGTCAGAATAGAGGATCTGATCCCAAGATGCGCGCGCACGCTGATCACCACCCAACTGGACCTACTGCGATCCTGAAAAAGATGCAACAACAATGCCTGAGTTTCCATAAGGAAATCCCGTATGCCAAACTCACATATATGCATGCAGTAGTACAAATGAACATATCATACTAGTAGCATGTCATGTCATCAATAGTAAGGAAAACAGTCCCCCCCGAAGGGTAACATGGGACATCAGTCCGACAATCATCATTGGGTCTCTCGAAGAGACCTACCGTAGGCACATACGGTCTAACGGAACAAGACGCGACACCCCCACACGCGGCTACACTCAAACATGGGGTTCGGCAAGGGGCATCCGTCAGGTCCGCGCCATAAGAAACAGATATGTAACTCATGGTCGAAACCACACCAACGGAGCCGTCGCTCGGTCGGTCCATCAATCATCATCTCAGTAGGTGCCCAGTTGAGGAAAACATAGCCGGAACAACATCGGCCCATCATACAACATAGTCGGAACAACATCGGCCCATCAATCATCATCGCCGGAACAGCATCGGCGACATCACCGGTACAGCATCGGTGATCCAATCAATACGTCCGGCACAACATCGGACGGTTCAGACCGAAGTCTGCCAGGTCATCAGGCTCCACGAGCCGCAAACACCAACGTCGCTGCTATAAAAGCAGGGCAGCGACCTCCGTCGCCATAAAGGTCGGTAGTCACCTTACCCAACGACAGTTGCGTGCTTGCACAAACATCAAACATTGGGATCCACGATCCCTCAGGCCTACTATACTACAATGAGTCCAATCAATCCATCACATTAGTCACGATCCATACATGGAGGTGACGCGTCCCGAACACCCACACTCTTCCACACGGCGGTCCCTGGGCAGGCACGCGTAACGCGCCCACCGTCACCTATCGGCTCACGCACAAGGCGAGGACACGAGTTTCCGTGGACAGAGTTGGCATCCTAAGCGGAACCATGAATTCTGTCCTGTGCAAAACGGTCGACCGCAAGAGACAACTCGGTCGACCGTTTTCCTCAAGGGAATCGGTCGACCGAAAGTGACAACCGGTCGACCGCTTCCACAAGGGAATCGGTCGACCGAACGTGACGGTCTGCATTCGAGTTGTCACTTGGCTTGCATATGAAAGCTGAGAATCTGAATGCAGACCAGGTGATAATTCATTAACACAGTAAACTATGTAAGCCTCAGAGTTTTCTGTAAATGAAGTATCTGGAAATCTGATTTTTTGACAGGGTCTCCCTCTTATTTTAGCAATAAAAGATGAGAATGAAACACGAACCCACCTCTCCTCTGGTGCTGATGTATTGTACTCTTTGGAAGATCTGCATCTTGGAGCAAAGGGAGATTTGAAAGAGCTTCGTCCAGGTCTGAGATGTCAGACTTTATTAGGTGAAAAAGAGGATTCTTGTTTCACTTACAGAGCAGTGCTCCTGGATGCAAAGCAACACTTTGATACATTCTCTTATCAGTGTGGTGTCTTTATTGTGCCCAAGGTGTGCTAATTTTTTTTAAAAACTAAATTAGAAGATCACTAAGAAAGAAAAACAGATAAACTAAGTACTAGGATCCGATTGTGTTAAAACTTTCATATAAATTTTCTGTCATTTATAAGCATTCTGATTTGCATCTTCTATTGAAATTTTTTTACCAAAAAATGGTGTAGTATTCCTGGATGTCTCGTTTAAAAAATATGGTATTTTATAAGGAGTGTTTCTTTGGAATTTTGTTTCGCTGCACAACTTTATCTGTTACTCTTTCTCTGTTAATTAGTCTAGTAGTTAAATAATAATTTAATTTTGAACCTTTTATTTCATTTGCAACTTCCTTCCTAAAGCACCACAGGTGTTCCTACACCTTAGTTTTGGATGACAGTTCAAAAGTCAAATCTTAGAAGTTTGTACTTTATGATGGTCGCATTGGAATGCATACGTTCATTTTGGTTCATCCTGCTTATTTATCATGTGTGATAGATGTATTTGTTTGTTGGTGTATTTACTTCCCGCTGGCATGCACTTCACCAATTATATATGAGAATAGCATTGAGATGATTAACTCATTTGTTAGATCTCAGACAAGGACACATGAATGGCTCTTCTCATCTGAAGGAGGACAATGGCTTGTAGTTGATAGTTCAAAAGCAGCTCGCTTAATCATGGTAATTTTCTTTATTTGGAGTCTTGGACTCGTAATTAACTTCCTTTTTCAGTATTTTCCCCAGACCAACTAATGTACTTCAGTGCTTCACGTAATTATATTTTGTAAGATTTTCTTGGATTCAAGGCACATTCACGCCAGCATGGATGACATCCAGGTGATATACAACTACCAGTTGACTATTCCTCAATCTTGCTTATTTTTCTCCTCGGATTAATTTTTTTCTCCTTTCTCAGAAGGATTTGTCTCCTTTGGTGAAGCACCTTGTACCCAAAAAGTGTGATGATATATCTTCAATACCGTAAGTTTTCTGTCTTATTTTATTATTTCATAATTTTCCGTTTTTATCGTATTGATGTATTAACTTGGATTTATCTATACGTGTGCTAGTGAATGTGTTTAATATTGAATGTGTTTAATATTGGATTTAATATCCCTACACCCTTATGTGGATTTCTTCTCATGTAAACATTGCATGCAAAAGTGAACTGTGACGTTCGAGTCTCATTTGGAAGAGTAGAAGACTGTTGAAAACGAAGGAGATGAAGAAGAAGAAGATTTTGTGTTATGACCTAATCCCACATTAGGGAGTAAACCCACGAAATTAGGGAGAGGCATGGGTTGTGTGTGTGTTGTGCATGGGGAAGAGGGGAAGATGATGGGGTTTAGGGTTTAGGGTGTGGCCGGCTACTGTAGCGCATGCATGGGTTTAGTGTATATAGAGCAAACTCATCTCATCTCTCTCTCTTGTTGCCCATTCGTGTTTTTCCACCCAAACTCACCCACTCTTCTGGCATCCCGACGATCAGAGGAGGAAGGAGAAGAGCCCCGGAGACGTGGTGGAGGCGCAAGCGAAGGAGGAGCGACGAGAACGGAGGAAAGAGGGAGACGAAGCTAGAAGCGACGCCGAATGAGGAGGAGCTCGCCGCACACGTCTTCTTCACGGTGAAAGGTATGTCAAGTCTTCATAGTAACTCCCCAAGTGGTGTGGGAGTGTGAGGGGGCGGCGTTGGTGTCGTTTCCCCGGCAAACCCAACTGGACAGAGGTTGAAGACGCTCTGTTCGGTCGACCGGTAGTGTGGTTCGGTCGACCGAACGAGGTCTGAATGATGCCTGTCCAGGAGGGAAAATGCATGTTCGGTCGACCGGTAGTTGGGTCGGTCGACCGATATTTATGAATATTAACTTACTGCCCGAAAACGGTCGAACGACGTCTGTGTGATGGTCGACCGTTTATGCCAAATTTTAGCGGGAATCTAAGGGTTATATTAGCCGGTCGACCGGTGGTTTTTCGGTCGACCGAATCCAGTAGATAGGTTAGACAGACCTTCGGCCGACCGAGTGTGTGTCTCGGTCGACCGAACTGCACAAAGTCGGTCAAGAGCGTTGACCATCTAAACGGTCGACCGCTCTGGATCTGGTCGACCAACCGCGTGCAGTTTTCCTGTAGTGAAGTGTCTGCTGATCCGGTCAACCGAAAGAGTTTCGGTCGACCGAATACAGGGGACAGGAATCATGCAGTTTTCCTTATCAGTTGAACGGACCCTGGTTAGACCGACAGGATATATATGTATATAAAATGTATAGCGTAGACCTTCCAAACGGTCGACCGCTAGATTTGACCTTGTTCGACTGGTGGGTCGAATTATATTCTTTGGTGGATGTATCCACACGTGAGACGTCGAGCATAGGCGACTACTGGCTGCCGAGCCCACGGTCGATCACCGGACCTCGGAGCTAAGGATTTCACCTACGACGAGAGCGTATTTCTGTTGGACCCCTTGAGCCTGTACGGCAGAGGGATGCCTTCCATGCCTGTGTGGGTGGTAGATGCCTTCTTCCTTGTGTAGGGAGGGGTTGCACTTTTCGTGTGTCGGAGAGCGATGTCATTTGTGCCTGTGCGGCCGAGAGACGCCTTCTTCCTTGTGTAGGGAGGGGATGCACTTTCCTTGTGTTGGAGAGCGGAGGCAGTCAGTGGGTCCGAGGCGGATTTGCATTGCATAAGCATCTTTGGCATTTTCATCTGTATTTTTGTATATGTTAGGAGATGTTGGCATACGGGGTTCCTTTCGGGAACTCAGGCAGATTTCATGTTTCATTTTCATGGAGCAGACAGACGTAGGTTGGTGGTGACCGAGGGGAGTACCTCCGGGATCGGGTCCTGTCTTCTTAGCTTTTTGTAGAGGTATTGATTACAGTAGATGTATTAGACATGTAATCACTCTTTTGACACTCTGTATTATGACTTCCACGTGGAGATATTTTATATATATGTATTCAGTTGACTTTTCCAGTAACGTGCCCTTGTTGACCGTTGACAGTCGTATGTTTATGTTTTAAATTTGAAAAATTTCTTCCGTTGTTTCGGGACATTACAACTTGGTATCAGAGCCTTGATCTCGGCGTATTTTCCCAAAGAAACCACCATCGAGTTAGGATTAGAGTTTAGAGGTCCATGGCATGCATTCATGATCATTCTGATTTGAGTTTTTTTTTGTCCTGTAGAGTGATGCCTCCGAGACGGATCGTGCCTGTGGTTGAGACTCGCAATTCGAGTGAGTCAGCGAGGGAGGAGGCCCAGGAGGCAGAGCGCAGGGTCCTGTTTGATACCGTGGAGCGGTGGAGCGGGATGTTGGAGCGCCAGGCAGCGCAGAGTGCGCAGACGGGGGCCGGTGCGATGCACGACCGATTCATGAGGCAGCACCCTCCGACTTTTACTGGGCAGATGGATGCAGAGGCAGCCGAGGAGTGGATCCTCACTTTGCAGACGATCTTCAGGGCTATCGACTGTACTCCGGAGAAGAAGGTGGACCTGGCCACCTATGTGCTGAGAGGAGCTGCAGCGAACTGGTGGAGGTCAATTTCAGCAGTTGTGTTCACCGGTCGAGAGGACGTGACATGGGAGGAGTTCGTTGAGGAGTTCAACGAGCAGTATTTTCCAGAGCACGTGCGAGACAGGAAGAGGGAGGAGTTCCTGGCCCTGGAGCAGAGGAGCATGACACTGGAGGAGTACATCAGGAAGTTTAACGCCCTTGAGCGTTACTATCCAGAGATCTTCGTCACCCAGGCGCAGAGGTCGATGAAGTTTGTCAGGGGACTCCGGAAGCAGCTGAGGACCCGAGTGTTGTCGAGCATGCCGCGCACCTTGGCGGATGCCGTGAGGAGTGTCACGATTATGGAGAGAGACTACTGGGAGAACTACCAGGAGGAGAGGAGACCAGTCGGGAGATCCTCAGGGAGGCCAGGAGGACAGAGTTTGGGGAATCAGGGCAAGAGGCCCCGGATCGAGGGAACAAGGGCACCGCAGCCAGAGGCGTGCAGGAGCTGTGGCAGAGTGCACACTGGGCGCTGCTTCGGGCCGAGTGCTTGTCATGGTTGTGGTCAGCTGGGCCACTTCGTCAGGAATTGCCCTAGCAAGGGCGCTGGACCGAGCAGACCTCCAGGACTTCCGGTGGCCAGCGGAGACGGAGCTAGGAGACCTGCGGCACCTCAGCAGGGTCAGCGCACTGGACAAGTCTTCACTATCCAGGCGGAGGAGGCGAGGGACGCCAGCACTGTCGTGGAAGGTACACTTCTTGTGGCAGGTTTAGAAGCTAGGGTGCTTTTTGACTGTGGCGCAACACACTCGTTCATCTCGGAGCGATTTGCGGAAGTGTTGGGTTGTATCCTTGCGATGTTGACTGCCACTTTGGAGGTCAGCACACCCCTGGGTCTGGTGGACACTGTGGGGAGCTTCGTCCCTGGCGCCACAATTGTTTTGGGAGACCAAGATTTTCCGGCAGATCTGGTCTTGCTACCGATGGAGGACTTCGACGTTATTCTTGGGATGGACTGGCTGTCCCAGCATGACGTGCGTGTCCTTTGCCGTGAGAAGAAGATTTTGATTTCGAGGATGGGGTTGCCTGATATCGTGATTAGAGGAGTCAGGAACAGAGGAGGCCGCATTGTGGTGTCAGCTTTGAGGGCTCAGAGGTTGATACAGCAGGGTTGCAGAGCATTCCTAGCGACGCTGGTTATTCCAGAGGCTGAGTCGCCGAGGTTGGACGAGATAGATGTGGTGCAGGAGTTTACAGAGGTGTTTCCAGATGATATTCCAGGACTACCACCTCCGCGAGAGATGGAGTTTTGCATTGAGCTGGCAGCAGACACCTCACCACAGTCGAAAGCCCCGTACAGGATGGCGCCCGCAGAGTTGGCAGAGTTGAAGAAGCAGCTACAGGAGTTGATGGAGGCTGGTTTCATCAGACTGAGTGTCTCACCTTGGGGCACGCCAGTTTTGTTTGTGAAGAAGAAAGACGTGTCTTTGTGGATGTGCATTGACTATAGGATGCCGAACAAGGTCACCATCAAGAATATGTATCCCCTACCTAGGATTGAGGACCTGTTCGATCAGTTGCAGTCAGCGAAGGTCTTCTCTAAGATAGACCTACGTTCAGGGTACCATCAGCTGAGGATCCGAGAGGAGGATGTCCAGAAGACAGCATTCAGGACCAGATATGGGCACTATGAGTTCTTGGTGATGCCTTTTGGGTTGACGAACGCTCCGGCAGCTTTCATGGATCTGATGAACCGGACGTTCAGGCAGTACTTGGATAGTTGTGTCGTTGTCTTTGTGGATGATATCCTGATCTACTCACCCGATGTGGAGCAGCACAGAGAGCACCTGCGGATTGTACTTAGCATTTTGAGAGACCAGAGGTTGTATGCTAAGTTCTCGAAGTGCGAATTCTGGTTGGATAGAGTCGCATTTCTTGGTCACATTGTTTCTGCGGAGGGTATTTCGGTGGATCCGGCGAAGGTAGAGGCAGTGACTGAGTGGAGATCCCCTACGAGCGTGACGGATATCAGAAGCTTTGTTGGATTGGCGGGTTACTACCGTCGCTTCATCAAAGACTTCTCGAAGTTAGCTGCACCACTGACTGCCCTGACGCAGAAGGGAGTTACTTTTGTTTGGTCCCAGAAGTGCGAGGACAACTTTCAGGAGCTGAAGAGACGACTGACGACAACTCCAGTTTTGACTCTGCCGAGCGGCACAGGAGGTTTTGTGGTCTACAGTGACGCGTCTGGCGTTGGTTTGGGTTGCATGTTGATGCAACACGGGAGGGTGATTGCATATGCTTCGAGGCAGCTGAAGACTCATGAGAAGAACTACCCGACACATGACTTGGAGTTGGCAGCCGTTGTGCACGCATAGAAGACATGGAGACACTACCTGTATGGCGAGCAGTTCGAGGTATTCACTGATCACCAGAGTCTGAAGTACCTCTTCTCCCAGAAGGAGTTGAATATGAGACAACGCCGTTGGTAGGAGTTCATTAAGGACTACGATTTCACCATCTCCTACCACCCGGGGAAGGCGAATTCAGTTGCAGTCTCCTTGAGTAGGAGAGTGGAGGTATCAGTTGCAGGCTTGTGCCTTCAGGAGTGGAGACTGCTTGAGTCATTGGCAGAGTGGAGGCCGTTCACTGGGGACTCTGAGGGAGCAGTGTTAGCTGGGTTGCAGGTAGAGCCACAGACAGTCTCACAGGTAGTACAGGCGCAACGTGAGGATGATGAGTTGGCCAGTTTGCTGGAGTTGACTGCCAGAGAGGGGTCGGATTTCAGTGTTGGGGTCGATGGAGGTCTGAGATTCAGAGGGCGGATCTGGGTGCCGAGGGTTGATGAGATGAGAGATGACATCATGGAGGAGGCACACAGAGCGAAGAGCGAAGTACACCATCCATCCAGGGAGCACGAAGATGTATAAGGATCTGCAGCGGAACTTCTGGTGGAGAGGCATGAAGAAGGACATTGCAGAGTTCGTGAGTCGGTGTTTGGTCTGTCAGCAGGTGAAGATTGAGCACCAGAGGCCAGCTGGGCCTATGCAGAGTATCGAGCTTCCAGAGTGGAAGTGGGAGCACGTGACGATGGACTTTGTTACGGGGCTACCGAAGACGAGACGGTTCCATGACGCGATTTGGGTGATAGTCGATAGACTGACCAAGTTGGCGCACATTCTGGCAATTAGGACCACCTTGCCTTTGGAGAGTCTGGCGAAGTTGTATGTAGAGGAGATCGTCAGATTGCACAGAGTACCGGTGAGCATCATCTCTGACAGAGATCCGAGGTTCACATCCAGATTTTGGGGGAGTCTGCAGCAGGCACTGGGGACACGTCTGAGGTTCAGTACAACTTTTCACCCGCAGACAGACGGTCAGTCAGAGAGGACTATCCAGACTTTGGAGGATATGTTGAGGGCTTGCACGCTGGACTGGGCTGGACACTGGGATGAGCATCTACCACTGATCGAGTTCGCCTACAACAACAGCTACCATGCTAGTATTGGGATGGCACCGTATGAGGCATTGTACGGGAGGCCGTGCAGATCACCGGTATGCTGGAGTGACGTAGGCAAGAGGCAGTTAGTGGGTCCAGAGCTTGTGCAGATGTACGCAGAGAAGGTTGACCTGATCAGGAGGAGGTTGGCTACAACACAGAGCAGACATAAGAGTTATGCTGACTGACGCAGGCGGACTTTGAGCTTCGAGGTTGGAGATCACGTCTTCCTGAAGATTTCACCAGCTCGGGGAGTGATGAGGTTCGGGAAGAAGGGGAAGCTCAGTCCGAGGTATGTCAGACCTTTTGAGATCTTGGATCGTGTCGGGGAGGTCCCCTACAGATTTGCTTTGCCACCACAGTTCTCTGGCATTCACAACGTCTTCCACGTTTCTATGTTGAGGAAGTACGTTGCAGACCCGACACATGTGATAGAGATTGCAGTACCTGAGATCCGGCATGACTTGTCACTTGAGGAGAGGCCAGTTGAGATCATCGATCGGATGGACCATCAGCTCAGGAGGAGGACCATTCCGATGGTTAAGGTCAGATGGCAGCATCATAGTGAGCGCGAGGCCACCTGGGAGATCGAGGAGGAAGTTCGGAGGCAGTATCCGGAGCTTTTCGGTAAGTTACCTTTCTGATTTCGGGGCGAAATCCTTTTAAGGAGGGTGGATTGTTATGACCTAATCCCAATCCCACATTAGGGAGTAAACCCACGAAATTAGGGAGAGGCATGGGTTGTGTGTGTGTTGTGGATGGGGAAGAGGGGAAGATGATGGGGTTTAGGGTTTAGGGTGTGGCCGGCTACTGTAGCGCATGCATGGGTTTAGTGTATATAGAGCAAACTTATCTCATCTCTCTCTCTTGTTGCCCATTCGTGTTTTTCCACCCAAACTCACCCACTCTTCTTGCATCCCGGCGATCAGAGGAGGAAGGAGAAGAGCCCCGGAGACGTGGTGGAGGCGCAAGCGAAGGAGGAGCGATGAGAACGGAGGAAAGAGGGAGACGAAGCTAGAAGCGACGTCGAAGGAGGAGGAGCTCGCCGCACACGTCTTCTTCACGGTGAAAGGTATGCCAAGTCTTCATAGTAACTCCCCAAGTGGTGTGGGAGTGTGAGGGGGCGGCGTTGGTGTCGTTTCCCCGGCAAACCCAACTGGACAGAGGTTGAAGACGCTCTGTTCGGTCGACCGGTAGTGTGCTTCGGTCGACCGAACGAGGTCTGAATGATGCCTGTCCAGGAGTACCTCCGGGATCAGGTCCTGTCTTCTTAGCTTTTTGTAGAGGTAGTGATTACAATATATGTATTAGACATGTAATCACTTTTTTGACACTCTGTATTATGACTTCCACGTGGAGATATTTTATATATATATTCAGTTGACTTTTCCAGTAACGTGCCCTTGTTGACCGTTGACGGTCGTATGTTTATGTTTTAAATTTGAAAAATTTCTTTCGCTGTTTCGGCACGTTACATTTTGTATTTTACTTATCAATTTGTATTACATGATTTGTGCTTATTTATACAAATACAATAAATTCGTTGGGGAGTCATAAATGTAGTTTTAATGTTTGGAGTCCATCGATGTTGTTGGAAACTGGAAAGGAGGCTGGCTGAAGATGGATCGTCGGAGGACTTAACAGTAGGATGTTTCAACACGCCCCCTCAAGTTGGGTCTGGAAAGGATTGATAGATCCTAACTTGCGAAGAAGTGTAGAAAAGGATTTATGATCGAGAGCTTTGGTGAATATATGTCTGCAAGTTGTTCTTTGCTGGGAACGTAGGGAACTTCTATTTCTTTTGACTGAATTTTTTCTCGGATGAAGTGACAATCAACTTCGATATGTTTAGTTCGTTCATGGAAGACAGGATTTGTTGCGATGTGTCGAGCTGCATTATTGTCACAAAATATCTTCATCGGGCCTTGGGTTGTGATATTCATTTCTTTGAGGAGTTGACTGAGCCAGATTAACTCGCTGGTAGTGGATTCCATTCCACGGTATTCTGCTTCTGCACTGGAGCGAGCAACGACATTTTGTTTCTTAGATCGCCAGGTAACAAGGTTACCACCAACAAATGTGCAGAAGCCAGTGATAGATTTCTGATCATGACTTCCAGCCCAGTCTGCATCAGAATAACCAATAATTGAGTTAGACTTATTAGGTTTCATCCAAAGTCCTTGCCCAGGTGTGCCCTTTAGGTAACATAAGATTCTGTTTACCAAGTCCAAGTGATGTGTGTGAGGAGCATGCATAAATTGACTTATAAGGCTTACATCATAGGTGATATCTGGTCGAGTAACGGTGAGATAGATAAGTTTTCCTACTAATCTTTGAAATTGTCCGATATTGGTTAATGGCGTGCCATCTGTGGGTCTTATCTTCCTGTTAGTTTCTATTGGTGTGGTGGTAGGTTTTGATCCTAGTTTTCCGGTTTCTTTAAGAAGGTCTATGGTGTATTTTCGTTGTGAAAGGAACAACCCTTTCTTGGAATGAGCAATTTCTATGCCTAAGAAATATTTCATGATTCCTAAGTCCTTTATATCAAATTTAGATTTTAGATAGTCTTTAACTAAATTTATTTGGTGATCATTATTACCGGTTATTATAATATCATCAACATAAATGAGTATAATGGTAGTGGTTTTATGATCATGTTTTGTAAACATGGAGGCATCTGCAGAACTCTTAATGAAGCCATACTTAAGGAGAGAGAGATTGAGTTTGGCATACCAGGCTCGAGGCGATTGTTTTAGTCCATATATAGACTTGTGAAGCTTGCATACCTGGTTGGGATGAGTAGTGTACCCAGGGGGTGGAGTCATATAGACTTCTTCTTCCAGATTTCCCTGTAAAAAAACATTTTTGACATCCATTTGAAATAGATTACATCCATGGTTAACGGCGACAGAGAGAAGAACACAAACAGTGTTCATTTTTGCTACGGGGGCAAAGGTTTCAAGATAGTCAAGACCGTAGGTTTGAGTATATCCTTTAGCAACGAGTCGAGCTTTGTACCTTTCTATTTTTCCATCGCTATGATACTTGATTTTGTAAATCTACCTGCAACCAACCGGTTTTATGCCTGGTTGGAGAGGGACTAAAGTTCAGGTGTGGTTGGTTTCTAGGGCCTGTAATTCTTCATCCATGGCTTTGACCCAATATTGGTTTTGTGTGGCTTCATGATAAGAGATGGGTTCTTTGTTTTTTTCTAATTCTCCTAAGAAGGCTTGGTCTTTTTGTGAAAATTGGTGGTAGGATAGGTGGTTTTGAATAGGATAAGTGGTGTGAGAAAGAAAATAATCATTAAATCTAGGAGGGGGTCGACTTTGACGAGAGGATCTTCTTGGGATCTCTTGTTCTCTTTGGTCATTGTCTCCTCCTTCAGTGTTACTTCGTCTTCAGTGTTATCCTCGTTATCTCCTCCTTGGTCTCCTCCGGGTCCAGATGTAGTAGTTGGTATTTGAGGAAGAGAGGTTTGCAGTGGAACAACGGAAGCGTCTTTAGTGGAGTGTTTGAAAAAGGGTTCAGTCTCAAAGAAAGTGACATCTCTTGAGACTAGCATTCTTTTATTTTCGGGATCATAACATTTATATCCTTTTTTTTCGAAATGAATACCCCAAAAAAACACATTTAATGGAGTTGTAGTCGAGTTTGTCATTACGTTTTTTGTGAACAAAGCATGTGCATCCAAAAACTCTAAGATGATCAAGATTAATCTCCTTATTGTATAAAATTTCGAGAGGTTTTTTATTGTTAATTGTAGGACTAGGAAGACGGTTTATGATATAAGTAGCAGTAAGAACAACATCAGACCAGAATTGTTTTGGGACATTGTTTTGAAAGAGAAGTGATCGTGTGACATTTAAAAGATGTTGATTTTTCCTTTCGAAAAACCTATTTTGTTGCGGAGTATTAACACACGAAGTTTGATGAAAAATACCTTTTTGTTTTAAAAGATTTTGAAACAAATTGTTCATATATTCAGAGCCGTTGTCAGACCGAAAGACACGAATTTTTGCATCAAACATATTTTCAATAAAACGTAAAAAATCACAAAAGACTGAGTAAGTATCAGACTTGTTTTTTAGTAAGTAAATCCAAGTTGTTCGAGAAAAATCATCAATAAAACCGATAAAGTATCGAAAACCATTATGAGATTCAACAGGAGCAGACCCCCAAATGTCAGAATGAATTATTTCAAATGGAATATAAGTTTTTGTGCTAGAATTTGAAAAAGGCAATCGAATTTGTTTAGCAAAACGACATACATCACATAATAATTCAGATGAAAAAACAGGAAATATAGATTTTAACACATTTGAAGATGGATGACCCATTCTTCGGTGCCAGAGATTATGATCAATTTTGATATGATATGTTTGTTGATTGGTTTACAGAACATAAAGACCATTTTGGAGGATACCTTTACCAATCATCCTCCCTGTGATACGATCCTGAAAAAATACGTTATTAGGAGTGAATACAACGTTATAATTCAAATTACTAGTAATTTTGGCTACCGAAATTAGGTTAGCATCAAGATTGGGAATATATAAAATATTATCACCAGTATTATTGACTAATTTTGCTTTTCCTATTCCTTCAATTTGTATTTTATTTCCATTAGCAACAGTAACAAATTTATTTAATAGTTGCAGGTTGTGAGTAATGTTATCAAGCAAAGACGGGTCTCCGGTCATATGATCCGTGGCCCCGGTATCAATAATCCAAGGTTTATTTGTAGAATTAGTAGACAATCCAGAAAAAGTGCAATATCAGAAATAATTTGACTACCTGCATAATTACTTGTTGCAGGGGGGGTAGTCTGCAAATATTCATTTAAATGATCCACCAACTTGCGAATCGGATCCGGGTCGGGTGCTCCATTACTGGATCCGAGAAGGACAGACCCGTTGGAATCGGGTAACGCGGATCTTCTGGATCCGGTGTGGATTCAGTTGTCTTCGTTTCGGATCGGGTCGGGATATCCGGATCTGCTGGGATTATTTAAACCTGCATTTTTCGCAAAGAACAGAAAGTTAGGGTTTTCTTTGTCGCTTCGGCTGCCGCCGCTCCCGCTTCCGTCGGGCTGCTGGCTGGCGCTGCTGCCGGCGATGCTCTCCACCATATTTGCTTTTCTGTTCTTGTTGTTTCTTTGAGGTCGGAGATGTGGGTGGAGAAACCAGCAGTTGTTGGAGTTGTGTCCGACCTTGTTGCAGTTTTCGCAGTGTTCTTCTTTGTGTTTTCCGAATGATTTTGTGTTGTTGTTTTGACTTCGGTTTTGGTTTTTCCGGCGAAAAAGGATTGGTTTTCATTTTCGTCCTTTTGCTGATGAGCCATGGTTAATCTTCGGGATTCTTCCCGGAGAACCATCGCAGTGATGGCGGCGAAAGAAGGAAGCTCTGGTGACGAAAGCACCTGACTTCTGATATTTTCAAATGAAGAGTTCAGTCCCGCTAGGAACTGATAGATTTGGTTTTGTTCTGTCCTTTGTTGAATGATGTCGGCGTTGGTTGTCGGAGGTTCATAAACTCCCAACTCATCCCATGCCCATCTGAGAGTACCGAGGTACTCAGTGATGCTCCAGGTGTTTTGTTGATTTTGTGCGATTTCTTGCTTGATCCGGAAGATGTGTGCAAAGTTCTGATTTTTTCTGAAGTGCTCTTGAATGGCTTCCCAAAGCTCCTTTGCGCTGTCTTTGTAGATGAATATTTCTGCGATTTTGGCTTCCATAGACGCGATGATCCAGGACATGACCTGGTGATCGGTGGTTTGCCATTCGTCCAGGGCTTTGTCATCAGATCCTTCCTCTGGTTTTGGTGTTCGCCCAGTGATGTGGCCGATCCTCCCTCGGCCGCTGAGGGAAAGGGTTACGGCACGTGCCCAGGAGAGATAGTTCGCCTCGTTAAGGAGAGTAGAAACCAGGCGGTGCATGACTCCTTCAAGGTGACTTCTGTCCGACATGCTTTTGAGTTTATTTTTCCATCTCCTCCTTTTTTGGGTATGGATGTGGGTGTATCGACCTGCAACCCCCTAGATGATGTGAGACCGATGATGACAGTAGGGAGGTCTGAGGCTTGCGGATTACCGCTCTGATACCATGTTCAAAACGAAGGAGATGGAGAAGAAGAAGATTTTGTATTTTACTTATCAATTTGTATTACATGATTTGTGTTTATTTATACAAATACAATAGATTCGATGGGGAGTCACAAATGTAGTTTTAATGTTTGGAGTTCATCGATGTTGTTGGAAACTGGAAAGGAGGCTGGCTGAAGATGGATCGTCGGAGGACTTAACGGTAGAATGTTTCAACAAAGACAGTATGCCTCTATTCCTGTCATTGCTAGGATCCCTTTAATCCGATCTCCATATTGCCTGAAAAGATATTAAAAGCAAAAGTAAAAAATTACACATTTAAACTACTGAAAAAGTCCATGGTGTATCTATGAGAACACTTATCAATATATCCCATTTTTTCCACGAAGGCAGTTGCAAAAGCCAACGATAATAATAAAAATTTGAGAGCTAAAGTGCGAACCAGAGAAAATATTTATGCCCAAGCCAAACAAAAGTTAATACATTTTTTACATGCTGGTATCATTTGAATTTGAAGTGGTTAGGGTTCGTAAAATGGATGAATGAAAAGACAATAGAAAAGAATATGAACAAACCAGTGGCACTGGATTTTTAGCTCACTCTCAATGAAACTTTGTGAACCTTTGCAATAAGTAGCCAAAGTGGTGAAAACAAATCTCTACTTAATGTTGGATGGGGAAAATATCTTATTGTAGTAATTGTAGAGGAATTAGGAAGAGCGTACATAGTTGAAGATGAAAGAATGGAAACCATCGTTGACAACTAGTAACCATTGGGTTTTATTTAGTTGCTTCCAAGAACATAAAGGCACACCAAACCAAAACCTCTCTGAACTATTGGCTAAGATGTGCTAAAACTTAAAAGTTATTCTTGTATATGTCTGGTTTTTTAATCTTCTAGACTACCAAATATTTACTTGCTTGCTGTTTATCTCGAAGATATCAATATTTGAACAAATTTACCTTGATTTTATTGATTTTGTTGATTTAAACAATATGTATGGTTGATTTTGCTGCTCTGATTTATATTTACATTTTATTAATTCACCTTTCACACTTATTTTCTTTTTTATTTGTTTTCTTTTGGTGTCGATCTGTTGCAGTTTTTTGACAGCGGGTGATGGTATCAAGCAAAGAAACATTGTTAAGAAGGTGAGGTCCTTCCCATGACCCAATTCCAAAGTCACCATTTGAGTCAAATATGGCTTGTATTTTTTTTTTTTTCTCCTTTGTTACTTTTGAATAGCTTCCATAATGTTTTGATGAGCAAGAGAAGAGGAATTTTGTGTCAATACTTTTTATAAATGGGATTTATCTCTAGACGTAGATATCAGAATAGAACACATGTTGAAATACTCATATAGGACTGGAAGCAAATTTACAACAGCAGAGGCATTCAATAAGGCTAATGGAGAATATAACATATCTAATTAAGTAATTATGTATCATAAATTTCAACATATGTAATGCCACTTACCTGATTGTGTCTTCCCTATTTGACATGGTGCAGGTCAGATAATAGTTCAGGGGGAAAAACTATGTTAATGCAAGAAAAAAATACACTTTTGCTCAAGCCACTGTAAACTGCATGTCTGCATGGCACTTGTGATTTCATCTTTAATTCCATCATCTTTGCCAATGTCATGTTATTTTTCTTTGCCAAGTGGTTTATGTCAATCGTTTTGTTTAGTCTTGTTCCCCAATTTGTTTGGGAATAAAGGTTTTGTTGTTGTTGTTTTGTTTAGTCTCGTTCTCTTTAGATGGTGTAAGTTAATTATTATGTTTTAGCACCGATCAAAAAATATATTATGTTTTAGCAAAAATTCGTAGACAGAATTAGTAATGAACCTGTTTACAACTTCTTTTAAGAAGGTTGACTGACACTCTGCTCTCGCTGTTATTAAGACATTGTTTGTGTTACTTGAGTTCAACAAAACACAAAACCTACTTTCCAAACATATAATGGTTAGTTGTACACTTGTGCCATAGAAATTTTATTTCTAGTCATGCTAGAAGGTTTATCCTTTATATGGTTTTCATGACCTCATTGTCTAGATTTTTTATCTTTCACATTTTTACCCTTTCTAAATGTTTTCCCATATATTAAAAATTTGCGACCGAACAAATTCTAGCGAAACGAACTGGTCGTCGGACCCCTTTCCCTCTCCGGCGATGGATGATGTTGCCGATCGAGCCTCCAAAACCCGTCGGATCGCCGAAGACGCTACCCAATCCAATCCTTTGAAACTCTGACGATGGATCAATGGCGTGCTCAACTTCTGCAATTGAAACTCGATTGGGAGATGGGTCAGTTCATAGACGATGTATACCCTTACGAAGAGGACCTCAAGTCGAGCGGCGCGACCGCAATGACCCTGACGATGGATCAATGGCGTGCTCAACTTCTGCGCTTCCGTTCTCCGTGTGGTCAAGTTGTTGCCCGTGGTAATTGCTAATCACTTGAACAGAGATTTGGTGACCACAAGAAAGAACTTCCAAGAAGATGTTGCCAAACAACAGCTTTTAGAGCTCGCGGATTATGCGCTAAGCGCAGGCGGATGCTGGCGCATAAACCGGTCATGCATAGCGCCAGTCCCCGTCTGCCCAGTCTGTGCTGTCTGCTGCTGTAGCATTTCTGTCAGACGTCTGACCGTATCGAACAACGTCCGACGCTCATCCTCCCAAGCCTCATCCCTCGCAGTCTCACTCTCACCGCGAGTATGGGCAACCGCCTTCCCCCGTCTAGGAGGCATCTGCCAAAGGAAACAAGACAATATCAATATAATTTGTGCATGCATGATCCTCTAGACCTAACTCCTAACTCAAGGTGGTTTCTTTGGACAAGTACGCCGAGATCAACGCTCTGATACCAAATTGTAACATACCCGAAAACAGCGGAAAATTTAAACAATAATAAGGACCGTCAACGGTCAACACTGGGCACGTCACGGGAAACAAACCAACATATATAATATAAATATGATCCACGTGGAAGTCAAATATACAAACTGACTGTGATTACGACAAAAGCTATACAATATGTAATCACCTTAAAAGAAAGAGACTGACAACTACAGGATCTGATCTCGAGGGCACCGTCCTCAGTCACCACCCCAAACCCTAACCCTGCTCGCTACCTGAAATGCAAACAAACAAACATGCCTGAGTTCCCTGCAGGAACCCCGTATACCAAACCTCCTAAAATAAATAAATAAAAGGAATTAAAGACAATGCAATGCTATGCACATGATCATCCGCCTCGGGCCCACAATAATGCCCTCACCGCCTCCGCGGCACTGAACCACTCCTGCCACTAGGGTCAAGTCAGTCCACCGCTGCCTCACAAGGGTCAGTCGACACCACTGCTCCCCAAAAAGTGCAGGAAGGAACCCCCGGTACACGCCGCACCCAAAGAGCGAGTCAGCCCGCCGAATACACAACTCGGGTCAGACGACAGCCACTGCTCCCCCAAGAGTCGCCTAGCGCGCACCCTGCCGGAACATCCTCGGCCTACCGCTAAACCCTCGCAAACTGCCCAAGGTTTACGGTACACATCCCTCACACCCCGCTCGGTAAGAGAGGAAAAAGTACAACAATAATACGCCTTCGTCGAAGGTGAAATCCGTAGCTCTCAAAGCCGGTAATCAACCGTTGCCTCGGAGCCGGTAGTCGACCTGACATCGACGGATCGCGTGTGGATAAATCCACCAACCTGCGGCAGATCGGTCGACCGCTACAAGCACACCGGTCGACCGGTCCCCCACACAGTACACAGTACTGTACAAACAAGTCTACCGGTCGAACCACGCCAACCGAATTACCGACCAATCGGTCGAACAAAAGTCATCTAGCGGTCGACCGTTTGGATGGTCTACGTTATACAATTTTATATAATATATATATCCGACCGGTCGAACCAAGGGGTCGTTCAACCGATAACAGGACTTTCCGCATTTTGCCTAAGTGATATTCGGTCGACCGGAACTGCTATACAGTTCGACCGAATCAACACAGGCACTCTACCGCTTAAATAAAATGCTCAGTCGGTCGACCGAAAGTTAAAGAGCGGTCGACCGTTTTGATGGTCAAAGCTCCCAACCGACTAAGCATCAAATGGATCGGTCGAACAAGGTTAAGGACGTTCGACCGTTTAATAAGTCAAAATCCCCAACCGACCCATTCTCATTGTTATTCGGTCGACCGGCTAAGTGGTCCCGTTCGACCGATAACAGCATATCCCTTTTTTCCGCACAAATCTGGCATAACGGTCGACCGTCCTAAGACATCGTTCGACCGTTCGCGGGTAAACATCAATATAATAATAGGATCGGTCGACTGCCCACAGGCACCGGTCGACCGATCGTCGTCTTCAACCTCTGAAAAGGTTGCAATCCGACGGGGAATTCGACACCAACGTCGATCCCCTACACTCACAAGGCTTATGTGAGTTATAATGAAGATTTGGCATACCTTTGGTCGATTGAAGAAGCCTCCCGAGCTCCCTTCAACACCTCTTCTCTTCTTCTTCCCTTCTTCTTCTTCTTCCTCTTCTTTACTTCTTCTTTCCTCCTTCTTCTGCTCCGAAAGTCTCTCTCTCTCTCTCACTCTCAGGTAAAAGCAATTGACGAAGAAAACGTTTTAACAAAATCTTATCTTAACTATATATATCCATTCATCACCTCTATCTCCTCCAATCACCATTCACCTAAAACCTTTCCAATTAAAACTATCCACCTCAATTTCCACATGTCCAACACCTCCACCTCTCCATGCATAATTAATTAGAGTTAATTAAGTTTAGTTTAATTTAATTAGATTGCTTAGATTAAGTTATTACAATCTACCCTCCTTAAAAGAATTTCGTCCGCGAAATTCGAAACAACAGACTTACCGGAATAACTCTGGATACTGCTTCCTGACATCCTCCTCAATCGCCCAGGTAGCCTCTCTGACAGTGTGATGCTGCCACCTGACCTTCACCATCGGAATCGCTCTCCTCCTGAGCTGATGTACCATCTGATCCACAATCTCAACTGGTCTCTCATCTAATGACAAATCCTGCTGGATCTCCGGTACTGATATCTCTATCACATGAGCTGGATCGGCCACGTACTTCCTCAACATAGAAACATGGAAGACGTTGTGAAGTCCTGCGAACTGTGGTGGTAGTGCAATCCTATATGCCACCTCACCGACCCGATCCAATATCTCAAAAGGTCCAACATATCTCGGACTCAGCTTCCCCTTCTTCCCGAATCTCATCACACCTCTGGAAGGTGAGATCTTCAGGAAGACATGATCTCCTACATCAAAAGTCAGCTCACGCCTCCGCGTATCAGCATAACTCTTCTGCCTGCTTTGCGCCGTAGCTAGTCGTCTCCGAATCACGTCTACCTTCTCTGAATACAACTGGATAATGTCAGGTCCAACTAGCTGTCTCTCGCCCACATCACTCCAGCATACCGGCGATCTACACGGTCTCCCGTATAATGCCTCATAGGGTGCCATCCCAATACTCGAATGGTAGCTGTTGTTGTAGGCGAACTCGATCAACGGCAAATGCTCATCCCAATGCCCGGCCCAGTCAAGTGTACACGCTCTCAGCATGTCCTCCAATGTCTGTATCGTCCGCTCTGACTGGCCATCTGTCTGTGGGTGGAAGGCTGTGCTAAACTTCAGACGTGTCCCCAGTGCTCTGTGTAGACTCTCCCAAAATCTCGAAGTGAACCTAGGATCTCTGTCTGAAATGATACTGACCGGCACGCCATGAAGTCTGACAATCTCCTCAATATATAACTTAGCTAGACCCTCTAGAGCAAGAGTGGTCTTAATAGCTAAGAAATGCGCCGACTTGGTCAGTCGATCGACTATAACCCAAATCGCATCGTGGAATCTCCGTGTCTTCGGTAGCCCCGTAACAAAATCCATCGTCACGTGCTCCCACTTCCACTCGGGCAACTCAATCCTCTGCATCTGCCCTGCTGGTCTCTGGTGCTCGATCTTCACCTGCTGACAGACCAAACACCTCGACACGAAGTCTGCAACGTCCTTCTTCATACCTCGCCACCAGAAGTTCCGCTGCAGGTCTTTGTACATCTTGGTGCTCCCTGGATGAATGGAATATCTCGATCTGTGTGCCTCCTCCATGATGTCATGTCTCAGGTCCTCTGTCTTCGGCACCCAGATACGGTCTCTGAATCTCAGACCTCCATCCACTCCAACTCTGAAGTCTGATCCATCTCTGGCAGCTAACTGTAACAAACTGCTCAACTCCTCATCTGTAGTCTGAGCATGAATCACTGCTGATACTGTCTGAGGCTCTACTCTCAATCCGGCAATCACTGCACCCTCAGAACTATCAGCAAATGGTCTCCACTCTGCTAAAGACTCTAGCAGTCTCCACTCCTGAATGCATAGGCCTGCTACTGATACCTCCACCTTCCGGCTCAAAGCGTCTGCAACTGTGTTCGCCTTCCCCGGATGGTAAGAGATAGTGAAGTCATAGTCCTTAATGAACTCAAACCATCTGCGCTGCCTCATGTTCAGCTCCTTCTGCGAGAACAGGTACTTCAGACTCTGATGATCTGTAAACACCTCGAACTGCTCGCCATAAAGATAGTGTCTCCAGGTCTTCAGTGCGTGAACCACTGCTGCTAACTCCAAATCATGTGTCGGGTAATTCCTCTCATGGACCTTCAGCTGTCTGGATGCGTACGCGATCACCCTCCCGTGCTTCATAAGTACACATCCTAAGCCAATACCTGAAGCATCGCTATAAATCACGAATCCACCCGTGCCACTCGGCAATGATAAAACTGGTGCCGTGGTCAACAGTCTCTTCAGCTCCTGAAAGCTGTCATCGCACTTCTGCGACCAAACAAAAGTGACTCCCTTCTGCGTCAGAGCCGTCAGTGGTGCTGCCAATCTCGAGAAGTCTTTGATGAAGCGACGGTAATAACCCGCCAATCCAACAAAGCTCCTAATCTCCGTCACGCTCGTAGGGGTCCTCCACTGTGTCACCGCCTCTACCTTCGCCGGATCCACTGATATCCCCTCTGCCGATACAATGTGTCCGAGGAACGCCACTCTGTCCAACCAAAACTCGCACTTTGAGAACTTAGCATATAACTGCTGAGCCCTCAAGATGCTGAGTACAATCCTCAAATGCTCTCTGTGCTGCTCCATATCTGATGAATAGATCAGAATGTCATCCACGAAGACAATCACAAATATATCAATATACTGCCTGAACGTCCGGTGCATCAGATCCATGAATGCTGCCGGAGCATTCGTCAATCCAAATGGCATCACCAAGAACTCATAGTGTCCATATCTCGTCCTAAAAGCTGTCTTCTGGATGTCCTCATCTCGGATCCTCAACTGGTGATATCCTGAACGCAGGTCAATCTTCGAGAAAACCTTCGCCGACTGCAGCTGGTCAAAGAGATCCTCGATCCTAGGTAAGGGATACCTATTCTTCACCGTCACCTGGTTCAGCATCCTGTAGTCTATGCACATCCTTAAGGATCCGTCCTTCTTCTTCACAAACAAAACTGGTGCACCCCAAGGCGAGACGCTCGGTCTGATAAATCCAGAGTCCATCAACTCCTGCAACTGCTTCTTCAATTCTGTCAACTCAGCAGGTGCCATCCGGTATGGAGCCTTCGACTGTGGTGTAGTGCCGGCTACCAATTCTATGCCGAACTCCAACTCTCGGTGTGGTGGTAAACCTGGAATCTCCGCTGGAAAAACATCCGCGAACTCCTGCACCACCTCAATGTCCTCTAGCCTCTGAGACTCTGCATCCGCAACCCCAAGTGTCGCCAGAAATGCTGCACAACCCTGCTGTAACAATCTCTGAGCTCTCACAGCAGATACAATAATGCGACCCCCTCTGCTTCTGATCCCTCTAATCAGAATATCAGGCAAACCCTTCCTCGGGATCAAAATCTTCTTCTCACGGCACAAGACTCGAACATCATATTGGGACAGCCAATCCATCCCAAGTATGACATCAAAGTCCTCCATCGGTAGCAAGACCAGGTCTGCCGGAAACTCCTGATCTCCCGAAACAACCGTGGCGCCGGGGACAAATCTCCCCATAGTGCCCACCAGACCCAGGGGTGTGCTGACCTCCAAAGTGGCAGTCAACATCGCAAGGGTACAGCCCAACACTCCCGCAAATCGCTCTGAGATGAACGAGTGTGTCACGCCACAATCAAATAACACCCTAGCTACTGAACCTGCGACAAGAAGTGTACCTTCCACGACAGCGCCTCCATCCCGAGCCTCCTCTGCCTGGATGGTGAAAACTCTGCCAGTGCGCTGCCCCTGCTGTGGTCGGAAAGGTGGTCTACCTCCGCCTCCTCCTCTGCCTGGTGCGGGTAAACCCGGTGGTCTGCTCGGCCCAGCTCCTCGGCTCGGACAGCTCCTGATAAAGTGACCCATCTGGCCACAACCATGACATGCTCCGGGGGTGAAGCACGGCCCGGAGTGAAACCTCCCACATGTACCACAAGGCTCAGGTCGTGGTACTGCAACTCCTGCTCCCTCGTATCGGGGCCTCTAGCCCGGATTCCCTCCAGTCTGACCTCCTGGCCCCCCAGAGAACCTACCTGATGGCCTCCTCTCATCCTGGTAGTTCTCCCTGTAGTCACGATCAAGAACAGAAGCACTCTTCACTGCATCGGCCAACGTGCTCGGCATGTGTGTCAGCACCTTCGTCCTCAACTGCTTCCGGAGCCTTCGGACGAACTTCCCTGCTCTCTGCTCCTGTGTAATATACATCTCGGGACAGTAACGCTCAAGAGCGTTGAACTTCCCGATGTAGCCTGCCAAGGTCATGTCTCCCTGCTGAAGACTCAGAAACTCCCCCCTCTTCGCATCCTGGACATGCTGCGGAAAATACTGCTCGTTGAACTCGCCAACGAACTCCTCCCAGGCTATATCATCTCTGTCCGCAAACACCACTGCAGATGTGGACCTCCACCAGTTGGACGCAGCACCGCCCAAAACATAAGTAGCCAGGCCCACTCTCGCCTCTGGAGGACAACCAATAGCACTGAAGATCTTCTGCATCGTGAAGATCCACTCCTCCGCAGCCTCTGCGTCGTACTGCCCCAGAAAGGTAGGCGGATGCTGGCGCATAAACCGGTCATGCATAGCGCCAGTCCCCGTCTGCCCAGTCTGTGCTGTCTGCTGCTGTAGCATTTCTGTCAGACGTCTGACCGTATCGAACAACGTCCGACGCTCATCCTCCCAAGCCTCATCCCTCGCAGTCTCACTCTCACCGCGAGTATGGGCAACCGCCTTCCCCCGTCTAGGAGGCATCTGCCAAAGGAAACAAGACAATATCAATATAATTTGTGCATGCATGATCCTCTAGACCTAACTCCTAACTCAAGGTGGTTTCTTTGGACAAGTACGCCGAGATCAACGCTCTGATACCAAATTGTAACATACCCGAAAACAGCGGAAAATTTAAACAATAATAAGGACCGTCAACGGTCAACACTGGGCACGTCACGGGAAACAAACCAACATATATAATATAAATATGATCCACGTGGAAGTCAAATATACAAACTGACTGTGATTACGACAAAAGCTATACAATATGTAATCACCTTAAAAGAAAGAGACTGACAACTACAGGATCTGATCTCGAGGGCACCGTCCTCAGTCACCACCCCAAACCCTAACCCTGCTCGCTACCTGAAATGCAAACAAACAAACATGCCTGAGTTCCCTGCAGGAACCCCGTATACCAAACCTCCTAAAATAAATAAATAAAAGGAATTAAAGACAATGCAATGCTATGCACATGATCATCCGCCTCGGGCCCACAATAATGCCCTCACCGCCTCCGCGGCACTGAACCACTCCTGCCACTAGGGTCAAGTCAGTCCACCGCTGCCTCACAAGGGTCAGTCGACACCACTGCTCCCCAAAAAGTGCAGGAAGGAACCCCCGGTACACGCCGCACCCAAAGAGCGAGTCAGCCCGCCGAATACACAACTCGGGTCAGACGACAGCCACTGCTCCCCCAAGAGTCGCCTAGCGCGCACCCTGCCGGAACATCCTCGGCCTACCGCTAAACCCTCGCAAACTGCCCAAGGTTTACGGTACACATCCCTCACACCCCGCTCGGTAAGAGAGGAAAAAGTACAACAATAATACGCCTTCGTCGAAGGTGAAATCCGTAGCTCTCAAAGCCGGTAATCAACCGTTGCCTCGGAGCCGGTAGTCGACCTGACATCGACGGATCGCGTGTGGATAAATCCACCAACCTGCGGCAGATCGGTCGACCGCTACAAGCACACCGGTCGACCGGTCCCCCACACAGTACACAGTACTGTACAAACAAGTCTACCGGTCGAACCACGCCAACCGAATTACCGACCAATCGGTCGAACAAAAGTCATCTAGCGGTCGACCGTTTGGATGGTCTACGTTATACAATTTTATATAATATATATATCCGACCGGTCGAACCAAGGGGTCGTTCAACCGATAACAGGACTTTCCGCATTTTGCCTAAGTGATATTCGGTCGACCGGAACTGCTATACAGTTCGACCGAATCAACACAGGCACTCTACCGCTTAAATAAAATGCTCAGTCGGTCGACCGAAAGTTAAAGAGCGGTCGACCGTTTTGATGGTCAAAGCTCCCAACCGACTAAGCATCAAATGGATCGGTCGAACAAGGTTAAGGACGTTCGACCGTTTAATAAGTCAAAATCCCCAACCGACCCATTCTCATTGTTATTCGATCGACCGGCTAAGTGGTCCCGTTCGACCGATAAATGCATATCCCCTTTTTCCGCACAAATCTGGCATAACGGTCGACCGTCCTAAGACATCGTTCGACCGTTCGCGGGTAAACATCAATATAATAATAGGATCGGTCGACTGCCCACAGGCACCGGTCGACCGATCGTCGTCTTCAACCTCTGAAAAGGTTGCAATCCGACGGGGAATTCGACACCAACGTCGATCCCCTACACTCACAAGGCTTATGTGAGTTATAATGAAGATTTGGCATACCTTTGGTCGATTGAAGAAGCCTCCCGAGCTCCCTTCAACACCTCTTCTCTTCTTCTTCCCTTCTTCTTCTTCTTCCTCTTCTTTACTTCTTCTTTCCTCCTTCTTCTGCTCCGAAAGTCTCTCTCTCTCTCACTCTCAGGTAAAAGCAATTGATGAAGAAAACGTTTTAACAAAATCCTATCTTAACTATATATCCATTCATCACCTCTATCTCCTCCAATCACCATTCACCTAAAACCTTTCCAATTAAAACTATCCACCTCAATTTCCACATGTCCAACACCTCCACCTCTCCATGCATAATTAATTAGAGTTAATTAAGTTTAGTTTAATTTAATTAGATTGCTTAGATTAAGTTATTACACTTTGCAATTTAAATCCAGCTTCTTCTCGAATTGATCGTTGAATGTGTAGACTCCTCAGAGTCTCCTAAGGTACTTATGTGTTATGTTTGATTTTCTTCATATGTTCGTTGTCTTTTCTTCTTCTCCTCCTCGTTTGGTTAAGTGCCCAACGTATGTTGCAGGTTATGATGAACACTGAAGCAAAAGATTGGAGATGGCATCCTTTTAAGTAAGAATCATTTTTATTGTTTCACCAACTTGAAGAACCTTTTACGCCTGATAGTGTTAATTATCAAATTTGTGAACTCTTCATCAACCAGGGGCCTTGGATTATGAATCTAAATTACTGGCTGATAACAAGGACATTTGGGAGCATATGTTGGCTGAACATACTGATGTATTATTGGATGAGGATCAGTAGACTGAAAATTGGGAGACTGAAAATTTTCCATCTTCTCGTCAGCCT
The DNA here is from genome assembly GCA_963682175.1 of Triglochin maritima. Lineage (NCBI taxonomy): Eukaryota > Viridiplantae > Streptophyta > Magnoliopsida > Alismatales > Juncaginaceae > Triglochin > Triglochin maritima. Next base: position 4,492,110 of record OY821782.1, on the reverse strand, counting down.
TATGGACGGATTCCAGGATGACGACGATGATGGCGACATATCTTCCTTCTGTGATCTCTTAGATTGCATTGGCTTAGTGTTATTTAAGCATTGTTTAGACCGTCAGCACAATTATTCGCATCCGACGAAATGAAGACTAATCCATCAACCATAAACACCCGCTTCAGTTCACAAAAACAAATAAATGCATTCAAGTTCAGATGTCTAGGCTGGAATACAGACTTTCGCATTTGTAAAATATAAAACTTTTGGTATTGGAAACACTACATGCATGCACCACATTTCCAAATGCATGTCCAATCATAACGTATCTTATAATGATATATCATATAACGTTGCGAGATGTACATATATGTAATACATGTATAAGCATATGAATGCAAATACGAACATGTTTTACGAATGTTATGATACAAACATTCAATTTTAGACCATGTATTAATCAAATAAAATGTACCAATATCCAGGGGGGGTGGATTCAGATATTTTTTTGGGTGGGGTTGTCTCCAAATTTATTTTTGAAGGACTCATAAATTTAAGATGATATTTTTAATTAATTAGTTAATTAAAAAATTAAAAAATTGAAAATATTATTCTTATTTTTAACATTTTTCCAACCTGAATACATTAAAATTCAAACATCCAAAAGAAAATTTTAAAACCATAAAACACGACACATCAGTTAAATTGATTTTATTCTTATAATTCAAATTCCAATATCTAAATACAAAGCAGGTGGTTTGGGAAGATTTATTGGTTATGTTCATTCTTAAGTTTGAAATCAATAAAATCTAGACAAACAGATGAAGCAAAATAGTGTATAAGTATAACTTAAAATTATAACAAAAGAATTTTGTAATAATTGTTACTATTTATGTCCATTACTATTGTCGTTCATGAAATTACAGGTTTTAGATTTATTATCCATTCTACGACTTATGTATAGAATGACTTAATAAATAAGTTTCCTATAAATATTAGTTTGTTTTAAGTTTTCATTTTATTTTCAGCCAACAAACGAACTAGATTGTATCAAAGTGAGATATAATATGTCAATAAGCATAATCTTACTAGAAAAGTAAGATTGCACATCATAATAAAAAAAGTCAAATTCCAAACATACACAACACCTAACTAAAATCTATGCAATGTTAATTTTTCAACTAAAAATTTATCAAACTTGCACAACAATGCAAGTGTAAAAAATTATAGCTTATCTTCCAAATGTAGTTGTTCAAAAGAACTTCAAAGTCTATGAGACAATATTTGTCAAAATATTTGTCTTAGTTCCTCCTAAATCCCAAATTAAACCACAGTTAAACAATTATACTACCAAGATACTATACTTAAATCTATGAGATTTAATAATAACAAAAAATGGTTTTTTTTGGTTGCAAAATCTGGGTGTTTGTTGCCCCAACTGCCAATATCCATGTTATCTCCGTGAAATATCCTAAGTTAGATAGCAATACAAACTTGAATATATTATTTTCTACGTTAAATCAAATACTAATACACGCACCTACGTGAACAAGAACTTGAACGGTCAATCCATACATTCAATCTCAAATCATATATTTTTCATAGAATATTAGGAAGAGACCCATTATCCTCATTCATATTTTTGATAAAAGAACATGTTTAACAATCACACAAGAATACAAATAAGATATTCCCGTAGGAGAATCTTAGTTCGCAAATTTATGAATACTCTTCAACATGAAGAAATAACAATTGAACATTAATACAAATTACATACTACCTATATGAATTTTTGATGAGTTATACATTTAGTAATTGTATCTCATCAAACAAATTATAGGACTACATTGCCTAACAATCTAAGGCAGACACGCCCACCATGGGGGAGACGTTCTAGCAAGTCATCGGTTTTTTAATATTTTTTACGGGATATAATGAGTATTAAATGGATTATGAAGAACAAAAAATAATTAAGATATACGATTTAAGTAAAAATCGAACGACGAACGGTAATTTCCTTAACAAACGAAGAAGCACTATCAATCTGAGAAAAAAATTGTCCCACGTCGATGAAATTTAAAGGTAGAGGTGGGGAGGGGTTATAAAACGGAAGTGGGTTTGATGGTTGCATACATCTTTGTGCTTCGGCTACTCACTCAGCCAATTAGGTTTTAACTGAGGCTTGTCAATTACTTGAATGAAAATGATTTCCAAAGCCCTCTAAACGAACAGATCGCGATCTGCTTGCGAAGTGGCTCAAGTCGATCGTTTAGGGATCATTTACACCCTTAATTTAAATAACAATTTCCGATGAGAACCAACCAACCATACGTCCATACGGATCTTGTTTAATAATTTTTTATTGTTGGTGAACCCACTAATATTTTGTTATGAATATAATAAAAAGAGATAATTGTATTGTTTCAAATACATATATCTTAGAAAAATAAAAGTAATAATTTTTATATAAAAAAGGGTTAATTACAGTTTGCCCCCCTGAATTTGGGTCGGATTGAGTGTCAATCCGACCCAAATTCCAACCATATCCGACATCCGTTTCGATCCAAATTTTCACGTAAATATAGGTTTAGGAGTGTATTAGGGATACAACAAAAAATTAGGAAAAAAAACGTCGAATGTGTGTTAAATAATGAGTTTTTGAAGTTGAGGGGGGCCAAGTATTACAAAATTAAAAATCAGGGGAGGTAACTGTTAACTTTGAAAGTTCAGGGGGGCAAAGTGATACCAAAGCATAGTTCAGGGGGTCAAACTGTAATTAACCCTATAAAAATGACCATAATTCTTATGTACGGACAGACATCCATATTGCTATATAAATATTTTATTTTCGAAATGCTATATTTCCAGTAGTTCACTCAAATGAGACAACTATCAATGTTAAAACAGTTATATTCTTGTATTATACTTTTCGAACAATAATATTTTAAATGATCTTAAAAAATTCATTATCAACTTTTATTTTTTTTAGGATTTCAATCTTATAACTTCAACTTTACAACTCATTTGTTAGAAAATAGTCACACATCGGTTAAAATATGGACTTTTCACAGGTTATAATTTGGAGAATTCCTTTACTCATCATCAATTTATTTTGAGTTTGATACACACTTAAATATGGTATCAGAGCCTGAAAGATACAACGCCCGACTTGACACTTTCACCCTTGTAGACATAGGAAAAAAATCTCGATCACACGTTCAGGGGAGTGTTAGAGAATAATCACACATCGGTTAAAATATAGACTTTCTTCTGGGTTATAAGTTGAAGAGTTCCTCCGCTCATCACCAATTGGTTTTGAGTTGGAAATACACACTTCAATATCATTATATTCTCAACTTTCTTTTTTCTGAAGATTTTATTCTCAATTTTAAACAACATAAATGATTATATTTTTCAAAATATAAGAAATGAGATAGAATTAAGAGATGAGTTGATTTGACATAATGATTTTTTTTATAAAGAAGAAATTGTGGATTAATTTTATGAAATAGAAAAACCGACGTAACAGACAGAAAACTGAGATATCTTTTCTTAAATATCATGACTGCATACTCTATGAGTATCTATAACCATCATCTTACAAAAAAAAATCATCCTATTTTTTTCTATGTTATGTTGATTTTTCCACTTCAAAGCATTTTTTCCACAATTTATTTTTCTTTCATTTTCTCAAATCATGATTTTTATAAAAAGATATTACTGTCAAATCAATTTCTTTTCACTCCAACTGATTTCTTATATTTTACAAATAAATAAATATATCATCGTTTATCATGGCAATTAAATTAAATGGATCGTTCGGTTCACTTCAAATTAAACAATTACTAATACAAAGTGAAACACTTGAATCCATAGAACAGCCTCGTTTTCTTCTCTACATTAGCTACATTAGGCCGCAGACGATTTAGCAACTTTCACATGGTTGATGGAGAAATAATTTACTTCGGCAGATCCCCAGATTGAAACCATCTTTAGGCATCCAGAAATACGAAAGATTCCAACTTTTGCTTGCCAGCACTGCGTCAAGCAACCGGCGATTGTTTCTGATGTTTTTTTCTTAAACCAATATCAGAAGATATCTAGAATCTCAAGAATAAAGGAATTGCAAAGTGGGCAACTGCCGCGGCTGACCCACAACTCTCTTGAGCACATTCGGCAGAAGGTGTGCCCGCAAGGTATGAAGGCAGCCCCTTTGTGACGAACAGTGCAGACACAACAGACATACGTATTGTCATCATTGTAAACTTCTTCTGCTTCATCCTCCTCACTCGTCATCCCCATCATTGCTGCTGCAAGAGTTGCTGTTCCTCGAAGATTGTCGCTGGTGTTTCCCATCCTGTCTGTTTGCTCCAATAGAGTCATCAATGACACCCTGATCGGTTCGTCCTGTTTACGAACATAAATGAAATGTTGTTAGTTAGTAGCTCAACTTCCACATTTCATGCATTCATTCTAAAAGTTGTTCGATTTTAGAACCAAGGAAATTCACAAACTCACAGCTTTAAAGTCGTTCATACACAAACACTACAAAAAGATCATGCAATACACGATGAAAATGATTACTAACAGGGTCAAAGCAAACAGATTTGTTTACAACATCAAAGAAAATCCTAAATTATAATACAACCCAAATGCCATAGGAACTAACTTCACTTGGATCACCAACAAAATCAAGGAACATTAAAATGATAAGACAATTGAACTTGGTTGTTCACCATCTTTTCGGAAGTGAAAGGTTAAGATAGAAAGTGAACCTTAACACACACGAAACTACTTCTTTTCACGAGTTCAGAAACAAAATATGATGGACACCAATTTATTAGGGTGGTATAGCTTTTGTTCACAACAGATGTGATGCTCAACCGTTTTTTCTAAACCCATGTATGCCACCAATCCTCAGTAGTTACTGATTCAGGAAGAATTTCAGACTATAGTTCAATTTTCTACAGAAGTAAAGCATTAGAAAAGGACTTAGAAAATAACTACACAGTAATACCATCAGATCCAAAATTACTAACATGGGAATTAAATTTCAAGTCTTAGAACAACATGAAAATATGCCAGGAATCTTGGATGGGAGTTTGGGACCTCACAAATTGGTGGCACTAGCATGACCATATATGTATCACAAAAGACAACAGAAATTCATCTCAGTTGTCATTTCTGCAGATGCATCTTTGGAAGCATATGAAATACACAAGCCTAGCGTGACCACATTAAGTACCACAAACAGGGTCTGACGGATGGAGTTTTCTTAGCTATTAGGGACCATCTGACATGCAGAGTTTCTTAGGTATTACTACCACTGTGCTTATAAATGAACTGCCAGAAGTCCAGAACATAGATTAAAGCTTGTCAAGTAACTTATATGAAACACCTTATTTCTCAAAGTCAAACTCAAAATCTTTTCTGGGATGCAATCTAGATCTAGAACGCATTTGATAATGTTTGTAAGATTTAAAAGGATAAGTTTTTTTCTTTTCCCTTTTCTTTCCTTTTGCTTTTTACCTACTACAGAATTTTAACGAAATTTTAAGCTCGAAAACTATAAAATTTTGTTCATGAGTCACCTTAAACAATACTTTTGGAAACAAACCTGAGCTCGATTTCCATAGTACCAACTTTTCAATACAAAAACACAACCACTATCTTGACATGACAATATTCTGAAATTGATTCTTTGATGCAGACCTCAGATATAAACTCGGACCAAAGAAATGGTTAGACACAAAAGCTAACATCAAAAGCTACACTCAAAATTTAACATTAATATCTAAGCCCAATGAAACTAGAAACCACACTCATGACCATAGAACTAAACCTGACTAATATTTAAAAAAACATATTTTAAGTTTTCAAACCAAGTCTAACTAACATTTAAAACTACACCATGTATTATCAATAAAAACTAAACCTACTTATCACTTAAAAATCACACTCATAACCTTATAACTAAAACTAACTAATTATATTCTTAAATCTTAACCAAGCCAAAGTAACGTAAAAAACTACACTCTCAGGTCGCGGCATAAAAACTTAAGTCAGCTTAACCTTGATACTTAAGCAACCTAATCAAAATATCACAATTTTACCCAAAAAGTAAATCTAGTTAACACTAAAAATCACACTAAAAAACCATAAAAAAATATATTCTTATCCTTTGAAACCAAGCTTAACTAACATAAAGCTATACACCCAAAATATCTGCATTAAACATTAAGCTCATCCAAACCTAAAAGCTGTCAAATTAAACCAAAAAAACAAGCAAATAAACCTTAAAACACAAAACAAAACCAAATGAACCTCAAAACCATACCTTGACAGCCCTCTACTCCTCCCATCCACCGGTTCCGAACATTTTAAACACACACGGAATCGCACAAATAACTATAAACTAAACCCAACAAACAATTTTGTTTTTTTTAACTTTCAAACCAAGCCTAACTAACATCAAAATTTTGCACTCTCAAGTCCCAACATTAAAATCTCAATACAAATTAACCTTGAAAAACAAGCAAAACAACCTCAAAAAACATACCTTTATCCAAAAAGTAAACCTACTCACCAGTAAAAACCACAATCATAACCTCAAACCTAAATCTAACTAACATTTAAAATTTGAAAACACACTCCCAACATTTCAAACCAAAGATTTCAAAGAAAAAAAAACACACACACACCCTCAACTCTCAAAATCAAAACTTAACTCAAATTACCAATGAAAACCAAGCAAATTAACCTTAAAAACAGACCTTTATCCCAAAAGTAGACCTAATCACCACTAAAAACCAAACCCGCAACCTCAAAGTAAACCTCTCCAACTTTTCAAAACTTTTCCTAACCTCTCATTTCAAGCCAAACCACCATCAAAAACCACACCGTCAACTCCCAAAATCAAAAACTAACTCAAATTACCCATGAAAACCAAGCAAATTAACCTTAAAAACATACCTTTATCCCAAAAGTAGACCCAATCACCACTAAAACCCAAACCCACAACCTCAAAACTTTTCTTAACCTCTAATCCAAGCCAAAATGCCATAAAAAACCACACTCTCAACTCCCACCATCAAAAGCACAAAAACTTCAATTACCCCAAAAAAGCCAAATCAACCTCAAAAGTAAGAAAAACCATAACCTCTCCGCCGTCGGAAGCTTTAGAGTTAAGCCTAACCAACATCACAAATTTACATCAGATTAACCTTAAAAAACACACATATCACTAAAAACCACACTCACAACCTCAAAACTAAACTTAACAACAATTTCAAAACTTCTCTTAACCTTCCAAACGCGACTCCAATTACCCTTGAAAAAGAGCCAAATCAACCTCAAAACTCAAAACCGTACCCTCTCGGCCGCCGTCGAAACCTCCGCCCGTCCAACCTCCCCTCCGCCTGTCGCCGCAATTCCTCCGGACGGACCTCCAGCCCGTCGAATCCTTTCCCTCAGCCCCTTCCAGCTGGCCCCACCCCTTCCCCCATCCCCAGCCTCGTCCTCGTCCCGGATCGCATCGAGCAGCGTCCTTGCCGGCTCTGGCGGGGGCGCGCCGAGGACGGCGGCGAGGGTGAGGGTTTGGTTTTCATCCTTGTGGAGGTTGAGCAGGTCGCGGAGGCTCGCTGAGTCCATCGCCGGAGGGCGGCGGAGGGTGACGCCGGAGTCCATGTGGGGTTGGGATGGAGAGGGGAGGAGAGGAGAGGGGGTTTTAAAGGGTGGGTTGCTGGGATGATTTGGAAGTTTTTTTGGTTGGTGGATTTGTGGAGAGGGGGTGATGATGAAGATGATGCTGATGGAGGTGTGGATTGAACCTAAAAAGATATTTGTGAAATGAAATTCTAAAATCAGCATTATTTTCTTCTCACTATATAATATACCACCACTGTCCTATTTTCTTTGGGTATGTCCGAAGGAGAGTAAGTTAGGGAGGGGTCGCGTCGGTAATTCAGAATTAATTTTTGAATTAATGTCAACAAGTATTAATTTGTCAACAAAAATTCATGTTAGACTCAATGTCAACAAGTATTAATTTGTGAATTAGGAAAAATCACAAAATTCATAAGTCGCCCGAGTCCCTTCTTCACTCTACTTGCCATTTTCGAACTGGGTATGGTTCGGGGGTTTAAGCTCATTTGCTACTGCTCCTAAGTTAGTTTCAAGATTATTATTTTTCCGATATGGATATATTTAAGTGGTTAAACTCATTTGTCATTGCTCGTGCATTAATTTGGATATTCTTAATTCGTATTTTCCTAACCCAAGGAGAAATTAAGATAGAATTTTGAAGAATCGTAAACACCTACTTGTGATTTTAATAAGTGTTTCCAAACAATACTTAGATAATAGATAAGTAATATAATGGTGCAGTTGACCGTTTTAATCGAGTTAAACAACTTATAAGTTCAAGAATAATTTTGCGATTGTCACGAGGAGCTTTACAACTTTACTTTTTTTTATACTTGAAATGGTTTTTCATTCTTTCTTCTCTTCCAACTTATTAATAAGACCGATAACTAAACTAGTTTATCTGACAGTTATCATCGTAAAATGTTAAATATTGGATCGTGTTGCGAATTCACAGATAGGATAATCATCCTTTCCCTTTTTACCACTTCTCAGGGAACAAACTTAAAAAAGAGGACAAACTTCAAAACCAGTCATTAACAAACCATGCACATGTCACAGAATGAAGATCAGAATCATCAGATGGTTAGAATTTGAAAGCTAATCAAGAAATGAGATTGGATTAGGAGGGAAGGTGGTGTTGGTGTTGAGGCAGTTGACCAACTGGAATGGTTGGGTCAGAGAACAGAAGTTGGTAAGAGGTGGTTCAGTGGTTGGAACCACTGGCCAATGGTTGGCTTCCTGCTATTATGCTAGATGGGACTATTGGATTATTGAGTTTGGGTTACGTCCATGAAGAACTTAATTGAAAAAATCCAATGTTGAGATGAAGATGAGAATTATTGTCTCATGTGTCATGTGATCACCTCACTTTTAGTCACACATTGGTGAAACTGACAAGTTAAAGGATGTTGATAAACATCCTATTCACTTGACCCTTTGTAGGTGGAAAGAGAGGAGGAGAGAATTCCCCACACACGAGCGCGCGCTCCCGTCCCGTCCCGTTTCGTTCCGAGGCGATGCGAGGCGTCCCAAACCTAGTCTAAAAAATATTATACTAATGTGATGAAGAGAAATGATACTAATTTGATTAGGTTGACATATATGAAAATATCATGGTTGAACATGACCTAATCTAAAAAGATCATATCGAACTTGGGACTTCTAGCCGAGAGACTTGACCTGAACTACCAAAGATTTCGTATATCCGAAGTTATTTCCACTAGATTCAACGTGAGCATTTGAATATTAAAAGTAAAAAGGGCAAATTGGTTGGATTAATCATGATATCCTACCAGGTCAATCAACTTGTGAATGTCCACTCTAGTTCATATTTGTGACACTAAGACACGGAAAACAACTTAGATCGAGTTGTGTTTTCTGGAAGAGTATTAGAAAGTTAACCTCATATTACTCAAAGCAAACAATATGACACTCTATAGACAGTTGTATACGTAATCTCCTATTTGAAGAGATAAATGCAACAATCAAATTTAACACCAAACGGTTTGGATAATGTTGGGGGACAAAAAATATATCTTAGGCGGGTAATCTATGACGTTGTAGCCTGTAACATAATCTCAGACTTAGCTAATATTAAACTCCTTTTAACTTTATTGATTAGTGAGATAAACCACCCCACCATTACATCCCCGATATCTTTGACTTTTCGACCCAAAAGGTTTACATCTTTACCTCATCCCCTTAATTCCAGATCTCAACGTGACATTATTTAAAGTTTTGACACTGAAACATGAATGTATGGAGCCAACGTGCTTATTTAATTCGTGCACATGATCCCACATCCACTCTTCAATTCAACAGGTCCACATCTTGAATCTTGTACCACCACTTTTAATAAGCATATGTTCGTTTACATTAGTGTTTGTTTTTGGATTGTATGTATACCTAGGCAGCGTTGTTCGGTACGAAGGGAGTTTACGAAAGTTTACGGTTTCATTTTACAACTTTACTCTTGTGTTTTTCTTGTTTTGAAGTGGAAGTAGAAAAAGTCACTTTAAATGTATATCTTTAATAGAAGTTAATTAAATTTATTTTGAAACTCAAGTTCCAAAAATCTTAGAGTTTTCAGTGCTACCAATTACTCAGAACCAAAAGTTATTTTACAACTTCAGTTCGCTTCTTTAAATTCTTCCTCAAGTATCAATCACGCCCTTAGAAAATGGGGAAAAAATAATGTGTTATTTTTTAAGAGTTTTCTGCCTTTATAAGCACAATTCCTTGATTTTTATTTATTTATTTGATACCTAAGAGACTTTACAACCACCAAGATGGTATAGTTTGAGTGGCTCCACAAGGACTGAAGGACAGATGAAAGTAGAAAAATTGAATAAATAATTCCCTTGCCAACTTTGAAACTAAAATTTACTGAACTAACCTAAATTAAAAAATCTACAAAACTTTATAATATGGTTGTCTTTCGCTCCAACTCTAGCATTTAGAATTTTTAAGAAGTAATTGACCAATCAAGTTTCGCATGATATTAAATTGGTTCAATCTTGCTGCGAGAACATACTTCAACACATACTCCTGCTCATTAGCACGAAGAATTAATAATGTCATTTGCACAAGCATTCGCAAAAATATAACATCATGTGAAACTTATAAATTAAAAAAAAAGATCCATCATATTCCATACTTTATACCTGTTAGAACCCTAACCCGGGTTTAGGGTTAATCTGGGTTTAAGGGTGTGGTTTGCATGGGGAAGGCAAATGAACAGGAGTTGCATGGGGAGGTGAAGGGGCGAGCACTGTGGATGATGGGAGAGAGTGATGGGTTGTACTGTAGCATCCGGGTTTATAAATCAAGTTCCTCTTTCTTCTTCTTCTTTTCTTCTCCTTCCTCATTTCTTCCTTTCCTTGTTGGTGCGCGCGGTGGTGAACAGCTGTCGCGGAGGAGACGGGCAAGGAAGGCTTTCGCGCGGAGGCTGAGCGCGAGGGAGACCAGAGGTGACGGCGGAGGCGTGAGTGTTGCTCCGGCGTTTCGTCGTCGTTGGTTGAGGTATGCCGTCTCCTTAGTGTGGTTTTCTTGCTCCCCAAGCGTGGGGGAGGTGTTGGTCGGTCGGGGAGGGGTCGGAGACCTCTCCGGCGGCGTGTTTCTTCGTAAAACCTCGACTGGCGCGAGGTTGAAGACGACCAACGGTCTACCGGTTCCTTCGGTCGGTCGACTGAATGTAGTGTTTTTGCCCGACTTTAACCTTCACCGGTCGGACGATGTCGTTTGGCGGTCGACCGGTAGTGCGTATTTGCTGGTGAGTTGGGACTGCCTGTTGTGTTTCGGTCGACCGGAGTCTTGTGTTCGGTCGACCGGAACTTAAGTGTACTGGATTTTATTGCATGCTGGTTCGACCGATTGTTGGTTGCGTTCGACCGTTTTATGACGTAGAATGCTAGGTTGACCCTGTAGGATTTCAGTTGACCGGGACCCCTGAGTCGGTCGACCGATAGATCCGATTTTGATGTTGACCAGACTCCGGATTTTGACCTCGTTCGGTCGACCGGTTTTAGACCCTTGTTCGACCGTTTGGGGTTATGTTTTGAGCGCAGCGGTAGACCGTTTTAGGAATACGGTCGACCGATTCCTTTCTGGAACCGGTCTACCGAATCACCTCTTCCGGTCGACCGTTTGGGCCCAGGACAGAATTCCTGGTTCCCTTTTTGAACGCCAACTTTGTCCACGGAAACCCGTGTCCTCGCCTTGTGCGTGAGCCGGGAGGTGACGGTGGGTGCGTGATACGTGCCTGCCCAGGGACCGCCGTTGGGAAGAGTGTGGGTGTTCGGGACGCGTCACCTCCGTGTATGGACCGTGACTTGTGATGGATTGTTTGAACTTATTGTAGTATAGCAGGGCTGAGGGATCGCAGATCCCAGTGTTGATGTTGTGCGGGCACGCAACTGACGTTGGGTGAGGTGACTACCAGCCCACGGGCTACGGAGGTCGATGCCCTGCTTTTATAGCGGCGTGGTTGGTGTTTGCGGCTCGAGGAGCCTGATGACCTGGCAGACTTCGGTCTGGACCCGTCCGATGTTGTGCCGGACGTTGTGATGGACCACCGATGCTGTGCCGGTGATGCCGCCGAGGTTGTGCCGGCGATGTTGATTGTTGGGCCGAGGCTGTTCCGGCTATGTTGTTTTCCTCGGCTGGGCACCTACCGAGATGTTGTTGTTATACCTTCCGGGCGATGACCCCGTTGGTCCCTGTGGCTCCGACCACTGAGATTTGCAGATCTGTGTTCTATCGGCGCGCAGGCGTGACAGAGGCTCCCTGCCGAACCCTTGAGTAGTGTAGCTGCGTGTGGGGGGCGCGATGTCGCGTGCTGTAAGGCTGCATGTGCCTGCAGTAGGTCTCCTCGGGAGACTCGTTGTTGATTGTCGGACTGATGTCCTGTTATACCCTTCGGGGGAACTGTTTTCCATTTCTGTCGATGTCATGACATGCTACTAGTATGATAGGTTCATTGTGTAATGCATGCATATAGGTGAGTTGGCATACGGGGTTTCCTTCTGGAAACTCAGGCATTGTTGTTATATATTTTCAGGACCGCAGTAGGTCCAGTTGGGTGGTGATCGGCGGGCACGCGCATTTTGGAGTCAGATCCTCTTCTCGGACCACTGTGGTCGGCATGATTACGTTTTATCTTCTGTTGTCGTTTTGTTGTAATCATGTATTATTTTTACAAACTCTGATGTAATTTTGGTGCACCGCTATTGTTTATGAGAAGTAACAGTCCCGTCTTTGATTGTTGAGTTCTTGTGTCTTGATTACAATTTTTAAATTTTCCGCTGTTTCGGGACGTTACAATACCACTTTATGCATGACAGTATTTAATGTCAATTCTGTTGCTAGATTCTTGAATGATGTTGTGTTTGGCAGAGAAAGAGCTGCAGTAAGTCCACAGTCGACACCCACTGAACAAATAGTGCGGAACTCTTTTTGTAACAATTCTAATCACATAGAGGGGCATGTAGTTGTTAATGAAAGTGAGGTTTGTTTCAGATAGATGATTAGAAGGAAAATAGGGTTTGTTTTAGACTAGTTGATTAGCTGATTAGAATAAAAATAGTGTTTGTTTTGCATTAGTTGATAGCTGATTAATTTCTAACTTAAACATGTGGAAGAGAATTGGTTTGTTTTGTAAGACTAATATAGGTTAAGTCAAGTGGGATTAGGTTTGGTGGTTTTGGACTTCGGTTGATGGGTTGGTTGGTTTGAGTTTGACCCTGACTGATGAAAATTATCAAGGCTGAGTAAGTGAGTAATCTTGGGTTAAGATTCTTCGGAGTTTCAAAGCAACGAAGCCCAACAAGACTTGGGCTTTATCTTGAGGTTGGTTTGATGTGGAAAGTGGTGTAGATTTTACAAAAAAAAAAAAAAAACAGGACTGGTATTTTGCTAGAAATATCACTAAAGAAAAAGTTTCTTTATCGTGGTAAAAATCAACTAGAAATACAAGGATATCATTTTGAAATTCCATTGGTATTGAGCTTTGATTGAGATCGACCATATTAGAGTTCCAATTTCAATCCATCGTGAGGACAATAAATAATGGAAAATGTTTTATGAACGCAGCGCGTCACGGACGCGCTCTACGTGGACATCTATGTCAGCCCTTACGTGGCCAAAGCATGAATGTTTTTTTTGTTTTTTCTTCCTGATGTCCACTCAAATCACATTAAATGCGTTTCAACTCAGCACGTTCTCTCTCTCCACCCAAATACAAATATGATGACACTCTTTCTTTCTTCTTCATTCTTTCTCTCCAGAATAAATCACCATTTCTAGCAAGATATTATGTCGAAGAAGCGTCTGATGCCGACTCCCAGGATTCTTCACAACGTAAGCAGCGTGAATGGGACGGTGCGAAGACTTCCCGATGTTCTTGTCAGCGTTAGCATCGTGAATGTGACGATCCGGTGGTGAAGACTTCGCACCACAACATCTTTGCTGCATTGTTGGAGTGCCCATGACAGAAAAAGAAGGAAGAAGAAAGAAAGAGTGTCATCGACCGTCCCATTCACGCTGCTTACGTTGTGAAGAACCCTGGGAGTCGGCATCAGACGCTTCTTCGAAATAATATCTTGCTCGAAATGGTGATTTATTCCGGAGAGAGGTACACCGCTCCGTGGTGAAGACTTACGTCTGTTCGGTTTATGTCGTACATCTCTCCGTAATAAATTACCATTTCGAGTAAGATATTACGTCGAAGAAGCGTCTGATGTCGACTCTCAATGTTCTTCACAACGTAAGCAGCGTGAATGAGACGATCATGTTTAAGTCTTACATCTTCTTTCCGATTTACTGGGAAAATATATATTATCTTTGTAATTTGTGTGTGTTTGTATTGTTTGTTTGTGTGTGATTTACTGGGAGAAGATATATTATTTTTGTAATTTTTGTGTGTTTGTGTTTGTGCTTGTATTGTTTGTTTGTCTTTGTGCTCTCATTGTATCTTATTGTGTAATAGTTATCATCAATAATATGTACCATCAATATCTCAATGTGCTCTCATTGTATCTACATAAACAGGACAAACTTTCTACATAAACTGGACAAACATTCTACATAAACAGGACAAACTTTCTACATAAACAGGACAAACTTTGTACATAAACTGGACAAACATTCTACATAAACTGGACAAACATTCTACATAAACAAGACAAACTTTCTACATAAACAGGACAAACTTTCTACATAAACAGGACAAAACATGACAAGCTTTCTACATAAACAGGACAAAACATGACAAACTTTCTATATAAACAGGACAAACTTTCTACATAAACATGACAAAACATGACAAACTTTCTACATAAACAGGACAAACTTTCTACATAAACAGGACAAAACATGACAAACTTTCTACATAAACAGGACAAAACATGACAAACTTTCTACATAAACAGGACAAACTTTCTTCCTAAACCGGACATGAACTACACTTATTCCGGACAGCAAATACACTTATTCCGGACAAACTTTCTGTTCCGTTTCTGAACACACTTTCTTCTTATTCTGGACGACTACACTTATTCCGGACTGCAAATGCACTTATTCCGGACAACAAATACACGTATTTCGATTCCGGACAGCAAATACACTTATTCTGGACAGCAAATACACTTATTCCGGACAAACTTTCTGTTCCGTTTCTGAACACACTTTCTTCTTATTCTGGACGACTACACTTATTCCGGACTGCAAATACACTTATTCCGGACAACAAATACACTTATTCCGATTCCGGACAGTAAATACACTTATTCCGGACAGCAAATACACTTATTCCGGACAAACTTTATGTTCCGTTTCTGGACACACTTTATTCTTAAACCGGACAACAAATACACTTATTCCGGACAACAAATACACTTATTTCGGACAACAAATACACTTATTCCGGACAAACTTTATGTTCCGTTTCTGGACACACTTTATTCTTAAACCGGACAACAAATACACTTATTCCGGACAACAAATACACTTATTCCGGACTGCAAATACACTTATTCCGGACAGCAAATACACTTATTCCGGACAAACTTTATGTTCCGTTTCTGGACACACTTTATTCTTAAACCGGACAACAAATACACTTATTCCGGACTGCAAATACACTTATTCCGGACTGCAAATACACTTATTCCGGACAGACACATAACGTAAACAGGACAAACACATAATGTAAACTGCACACACACATAAAGTAAGCTAGACAAATTAAGTTGATCCAACGTAAAACTTAAAAACAAATATTTTATTATGATAAGTGTGAGCTCTGCACGAATAATGAGACTGCACGATATCCTAGGGTCTGCACACTGTCTTATCTATGTATTGGGAAATGAATCGTTCAACTTAAAGAACCGGCGTTTTTTTTAAAAAGACCAAAACGCGCGAAGAGAAATTTCGCTGACTGGACGCTGACTCAAAGAAAATATCTGAGCTGTACAGATCAACGTAAGGCGCGTCCGTGACGCCCGCGTCCGTCTATCACGGCCCTTTTGGTAAAATGTCTAAATAACGAGGAGGGTATTTTGGCAAAAAGATGACACATGAAGGGTATTTTGCAAGTAGTATATTACAAGGTGCATTTTCATAAATATGAAATGTACATATGACATTTTTGCAACAACAAAAAAACTAAAATACCTATGAGTCTATGACATGCGGAAGTGTCATTGCTGATGTTGTTCATCAATTGCGTGAAGTTATGACCACAAGCATGTGTTTCCAACTTGTGAGGTTAAGATCATTATACATGTTGTGATAATACTTTTATGTTTGGAAGTATAAATTGAATTACTTCCGAAGGTATTGTTCCGGTTAAGCATAATGGACATGAATGCTAGATGACTAATATTGATTTAGTTTTTGCGCTGCTTTACCATTGGCAGATTATGGTGGCATAGGGCCCCATTAATTTTGGGTTTTGCCATGGATGTATTGCCAAGAGCTGTGATCACAGCTCTGTAACCTTTATCTTAATTTCAATGCATATCAACCTTACTTTTTTTTAAAGACATTGGTTACACTTTTTTGCAAACTTTGCTCATGTGGGTACATTTGCATGAATTATGAGGAGCTATCAACAATGCCACAAGCTTTAGGAATTCTTGTGCCAAATTTGAAACATTGTATATGGCAACAACCCATCGTCCTACCACCACTTTGGTTGCCTCACAAGAGAATATCTAATGTAAAGTCGTGCAAAATCCACGTATCGAAATACATAATTTTTTTCAACAATTTAAAAAATCATATTCCTGGAAACACCTACGTAATGCAATTTCTCGAAAAACAGAAAGTGATATGGTAACCTCCCGCCACTGCCATTGACAAAGCAAAATAGCAAATCATATAAAACACTTGTGAAGTAGAAGGCCATTTTCCAAAAAAATATTATTTGATGTAATTTCCCGGAAAACGGAAAGGGAATGGTAACCTACCGCCATTGCCATAGACAAAGGTTAGAGTTGCTTGCCTGCTTCTAATATGTAATGTGTAAGACGTTGATTTGTGAAGCTTTCTCAAGTGTCGATTGATCTGGTACCATGTGGAATCCTTGTCATAGTTGGATTATAGGAGAAGGAGGTGGTGGTTGGAAGATAGAAGACGATCAACAAGAAGATGGTCCAATGGATTCTTGTTTTTTTATTAATTGAACTGAAATAGTTCTTATATTTATTACATGAGAGACCTACCTATTTATTTAGGTGAATGTGTTTGCATACCTATAATAGGCCCGAGATGGGACTAAAATACATAACCTGATTTTAACTTATAGATAATTACATGAGTTCTAACTATACAACAGATTTAATATAACTATTTTATCTTCTTCTAACTCTATATTCCCCCACAAGTTGGAGAGTACAGATTGCGTAGTCCCAACTTGGAGGATAAAGTGGAGCAATGGATACAGGTTTTGTAAATAAATCTGCAACTTGGTCTGAACTTCTGATGAAATGAGTAGTGATAAGGCATCGTTGTAGTTTTTACGAATTAAGTGACAATCTATCTTGATATGCTTTGTCATTTCATGGAAGACAGACATTAGCACGCATCAATATGTAGAGCAGATTTGTTGTCGTAAAATAATGGTACAGGTTTTGTTGGAGAAATCTGTAAGTCTTGAAGTAATCCTGTCAACCAGACCACTTCACAACTGGTGTTGGCTATGGAACGATACTCAGCTTCGAAAGATGATCTTGAAATGGTTGATTGTTTCTTTGTTCTCCAAGAGAGTAATGATTCCCCCATAAATATTGTGTATGCGGTAGTAGATTTGCGAGCACAATAGGCCCTTAACTTGGTGGTGTTGTGGGATGGGAAGAAAAGGCATTGTCCTGGGACTGACTTGATATACCTCACTATTCTCAAGGAAACTTCTTGATGTTGCTTCTCAGGTTGTTGCATGAACTGGTTGAGATAGTTCACTGCATGAGTGATATCCGGCCTTGTGATTGTGAGCCATAGAAGTCGTCCAATTAATCTGGAATGTGGAAGGATCATTGAGTGGTTCTTTGGTTGGTTCTGCAAGTTTGTGATTGGTCTCCACGGGGGAGGGTGCTTGTTAGATCCCTAACCTAGGGTTAGTGGACTAATGGGGTTTAAGGGTTGGTTTGCATGGGGAAGTGGGGGTGCAGGTGTTTGCATGGGAAGGTGAAGAGGTGGGGGTACTGTAGCACGGGTTTAAATGAGGCATTCTCTCTCTCTCTCTTCTTCTTTCATCTCCTTCCTCATTTCTTCTTCCTCCTTTCTCACCAAACACACACCTTCTTCCTCAGTCACCCAAGCTCAGGCGGAGGAGGTTGCGTCGGCGTGAGGTGCGAAGCGGTCCAGGCAGGAGAGGTGCGGAGTTGAGCGCACGAGGAGATCACCGGAGGCGACGTGCGCGAGCGGAGCTCCGGCACTTTCGTCGTTTCTTTTGAGGTATGCCGCTCTCTAGTGTGGTTTGTTGTTGACACTCATGAGAGGGTCGTGTTGGTCGGTCGGAGGAGGTCGGAGGCCTCTCCGACGTCGCGTTTGGGCGAAGAAACCTCGGCTGGCGCGAGGTTGAAGACGACCGGACGGTCGACCGGCCCTTGGGCGGTCGACCGATTGCATGTATATTTGTACTGCCTGTTGCGGTTCGGTCGACCGAGGCCTCGTGTTCGGTCGACCGGAACTTCAGTTTATTTGTGTATATTGCATGTTGTTCGGACGTAGGCTTGAGTTCGGTCGACCGTTATATGACGTAGAAATATAGGTTGACCCTAACTGTTGTCGGTCGACCGAGACCCCTGAGTCGGTCGACCGATGGATTTAAAAGATTGAAAATGTTGTACTGTTAGTTTTCGGTCGACCGGGACCCCTGAGTCGGTCGACCGATAGGATGATTTGAATGTTGACCAAACTCCGGATTTTTGACCTCGTTCGGTCGACCGGTTTTAGACCTTCGGTAGACCATTTGGGGGATTGTGTTCTGTGCGCAGCGGTAGACCGTGTTAGGGACGGTCGACCGATTCCTTTCTGGAAACGGTCGACCGAGTCACCTTTTACGGTCGACCGTTTGGTTCCAGAACAGAATTCCAGGTTTCCTTTTGAATGCCAACTTTGTCCACGGAAACCCGTGTCCTCGCCTTGTGCGTGAGCCGGGAGGTGACGGTGGGCGCGTGATGCATGCCTACCCAGGGACCGCCGTTGGGAAGAGTGTGGGTGTTCGGGACGCGTCAGTTCCAGGTATGGAGCGTGACTAAATGTGATGGATTGATTGGACTTATTGTAGTATAGCAGGCCTGAGGGATCGCGGATCCCAGTGTTGTTGTTGTGCAAGCACGCAACTGGCGTTGGGTGAGGTGACTACCGGCCCACGGGCTACGGAGGTCGCTGCCCTGCTTTTATAGCGGCGCGGTTGTTGTTTGCGGCTCGAGGAGCCTGATGACCTGGCAGACTTCGGTCTGGTTTTGTCCGATGTTGTGCCGGACTTTTGTGATGGACCACCGATGCTGTGCCGGTGATGCCTCCGAGGTTGTGCCGGCGATGGTGATTATTGAGCCGAGGCTGTTCCGGCTATGTTGTTTTCCTCGGCTGGGCACCTACCGAGATGTTGTTGTTATACCTTCCGGGCGACGGCCCCGTTGGTCCCTGTGGCTCCGACCACTGAGATTTGCAGATTTGTATTCTATCGGCCCGCAGGCGTGACAGAGGCTCCCTGCCGAACCCTTGAGTAGTGTAGCTGCGTGTGGGGGGTGCGATGTCGCGTGCTGTAAGACTGCATGTGCCTGCAGTAGGTCTCCTCGGGAGACTCGTTGTTGATTGTCGGACTGATGTCCTGTTTTACCCTTCGGGGGAACTGTTTTCCATTCCAGTCGATGCCATGACATGCTACTAGTATGATAGGTTCATTGTGTAATGCATGCATATATAGGTGAGTTGGCATACGGGGTTTCCTTCTGGAAACTCAGACATTGTTGTTATATATTTTCAGGACCGCAGTAGGTCCGGTGGGGTGGTGATCGGCGGGCGCGCGCGTTTGGAGTCGGATCCTCTAGTCAGACCACTGAGGTCCACATGATTACATTTATCTTCCCTTATCATTTTGTTGTAATCATGTATTCATTTTGGCAAACTCTGATGTATTATGGTGCACCGCTTATTTGTTTATGAGAAGTAACAGTCCCGCCTTGATTATTGTGCTCTTTGTCTTGTTTATGAATTTGTTTCGGGATGTTACAACTTGGTATCAGAGCGGTCGATTCCTATGCGGTTCCCAATGAAATCACCCTTGTAGTAATAGGATTCATGCATTTTATCTTTTAGCATGCATACATGGCTGAAGTTGTGATTGTTTCTCTTATCAGATGGCACCTAAGCGCGTGAGGAGTTCTACACGCGATCGTACTTCCAGTGACGACACATCTGGTGCTCATTGGGACAGGTTGGGCGAGTTTCTGGAGCGTCAGGCACCTCGGAGCGCCCAGGGCGGAGTGGGAGCTGAGCACGATCGGTTCATGCGTCAGCACCCGCTGACTTTCGACGGCAGGAGGGTTCCAGAGGTTGCAGAGGACTGGATCTTCCGGATGGAGAAGATCTTCCGTGCTATTGGAGTAGCACCTGAGAGGATGGTGGATCTGGCCACCTATGTCTTTGACGGCGAGGCCGCCAACTGGTGGAGGTCCACAGTTCTGTTTGAGGATCGTGTGGATATCAGCTGGGACGAGTTCTTAGAGGTGTTTCATGAGCAGTACTTCCCCCAGCATGTCAGGGATTAGAAGAGGTAGGAGTTCATGTCGCTGGAGCAGAAGGACATGACACTGACGAGCTACATCAGCAGTTTCAACGCCTTGGAGCGTTACTGCCCAGAGATCTGTGTGACCCCAGAACAGCGGGCGAGGAAGTTCGTTAAGGGACTGAGGCAGCCGCTTCGTTCTCGGGTGATCAACAGCATGTCGCAGACCCTTGCAGATGCGGTGAAGCATGCTACGATCATCGAGCAGGACCAGAGGGAGTGTAATCAGGAGGCGCGGAAGGCGTCAGTGAGCACCGGCAGCAGAGTAACTGGTCGTGGAGCAGGGAACCCGGGCAAGAGGCCCAGGTTCGATGGAGGAGGAGCACGTCAGTCAGGAGCGTGCACTTACTGCGGGAGGTTCCATCCAGGGCAGGAGTGTCCCCGTAGGACTGGAGCGTGCATGGGTTGTGGTCAGATGGGACACTTTGTCCGTGATTGTCCTCAGAGGCAGGGAGAGCCGAGCAGGAGGCCAGGACCACCAGTAGTAGGCAGAGGCGGAGGCAGCCGGTCAGTTGTTCCACCGGGCCAGAGCAGGAGGACCGGGAGGGTCTTCACTATCCAGGCTGAGGAGGCGAGGGACTCCAACACTGTCGTGGAAGGTACGCTTTCAGTTTCTGGTTCTGTAGCGCGCGTGTTGTTTGATTGTGGCGCCACTCACTCCTTCATCTCAGAGAAGTTTGCTGGCGAGTTGGGTCGGACCCTTGTGCGACTGACTGATGTTTTGGAGGTCAGCACGCCCATGGGTGAGGTGGGCACTGTGGGGAGCGTTTTCCCCGGCACCACAGTTGCTTCGGGAGACCATGATTTTCCGGCAGATCTGGTCTTATTATCGATGGTGGACTTCGACGTCATACTGGGGATGGACTGGCTGTCACAGTACAACGTGCGAGTCTTTTGCCGTGAGAAGAAGATCCTGATTCCGATGAAGGGCGTGCCAGATGTTCTGATCAGAGGTGCGAGGAGCAGAGGGGGTCGTCTGATTGTGTCTGCGGTTAAGGCACAGAGACTGATTCAGCAGGGATGCAGAGCGTTTGTGGCCACGCTGGTAGTCCCTGATCCTGAGACAAGGAGGCTGGAGGATATAGAGGTGGTGCAGGAATTTCCAGACGTTTTTCCAGCAGAGATTCCAGCGTTACCGCCGCACCGAGAGATTGAGTTCAGCATCGAGTTGGTTGCGGGTACGACACCTCAGTCGAAGGCACCTTATTGGATGGCACCTGCTGAGTTGACAGAGCTGAAGAAGCAGTTGCAGGAGTTGATAGAGTCCGGGTTCATTCGACCGAGTGTTTCTCCATGGGGAGCGCCTGTGCTCTTCGTAAAGAAGAAGGATGGGTCGTTGCGGATGTGCATTGACTACAGGATGCTGAATAGGGTTACCGTTCGGAACCGGTACCCTTTGCCCCGGATTGATGATTTGTTCGATCAGTTGCAGACGGCGAGAGTGTTCTCGAAGATCGATCTGCGTTCGGGCTATCATGAGTTGCGGATCAGGGAGGCGGATGTTCAGAAGACAGCCTTCAGGACGCGGTACGGCCACTATGAGTTCTTGGTGATGCCATTTGGACTGACGAATGCGCCTGCGGCATTCATGGATCTGATGAATAGGACCTTCCAGCCATACCTTGACAAATTTGTCGTGGTGTTCGTGGATGACATCTTGGTATACTCGCCTGACAGGGAGCAGCATCGAGAGCACCTGAGGATTGTGCTGGGCATCTTGAGGGAGCAGCAACTTTATGCCAAGTACACGAAGTGTGAGTTTTGGTTGGATCGGGTGGCTTTTCTGGGGCATATCGTGTCAGCAGATGGGATTTTAGTGGATCCGGCGAAGGTCGAGGCAGTGACTCAGTGGAGAGCCCCGACGAGCGTGACGGAGATCAGGAGTTTCGTAGGTCTGGCAGGGTATTACAAGCGGTTTATCCAGGATTTCTCCAAGCTTACGTCACCGCTGACAGCGTTGACGCAGAAGGGCGTCAAGTTCGTTTGATCCCAGAAGTGCGAGGACAGCTTTCAGGAGCTAAAGAGGCGTTTGACGACAGCACCTATTCTGACGCTACCGAGTGGCACTGGAGGCTACGTGATTTACAGTGATGCATCAGGGATAGGCTTGGGTTGTGTCCTGATGCAGCATGGGAAGGTGGTCGCGTACGCTTCGAGGCAGCTGAAGGTGCACGAGAAGAACTACCCTACTCATGATCTGGAGTTGGCGGCGGTAGTTCATGCGTTGAAGACCTGGCGGCACTATCTGTATGGCGAGCAGTTCGAGGTCTTCACCGATCATCAGAGTCTGAAATACTTGTTCTCGCAGAAGGAGCTGAATATGAGGCAGCGCAGATGGCTCGAGTTCCTTAAGGACTACGACTTCACCATTTCCTATCACCCGGGGAAGGCGAATTCGGTTGCGGATGCACTAAGCAGGAAGGTGGAGGTTTCTGTGGCGAGTCTGTGCATCCAGGAGTGGAGGCTACTCGAGGCTTTGTCAGAATGGAGTCCATTCACCGAGGGTTCAGAGGGAGCGGTGATTGCTGGACTTCGGGTGGAGCCGCAAACTGTCTCACGGTTGGTTCAGGCTCAGCGGGGGGATGATGAGTTAGCTAGTCTGCTACAGTTAGCTTCCAGAGATGGACCAGACTTCAGTGTGGGGGTTGATGGTGGTCTGAGGTTCAGGAGTCGGATCTGGGTGCCGAAGGTTGATGGGTTGAGAGATGACATCATGGAGGAGGCACACAGAGCTAGATACACCATTCATCCGGGGAGCACGAAGATGTATAAGGACCTGCAGCGGAACTTCTGGTGGAAGGGCATGAAGAGGGACATTGCAGAGTTTGTGGAGCGATGCTTAGTCTGCCAGCAGGTGAAGATTGAGCATCAGAGGCCGGCAGGACCGATGCAGAGTATTGAGCTTCCTGAGTGGAAGTGGGAGCACGTGACGATGGATTTTGTCACGGGTTTGCCGAAGACGAGGAGATTCCACGACGCGATTTGGGTGATAGTCGATCGACTGACCAAGTCGGCGCACTTCTTAGCGATCCGGACCACGTTGCCTTTGGAGGGTCTAGCTAAGTTGTACGTGGAGGAGATAGTCAGGTTGCACGGAGTGCCAGTGAGCATCATCTCCGATCGAGATCCTCGTTTCACCTCCAGATTTTGGGGGAGTCTGCAGCAGGCGTTGGGGACGCGTCTGAAGTTCAGTACAGCGTTCCATCCGCAGACAGATGGTCAATCTGAGAGGACGATTCAGACCCTGGAGGATATGCTTAGAGCATGCACGCTGGATTGGGCAGGACACTGGGATGAGCACTTGCCACTGATAGAGTTTGCCTACAACAACAGCTACCACTCGAGTATTGGAATGGCACCGTACGAGGCATTGTACGGGAGGCCTTGCAGATCACCGGTACGCTGGAGTGAAGTGGGCGAGAGGCAGTTGGTGGGGCCAGAGATTGTACAGTTGTACTCGGAGAAGGTGGATGTGATCAGGAGGAGGCTGGCCACAGCACAGAGCAGACAGAAGAGTTATGCTGATCGACGAAGACGGATATTGAGTTTCGAGGTGGGCGATCACGTGTTTCTGAAGATTTCCCCAGCCAGAGGTGTGATGAGGTTTGGGAAGAAAGGGAAGCTCAGTCCGAGATATGTTGGACCGTTTGAGATCCTCGACCGAGTTGGAGAGGTTGCCTACCGGATTGCACTGCCGCCACAGTTTTCGGGTCTACATAATGTCTTCCATGTGTCGATGCTGAGGAAGTATGTGGCAGATCCGTCGCACGTTATTGAGATAGCGGTGCCAGAGATTCAGCAGGACTTGTCGCTCGAGGAGAGGCCAGTCGAGATTGTCGATCGCATGGATCATCAGCTCAGGAGGAGGACCATTCCGATGGTAAAGGTCAGGTGGCAGCATCACAGTGAGCACGAGGCCACTTGGGAGATCGAGGAGGATGTCAGAAGGCAGTATCCAGAGCTTTTCGGTGAGTGTTTGCTTGATTTCGGGACGAAATCCTTTTAAGTTGGGTGGATTGTTAGATCCCTAACCTAGGGTTAGTGGACTAATGGGGTTTAAGGGTTGGTTTGCATGGGGAAGTGGGGCTGCAGGTGTTTGCATGGGAAGGTGAAGAGGTGGGGGTACTGTAGCACGGGTTTAAATGAGGCCTTCTCTCTCTCTCTTCTTCTTTCATCTCCTTCCTCATTTCTTCTTCCTCCTTTCTCACCAAACACACACCTTCTTCCTCAGTCACCCAAGCTCAGGCGGAGGAGGCTGCGTCGGCGTGAGGTGCGAAGCGGTCCAGGCAGGAGAGGTGCGGAGTTGAGCGCACGAGGAGATCACCGGAGGCGACGTGCGCGAGCGGAGCTCCGGCACTTTCGTCGTTTCTTTTGAGGTATGCCGCTCTCTAGTGTGGTTTGTTGTTGACACTCATGAGAGGGTCGTGTTGGTCGGTCGGAGGAGGTCGGAGGCCTCTCCGACGTCGCGTTTGGGCGAAGAAACCTCGGCTGGCGCGAGGTTGAAGACGACCGGACGGTCGACCGGCCCTTGGGCGGTCGACCGATTGCATGTATATTTGTACTGCCTGTTGCGGTTCGGTCGACCGAGGCCTCGTGTTCGGTCGACCGGAACTTCAGTTTATTTGTGTATATTGCATGTTGTTCGGACGTAGGCTTGAGTTCGGTCGACCGTTATATGACGTAGAAATATAGGTTGACCCTAACTGTTGTCGGTCGACCGAGACCCCTGAGTCGGTCGACCGATGGATTTAAAAGATTGAAAATGTTGTACTGTTAGTTTTCGGTCGACCGGGACCCCTGAGTCGGTCGACCGATAGGATGATTTGAATGTTGACCAAACTCCGGATTTTTGACCTCGTTCGGTCGACCGGTTTTAGACCTTCGGTAGACCGTTTGGGGGATTGTGTTCTGTGCGCAGCGGTAGACCGTGTTAGGGACGGTCGACCGATTCCTTTCTGGAAACGGTCGACCGAGTCACCTTTTACGGTCGACCGTTTGGGCCCAGAACAGAATTCCAGGTTCCCTTTTGAATGCCAACTTTGTCCACGGAAACCCGTGTCCTTGCCTTGTGCGTGAGCCGGGAGGTGACGGTGGGCGCGTGATGCATGCCTACCCAGGGACCGCCGTTGGGAAGAGTGTGGGTGTTCGGGACGCGTCAGTTCCAGGTATGGAGCGTGACTAAATGTGATGGATTGATTGGACTTATTGTAGTATAGCAGGCCTGAGGGATCGCGGATCCCAGTGTTGTTGCTGTGCGAGCACGCAACTGGCGTTGGGTGAGGTGACTCCGGCCCACGGGCTACAGAGGTCACCTGGCAGACTTCGGTCTGGTTTTGTCCGATGTTGTGCCAGACTTTTGTGATGGACCACCGATGCTGTGCCGGTGATGCCGCCGAGGTTGTGCCGGCGATGGTGATTATTGAGCCGAGGTTGTTCCGGCTATGTTGTTTTCCTCGGCTGGGCACCTACCGAGATGTTGTTTTTTATACCTTCCGGGCGACGGCCCCGTTGGTCCCTGTGGCTCCGACCACTGAGATTTGCAGATTTGTATTCTATCGGCCCGCTGGCGTGACAGAGGCTCCCTGCCGAACCCTTGAGTAGTGTAGCTGCGTGTGGGGGGTGCGATGTCGCGTGCTGTAAGACTGCATGTGCCTGCAGTAGGTCTCCTCGGGAGACTCGTTGTTGATTGTCGGACTGATGTCCTGTTTTACCCTTCGGGGGAACTGTTTTCCATTCGAGTCGATGCCATGACATGCTACTAGTATGATAGGTTCATTGTGTAATGCATGCATATATAGGTGAGTTGGCATACGGGGTTTCCTTCTGGAAACTCAGGCATTGTTGTTATATATTTTCAGGACCGCAGTAGGTCCGGTGGGGTGGTGATCGGCGGGCGCGCGCGTTTGGAGTCGGATCCTCTAGTCAGACCACTGAGGTCCACATGATTACATTTATCTTCCCTTATCATTTTGTTGTAATCATGTATTCATTTTGGCAAACTCTGATGTATTATAGTGCACCGCTTATTTGTTTATGAGAAGTAACAGTCCCGCCTTGATTATTGTGCTCTTTGTCTTGTTTATGAATTTTTAAATTTTCCGCTGTTTCGGGATGTTACAGTGCTGGTTTAGCTGCTGACAAACATGTGTCTTGTAGTATTTGTATTGCATACTTTCTTTGGTTAAGGATGATGCCCTGTTTGGATCTTGCAACTTCAAGCCCCAAAAAATATTTCATATCACCTAAGTCTTTGATGTGAAATTGGTTCCTGAGATCTCTTTTAAGTGAATGAATTTTGGAGATGTCATTACCTGCAACAAGGATATCATAACATAAATTAAGACAACAATAAATGACGCTACTGATCTCAAAGTGAAGAGAGAGTAACCATCTTTAGATTGCTTATATCCAAGTATTTGCAGAGCTTCTCGAAGCTTGTCAAACCAACATCTAGAAGATTATTTAACTTCATATTGACTTATTAAGTTTGCAAACTAAGTTGTCTCTCTTGCTTTTGAGGCCAGGAGGGGGAACCATATACACTTCATGTAATTCACCATGAAGAAATGCATTATTATTTATTAACATCTAGCTGTTATAAATACCAATTATTAATGGAAGCAAGACTTAAAAGAGTCCTTGTTGAGAAGAAAATAAGTAGAGAGGAAAATGATACTTATATTACACAACTAATGTTGTTATAATACAACTCACTACAAGACTCTTTTCCTCACTACAAGACTCTCACTCACACTTTACTACACAAGGACTACACTACACACTCACACTACTACACAAGACTCACTCTTTGTGTGGTAGAGAACTCTCCACTTGGATGGATTGAAATGGGAGATCACACCCATATTTATAGGTGTGAATGAAAGCTTGTAGAAGAGTTGAGATTTCTTCACTTTGAATCTTCTAGGAAGCTTCATAGTGATGGATAAGGAAGAAACATCTAGAGTATGAATTCTCTAGAAATTGGACTTAGTGGGTTGGACTTATAATTGACTTAAGTAATAATTTATTGGGCTTGGGTTGGTGTTGGATCTTTAACACTCCCCCTCAACACCAACCATTCTTCTTACCATCCCAAGTCGTTGACGAAGTTCTTCAAACTTTACTTGGTGTAGTCCTTTAGTGAAGATATCTGCCACTTGCTCCTTCGTACCAATAGACTTCATAAGAACTTCGTCTTTCAGAACATTCTCCCTTAGAAAATGGTGATGAACCTCCACATGTTTCGTCCTTGCTGAAAGACTGGATTTTCTGCCAGACGTATGACAGATTCATTATCACAGTGCAACAACACTGGACAATCTACTTGCTGATGAAGATCTTCTAGTAACTGCTTCAACCACGTACTCTCTTGAGCGGTCATCGCTCCCGCTCTATACTCTGCTTCTGTGGTTGATAATGAGACAGTTGATTGTCTCTTACTACACCAAGAGATTGGTGCAGAACCAAGACTGAATGCATATCCAGTAGTCGACCTTCGTGTGTCGTGGTCTCCCGCATAGTCAACATCGCAATACTCAACTAGCTTTTGATCTTTTCTATTTGTGTATAAAAGACCAAGATCAATAATACTTTTCACGTACCTCGGTATTCTTCTTACTGCTTCTAAGTGAGGCTTCTTTGGTGTCTGCATGTATCGACTTACAACTCCAACGGCGAAAGATATATCAGGTCGAGTCATGGTTAGGTAGATCAAACTACCTACTAATTGTCGATACATTGTTGCATCCTTCAGATCATTGCCTTCATATGCACACAATTTGGCTCTTTCCTCCATTGGGGTAGATATTGACTTGCAGTCAAGCATACCAACCTTCTGCAGAAGATCCTTAGCATACTTTTGCTGGCAGAGAAATATACCTTGTTTGCTTCGGTCTACTTCAAGCCCCAAGAAATGCTTAAGCTCTCCAAGCTCCTTCATTTGGAATCTAACTGATAGATTTCTTTTGGTCCTTTGATTTTCCTCCTCATCATCTCCTGTGATGATCAAATCATCCACGTACACGAGAACTACAGATATTTTTTCTTCTCTACTCTTTACGAAAAGACTTGAGTCTGCAGGAGCAATGTTGTAGCCACACCCAAGTAAGAACTCTGCTATCTTCCCATACCATGCCCTTGGAGCTTGTTTCAACCCGTATAGTGCCTTCTTTAACTTGCATACGTAGTTTGGATGATCAGTGCTCTCAAATCCCTATGGTTGTTCCATGTATATTGATTGATCCAACTCTCCATGAAGAAAAGCATTCTTCACATCCATTTGTCACAACTTCCATGACTTAATTGCTGCTATAGCAATTAAGACTCTAACTGTGGTAATCTTGGCTACTGGGCTAAAGGTCTCATCATAATCCATACCATATTGTTGTGAAAATCCTCGAGCAACGAGACGAGCTTTGTACCTTTCTATGGATCCATCAGGGCGTGTCTTCAACTTGTAGACCCACTTGCAAGAGATAGGTTTAATATCTGCAAGTCTTGGGACCAGCTCCCATGTCTCATTCTCTTTTAAAGCTTTGTATTCTTCCTTCATGGCACTCATCCATTGTTTACTTCTTGATGCTTCTTCATATTTAACAGGTTCCTTGATTTCTTCTTCTCCTGCTAGAGCTGCATTTGCGTACCTTGGATTTGACTTTCTTTCTCTGTTGGATCGTCGTATCCTGCTTCCAGATTCTTCTTCGACCTCCATCTGAGATGGTCAAGTCTCCTCTGAACTCTTCCCATATACTCCACTCTTCCAAGGATCTTTAGAGTATTTTGATGGTTTTGATGAGCATTCTTCGGATTCTACTCCTTCATCGCTTGAATCTTGCTTACCAAGCTTCTCTTGTACTATGCTTTCCAATTCTCCAGAATCTGGAAGTACTACCTTATCTGAGGACCACCAAGATGAAGCTTCATCGAAGATCACATTCCTTGAAGTATGACATCGATCGGTTGTTGGGTCACAACACCTCCATCCTTTTCTCTCATTGTTGTACCCAACAAAGATGCACCGAATTGCCTTCTTATCAAACTTACTTCGTTGATTGTCTGGTACAAATACATAACATACACAACCGAACACGCGGAAGTGACTTAAAATGGGCTTTGTTTTCCACAACTTCTCATATAGTGAGACGAACTTCAACCTTGCTTGCGGTAGTCTGTTGATGATATGTGTCGTTGTTCTCATGCATTCTGCCCAAAATCTTGCAGGTATATTCTTTACGTGCATCATGCTTCTGCAAGTATCTGCTAGATGTCGATTCTTTCTCTCAGCCACACCATTCTGCTAAGGAGTGTTGGGGCATGTTAATTGACGTCTGATATTGTGCTCCTTTAGGTATGTTGCAAACTCCTTGGATGTGTATTCACCTCCATTATCAGTGCGCAAGCACTGTATATGCCTTCCAATTTCTCTTTCAACCTTCTCCCGATACTCTTTGAATTTTAAAATGACTTCTGATTTTTCTTGAAGAAAGTCTACCCAAACATACCTTGAGTAATCATCGATAAACGTCACCATGTACTTAGTCCCGCTAATGGATGGATGTTTTGCCGGTCCAAAGACATCTGAGTGAATTAACTTCAGTGGCTCTCTTGCTTGAAAGCTTGATTCTTCATAAGGGAGTTGATGAGCCTTCCCATATTGGCATCCAGCACATACTATATCTCCAGCAATCTCAAGTTGCGGTAGACCTTTATCATCGACTTCTTCATCATTGAATTTAGTTTGTGATAGCCCACATGTCCAAGTCTAGCGTGCCACAGATCAGCAGTCTCGTTCTTTCTTGTTTTGTCTGCATATGTTGATTCTGCAGACATCACATACACAGACTCCAGCTTTTGTCCTTCCATGATTGGTGAACCAATTATCTTGAGAGTTTGGTACACCCTCACATCTTCTGGTCCAAACAAAACATACTTCCCGGTTGATGTTAGTTGGGACACAGACATGAGATTCTTCTTCATACCTGGCACATGGTAGACATTCTGCAGTTGCACTTGATTTGGGCTAAATTGAGGCACCACCATTGTCTTCCCGATGTGGGTGATTGGTAGTTTTGAGTTATATGCTGTCACTACAACTCTACCACCTTTATACTCAGACAATTTTTGTATTTTCTTCTTATCTCCTGTCATATGGTTGGCACAACCGGAGTCCACGATCTAATCATTATCATAGTCAATTTGCACTGAACTTGTGCTGACTTCTAGAGCATGCTCCTCTATCGTTGCCATAGATGCCTCTACGTCCCATTCTTCTTCACTGTCACACTCTTTGTGACTCTGTGTTGCGGCATTTCCTTCTGCAATCTTCTTCTTCGACCAGCATTCCCTCGCAAAGTGACCTCTCTTGCCATAATTGTAGCATTTGAGGTTCTTCTTCATTTGCTCCCTTTTAAGTGCTCCCCTTTGTTGTGAACTCCTCCGCTCTTGTTTCTTAGGGCCACCATTCTTTCTTCCACTAAAGAGAGCTTCTTCTCCACTCTTTGTAGAAACTCTTGTCATCTGCTTGGTGAGAGTTTCTTGATTGACAAGCAGACTTTCTAGATCTGAGATGGAAGGAGGAGTCAGCCACCCTTGTACTGCTGTGATAAAGGCACTATATTCTGGCCTTAGCCCATGGATAATAATCCTCCTCATCCTGGGCTCACTAATTCTAGACTCCGAATCTAATTGAGATATGTCACGACAAAACCCTTTCACCTTTGTAAATATTGGTTAACGGACATACCTCCTTGCTTAACGGAATCAACTCATTTTCCAAAAGTTGAAGTCGGGCATCATGCTTTTGCGTGAAGAGCAACTTAAGTGTGTCCCATACCTCCTTAGGCGTAGTAGCCTCACGTACATGCTCAAGCAAATCCTTCTCAATGGTTGTCCTGAGCACGTACATGACCTTCCCAGTCTTTATCTTCCACTTCCTATTTGCATCAGCATTCTCTACAGGAGGTGATGTAGTTTCATTCCCAACAACAACCTCCCATAGATCCTGCCCTTGCAAATATAGTTCTATGTAAAGACTCCAATACCTGTAGTTTTCGCCATTGAGCTTCTCGATTCCGCCGCATGGGTTTGATAAATCCGCCATCACCTATTGGTTTCGAACTAATCGAACAAACTCCTTCAGCGTGATCTTCAACTCCTCCGACAGGGCTTTGACTTTGTGGTTTTCGACGGACGATCACCACAAACACGGCTCTGATACCAATTGTTGAGAAGAAAATAAGTAGAGAGGAAAATGATACTTGTATTGCACAACTAATGTTGTTATAATACAACTCACTACAAGACTTTTTTCCTCACTACAAGACTCTCACTCACACTTTACTACACAAGGACTACACTACACACTCACACTACTACAGAAGACTCACTTTTTGTGTGGTAGAGAACTCTTCACTTGGATGGATTGAAATGGGAGATCACACCCCTATTTATAGGTGTGAATGGAAGCTTGTAGAAGAGTTGAGATTTCTTCACTTTGAATCTTCTAGGAAGCTTCATAGTGATGGATAAGGAAGAAACATCTAGAGTATGAATTCTCTAGAAATTGGGCTTAGTGGGTTGGACTTATAATTGACTTAAGTAATAATTTATTGGGCTTGAGTTGGTGTTGGATCTTTAACAGTCCTAACAGTAACCATTTTAGTGACTGGTGCATAAGTTTCAAAATGGTTTAAACCCTCAATTTGATTGAAGCCTTTAGCTACTAATCTAGCTTTATAACTTTCTAAGTCACCATTTACTTGTATTTGAGTTTAAATGCCTATTTACAACCAATGGGTTTCTTGCCTTTAGGAATTGGAACCATTGTTAGAACCCTAACCCGGTTTAGGGTTAATCTTGGATTTGAGAGGGTGTTAGCATGGGGAAGTGTGGTGTGCATGGGGAAGGGAAGAGAGGCGTGCACTGTGGACGTGGGGGGAGGGGTGATGGCTGGTGTGTAGGGCACTGTTGGTGCGTTTTTGTTGGGTTAAGTAGAGAAACCCGTTTCTTTCTCTCTCTCTCTCTCTCTCATTCTCTCCATTTCCTTCTTCTTCTCCTTCATCCAGCTGAGGCGACGATCGGAGGAGGCGAGGACGACGCGCGGGCAGAGGTTGGACGTCGAGAGGAGGCACGACGCGTGCTCGAGGTCTACCAGAGGCGACGTGCGTGAGCGAGCTCCGGCGGTTCGTCGTCTTTGCTTGAGGTATGTCGACTCATTAGTGTGGTTTTGTGGTTTCTAACCCTCGTGGGAGGGTTGTGTTGGTCGGACGGGGAGGTCGGAGACCTCTTCGGCGTAGTTTCCGTGAGAAACCTCGGCTGGCGCGAGGTGGAAGACGACCAACGGTCGACCGGTCCCTTCGGGCGGTTGACCGAATGTAGTGTTTTACCCGACTTTAACCTTCACCGGTCAAACGATGCCTTGTGGTGGTCGACCGGTAGTGCGTATTTGCTGGTGAGTTGGGACTTTCTGTCTGTTTTCGGTCGACTGGTGTCTTTGGGTCGTTCGACCGGAACTTAAGTGTACCGATTTTTATGCATGCTTGTTCGACCGATTATATGACGTAGAATATTAGGTTGACCCTGTCTGTTTCCGATCGACCGAGACCCCTGAGTCGGTCGACCGATAGTGTTGATTTTGATGTTGACCAGACTCCGGATTTTGACCTCGTTCGATCGACCGGTTTTAGACCTTTGTTCGATCGTTGGGGGATAGTGTTTTGAGCACAACGGTAGACCGTGTTAGGCGTACGGTTGACCGATTCCTTACTGGAACCGTTCGACCGAATCACCTCTTCCGGTCAACCGTTTGGGCCCAGGACAAAATTCCTGGTTCCCTTTTTGAATGCCAACTTTGTCGACGGAAACCCGTGTCCTCGCCTTGTGCGTGAGCCGGGAGGTGACGGTGGGCGCGTATTGCGTGCCTGCCCAGGGACCACCGTGTGGAAAAGTGTGCGTGTTCGGGACGCGTCACCTCTATGTATGGACCGTGACTAAGTTGATGGATTGATTGGACTCATTGTAGTGTTGCAGGTCTGAGGGATCGCGGATCCCAATGTTTGATGTTTGTGCGGGCACGCAACTGGCGTTGGGTGAGGTTACTACCGGTCTTCGGGTACGGAGGTCGCTGCCCTGCTTTTATAGCGGCGCGGTTGGTTTTTACGGCTCGTGGAGCCTGATGACCTGGCAGACTTCGGTCTGGACCGTCCGATGTTGTGTCGGACGTTTGTGATGGACCACTGATGCTGTGTCAGTGATGCCGCCGAGTTTGTGTCGGCAATGATGATTGTTGGGCCGAGGCTGTTCCGGCTATGTTGATTCCTCGACTGGGCACCTATCGAGATGTTGTTGTTATACTTTCCGGGCGACGGCCCCGTTGGTCCCTGTGGCTCCGACCACAGAGATTTCCAGATCTGTATTCTATCGGCCCGCAGGCGTGACAGAGGCTCCCTGCCGAACCCTTGAGTAGTGTAGCCGCGTGTGGGGGTGCGATGTCGCGTGCTGTAAGACTGCATGTGCCTGCAGTAGGTCTCCTCGGGAGACCCAATGTTGACTGTCGGACTGATGTCCTGTTTTACCCTTTGGGGGAACTGTTTTCCTTTCTGTTGATGTCATGACATGCTACTAGAATGATAAGTTCATTTGCGTAATGCATGCATATAGGTGAGTTGGCATACGGGGTTTCCTTCTGGAAACTCAGGCATTGTTGTTATATATTTTTCAGGATCACAGTAGGTCCAGTTGGGTGGTGATCGGCGGACACACGCATTTTGGAGTTGGATCCTCTTCTCGGACCGCTGAGGTCGACATGATTACGTTTTATCTTCTTTTGTCGTTTTGTCGTTTTGTTGTAATCATGTATCATTTTGACAAACTCTGATGTAATTTTTGTGCACCGCTATTTGTTTTATGAGAAGTAACAGTCCCGTCTTTGATTATTGAGTTCCTTTGTCTTGATTATAAATTTTTAAATTTCCGCTGTTTCGAGATGTTACAACCATAATCCAAGTTTTATTGTCATATAAAGCTTTTAATTCAATTTCCATGGCGTGTATCCAATTAGGATCTTCACAAACCTTTTTATAACTCTTTGGTTCAATAAGATGGGTAATTTTATCAATAAAGTAAGCATATTTATTGGAAATAAAATGATATGACGGGAATTTGCTTAAAGGATATATGGTAGAAGATTTACCTTCCTATTGTTGATGATTGTGGCTGACCTGACTATTGTTACCTATCATGGTTGGCCAGTAAAGATCTTTCAGCTTGGTTGATTTTGTTTGCTGCCTTGAAGATTTTCTGACTAGTTCAACTTGTTGTTGATTGTCTGATTCTGGAGCTGGTTGATGAATTGTTTCTGATTTTGGTTCTGGATTTTGTTGATTGTTGGAATGATGAACTATTGTATCATTATCTGCATTTGTATTTGGCATATGGATACTTGTTGGTGGTATATTATTGGTATCTAACAAACTTTGGTTGATAGTTTGTTGAGTGGTTGTCTTATCTATATTACTGGTGTTGTTGTTTTCAATGGGTAAATGAAGTACATGTTCATCTATGATTTCATCAAGTGAAATGTTGTCTTTATAAGGAAAAATATGTTCTTTAAACATTACATCTCTACTCACAAAGGTCTCTGATTATGTAAATCATATAATTTGTATCCTTTTTAACAATAGGGATAACCAATAAATATGCATTTTATGGCCCTTTGATCAAACTTGATGTGGGTTTGTAGGTTAGTAGCATAACATAAGCTACCAAATATTCTAAGATGATTGTATTTAGGTTTAGTATTATACAAAATTCCATAAGGTGTTTTATTTCCTAACACTTTGGAGGGAAGCCTACTTATTATGTAAACAACAGTTAGGATAGAATCACTCCAAAACTTTAATGGTAAGTTAGATTGAAATCTCATAGTCCTAGCCATGTCAAGTATGTGCCTATATTATCTTTGTGCAATAGCATTTTGCTGGGGAGTGTAAGGGCAACTTTTCTCATGAATAATATCCTCGTCAGCAAGTAATTGTTGAAATTGATTAGAGAGAAATTTCAATCAACTATCAGACCTAAGTTTCTTGATTTTCATGTTGAATTGATTACTGACCATGGGAATGAATGTTTTAGCTTTCAATTTCATAAGAAACACCCAAGTATTTCTACTAAAGTCATCAACAATGGTAAGAAAATATTGAAAACCATTATATGAAACAAATGAAAACTTGCCCCAAATATCTATATGAATCAAATCAAATGTATGACAAGTATTGGAAGTACTTATTGGAAATGGAAGTTTAGTTTGTTTCCCAAAATGACAGAAATTACTAAGGATGAGCAAACTTTGGTCTGGTCCGGGGGATACCGAGAATTTTGTCTTCGGTCCTGGACCGAACCAAGATTTTGTGAGTAAAATTCAAATTTTGAACCGAACCGAACCGGACTGACCCGAATTTATTCGGTTCGGTATTCCGTTCGGCCTTCCTAAAAATTCGGTCTTCGGTCCGATCCGGTTCTGGACCGAAGCTCACCCCTAGAAATTACAATTATTAATACAAAAACTAGTAACGTCACATAATCTAGCAGCAATGGATTGAATCTTTTGGTTGGAAGCATGACCTAATCTGTTGGGCCAATCAACACTACTTCTGGAGGTATTAAAGGCAAGATAACCGATGTTGTTGGAGTAAATGTATAGATCATCAACCTCTTTACCCATATCAGTCATTCTCCTCATAGCAAGGTCTTGTATAATGCAGAACATAGGGTAAAAACTAACACTAGATCTATAATTTTTAGCTAGTTTTGAAACAGAAATGAGATTAATTCTAAATTCTGGCACATAAAGAACTTTAGTAAGCAATCTGTCCTTATTAATCCTAACTTCTCCAATGTATTTAGCTTGAACTATTTTGTTCTTGGGTAGTATAATTGGCACATTATGATCAATTTCTTTGTAATTTTGCATGAGATCTAGCCTTGCACACATATGATCCAAGTTTTATCGTTAATTACAGAGAAAGAGTAACATGTACCTGCAGCATTTGCATGTGCCACTTCTTCTTCCCCTTTGTTAGACCTTTTGTTGTTCAGTATTTGCAAATTTTGATTATATTGATCTAGTGTCATGCTTGTGTCCGAAATTTGAGTGTCTGCGCTAGTTGCTTTGCCCTCCTTGCTGTTGAAATTTTGCTTTGGTTTTCTGTTATTGTTTGTCTTTAGAGGAAAACCAACTATCAAGTAGCACTTATCAATGGTGTGTCCAGTCGTTTTGCAATTGGTACAAATTGGCTTGTCTTTGGCATTATTCTTGTTCTGATTTGCAATCTGCCATGCTGGTTGGACGTTCTATTGGTTTGGTTTGTTAACTGTCAATGTGTTCGATTTCTGAAAAAGGCCTGAATTACTCGCACCTCTCTTTGTTTCTCCTCTTGCAATACCAATGAGAAAATCTTGCTTACTAGAAGTAATGGAGTAGTTAGCAAAATTTGCCTCCTTATAGCTGACTAAGATTCATTTAGACCCAGTAGGAACTGTATAGCTCTATCCTCATTTTCTTGCTATAAATTTCTGTATGAGCAATACATGTGCAATTTGGTTTCCTCACATATGCTCCTGGTTCATGCCATAACTCTTTTAAGTTGGAGAAATAAGTTGTAATGGAACTATTCTCCTGTTTCAATTCATATATGGCATTCTTTAACTAAAAAGGCTTGGGCAAGTTGGATTGGGAAAACATTTCTTGAAGATCAACCCAAATATCCCTAGATGTCTCATGATAAACAACATTATTCACTAGTTTAGGTTTGATTGCTTGAAGTAACCAAGAGGATACCAAATCATCACATCTTTCCCACTTTGTACACTCATTAGGATTCTTAATGGGATTTGGTTTTGCTAGGGTTCCATTCACAGATCCTAGTTTGCTCTTAGAATTTAGGGCTTTTCTCATACCTCTACACCAAGTTTGGTAATTTTCTCCATTCAATAGCTTGGAGACAAGAATTATACTTGGATTATCCGATGAGGTTAGATAGTAAGGGTTGTACATGTCGTGGTTTGCTTGCTTCGTTTTATTTGTTTCAGCCATTTTGTGGTTTTGTAAAGCTCGAAATCCCTAGTACCATGTGAAATCCTATCCAATCCATGGTAGAATCCTTGCCATAGTTGGATTGGAGGAGAACGAGGTGAATTGGGTTAATGGTTGGAAGAGAGAAGAAGGAAGAAGATAGTTGTAATAGATTCTTGTTTTTTTATTAATTGAACTGAAGTTGTTCTTATATTTATTACACGAGAGACCAACTGTTGAAATATGGAAAGAAAGATACGTTGGAGAAAACATACCAGAAACGACGATTCTCCCAAATCTCCCAAATCTCCCAAATCTCGCAATCCAAATCAAGGAAATCATGGAAACAATGTATTTGGAAAGAACAACGGTATTCTTAGTATTCCTTTGTATAAATACAACATCAAAACCCTAAATGAAATTAATCTTTTACTGTTCAAATTCAACATGGTACCAGAGCGTGCGTTCTGAGAAAAACAAAACCAAAACAAAAAAAAAACCCAAACCCACCTCCGCCTCAGAAGCTCCCCGGAGCTCATCATCGACCGGGACAGCCAGGCGGTTGCGACCTCTGTCGCCCTCCACTCCTAGCAATGATGGACGGTGGTGGCGACTCTCAGCGCCTCACCACACAACCTCTCAATGGGACCAACTTTCTCTCCTGGGCGCGGGCCATTTCCCTGTCCCTCAGTGGCAAGGGGAAGCTAGGCCACCTCACCGGGAAAACCGCAAGACCCACCGACCAAGGATCCGAAGCCAAACAAGAGGAATGGCAGAACACTGACCACCTCGTGATGTCTTGGGTCCTCCAGTCGATGCAAAGCCAAATAGCGGAGATCTTCATGTACAAAAACAGCGCAAAGGA
Organism: Triglochin maritima; assembly: GCA_963682175.1. Taxonomy (NCBI): domain Eukaryota; kingdom Viridiplantae; phylum Streptophyta; class Magnoliopsida; order Alismatales; family Juncaginaceae; genus Triglochin; species Triglochin maritima. Next base: position 4,453,257 of record OY821782.1, on the reverse strand, counting down.
ATTATGGGACTCTGTCCATGAACACTATGGTAAGCAACAAAACTTTGCACATATTTTCAAACTAAAACAAGACCTCTCGCAGATCAAGCAAGGGCAGAAAAACGTGACCGAATATCTCGGTATGCTAAAGAAAACATGGGACGAACTCGCCATCTACGAGCCACCGACGACAGATTCAAAAACCATACAAGCCCGAACCGAACAAGATCGCATCTACACATTTCTTGTTGGACTGGACTCGAGCTACGAAGCACTCCGTTCCAGCATCCTTATGTCGCCGGAACTACCTAGCTTCTCGACCATCATTGCGATGGTTAACCGTGAGGAAACCCTCCGGAAAACCAAAACCGCTCAGCCGGAAAACCAAGAAAATCAGGCGTTTGTCGCCGCAAAACACATCGCAAACCACCGCGACAAAGGTAAAACAAAATATGGAAATAAAAGTCAAGAATATTGCGATAACTGTAAAAAACAGGGACACAACAGATCCACTTGCTACTTCCTCTACCCACACCTCCGGCCATCCAAGGACAGCTCGGAAAGGAGGGGGGATGGGAGGAGCGGCAGCCAGGCACACTCCACAGGGAGAGGCGGCGGCGATGGAAACCCTAGCTTTCGGATGGAAGGAAACAAATGGGCACATATCGGGTCGGTAGCGGATCAGCAAGGTTTTTATACCACAACAAACGGAGCATCCGATTGCACTGGTCCGAATCCGACAACTCCTCAGCAATCCGAGTTTTATTCCACCCGAGCTGGGCCCGAATCCACAAGCACAGGAGCTGATCCAACCCAACTTGGTGCACTTCTGGCCCACTTAAATGCCTTCTTGCAGCAATCCAACACCCCAAGCAAAGGTAATACATCAGGTATAAATTCCGTCTCCGACTCTTACAGAGCATATTTAGTAAATAATTCTCATAACTCTAGTTGGATTATAGATTCCGGTGCAACTGATCACATGACAGGAGACTCCTCCATGATAAATAACATAAAAACAAGTTTAAATTTTCTAAATAAATTTGTCACAGTCGCTAATGGAAACAAAGCACAAATTAAGGGTACAGGAGAAATGCATTTTTTTAATAATCAAATACCTGAAAATGTCTTATATGTACCTAATTTTGATTCTAATCTTTTGTCGGTTGCAAGGCTTACAAAAAATTTAAATTGCAATATTATATTCACTCCTTTTGATGTAATATTTCAGGATCGTATCACAGGGAAGACGATTGGTAGAGGAAAACTCGCCAAAGGACTTTATGTGCTCGAAAATCAAATAAAAGGAATGCTAGTTAATGTTCCTAATCACGATACCTGGCACCAAAGAATGGGGCACCCGTCTCACATGGTTTTACAAAAGCTATTTCCGTCTCTAAAAAATGAATTATCTTGTGATGTGTGTCGTTTATCAAAACAAACCAGACTCCCTTTTTATGCTTCTGAAAATAAAACAGGTCGCGTTCTCGAATTGATTCACTCAGACATTTGGGGACCCGCCCCTTTGGAATCCTATAATGGGTTCAATTATTTTATTTCTTTTATTGATGATTTTTCTCGTACAACTTGGTTATATTTATTGAAAGCTAAGTCCGATGCTTTTTTGGTCTTTTGTGAATTCGTTGCCTTTGTTGAAAATTTGCTTGGTTCTAAAATTAGAATACTTAGATCCGATAATGGATCCGAGTATACTAGCAACAATTTTCAAAAAATTTTGAAACAAAAAGGGATTTTTCACCAAACCACATGCATAAACACTCCTGCACAAAATGGTGTTTCCGAACGAAAAAATCGTCATCTGTTAAATGTTACACGATCCTTACTTTTTCAAAATAACATTCCAAAATATTTTTGGTCTGATGCTATTTTAACTGCCACTTACCTTATAAATCGCTTACCTAGCCCAACAATTCAAAACAAGCAACCCTTGGAGATTTTACATGGAAAAAAGATGAGCCTTGACCACCTTCGGATATTTGGTTGTACTTGTTTTGTTCACAGGAAGCGCATGGACAAGCTTGATCACAATTCAGTCAAATGTATTTTTTTAGGATATTCTGTTAGAAAAAAAGGGTACAAATGTTATGACCCCATTAGTTGTAAACTCTATATTTCTCGTGATGTGTCCTTTTTTGAAAATGTTCCATACTTCAAAAATCATCAAGACTCTTCCGCTGCATCTGAAGCTCCTCTACCGGTTGCGGATATCTTCGACGTTACCTCTTCACCGGATACTATCATCGAGACTCCTCCGCATGAAGCAAATACACCTCCACTGGACGACCAAGGGGGAGTTGAGCATCTTCCTCAGAGAAGAACCACCCGTCCTACTCGTCCACCTCCTCGGCTTCAAGACTATGTGGTATCTCATGTTACATACCCTATCGAGGACTACTTGTCCTACTCTCAAATCAAACCCACCTACCATGCCTTCTTAAGCCAAATAGATAAAATTCAGGAACCCACCAACTATCATGAAGCAATTAAAGACCCTAACTGGGCTAAAGCTATGGATGATGAACTAAAAGCTCTAGAAACTAACCAAACTTGGAATCTTGTGACCCCTCCACAAGGCACAAAACCAGTAGGTTGCAAATGGGTTTACAAGATCAAATATAATAGCAACGGAACCATAGAAAGATTTAAAGCCCGATTAGTCGCAAAAGGATATACTCAGACTTATGGGATAGATTATCAAGAAACCTTTGCTCCAGTTGCAAAGATGAACACTGTTCGTGTTCTCCTCTCTGTAGCTATTAACTCAGGATGGAATCTCTTCCAAATGGATGTTAGGAACGCTTTTTTGCAGGGCAACCTAGAGGAAGAAGTCTATATGACTCCTCCCCCAGGCTACAAAACAAATCCAAACAAGGTATGCAGACTTCACAAGTCCATATATGGGCTCAAACAATCTCCTCGGGCATGGTATGCAAAACTCAGTCACTCCCTTCTTCTTTATGGGTTTTCTAAAAGTTCAGCTGATGCTTCCATGTTCACTAAACACTCTCATGGAATCACTATAATTGTTTTAGTATATGTGGATGACATTATAAGAACCGGAAACAATGATAAAGAAATATCCTTAGTCAAACATTATCTTAAAACCAAATTTGATATTAAAGATCTAGGCATCATGAAATATTTTCTTGGAATTGAAATTGCTCACTCCAAAAAAGGATTATTTCTATCCCAAAGGAAATACGTTCTAGATCTCTTACATGAAACTGGAAAGATAGGGTCTAAACCGGTCAACACCCCAATCGAGACAAACAGGAAAGTTAGTCTTATTGATGGTGAACCGGTTCAAGACATAGGACAATTTCAAAGATTAGTTGGTAAACTTATCTACCTCACTGTCACTAGACCCGACATTACATATGTTGTTAGCGTAGTAAGTCAATTTATGCATGCACCCCACAAAGGACATCTAGAGATTGTGGACCGGATCCTGCACTATCTTAAAAAAACCCCGGGCCAAGGTCTCTGGATGAAGAAAAACAACTCTAATACAATTGTTGGTTACTCTGATGCAGATTGGGCAGGTAGCCACGATCGAAAATCCACTACTGGCTTTTGTACTTTCGTTGGTGGAAACCTAGTCACTTGGAGAAGCAAAAAACAGAACGTGGTGGCTAGATCAAGCGCTGAAGCAGAATATCGTGCAATGGCCTCCACAACAAGTGAGCTAATTTGGCTCAAACAACTTCTCAAAGACATGAATATAGACAATCAAAATCCAATACAAATGTTCTGTGACAATAACGCCGCAAGACATATCGCCTCCAATCCCGTCTTTCACGAACGAACCAAACACATTGAAGTGGATTGTCATTTCATTCGTGAGAAGATACAAAATAAAGAAATCGAAGTCCCCTATGTTCAGAGTAATGATCAACTAGCAGACATCTTCACCAAAGCACTGGATCAGAAACACTTCCAACACATTCTTCACAAGTTAGGCTCCTTCAACATCTTCCGGAGTCAACTTGAGGGGGAATGTTGAAATATGGAAAGAAAGATACGTTGGAGAAAACATACCAGAAACGACGATTCTCCCAAATCTCCCAAATCTCCCAAATCTCGCAATCCAAATCAAGGAAATCATGGAAACAATGTATTTGGAAAGAACAACGGTATTCTTAGTATTCCTTTGTATAAATACAACATCAAAACCCTAAATGAAATTAATCTTTTACTGTTCAAATTCAACACCAACATATTTATTTAGGTGATGTGTTTGCACACCTATAATAGGCCCGATATGGGACTAAAATACATAACCTGATTTTAACATATAGATAATTACATAAGTTCTAACTATACAACAGAATTAATATAACTACTTTATCTTCTTCTAACTACTTTCAAGTTTCACCACTACTTTTTTTTGTTTTGAACTAAGTTTTCAATTGCATAAAATTAAATAAAGAGTTGTGAAACCACAACTCCAAAATAAGTATCAAGTCATACAAAACAGTGGGACCACTACAATTTTCCCTCAGGACATCTATAACCATGACATTCACGACCTGGTCATGAACTTTCTCTCTCTTCCACATCATCTTCTTTCTCATCCACATCAGTTTTCTCTCTTACCAACTCACATTCTTCTCTTTCCTACATTAATCACCTATTAACCACAAATCATCTCTATTAGGGGTGAGCATCGGTCCGGACCCGGACCGGACCAAACCCGGATGCTCTCCGGGGTCCGGACCGAATACCAGACCGGATTCTAAGGGAAAAATTAGATTTTGGACCGGATTTGGACCGAACCGGACCGAAAACCGAACTTGTCCCGGGGTCCGGACCGAACCCGGACAGAAATCTGCACAGCCTCAATCACCCTCATCAACATCATTTCGGGGTCGATCTTGAAAAAAAATCTAAAAAATCAAACAAAAATAGAAAATGTATTTTCAAAAAAAATTAAAAAAGATTAAAACTAATTTAAAACAAAAAACAAAAAAATACTTTAAAAATCATGCCCCTGGATGTATATATATATGAAATAATGTCATCATCATTATATATAAAAACCATGCCCCTGGACGATCGTCAGGGTTGTCCCGGCAAGACGACCACGTTAATAATGTCATCATCATGTCCCAACCTGACTTATTGTGTGTGTATATATATATATGAAAAATAAAAAAGCAAATACGGTTATGGTTGGGGTTATTGAGCACGGTAAGAGGAAGTTAAGGTGATCCGCGAGTGACGATAGCGAGGAAGTGGAGGTGCTTTGCGTGTGGCATTTATTTTGAGATTCCCAAACCCCTCGTGTGATGTGGGTCCCACTTTCAGCAAACAACGGACCAGAACCTGCCACGTTGCAGTTGCTAGATTTGATGTCGTCAACGTGTCTACTGTCTAGCGGGGCAGTACCTACTGCAAATGGAAATGGTTTTAAGTTGCGTAAATCTCATTGAAACAATATTTCTTGTTTTATGGAAAATGTTATCATGTTTTTTTTGTGTGCATAAGATATCAAACTAGTGAAAATGATTAAGGATTTAATTTTCTAGTTATTTTAAGTTAGACCATAAATTTAGGGTCAAGCCTATGGCAATTATTTTAGGGCCGTGATGGACGGACGCGGGCGTCACGGACGCGCTTTACGTGGATCTGTACAGCTCAGATATTTTCTTTGAGTCGGCGTCCAGTCAGCGAAATTTCTCTTCGCGCGTTTTGGTCTTTTTAAAAAATGTCGGTTCTTTAAGTTGAACGATTCATTTCCCAATACACAGATAAGACAGTGTGCAGACCCTAGGACATCGTGCAGTCTCATTATTCGTGCAGAGCCCACACTTATCATAATAAAATATTTATTTTTAAGTTTTACATTGGATCAACTTAATTTGTCTAGCTTACTTTATGTGTGTTTGCAGTTTACATTATGTGTTTGTCCTGTTTACGTTATGTGTCTGTCCGGAATAAGTGTATTTGCAGTCTGGAATAAGTGTATTTGTTGTCCGGTTTAAGAATAAAGTGTGTCCAGAAACGGAACATAAAGTTTGTCCGGAATAAGTGTATTTGCTGTCCGGAATAAGTGTATTTGCAGTCCGGAATAAGTGTATTTGTTGTCCGGAATAAGTGTATTTGTTGTCCGATTTAAGAATAAAGTGTGTCCAGAAACGAAACATAAAGTTTGTCCGGAATAAGTGTATTTGTTGTTCGGAATCGGAATAAGTGTATTTGTTGTCCGGAATAAGTGTATTTGCAGTCCGGAATAAGTGTATTTGTTGTCCGGAATAAGTGTATTTGTTGTCCGGTTTAAGAATAAAGTGTGTCCAGAAACGGAACATAAAGTTTGTCCGGAATAAGTGTATTTGCTATCCGGAATCGGAATAAGTGTATTTGTTGTCCGGAATAAGTGTATTTGTTGTCTGGTTTAAGAATAAAGTGTGTCCAGAAACAGAACATAAAGTTTGTCCGGAATAAGTGTATTTGTTGTCCGGAATAAGTGTATTTGTTGTCCGGTTTAAGAATAAAGTGTGTCCAGAAACGGAACATAAAGTTTGTCCGGAATAAGTGTATTTGCTGTCCGGAATAAGTGTATTTGCTGTCCGGAATCGGAATAAGTGTATTTGTTGTCCGGAATAAGTGTATTTGCAGTCCGGAATAAGTGTAGTCGTCCAGAATAAGAAGAAAGTGTGTTCAGAAACGGAACAGAAAGTTTGTCCGGAATAAGTGTATTTGCTGTCCGGAATCGGAATACGTGTATTTGTTATCCGGAATAAGTGCATTTGCAGTCCGGAATAAGTGTAGTCGTCCAGAATAAGAAGAAAGTGTGTTCAGAAACGGAACATAAAGTTTGACCGGAATAAGTGTATTTGCTGTCCGGAATAAGTGTAGTTCATGTCCGGTTTAGGAAGAAAGTTTGTCCTGTTTATGTAGAAAGTTTGTCATATTTTGTCCTGTTTATGTAGAAAGTTTGTCATGTTTTCTCCTGTTTATGTAGAAAGTTTGTCATGTTTTGTCCTGTTTTTGTAGAAAGTTTGTCATGTTTTGTCATGTTTATGTAGAAAGTTTGTCATGTTTATGTAGAAAGTTTGTCCTGTTTATGTAGAAAGTTTGTCATGTTTTGTCCTGTTTATGTAGAAAGTTTGTCCTATTTATATAGAAAGTTTGTCATGTTTTGTCCTGTTTATGTAGAAAGCTTGTCCTGTTTTGTCTTGTTTATGTAGAAAGTTTGTCCTGTTTATGTAGAAAGTTTATCTTGTTTATGTAGAATGTTTGTCCAGTTTATGTAGAATGTTTGTACTGTTTATGTACAAAGTTTGTCATGTTTATGTAGAAAGTTTGTCCTGTTTATGTAGAATGTTTGTCCAGTTTATGTAGAAAGTTTGTCATGTTTATGTAGATACAATGAGAGCACATTGAGATATTGATGGTACATATTATTGATGATAACTATTACACAATAAGATACAATGAGAGCACAAAAACAAACAAACAATACAAGCACAAACACAAACACACAAAAATTACAAAAAATAATATATCTTCTCCCAGTAAATCACACACAAACAAACAATACAAACACACACAAATTACAAAGATAATATATATTTTCCCAGTAAATCGGAAAGAAGATGTAAGACTTAAACATGATCGTCTCATTCATGCTGCTTACGTTGTGAAGAACCTTGGGAGTCGACATCAGACGCTTCTTCGACATAATATCTTACTCGAAATGGTGATTTATTACGGAGAGATATACGACATAAACCGAACAGACGTAAGTCTTCACCACGGAGCGTTGTACCTCTCTCCGGAATAAATCACCATTTCGAGCAAGATATTATTTCGAAGAAGCGTCTGATGCCGACTCCCAGGGTTCTTCACAACGTAAGCAGCGTGAATGGGACGGTCGATGACACTCTTTCTTTCTTCTTCCTTCTTTTTCTATCAAGGGCACTCCAACAATGCAGCAAAGATGTTGTGGTGCGAAGTCTTCACCACCGGATCGTCACATTCACGATGCTAACGCTGACAAGAACATCGGGAAGTCTTCGCATCGTCCCATTCACGCTGTTTATGTTGTGAAGAATCCTGGGAGTCGGCATCAGACGCTTCTTCGACATAATATCTTGCTAGAAATGGTGATTTATTGTGGAGAGAAAGAATGAAGAAGAAAGAAAGAGTGTCATCATATTTGTATTTGGGTGGAGAGAGAGAACGTGCTGAGTTGAAACGCATTTAATGTGATTTGAGTGGACATCAGGAAGAAAAAACAAAAAAAACATTCATGCTTTGGCCATGTAAGGGCTGACATGGATGTCCACGTAGAGCGCGTCCGTGACGCGCTGCGTTCATAAAACATTTTCCTTTACCAAAATACCTCACAACTTAGGTGCAATTGCGAGAACGTCAAAAGTCAATTGGGACTACCTTTCAGAATCGTAGTTGTTGATCAATTATGCATTACAACATTCAATTAGAGTAAGTAAGCTATTAATCACTTTTAGTGGTTCTCGTGGTTATTAGTCCATGATTGGTAACTGATCATAACTGTCATCCGAATTTGATGATGTACAGTCTCAAATAATTAGGTTATAAGTTGGATTTTAAGCTATAACTCGAATAAAGAGGAGAAGAGAGGGGTTCTTACTTCTTAGTGTTGGCTTTTTGGCATTAATCTTATGTTTTGATGATTTAATCAACCGAATCTTAATTAGAGTAGCACACACTATGCATTGCATATATATTGTATTGTGCTAACCTCTACAGGTGATCAAGACTCAAGAAAGATGGAAATGAAGTCAAGACATGTAATTAAAACTAAATCGAAGACATGTAATCTTAATTTCTTTTGAGTCTTAGGAACAAAGTGTAATTGAGCATACTTGAGCTAAAATCAACTTAATCACACACTAGGTTCCCTATAGAAGTCACACACCAAATTTCACATTATTTGGACTTTAATAGATCACCCAAACTTAGACCGGAAAACACCAAAACCTGAACTACAAAAGTCTGCCAACATTCGGTCCACCGCAACATGTCGTTCGGTCGACCGAGTGATCATGTCTCATGTTTGTGTTTTCACTGCCCTTATTCGGTCGACCGTGTTTTACCTTTCGGTCGACCGTCTGATCATAATTTCCTGACCGTTACTTTTGTCGTATATACCCAACGGTCGTATTCATATTAAACCAAAAATACCCCAAATGTATTTCATGTATCGGTCGACCGAGGACCACGATCGGTCGACCGTTTGTCCATCTCTTGACAAACCCAAAGTGCCTGTCCATAGTCGGTCGACCTCCAAACTTGTTTCGGTCGACCGTTCTCACATTTGTTTGTCACCCCCAAAGTGCCTGGTCGAAATCGGTCGAACGAACCCTTTCTTGTGTTCGACCGATGACTTAAGTTTTCTTAAGTCGTAGAGTTGGGCGGTCGACCATTGCTTAACCGGTCGACCGAATCTTGTGCATAACTGCCAAACGGTCGACCGTTCGTCCCGATTTGGTCGACCGATTACAGCCAGAATTGGGTCCTGTCTTTTCTGTTTTGTGTAATCACACTCCAATTCATACCCAATCAATCCCAACGGCTCTATTCTCTCTAATGCTTATATAAGGAGTTGTAAAACACATTTTAACACAACTCTCCCACTACAAACTTGTCCCAAACTTTAGAGAGAATTCCAAACACTCAAAGCTACAAACCTTCCACACTTAGTGATCATTTCTTCATCCTACTCAAGTGTGCTCAAAGTTTAGAGAGTGTTGTTCCACTCAAGTTCTCATTTGTTGTCAAAAGAGTAAAGGCTCCGATGAAAGCCCGAAGCATCCTTCTCGGATTGTGAGAAGAGGATTCCAAGCTCGGCGAGGGTTGTTCGCGAGTTTGACGGTTGTAAAGGCGTTCTCTCCCGGGCCGGAACGGGGAGTGGTTAGTGAAGTCGTGAGCGGAGCTCGGTGATCCGAGCGGAGCTTGCAAGAGAGGACTAGGACCCGGGTGGGGTGCCGAACCTCTATAAAAACACCGAGTAGATTTGTGGTTTGCATATTCCTACACTTGCTTGTTTTAGTTTAAATTCCGCTGCATTTCTTTGATTGCTTATACAAGTAGGTAATTAGGTGATTAGCATTAATTGTGGACCCATAAACCCACACGATCCTACACTTAGGTCCGTTTGGATGCATGAGCTCCCAACTCAAGCCGATGGGAGCTGGTACAGGAGTTTCTTGTCATTCAAACACTTTTGGGCTTTCAGAATCTGAGCTCCTCGCGCATCCTGATAATATTTTTTTGTATTAATGGGAGAAACTCACACACCACTTACAAAATTTTGGACCATCTTGCCCTAGTTAATCGAGGAAATTCATCATTATTTTATGTCCTGTTAATATTTGATTGGAAGGTTTTTGTGAATTTCATTTGACAAGACATCTGGAGATCCACTGTACTTCTCGTCATCTAAACAACTTCAATTTCTATTAGCAAGAAGTAACTTATGAATCTACAATCCAAATAGCGGACTGAATTCCTATAAGAAGCTCACATCTGGAAGTCTCGCAGCCTAAGGGCACCCTTAACGGGGGTGCCACGCCCGGGTGCCCGCCCGGGGCTCCCTCGGGTGGGGGGCACGTGTCCCCCCCCATTCGTCGATTTTTTTTAAAATTTTAATTATTTAGTGGATGTTTTGTTATTAACGGATTTGGTATTTGTTATTAACATGAGGTAATAATTTTTTGCAAGTGATGAAAATTCAAAAAAATTCAGAACCAACAATTTCAAAATCCAAAAAAATTACAGGAGGCGCTGCATCCTTGCCATCTCACCGGCGAGGTGGAATGTCGCTCGCTCACCGGGGAGCGAGACTCTCAAACGATCTGTCGAGGTGGTTTAATAGTATGGTCTAATATCATGCGTGCACTTTAATCACGCTTCCACTGAGCAAACACGCGTGCACTGTTTAATCACGCGTGCACTTTAATCACGCTTCCACTGAGCAAACATGCGTGCACTGTTTAATCACGCTTCCACTGAGTAAATTGTGCAATCACACGTGAACAGTGCAACAGATACATCCACACCCTCCCAACTATAAATACATCTATCTATCTCCTGACTCCTTACATTTCCTTAACTTCTTAACTTCTTCTCTCATCAATGTCGGATAATAGTTTAAACTCTGGTCAATCCGACGATGATAACTGGAATGCGACATTAAATATAATGGATCACGCTGTTGAATTGGCCAGTCGGGTTGTTCACGAAAGAACTACACGTCCTAACCAGCGTCGAAGGAGAACGACAAACCCAGATAGAGATCGTGAACTATGTTACAGACGCCTTATAGACGATTATTTCTCTGACAACCCTATGTATTCTGATACTCTTTTTAGGACAAGATTTCGGATGAGAAAACATGTTTTTTGCGCATCCACAATGTCATCGAAGCATCTGATGTCTTCTTCCAACGAACACTGGACGCAACTGGTAGGATGAGCATCTCCGGTATACAAAAAAGTACGGCAGCAATGTGAATGCTAGCATATGGCATTGCAGTTGATGGGATCGATGAGTACCTATGAATGAGTGCGACAACATCCAGAAATGCTCTCCTCAAATTCTGTGAAGGTGTTATTCACATCTTCGGCCCTGAGTATTTACGTGGGTTTCCAGGTATGATGTGGAGTATCGATTGTATGCACTGGGAGTGGAAAAACTGCTCAGCTGCTTGGAAGGGACAACATCAAGGGCGTGTTGGGAAATCAACTCTGATCCTTGAGGTGGTGGCATCGTACGACTTATGGATATGACACTCCTTCGGAATACCGGGTTCATGCAATGACTTGAACGTCCTGCAACAATCTCCGGTTTTCGACGACATACTAGAAGGTCGAGCACCACCTGTAAATTATGAGGTAAATGATGTTCAATATGATATGAGATACTGTCTTACTGATGATATTTATCCACAGTGGGCGGCCTTCATCCAATCCATCATTCACCCTCACACACTGAAGCACAGATTGTTTGCTGAAGTGCAGAAGGCAACGCGTAAAGATGTTGAACGCACTTTCGGAGTGTTGCAAGCAAGGTTCACGATTATCAGAAACCCAGCTCTTGCCTAGAGCAATGACGTTTTGTCCAAAATAATGACAACTTGTATCATCATGCATAACATGATAGTGGAGGACGAACGTGATTGTTACGCTAATTTTGGAGATATTCGCGAATTTATGGAAGATCGTCCTGGAACTTCAGCTGAGGAAACGTCGTATTCGACCGATCGTATAACGGATATTCATGAGTTTTTTGTCAACTAAGATCGAGTGCGTGACAGAAACCAACATTTGGATCTGAATGACGATTTAATCAAGCATATATGGCAACGCTACGGACAAGGAACGGTTTGAAAATCAGTTAACGTAGTTGCTAATGTAGTATTTGAAAGATTAATTTATGTAATATGTATTGTTGTTTCTTAACTTTGAGTGTAATATTTCCTATTTCAGTTTATCTTAAATGTAATGTGGCTCCGTGATATTTAATAATAATTTCGTGATTTAGCAGTAATTATTAACAATATTTCGAGTTAAAATATAATTGTAATGTTATTAGAATTAGAATTATATAAAATGTAATTTGTTGAATGTTGTGTGAAAATTAAAATTATTTAATTAAGAAATGATGTGGTGGAAAGAGAGTGTACGGTGGGTGGGGTAGCCCGGGCATGAGTAAATGTGTTTTTTGGGTGGGTTTGGGTGAGCTGACGTGGCAGATAGAGAAGCTGACGTGGCAGAGAGAGAGTGCAGGGTGCTGGGTTAGCCTGGTGCTGTTATTTCTTCTCTAAGAGCACAAATAACAGCGCCCGGGCTACCCCCGGGCGCCCTGCACTCTCTCTCTACCACGTCAACTTCTCTCTTTGTCACGTCAGCTCACCCAACCCACCCAAAAAACCCTCTTACTCATGCCCGGGCTACCCTCACTCACCCTACACTCTCTTTCCTCCACATCATTTCTTAATTAAACAAATTTAATTCTCACACAACATTTAACAAATTACATTTTATATAAATCTAATTCTAATTACATTATAATTCTAATTCACGATATAATTATTATTACTATTAATTAATTAACAATAATAATTATTCATTAACAATATTAATCACTATTAAACCACAAAATTTTGAATATTTGAAATTTGAATATTTGAATTTTGAATATTTGAATTTTGAAACGCGCGTGAATGCACAGTATACACGTGAATGTACAGTATACGCGTGCATGAAAAGTAATCCGCGTGATTGCACAGTATACGCGTGAAAGAAAAGTAGTCCGCGTGAATGTACAGTATACACGTGCGTGAAAAGTAATCCGCGTGACTGCACAGTGTCTAATTTTTTCTCTATATATACCCTACACAAAACTCAACTTACATCCTATATCTCTTCCACAAAACACAACGTTGCAATGTCTTCTCCGGATTACAACTGTTCCCCCCCTCGTCCACAATCAAATCCGCATCCACGCTATCCACATGGATACCCCTCACGTCCATTTTACCAACAACCATTCCAACAACCAGACTTCTCCCACTACGCACCACCATTCCCACCACCAGACCAAAACTCATCATTCCCACAATTCTCCCACTACGCACAACCAGATCAAAACTCACCATTCCCACAATTTTCTCAATATGCACCACCATTCCCACATAATAAACCACAATTCCAGATGTTTGGCCGACACATGTCTCAACAAAGTAGTCAGAGTATGGCGGACACTGAAGAAGAGGGTCACGACGACGATGAGTCCCCACCACGCCACACTGCCACACCACCATCCCCACCTCCACAGCGCCGCCACCGCAAGCAAGTCCAAACTGCCAAAGCCAATCCAAAGTTGTGGACCACAGCTGAGGACGAGAGACTTGTCTCTGCATATATGGAAATCAGTTGTGATGCGGTGACAGGGACAAACCAGAAGTCTACTTCATTGTGGGCTAGAGTGAAACGTGTGTACGACATCTCCGTGGAAGGCACAAGCCTACCCGAGAGGAATGCAGAGTCCTTAAAAGGACGATGGAGGAGAATTGCACCTGCTGTGAACAAGTGGGTCGTGTGCTTTGATCGGGCATTTCGACGGAAAAGAAGCGGCCAGAATGACGACGATGTTGTCCGACAAGCGCACGTGATCTACGAGCGAACTCATGGGCCTAAATTTCTTTATTTTGATGCTTGGGTTATGTTGCGTAGGTACCCAAAATGAGAGTCTGTGATATCCGGAGCTAATGTCGTGCGTGTTGACTGGGAGTCCCCGGAGTTGCACGATGAAAATAGTCCCCAATCAGGAAGCCTTGGGAAAAGAAAGAGCACGGATGGCTCCAGGACGCAATCACCCTCGGATGCAGAAGAGCTGATGCCGGAGTCGTCTACACGCCCAGAAGGTGTGAAGAAGGCTAAGAGTGCATTACGCCCCGAAAGAGACACTGATGTTAGAGAACTTGCACAACAGATTCGACACACCGCCCAAGTCAGAGAAGATGATTTCTCCAAGCAAGAGGAGTTAGCGGAAATGAATTTCCAGAGGCATTTAATAAAAAATAAGTTGGACATGCTTCACTCTCTGATGAGGAAGGACAACCCGACGGAGAATGATCAAAAAGTAATCGATAAACTTCTTGCCTGGGCAGAAGAGAATGAGTACGTGTAGTTTGTTGTAGTCCGTATTTCGTATGATTTGTATTTCCCTTTTGTATTTCGTGTTATTGTAGTCTGTATGGTTTGTATTTCCCTTTAACATATGTTTCATGTGGTTGGTTGTATTTCGTATTTTAGTATTATTAATGTATTGTTCTTATGGTATTGTTGTATTAATATTTTTTTCTATTTAACTTGATTTTTTTAATTTTTACTATTAAACCACCTCGACAGTTCGTTCGGGGGTCTCGCTCCCCGGTGAGCGAGCGACAATCCACCTCGCCGGTGAGGTGGCGGGGGTGGCAAGGGGGCAGCACCCCCTGGAAATTTTTTGGATCTTGAAATTGTTGATTGGGAAAATTTTGAATCTTTATCACTTGTAAAAAATTATTACCCCATTTTAATAACAAATACCCAATCCATTAATAACAAAACATCCCCTAAATAATTAAAAATTAAAAAATATCAATGAATGGGAGGGGGACACGTGTCCCCCACCCGCGGGTGCCCCGGGCGTCTGCCTGGGACGCCCAACGCCCAGGCAAGCGCCCGGGTGATGGGCGCCCGCCCCGTTAACGGGAGTGCGTCCGACCAGGGCGCCCGGGCGGGAGGGTGCCCTAAGGCTCTCACGGTGGTAAATCCACGACGATTATTTAATTGTTATCCGACGGTCTGAAATAGTTATACTCGAACAAGAATTAGTTGTAAACAAAACAAAACAAAATTAAGGAAAACTGTTTGTGTGTGGAGAGGAGAAGAGCGCTTCCCCTCTCCTCTCCTTCTCTATCCAACCATCACACTTCCTTTCTTTTACTTTTCCAGTCGGGAATCGCGAATCGAGTTCGGGACGAAGATGAGCTTCTGACGCCGATGGGGTGGCTCCCATGGCTCGCGCCGGCGTCGGACTCCAGATCGCCGGTGGAGACCCCCCTCCGCCGGCGATGACCCACTCCACCCATGAAGGTCATGTTCTGGTTAGGGTTAGAATCCTGTTTCGATCCGAGTCCGGGAAGTGGTTTTTGGTGTCCCGATTCAGCTGGTTTTGGTGGATTTGGGGGTTTTCGGTTGGAAAAGTGTTGGGATTTGGGTTTGGATGTCTGTTTGGTGGTGATTTTTGGAATTGGGATTGTTGTATTGGTTTGTTAGTTGGGAGAGCGTATTTACTGAAATTCAGATTAGGAGGAGAGAATTTGAGGAAAAGCTTGTGTTTGTGGTGGTTCATCACATGATGGTGTTTGTTTCTTTCCATGTGAGATGTTTTCCACAACTTGTTTTCAGGTTAATGCTAAAATTTGTTTTTTGGGTCGGTGTAACGATTGAAAGCCGTAAAGGTGTGTGGGTAGTGTGTATGGTATGTTTTACGCGAGTGAACTCGGCCTAGTAATGTTTTTGCACTTGTCGATTGGAAGCCTACCGATTTGATTAGTGCAAAAGGTGTAAATTACCTTATGATAACGATGCTGATGTGTTTAGGATACTCGAGCAAGGACTACCCTTGTAAAGCATATCTTTGCATGAGTGTAAACACTTTGTAACCCTTGTTTCGGATTAATATTGTTGTTTATGTTAGTATAAATGCCAATGGTTTAGGAAAATACGAACTAAGTAGTCTGATGTATTTGGGAGGTACAACTGAACCCATGGGCCTGCATTCCCTTAAAAGCAGATGTTCTTTAGAATCTATAGTCCATACACACCACTGATACCTGCATTTAGTCAAACTCAAATCATGCTTTGTTCAGTGCATGCTAAGCTCTCTCTTCAAATACAAATTATGATCTGATCACTGCAAAAATGTACTATCTGTGGCCACTTTATGTGTTGGGAGGAGGGAGGGGCATTTACATGACTCTTAGCAATCTTGCAACACAATTTTTTTTTAATGTGTGTTTCCGTTTTGGTATGAAGCAACTTTAGTTTATTTGATTCTTTTGTGTTGATATAACCTCTTCACGACTGAGATCAGATTTTGTGGTGTTTCAGATATAATGTGGCAAGCGAACTTGAGAATGAACGAATCCTTTGAAGGTGGGCCCTACCCTGAGAGGCTGGGCCAGCCAGACTGTGCTTACTACATGAGGACTGGCCTTTGTAGATTTGGAATGACATGCAAATTCAATCACCCTCTGGATAGGAAGTTGGTATTGTGAACCATCCGTAGTTTCTACCCGTACCACATCTTGTTTATCGTAAACATAACACCTGCATTCCCCTTATCCACTCTTCTTGACCATGTTAAACCATTTGGTGTTGGAAGTAATTTTTGGTTTTTGACATTTGATTCTCACGTGACAGAAGACTGAAGGTCAATTTGTATGTATTATACTGGAAAATTGGCTTGTCTATCTTAAATAGTAACTTATATTCCCGTAATGCACTGCAAAAAACATTTTAGTCAAACAAATTAGCTACTAATCTTTTGGTTCTTAACATGTTAAAACCTTAGCTTGGGTTTTACCATGTTCTGATCATAAGAAGAAGAAGCATGCTCAACTTGAGGATATCTCACAAATTATGTTTCTCTTCTTTCTTCCAAGCCATGAATACTGTAGTAATTGCCTACCCCTGCTTGTTTGGATTAATGGTTTTGCTGTTGACCTTTGGTTATAATACTGCAGTAATTCTAAATCATTTGAAGTGCTTGGAGGTCCTATTATTAGGGTAATTGTTTACCTTATGCTTATTTATCAGATTTTGATTCTGCTAAAACTGGTTGCAGGTCATTGCTGCGTCAAGATTTAAAGGTGAATATCCTGAGAGGGTAGGGCAACCTGAATGTCAGGTATGGAGATGTTCACATGTCCCCATCTTTTGTATATTATCTGGATACTGATTACTAGCATACCCTGGCATTACTTGAAGACATTCACCTATTCTTAGTTAATACAAATTCGAAATGAAGTATAATTGGAAATCAACTATTGATCGATCCTTTTTAATGTCATTAACTACCTATTCGATTTAGGGATCAGATACTTTCTTATCGTTGTTGTAGCTACGCATTCTATGTACTATTGTTGTCTGAATCGGGTCACTTTTTCATCACATGGTTTATGCTGAATGACCATCTTATGATGCTGCCTGTATCTCATTTCAAGTTTTACATTCTCCCAGTTCGTGTAACCATGCATATTAATATTAACTAGTCTAACTTTATTTTTTACTTTTTCCCAGTATTATCTGAAAACAGGAACATGTAAATTTGGAGCCATGTGCAAATTTCATCATCCAAAAGAAAAGGTTGGAGTTGGTGGTAGATTTCAATTAAACAAACTGGGCTACCCACTCCGTCCGGTTTGTTCTTTTCCATCTTGAAATTTGGCTTGTGTGAGCTCCTTGGATCCTATGCTCTTTCTTTATTCTGATTTTAATCTTTTTCCTGATTGTAGAATGAAGTTGAGTGTGCATTTTATTTAAGAACAGGACAGTGCAAGTTCGGAAGCACCTGTAAATTCCACCATCCACAACCTTCAACCGTGATGGCCCAATTTCATGGTTCTCATATTTATCCCAGTGTAAATTCACCATCAAGTTCTCAACAATCGTACACAGGAACTTTGTCCAACTGGACCATGCCAAGGGCTTCTTTTATGCCAACTCCACGATGGCAAACTCCGTCGAACTACACTCCTGTTATTCTGCAGCAGAGTTTCGTACCAGTTGCTGGATGGAGTGCATATCCTGTAAGTTTGTCTTCCATTCTCTTTTGATTCTCTGATATCCTCAATCATATTTTATGGCTATTAACATCTTCCTTAGAAGTATATATATGTAGTATTGATGTTTGATTTTTGAGATATGAGTTGTTTGTATACTCTCAAGCAATCATGGTTGAGCTTTCAGTTAGTTGGAAATTTAGTCTACGAGTCACCTCTTACCTCTCATATCGTTGGTTTGAGTTGCATAAGCTTGTATTCAAGGACACAATACATTTTATTGTGGATACTTGTTTGCAGTAAGTTAATAAACTAAAACACGTGCAACTTATCACAGTTTTTTCAAAAGGTTTATGTGCCCACGAAATGGAAAAAAGTGGGAAAAATAAGGAAAAGAATTGTCATGGGCCATCACTCAGACAATTCATTCCCTCTTGATCACCTAGACTTCCAAGTGCAGAAACCCTTTTAATATTTCATGATTTTCATCACTTGGCCATCTTCCCAATAGCAAAAGCATCTTTGTAGTGCTAGTTAGTCTGTTATCACCATGTGTAAGTCCTTACTGTTAGAAATGTGCATGAAAGAGATCCCCTTATTTTCAATCATGCAGCATCATTTAAGTGTCAAATTTCAAAGCCTCCTTTAACTCTGTGCAACTGCAACATATTGTCCTTATAAAGTCCACTGGACACAAGAATCTCATCATAAGCCATCAGATACGGACTTGTAAAATGCTTAACCTTTGTTTTTTTTTGTGGCAGCAAGCATAATTTTTATGACTCGAACATTTTTTGCCTGGGCAATGTGGGACTATAATTGAGGATGCCACAGTATTTATTTATTATCATGTGTAGTTGCTTATTTAAGCATTTTGAAGCAACGATTTCACTGCAGGGACAACAGAGCCAACAACAAGCACCAACTGATGGTCAAATTTATGACGGTACACATCAAAGTGAAATGCCTAATACTGGAGCAACAAGGCCATTCTCATATCATGGTGGCTCAAGCCCCATGGGTCTGTATGGGTTGCAGAGAGAAAATATATTCCCTGAGAGACCTGGTGAACCCGAGTGCCAGTTCTACATGAAGACTGGAGACTGCAAGTTTGGTGCTGTATGCAGGTTTCATCATCCCAAGGAGAGATATATTCCTGTTCCTGATTGTGCTTTAAGTCCACTGGGCCTTCCACTACGTCCTGTAAGTTCCATTAAAATTTAAAGTGGATGTTTTATGTGAATTGGGGGTCATCCTAGGATTTATATTGGTTCATTTTAATTGGCATCAAAGTAAAGAACTTGATTAGTTGATCTGTTGTGAGTGTATGACCATCTAACTAAGTATTGCCTGGTGTCCAGATCCTCTCCACTTTTGTTTGTTACTCAGAATTCATCCTTTTTTCTTTTGTCATGAACTGTCTATTTGATCAGTGTTTCCGAGCCTTTTTGCCTGGTAGTTTATTGGTTTATTATGTTACTCAGCTAAAAGTGAATCCTCATAATTTGTATCGGCAAACTCTACTAGTACATGGATAATATGCTTTTACCTCTATAATTTCATCTTTTGGATGTATTATGTATGAGACTCTTGTTTCAGCACCAATATTTATTTCTCAATTTTTTCTAATGTTTCATACAGGGAGAACCTTTGTGTGCCTTTTACTCACGATATGGTATCTGCAAATTTGGCTCGAATTGCAAGTTTGACCACCCAATAGGAATTTTTCCGTATGGTGTCACATCATACTCTTCAGGTGATGTCCAAGTTCAGAATTTAATAGGAACTGCTTCAGAAACTACTCAATTAACATTGTTGTCACAAGGGTCAACCGATGCAGACGCTGGAATATTGAGGCGGTCATCAGTACCAGAAACCACAGCCGTCGGCATCAAATGATGTAAATGTTGAATTTGGTCGCTGGTGGATAACTTTACATGTCGTGATGTTGAGCAGCAGGCAGCCCCCTTCTTTTTAACCTTTCGAGAATAAGTAATCATTGTAATCTGGGTACAATGCTGAAGTTGTACAGCTTTCCCTAACGAGTTCAATATTTTCGCTAGCTGACTCTTTCACACTTCATTTTGCCGCCTCTTGTAAATTGTGCATGGAAGGCCGAAATGAAAAAGAAAAAGTACTGTTCAATCAAATTTGCATTTTAGTCTTGTTGAATTATTGCATGTCAAAATTACTCTTTCTTGACCTCTCACTGCAGGGACAACCGGACAATCCCTCAGTCCTATATCCACTCGATGTTTTAGTTCTGTCTCGGTCTGCCTAAGGTCCCCCGTCATCGTTCACTTGCAGGTATTTCTCCTTCTGCAGGAGTATATGCAGGAATAGTTATGGATTTTTCAGCTAAACTGGCAATAAGACCCCTTCCGAGAAGTTGCTACCATCTTTTATTTTTCTTGCTTCTGCTGGAGAATGAAGGTACTTATTATTGATCCATCACTGATAAGCATTTGAATTTATCTTAATCATCATCTCATCAGTCATCACAATCATCATCACTATGAATTGCTCAAACTTTCATTGATAAATTGTGGAAATTTATGTGAATTTTTTAGGCTTGTTCCTGGAAGTAAGATGTTTTTTTCTCATTGGATGGGCCACAAACTTCAAGTAACTTCCCCTATTTATGGTTTGATTGGTTCAAAGGAATCTTTCAATTTGAATTCCAACTTTAAGAATTTTACTTTCATTATACTATAATAGTAGAGTTCCAACGTTAATGGTTGAATTTTTAGTTACTTTTTGATTAAGGTGAAATTGTGGAGGTCAATTTCTGTATCAATTTGCATTCATTATAAACTTAATTTTCATTTGGTTTTAGAAGGTACAACATCATGGGCATGGCATTGCAATTCTCGGGTATGTTGTAACTACCTTTAAGTTTCAAGATTCCACAAGTAATCATGCAAATTTTATTTTGAGTTTTTATTTTCCATTTCTGCATAATTTTCATCGAAATTTACTCCCTGAACAAGGTGAATCACTGTTTTCCTTCCATTCTTCTAACTTCCAAGGAGAAACTAAATCAAGGTGATCATTATTCGCAAATGTACAAGAAAATGAAATTGCTCCTTTTTTCCCTGACACTATAGTTTTCGACTCACGAGTCACGATTCATAACAATTTAAAAAATATCTCACCATGTTCCTCATTCTGACTCTCACCACCAGTCACCACCATATATAACAGACAGACCCCCGGGCAATATTCGGTCATAACCAACAATAAACCTTGTTAAGTAAGCTTCTACAGCAGTGCTGCAGTGCAGAAACCGAAGAAAAAGGTTATTCTTAGGAAGTTAATTTGGTGGTGCGTTTCTTCCGCATGTGAGTTATATCATAGTCGAATTCAAAGGGAGCATTCCATAATTATTTGAGTTAGCACTTACAGGCAAATGACAATACAGTGGGCAAATACGTGGGTGGTAATTGGCTCAATCTTTTAATTATACTTCTAATCGAGCTCGCACCATCAAATTCTGATTTAATGGGCATCTCGAATTTACACCACGAACACAAATAAATAGGAAGGGTCCGCGTAAATTTTGTTTTCCCAAAATATGACCTCAAGTGATGTGCAAACAATGTACTTGTGGCAATGAATCATTCTGCTTTGCCCTTTTATTCCGTCGAGATTACGAATCACTAGGAATAAGCAGCACGGTTTTGACACGAGTAAGCATGGTGTAAAAGTAAACCAACTTTTTAGAATCTAAACCTAAAGTGGTGCTCCGATACAACAGTAAAAAAAGTTTGACTATTGAGAAACATATCCTAGTTCAAGATAAAATAGGAGATAAAATACTAGAAACGACGATCCTCTTGTTTGTCAGTTTGAGGATCTTATTCTCAGTGGGGAAGTTTTATGCCAATAGTTTTTTCTTCTTCTGAAAGGAGATTTTATGCTGAGGATCTTATTCTTAGTGGCGAGAATCCATACGGAAAAGCACTCTTGATTTCTTGATAAAAATGACGATAATGAATTCAAGTCGTTTTGAGGACCTTATTCTCACTGGTGAGATTGCATACCAACGATTAATCATCGCACCTAAATTGGCTTCAAAACGTGATGCTGTCATTCAACACGAGAACTTGGGAGCACATACGAAAAAAGTTTTGAACAGCAGAAATCCACTACATAAAAAGTCACATAAACACAACTAGGCATTTCAGTGCATATTTTGAAGAGATTCATGAAATCATATAATATTCATCAAATTTTAAGTGTCAAAACTTGGGCTCACCAAAAAAATTCGACCAATAACTGGTTCTCTGCTGCTATAAATACCACCAAATGGGACTCTGAAACAACGCCTTAACATGTAACCGTAATGCAAAAAATAAAGAAGAGCCCCAATTCCCATTTTCCTCTTTAGTCGTAAACTACAATTGGTGGGAAGTTCACATTCATGCATCCTGTAGAGCCTTCATGAGATACAATCTGCTCATGCTCTGGCCTACAACCCTGCAAAGTTAATTTCAAAGGATCAATTACAAAAACTGTAGCAAGGAAACTCAGACACGAACCAATGAATAGTGAGGGAAACTTGCAGGCCGATTCAGCGGAATATATACTGAAATGACAATATTACCCGTTTATTTGATTGCAATAGTTGGAAACTTGGTTGGTGATGAGAAAGCTTTCTAAACGTGAAGGCTCGGGCAGTGGCTTAAAGATGGGATTTGATGGATCCTCCTCAGGCAATGGCTCTTCACCAGCAGCCCTTCGGGCCATGTTTTCCGTTCTGTGATGTGAAGCAAAAATATTAACAAGAAAAAATACACATGGATCATTTAAAAATTCTAAATGCCCAAAGTGGTGATCAGAGCCCAGCCCCCAGCGAGACCTTTAACTCTTGAAGTTAAGAGAAAATGTGATTTTTGTTTATCATTGATCCCAGATAGTATACTCATGTCACATTCTATTGGACAAGACATGTTTTGGTTTGCACAAACAAATTATTTTTTTTCTAACTGGCGAACTGAGCTGCCAGTCACATCTAAAGGGAAGCTTAATGGTTCTTACACTGTGATGTGACATTACGTCTTGCACTATATCAATAGCTACTGAGTACTAACTGCACTAGCTACTGAGTACTAACTGCACTTCGCTTCAGTACCAAAGCAAAAGGAAACGAAAATGTACAACAGATCGACAATTTTGGTGATCCTAGATAATTTGTGCTTTACGCTAGACAGAAATCATTACTTTATCCAATTTGTATCCATTCTAAAAACAATAAGTTATTTCTTGTATAAAAATGACCAAAGCTATATATGGTAGCAGTGTAGTTGTAAACTACCTTCGCTTTTGGATCCATGCTTGCTGCTGTGTTTGCTGACGAGCAAGGCTTCGATAATGATATTGGAACTGACGTGATGAGTTATGTTAGTTACAGTTGCAAAGACAATATTACAAGTCAAAGATAAAGTCAGTGTATTCAAAAACCTTCTGTTGTTCCATGGTGAGATCGTCCATGCATTCAATCAAAAACTCCATATTTCTCTCAACGAAAGGGTTAGCTGAGAGCTGCAGCCGATCAAAATCACACTGCCACAAGAACAGTCAGTAGTAGAGACGAGGAGCATCAAAATTAATGAGAATCAAATATCTAAATAAGGTGTAGAAACCTGAGCAACCGGAGAATCAGATTCCAACTCCGTCATAAATTCACTAATAAGTGCAGAGTTTGAAACTGTTATCTGAAACAGTAAGGACAGGAGAGAGCATTGGTCACAATCCACAGCTAATTTAAGCAACAAAATGGTATATACAGAATCAATTAAAAGGCAAGGTTAAGTACAGTGAATGATGTGCAAATGCCAACACATGGATATAATTTCTTACCGGGATCTCCTCAAAGATATCAACCCATGTCAAGTTTCTCTCTCTCAGCCTGAACAAACATACAAATAAAATGATGAATCCTTACAAATCAAGAAATTTAATCACCTTTTGAAAGAGGGGAGCTTACTTCTCTCCAGTAAAATTATTTTTACGGTAAAGTTCCATAAAAGCATCTGACAGTTTCAGCGCTTTCAAAGCTAAAACACCTTGATTTGCCCTTGACGGATCATAAATGATACAGACACACCGCCGGATATTCTCCTGCAACATGTAAAATCATTTTTCAGAGACCATTTTGAAACAAGCATGTTATAGAGATTCAATATAAGCTATGCAGATCCACTAAAGTAAACCAGGTATCTTGATCAGAGAAACCATCAATACAAGCATAAAATCAAAGACTACTTTAAATAGGAATATTATCATCTACAAACTAGCAGTTCACTATTTGACATGAAAATTAGGATATTCATGTGATTTTTATTTGAAAGATCTCTATGGTCTAATTATGATAACTATCAGAATATGAAGAGCAATGTAACATAACCCAACGAAGCGTCCAAATATATATTAAAAGGAACTCATCTTACCTGGTAATTCATAAACGTTTCAATAAGTTCCACTGTCTGAAAAGAGCCCAACAACGTAGATTGATACCTAAGAACATGGAAAACAAATTGATCTTTGAAGTAAATACTTTTTACTTTGCACAGGAGGCACATAGCGTTGATTTAAATAAAAAGGAACACCATAAAACCAAAATTGAAAGATGATTGGAATATGTTTATTGGATTTACTTTCCTGGAAAAAAATAACTTGTTTTACATGAAAAATTATATTTCAAAGGAAATCATCAAAATCTTCATTGCTGGGCTAACAGAATATCACACTTGCATGGGATAAATTAGGTAAGATACAATCTATTGATTGATGATAGATTCAAGTGGTCGTTGTATTTGAGCATTGTTCAGACACTCAGATATTTGTGAAGTAATATATTAGTTATTGCTGCCTATACACCAAAATAGTAGAGGATGTGTATGTACATTATCAAAAAAAAATGGCTTACCATCCAACTGTGTTGTTATCAACATTGACCTCTCTTAAGCATCTCATCATTTCTAGCTGATAGTTGGCACCATCTGCTTCAATTTCCTCATCCTCTTCTCTGATCTAATACGAGTACATAAGAATTATCAAAACCTAGAATACAAAATTGTACGGCTTCCGTCTACAGTATTTGTTTACATCCACATACTGGAAAAGGGAAGCAGTTCGTCACTTCGAGTACGCTACCAACATCAAGTCCAAGAAGCTGTCCCGTGACCAATGATGGAGAGAATTCCTTGCAGTGCTTGAGAATTTTCAAGATAGCCTGGTGGGAACCACTAAATGAGGTTTAAGAGAGTAAGATTGGGCCAAAATAAACTTCAATTTAACCATGAATATTATTATTAAAACGTAAGATGGCCACAGAATAATGTGTAATAGCACAGCATACCATCTGAGTAGAACAGTACCAACATGACATTTATTTTGATAACATGTTACCATTTGTCACCGGGAATAGAATTATGAGAAAACAAAAAATAAATCACCGAGTTAGAAACAATGTTAGTATAGAAAGACAATCCTTGACTCACAAAATACATTAAGACAGACATCAAACGGATTTCCTAGTATTTTAAAAAGGGGATAGATTGAATGAAATGTACTGGCCTCAAATAAAGATGAAAGCCATTCAGACAGACATCAAACAGATATCCTAGTATTTTAAAAGGTGGATAGATTGAATGAAATGTACAGGTCTCAAATAAAGATGAAAGCTCTAGGAGAAGAGAAGAATGTTTTTTAACTAAAACACTAACAAAAACAGAATAAAATCAAAGTAACAAAGGATATCAAAGCAAGAAAAGGGGAAAATCTGAGCTTCAGGCAACAAATTCTGCAGTTAGTTCTTACCAGCGTTTTTCTTTTGTCATTGAAATTGAGTCTAAAAATTGGACCATACAGCTGCCAACAATTCGTCTAAAGTTTTGGATGTTTGGAGTTTAACCACTTAAAACACGTTTCTCGAATTTTAACACTGTTTTGAAAACCGGATCAGACCGACCGGTCGGACCGGTTCAACCGTGAACTGGAGGCTTGTCTGGTCCGGTGAGGCTGCAAAAACCGGATTTGAAGCGAACCGTGCTGGACCAGAGGTCAACCGGTCGAACCGGCAAGTCGGACTGGCGGTTCTGGCCAATCGGGTAATCAGGCAACCCGGATCCAAAAAGAAAAAGAAAAACATCCGACCCCTAACCTTTCTCCCTAAAACCCCAAACCCACCTCTCCCGTAACGCCGACTCTCCCCTCTTACTCCTCTCATTGCAGTCGCGCCTCCGGCCACCGTCGACCAAAACTCCTGTTGCGGATCTAGTGTTGGTGGAAGGGGAGAGAAGAGTGGAGAAGGCGGTGGATCTGGTGTTGGAGGAAGGGGAGAGGAGATGTTGTAGGGGAAGAGAGATGGGAGCAGGAAGGGGAGAAGAGAGGGAGGTGTTGGAGGGGAAGAGGGGGTTTTGTTGGGTGGATTGGTGGGTGGAGGTGTTTAGGGGTTTCTTTGTTTGTGGGTTTTTTAAGAAAACACCCTATGAATGTTGATATTGTAGATATTTTGAAGATTTTGTCTTAATAAATAAGACATATATATCATATGTATATATGACATCATGCTGACGTCACCGGTTCAACCGATTCGATTCAATCCAATCCCGGTCGAACCTCTGAACCTTTGACGTTGTCGGTTCGGTTATGAAAACCTTGTTTTAACATGAACAGAAAACTTATTGTCTAAAGTTGAAAATTAATGCTCTAATTTTGAGATATCATAATAAACTAATATAAATATCAATTTTTGTGATGAGAGCTTACTTTTACCTTGAATCTGCACGCTCTCAATAATGAGGCACATGTTCTTCACTGGAGATGATATTTCTAATATATCATTATGCATCGAATGTTTAATATTCCAACAGCCAACTCAAGGTAACCAATTGTCAACTTTGAACAGAAATTTAAAATTTGATCAAAAAATATTGACATATCTATGAGCATTAAATTACAGTATTATAACTTTCAGAACAAAGCATCTAACCTGTACCACAAATTCCTCTATATGGTTTTCAACATTTCTGGGTAAAATAACCAAAAGAAATGAGTTCAGCAATCACTTTACAACTCAATCCAACAAATTCTCAACTCTGAACACAAATCCTACAATTAGGACGAAATCTTCAAACATCCATGATCACCAAAATGCAGGTTCCCAAGTTCCAAACTTCCAACAACAAAATCCCCAACTTCAACCACAAGTTTCTCCATTCCAGTTTCAACCTTTCGGAAAAGAACACCTTAAGTAAAGATCCTGGTGCTCTCTACTCAACTTGAGACCACAAATCCTCAACTTCAAAACATTAAATTCATATTTGCACAAAATTGTCCAAACAACCACGAGCAACAAATTCTCACTTTCCAACAGCAAAAAAAAGAAACTCAAAGTAGAGAGTTCAGTGATTACTTCCCAACTTGAGGCAACAAATCCCCACTTGGAAGTTTGGATGAGTTTCTTTACATAAGCACTACCACAAAATTGGAACTTCCTAATTTCCATCCAAAAAAACCCAAACTTCGACCACAAATCCTCCCACACCAGTTTCCAACTCTCTTCTGGTTTCCACCAAATCGCAGTTTCCTAAGATCCACAACAAAATCCCTAACTTTGGCCACAAATTCCACCGTTCTAGTTTCAAAGAAAAAGAAAAAGAACTAAACTACAAAGTTGGGCGATCACTTTCCAACGTAAGGCAACAGATCCTCACTTCAAACACGAACCCTAAAATTTGAACTTTGGGCAGTTTTTTCATTACAATTTCACGACAACAAAAGTGAAACATCCTAATTTCCAGCCAAAAAAAAAAATTAAGTTGGGCGATCACTTCCCATATTAAGGCAACGGACTCTCACTTCGAACACGTACCCTAAAATTCGAAATTTGGACGAATTTTTCATTACAAATCCACAACAACAAAATTGCAACTTCCTAATTTCCAGAAAAAGAAAAATCCAGACTTCGGATTCAAATCCTTCCACAACGATCTCCAAAAAAAACTAAAAGTAGACAAATTTGTAGAAATTACCACTCCTTCCATCTGCACGAACCGAAGCGGAGACACGACCTCCTCCGTCGCCACAGCCTGTAGGAAAGACCTCGCCATTGCTGCGACCAAAAAACAACACCCCTCAAATCAACCACCAGTACGATCTGAAGACCAAACGAACGAGATCCGCGAACACATCCGCAACTTACTGTTCGCCATTATCAAGCTTCTTCGCGTTCGTCTCCTCCGTCTTCGGGTTCGTTAGGGTTTTGGGATTTGGACGGCGGGGGAATGTGGGATTGGATTGGGGCGGAAAGGATTCGGGTGTTTATCCAGAATCCGTTTGGGTGTTCAGTTCGTGGGCCGGATCTTTCGACCCGTTTGGAACTTGTAAAATTAATTAATTATGGGTTGTTAATTGCTATCTTGCATGAGTTGCATCCCTCAATTTTAAAACGTCATGGTTTTCTTGAACGTTGAAGATGTAGATAATGAGGAAAATTCTTTTTTTTCCTTCTTGTGAATGTGTGTTAACGTATTTCTTTTTTGCAAAACTATTGAACTAATTTAATGTCCTAAAAGGATTTGCAGATGTACGTCAGACAAGTCGTTAATTGACATAAAACAATGTCCTTGTGGGTCAAACTTGAGCATGTACATTTACTTTACAAAACATTTAAGTTCCTTAGATAACACGTGTAATAAAAATTAATTATAAAATTTACAAAAATACTGAAACATAATCGATATTGTACGGTGATAATCAACCATGAACAAAAATGAAAAGTTAAAGCTTAAGGTTACATAATGTAATTAAATTTTTGTTGTTACAATCTACCTTTTAACAAACTCAAAATACTAATTATATAATTTAGTGATATTTTTGGGCTAAATTGAAACAAATAAATGTTCTCGAAGGTTCACGTGTTAGTTATATAATTTACTGGACTGTTAAAGTCGCACGTAAATTACTTAAATCGTCTGTGTCAATTATCGTTTCGTCATTCTCTCATTTCTACTTATATATATCTTCATTTCACTCTTCTACTATCACTCTCTCTCTTCATCTTCCTCGTAATCATCAAAAATAATGTCTCGGATGCCAGGAAAGGAGCTAGCAGACGTCGCGGTGCACTCCAATACAGTAAAAATTCAATTTTTTTAAGTTAAAAATAAAATAATAAAAAATTGATGGGGGACCCCAAAGGCGGTTTCGGTAGACGCCCCCTTAAATTTTTATTATTTAGTTATAACTAATAATTAGTTAATATAATAAGTATTAATTGGTAATTAGTAAAAAATAATTAATAATTTTGTTAATTTTGTAACTTAAATCCATTTAACAAAAATTTAATTCTAAATTTTAATTAATAGTCATCGGGTTACCGTGGAGGAAAAAGAAAATTCATACTCATACGCGCTGCACATGCTTACGTGGAGGATTCATCACCTCGTCATCTACGTAGACAGGGTATATGTGCTTCAGTTAGGAGAGATAAAGATAGTTTACGTCGTTGTCAGACATGTGATGATTCCTTCAATTATGAGAATTTTTTGGATGAGGTGGAGAGTGACGACGATGAAAGTGACGATGGGGGGGGGGGGGGGGGGGGGGTCGGCATGAGTTGGAGTTGGAGTGGCAGGAAGAGGAGAGGTAGGGGGAGTATGGTAGAGGACCTGGGCGAGAGGAGCAGTATTGTAGAGGACGGAGGCGACGTGGTAGTTCTTCTACTGCTGAGTGGGTAATTCGGAAGGGTAGAGGTGGTAGGTTTGCAACCAGTAATTTGAGTTCGTGCACTGTAGATGCCCGAGCTCAGAAGAAGAGGAGGGTTGAGGACAATTCTTAGATCGTGACTGTTGTGATGCCCGATGGTCATTTAGATGGGAGCGTCATTCCTAGTTTCGGGGGCCACATCGCTAGACGCATTTAGGAGGGAGAGGATTGGAATGTTCTGAAGCACCATAATTGGCACAAAGCTTGTACTACATTGCAGGGTTGATGCTCAGTTTTGAGTGATGATATCACATGAGTCATTACTGATAGCGGATTGGGTCACTTGCCTTACAACATGTTTTCCTGCCTTGATATGTCATTGATATCTGCGTTTGTGGAGCGATGACAGTCTGACACCAACTCTTTCCACCTGCCTTTCGGTGAGATGACGATCATGTTGCATGACGTGTTCCAGATCCTTCATATCCCTGTTGAGAGTCATATGGTCGGTGCTCAGGCATCGACGACTGAGCTGAAGAGTTATGTAGCTGAATTACTCAGGGTAACCGTTGTTGGTCTTGGGACGGATAACCCTTTCTAGAGTGGCAGTGGTGTTAGCATCGACGTTGTTGACGACTTATGCAGACCTCCGCAGCCCGAGGATATACAATTGACTGTCTACATGTTCTTACTGCTCGGATGTGTCTTGTTTGTCGACAAGAGCGGTTCTTACTGCTCGGATGCGTCTTGAAACAGTGGATGGTACATACACAAGGAATCCGATGGGAAGTAGGCATGACAATCGAGTCGTGTACTTTTGTGTCGTGTTTTTTTACGTGTACCAGCCAAATTGACTGAACACGACACGAAATCATTTCTTGTACCAACACATGAAAACAAACACAACCCGGATCCTTTTCGTGTTAACATGAAACGACCCGACTTACATGAATTTTTTTATTTATTTCAATGATTTTCAACTAGGAAACCAATTTAATTATTCTTACCTAAGAGCATCTCAAAGAGAAAGCCCAAGGCAAGTTCAATGTGTGAAGAAAGTGGATGGGCTCCATGTCCTTTTATAGCCATTGTATGAGAGAGAACATTTCACTAGGCGACGTGGGACTAAATTTGGAATAGTCTCGAGCTCATATTAAACCATATAGAAGATAAAAACATTTATTTTGCCAGGAGACCTCAGTTGTCTCCTTGGTCAGCGCCTCTTGTTCTTCCTCTGTGGCCTCGGGTTCGAACCCCAGCCCATGTGTTTTGGATTTTTTTTTTAATAAAACAGGGATTCGAACCCTGCACTCCACAATCAACCCTATCGCACCTGACCACTAAGCTAACATTACATATATGAGTAAACAATGACAAGCAAAAAAGCACACCCACAACGATATTCAACTTGATCACTTAAGTCTTGCATTTTATTAAACATCTGACTCAACAATAACAAGCAGTGATGTGAAATTCGACCATTTATATGTTGATATAAAACATTTATGTAGTTAGTTAAAATTCAATGTCTTGACTCTTCAAGAAAGTTTCGAATATTCGTCAGCTGCATCTCAATAGCCGAGTTGACGCAGTCGAAAAGAGTGTTCAGAGTTGCAGTCGATGAAGTAATCCGGTCTTTCAGAGCTGAATGAGCACTTTCGACCCTAAAGGTCGTACTGTTGCCGAAATGAAAGACTTTGTTTGTCCAATTCAACACAAACTTTTCTTTATGCACTAACCACGTGTCGTCCAGATACTCCGCGATAGTCGGCCAAGATCTATACGAATCTTTCAGAGTACACACAACTCTATTATAATCGGGTTCTGAAGTAGAAAACATGATTTTCCTCCACTTTCCACACTTCAAAGTCTCTGCCAACTGCTTGCTCTTGCCGAATGCGTAGTACGCGTAGTTGTATACGTTTTTGTTGATATATCAGGTGCAAAGCAAATGAGTAGAGTCAGGAAAAATCTCTCTCATTGGTCGCATAATGCCTAACTCCAGGTCCGTTATTATTGTAGTCGGACTGATAATACTGCATAACAAATCTCGCAACTTCATTAATACCCATCGGTAACTACGCTCGGTCTCGTCCTTCATAATTGCATAGTCGATAAGGAGGTTCATGTTTGTTGGTGTACCCCAACCATCTCGAACAAAAGCACCTTGCACTTATTCGTTTTGTACGTTGAATCCATGCAAATTACCAAAGGGTATGTGCGTAACAACTTAACAGACGTCAGATGTGCCAAGAATGCGTGAGTGACGACATTAGTTTTTTCATCCGTCAGATTCCAATACAAGTACCGATACTGCTCTGCTTGATGCAGAAACTGTTGAGTGGTATTCCTGTCTTCAGATTTAACTCAGCTCATGTACTATCTACAGTTATAAATGTGTCTTTGATTCAGATTATCTTCCGAGAATCTCTTTTACCGCCAACAAGATGTTACGTGGTTTTGTTTGTGTCTTATTTATCTCACGAACAATTTTCTTAGCCCCAGGACTAAGACCGATGATATGTCAGTGACCCTCTGGATAAACTGCAAGTTGGTGGTTGTGATGACCATGAGAACTATCAGAAACTACGACTTATCCATCACGCTCCCGTCACTCGACCACCTTTATCAAAAAACCACATTCGCAACCATTTATTTTCGTGTTACTCCGTACTGCAATATCCATATCCCGACAACCTATTTCCTTTCTGCAATCACATTTCATATAACAAATCATCTGATTATCTGTCTGTGGTTTATATGATGAAATTACAAAAAACAACCTGACTCCGGTGACAACTTATTTCACCCATCTTATCGCGTCATCGGTTGTTTCAAATATTTGTTGACTTACAAAAAGCCCATTGTAATCTACCACGTCCGCACCGAAATTTTGCAACCGATCCTGAAATAATTTGAAATAACACAACATATAAAATACAATTATATTTTTTTAAATAAAACAACAATTATTTACATAACCGTTTAGAGCACCACTAACGGTGCTTTTTTGCACCCCACGACCCATCATGCTCTCTCTTAACCTCAGGTCATTCCAGGTCAACAACGCCGAGGTCGACCCGGTCGTTGAATATTTTATTGTTTATTATTATTTTTTTTGGTTTTGTTTTTGTTTTGAATTTTTTGAATTTTTTGTTTGAAAATATATTTTATAATTGTTTTGATTTTTTAGGAATTTTTAGAAATTTTAATTTTTTTTCTTCCAAAATGCAATACAAATGATGTGGAGAAGAGAGATAAATTGTTGTGGGTTGTAGTTAAAATGTGAATAGTGTGAAAAAAAGAAGAAAGTGAGTTGAGAAAAGAGAAAACTAACATGGAAAAGAGAGAACACTGATCACGAAGTTGTCCGAGGTCGTGGTCAGTGACCACACTTACTGAGACACAAAAAAAATACAAAAAGAATCCCATTACGCCACGTGGACCGACACAATGTCCTTTTGTCGGGAAAAAGTAATCACAGACTGCCAGTGGGCCCCACCGGCCCAACTCCCATCGTGGCACCAGCTCGACTCCAGATCCTAACCGACCACACAACTTCCCGTCCGTTCACGTGTCCGGATCTCAGAATTCATATGGAAAATGTTTAGTAGCCGCTCTCCGGGACGCTGTGGCGGGACGCTGCTGAGTTGGACAAATCCAGCTCAGCCAAAGTTTAATATTTTTGGCGGGCAGAGGGGGCAGCCGCATTTAATGCATCTCAAATCAGACGTGCTCCAAATCATATCATTCCTTTTGGCGCTCCCACCTGCTCCATACCTCTTTTTGACGAAGATGCAAAGAATGGCCACTGTCACTTCTTCCCTTCTTCTTCATTTTCGTTCATTTCTCTTCGTTTTGAGAGAAATTTTCACTCAAATGGAAATGGCGTTAAACGTTCCTAAGGAGAAGATGATTTTCCCCTCTTTCGAAGGAGCAAGAGTCTTTTACAACGACTATGCTGATGCTTGTGGTTTTGGTGTTAAGCTACGACTTACTCATTACGACGCTGGTGTGGTTACCCGGGCTACTCTTACTTGTTCCAAGGAGGGTAATGCACCAACAAACCAAGGTCAAGGCATAATGAAGCCACGTTTATCTAGTAGAGTTCAGTGCATGGCTCGCATCAGGGTTTCTGGAAACCCAGCAAGGGGATACCAGATTAACTTTGTTGATCTCAATCATAACCACGAAATGCTGCAGGAGCACCAGATTCGTTTTCTAAGACAGAAACGATTTGTACCTGAGGCCGCCAGAGCACGAATAGCGTGCAATGATGCTTCTGGGATCTCTGCTGCTAAGACCATGCAATCGTTTGTTGTTGAGGCTGGGGGCATGACAAACTTACTTTTAACGATAGAGACCTAAGGTCTGAAGACTTTTTTACGTTATTTTGTTTGTAGAAATCTGCGGTCTTAATATTTTTTGTGTGTGCAGGAATGGTATAACCGAAGTAAGGAATTTGAAAATGGGACCCGGCGATGCACAAGCTCTTCAGAACTATTTCATTAAGATGCAGAAGATTGATGCAATGTTTTTCTATGTCGTGGATATGGATGACGATGGAAGACTAAGGAACGTTTTCTGGGCCGACTGCCGTTCCAGGGCTGCCTATTCATACTTTGGGGATGCTATATGTTTCGACACTACGTACCTCACAAACAAATACGACATGCCCTTTGCACCATTTGTGGGAGTTAATCACCATTTCGAGTCTGTGTTGCTCGGTTGCGCTTTGCTGTCTTCCGAGACCACTGAAAACTACATATGGCTCTTTCAGACGTGGCTTTCGTGTATGGGAGGTACGTATGTAGAGTTGTCCTTTATGATTTTTGAGTTATTGGTTTTCCTTTTTAAGTGATGTGTGTTCCCTTTTAAGTGTTGTGTGTTCCTTTTTTAGTTGTGCCGTTCATTTTGAACTTCTTTTTAAAACCTTTTGTGTGACTGTGTGTTCCTTTTTAACTTATGTCTGTTCCTTCTTAAGTGAAGTCTGTTTCCTTTTTAACTGATGTATGTTCCTTTTTAGTGTTGTCTGTTCCTTGCTAAGTGATGTTTGTTCCTTTTTAAGTGAAGTATGTTCCTTTTTAAGTGACATTGTTTCCTTTTTAAGTGAAGTTTGTTCATTCTTAAGTGAAGTCTGTTACTTTTTAACTGATGTTTGTTCCTTTTTATGTTATGTGCGTTCTTTTTTAAGTGTAGTCTGTTCCTTTTTAAGTGATTTATGTTCCTTCTTAAGTGAAATCTGTTTCTTTTTAGTGAAGTCTGTTCTTTTTTAAGTGAAGTATGTTCCTTTTTAAGTGTAGTCTGTTCCTTTTTAAGTGAAGTTTGTTCCTTGTTAAGTGTAGTCTGTTCCTTTTTAAGTGATTTCCGTTCCTTCTTAAGTGAAGTCTGTTCCTTTTTAGTGTTGTCTGTTCCTTTTTAAGTGACGTCTGTCCCTTTTTAACTGATTTCTGTTCCTTTTTTAGTGTGCTCTGTTCCTTGTTAAGTGATGTCTGTCCCTTTTTAAGTGAAGTCTGTTCCTTTTAAGTGACCTCGTTTCCTTTTTAAGTGAAGTCTGTTCCTTCTTAAGTGAAGTCTGTTACTTTTTAACTGATGTTTGTTCCTTTTTATGTTATGCGCGTTCCTTTTTAAGTGTTGTCTGTCTCTTTTTAAGTGAAGTATGTTCCTTTTTAAGTGAAGTATGTTCCTTTTTAACTCTGGTCTGTCCCTTTTTAAGTGAAGTATGTTCTTTTTTAAGTAAAGTATGTCCCTTTTTAAGTGATGTCTGTCCCTTTTTAGGGGATGTCTGTTCCTTTTTAAGAGATGTCTGTTCCTTTTTAAGTGATTTCTGTTCCTTTGTAAGTGATTTTTGTTCCTTCTTAAGTGAAGTATGTTCCTTTTTAATTGATGTCAGTTCCTTTTTAAGTGACCTCGTTTCCTTTATAGCGATTTTTATTTTTCCTTGCAGATATCCCTCCACCAGCTATCATAACGGACCAATGTGGGGCCATTACTGCTGCTGTAAGGAATGTCTTCCCAAATGTCAGACACCGATTTTGCATTTGGCACATAATGAACAAAGCTCCCGTGAAGTTGCCGACGAAGTATCGACAACACATGTTATTTGATCTAAATTTGATTGTCTATGACTCAAAGAACCCAGCTGAATTTGAACGGAATTGGCACGGTTTCCTGGTTGATTTTGACCTTCAAGAACATAGTTGGCTCCAAACAATTTACGGTATCCGTGAGTCTTGGGTACCTGCCTACTTGTGTGATTGTTTTTTCGCTGGAATGGCTTCTACCCAAAGAAGCGAAAGTATGAACTCCTTCTTCGACAAGTACTTATCTTCTAGAACCACCCTTAAGCAGTTCATTCAACAATACGAACTTCCTCTACGTCACAAGTACGAGAAGGAAGCTCAATCGGATTTCGATTGCCTACATAAGAAACCCCAAATGGTTTCAATATATCCTTTCGAGAGTCATATGAGCGAGTTGTATACCGTAGGGGTTTTCAAGAAAGTACAGTTACAAATTGGTAAGATGATGAACTGCGACCTAACCGAGGAGTTGCAATCAGCCGACACGTTTCATTACAAGGTGACTGAACGTGTACGGGTCGGTGAGCAACTATTATCGAAACGTTTCCTTGTAGAGAGGACAAGTCTGAACTTGACATGCGATTGTAAACTGTTTAAGCGAGTTGGTATTCTTTGCTGTCACCTCCTGGTCGTATTTGCACGGCTAGATCCTAATGCATTACTCCCACCGTCTTACATCACAGATCGATGGCGGAAGGATATTCGTCGGAGCTATGGAGAAAAGATGTACCAAGCTGATGGCGTATTGGAGAAGGATGCGCTGAGTCGTCACGCCGACATAATGGGTCGCGCTCTTTGGATTGCACAGGAAGCATTCATTTCTCATGAAAGTTATCTTAAGGGCGTGAAGTGTATGGAGTGGCTCAGGTCTCGTATTAACATTCCCCACGCCCCTCACATAGTTGATGAAGTTGTGGCCGGCGGTACCTCTTTGCGCAATCCAGACAAAGTAACCCGTCCAGGAAGACCGCCTACTAGACGTTGGGTTTCCTTAGCCGAGAGAATTCTTCAAAGAAGCCAAAAAAGGGTCTCACAGCAGAAAAGAGCAAGTATCGAAGGAAGGGCAAATCACCTATGCATCAGGTCGCACCTAGACCAGGGGATCCAGATTTTGACGATTGGGACATGAAGTTGTATTACGACCAAATTGCTCCTTAATTATGCACTTTTAAGTCTTGGTCTTTGAATTTTGTACTTTTTTGTACTTTTTTGTAAGACCACAGTTATTCTTAAGTGTAAAGTTCCCTTTTAATTGTGAGTGTAAAGTTCCCTTTTAAGTTTACTGTTCTCCTTTTTAACTCTGACTTGTATCTTTTTAAGTGATATATGTTCCTTTTTATGAATTGCGAGTACCTTTATAACTTAGCGGTTCTCCTTTTTAACTGTGAGTTGCAGTCTGTTCCTTTTTAAGCGCGTTTACCTTTT
Organism: Triglochin maritima; assembly: GCA_963682175.1. Taxonomy (NCBI): domain Eukaryota; kingdom Viridiplantae; phylum Streptophyta; class Magnoliopsida; order Alismatales; family Juncaginaceae; genus Triglochin; species Triglochin maritima. The sequence goes on along the minus strand of OY821782.1, from coordinate 4,415,709 downwards.
TAAGTGAAGTCTGCCCCTTTTTAACTGATTTCTGTTACTTTTTAGTTGAAGTCGGTTCCTTTTTAAGTGACCTCGTTTACTTTTTAAGTGTTGTCTGTTCCTTTTTAACTTAAATTTGTTCCCTTTTAAGCGATTTCTGTTCCTTTTGAAGTGATGTTTGTCCATTTTAACTGATTTCTGTTCTTTTTTTAGTGTTTTCTGTTCCTTTTTAAGTGATGTATGTTCTTTTTTAGGGGATGTCTGTTCCTTTTTAAGAGATGTATGTTCCTTTTTAAGTGATTTCTATTCCTTTTTAAGTGAAGTCTGTCCCTTTTAACCGATTTCTGTTCCTTTTTAAGTGAAGTCTGTTCCTTTTTAAGTGAAGTCTGCTCATTTTTAAGTGAAGTTTGTTCCTTTTTAGGGGATGTTTGTTCCTTTTTAAGAGATGTTTGTTCCTTTTTAAGTGATTTCTGTCCCTTTTTAATTGAAATCTGTCCCTTTTTAACTGATTTCTGTTCCTTTTTAAGTGAAGTTTGTTCCTTTTTAAGTGAAGTCTGTTCCTTCTTAAGTGAAGTCTGTTACTTTTTAAGCGATGACTGTCCCTTTTTAATTGAAATCTGTTACTTTTTAAGTGATTTATGTTCCTTTTTATTTGAAGTCGGTTCCTTTTTAAGTGACCTCATTTACTTTTTAAGTGTTGTCTGTTCCTTTTTAAGTGAAGTCTGTTCCTTTTTAAGCGATTTCTGTTCCTTTTTAAGTGATGTCTGTCCCTTTTTAACTGATTTCTGTTCCTTTTTATTGTTGTTTGTTCCTTTTTAAGTGATGTATGTTCCTTTTTAGGGGATGTTTGTTCCTTTTTAAGAGATGTTTGTTCCTTTTTAAGTGAAGTATGTTCCTTTTTAAGTGAAGTTTGTTCCTTTTTATGTTATGTATGTTCCTTTTTATGTTATGTCTACCTTAAATGTTGGAGCTATTACTTTGGAGTATGGAAAAGTTTTAATTACAACAACTATAAAATGTATTTGTTCATGTTTTAATTTACAACTATGCACTACTTGAATTCGACACAGCAGCGTGGGTCCCTCAATAAAGTAATGGTCATTTCACCCCTGATGGAGTGAAGTGTCTTGGGGTTTTTCGTTTCCGTTGGGTTGACCTTTCGCATGAGACATTTGATCCAGTAGTATAGAAAAACACCGCAGTCGTTGCTTCCCGACATTTGTCTTTGGCACGTTTCCCTCAGGTATCTCAATGGTCAGTTCACCTTAAGACGGTTTCTCCAGAATTCACCCACATCTTTGGCCGAACATTCATGTACCCCTACCGCATTGTCAGGATCCTCATCTGGGACCAGCTCCCTACTGCAACTGTTGTAATGCAGGATCTCCTTGTCTAAGTCATTAACAACTACAAGGGTCCAGTGTTCTGACACCAGCAATGGTTGTGCAATGACGAGGCTTCTCGTTTCCTGGCCTTGTAATTTGGGCGCCAACCACTCTTCAATCATGGTATTCCCTTGATCGATCATAATTCTTTCTGAATAGAAGCTTGGAATACAAATTACCTCTTGGGGGTAGTTTTCTGTTTTTTTGCGCTCTTCAAGTACACAAAGCATATTGTCTATCGCCTCGTTGGTCAAATCTGTTGGATTTTTGGCATTAATCTTATGTTTTGATGATTTAATCAACCGAATCTTAATTAGAGTAGCACACACTATGCATTGCATATATATTGTATTGTGCTAACCTCTACAGGTGATCAAGACTCAAGAAAGATGGAAATGAAGTCAAGACATGCAATTAAAGCTAAATCGAAGACATGTAATCTTGATTTCTTTTGAGTCTTAGGAACAAAGTGTAATTGAGCTAAAATCAACTTAATCACACACTAGGTTCCCTATAGAAGTCACACACGAAATTTCACATAATTTGGACTTCAATAGATCACCCAAACTTAGACCGGAAAACACCTAAACCTCAACCCAACTGTCTGCCCACATTCGGTCGACCGCTACAGGCCGTTCGGTCGACCGGATGATCAATTAATCCTGTTTGTGTTTCCCTGTCTAGTTTCGGTCGACCGCACCATATCTTTCGGTCGACCGTCAGATCATATTTTCCCGACCGTTACTTTTGTCGTATATACCCAACGGTCGTATTCGTATTAAACCAAAAATACCCCAAATGTATTTCATGTATCGGTCGACCGAGGACCACGATCGGTCGACCGTTGGTTCATCTCTTGACAAACCCAAATTGTCTGTCCATAATCGGTCGACCGCCAAAACCAGTTTCGGTCGACCGTTCACACATTTGTTTGTCACCCTAAAAGTGCCTGGACGAAATCGATCGACCGAACCCTATCTTGTGTTCGACCGATGACTTAAGTGAACCTAAGTCGTAGAGTTGGGCGGTTGACCGTTGCTTAACCGGTCGACCGAACTGAGTGTAAAACTGCCTAACGGTCGACCGATTGTCCCGATCCGGTCGACCGAATTCAGTCAGAATTGGGTTCTGAACTTTCTATTTTGTGTAATCACACATCAACTCATACCCAATCAATCCCAACGACTCTATTCTCTCTAATGCCTATATAAGGAGTTGTAAAACACATTTTAACTCTACTCTCCCACTACAAACTTGTCCCAAACTTTAGAGAGAATCCAAAACACTCAAAGCTACAAACCTTCCACACTTAGTGATCATTTCTTCATCCTACTCAAGTGTGCTCAAAGTTTAGAGAGTGTTGTTCCACTCAAGTTCTCAATTGTTGTAAAAGGAAGCAAGGACTTCGGTGAAAGCCTGAAGTGTCCCTCTCGGATTGTGAGAGGAAGATTTCAAGCAAGCGATGGTTGTTCGCGTTGTTTGTGGTGTAAAGACGTTCTCTCCCGGCCCGGAACGGGGAGTGGTTAGTGAAGTCGTAGGCGGAGCTCGGTGATCCGAGCGGAGCTTGCAAGAGAGGATTAGGACCCGGGTGGGGTGCCGAACCTCTATAAAAATCGACCCGACTTCTTGTGGTTTGCATTATTCCTACACTTGCTTGTTTTGTTTAAATTTCCGCTGCGCATATCGATTGTCTAAACAAGTAGGTGATTAGATTAAAAAGTGATTAGTGAACCCATAACCCACACGATCCTACATTTGGTATCAGAGCCTTGTTAGCTAAATTCTATACTTAATCGTATTTTGAGCATGGCTAGCACATCTAATCATGTAGAGGGATTATGCACCACTAGACCTCCTTTGCTTAATGGGTCAAATTATGATTATTGGAAGAATAGGATGAAGATTTTCCTAATTTCTAATGACCTTAAGTATTGGATGTTTCTCCAAAATCTATACACACCACCAAATGAAGATGAATTAGATTCACTCACTAGGCCCAAAATGAAAGAAATTGAGATGAACTCAAAAATCATGAACATTCTATATTGTGGGCTAAATGAGGGTGAATATAATAGGATTAGAGGGTGTGTTAGTGCACATGAGATATGGCATAGACTTCAAATGCACCATGAGGGGGATAGTAAAACTAAGGAAACACGCATTAGTCTCCTCATGCATAAATATGAGATTTTTTCTATGCAAATCGGTGAGAACATAAGCGAAATGAACACTCGCTTCACCGATATCACTAACTCTCTTTTGGTTCTTGGAAGAAAAATCAATGAAGGAGAGATGACAAGGAAGTTCCTCCGGTCACTTAGCATCGATTGGGAAGATAAAGTCGTCGCAATTGAAGAGGTGCATGATCTCTCAAAATTAAAGATGGAGGAGCTTAAAAAGGAACAACTTGAACTTAAAAAGGAACAACTTGAACATAAAAAGGAATAACTTGAACTTAAAAACGAACAAGCGAAACTTAAAAAGGAAACAAACGAAACTTAAAAAGGAACATGCGAAACTTAAAAAGGAACAACTTGAACTTAAAAAGGAACAACTTCAACATAAAAAGGAACAACCGAAACTTAAAAAGGAACAACTTGAACTTAAAAAGGAACAACTTGAACTTAAAAAGGAACAAATGAATCTTAAAAAGGACAAACAAATCTTAAAAAGGAACAAGTGAAACTTAAAAAGGAACAACTTGAACTTAAAAAGGAACAAATTCAACATAAAAATGAACAAACGAAACTTAAAAAAGAACAACTTGAACTTAAAAAGGAACAACTTCAACATAAAAAGGAACAAACGAAATTTAAAAATGAACAAACGAAACTTAAAAAGGAAAAAACGAAACTTAAAAAGGAACAACTTCAGCTTAAAAAGGAACAAGCGAAACTGATAAAGGAACAACTGGATTACCTGTAGTGCAACAACACATCCCTCGACGTATCCCCTTCTTAAAATAGAAGAACCGGTAGATCTCCTATCGCGTAGATCCCGGTTTGCCTTCTTCAGACCCGTCACAAGTGTCTCGTGAACAGCGTCGGCCCACGCGTACTTGTGTAGCCTAGTGAAGTCAGCCAAGTGGTCGAGGAACCAAATTTTGGTTCGATGGGTGCCATCGCAGAACAAAAAATGGCTGAAGATGTAACAAATGAGTAGCTGGACGTACTCCTTCTCCTCATCAACCAAATATCTTGTAGCCATCATCTGGGCAAATAGTTGGGTGTTGTTCAGAATCTCCCCCTGTCGGGTTGCGACTTCCTTCGGATGCATTCTGACAGCCTTCCCATGTAATCTGAGCCCAAAAATTAGGGCAACGTTTTCAGCGGTGAAGTGTACTACCCCAGAGCCGATCATCAACCCCACCTCCTCGGGGTCATAGTGTTCCACGAACCAGTTGATAATGTCATTATCGACAGGAACGTTGGAGAGGTTGATGAAGTGACCGAAGAGGGGTAGCCCGGAAGGCGTCTTTCTTTGCGTCCCTCAACTTCCCAAAGACCTTCTCTATTGGGGTCCACGAACATTTGGAGGGCTGGAAGTAATGCGTAGAAGCCTAGGAAGACATCAACCGTATGAGAACATTCCTTTTTAGAGTATCAGAATTCAATGTTACAGTAAAAACGACAAACTTGGTGCACCACAACCCCCGAAATAGACGCTTGAAGTGTAGAATCCATTTGGTCGACGGATATCTAGGGTTACGGTGAAGAACTGGGGTGATGAATCGGAGAAAAGTTGAGAAAGGAAATGTGAGAAAGATCAGAAACGTTTTTGGTTTTCTTTCGCAAGTCGGGATGTGAACAGACGCGTCTGATGTCCATTCCCGGTCTTATCGATACGTCAGAGAGGGAACCGTCGCACGAAAGCCGCAACTGTTTTTCCATTTTTCGAAAAAACGCGTGCTTTAATTTTCGCTGATTGTGCAGCTGACTGGGCTGCTGACTAGATGTCACGTAAGCCGCGTCCTGGACGCGCGCGACCATCTATAAGGACTCAATTCATATGACATACGTGTCTATTGCTAGATATTTTGATTTGATCAATTAATTATTAAGACGAGGATAATACCAAGAGATATAGATTTCTCTTTGGAATGGGACCAACAGATCGCTGTGGTATGTTGTGTTGCGTTCGATAAACTAAAGCAGTAAAGCGTGTACTTGAGTAAAGTTAAAACATTGTCTGTTATATTTTTATTTATTGAATACGATGATTCGAAGAAAAAATAGAACGTTGAGATATTGAGATTGATAATAATACCATATACATTAATCTTAGTCGTTGGAGACCATCTTAAGCAACTAATACGACGAAAAGACAGTCGATTGTTTTTTTTTGCTAAACATGTCATTTTGTGTGTACAATTGTTTCTTTTTCAGGACATCTCAGCGTATCTATTTTATGTTCGATATTTCCAGAAGTGTCGTAACATTGCAATCAAGCTATTTTGATGCTATTTTTATCGCATTAACAAATAGATGGAATACTAATGCAACGTCGTCATGCGATAAAATCATCAAATATGTTTGAGATTAATATTTCTAGCACTTGAAAGCCTCGAACGTGTAAATCCGCACAAGGATAGAACGTCTAAACTCTAGATACATTAAGAGATAAACTTAATTCTCTAACCATCAAATTATAACCACGTGGTAGATACCAAAACAATAATAATTTAGTGGTTACGAGATCAGTGCGTGAAAACACATGTTTAGGGCACCCTTAACGGGGGTGCCCCGCCCGGGCACCCTGGTCGGGCGCCCGGGCGCATCCCCGTTAACGGGCGGGGCGCCCGCCCGGGGGCTTGCCTGGGCGGTGGGCGTCCCGGGCAGACGCCCGGGCGCCCATGGGAGGGGGACACGTGTCCCCCTCCCATTGGTTTTTTTTTTGAATTTTTTTTAGTTTTGGTTTTGTTATTAATGGATTTGGTATTTGTTATAAATGTGGGGTAATAATTTTTTGTAGGTGATTAAAATTAAGAAATTTCCAGAACCAATACACTGTTTAATCACGGGTGCAATATTTAATCACGGGTGCACTATTTTCAATCACGCGTGCACTGTTTGCAATCACGCGTGCACTATTTGCAATCACGCGTACACTATGTGCAATCACGCGTGAACAGTGCAACAAATACATCCAAACCCTCCCAACTATAAATACATCTATTTATCTCCTGATAAATCACATTTCCTTAACTTCTCAACTTGTTAGCTTCTTCTCTCATCAATGTCGGATAATAGTTTAAACTCCGGTCAATCCGACGATGATAACTGGAATGAGACATTAAATCTAATGGACCGTGCTATTGAATTAGCCGGACAAGTTGTTTACGAAAGGACTACACGTCCTAAGCAGCGTCGAATGAGAACGACGAACCCAGATAGAGATCGTGAACTAGGTTACAGACGCCTTGTAGACGATTATTTCTCTGACAACCCTGTGTATTCTGATACTCTTTTCAGGACAAGATTTCGGATGAGAAAGCATGTCTTCCTGCGCATCCACAATGCCATCGAAGCATCTGATGTCTTCTTCCAACGAACACCGGACGCAACTGGTAGGATGAGCATCTCCGGTCTACAAAAAAGTACGGCAGCAATGCGAATGCTAGCATATGGCGTTGCCGCTGATGGGATCGATGAGTACCTACGAATGAGTGCGGCAACATCCAGAAATGCTCTCCTCAAATTCTGTGAAGGTGTTATTCGCATCTTCGGCCCTGAGTATTTACGTCGGCCAACTGCAAATGACTTGGCACGCCTACTTTACGTTGGTGAGCAACGTGAGTTTCCAGGTATGATGGGGAGTATCGATTGTATGCACTGGGAGTGGAAAAACTGCCCAGCTGCTTGGAAGGGACAACATCAAGGACGTGCTGGGAAAGCAACTCTGATCCTTGAGGCGGTGGCATCGTACGACTTATGGATCTGACACTCCTTCTTCGGAATACCGGGTTCATGCAATGACTTGAACGTCCTGCAACAATCTCCGGTTTTCGACGACATACTAGAAGGCCGAGCACCACCTGTTAATTATGAGGTAAATGATGTTCAATATGATATGGGATACTATCTTACTGATGATATTTATCCACAGTGGGCGGCCTTCATCCAATCCATCCTTCACCCTCACACCCCGAAGCACAGATTGTTTGCTGAAGTGCAGGAGGCAACGCGTAAAGATGTTGAACGCGCTTTCGGAGTGTTGCAAGCGAGGTTCGCGATCATCAGAAACCCGGCTCTTGCCTGGAGCAAGGACGTTCTGTCCAAAATAATGACAGCTTGTATCATCATGCATAACATGATAGTGGAGGACGAACGCGACTGCTATGCTAATTTTGGAGATATTCGCGAATTTATGGAAGATCGTCCTGGAACTTCAGTTGAGGCAACGTCGTATTCGACCGATCGTATAACGGATATTCACGAGTTTTTTGTCAATCAAGATCGAGTGCGTGACAGGAACCAACATTTGGATATGAAAGGCGATTTAATTGAGCATATATGGCAACACTACGGACGAGGAGCGGTTTGAAAATCGGTTAACGTAGTTTGTCATGTAGTATTTAAAAGTTTAGTTTATGTAATATGTACTGTTGTTTCTTAACTTTGATTGTAATATTTCCTATTTCAGTTTGTCTTAAATGTAACGTGGCTCCGTAATATTTAATAATAATTTCGTGATTTACCAGTAATTATTAACAATTTTTCGAGTTAAAATATAATTATAATGTAATTAAAATTATATTTATATAAAATGTAATTTGTTAAATGTTGTGTGAGAATTAAATTTGTTTAATTAAGAAATGATGTGGATGAAAGAGAGTGTAGCGTGAGTGGGGGTAGCCTGGGCATGGGTAAGAGTTTTTTTTTGGTGGATTGGGTGAGCTGACGTGGTAGAGAGAGAGTGCATGGCGCTCGGGAGTAGCCCGGGCACTGTTAAACATGCTCTTAATTCCCACTTCGTCAAATGTCTTCGGTGCAGATTCTCTCCAATTTAAAGTCGTAGTTCACTTAACCCAAATAAGAACAGATAATATAAAATTCTATATCATAAAAAAAACAAATCATAATTTACAAATGCAACCGTAAAATAATAAATCATAAAAAGCAGTACGTCCCTCCACAGTCGGAACCGTACAAATGCTGCTCGACACGTCCAATCACAACTTACACGTGTCCACCTTGGATATTTCCTTATCATATCCGTACAATCTCCATCAAAAAATTCAAAGCCATCCCCTAAAAATCGAAACAAGACCTCAATAGATAACAAGCCTCTTATCACGGTCTTACCCACTAATCACCTCACTAATTCCGATTAGCACGCAGACCGACCCCCGACTCCCACGTGTCCCCATCCCAGCCCACTCCCCTCCGTCCCATCCACGTGTCCACTCCCTCCTCGTCGCCGTCGTTCCACCTTCCCCCCCTATAAATACCCCTTCCGCCACATCCACCTCCCCTTCCTCCCACCCGCAAACCCTAACCCTAGATTCCCCTATGGGGTTGTAGCGTCGATGGCGTCGCCGTCGGACGAGGTCGACCTCTCCCTCTCCCTCGGGAACGGCCCAGATCTGGGCCGGAAGAGGAAGAAAAGCGACGATTCTAACCCTAACCCGGACGACGAGGGTAGAAAGGTCGATTTTGGTGATCGGAGGAGTGGATTGGGGAGGTTTGTGTTTGATTTGAGGCGAAAAGGTGGTTTTGATTGTGGGGAAGTGGGAAAGGAGGTTTCTTGTGGTGGTTCGAACCCTAATTTGAAGGAAAGCGACGGTTTTGATGGGGGAGAAGTGGTGAAGAAAGGGTTTTTTGATGTACAGGGGCGACGATCTGGTGGTGCTAACCCTAACCTGAAGCCTGATTTGGTTAAATCTAACTCTAACCCTAACCTAAAGGCTAATGTTGTTGATAAGTCTAATTGTGTTGGGAATTTGTTGCCGTGTGCGTCGTTTCCGGTCGTGACTATGCCGTGTTTGCCGTTCGGCTGCCCTTACATGGTGCCTTGGTGGAATGTGCCGGTCCCGGCGGGGAGTGAGGGGGCGAAGGTCGGGAAGAATGTGTTTCAGCCTGTGGCTATTAGGGGTTTCCATCACTTCCCCGGGCATGGGGTGAATAGGAATGATGTTGCAATGGTTGTGGTGGGCGGTGGAGGGAGTGATGGGGAGAGCAATGGTGCGAAGTCCGGCAGCATATTCCGGTCCACATCTTTGACTCCTTCACAGGGTAGTAGCTTCTCGGCCGTTTCGGATTTCCAGAGCGGTTTGCCCCTTCCCTTTATTATCATATTGGTTGTTCATTTGCAGATTTTATTTGTGATTTCTCTAAGTGGGCTTCTGCATTGCATGATGCATGTTTTCTTTTTTGTCATTGTCGTGATCTGCATATTGGCATCATATAACTTTTGCAAATGTTATATTTATTAATTTGTGGCCGTCAAATGTTATAAAATGTCCGTCTTGGTATCTAATTTTAAGAAAGATGTGATTCTAGTTGCAAACAACGACACACTTAAGAACATCATGAAGTTTGAATCTTGAGTAAAAGATAAGCTTTATTTTCTAGATAATAGATACAAGAGTCAAGAAATGTAAGTTTGGATGCATTTTGTAATAGATCAGGTCCAATGTCTCAAGATATGAAATTGGATTTGGGTCGACCTCTTCTGTTTACTAAGTTTAGACATGAACTTGGATATTTAGGATATACTATAATAAGTGAACTATCATAGAAATTGGGATGAGGATACACTTTCTGTTGCATTTTCTTATCCTGAGGAAAACAATGCTTTTAAAAGAAAGCATTTGTGGTAATCAAAGTGGTGTTTGTTAAATGTCACAGTCAGCAGTGACGTAAAATGTGCATGTAGTTGTAATTAAGGTCGAAACAAAGGTGCAAGTTATGTAAGACTTTGAAAATATCATTATGTTCTCCCATTGGATATTTAGATCTATTATGAAGTCTATCTTTGACCTTGTCAGCCCGTAAACATGAAGAAGAATAGGAAGACAATAAGACAGATGATAATTGCTGAATCGATGATGATGGTAAAACATATAAGTATTATAATGAGGAATGATTTTTGTGGTGTTTTTCTTCAGTCTATACTTGACAAATTTAAGAGGTATATAGTTCATACTTGGACATATAGCCTTAAGGTGCGAGTTACCAGATCTACATAAAATCAAATGAAATATCCTAAATATGACTCACCTGTTTGCTGTCTTTTATTTTCATAATGTCGTATGTTTTATATTACTTCTTCTTGAGGTCGGCTGCCATTAAAATTTTGGATCCAGCAATTACTCCATGTACAGAAATTACTCCATCAGGAATTAATTTCATTTAAAATAGTCATGTTTAATTGTTTATAATCTCCTATCTCGGCCCAATTATTTCTTATTCAACAATAATATTGATCGGGATCAGTACTCTGAGTTTTAAAATTATTGCAGAAGGGTCCAAAATTACCAAGGCATAATATCCTGATACCCCTGTACTGTAGTTCATGGATTCTCGTTTTAATTTGCATTTCATGTCAAGCTGTGAGCTGCCTTACTCCTTTTTTCAGTCTTTCAGCTTCTCTGTGTCCTAAATGTCACAACTTTAAAAAATCACTGTGTAGCATGGTCTAGATTATCTGCAGATACATGAATGAATGTATTTTTGTTTGAGTTTACCTTTTTTTAGGCCAAACAAATTTTGGAAGATTTCTGAATGCATAATAAATTTTTTCATTTTATGTCTATTACCGTTGACCTTTTGCTAACTGCAATTCTACACATTTACAATTTACTTTTAGTTAATCATACGTCAGTTTTCTACTATTATAGAGTGCTAGTTGACTTGGGTATGCCCCCATTATATCTATACCTGGCTGTTAGAGTATGTTGGGGTTTGTCTCCTTTTGTTGGAACATGGACATCTTTTTAAGCGTCAATTTAGTAACCATTGAATGTTCTTGTTGACTCTTGGTGCTCAATTTCCTTTCCTATATTAAATATACCAATGATCATAAGAAAAGAGTTATGAGGTCAAGATGCTTAATTCATGTTTCTTTTGGTTATTCGCCATGAATTGAGTATGTACTTAAGTTTGTTTACTTACAGAGTTATAGTTTCTTAAGCCTTTGGCTTCTTCTGGTTTTCTGATTAGTAGATATAAACAAGGATGTTGTGTTCTCACTAATATTTTGAAAATTATCCGCAAGAGAGCCAATGATCCCAAGTGCCAAGCTAAAAGGGAAGAAAAGAATGCTATATGGTAGCCTTGCAAATTACTATTGGTTTTGGATCATTGTGCAGATCAAAACAGGGAACTGTATTATTGTATCATACTGATTACTAGGTACATGAAACCATAGTTAAGTTCAAATTTTGGATATTTTGCCGTTTAGACTCCGATCTATCAATGAGCTTATTCCAGGTTGTGTATTCAAAACTGCTATTAGCCTGTTTCTGTGTTTCCACATCAGTTTATGTGTTATCAAATAATTAAAAAGGGTCTTTTGTTCTTCATCACATTTTTGCTCAAATATCTATTCATCAATGTACATTTTGTTCTTCACAACCTTCGATCATAGCTCAATTTCCTACGGAACACAACAGTAAATTTGTGAGGTGACCGAGTTGACGCCCTTTAAAATAATTAACGGACACCTTTTACCTGTTTGTATGGAGCATTTTTAAAGTGTTCCTAAACAAATTTTCTTTGGCACATTTGTTGTGCAATTTATGATAGGCACTCTTGAGATATTTTCTCTGTTAATTTTCTTCAGAAATATTTATCTTATGGAGCCCTCCATAGGATTGGCACTCTATTATCCTGAACCTTGGAGAACGTTAATAGCTGTTATGTGTTCCTTACACTTCAGGAGGTAGCGGCAGCAACAGCAGCTGTGATACAAGAGCCCATTCCAACCCTGCATCAGACGAGAAACGTCCCCCAAATTCATCCTTCAAAAGTGATAAGTCACTGCAGCAACCCCACCCCATCATTTCATCTGAGCTGATTGAAGCGCCAAGAAAGGTTGACGCAGAACCAACTGACAGCAATGAGGCATCCATCACATTAAACTCCATCTCAAGATCAAACTCAATACAAAAGCCAAGGTCCACTTTCGTCCACCATGAAAATCCAACCACCACTCCAGTGAGTACCAACTCCATGCCACTGCCGGAGATGCCTTGTGTGACCACCACAGGGAACGGACCTAATGGCAAAACAATCACAGGATTCTTGTACAGGTATAACAAAACTGAGGTATCGATTGTGTGTGTATGCCATGGAAGCTCCTTTTCGCCTGCTGAGTTTATAAAGCACGCTGGGGGCACAGAGGTCTCGCACCCACTGAGGCACATAGTCATAGTTCCTTCCTAGCTGCATCAATTGCCTTTCGATGACTTCGGATTTCAGCTCTAGAGTAGTCATCAAAACTTATCTGACCGTAACGCGAACAGATGCTCCTCCAAGTAAATTGCTGGATGGGCGTTCTGTGATCCACCCATTCTGATGCGTCTAATGGTTATTTTATCGGCTTTATTTATTTTTCCTTTTAAGGCAGCACATTCTTGGTTTAACTTGCGTTCATTCTTGTTTCATTTTTAAGTTTCGGAATGTTTTGTGTTTCTGGTTCAGTCTGTGCCAAGTGCTTTATCTCCGAGTAGTGTTTCCATTTGCTACATGACAGGGTCAATGTACATGCCTGCTTGTGGCTAATTTTGTTCCTTGTAAATTGTATAACCTAAACCGTTGCTAAATTGAATTGTTGTTATGACTATCAGTAGAAGTGTGCGTCATTGCCCGTTCAAGAAGCTAGGGCGGCGACTTGAGTGGAAAACAAATCCTAGTAGGTGCTCTTTTTGAATCTCCTTCCTTTAACTTCCATTTAGTTCATCTTTGTTGAATGTCCATTTACGTGTTTTTCAAGGGGATTTCCCAAGGAGGTCCAGAACCTTGAGGGACATTCAAAGGACATCAAAAAGTAGGAGTTAACAAGAAGGTACATAAAAGTTGGCGTTGTTTCATTGCAGCCAATAAAATGTTTTACTCAGATCGCGTTGAATCAGTTCGAAATTGTACAAATTCTAGCTTGGTCAGTGACCCTTTCGAAGGGGGCAAAAATGGTTTCTCAAAATAGAATTGGGATTTTTGTTTGGGTGTACATCCAAAAGTCATTTATTAGGTCTTTGCACTCATGTATTTTTTTATTACTCCAGAACGTCCACAAATACAAATAATTGCTTAGGTGCACCTCCCTCAAACATCGTTAACTGATTTCGTGACACTGTTAGTTGTCCTGTTAAGTTCGAATTCAAACGGTCAACCGAAAATCAAATTAACTCCCAATTTGAGCCGATCGAGTTTAAATGTGCTACTTGATACCTAATTAGACACTAATTTGTGCTCTAGTTAACATCTGAAAGTATCTAGAAAACTCAATCGGCTCGAATTGGGAGTCAATTTGGTTTTCAGTCGACCATTTGACTTCCGGTTGACCGTTGGATTCGAACTTAATTGTTGTATAATTAGGTGTCAAGTGACATATTTAGATTCGGTCGGCTCGAATTGGTAGTCAATTTGGTTTTCGGTCGACCGTTTGGATTTGAACTTAACGGAGACAACTAACGGTGTCACGAAATTCGTTAACGGTGTTTGAGGGAGGTGCACCCAAGCAATTAGTTGAATTTGTGAGCGTTCTGTAGCAATACAAAAATACACAAATGCAAAGACTTAATAAACGACTTTTGGAGATGCACCTGAGCAAAAAACCCATATACACGACTTCTGTCCAGACCAATCAACGATCATAATTGCACTTTCAATCCAAGAAGATAAGGGCACTTATGAAGCATGGGAAACCAAGTAAGTTGATCCCCACACCAATAGCAGAAGGAATGCCCACACCTACACTTTACACGGAAACACCCATAAGTCCTCTCAATGCAAGTCTCACACTTAGGACACCTTTGCCAACCATTCTCTTTGGCCACATCATTGAACATCACATCCTCCTCTTCCTCCAACACCTTCCCATCTTCACACCATAGTCCATCATGCCACTTTGATTTGCATTGGAAGCAGAACTTCTCTCTGCAGCATGGGCATTCTACTTCTCTTGCCTTCCTTCCGGTTCCGTCGCACTCGTCCACCACCAATTCGGAACATTCCTTGTTGGGGCAAAATGCCTTCGAGTCGTCTTTTAGAGATGATTCACACATGACGTCGCACCTGCATGCATTTCATTGACCATCCATCTCAAAATAAGATTTTATAACTCATAAGAATGTCCTTCATTAATATGCATGGATGTGGAACTATATTTGGCAACAACACTTACGCTTCTATCCGGTATTTCTTGGGCCTAATATGAGAAGATTCAAATATAGGTTAATAGGTTGATATGTTGAGTATGTTGTTAGATCTTTAAGGTTTGATACCATTAACATTCGTAACTTAAAAAACAAAAGGCGTCTCAGGACGATCGTATAACTATTGAGTTGTGCGTCGTGAAGTATAATTTTCCATCTTAATGCCCGTCAGTGGTTACTGGGGACACAATAATTTATAATTCATGAGAAAATCTTAAATTTCCACAAAAAAAGAGTATTTCTGAATAATAAAATGTGAGATTTTTCTGAACAATTCCTGACTCACCAGCGCACGAAAAGATGCGAGGGGAGGAAACCGCGACAAGAATGGGGATCGAGGTGACGCTTGCAACCCGGAGAAGGGCACTTGATCATGGCACAATGGTTAGACTCCTGAAGCTTGGAGGCAATGTATTGGGTGATGCAAGATTGGCAAAAAGGGTGGTAACGTGAACAACAAAAGAACTTCTTGTTGGATTTGAACCTTTGGTTTGGTGGGATTTCGTCTTCCATGCAAATCATGCATGTGAACGTACAAGACAACTTAGGGGAATTAGAAGAAGAAGAAGACAAGGATGAAGAGGAAGATGAGAAGGGAATTGATGAATGTTTGGATGGTTGTTTTGTGTTGGAATTGTGGGCTCTGTGTTTGTCTACAGGCCTAAAGCACGTCTGCCAAAGATGGTTAGTTTTTCCCATGTTGATGAAGCTCCAAAGAGATGGGTGGATTTGTGGCTAAGAGCTAAGATGATCTTGTGTAGTGTTGTGTGAATGCCGATTTCGTTTCGTGGGTATTTGTGGGTTTATATAAGGTAACTATCGACGTACTCAACCGGGTAAATCAGTTTGTAGACCATTGAAGTAGAAATAACTCAGATAAAACATGATGTCGCAATGCAATGGTCAAATACTGGAGTTTAGTTATGGTGGAGTCGATAAAACTTTTTGAAGACCGACGTGGGCAAGCTGCGTGCGCAAAATTGTTTTTGTTCTTATAGTACACATTAAGGATAATTACGTTGATATTTCCTACATAACCTTTTATTGTTATTAATACTCCACATATTTCATGCGTACCTCTCAATTTGACCCTCATCTTTTGAAGATATTATCTTGCGATTCGTTTTCTTTTGAGATGAACTTTAATCAGAAGTTTCAATTCAACATTTAAGGTCGTGATAATAAAGAGAAGACTATCCTATGCTTTTCACAAAGTTCAATTTAAGGATATAATTGAAAGTTTATGGTCAATTAAAATTTTAAAATATCGATTTTGTTGTTGCTAGCTAGAGGTGGTTGGGATGCACTAATCTTTTGTTTTTGTTTTTTAACTGTACTAATCTAATATTGGATCTTTTGATGTCTTGATATGGCATTACTATTTAAGGATTTATTGTTTTATAATATCCCCGTGTTCAATTGGTTTGGGCAAAAAAATCTTGAAAATATCTCCGCTTGTGCCTTTTGTAGGGTTGTCCGTGGGACGGGTTGTAGTGAAATTTTTGTCGACCTGTCACCCGCCTACCCGTTAGACTAAACAGGGCAGATAACGGTTAAGTGAAACCCACTCTGTTAACCCGCTTTACCCGTTATTGTGAATTTACCTTTATTTGTTTGTTTGTTAATAATTTGATAATTAGATTTCGAATTGAAAGTTCGTACCGTGGATCTTAATTTAAGACTTGTATAATCTATATATGTTGAAAATGAAAATGAAAATGTCTGAGAGTAATTTAATATAATGTGTAAAAAACAAAATATCTTCATTTTATATCAAATTAGTCTCATCCAAATTTGGTTTCAATTTTGTTGAAGTCATCAGGTATGAAAATATGGTTATGTGATTGATTTTTCTATGTGATTGATTTTTCCTCGTTCATCCTTATTTATGAGATTGATTTTCTACGTGAATAGGAATTAGCCCGTTCGACCCGTGTAATGCGTCCCACCCCACCTAACCCGCCCTTATGTGGGGTGGGTAGCGATTGAATTTTTTTATCCGACCCACCCCGTCTGCTCGCTAAATTTTGGTGGGGCAGGTAGCGGACGGTGTCAAATCCGTCCCGCCCCGTTTGCAACCCTGGCCTATTGATGCTACTTTAAGGGGTTTTTAATAATTACGTTTGTGTTTTCATTGTTTTGGTAGGGCGAAATGATCTTAATTTGTGGGTACAAGGACGTTTAAAGTTGCAAAAAAACTTCAATTTAAATTGAATTTCTGAAAGTAAAAATTGAAGCATGGATAAAGATTCAGGGTTTGGTTTATGAACTATTAGGTCTAGTTTTTTGACTACATATGTTGGAGTAATTATAGTTTATTTGTGGACTTAAAAGTAGGATTTTATATTATATTATTATTGTTACTATTACTATTATTACTATTGCTGTTGTTGTTATATAATCGTCATCCATATTAGTTTTACAATGTTGTAGATACCTACCTACATTTAATACATGATATAATATCGTGACAACTGACAAGTTGAGATAGCTGAATTTGTCATGCTTGAGTTTCTTTAACCAAAAATTACAGAATCAACCTCAACTGGCTACAAAGCGGCTATAATTCTCTAGTCTCGTCCTTTTTCTCGGGACTTACGTGTATACATTCGCTCCGTTAAGTAATGAAAATAATACGTCATACATCGTGACCTAAATTAAGGTTTCGTCAGATTTTTGCCTTTCTATATAGCCATACCTGCACACTTGCACCAACCCATTCACACCCACGCGCACGTGCACGTACACCACACACACCTGCTCATAGTATATTCAGAACCATTTCCTATAGTCATATGGTCGTCGAAATCAATGTTAAATTGTCTTGACTTCAATATATTACTTATTGATTTCAAACCCATATGTACGCACGTTTCTACATAACCATCACACAAACATCATGGCCACATTTACTATCACATAATTCGCATGGTCAATTGATTGAAATATTTTTGTCATCAAATTGCAATATAAATACCAAAAAAACATATATAATCGACAGACGACAATATTAGAATGGAGAACGTAAGAGTATCCTCAATGGGGGTAAAACCACACCCTCAATGGGGGTAAAACCACACTCATGCATGGGTGCATGATCCCCTCAATAGGGATTCCTGACTCGTACGTCCTTGGAATGTGACACACAAGTAATGTCGTTGTGCGGTAAATCGCGCAGCAACAGGTTTGGTGACCCACTTAGGTGGAGCCTACCCATTAAAATTATTTTTTGTTAATGTATTTGTTAAATACTTGTTATTACTTATTATTATTAATTTATTTTGATAATCTAATTATTTTTGTTTATTGAAAATATTTTAACACGTTTAGAAATTCTAAGTTAATTCAACTAATTTTTTCTGAAATTAAAATTAAATAAAATTATAATAAATAAACAACATAAGTAACTTAAATTCATAATATTTTTAAGAGCAATTTAAAATTACGTTTAAACAACAATACATAAAATTGATTTAATAAATAAATTATATTTATACAGTTGTTTGCATAGAGTTGCACTCAATATGTCATCCCCGAGCGTCAAATTTTCCTTGTTCAGCAACATCATCAACAAGTCTTTCTTGTATTTATTTTCTTTGTGTCGAAGTTTTAAATTCTGATTTCAGAAATTATGATAGTAGAGCATAAACGAGACTTATCACCACGCGGAGACAACTAAATTTGTCGAAGAACAACATCAACACGGAAGAACAATAACTACATCCAATGATGAGTATTTCCAGTACTTCTCTGATCGTATTGTGGATATTAACGCATATTTGGATAATAGAGACCGGGTCCGTGATAGAGTTAAATAATTTGACTTTGAAGAATGACTTGGTCGAGAATATATGAGATCATTTTGGACGAAATGATGAATGAAAATGTAATTTATTTAATCATGTTTTAATTATTTGTAGCTTAAATTATTGTAATACATTATTAATATTTAATAATATTTCTTTTGAGTTTTTGAAATTATTAATTAATTAAATTATTATTAATTAATTACATAAAATGATGTAAATGAATTAAATTATATATTGATTGTTGAGTGAAAACATAAAATAATGGAGAAGAAAGTGAAGTGGTGGAAAGAAAAAGTAATAGAATAATATCGTACTAACACGTAAGAAAAAGAAGCTGACGGGAAAAAGATGACGATGGTTGTGATCGCGGTTGAGGATGACCACGAGGACGTCACGGCCTTATATCCAACTAAATTCCAAAACTTGTGGACAATAATGACAAAGAGTACAAGTGATTAATATTAGGGTTATCGTGCCAACTTTCTGATAACATATTATAATTACAAAGCACATGTTGCAAATGAATAAATAAATAAATTTTCACCACATCCCAACGATGGATTCAAAAACCCAATATAAAATCCCATACATGGAATAACAGCTGTAGGTTCACCAACAGACAAACAGTCGGGTTTTTTTTATTATAGAAATAAACACAATATAGTAAATCGTCGGTGGACATTTTATTTTTCCACCACTTTTGGCGTCATAAAACCGATTTTTTTTCCCGTAGTGAGGAAAGGATCGTATGATAATGATTAGTAACAACTCTTACTAATTTTATCTAGCTAATGCAATTTCTTGAAAGATAAATCTTACAACTTTGTGGGTCTTCTTCCAATTTGTCCATTTTATTAGACTGTCAATTTTACACGAAATACGATTACAAGACACAAAAACGACACGAACTTATCGGATATAGATTGAGAATTTGAACACGATTAATAAATAGTTTGGATATGACAACACGATTATTAAATGAGTTGGATATGAATTTCTGCTGTAAAAATGATTAACACGATTAAGACACGATAAAACACGATAAGTAATCAGGTAATTAGGTACACGATTACAAATACTACACGATTAATACATGACTAATACCGACAAGTCTACAAGTAATATATAAGTTATAAATTATAATGAACGGGTGATGTGCAATAATGCAATCCGGTATTCGTGTAATAAACAGAACTAATTGTGTATGAATTATTGTTTAATGGTGTAAACAATATTCGTTCTAAACGTGTAGACGAAGTAACTCGTTTAATAATCATGTATAAACGGGTTGGATACGGTAGAAGTCTAGCAACACAATTATTAAATGGGTCAGATACGGCACAACACATAAAACTTATATATATAACTTGACACGACACGATTAACACACGACACGACACGATTGAATTGACAGCTCTATATACAAGATATATATCAAACCTAAGGTAATGGGTAATTGACATAATGCCACAATATTAGCAAATGGCAATACTGAATATTGAATAGATTAATTAGTTTTTGCATTGTATTTTTTGTTTAAAAGTTTTTTTGGGGTTTAGAGAATCTTTTAAGCAACTCTAAGCATCTGGCAAATGAAAGTACAAATTAACTCTAAGAGGATTGATTAGGTATACAAAAAAGGTCGATCACCGAAACATGTAATCATAAGTGCGTGCGCACGTTGATATCATCCACGTCCTAGAGATCGACGGATACACATAAATACATAATTTTCCCCTATTTAGTCTCTTTTCTTGAGAGAGAAAAAAGTATTTATAGATGTTGGTTGGAATGTAGTAACGGTGGACATGGATTTGGCCTAAGAGATGACCAACGTGGAAAGCATAGTGAAGATATTCAAAGTTGACGCAATGATGCCACGCCAGATGATAGCAAATTAGACTAATTAATTATTGTAATTAGTTGGAAAATTATTTCATGCACGTGGGTTGACATTGTTCATCATGCTAAACATGTAAATTAACATAACAATTTTTTGAAATGATGATGACATTCCAAATAAAGTACCTCCAATGACCTCCGTTTTTTACTCGATCAATATTTACCTTTAAATTATATCGTTCTGTCACGTATTTCAACATTATTTTCACCTCAGTAGATCTAATTTCGGCCAACCTACTTTCTCAAACTTCATTTTTTATTTCCAAATTAAGTCGGAATGAAGTAACGAACATCGAGTATTAATTCAACTTAACTTGATAATTAACCGTAAGATTTGGTTAAATTTAAGAATCTCCAAATGAAAAAAAATGCTGACATTTTAATCTATTTAGAGGTTAGCATTGAGATAATTCCTATTGCAGAACACAAAATCACAAGATTTTCCCCTCAAACGTATTAACCCTACCTCAACTACTATGATCCACTATCTATATCACTTGTCTTTCTGAAATTCGGTTCTTGATATAAATTGTTTCACGTTTATAAATCTACAAACTATACCTTCACTTTTGTTAACACAATATCAGTAGAAATCTACTATACTTAATAAACTGAAAACGTGGAAGTTTTTTCTCTCTCTCATAAGTCTATGTACACACTACCTCATTTTAAATCCCAACATCCTATAGATGCGAATGAGATTGCTGGAATTTGATGTGTATACAGTTGTGTTATTGTCATTAATTACTCAATTAAGTTAACACTGTTTCACCTCCCCCATCTACATTATCTCTACCATCACAACCACTTCTCTACTTTATCATTTCTCAATTCTAATTATTATTTTTGTATAGGTTAAACTATATTAGTCATAGCAATAGCCAATAAGTAGAGTAATACGTAATCAACTCATGTATATGTTTCATCTGCATATAGGAGCCCAAAGGCCCATAAAGTCTAACTGGCTGATTCTGAGCCTATGTTCGGCGTTTAGTCTGACGGGCTTAGACCCATTGGGTCTAATAAGGTCAATTGCGAGTCGAGTCAAGACAAATTCTACTAATATATATATATATATATATATATATATATATATATATATATATATACTAATATCGGTCCTTTTAATCGATCAGACCTTTTTTCGGTGTTTCAATATTAGTATATCATACTAATATCTTAACAAAGAATTGTGTTGCGTACTAATATCGAATCGGAAGATTAACTAGTAACAAGTCAGAGTAAAGGGCATTGATGCAAAATCGATATAAAATGAGGTTAAGGGTGTAAAATAACCCATACACACATATATATACACACATTCAGAAATTATAGAATGAACCTAGGGCTCATTTAAGCTTAAGTGAGTCCCCTAAACATCCATCATCCAAATCAAATCCAATAGTGGATATTAGATCTTCTTACAATTACTCACAAAATGGTAAAATTAGAATTCAACTAAACTCCTACTCCCAAACCAAACCCACGCACCCCATTACCTCCTCTCTCACCCCAAACCTAACCCACGCATCTCTCAAACCAAACCCTCATCGCCACATTCCCCCATCTTGTCGGAGTTTTCATCGTCGTCCCCAACCAAACCGAAATGGAGAAATCAGTGTCCCATGGTAGGGCGAACAAATCCCCAATGCCATCCCCACAGCTTCTTCACCCACGCTGACCGGTATGATCTTCAAACTCTTTTGATTTGGTTTGTGTTTCCAAGTTGGGGGTGGTTTAGGGCTTTCTGCACTTCGCGGAGGCGACCATTGGAGGGGAGGAAGAGATGGAGATGAGTGGATTGGAAACCCTTACCCCCTCCAACCCCCAACCCGGAAAAAATACAAGTATGTTTTATGGCAAGAGACGGGGAGGAGTGTCAATATCTTCAAGCTTCTCCCTAATGAGCAAAATTTACCTCATGTTAATGTTGCGACAATAAAGAAGAAGCCAAAGTCAAAAACATTAAGGACCACTTAGATAAGGCTTCTGATGGTATATAATTTGATCACAACGAAGTCCAATATTTGAAGAAAAGAAATGAATAATTAAATTCTGAGGTGAAGTTGTTAAAATATAGAATTGTTACATTGGAAGCCGAGAATTCTGAGATGAAGTTCTTAAAAGATAAAGTTGTTGGTTTGGAAGCCGAGCTCTATCTTTTAAGAACTTCATCTCTGAATTCTCGGCTTCCAAAGTAACAACTCTATATTTTAACAACTTCACCTTAGAATGTAATTCTTCCTTTCTTTTCTTCAAATATTGGACTTCATTGTGATCAAACTCTATACCATCAGAAGCCTTATCTAAGTGGTCCTTAATGTTTTTTGACTTCAACTTCTTCTTTGTTGTCGCAACATTAGCATGAGGTAAATTTTGCTCATTAGGGAGAAGTTTGAAGATATCATTTTCATCCACAAATATGTTATAGAGAATATAAGAAGGAAGAAAAGATTGATTGTTCAAAATTTGGATAATCGTAGTAAGTATTTAGAAGATATAATTTTAATTCAACATATCATATCATCAACTACGTCGAATAGGTGCTTCAGCTTTGGTTCCACAGGAGAAGCCCACTTTCTAATCCTCGGCTTAAGTTCAGGAAAAATTAGTTTAAACATAGTGATGTGCTCATATAACCATACCTGCAACATATTTAACAAAAATATAAGTTAGTTGTAACAAATAAAATTGTGCATGTACCAAAAAAGACATGATGTTGACCATAATAAAATGTTGTAATGAAACAACAGTGAATGACTATAATAAAATGTTGTAATATTATGTCAATAACAGTAACAAAACGTCGTTTGACGTAATATAAACATATTTTGTTCAAAATAAAAATTTATGAAGCAACAATAATTGATTACTAGTACATATATAAAATCTTGGAATAATATTTGCATAACAATAACATAACGTCATTGACCCTAATATAATCATAGTTCCTTTAAAATGGAGAAAGTGATTAAAGGTAAATTACCATGAAGCATGTGTTCGAGCAAAGAGCATAAGTGCTCACAGATTTCCTGTTTCCAGCCTTTTTGCTTATTATTTGGCAATGTATCAAAGAAACTTTCTCCATTGCTAGGCTATAAATAACCTCATACCAATTGTAGAACTTCATGTTCTCTAACTTGTCAAAATTTAATAGTGCAGTTTTTGGAACATTGGAACCCGACTCGGGCAATAAAAAAGTTGAACACATCAACAAAATTAAGAACTTTACATAATCATCAACCGACTCTTCATCATCTTTATCATGTAAAGCAATCAAAACTTCTTGAATGTGTGTGGTATTATAATGAAAGGTTTATTTCTTATTGTATTTTGCCTCTGAAAATGACAGTTTTCCACTTCCTCTAATCTTAACTTTGTGACCGAAAGCAGACAAACCTAATATAGCATCCACATCTTCAATGGGGAACTCTAAATTAACCCCACCCACACAAAATATGTTGACTTCAACATGCCTAATAATAAGATCTTCCAACAACCATCTATTCACAGTTAAATTCTGAATATGAAGAAATTTCTCAAAAGGAGTCATTGAAATACGTTTCAAGTGTGCTTCAGTAGGCTTTTACTTCTCTACAAATTCCACAAACTGCTTCACATAACAACGGTCTTCACACAATAGTTAACTGCAGTCAAACAAAAAAATCAGATTTTATTTAACTACAAAACCAAGAAATGCAAAATGTATTTAAAGGATAGAACATCTTATACCTGTAGCTTTTGAGTTGTGATCAATTGAACTATCACTATTGTCATTGCATTTCTCTTTTATTTTATTTTGATTTGCGGGTTGCTTCTTTGTACACCTTTTTGTGGGTAAGGAGTTTGCAACTTTTCTTCTTAGGTTGATCTACAATATCAACTTAACTTCATAATTACAATACCAAACACATGAAATTATATCAGTGTTCAACTCTTGATACAAGACAATAATTGTGGCATTTTAAGTAACCAAATCATTTAGTACCTAGTCAAAAATCATAATACTTCACTTCAGATCATGAATGTGTGCAAACAATAATCTAGTTGTTAGAGAATGAGAAGCACTCTCGATATGTATTCATGAGAAGAACGAAAAAGCAATGAGGACTTCAGGTTACAATTCCAAGCTGTGTGTGTTTAGATTACTTTCATGCATCGGTTATAACTTATAAGTATCCATTTCTTATCTTAAATCGGAGCCCACATGCTAGCGTTTAGTCCCAGTAACATACATCTCATTCATCGATTGACAACTCATATTCTCATATTCATTTAACATTTCATTGCATTTTGATACATCTATACTTAGTAATTGATGTATTAACCAGCAGTCGACTCTAAGTACATTATGTAGTTGTTTCACACATACGGCCTACACATTTCATTGCATTTTGATACATCTATACTTAGTAATTGATGTATTAACCAGCAGTCGACTCTAAGTACATTATGTAGTTGTTTCACACATACGGCCTACACATTTCATTGCATTTTGATACATCTATACTTAGTAATTGATGTATTAACCAGCAGTCGACTCTAAGTACATTATGTAGTTGTTTCACACATACGGCCTATACATTGGCAAATTTCTCCTCTATACATTGGCAAGAGCTAAAATACGGCCTACATATCCAAAAGATTTCAGAACCTAATCTTCAACAGGAATGTAAGCTTTTAGGAAGAGTTAAGAACACTTTCTGGAACAAAAAAGGACATTCCTTACATCCACCATCACATGTTACTTTTCTAACAACAAGGAAATGCAAACACATTGATACATTGAATCGATAAACTAGAAAACATATATTTTAGTTGTCAAAAGAGCCACAAAAAATCCACTCCTCTCCGTCTCTTGCCATAAAACGTACTTGTGTTTTTTCCAAGTTGGGTGTGGAGGGGATTAGGGTTTCCAATTCACTCCTCTCAATCTCTTCCTCCCTTCCAATGGCCACCTCCGCGAGGTGCAGAAAACCCTAAACCACCCCCAACCTGGAATCACAAACTAAACCAAAAGAGTTTGAAGATCATACTGGTCAGCGTTGGTGACGAAGCCGCAGGGATGGCGTTGGGGATTTGTTCGCTCTACCACGGGACACTGATTTCTCCGTTTCGGTTTGGTTTGGGGACGACGATGAAAACTCCAGCGAGGTGGAGGACTGTGGCGATGAGCGTTTGGTTTGAGAGACGTGTGTGTGTTAGGTTTGGGGTGAGAGAGGAGGCAATGGGATGTGTGGGTTTGTTTGGAGTGAGAGGGTTTGGTTCGGGAGTAGGAGTTTAGTTGAATTCTAATTTTATCGTCTTGTCAGTAATTGTATAAGAAGATCTAATATCCACCATTAAATTTAATTTGGATGATGGATGTTTAGGAGACTCACTTAAGTTTAAATGAACCTTAGGTTCATTTTATAATTTCTGTATATATATTGTATATATATATTGTACCCAACTCCGGCCTTCCCACCAAATTTCAAAGAGTTTCCAGAGAAGCAAAGCATTTCTACGATTCCACCACAGGTTTGTGGTTCTTTAAATTTGATGCTAAACTTTTTCCTTTTCAATTTCATCTGATGCTAAACTTTCTTTTGAGTTGATTATGTTCTTGTTGTGATTTCTTGAGTGGAGTATTTTCTTGTGGTTTGGTAATGGACTTTGGGAATTTCAACGCTTCTGTTTTCTGAACTTTTTATTGTGTTTTTACAGCCTTTTGGTTATCTGATTTTTCTCATTTCTGGGTCTTTAATTTTCTTTATTCTGTTATTTTGTTAATTTTTGAATGTATAAAGTTGTATTTTTTTTGGGTAACTTCCCTCCCTATTTTGCAATCATTGGTGCATAGTTAGTTCTGATTCCAATCTATATCTGGATTATCAACCGTGATTCTTTTGGTTATAGTAGGTGAGGATTCCAATTTTTTTACTAGTCTGTCATTCAATCTTCTTCTCTCTTTTTTAACACATGACAATTTTGTTTACTTTCTTTAAAAAGAAACATCATTTTGCCAATTAATTTCGAATGTGACCTATTTAGACGTTATCATCAGATAATGAGGATTTTTTATTTGTTACTTACATATGATGCAGTTTGAAGTTGTTAGTCTTAAGAAGATCTCCTCACCATGGTCAGCTTAAGGAGGCGCAAGAACATGGGACTCCGCACGGACACCGGTACCGTAAAGGCTCTTTCTTTCACCACACACGTAACACTTTCAAAGTTCAAGATTATGAGCATATTGATAGTATTTTCTGAACGTTCACGATTGCTATTATAAGAAGTTCTTTGCTGAAAGTTTCTTTGGAGGCATTAAATTGGCAAATCCAATCGACTACAATCACGTTAGTAGTAACGTTAAATAACACCTTGAATTGTGCCAAACCAAAGTTTGTTACTTGATCAGTATTTAAATCATTATCCCTAATTGTTTAATCTTGTGCTGAGAGAATTTCAGTTTGCTTATCATATGTTGTTAGTTATTGACCAATAACAAATGTGGGTCAGTATGATTTACAGATAATCCTCCTGGACAATTTCGACTTACCGAGGATGGCGCAATTGTGAGAAACATTGAGCATGATGACAACCCAGTTGACGTGAATACCCCCGAGCAGGAGCAGGAGCAAGAACAGGAACAGGTTCTGCTTTTAGTATTTCTAGAACCATTCTTTGCACCATTTCCATTTTCTTTACATTCTAACTTTGTACTTGATTTGTTTCGGTTGGTCAGTATGTAAAATAAGTCTTTCTTATTAATTCAAATTATTCTAACCAAGTTGTTGACACTAATTTTTGTCTTCATTTGCCTGAGGATCGCTTCAGTATGGTCGTTTTGTCGTTGTTTTGGATGCAATACCAAGTTTCGGTTTTCCTTTTTACGCGAATGACCAGTTTGCGTCTGAGTTTCAGTTAAAAGTTCTCTACAATTAAGAGTAATCTGTCATTAAGAAACAGTGGAAATTTAGTTTTCCAGGAAACGAACTAACAAATTTGCTTCAAATTGTTGTTTTGAGTATTTTAATTTAAAAGAAAAACTCAGTACTTTCTTACGTTTAGTTATTTCTAACATAACCATTTAACCAAAGAAGTTGCAATTTTTACAGGTAGCAACTGATGAAGTAAAAACTACATCTCCAAAAGTTACCCATCTGAATTTGTCCGAAGAAATCGATTCCACAAAACACAGAGGTATCATGTCGAAAGACAATCTTTCGCCACTTCTAGAGTGCTAGATTCTCCCTAATTAGATCCAGGAGTTGTAATTAGAAATTTAGAATTATAATTCCCACTGGCAGATGCGGAAGGTAAAGGACCAAAGCTGAGAAATGAGCACAACAAGTACATAGATAGATGGAATGAGAGCAAAATGTTTGGTGTTTATCCTACAAAGAATAAATGGAAGACACAAATACGTGCTGATGGGAGCAAAACGATTTATCTTGGAACTTTCGACTCACTAGAAGAAGCCACCCGGTTATACGACAGGTAGTTTGCGCGACATCCTTGGGCAGCATTATAAAACACAGATACTGATAGCTATGTGGTGTTTCAAATTGATTTTGAATTTTTAGTGTTGGTTCTCTGAACTTGAACAGTGAGTCCACCGACAAACAAAAAATTCACAACAAAATTTGCTTTGGCAATGCAGGGCAGCATATGTGCTTAAGAAGAAAACCAACTTTGAGCTCGATGACGAGGAAAAGAAGCTGCTAGAAGGGGTCACTTGGGAAGATTTCTACGCGCAGGTCCGCAACGATAGGGGAGAGAAAGGTAAATTACCTCCTTATGCATTATTTGTAGTAATCCTTTCTTTTGGCTTCTGAGAAACACAAAACTGATTGCATTTTGATTTTCCAGATGGCCAAGGAAAGCTACTGAATGCCGAAACCAAGACGGGTGCAGAGGAGGAGCATGGAGATAAAAGAGTGATATGTTCTTCCTCTGGGTATTTCGACGCCTCACGGCCCTCACCGGAGTAATAACTGCTATATAGAAAGGCAACTAACATACATGAACATCACATTGATTTAGCACTATTCTTCTGTCTTTTGTCATATTGAAGTTGGATCTTAACTTTACTTGTTTTTGTTAATTGAGACCATTAAATTCCTCTTGCACATTCAAACTCAGGGACTAGATCCTGTTTGGTAGAGTAGCATTCTTGCTGTGTTGTTCAAAATTGGCATAAATATATGGTGAAACAATTTGCTGTGTCAGTTCTTAAGGTTAAATGGCACCAGTAGTAACCTTCTGGAGCAGATTAATATGGGGTTTACAGACTTTTTACTGTCGTGTTATAATGCTAGCTTCATTCGAGTAGCTAAATACGTGTTAGAATTGGTTGGCAAAGAGTATAAGCTGTATTTGTATTTGGTAGATACTAGATAGAATGGTAGTTATGGTAGTTATGTGTTGTAACTAGTTTTAGGCTTTATGGGGTTTGTTGTATTTGGGCCCAACACGTAACAGATTACATATATATATATATATATCAAGCACATTGAGCTATGGAGTCATTTAGTTGAGGTCCATATATTCGAACATCACCCCCTCTTGAATCTTCTCCTGCATTGATTCATCGCTTATTTAAAACCTTTGCACTTGGTGCGGGGCTAAGATTCGCTTACAAGTGCTATAGACTTTTATATTTGCAAAACAAGATTATATTTCTAACTTGAGTGTGTAACTAAAACAATTATATGTATTAATTATTTGAAGTCTACAAATCTACCAACCAAGTTATTGGATCCATTGCCTACCACCACCGGAAGAACCACCACTTTACATACACCGGCTTTTCTTAACACTAAAGTTTGCGTACAGTTAAACTATACGTATTAATACATACTTATAATAAGTAAAGAATAATAATACATAATGGTGTATTAGTTTCATATGCAAATCCGAACCCCTGCTCGTCCGTGCAATGACTACCTTATCTTACCAATAGTAATCAATTTAACAGAAAAATGTAAAGAAATATAGAGGGAGAGGGAGCATATATTTGAATAGAGGTGTGCTGAACCCGGTCCGGTCCGGTTCTTTGGCGAATTTTAGTGGCTTAGTTGGTTTTCTAGATTTTCACAATAAATATAGCAAATCATGAATTTTTAAGTGTGGTTTCTAGAGCAGGCTTACGACAATAAGGTCGATAATGATGCAATAAAAGAGGATAATGTGGCATAAAATTTGTTAACAATGCATTCTGTAATGTGAAATTACGTGATACCACTGATACCACCTTTTAATAGTATTCAAAAGAATTTCGTAAATTGTCTTTTCAAATGCCTTGAGTCTCTCCTGTATTGGGGTTTGGGAATCAACCCCTGAGGTTCATATATGAACCATGACATTTTGGATCTTACTAGAGTGTAAAAACATTTTTAGTTTGATTTGAAATTTATTTAAGTAGACATAACGTGGGATCCTAATCCTAATTGAGTTTTAATGATGGTTTAGGTGGTGATTAGGAGGAGATGAGTTTGGACGGCTGAGATTGAGTGGAGTTGGATGGATGGCTGAGATGCATTGTTGGAAGATATTTATAGGTTGAACTCTTTCTCTCTCTCACTCTCTCACTCTCTCTCTCTCTCAGTGGAGCTCCGCCGAGAGGTGGTGTTGCCGACGAGGAATGGTTGATCGTCAAGTGTGGGTTGAGTGGCGAGTTGAGTCGGTTCTCAGCCAAATTTTCTCTTTTGCATTCTTCTTCTTTCTCTCTCTCAATCCGTCTCATTTGCAGTGGTTGGGGAGGTGATCGACGAAGGTGCTTGTGTGGCTACGAATCGGCGAGGAGTGGTGATCGTTGATCGAGTGAGAAGTTCGTCGTTGGATCGTGATTTTGGGAGAAGTGCTTGTGGAAGCGTCGTCGAGATTCTTCGAAGGTTTCTTCAAACCTTCACGGTATGTCAAACTTGTAGTTATAACTCACTTTTATTGTGTGAGTATTTGAAAGTCGACGGTAGGCCGAAAGACTCGTCGCAAGCAAACATGCAGCATATTTTATTGCTGGATCGGTCGACCGGTTGGTGCAAATGGTCGACCGTTCCTAATGAGAATTTGGGTTTCTGCCTCACACCGGTCGAACGATGCCCTTGGGCGGTCGACTGTGCATTTGAGGCAAGCCTGGTTGGTTTCGGTCGAACGAGACTCATTTGTCGTTCGATCGTGTGCACTGTTGTCAGTCGGTTGGGACGTTGACCATCCAAACGGTTGACCGCCTGTTTCACACGTCCAACCGATGACTTAAGTGGAATAGTGGTTGGGTTCGACCGATGGTGGTTCGGTCGACCAAGAGTGCTCGGGGGTTCGACCGGTGTTGATGTTGAGTGATGGTGGATTTCACTGGTGGGTTTTGGTCGAACATGTCTCCTTTGTCGTTCGACCGATTGGTTGTTTTGTTCGTTGAACCTGGGAGGCGACTTTCTAAACGGTCGACCGGTCACTGACTTTGGTTCGACCGAACGAGTGTTGTTGGTGGGAATTGTTCAACCGATGGAGTGTCGGTCGAAGCAATTGCTCAGTGATTTTGAGATTCGGTCGACCGGGACTCTTGGTTCGGTCGATCGTTTGTGTCATGTTTTGCACATTTGAGGTGCGGTTGTTGTGGTCGTCCGTGTGAGGCGAGTTGTGGTGACGATGTTCTTCCGGCAAGTGTGCTTGTGAGCACGGGTGTTGCGGTGGTTGGGTAAAAAAGCCCTAGAGCCCCGTTGCTGTTGTGAGAGCTGCGGTTTGGTGAAAAAGCCCTGGAGCTCTGTAATGTGTTCAGGTTTGGTGAAAGAGCCCTAGAGCCTGAGCATGGACCACGTGATAAGGGTTAGGTGAAAAAGCCTTGGAGCCCTTAGACGTTTGGGTTGGGTGAAAAAGCACTGGAGCCCTGGTCGTGTCGTGGTAGCTGTGGTTGGGTGAAAAGGCCATGGAGCCCAGTTTAACGACGTTGAGTGTTGCGGTGGTTGGGTGAAAAAGCCCTTGAGCTCAGCTTTGTTGTTTGTGTTTTTCTTGTTGATAGAATTGCATGCTAGAGTGTTTCAGTTTCATGCATTGTAGAGTTTGACATACGGGGTTTGTTTCTGGAAGCTCAGGCATTGTTGCATGTTTGCTTTTCAGGTCGTGACCGACGTTAGGGGGTGGTGACCGAGGAGAGGAGCGCCGCTACCAGATCCAGTTTTCTCTCATTTTGAGGTCGGAGTGATTACTTGTATTTGTTGTATAGCCTTTTGATGTAATCACACTTTTGAAATACTCGGATATATATATATGTAGGATCGTGTGGGTCGGGTTAATCTAATCACTTTTATGTTAATCCCTAACTAATCAAACAATAAACGCAGCGGAAACAATTTAAAGACTAGTAGGTAAAAGGAACAAGCAAACCACAAATCGACTCGGCGTTTTTATAGAGGTTCGGCACCCCACCCGGGTCCTAGTCCTCTCTTACAAGCTTCGCTCGACTCCGCGAGCTCCGCCTACGACTTCACTATCCGCTCCCCGTTCCGGGCCGGGAGACAACACCTTACAACCGTTAAACTCGCGAACAACCCTCGTCGAGCTTGGAATACTCTTCTCACAATCCGAGAAGGATCACTTCGGGCTCTCACCGAAGTCTCTACTTGTGTCTTGTGCTTTCACCAAGACCCTTGCTCTCTTGACAACAAATGTAACTTGAGTGAAACTCACTCTCTAATTGAGCACACTTGAGTTGGATGAGGATATGATCACTAAGTGTGGATTTAGGCTTATGGAGTGAGATTGGGAGCTTTGAGGATTGAGAGCTTCTCTCTAATGAATTGGACAATTGGAAGTTGGAGAGTTGTGTTAACAACATATCTTGATCTTCTATTTATAAGCTCCTAAGGTATTCTAGCCGTTGATGATAGATTTGGTTGAGTTTTGTGTAAGATACACAAAGCAGAAAATCGGGCTGTAAATCTGTCCAGAACTGGTCGACCGAAACCAATAAACCGGTCGACCGTTAACTTGATTTCAAAGAATCGATCGAACTAAATATATAATCGGTCGGACAAACGGGCTAGAACTTAACTCTACTTAAGTGAATCGGTCGAACCAAAGTATGGGGCGGTCGACCGTTAAGAGATTCAGTTGAGACAAAGTTGGATCGGTCGAACGAAGAGTGTGTCGACCGATAGCAGGGATATAATAAGTGTTCAACCGGTCGACCGAAACAAGGTCGTCGTTCGACCGGTTACCGAATGTATTTTGGGGTTAAGTTTGTTTTATACGAATACGACCGTTATAGGAATACGACAAAGGTAACGGTCATAATAAAATCCGGGATCGGTCGACCGAAAAGGTAGAACCGGTCGACCGGTAGAGTTCGGTAAAATCACTGTGGAGAGTCTGTTATAAACCGGTCGAACTGAGAACTGGTTCGGTCGACCGTTTCACACAGGAATTCTGAGTTTAGGTTTTAAGTGATTTCCGACTAAGGTTTGGGTGATCTAATGAAGTCCAAATAAGGTGAAATTTTGTGTGTGACTTCTCTAAGGAACCTAGTGTGTATGTGATATGTTTTTAACTCTTGTATGCTCAATTTACACATGTTCCTAAGACTCAAAATAAAATTAAGATTACAAGTCTTCATATAGCTTTATTACAAATCTTGACTTGATTTCCTTCCTTCCATGAGTCTTGATCACCTGTAGAGGTTATCACATGCAATATATATGCAATGCAATATGTGTGCTACTCTACATTACTTATGATTAAAATTATGTTGATTAAATCATCAAAACAAGGATTAAGGCCAAAAAGCCAACAATATATATATATATATATATATATATATATATATATATATATATATATATATTGGTGCACCCGTCTTCTTGTATTAAGTAATATCTTTTGTTTGATTGTATGTTATTAAAATTTTAAATTCTTCCGTTGTTTGAGGATGTTATACATAACTCACTCAAGTTTGAAAATGTTTTTCTTTTAGATTATGTTTTTATTCTTATGTCTTAAGTTGTGGGGAATTTTCATGAAAAGGCTGATTTGCGTATCGGCTGCATTGTGAACAATGATTACATGTTTTGAATTATACGATGCAGTTATAAGCTCTCAGTTATGGTCAGCTTAAGAAGGCGCAAGAATTTGGGACTTCGCACTGCTACACTAACATCTCTTTTATTCTCGAATGTGGTTGCATTTGTGTAGTTTCATTATTAAGATTACATGGACTTGCACTTCCTGAAAATTCGTGGCTATACTGTGTTTTAATTTTTATTGGATATATGTAAGTCTGTTTTAAGAAATTTAGGCATCAAACAACGTTTGTAATTGGAAGTCAGAATGCCAATATATAATTTCTGATATGCAAAACAATTGGTAGTACTTACATTAACAAAATTAAAAACGTGGAAAACTCTGGTTAGATTGATTATGCCTCCAACTAGTTAATTGCTTGAATCATGATCATGATGAAAGTGTCTTCTTAATATGTGCTGAAAACTTGAAGTAATAACAAAAATAGAATGTTTTCTACAGACACACCTCCTGGACTGTTTAGGTTGACTGAGGATGGCACAATTGTGAGAAACGCCAATCCTGACGATGACTTAGCCGATGCGCATACCTTCAAATGGAGAAACGCCAAGCCTTCAAATGGAATGATTGTGAGAAACTCTGATCGTAAAACCCCCAAGTTTAGTCCAACATTGCTTAACATGAGAATGTTGGAATGTGATATAAAGACATGAGTCCACTACCATAACACTTATCAACTTAAGTTTTGTGGCAATATATGAGTGTTGTGGGTCAGTAGGCACATGAGTGACGGACCGGGACTCGGGCTCGATGCGGGTTCGGGGACGGGACGTGACATATGGTATCAGAGCCTGAACCACCCGGAATTGTGGGAACTAAGTGCTACACCTAATGGGTGGGAGCCACCTCTAGAATCCAACAATGCCTAGTGACTGAGTGGCTTGACCCTGACGTCCTCGTTTAGGTGTTCAAGTGAGGTAGGTTGTAAAACCCTCAAGTTTAGTCCCATATTGCTTAACATGAGAATGTTGGGGTGAGATATAAAGACATGAGCTCACTACCATAACACTTACCAACTTAAGTTTTGTGGCAATAAGTGAGTGTTGTGGGTCAGTGGACACATGGGTGACGAACCGGGACCCGGGTTCGATGCGGATTCGAGAACGGGACGTTACACTGATATGATGAAAACTTAGTCGATGTGCATGTGAAGCCTTCAAATTATATCATCGAAAAAATTCAGGAGCAGGTTGCGCATTCAATGCAATTTGAGCCATCCTTTCCCTATTTAGTCTCACTTCATCAAATGCAATACAATTTGAAAAATTATCAAAATTCTGATTTTCCAGCCACCTACAAATGAAGCAGCAAATCCCATGTCTCCAAATATTCCGAGTTCCGGTCTATCCGAAGAGGAACACATTCAAGAATGTCGAGGTATTGGTACTTGGACTTCTTATTCTGGGGCACTTATTATGTTTTTGGTGCACTTATTGTGGGGCACTTATTGTGTCTCTTACCCTGTTTTAATCTTTCAGAGGTCAAAATAAGAAAACCACACAGGAGAAAACAAGTGAAAAGTGGCGATACGTGTACTTTGAAAGGTGTTTACTTCAAAAATCAGAAATTGCAGGCAGCAATAAAAGTTGATAAGAAACAAGTACATCTAGGCACTGTTGGTTCACAAACCGAAGCCGCCAAACTGTATGACAGGTAATCTACAACAATGTATTAGAAGCAAGAATATGTATTAAATTTTTAAACGGGATACAAATTCTTTAGTGTATTCAACTAAATGACCAATACATGTTACATCAATAATGTAGTTAGGTCTATGGTTGAGAAAGAAGTGGACAGCGAAACATCAAAGTTTTCATATGTTGCTTCAATAGTTATTTTTACAATGACTTCTGTCAAATAAAAGATCACAGTTATTAACATGTTTGGTTAGTATTAGAGCTGTTTCATGTTTGATTTTTTTTAATTTGAATTTCGATCTGTATGTATAATCATCTCATTCCACTGAACAGATATGCTCATATGCGTGTCGTTTCCTTATGATATAACCTTAACACATAATTAAAACATCAACTAGCATTACCCAATTCAAATGTGATACCAATGTTTCTGAACCTTTTGCTAACTGAATTTCTTTGTGAATACAGGGCAGACTTCTTGCTTCGAAGGGAAACCAACTTTGACATCGAAGAAGAAGAACGGAAGTCCTTCGAAGCGCTTAGTTGGGACGGCTTAATGGAGATGACTCGCAATGCCATTTCAGAGAAAAGTGAGCTACTTATCCTTGCATGTATCTCATTCCATGTTCTTACTTGCAAACAACTTTTCTCTGATTGGTTTTGTTTCTCAGGACACAAGAAAATGCCCGTCGATGCTACAAAAAAAGCTTCTGAAGCTAATAAGATGCAACCGGTATCAGGAACGTGAACGAGAAATATTGTCCGATGCATCAGGTTATGTTGGAGAGATTTTCGGGTTGTGATAATCTGGACTCTTCTCAGATCGTGTACGGATCACTTTCCGAACAAGATTATTCGACCCTATTACACTGCCCGGGTTGCACGAATACCTTGCGGGGATAATCCTGAGAATGAACAATCTCGTTCAGGCAATATGAACTTCAATCAGAAAGGTAGAGAAAAGTCTGTGTTTTTCCAAGTACCGAATCCCTCTAATAATGAGATAAATCGAAAAGGCAGAATGGCGGTTGGACGGTTACACAATCGCTTTTCGGTTGATATTATCCACTCAAACCGGAAATACATAAAATCCAATAAAGAATCAGCGGGACCCCAGCCAGGGGCTCCGCCCCTTGGACCCCGCGAGGGGGCTGCGCCCCCCTCGACCCCTGCTTCATATTCGTGGTCGATAAACCGTTAGCTCAACAAGCGTGCACTCCGCACTACCCAAACTCGTTTCCGAGCCTAACGATAAATCGCATCGGTCTCAAGTAAATCATATTACGACTAAAATGAATCGATGACACTAAAATCACCAACAGGTTATGCAAAGGCAGCTAACAACAAGATGCTAACGTAGATAAACCGTACATAGATTTAGCTACATTTTTTTATTTTTCGTTCTTTTTCAGCGTATAAAGCATAAATAGTTATAACCCCTGTTAAGGCCCGATGAGGTTGACAAGAAAATTTGTCGAACCTTTGTTTTGTTGATTGGTTGATGAAGTCAAGTGAAATTCTTTTTGATATCCCTTATTGAATGGTATAGTTGGTCAAGAACAGTTTTCCCCTCAGTTTCTTACTTTCCTCTATTCTATGTATGTTTTCTCTCCATTTTGTATAACAGCTTACATTTATTTTTCTTTGTTATTTCATATTCATATCTTATATTTTAACCAGGGGAGTCGATGGTAATCTAAATATTTATATTTGTCTCGGTAACATTAACATGTTGGCATTAGTTATATTAACACTTTAGTTGATCTTGATCCAAGTCAGAACTGGATTTCAAACTGCGAAATTTGGAAATATTTCTGGAAACACGCAGAGAAACATAATTGGGGACTTGAAGCCTTTAGGATTGACATTGTAAATCTTGCACAATTTTTTTATTACTCATTTTCAAGAGTATTTCACAATTAACTGTTGTATTTTGACAAAGCAATGTCTTTTTTGAATTTTGTACGATTAAAATATTCGAAAAACTTCATATATTGAAATTTCAAAATCATACTCAAAATTTTAATTCTAGAACAGACATTTGAACCATCCTCATATTCTTAGTGGAAACAGCTGTAAAACCTATTTTCTTGTGAACTAAAACCTCAGCTCGCTCTTCAGAAATGGAAAAGAATGAAAATAAACATCTATGATTTTTTTATTACAAAACAACCAGCCTATTTTAACTTAAAATATTCTCTTTACTACGTTATTGTTAACAATAACAGGAGATAACTTTGGTGCATTTACCGTAACACTTTCTTTTTAGTCCAAGTTCTTATCCAGATAAAAAAGCTTATTTTCTCTGTCTTTTAGAGGAAAATCAATTTTTTCTCTCTCCACCTTATTGTCTACAAACAAACCATGAAGCAAGAACGGACCCTTATTAGTATAAGAGTTCATTATAATAAAAATCGGAAGCTCCTCACCTGTAATCCGACAATTTTTTATTATAAAGAATCAGATTTCTCAGAATTGATTAGAAACACAAGGAACTTAGCTGTACGATCTCTACGAGATTTGTACAAAATACGAAATCAATTAACAGTTCATCTTTGCTTATAAAAAATAAAAATAAAATAACAGTTCCTCTTTAAACCATTCCTATCACCACAATAAACAGTTTCCATTTCTGCCAGCCATGACATTCACATACAGAACTAAAAACTGTCCATCTCCGGTTACAGAATAGATATCACTCCTACATCACAATGCGCTCACAGAGCCTGCATGTTCATTTAAATTATGTAGTGATTGGCTTCTAATTGAGCAACGAGACTAGCGACACAAACTCCGACGTCACCCTTCCCTTAGATCTTGTGTTGATAACAAAGTGCTCTGGGTACTTCCTCAGCAGTGTTAGCAATCCAAACCATGGTTTCCCTTTCGTCTCGGTGCTTGGCCAGTCCTCAGATGTCAAATACCTTCTTACTCTGGTATGATGCCATACGTGGCCGTAGAGTTCAAGAAGCTGTTACAAAAGAGAAATGTGAGCCACTTCGTGAAAGACGTTAACAATTTCCAAATATATGAAAGAACGATGTTGGGCAAGAGCTTGGTCCGTAGAGCATAGTATGGCATTTTGCTAAGCAAAGTAGAACATGACATAGGAAAGAAAATGTATCCAATCAAAACGGGCATCGGCCTTGTCAATTCTGTGAAGTTTTAAGTGCTAAAAGTTTAAAACAGTTGCGAAAGCAACTAGGGCTGCATTAACGGGACCAAACAGGCAAATTGCGGCCTTAGGGAGACACAAGACTGGCCCAGTAGGACCTAGTGCAAAACCGAACCGGACTGGCATGGAACAAAACCTTTTTTTCTATTTTCTATTTAGGAATTCAGCGGATCCATGTAGAAAACTTTCTATACCATCGTTGCAAAACTGCACCCAGCAGGAAGGAAAAATCTTCCAAACCATCACCAGCAGCCAAACAAAAACTTAGCCTTTACACAGCTCCAACAAATGACCAGTACAGGAGGCAAAAAAAAAGGATCTGAATAAGGCATCACAACAAAAACCACATCTGAAATGATAAGCTAGACCCTCAAAGATATGCCTCCAAGCCACAACAAATAAATCATTCAAATAGGAAACCAACGCATATCCGAAACAAACTAGAGTCCAACAAATCTTATCTCAAACTAGATCCATCAAAAGGAGTTTAAAATAATCTTGATACCACATCTATCTCAAACCACTATAAATTAATTTTTTTTTTAAACTATCTCAAACCACTATAAATTAATTTTAAAAAACAACTATCTCAAACCACTATAAATCATTGTTCTAGCCAGATCTAGATACACCACTTTAACAAACGGACTCTCATCCTAAAGAACACAACTAATCCTCACACTAATCCACCTCAAATCGCTAGGAAATTCCACTGAGAGTTTGGGTAGGTCCTGTCAAACTTTCCTTTCCGGGTTTAGACAAAACACAAAAAATGTTTTGGTAGATCAAAGGCTAGACTGGGTAGGAATCCAATCCCATCTGAACTAGCTGGTGAATAGCCCTAAAAATTACATCAACCCCTCAAAGAGGTATAAATTCATGACTAGAATTTAGACAAGTACCCAAAGACATTGGTGACCAAGCAAATTTACATAGGATAAGGATGTCATTTTAAAAGACAATTACCAAAAGCAAAGCACTATCATAAATGACAGGATATGAGGATAAAATATCCACATGTTTGTATGTTGAAAAGGTGAAAACAATAAAATAGATGAGTGAAATTTTGGATCAGACATATTTAGAAGAGACTTCGATGGTACAGTCAATTGACAAAGCAAAGTAGGTATACTATTATGCGAGGATTCATGCAAAGGAGCGAGAAATTACCTAAAACGTAAAACTACATTTACAACAAAAGGTTTGAAACTTGTCTAAAAGCATGTTTATTTCTAGTTGAACTTATGGATGCAAGCATGATTGAGGAAACAAAGGCATATATTATTAAAATGAAACCTACAAGGAGAAGATGAAAACTGAACTTCCAAAAGGTCCATCAAAAACAGCTCTCACAATGTCACAAATGTCTCCCCAAGGTTTTGCCTTCTGAAGGTAAAGTATCCTCACCATACATTGTAGACCTATCCAACCAAAACTACGACAAAACTGCATAGACCTATTTCCCTTGAAATAGATTTTGGACAGAAAGATGTATACAGCATGATGGGAATGCTATGGCCAACAATGTGAATGGGTACGTTGTGATGTGGACGGTGAGTTTGCCAAACGTCAAGAGAAGCTATAGAAACACGGGCATTATTAGTAAGGTTTTATTGTGAAAAATGCTAAAGGGGCACAAAACCTTAATTCATTTTGAATGGTCAGGAAACATAAGCGAACAATTTTCTTGGTAAAAAAATACTTTTGTATAACACCATCTCATTCATCAATGCAAAAAAATGATAAATGGATTCGCAAGAAGATTAATACTCCGTAATAATAGACCTTATAGTGATTGAACTAACCTCTGCATGAAGTTTTGCCATTGGCATCCATTCGCCAGGACCACAAAGATCGGAAAGAACAGTAGCTACAGAAGAAACCACATCTTTCTCTTCTAACTGCAAAAGCTGATGGTTATCAGATTCCCTATCAGCCCTTAACCTCATATCAGACTTCTTCTCTGCAAAAAAGAAGAAGGTAGAAACTGCCTATCAGCGAGATGAATATCCCGATTGAAACAAACTAAAAACAAAGGCTTAAGATTAAATAAAATTCAGAAATAAATTCAGCAAATCAATAGTCTAGTGCCTAACCAGATGTTGGGTAAGACAACAACAATCACAACAGATGAGATTTCCCTGTAAATTCACCATATCCACGAGAAGATGAACCCTTATTGTCTATTCACCACAACAAGTTCTCATAGCCTATTTCTACTTATTCATCACCCTACTACAGTCCCTACTTCTACTGATTATACACAACCTTTATCTAATGTTTAGACAACAAAAGGTCTTGTACCCATATTTAGTTGGTACTTGTGACACATAACACGTGTAACAAGTAGTTATTCTTAAAATAAGGATGAGAGAAAATCAAAGGGTTTTGTGGCTCACAACTGTAAAACCAGCAAAGCATGGTTCGAAACCATACTAACATATTCCGGGCCTAATCTACACATTTCACGCAACCACGACCTATAAAAACTACAATTTTTCTTCTCCATTCCACTGCTTCTGTTCAATGTGCTCGTAAAACAAAACCTGGCTCGAAGATGTGTAGAACAACAACAGTTACAACAACAAACCACATTTCCCTGTAAACTCATCGTATTCATAGGAAGAACAACAACCCTTTTTGTCTGTCTATTCACCACAACATTTCACCATCACCTATTCTACTCATTCATCACCCTATTTCGACACATTCTACACAACCACAATCCGTCTCCAAACAACAAAAGCCTTTCCACCCAATGTCCCTACTCTACACACATCACACGCTCACAATCCAAAAAACCACACAACTTCTCTTCCATCCAAACAATAATACAAACGAGTTCAGTTCAGTTGGCAGATCCGTAATCATTAATCATTCTAAACCATCAATTAAATGGAAACACACAAGTCACACATCAAGATCAAATTATATATAAAAAAAGCAAGACCGAAACCACGGAAAACGAACCGAATTGCGGTGCCAGTCTCCCGAGCAGCGCGCCTCCACCGTCATACCCCTCCCCTGCCCTCGCCTTCTTCCCTATCCCGTCCCCCTCCTCCTCCTCCTCCTCCTCATCCTCATACTCCAACCTACTCCTCCCCCTCCCCTTGAACGGAACCACCGGCATCGGTGCAGCGAGAATCGACCTCGTCGGGAGCAAGAAGTAGAACTTCTTATCCCCGATCTGCAACAGATCCTGGGAATCCAACTTAACAGGGGGATTGCCGGGGAGGTGGAGGACGCCCTCGACGAG
Organism: Triglochin maritima; assembly: GCA_963682175.1. NCBI lineage: Eukaryota > Viridiplantae > Streptophyta > Magnoliopsida > Alismatales > Juncaginaceae > Triglochin > Triglochin maritima. The sequence goes on along the minus strand of OY821782.1, from coordinate 4,374,129 downwards.
GCAGCCGTTCTTGCCGACGACGTCGAGAGCGAAGCGGCGGCGGGAGAAGTCGTAGAAGATGCGGGCGTGGGCGCGGGAGATGTTCATGCCGCCGCCGAGGCTGGAGAGGTCGACGTCGACGGTTGATTTCTTGCTGTTGCGGCCGAGCACGATGGAGTAGGTCTGCATGTAGTACTCGAAGTCCTCGCCCTGGAGCTTCGCGAAACCGGCCTCCACGTCGCCGCCGGACGTCGACGCCGGCGCCACCGCCATCGGTTGGATTTCGGAATGTTGGGTTTGATTGATGTCTCCGTTGGGTTGTTTTTTTCTTAAATTAAAAATAAATAAGCGTCTTTTTTCGGTTTTCTTTATTTTTTTCTTTATTTATGTTTAATTTTTTTTTGATAAGCAGATAATTTAGATTAATTATGAAAGTTAGATTAATCTAGCTGTCGATCACAATCTGATTCTCAAAAGTTATACCATCCGACTCTGGTTCTGATTTATTTATTTATTTGTATATTTAGATGTGTTTAAATGAGAAGACGGTAAATGTATGCATTTTAGATACCTTCGTGCGTTGCATGCAAACGCACAATTTGTACTCTACATCCGTGGAAGTTTTTGTTGACCGCATTCATTTGAACGTATTACTTTAAAATGGAATCTTTTTTCACCCTCTGAATTGGAAATCGTATTTAATCCATAAAAAAATGTAAACTATTTTGCTTAAAATCATCTTTGGAAAATAGCATTGGTAATTGAACGGTCAAAGTTGAAGTAAGTCATGCGGAATTTTGAAATTTCATATCTTGATTTGGATTTTTGGTTTGGATGATTTTTGTATAAAAGTGGAATTTCAAAAATATCATTCACAAATTCTAATTGATTGATTTTAAATATAGTATTTGCAAATGTTGAATGATTGAGATTGATTGAATAAGTTATCAACTTGTGCTACAATTTAACAGGATCCGGATCCCTTTATGTGTTAAAGGTTACAATTTCAATTTTTGAGTTCCACAAGGATTAGAAGTTCAATTTCTGTGGTAGACAATTTCCTTAAACTTTACTTGAATGCTATAAGTGTAGTGTAGACATTCCTATTAGACCTGTGTACCAAGCGGTATTTTTATTTTTGTAGTTTTTGAAGGTATTTTAGTTATTTTAAAAGATTTTTGGTGATATTTTTAAAAAATAGAAAAATAAAAATTTTAGACGGCCCGACCCGGCAAACGTACAAGCCTATTTGGGCCCGTGTCTCTTAACTAAACGGGTGCGGCCCGTTTAGCCAAGGTTAGGCCCGACCCGACACGGGCCCAACGGGCCGGGCTATCATTGAATTTTTTTACCAATTCATTTCCTGTTCAGCCGTACTTACATTAAAGGGTTAGATAGGTTTAACCATTTCTGCTCGTATGAGAGTTTCAAGGATTTATATATAGGCTCCCCTTCTAATACTACCTTTTGATGACCAAACGTTATAATGACTCAAACATGTAAATAAGACTAATGAGATTCAATTCATACTCTTAACTATCTCAAGAAGAAATCTCTCAAGCTTGGCACCAAAAATCTAAACATACCTCTTCCCAACAAGAGAGAGTAATTATTACCTCAATTGGAGTTTGATCTTCTCCCTCGTTGCTTCGTTAGTTACACAATCATAACATGATAGTTTTATGAACGTTTTGCAAACCACGATAAACTTAAAAATTGGAGGAACCAACTCTCATACATCATACCTGTATTTTTTAATAGAAATATTGAAGTGATTTGATTTAGTGCAGTTTCCTACCAAATTTTTACTCCCTTAATCATCCCTTTTCCAAGGGCTATCAAAATACGGATGTCACACCAATGGATCATAGGCACATTATTACAACAACTACTACAAAAAAAAGCACATTACAATATGCTTCAGAAGTAAGGACAACTCAGACGTACTTAACCTTACCTCTGCAATAAATTAAGGTTTTGTCCCCAACAACACATGATTAAGACATTAACACAAAAATCAGAGCCGAGTTGGATCCTTTCAGATCCAATCACAAACATCCAACCATTTTGTCCTTCACTACAGCATTTTGAACAACAGAAAAAAGACAGAGATGCCCGTTAGGTACAGATTGCATCATCTTCTGAACACACTGTAAAGAAATATTCAAAACAGCCAAAAGCAATAGAATATAGATTGACCATAACCACATGCATGCTTCATTGCTTCCGACCAACAATTGCACATGGATGGGCAGGTGAAATGGCATTTCACATAAAAGACTCGAGTCAATTTGATTCCCTAAAATCTGATCAAAACACAGGAAATATGATCAAACATGGAAGGCAGACTAATAGGATAAACAGATGGGTGGTGGTCTGAAACAAGTCGTGTTCTTAGCCACCAGAGATGCATTAATTTTATCCAGTTTTCTACTTTTGCACCCCATACTTGCAGCCTTTGAAGTTTGAATCATGACATCATTTTCTTGGTTTAGATTAGGTAGCCTCAAACAGCATTTCAAGTATTGAAAACTAAGATTGTCACAAACATTACGATGCTTGTGATAGAAAAGAACAGCCAAATCAGTACGGTGGCTCATTGATCTTCAACGTCACTATCCAAATCACAATCAGAAAAAATCAAAACATGGCTGGAAAGTGGAAACTGATGTAAAATACTAACCCATCAACCAAACTTTCCGAGACCACCACACTATTTGCAATTAAACCACCACACCACCAGCTTTTTCAGTAACTTACCAATAATACCATCTTGAACTTAAGGCATGATTGATGTAAGATTGTCATCGAAAGATAAGAACTAAGATCCTAAAATCCAGATAAGATATTAGCAATTTTCCCATCCATAGCTAACAACAGCATAAGGAAATCATTTATCAAATTCAGACCAACTTAACAAGAACAGGAAAGGGATAGCATGAAGTTAGGCATCTTTTGTTAGCTGAGTCATTGCATCAACAAAAGAATGCTAAAACTAAGGGCCCAAACCAATCAACGAAAAAGGAATACAACTTCAATATAAGTTTAATATATCTATAACAATTTGGCATTGAGGAAAAAATCGAACATATGAAGTGGCCAAATTATCACAAGCATTAGGGTCAAACCGTCAAAGGAGAAGAAGACACAGAAATAGCACCAAGAACTACCATTTGGGGTCTCAGATCAAAGGTTATCAACAAGAACATAAAAATAAATAAAATCATAAGATTGACTAAAAAAATTAATCGCTTTATCTGGGTTGAGATACACATATATCTAAGTTTGCTGAGATACATCTAAAGAGAGCATTCTCCCACCAATGGGACCACATAATGACATATATGTAGCTATACGTAGAAATGAGTTATAGTAGTAAAACATTCTAAGATTGTAATAAAAACCAAGGATTTAATGATTCAAGAATTTAAAAAATAAAGTTTGTAATCTCAAACTAGTTGGGGTAGGTTAGAAATGAACTTAAAGAGTCACAGTTCAGGCACGTGGAGAGATTGAAGACCATTAATTAGATTGATTAACATAGTATACTAAGATATTCAGAAAGTTAACTGGCTGAAAATGATATACAACAACAACAAAGCCTGTGATCTCAAACCTGAAAATGACATATATTCTGTTGAAAATATATACTAGTATCAAAAGAAACATAAAAAGAGCACTCAATCTAACAATTCAGAGACCATTCTTAATAAGAAATGTGGAAACCGACACAATTTATATGGGTATTGTCAGTTTTGGAGAACGATGTGAAACAATTATTGCTTATTCAATATATATTGCCAGACAAATAATACACATTTTATTGATTATCTAGATTGCATGAGGACAACTTGTTCCTCAACCCCAAATTAAAGTTTACGATCAGTTGATCAAATTGTAATACCTTGTTATTCGTCCACCAAAATTTGGCCACGGTTTGCATTCCTCAAAATTAAATATGGTCATTTAGATTGTACAAGGTTCAATTTTTATTATGGAAAAAACATACTAAAGATTTCCTAAACAAACATACTACAAAGAAAAATTGCCATGAAGAAATATAGTTTCCCACATTGGGGATCAATCTACCATGTATGAAAACATACTATAGCAAAATAGCATACTAAAAAAACACATCAAACAAGAGCATGTGAAAAGAGACAGTTATAATCGGAATTTGCAGCCGAAGAAATTAAAACAACAAGAATACCTCATTCGAATCACAACTCCAAACAAGTAATAAAAAATACCTTCCCTTAAAACTGTTTGAATCAACAAATAACCATCATATAATCATTCTTCCACCCGACAAAATCAACAAACTCGACAAAATCAATCCAAATGAGAATCCTATTTAAAAACTCTATCCAAGTAGTAATAATAATAATGATGATTAAAGGTAGTTTTCAGCAAGACGAGCAAACCCGCGGGCGGGGCAAGTCAGTCTCAGAGGGTACACCCGAGACAGTTACATGCCTTTGGGGTGAAGGAGCAGAAGCCAAAGGGGCGATTGGGGATGTTACAGTTGATGGCATAGCAACAAGGGGAGGGTAAGCAGAGGCCTTTGGGCCCACCACAGCAAGTGCACAGAGCGCATACCTGGAACCCCCCAAGCCTCCTTCTTCTAACGTCTCCTCCCAAATCCATAATAACCTCCTCATTCTCACTCCCCAGAGGCATCATCGTCTCGGAGGAGAAAAAGGGACCCACGTGGGAAAGAGAGGAGTAGGGGAGGAGGAGGAGGGAGAGGAGGAAGAGGAGAAGGGTTGGGGACATGGTTTGTGGAGTTGGGAGAGAAGTGTGGAGAAGAGTGAGGTGGTTTGGTTTAATTTGATTGAGAACGTGGAACTGGGTTTTCTGGATCAAACCGATAAAGATTTGGTATTCGTTCAACGTGGTCGAACTACGATCACGATCGGATCGTTGATGAGGTTAGTATTTTTAGACTCGAAAGTGGATTATACTGAATAAATATTAACTATCATACATGTTTGAACCGATTTTTGTAAATATTAACTAGATGTTCGAACCGTTCATCAGTTTAGTTGAACCGACCGTTGGATCATCCGTTTCCGGTCGAACCGAGTCGAACCGTCCGGTCCGTTCCGATTTTTAAAAGCTTGACGTGGACACCACCTTAATTAGCTTTTTTTTAAAATTCATGGTAGTATTAATTTTAATTGTTATGGTCGTTTTCAGGGTGGCCTTCTCATTCCGTGATCTCATGGCCCGTAACTTTACACTCATGGTGTGAAACTTTCAACTACTACATTCCGGATCGATTGTTTCTCATGCTTGTCTTTCATCGACCGACTAGCTAACATTTTGCACAACACTGAAGCCTAATACTTTTCCTATATTGCTCCACGTACTAGTTCTTGTAAACTGAACATTGTATCGAAGTTTATGTTTATTTCCGTACCTTTTCTTTTTCATTAACAAATTGGCATAGGTGTTTACATTGGCCAATTAATAAAGAAATTTAACATGCTTTCAAAATTATTGTCGGTTTTGTAATTCCATTTTTTTCAATTACATATTTGAAATTATTTTCCGTTCTTCCTAATTAGGCATTAGAAAAGTTGGGATACACATCTTGTGCTAGTTTTAAGGTAATTAATTGTCTTGTTTTTTGGTCTTAAAAGTATTCTATGTTTTTTCGATTAAGCCAAGCCGAGCCGAGCCAAGATAGATTTTTCAACTCAAATGTTAAATAAGTTAATTCGGGAGAAAAATCGACTATAGAGAATTATACGAGTTACAAACTTAATTTTTGTACTTTCTAACACGAGTATTATCAACTATCTCCTGAAATTCATTGCAATTTGCAACATTGATGATAAATTCAATTGCTACGTAAGCAAACACACATGGAAATTTGCAATGTTTTTCTTAACTTGCCCTACAATAAAGTATAAAAATTAATTAAAAATATGTTTGTGATTATTTTTTATTAATTGTTATAATTCGTTGTAGGGTAAGTCGAGAGATTCGTAGTTTTGTTTAATTGTTATACTTTGTTGTGCAAACGGGATTTGTGGTTTTGTTGCGCGAACGGGATGAACGTGCGAGAAAGAGAGTGAGGGAATCGGGTAGAAACGGTTTGCAATTTGTCTTTATTATTTATCATTTAACATTTACCATTAGAATTGTCTGAGTTTATTATATTCATTTAGATATTGGGATTCGTCTGCCGAGAGAGATGAACACTCATAGCTGTCATGATTTGATTTTACAAATTCAACGGTTCAGTTTGTTTTTTTATTTTAGATTATACGACTGAGAAGATGCTTTTACGCTCATTATATTTGGTAGATTAATTTTGTTAATTTCTCATAAAAACTACTGTAGAAACATTGCTGCTTTACATGCAATTTTTTCATCAATAGCAGTCAAACTTGGCGTCCATGCAAACGGCAAGGAAATTTAACACGTAGATTTCTAACTGTATTTTCTCTTGTAATATTCTTTTAAGTCTTAACTAATCTTTTTTTAATATCAGATTTGAAAAGATTTTCAAATCTAAAAGTTTGGCAATTTTGCCGACATGTGCTTATATTTTGAAAATTCTAAATAACTCCATATTTGTCTTAGATTCAACAAACTCATGTTTTGAAAATTCTAAAGAACTCCATATTTGTTTAGCTTCAAGAAACTCATGTTTTCTTATCTCTTAAGAAAACATCATTACATCTTGTTATTTCTAAAAGATCCCTAAACCTTTTTAACACATTTTATTAATAATAAAAATGGAGTGGTTGTTTTCATCACTCCCCCACGAACTCGATAGGTCATTCCAAGCTTCAACTTAAACTTTTTAAAGTCTCCAGTTTTAACGATTTCGCAAAAACATTGCAAATTTTCATGCGTGTTTGGTGAAATAGCAACTAAACTTAGCACCAATGTTGTCGATCGCAATAAATTCCAAGATTTAGTTGATGATACTGGTGTTAAAAATCAAAAAAAGTAAGTTCGTAACTCATTTATATCTCTATAGTTTAGTTTTCTCCTGAATTAACTCATTTAACATTCGAGTTGCAAATCTATCTTGGCTCGGCTTGGCTCATTCAATGACATGCAATTTAATTTGACATGTTGCGCTTACTAATTGATTGAAAGCCAAATGTAGTTTACGAATAAGTCGTACATGCGTATATAAATGTGAAGTGAGAATTTTATCCAATCATTTATTATGATAATAGAAGAATTTGAGTCATTCGATTTAAATGAAGTATAAGAACTTAGGGTTATTTGCTTGAGTGCATCTCTGTCGTTGCGTAATTGAAACTTTGCACCTGATTTATGACCATTTGATTGGGTACACCTATATATTAATGTTATTTGCTTGAGTGCACCACTGTCGTCAATTGAACTCATTTTGTTATAATATCGTAACCGCACTGTTATGAATTTTGCAATTACCTTTATAAATTTAAAAATAATTTTAAAAAGATAAATAAAAAAACCACTATTCAGTTCTCTCTCTAGTCCTCTTTCTCTCTCCTCTCTCTCATGTTCTCTCTCTTCTCTCTCAAAATCTCTCTCTAGTCTCTTTTTTCACTGGAGAGAAATAAAAAGAGGAGAAAATTGAGGAGAAAAGATAAACAGAGGTGAGAGAGTGAACCCCATTGATGGTAGAGATGCGCCCAAGCAAATAACATTGACATATAAGTGCACCTAAGAAAATAATCGAAAATCGGATGCAAATTACCCAATTACGCAACGACAGATGCACACCCAAGCAAATAACCAAAAAACTTATTATAGGTATAATTTTTAAAATTATAGTTACATGTGAACGCAATCCTAATTTCAATCTCTCAATAGACAAATAGTCATATCCAGTATTTCGTTAGGTGCTAAAATGAATCATGATTGATAAAAAAGTTGTCGTGACGTGAGCATGAATGATTAGACCACCTTTAACGGGTCCTCCCCACCCACTGCCCGGGACGACCCCGTCTTACCGGGTCGGGGACGACCCCGACCTGGTCGTCTGACGCACATGTCAATGACCAGGTCGCTGGGACGACCCGGTTCGTCTGGGTTTTTTTTTTTTAAATTTTGGTTTTGTTTTATTATTTGTTTAAATAAATAGGGGTTTATATTTTGATAAATAGTTAGTATTTAAGTAGTTCTCGTTTATATTTTAATAATAATTAAGATTTATTATATTTTGATAATGTTAGATTTTCAAAACCCAAACACACAAACCGGTACATAATTATTAATAAATCACAAGCCTAAAATAAACATTATGCTTGGCTTCCAGGGGGTGTTGCCCCTTTGCCACCCCCGTCACCTCATTGGCAGGTGGAACGCCCGCTCGGGGTGGGCATAAGACGTTTGAATCAATCCCAACAATAACGTTATAATTAAAGTACAAAAAATATACTGAAATACACAAACTTCTCTGAAATAGAGAATATGTTACTGAATTTAAACTAGAAAACAACAATTAAACTGAAATAACAAAATAATCACTGCGTGCATCATAATGCTCAACATGATCGTGGAGGACGAGCGTGACTATTATTTCATGATTATGATACAACTGAGTTTGAACAAGAACGCGACATATCGAGTCCGGGACCAACACCTTACTCCACTGCATGGGTTCTGGACATTAACACCTACATGAACAACAGAGACCGGGTTCGTGATAGAACTCAACATCTCGCGCTGAGGACAGACTTGATCGAGAACATTTGACAGCGATTCAGCGGAAGCGACGCTTAAGTGTGTTTTATGTCATGTAATATTTGAATTATGTCGTGTATTATTTGGTTTATGTCGTGTATTTGATTTATCGAAAAAGATGAGATTGAGTCACGATGACGTGACAGAGAGAGAAGAGAGAGAAAATGGATGACCTAGGTCATGGTTACAGAGGATCTTAGAAGCATATTAGTGACAACATCTTTTTCTTTATTTTCATGATCTTTTGCATATTTTAGTACTTGAAGTCTTTTGCAATTTTGAACACACATAAATTGTTTGCTTAAGCAGGTCTGTACATGTAAAGGTTAAGCAAAATTTCGTGTCACTATTCATATGGTCTTAAATATTGCTCATGTATTATACAATATTTAGTTGCATGAAATCTATTTCGATTTTTTTTTGCATCAAACAAAATTTTACGTTTAATATTTGTTGTTACTTATTTGAAATGGTACGAGTCAGGCCCGGCCCAATAGCAGGAGCAGGGTGAGCTCCTGCTCCGGGCCTCATTCCAGGCCTCATTTTGAAGGGCCTCAAAAAAAAATTACATGGACTTATTGGGTTGCAAATAAAATTAGTGTTAACACATGAATAACACATAAACATTGATAAATTTGTCTCAAATATTGCTAAGAAGACAAAAAAAATCAATTAATATTTTATTAAGTTAGTGAATTTTTTATTATTTAAACTAGGAGGACAATTTTTTTCAAATTTAGGAGCCTCGTTGTTTATTTTCGCACAGGACCTCAAAAATTTCCGAAACGACCCTGGTACGAGTTGATATCAATTAGATAAACTTTCGATTTTCCTTGTAATGGTCTAATGATCCAATATTCAAGAGAACAATACGACATGAATGAATTAACAATACCGATGAAGACCGTGTTGGATTATATTTAGGTCATGCTCAATTCATGAGAATGTAATCTAATTACATGGAATTGCATGCATTCCATCATTCCATGTAATCCAATTAAACATGACCTCAAGATAATCCAATTCCTCCAAGAAAAGTTTTCAAATTCTTGGTTGATGACCCCTCTTCACTTAGAGCCACTTGTGCTCTATTTTTCCATGTCTCTGCTCTCCTTCTGATCTCCAACCCTTCATTGCTTTCTCCCATCACCAAATTTAAACACCTCAATAGTTCTTTCTCTTCCAAAACTTTGTCGTCGGTGGCCTTCGCTCGCACCCCAGCGACCCAAAGGCTTTCTATCAATTTTGCGTTCATCGGTTGGTCGGACCATTGTGGAAACGCAATCATTGGTACACCGTAGAACAAACTCTCTATTGTAGAGTTCCAACCACAATGCGTAACGAAACAACCAATAGACCTGCAGGTGAAGTCAGGAAATAAGAGTTACTTTCTGTCTGACATGATAGGATTATACGACACAAATTAAATATAGAATTGAGGTTCAAGACAACAATTGTAATTTATGTTTTGATTAAATATATTAAAAGCAATACATGTTACAACATAAGACGATTCAACATAAATTTTAACCTGTGAGATAACACTTGGGTCTGAGAGCACCACTCGACCGTCATCCCCATCTCACCAAGTGATTTGCCATCAGCCTCCACGACCACTCCTTCTCTATCGGCCTCCTTGGCCACCCAAAGATACGGCCTCCCGCACCCTTCCAATGCCCTCACTAACTCCTCGTTCTGCCTCTTCCCCATCACTGATATGCTCCCAAACGACACATACACGACCTCCTTCTCTCCCCATCTCTCTAACCACTGCATGCAAGCCTCCTTGTGCTCTTCTTTCTATTGGAAATTAATGCAAGTAATTAGAAGATGATACGAAGCAATGTATTTATAACAGAGTCCTGCCCATTACTTGAGTTCAGAAATCCTTGTGATATTTTGTTATGATTCCATTAAGAAAATGGTGAATTTGTATGTGGATTGATAAGACGATAACATTTAAGATACATAACATTTGTATGTGCTTTGAATGAATTGTACTTAGTGAACTAGAGCATCTTCGATAAAAAAACAGAAACCTCCATTTTTTTAGTAGCTTTGACATCATAACTTTTATAGTATCATTAAAGCCAATGATTAGTTGACAATCTACGCTATCTAGAATATTGTTACATGTGTTCACACTCTTGTGTACTTAATTCAAAGAGACAGTGAACCGATCAAATTTCATACCTTCACGAGGTCCCGACAGCATTGTCCCACCAACGGCCCCACGGGCACCATCTCCACTCCCTCAATCCCCTCCAACGCCTCCCTCTCTAACTCTTCGAATGTGTTGACCAACACGATCGGTCGCGTTGACTTTGCGACCTCCTTATCAAGTACGTCAAACATGGTCTGAAATGAGGTCAACAAGTGGAATGCCATCTCCGAGTCAGAAGGCAAGGGGTTGATGAAGGAAGGGAGATCGGACGCGAGGAGGGGCGGGAGGTGGGGAAGGTGGAGAAGGGAGGAGGAGGTGGAGGTGGAGGTGATGATAGCCTTGTGAGCATGGAAGTAGTGGTGGTACAAAGTGAAAACGTTGGCCGGTTGGATCCAGAGGAGAGTGGAGGGTAGGCCGAGGGAGGAGGCGACGTCGACCGCCCACCATTGGAGGATGGAGTAGATTATGTGGGTGATCGCCGGTCGGGTGGCGGTCGGCGGGGCCGAGGCAATGGTATAGAGTGTCTTGGATCCTACTTCCTGTTGAAATTTTGCATCCACAAGTAGTTGGACAAGAAAAGT